>CM060365.1:191948110-194839964 GCA_030545235.1 Helianthus tuberosus
ACTAACGTCGGAAAAGCTCGTAAATACAAAATAAATAAAAAAAGAAAAAATAACACTGAATGAAAAGCAGATGTAAATCGTTGAACCACACAACCTGTTGTGGTGTGTTAATGCTAAGAAACTAGACCAAAGCATAAATGAAGAAAATAATAACTAAGTCAATCTAGGACCCGCGTGTTGCGAAGAACCTGCCAAACGAGAAAATATAAACGTGTTACGACGGACCTATCAAACCAGAAAAAATAGACGAAAAAACGTTGAACCCCAAACGTACGTTGCGGCGTGTTAACTTCCAAAATTTGAACGAAACGTAAAACAAAAAAATTGCGAAAGATGAAAAGCATAGATGACCAAAGTTGAAAATAGAAAAAAGTGACGGGTTAAACTGAAAAGATGAAAAACTTTAGGTTAAAAGTAAAAAATCAAATGGGTTAAAATGAAAAAGATAAAACCTTTAGGATAACAACGAAAAATCAATATTTTTTTCTTTTTTGAAAAGCTCCCAATACATGAAGTATAACAACACGAAGCACTACAATGTTACTTAATTATTGTTTGAAAATAACAGGTTTTTAACAAAGATATATAAAACTATTGGTTAGAACTAGAGATGGGTGATGCGTGTGAAGTGTTATATATATTAGGTGTATATTTTAAGCCCTTTTTAACACTTATTTTAGCCAAGTTTTAAATTTATAAAACACGATATTTTACTAACACTAAACACACATATGGGCAAGTGCACCCATCGTGAGCGTAGTATAGCGTCGGTAAGATACCGAGGTCGTCCAAGGACACAAGAGCTTTTAGTACCGTTTTATCCTCAACGTCTAATCAAAATAAAAAGTTTAGAAAAAGGTTTTTAAACTAAGAAAAATAAAAACTAACTAAAATGCTGAAAAATAAAATAAAAAAAACAGATAGACAAGATGAATCACTTGGTTCCGACTCGTATCTAGTATAACCTTTGATTATTTCCGCACTTTTGCACATAATTAAGAGATTATCTTAGTTATTGTAGTAGGCCCCTCTTTTGAAGGTGACGTTACCCTCACCCCAGTAGTTTGAGTCAGCAAGGATACAATCCTAAAAGGGTGAATTATTGGAAGATAATGAATTAAGTTATTAATGCAGTATTGTGGTAGGCCCCGCTTTTGGCGGTGACGTTACCCTCGGCTAAGTAGTCTGAGTCAGCAGGGATACAGTCCTAAATAGCCGGGTTATAGTATTAATAGTAGTTAACTTATGAGGGGATCAAAGAGTTTGGACCCCCGCCATCCAATACCGTGAAGTATTGAAGGAGGTCCTACTAAATTTGACCCAGGTCCATTGCAGGACCTCTAAACGCTGAACAATGGCAAGACCTTTACCAAACCGTTCCCTTAACCCCCGACCAGGTAGCCAACATACCTCCATATAGACCGTGGAGATATGAATGGTGAAGATCCTTTATTTTATATAGACAGTAAAATAATGCCAAGACACCACGGACAAACGATAAGGAAAGATCACCTTCAACATAAGTAACTAGTTATTAAAGTCATTAATACAAAACCAAATAAAAAGTGCAAAAGATTAGAAATAAAAAGTATTATACTAGACACTTTGTCTTCACCAAGTGATGTAAGAGACTTAGGCAAACATGGCCTTGATTGTCAAGAACTCTTACGATCAATCTTGGATCCCGAGACGACTCACACACTCTACGATGGACAATGGATGATGGTGGTGGATGATGGTGTTGTGATGGTGGTGGGTGGTGGATGAAGTGTGAGAGAGGTGGTGTGCCAAGGGATGAGATGAAATGAATCCAAGCACTCCTATTTATAGGCTGAACAGAAAGCTGGACACGGCCCCATGTCCGCTGGACACGGCCCCGTGCCTGTCTGACACTCTCTCTCCTCATTAATTGTAATTCGCAATTACAATAAATGCGCCTGCTGTACTTTCGACACGCCCCCGTGTCCGCTGAGCACGGCCCGTGGTGGGCAATAGAAGCTTCTATGGATTTGTCTTTTCTGCTGCTTCTTGGGCACGCCCCCGTGCTGGCTGAGCACGGGGCGTGTTCAGCCTTCTGCCTTCTCCATTTTGCTTTGGAATGTGCCGTTGAGGGGTCGGGCAGTCCACTAATGTTCCTTTCCTTGTATTTATGTTGGATTTAGCTGTCTTTTTGCTTCTTTTGTGTTTTTGAGCTCATTTAATCCTGAAAATACAAAAGGAAGACAAAAACACTCTTTTTCCAATATTAGTACTTAAAAAGGGTTAGTTTTATGCCTTGTTTGATGTAATTTATATGTTGCATTTTGCACACATCAAATACCCCCACACTTGAACTTTTGCTTGTCCTCAAGCAAAACTCTTTAATATGTGGCTTACACTCCCAAATGGAATAGGTAGAAGAGAAGGTTTTTGGGCTTGTCGTAGAGTGTCGGGATGTCCAAGATCTTTTTTGGGTTTATTTTTATTTATTTACACTCCTATTCGTAATGATTTATTTAGAACGTTTCATAGGAGAAATTATTTAATTGGGCATAACATGCCTTTTTAAAATTCCATTTATATACAAGTTCACATACCTCACCGGAGAAATCACTCACACTCAGCCGAAGGTGTATTTTTAGTGAATCACTCGAGAGCGGCATGGAACTTATTCCTACCATAGGCTTGCCAAGCAATCAATCCTCCTCCTTTTTAACTTTTATACTGTTGTAAATATCAAGAGGACTTTGTGGGTTAAGGGTTAGGCTTGGGTTAAAGGTAGGTGGTTGGGAAAGTGGTTAGTGGTTAGTAGAAAAAGGGCGAAAAGGCGTAAAAAGTGTCGGTTTTCGTAAGATTTTCTATTTTTGTAACTTTTTATTTTGATGAAGCTTTTATTCAAACAAGGTTATTTTTGATAAACTTGTTTGTTTATTTTCTTTTTGCTTCATCATCAACACGATTTTTTTTTTCAAACGAAAAACCGAACTTGTTACTAAAACAAAGGGTTAAAAATGAAAAAGGTTTTGGTGGGTAAAAGGTTTTGGGTGATGAAATGAAAAGGTTTAGGCTCAAAGGGGTTAACTAGGGGGATTTTTGGGTAGGTGGTAAAAGAAAAAGAAAAATAATGGTGTAGAAATAAAAAGGGTTAGTCCTAATGCCTCCATCATTTACTTACTCGGGTTTAAGTTGATAAGGACCGGGAATGTATCGTCATGGCAAGTTCTAGAGTCGTAAGAACCAAGCGGCTATTCACACAAGAAACGAAAAATGAGCATTTAGTCTAATGATATGTAATTGTATGCTCAATAAAGGCTCAAAGCTCACTTTTTGTGGGAATGGGTTTTTATGTGATCAAGTATATATAATCAAATTTTAACTAAGTTTGTCATGCCTTTTCATAATTTTCTTATGTTGGTTCTTTTTATCACTACGCTATCGGTTGTAAATTTGTAAAAATATAACCTTTTTGAGAACTTGAATTTCCCGAGTTAAACCTAGACAAGTAAAAAAAATGAAAATTTTTTTTGAAAAAATTTGGGGTGATTAGCGGTTCCAATAGAGTTTTGTGTGAGGCTTGTATTTAGGACTTGCAAAATTCAAGGTTTTAGCATCCCCCCCCCCCCACACTTAAATTACACGTTGTCCTCAATGTGTCCCAAAAATAAATTTTTAGGTTGATTAGATGTGTAAAATAGTGTTTAAAAAGCAAAAATTTGTGTTACTGGGCACTGAACACGGCCCCGTGTTATCCGGGCACGGCCCCGTGTTATCCGGGCACGGCCCCGTGTTCAAGTGCCAGTAACAAAATTAAAACAAGAGAAACAGAAGTCTGGACACGGGAGCGTGTTGGGTGAACACGGCCCGTGTCCAGTTACCTGAACTGGGCGTTTTTCTGCAGGTGGTTCAGCACGGGGTCGTGTTGGTTGTGCACGGCCCGTGTTGAACCTTCTGAAATGGAGAGAATTGTCGGGTTGCCTTGTTCTTGTGCATGAGTTCATTTTTCTCGTTCCCTTTTTCATCCTTTACCACCATGAGTGTGTTTTATTCATTACAAACCATCCAAACCTTAAAACCATCATTTCATTTCATCATAGAGAGAACTTACATAATCCTAAATTAAAATTAGATAAAACAAGGAAATAATAAACCATGGAGTCCTAGCCTTTATTTTAATTAGCAAAATTTCCAAGAAGTAATTAATCTTGGTTAAACAAGGCCTTTTTGAACTCCATCTTCCGTGTGCGGTTCTCCTCAAATGTCGGCGAGTCATTCTTCCACTTCCCTTGGAAGGAGAAAAGAAGGCTCATTGGCATTAGTTTGAGGAGTTTCAACTTCCACCGGGATCTCTTGTTGGTGCTCCACGGGAGGTTCCGCTGGAAAGTCTTCCCACCCGGTAGGGTTGTTGTTTCCGAGTGCCAGGTTCCAATCCTGCTGAGGAAGGACTGGTTCCATTGGGGGTGCTACAAGAATATTTAACCTCTGGTGCAAGAGGTTAATTTCTTGGAAGCTGCTTTCAAGTCCCATCGTAAGATCGTTAATACGGTCGATTAGGACCTCCTCTACTGAAGTCATTTCGTCGAGAGCCTCCCTTAATGCTACCACATAGTGCACAAGTGTAGCTTCAATGGAGGGTCTTCTTTCTCTTCGGCTGTTTGACGAATGCACAGAAGATGTTTCGCTGTTTTCACTCGACATTCTATGAAAAATAAACTGAAAGAGTTTATTTAATGAAACAGTTATCGGACACGGCCCCGTGCTCAATGAGCACGGCCCCGTGTTCATCTTTCTGCAGAATTTCGGAACAAGGAAACTTGGATTCTTAAGTTATTTTCTGAACTTGTGGGGTCTTTTTAGTTGCTAATAACTTAAAACAAGGTTACATAACATGTTTTTACCAAGATTCCTTGAACAAAACTCATAAATCCCTACCACAAAGTTGGAAGAATTTCAAACTTTCAATGGTAGTTCTTGGAGAAAGATGGAGAAGAAGGAAATGGCTAAAAGAGGAAGGGACAAGATGGGTTGTTGGAACCTTCTTTTAGACTTACCTAGGATAGTTTGAGAGAAGATTCCTGCAAATCTCTGCCCCAAGTTGGTCCAAATGTGCAGAATTCTTGGCTGCATTTATAGAAAACGACAGCATCCTGGACACGGCCCCGTGCCCAGTGAACACGGCCCCGTGTGCAGGTGGAGTTCTGACACAGTTTGTCCGCATTCTGACGTACTGATCAGAATGGAATCTTTTGATGGACACGGGGGCGTGTTGGCTGGACACGGCCCCGTGTCGAGGGACTGTTTTATGAAGTTGTCTAGTCTTTAAGGAACTTGTTAATATCGGGTGGTTCCTGACTGGTTGGAACAACCCCAAAGTGCCTAAGATACCTTAATTGTCCCAGACTAAGGCGAGAACGCAAGAGGTTGTCGGTGAGGGTAATTCTGTGACAACCGGTAATTTACGCCCTTAATTACGTGATTAACAAGTGATTAACGCGATAATAAATAGTATTTACGACGCTAATTAACTTAACCAGGCCCTTGGAGTGCACATGAACGTTTGTTCAGCTATACAGTGCGCGTGTGGTGATTTACAGAAAAGCTGCTGAATATTACGCGACAACGGACTGATACCGTGCAAAATACTGACGACACCGACAAATATGGATGTTACACAAATATATTTATGCTTATTGAGTTTGGGTTGCGATATCGGGTCTCGTAGGAACTACGGGCCACTTACACATGATACGGGCTTGTGGGCCCTGGGCCCAAGCCCAAAAACCACAAGCCTAAATCTACATAGGCAAAATCTCTACAAATCTTGCCAAAATCCTAGTAAAATCTCTAAAGATTTTTGTCTCACAAATTTGAAACACAAAATCCCTGCAAATCAATACTAATCTTTCCAAAAGATTTTTATCTCTAAGGTTAAAACATATGACTTGGGTGTCATTTAAATGCATACAAGACATAAGAAAATAACTTTGGTTAATACCCACTTGAGTTATTATAAAACCCCTCCTGCCTTCACCTTTTGATCACAGACAAACAATACACACACAAACATAACTCAAATCAAACACAGAGGATATCTATTCCTCTCACACTCGACCTCCACTCCCCTCTGTTACACGAGCCGACACCCCCCCCCCACCGATGATTCCCTGCGACGGAAGTCTGAGCCGCCGCCTCTCACGGCGGTGGCGGTGGCGGTGGTGATGTTCAGCCGTACACACCCACCCCCTCCCCTGTTCTTCTTTGACATACAATCGGAGCACCACCACCACCACGCTCCGGTGGTGGTGCGGCGGCTACAAACGGAGAGACGAGAGAGAGAGGCTGAGAAGAGAAGGAACCGCGGGTCGAAGACTCGGACCGGCGGACGGTTCGTTTAACCGGCGGTCCATATCTTTATCCAACGAGTTTCACCAATTTGTTGAAGATGGTGATGTTGATGTTGATGATGTTCGATGATGACGTGATTTCTCCGGTAGGTTTCACGGCAGCGACGACAGCCGTCTTCACCCGACAAACTTTGGTGAGTGTGCTTTCCTTCTTTTTTTTTTTTTTTTTTTTCTGTTTCGGGTTAACGCAGTGACTTTACACGGGGGCTAAAGCTTTTATTTTTTTTTGGGGAATCTTGATCTGGACGGTGGTGGACTCGGTTTCGGGTCTCGGGTCGGTAAACAACAGTTAATAGTGGGCAAGATGGCCAGATTCACATTCGGGTTCTCGGTTCAACATTCGGGTCCGGTCAACTTCGGTCAACATTTCGGTTCAGTCAACGGGTCAGCCGACTCGGGTCAACAGTCAGAGGCTAGTCAACAAGTTGGTTCGGGTCAAGCTGTTTCGGGTCCGACACGTTCAGATTCGGTTTTGGTGCGGTTCGGGTCGACTCGGTCAAACCGAGTCAACTCGGTCAACTGGTCAACTCAGTCTCGGTCAACGTCACGACGCGAAATATTTGGTAAAGATTAACGGCGTAGTTTATTTCGTTAATTCATATTTTTATATGTTACGTGAAATGCGAGCTCGAACCGATCTAATACTAGTTTACATTTCAACTCATTCAACAAAATCTTATATAAGTAATGTTTATATTGTTTGATAAATTGTTGAATTTTGAAAAATAACGACAACTTGTGTTGTCGGGGGCGTCCAAAAACAGAGGAAACTCTGCCCGTTTTTCGAGAAAACCCGTAAAACAAAACGAGTTTTATTATAAAAACGTGCTTTTCTTGTAAAACGACAACTATTGTTATAAGAGACATTTACGAGATACAAATATAAAGTTTCCTTCGATAACAACTTACAACTTACGAAAACAACGATTCGGAAAAATATTTACAACGACAAATATAGTTGTTTTGAACTTCGGAAATTTGACAAATTCGTTTTTATAAAAATAAATATAGTTTTATATTTATTTCAAATTTCAAACAACTCGATTCCTTTTATAAATAAATATAGTTATATATTTATTTTCCAATACAAGTCGACAATTCTTTTACAAAATAAATATAACTGTTATATTTATTTTATACGCCTAGACGACACATATGTATATTTTTGGCAAATATAAACAAGACGCAATATATATAATACAAGTTTATTATATATTACTTTCATACGAATATTCCTACATACACAAACGACTTCTCACGGCAGTTTAACTTAGTCATTTTCATTAAGTTAACTATTTACCGTCAAATCGTTCGATCAACGATTCGGTAGAGCTCGGTAACACGTAGATTAGTTACCGCATTATTTCGAAACTTATTAGATATTCCATGTTAGGAATATTGTAGAATGCACACTAGAGAGTCTCGTCTTGGAAACGACATCACGAAGTCGTATATAGCTAGCTTTGCACAGGAATATTCAGGTGAGTTCATAACCCCACCTTTTATGGTTTTACATTTTTATCAATGTTTTCGGGGTGGAAAGACATGCACATTCTACAAAACATTCAAAGTGTTCAATAAACATGAATTACATATTTCTAAACCATCATACAAACAAGTTTTTAACTGACACAAATGGTTTACGAAAGGTTTATGATAACTATACCGGTTTTTCAAACAAAGCGTATTTCTGTAAAGTGCATACAACGCTTACTTGTTTTCTAAATTGGGGAAATGATGAGTACAAAAACATTCAAGTGAAACATTCAAGTGAAACATTCAAGATCATGTCTCGAATAGGGTACCATAAGCACCATTAATCAACGTATACATTCAGACCGCGGAACAAAAGGTTAGATCTAATGGGTTTCAGGCAACCCCACTCTTGGCCTACTTCTACCAATGAGTGCTTCTGTCTCAGTCAAAGTCGACAAAAATGCCTAGGTTTGGTGGCTTCCTATGTCGTGACACATGTTAGTGGCCTTGCAAACCACTAGCGATCTCACACATTCAAACAGACATAGTACTCAGTTATAGATACATGTTATAGACACATTTAAATAGTCATAGTACTCAGTTACAGATACGTTTTACGAGTTGCATTCAAACATTCATACATTCTACAAGTTACATACTATGTTTTCATTCAAGTATTTAAACATTCAAGTATTTAAACATTCAAGTATTTAAACATTCAACAATACAACAAAAACCGGTTATTCAAAAGATTTATTTCAAATCTTTTACAAACAAACTATGAACTCGCTCAACTTTATGTTGATTTTTCGCATGTTTCTTTCTCAGGTTACAGTTCTAAGACAAGGCACGGTTGGAATAGGAGAACCATGAAAAGTCGAGTACTTAGTGGGCGTTCATATTCTAAAAGACTTAGATTATTTGCTTCCACTGTGCAATGAAGATACCAGTCCAGTCACGCCAATGCTCTGATATTTCGGGGTGTGACAAATTCCTATTTTCATTCTAGGTGGACAAGTCCAACCCTTTCCCGGGCTCTTGTTAAAGAAGGTGTATGCCGAATCGCTCAGGTCTATGTATGCACCGAACGAAGTCGATGGAGAGTCCTTCACGGCACAATCGACACAGGGACGACTATCGTCCAAGTCTTTGCTAGGTACTAAGGCATTTTCGGGAGCAACGAGGTTGTTGGAATGCGGTTCCAGCATTTCGTCATGGTTATCGTCTTGGGGTGGATCAATAAAATCCTTCCTAAGCTCTTCTAACCAATTCTGAATTAGCTTTTCTAGTTGAAATAACTCATCAAGGAGCATTTCCCCTAGAATATCTGGCTGGGCGCATTCGAGGGAGAAATAGTGCTTATTTTTACTTTCGCCCCTCTTAAGGTTGTAAGAAGTCGGTGGGTCTATGTAGTGGGGCCTATAATTTAGAAAGTAGCATTCTACTTCTTTATGTTTGCCACCACATAATTGACACCACGTACCATAAGAGTGCCGAAAGTAAAAACAATTACTATAACTCATGTTTATGTCAGAAATTACCAACCGCCGGGATCTAACGGTTCTGTTTTCAGTAACTGAAACTTGGGCACGGGGGCGTGTTGAGTGGGCACGGCCCCGTGTTCAGCTTACTGTCTGACGTAAAACAGGATTGCCAGTTCCAATGATTGAGCACGGGGGCGTGTTCAGCGGGCACGACCCGTGCTGAGCTCTGCAGAAGCTGAAAAACTAAGAAAATCCTAAAAAAAATAAAAAAAAAAATAAAAATGATTAGGCCGTTGATTCCTAACTTTCTTAAAATCCTTGTGTCCCTGGCAGCGGCGCCAAAAACTTGATGCGTGTGAAGTGTTATATATATTAGGTGTATATTTTAAGCCCCTTTTAACACTTATTTTAGCCAAGTTTTAAATTTATAAAACACGATATTTTACTAACACTAAACACACATATGGGCAAGTGCACCCATCGTGAGCGTAGTATAGCGTCGGTAAGATACCGAGGTCGTCCAAGGACACAAGAGCTTTTAGTACCGGTTTATCCTCAACGTCTAATCAAAATAAAAATTTTAGAAAAAGGTTTTTAAACTAAGAAAAATAAAAACTAACTAAAATGCTGAAAAATAAAATAAAAAAAAACAGATAGACAAGATGAATCACTTGGTTCCGACTCGTATCTAGTATAACCTTTGATTATTTCCGCACTTTTGCACATAATTAAGAGATTATCTTAGTTATTGTAGTAGGCCCCTCTTTTGAAGGTGACGTTACCCTCACCCCAGTAGTTTGAGTCAGCAAGGATACAATCCTAAAAGGGTGGATTATTGGAAGATAATGAATTAAGTTATTAATGCAGTATTGTGGTAGGCCCCGCTTTTGGCGGTGACGTTACCCTCGGCTAAGTAGTCTGAGTCAGCAGGGATACAGTCCTAAATAGCCGGGTTATAGTATTAATAGTAGTTAACTTATGAGGGGATCAAAGAGTTTGGACCCCCGCCATCCAATACCGTGAAGTATTGAAGGAGGTCCTACTAAATTTGACCCAGGTCCATTGCAGGACCTCTAAACGCTGAACAATGGCAAGACCTTTACCAACCCGTTCCCTTAACCCCCGACCAGGTAGCCAACATACCTCCATATAGACCGTGGAGATATGAATGGTGAAGATCCTTTATTTTATATAGACAGTAAAATAATGCCAAGACACCACGGACAAACGATAAGGAAAGATCACCTTCAACATAAGTAACTAGTTATTAAAGTCATTAATACAAAACCAAATAAAAAGTGCAAAAGATTAGAAATAAAAAGTATTATACTAGACACTTTGTCTTCACCAAGTGATGTAAGAGACTTAGGCAAACATGGCCTTGATTGTCAAGAACTCTTACGATCAATCTTGGATCCCGAGACGACTCACACACTCTACGATGGACAATGGATGATGGTGGTGGATGATGGTGTTGTGATGGTGGTGGGTGGTGGATGAAGTGTGAGAGAGGTGGTGTGCCAAGGGATGAGATGAAATGAATCCAAGCACTCCTATTTATAGGCTGAACAGAGAGCTGGACACGGCCCCGTGTCCGCTGGACACGGCCCCGTGCCTGTCTGACACTCTCTCTCCTCATTAATTGTAATTCGCAATTACAATAAATGCGCCTGCTGTACTTTCGACACGCCCCCGTGTCCGCTGAGCACGGCCCGTGGTGGGCAATAGAAGCTTCTATGGATTTGTCTTTTCTGCTGCTTCTTGGGCACGCCCCCGTGCTGGTTGAGCACGGGGCATGTTCAGCCTTCTGCCTTCTCCATTTTGCTTTGGAAGGTGCCGTTGAGGGGTCGGGCAGTCCACTAATGTTCCTTTCCATGTATTTATGTTGGATTTAGCTGTCTTTTTGCTTCTTTTGTGTTTTTGAGCTCATTTAATCCTGAAAATACAAAAGGAAGACAAAAACACTCTTTTTCCAATATTAGTACTTAAAAAGGGTTAGTTTTATGCCTTGTTTGATGTAATTTATATGTTGCATTTTGCACACATCAATGGGCATAATTGGGTATAATTAATACCTGGAACCGGGTACTACCGGTACCCGAGTACTGATACTAGTGAGCGGAACCCGGTTCACTGAAGAACCGGGTCCGGGTTGAACTCGGGTAGAAGTCAATAAAACTATAACCGATGTAACCGGTTACTGGTACTGTGGACCCGGGTCCGGGTACTGTTTTGAACCGGGTTTGTCGGGTTTTTCAAATAAAAAAGTTGCAATTTTACTGTTGGAACCGGTTCCAACGTTATAATTATAACACCTCTCTCGAAACCCTTATAACACCCCTATACGCCCTAAAATACACCCCGTATACAAAAATAGGCCCGGAATACATTTAATTTAACAAAAATCAAATAAAACAAAACTTATTGGTTTCTCGCGGGGCGCGACACAGACAGGGAAGTCTGTCGCGGGCCGCGACAGCTATCCACTAGGCCGCATCAGCTGATGCCACGTGTCATGACTCGTGTGAAGGCCAGGGGTCCGACTCAGCCGAGCTAGGACCTACCCTAGGTCGCTCGCGGGCCGTGAAGGCCCTTGTTGTTTCTTTCGCGGGGCGCGAGAAACCAGCCGAACAGCCCTATAAATAGAGGGCAACGACATTTAGTCGAAATCGTTCAAAAAATTATAATTCTCTCTCAATTCTGAATAGTAAAAATAATCTCCGGGTATTATACCCCCCCTAATTAGCGAAGCTCTGCCTCGTTGTAAGCATTATAACCCCGGTTACGTATTAGATACGCTGCCCAATTGATCTAGTGCTCCGTAACGCATGTCGAGGCTCTGCCTGACTCAGTCGTTGGAGTTCTGTCTCGGGGAGGGTATAACTAATGTAAATTGGGTTATTATACTAACACGTGTGTATTGTTTAATTAATAGATTATAACTAGGAAGTTACAAGGAAATACCTAAATTAGCAAAGTGAGTAATCCTTCTTTTTGTATAAACATTTTTGTGAGTAATCCTTCTTTTTGTGTAAACCTTTTTGTGAGTAATCCTTTCTTTTTGTAAACTGTTTTGTAAACCTTTTTGTGAGTAATCCTTTCTTTTTGTAAACTGTTTTGTAAACCTTTTTGTGAGTAATCCTTTCTTTTTGTAAACCTCAATTGTTTTACATTATAATTAACAGTGATTGAGTATTTGTAATTCTACAATTATCGTCGGTATGTTGGGGTTTTGTATACAAAATTTGTTACTACACTGTGAGTAGTAACATTTCCACAAGTCAGGATTGACAGTGCCGTGTGTGGTAATTAAAGTAGATATAAACAAATGTAATTGTTGAATTGCCCTCAATACTGTAAAATGATAAAACCTGTCTTGATTAAACTGGGATTCACTCGCCAGTATTTCTTGCTGATAAAATATTTTTAAACGCGTTTCAGGTAACAAAATGTGAAAGCCAATAGCCAGTTGGACAGCACTGGAGGCTTGGAAAAGTGGCTATAACAGTTACCTAAATAAAGAAGATGTTTTAATTCAATAAATTAGGGTTTATTCCTATAAACATATTTGTAATAGAAACTTGAGAATTCCCCACGTATTTATTATTATAAAAATATGGTGTTTTACTCTGATAAACTATTTCCTAGCTACGGTCCTGATGTAAATTCCGCTGCCAAATTAATAAACACCGATACCACTGAAACTGGTTCGCGGCCGCCCGTTCCCAGAGGTAGGGGCCGGGGGTTGCGACGGAGAGTGGTATCAGAGCTACATATAACAACCCTCCTAAATTTTTCTGATACCCTAAAAATACCCTTATATGTCTTAAAATACACCCCGTACCCGAAAACGGACCCCGAATATCTTTATTTTTATAAAAAATAAACAAAAACAAGAAAATAGGGGCTCTGGCGGGCCGCGACAGACTCCACTTGAGTCTACGCGGGCCGCGAGCGCCTGGGCAAGTGGCGCTGCCCTGAGCTGCCACGTGGCCTATCACCTGTCGAAGCTACCCAATGATCGGACAAAGCTAGAGCTGTAGACCCCTATGTCGCGGCCGCGACAACACCTGCCCTCCTTCTTCGCGGGCCGCGATGGACCTGTCGACCAGCACTATAAAAGGAGGCCTTGGGCCTTCAGTCCAATTCGTCCCAAATCTTTCTTTCTTTCTCAATTTTCACATAATAGACATAATCTCCGAGTATAATACCCCCTAATTAACGAAGTTCTGCTTCGTTGTAAGTATTATAACCCCAGTTATGTATTAGATACGCTGCCTGATTGATCCAGGGTTCCATAATAACTGTCGTGGTTCTGCCCGACGTAGTTATTGGAATACCGTCTCGGGGAGGGTATCGTTAATATAAATAAAAGGTTATTATACTAACATATGTACATTTGTGTAAATTATAGATTAACACCAGGAAACCCTTAAACGAAGTCTAAGACAGCAATGTGAGTTTATCCTCGTTTTGTAAACCTTTTAGAAACTATTTTACAAAACCTTAAATGTTTTACAATGTGATTAAGCAGTGATTGAGTCTTTGTAGTTCTTCAATTACTGCCGGTATGTCGGGGTTTTGTATACAAAATGTGGAACACGTTACAATTGGACAACGTGTTAGCCAATGTGTAATATGACCCACCAGTCAGGATTTACAGTACTGAATGAGTAATTGTGTAGAAATAAACATTGTGATCGCTCTCAATATTGTGTTAATTGATAAAAAATTTCTTGATTAAACTGGGATTCACTCACCAGTATTTCCAACTGACAAATGTTTTTAAAACGCGTTTCAGGTAACACAATGTGAAAGCCAATTAGGAAAAAGCCAGCTGGAGAGCACTGACGGCTTGGAAAAAATGTGGCTATAAAAGTTACCTAAAAGACGATGTTTTAAATTCAATAAAATAGGGTTTATCCCTATAAATATGTTGTAATAAGAAACTTGGGTTTTACCCATGTGGTTATTAATATAAAATATGGTGGTTTTACTCTGATAAACATTTCCTAACTACGGTCCTGATGTAATTTCTGCTGCCAAAATAATAAACAAAATGATACCACCACAACGGATGTTCGCGGCCGCCCGTTCCCGGGACAGATACGGGGGCGGGGGTTGCGACAGAAGGTGGTATCAGAGCTAAGCTACTGATTCAGCCACAGAAGTGTTCTGCTGACATCAAAATCTTATCCAAATTGTTAGGAAATAAATTATGAAAATACGTGCATATCTGTATTTTAATGTTATGTGTTATTTGACTATTTGTTAGTTTACAGTATGAGTGATCAAGGACCCTCAGACGTGTATCGTCAGTTGTCCGATTCACCTAGGAGTGAAGGTACTTCTTCCCAGCCTACCCTCTCTGGGTATTCAGCTGATCAGGAAGAAGGGATGTTTGCCTTTAAAGCTCAGTCTGAAGAGTCATTCCCTCAGAAAAAGAGAGGATGGTTCAGTAAGGGAGCATTCGAGTGTAGGAAAAGAATGCGAAAGTTGCAACCGCAAAGAGTCCTAGCAGCCGCTAAGCGAGAGTCAGATGCCCATACACAGGATATGCTTAATAGGAGCTTAGCCAATTTTCATATCCTAGCAACAACTGCTGCCGACCCAAATCTGGAACAACTAGTAGCCCCACAACCCTTACCTTTAATTCCCACTAAGCCGATGGAGGTAGAAATGCATGATTTTAACCCTGAGGAAATACCTAGGATACCAGCCCCTAATCCCTTAGACCCAAATTATGATCCATGGTTCGATGATCATAGGGATTATGTGCCACGCTACCACCTAAACGACGAAACCTTGCCGAACTTAGCAGCCTATCCAGGTCTGGACCATCTAGATCCCTACTATGACAACGATGAATACATTAGGGAGATCTTAGAGAATCCGTATCCTCAGGAGAATCCCATGCCACAGTACCCAGACCCAGTACTAGCACCTGCACCCCCAATGAGTGCAGAAAATGTGCATGAGCTCCGGACTTTCGGAGAAGAGATCTTAGAGAGTAGTGAGAGAATGAGGCAGGTAAGAGACCGACTCGTCTGGAAATATGACGAGCGCAATATGGATTACTGGATGAATCCAGATCAGTGAGGATGATGGTGGAGTTGGTAATAATAATAATAATATAATACTATATAATATGTTTGTATGAAAAAAAAATATATATATATGTGTAATAGTAATAATATATGTTGTAGTATAGACCACTTTGTGGTTAGCAATGCATAGTAGTATTGTAATTTCCAAATTTCAGTACTAGTTTGTAGTAGATGTATAATAGATAAGAAAGAGTAAAGTCGCAATGCTCGATGCTTTTGAGCAATATGTGTGTTGTGTGGTTGTTTCCTAAACTACTAATTATTTTGTGATATTAATATGTGATAAATGTTTAAAATTCAGATGGCCGACCAAGTGAATCAAGAGAATCTGGATAATAACCCGGAAAACCATAATGATAATAATCTGAATAACGATAATCCGAACAATGATAACAATGGAAACCAAGTGGACAACAGTGCCATCCAACACGTAGTGGCACAAGAAATAATAGATGCGATGCCATATATTATTCAAACGGTTAGGGAAACAGAAAATAAAAGTAAGCATGATAGCAAGCGACCCTCTGAACCTGAACACAGCGTGAACAATGGACCCGTACTTCAAATGCCCATTCCCAAAAGAAGAAGAACCGTGTCTTACGGTTGTTCTTACAAAGAATTCCGGTCTTGTAAACCAATGGAATTCTCGGGCAATGAAGGGGCCATTGCAACCCTACGCTGGATAGAAAAGAATGAGGCAGTCTTAAGAATAAGCAAGTGCGCAGAAGAAGATAAGATAATGTTTGCTTCTAATATGTTTAAGAATTCAGCCCTAGACTGGTGGAACACTATCCTTCAGTCTAGAGGAAGTGATAGAATTTACAATATGGAATGGGAGGAGTTTAAAAACATGGTAGAAAGGAAATTCTACCATCCTAATGAAAAAGAACAGATAGCAAACAAGTTCCTAAACCTTATATAACAACCCTAAGGAAAACCGACACCTTCGAATTATCTTCGACACCCTAATATATTTTAAATTATCCCAATATGCCT
Source organism: Helianthus tuberosus (assembly GCA_030545235.1). Lineage (NCBI taxonomy): Eukaryota > Viridiplantae > Streptophyta > Magnoliopsida > Asterales > Asteraceae > Helianthus > Helianthus tuberosus. The sequence goes on from CM060365.1 coordinate 191,964,554, forward strand.
TAAATTACGCCCCGTATGTGAAAACCGAGCCCAAATTATGATCTGACATTAAAAATAAAATAAAAACAAAGAAATTCACCTTGCCGCAGGCCGCGTAGCCCATGGCTACGTCTTACGCGGGCCGCGACAACTTAAAAACCAGGAAAGCTCCGGTGCTGACACGTGGCCGATGCGTGTTGAACCTACCCTGTGACCCGGATCAGCTACGCCGTTGACCAGCGTTGACGCGGGCCGCGTAGCCCCTTGGCTACTCTTACGCGGGCCGCGAGAAACCCAAACTCAGCCCCTATAAAGCTGGAGCTTGGGCCTTCAGTTTACGTCGCTCAAATTCAATTCTCTCTCAACGAATTTCTGATAGTATAAGCTATAGTTAGGTATAGTACCCCCCCTAAATAGCGAAGTTCTGCTCCGTTGTAAGTATTATAACCCCTGGATACATATTAGATACTCTGCCCGATTGATCTAGGGTTCCGTAACGGCTGTCGTGGTTCTGCCCGACGTAGTCGTTGGAATGTCGTCTCGGGTTGGGTATTACTAATGTTAAAATGGGTTATTATACTAACACGTGTGCTTTTGTGTAAATTATAGATTATCACCAGGAAACCCTAAAGGATAATCTAAGACAGCAATGTAAGTAATCTCCTTTTTGTTAACAGTTTTTACAAAACCTTAACTATTTTACAATGCAATTTAGCAGTGATTGAGTCTTTGTAATTCTACGATTACTGCCGGTATGTTGGGGTTTTGTATACAAAATGTGGAACACGTTACCATTGGATGAAGAGTTAGCCAATGTGTAATATGGCCCACCAGTCAGGATTGATAGTACTGAATGAGTAATTGGGTAGATGTAAACATTGTAATCGCTCTCAATACTGTTTAAATTAAATTAATGTTTCTTGATTAAACTGGGATTCACTCACCAGTATTTCCCACTGACAAATGTTTTTAAAACGCGTTTCAGGTATCACAATGTGAAAGCCAATTAGAAGTCAGCTGGACAACACTGAAGGCTTGGAAAAGTGGCTAAAAAAGTTACCTAAATAAAGAAGGCGTTTTATTTCAGTAAAATGGGAATTATCCCTACAAATCAGTTTTTAATAAAAACTTGGGTTTCATCCCATTATAATTATTTACATAAAATGTGGTGTTTTACTCTGATAAAATATTTCCTAACTACGGTCCTGATGTATTTCCGCTGCCAAATTAATAAATATTGATACCACCACCACTGAGTTCGTGGCCGCCCATTCCCGGGACAGATAGGGGGCGGGGGTTGCGACAGAAGGTGGTATCAGAGCTAAGCCACTAATTCAGCCACAGAAGTGTTCTGCTGACATTAAAATTCAAATTGTTAGGAAATAAATTACGGGAATACGTGCATAATTGTATTTTATTGTTATGTGTTATTTGACTATTTGTTAGTTTACAGTATGAGCGACCAAGGACCATCTGACGCGTACCGTCAATTATCTGGTTCGCCTAGAAGCGAAGGCACTTCCTCTTCTCAGCCTGCCCTCTCAGGGTACTCTACTGATACGGAAGAAGGAATATTCGTATTTAAGGCTCAGTCAGAAGAGTCATTTCCTCAGAAAAAGAGGGGATGGTTCAGTCGAGGGGCAAACGAGCGTATAAAGCGTATGAAAAGGTTACAAGTCCAGAGAGCACTAGCAGCAGCCAAAAGAGAAACCGATGCCTATGCCCAGGATATGATTAATAGGGGTATAGCCAACATCCACATTCTAGCAACCACTGCAGCTGACCCTAATCTAGAACAAATGATAGCACCCCAACCACAACTACCAATCCCTGACCAACCAATGGAAATAGAAAACTTTGAAAATCAAGTAGAAATGCATGACTTCAACCCGGAGGAAATACCTAGGGTACCAGCACCAAACCCCTAGACCCAAATTACGACCCCTGGTGGGACGATAATAGGGACTATGTGCAACGTTACCCGATACATGAAGACATGCCCATGCCAAACATAGGAGCCTACCCAGGTTTGGATCCTTTAGATCCCTATTACCATGATGAATACATTAGGGAGATTTTGGAAAATCCTTACCAATTTCAGGCACCTACACCCCCATACCAGGAACCCGCACCCCAGATTCCGAACCCAGTCCTAGAACCTGCACCCCCAATAAGTGCAGAAAACGTACAAGAACTTAGGACATTTGGTGAGGAAATTTTAGAAAGTAGCGAACGGATGAGACAGGTGGGAGAGCGACTCGTCTGGAAGTACGACGAGCGCAATATGGATTTCTGGATGAATCCATATCCATGAATGTGAGAATCGAAACGGTAGTAATAGTAATAATAATATAATAATAAAATAATAATAAAATATGTGTGTATGGATGCCTACTATTATTAGTGTAATTTTATTTCAGTTGGTATTGTAATTTTTATTCCAGTACTAGTGTGTAATAGATGCATAGTATATGAAAATAGAGTAAGTCGTAATGATCGATGCTTTTCCCAAAATGCGTGACATGTGATTGACTATATTAAATATTATTTTGTAATATTAATACGTGGTAACTGTTTAAAATTCAGATGGCCAACGAAGGAAATCAAGAAAATCTGAATAACGATAACCAGAGTAACATTAACTTGGTTGATGAGAATCCAAGCATCAATAACAATGGAAATCAAGTGGATAATAGTGTTATCCAACACATAGTGGCACAAGGAATTATAGATGCAATGCCATTTATTCTTCAAACTGTTAAGGATGCTGATAATAAAAGTAAACATAGCAGTAAGCGACCAATTGAACCAGAACACAGCGTAAACAATGGACCCGTATTTCAAGCACCCATTCCCAAAAAAAGAAGAACCATGCCTTATGGTTGTTCTTATAAAGAATTCTGGTCCTGCAAACTAATAGAATTCTCGGGCAATGAAGGACCCATTGCAACTCTACACTGGATAGAAAAGACTGAGGCAATCTTAAAAATAAGCAAGTGTGCTGAAGAAGACAAGATAATGTTTGCTTCTAATTTGTTTAAGAACTCAGCCTTAGAATGGTGGAACACTATCCTCTAGTCAAGAGGAAGTGATAGGGTTTACAACATGAAATGGGAGGAATTTAAAAATATGGTAGAAAGGAAATTATGCCCTCCCAATGAAAAGGAACAGATAGCTAATAAGTTTCTGAACCTTAGGATGACCGGGGTAGATAGTAAGGGTTGTACTACTACATTCTTTGAATATGCTAGAATAGTACCAACCCTTGCATCACCTGAACCAGTATTAATCTCCCGTTATATCTGGGGATTAATTGGGGAGATTAGACATGTAGTCAAGGCAGCTAGACCCCAAACCATAGAAGAAGCTGTAGAACTAGCCAACACCTTGACAGATGAATTAGTCCGTACTAGAGAAGAAGACCAGAGGAGAAACCTAGCCCAAAGGCTTACCCAAGAATTCCGTTCTGGGAATTACAACCGTAGGAATATGGGTTCTACCTCTGCACCTTATTGCAAGTATTGCAAAAGGAAGCATTCTGGAAGATGTTCCATATATTGCAATTTCTGCAAAATATCAGGTCACAAGGAAGAAGATTGCAGGAGGAACGCCAACAACAGGATATGCTATAACTGCGGAGAACAAGGTCATATCAAGCCAAACTGTCCGAAATTGGCTCCAGCTGCAAACAACAAGAACACTAAAAATGCTAGAGCATTCGTTCTGACTGCAGATGAAGCCAAGATGATTCCAGACGTGATAGCCGGTACATTTTTAGTTAATGATGTTTTTGCTAAAGTATTATTTGACTCTGGTGCGAACCAAAGTTTTATTAATACTTCGTTTTGCAAACTTCTAAATCAGTTATTTACTAAACTACCACGAGAATGTCTAGTAGAAACAGCAAATGGAGAAACAGTTAGGATTTCTGAAATCTTGCAGGGAGCAAGAATAGAGTTTTTAAATCTAAAGTTTATTGCAAACCTTTATCCCATGAATCTGGCAGGATTTGATGTCGTTTTAGGAATGGATTGGTTAATAGCCAATAAAGCCAGTATTTTATGTGATCAAAAGTCAATCCAAGTAAATTCACCAAAGGGTGAAAAGATCATAATTAAAGGTGATAAACCACCCAGATCCACGAAATTCATCTATGTGATGAAAACTGCAAATTATATACGAAAAGGGTCTATAGTGTATTTGATTTCCAGAATCACTAACACTAAAGGAAAATAACTAAAAGATATTCCAGTAGTATCTCAGTTTTCAGATATATTTCCAGAAGAATTACCAGGACTACCGCCAGACAGAGAAGTCGAATTTAGAATCCATCTACTGCCAGGAACAGCACCAATTGCCAAAGCACCTTACCGTTTGGCACCCGCAGAAATGCAGGAACTGAAGAAACAATTAGATGAATTGCTGGAAAAAGGATTCATACAGCCAAGTTCATCCCCATGGGGAGCGCCAATTTTATTCGTTAAAAAGAAGGACGGGTCGATGCGTATGTGCATTGATTACCGTGAATTGAACAAAGTCACGATTAAGAATCGGTACCCATTACCGAGAATTGATGATCTGTTTGATCAACTACAAGGAGCTCGATTTTTCTCTAAAGTCGATTTAAGATCAGGAAATCGTCAAATAAAAGTACTGGAAGAGGATATTCCTAAGACCGCCTTCAGAACGAGGTATGGTCATTATGAATTTACTGTCATGCCATTTGGTTTAACCAATGCCCCAGCTGCATTTATGGACATGATGAACCGAATATGTAAGCCATATTTGGATAAATTCATAATTATCTTTATAGATGATATTCTCATTTATTCTAAAAGTAAAGAGGATCACGCAGAGCATTTGCACGCAGTTTTAAGTCTATTAAGAAAGGAAAAGCTCTATGCTAAATTTTCAAAGTGCGAGTTTTGGTTAGAACAGGTACAATTTCTTGGACACTTAGTCAACCATGAAGGAATTAATGTAGATCCAACAAAGATTGAGGCGATTACCAAATGGAAAACCCCTGAGTCACCAACCGAGGTTAGAAGTTTCTTAGGATTGGCCGATTATTATAGACGATTTATTCGAGATTTCTCTAGAATAGCCATTCCTTTAACTAAGTTAACCTGTAAATCCATTAAGTTTGAATGGGGACCAAAACAAGAAGAAGCATTTAGAATTCTTAAGCAAAGATTAACCTACACACCCATACTAGCGTTACCAGAAGGAACTGAAGATGTATACATGAAAAAGATAGTTTTATTTCATAACTTCTTGTCAAGACAATGAACTATGAAATTTTCCGATCCAAAGGAATCATCGATTATGTTTTAAAATCTCCCTAGTGACAAGGCATCTATGCCATCAGAAAGTCCTTTGGAACAAGCCTTTGTGCTATATATAAAATGTCAGTACGACATTGACAGTCGTGACTTATGTCCCCTGTCTAATAAATATGAAGGACTATATTCAGTTCAAACGCCAAAGATGGTTTATTTAAAAACCTAGGCAAAACATAATCAAATAAATTAAATACTATCTATTGGTCTATATGGTTTATTTGCACCATGGCTATTTAATCATAAAATTCGACAATTCACTATATAATTAAACAAATTATTACTACTTGGTTTGTAGCCTTCAAAGCTTCACCATGGCTGACTCATCTGAAGCTCACAGTCATCCAGTTGATCAGAATGATAATGCAAGACTGAACTTAACGGGCACCGAGTTACAGGCTATGTTGGATACAGCCGTAAACAAAGCCGTGGACCGTGTATTAAAGGATCATAAGCAAAAGTGCGATGATACCGCAAATAAAGGTTACAAAAAGGGTAAGACCGGTTCAAACTATGACCAGTCCAAGCCAAAGGAGGCAAAACCCAAATGTAAAACCTGCGGGAAGAAGCACTTCGGAAAATGTTTCTATGAACAGACCAGGGGATGTGTCATCTGTAAAGAGATGGATCACAAGACCCATGAATGCAAGGACTTGAAGGACGCCACATGCTATGGTTGTGGCGAGAAGGGGCACATAAAGACCCGCTACCCAAAGAAGGCAACTAAAGGGAAATGCACTTTGGAGTCACAAGCTAGGCCTTGTGGGATTTGTAATAAGGAAGGGCACAAGACCTTGGAGTGCCAAGACATAAAGGACGCAACCTGCTATGGTTGCAATGAAATAGGGCACATCAAGACAAATTGCCCAAATAAAATCAAGAAGCCTGGGGAGGCTAAGAAGACCAAAGCTGGAAGCTCTTAAATGGATGCTCAAGAGGCTATTCAGGATGACAATGTCACAACAGGTACTTTCTTTATCAATAACGCTCATGCTAGAGTATTATTTGATTCAGGTTCAGATAAGTCTTTCGTAGACAATAGATTTTTTAAATCATTAAATCTGCCTGTTAAAACTCTAAGCGTTAAGTATAAAGTAGAATTGGCCGATAGTACCTCAGAGATTGCTTCAGCAATATTAGATGGATGATTTATATCCATTAGGAATCATTCTTTTCCGCTGTCCTTGTTTCCATTAAAATAAGAGGGACTCGATATAGTGATAGGAATGAATTGGTCGTCTTAAAAATCAGGCCCATATTGTGTGTGATAAGATGCAAGTAGTTATCAAGACTCCTTATGGTGAGCCTTTGACAATTCAAGGAGACACTGGGTATGGATTGCCTAAGCACTTGTTGAATATGGTATTTAATACCAAAGATTCGAGTATGGAAAACTCAGAAGAGACAAACAACAGTCGCGATGCTGGAGAGGCGACAAATGTTAATGGTGCATCCAATGTGAACCTCAATGTTAATGGAGTTAATCTCCAAAACTGTAATTAACGCAGCTATTAGAAAGGCTATGAGAAAAGTCATGAAAAGGTTCAAGAAGCCAGATGCTGCTCGCTCTAAAACACATGTCGCTGCTCATGAGAAGAGCTTTATTCATACTTCAAATGCGAAGAATAACCCAAACAAAATCATATGTGGCAAGGAGCCCATTCCTTTTAGGATATACTTAAAAGTACTTCGTCTCTTGGAAGTCAAGAGACTTCAATAGTAAAAAGGGGTCATCGATTGCAGGAAATTGTTGAATGAAGTAGAAACCATTAGGTGTATCAGCGGTTATGCTAGAAAGGACACGGTGAGGTTTACATCTCAGTCATTCGATGGCAATACCCTTAATTAGTGAGGACATTAATGAAGTCTACAAGAAAGATCCCCTTATACAATATGGGATGGACCAAGTTTTAAGGACCTTATTAGAAAAACCTATTATCCGCATCACGAAATGGAAAAAGATGGAATAAGAATTTTATGACTCTCACCATAAAATTCTAGACTGTCGACAATATGTAACAAATTTTAATGCATTGGCTGAGATAGTACCCTATTCAGTTTACCCAAAATCTAAGCTTAATGCAATAATTATTGAGGGTTAGCAACGGCAATAAGAGGGCACATTAAGGTTTCAAAGTCTGTTTATTATAAATCCATTATGGATCTACCTCAGCTACTCACATTATATAGATTAAGAAACAACCAGTCAAGCTAAGTCTGCCCTAAAATTTGCCAAAGATTCTATAGCTAAGTTTAAAAGGATTAAGAATGGAGGCGTTTAACCCTCCTGATGAATGATTAGAGGCAGTTCACATTAATAATGACACCAGATAAATCCCTTATTATGATTTTATTGCTAAGAATTATGTTTGGGTTCAGGTGCTGCTAAGTCTCTCATAAGACGATAAGCTTAGCAAATTTTTAGAAATTTTTCCGTAAGAACCCCAGATATTAAGTGTTAGGTAACACTTACAGGCGAAATCATTAGAACCATTTCTTCTGTTTCTGTCAGAAACCTTCAGTCGTAGAATTTTAGAAGTATCCTCTCTCTAGAGGAAATGCGTCAGCATATATAGTTGATATCTCTTTAATCTCTATCGGTTACGAATACCAGATGATACGATAAAAAAACCATATGAGGATTGGTGTATCTTAATATGTTCCATAGATTGCTTCCATGCCTGATTAGTATAGAGGTTTAATGCATGGGACCACAAAGATATTCCGATGGTCATATGGTACTAAAGTCAGCTAATGGTATTCAAAGAAGATATCCAGAATGGAATTGTCCAAGTAAAGGTCTTCGATTAAGAAATTCGTGGACTCGTAACATAAATGTGTCACTCATTTGACACAAGCAAGGATGGATGAACTGGAGCCTGAGATTTGGAAAATCTCTGTAATCTCCTTGTATCTTGATTATCTTCTCCTAGGACTACCCGGTTTATCTCCTGAAAGGCAAGTAGAGTTAAGATTTATATCTCATTTAGGGTTGTATTATTATGAAATCTCCAAGACGGCTAGTACCATCATTGGAGGAATCAAAACCCTGATTAAGTGAGTTTTTAAAATAGAGGATTCATATAGCCTAACTCAATATTTTAAGAATTCGGTATAGTTAATTAAGAAAGACGGTTCATTTTGCTTATGCATTGATTACCGCAACCCTAATTAGGCAACAATTAAGAATTGCCATTAGCTGCCCAGGATCGTCGATTTGTTCGACTAATGGCAAGGATTAGCTATTCCTTAAGATTAGTTTTAAGCAGTGGTTGGAATAACCATCTCACCTTAAATTAAGCTTTTCTATAATAGTTGTCATATAAGTACCAAGGCTGCTCCTTTGGAGACCTTGTATAGATGGAATGTTAAACAATTATTGTTAGACAAAAGTTTGGTAAGTCCAATTATCAGGATCTGAAAGTTGCCTTGGAAACAACGAATAAGTTCAAACAAATCCATAATCATCTGTAAGTTGCCAGTATTCGGCAGAAAATTAAGGATTAATGGAAGTAGCAACCCTCCTAAGTTCTTGTTAAGGAATAAGGTTCAACAAAAGATATCACCCTGGAAGGGTGTGCCAATTTGTTAATTATCAGGCTAGTTAAGCTCTGAATATATAGAATCATTCGAGGGAATCAAATGTATCAAGATCAAATAGCTTATAAGCTAAAACCTATTTAAGGAGCTTGGCAGAGCTCGCAATGCATTACACACTAATGATTTAAGGATATGTTTCACCAATAAGTCGAGAAGCATTATCACATGATGATATGCAGATTTATGATATGATGAGCAACCTGTATCAATTAAGGATCGACAGGTTAAGAAGCTCCAAAAGGATACATATACCTAATATAAAGGTCACTTTGGGAGCTTAGAGAGGCTCCAGATATGCTATAGAAGTTGAGTCCATTATGCGATAAAAAGTACTTCCAGCATCTTAGCAAATCTCGAGGTCGAGATTTCTTTTAAGGGGGTGAGGATGTAACACCTCGTAAAATCACGTCCAATGATGTATTGACACGTGTAATAAACCCTAATGAAGTCAAATATTGAATTTAAGTGACTAATTTTTCGAAAAATCGAAAACCTTGATTATAAAAGGACTGGAAGTGTTTGTATACCTAAAATAAGTTTCTGAATAACCTCGTACGGTATTTATACTCACAAATGAGCCACTTGTTGATCGAGTGTAGCCGTTCGCGAAATTAATTGAAAGTTTGCGCAATGAAGGGTTAAAAGCGTCAACATGTTAATTCTTACCTCTGAGTGACCTTTTAACAAACCGGCAGCTTCATGATATTTGATTATACTCTCAGGAATGCCAAACATTGGCCGTCTAAGGTTTTTATGCCTATAAGTAAAGATACGCGCAACTTTGCAAGTTAGAAGGACTAAAAGTGTCAAAATGTTTAATTACACCTCTGAATGACCTTTTAGCGAACCTAAAGCATCATGATGTTTAATAATACTCTCAAGAATGCCTAATATGGGTTAGATGAAGCTTCGATGATATTAAACAATGAAATGCGCAAGTTTGCGCATAAGAGGGACCTAAAGCGTCAACTTTTGAATCTATGCCTTTTGGTGACATTTAAGCGATAGAGAGCGTAGAAATAATTAAACCCATGCTTGGGAATGCCCATTATGGGCCCTGGAAGGCTTGGATATCATTAAATGACATTTCGCGCTACTTTGTGCGATTAAGGGACTATTTGCGTCAAACTGCAAAAGTATGTCGATTCGTATGGTAACGGACCTTCTGAAATATGATCATAAGTTAAACATATCCTAATTATCCCTTACCTAGCTTAGAAATAGGCTTAGAGGTGTTTCGTGCGCAAAAATAAACTTTTAAGTCATGCAGGGACTAAAAGTGTCAAAAAGTGCACAAGTTTGCATTTTCGCGCATATCTCACATTCTGAATATCTCCGGACACCCAAAAATTTATGTAATCATTAAAATATTTTATTTTAGTGATTGGCATAAGAAAAATCCATTCGTCGCTTAATTTGGATCGTTTTTGCATTCGTTACGACTTCCGTCGTAATTAACCGAACAACGCAACCGTACGACCAAACGAGCCGACATCTGAGATATTTTTAGCACATTTCAAGTTCCCTATACTTTAACTTCATTTTTGAGCTTTGAAATGGGGTTAACGGGGCTTAAACATGTCAAAAATGCATCAAAAACCAAGTTTTGGGGCTTCAGGGACTAAATCTGCCATTTTTGAAAATTGCTGACCTGCACAAGGCTTACGGACCGTAAGCACATATCCATACGGTCCGTAAGGACCCCTAGATCAGCAGAAATGTTTTCCAGCTTGATCCAGCACTTGCAAATGGTATTTCTTCAATCCTTGGGCACCCATAGTATTAGAAAGCAGTGGGTATGAAGTGTATGGTCCAGATTTAGTCACGTTTATCGAGGAACGATCCTAACGGTCCTCTAAATCCTATAAATACCCCACTTCATTCTTGCCAAACCCATACTTGATTTCTGAATTCTCTAATTTGGAGACCATGCTCTTCATACCTGAGAATTTAGGATCAAAACCTCCTTGCTTGGACCCTTTGTAAGTGTCCTTTCGTGCTTAGTTTAATTGTTTAGCGTTTATAGCCGAAAAGTCAAGCGTTTTGATAAACACTTTGACTTTTAAAAAGTTGAGCCATTGTTCGTAACGAACATGGCTACGTGACCGTAATTAGGTAGGTGTTAAACCCTCAAAAGGGCACCTTCTAATTACCACGTTTACTTAGTTAAATTGTCGGGTCAAATAAAAGTCAAACGGGTTAGTTATAAATAAATTTCATAACTATTAATATAGAAGCCATAAAATCATTTTTCTCACTTTAATAACTTGGTAAATATTAGTTGAACATGTTTAAGCATGTTCAACCCGACAATTCTAAGTTTAGGCTCGGTTCGGAACCGAAAGTCGCAAAAGTTGACTTTTGCTTTGACTTTCAGTTCTGACCCGATTTAGCTTAGTTTAGATATGCCTTAGGATTCCTTTAGGACCAGGTTAGAGGTTAGTGTAACCCTCTGAGGTTATACAACTTGGTTCCTTAGTTATTCGATTCATATGCATGTTTCCGTTAAATGCCTAAATGTTGACTATTATGCCCTTTTAACCTTAAAACAAAATTTTTGAAAATGTGAGAGGATAGAAACCTTCATTACTAATTTATAAACTTGTCCCTAAAATTTGACATCAGTTTGAGGTCTAGATTAGGAGTTATGCTCATTAGCGTAAATGAAAAGCTTTTTATTAATTAAACGGCGTAATTAGCATAAAGCCTATCTAAACCCAATTTTTGAAACCAAAATTTTTATCTACTGATGTAAAATAATATTTTGGGAGTTTTGAAGATTTTTATTTATTTTTAGGCTGAGCATAACATAGGGTTCTAGCCTTGATTCGGTAATTGCCGGTTTTGCCCTTTTGGCCATAAAATGAGTTTTACATAACATTTTGGTACCAAACTTTTTGCTACTGATTTTATATGATAAATAAAACATTTTAAGCTTTTTGGAATGATAAAAATATCATCTTTTTTAATAAAACCCGGAAATCGCTTAAAATCGCCTTTTTACGCGTTTTAACGCATAGTATAAGTTAAAACTATTTTTAACATATAAGGTTTGATACCTACTGATGTTTTAAGTAAATTTTCATAATTAAATAGTAGGCAAAAGTTTTAAACTCAGAATTCTAATTTTGACCTTTAAAGCTTAAGTGAAATTACCAAAATGTCCATTCGGTGCATAGTTTGGTTATAATTAATAAATTTCACATATATGTAATACCCTACTGATATAACTTATTAAATTAAGTATTTTTACTGATTATATCAGACCTAAACCTTAGATTAATATTTAAACTCTTTTATAACCTTTAAATTGACCAAAATACCCCTACGGGGCATAGTTTGAGTTTAAATTCGTTTTGGGCATAATGGAAGGTATCCTACTGATATCACAACATATTTAGGGCATATTAACTTAGGAAACCTGTTTATGACTCATGTGGTTACCCGTTACGCACTTTTCACGTTCGGATCGGCTTATGTAACTAGTTTGCAAAAATTAGCCGAAACGGGTCAAACCTTATCATTTCTATCTCAAAATACAGAATGTGTTTAGTTTACCCATACTAAACAAGTATACAAGCTTGTCGGGTCTAAACCACATTCTAATCCGGTCTTCGCATAATCATGCATTTTGAACCGTATCTTCTTTTTAAAACTAACCGGTCTAAGTTTAGGCTTAATTAAAGACCCGTTAGGAATCTAATAGGTTATTAAAAACCTTTGTTCCAGATTTAGGAGCCCAGTAAAAGGTATCTGTACTTGCTGATTTGATATACGGCTGGGATTGAATTTATATATAGCTCAGGTAAATACTTTTAACTTATTTTCCCTATACGGGCTTGGGGTACGGTATATAAAATACCGCTTGGTCGTGTTGGTGCATCTAGTGTCTGTTAACTTCGTCTTAATCGAGTCATATGTCTAGATAGGATAAACGAGCACACAACAGGGTTGAAATTAGGGTTTTATATGTGAAAGTGGGTAATTCCGCTTGAACATGACATTGAACAGTTCAAGCGAAATTATCATTATAATTTCGCTTGAAATGAGATGTGGCAGGTTCAAGCGAAATCACTAATTCCGCTTGAAACTCACATGTCATGTTCAAGCGAAATCAGAACTCTATATATAGGTGTGTGTTGAGTTCATTTGAAACGAAATTAGAAGTCATTGTTTGAGAGCCGAGGTGCTGCCAAATTGTAATCAGATCTGTAAAAGCTCAGGAAATCAGTAATAGATAAAGATTAGAAAGTATCAAGCTGTGTTGACATCATTTACATTGATTCTGCCTTTGTTTTTGATGATGAACTACTCAGATTGACTCGTTAGGGTCACACGACGATCCAACAAGTGGTATCAGAGCTCAGGATGAGGAGTTCATACCAATTCAGCTTGATTTTACCGGATTCTCTCACTTCTACTTCTTCTTTTCTAAATTGAACGAGATTCAATGGTTGAAATGGCCTGATTTTGACGTATATCAAGCGAAACATATTTTTAACTAATCCTTGAAAGTATTGAACTAAAATTCGATCAAAATTGGACAAAACTTGTAATTTCGCTTGAAAACATATTCGAATATGCTGACATCATCATAATCTCGTTTGAATTTGTCTGTGTTGTTTCAAACGAAAACACTAATCTCGTTTGAAATTGCCTTATTTCGCTTGAAAATACTTGTCATTTCATACGAAATTAACTTTTTGGTTAATTCCGCTTGAGATTGTTGACTGTTTCATACGGAATAACTAATTCCGCTTGAAACTACTGTTGAGTTCAAACGGAATCACTTATTTCGCTTCAAGTGACCTTATTTCGTTTGAAGTGCTATTTCTGTCACACCCCAACCAATGGCGGAATCATCGGGGCGCGGCACTGAGCGAAACAGATTGTCCAGAAGTTTCCATAACAACTATCATTACCATTTAAGTAAACATTACGTCCCATACCGTAACATAAATAGTCAAACAAGTTATTACAGACAACATCAAAACAAATACTCTGTTCCGACAACTCAGATTTAAATAAGTAGCAATTGTTTATCTGTTTCTAGAGACCCCTAATAAGTTATCTACAGACAACTATTTGTTGGGCTCTAAAGCTTTATTCTAGCTTCCAATTCCTACCACATATGCGTCCTAAGCACCTGTCACATACGTTAAAATAATGTCAATACATAAAATGTAAAGGTGAGCATACAAGTTTGATAATAGCATATAGAGTTCGAATTCGTTTACGCATAACCAGCACGTACACATAGTGAAATGAAGCATGTTAGTTATCGACATAGATCCATCGATACCAATGACTGCGGGTTGACTGCCCGAGGCAGTTCGCAATACACGATTACCACTGTAATCCATGCAAGTAAAAGATCCTTAACAACCCCCGTGTGAACGGGTGCTGAGTCCAAACTATAGTACTATCGTTGCTAAGGCAGGTAGACAGCATTCCATGTGTAAACATAACAAACAAGCGTTCATAAGCCACGTATAACATGCATAAATGGTTAAGCGTTAAAATAGCTTGAGTAGTGTGATAGTTGTAGTTTGAATAGTTGTAACGTATGTAACACCCAAAAGTGCTAAAAGCAAAAAGGGTTCGAGTATACTCACAGCGATATGGATTGAAGGGAGCGCTTTTACAGCGAGTACGGTTAGCCTGAATAGATTCGATAACGTAACGATAAGTGGCGCGTAAAACAGTACAAGTGAGAGTGGCTAGGATGACTGATCGTGCGGATCAGTTATCCGTGAGTAGAAGTCATCCGTGCGCATGACCTATCCGTGCGGATGGTGAAGAATTAGTGCAAGATCTTACCTGGATTGAGGGAAATCTGAGAAAAGGTGAAGAATGCGTGTGGTTCGGACGTCACTTGCCAAAAGTGGAGAGTGACCCGTGTATTTATAGGATGCCAAAAAGGGAAAGGGTGAGTCGTGCGCATGGCACGCACCCGGGTAGGCTATCCGCGCGGACTGGTCATCCGTGCGGATGCCACCTCCTTTGGTGTGTTCGGTGCGAGGGTTTTGATTTGCGAGCGATTCGATAGGGTTTCCTAATCAAATTACTTTCAGTCCCAACTACTTCTTATATGGTTCGACTCGGGATTTGGGTTCGGGTTCGTTTATATTTGAGTTAGACTTCGAGTTCGATTGAGTTCGCTTGATTATCACAACACAACATAAATAAACATGCACAAGTAACACGTAAGGCACACACACACGTATAACTGACAAGTAAAATACATAGCTCGAGTTACGATTTGATGTCGATTTGATTAGCATGGCTTGATTAACTTTATCGCATTGTTACTTCCTATCGTTCACAGTCGTAGGTCGATTGAAATACGGTTAGCATGGCTCGATTATTGTAATGTACGACATTTACTCCACATAATCTAAATATCATACAAACAATTCTACGAGTCACGTCGCGCGAAATCGGTCGTTGACTTTGACCTTGACTTTGACTTTCACTCGTGAAAACACGGGGTGTTACAGCCTCCCCTTGTTTAGTAAATTTCGTCCCGAAATTAAGCTGAAAGCTGTAACTAGTTCGTGAATCACGTGTGAGAGTTATTCGTTTGGACCATTGGAAATTGTCAAATTAACCAGGATTTTACGGTTAAAATCGGCTGATTTTTGGATATGATAAGCGAAAGTACCTGATTTAAAAGCCTACAAAGTTTTAGATTTCAAAATCTTTTTCTTTTTCTTTCAAAACCTTGATTATTGTAGGTTCCGGTTTGAATTCGTCTCGATTGCGTACCGACTCGTGAACGTGCGGAATCCGTACACGATCGTTATCGAACACACAAAAACGTACAATTTTATCGTGATTCATTTGATGATCTGGCGATTACAAGCTCCGGAAATCACGGTTTGCCACTTTCTCTCTCTACTTTCTCTTTCTAACCTTGAAAGCTCCAAAGTTGCGAAATGGCAAAAGTTCCTAAGGTTAACCCTAAGGTACCTATTTATAGGCTAAGGATTATAAGGGATTTCCCCTTATTTACAAGTATGCCACCTTGCCTTTCTTAACCGGACATTACTTCTTCGTTAAACAACTGTGGATACTTTGCCTTCATGTCGCTCTCGAGTTCCCAAGTGAACTCCGCGCCTCGTTTGCCTTCCCATCGGACTTTCACAATAGGAATGCGTGAGCGCCTGAGTTCTTTGGTTTTGCGGTCCATGATTTCGACAGGCTTTTCCACGAAGTGTAATGTTTCGTTCACTTGTAGATCATCTAGAGGAACATGTAAGTCGGGGTCGTAGATGCACTTTCGGAGGTTTGACACGTGGAAAGTCGGATGGACATTGCTAAGTTCCTCCGGTAATTCGAGTCTGTAGGCGACTTTTCCGATCCTTTCCAGAATCTTAAAAGGTCCCACATATCGAGACGCGAGCTTCCCCTTTTTGCCGAATCGGACTACACCCTTCCAAGGTGATACCTTTAGGAGTACGTAGTCACCAACGCCATATTCACGGTGCTTGCGCTTTTTATCGGCGAGAAGTTTCTGTCTATCCCGAGCTTTCGCTAGATTGTCTCGGATTTGGAAAATTTTGTCTGTCGTTTCTTGTAGCAGCTCCGGACCGGTTAATTGTGAGTGACCGATCTCGTGCCACACAATAGGCGATCGACATCTTCTTCCGTATAAGGCCTCGAAAGGTGCCATCTGGATGCTAGCCTGGTAGCTGTTGTTGTACTAGAATTCGACTAACGGAAGGTGTCTATCCCAATTACCACCGAAGTCTAGAACACACGAACGGAGCATGTCTTCAAGCGTACGAATCGTTCTTTCAGTCTGACCGTCGGTTTGTGGGTGGAACACAGTACTTAGATTAAGCGTTGTACCGAGTGCCGTTTGAAACGTTTCCCACAATCGTGTAGTGAACCGAGCATCACGATCAGAGATGATGTCACGAGGCGTCCCATGTCGACAAATGATCTCGTCGGTGTAGATTCGGGCTAATCGTTCTACCTTGTAGTCTTCTCGTATTGGCAGAAAGTGAGCTGATTTCGTCAAACGGTCGATAACAACCCAAATGCTGTCGTGACCTGATGACGTGGTTGGAAGCTTGGTTACGAAATCCATAGCTATGCTCTCCCACTTCCACATGGGGATTGGAGGTTGTTCGAGCAAGCCAGTGGGTCTTTGATGTTCAGCCCTGATTCTAGCACAGGTTAGGCATTTTCCGACGTAAAGAGCGATATCCCGTTTCATACCCGGCCACCAGTACCTGTATCGAAGGTCGTGGTACATTTTGTCAGCACCAGGATGAATAGAGTATCGGGATTTGTGGGCTTCATCCATGATAATCTGTTGCAGGTTGGTTCGCTTGGGAATCTAAATCTTGTCTAGGAAGTGGAATATCCCGTTTGATTTGCTCACAAGTTGGGCCCCATCGTGGTAGATTCTTTCTTTCTTCAAGGTGCGTTCGTTGAAACATGCATGCTGGGCGTCGCGAATAAGAGCTTCGAGGTTGTGCTGGGCTTGAACATTACGAGTGCTAAGCAGATAGCTCCGTCTGCTAAGTGCGCCGGCAACAACATTTGCTTTGCCTGGGTGATAACGAATCTCACAGTCGTAGTCGTTGAGAAGCTCTACCCATCGGCGTTGACGCATATTCAGTTCCCTCTGATTAAAGATGTGCTGTAGGCTCTTATGATCGGTGAAGATCGTACACTTGGTACCATACAGGTAGTGTCGCCAAATCTTTAATGCAAAAACAACTGCGCCTAGCTCGAGATCGTGGGTTGTATAGTTCTTCTCGTGGATTTTGAGCTGTCGAGATGCGTAAGCTATAACTTTGTCTCGTTGCATTAAGACACAACTGAGACCAAGGTTAGAAGCATCACAGTAGACAATGAAATTGTCGTTTCCGTCGGGTAGTGTGAGAACAGGAGCATTGCAAAGCATGTACTTGAGGGTTCGAAAGGCAGACTCTTGTTTGGTTCCCCAGACAAAAGGCTGATCCTTGTGAGTGAGAGAAGTAAGTGGTACCGCAATCTTCAAGAATCCTTCGATGAACCGTCGATAATAGCCCGCTAGCCCGAGAAAGGAGCGGACTTCAGTCGGGTTCTTAGGCGTAACCCAGCTCTTAACAGCTTCAATCTTCGCAGGATCGACGTGAATACCCTGACTATTTACGATGTGACCCAGAAACTGAACCTCCCCCAACCAAAACTCGCACTTGGAGAATTTGGCGTAGAGTTGGTTCCCCTGGAGTAACTCGAGAACCAAACGTAGATGTTGCGCGTGTTCGGCTCTCGTTTTGGAATAGATCAAGACATCGTCGATGAACACGATGACGAAACGGTCAAGATACGGTTTACACACTCGATTCATCAGATCCATGAAAACTGCTGGTGCATTGGTTAGGCCAAAAGGCATGACAACGAATTCGTAATGGCCGTAACGAGTGTGAAACGCGGTTTTGGGTATATCTTCCTCTTGTATACGCAGCTGATGGTATCCTGAACGTAGATCAATCTTCGAGAAACACGTAGCGCCTTGCAGCTGGTCAAACAAATCGTCGATTCGAGGTAGAGGATAGCGGTTCTTGATAGTCAACTTATTCAATTCCCGGTAGTCGATGCACATCCGGAACGACCCATCCTTCTTTTTGACGAAAAGGACTGGTGCGCCCCAAGGAGAGGTGCTCGGGCGAATAAAGCCTTTTTCAAGCAATTCCTGAAGTTGGGTTGAGAGTTCGCGCATTTCGGACGGCGCGAGTCGATAAGGAGCTCTGACGATAGGATTGGCTCCAGGAATAAGGTCAATGCGAAAATCAATATCACGCTTCGGAGGTAGTCCGGGAAGATCCTCTGGAAAAACTTGAGGAAACTCTCGAACCACTGGAACGTCTTTTACTTTCTTCTTCTCTTTCTTTTCCTTCTCCGCTGCTACGACATGAGCCAAGAAAGCCCTGTATTCCTTACGGAGATACTTGCTAGCTTGTAGGCATGACATAAGCTTGAGACCCTTCGAAGTAGTATCACCATAAACGCACAATGAATCACCGTTGGCGAGCGAAAAACGGATCATTTTATCGAAAACTTCGGCATGGTTTTCGCGAAGAAAGTCCATGCCTACTATGACATCAAAGCTTCCTAGTTGCATTGGAATGAGATCGATTGAGAAGATGTGATTGTTGAGCTCGAGAGTGCAATCACGAATAACAGAGTTTACGGCGATGGTTCTTCCGGTAGCGACTTCAACATCGAATGCAGAGGAGAGTCGGGAACGCTTACGACTAAGGAGTTTCTCAAATTCGAGTGACACAAAGCAATTATCGGCTCCAGTATCAAACAAACATGAAGCATAAATACCATTCACAAGGAACATACCATTCACCACGTTGTTGTCGGCCTGGGCTTGACGCACGTTGAGATTGAAGGTTCTGGCTCACGCGGCCTGTTGCTGCTGATGTTGTTGCTGCTGTGGTTGCTGCTGTTGCTGCTGGGGTTCTTGTTTCACCACCCTGTTCGGGCACATGTTGGCGAAATGGTTCGGGTCGCCACATGTGAAGCATGCTCTGGCTTTGACTGCGGGTGCCGGAGGAGCTTGTTGACCCTGTGGGGCAGCGAGTAGAGCTTGATTGGCGGGAGCTTGACGAATATGGCAGTTGGCAGTAAAGTGGCCGTAGACGTTGCAATGAGCACATAAGCGGCATTGAATAGCAGTGGGATGATGATAGGTGCAAGTAGGGCAGAGTGGGTGTGGTCCAGTATATGCACGCTTTGCAGGCGGTGCATTGGCCACAGGCGCCACTACTTGACGCTGTTGAGCAGGTACAGCTTGGATTGGTGCAGCAGAAATCGCACAGTTCTTGTTGGTGGAGCTGTTCTTTCTCTTGTTGCTTGACGACGTGGGTTCAGCAGTTGGTGCAGTAGTAGTGGCTTGATGCAGATGCTTGGAGGTCTTATCCCACACCCCAGCCTTGACCCTTTTGTCATTGATCTCAGCGGCCAACAGATAGGTTTCTTCGATCGTGGTAGTCTTAGCCGCTTGCACGAAATCAGCAACGCAGTCGGGCAAAGCTCGGATGTACTTCTTGATGGTCATATCAGGAGTCTTGACCTGGTCGGGACAGATAATGCTGAGCTGTTTGAAGCGAGCAGTAAGACCAGCATTGTCTCCATCCTTCTGATGTATGTGCCAAAATTCATCTTCAAGTTTTTGACGCTCGTGAGGAGGGCATAATTCCTCTAGCATGACTTCCTTGAGCTCATCCCACGACAACCCGTAAGCTGCATCATTCCCTCTCTTGTTCCTCTCGGCCGTCCACCAGTCCAAAGCACGGGACTGAAAGACGCCGGTAGCGTTCAGAGTTCGAAGGTCATCAGGCAACCACTTTGTCGCAGAGTAACCTCGATAGAGTCAAACCAGTGGAATAGAGCAGTAGGACCTCCTTCGCCTGTGAATTCTTTCGGCCCACATGACTTGAATTGTTTGAAACTAAAAGGTCTCGCGGCAGCTCTAGGACCCTCAGTCCTTGATTCTTCGGATGATTTGCTGGCATTCTCGCAGACATCGCTCACAGCCTTTGCTACAGCTTTCGTGACGATGGAAGCAAGGCGTCTGTCCCTCTTTTCCTGGCGAGAGAGTTGATGACGGGATCCAGACGACATTGTCTGCAATAGACATCGCCATGGTACTCAACACATGTATTCGAATCTCACCTCACACGTCAACTACTACTAAAGCTCAGTAACACGTACCATGTAAACGCATATAGTCACAAAATCACAGAGTTGCACAAGATCACATAATCACATAGAGCACATAGTCACTACATTCCTAATCACATAATCACAACAGCAAGAAACACATATACTTTAGTCACTAAAAGCACCTACGAGCATACAAACCATTCTGACTGCCTCTATTGTCGATTCGCTAGCGATGAGTTGTGTGGGTTTTGTGTTTTAGCAGAAGCAATAGTGTTGGGTCGAAACCAAGAGTACCTTAAAACGCTAACAAATAACAGAAAAAAATTCATAAAATTTTCATAAAGATCGATAAATCGAAGGTAGATTGTCTGCGGCTAATAGACTTCGACTAACCAAAGTAGCTCGACTATTCGCAAGGATCCTGCACAACGACCTCCAGGACTATGCCTTTTGCCTCGATTCTTGGGCGTTGGCGCAATTCCCTTTGGTTAGGTTGTGTCTTTAGACCATTGGAGTCCATCGAACTTTGGTGGAAATTTTGGTATAAAAGCGGGACGAGTCGTCAAGGTTAGGGATTCACCCCTATCTTGCAACTTCCGTCCTCGTTTTTGATAAAAATTGAGGAGATTATTCATCAAAATATGGATTTCACTCCTGATTTGGTATAATTCTCCTCGTTTGTAGCTAAAACGCAAGCTGATCAGGCAACTTTAGTCGAGAGTTTGCGGTTTTCACACCTATTCTCGGCCTTATTACCTGTTCAAAACTTGAAAATTCGAGTGTAATGATAGAAAAGAGTGAGTGATAGCAACGAGTTTACGCATGCGCGTGAGTTGGTCTGTTGGTTCTTAACTATAGTCTAGGTCTCTAAGACTTCGACCCGGACTAGGTCGAGTCTTGCCTAATTCCCTATAGTTATGGCTCTGATACCAATCTGTCACACCCCAACCGATGGTGGAATCATCGGGGCGCGGCACTGAGCGAAACAGATTGTCCAAAAGTTTCCATAACAACTATCATTACCATTTAAGTAAACATTACGTCCCATACCGTAACATAAATAGTCAAACAAGTTATTACAGACAACATCAAAACAAATACTCTGTTCCGACAACTCAGATTTAAATAAGTAGCAATTGTTTATCTGTTTCTAGAGACCCCTAATAAGTTATCTACAGACAACTATTTGTTGGGCTCTAAAGCTTTATTCTAGCTTCCAATTCCTACCACATATGCGTCCTAAGCACCTGTCACATACGTTAAAATAATGTCAATACATAAAATGTAAAGGTGAGCATACAAGTTTGATAATAGCATATAGAGTTCGAATTCGTTTACGCATAACCAGCACGTACACATAGTGAAATGAAGCATGTTAGTTATCGACATAGATCCATCGATACCAATGACTGCGGGTTGACTGCCCGAGGCAGTTCGCAATACACGATTACCACTGTAATCCATGCAAGTAAAAGATCCTTAACAACCCCCGTGTGAACGGGTGCTGAGTCCAAACTATAGTACTATCGTTGCTAAGGCAGGTAGACAACATTCCATGTGTAAACATAACAAACAAGCGTTCATAAGCCACGTATAACATGCATAAATGGTTAAGCGTTAAAATAGCTTAAGTAGTGTGATAGTTGTAGTTTGAATAGTTGTAACGTATGTAACACCCAAAAGTGCTAAAAGCAAAAAGGGTTCGAGTATACTCACAGCGATATGGATTGAAGGGAGCGCTTTTACAGCGAGTACAGTTAGCCTGAATAGATTCGATAACGTAACGATAAGTGGCGCGTAAAACAGTACAAGTGAGAGTGGGTAGGATGACTGATCGTGCGGATCAGTTATCCGTGAGTAGAAGTCATCCGTGCGCATGACCTATCCGTGCGGATGGTGATGCGTGCGGATGGTGATGCGTGCGGATGGTGTTCCATCCGGATAGGTTATCCGTGCGTACGACTGTCCGTGCGGGTGGTAATCCGTGCGGACTAGTTGTACGTGCGGGTGACTTATCCGTACGGTTAGATTGTTTGTGTGGGTAAATGTTCAAGTGGATTGTTTCTTCCTAAGATGTGTTTGTGTATGATGGCTTGTGCTTTGGAGTTTTCGTTGTAGCATTTAGAAAACACCAAAGTGTTTCTACCTTTCAAGCCGGTCGCGCGGACGACAGTCCGTGCGTACGGTAGTCCGTGCGGGCAGAGACAATCCGTTCGGATAGCCTGTCCGTGCGTACGACTTGGCCGTGCGGATGAAGATTGTTTGATTATCATTTTAAGGCCTTAGTATCTCATGATCCGAAGAGTAATCCATTCAGAGGTCGTCCGTCCGGATTGCTCGTTCGTCGATACTCAAACCTTGTTTGGAAAGTGGGTCCCAAGGGTAGTCCGTGCGGGTGACTACCCGTGCGTATGACTTGTACGTGCGTATGACTTGTACGCGCGGATAGCTAGTCCATGCGCACTGCTTGTCCGTGCGGACAGCCTGTGCGTGCGGACAACTGGTCCGTGCGGACAGCCTCTGGTTGTTCCGTTCGTCTACACTTGGTTTCTGTTGTCGTTTATCGAGACGTTCTGATTATGTGGCAACCACTTGGAGTTGTGTTCTCACCCGCGTGACTAGACCGGTCAGGAACCACCCTAACTCGGCCTGTCGGCGACTCAGAACGGTCCTCCCGGTTAACCCCGAAATCAATTGTCCATGGGTAGGATTCCAGATCTAGAACTAGTGCCTCACTATTTGACGAGTAGAACACTAGAACTGATTGGATTCGTACCGGTTTTAAGGGTGAAAGAAGGAGAGAACTTAGATTTATTTCTTTCAACTCTTTTATCCTTAGAAAAGTTTAGATCTAGGTGAAGTTATTGTAAAAACTTGTAGAAATCGTTTAGATCTGAGATATTCTTGGTGGAATGAGGTCAAGCTTGAAGTTCTTATGAACTTCATGATGACGTCACCCGAGAATACCTCAAATCCGGATGATTTCATGGTTAAAATCGAAGTTTCGAAAGATAGAAATGTGTAGAATTGTGTAGTGATCAAAGATGTACAAGAATTAGTGCAAGATCTTACCTGGATTGAGAGAAATCTGAGAAAAGGTGAAGAATGCGTGTGGTTCGGATGTCACTTGCCAAAAGTGAAAAAAGTGGAGAGTGACCCGTGTATTTATAGGATGCCAAAAAGGGAAAGGGTGAGCCGTGCGCATGGCACGCACCCGGGTAGGCTATCCGCGCGGACTGGTCATCCGTGCGGATTGGCAATCCGTGCGGATTGGCCATCCGTGCGGATGCCACCTCCTTTGGTGTGTTCGGTGCGAGGTTGATTTGGTTTTGATTTGCGAGCGATTCGATAGGGTTTCCTAATCAAATTACTTTCAGTCCCAACTACTTCTTATATGGTTCGACTCGGGATTTGGGTTCGGGTTCGTTTATATTCGAGTTAGACTTCGAGTTCGATTGAGTTCGCTTGATTATCACAACACAACATAAATAAACATGCACAAGTAACACGTAAGGCACACACACACATATAACTGACAAGTAAAATACATAGTGTTAGTGCACGAAATGTCTGTTGACTTCGTCTGCATTACGTCTTAGGTCAAGATAGGTCAACATAGGTTTTAGATAGTCAAAATTAGATCATATGTTGATAGGTCCGTTTATATGTCAGATAGGTTCGTATATACTAACCTATGTTGATAGGTCCGCTTATTTGTCAATGTAGTAGGTCCGCTTATATGGACATTGTCCATAAAAGCGAACCATAAGCTAATAGGTCCGCTTATACGGACGTCCATATAAGCGAACCTCTCCACATTATAAATAGCCTGATCTGGTGTATATTGGAGCGGACCTAGATCATTGCTTGTGGAACGAAACTCTGTCAAATTGTAATCAGAAAGCAATAAAAGAGAAGAAATTAAAGAGAATAGCTGTTGTAACTTTGTGTGCATTAATTCCGCCTTTACACATGAAGATGAACATCCTTACGCTGACTGTTTAGGGTCGGAACACGGTCCAACAAGTGGTATCAGAGCGTAGGCTTGCTTTGAGCACTCTAATTTCTTCAAAGTAACAACGCCGGAGGCACGACCCGCCCAGTTAAGGGTAGGAGCGCATCGCCGACAGAAGGGACGAGTAAACCGGTGCACACCTGATGGCGGACCGGCCGACCCAACCCAAAGTCCAACTACGAGCTTTTTAACTGCAACAACTTAAATATACGCTATTGGAGCTGGAATTACCGCGGCTGCTGGCACCAGACTTGATTGGTTAAAATTGGGTAAACATTATAGATCCGCTTATACAGACATTGTAGATCCGCTTATACAGACATTGTAGATCCGCTTATTTGGACAATACCGCTCATAGGGACTGTGCTGATTTCACGTGATACATATCATAGAACAGTGTGTATTTGACTGACATTTGCATGTGTGATTATAGATTGTCGCCAAAGTGATAAAATTGGTTTGTTCTAAAATTAAAGGACTAATCAGATGTTGTTGATAATGTTGTCGGGTTAGTGGGAGTGAAGGTCCAATCACAATTGAAGTGCATTAAACACTGTTGGCAACAATTAATATACCGACTCATGTAATATCTAGTTTGCATGTGACTTAAAATTTTGGCCAAATCACAATCAAGTATAACTCACAAAACACTCGGCCTAATCATGTTAAGTGCACCGACCCACTACAAGAGTTGAGGTCCAATCACGTTTGTTTGTAAATTGATGTTGTCGGATTTAATTGTTTGAACATTATTTTGTCATCAGATTATTAAATGTCACCGACCCATATGCATTGATATCAACAAAGATTGAATTCAATTCAGAAGCACAAATTGTTGTTGGCCTTTTATAATTGAAAAATACGAATTGATATCAAAGTATTACAATTTGTGTGATTTAATGAGCATTTGATATTCATCATTACAATATTTTGAAAGCCTCAAATTTGAGTAAAAGCATCAATAGAATCGGTCATTATTAAAAATCTGTTTAGTGAACATTTAAAGTGTAGACAATATCATGTGATATTCATTGGAACAACCCAATTCTCGAACATCATTTTGTGCGGTCCATTCTTTTAGTGTCTACACTTGAACAACTTTAAATCGAATTCTCGAATCTTCGAAAACGAGTCTTAGATTGATTTCATCAAACGTACATTGTTACGTATTCAGTCAGTTTGAACTGATTGTTTGTTTGCAGGTGATTCGAGGTGTTTTACAAGGCATAAATACCAAGAAATCAAAATGTTTGACGAAAAGGAAAACGCTAAACTTGAAAATTTAAATAATTGGTCTTGTGAATCTTGGTATGAGACGAGATATGATAAGGATGTTTATGTTAACAGATTCGAAAATTTTCTTTGCATGAAGAATGAATCATTGGAGAAGTTGAAAGAAAGGTTTTATGAGCTAATCATCAAGTTAGAAAAACATAAGATATATCATTCAAAAGATGAAAGAATTTCAAAATTTGTTGATGCTTTACCTTTGGAATGGAATAAATTCGTGAATAACGAAAAACGGAATTATAGTTTGTCACACTATGATTTAAGAAGTTTCATCAATACAATAACAAATCATAGGCTTCATGAAGATTCAAGAAAAAGGAAGTTATTGGATGAAATAAAAGAAGAATCAGAAAGGATAGACTTGGATGTAATCATTGAAATGAGGAAACGAATCACTGTGTGTCTTGCAGCAAAAAATGTTATGAAATACGATATTAAGAGGGGTTGTTATATTGATGAAAATATGAATCCTCTTGATTTTGTTAAAATTTTTTGTGCAGGAACATACAAGATGGAAACAAAGAAAGAAGCTGATGATGGAGAGATGAATGGAAAATGCTTGAAATGCGAAAAATCCGAAGCAGAAAATGTCAATCTCTTGAAAGATGTGGAGAATTTGACATTGGAAAATAAAGCTTTGAAAGACGAGAAGATAGCTGATGATGAACAGATTCTGGAGTTGCGCTTGAACTGTGAAAAACTGAAGACTGAAAATATCAAACTGTTTAGTAGTTTGGACAGTTTGACATTAGAAATTAACAATTTGAAAGAAAAAGAAAAAGATTTTGAAAAAATTAAAATTGAAAATGAAAACGTTTATTGGATAAAATTGGAAAATGAAGCGTTAAAAGAAAAAGAAAAAGATTTTCAAAGTCAAATGAAGGTTTTAGAAGATGAAAAGTCTGTTATTTTTAACAATAATCTTGCAAAACAGATTGAAATAAATTCTCATCTTCAGAAAATCATTCGACTTGAAAATGAAGCTGAAATTGCTCGGAACAAAATTTCTGAGTTAGAGAATAAATTGAAAGGTTTTGTGACTTCGGCACCATATTTGTGTCCAAAACCGATCAATTCTGTTCCAATAAGTGACAATGTCACAAATTTTGACAAAGTCAAAATTGAAGATTGTGATAAAATATCTGATGATGAAAAAGAAAAGAAAAATATTTTTAGATTTACAAGAAAAATTTAAAAATACTGTTTTGCAATCTACTGAAACAGGTGAATGTTCTAAACAAAAACTTGTTAAGAAGAATGCAGAACAGAAACAAAAAGTTAAAAATTTGAAAAATTCTAAAAATGAAAATAAAAGCTCATCAGATAAGTCATCCAATCATTATCAAAAATCACAAAAAATTTAAAAATGAAAACTCACAAAATGTTGGTAATAAGTGGTGCAGGTTGGACCACAGTGCTCAAAAGCCAAATCCAGCATTGAAGAGGAGAAATGACTATAACCAAGCCAAACAATGTTATGATCTGAAGGTTTGGACTGATAGAAGAGGATGGTACGATAACAGAGTGTGCTACACCTGTGGTGTGAGAGGACACATTGCTGTTAACTGCCAGAATTGGAGTTATGAAACAAGAAGATGCTATAATTGTCATATTAGAGGACATATTGCCAGAGATTGCTCGAGGAAATCGATGGGAAGATCGAGAGATGAATCTCAAAGAATGGCAAAGAAACCAGTCAACGTCAAGCCCCATGAACAGAAGGTTCTAAAACCTAAAGTTCAGGATCAGACAATTCAAGAAAAGAAAGTTAAACTTTCACAGGGGCAGAAAGACAGACTGCGAAAGAAAAGGAAAAAGGCGAGAGAGTATCTCGAGAAAATTTTGTCTTCGGGTTCACCGGACAGATTGAATAAAAGTTCTGATGAATCAATTCACTCGACTGCAAAGCCAAGTAAATTGAATTCTTTAGATGCAAATCTGAGGACAAAAGAGAAAAAGGAGAAGAAGAAAATGGTCGGCGATGAATCTGACGTCTCAAAGTCAGACAAGCCACCATCAGGCAATGAATCTGACTTTTCAAAGTCAGACAAGCCATGTGCAGGCAATGATTCTGGTTCGTCAAAACCAGAAGAGCCGTCTATTGAGGTAAAAACTGTCAAACCCAAGGCTGGTCAGGCTTGGGTGAATCTTTTCAAATAGAAAAACCTGACTTGCCGGAGTTCCCAGGTTGGTAAGAGTGGAACATGAATCGGCACATTTCTTGAGAAATTTCACTCTGGTGATTTTTCGTCTTACATGTGGTAAATCAGGGACATTAAGTTGTACTTGATTTCCTACAAGTGTTTGTGTTGATAGAATCTTGATCTGTTAAATCTTTCAAAATGGTTAAAGGAGAACAAAGTGATGAAATAATCCCCTAACCAACAAGTGGTTTGTTAGTTCAACAAAACTAATTTTCCGGAAAAACCATTTGATTAAAACAAACTTAAGTGTTTTGAAATCACAATGGAAAAATAGTTTGTTGTCAGGGGGAGTTCTGATTGTTAAGCCAAGTGAATGGCGAATTGAAGCGATTCGATATCAGTTTGTCATTTTATTTGTACAGTTTGTTTTCAAATTTTCCTTTGAAAATCAAAATTGAAACATATTTTGATTTTAGGGGGAGAAAAATTTTAAAAAAAATTAGAAAATTTGAAAATGCCAAAGAAATTAAAGAAGCAAAAATGAGTTTTGTTGTGAAAAAGAGGAAATGATAGTAAATCAGTGAACTATCACAGCATGCTAAAGATATGAAATGTCAAATGTGATAAACGGTCTCACTGATGATGTGTCAGTAGGTTTTTGCACATTTAGTAAATTGTGACGAGATATAAACCTAAATTTCAAACTTGCTTATATCGTGGGTAACATCTCTCGGATATATGGGTAACCCCCGAAATCTTGTTTGAAAGGTCTCGTATTCTGATATACTAGGTTTTTATACTCAATGATGTCTGGGGTATTATTCCGGGACTTCTGCTGAACGGTAGTTCTGACCTAGTCCTTGAATAATACTTTCTGCAAATGCTTGAAATATAGCATCACCCTCAGCATAAATGATAAGACAATAAAATTGCTTAGCAATGCTGTTGTAAAAAAGATCCTCTAAAGGGGACACACCCACAAGTTGAGTCATGATCTCTCTGCTGAACGGTAGTTCTGACCTGAGCTCTCATGATTCTTCATAAATTATTAACCCCTTACAGATATCATTTGTGTTATAATTGCCTGTAAGACTGAATATTGGGATCTGGATACGGGAGTATATTCTGAGGTGGGACACGCGATTAAGTTTAAGTATCTAAGACATTAAACTCGTATCTCGAAGCAATTGAACTTTGTGTGAAAATTTAAATGGACCAGTATACTGACAATCTAAGTGAATCGTTTAGAACTTAACATGTTTAAAGCTTAACGGTGCTAGTGATTTGTCTCATAAACTGATATGATCCTCTTACACAAACTCACAAAAATATTGTTTGTACATATTTGTTTACAGCATTTCTTAAAACTCAAAATTCAAAAAGATTTTCGACAACTGATGTTGAAGAGCTGATTTTCAAAATTTCAAGTGCTAAACTTGATGAATTGGGTTGGGAGAGTTTGTTGAAAACTTTGAATGTCATATACAAATATTTTGAAAGACTGTGTGGTTAGTTTATCAAGGTCATTCATTTGAACTTGATGTAACTAGTATGTTTGTTGAATAAATGTTGTCTACCAGTAAGTTTATTAAATTCAATTGTTATAAATTTGTGAAACTTATGTTGAGGTAGAGGAAGTGCAGGTTAAACAGGTTGTAGACTTCATTATTCCCACGGAAACTAATTGTTAGAGTTTGAACCAGATCAAGACCTCAGATTCTAGTATATTGAGAGGGGGAGTCTGTGAAAGGGGGAGTCTGGATCAACAGTCAAAGGGAAGATGGAAGTTAGAATCAGGTTGTGATTCTAAACCTGTGAAGAATACTTATGATGTGAAGACAGAGAGTTGAAGAAAAGACCAAGACTGAAGACTCAGGAGCTAAAGACTTCGTCAACATCCAAGGGGGAGTCTGTTAGTGCACGGAATGTCTGTTGACTTCGTCTGCATTACGTCTTAGGTCAAGATAGGTCAACATAGGTTTTAGATAGTCAAAATTAGATCATATGTTGATAGGTCCGTTTATATGTCAGATAGGTCCGTATATACTAACCTATGTTGATAGGTCCGCTTATTTGTCAATGTAGTAGGTCCGCTTATATGGACACTGTCCATAAAAGCGAACCATAAGCTAATAGGTCCGCTTATACGGACGTCCATATAAGCGAACCTCTCCACATTATAAATAGCCTGATCTGGTGTATATTGGAGCGGACCTAGATCATTGCTTGTGGAACGAAACTCTGTCAAATTGTAATCAGAAAGCAATAAAAGAGAAGAAATTAAAGAGAATAGCTGTTGTAACTTTGTGTGCATTGATTCCGCCTTTACACATGAAGATGAACATCCTTACGCTGACTGTTTAGGGTCGGAACACGGTCCAACACATAGCTCGAGTTACGATTTGATGTCGATTTGATTAGCATGGCTTGATTAACTTTATCGCATTGTTACTTCATATCGTTCACAGTCGTAGGTCGATTGAAATACGGTTAGCATGGCTCGATTATTGTAATGTACGACATTTACTCCACATAATCTAAATATCATACAAACAATTCTACGAGTCACGTCGCGCGAAATCGGTCGTTGACTTTGACCTTGACTTTGACTTTCACTCGTGAAAACACGGGGTGTTACAATTTCGCTTGAATTACTATTCCGCTTGAAAAGCAATTCCGCTTGAAAAGCTGATTTCGCTTGAGATAATTCCGTTTGAATCTGTCTTATTCAAAATCAAAAATTTTCTAAGTGTTTGTTGATCATTTCAGGTACTTGAAGATGGATGAGTTCATGAATCCGTTCTGTGACGTTTTTGCCTTTGCTGGAAATGGTGGAGATGATATTTCAAACGACACATCAAACAACACATCAAACAACACAAATGAGAAAGCTCCGAGTGTGAGATAGACTCTTTCGGATGCATTAAGTGTTGAGAGTGCCTATGGAACATACAACAAACCTCCAAAACTGATGGCGATTGAAGATTACAATAGGTGGGCTACAAGATTTGACGAGTGGCTTCAAGCTTTTGCATATCCAAGCTGGAAGAGTTTAAAGAATGGTTACGTAAGAGGAGGACGTTTTGGTGAAAGTCTAACAGATAATGATGAGATTGAAAGATATGTTGCTGAATAAAAGGGCATCGCGTTGATTCATCAGTCTGTGAGAGATGATATAATTTCATTGATAGAATATGAAAATTCAAAAGATCTTTGGGAGAAACTGAGGGTAAAATGTGTAGGTAGTGCTGAGATAGTCAAAAACAAAAAGAAAATGTTAAGAAAAGAGTTTGATTTATTTGGTTGTTTAAAGAACGAGTCTGTTTCCAAGATGATTGAGAGATTCGGGCATCTGAAATTGGAGCTGGCAAGACACAAAATTGTATATACTCAAGAAGAGTTGGTTGACAAACTGTTCGACTCGCTGCCGAATGAACAAGATTGGCAGTATTTTGCATTAATGCTGAAGAATACAATCAAGTCTGAAGAGTTGACAGTGGATCTGCTTATCGAAAGACTAGAGAGTCACGTGTTGGAGATCAAGAAATCTAGCAAAGTTAATAACTCATCTTATCAGCAGAATGTGGAGTTATACTACAGAGGAAATCTACCAAAGACTGGTTCTCCAAGAACAGCATTTTCTGCAGAGAGTTCAAGTAATGTGAATCAAGAAACTCCTCACAGTGGTTTTCATAGTGGATCTTCTTCAACAACTCCAAGCCAATCTGCATCAAATAATCTGTTCCAATGTAACATTGCTGTGGATCTGAAGAACGCTCAAAATTTCAGTGAAGAGTCAGCAAAACAACAGATGGTGTTCTTAGCGTCGGTGTTAGAATCGTACGAGAGCCTCGTGGTGGGCAAGATTGGAAACACCAACCTGACTAAGGAGGACTATGATCAAATAGATCCTGAAGAGATGGAACTGATTGATATCAGGTGGTGTATGGCCAGTGCAGTTCGGAGAACGCAACGGTTCACGGAGATTACTGGGAGAAATTCTATCGGTGGGCCGTCTACAAAACTTGGCTTTGACAAATCAAAAGTCACGTGCTTCAGGTGTAAACAAAAAGGACATTTCAAACGTGAATGTCGTAACGCTCCTGCTGATGATACTGCAAATCCATTCCGCGAGGATTACTACAAAAGAGCGATCTATCATCAGAATAAATCAGAACCGCCCAGAATAAAGCAGCTTGAGGATGCTCCCAAAGAAAAATCAAGAGCTCTTGCTGTTATTCATGATGACGAAGGTTTTGATTAGAGTGAACTGCTACCAGAGGAAGATGCAGTAGGATACGCTTTCGTAGCAGAAAAGATTATTCCTTACAAAGACACCAGAAATGAAGAAGAAAAATACCTCAGTAGAAAGACTAGAGCAGAATACAAGATGATCAGATTATCTAAGGTGTTCAGTGAAACCAAGAGAGCAAAGAGATGGGATGCTGATAGAGAATGTTACCTTGATCCTCAAGGAAACATTGCTATTGATACGAAAACTCTTAGTCTAGAAGCTTTCATTGAGGAATTTGCTGAAGAAGAAGAAGCCTTACAGAGAGAATGGTGGGGAGGTGGAGGAGAGAAAGAAAAAGAAAAAGAGAAAGAGAATGAGTCGCAGTCTAAGAAGATTGATGATGGGATTATTGATACTTCACAAGAATTTACCGCTGAAAACTTGGGGAAGATGGCTGACAAAGTGCTTGCTGCAAAGGAACTTGAGGTAGACTCTAAGTCTGAAACTGAGTCTAAAAGCAAGGTCAGTCCAAACATTTCAACAAGAGAGTCAGGTAAGAAAGTCAAAGGTGATAGTGACTGCAAAAGTTACATGAAAAACTGCAAGTTTTGTAGTACACTCACTTACCTTAGTGATTCAAAGGTTGAAGAATTGACAACAAGAGTCAGAAAGGTTGAAGATCAGATTCTAGACCGTGATAAAATGCTAAAAGCTTCAAATGATCGAGCTAAAAATTTAACTGAGAAAATTGAAAATGATAAAATTGAAGTAGAAAGAATTAGGAAAGAGAATGAAAAGATAATTCACGAAAATCGTCAACTCTCATAAAATTTTGACAAACTAAAACGAACGGTAAAAGATTCTGATGAAAGAAACGGTAAAACCAATAAAGAAAATGAGCATTTAACTGTAGTTCTTAGATACAAAGAAGAGCAAATCAACCAACAACTGGATGAGATTGCTAAATTGAAGCTTCAGTTTGAAGAAGCTAAGATTGAGAATGAGCGTATCAATCTGAAATTAACCAGTTACAACTCCGCAAGCTTTGTTTTACAACACATTGTTCCTAATCCCATCAGGAAAAACAAAGCAGGCGAAGATGTTTACTCGGATGGAACTGGGGTTGGGTATCATCAGGTTCCACCGCCAGTGTTAAACAATTTTTCAAAGAAAACATCCGGGTTGGTTAATGATGAAGATGAAACAAATGAAATAAAACTTCCAGAGTCAATTGATGTTACATTTTCTTCATCTGATGATAGTGTTCAAACTGAGATTGTGAAAGGCATGGCTGAAAGTGTTTTGAAGTCTGATAGTAATTCAGTTGAGGATGAAGAATGTTTTCTGAACAATTACATTCCGAAACCAAAATCCAAAAACAACTTAAATGAAGAACCTACTCTTGTCATGTACAAGATGTCGGGATCGGATAAGTTGTATTCGGATTCCGAGTTTCCACTGGAGAATGTTAATGTTGCTAAATTGACAAATGTGTTCAAATTGGTTGAAATTGATCTGTCTGAGATTGAAGGTCTAAAACAGACGAAGAGGCAAATGAATTTTGAAAAAGATAAAGCTTACTACAAGAAACCTGTTGTTCCACCGCGTTTTTATAACAACAATCGAAACAGATGGTCGGGTGGTTATCAGGGTGGTAAGAATTATCAGAAAAAGAATGTTCAAAACAAGAAGTTTGCTGAGAAAAAGGTGTTTGTGAACAGTTCAAGTTCACTTTCTGATGAAGAATCTGAGATTTTTTCAAAATCAAACAAAGAGTTCTTTGAGAAGAAAACATCACAGCCTCAGTCTGAAGGCACACGTCAGGTAGTTGACACTCGAACATGCTTCAAATGCAATCAAGTTGGTCATATTGCATGAAAGTGTACCAACTTGAAGCCTAAGACTGAAGTTGTTAAGACTGAGAAAACGAAAGTTGATCCAAAAGGAAAAGCTCCAATGGTTGTTGAGAAAATTTTGAAAAATGAGAACGCAAAAGTCAAATCTGAACCTGTTAAGAATGTGGTAACTAAAACTGACAAATTCTACAAACGGGTTGCGTCATCTCAACAAACATGGAAGCCAAAAGTTGTTGAAAAGAAATCAAGTTCTTCAATACCAAAGGTTTCAGAGTCAGAAAAACAATCGTCTTCTACCACTCCAGTAAAGATGGATGTTCCTTTGGATTATTATGAACAATTGGAGAAACAATCTTCTACTCCACCAGAGAAGAAGAATGTTCAAAAGAAAAATCAACCAACCAGTCAACCTAAGAAAGATGAGTTTTTCTTATACAAAAAGGTTGAGGTTGGGTCTGAAGAAAGCTTGAAGATGAATGATAAAAAATTTTCGCCACTTTACATTGCAAAAAATCAACTTAATGTCAAGTTACCTGAGACAAAAGAGGCTTGGGTGGCATCAAAATCTCACTAAATGTTTTTGAAACGTGCAGGAGCTTCCAAGATCCATTTCACGATGGATTATGGATAGTGGAGCTTCTCGGCACATGACAGGGAAGAAAGTTCTACTGTATGATGTTAGAGGGTTTAATGGAGGTTAAGTGGGATTCGCAGGAAATCAAGGTGGTCCAATAGTTGGTGAAGGAACTTTATCAAATGGGATTGTCACGTTTGAAAGAGTGAACTACATCGCCGAGCTTGAAAACAATCTTCTAAGCATATCTCAGATTTGTGATCGTATGTACACAACGCACTTTACAGACAAAGAATGTTTGATCTTGAAACCAAGATTTGTTGTTCCCGAAGAGTGGATTATTATGAGGGCACCTAGAGTAAATGATCTGTATGTGTTGGACATGAGCGTAGCTACTACAACCACGGGTCAGGCTCACTGTTTTGTGTCAAGAGCAATGGAAAAAGAAGCAAAGTTATGGCATCGAAAGATGGGCCATATTCATCTCCGAAATATGAATCACCTGGTGCATAATGATTTAGTAACTGGTGTTCATGTGAAAGGTTTTTATCTGGAAGGAGAGTGTATTAGTTGCGTTAAAGGCAAGCAAAAGAAGAAATCCCATCCTAAAAAGAAAGCTAACTCAGTCTCAAGACCGTTAGAGAGACTTCATATGGATCTTTTTGGTCCAGTGAATGTCAAAAGTATAACTGGTGATCTCTACTGTCTAGTAGTAACTGATGATTACTCGAGATTTTCATGGGTATCTTTTATGAAGACAAAGGATGAGACATTCAAAAGCTTGATGGCGTTGTTCAGAAAAATTGAAAACTTGTACCGAACCAGAATTAGAAGAATCAGGTGTGATAATGGTACAGAGTTCAAGAACAACAGGATGGAAGAATATTGTGATGAGAGAGGTATACTGCAAGAATTTAGTGCTCCTTACACTCCGCAGCAAAATGGAGTAGCTGAAAGAAAGAACATGACACTAATTGAAACGGCCAGGACGATGCTTGCTGATTCAAAGCTACCAGCCAATTTTTGGGCAGAAGCAGTATACTATGCCGGGTTCTCACTGTAATGAAATTCAACAAGACATGTTTCGAGCTGATCAACAATCGCAAACCGAACCTGAAGTATTTAGAACCGTTTGGGTCTCCCTGCACAGTTCTAGAGCCTTTTGGAAAGTTTGGTGCAAAGAGCATTGAAGGAATTTTCGTG
Source organism: Helianthus tuberosus (assembly GCA_030545235.1). Taxonomy (NCBI): domain Eukaryota; kingdom Viridiplantae; phylum Streptophyta; class Magnoliopsida; order Asterales; family Asteraceae; genus Helianthus; species Helianthus tuberosus. The sequence goes on from CM060365.1 coordinate 192,000,464, forward strand.
GGTTACTCAAGTCCATTAAAACGAGTCTTTGTTCCAAGCTTGAAGCGGATCATCGAAGCGCACAATGTTGAGTGTCAGGGGTATACTATGCCGCCTCAGAATCCCGGTGACTCATGGCGTTTTAGTTACGATACTTTATGGGATTCGTTTGACATTGAAGAAGAACCAGATTTCTTTGACGAGTTAGATATTTTGAGAGAGTATGAAGAATCGCAGGAAAGATTTCCAGCAGAAACTTTCAGTCAGCAACGACAAGCTTCGAACGATGATGAAGCAGGTCCAAGTAATGCTGGTGAACATGATGATATTCAACAATCTCTTGACAATCAGACGGTAGTCAATGATAATCAAGAATCTGATAATGGACCAGTATTTGATCATGGTGATTCAGATTCTGAGGGGGAGCAAATCCAGATTTCAAGTCAAGCAGTTCCAGTCAGTGAACAAGGTGCAAATCAGAATGTCACAAATTTGGAAGGCGAGGTAGATGTTCCAGGCGAGGTGATGCCAAGAACACTTTCATACCATCCAGAGGAGCTGATAATCGGAGAATTGCAGTCAGGCGTCCGCACTAGAAGACAACTTGATCAAGGGCTTACATGTTTTTATTCAAAAGTTGCTTCATTACAAACTGACTTTTCACTAAGTTGTTTTATCTCGCAGATTGAACCAAGGACTAAGTTGTTTTATCTCGCAGATTGAACCAAGGACTTATAAAGAGGCGCTTTCTGAAGATTCTTAGGTCAATGCGATGCAGGAGGAACTGAGCCAATTTGAGAAGTTAGGTGTGTGGAAGTTAGTAGACTTGCCTGATGGTCAAAGGAAGATAAACACCAAGTGGGTGTTCAAGTGCAAGAGGGATGATCGTGGAGTTGTTGTTCGTAACAAAGCTCGACTCGTAGTCCAGGGTTTCAGTCAGCAGGAGGGTATAGATTTCACTGAAGTGTGTGCTCCAGTTGCTAGACTTGAAGCGATCAGAATCTTCCTAGCATTTGCATCTTGGAAAAATTTCAAAGTATATCAGCTAGATGTTAAATCGGCGTTTCTCTATGGGAAGGTAAAAGAGGAGGTATATGTCGGTCAGCCACGGGGCTTCACCGATCCAATCCACAAAGACAAGGTTTATTTGCTGGATAAAGCGCTGTATGGTTTACACCAGGCCCCGAGAGCTTGGTACGAGACATTGTCTCAACACTTGCTAGCCAACAGCTTCATCCGAGGAAAAGTGGATGCCACTCTTCACCAAAGAGGTCGATGGTCATCTTCTGATAGTTCAAATATACGTGGACGACATCATATTTGGGTCAACAAATGAGAATCCGTGCAAAGATTTTGAAAGAGTAATGGAGCAGAAATTTGAAATGTCATCGATGGGTGAGATGAAATTCTTTTTGGGACTTCAGGTTGATCAACTACCCAAAGGAATTTTCATACATCAAACGAAGTATGTTCATGATATCTTGGAGAAATTCAGGATGTCAGGTTCTACTCCAGCTTCCACCCCATTAGCGACGAACCATGGGATAAACCCTGATCTCAACGGAGAGAAGGTAGATGAAACGATGTATCATTCCATGATCGGATCGCTGATGTATTTGACAGCTTCAAGACCCAATATTATGTATCCAACCTGCCTCGCAACAAGATTTCAATCTAACCCGAGAGCTTCGCATATGGTGATTGTGAAACGAATATTACGCTACTTGAAAGGAACTCCATCACTGGGGTTGTGGTATCCAAGAGAAGGCGATTTCACGCTCGAAGGGTATTCCGATTCCGATTTCGGATGCCAAAAAGTTAACGCTAAATCAACAACAGTGGGGTGCCAGTTTTTCAGACCAAGATTGGTCACCTGGCAATGCAAGAAGCAGACCTCTGTGGCTCTATCCACATGTGAAGCGGAGTACGTATCTGCTAGCAGTTGCTGCTCTCAGATCTTGTGGATCCAACAACAGATGCGCGACTACGGTTTGCAATTTCTTAACACCCCTATCTTTGTTGATAATGAGGCAGCAATTAACATTACTAAAAATCCTGTTCATCACTCTAAAACCAAACACATTGAAATTCGTCATCACTTCATTCGCAATTGTTTCGAGAAGAAGTTGATACGAATTGAGAAAATCCACACTGACGAACAAAAAGCTGATTTACATACCAAAGCGTTTGATAAAACTCGTTTTCAATACTTGTTAAAATTGAACGGTATGAAGCTTTTATCGGTGTTGGAAGAGATTCTTGGAGTTGATGAAGGAGACATTGTAGATGATGTCGAGAAGCAATCTACAATGGTTTATCGATTTTTTACTTGTTTTGGTATTTAAGGGGAGAGTATAGGGTAATATTTCCAGAAAATACAAAAACAATAAAAAATGTCAAAAATCCAAAAAACATGAGATATTTTCAAAATCCAAAAATAATAGAAAACCAGAAAAGAGCTTGTGTAAAAAGGGAAAATGATAGTACATTGGCTTGACGGTTACAGTACGCTAAAGATATGGAAAGTCTAAAAAGTCTTAAACAGTCTCGCTGATGATGTGCCGATAGGTTTTTACACATTTAGTAGGTTTGTTCGGGATATAAACCTAAATCTTTACTTACTTATTTCGTGGGGAACACTACTTGGATATATAGGTAACCCCTGAAATCTTGTTTGAAAGATCCCTCTTTCTGAGATACTAGGTCTTTATACTCAGTGATATCTGGGGTATTATCCCGGGACTTCTGATTTTGCGGAAGCAATGGCCTAGTCCCCGGAGAATACTTTACCGCTTGCTTGAAATATAGCACCGCCCTCAACATAAAAATGATGAAACATTGAAAAAATATGTAAATCATGTGCTGTTGTAAAAAAGATCCTCTGAAGGGGACCCACTAAAGTCGAACCGTCATCTCTCTGCTGAACGGAAGTTCTGACCTGAGCTCTCATGGTTTCGTAATTTAACCCCTTACAGATATCATCAGTGGTATACTCACCTGTAAGACTGAATATTGGGACCTGGATACGGGAGTATATTCAAGAGGTGGGACACATGGATAAGTTTAAGTCTCTAAAACACTAAATCCGTATCCTGGACAGATTGAAAATTGTGTGAGAATTTAAATGGATCAGTATATCGACAATCTAAGTGAATTGTTTATTTCTGAGTATGAAATTAAAGCTTAACGGTACTTGTGACTTGTCGAATAGCTGATATGATTCCCTAACACGCTCACCAAAAATATGTTTGTAAATAGTTTACATTTACTGCATTTTATTTCTGTATTTCATTTCTAGTTTAGAAACTTTATTAAAATCCAAAAAGATTTTACACTTCTTCTTTATTTTACGACAAATCAAAGTGGAAAGCTGATCTTCAGATTCGAATTGAAGCAGATGCAGGAAGTTTCTGAACTGGAGGATGAGTCGTGAGCTTAATATGTTAATTTTGTGAAATTGTAAAGTCAAAACAAGTTCATTAATTTGAAAGTTGTAAATTTCAGAAAATGTTTGAACTAGTTTGTTTTCAAAAGTCAGTGTGATTTATCTCAGATCAACCAAGGTCATTAAATTGGACTTGGTAGACAAATTGAGTAATCAGGGTCATTAATTTGGACCTGAATACTTAAGTGGATTTCTAAACACTGATAAGACCATCGAATGAGTTTGAATGGTAAGTTTGGATTGAAATTGTTATTGTCATATATCTTATATTTAGGTAGAGATTGTGCAGGTAATAGGTGTGATATTGATAAAGCAGCTAAGCAAAATCCCAACCTACTGATAGGGGGAGTCTGAAGAATTAAAAGTCAGATGCAGTTCCTGGATCTACCTTCAAGAGGGAGCTTGAAGGTTGTTAAAGATCCAGATTCTGTGATTCATGCTAGCTGTTGATAGAAGAAGAGAAGATTTGAAGGAAGCTTTACAATGTCAAGACAATTTGGAAAGAGACAAAGACTAACGACTCGACGCCGAAGACTTCGTCAACATCCAAGGGGGAGTCTGTTGGTGCATCTAGTGTCTGTTAACTTCGTCTTAATCGAGTCATATGTCTAGATAGGATAAACGAGCACACAACAGGGTTGAAATTAGGGTTTTATATGTGAAAGTGGGTAATTCCGCTTGAACATGACATTGAACAGTTCAAGCGAAATTAGCATTATAATTTCGCTTGAAATGAGACGTGGCAGGTTCAAGCGAAATCACTAATTCCGCTTGAAACTCACATGTCATGTTCAAGCGAAATCAGAACTCTATATATAGGTGTGTGTTGAGTTCATTTGAAACGAAATTAGAAGTCATTGTTTGAGAGCCGAGGTGCTGCCGAATTGTAATCAGATCTGTAAAAGCTTTGGAAATCAGTAATAGATAAAGATTAGAAAGTATCAAGCTGTGTTGACATCATTTACATTGATTCTGCCTTTGTTTTTGATGATGAACTACTCAGATTGACTCGTTAGGGTCACACGACGATCCAACAGGTCGGGCATTGAATTTTTCATTGTATGAAGGTTAATTTATTGAAATGTCCCGTTTAAATTATTTTGTTTGCTTAAAGCCTTTGGGGGGTTAATGACCATGTCCCAGATATCCTTGGCATCATTTTAAGAAATGGCCACAACCTAAGCACGGGGTGTAGGCGTACCCCCGACAGTGCATATCTAAATAATAAGGTATAACCGCCGGTTTCGGGAATAACTCGCCGCGGGACTATATCATGTGGTGTGTCTATTAATCTTTAACCCGGTGTCAATCCGGGCTACTGAACGTATAACGAACATGTAATTCTTTTACAAGTTTATATATAAATAATTATCCCAAGTTATAAAAAGTTTTGTGCCATGTGCATTCAAATCAATTTTCTTAAACATTTTCAAAATGAGTCAGTTAAATTGTATTTACCAGTGTAAACTGACGTATTTTCCCAAAAAGGCTAAGTGCAGGTACTAATCAGAATAGGCTGGCCTCTCCTAACATCAAATAAAAGTCTCGCAAGCTTAGATGCCTTAAAGTCTGTTGAACAAAGTTTCTTTTTATCTTTTGATCCGCCTGTGGATCTTTTACAACCGTATTTGTAATACTCGATATTACTCTTTATCGGATTGTAATATATTTATCTTTTACTTCCGCTGTGCATTTAAATTGTGTTATTTGACTATGATGATATCAACTACATCACGATATTCCCCACCGGGCCCACCGGTAATATGTGGAAATATCGGGGTGTGACAGTTACGGATGTGTGTTAATGCAACGTCAAAAGGTTATAGCTTATGCGTCTAGGCAACTTAAGAATCATGAAGAAAATTATTCAACCCATGACTTGGAATTAGGAGCTATAATTTTTTCCCTTAAGATTTGGAGACATTAACTTTATGGTAGTAAGCTTACCATATTCACTGATCATAAAAGTCTAAGGTATGTTTTCGGGCAAAAGGAGTTAAATATGAGACAAAGACGTTGGATGGAAATGCTTAGTGATTATGATTGTGATATCCGGTATCATGAAGGAAAGGCAAATGTAGTTGCTGATGCTTTAAGTCGAAAGTATCATGAAAAGCCAAAAAAGGTACGTTCTCTTAAATTAAATCTGCAAGTAGATTTAAATGATCAAATTAGAAAAGCACAAGAATCAGTAATCAAGGATGATACTGAAAAACTAAAGGGTATGATTAAAGAATTAGAACAAGGAACATATGGAATTTGGAGATTCTGTAACACCCTTATTATTATTTAACGGTTTAACGTATAATTTAAGAAAAACAATCATGTAATTAAGATTACATATACAATGGAAATACGGCTTATTAAAAACCTCTTACAAAAGTTAGAAGTTTAGAACATAATGTAATTAAGTCGTCATTTAAATGTAACAACGAAACGTCGTGCGGAAGCTTATTTCTTGATCGTGTTCGGTTCATCATTGTGCTTGATCGTCCTCCGGTGCTAAAATTTTACCTGAAACTCATAAAACATTGGATTAGTCATACGTAACTTAGAACGTATTTAAACGGGTTCGCAATGCATCAACGGTTAAAATAAACGATTTTCGCGAAACTGACACATGCTCGCGTAGCGCTAGCACATGCTCGCGCTACGCTAGCACCTGCTTTCAACAGAATGTTGTTTGATGGTGCTGCAGATTCCCAGCATGACCCGATTTCACGGAAACGAGCATAACTCTCTCGTTTTTAATCCGTTTTACCCGATTCTTTTTCCTACGCATCCGTAATTTAATTCTCCATCATATGGAGTTAAAATCTAACATCCGACATAATAAAATTTCAGACTATTAACTCTTCGGCTTATTACCCTTTTACCAAATTTTGACCCGTTCATGATTTCATCATCAAACATGTTTATTTGATCTTTAAACTTATGAAATTCCTAGTTTCAATGTCTCCTATCATGTTAATCTCAAATCACGGGTTTCTTACATAATAAAAACCCGTTTACGCTCAAGTGCTTATTTTGACCCGTTAAGGGTATTTAAGCACTTTCAAGCCTAAAATCACTTCGATTGCTTCTAGCATTCCATCACCACATTTCTCATCCTATAATCTTCCACCACAACTGTATTTATGGTGGGTTTAATGTAGTGATCTATATAAACCAAATTTTACCTCTCAAATCATTATTTTACGGCAAAAACTCAAATAGTGCCATTTGACTAATACAATACCTCTTTCAGATTCTATACTTATTCTAAGTATTTACCTAATCATAAAACTCGTTTCCAAACAACCTTTAAGGGTTGTTTGTTCAATTTAGCCTACAAGGGCGTTTTGGTCGATTTTGGTCCTTTTACGACAAAGGACTCTCTCTCAAATTATTCGACCAAAATAGCACTTTTAACTACAACATAATTATGCGTACCTGGCCCGGATCAACAAGTAGACCCGATTTATACCTCGTTTTCACTATCACACCATCAATGGTGACGCAATTATCCGATTTGCTAATCGGTCCTGTTAACATAAGACTTGACAACCACATTAGTCGATATTGTCAAATGGTGTTATCGCCACCATTCGACCCGTTTGGACTATATGCCCAACATTATCTATTTAATCAAAAACATCGTTTTTGATCTCCAATTCATACATCCATCCCATCCCGGATTTTATTACCATACCCTTTTTCTTTTACATTCTTTTCTTACAATTTCAACCCATTTCGGCTTACGCCATGGGTATCCTTTTTAACCTTGATTTACATTAGTCGACACTTGACAAATTTCCATATTTCCAATATTATCGTTATCATGTTTACAACGTATCGAATAAACGGGTATTCTACATAAGTGTGTAAATTACACTTACCTCGCATCCACACCATGCTTTTCTTTCCGTACTTGCTCCGTTTGACCCGCTCCCTCCTCCAAGCTTTCATCTAGCTTGTTACGCGTCAAACTATTGTCAATATTTACAAGGCGGTTAAATTAGTCATAAAAATCACGACTATTCCACCTCACTTATTTCCTATGCCGAAGCTACTATTTGACTTCATGATTAGTTAACTTAACTTATCTAAAGTTAACTACTTTCAATCGCATGGTTTACGATATTAAGTCTAAATCAACATAGTATTTAGAACTCTTATCACCTCATATCACACGTAATTGCCATATCATTCAAATACGCGTTTTCACTTTAAACTTCAACACTTTAGTTCTCATTTAGGCATTTTATCGAGCACCTTATGTGCATACTACTTAGTTAGCCATTTTTATTCAATTAAACCTTGGTAAATCCAAGAATTTCATATTTATTCAAGCTTCATTGCTCATCACAGCCCATACCATCATACTAGTTCAACCAACCTAGATTATTACTCACATAGCTCATACAATATGTTGGGGTTTCTCATTCTAGATAGAAACCCACTTCATGATATAGCACATAGCTACATTAACACACAATTTATTAATCTTTTCACATGATTTCAGTTAGGTTTATGATCCTACACTCGAATCACATGTCCTTGAATCATAACATTACTCAATCATTCAAGAATTTCTACTAATTAAACTTTACCCAAAAATCAAACATCACCAAATCTGAAATTGCAACTTACCTAGTGTTAGACAAGTGTAGGTGATCAAGATTTTTGATTCATGCAGTGATTACAAGCCCAATTCACCCTTCAATTGATCAGATTAGCTGAAATAAGGGTTTGGGGTTCTTCCCCTCTCCTGGTCGCTCCCACGCACGCACACACTGATGTGTGTGTGTGTTTTATTTGTTATATATTTTTTATAAAATCAAGTTTGGCCATTTATACAAAATTAGCCCCTTTAGTTTATCTTTTTTAGACTCATGCACATCAAACTAACTTATTTCATTTAATTACAAGACTTGCACTAGGTTATTTATTTCCTAGTTACTTTATCTTATTCACAACCCCTTTTATTTTAAGTCCCGTTAACTCGGGCTCTTATAAACTCAATTCCTTAAAACTTTGATTCGCTCGTATTTAATATTAGGATTTCTTATTTAAATTCCTAATATTTACCGGGTTATTTTTACTACTAACGGTACTTTACCCGTCTTTTAGTATTAACGGAGTTTGATTACCAATCCCGTTTTCGGGGTGTTACAGATTCCATGAAAAGAGAATGTGGATACCTAAATTAGGAAACCTACGTCATCGTATATTAGAAGAAGCCCATAAGTCTAAGTATACGATGCATCCAGGAAATGATAAGATGTACCAGGATTTAAGAAAGAATTTCTGGTGGATAGGAATGAAAAAGGACATAGCAACCTATGTTTCTAAATGTTTAACTTGTTCACAAGTTAAAGCTGAACATCAAAAACCCTCAGGGTTGTTGCAACAGCTAGAAATGCCAGTATGGAAATGGGAATTGATAACAATGGATTTCATTACCAAATTACCCAAAACAAGAAAAGGTAATGATACAATCTGGGTGATTGTAGATAGGCTAACCAAGTCAGCTCATTTCCTACCAATGAAAGAAACTTTTAGTATGGAACAGTTAGCTAAATTATATGTAAACGAAATTGTTTCTTTATATGGAATACCTTTATCGATTGTGTCTGACAGAGATAGTCGTTTTACCTCTCATTTTTGGACAAGTTTCCAAAAAGCAATGGGAACCAAGTTGAATCTAAGCACAACTTATCATCCTCAAATGGATGGACAAAGCGAAAGGACAATTCAAACAATGGAGGATATGCTTAGAGCTTGTGTAATTGATTTCGGAGGTAATTGGGACGATCACTTACCTTTAATAGAATTTTCTTATAATAATAGTTATCACACAAGTATCAACGCTGCACCATTCGAAGCACTTTATGGACGAAAGTGCCGAACCCCAGTCTGTTGGGCAGAAATTGGGGAAAAGCAACTATCTGGACCTGAGATAGTACAAGAAACTACTGACAAGATCATCCAAGTCAAGGAACGACCGAAAGCAGCACGTAATTGACAGAAAAGCTATGCTGGTAACCGACGTAAACCATTGGAATTTCAAGTAGGAGATAAAGTGTTGTTGAAAGTCTCTCCTTGGAGAGGAGTGATAAGATTCATCAAAAGAGGAAAGCTAAGTCCCAGGTATGTTGGACCTTTTGAGATTATTAGAAGAATAGGACCTGTAGCCTATCAGCTACAACTGCCTGAGGAAATGGCAGAAATACATGATGTGTTTCACGTATCAAATCTTAAGAAATGCTTAACCGATGAATCGCTGATGGTACCTCTTAAGGATATAGAAGTAAATGAACAACTCAAATTCGTAGAAAGGCCTCTACAGATTGAAAACAGGAAAGTCAAGTATCGGAAAACGTCGGGGAGTGTTGTAACAGAATCATTGTTTCATAACACATGAAAATTGAAATATTGTTTTATTGATTAAAGTAGTTACAATGTCATGACAATCAAAGAAACATAACATAAATAACTAGTCTTGCATCTTTTATTGTCGCTAAGGCCCAAGTCCGCCTAAGTGTATCTTGATAAATCCTATGCATCATATCCTGAAACACATGTGAAAATAGGTACGTCAGCATAAAAATGCCTGTGAGATACATAGGTTTATGAAAATAGGATTCATGACTTATTGTTTAAGAAAATGTTTAGTCATGAACCTTGTAATTTGATTTGTCTTGTAAATCATTTGAAAAATGATAAGATCAGATGATATGTATAAATAAGAGAATAATGTATGGTTAAATGAATAACCATATAAAAATGAGTTTGTATAATTTAAGTTGTTTGTAAAACAATGTATTGTGAAAAATAGGTTATTTGTATAAAATGTTATATGTCTCAATTTGAAATGGTTCATATAACGCTACGATATGTAATACCATACAATCACTTATATATAGGAAGTACCAGCGGCGTATCCACCATGCTTGTATCATATTACACACGCCTCGTTACTCGAATCACTTACCCAAACAAACCATCAATGTAAGATGTCTATGTTTAAACCAATTGCCAAACGTATTGAATAATATGTCAAAATGTCTATGTCAATATGTAAATCATGTAATGTGTAACCAATGTCAATAATGTTTATGTGTCAAATGTAAATCATGTAATGTGTAACCAAAATGATATGTATGGCTAGTGAAATATATCAACTAAACCATATGCACAAAAACAAAGTATTGAAGTAAAACACGGTTTAAATCAAAGCTATGTTTTGTGGAAATGCATGCTATACTGATACAAATATCTATGCGGTATTTTGAGAATGCATACATCCAAGCCTTGAGACTGTGGCGATAAACCCTTAAATAAATTAAAGGTTTATCTTGTTGTAATTGTATATCGAATTCGGTCATTCCTTTCATCCCCACCTACCCGGGATGTCCGGAACGGGAGTTGTCAATTCCTATGGTACTACTACCTACTAACGAACGGCGTGATCGGTGTTAATGAATGTATTGTTCCATTTATACAAACCAAATATCATATCAAAATGTAAGCATGTGATGAAAACAAATGTACTAAGTATGCAATAGATGAACATACATAGCATGTGATGTGATGTGAAACGATGTACTAAGTATGAACTAAATGGACATACATAGCATGAAATGTAATGAAATCATGTACTATAAATGTACTAATGAACATAGCATGTATATGATGTGAAAGCATGAAAGTAACAAGTAGGCACATGTGTTTCACCCCAAAACAGTTTGAAAACGGTAAAAGAGGGGTCTATGTACTCACTTGAGATTGCTCAGAAGTCCTAAGATAACCACCAAGCAATGCTAGAGATCACGGATATCAAACGGCACCTAATATAGGTAACTACATTAATAAACCGGACCTAAATCGGAAGATCGGATAGAATGAGGGTTCGTAAACCAAATGAGTATGGGAACTCGTGTAATATGGTTTAACAACGCCTACATACTAAATGAATCCTAACATAAGTGCTTATGACCCATTACGACCCGTTTAGGTAGCTTATGCTACTTTAACGCGTCGCTCGCGTGAAACGCGTTCGGACCGCCTAACTAGTCCTATGACAAGTAACATATGCCTTAACATGTCTAATATTGTTGTCAAATCAGTTTAGATGTCAAAAGTTATGTTACATATGTTTAAAATGAATTTTGGCATCAAAGGGGTATTTTGGTAATTTACCTAAGGCATATAAACTACCTATCATACAACTACTTAAACGAAGCGACCATAAGGTATAACCTCGTAAGGTTATTCCCTATAAACTATGGTCACCTAAAGTGCTTGGTCGGATCCTAATGATCGACCAAACGAGTCGGGTTCGAAAGTATAAGCGATTGTTTAGATCGCTTACCTTACGACCCTAAATAAGCACTAAACTAAAAGTGACGAGCTAAGCATGTTAAAACATGCTTAACTAAGTTTAGAAAACAGGTTTGGTATCAAAACAAATGGTCTTGATACCCACAAGTAGTTTGGTTACAAAATACGTAAGAGTACGTATTCTGACCGAAACTACGGCTCGTCACTGAGCCTAGATAACGTGGTAATCAGTAGGTATAGTCACTAGGGACTATAACCATCGTGATCACGCTCACGTTATGAAGTTCAAATGAACTTCGCATCGACCATAAACTGGTCAATGCAGAAAGTCAAACAAAGTTCGACTTTCGGACTCGAAAAGCAATAAAAGAACGAAGGAACACTTACGAAGGGTCCCCGAATGCTAATCTAGATCAAAATAGCTCAGGTATGAAACAAAGGTTTCAACTTAGAGCACAAATGATCAGATTCTAGTGAGAAATGAAGTTGGGGTATGTGGGTATTTATAGTAAATGGACAACCGTTAGGATCATTTCTTGGAAAAGGGGGCACGATCTAAGCCGTACACTTGTTGGAAAGTTGTGGTAACTCATTTGCCATTCACCATAAGAGTTTGACACTTGGAACTTGGCCTTTGGAGAGTGTTAAGGGCTGTTAAAAGCTAAAAAAAACGTTTTGCTGCATCTGGCCCCTGTTTACGGACCTAGTTTGGCAGATTTACAGTTTCAGTCCCTGCAACCTCAAAACTTGGTTTTCGATGCGTTTTTTTGACACGTTTAAGCCCCGTTAACCCCATTTCAAAGATCTAAAATGAAGTTAAAGTATAGGGAACTTAAAATGTGTTCAAAAATATCTCGGGTGTCGGTTCGTTTAGCCGTACGGTTACGTTGTTCGGTTAATTACGACGGAATGCGCATAAGCGCGAAAAATGATCCAAATGGCGTGACGAATGGATTTTTCTTATGCCAAACACTAAAATAAAATATTTTAGTGCTTACATAAATTTTTGGATGTCCGGATGTATTCAGAACGTAAGTTATGCGCGAAAATGCAAACTTGTGCACTTTTTGACGCTTTTTGTCCCTGAATGACCCCAAAAGTTTATTTTAGCATACCGAACCCCTCAAACCTATTTCTAAGCTATGTAAAGGATATTTATGGTATGTTTAACTTATGTTCATGTTCCGGAATGTCTGTTACAGTTCAAATTGGCATACTTTCGTAGTTTGTCAAGTTTAGTCCCTGTAAGCGAATTAACTTGTTTTTGCCATACCAAAGCCTTCAAAACTTATTTCTAAGTTATGTAAAGGTTATTTAAGGTATGTTAAGCCTATGTAACTATTCCGGAGTGTTTGTTGCATTAAACTGGTTATATTTATGCATTGGTGCGCGTATACCTTCCAGAAAGCGATTTAGAGTTTGGAATTGAACAAAAATTGATATGTGCAAATGATACACATATTTTTACAAATCCCAAGTATGAAATATAATATTTCATTGGTTCGGTATTTGTTTGATGGTCGTGGAGGCACAGGTGTTACAGTCTCCCCTACTTTAGGAAATTTCATCCCAAAATTTATTTAGAGGAAACTTGTGAGAGTTTAAAACATGAAGTTGAAAAGATCGAACAATATTGGTTAGGGTTCTGAACTTCTAGTAACCTTAATAAAATTATGCTTGCAATGTAAGAGGGACACTTATATACAAGTATATGAAGCGTCATTGGTGCGTCCACCGTACCTCCATTACACCGTTCTCATTTTGTTATTGTTGTCGCTATCGGTTCTTACACATAATAAATCTTACTGGGTTTCTGTGCACTAAATTTCATAATTATGTACGCGTCCATAATTAGACAATTCCTTGCACAGTTCACACAGTCTATTTTATAATGTGTAGGGTAAAACCAAATGAACAATCCTGTGATGAGTATGACTAGACCGCCATAGAGTCCTTTTAATTAAATCAATAAATGATCTAAATAGACTATCAAGGAGTCTGTTCAGCTACATCACTAGATGTCGTCCTTTAACCAAATTGTGAATCAATCTTTTTGACTAGACCACTAAAGGGTCTCTTATGAATCAAGGAGTGGTACTATATAATCCAAGGGTCTTAACTATTACATAGAAGCCCATTAAGGATTTAAGGTAGTACCTTTTTGAATATCCTACTACGAATCCCTCATATGAAGATATGAAAGATTCTACGAGGATTTGGATAACGAATATCCAGAGTATCCAAACACAAAAATGCATAAAAGAAAACATAAGATGAATAAACACATAGTCGTATAACCACAAAGATTGTTTATTTGTTAATTTGTTTTGTTGACAGAGCACATGTATTTAAAGTACAATAGGAATCCATCTCGTGGATTTCATTTGGCACTTTAAACATTTACAAGAATCTATCTATAAAGATAGAAAGATTTTTAAAAGAGAAATTCGATTTCAATTATAAGGAACCGAAATGTCCGAATTCAGGTACATAAGGAATCCAATTAAGGACCCTGATTTGAATGATGATCATCCACAAGGGTCTAAATGTGAAGATAAAAAGATCCCATATGGATTTTAGAAGTTGAAGATGTTTTGAAACCTTGCACTGGACGTGCATATGTCAAAACATGAAGTAAAAATGCTTACGAAGTTGAGATGCTAGATATGCCAAGGCAACATATGAAGCAGAATTTGAAGGTTAAGTAAATGTATGAGGAAAATATATTTGGAAAACTATGCATGGGGTTCTAAAAATGTTTTTGAAACCTTATATATAATACTTTTGAAATCATAAAGTAGGTTTTTAGATAAGTATATTTACAAAAATGTTTTAAAATCATGCGAAATGAATTTTTGAAATTATGTATAAGGTTTTTGGAAAACATGAATGATGCTTTTGAAATCATGCACTTGATAAGAAAATATACTGTGTTAATATTGTTTTCAGACTATATGAAATATTCTGAAATTATGAAAATTGTTTTTTTTTTTAAAACCTAACCAATGTTTTTGAAATAACATAGACAATGCATTTGAAAAAAATTGTTTTCAAACTATATGAAATGTTTTGAGATCATGAAGATTGTTTTTGAAATACTTGTACTGTGTATGTTGAGAAAATCAAAACGTAATGGGTATGAGATTTGAAACTACCCTTAGTTATCTAACCAAGGATTTAATGGCACAGATGTGTAAAAAGCACGATTACTCATAATTTCACTTTATTTCATGTACTTCGTTTCTTAGAATGAAACGAGTACTTAAAATTTTTGGGGGAATCATGAGTGATCATTTGAGAGGGATAATCACAAGAGTAGTTTGTAAGGAACATAGTTCCTTGATGTAGGTATCATAGGAAAAGTCATACACACATGTAACTACACTCGTATATCAGAACTGTGAACAACAATTTATTTATAATCAAACAGATTGTTTCACATTACAAGAAATAGAAGAAACAAAAGCATAAGACAACAACATCTTCTAATCAGCCAACTGCTCATCCGTGGGTTGGATTTGCATTAGCAAGCTTTGTTCCTGAAATGGCTCGTATCGCCACAGTTGTAGCACGATCCAGGCGGAAAGCGAGCTTGAGTAGGGTTGACTTGGGGTTGATTTGGACCACTTTGGTTTGGGGTAAATCGACAAGCATTTGCCAGGTGACCGAGTCGCCCACATGATGCACACAGACGACACTGTAGGTGAGCTAAGTGGTGTGCATTACATTTGTCGCATATTGGGGCTGTTCCCTTGTATTGCTTCTTAACAGGTTGTGTTGCCACCCGGATGGGTCCTGCTTGATTTGGTACTGCTGCAGTTGGACAAACCCTTGCCGTATGACCTATAAGTCCACAAGTTTGGCAATTGCGGCACTTCACACTAGCCTGATGATGAAGGCTACATTGGTTGCACAAGGGTGCAGTTCCGTTGTATGGCTTCCTAGCAGGGGGTTGAGCTGGTTGGTTGGGGATGGCTCGACCATTGTGAGCGACCACGGCGAAGTCCTGAGAAGCCTTTCGTTTCTTTGACTTCTTAGGGGATCCAGCCTGTTCATCCATGGTCTTTGATTCCTTGATTGGTTTCTTGGCTGGTGGTGCTGTCATTTGGCTAGGTCTTGCCTGTTTTGGTGCCACTGCTGCGGGTTTCCTTGAAGCCTTACGTTTCTTTGGTTTAGGTGAAGGCTTGGCTTCTGCTTCCTTTGGTGGCTCCTGAGTGGCTCCATTTTTGAGACGAGACATGGCAATGCCTAGATCCACAGACTTCAGTATCACTTCGCCTATTTGTTGGGCAAATTTGGCTGTTTGCTCGGACATTTGACCGGTGCTGAGAGGAAGAGACATTCTAGAAGAAAATGAAATACATAGGAAGAAACAAGTGAAACGTCATCGGGTAAATAATGCAGAATGATAATGCATAAGAATTTGCGATCATTTGTTTGTTATCTAAGGCAAACAAATGAGACAATGACAAATCAAAGTAAATGGGTCAAAAATAATGTATCGCGAAGACATGCTCGCCTATAAGTGAACACTCATCCCAAGAATTCCCAGGTAAGCACAACTGGTCTCGCGTCTGATGAGATGTATACGAAGTGCTTGCCTAGACAGAAAACCCAGAATACAGGCATTCACCCTTCCAGTTTGCACGTGTTCACATTATTTAAAACCCAAAACCTTGACGAGGTTTTGAAAACTCAAAGGGGTTCAAAACCTTACAATAGAGGGTTCAAAACCTAGTAATCAATCATCCTAGAACAGATGATTAGTTTTCAAAGCGGTTTTGAAATTGATGTTCTTGTTGTGGTTGTCGCCTAAGGATAGGTGACAGTATTGTTTTATGACTAAACGCAAGTAAACTCGCGTTAGGGTCCTAAGAAGGTTATAGACTAGGTCAAAGTATTACTAATAACCTAATTCCCTATAACCATGAGCTCTGATACCAACTTTTCTGTCACACCCCGACCACGCAGAACAACAAAACGTGGCAGAAAACGTCGGGGAGTGTTGTAACAGAATCATTGTTTCATAACACATGGAAATTGAAATATTTTTTTATTGATTAAAAGAGTTACAATGTCTTGACAATCAAAGAAACATAACATAAATAACTAGTCTTGCATCTTTTATTGTCGTTAAGGCCCAAGTCCGCCTAAGTGTATCTTGACAAATCCTATGCATCATATCCTGAAACACATGTGAAAATAGGTACGTCAGCATAAAAATGCCTGTGAGATACATAGGTTTATGAAAATAGGGTTCATGACTCAGCCCCTATAAAGCTGGAGCTTGGGCCTTCAGTTTACGTCGCTCAAATTCAATTCTCTCTCAACGAATTTCTGATAGTATAAGCTATAGTCGGGTATAGTACCCCCTAAATAGCGAAGTTCTGCTCCGTTGTAAGTATTATAACCCCTGGATACGTATTAGATACTCTGCTCGATTGATCTAGGGTTCCGTAACGGCTGTCGTGGTTCTGTCCGACGTAGTCGTTGGAATGCCGTCTCGGGGAGGGTATTACTAATGTTAAAATGGGTTATTATACTAACACGTGTGCTTTTGTGTAAATTATAGATTATCACCAGGAAACCCTAAAGGATAATCTAAGACAACAATGTGAGTAATCTCCTTTTTGTTAATAGTTTTTATAAAACCTTAACTATCTTACAATGCAATTTAGCAGTGATTGAGTCTTTGTAATTCTACGATTACTGCCGGTATGTTGGGGTTTTGTATACAAAATGTGGAACACGTTACCATTGGACGAAGAGGTAGCCAATGTGTAATATGACCCACCAGTCAGGATTGACAGTACTGAATGAGTAATTGGGTAGATGTAAACATTGTAATCGCTCTCAATACTGTTTAAATTAAATTAATATTTCTTGATTAAACTGGAATTCACTCACCAGTATTTCCCACTGACAAATGTTTTTAAAACGCGTTTCAGGTAACACAATGTGAAAGCCAATTAGAAGGCAGCTGGACAGCACTGAAGGCTTGGAAAAGTGGCTATAAAAGTTACCTAAATAAAGAAGGCGTTTTATTTCAATAAAATGGGAATTATCCCTACAAATCAGTTTGTAATAAAAACTTGGGTTTCATCCTATTATAATTATTTATATAAAATGTGGTGTTTTACTCTGATAAAATATTTCCTAACTACGGTCCTGATGTAATTTCTGCTGCCAAATTAATAAATATTGATACCACCACCATTGAGTTCGCGGCCGCCCATTCCCGGGACAGATAGGGGGCGGGGGTTGCGACACCTTAGGATGAATGGAGTGGAGAGTAAGGGGTACACTAAGTTATTCTTTGATTATGCTAGAATAGTGCCAACCCTTGCTTCACCTGAACCAATATTAATCTCCCGTTACATCTGGGGATTAATTGGAGAGATCAAACATGTAGTCAAGGCAGCTAGACCTCAAACCATAGAAGAAGCTATAGAACTAGCCAACACCTTGACAGATGAATTAGTCCGTACACGAGAAGAGGATCAAATAAGGAACCTAACCCAGAAGCTTACACAAGAATTTCGTTCTAGAAATTTTAACCGTGGGAAAAATGTAGGCTCTACCTCTACACCGTACTGTAAGAATTGCAAAAGGAAGCATTCAGGAAGATGCTCCATATACTGTAATTTCTGTAAAATATCGGGACACAAGGAGGAAGATTGCAGGAAAAAGATTAGCAACAGGATATGCTACAACTGCGGAGAACAAGGTCATATCAATCCAAACTGTCCGAAGCTAGCTCCAGCTACGAACACCAAAAATAATAAAAATGCTAGAGCATTTGTTCTGACTGCAGACGAAGCAAAGATGATCCCGGATGTGATCACCGGTACGTTTTTAGTTAATGATATTTTTGCTAATGTATTATTTGACTCTGGTTCAAACCAAAGTTTTATTAATACTTCATTTTGCAAACTTCTCAACCAATCATTAACTAAACTTCCACAAGAATGTCTAGTAGAGACAGCCAATGGGGAAACCATTAAGATTTTTGAGATCTTGCAGGGAGCAAGAATATAAATTCTAAATCAGAAATTTATTGCAAATTTACCACATGAATCTGGCAGGATTTGATGTTGTATTAGGAATGGATTTGTTAATAGCCAATAAAGCCAGTATTTTGTGTGATCAAAAGTCGATTCAAGTAAATTCACCAAGGGGTGAAAAGATCACAATTAAAGGATATAAAACCTCTAGATCCACTAAATTCATCTCTGTGATGAAAACATCAAGTTACATAAGAAAAGGATCATTAGTGCATTTGATTTCTATAATCACTAACACTAAAGGAAAAGAATTAAAGGATATTCCAGTAGTATCTCAGTTTTCAGATGTATTCTCAGAAGAGCTACCAGGACAACCTCCAGATAGAGAAATTGAATTCAGAATCCATTTAATACCAGAGACAGCACCAATTGCCAAAGCACCTTACCGTTTAGCACCCGCAGAAATGCAGGAACTAAAGAAACAGTTAGACTAATTATTAGAGAAAGTATTCATACAGCCAAGTTCATCCCCATGGGGAACGCCAATTTTCTTCGTCAAAAAGAAGGACGGATCAATGCGTATGTGCATTGACTACCGTGAATTGAACAAGGTCACGATTAAGAATCGGTATCCCTTACCAAGAATAGATGATCTGTTTGATCAGTTGCAAGGAGCACGATTTTTCTTAAAAATCGATTTAAGGTCAGGATATCATCAAGTAAAGGTACAAGAAGAGGACATTCCTAAGACCGCCTTCAAAACAAGGTATGGCCATTATGAATTTACTGTCATGCCATTTGGTTTAACCAATGCCCCAGCTGCATTCATGGATATGATGAACCGAATATGTAAGCCATATTTGGATAAATTCATAATTGTCTTTATAGATGATATTCTCATTTACTCTAAGAGTAAAGAAGAACATGCAAAGCATTTGCACGCACTTCTAAGTTTATTAAGAAAAGAAAAGCTTTATGCTAAATTTTCGAAGTGTGAGTTTTGGTTAGAACAGGTACAATTTATTGGACATCTAGTTAATCATGAAGGAATTCATGTGAATCCCACCAAGATCGAAGCGATAATCAAGTGGAAAACCCTTGAGTCACCAACCGAGGTTAGAAGTTTCTTTGGACTAGCCGGTTATTATAGAAGATTTATTCAATATTTTTTCTAGAATAGCCATTCCCTTAACTAAGCTAACCTATAAATCCGTTAAGTTTAAATGGGAACCGAAACAAGAAGAAGCCTTTAGAATCCTTAAGCAAAGATTAACCCATGCACCCATACTAGCATTACCAGAAGAAACTGAAGATTTTGTAATCTATTGTGACGCTTCTAAATTAGGTTATGGACGTGTGTTAATGCAACGTCAAAAGGTTATAGCTTATGCATCCAGACAACTTAAGAATCATGAAGAGAATTATTCAACTCATGATTTAGAATTAGGAGCTATAATTTTCGCCCTTAAGATTTGGAGACATTACCTATACGGTAGTAAGTTTACTATTTTCACCAATTATAAGAGTTTAAGGTATGTCTTCGGGGAAAAGGAATTGAATATGAGACAAAGACGCTGGATGGAAATGCTTAGTGATTATGATTGTGATATCCAGTATCATGCAGGAAAGGAAAATGTAGTTGGTGATGCTTTAAGCCGAAAGTATCACGAACAGCCAAAAAGGATACGTTCTCTTAAATTAAATCTACAAGTGGATTTAAATGAGCAGATTAGAAAAGCACAAGAATCAGTAATCAAGGATGATACTGAAAAATTAAAAGGAATGATTAAGGAATTAGAACAAGGAATAGATGGAATGTGGAGATTCCAAAAGAAAAGAATGTGGATACCTAAATTAGGAAACCTACGTTACCGTATAATAGAAGAAGCCCATAAGTCTAAGTAGACGATGCATCCTAGAAGTGATAAGATGTATCAGGACTTAAGAAAGAATTTCTGGTGGATAGGAATGAAAAAGGATATAGTAGCGTATATTGCAAAGTGTTTAACTTGTTCACAAGTCAAAGCTGAACACCAGAAACCTTCAGGTTTATTACAACAATTAGAAATGCCTGTTTGGAAATGAGAATTAATAACAATGGATTTTGTTACTAAATTACCCAAAACAAGAAAAGGTAATGATACAATCTGGGTGATTGTAGACAGACTAACCAAGTTAGCTCATTTTCTACCAATGAAGGAAACTTTCAGTATGGAACAATTAGCTAAATTATATGTAAATGAAATAGTTTCTTTACATGGAATTCCTTTATCAATTGTTTCTGACAGAGATAGTTGTTTTACCTCTAATTTTTGGACAAGTTTCCAAAAAGCAATGGGAACCAAGTTAAATCTAAGCACCGCTTATCATCCTCAAACAGGCGGACAAAGCGAAAGGACAATTCAGACAATGGAGGACATGCTTAGAGCTTGTGTAATTGATTTCGGAGGTAATTCGGGACGATCACTTACCATTGATAGAATTTTCTTATAATAAGAGTTATCACACAAGTATCAATGCTGCACCATTCGAATCACTTTATGGACGAAAGTGTCGAACTCCATTCTGTTGGGCAGAAATTGGAGAAAAGCAACTATCTGGACCTGAGATAGTGCAAGAAACGACTGACAAAATCATTCAAGTCAAGGAACGACTGAAAACAGCACGTGATCGACAAAAGAGTTATGCTGATAACAGACGAAAGCCGTTGGAATTTCAAGTAGGAGATAAAGCGTTATTGAAAGTCTCTCCTTGGAAAGGAGTGGTAAGATTCATCAAAAGGGGAAAGCTAAGCCCCAGGTATGTTGGACCTTTTGAGATTATTAAAAGAATAGGACCTGTAGCCTATCAGCTACAACTGCCAGTGTAACACCCCGTGTTTTCACGAGTGAAAGTCAAAGTCAAGGTTAAAGTCAACGACCGATTTCGCGCGACATGACTAGTAGAATTGTTTGTATGATATTTAGAATATGTGGAGTAAATGTCGTACATTGCAATAATCGAATCATGCTAACCGTATTTCAATCGACCTACGATTGTGAACGATAGGAAGTAACAATGCGATAAAGTTAATCAAGCTATGCTAATCAATCGACATCAAATCGTAACTCAAGCTGTGTACCTTACTTGTCGTTATACGTGTGTGTGTGCCTTACGTGTTACCTGTGCATGTTTATTTTACATTATTTTATGTTGTGATGATCAAGCGAACTCAATCGAACTCGACATCTAACTCGAATATAAAGCGAACCTGAACCCGAATTCCGAGTCGAACCCTATAAGAAGTAGATGGGACTGAAAGTAATTTGAATTAGGAAACCCTATCAAACCGCTCGCAATCAAAGCCGAAACAACATCGCATCGAGCTCACCCAAGGAGGTGGCATCCGCACGGATGGCCAACCCGCACGGATGGGCAATCCGCACGGATTGCCAGTCCGCAAGGATGGCCAGTCCGCGCGGATAGCCTGCCCGGATGCGTGCCATGTGCACGGCTCACCCTTTCCCTTTTTGGCATCCTATAAATACACGGGTCACTCTCCACTTTTTCCACTTTTGGCAAGTGACGTCCGAACCACACGCATTCTTCACCTTTTCTCAGATTTCTCTCAATCCAGGTAAGATCTCGCACCAATCCTTGTACATCTTTAATCACTACACGATTCTACACACTTCTATCTTTCGAATCTTCGATTTTAACCATGAAATCATCCGGATTTGAGGTATTCACGGGTGACGTCATCATGAAGTTCATAAGAACTTCATGCTTGGCCTCATTCCACCAAGAATACCCCAGATCTAAACGATTTCTACAAGTTTTTGCAATAATTTCACCTAGATCTAAACTTTTCTAAGGATAAAAGAGTTGAAAGAAATAAACC
Organism: Helianthus tuberosus; assembly: GCA_030545235.1. Lineage (NCBI taxonomy): Eukaryota > Viridiplantae > Streptophyta > Magnoliopsida > Asterales > Asteraceae > Helianthus > Helianthus tuberosus. The sequence continues at coordinate 192,023,097 of CM060365.1, forward strand.
TAAGTTCTCTTCTTCTACTCTTAAAACTGGTACGAATCCGATCAGTCCTAGTGTTCTACTCGTCAATAGTGGTGCCCTAGTTCCAGATCTGGAATTCTACCCATAGACAACTGATTCCGGGGTTAACCGGGACGACCGTTCTAAGTTCGCCGACAGGCCGAGTTAGGGTGGTTCCTGACCGGCCTAGTCACGCGGGTAGGAACACAACTCCAAGTGGTTGCCACGTGATCAGAACGTCTCGATAAACGACAACAGAGACCAAGTGTAGACGAACGGGACAACCAGACCAGTTGTCTGCACGGACAAGCTACCCGCACGGACTAGCTGTCCGCACGGACGAGCCATACGCACGTACAGCCCATACGCACGTACAGGTCATACGCACGGGTTGTCATCCGCACGGACTACCCTTGGGACCCACTTTCCAACAAAGGTTTGGGTATCGACGAACGAGCAATCCGAATGGGCGACCTCTGAATGGATTACTCTTCGGATCATGAGATACTAAGGCCTTAAAATGAAAATCAACCAAACTTCATCCGCACGGCCAAGCCGTACGCACGGACAGGCTATCCGGACGGATTGTCTCTGCCCGCGCGCACAGGCTGCCCGCACGGACTACCATACGCACGGACCGCCATCCGCGCGGCCGGCTTGAAAGGTAGAAACACTTTGGTGTTTTCTAAATGCTACAACGAAAACTTCAAAGCACAAGCCATCATACACAAACACATCTTAGGAAGAAACAATCCACTTGAACATTTATCCACACAAGCAATCTAACCATACGGGTAAGTCGTCCGCACGTATAACTAGTCCGCACGGGTTGCCACCCGCACGGACAGTCACACGCACGGATGACCTATCCGGACGGAACGCCGTCCGCACGCATCACCATCCGCACGCATCACCATCCGTACGGATAGGTCATGCGCACGGATGACTTCTATTCACGGATAACTCATCCGCGCGACCCGCCATCCTAACCACTCTCACTTGTACTGTTTTACGCATCACTTATCGTTACGTTATCGAATCTATTCAGGCTAATCGTACTCGCTGTAAAGCGCTCCCTTCAATCCATACCACTGTGAGTATACTCGAACCCTTTTTGCTTTAGCACTTTTGGGTGTTACATACGTTACAACTATTCAAACTACAACTATCACACTACTCAAGCTATTTTAAACGCTTAACCACTAATGCATGTTATACGTGGCTTATGAATGCTTGTTTGTTATGTTTACACATGGAATGCTGTCTACCTGCCTTAGCAACGATAGTACTATAGTTTGGACTCAGCACCCGTTCTCACGGGGGTTGTTAAGGATCTTTTACTTGCATTGATTACAGTGGTAATCATGTATTGCGAACTGCCTCGGGCAGTCAACCCGCAGTCATTGGTATCGATGGATCTATGTCGATAACTAACGTGCTTCATTTCACTATGCGTACGTGCTGGTTATGCGTAAACGAATTCGAACTCTATATGCTATTATCAAACTTGTATGCTCACCTTTACATTTTATGTATTGACATTATTTTAACGTATGTGACAGGTGCCTAGGTTGTTTATATGCTTCTCGGGCTGTGATGAAATTGAAGCTAGGAACTGGAGTCCTAGAAACCAACGAATAAATTGTTATGTTTAAATCTGAGTTGTCGGAACAGAATATTTGTTTAGTTTTTGTCTGTAATAACTTGTTTTACTATTTGAGACATGGTATGGGACATGTTAACTTAAATTGAATGGTAATGATAGTTGTTATGGAAACTTCTGGACAATCTGTTTCGCTCAGTGCCGCGCCCCGATGATTCCGCCATCGGTTGGGGTGTGACAGCCAGAGGAAATGGCAGGAATACATGATGTATGTCATGTATCTAATCTCAAGAAATGCTTAGCTGATGAATCACTGATAGTACCTCTTTAAGATATAGAGGTGAATGAGCAATTAAAATTTGTAAGACCTCTACAAATTGAAGATAGGAAAATCAAGAATCTCAAGCACAAGAGATTAGTTCTGGTCAAAGTGAAGTGGGACTCCAAAAGAGGAACAGAATACACATGGGATCTTGAATCAGAAATGCAAAGGAAATATCCACACTTGTTCCAGTAGACCTCGAGGACGAGTTCTAAAACAAGGTGGGGAGGATATAACAACCCTCCTAAATTTTTCTGATACCCTAAAAATACCCCTATATGTCTTAAAATACACCCCGTACGCGAAAACGGACCCTGAATACCTTTAGTTTTATAAAAAATAAACAAAAACACGAAAATAGGGGCCCTGGCGGGCCACGACAGACTCCACTTGAGTCTACGCGGGCCGCAAGCGCCTGGGCAAGTGGCGTAGCCCTGAGCTGCCACGTGGCCTATCACCTGTCGAAGCTACCCAATGATCGGACAAAGCTAGAGCCGTAGACCTCTATGTCGCGGGCCGCGACAGCCCCTGCCCTCCTTCTTCGCGGGCCGCGACGGACCTGTCGACCACCACTATAAAAGGAGGCCTCGGGCCTTCAGTCCAATTCGTCCCAAATCTTTCTTTCTTTCTCAAGTTTCACATAATAGGCATAATCTCTGAGTATAATACCCCCTAATTAACGAAGTTCTGCTCCGTTGTAAGTATTATAACCCCAGTTACGTATTAGATACGCTGCCCGATTGATCCAGGGTTCCGTAATAACTGTCGTGGTTCTGCCCAACGTAGTTATTGGAATACCGTCTCGGGGAGGGTATCGTTAATATAAATAAAGGCTTATTATACTAACATATGTACATTTGTGTAAATTATAGATTAACACCAGGAAACCCTTAAACGAAGTCTAAGACAGCAATGTGAGTTTATCCTCTTTTTGTAAACCTTTTAGAAACTATTTTACAAAACCTTAAATGTTTTACAATGTGATTAAGCAGTGATTGAGTCTTTGTAGTTCTTCAATTACTACCGGTATGTTGGGGTTTTGTATACAAATGTGGAACACGTTACAATTGGACAACGAGTTAGCCAATGTGTAATATGACCCACCAGACAGGATTTACAGTACTGAATAAGTAATTGTGTAGAAATAAACATTGTGATCGCTCTCAATACTGTGTTAATTGATAAAACTTTTCTTGATCAAACTGGGATTCACTCACCAGTATTTCCCACTGACAAATGTTTTTAAAACGCGTTTCAGGAAACACAATGTGAAAGCCAATTAGGAAAAAGCCAGCTGGAGAGCACTGACGGCTTGGAAAAATGTGGCTATAAAAGTTACCTAAAAGACGATGTTTTAAATTCAATAAAATAGGGTTTATCCCTATAAATATGTTGTAATAAGAAACTTGGGTTTTACCCATGTGGTTATTAATATAAAATATGGTGGTTTTACTCTGATAAACATTTCCTAACTACGGTCCTGATGTAATTTCCGCTGCCAAAATAATAAACAAAATGATACCACCACAACGGATGTTCGCGGCCGCCCGTTCCCGGGACAGATACGGGGGCGGGGGTTGCGACACTACAGCCACTGATTTCAGCCACAGAAGTGTTCTGATGACACCAAAATTTTATTTATTATGTTAGGAAATAATCTACGTGATTACGTGCATATCTATATATTATTGTTTTGTGTTATTTGACAATTTGTTAGTTTACATTATGAGTGATCAAGGTCCGTCAGGCGCTTATCGTTAACTGTCTAGTTCTCCTAGAGATGAAGGAACTTCTTCCCAGCCTACCCCTTCGGGGTATTCAGCTGACACAGAATAGGGGATTTTCATATTCAAAGCACAATCCGAAGAACCATTCCCTGCCAAAAAGAGAGGATGGTTCAGTCGGGGAGCTCATGAGCGTATGAAAAAAATGAGAAAGTTGCACCAGCAAAGGGCTTTAGCAGCAGCAAATAGGGAGATAAATGCCCAGACTGAAGACATAGTCAATAGGCGACTGGCCAATTTCCACATACTAGCTACCACTGCCGCAGACCCAAACTTAGAACAAATCATTGCACCACAGCCACTACCCTTGTTCCCAACTCAAACCATGGAAATAGAACCTAACCAAGGAGACCATATTCCCGTACCTGCCTTCGACTCAAACGAAATCCCTAGAGTCCCAACACCCCATCCTCCAAATTATGACCCGTGGGAAGACGACCATAGGGATTATCAAGAACTCTACCCACAAGAGGAACCCATACCAAACCCAGTACCATACCCAAACCTTGACCCTCTAGCTCCATATTGGGATAACGACCAGTACATCCGGGAAATCCTAGAGAACCCATACCCATACGAAGAACCGATGCCACAGTACCCTGACCCGATACCAAAACCAACACCACCCATGAGTACCGAAAACGTGCAGAAACTCCGCACTTTTGGTGAGGAGTTATTAGATGAAGGTGAAAGGATAAGACAAATATGGGAGGGGCTCGTTTGGAAGTATGACGAGCGTAATATGCAGTTTTGGATGAACCCCCACTAGTAGTAATAATATATATATATGCATGTGGTAAAAATAATAATAATAATAAATAAATATATATCCACTACAATAGATAATCCAATAGCTACTGATGCATAACTAGTATTGTATTATAAATTCCAGTTGCGATTTGTAATAGATATAGATATCTATAAAATAGAGTAAATGTCGCAATGCACGACGATTTTGATCAATATGCTTGTTTGTGTGATTGTTCGCATTAAATTTTGATCTGTGATATTAATATTTTGGTAAATGTTTATATTATAGATGGACAACGAAGTGAATCAGGAAAACCAGAATAACAATAATAATGGGAACCAATTAGATAACAGTGTCGTTCAACATATAGTAGCACAAGGGATTATAGATGCTATGCCATATATCATCCAAACTGTTAAAGAGGCAGAAAATAAAAGTAAAAGTGGCAGTAAACGACCACCTACTGAACCCAGTCACAGCGTAAACAATGGACCATTACTTCAATTGCCTATTCCAAAAAGAAGAAGAACCATGTCTTATGGTTGTTCTTACAAAGAATTCTGGTCTTGCAAACCAATAGAATTCTCTGGCAATGAAGGAGCCATTGCAGCTCTACGTTGGATAGAAAGACTGAGGCAGTCTTAAAAATAAGCAAGTGTGTAGAGGAAGAAAAAATCATGTTTGCTTCCAATCGTTTTAAGAATGCAGCTCTAGAATGGTGGAACACTATTCGCCAGTCTAGGGGAAGTGACAGAGTCTATAATATGGAATGGACTGAGTTTAAGAATATGGTTGAAAGAAAATTATGTCCTCCCAATGAAAAAGAACAAATAGCTAATAAGTTCTTGAACCTTAGATTGACAGGAATAGTCTGTAAGGGTTACACTACTGTATTCTTTAAATATGCTAGAATAGTACCAACCCTAGCTTTACCAGAACCAGTATTAATCTCCCGTTACATCTGGGGATTAATCAGTGAGATTAGACATGTAGTCAAGATAGCTAGACCACAAACCATAGAAGAAGCTGTAGAACTGGCAAATACCTTGACTGATGAACTAATACGTACACAAGAAGAAAACCAGAGGAAGAACCTAGTCCAAAAGCTTACTCAGGAATTTCGCTTCGATAATTCCAACCGTGGGAAGAACGTAGGTTCTACTTCTGCACTTTACTGTAAGGCCTGCAAAAAGAAGCATTCAGGAAGATGCTCCACATACTGTAATTTATGCAAGATACCAGGACACAAGGAAGAAGACTATAGGAAGAAACCCAGTAATGGAGTGTGCTTCAATTGTGGAGAAAAGGGGCATATTAAGCCGAACTATCCGAAACTAGCTCCAGCCATGAACAACAAGACTACTAAAAATGCTAGAGCATTTGTTTTGACAGCCGAGGAAGCAAAGATGATTCTGGTCGTGATTGCCGGTACGTTTTTAGTTAATGTTGTTTTTGCTAAAGTATTATTTGACTCTGGTGCGAACCAAAGTTTTATTAATACTTCATTTTGCAACCTTCTCAATTAACCATTAACTAAACTTCAACAAGAATGTCTAGTAGAGACGGCAAATGGGGAATCCATTAAGATAACTGAAATCTTGAAGGGAGCAAGAATAGAAATTTCAAACCATAATTTTATTTCTAATCTATACCCAGTGAATCTGGCTGGATTTGATATCGTATTAGGAATGGATTGGTTAGTAGCCAATAAAGCCAGTATTCTATGTGATCAAAAGTCAATCCAAGTAAATTCACCAGAGGGTGAAAAGATCACAATTAAAGGAGATAAGTCATCTTGATCCACGAAATTCATCTCTGTGATAAAAACAGCCAGTTATGCAAGAAAAGGATCCCTAGTGTGTATGATCTCCATAATCATCAACACTAAAGGAAAAGAATTGAAAGATATTCCCGTAGTATCTCAATTCTCAGATGTTTTTCTAGAAGAATTACCAGGACTACCGCCGAATAGGGAAACTGAATTCAGAATTCACCTGCTACCAGGAACAGCACTGATTGCCAAGGCACCTTATCGTTTGGCACCGGCTGAGATGCAAGAGCTAAATAAACAATTGGACGAACTTTGGAAAAAGGATTCATACAGCCAAGTTCATCGCATGGGGAGCGTCGATCTTGTTTGTCAAAAAGAAAGACGGGTCAATGCGTATGTGCATTGATTACCGAGAATTAAACAAGGTCACAATTAAAAATCGGTACCCACTACCGAGAATTGATGATCTGTCCGATCAACTGTAAGGAACTCGATTCTTTTCTAAGATCGATTTACGCTCAGGATATCATCAATTAAAGGTACAGGAAGAGGACATTCCTAAGACCGCTTTCAGACCAAGGTATGGCCATTATGAATTTACCGTCATGCCATTTGGTTTAACCAATGCCCCGGCAGCATTTATGGACATGATGAACATAATATGTAAACCATATCTGGATAAATTCATAATTGTCTTTATAGATGATATTCTCGTTTACTCTAAAAGTAAAGAGTAACATGCAGCGCATCTGCATACACTACTAAATTTCCTGATAAAAGAAAAGCTTTATGCTAAATTTTCGAAATGAGAATTTTGGTTAGAAGAAGTGCAATTTCTTGGATATTTAGTTAATCATGAAGGAATTCATGTGGATCCCACAAAGATTGAGGCAATTACTAAATGGAAAGTCCCTGAATCACCAACGGAGGTGAGAAGTTTTCTAGGACTAGCCGGTTATTATAGACGGTTTATCCGAGATTTCTCTAGAATAGTCATTCCCTTGACAAAACTGACCTGTAAGTCTATTAAGTTTGAATGGGGACCAAAACAGGAAGAAACCTTTAGAATTCTTAAGCAACGATTAACCAACGCACCCATACTAGCATTACCAGAAGGAACTGAAGACTTTGTAGTTTACTATGACGCTTCTAAACTAGGTTATGGATGTGTGTTGATGCAACGTCAAAAGGTTATAGCCTATGTCTCTAGACAACTTAAGAATCATGAAAGAAGCTATACAACCCATGATTTAGAGTTAGGAGCCATTATTTTTGCCCTTAAGATTTGGAGACATTACCTTTACGGTAGTAAGTTTACCATATTCACCGATCATAAGAGTTTAAAATATGTTTTCGGACAAAAGGAGTTAAATATGAGATAGAAACGCTGGATGGAAATTCTTAGTGATTATGATTGTAATATCCAGTACCATGTAAGAAGGGCTAATGTAGTAGCTGATGCTTTAAGTCGAAAGTATCATGAAAAACCCAGAAGAGTACGTTCCCTTAAATTAAATCTGCAGATAGATTTAAACGAGCAAATTAGAGAAGTACAAAAATCCGTAATCAAGGAAGATACTGAAAAATTAAAAGGAATGGTTAAGGAATTAGAACAAGGAAAAGATGGAATTTGGAGATTCCATAAGAAAAGAATTTGGATACCCAAACAAGGAAACCTAAGCCACCAAATATTAGAAAAAGCCCATAAGTCTAAGTATACGATACATCCTGGAAGTGATAAAATGTATCAAGACTTAAGAAAGAATTTCTGGTGGATAGAAATGAAAAAGGATATAGCAGCCTATGTTGCTAAGTGTTTAATTTGTTCACGGGTTAAAGCTGAACATCAGAAACCCTCAGGATTATTGCAGCAGTTAGAAATGCCAATATGGAAATGGGAACTAATAATAATGGACTTTGTTACTAAATTACCCAAGACACGAAAAGGTAATGATACAATCTTGGTGATTGTAGCTAGGTTAACCAAGTCTGCTCATTTCTTACCGATGAAGGAAACTTTCAGTATAGAACAATTAGCCAAGTTGTATGTAAATGAAATAGTTTCATTACATGGAATTCCTTTATCTATTGTTTCTGATAGAGATAGTCGCTTTACTTCTCATTTTTGGACTAGTTTACAAAAAGCAATGGGAACCAAGTTAAATCTAAGCACAACTTATCATCCACAAATGGATGGACAAAGCGAAAGGACAATTCAGACAATGGAAGATATGCTTAGAGCTTGTGTAATTGAGTTCGGAGGAAATTGGGATGATCATTTACCATTAATAGAATTTTCCTATAATAACAGCTATCATACCAGTATCAATGCTGCACCATTCGAAGCACTTTATGGACGAAAGTGCCGAACTCTAGTCTGTTGGGCAGAAATTAGAGAAAAATTGTCTAGACCCGAGATAATACAAGAAACAACAAACAAGATTATTCAAGTCTAGGATAGACTAAAAACAGCACGCGATCACCAAAAGAGTTATGCTGATAACAGGCGAAAACCATTGGAATTTCAAGTAGGAGACAAAGTGTTATTAAAAGTTTCTCCGTGGAAAGGAATAGTCAGATTCATCAAAAGGGGAAAACTAAGCCCCAGGTACGTTGGACCTTTTGAGATTATTAGAAGGATATGACTTGTAGCCTATCAACTACAACTGCCGGAGGAAATGGCAGGAATACATGATGTATTTCATGTATGTAATCTCAATAAATGCTTAGCTGATGAATCATTAGTGGTACCTCTTAAGGACATAGAGGTAAATGAGAAGCTTAAGTTTGTAGAGAAACCGTTACATATTGAAGGCTTGAAAATCAAGAATCTTAAACACAAGAGATTGATTCTAATCAAAGTAAGATGGGATTCAAAGAAAGGACCAGAATACAGTTGGGAGCTCGAATAAAAAATGCAGAGGAAATATCCACACCTGTTCCAGCAGACCTCGAGGACGAGTTCTAAAACAAGGTCGGGAGGATATAACAACTCTCTCGAAACCCTTATAAGACCCCTATACGCCCTAAAATACACCTCGTATAAAAAAATGTAACACCTCGAAAATTCATGCCCAATAATATATCAACACGTGTCATGAACTTAAAACGTGTAAAGGATTGATTTAGAGGGACAAAAGTTGACAAACAAGGAAAGTATGTGAATATAAGGGTTCAAAATGTCAACAATGGATAACTATACTTTACAATAACCCTACATGATTTTTATACCCTTAAACGAATAAATCATGGATCATACGAAGCTAATTGTGAAAGAAAGTGAGGAATTACAAACTACAAGGGTTAAATGTGTCAACATGTTTAAAGTATACCTCTGAGTGACCTTTTAGCAAACCCGAAGGTTTTGATTAAGTATGAGAAAGTTATGACAACATTCGTATCCGAAGGGTTAAAAGCGTCGACGTTGATAATTAAGGCTTTTAGGGTGACCATAAAGTTGACCAAGGGCTTTACAAAGATTGGTTATGTCTTGGAGTCCTTAGAAATCAATTTAGAGGACTCATAGTGCAAAAAGAAAGTTTAAAACAACTTTTAAAAGGACCGGGGGGCAAAATGCAAACATTGAAACTTGTTTAACCTGAGCTGGGGCTTCACACGGGGCGCGTAAGGATGCCCAGGACCTTACGCAGGCCGCCTCAGCCTCCCAGCATCAGAAACTCTTGACATGTGTCTGTTCAGCCCGTTTAACTGACTTAGATTGCTTGTTTTCAATACCATGGGCTGCACAAACAAGTTTTTTGGCACTAGGGATACTTGTGTTGATCAGGGATCAATCCTAGACTCGTTTAGCATCATCTTGATCAATCAAGATCACTATATAAAGACCCTTATTGTTGCAACTTTTGATCATTCATTCAAACCCAACTCCTGAAGACTCCTGGAGCTCAAGGAGCCTTCCTAGTGATCTCTAGTCGTGCTTAGGACCTTTGTAAGTGTCATTAACCTTTCTTAATTCGGTTTTGCTTAGTTAATTAGTCTAAAGTCAAACCGTCGTAATGAAGATTTGACTTCGTCACTAATCTTAATTTGTCCAGTCAAATGTCAAATTGAAAGTACCTATGAGTTGGTAATTATGTGGGCAATAAACCCTTAAAAGGGTATTCTCTGATTCCCACTCTAGCTAGGTCAATTGTCGAGTCAAACTTGATCTTAAAAAGTCAACAGAAAGCTTATTTTCAAATTAATGCATAATTAGCAATGTAGAAGCTATGCAACCTGTTTTATCATTAATATAACTTGGTGATTAATGTAAGAACATGTCTAAACATGTTCAACTCGACAATTTTCAGTTTAAGCTCGGATTGGAACCGAAAGTCGCATACTTTGACTTCTGCTTTGACTTTCAGTTCTGACCCATTAGATCATGTTTTAGAAATGCCTTAGAGCCTTATTTGGACCAGGTTTCATGTAAGTATAACCATCTGTGATTATACAACTTGGTTCATTAGTTATCCGATTCATATGCACATTTCCGTTAAATGCCTAAATGTTGACTATTATGCCCATATGACCTTAAAACGTGATTTTTGAAAAAGTAAAACAGTAGAAACCTTAGTTACTAATTTATAAACTTGCACCTAAAGTTTGACATCAGTTTGAGGTCCAGATTAAGAGTTATGTTCATTAGCGTAATTAGAAAGCTTTTTATTAATTAAATGGCGTAATTAGCATATAGCCTATCTAAACTCAATTTTTGATACCAAACTTTTTACCTACTGATATAAAATAATATTTTGGGATTTTTGAAGATTTTTAATTAATTTTAGGCTGAGCGTAACATAGGGTTGTAGCTTTAAATCGGTTATTGTTGGTTTTGCCCTTTTGGGCTCTAAAATGAGTTTTACAAATCCGTTTGACCCCAAACCTTTTGCTACTGATTCTAAATGATAAAAGAAGTATTTTAAGCTTTCTGGAATAATAAAAAATATCAGCTTTCTTATAAAATCCGGGAATGGCTTAAAATCGTCTTTTTAAGCGTTTTTAACGCATAGTAAGTATAAGAACTATTTTAGACATATAAGGTTTGATACCTACTGATATTTTAAGTATATTTTTATACTTTAACAGTAAGCTAAAGTTTTAAACTCAGATTTCCAGATTTGACCTTTAAAGGCTATGTGAAATTACCAAAATGTCCCTACGGTGCATAGTTTGGTTATAATAGATAAATTTCACATATATTTAGTACCATACTGTTATGATTTATAAAAATGAGTATGTTTACTGATTATATCAGACCTGTAACTCTGATTAATATTTAAACTCTTTTATAACCTTTAAAATGACCAAAATAACCCTACGGGGCGTAATTTGAGTTTAAATCCGTTTTGGGCATAATAGAAGATATCTTACTGATGTCACAACATATTAAGGGCATATTAACTTAGGAAACATGTATATGACTCTTATGGTTACCCGTTACGCATTTTTCGCGTTCGGATCGGTTTATGTCACTAGTTTGCATAAATTGACCAAAACGGGTCAAACCTTATTATTTTTAGCTCAAAATCCAGAATGTGTTTAGTTTACCCATATTATACAAGTCTCCAAAATTGTCGGGTCTAAATCACATTTTATTACGGTCTTCGCTTAATCATGCGTTTTGAACCGTAAACCTTTCCTTAAAACTAACCGGTCTAAGTTACGACTTAAATAAGACCCGTTCGGAATCTAATAGGTTAATAAAACCTTCTTTCCAGATTAAGAGCCCCAGTAGAAGTACTTGTGCTTGCTGATTAGAATATACGACTGAGTATAAATTGCATTGCTAGCTCAGGTAAATACTTTTAACTTATTTTCCCTATACGGGCTTGGGGTACGGTATTATAATAATACCGCTTGGTCGGGTATGGAGTCGTACAATCAGATATTGATTAAAAAGATGCATAACCCGTTTTATTCTGTCTTGTTTGATGCAATGTCTTTGGGGGGTTAATGACCGTGTCCTGGATATCCTCGGCTCATTCATTAGAAATGGCCACGAATTAAGCACGAGGTGTAGGCATACACCTGACAGCTGCGTATGTAAAAAGGTAGTCCACAAGAAGGGTATCTTCTTGTGGGTAGTATACCAAGTGGTGTGTCAATTAATATTGTTAAACCGGGTCCTAAATGGACGACAAACATGTAAAACTGTATACAAGTTTATTTTTAAATAATTATCCCAAGTTATAAAAGGAATTTTTGTGCCTTGTGCATTCAAATCAATTTTCTTAAACATTTTCAAAATGAGTCAGTTAATTGTATTTACCAGTGTAAACTGACGTATTTTTCCAAAAAGGTTAAGTGGCAGGTACTGTACGTAATTGGCTGCGAGCTCAGGGCGTCAATAGGGAATCTTGCAAGTTCTTGATGCCTAAAGTCTGTTGAACAGTTTTATTTTATTTGATCTGCCTGTGGATCCTTTACATACCGTTTGTAATACTTTGATATTCTCATTCGGTTGTAATATAATTATCTTGTGCTTCCGCTGTGCATTTAAATTGTGTTGTTTAACTATGATGATATCAACTACATCACGATACTCCCCACCGGGCCCACCGGTAATACGTGGAAACATCAGGGTGTGACAGGTTGTTATCAGAGCCAACATTGAGTGAATTAAACACTAGCCTTTTGTGTTTAATCTCAATGACACAGTAACACATTCCTTGACCTTCTGAGTCTAGACTTAACATAGGAATACTCTCAATCCTAATCTGTAAATTATTGCTTTCAAATTTTTATATATTGGATATGTCGCCAAGCGAAGAGGCTGTATTATAAATTCTCCACATCCGGAGCCTTGAAATGCTGAGCTTCGTACCGCGGCTAGAATGAAACGAGCATCCAGGGGGAGAACATTCAAAAGCAAAGTGAAGAAGAAAACTCCTTTTGCTAAAGATCGTTTCTTTAATAGTCCCTATAAGGACATGTTTATCTTTCAGTCCCTTCGAGGACAACATTATTCCTTTCAAGTCCCGTCTAGGGCACATCTATACTTTTATTTTTATATAGTGGAATGATTAAATTTAGATTTTCATTCTAAACATGAAAAATGAAATAAATGAAAAATAATATTCCTTTTATGAGATCTACCATTATAATAAAAAGGAAAAATCTAAAAAGGACAAGACCTAGCCACGTGTTACTTTAAGACAGGGCCAAGATGGTAGTTCCTCAATTAGATTCAGATCCTTATTAAACATCTCAATTTAGGATTGTTCTGCGCTTAATATTAAAAAGAATCTTAAAGGTAAAACCTAGCCTACATGTCATTTTAGACATGGCCAAGATGGTAAGACCTAAGAGATTCAGATCCTTGTTAACACCTAAGAACGTGTTAGCACTCTTGACAAATGTGATTCGAGAAAGTCATAACAGTCATCCTTATATTGGATTCTTCCAATTTTCTTATCTAGCCTAGTGATTTAGAAATCATGGCTTAAATCATCAAATAAAGATGATCATATTGTTAACACCTAAGAATGTGTTAGCACTCTTGACAAAAGTGATCTGAGAAAATCACAATAGTCATCCCTATATTGGAATTTTTCAAATTTCCTGATTTGGCCTAATGATCTAGAAATCATGGCTTATATCATCCTATAAGATGATCATATTATAAACATCCATTAGTGATGAAGTGCCTACAGGCTAAACTTGTTGTCCGAAAAGACAACGACAGTGGTGGTCTTTGACCTCCTGTCTAAAAATGTTGGACCATGTCCAAGCATAATAGTCGGTATAATCCATACGATCTCGACTAATAGCATCTGAAAAGATGATCGTATCATAAACATCCCTCAGAAGGGAAATGTCCACGGGCTATATCTATTGTCCTAAAAGACAAAAGACAGTCGTAGCCTACAACTCCCTGTCAAGAAAAAGGTAATGAACTTTGATTCAAGCCTTAATATCTCGATCCTATAAAATCTTGGCTTATAATTTTGTCCTTGTGACTTGGCTTTTTGTGCCATAATTATATTTTAATTAAATTTAGGATGATTATAATGAAAATCCTGAATAAAATAAATATCATTCCTTTTCTGCCAGTATATATATTAAAAAGAATCTTAAAATGTATAACCTAGCTTGAATGTCATTAAAGACCTAGCTATGATGGCAAAACATGTTTAAAAGAGATTCAAATCCTTGTTAACATCTAAAAACGTGTTAACACTCCTGACAACAGTGATGCGATAAAATCACACTTGTCATCTTTATATTAGGAATTTTCCAAACCCCTTGTTTAGCCTAATTGTGTAAGGATCGGGTACGCGACCTAAATGAGTCGGTTCAGAGGAATTCCATCAAATACATGTGCGGAAAACAAGTATTTGACGTGTAAACAGCTTAATCTTCACTTTAACACTGATTATATTGATAATCAATCACGAATACAATCAGTTCTCACACCGGCAGCACCTCGGTATGGAAATCACTCAAATGTTATCTATGATTTCGCTTGACCTTGACCTTCTATATATAGACATCAGGATTTCGCTTCAGCATGACTCAAGCGAAATCTTATCATGTTGATTTCGCTTGAGAAGCTTCAAGCGAAATCCCTTCAACATTCAAATGTTCAAGCGAAATCTCACTAACTCTATCACATTTTCTCATTCTACGAGCCCTGATCTATTCTAACTAGTCTAAGACTCGATACAAGACGAAGTCGACAGATGTAGTGCACCAACAGACTCCCCCTCAGATGTTGACGAGTCGACTATCGAGTCACACCAATGCTGTGTCTTCACATCTTCATTCTTGATCAGTCTCCGGGCTTTTCTCTCTCTATCTTCTTTTCCAAAATCACCTTGCTCTATCAGACTCCCCCTCACAATTTGCTGGTATTCATTTGTTCTTCAGCAACATCTGCTTTAGGATCAATGTCTGACTCAAATGTTGTTTACAAGATCATTGCCTGGCTTTTATCTAATTCTCTTGATCAGATCTCTTGATTCTTTAAGTTCATCAGCATCATCAGCTAGCAAACTTTAGATTCATGATCAGATTCTGACTTTTGTAAACTTTGAATGAATTAACCTGGCTCACCTGTAACAATCTTAACCCAGAAATAAATTTTCTAAATTTAACAATTTAAATGCACCAACAATCTGATATAATCAGATAATTTTCTCTCATATCACAAACCAATGATGAACCAAATGTAGGTTTTAAAATAACAATTGTAGGATTTTAACAAACCTTTTTGACATTTTAAGATTCACTCCCCCTCACAACCAAGTCATCATGTTTAGCACTTGAAATTTTGACAATCAGCTTTCCAATACCAGTTGTCAAAAATCTTTTTGAATTTTTTTAAAAATTTATGCTAAAACACACTAAAAATTTTTAATTTTTGATTGTAAAGAAATGCAATAAAGAAATATTTACAAACAATATTTTTGTGAGTTTGTGCAAGAGGATCATATCAGTTTCTGAGACAGATCACTAACACCGTTAAGCTTCATTTCATATTAAGTTCTAAACAATTTACCTAGATTGTCAGTATGTTTGTCCACTTAAATTTTCACACAAAGTTCAATTGATCCGAGATATGTTGTTAATGTTTTAAGCAACTTAAACTTATCCGTGTGTCCCACTACTTGAATATACTCCCGTATCCAGATCCCAATATTCAGTCTTACAGGTGAGTATACCACAGATGATATCTGTCAGGGGAATAAATTATAGTACGAGGGCCGTGAGAGCTCAGGTCGATCTTTCGATACGCAGAGAGATGACGGCTTCGACTTTTGGTGTGTCCCCTTTAGAGGATCTTTTGCATTACAACAGCAGTGACTATCAATTTTATTGTTTCATCAGCTTGCTGAGGGCGATGCTATGTTTCAAGCATTTGCAGAAAGCATTATCCGGGGACTAGGTCAGAAATTTCTTTCAGCAGAAGTCCCGGGATAATACCCCAGATATCACTGAGCATAAAGACCTAGTATCTCAGAATAAGGGACCTTTCAAACAAGATTTCAGGGGTTACCTATATATCCAAGTTTGTGTTAACCCACAGAACAAGCAAGTTTGAAATTTAGGTTTATATCTCGTTACAATCTACTAAATGTGCAAAAACCTACTGACATATCCGCAGTAAGATTGTTTATCACATTTTTCTTTACATTTCTTTAGCATGTTGTGATAGTCCACTGATGTACTATCATTTCCTCTATATGCAACAAAAACTCATTTTTGAATTTTATCATGTTTTTGTCTTTTTCAAATTTTCAAATGTTTTTGGATTTTCTGAAAATTTTTACTCCCCCTAAAATGCAAACACATTTTAGGAAATTTGAAAATAAACTGTACAATAAAGTGACAACTGATATCGAATCACATCAAATCACCATTCACTTGGCATAAACAATCAGAACTCCCCCTATCACAAAACTATTTTCTCATTTAGATTTCAAAACACTTAAGTTTGTTTTAATCAAAATGATTTTTCCGGAAAATAAGTTTTGATGATATAATCATTTATAAATTCGGGGTGTGGTTCATCACATTGTCTTTCAAAATACCAATTTTAAGTATGGTCCAGTCAAGTTCAACTTAATGACCTTGATTAACCTTTTTCATGTATGCACCTACTATACCAAATGTAAGAATTACCACATGTAGGAATGTTACGTCTACATCACCATTTTACTAATCAGAATGCCGATTCCTGCTTCGCACTTACCAACCTGGAAGCTCCGGCGTAGTCATACAACCTGTAAACATCCAAACACTATCAAAAACTTTCAAAAAAAACTTCAAACATTTGAAAGATGCCGATTCCTGATCCACGATATAAACTTGGGATCTCCGGCAAGTCCTAAAACTTTAAGGAAAGCAAACTTCCACCCAAGTCTTATTTGACTTGGTGGCTTCCAATTCCTGAGCAGTAGGGTTGTAAGTTGCCTTTTTAGTTGCATAAAAATCTTTAACCCCCTTTACTTTCCCATCAAGCATTTTCTTGAAAATTTTTTTAACATTTTCATTAAATGTTTTTTCAATATCAAAATCTGAACTTTCAACTTTATCAACCATTTGTTTAATCTCTTCCACACTCAATGATTTAATATCAACATCATTCATCAAATCTTTGATCTCATCTTGTGACTCCTCTGATTTTGTGGAATCAGAATCATCGCTAGATTTTTCACCTGATTTTTTAACAATCCATTTTTTATTGTCTTTTGCACTCTTTTTGTACAATCTTTTAGAATTTTCACCAACTTCATTCTTTGAATTTTCAACAATTTTGAATTTTGTAGTTGATGAATCATTCTTTTCAACCATTTTTTCTTTAAGTTTTTCAGAGACTCCCTGTTTTGTGTTGACTTTGTTTGGACAATTGTGAGCGATATG
Organism: Helianthus tuberosus; assembly: GCA_030545235.1. NCBI lineage: Eukaryota > Viridiplantae > Streptophyta > Magnoliopsida > Asterales > Asteraceae > Helianthus > Helianthus tuberosus. The sequence goes on from CM060365.1 coordinate 192,040,692, forward strand.
TCCAACCACTTGACATTGAAAACAAATTCTAGTGTCTTTTAGAATGTCTCTTGAATGAAAAACTCCAGTTCCTGTCCTTTTCCTTTCAGCAAGGAACTCTTGATTTGATTTTTTCAAAGATAAGCTATTTGACTCCTCTTCATAGCTTTTTCCTGCAACATATGTCATTTTTGATTTAAAATCTCTAACATATTTTTCATTTTTACGATTTTCAGGTGGAATAAAACCAAGACCTTTCTTTTTGTAACTACAATTTTGATTTGTTTTCTTTTGAAAACTAGAATCAGAATTGTAATTCTTTTTTTCTTTTTTCTTGTTTAACCTTTGTTGAACTCTAGAAGTGTATTTTTTAGATTTTTCAATAGATTTTAGATCCTTAATTTCAGAAAAATTAATTTCTGTCATTTTGAAAACCTTTTTGATCATGTCAAAACGAACACTTCTAATCGGAAACTCTTTGTCAGAGTATAATTTGTCCGAATCATTTAAAGTATATGCAACTTCAAATGTTTCATCATCCAAATTTGCCTTTGATAGTAAAAATTCTTTACTGTAAGACCGTTTTTCCGACAACTTTGAACTGTTGACTGACGAACTTGGACTCCCAGATTCAAACTTTGACTCAGACACCTCCTCAGTATCCAACACCTGATCAACCACCTTTTTGATTAACTCAGACTCATGATCAGTATCAGACGAGGTAAATGTGATATCAATGTTATCTGGTAAAACTTCAGTTGTCTCGGATTTTAACTTTATATTGACTGCTTTTTCGACTTGCTCCTCATTTGGTTTTCTAGGAGACTACCCTTCCAAGATAGGAGGCGGACACTTGTTATATTTAATAGTCGATTTCTTACCAGTCTCATTCTTTTGCTTCTCATCCTGAAATGCTTCAAAACCTGCAATAGTAGGATAAACTCGATCAATAATGTAATCAGAACAAGAATAACTCAGTAATAACCTTCTGATCCTTTCATTCTCAATCTTTTCTTTCTCCAACTCTTGCTTTAAATTAGCATTTTCTTCGATGTAATGATTAATTGCCTTTTGCTTTGCCATTAACGTAGAATTTGTCATCGTTAAAGCTTTTTCTCTTTCAGAATTCGTTGTTTGAAGACCTGTCACAGTTCTGTTCAACACGCTATATGATTCTTTCACATAGCTGATGTCAGATAGTAGCTTTTCTATCAGTCTTTCTCTATCAAACAGTGTAACATCTTTTTCTTCACAACTTTTACAAGCTTCTAAACACTTCTTGCAAGGCTTTTCAACTTCAACAATCTTTTCAACCTCAATTGTTTTTACCACTTCAATCACTTTTTCTACTCCAGTTACTTTCTCAGTTTCAATCACCTTTTCTTCATCCACACTTCTAACTTCTTCATTTTGAACAACATTTTCAACCTTCTCATCTTGTTGTTGTTCTTTTGCAGCTTGTTTCTCCTTCAGTTTCTCCATGCGATCTGCAAAATAAAAATGAAAACTTTCAGGAGAAAGATGATGTTTAGCCACATTAATATGTTTCTCTTCCTCATCATCACTGCTAATCTCAATCGGTGTTTTATCAAACTCTACAGATTTATCAGAATCATCTTCTGATACACCAGAATCTGATGATGTTTGATCAAATGCAACTTCCTTTTCTGAAGTATTCTCATTTTGCACACTCTCATCTGTAGTTAATGACTCAGAATCAGCACTTTCTGAACTTTCTTCAGATGTAATCGATTGATCTTTCACTTTTTCACCAATTGAACTCATCCAAGTAGCAAACAAATTTGGTTCTCTAACAATCTTTGCAATGAAAGCTTTGAAATCTCCTTTTTCATCAACAAACATATCCCAGCTGAATCCTTCAGGTAGTTGTTCATCATTTTGATCCACTAAACATGCTGTGCTGTTAGAAGAAATGTAGTTGCTCCAGTTGAAATCTACCAAACATCCTTTCTTTGAATCTTCAATCTTTCTACCATGAGCCGTCTGTAATTCTTGTGTCTGACCAATTTGCTGATAAATGGCTTTCCGGTAGTAGTCATCTTTTCCAAATGGATTTTGAGCACCACTAACTTCTCTGTTCTTGCATTCTCGTTTAAAATGACCTTTTTCCCGGCACCTGAAACAAGTAACTTTAGATTTATCAAAACCTAAAGTAGAAACACAAGCATCAAGAAAATCATTTCTTCCGGTAATTGTCTTGAACTTTTCAGCACGTCTAAGAACACTTGCAAGACACCATTTGATATCCATTAGTTCCATCTCTTCAGCATCTATTTGGTCGTAATCTTCTTTAGTAAGCATAGGATTTCCAATTCTACCAGCCACTAAACCTTCATATGAGATAAGCACAGAACCAAGTAAAGCCATATGATCTTTTGCAATGTCTTCAGAAAAACTTTGACCTTCTGGAAGATTTAGAGCTATGTTGCATTGAATCACACAACCATTTCCCATCTTTGTGCTTTGAGACTGAAAACTTTCTGATGAAGTCTTTGGATTGACACTTGGATAAGATGAGAATCCACTGTTGCTTTTGTTTGAGTATTGATCAGTCTTTTCTGTAGAATCTCCAACACTATAAGCAGTCTGAATTTTCGGACTTCTCTCAGCTTCTGAAGTCGGAACACTACCCTTGTAATACATCTTTACATCTTGTTGACCACTTGGATTATTCATCCTTGCAATCTTCTGCTGTTCCAAATCCTGACTTTCAATCTTTTCAATGAACTGAGAGATCGACAATCTATCATAAACTCCAGTATTCTTCAATATCATCAAATAAGTTCCCCACTCTTTCTGAGGTAATGCATCAGCAAGTTTATCAACCCATTCATCATTTTCCTTTTTAATGCCCATCATTGACATTGTTCTCACTAAGTGACAATATCGTTCAATGAGTTTCTTCGTATCTTCTCCTGGCAAACTTGTGAACAAATCAAATTCCTTTTTAAGCAATGCCTTCTTGCTTTTAATCATACTCGTACTGCCTTCAACCTTGATTTTTAGAGCATCCCATATTGATTGTGATGTTTTGTCATGTTGAAGTAGTATGAAGATGTCTTCTTTGATGGCCTGTTGAAGTAAACTGATCATCATCTTTTCAGCTCGGTATATTTCCCGTTCTTCTTTACTAAAATCTGAAAGCTGTTTTTCAGTCTGCATTTCGGTTTGTGGTGGAGTATACTTTGTCAGAATACATTCCCATGATCTTAGATGATTTGCCTGCACCCAGTTCTCGAATCTATCTTTCCATCCATAGTATTCTTCAATTCCCATTAGCTTCGGGGGTTTCTGAGTAGTCCCCATTTCGTTTTCTGAATTCATGTTCTGAGCAATGGAAGATGAACTAGGCGATGTTGCAAAAGCATTGTGGAAATCATTATCCATGTTTCAATAACAGATTCTTTCAAGCGAAATAGTATCTTTCAAGCGGTACCCTTCAAGCGAAACAATCTGTCAAACTGGTTGAAGCGAGACTAATCAATTCTTTGAAGCGAAATCGTTCAAGCGAAACTTTCTGAAGCGAAAACCTTGAAGCGATAACCTTGAAGCGAAAACGAACTCTGTTTGAAGCGAAATGTTAAGTGTCGCTTGAAGTTTCAAGCGAAATCGTCCAATAATACTGAACTATTCAAGCGAACTCCATTCAAATGTCGATTTTGATCACTTTTAGGTCGAATTTTGCTGTGAAACTTTCAAGGGTTTGTTATCTAATACTTTTAAACAATCCGTGAGAAATTGAATCAATTTTGTCCGTAAAATATTTCTGAACTAAGAAAAGAAGGTGTAGAAGTAAGAATTTTGATCGATTTTGGCTGAATTTTGCAGAACTCCTCCTCCTGAGCTCTGATACCAATTGTAAGGATCGGGTACGCGACCTAAATGAGTCGGTTCAGAGGAATTCCATCAAATACAGGTGCGGAAAACAAGTATTTGACGTGTAAACAGCTTAATCTTCACTTTAACACTGATTATATTGATAATCAATCACGAATACAATCAGTTCTCACACCGGCAGCACCTCGGTATGGAAATCACTCAAATGTTATCTATGATTTCGCTTGACCTTGACCTTCTATATATAGACATCAGGATTTCGCTTCAGCATGACTCAAGCGAAATCTTATCATGTTGATTTCGCTTGAGAAGCTTCAAGCGAAATCCCTTCAACATTCAAATGTTCAAGCGAAATCTCACTAACTCTATCACATTTTCTCATTCTACGAGCCCTGATCTATTCTAACTAGTCTAAGACTCGATACAAGACGAAGTCGACAGATGTAGTGCACCAACAAATTGATCAATAGGAATCATGGCTAATAAATGTCGAACATGATGTATACATCAAAACATCCATTTAAGATGTATGCCTAAGGGCAAAGATGTAATTATGACAGAGATAGTTTTCTTTCATAACTTCCTGCCAAAAGGCAATGAACTATGAAATTTATCCGACCCAAAGGATCATTGATTATGTTTTAAAATTTCCCTAGTGACAAGGCATCTATGCCATCAAAAAGTCCTTGGGAACAAGCCCTTGTGCTATATATAAAATGTCAATACGACATTGACAGTCGTGACTTATGTCCCCTGTCTAATAAATATGAAGGATATATTTCGTTTAAACGCCAAAGATGGTTTATTTAAAAACCTAGGCAAAACATAATCAAATAAATTAAGTACTATCTATTGGCCTATATGGTTTATTTGCACCATCGCTAATTAAATCATCGAATTCGACAATTCACTATATAATTAAACAAGTTATTACTACTTGGTCGGTAGCCTTCAAAGCTTCACCGTGGCTGACTCACCTAACGCTCACAATCATCCAGTTGATCAGAATAATGATGCAAGACTGAATTTAACGGGCACCGAGTTACAGGCTATGTTAGATACATCCGTAAACAAAGCGGTGGACCGTGTATTAAAGGATCATAAGTAAAAGTGTGATAATACCCCAAATAAAGGTTACAAAAAGGGTAAGACCGGTTCAAAATATGACCAGTCCAAGCCAAAGGAGAAATGTAAAACCTGCGGGAAGAAGCACTCCGGAAAATGTTTCTATGAACAGGCCAGGGGAAGTGTCATCTGTAAAGAGATGGATCACAAGACCCATGAATGCGAGGACCTGAAGGACGCCACATGCTATGGTTGTGGCGAGAAGGGGCATATAAAGACCCGCTGCCCAAAGAAGGCGACTAAAGGGAAATGCACTTTAGATTCACAAGCTAAGCCTTGTGGAATCTGTAATAAAGAAGGGCACAAAACTTTGGAGTGCCAAGACATAAAGGACGCAACCTGTTATGGTTGTAATAAAATAGGGCACATCAAAACTAATTGCCCAAATAAAACCAAGAAGCCTGGAGAGGCTAAGAAGACCAAAGCTGGAGTCTTTCAAATGAATACTCAAGAGGCCGCTCAAGATAACAATGTCACAATAGGAATTTTCCTTGTCAATGACATTTATGCTAGAGTATTATTACATTCAGGTTCAGATAAGTCCTTCGTAGACAATAGATCTTGTAAGTCATTAAGTCTGCCTGTTAAAACTCTAAGCGTTAAGTATAAAGTAGTATTGGCCGATAGTACCTCAGAGACTGCTTCGGCAATATTAGATGGATGTTTTATATCCATCAGGAACCATTCTTTTCCGATGTCCTTGTTTCCGTTAAAATAAAGGGACTCGATATCGTGATATGAATGGATTGGTCGTCTTGTAGCCAAGCCCATACTGTGGGTGATAAGAAGCAAGTAGTTATCAAGACTCCTTATGACGAGCCTTTGACAGTTCAAGGAGACATATGGTATGGATTACCTAAGCACCTGCTGAAATTGGTGTTTAATAACGAAGCCTTGAGTATGGAAAACTCAGAAGAGGCAAACAAAAGTCGCGATGCTAGAAATGCGACAAATGATTAATAAGGCATCAGATATGAACTTCAATATTAATGGAGCTAATCTCCAAAACTGTAATTAACGCAGCTGTTAGAAAGGCTATGAGAAAAGTCATGAAAAGGTTCAAGAAGCCGAACGCTGTTTGCTCTAAAAAACACATGTCGCTGCTCATGAGAAGAGCCTTATTCATACTTCGAATGCGAAGAATAAACTAAACAAAATCATATATGGCAGGGAGCTCCATTTTAGGATATACTTAAAAAGTACTTCGTCTCTTGGAAGTCAAGAGACTTCAATGGTAAAAAGGGGCCATCGATTGCAAGAAATTGATGGATGAAATAGAAACCACTAGGTGTATCAGCGGTTATGCTGGGAAGAACACAGTGAGGTATGCAACACAGTCATTCGATGGCAATACCCTTAATTAGAGAGGACATTAATGAAGTCCACAAGAAAGATCCTCTCATACAATATGGGATGGACCAAGTTTTAAGGACCTTACTAGAATGACCTATTATCCGCATCACGAAATGGAAAAAGATAGGATAAGAATTTTCTGACTCTCACCATAAAAGTTCCAGATTGTCGACAGTATGTGACAAATTTTAAATTCATTGGCTGGGATAGTACCCTATTCCATTTACCCAAAATCTAAGCTTAATACAAATAATTATTGGTGGTTAGCAACGGCAATAAGAGGGCACATTAAGGTTTCAAAGCCTGCTTATTATAAATCCGCTATGGATCTACCTCAGCTACTCACGTTATATTGAATAAGAAACAACCCGTCAAAGTTGAGACTGCCCTGAAATTGTCAAAGATTTTGCAGCTAAGTTTAAAAGGATTAAGAATGGAGGCGTATAACCCTCCTGATGCATGATCAGAGGCAGTTCACATTAATAATGACACCAGATAAGTCCCTTAGTGTGATTTTATTGCTAGGAGTTACGTTTGGGTTCAGATGCCGCTAAGTCCCTCATAAGATCATAAGCTTAACAAACTTTTAGGAATTTTCTCGGAAGAACCCCAGATATTAAGTGTAAGGTAAAACTTACAGGCGAAATCATAAGAACCATTTCTTCTGTTCCTGTCAGAAACCTTCAATCTTAGAATTTTAGAAGTATCCTCTCTCTAGAGGAAGTACGTCAGCATATATAATTGATATCTCCTTAATCACTACCGGTTACGAATACCAGATGGTATGATAAAAGCGCCACATGAGAATTGGTGTATCTTAATATGTTCCATAGATTGCTTTCATGCCTGATCAGTATGAAGGTTTAATGCATGGAACCATAAAGATATCCCGATGATCACATGGTACTAAAGTCAGCTAAAGGTATTCAAAGAAGATATCCAGAATGAAAGTTTCCAAGTGAATGTTCCCGATTAAGGAATTCGTGGACTTGTAACATAAACATGTCACTTATTTGACACAAGCAATGATGGATGAACTGGAGCCTGAGATTTGGAAAATCTCTGTAACCTTCTTATATCTTGATTATCTTCTCCTAAGATTACCCTGTTTACCTCCTGTGAGGCAAGTAGAGTTAAGATTTATATCCCATTTAGGGCTGTATTATTATAAAATCTCCAAGACGGCTAGTACCATCATTGGAGGAATCGAAACCCTGATTAAGTAAGTTTTAAAATAGAAGGTTCATATAGCCTAACCCAATATTCTGAGAATTCGGTATAGATAATTTAGAAAGACGGTTCATTTTGCTTATGCATTGATTACCGCAACCCTAATTAGGCAACAATTAAGAATTGCCATCAGCTGCCCAGGATCGTCGATTTGTTCGACTAACGGCAAGGATTAGCTATTCCTTAAGATTAGTTTTAAGCAGTGGTTGGAATAACCATCTCACCTTAAAATAAGCTTTTCTATAATAGTTATTATATAAGGATCAAGGCTGCTTCTTTGGAGACCTTGTATAGATGAAATGTTAAACATTTATTGTTGGACACAAGATTGGTAAGTCCAATTATAAGAATCTGAAAGTTGCATTGGAAACAACGAATAAGATAATACAAATCTATAATTATCTGAAGGTTGCCAGTATTCGGCAGAAAATCAAGAATTAATGAAAGTAGCAACCCTCATAAGTTCTTGTAAGGAATAAGGTTCAACAAAAGATATCACCCAGGAAGGGTGTGCCAATTTGTTAAATTATCAGGCTAGTTAAGCTTTGAATATATAGAATCATTCGAAGGAAATCGAATGTATCAAGATCAAATAGCTTATAAGCTAAAACCTATTTAAGGAGCTTGGCGGAGCTCGCAATGCATTAACATACTAATGATTTAAGGATGTGTTTCACCAATAAGTTGAGAAGCATTATCACATAATGATATACAGATTTATAATATGATGAGCAACCTGTATCGATTGAGGATCGACAGGTTAAGAAGCTCCAAAAAGGATACACGTACCTATTATAGAGGTCAACTTGGGAGCTTGGAAAGGCTCCAGATATGCTATAGAAGTTAAGTCTATTATACGACAAAAAGTACTTCCATTATTTTAGCAAATCTCGAGGTCGAGATTTCTTTTAAGGGGGTGAGGATGTAACACCTCGAAAATTCATGCCCAATAATATATCAACACGTGTCATAAACTTAAAATGTGTAAAGGATTGATTTAGAGGGACTAAAGTTGACAAACAAGGAAAGTATGTGAATATAAGGGTTCAAAATGTCAACAATGGATAACTATACTTTACAATAACCCTACATGATGTTTATACCCTTAAACGAATAAATCATGGATCATACGAAGCTAATTGTGAAAGAAAGAAAGGAATTACAAACTACAGGGGTTAAATGTGTCAACATGTTTAAAGTATACCTCTGAGTGACCTTTTAGCAAATCCGAAGCTTTGTAATGACTAATTATACTCATGAGAATAAATGATAAAAATTTCACAAGGTTTCGATTAAGTATGAGAAAGTTATGACAACATTCGTATCCGAAGGGTTAAAAGCGTCAACGTTGATAATTAAGGCTTTTAGGGTGACCATAAATTTGACCAAGGGCTTTACAAAGATTGGTTATGTCTTGGAGTCCTTAGAAATCAATTTAGAGGAATCATAGTGCAAAAAGAAAGTTTAAAACAACTTTTAAAAGGACCGGGGGCCAAAATGCAAACATTGAAACTTGTTTAACCTGAGCTGGGGCTTCACACGGGGCGGCGTAAGGATGCCCAGGACCTTACGCGGGCCGCCTTAGCCTCCCAGCATCAGAAACTCTTGACAGGTGTCTGTTCAGCCCGTTTAACCGACTTAGATTGCTTGTTTTCAATACCATGGGCTGCACAAACAAGTTTTTAGGCACTAGGGACACTTGTGTTGATCAGGGATCAATCCTAGACTTGTTTGGCATCATCTTGATCAATCAAGATCACTATATAAAGACCCTCCTTGTTGCAACTTTTGATCATTCATTCAAACCCAACTCCTGAAGACTCCTGGAGCTCAAGGACCCTTCCTAGTGATCTCTAGTAGTGCTTAGGACCTTTGTAAGTGTCCTTAACCTTTCTTAATTCGGTTTGCTTAGTTAATTAGTCTAAAGTCAAACTGTCGTAATTAAGATTTGACTTCGTCACTAATCTTAATTTGTCCAGTCAAATTTCAAATTGAAAGTACCTATGAGTTGGTAATTATGTGGGCAATAAACCCTTAAAAGGGTATTCTCTGATTCCCACTCTAGCTAGGTCAATTGTCGAGTCAAACTTGATCTTAAAAAGTCAACAGAAAGCTTATTTTCAAATTAATGCATAATTAGCAATGTAGAAGCTATGCAACCTGTTTTATCATTAATATAACTTTGTGATTAATGTAAGAACATGTCTAAACATGTTCAACTCGACAAATTTCAGTTTAAGCTCGGATTAGAACCGAAAGTCGCATACTTTGACTTCTGCTTTGACTTTCAGTTCTGACCCATTAGATCATGTTTTAGAAATGCCTTAGAGCCTTATTTGGACCAGGTTTCATCTAAGTATAACCCTCTGTGATTATACAACTTGGTTCATTAGTTATCCGATTCATATGCACATTTCCGTTAAATGCCTAAATGTTGACTATTATGCCCATATGACCTTAAAACATGATTTTTGAAAAAGTAAAAGAGTAGAAACCTTAGTTACTAATTTATAAACTTGCATCTAAAGTTTGACATCAGTTTGAGGTCCAGATTAAGAGTTATGCTCATTAGCGTAATTAGAAAGCTTTTTATTAATTAAACGGCGTAATTAGCATATAGCCTATCTAAACTCAATTTTTGATACCAAACTTTTTACCTACTGATATAAAATCATATTTTGGGATTTTTGAAGATTTTTAATTAATTTTAGGCTGAGCATAACATAGGGTTGTAACTTTAATTCGGTTATTGTCGGTTTTGCCCTTTTTGGGCTATAAAATGAGTTTTACAAATCCGTTTGACCCCAAACCTTTTGCTACTGATTCTAAATGATAAATAAAGTATTTTAAGCTTTCTGGAATAATAAAAAATATCAGCTTTCTTATAAAATCCGGGAATGGCTTAAAATCGCCTTTTTAAGCGTTTTTAACGCATAGTAAGTATAAGAACTATTTTAAACATATAAGGGTTGATACCTACTGATATTTTAAGTATATTTTTATACTTTAATAGTAAGCTAAAGTTTTAAACTCAGATTTCCAGATTTGACCTTTAAAGGCTATGTGAAATTACCAAAATGTCCCTACGGTGCATAGTTTGGTTATAATAGATAAATTTCACATATATTTAGTACCCTACTGTTATGATTTATAAAAATGAGTATATTTACTGATTATATCAGACCTGTAACTCTGATTAATATTTAAACTCTTTTATAACCTTTAAAATGTTCAAAATACCCTTACGGGGCGTAATTTGAGTTTAAATCCGTTTTGGGCATAATAGAAGATATCTTACTGATGTCACAACATATTAAGGGCATATTAACTTAGGAAACATGTATATGACTCTTATGGTTACCCGTTACGCATTTTTCGCGTTCGGATCGGTTTATGTCACTAGTTTGCATAAATTGACCAAAACGGGTCAAACCTTATTATATTTGGCTCAAAATCCAGAATGTGTTTAGTTTACCCATATTATACAAGTCTCCAAAATTGTCGGGTCTAAATCACATTCTATTCCGGTCTTCGCTTAATCATGCGTTTTGAACCGTAAACCTTTCCTTAAAACTAACCGGTCTAAGTTACGACTTAAATAAGACCCGTTAGGAATCTAATAGGTTAATAAAACCTTCATTCCAGATTAAGAGCCCCAGTAGAAGTACTTGTGCTTGCTGATTAGAATATACGGCTGAGTATAAATTGCATTGCTAGCTCAGGTAAATACTTTTAACTTATTTTCCCTATACGGGCTTGGGGTACGGTATTATAATAATACCGCTTGGTCGGGTATGAAGTCTTACAATCAGATATTGATTAAAAAGATACATAACCCAAATTATTCTGTCTTGTTTGATGCAATGCCTTTGGGGGGTTAATGACCGTGTCCTGGATATCCTCGGCTCATTCATTAGAAATGGCCACGACTTAAGCACGGGGTGTAGGCATACACCTGACAGCTGCGTATGTAAAAAGGTAGTCCACAAGAAGGGTATCTTCTTGTGGGTAGTATACCAAGTGGTGTGTCTATTAATCTTGTTAAACCGGCTCTTCTAATCGGGTCCTAAATGGACGACAAACATGTAAAACTGTATACAAGTTTATTTTTAAATAATTATCGCAAGTTATAAAAGGAATTTTTGTGCCTTGTGCATTCAAATCAATTTTCTTAAACATTTTCAAAATGAGTAAGTTAATTGTATTTACCAGTGTAAACTGACGTATTTTTCCAAAAAGGTTAAGTGGCAGGTATTGTACGTAATTGGCTGCGAGCTCAGGTCGTCAATAGGGAATCTTGCAAGTTCTTGTTGCCTAAAGTCTGTTGAACAGTTTTCTTTTATTTGATCCGCCTGTGGATCCTTTACATACTGTTTGTAATACTTTGATATTCTCATTCGGTTGTAATATAATTATCTTTTGCTTCCGCTGTGCATTTAAATTGTGTTGTTTGACTATGATGATATCAACTACATCACGATACTCCCCACCGGGCCCACCGGTAATACGTGGAAATATCGGGGTGTGAAAAAAAAAATAGGCCCGAAATACATTTAATTTAACAAAAATCAAATAAAACAAAACTTATTGGTTTCTCGCGGGGCGCGACACAGACAGGGAAGTCTGTCGCGGGCAGCGACAGCTGTCCACTAGGCCGCATCAGCTGATGCCACGTGTCGTGACTCGTGTGAAGGCTAGGGGTCAAACTCAGCCGAGCTAGGACCTACCCTAGGTCGCTCGCGGGCCGCGAAGGCCCTTGTTGTTTCTTTCGAGGGGTGCGAGAAACCAGCCGAACAGCCCTATAAATAGAGGGCATCGGCATTCAGTCGAAATCGTTCAAAACTTATAATTTTCTCTCAATTCTGAATAGTAAAAATAATCTCTGGGTATTATACCCCCCTAATTAGCGAGGCTCTGCCTTGTTGAAAGCATTATAACCCCGGTTACGTATTAGATACGCTGCCCGATTGATCTAATACTCCGTAACACATGTCGAGGCTCTGCCTGACTCAGTCGTTGGAGTTCTGTCTCGGGGAGGGTATAACTAATGTAAATTGGGTTATTATGCTAACACGTGTGCATTGTTTAATTAATATATTATAACCAGGAAGTCACAAGGAAATACCTAAATTAGCAAAGTGAGTAATCCTTCTTTTTGTATAAACCTTTTTTAGAGTAATCCTTCTTTTGTGTAAACCTTTTTGTGAGTAATCCTTTCTTTTTGTAAACTGTTTTTACAAAACCTCAATTGTTTTACATTATAATTAACAGTGATTGAGTATTTGTAATTCTACAATTATCGTCAGTATGTTGGGGTTTTGTATAGAGAATTTGTTACTACATTGTGAGTAGTAACATTTCCACAAGTCAGGATTGACAGTGCCGTGGGTGGTAATTAAAGTAGATATAAACAAATGTAATTGCTGGATTGCTCTCAATACTGTAAAATGATACAACATGTCTTGATTAAACTGGGATTCACTTGCCAATATTTCTTGCTGATAAAATATTTTTAAACGCGTTTCAGGTAACAAAATGTGAAAGCCAATTAGAAGCCAGCTGGACAACAATGAAGGCTTGGAAAAGTGGCTATAACAGTTACCTAAATAAAGAAGATGTTTTAATTCAATAAATTAGGGTTTATCCCTATAAACATATTTGTAATAGAAACTTGGGAATTCCCCACGTATTTATTATTATAAAAATATGGTGTTTTACTCTGATAAACTATTTCCTAACTACGATCCTGATGTAAATTTCGCTGCCAAATTGATAAACATCGATACCATTGAAACTGGTTCGCGGCCGCCCGTTCCCAGAGTTAGGGGCCGGGGGTTGCGACAATAATACCGTTGGAAACCGATTAAATAATAAAAGCTATAATAAAATAGGATACACGATGTGTTACATAAAATCTGATACAAATTTATCTTTTAAACCGGTTTGCACAACTAAATTAAATATGTGTAACACACCGTGTGTGGAAAAAAACACCATCAACAATTGGTTTGTACTTCCACTTTAATTTATCGATCGCATTTGAGTTGTTTAAAGCATTATCAATTGATATTGAAAATTTTTTATCCTAAACAATATTTAATTATTGTGGCATTTATAATTTTATAAATATTTTCTCACGTATGAGGAGAAGGAAACTCGTCAAATGCAATCGTACGCTTCATCATTTCCATGTATCAGGATCAACCCAATAAGCGGTGACACAAATGTACGATTCGGGTAAACCGTGTGGAGCCGACCACACATCACTAGTTAAGTTTACACTAGTTTTTAAATTTAACAAAAAAAAAAAAAGAATTAAATCTTTTCTTGCATTTTCCCATAAATTTAAACAATGGCGTTTTAAAGTACGACGACTTACATGCTTGTAGCGAGGTTGAAGCGTTTCCCTAATAAGCTTAGTAAGATCGGGGCCGTCGAAGTGTCCAACCGTCAATGCTTTTTGAATCACCAACTTCGCCATCCTATCACGAGCTATCTTTTGTTCATAACGGAATAGCGTACCATCTTTTGAGAGTTGAACTTGACCGGGAGTCAAATCTTTTAAAGCTTTATAATACTTTTTAGCATGCTTCGTTAACATGGAATTAGAGTCCTTGCTTAACAAGGCACCACAATGTTTGCATTGGGCCTTTTGCGAACCGTCACTCATTTCGACCAAGTCCCAATTGCACCATACTTCAATATTGCGACTATGTGATAATGTTCCAACAACATATGTAGCGGTTTGAGCTTAAGGAACATTATTGACGGATGGGGAATTTGTGGTTTTAGAGTTCTTTGAAGCCATTGTAGAAAAGTATGTCAAGAAGTAGAAGAAAATGATACAAGAAGAAGATGAGGATTGGTGAGTTAAACAAATGAAAATTGAAAACAATTTATAATAACCGGTTCCAACGGCTAGTAACCGGGTCCAACGGATAGTAACCGGTTCCAACGGTCACATTTGTGTAACGCCCCAAAAAGATTTACTAGACATAAAAGTTAAATCAATTAAAGATTTAACTTAGTTAATGGAAATGATACAAATATTAGTAATGTAATGAAAAAGGTATAAGATAATAAGTAAATAAACTAGAAGGGCCAAAGGTGTAAATTTCTAGAACTCAATTTGTAAAAAAAAAAAATTGAACCCAAAACACACACAGTGTGTGTGTTTGGGGATCGAACAAGAACAGGAGCACAAGGGTAGGGGAAACCCTTGTTTCAAAGAATCATGCAATTAAACTTGAAATTGAAGGATAATCCACTGCATGAACATCAAATAACGCTCTACTAAACTCGATTATTGAAGTGGTAAGTTCAATTCTTTGAAATTATGATTTTGTAGGAAGTGGGTTACAACCCTATATTGAGTTCATGTAACAAAATGTGTAAATTGGAGTTAGGAATGTCCTCTAGAACAAGAATCATGCTTGATTTTAGGTCATTGAATGATTTTAGCATAAACCCATTTGATAAAAATATGTTATGAATGAGATGATCAAAAATAGAAGTAATCATGTGTAATTCTAACATATGATGTTGTTGTAATACTTGAAATGTTAAATAAATCAGTAAAGGTTAAGAAGGATTTATGAATTTGGTTGATTGTTGGTAAGTTACTAGATGAACTAGTAGGATTATGTCTTTGAATATTTGTACAAAATGTCCTATCAATGCGAAACCCGCCAAGTGTTCGATGAAATGTCTAAGAGAACAAATATGTGAAATTTGTTCATTTATGATAATGTTGTCATATGAGGAATTATATGAATGATGGAATGATATAGTTTGGGCTAAAAGAGTGAATGTATTAATGTATGCGTAAAAGAAGAAAGCTTAAACGCTATGAAATTGGAAAGCTCGCAAGATCGAGGTATGTTGTTTTATGGATACAAACTTTATTTTGTAACTTGTCGTTTTATATCAAAATCATAATTATGGTAGTCCCTAGTAGTTATGTTATAGATAGCATGACCCGTCATAAACGGGTCATATGAAAAGAAAGTTTATGAATGATATTGTGTTATGATCGGTTTGTCTCGAATAAACTGTAAATTGGAAAGTTATGTAAGAAAGGAATGTAATTACTCGAACCATTATAAACGGATTGGAGTTGATGAAAGTACAAAGATGAAAGGAATGTATTCGTCCGTGGTAAACGGACCGAATGGAAGTTTATGTTACGAATGTAATTACCCGTTTCTAGCGGGTTAATAAATGTATGTTTTATCTCAGTAATGAGATAGTATGTTTTGACCTGTTTCAACGGGGAAGTAATGAATTGTATGTTTTATCTCTATTTTGAGATAAGTATGTTTGACCCGTTTCGATGGGTAGTAAGTGCAAGAATAATGTAAAGACACGAAATAGATGAATTGGTTTATTAGATAAAATGTAACATAGTTAATGGAATTTAACTCTTCAAGTTTGTTGTTTGATGTAGGTAAATCCTTTACATAATGGCTTGGCGACTTGGAACGAACACACACGAATCATGTCCATCATGCGTTTCCGCTACTTTGTAATTATGTTATGGGTCAAAAATACTTTTGTGGTATATAACTTTTGTTTAGTAGCTAGACCTTAAAGCTTAAACATGTTATGTCTTTTGAACGTGTCGTAGAATTTCTTGAAATGATGATGATTGTTAAAAACAGGGAACCGCTCATGTTACGGACAGGTCATGCCCAATTTTTGTTAGAAATAGTATGTCATTAATAATATTTCCGAATGTGCATTAAGGGTGTTTCAAATACTTTTGCTACAAATAATTTATGTTCAGTTGTTCAACTTTTAATCTTAGTATGCCACGTTTTACGTATAAACCTAGTTGGTTGCGAATGTCTAAACGTAAATGGTTTTTGTATGAACAATTAAGTTTATTTATAATGGTATGTAAAAAGTTCAAATTGGGTCGTGATTTTCGACAATAAAGTATTGAGTTTAGACCTTATGGAAAGTGGACATTACAATTTGGCATTTAATGCTTTTTGCAACCTCCAAGAATCGATCCTAACGGCTAATAACCGGTTCTAACGGTAACTTATTACCGGGTACAATGGGACCGGGTACTGGAAGAACCGGGTACGGGTACTAACCAGGTACGGGTTGGCAACCGGGTACGACCCTTTTATTATCAAAAAATATGGAGCCGAGTAAGAACTGCCGGGTTGGAACTAGAACTGGGTACAGGTCGGTTCTACGGGTTCGGGTTTGGAACCGGGTATCATGCCCATCTTTAGTCTTAACCCCCCGCGTTACGGGCGAGGGCATAAAACTGTGTTACCAGCGTTGCGGGGTGTGGGGCGTGAGGCGTAAAACCGTTCTAAGTAGCAATCAAACGAGAAAAAACGTAATAAATAAATAACAACACCAAAATTTTATTAAAAAATGAAACTATGGAAGTTTACTGTATACGAAGAAAAAAAAGAAGAAAAGACAAAAAAAAAAAAAAAAAAAGAAGCCACTGTTGAGTGTTAGGTAAATGATCAATATGTTTTCGTGTTTGTTGTAAACATAAAACGTCTATCTAGTTTAAATATGTTACGGGTTTGGCTTTTACTGTCTTAGACTGTGGGGAGTGGGGCGTTGGTTGAGGCGAGGAAAGCCCTTCAACGCCAGCTGCTTCACTCTGGGTTGGCGTTGGTTAGGACGGTGCCCCTTTGGCGTGGGTATTCAGCCTGGTGTAAGGCAGGGGGCAGGGTGACTTGGCTGACTTTAGTTGGCTGGTTCAATATGGCTAGCTTTGGTTGGCTGGTTCAATATGACTGGCTTTGGTTGGCTACTTTAATTAAAAAAAATTCACATGTCTGGCCGCGCTAAGCTGAGCCACGCCACACCACACCCCTCATTTTTCACCATAAGCTTGTGGATCTTACCCTTGCCACGTGTCGAGCAATGCCACCAACCCAAGCCCCTCCACTCCCTGCAGTCTTATATTAGGGTTTTCTTTTATAGTTTAGCCTTAGGGTTTAGTTTTAGAGTTAATCCAACGCCGCTGAAATGAGTCAAATCAAACTTTGTTTAAGTCGATTCCCCACTATTCCCCAATAAAACCTCCCTTGTCGTTATATAATTCAAACTTTAATAGATCAAATTTAACCCTCCTGCCATATTTTAATGGATCTAGTTTTTCAATGGGTCCACTTGGAGTGGGCTGAGCTTGAGGCACTCAAACCTAGAGACCTCAAACAATGATCGAGAATTAAATGGGCATCCGATAGGGACAACAACATGGGTTTTTTCATGGTATCATAAACAGGAAGAAATGGACTATCCGAGTAACGAGTTATAAAACCACAGGAAACATCCATATTGATGACTATTCTGGCATTTTAGTTTTTCAAATTAACACTGGTAATCACATTCAACGTCTGTTATAGAATAAATATGTTAATTGGTATTTATTATTTAATAGTTCTTTATATAAAAACTTATGTATGACTTTTTTTTTAATAACAATCTATCCTACTTCTAATCCTAAATTACACCTCATATTTATTACAACTAGGTTTGTTGATGCAACAAATAATAGACCAAATGTAGTAGCTGGGCTGGTTAGGCAAAAGGGTTGAATGGTTCAACTTTGCCTAACGCAGGTCGTGGGGTCCCCCCACGTTTGCAAGACGTGGAAGGAGGTTCACTAGTTTGTTTGTATTGTTTGCCGAAGATCCTCTTCTGAAGTATATTTAGATTCGGATGAAGGAGCAAACAGAATGTGTGTGTTGGATGTGAGAGGGAGTAACTCGCATGAAGCAAGTACTCTTAGCGACTGACCAAAGTGTTAAGGAAACAGGACTGGCCAGGAATGTCCCCTGACGTAAATGAAGTGTAAAATATATAAGAGAAGGCATCTTCCAAAGAAGAATGCTTTTGACTAGTGACCTTGCTTGCAGTGAGGGGCTTGCCATTTCGGGGGTTGAAGCCTTTTGACCCCTGGATAATAGCGTGTACTCTGCAGACCTGCATTGCTTTTGCGGCTAGTGGGTTGGTGAAGTAATCCAGAGATGTGACTGGTTACTGTTTCCGTATTGCTTTTCCCCACCTCACAGTTTTTTAACCTTCGAACCATTTAACCTTTCAAGCGTATATGTACTTAAGTCATTTTATTTGATCTTGGGCTACCCTCGTCATCAGCCCCCCAAGTCAGAGGTTTTTGGGGAATGAGCTCAAAGACTTCTGACTTTTATACACTTATTTTATTACCTGAAGGTTTCAAGGGTTCAATGCTTGAAGGCTTAATGGGTTGTAGGCAGTTAATATTTGAATTTTAAATAACTGACAACCGATTTGATTGATGTGTGGCAGTTCATAGGGTGGCGGTTTTTGCAGAAGTTACTGTTTGCAATTATCACCCCTGTTTTAGGTTATTTTCTTTTATATTTGCATTTTTTCATTCACTTTCCACATAATTCCATCAAGTTCCTTCCCTGCGATTTCTTTCATCTTCTCCAAGGTTAGTTTCGGTTTCCTTTGTATTTTCGTACATTCTTCATATTTTCTTGCAAAAATGGGTGCTCGTAAGGATTTAGCAAAATCCTTTTCTCGATTAACACAAGAAGAGGTAGAGTGATTTTGTGTGGAATATGGTATTGATAAAATGTTTAAACCGACCGCTCCTGCTTGTGATGTTCCTGTTGATAAACCGACCCCTGGTTCGATTGCTCTTTATTGTCGTCACTTTGAGTTTTCGAATCTTCGTTATCCCTTTTCTCTTTTTGTGTTGAATCTGTTAGAATATTATCGAATTTCCTTTGGGCAAGTTCATCCGAAGGGCATGGCTAGGGTTTTATATTTTTAGGTTTTGTGCCGTGCTCTTGGATATGATCCTTCATTGTTGCTTTTTCGCCGGTTTTTTAATTTGGCCAAAAATGGTGATTGGTTCACCTTTGAAACATCCAAGGTTGATTCTTGCCTTATTTCGTCTATGGTTACAACACTTGGGACTTGGAAGGATCGCTTTTTCTGGGTTTCCGATTCTATTGTCCCATTCAAGATGGTGTGGAGGCACCCGGATGCCGTTCTCAATGAACCGGAGCCCTCTGAATCTGAGTTAAATGATGCTTTTCTCAAAGCCATCCGGGAGTGCCCTTCGAGGGTTCGTCCCTTCCCTGAACATTTGCTAGTTCTATCAGGGGTTAGTAAATTGTGGGAAAATGCTGATCGGGATCCGGTTCTAATGAGGAGTGGCACGGGTATGCGTTTTCCTTTTTTGCCCTCTTTGCATTTTTCTTAACTTGTTCCTTATGTGTTTTTGTTTTTGTTTTGTTATTTGCAGTCATGTCTGCCCTGGACTTCATTAAAAGTGACGACACTTCTGATGTTGTGTTTGAGGATGTCCCATATGTTCCTGGTGAAAACGTTGTAGTTAGAACTGCTGAGCAAAGGTTCGAGGGCTCGGGCTATATTAGTACTTCCAATGTCAAAGGTTTTTCTAAGTCTCATGCTCCCAAGTCTTCAACTCGTCGATCTACCCGCCGTTTGTTGAAGGCTGCTCCTCAATCCACTTCTACTGAACCAGTGGATTTGAGTGATGATATTGAAGCTTCTGAAGATCAAGGTGTTGAGGCGGATGCTGAAAAGGAGAAGGAACCGGTTGTTCATGGTAAGAAGGCTTCAGCCAAAAAGGTTATTGCTACCCCTGTTCAGGGTTCTTCAAGCAGGGATGTTGAAGGGTTGGATCCGGATGAAGTTTATGTGCCTAGTTGGTCGGTGAAAAATGATGACAATTTTAAGGATGCTGCTGTTTGTGAAGATGCTCTGAGTCACATTGCTCCTCCTTCAGTTCACAATACTATTGTTGGGATGGATGATGACTTGATGTTGTCTCGTATGATTTTGAGCACCTGCAACCTTGCTGACAGGGAAGCTTTATTTGTTCAGCAGCGGGTTTTTGATCAGGAAAAGGAAGGGTTGAAGGCTTCGGTTGCTCGATCCACCATTGATAATCAGTGGTTAATTGAGCAGGGTTTTCATCAGGTTGTTACTTACCTTCTTCACTCCAAGGAGTTTAACTCTGCCCTTGGTGAAGTTTATACTAAGTTGCTCAACCTGGGGAAACACCAAGGCCTCATTGCTGGTTATAAGCTTCATGAATCCGGCCATCCTTTGGAGAAGTCTCCCCTGTTTCATCCCGAGGCTTCTGATGTTTTCAAAGGCTCTGTTGAACAAATGGAGAAGCTGACCTATCCTTATATCCATTAAGTTTCTGCTTGTTTTGGTAAGCCTCTTGCTGTGTTGCAGGACTTAAAGCCGGAGGGCCTTAATGAAAAGATCTGTGCTGAGATCTTGGGTTCCCTTTCAAGGAAGAGGTCCTACTCGGGAGATAGTGATGACACCTTTTCGGCAGAACAAGGTGCTCCGAAGGATGCAAGCTTGGAGGCTTCAGCAGTAGGTGATGATGGAGGTGCAAAAGCTAAGAAGTCCAAGAAAGCAAAGAAGGTCAAGGGTGAAGGTTCCGGGGTTTACAAGTCCTCTGCTGATGCTTAATTCGTAGCTTTCTTAGTACTAAAAAACAATTTGTGGTTTGTAAAGTTAACTTTGAACAATATTAGGTTTCTAGGAACCCTTAAGGTTCCTGTTGGTTGTGTTTTAGGCCTGTATGGCCGTTTGAACAATATCCAAACTTGCAAGTCACTAGGACTTGCCTTAACTCGTGTTTGAAAGTCTTTCAGGGCTTTCTTTAATATGATGTTTAACTATTTTCTTTGTGTTATGTTTTTGTATTTGTGCCTATTCTGTTAAGGCAGCTTGGTTGGCTTTAACCCTTCAAGCTTTTTGGTTATCCGTAGGTAGGTTGAAGCCTTTGAGGTTTCGAGTTGTCACGCAGGTGGCTTGAAGCCTTGAAGGCTTCTTAGTTTTGTGACTTGATTTGGTTCGTATTTTTTGTTTGAGTTGTGTTTTTGTTTTCTTGTAACTTTGTCTTTGTCAAGTTTGTGTTGCCTTTATGTTTTTTATACCTTAAAGGGTTCAGTGCTGCAGTCACTTAGCCTTGGTATTTTTAACAAGAATACATAGCACCTATCCTTTTTATTTTCATGTTTTGTTTGATTTCGTACGCCTGTTTGTTAGTTATTTTTCTAAGGCTTAAGGAACATTTGGTGTAGGTTGTTCAAACCCGTCTATGAGACAATTTTGTTTTTACTTAATAAGTCTCATGGAGTTGTATTGATTTAGGAACTCACCCCTTATATAGGTTCATTCAACCCTTGAATCTATTGAGCGATGTGGCCTGGGAGCTCATCCCCTTACATGGCCCTTGCCATGGAGTTTTTTGCTAGGTTCTCAACCTGTTCTTAGGATAGAAAGACAAGTTTGATAAAACAACTTCATTCATTCAAGTAATACTTGCTTTTTACAAAAGGTATTCATAGTGCTGTTCTCGAAATACATTTTGATACAAACCAATCTTTCATGTCTAAATATGGAACCTTTTCAGGGTTTTGCCATTCCAATGCCTTGGAAGCCTTTTGCCTTCTGAATCTGCTAGCTTGTAGGATCCACCCTTGTGTGCTTCGAGGATGGTGTATGGGCCCTCCCATTTTGGGCCAAGCTTTCCTTGATTTTCTTTTTTGCTAGCTTCATTGTTTCTGAGGACCAGGTCCCCTGGCTTGAAACGTTCGTTCTTGACTTTCTTGTTGTGGTAGGCTTCCATTTGTTGCTTGTATTTGGCCTCTTGAATTGCAGCTTGATCTCGTGCTTCCTCTAGGAGTTGTAAATTCAACATGGTCTCTTTTTGGTTTGTTTCAGGATCCATGTTGATGATTCGTTGGGTTACAACTCCTATCTCAGCGGAGATCACAGCCTCGGATCCAAATACCAAGCTATAGGGTGTTTTCTTATGGCTTGTTTTTTCGGTTGTTCTTATTGCCCATAGAACACTAGGCAATTCTTCAAGCATGTTGCTTTCGTATCTTCCCAAACTTGTTTTGATACCTTCCACTATGCTCCGATTTGTTCTTTCAACCTGACCGTTTGATTGCGGGTAAGCCACTGATTGATGGAGTGGCTTTGCCTAACGCAGGTCGTGGTAAAAGGGTTGAATGGTTCAACTTTGCCTAACGCAGGTCGTGGGGTCCCCCCACGTTTGCAAGACGTGGAAGGAGGTTCACTAGTTTGTTTGTATTGTTTGCCGAAGATCCTCTTCTGAAGTATATTCAGATTCGGATGAAGGAGCAAACAGAATGTGTGTGTTGGATGTGAGAGGGAGTAACTCGCATGAAGCAAGTACTCTTAGCGACTGACCAAAGTGTTAAGGAAACAGGACTGGCCAGGAATGTCCCCTGAAGTAAATGAAGTGTCAAATATATAAGAGAAGGCATCTCCCAAAGAAGAATGCTTTTGACTAGTGACCTTGCTTGCAGTGAGGGGCTTGCCCTTTCGGGGGTTGAAGCCTTTTGACCCCTGGATAATAGCGTGTACTCTGCAGACCTGCATTGCTTTTGCGGCTGGTGGGTTGGTGAAGTAATCCAGGGATGTGACTGGTTACTATTTCCGTATTGCTTTTCCTCACCTCACAGCTTTTTAACCTTCGAACCATTTAACCTTTCAAGCGTATATGTACTTAAGTCATTTTATTTGATCTTGGGCTACCCCCGTCATCAAGGTTTAAAAAAGTTCGCCGCGTTGCGGAGAATTTATTTTGTTATTTAGTCTGTGTTTACATCAGGGGCGTACCCACCCTAAGCCAAGGGTGGGCGGGCGCACCCCATGAAAAGACACTTTTTAGTGTTATTTTTCGCCGGAAATCCCGACCGCACCCCTTGGAATTTTTCACCCGCACCCCTTGAAAATTTTCAACCGCCCCACTTAGAAAAAAAAAATAATTGTTAACCACTTATTCACTTAATTATTTAATCCAATCAAAGCCCAATCTGCAATCAATTTTTATTAACACAAGCCCAAACCCAACCTAAATAAATTTGAACTAAATAAAATAGCTCAAACCCATCCACCCATTCCATTTCTAAATCCCGCCCCCAAAAAAACTCCCAGCGACTTGACGCCACTACCCACGACCTGGTGGCTTTTTTTACCGGAAAAACCAAAATTCCGGTTGGACCAACCCATATTACATCAGAATTCCGATATAGAACTAGTATGGTTTATTTATTTTGTTTTATATGATAATTAGGAGAAAATATAGATGTGTAAGGGTTTAATCTTTTTATATTTTTTTGATTTTTTGGTTGTTCTAGACTTGTAGTTAAATGATTTTGTTGTTTTATTTATAGCATTGTTTGTTTAAATGATTAGTTACAAGTAATCAACATTTAATATTAGGGCTTGAATGTTTAAAAATATAATTGAAGTTATGGGCTATGGTTGAACATGATTGTTTATTTTGTCTAAGTGTTTAGTGATGTTTTATGAACTTATGGAGCAAATTATATGTGTTAGGAACAATGAAAAGGAACATACCGATCTCGGAGGACATTATTCGCACATGAAAAACAAATAAAAATATTGATTAGTACGAGAAAAATGAAAGATTTTCTTGCCAAACAACCCATTTTTGTGAACGAATGTATCAATATATTTTGTGTTTTATAGATTTATTTATAGATGGTCTATACATATAATAAAAGAAACCATGTTGGGACACATGGAGTTCTATGAGTCAGTCTTAATTATTATTCTAAATATTTATTATGGAAAGTCAATTATTGATAATATTAAATTTAAAATTTGTAGAAGAGATTTAATGATAAAGACAAAGGTAACTGATAATAATATATTAATTATTATAATCGTATATTAATTATTAAAATAAAAAAATTATTAGCGTTTTAAATATTTATAAAGATAAAGATTTTATTTAATTGGTAGTTTTAATTGTTTTTAAATTTTGATGATAAGGACAAGGATAACTGATAATCATATATTAAAATAAAAATATTTATTTTAATCAACTGTTTCGTTAAAATGATTTATTCAATACATGTAGAACATATATATTTTTTATACATGGTATATTTAGAATCATATTTCTAATAAAGGATCCCATTATCCCGTTTTACACTCCAATGAAATAATAATAATATCAAATCATAATATCCAGCTTATCTCTTGTATATTTAATAATTTTTACTAAAATATTTCTTTTCTTTTTTCTGCTGATTATCCAACATCAGGTAATACATAAGTCTCTAAGCTAATAATAAATAAAAAAACAAAGTAAAATGTTATAAACCATGTAATACACAACTCTATAACCTAATAAAAAATAAAGTGAGACGTTACAATAAGTAAATAATATCTTAAAGTTCCATTTGTTAGAAAACACATCTTGATGACTAAATGTTTTAACAAATTACATTATTCGTGTAAGATATGTGTCTATTCAAATTGTGCAATACACGAGTTTTTAAAAGATGTAACTATTTTATTACTTAGTATATAAAATTATATTTATTCAACCCGTGTAATACACGGGGTTCTAACCTAGTTATATTATATTTGAATTACATCCGTGGAAGGCTATTGCGACTGACTTTGACAAATTCAGCAAAATAAGTAAATGTATTCTCATTTTCATTTTCACAATAGTAAATGTATAAGGGCCCGGGGGCGGTGCGTTAATATAACGTGTGAAACTTATATAACGCGTTGAACTTTGAAAATTCCCACCCCCACCTCCAAGTATAACGCGTGATTGTTCCACGGTTTGATGATTCCGTGATTTTTTCAACGCCGTGATAGTTTTTTTTTAGAGGGTAATTGTTGGTTGGGGGAAATTGTTGGGTGTGGTGGTGAGTGATGACCACCCCCACTAAAAAAGGTTGTGAGTGATCGAAAAATAGTTGCTGACATGGCGGAACATGATTGGATATTGTGAGTGATGAAATTTTATCACTAGTGACCACCCCCTCCCCTAACAACTAGGTTTTGCCCCGCCCGCGTTGCGGGACACTAAGCCAAATATTTCTCTTTCGTATACATCTATGTTTCGGTTACTTTTATATACTACTTATAACATGATCTCAAAGTACATTACATTGAGAAAACCAGTTAAAACAAAACACTATCAATACTTTTGCTAAAAAAAACTAAAACGATAGAAAGAGTATAATTTTTAACTGGGGCAAAATTGTAATTTTTGAGGACAAATGAGCGTGTGTCACGCAACCACCGGACACGAATAAAAATTACACCAAGTCAACAATTAAAACAAAACACTACCATAGATTTGTCAAAAAAAAAAAAAACTAAAACGATAGCATGAGTGTAATTTTACACTGGAGGCAAAATCGTAATTTGACATAAAAAAACAAAAACAATGGCAAACCTATAAATTTGAAACCGAGGGAAAATCGTAATTAGGATTGGCGGGGAAACACAAAACCAGTGGCAAAACTGTAAATTTAAACGCGGCAAAATCGTAATTTGGCTGGACCAATGAGGAAGTGCCAGACAGCTGTGGGAACAAAATCATAATTTTGAACAAAAGGCAAAAGCGTAAATATATTTTGAACTGGGCGCGAAATTATAATTTTAAACTGATGGAAAAATCATAATTTTGAGCTGGGGGGAAACATAATTTTATTTTGAACTGTGGGCAAAAACGTAATTTTGAGCTAAGGGCAAAATCGTAATTTTTAGCTAAGGGAAGAACATAATTTTATTTTGAACTGGGTGTAAAAAGGTAATTTTAAACGGAGGGTGACGCCGTAATTTTAAACTGGGAATAAAAAAAATGGGTTTTTGAACTGAGGGCAAAAGCGTAATTTTGAGCTAGAGACAAAAATATAATTTTACTTGAAACTGGGGGCCGAAACGTAATTTTAAACAAAGGACGAAACCGTAATTTTAAACTGGAAATAAAATTAAATTAAAAATGGGTTGGTCGAATAGGGAAACGCCAGGCAAGCTGCCTGGCACTATTCCCTCAACTTGAGAATGTATATGTAAGCTAGAGGCAAAAATATAATTTGATTTTAAACTGGGGAAAAAACATAATTTTAAACGAAGGACGAAACCGAAATTTTAAACTGGGAATAAAATTAAATTAAAAATGGGTTGGTCGAATAGGGAAGTGCCAGGCAAACTGCTTGACACTATTCCCTCAACTTGAGAATGTATATGTAGTAACTATAATACTAGGTTATAACTCGGAAACTTTCCAGGTAGAAAAATTTAATTTACAATAAATAAAAGTATATAAATAATATTTTAACCTCTAAAGTATCCTCTTTCCTTTATCTCCACCACAAATTTGTAATTCGGTTTCTTAAGTTTTTCTAGTTGTAAAGAGCCATAAAACATACAAAAGCAAGATGAGTATATGTAATGTTTTTTTTTTTTTTTTTTGTATATATAAAGGATAGGTTATAACCCGGGAACTTTCTGGGATTGTAAATAAATTTAATTACAAAAATTATAAATATATAAATAAAATAAATTCAAAGTGATAAACATATACCTATTTATTCATGGAAGGTATTATTTAATTTTACTTTAAAATCAACCGAATTAATTAATCTTTAAGATTGTCAAACAGAGTTGAAGGTTTAAATTCCACAAAAAACATTCTTAATCAAAAGATTTGTGTAGATAGTGAAAATATTATATATACAATAAACACGATAAAAAGTAACAAAAATATTTGGTTCAATTAATTTGATTAGTTGGAAGAATCACTTATAATCAAGATGGTTATCAAATTTCATACGCATATAAAACTTGACTGGGTCGAAACTACAATTAATAAACATTAAAACATTATCTTGACCTTTTTACAACGTGTATAATGAATGAAGTTGTTGTACCATATTAATCAAATGTATGTTGATGGACCATACCAGCTCATTCAAGTTTAAAAAAAAAATAATCCTTAGCAACGAAGACACTTGACCTGATGTCACTGACAAACTCAGGAGATGCATCATCTTCATCGACATATCCAAAAATGCCCCTGCGGTTGCCTTCTGATTCCACCATGTATTACAAAAGTACTCCACATAGTTATCATGAATTCAAGGTATCATACATAAAACGGTTAGAGGAAAATAACATTTTAGGCCTCAAATAGAAGTGAGAATCTAACACACACTGTAGTTTGTTTCTCCAGAAAAAGGAATTGGGACATCCAACTTCTAAAATTGTTGAACAAAATACCAAATATTATATTTGTGAAGTTAAAAAACACACGATTAGCATCCAGATGAACCAGATTCTAGAATCTAATACAAACTAAAAAGTTAAAAAATCACTAATTTGTAATATCTAAAAGCAAATTGAAATTGTATTTGAAAATATAAGATTAAAATAATCTAGTTGAACCAAATTAAGAGTATAAAACTGGGGAACAAAATATCCTAAAGAACACTAAACACCAAACTCCTATAATAAGCAGGCGGTACCAACATTAATCACGAGACATGTGTCCCCAATCTGTTTTTATTTATCATATATATAATAAAAAAATAATAGATTTATGTTTTCTAATATGCATTATAACTTCTAAACAAAGCATAAATATAAAGATACCTGAAGATGAATGTCCTCAGCATCTTGCTTGTGAAAAGTAATGTTAACTTCTAATTACACCCATCTTCATTTAAAAAGTTATTGTCGCAACCCCCGATCCCTGATCCCCGGGAACGGGCGGACGCGAGCTCAGAGTTTGGTGGTATCAGTTTGTTTAATCTTGCAGCGGAATTTTCATCAGGACCGTAGTTAGGAAATATTTATCAGAGTAAAACCACCATATTTTATATTAATAATCACATGGGTAAAACCCAAGTTTCTTATTACAATACATTTATAGGGACAAACCCTATTTTACTGAATTTAAAACATCGTTTATTAGGTAACTTTTATAGCCACATTATCCCCCAAGCCTTCAGTGCTCTCCAGCTGGCTTTTTACTAATTAGCTTTCACATTGGGTTACCTGAAACATGTTTTAAAAATATTTGTCAGCGGGAAATACTGGTGAGTGAATCCCAGTTTAATCAAGTTTAAAGTCACAGTGAACAGTATTGAGAGCGATCACATTGTTTATGTCTACACAATTACTCCATTTGGTACTATCACTCCTGACTTGTGGGTCATATTACCCATTGGCTAACTCATTGTCCAATGGTAACGTATTGTCATCCCGACTTACTACTCGCAAGTAGTACAAATTTTGTATACAAAACCCCAACATACCGGCAGTAATTGAAGAACTACAAAGACTCAATCACTGCTAAATTTCATAGTAAAACATTTAAGGTTTGGTAAAACATTACCAAAAACATTAACAAAAAGAGGATAAACTCACATTGCTATCTTAGGCTTCTCGTAAAGTTTTCCTGGATATAATCTATAATTTATACAAATGTACATCGGTTAGTACCATAACCCTTTGAAATTATTAATGATACCCTCCCCGAGACGGCATTCCAATAACTACGTCGGGCAGAACCACGACAGTTGTTACGGAACCCTAAATCAATCGGGCAGCGTAACTATCACGAAACTGGGGTTATAATACTTACAACGGAGCAGAACCTCGCTAATTAGGGGTATAATACCCGTGTATTATAACTTCTCTACAGAATTGAGATTTCGAATTGAGATTGTGAGCGACGGAAAACGTAAACTGATGCCTGCTATTTATAGTTGTGATATCTGACTTCCAGGCGGCCCGCGTAAGGTAAGGCTAAGCCTTACGCGGCCCGCGTCAACACGCGGTCAACTTATAGCTCGTCCGGATCACCACTAGGCTTGACACGATGTCGACACGTGTCAGCACCGGATGTATCCACGTTTTATGAGTCTGCGCGGCCCGCGTGAATGTAAGCTTAAGCTTACGCGGCCCGCTTGAACTAAAGAAATCAGCGGAGTCCGGTCAACACTCTCATACGGCCCGCGTAGGTGTTTGGGGTGGGTTCACGCGGCCCGCCTCAGCCCTAAAATTAAGTTTTTTTTATATTTTATTTAAATACTATATTGTATTTCGGGCTCGGTTTTCACATACGGGGTGTAATATAAGACATATAAGGATATTTTAAGATATAATAGGGTATACAAAATATAATGAGGGTGTTGGTTTTACCGAGGGTTGTTACATTCTCCCTACCTTGTTTTAGAGCTCGTCCTCGAGATCTACTGGAATAAATGCGGATATTTCTTTTGCATTTCTGATTCGAGCTCCCATGTATACTCAGGTCCTCTTT
This sequence comes from Helianthus tuberosus, assembly GCA_030545235.1. Taxonomy (NCBI): domain Eukaryota; kingdom Viridiplantae; phylum Streptophyta; class Magnoliopsida; order Asterales; family Asteraceae; genus Helianthus; species Helianthus tuberosus. The sequence continues at coordinate 192,070,402 of CM060365.1, forward strand.
TGGAATCCCACTTCACTTTGACTAGAACTAGACGCTTATGCTTGAGATTCTTGACTTTTATGTCTTCAATTTGTAGAGGCCTTTCTACAAACTTGAGTTGTTCATTTACCTCTATATCCTTAAGAGGTACTATCAGTGATTCATCAGCTAAACACTTTTTAAGATTGGATACATGAAACACATCATGTATTCCTGCCATTTCCTCTGGTAGTTGTAGCTGATAGGCTACAGGTCCTATTTTTCTAATAATTTTGAAAGGTCCAACATACCTGGGACTTAGCTTTCCCCTTTTTATGAATCTTACTACTCCTTTCCAAGGAGAGACTTTCAACAATACTTTATCTCCTACCTGAAACTCCAATGGTTTGCGTCGGTTATTGGCATAACTCTTTTGTCGATCACGTGCTGCTTTTAGTCATTCCTTGACTTGAATAATCTTGTCAATTGTTTCTTGTACTATCTCAGGTCCAGATAGTTGTTTTCCCCAATTTTTGCCCAACAGACTGGGGTGCGGCACTTTCGTCCATAAAGTGCTTCAAATGGTGCAGCCTTGATACTTGTGTGATAACTATTATTATAAGAAAATTCTATTAAAGGTAAGTAATCGTCCCAATTACCTCCAAAATCGATTACACAAGCTCTAAGCATGTCTTCCATTGTCTGAATTGTTCTTTCGCTTTGTCCATCCGTTTGAGGATGATAAGCGGTGCTCAATTTTAACTTGGTTTCCATTGCCTTTTGGAAACTTGACCAAAAATGAGAGGTAAATTGACTATCCCTATCAGAACAATTGATAAAGGAATACCATGTAAAGAAACAATTTCATTTACATACAACTTAGATAATTGTTCCATACTAATTGTTTCTTTCATTGGTAGAAAATGAGCTGACTTGGTTAGTCTGTCTACAATCACCCAGATTGTATCATTTCCTTTCTTGGTTTTGGGTAATTTAGTAACAAAATCCATTGTTATTAATTCCCATTTCCACACTGGCATTTCTAATTGTTGTAACAAACCTGAGGGTTTCTGATGTTCAGCTTTGACTTGTGAACAGGTCAAACATTTAGAAACATAGGCTGCTATGTCCTTTTTCATTCCTATCCACCAGAAATTTTTCCCTAAATCCTAGTACATTTTATCACTTCCTGGGTGCATCGTATACTTGGATTTATGGGCTTCTTCTAATATACAATCACGTAGGTTTCCTAATTTAGGTATCCACATTCTCTTTTCATGGAATCTCCAAATTCCATCTGTTCCTTGTTTCAATTCGTTTAGCATACCTTTTAATTTTTCAGTATCATCCTTGATTACTGATTCTTGTGCTTCTCTTATCTGATCATTTAAATCTACTTGCAGATTTAATTTAAGAGAACGTACCCTTTTTGGCTTTTCATGATACTTTCGGCTTAAAGCATCTGCCACTACATTTGCTTTTCCTTCATGATACTGGATATCACAGTCGTAGTCACTAAGAAATTCCATCCAGCGTCTTTGTCTCATATTCAACTCTTTCTGCCCGAAAACATACCTTAAACTTTTGTGATCAGTAAATATGGTAAACTTACTACCATAAAGGTAATGTCTCCAAATCTTAAGAGCAAAAATTATAGCTCCTAATTCTAAATCATGGGTTGAGTAATTCTCTTCATGATTCTTAAGTTGTCTTGATGCATAAGCTATAACCTTTTGTCTCTGCATCAATACACATCCATAACCTAATTTGGAAGCATCACAATAGACCACAAAGTCTTTATTTCCTTCTGGTAATGCTAATATGGGTGTATGGGTTAATCTTTGCTTATGAATTCTAAATGCTTCTTCTTGTTTTAATCCCCATTCAAACTTAACAGATTTACAAGTTAACTTAGTTAAGGGAATAGCTATTCTAGAAAAATCTTTAATAAATCTTCTATAATAACCAGTCAATCCTAAGAAACTTCTAACCTCAGTTGGTGATTCAGGGGTTTTCCATTTCGTAATTGCCTCAATCTTGGTTGGATCTACATGAATTCCTTCATGATTAACTAGGTGTCCAAGGAATTGTACCTGTTCTAACCAAAATTCACACTTAGAAAACTTAGCATAAAGTTTTTCCTTTCTTAACAGACTTAAAAGTGTGTGCAAATGTCTTGCATGATCCTCTTTATTCTTAGAGTAAATTAGAATATCATCTATGAATACAATTATGAATTTATCCAAATATGGCTTACATATTCGGTTCATCATGTCCATAAATGCAGTTGGGGCATTGGTTAAACCAAATGGCATGACAGTAAATTCATAATGACCATACCTCGTTCTAAATGCGGTTTTAGGAATATCCTCTTCCTGTACCTTTAATTGATGATATTCTGACCTTAAATCGATCTTGGAGAAAAATCGAGCTCCTTGTAGCTGATCAAACAAATCATCGATTCTCGGTAATGGGTACCGATTCTTAATCGTGACTTTGTTTAATTCACGGTAGTCAATGCACATATGCATTGATCCGTCTTTCTTTTTAACAAACAGTATCGGCGCTCCCCATGGCGACGAACTCGGTTGTATAAATCCTTTCTCCAATAATTCATCTAATTGTTTCTTTAATTCTTGCATTTCTGCAAGTGCTAAACGGTAAGGTGTTTTGGCAATCGGTGATGTTCCTGGTATTAAGTGGATTCTAAATTCAACTTCTCTGTCTGGAGGTTGCCCTGGCAATTCTTCTGGAAAGACATCTGAAAACTGAGATACTACTGGAATATCTTTTAGTTCTTTTCCTTTAGTGTTAGTGATTATAGAAATCAAATACACTATAGAACCTTTTCTCATACAACTTGCAGTTTTCATCACAGAAATGAATTTAGTAGATCTAGAAGATTTATCTCCTTTAATTGTGATCATTTTACCTTTTGGTGAATTTAATTGAATTAACTTTTGATCACATAAAATATTGGCTTTATTGGCTATTAACCAATCCATTCCTAAAACAACATCAAATCCTACCAAACTCATGGGATAAAGATTTGCTAAAAATTTCTGATTTGAAATTTCTATTCTTGCTCCCTGCAAGATTTCAGAAATCCTAACGGTTTCTCCATTAGCTGTCTCTACTAAGCATTCTAGTGGTAGTTTAGTTAATGACTGATTTAGAAATTTGCAGAATGATGTATTAATAAAACTTTGGTTTGCACCAGAGTCAAATAATACTTTAGCAAAAACATCATTAACTAAAAACGTACCAGCTATGACATATGGAATCATCTTGGCTTCTTCTGCAGTCAGAACAAATGCTCTAGCATTTTTAGTATTCTAGTTATCTGGAGCTGGAGGATGCCCCGCTTGCGGTGTGCACATATAATATATATATATATGTGTGGGCGCTCGGGGGGCAAAAGTGGAATGATACTAACTTTAACGTTATTTTACTAATTTCGTGAAAATAACGTTAAAAGCGGCGGATGGTTAATCATGCATCATGTGGTGACGTTGATAGCTGAAAGACATGGGGTACATGCACCAATCAGTCTCTGTCCCGATTGTTTGAGTGTTATGTGTCTTAGGTCCAAGGCTTGATACAAAACTACAATCGAGTCGGGGGTCTCACTGGAAGCAGCCTCTCTGTTCCTACGAGGTAGAGGTAAGGCTGTCTATGTCTACCCTCCTCAGACCCTACCTTAGCTTTGCTATTGGTGGGATTTACTGAGTATGATGATGATGATGATGATGATGATGATGATGTTATCTGGAGCTGGAGCTAATTTTGGACAATTTAGCTTGATATGACCTTGTTCTCCGCAATTGTAACATACCTTGCTGTTAGCTTTCTTCCTGCAGTTTTCTTCCTTGTGTCCCGATATTTTGCAAAAGTTACAATATATGGAGCATCTTCCTGAATGCTTTCTTTTGCAATACCTACAGTAGGGTGCAGAGGTAGAACCTATATTTTTCCCACGGTTAGAATTTCCAGAACGGAATTCTTGGGTCAACTTCTGGGTTAAGTTCCTTCTTTGATCCTCTTCTCGGGTACGAACTAACTCATCAGTCAAGGTATTTGCTAGTTCTACAGTTTCTTCTATTGTTTGAGGTCTAGCTGCCTTGACTACGTGTCTTATCTCCCCAATTAATACCCAAATATAACAAGAGATTAACACTAGTTCTGGTGAAGCAAGAGTTGGCACTATCCTAGCATATTCAAAGAATATCTTTGTGTATCCCTTGCTATCCACACCAGTCATCCTAAGGTTTAGAAATTTGTTTGTTCTTTTTCATTGGGTGGGCAGAACTTCCTTTCTACCTTGTTTTTAAATTCTTCCCACTCCATATTATAGGTTCTATCACTTCCTTTTGTTTGAAGGATAGTGTTCCACCATTCTAGTGTTGCATTCTTAAACAGATTAGAAGCAAACAATATCTTATCTTCTTCAGCACACTTGCTTATCCTTAAGACTGCCTCAGTTTTCTCTAACCAGCGTAAAGTTGCAATGGCCCCTTCATTGCCCGAGAATTCCATTGGTTTACAAGACCAGAATTCCTTATAAGAACAACCGTAAGGCACAGTTCTTCTTCTTTTGGGAATGGGCATTTGAAGTACAGGTCCATTGTTCACGCTGTTTTCTGGTTCAATTGGTCGCTTACTGCTATGTTTACTTTTATTATCGGCATCTTTAACAGTTTGAAGTATAAATGGCATTGCATCTATAATTCCATGTGCTACTATATGTTGGATAGCACTAATGTCCACTTGATTGTTATTGTTATTGATGCTTGGATTCTCATTAACCACGTTAATGTTACTATGGTTATCATTATTCAGATTTCCTTGATTTCCTTCGTCGGCCATCTGAATTTTAAACATTTATCCCATATTAATATCACAAATAATAGGTAATATAGTTAATCATATGACACGCAATTTAACCAAAACCGTCGATCATTGCGACTATACTCTTTTTCATATACTATGCATCTATTACACACTAGTACAGAAATAAGATTACAATACCAACATAAATAAAATAGTAATATGCATCTGTACACACATATCTTATTTTATTTTATTATATTGTATTTTATTATTATTACTACTACCATTTCCTCCATTCACATTCATGGATATGGATTTATCCAAAAATCCATATTGCGCTCATCGTATTTCCATACGAGACGCTCTCCCACCTGACGCATCCTCTCACTGCTTTCTAAAATTTCCTCCCCGAAAGTCCTAAGTTCTTGGACATTTTCTGCACTCATTGGGGGTGCAGGTTCTCGGACTGGGTTTGGAATCTGGGGTACGGTTTCCTGATATGGGGGTGACAGATCCTGAAATTGGTAAGGATCCTCTAATATCTCCCTAATACAATCATCTTGGTAATAGGGATCTAAAGGGTCCATACCTGGGTAGGCTTCTATGTTCTGTATGGGTGGATAATCCTGAATAGGGTAACGTTGCACAAAGTCCCTATTGTCATCCCACCAGGGGTCGTAATTCGGGTCTAGTAGGTTTGGTGCAGGTACCCTTGGGATTTCTTCGGGGTTAAAATCGTGCATCTCTACTTGGTTTTCCGGATTTTCTATTTCCATGGGTTGTTCTGGGTTTTGTGGTTATGGGGCTACTAATTGTTCCAGACCTGGGTCAGCAGCAGTTGTAGCTAAGATATGAAAATTAGCTAGGCTTCTATTAAGCATATCTTGCGTATGGGCATCTGTCTCTCGCTTAATAGCTGCTAAAGCCCTTTGCTGTTGCAGTTTTCGCATTCTCTTCCTACGAGCAAAAGCTTCTTTACTGAACCATCCTCGTTTCTTATTAGGAAATGGTTCTTCCGATTTAGCTCTAAAGGTAAATATTCCCTCCTCCTGATCAGCAGAATACCCTAAAAGGGCAGGCTGTGATGATGCACCTTCACTCCTAGGTGAATCAGCTAACTGACGATTCACGTCTGATGGTGGCTAGGCTCTGATACCACCTTCTGTTGCAACCCCCGATCCCTGATCCCCGGGAACGGGCGGACGCGAGCTCAGAGTTTGGTGGTATCAGTTTGTTTAATCTTGCAGCGGAATTTTCATCAGGACCGTAGTTAGGAAATGTTTATCAGAGTAAAACCACCATATTTTATATTAATAATCACATGGGTAAAACCCAAGTTTCTTATTACAATACATTTATAGGGACAAACCCTATTTTACTGAATTTAAAACATCGTTTATTAGGTAACTTTTATAGCCACATTATCCCCCAAGCCTTCAGTGCTCTCCAGCTGGCTTTTTACTAATTAGCTTTCACATTGGGTTACCTGAAACATGTTTTAAAAATATTTGTCAGCGGGAAATACTGGTGAGTGAATCCCAGTTTAATCAAGTTTAAAGTCACAGTGAACAGTATTGAGAGCGATCACATTGTTTATGTCTACACAATTACTCCATTTGGTACTATCACTCCTGACTTGTGGGTCATATTACCCATTGGCTAACTCATTGTCCAATGGTAACGTATTGTCATCCCGACTTACTACTCGCAAGTAGTACAAATTTTGTATACAAAACCCCAACATACCGGCAGTAATTGAAGAACTACAAAGACTCAATCACTGCTAAATTTCATAGTAAAACATTTAAGGTTTGGTAAAACATTACCAAAAACATTAACAAAAAGAGGATAAACTCACATTGCTATCTTAGGCTTCTCGTAAGGGTTTCCTGGATATAATCTATAATTTATACAAATGTACATCGGTTAGTACCATAACCCTTTGAAATTATTAATGATACCCTCCCCGAGACGGCATTCCAACAACTACGTCGGGCAGAACCACGACAGTTGTTACGGAACCCTAAATCAATCGGGCAGCGTAACTATCACGAAACTGGGGTTATAATACTTACAACGGAGCAGAACCTCGCTAATTAGGGGTATCATACCCATGTATTATAACTTCTCTACAGAATTGAGATTTAGAATTGAGATTGTGAGCGACGGAAAACGTAAACTGATGCCTGCTATTTATAGTTGTGATATCTGACTTCCAGGCGGCCCGCGTAAGGTAAGGCTAAGCCTTACGCGGCCCGCGTCAACACGCGGTCAACTTATAGCTCGTCCGGATCACCACTAGGCTTGACACGATGTCGACACGTGTCAGCACCGGATGTATCCGCGTTTTATGAGTCTGCGCGGCCCGCGTGAATGTAAGCTTAAGCTTACGCGGCCCGCTTGAACTAAAGAAATCAGCGGAGTTCGGTCAACACTCTCATACGGCCCGCGTAGGTGTTTGGGGTGGGTTCACGCGGCCCGCCTCAGCCCTAAAATTAAGTTTTTTTTTAATATTTTCTTTAAATACTATATTGTATTTCGGGCTCGGTTTTCACATACGGGGTGTAATATAAGACATATAAGGATATTTTAAGATATTATAGGGTATACAAAATTTAATGAGGGTGTTGGTTTTACCGAGGGTTGTTACAGTTATGCTAATTTTGCCTAGACAATCAAGTAATCATCAAATAAGCTCGAATTCTCTAACCCTAACCCTAATTCCATAATTCTAAATTCAGCCACCCAATTAGTTCACAAAACCTTAACTATCTTCGACCCAAGCCACACTGAAAAACAACAAATACGCTCACTTAGACTGAGGCATACCTTATTAGATGAATTGTTCGCCCCTACATCAGCAGTAGTTTCTGTGACATCATCAAAATCATCAACCTTGCCACTTGCTGGAAAATTATACTACCACCTGCAACAACATACAAGAAATGAAATTCATAATCTTTATTTTAATATCTGATCTGAATCAAAATAAAGCAATCTAGGTTAGATCCTGTAAGTTCTTCGATTCGTCGCAATTTGGACTCGAAATTACCATCATATTGTTTATTATACACTATGGATTTCATATATACAAAAACAATCATTAGCATGATATAGATAAAAACTAATTTACAACCTAAAATTTCTTAAGTTGGTAGCAATTTCAAGCTCAACAAATCTCATGAACAATATATACTATATAAATCAAAATCGCACCTCGAAGCAGTTAGTATCAGACTAAAAAATATCATGAATCTGAAGTATCTGAAAGTTGGAGGGGTTCAGTTTTTATCTGATTGCTCGACTAAAAAATTGCATTTAACTGTTTGAATCTGAATACAAAACACCATAAAATTAACAAATATTGAAGAACAAAGAATAACAAACAGTTTTTAATAGACCAAATAAACGGAAACCAAAAATCAACATATACTATTTAAAAAAGGAAAAAAAATGCATACCTGTGAACTCCAGATCAACTGGTCGGAACCCTAGCCGTAATTGCTGGAGGCGGCGGCTAGGGCATTCCGTCCCAGTTTCCTTGTCAACTGAAACAACCAAAGCCTGTCGTATATTAATTGGGTAAAAATAGGTTCCCTCGCTGTACAAAACATACCATCAGCAATTTGTATTCATGTAATGTAAAAGCATAATCCACATGATATCTATAAGCAAACCTGGCATATTTTCGAAGGGTTTGTAATTGCAACATCACCTTTACAGAGCTGGTGAATGTCTGCAGTAAGTAGGCGCCTTGTAACACTATATTTGAGCATATTATTGTTGAGTGTCCACCTTGCCATGTCCTCGTAATATCAACCATATTTAAAAAAGCTATGCATATTGAAAATAAATATTAGAACGGAAGTCATTTTTATCTCAACATATTTGACGGAATAAAAAACATATTATAATGTGATAAATAAGTAAACCTGTCAAAATTTACATACTCTAAATTAACAAATATGTAAAGGAGTTAAAATTAGACTTCCTAACGGTCGTAATGAAGCATGTACAAAGTACAGATGTAAATCCCCAAAAAAAGAATGGAGGAAAAAAACAACAAACAAAGCTTATAATGTCCTCTTTAAACCAAACAAAAAAAGCAAGTTAACATAAGTCAGATCACCTCAAACTATCTATGCAAAAACTGGCATTTCATCTACTGATTCTTTGCATAAATCACAACTATCATAACTTTTATCTCAAAGAAAAGATCCATCTCCCACCTCAGTGGCATAAGAACGAAAGATAGAAAACCTGTACAGTATGCTATACAAAGAGAACAATATGACCCGTTTGTTATTTGTGGGCCCAACACATCCCTACTTTATGTCAGAGTTTGATCTCCATAACAAAAGTCTACCCCTCCAGTCTATTTGGTTTCCAGCCATCAAATTTTAAAGTTAAACAATAAATACATATCATAAGTTTTGTTCACGTTAAACAAAACCTTAATATTAGGTCAGCACTTGAAGCCTCATAGATTTAAAGAACTTTAGCTTGGATATCAGTCTTCATCTCCTCAAAACGCTTTGCTATAATCCGTCGGTGTGTTAATTAGTTCTCATAATAAAATTTAGCTTGGATATCCGTCTTTGTTAGACTTTTTTTTTTATTAAATTAAAACACTATAAGAAATAAAGATCCACCTCTGTTGACTTTATTTCTATCAACCATGAATACAAATTGTATGTAGATTGATTTGTACGAAGAAGCTATCATCACCTGTTATAACCAAAAAAAATCAAAACTGGAATATTAGTTTGGACCATACTCAGACTCATCCCCAAATCACTTACGAACTCGAATTCAGAATTAATTGGACGAACAATAAAAAATGAAAACAAAATAAAGGGTTAACACTTATAATAGATTCTTGAATATGAATGTTAGATTCACTGATTTCAAAGTGTCTTGTTCTGCAAATTGTCAAGATAATCAAGCTTCGCCATTCCTTTCACTTCAACTTCACTGGAGGAAAATATATCAGGATATGTTGTTTAAAAACAGTTCAACATTGATCGAAAATAAACAATGAATGAGATCAACTAATTGTTTTATAGGATACCACATGAAACATGTGAAACCAATTTACCTTACATTTGAAACAGAAAAATAGGTTTGATGTGCAAATGTGAAAGTAAACGGCTTTCCAACACCGTCGGTATTTCTGATACAAGATGTTAAAACTAAGTCTCCTCCAGGTGTTAGAGTAACCCTCATTCGAGACTCAAATCTACAAATAAACAAATAGTCTATGAGAAAATAGAACTTCATAATCATTTATTTACAATGAAGTTAATAATCAATACAACCGGATTTTCTGGCAGACAAGATAGTCATATACCTGTGAGGCTATATCTTCAAATCTTCTTCGGTCGGCTTTGGTAACAAATCAACAAAAACCCCATTGGTGACCTTGAATGTATCAGGTAAAGAACCCGTTAAACCAAAAAAAAAAAAAAAACCATTAGATCATCAATTACACGTCGCTATAAAATCACTCAAAGTTTATACCCACATAAAAGATCTATATAACGTATCATATTTAACTATTTTTATGAACAATTTATTATGTTATGAACTATAAATCAACAAACAAAGAAAAGATGTTCATAAATACCTAATTGTTGCTTTAGTATTCTCATTGCTTGGGAAGATGATGTCCATAGATACATGATTTTTGCAAAACTCTAAATTTAAATAAAAAAAAGTCAAATAACTTCAAATCTGACATCAATACTACAACTCTTTAAAACCAAGTGCTGTAAATCAACAAACATAACATAAATTCAACACAGAAAACAGATCAAAATCAGCTAAAAAGAAAAAAAAATTAAAAAAGCTAACCGCTGCTAATCTGATGAGCAGTTTCGGGAATTTCAATAGCCAATTGATCATCGGAGTAGACCTTAGTGGGGAGAGTGGAAACGATGTCGTCCCGGTGGGGCTCCATCTGAATTGCAGAAGATTCTCTTCGCTCTTCAGTTGAGAAGAGATGCACTCTCTCTTTCGTTTCCGTTTCAATTTCCCAAGAAGCCAGAGCTGCAAGTTTATATAAACAAATCTATATGTTAAATCAACGTTAGGGTTTCAAGAATAATCAATTAGAGTTGGTATAAAGATTATAGCAAATTTTCATAACATCTCTTCTTTTTTACGAGAAAAAATGTAATAAATAAATAACAACACCAAAATTTTATTAAAAAATGAAACTATGAAAGTTTACTGTATACGGAGAAAAAAAAAGAAAAAAAAAAGAACAGATGTTATGAAAATTTGCTATAATCTTTATACCAACCCTAATTGATTATTCTTGAAACCCTAACGTTGATTAAAATATAGATTTGTTTATATAAACTTGCAGCTCTAGCTTCTTGGGAAACTGAAACGGAAACGGAAGAGAGAGTGCATCTCTTCTCAACTGAAGAGCGAGGAGAATCTTCTGCAATTCAGATGGAGCCCCACCGGGACGACGTCGTTTCCACTCGCCCCACTAAGGTCTACTCCGATGATCAATTGGCTATTGAAATTCCTGAAACTGCTCATCAGATTAGCAGCGGTTAGCTTTTTTTAATTTTTTTTCGCTGATTTTGATATGTTTTCTGTGTTGAATTTATGTTATGTTTGTTGATTTACAGCACTTGGTTTTAAAGAGTTGTAGTATTGATGTCAGATTTGAAGTTATTTGACTTTTTTTATTTAAATTTAGAATTTTGCAAAAATCAGGTATCTATGAACATCATCTTCCCAAGTAATGAGAATACTAAAGCAACAATCAGGTATCTATGAACATCTTTTCTTTGTTTGTTGATTTATAGTTCATAACATAATAAATTGTCCATACAAATAGTTAAATATGATACGTTATATAGATCTTTTATGTGGGTAAAAAGTTTGAGTGATTTTATAGCGACGTGTAATTGATGATCGAATGGGTTTTTTTTTTGGTTTAACGGGTTCTTTACCTGATACATTCAAGGTCACCAATGGGGTTTTTGTTGATTTGTTACTAAAGCCGACCGAAGAATATTTGAAGATATAGCCTCACAGGTATATGACTATCTTGTCTGCCAGAAAATCCGGTTGTATTGATTATTAACTTCATTGTAAATAAATGATTATGAAGTTCTATTTTCTCATAGACTATTTGTTTATTTGTATATTTGAGTTTCGAATGAGGGTTACTCTAACACCTGGAGGAGACTTATTTTTAACATCTTGTATCAGAAATACTACCGACGGTGTTGGAAAGCCGTTTGCTTTCACATTTGCACATCAAACCAATTTTTTTGTTTCAAATGTAAGGTAAATTGGTTTCACATGTTTCATGTGGTATCCTATAAAACAATTAGTTGATCTCATTCATTGTTTATTTTCGATCAATGTTGAACTGTTTTTAAACAACATATCCTGATATATTTTCATCCAGTGAAGTTGAAGTGAAAGGAATGGCGAAGCTTAATTATCTTGACAATTTGCAGAACAAGACACTTTGAAATCAGTGAATCTAACATTCATATTCAAGAATCTATTGTAAGTGTTAACCCTTTATTTTGTTTTCATTTTTTTATTGTTCGTCCAATTAATTCTGAATTCGAGTTCGTAAGTGATTTGGGGATGAGTCTGAGTATGGTCCAAACTAATATTCCAGTTTTGATTTTTTTTTTTTTTGGTTATAACAGGTGATGATATCTTCTTCGTACAAATCAATCTACATACAATTTGTATTCAGGGTTGATAGAAATAAAGTCAACAGAGGTGGATCTTTATTTCTTATAGTGTTTTAATTTAATAAAAAAAGTCTAACAAAGACGGTAATACCCCTGACTTGACGGAGAAAAACAGATGGAGTTAACGAGTCGGATGCAATGGCAATATTTCAAACTTTTTGAATCCAAAAGCGTAAAAACATACCTTTGGATGGAAGTCACAAAACTGGCCAAACCTCAGGGACGAAAATGGCATTTTACTCAAATATTATATGCTTCTTTTTTAGTTTTATCTTTTGTTAATTTCAATTATGCTAGCTAGCCTATCTATGACTTAACATCCGCTAAAATTGTCAAAACTATCATAGACCATCATCACTCAAATCAATCACGCAATCGGGGGTGCGGGAGTAATGAGCCAGCAATGCAAGACACTGGTTGATCAGTACGGAAAGACTATAATCGAAATGCTCTTATCTGAGGTGCCAGCATAATGCCGTTTATACGCACAAGCATGCTTGATAGTTTATTTCGTAAAACTTCTGACATACAACCTGAATATGTTGTGATATTCTGTAGGCGCAACCTGATAAAATCTTTTCTCAAATGAATTTATGCACTTTTGACGGTTCGCGAGATGTTAGGGCAGTCTCACATTGCAAGTTGCATAAACTTTTGTCATCGTCGTTTGTTACTAATAGTTATTTTTAACACTTCAATAATCGAGAGTGTGGTTGACAAGAATAATGGGAAGTCTTCTGTTGGATTAAATGACAGGATTTGTACATTCTGTGAGATGGCTGTTGTTTGGATGCAAAGCCAACTTAAACGAAACTAGACTGAAGATAGCATAATTAATTATGTCAATGAGGTGAAGTAATATATGTGATCAAAGAAAGAAACCAGAACACACACACATATATATAGAGTATTGGGTCTGAGGTTTTCATTTATCTAAATGCAGTTGTGTGACCGAATACCCAGTCCTATGGGAGAATCTGCAATGGATTGCCACATTCTTTCCAACATGCCTAATATCGCATTTACTATTGGCGGTAAAACTTTTGAGCTCACCCCAGAACAGGTGATAACATATTCTACTGGCTTCTTGGTACAAATCAATCTACATACAATTTGCAGTTACAAATATTGAACTAACAATAGAATTTGAGGTACCTGGAGATGCTGAACTGAAAGCTTTTGGGGGGTGGATGTGGGGAAGTTTATGGAGCATGCAATGAAGACCCCATCAACTCATCACGCGGCGTCGCCAAGCGGTTTAGAGGTCCAGGTACGGGCATCATGTTCTTTTTTTCCAAATTACATATTATTTCTGGATTTCGCCTGGAGTCTGAACCGCAACATATGGTTGTGGTTGGTGTAGGGTTGTCTTTGAAGAAAATATATCTAAAGAAGGATTACAAAATAAATCTCTCAGGTACTTACAGAGTATTTAATTTGTAACACCCCAAAAATATAAAACTTTATATTAGAACTATAAAGTGTAAAATAAACAACTAACTAGGATAAGTAACCCAGTTAGTCATACATCTTGTTATAACTAAGGAACTTGAGTTAAAACACTTAGAGTTTAACTTGGTTTTTAGTTGGAGGGCCAAAAGTGTTAAAATGGAAAAAACTTAATATTATTAAACTTAAAAATAAAATCCAAACACACCTTTAGATGTGTCTGGATCGAACAAGAACAGGGGAAGGGCGACCAACCCACCTTCAAACCCTAACTCTCACATAACTCACAAATTGAAGGCCCAAATCAAGTCAAAATCGAAATCTGAATATAGATTAGTGATCACCTCGACGAAGGGATCATAAGGTATGTGAATTTTGTTATTTGGTTCCATCTTAAATTTTAGATGAGCTCATGAAATTCGAATTTAAGCTTGCATGATCATTGTTTGGATGAAATTTAGAATGAAATTATGTCTAGGACTAAACCCTAGCCATTTACTTGTTGAATTGATGCTTATAATTGTGAATTCATGATCCTACACTTATGTGTCAAGTGGGTTTTGAAGAATTATGTAAAACACTAGAATTAACATTGTTAACTTAGTTGATATGGAGTGAATTAACATTGTTAACATTGTCAAGTGGGTATTTAAGCTGTATGGAGTGAATTCTGATTAGTTGATATGAAAATTTACACGAATTGGTGAAAGGATGCCTAAATATTGGCTAAATCGTTAGTAAAGAACTTGAATTTTAATTGTACGAAATCATGCTCATTAGGTGTTTGAAGTAATACCTAAGAGAAGATCAATGTAAAAAAAAACCCGACTAAAAACGCATATTTGACTAGTGTGGAAAATTATGTGTTATATGCTATAAGAGAGTTCTAAATTTCTATGGTTGAACTCTATAGGCAAAGAAACCGGGACGTCAAGCGGACAAGCTAGTGGCGATACGCGTTTGAAAGGATTGCTCTAAAGGTACGTGACTTTGGTCCCGTCATAATATGAATATACGTTTAAATTTTAGTGCGTTAATGGTGTCGAAATGTAGAATATGCGTTTGACGTGTCCATGAAGTGGCGTAGTTCACTCCACACTCAAACGGGTCGAAATATTGGTTATAAACAGTTTGGTTCGACATTAAGATGAGGATTTCACTTGTCAACCAAACGGGTCAAAACCATGTTCATAAAATGATCTTGTGCATAGAAAATTTAGAATATCATATTGCGCTAATGCTAGGTAGCCAATTAGCAATGCATGGGTACATTAAGCCAAGTATGAATCCGTGATATCGGGTCAATTGGTAGGTGTTAAATGTGAGACTCGCATAAAGTGGTATGCTTGTATTGTAGAAAATAAGCATGAAATTTGATTGCGAGCATAAAGCCGTGAAATGGTTCGGATACGTCAAAAGTTACAAGCCCGGGATATGGGTGAATGAAACTAGAATGCTCAAGAAATGTAGATTGAACAATATGCACATTAGTTAATGGGTCGAATAATTGAATCATAGAATCTATAAACCATTTGTTCGTAAACTGTTTTTCATTAAGTGAAATTCACATGGTTAGATCCGTAATTTTAATACAGACGATTAGGAAAAAGAATCGGTTAAAACGGGCGTATAGATTGAAAGTTTTGAAGTTGACAAAGGAATTAAAAGTGCTGGGAAAATATACAGCACCCAGCAACAATCTTTCTGCCGAAATAAAGTCGTCGCGCTATGTGACGGCAAACTCCTCTAAGCGTCGCGGGGCGCGACATCCCCAAATGCAGAAAATTTATTTGTTTTTCATTATTTAAGCTATAGAACTTGTATTTACTTGTTATTTAAATGTCAAAACTAACAATTGATGGGTTTTGACCATAGGTGATGCTCGTTTTGTTGTGGATGTCGATCAAGCAAGGGAAAAAAGAACCGAACACAAGTTTTGAATGCTTCCGCGTTAATCTATAACATGTCTAGACATTGTAGTTTTGTAAACTCTATTACATATGAATGTTTTTAAACTGGATGGTTGGTTATGTTAAATCGCTACAACGACGTAAAACTTAGTTTTTAACTAAGTTTTGATATTTAAGCCCTTTTGTTTTTAAAATTAGTGTATATTTTATTATAAATAATGGAAATATAAATCGAGTGTTACAAGTTGGTAATCAGAGCTCAAGGTTGTTAACAAAATGTGTTCGGTTCAAGCTTGATCAACATCCGGTAAGAGTTAATAATTTTAGTAGGTTTATTAATGTAAAAGAAAAATATGATGTGACGTGCACGGGAAGAGCGTGTTAACACACTCAAACCGGAAAGTGCACTAAACGAGAATGGTTAAAGCAAGTCGCGAACTTGACTAAACCAAAGCAAATAAAGTATATGTTATAGATGAAATGTTTAACGGTTGGTGTAAACATTTCAGTTTTTAAAGATGACGGACGAAGGTAATGTTAATGCGGTGCCGATAGTCACCGAGCAAATGAAGGAAGTGATTGCCGAGGAAGTAGGAAAGGCAATTGAAAATAGCTTATCCGGATTTATTGATAAATTCCAGAACACGGTACTATCGGTAGTTAATGAGAGAATCAAGAAGTTGGAGGATAGTACCAACGTAGCCAAAGAAAAGTCGGGAGAACGCAAGGGCTACTCGTACAAGGAACTCATGGCATGTAAACCACCACTTTATAATGGAGAGGTGGATCCGATAATATGCCAACGTTGGTTAAGTGATATTGAGGGGGTATTTGAGAGAACCCACTGCGACACGAATGACTTCGTAGCTTATGGTACGGGTCAGCTTAGAGGTCAGGCAAAGGATTGGTGGGATAATAAGAAAAAGGAGATAGGAAGCGAAGCGGCAAGAGCGATGACATGGGACGAGTTTAAGGTGCCATTTCTTAAACACCACAACCCCAAAGCAGTTATTAACCGAATCAAGGAGGAATTTATTCAGCTAAGGCAAAAAGGCAAATCTATCGATAAGATCACGGGAATCTTTCTTGATAAACTGAGGTTTTGTGATGAGTTGGTGATGTCCGAAGAACAGAAAGTGTATTATTACTATAATATGCTAAGTGTAGAATATCGGGAGTTTATGACTCCCTCGAAATACGAGACTCTCACCGAAATCATTAACACTGCTCGAGAAAGGGAGATAGAGCTGAAGAAACAAATTGAAAGGGGTGAAAGAAGGGCACAAGTGGTTAATCCAAGCCCTACGAAAAAGGCGCGTACAACTGAGTCGTCTAAGAAACAAGATGGGAAAGGCGGGTCGCCAAGCTGTAAGGTTTGCGGGAAAGGGCACAAGGGTGAGTGCCAATTCAAAGATAAACCATGTCCCATATGTGGGAAGACAGGGCACACAGCTGCATTATGCCTTGGGAAGGTGTCAGTGTGTTATAAATGCTACCAACCGGGTCACAAGAAATCGGAATGCCCGGAACTAGTCGGGAAAAAGGATGGCAAGGATTCACATACAAAGACTCCAAAAGCAAAAGCCAGATCCTTCCAGTTAACTGCAGCCGAGGCGAATGTGGAACCCGATGTGGTCTCAGGTATATTTGCCATAAATTCAATTCCCACACATGTGTTATTTGATACGGGTGCGAATAAATCCTTTATTTCACATGGATTTATTCGACATCCTTCATTCGAACTGACAAAATTACCTATGCCTTTAGAAGTAGAAATAGGTGACAACAAAAGTTTTATCGTATGTGACGTGTGTCAAAATTGTAAGATGAGTATCGACGGTGAAGAATACTCAATAGATTTGATTCCGATGTCGATGGGAGAATTCCAAGTAGTAGTCGGGATGGATTGGTTATCCCGACACCATGCGAAGGTCGTGTGTTTCCGCAAGGAGATAAAATTAACATCTCCAAGTGGAAAACACGTTACTATTTATGGTAAAAAGGGGGTAATCCCGTTATGTGCTCGATGTTAAAAGCTCACAAACTCATGAGGCGTGGATGTAGAGCATTCATGATATACGCAAACGAACCAGACAAAGGATCGCCAAAGATTGAAGACGTACCGGTGGTACGTGAATATGCCGATCTATTTCCAGAAGATTTACCGGGAATACCGCCTGAACGAGAGGTAGAGTTCGGGATCGAATTGATTCCGGGCGCAAAACCTGTGGCCAAGACGCCGTATCGGCTCGCGCCATCGGAGCTACAAGAATTGATGTCTCAAATCCAAGACCTGCTCAATAAAGGATTTATTAGACCGAGTGTGTCTTCGTGGGGTGCACCGGTGCTATTCGTGAAAAAGAAAGACGGAAGTATGCGCATGTGCATCGACTACTGGGAGTTAAACAAACTCACGGTGAAAAATCGATACCCACTCCCAAGAATTGATGACTTATTTGACCAGCTACAAGGCACGAGTTGGTTCTCAAAGGTTGACCTTAGATCGGGTTATCATCAGTTAAAGATCAAGGAGGAAGATGTACCGAAGACGGCCTTTCGTACACGGTACGGGCATTACAAGTTTCTCGTGATGTTCTTTGGGTTGACTCGTAAAAAATAGAAGCTGTGGCGAGATGGAATTCACCGAAGAATCCTTCGGAAATCAGAAGCTTTTTGGGGCTCGCGGGATATTATAGGAGATTCATACAAGACTTCTCCAAGATCGCTACACCGCTGACCAAACTAACCCGTAAAGACGAAAAGTTTATTTGGGGCGAAGAACAAGAAAAAGCGTTCCAAACGCTTAAAGAAAAGTTGACCCACGCTCCGGTACTGACATTGCCGGATGGGGTTGAAGACATGGTAGTTTACTCGGATGCGTCACATTCGGGTCTTGGGTGCGTTTTGATGCAACGGGGCAAGGTTATTGCCTATGCCTCGAGACAATTAAAGATGCATGAAAAGAATTATCCTACGCACGATCTTGAGTTGGCGGCGGTGGTATTTGCCTTAAAGATATGGAGGCATTATTTGTATGGGGTAAAATGCACGATCTTTACCGACCATAAAAGTTTGAAATATTTCTTCGATCAGAAGGAATTAAACATGAGGCAGAGGCGGTGGTTAGAAACTATCAAAGATTTCGATTGTGATATACATTACCACCTGGGGAAAGCTAATGTGGTGGCAGATGCGTTGAGCCAAAAGGTAGATTATGCACCCATTCGAGTACGATCAATGCAACTAATCGTAACATCGGGTTTACTTGAACAAATCCAGAGATCTCAAATCGAAGCATTGAAGGAGGAAAATGTGAAGAAGGAAAGGACAATTGGCCAATTGAAAGAGTTGGCAGATGGTAACCAAGGGTTAAAGACGCGTTTTGGGAGGATATGGGTTCCAAATTCATGTGGAGTCAAGGCGCTCTTACTTGGCGAAGCCCATAAATCCCGTTATTCCATTCATCTGGGGGCAACCAAGATGTATAACAATTTAAAGCAAAACTATTGGTGGCCCGGGATGAAAAGAGATGTTGTAAAATATGTAGAAAAGTGCATGACGTGTTTGCAAGTCAAAGCAGAACACCAAAAGCCGTATGGTAAACTGCAACCGTTGGACATCCCAGTTTGGAAATGGGAACAGTTTGGAAATGGGAACAAATCACAATGGACTTGTTGACCAAGCTGCCTAGAATCAACCGCGGTTTTGATGCTATATGGGTGGTTGTGGATAGATTGACAAAAAGTGCTCACTTCATTCCGATTCGTGAGACTTATACATCCGAAAAGATGTCAGAGGTGTATACCAATGAAATAGTGGCACGTCACGGGGTACCGATATCTATTGTGTCCGACAGAGATACCCGGTTTACTTCGAACTTTTGGCGCGAATTTCAAGAACAAATGGGAACTAAATTGTTCATTAGCACCGCGTACCATCCACAAACGGATGGACAAAGTGAAAGAACAATACAGACGTTGGAGGATATGTTACAGGCATGCATTATCGACTTCGGGGGTAGTTGGGATGTTTATCTACCATTGGTCGAATTTTCATATAATAACAGTTACCACGCAAGCATCGGTATGTCCCCGTACGAGATGTTTTACGGTAGAAAATGTCGAACCCCGCTGTGCTGGGGCGAGGTCGGTCCACACGAGCTTGCACATAAGGATATAGTCCAGATCACGAATGAGAAGATCGATTTGGTTCGAGCCCATTTGAAAGCGGCTCAGGATCGACAAAAATCATATGCAGATAAACGAAGGAGACCGATTGAGTTTCAAGTGGGTGATAAGGTGGTGCTGAAGGTATCACCGTGGAAGGGAATAATCCGGTTCAGAAAAAGGGGGAAATTAAGCCCAAGGTTTATTGGGCCATTTAGAATCATTGAACGAGTTGGTAGAGTCGCGTACCGTCTCGAATTACCCGAAGAATTGAGTGGAATACATAGCACATTCCACGTATCACATCTCCGGAAATGTCTAGCTGACGAAACAGCTTACATCCACTACGATGACATTGAAGTGGATAATAGTCTTAACTACGCGGTGAAGCCGATTACGATTCTAGATCGTAAAGTGAAAAGCTTGAGGAACAAGGTGATAAATCAAGTAAACGTCAAATGGGAACACAGAAAGGGTTCGGACACCACATGGGAGGCCGAAGAGGAGATGCAACGACTCTACCCTACATTATTTGGTACGTACTTTGGTTTCGGGGACGAAACCTTTTTAAGGGGGGTGGACAACACCCCGAAAATATAAAACTTTATATTAGAACTATAAAGTGTAAAATAAACAAGAATAAACTAACTAGGATAAGTAACCCAGTTAGTCATAAATCTTGTTATAACTAAGGAACTTGAGTTAAAACACTTAGAGATTAACTTGGTTTTTAGTTGGAGGGCCAAAAGTGTTAAAATGGAAAAACTTAATATTATTAAACTTAAAAATAAAATCCAAACACACCTTTAGATGTGTCTGGATCGAACAAGAACAGGAGAAGGGCGACCAACCCACCTTCAAACCCTAACTCTCACAAAACTCACAAATTGAAGGCCCAAATCAAGTCAAAATCGAAATCTGAATATAGATTAGTGATCACCTCGACGAAGGGATCATAAGGTATGTGAAATTTTGTTATTTGGTTCCATCTTAAATTTTAGATGAACTCATGAAATTCGAATTTAAGCTTGCATGATCATTATTTGGATGAAATTGAGAATGAAATTATGTCTAGGACTAAACCCTAGCCATTTACTTGTTGAATTGATGTTTATAATTGTGAATTCATGATCCTACATTTATGTGTCAAGTGGGTTTCGAAGAATTATGTAAAACACTAGAATTAACATTGTTAACTTAGTGTATTTAAGCTCTATGGAGTGAATTCTGATTAGTTGATATGAAAATTTACACGAATTGGTGAAAGGATGCCTAAATCTTGGCTAAATCGTTAGTAAAGAACTTGAATTTTAATTGTACGAAATCATGCTCATTAGGTGTTTGAAGTAATGCCTAAGAGAAGATAAATGTTAAAAAAAACCCGACTAAAAACGCATATTTGACTAGTGTGGAAAATTATGCGTTATATGCTATAAGAGAGTTCTAAATATCTATGGTTGAACTCTATAGGCAAAGAAACCGGGACGTCAAGCGGACAAGCTAGTGGCGATACGCGTTTGAAAGGATTGCTCTAAAGGTACGTGACTTTGGTCCCGTCATAATATGAATATACGTTTAAATTTTAGTGCGTTAATGGTGTCGAAATGTAGAATATGCGTTTGACGTGTCCATGAAGTGGCGTAGTTCACTTGACACTCAAACGGGTTGAAATATTGGTTATAAACAGTTTGGTTCGACATTAAGGTGAAGATTTCACTTGTCAACCAAACGGGTCAAAACCATGTTCATAAAATGATCTTGTGCATAGAAAATTTAGAATATCATATTGCGCTAATGCTAGGTAGCCAATTAGCAATGAATGGGTACATTAAGCCAAGTATGAATCCGTGATATCTGGTCAATTGGTAGGTGTTAAATGTGAGACTCGCATAAAGTGGTATGCTTGTATTGTAGAAAATAAGCATGAAATTTGATTGCGAGCATAAAGCCGTGAAATGTTTCGGATACGTCAAAAGTTACAAGCCCGGGATATGGGTGAATGAAACTAGAATGCTCAAGAAATGTAGATTGAACAATATGCACATTAGTTAATGGGTCGAATAATTAAATCATAGAATCTGTAAACCATTTGTTCGTAAACTGTTTTTCATTAAGTGAAATTCACATGGTTAGATCCGTAATTTTAATACGGACGATTAGGAAAAAGAATCGGTTAAAACGGGCGTATAGATTGAAAGTTATGAAGTTTTGAAGTTGACAAAGGAATTAAAAGTGCTGGGAAAATATACAGCACCCAGCAACAATCTTTCTGCCGAAATAAAGTCGTCGCGCTACGCGACGGCAAACTCCTCTAAGCGTCGCGTGACGCGACAGCTGTCGCGGGCCGCGAAGGTTTGCCTCAGATTCGTCGCGGGGCGCGACAGCCCCAAATGCAGAAAATTTATTTGTTTTTCATTATTTAAGCTATAGAACTTGTATTTACTTGTTATTTAAATGTCAAAACTAACAATTGATGGGTTTTGACCATAGGTGATGCTCGTTTTGTTGTGGATGTCGATCAAGCAAGGGAATCAAGAACCGAACACAAGTTTTGAATGCTTCCGCGTTAATCTATAACATGTCTAGACATTGTAGTTTTGTAAACTCTATTACATATGAATGTTTTTAAACTGGATGGTTGGTTATGTTAAATCGCTACAACGACGTAAAACTTAGTTTTTAACTAAGTTTTGATATTTAAGCCCTTTTGTTTTTAAAATTAGTGTATATTTTATTATAAATGACGGAAATATAAATCGAGTGTTACATAATTTTATTATGAGAACTAATTAACACACCGAAGGATTATAGCAAAGCGTTTTGAGGAGATGAAGACTGATATCCAAGCTAAAGTTCTTTAAATCTATGAGGCTTCAAGTGCTGACCTAATATTAAGGTTTTGTTTAACGGGAACAAAACTTATGATATGTATTTATTGTTTAACTTTAAAATTTGATGGCTGGAAACCAAATAGATTGGAGGGGTAGACTTTTGTTATGGAGATCAAACTCTGACATAAAGTAGGGATGTGTTGGGCCCACAAATAACAAACGGGTCATATTGTTCTCTTTGTATAGCATACTGTACAGGTTTTCTATCTTTCGTTCTTATGCCACTGAGGTGGGAGATTGATCTTTTCTTTGAGATAAAAGTTATGATAGTTGTGATTTATGCAAAGAATCAGTAGATGAAATGCCACTTTTTGCATAGATAGTTTGAGGTGATTTGACTTATGTTTACTTGCTTTTTTATGTTTGGTTTAAAGAGGACATTATAAGCTTTGTTTGTTGTTTTTTTCCTCCATTCTTTTTTTGGGGATTTACATCTGTACTTTGTACATGCTTCATTACGACCGTTAGGAAGTCTAATTTTAACTCCTTTACATATTTGTTAATTTAGAGTATGTAAATTTTGACAGGTTTACTTATTTATCACATTATAATATGTTTTTTATTCCGTCAAATATGTAAAGATAAAAATGACTTCCGTTTTAATATTTATTTTCAATATGCATAGCTTTTTTAAATATGGTTGATATTACGAGGACATGGCAAGGTGGACACTCAACAATAATATGCTCAAATATAGCGTTACAAGGCACCTACTTACTGCAGACATTCACCAGCTCTGTAAAGGTGATGTTGCAATTACAAACCCTTCGAAAATATACCAGGTTTGCTTATAGATATCATGTGGATTATGCTTTTACATTACATGAATACAAATTGCTGATGGTATGTTTTGTATAGCGAGTGAACCTATTTTTACCCAATTAATATACGACAGGCTTTGGTTGCTTCGGTTGACAAGGAAACTGGGACGGAATGCCCTAGCCGCCGCCTCCAGCAATTACGGCTAGAGTTCCGACCAGTTGATCTGGAGTTCACATGTATGCATTTTTTTCCTTTTTTTAAATAGTATATGTTGATTTTTGGTTTCCGTTTATTTAGTCTATTAAAAAGTGTTTGTTATTCTTTGTTCTTCAATATTAGTTAATTTTATGGTGTTTTGTAATCAGATTCAAACAGTTAAATGCAATTTTTTTGTCGAGCAATCAGATAAAAATTGAACCCCTCCAACTTTCAGGTACTTCAGATTCATGATATTTTTTAGTCCGATACTAACTGCTTCGAGGTACGATTTTGATTTATATAGTATATATTGTTCATGAGATTTGTTGAGCTTGAAATTGCTACCAACTTAAGAAATTTTAGGTTGTAAATTAGTTTTTATCTATATCATGCTAATGATTGTTTTTGTATATATGGAATCCATAGTGTATAATAAACAATATGATGGTAATTTCGGGTCCAAATTGCGACGAATCAAAGAACTTACAGGATCTAACCTAGATTGCTTTATTTTGATTCAGATCAGATATTAAAATAAAGATTATGAATTTCATTTCTTGTATGTTGTTGCAGGTGGTAGTATAATTTTCCAGCAAGTGGCAAGGTTGATGATTTTGATGATGTCACAGAAACTACTGCTGATGTAGGAGCGAACAATTCATCTAATAAGGTATGCCTCAGTCTAAGTGAGCGTATTTGTTGTTCTTTCAATGTGGCTTGGGTCGAAGATAGTTAAGGTTTTGTGAACTAATTGGGTGGCTGAATTTAGAATTATTGAATTAGGGTTAGGGTTAGAGAATTGGAGCTTATTTGATGATTACTTGATTGTCTAGGCTAAATTAGCATAACTTTTTAAATGAAGATGGGTGTAATTAGAAGTTCACATTACTTTTCACAAGCAATGCTGAGGACATTCATCTTCAGGTATCTTTATATTTATGCTTTGTTTAGAAGTTATAATGCATATCAGAAAACATAAATCTATTATTATTTTTATTATATATATGATAAATAAAAACAGATTGGGGACACATGTCTCGTGATTAATGTTGGTACCGCCTGCTTATTATAGTAGTTTGGTGTTTAGTGTTCTTTAGGATATTTTGTTCCCCAGTTTTATACTCTTAATTTGGTTCAACTATATTATTTTAATCTTATATTTTCAAATACAATTTCAATTTGCTTTTAGATATTACAAATTAGTGATTTTTTTAACTTTTTAGTTTGTATTAGATTCTAGAATCTGGTTCATCTGGATGCTAATCGTGTGTTTTTTAACTTCACAAATATAATATTTGGTATTTTGTTCAACAATTTTAGAAGTTGGATGTCCCAATTCCTTTTTCTGGAGAAACAAACTGCAGTGTGTGTTAGATTCTCACTTCTATTTGAGGCCTAAAATGTTATTTTCCTCTAACCGTTTTATGTATGATACCTTGAATTCATGATAACTATGTGGAGTACTTTTGTAATACAAGGAGGAATCAGAAGGCAACCGCAGGGGCATTTTTGGATATGTCGATGAAGATGATGCATCTACTGAGTTTGTCGGTGACATCAGGTCAAGTGTCTTCGTTGCTAAGGATTATTTTTTTTTTTAAACTTGAATGAGCTGGTCTGGTCCATCAACATACATTTGATTAATATGGTTCAACAACTTCATTCATTATACACGTTGTAAAAAGGTCAAGATAATGTTTTAATGTTTATTAATTGTAGTTTCGACCCAATCAAGTTTTATATGCGTATCAAATTTGATAACCATCTTGATTATAAGTGATTCTTCCAACTAATCAAATTAATTGAACCAAATATTTTTGTTACTTTTTATCGTGTTTATTGTATATATAATCTTTTCACTATCTACACAAATCTTTTGATTAAGAATGTTTTTGTGGAATTTAAACCTTCAACTGTTTGGCAATCTTAAAGATTAATTAATTCGGTTATTTATAAACTTTTATTTATTGTAAATTAAATTTTCCTACCTGGAAAGTTTCCGGGTTATAACCTAGTATTATATTTACTACATATACATTCTCAAGTTGAGGGAATAGTGTCAAGCAGTTTGCCTGGCACTTCCTTATTCGACCAACCCATTTTTAATTTAATTTTATTCCCAGTTTAAAATTTCGGTTTCGTCCTTCGTTTAAAATTATGTTTTTGCCCCCAGTTTAAAATCAAATTATATTTTTGTCTCTAGCTTACATATACATTCTCAAGTTGAGGGAATAGTGCCAGACAGCTTGCCTGGCATTTCCCTATTTGACCAACCCATTTTTAATTTAATTTTATTCACAGTTTAGAATTACAGTTTCGTCCTTTGTTTAAAATTACGTTTCTGCCCCCAGTTTAAAGTAAAATTATATTTTTGTCTCTAGCTCAAAATTACGCTTTTGCCCTCAGGTCAAAAACCCATTTTTTTTATTCCCAGTTTAAAATTACGGTGTCACCCTCTGTTTAAAATTACGTTTTTACACCCAGTTCAAAATAAAATTATGTTCTTCCCTTAGCTAAAAATTACGATTTTGCCCTTAGCTCAAAATTACGTTTTTGCCCACAGTTCAAAATAAAATTATGTTTCCCCCTAGCTCAAAATTATGATTTTTCCCACAGTTTAAAATTATAATTTCGCGTCCAGTTCAAAATAAAATATATTTACGCTTTTGCCTTTTGTTCAAAATTATGATTTTGTTCCCATTTCAAAAATTACGATTTTGTTCCCACAGCTGCCTGGCACTTCCTCATTGGTCCAGCCAAATTACGATTTTGCCGCGTTTAAATTTACTGTTTTGCCATTGGTTTTGTGTTTCCCCGCCAATCCTAATTATGATTTTCCCTCGGTTTCAAATTTATAGGTTTGCCATTGTTTTTGTTTTTTTATGTCAAATTACGATTTTCCCTCCAGTGTAAAATTACAGTCATGCTATCGTTTTAGTTTTTTTTTTTTTTGACAAATCTATGGTAGTGTTTTGTTTTAATTGTTGACTCGGTGTAATTTTTATTCGTGTCAGGCGGTTGCGTGACACACGCTCATTTGTGAAGGATCGTTTGCACGACCAAACGAGTCGTTCAGAAGAGATCCCGTCCAATACGAGAGGCGGAAACAAACGTATCGGTGATATTTCAGCTATATACACACTAGAATCACTTAATCTATCTCTTGTATTGATATGAAAGTTTTACACGGTCTGGAGATACCTCGGCAGAGCTTCGCTACCGGAAATGCCAAAGTTACAAATGAAATAACAAGTCTACTATTAATACTAATCCCACTTCGTTTGAACAAGCACCTCCAGTTCATACGAACTGGTCCAGTTCGTATGAACTGGTCACTTCGTTTGAATGTCCAGTTCGTTTGAACTATCCACTTCGTTTGAACTGGCTTGTTCGTGACTTGTTTCATCTATTTTATTACACGACTCGATACAAGACGAAGTCGACAGACGTATGCACCAACAATTTGTCCTCAAAAATTACAATTTTGCCCCAGTTAAAAATTATACTATTTCTATCGTTTTAGTTTTTTTTTAGCAAAAGTATTGGTAGTGTTTTGTTTTAACTGGTTTTCTCGATGTAATGTACTTTGAGATCGTGTTATAAGTAGTATATACAAGTAACCGAAACATAGATGTATATGAAAGAGAAATATTTGGCTTAGTGCCCCGCAACGCGGGCGGGGCAAAACCTAGTTGTTAGGGGAGGGGGTGGTCACTAGTGATAAAATTTCATCACTCACAATATCAAATCATGTTCCGCCATGTCAGCAACCATTTTTCGATCACTCACAACATTTTTTAGTGGGGGTGGTCATCACTCACCACCACACCCAACAATTTCCCCCAACCAACAATTACCCTCACAAAAAAAACCATCACGGCGTTGAAAAAATCACGGAATCATCAAACCGTGGAACAATCACGCGTTATACTTGGAGGTGGGGGTGAGAATTTTCAAAGTTCAACGCGTTATATAAGTTTCACGCATTAAATTAACGCACCGCCCCCGGGCCCTTATACATTTACTATTGTGAAAATGAAAATGAGAATACATTTACTTATTTTGCTGAATTTGTCAAAGTCAGTCGCAATAGCCTTCCTCGGATGTAATTCAAATATAATATAATCATCTATAAATAAATCTATAAAACACAAAATATATTGATACATTCGTTCACAAAAATGGGTTGTTTGGCAAGAAAATCTGTTATTTTTCTCGTACTAATCAATATTCTTGTTTGTTTTTCATGTGCGAATAACGTCCTCCGAGATCGGTATGTTCCTTTTCGTAATGTTTGTTATAAAGTTTATTCTTGTTTATATTTTTGCATGTTTGTCAAATAAGATACAAACAACTATCTTTAGGAGAAAGAAAACTAATGGAGTTATAACTATAGTTGTCGAAGGCGCAAGGCGCACTCAAGGCTCAAAGGGGGAGTCTTGGGCCTCAATGCAAGGCGCTTAAAATGCAAGTGCATTTTTAGGCGAGAAGAATATTATAAAACTAGAATTTTTAGGGGTTTAGACATGTTGTAGGCTTCTTTATGGCTAGTTTAGGTTGTTTTAGGTTGATTCCGGGCTTTTTAGGGTTGGTATAATTGTTTGAGACATGTTCAGACAATTTTTGGCCGGAATGTCGTTGGAACTTGGCCTGAAATATGCGCCCAAGGGATGGGCTGGGCCAGAAAAGTAGGTCTAGGCGTGTGCCTGGGTGAGCCTTGACAACAGAGGTTATAACTAAAACGTGATAAATTTAAATGGCCATGCTTATTTAAACACAGGGCCGACCCGAAGGGTGTGTGGGATGGATGACGGCTCAGGGCCCAAACCCATCGGGGGCCCAATTTTTTGTTTTTGTATTAGTTTACATTGTAAAGTTAGAATATATACGTAATGAATCGGAAAAATGCCATCTTGAAGCACTTGGTTTGGTGATTGGAAAGTCATTTTAATAATAAGAAGACACAGGTTCTAATCCTTGCGTCTTTAGTTTTGTTTTTATTTTTGTTTTTTATCTATTTATTAAATGCAAATGACAGTAATTCCCTAATTTTGTCAGGTTGCATTAAATGATTGGTGCTGATTCAAATGACATTAATTCATTTTCATATATTTAAGTTTTTTTATATATATATGTTCATTTTAAAAAATTTATATTTAAGGGGCCCGTATTTTCTGTCCTAAAGATTTTCAAACATTTTCGGAGAGCTGTTTTAACATATGATGGGTCATGCTTAAACATATATATAAACAAAGAGGTGGATCAAATACAAAACTGATTTCGAGTAAGAAGCATCATAAGCAATATGGGTATTTCATTAAGCTAACTTAATTATTAAGATTAACGTGGTGACGGTTTCGTAAATTTTTTTTAAAGATCAGAAAATCATACAATATTAGAAAGGGTTGAGAGAGGTAAAACGGAGAATTCATCCATTATGTTGACTTTTGTTATTTAAATAATTGTTTCATCAATTTTTTAAACTCAAATAGCTTTTATATATTTAAATACCATTTGCAATGTGCGATTGTATATATTTACACTAGGTTGTAACCCCGTGTATTACACGGGTTGAATAAATAAATTTTATATACTAAATAATAAAACAATATATCTTTAAAAACCTCATTTATTGCGCGAGTTGAATAAATATAAATTTATATATTAAAGAGTAAACTGCCATTTTGGTCCCTGTGGTTTGGCCAGTTTTGCCACTTTAATCCAAATCTCAAACTTATTACATTTGGGTCCCTGTGGTTTGCATTTTGTTGCCATTTTAGTCCAAAATCCAAAAAACCCCATTTTTTACTGTTGAGAACTGCCTATTTTGTCCTTTAGTACAGGGGTATTTTGGTTATTTATGTTTTATTTAAAGCAATTCATTTAATAAAAAACCCCAAAATATAAAAAACCCCAGATAATCATCATCTTCAACCTCAACCCCTGATCATCATCATCTTCAACCTCATCATGTTCAACCTCATCATCTTCAACCACCACCACCCCCCTCTCGCCGCCAAGCACCACCATCTGCCACCACCCTCTCGCACCCCCTGCAACCACCGCCCAACTACCCACCCCCACCCTCATCATCTTCAACCTCATCATCTTCCTTCCCTTAACTGAAAGAACAGCAGCCGCACTTTAACAAAATTCACTCTTCTTCTTCGATGCAATACACAACAAACCTACAGTTTTGATTCAACTTTGATTTATGTTGAACACACAAACTTCAATCTTAGATTCATAAACACCATGAATTTACAACCTGCAACTTAATCAGATTCAGTCGTAACAATATCAATCTGCAGCAACAAATCAAAAAAAAATTCTTCTTCGTTTTCTGAATTTACAACAAAAAACGATTCTTTTACACAACAACAATATCTAGTCGACCTTATCTCAGATCTGAAACATAAATCGTATGTGCTCAGATCTGAAACATAAATCGTATGTGCTCAGAGTGTGTATTCACAGAGAAACCAGAACAAAACCAGAAACGAGATTCACAGAGATGCAGCACAGATTCAAGTAACAAAGTTGGGAGATGCGGATGCAGCAAAAACAAAAACAAAAACCACCTGCAACTCAATCCGGGAGTGGAGCAAAAACAAAAACAAGCACCACTACCTGCCACCACCGTATCATCACCACCACCAACTCTGCTCTCTCTCTCTCTCTCTCTGAACTACCACCACCACACCACCACCACCCCCACCACCGTATCATCACCACCACCACCGTACCTACCACCACCGTACCTACCACCACCACCTCCTCCACCGTCTCTCTCTTTTTCTCTCTCTCTCCTCCTGCCGCCACAAACCACCACCCCCACCACCGCATCATCCCCACCACCACCATCTCTCTGCATCATCCCCACGAAATCAGGTTAGATCTCTCTCTAAACACACTCACCACCGCCACAACCACCACTAGCACCACCACAATCCCCATCTTCCACCGTAAACCAATCAAACCCACTAGCATCATCGTTCGGTGCAAACACCGTCAATCCAATCAAAGCTCCAGATTCAATCGATTGATTATCAGCATCCTCCGTGGAAGCTTGTGAGAAGGAGGGTTTAAGGGTTTTCTTGATTCTTTAATTCACCATTTTTGTCTGGTGTTCTTGATTTTACCTCTGCTCACCGTTAGGGTTTCCACTTTCCATCGGTGCAAACACCGTCAATCAAACCCACTGGCAAACACCATCAATCATTTCTCCTCCATCGTTTGCATAAAAAGATTCAAGCTTCTGTTTAAGGTTTCTGGTTTGGTTTTTGATGTGTTTAAGGAATTTGATTTGGGGGTAGAGAGATGATGAGGATGATGATTTTGGGTTGGGTGGCGATGGTGATGTTGGTGTTGGCGGCGACGGTGGTATTGGTAGTTCTGAGAGAGAGAGCAGAGTGAGAAAGATGAGAGAGAGAGTTCTGTATGTGTAGGTATATAATATATATATAATTGTTTTAGGGTATTTTATATACATAATTCAGTTATAATAATTACAAAATGCCCCTGAGAATAAAGACAAAATAGAAGGGTTTAAGTAGGAGAATCTGGTCAAATTTGAAATTTGGACCAAAATGGCAACAAAAACCAAACCACAGGGCCCTGGATGTAAAAAGTTTGAAATTTGGACTAAAGTGACAAAACTGGCCAAACCACAGGGACCAAAATGGCAGTTTACTCTATATTAAATAATAAAAAGTTATATCTATAAGAACCATATTGTACGGGTTGAATAAATGTAATTTTATATACCAACTAAAAAAGTTATATCTTTAAAACCACGTGTATTACACGAGTTGAATAAATGTGATATTGTTTACCAAATAATAAAATAATACATCTTCAAAAAACCTCATTTATTACACGAGTTGAATAAATGTAATTTTATATACCAAATAATAAAAAAATACATCTTTAAAAATATGCGCATTACACGGTTTGAATAAATATAATTTTCTGTACTAAATAAAAAATATATATATCCTTAAAAAACCTCGTGTATTGTACGAATTAAATAAATCTAATTTTATATATCAAATAATAAAAAAGTTATGTCTTAAAAAACCTCATGTATTACATGGGTCGAGTAAATGTAATTTTGTATAGTGAAAATAAAAATATTTAATATATTAATACAAAGTTTGGTTTTCGTGATAAAAATAGATTATTCTGTTGTTGCAAAATTTGTTAACGAAGTCTCAATAAATTTAACCCTTTATTTAAAACTCCGTAAATGTATAAATGATAAATAATATTAGTTAATTTTGTTTTAAGTTTCGTAAATTCTATTCGATACCAAACTAAACAAAACGTTCAAATTGAGTAAATTGCTATTTTAGTCCCTGAGTTTTTGTCCAAATTGTTATTTTAGTCCAAATAGTTTTTTTTCTTCTCTGGGTCCATGACTTTTCATTTTTCTTGCCATTTTGATCACATTGTCTAACTTAGTCTAAAAACCAGGTTAAAATCAGTGGTATATTTGGCATTAAATTATTATGAGGTTTATAAATTATGTTGTAAACTACCCCTGGTTATCACTACACAACAGCCAAAAATACCTCTGGTTATGTGATAAAAAATGACAAGAAAATGGAAAAGTCGAGGACCCAGAAGAGAAAAAAAAACTATTTGAACTAAAATGACAATTTAGACCAAAACTCATGGACTAAAATGGCAATTTACTCAGTTCAAATATAATTAATTCAAATAAATAATATTATAAATGAGAAGGAGATTAAACTAAATAATAATTATCCATAAAATATTAGACTAATAATATTTAGTAGGAGGGTTATCTATAATTAATTAGAAGAGGATTAAACTAAAATAATAATTATCTATAAGAGATTACCTAATATGATGACAAGTGTCCTCAAAGTGGTTTCTTTTATTATATAGTATAGATTGTGTAGATATACATCTACCGAGTTTATACGCTGTGAATGTGTGCCCAAGTCTAAAACGGGTTTTGATTACGCATATTAGAAGGTGTTCGCATTTATATCATTTTAGGTGGTGATGTTATGTGTGTCATAAACTCATGTACACAACTACCCCTCCCCCATTCGTGTTTGGTGACTCAATTTCTTCCTACGCTTTTTTGACGAAATTCACTTCGTCTCCTACCAATCCTTGTATCACTTTCATTTCAAAATCAATTATATATAACGCCTAATGCAATATATAGTGCATATAACATAAACATTAGTATTTTGAAAGAGAAACAGACGCGGTTGCAAAATAACCGCATATAAAATAACCGCATATATAGCGCATATAACATAAAAAGGAGTATTTTGAGAGATGAATAGACGTGGTTGCCAAATACCCATATTGTGCATCACATTGAGTGCATTATACGGTTCTCATGGTTATCTACATATTATTGGTTTTGAAACACACATATATACATTTATGACTAGATAGTTTTATATCTTATTAACAGTTGTATATGAATATATAGGCAAGAGGGACGTGAATTGCTTCCTTTCGGTAGAGGTGCGGGTTGGGTTGCAAGCGGGTTACATAAAGTCGAAGAAGTTGCCTATAAGGCAGAGTTGAAATTCGCAGAATATTATGTCAAGAAATTTGGAGAGTCCATTGCAGTGAAGTTGTTTGGATCAGGTGGTCAAAGGGGTTTTGGTGTCGGTTGGAAAGCTGGAAAACTATATTATTCGGTTGCAGACAAGTGTGAAAACCGTACAGTCGATTTACAGTGTGAGACCACAACTTCCCCTTGCAACAATACTTGTGGAGATAGCGAGTCGGTAACTTGTGTGATGTATTGTGTTCTTGAAGTTATAAACATCACGGGTTTAGTCGATAGGTGCTTTGAAAACTGTGGCGCGCCAGTAGAAACCCCTTGCTCGTATATGTTTAATGATACCGGTACTTGTCAACCACAAACCTCTTGTAGTAACATCTCTAATGGCACTATTACTTGTCCCCATAGTTAATCAAGGATTGTAAAGTATACATATCATGTCAATGTATGTATATGTATGTATGTTATGAACTTATGATTGTTGTATTTTGATGTATGTGTGTTGTTATATAAATAAACACGATATATGATGGTATGATCACACCTAACTCGGGTATGGACATGCATATACGAGGTATGTTTGTACCTATCCTGAACAAACCAGTCAACCTTCTAGTACGATTGTAATGTACATGTCCTTAAAGTAAACAAACTAGTCAACCTTCTAGTACGATTATAAATTTTGTCCTACGCTAATATCCTAATGATTTAGAACGTGCAATCAGGGTCGGATATCTTTAAAATTATGTTTTATATGCTTATTGTGTTTTACTGTGTCTGTATGTACAAGTGTTAACAATGTTTGTCATGTGTTATTTCATAAGCAACTGCAACGAATAACTTTCCACTTGCGTATAATTCATACGTCTCTAAGCTCACAAGCATCATTTTTATAACTTTAATAACCAAGTCTAACCAACCAATGCATTTCCCTAAATTTAACCGCATTATATAATCAAGAATAAAAAGTAAATCCAGTATACAACATTTATATACACATGGTACACGTCTTTAATGCACAAAATAAACAACAAACTCATCCAACGAATGACAAATCCGAATCCAACCATCTCAACAAAAAGTTGTACCACACACATTAGACGCTTGTACATCATACGCCAACCACGCATTGGCATATACCCACATGTTACAAGTCATCTAAGCAAGATAGTTTAACTGAAGTTCACCCTCTTCTTCCATGTCTAAGATAGTCCATTCTGATGACCCACAGCTGCTCTCCCACCGCCTTCATATCTGGGCGGTCCGCTCGTGTCGGTGCGGCACATTGAAACGCTAACTCGAGCATCTTTCCGAAGATTTCACTGTCCAGAGCTTCTCTCATTTGAGGGTCAACCAAATCCATGATTTCACCTTCATTGTACTTCCCAAATGCCTGCAAAATCAATCATCAAAATGGGTCAAAACAAGTAATTTCGACACAGCCTGGGTTCTTTTGACCCAAAACATTTTTTCCCAAATTAATAAGTTTTTTCAAAGAGTAAAATGTCATTTTGTTCCTAATGTCTGGCGTTGGCCAGTTTTGCAACTTTCGTCCGAAGATTTGTTTTTCCGCATCTTGATCCAAAAGGTTTGAAATCTTGCCATTTTCATCCAGCTCGTTAACTCCATCCATTTTTTTATGTTAAGTCAAGGGTATTTTTTTGTCTTTTTTATCTAGTAAGGGTATTTGGAATACTTGTGCATTATGCTAAATGCTTGTACATAAAGTGAAAAAGACCGAATTGTTCTTTAAATCAACAAAAAAGACGAAAATACCCCCGACTTAACGGAGAAAAATGAACGGAGTTAACGAGCAATGAAAACAGCAAGATTTCAAACCTTTTGGATCAAGATGCGGAAAAACAAACCTTTGGACGAAAGTCGCAAAACTGGCCAAACCTCAGGGACGCAAATGGCATTTTACTCTTTTTTTCAAATGATCCGTGTCCAATTTTTGAATAAAATGTCATAAGGGGCTGATGAGCCCATTAGCTCATACTTCCTAACCAGTTCCACAATATAAAAAACGCTTTCGAGCTCGTTACAACTATCAACGCATAATGTACAGCTTGATGCGCACGTGCATAACAGATAAAAAAAAGTAACAAGAAGCTTACCCATCTTACTGTCACCTTCTCCTCGGGAGATCGCCTGGACTCAATGGGCCTACGACCCGTTAGAATTTCGATAAGTAGAACTCCAAACGAGTAAACATCACTTTTCGGGGTGAGTTGATAGGTTCTCATATATTCAGGGTCAAGATACCCGACCGTGCCCCTTACTTTGGTCACAACATGTGTTTTATCAGTCTCTGCGTCTCCAAGTCTTGCAAATCCAAAATCGGCCACTTTCGCTCTCATTCTCTCGGTTAGAAGAATGTTGGATGACTTGACATCCCGATGGATAATTTGCTTTTCTGTTCAAAATGAAAAAATAAATAAATTAATAATAACCGAAAGTCTTTGGATGTGCGTTTTGAAAGTGAAGATGTGATTTTGAATGACTAGAATTGGATAAAAATGGTAGCACAAGATGTTTGAAGTTGTAATAATCTGATAATAAGTTGCATCAGTGTTTGGCAAATTCTGATTATCTATATCTATATCTATACTATATTATAATACATTTCACAAGGGCTTCTTAAATTATAAGTAATACAAGTATGATTGCTGAAGTTACCACACTTAATGCATATGTTAAAAGATTTTTAAGGGTAAATATGTCTTTTAAACAATCCTTGCACATTTGCCCCCTTAATTTTACTCAACTTTTTTAAAAAAAAAATTACACCATAAAAACGAGCAATTTATTCTCTTGAATTTGAGTATAGTATTGCTATAGTTTTTTTTTTTTTTTTTTTCTAACTTAACAAAAATTGATATGTTACGTGATTAACAATGTTTATGGGTGAGCAACAACCGAACCGTTAACCGAAACCGAACCGAAAATAGACGAAACTGAAAACTAAATTAACCAAAAATCAGTTATCTGCTTTTTTGTACCCTCGGTCAACCGAACTACTTAACAGAAAACCGATTGGCTATTAAAAAATATTAACCAATGACTTCGGTTTCGGTTCATAATACCTAACCGAATCGTGCACACCTCTGACAGTATTTGTGTTTCCCGTCGCATCACACAGGCACCCTTCTAGTTTAATAAATAAACATGGACCAAAAAAGACATTCGTACGGAAAAAAGGAGACACTGCGTGTGACATGGAGCAAAAGCCTCTTGAATGAGGCTATACGAAGGGGTATTTAGGTAATTTTACCAAAAACCCTTTGGTAATCGGTTTTGTTAAAGTGAGTATGAGGTAATAGCCTCAAAACACAAATCCAAACACCCCTTATAAATGATCACTAAAATCTTGAATATAAAGTAAGCGGTACATATACATTATGATTGGATTAAGCATTACCTGCATATAGATGGAGATACGTTAAACCATGAGCAATATCGATGCAAATTTCAAGTCGTTGACTAAAGTCCAAAAAGCTTCCATGAACACCTGAAACAGGAAACAACTAAATTACTGATTTTGCTAAAGTGATGTGTATATATCTGATTCTGATATCATGGAGCAAAAAAAACTAAAAAGACTTACCATCCAAATGCTCTCTAAGGGTACCGTTTGGAACATATTCTGTAATGATTAGGCGCTCGTTTCCTTTATCAACATAGCCAAGAAGCTTCACGAGATTCCGGTGATCAATTTTCGCAAGAAGTTCAACTTCACTTCTAAATTCGCTTCTTAGAGCATCAAAATGTTCCTACACGTTTTTTTACAGTTAAAAACGGTAAAAAAACCATTGTATTTTGATTAAAACAAAAAGGTTACAATATCTCAAAGGTTAATTTAACATAATGCGGGTCCAATCCTCATTCCGGTGGCAGATCTAGGTTTTTTTACTTGTGTCCATGTTCGAAAATGTTCACTTGACTGTCGAATACGTAAATCACACACAAAAAATAAGTGTTGGATACTACATAACATTATTTGACTTTTGAAGTCAAACAGATTGACTTCAACTTTTTATACATCAATCAATCAATCAATCATACCCAGTAAAATCCTACAAATAGCAAAGCTACTTATAGGGTCTGGGGAGGGTGGGATGTAGACAGACCTTGCCTCTATCCATAGGGATAGAGAGGCTGCTTCCAGAGAGACCCTCGGCTCGAAAACGAGCAGCATGCCAACACACCAGTCAAAAAATATAGAAATAAGAAGTCATCCTTACCAGCACAATACAATGTAAATCATGAATAATAGCATACAACATCATTTGGGCATAAACACAAGAAGGCAATCACTGGAAAAGTCCCTTAAAGAATAAGAAAAACATATGTCCCTGAAATACACCTAAAACCTTAATGCAATATCCTCTAGAAGTCGTTAACCCTAATCCTACGCCTCCACGAAGTCCTATCTCAGAAAGATACAACTCTAGTAAATCATGCCTAATTTGCTCATCCCATGTCAGTTTGGGTCTGCCTCTTCCTCTCCTCCCCTCCACAGTAAGAGTTTCCACTACTCTAACTGGTGCCGTTGTTTCTCTCCGTTTCACATGCCCAAACCATCTCAATCTCCCCTCCTTGATCTTCTCCGATATACTAGCCACTCCTAATCTTTCCCTAAAAACCTCGTTTCTTATCCGATCTAGCCTCGTGTGTCCACACATCCACCTCAGCATCCTCATCTCTGCTACCTCCATCTTACGCGCTTGTGTCTTCTTGATAGCCCAACAGTCTGTTCCATATAGCATAGCTGGCCTAACTGCTACTCTGTAAAATTTCCCCTTTAGTTTAGTTGGGAACCTCCTATCGCACAATACCCCACTGGCTGCCCTCCATCTACACCAGCCAGCCTGAATGCGATGGGTAGGTCTATAAACTTCGATGTAGTTGTCAACTTCTTCTAGAAGAAGAAAAGTAAAATATTATATATACCTTGCAATTGACACTTAGTCTGTTTGACCTACAAAGTCAACTGTTTTGTTTCTTATATGTGATACATCATACAGGAAGTAATTGCATAAGTTGATATCTCTAAATATTTAATGCCGTATTAAATGAAACCCAGAAAGTGAAATACTGGATGGAAAGAAACAAACCAAGAAAAAGGTTGAAATGTACATAATTTGGCTACCGTAAACTATATTCCTTTGACTTTTGAAGTCAAACATGTTGCTTTCAACTTCTTATACACCTTTTATGACCAAATAATAATATCTACCCTAAACCTTAATTATTTAAAAGAAAGAGAGAAAAAAAGAAAGAGAAGTTCATGCATGTAGGGCTGTAAACAGTTAGTGAACCGTTTGGCAGGAACTTCGTTTGTGTCCGTTCGTTTAATTAATAAACGAACACGAACAAGAAATTCCGTTCGTTTAATTAAATGAACGAACACAAACCGAGGCAGCATTTGTTCATGTATGTTCGTTTGTGTTCGATAGTTCATTAGGGTTTTTAAACTTTAAATTTTATTTAAATAATTCAAAGTTCCCACTAATAAAATATATAATAAATATTAGTGTATTGTATATTTTTTTAAAAATAAATAAATATACATTTGTTTCTGTTCATAAACGCATGTTTGTGTTCGTTACATAAAATTTAACAAACAGACAAGAACACGTTCATTTCCTTAATGAACGAACACGAACATAAAATCTCGTTTGGTAAGTGTTAATGAACACTTCGTGAACACATTTATTTCCTTAACGAACATTGTTCGTGTTCGTTCGGTTTGTTTGCAGCCCGGCATGCATGTCAACAATGCAGTTGACAATTAGTCTGTTTGCCCTACAAAGGATAAAGCTTTGTTCTTCTAATAATATATACAACTTATACATTAGACCCTACCGTGTGTACATAAGAAAGTTCTAATTCCAAAAAATCATGTTATGTTCCAATCATGACAAATTATGAGTATTTAAATGGTTCATATTACCTTTTTTGCTCGTTTTATGGCAACAAGTTGACCGTCTGGTAACTGAGCTTTGTACACGGTTCCAAAACCGCCTTCACCCAACTTTAACGATGGTGAAAAGTTTTGGGTGGCTCGTGCCACCTGGTTCATGGTCAAATGAACCGACCCAATCCTATCAAGTTTTGGAGACATCGAGAATCTATGAGGACTAGGTGGCACGCGTAATGGGCTAGCTGGAACCTTTTCGGAAACCGAGTTCATTTCTATAGATGAAGTTGAATCCACTGCAAAACAGATAGTAATCCAATTTATTCAACCAAAATGCCAAAAAAAATGCAGTTGATCATTGAAAGTGTAGAGTCAGTTTGGATTGTTTTCTCTCAAAAGGGTCAAACAGAACATGTCAAACGCGGTGAAGGTTCAAAGTTGATAAAAGTCTATTTCATTGCAAACAGACACCTACGTCATCTTATTCAAATATTTTAGAGAGTAAATGTCATTTTCGTCCCTGAGGTTTGGCCAGTTTTGTGACTTTCATCCAAAGGTTTGTTTTTCCGCATCTGGATCCAAAAGGTTTGAAATCTTGCCATTTTCATCCAACTTGTTAACTCCATCCATTTTTCTCCGTTAAATGAGGGGCATTTCCGTCTTTTTAGACATTTAATAAAATAAAAAACATTATAAGAAATAACGATCTACTTTTCTTGACTTTTCCCCACCCAAGCCCTTTAATCATCACAAAAAATGTCTAAAATGATGAAATACCCCTGAGTTAATGTTAAAAAACATGGACGGAGTTAACGAGTTGGATGAAAACGGCAAGATTCCAAACCTTTTGGATCCAGATGCGGAAAAACAAACCTTTGGACAAAAGTCGCAAAAGTAGCCAAACCTCAGGGACGAAAATGGCATTTTACTCTATTTTAAATTATATCATTATGACGTTTATTAACAATACTAACAATAATTATTATAAAAAAATATATTGTTTTTGCAATCATAATTAACGTATAAATTTGCGGGTCAAACCCGACCCGTCCTCTTTTGACCGGTACAAAAAAAATTGATAACTTGCACCACCCATCCTCAGAAAAGGTTTTTATTAGTAATTTAAGGATTTCTTGACATGTAACATAATTTAGAGTATTCATAATTTATCTCACTTGAACTCGGCTCCTTGGCAAGAACAGTGTGGGCCATCTCTTTCTTTCTGGAACGAAAGCATGGGCAAAGAAAACCGCAACACAAAACCAAAATCCCGGATGCACCCATCACTAGATATTTTGCTTTAAACTTGGAATCTTTATCATCTTTTGTTTTCTTTGACTCTTTTGCCTCTCGTTCTAAATCTCCATCTCTAATTAAATTCTGCAAAATTCTCCTTCCACCTGGCCAAAAGTACAAAAATGTTGAAAATCCACAAGTTTAAAAATGCATAAAATAAAACATACAGAAAACTGCAAAAAGTTTATAATGTATAGATTTAAAGATAATTTATATATTTGCCTGTTACCATCGTCAAAATATTATGTTACTGGCTTGTGTCACAAGATTCCTTTAGGTATGATGATGGTATTTAAGGCATTTGAGAGAAACAAGCATGCAAAACTGTTTAAAATCCACAAGTTTAAAACTTGAGTAAAGTACACGGATGGTCCCTATGGTTAATCAAAATTTTGTATTTGGTCCCTAGCTTTCCAAAAGTACACGGATAGTTGCTGTGTTTTGCACTTTGTAACGCATATAGTCCCCAGCCAACAAATCTAAAGGTTTTAGCATGTCCAAGTTAGGGACTAAATGCGTTACAAAATGCAAATCACAGGGACCATCCATGTACTTTTGGAAAAAGTTGGGGACTAAATGCGTTATAAAGTGTAAACCACAAGGACCATTTGTGTACTTTTGGAAAGCTAGGGATCAAATCCAAAATTTTGGTAAACCAAAGGGACCATCCGTGTGCTTTACTCTTAAACTTTCATTGTAAAAAACATGTTACTCCCACCGTCCCAAGAAATCTGCAAGACTCACCTTCCGGGGCTTCTAATGAAAACTGTGAAAAGACAAACTTGTTGACTTGGGTCACACGTTTGCTTTATGTGTAACAAAGGGGTTAGATGATTGATGAGTAGTCAAACTATAAGCAATTTTCATGGATGGGTCCCAGAGGTAGTATACAATATTCTTATTCAAGACTGCAAATTTTCCTTTAACGGGAAGATTTTGTATAAAACTGCTTATTTACCAGTTGTCTGTCAATGGAAATAATATGTTGACTCGGGTCACAAGATTCATTTATGTGTATGAGATAGTATTTTACAATTTGATAAATGGTCAAAACATTGCAATTTGCATACGACAGATTCGTGAGGTATTAAGTATTTTACAATTTGATACAAAATTCTTTCAAAATATTCCGCAATTTTTTACAAAAAAAAACTTGGACAGATTCCAAGATAAAATTATGCATTTGCTCATTATAATCGATATGATTGACTTGGACCACAAGACACCTTTATTATGTGTAACAAAGGGTATTTCAGATATTTGACAAATCATCAAATTGTAGCAGCTTTTACCTGAAAAACGATCCACCTCATAGCAATGACTCCCAACATTCCGATTAATGAAACAATGATTTGCATGATGTAACTTGATGGACTTGCAAAATAAATCTTTGCTTACTAATTCCTCGTTTAAATAAAATAATTTGCTCTTAGAATCGCTCGAATAGCCGATATGATGTGTCCCACAAGCCTTTAAATGCAAAAATCCCGAGGCAAATATGATCGATGATTGGATCAACAATACAAAACTCAACAAGATCACTCCCATCCTCATTAATGAACATAACTAGTTCATCTTACCGATAAAGACGGTTTCACAGTTCACTTAAGAATTACGATATGCTCCGATACACAATTCCAAAATATTCTGAATCGCCTTTTGATGTTAACTTTTAGTCTTCCAAACCTATACACAAATTAGACAAAGATAAATACACATCTAAGAAAAGAGGGTGAGTGTAAAAAGGGCATTTTGAAAAATAATAATCTCTATATTCGGTTTCTCGAATTGGATAAAGAGATTACGCTCGCGGTATGATAAAAGCATATATGCTCTTATTAATCCTTTAATGCCTTGTCATTATAATCAGATGTTATTATTGCAATGTTAAGCAACAGACTCACACCAACACTTACAAGTTATTTAAATCTGAATATTAAATATCATGTAATCACTTTCTAAAACACACATTCAAATAAACCCTTACCAGGCAGAAGCACAATCTAACTAAATATTCTTGAAACACAATCCCTATAATTCTGAATACACAAAACCCCTAAATTTGTCAAACCTTATATCCAAATTGTCCAATGTCACAAGATTGAATGACAAAACATTAAATAACCAACTTTAACTACTATATTATTATTATTATTATTATATAATAATTTACATCGAGATAGTTGGTAAACGGGCAACAAGCTGCATTAAAACGCTAATTTAAAACATCCAACGATTGACATAAATCAATGGTCTAAACTTAATTCTTTGATAAAACAAAACTCTGAATGATCAAACTTAATTATTTGATACCCATAACACCATATGAATTAAATCAGTATATAGTTCAATTTTTGCAAGTTAAAACTCAATTTTTCATGAATTGCTTCACAATTCAGACAACCCCATTTGAAAAATCAAAAAATAAACAAAACCCATCACCAGAAACACCTTCCATTGCCACTGAATTCAAAAATTAAATCAAGTTATATCAAAGACCCAGTGACCAATCAAGAATTGCATATTGTAATAAAAAATGTAAGAAAAAAAACAATCTTTAATCAATTTCTTCAAAACTGATGCAACCCCAGATGATAAAACAAGAAACGAAGCCCAACCCATAATCCATACAACCTTAAATCACCATAAGAATCACAAAGAAAACTCAATTTTCCATGAATTTCTTCACAATTCAGACAAACCCATGTAAATTTTTTTTTAAATAAACAAAACCCATCATTACAAAGTCATTCAATTGCCACTAAATTCAAAACTTAATCCAAGTAATATCAAAGACCCAGTGACCAAACAAGAATTGCATATTACATAAAAAAAAAAAGAAAAAAAAAACAATCTTTAATCAATTTCTTCAAAATTGAGACAACCCCAGATGATAAAACAAGAAACTAAACCCAACCCATCATCCAAGCAACTTTAAATTCCCATAAAAACACAATACAAATATCAATAATTATGAACCAAATCAACAAAATATTAAATACCAACTCAAGATTCAAGTCAAC
Source organism: Helianthus tuberosus (assembly GCA_030545235.1). Classification (NCBI taxonomy): domain Eukaryota; kingdom Viridiplantae; phylum Streptophyta; class Magnoliopsida; order Asterales; family Asteraceae; genus Helianthus; species Helianthus tuberosus. The sequence goes on from CM060365.1 coordinate 192,114,103, forward strand.
ATATATGAAAAAGGATAAAGTTGAAACCTTTATGAAGCCGGCAGAGTAAAAAGAAGATAAAGATTAAGATTAGGTGAGTAAATTGTAAAGAATGTTAAGTTTCTTGGAAGACTTTGATGAAGGCGTTGGGACGACCGGCGAGATGTGAAGGAAGGGGAGGTGATGAGAATAAAATATGAGAGTTTTTGTTTTATAAAAGTGGTCAATGATTTTGAGTCTTTGACCAAAGATTGGAAAATTATTGAAGTTGATGTCATACCCCATGTAAGGAAAGTGAGCTGGTTTTCAAGTTCACACGGGTTGACCCGATAAGGTACACTAAAATTTAAAATATATTTTAGAGTAAACTGTCATTTTGGTCCCTGTGGTTTGGTCAGTTTTGCCACTTTAGTCCAAATCTCAAATTTATTACATCTGGGTCCCTGTGGTTTGTATTTTGTTGCCATTTTAGTCCAAATTCCAAAAGTGAAATTTGACCAGAATCCCCAAATTAAACCCCCTGTTTTGTCCTTTTGCTCAGGGGTATTTTCGTTATTTAGGCTTTATTATAACCCATTATCAATTAAATTTAATAAAAATAATATATTAAAAGCTCACTCTATAATATCTTCATCTAACCAGCAGGACCACACAACACAGCCACACGGTAGCCAAGCCTAAAGAGCATCAAGTGATAACACAAGTTAAAGCCATCTCCTTCCCCAAATAATATCTTCATCTGGATTGGAGGATTCATGTGTATGCAGATTGAAAATCGGTGAAACGGAGGGTTTCGTTTGCCAAACCTAAAGAGCATCTCCTTCCCCAAATCTTCTCCAAACACTCCAGAAAATCAGTGGTGTTGAGGTGTACGGTGGTGGAGGGGAGACGGTGGTGGTGGGTGTACGGTGGTGGAGAGGAGACGGTGGTGGTGGGTGTACGGTGGTGGAGGGTGTACGGTGGTGGAGGGGAGACGGTGGTGGTGGGTGTACCATGGTGGAGGGGAGACGGTGGTGGTGGGTGATTCCGGTACAAGCGAAACCCTCTGTTTCTCTCTCTAACTGTTCACCGGCGAAACGAAACCCTTTGTTTCTCTCTCTAACTGTTCACCGGTGATGATTCCGGTACAAGCGCCGGTGATGCCGGAAGCCTACGCAAACGAAACCCTCTATTTATCTCTCTAACTTTCGAGGAATCAGATGACTGGTTCGATTCCTCTGTTTCTCTCTCTAACTTTAGGGTTTGGGATTTGGGGGAGGATGAAGAAGGGTCTGTGTGCAGGGTCAAAGGTTGATTGTATTTAGTTTTGTTATTTTTTAATTAATAATGGGTTATAATAAAGCCTAAATGACGAAAATACCCCTGAGCAAAATGACAAAACAGGGGGTTTAATTTGGAGATTCTGGTCAAATTTCACTTTTGGACTAAAATGGCAACAAAATACAAACCACAGGGACCCAGATGTAATAAGTTTGAGATTTGGACTAAAGTGGCAAAACTGACCAAACCACAGGGACCAAAATGGCAGTTTACTCTATATTTTATTAAATACCGTAAATACTTGCGTGATGGTAAGTGATGGTAAGGTGTTTCTCCTCTTTATAAAAAATCAAGATGTAAATGGTTTAGGGGCTGTTTGTTTAGCTCTTAATGGTTCAAACATCTTACTGGTTCAGCACTTAATGGTTCAGACTATTTGTTTCGCGAGCAGATGTCTGAATGGTTCAGACATTTGCCTCTTAATGGTTAAACATTGTACTGAGTCTGAATGGTTAAGACCTCTAATATGAGTTGGTTAGACATTTGTATTTGAACGGTTAATCATTATACTGACTCTTAATAGTTCATACCTCTTACTGGTTCAACACTTAACCATAAAAAAATTGTCAAACAGCTTCTTAATCCTGTAAGATGTATGTATAGAAGTATTTCTAGGAGTATGTTAGATAGTTTGTAGTGTAACAAAAAATATTACAAAGACACAAAGTGATTAACACTCTTGGGTAGATAGAAAGAAAACTTGAATATTGGGTGGTTGTTTGGGTCATTATACTTGTAAATGAGTTAGTATTTTTCGTGTTCAAAGTCATCTTTGCGGTTAAATATTATTGAGGTTGTAAACACTATAAAAATCCATTAAAACGGATCTTAAGGTTGCATCTTTGAAGATTGTCATTTGATGCTCAAATTAATCTAGAGCTCTAGATCTCATAAGGATAAAACATGTATTTACAATTAGTACATGTTAAATCTATGGTTAATCAACATTAAGCCAAATTCTACTTTGCTGAAATGATGATTTCTGAAATATATACACGCTATATACCTTAATTTTATAGCTTAATAATTTTGTAAAAATTAAATATCCAACATCGTGCGATTTAGTTTACTCTAGCCTCGAGTTTGGTCCAGCTACCTTTCTCACTACTAGACCAATTGGATTGGTTGGTCGAATCGGAAACCGGGTTCATAGCCGATTCGATTAAGCCTTTTTGAATTGTCCCCACTCGAGCTAGTCGGACCAAATGGTTTGACTGAATTTTAACTTTGTCTTTTTTTTTTTTCTCTTTAGAATCTTCTTTACTTATCCATGTGTTAATTCAGACTTCAATTTTATTTATTTAAGTCTTTCTTTTTTATTGAAATTGTAAATTCACTACAAAACATAAAGTAGTTTTATATTTTGTTTTAAATTATAGTATATAGTATTAGTTTTTAGATTATTTATAACGTCATTTTGTTTTAAATTATAGTAATATAGTATTAGTTTTTAGATTACTTATAACGTCATTCGGGTTTGAAATCAATCCGATGAGATGACTGATTAGGTAACATGTCCGTTTATGAAATTGATTTTTTTAATTGTATACGAAGATACATTTAAATACAAAAGTTTCAACTCGTGTAGAAGAAATGGGCTTCAACACTGTGTATTGGGCTTTTTAATTAGAGACTTGGATCAAATTTGAGTTAAATGGTCTGAGGACTGGCTCTGTGTTATGCGAAGGTTTGACATAAAACGAGTTTGAGTTTTATATATAGTAAGTTAGAAGCCCATATATTACATGGGTTAAGTAAAAAAATATTAAATAATTAGTGATGAAAATTGGAAAATTATAAAAAGATTTTTGAGTTAAGATATTATTGATTTTTTAAAATTAAAATTAGCATAGAGAGTTAAATATGAGAAACATAAAAAAGAATTTTTCAGTTCACTAATCATAACATGTGACACATAATAGTAATAGTAATAGTAATAGTAATAGTAGTAGCAGTAACAGTAACAGTAACAGTAACAGTAACAGTAACAGTAATAGTAATAATAATAATAATAATATGAGTTAATAAATGTATTTTATGAAGTTTGATAAATAATTTGTAGCATAGTTAAAAATAAAACTCGAATATAAAAAAAAGTAAACTTTAGAAATTTTATTACATTATGAAATTTGTAAAGTAACAAAATACATTCAATACGTAATTATATAACTTGATAATACATGATTATATAACTTAGTAGTATGTGATTATATAACTCTTATACATTATTATACCACACTTCTCACCAATAAAAATCATTTGTACGAGGACTATATATATGTATTTTGTGTGGAAACTGTAAATGTTTTTTTTTTAGATATTTATGAAGGATTTTCAACCATTTAATATCTAATAGAATGGTTAAAATTAAGCGGTGAAAAGATGGACATCAATCTTATATAAAATAAGGGTGGAAAGAAAAAAAAAATAAATAGCCATGTGAACACAACAAAATAAACCTACTTGTTGGGATTGAACCCTACCAGAGGAACAGATAATTAAAGCCAAAACTGGATCAGAGCAGTGGATCCAGAATAAGCAGATGTTATATATACAAGTCTCTCCCCTTGAAAGTGGTTTCAACATCTGCTGACCTCCTATCTACTGATCGTACAAACTGCTGACCTTCAAACTACTGATCATGTAAAAGACTGATGGGAGACTAAAGCTCTGCTGCTCAATCTACTGCCTTGAGTCAAGCTCTGCTGATCCGGACAAGTACTGCTGGGTTCACATCAGTGGAAGGATGCAGCAGTTGCTTAGATGTCTTTATGTAATGAAATGTAATAGCAGTAGTTAGCATAGCAGAGGTTGTATAGATCAGAGGTTAGAGTTTGTTAGGAGGTTAGATGTCACTTTCATGGTGACGTCAGCTTAGATGCCTCAGTGGTTTGCTTGTGCCTATAAATAGAACAGTGCTCTGTACCGTTCTATTAGCTCTTTGCAAAATCTTCTTTCTGCACGAACAAACACTGTGAGCTCAGGCTGAGGGGGAGTTTGTATTCATACATTGCATTGTAATCGTTATTGAAATAAATTCAATCTTTCGGTTCTTTGTGGAAAATGTTTGATTAAAGCAATTCTCTCGTTTGATTGTATGCAAAGTTTGTTTCCATCTTAATTCCACTGCACAACTCATTCATCTTCATCTTAATTCAAACGTAAAATACAATCAAAACCAAACTCAGATCCTAACAATTGGTATCAGAGCTTGGACAGTCAAATTTGATTTAACAATCATTTTGACATAAATAGTTCAGCTCATAATCGTTGATACTGATAGTTTGTTCGTTTGTTGAAAAACAGAGTAAGGTTTAATCACCATCAAAGTTGATTAATCAGTACCTGTAAAACAACCAGGATGACGTCACAATCACAAGATGATAAGAATAACATTGGCTTTCTTTTCAAACCACCTATGCTTAAACGTAATGAATACAACATCTGGGAGAGAAGGATGGGTCACATCCTTGCTCAACAGAACACCAGATGTTGGAGGTCTGTTGTTTTTGGTCCCCATGTTCCTATGGTGCCAAGTGCTGAGGATGCAAAGAAGTTCGTTCCTAAACCAACTGAAAACTATACTGAAACTGATTTTCAAAAGTTCGAACTCGATGCCAAAGCATTTAGCATCATAGCATCCGCATTACCCAATGAGATCTATGCTGGACTGTTACATTATAACAGTGCCAAAGAGCTATGGGATGCACTGAAGGAACAGTTTGGGGGAACAAAAGAAGTCATTGAAAACAATAGGGAAATTCTGAATCACCAGTATGAAATATTTTGTCACATCAAGGGTGATTCACTGACTCAGCAATTTGAGCGATTCAGTTGTCTCATTAGTGAACTAAGGTTTGTTAAAGTAACATTTCCAAATTCAACTCAAAATAGCAGGTTCCTTAGGTCACTACCAGAAAAATGGGATACCATAGCTTTTGTCACTAGAAACTCTGCTGAGTTCAAAGATCTGACCCTGACCCAACTTCATGGTAGACTCCTGACCTATGAAAGGGAGTTGAACCAGAAAAAGAAGTTGCAAGAGTCTGGCAAAGTTGCTGATGATTATTCATTCGGTAGCACAGCTCTTTTTGGTCAGGAAGAATCTGGTAACAGTGGTAAGGATCAGGGTTATGATCACTTCATTGATATAACTGCTGGTGGAAATTTTAACAACCCTGATCCTCACTCTGCAAATTATGCTTTTACTGCAAATTGTGAAAACCGGATGTCAGATAACTTGTGCTTTGAGCTAAATGATTTGCAACACTTTGATCCCACTGACTTAGAAGAGATGGACATTTTGCATCAATTGGCTTTGCTTAGTGTAAGAACAAGCAAATTCTACAAAAGAACAGGGAGAAAGTTTCCAGGGTTACATGGGAATTTAAGGGTAGGGTTGGATAAATCAAAAATCAAGTGTTACAAGTGCAATAGGCTAGGTCATTTTGCTAGGGAATGCAGGAGTCAAACCACTGGTCCTATAATCACTCATCCCAGCTCAAACCCTATACCACAAAATCAAAGCACTGTTCACTATACCCAATACACCCCTGCAGCCCATGTTAACACTGCTCACTATGCTGCAACTCCTGTGCCTGTGCATTATGTCCAAACCACTGTTCCACAAATTCAGTACATTCAAACCCCTGTCCCTCAGGCACAAGTGCAACCTGTTGCACCTCAAACAGCTGCTCCAGCAGTGGTACAACCAGATCAGCAAAGCTTTTTCACCTAAGGCTTTGTTGACTGGAGCAGCCTGCCTGATGAGCTTGGTGATGAAAATTTTGCACTAAATGCTTTTAATGATCCTTCTAATGATGAATTTTGTTTGATGGCATTAGAGTCAATACCAGAAGGGGTAGAAACTGAAGGTGGACAGCTAAGTGATAAAATAGTGGATAAAGTGGCTGAAGCAGTGGTTACTGCAGTTGCTGGTGAACTACTGCTGGGAGAAAATTCAGAAACCCTGATTGAACCAATGACTGATCCCTGGTCCGAAGAAGACAAGGAAGAAAAGAAAGCAGGTGAGAAAGAAGAGAGAGTTGATGAAGAAGAGGATCATCAATGTGATTGTGCAATGATGGCTGCTGCCAAGGTATCACGTCAAGTTCTTGAAAACTGTGTTAAGACAATTGCATTATTGCTTTTGCTAACATCAAAGAGGTAAATGAAAACCTTCGGGATAAAATCTTAACTGATGAAGTCAAATTTGAAAAATCTTTAAAAGAACTTAAAAACAAATTGACTGAAAAGGATAAAGAGATCAGCAGTCTCAAAGAAGAGCAAAGCATAACCAAGACTCAACTCCAAACTATGGTAGAAAAATACCAAGTTTGCAAAAAGGAGTTGGAGTCCACCCAGATTACCTCTGAAAGATGGGTGGAATCTTGCAAAGGGTATGGAGTTATGCTTGAGAAACAGCTTGAAAGCAATGTCAAGTTTGGTGTAGGATATAGAAAATATGATGATCTTGTAAACACTGCTGGTAAACAAGCTGGTTCATCTGAAATCATTCCCACAAACAAGAATGGCCAAGAAGTGAAAATCACTGATAAACTTGGTAACAAAACCACACTTGACAGACCAATGGGATCCTCTACTTTTGAGGAGATTGAGAAATACCAGTTTAAACCCACATGGTCTGATGAGTGTGACATTCTTGAAAATTTCAAGCCCATGGACTTTACAACCACTGATGGTGTTAAAGCTCCAAAAGCAAAAGTCATTCCTCTCAAGGACATCCCAACAGAGGTTAAAAACTCTGTTGTAAAGGAGTCTGAAAAAAGAAAGAAGAGAGAAAAGATAAATAACTTGTATTGTGAATTTTGTGAAAAGAGAAACCATCTAACAAAAGATTGTTTCCATTTAAAAGCATATGATTTAAACAAAACGGTTGTCATTGTTCCTGCTGAGAGCTGCACCATCTGTGGTAAAACAAACCACAAAACTCAAGCATGTGTGTATCTCAAAAAATTTGATGTGAAAATGAATGAGTACACATCTAAAACATCCTTGAGTCCATCAACATCATCTGTCAAATTCACCAAGAAACAACCACTGTTTGTGCCAGTTCAAACAGCTGTCACAAAACAGCTGAACCAAACATCTGCCAAAAGAGATGTTCAGGTTACTGATGCACCCCCTGCCAACCAGTTCAGAAAAGGCAAGGAACAATCATCTTACCAAAGGATTCCACATGTTTATGAGACCTACAAAAGGCCCTCTAAACCCAGAGTGAACAGGCATCCTTTTGGGTACCAACAGGTGATTGGGCAAAACCCACAACAGTGGTTAGAAAGAAACAATCCTAAAACTGTCCAAACCCCTGACCTAACCACTGTCCATCAATCTGCATCCATCCCAGACACTGTTGAGACCCCATCCAAAGCCTTATTGGCTTTGGAAACCTTAATGAACTAATCCTTTTACTTCATGTGCAGGGAGCTTCTGCATGCTTAGATAGTCTTTGGTATGTAGATAGTGGAGGCTCCAGGCACATGACAGGATGTAAAGTCCTACTCAAAGATTTCAAAATTCATGGAGGGGGTGATATATCCTTTGGGAATAATAGTAAAGGGAAAGTTCTGGGGTCTGGTACAGTGCAGTCTGGAAATGTAAAATTTGAAAATGTCAATCTGATAGACAATCTGAAATTCAACCTCCTGAGTGTCTCACAAATGAGTGATAAGGGGTATGGGTCATTCTTCACAAAGGAGTGTTGTAGGATTGTTGGACCAGAAATGGTTGAAAAGATTGAAGCAATAATAAAAACTGGAAAAACAAAACTTGTTGCTCAAAGAAGTGGCAATGTTTATGTTGTTGATATGTCAAAAGAGTGTCCCAGAGCTGATGCCTGTCTGTTCTCAGCTGCCTCTAACAAAGAGACAGAACTTTGGCACAGGAGACTGGGGCACACAAATCTCAAGACAATCACTGAAATTTCAAAAAATGGCCTTGTAAGAGGCTTGCCACAAAAATTGTTTTCATGTCCTGAGCATTGTGTTGCCTGTTTAAAAGGAAAACAACATAAAAGCTCCTTTAAGTCCATTGAAGAGTCCAAAATAACCCAGTGTTTGCAAATGCTGCACATGGATGTGTTTGGCCCAGTTCAAGTCATGAGTCTCAAGAAAAAGAGATATTGTTTGGTTATTATTGATGACTTCTCTAGGTTTACATGGACTTTCTTTTTACACTCAAAAGATGAGACTGCAGGCATTTTGCAAGACTTTGTGACACAGGTTGAAAAGCAATTTTACCTTCCAGTAAAAGTCTTCAGGAGTGACAATGGCACAAAATTCAAAAATAAGGAGTTGGATGCCTTCTGTGTGAAGAAAGGGATTGTAAGGCAATACAGCATCCCTAGAACACCAGAGCAAAATGGGGTAGTTGAAAGAAAGAACAGAACTTTGATTGAGGCTGCTAGAACCATGCTTGCTGATTCAGGTTTGCCATTAACTTTTTGGGCAGAGGCAGTAAACACTGCTTGCTATGTCCAAAACAGAGTTTTAATAAACCCCAGGCACAAAAAGACTGCCTATGAAATTCTGTATAAAATCAAACCACTGATCTCATACTTCAAGGTATTTGGCTGCTCATGCTTTATTTTGAACTTAAAAGATTCCATCTCAAAATTTGCAGCCAAAGTAGATTGTGGTTATCATCTGGGATACTCAACCACTGCCAAGGCCTACAAAGTGTTTAATACACGGACCAAAGCAGTGGAGGAGACCTTGAATGTAAAGTTCAATGAACTTTCATCAATGAAAATCCCAGCAAATCCTGCAGATTTGTTTGATCTTGAAAAATTCACTTTTGAAAATACTGCTGTCAAGACTAACAGTGCAGGTCCATCAGAGGATTCAACACCAGACTATGGGTATGAAATCATCATCCCTCAAAAGTCTGCTACAATGGGAAAATCATCAGTTGTTCAAAACAGCTGTCAAAGCTCAACCACTGCTACCTCAACAGTTGTTGACCAAAGTAGCTCATCAACCACTGCTTCCACATCATCAAACACTGCTGACAAAAGTCCCCAAACAGTGGATAAAAGTCAGCATGTGTCCTCACCATTACCTCCTATTCCACCACCTTTTGAAGCCACTGCTGGGTCATCAAAGTCACCACCAGTGGTTAGCTCAGATGATACATATCTGCAGCCTTCACCAACAAATGCCATCATACCATACCAAGGAGATTTAATCTTCTTGAGATCTCATCCACCTGATCATATTATTGGCAACATCAATGAAGGGGTGCTCACAAGAAGCCAAACCCAAAACATTTGTCTTTTTGCTGGTTTTCTATCACTCCATCAGCCAGTCAAGTACCAAGAGGCACTGAAAGACAATAGCTGGGTAGAAGCCATGCAAGAAGAGCTCCAACAGTTTAAAAGACAACAAGTATGGGAGCTTGTACCACTGCCAGAAGATGTAAGTCCCATTGGCACAAAGTGGGTCTTCAAAAACAAAACTGATGAAAGGGGCATTGTTGTCAAGAATAAAGCCAGGCTTGTGGTTCAAGGTTACAGACAGGAAGAGGGGATTGATTATGATGAAACACTTGCCCCTGTAGCAAGATTGGAAGCTATAAGACTGTTCCTGGCCTTTGCTGTCAACCACAACATGAAGGTGTTTCAAATGGATATCAAAAGTGCTTTCCTCTATGGTACAATTCAAGAAGAGGTGTATGTCTGTCAACCTCCAGGTTTTGAGGATCCATTTTATCCAGATCATGTCTACAGGCTAAACAAAGCCTTGTATGGCCTGAAACAAGCACCTAGGGCCTGGTATGAAACTCTTTCCACCTTTCTACTCTCAAATGGTTTCAAAAGAGGTACCATTGATAAAACATTGTTTCTAAAATGGAGAGGGAAGGATTTAATGATTGTCCAAATTTATGTGGATGACATTATCTTTGGAAGCACATGTAATAAAATGTGTGAAGAGTTTAGGGAACTCATGACAGCTGAGTTTGAAATGAGTGCAATGGGTGAGCTGCAATGCTTTCTTGGTCTCCAAGTTCAGCAAATGCAAAATGGAACTTTCATTCATCAAAGCAAATATGCTAAAGAACTTTTAAATAAATTTGATATGAATGATTGTAAACCATGCAGCACACCCATGGCAACAAATAAGCTTGTCATGTCTGATGAAAAGGATGAGCTGATTGACCAAACACTTTATAGAAGCATGATTGGGTCTTTACTGTACCTAACTGCATCTAGACCAGACATCATGTTTGCAACATGTGTCTGTGCAAGAAGTCAATCAGCTCCCAGAAAATCAAACCTCATTGCTGTAAAAAGGATCTTCAGATACATAAAAGGTGCTCCCACACTTGGTATCTGGTATCCAACTAATGGGAATATCAAGCTTTCAGGCTTTTCAGACAGTGACTTTGCTGGATGTAACACCACAAGGAAGTCCACTTCAGGAGGGTGCCAGTTTCTAGGCGATTGCTTGGTCTCTTGGCAAAGCAAAAAGCAAGCAGCTGTTTCAACATCCACTGCTGAAGCTGAATACATTGCTGCTGCAAGCTGTACAACCCAACTCCTGTGGCTTCAAAATTAGTTGTTGGATTTTGGTATCACTGCCTTAAAGACACCACTCATGTTGGATAGCCAGGCAGCAGAAAATATCATCAAAAATCCAGTTTCCCATTCAACCACCAAGCACATCGACATCAGACATCACTTTGTGAGGGATTGCTATGAAAAAGGTTTGATTTCTCTGCATCATGTTCCAACTAAAGCCCAGCTGGCAGATGTGCTCACAAAAGCATTAGATACAGCCACCTTTGAAAGATGGTAGCAAAAAGGTTGATGTTACCCAAAATGCACTTGATGAAGCTATAGCAAGTGTAAAAAGGGACAGAGCGGCAAAGGATATGTCAAGGTGGAATAAGGAGAAAAGAGCTTACATGGAGCTGAATGCGCAAGGTTGTTCTGGGCTAAAGGATGTTCAAAATCCTGAGCTAAAAAGAAATCCCACTAGAAAAGTGAGGGAACCCAAGTCCACACCATCCAGACTCACAAAGCATACTCCTAAACCACCATCCAAAAGCCTCCAACATCAAATCTCCACCCAAACAGTTGTTGTAACTCCTGTTGTATCAACATCTGCTGGTACTTCAGTTGTTTCAACATCTGTTATCACTTCAACACACACCACTTCAACACATACCACAACCACTGTCTTACCACCACCACCATCACCACCAAAAACAACCTCACCACCATCGCCTCCTGCCAAAAAGCAGAAGACAACAGATGTTACAACATTTGTTGTAATGACAACAGTGGTTGAAACACCAGTTGTTTCAACAGCTGTTAGTCAATCACAAACCACTGCCACTCAAATCACCACCACTGATCCACCCAAAACATCATCTGCCTCTCCTAAATTAAAAAGGAGAAGGATTTTCATACCAGATGATGATTCACCATCACCACCACCAACATCTTCAAAATCTCTATCTCTTGTTTCAATACCTAAGCCTGTTCCTCTCTCATCAGCTCCGGTACAACAATCAATCCCAGTCATTACTCCTGCAGGTGTCCAATTTCCTCTAGAACTTGAAGCAGTTAGAGAAGAGATCAAATCCTTCTACTATGAGGATGACCCTGCTAAAAGGAAGTTGCCATCAGTTAAAGGATATCTAAGGCCAAACAATATTGAAGAATATTTGAAAGTCAAAGCTAAACAAGCAGAGGATATCTCAAAAAGAAATGCACAAGGAAAATTTGATAGAGAAATTCAGCAGAATTACCAATTCTTGCTCACACAAGTCAGATCCTTAGAGCAATTTGCCAAAAATGTATGTCAACAGATCTCAGAGAGAGCAGATGAAACTTTGAGAAAAGACTACATTGAAAGCATCATGGCAACCAAAAAGTACAAGGGAGAAAAGCACATGTACAAGGAGTGGACCATTTTTGAACTTGAAAATGAAGCAGCCAGGATTCAGGAAATGATAAAGAATAAGGTCAAACATACTCCTCCAGATTGGGCAAAGTTCAAAAAGAATGTACCTGATAAAAAGGTAGAGCTGAGGAGAATGAAAGAGGAATTAGCTGCTGCTGATTATGGGTCTTTGAATCAAGTATTGAGATGGAAAGAAGATAGAGTCAGGGCTACTTACAAAAGCTTGGAGAAATTAAGAAAGACAGATCCTACTGCTCCACAAAAGCCTGACTATCCTGAAGCAGAGGCTTCAAGAAGATAGAGTCAGGGCTACGCATTCGAAATTTAATTCTCCATCTTATGGAGTTAAAACCTGATACTAAACTACTTCAAAAATTCAGATTTCAAGCTCTTGGCTTGAAATTCCTTTTTAACACTTTTGACCAAAAATATCGCTTTTAACAATAATTCTAAATATGCGTACCTGGCTCGAGTCATAGGATTGACCCGTTTAAATATCTTTCACTGTTAATTTCTAATTAATACCAACGCGAACCGTATGATATTTCCTGTAATCACAAAACTCAACAAGCGATCATCAATTAATATTGTCAAATGATCTTGCCAATGTCATTTGACCCGTTTAGTCCGAACGACCATTTTCCATTATGAGATGATATCTAGTTACCATCTCCTACTTTTACCCATTCCGGTTTACACCATAACGTAGTGTTTCAAAATTTCTTATTAGTTCATCGTCACATAACTAATTTACCAATTTACCCTTTTTTGCCATTGTTTATGATTTCTCACCATTACACTTGTTCCGACTCATATTATTTGCGTCGGAACATTGTAATTCTATTACTAACTTTTCCTTATTCATTTTCAATACATACAACTGATGTATACTAAAAAAAAGGGTGTAAGCTTTTACTTACCTCGCATCCAAATTACGCTTTCCTTTTCGTACTTGCTCCGTTTGACCCGCTTCATTCCCAAGCCTCCATCTAGCTTGTCAAGAGTCAAACTATCATCATAATTCACAAGGTGGTTAGATTAGTCATTATAACCATGACTATTCCGCCTTATGTCTTTTCTATGTCAGAACTACTATTCGAATCCGTCCATGGTTAGTTTAACTTTTCAAAAGTTAACTACCCTTAATTATATGATATGTGCATATAAGCTAAATCGACTTCATAATTAAAATTTGTATTACCCCACATCACACGTAATTAGTCGAACTAGGAAATTACGCGCTTGATTCATAATTTCAACATATGAACATTGTGGGCATAATTTATAACATCAACAATCAAGTTTCGTATCACAGAAAATATGCTGTTTTTGGTGACCTGTTTAACCTGTTTACAAGTCTTCAAAAATTATGATTTTTTTATGTGACATACCTCTCGGAGGGTTAGGACTTGTGTTAAAATTTTAAGATCTAACTCTTTACCAAAAATTCATAAAAATTCATTTACTAAGCTGCAATCAGATTCATCACTTCTGACTGCAGCTTACGAAAAAATTCATTTAAAATTCCTCGTTTATCCGATTGACGAAATTCCAATTGGAGCATTTTGGAATTACCTGATGCTACCTACATTAAAAATTTGAGATCATAATTCAATTCTTAAATTGAGTCATGACATTCGTAATGGGCTGCAAATTCTGCCAGAAAACGCAGCCTGAACCTTCGATACCGAAAAATTCATAAAACATTCAATTTTCGTCAAAAAAATGCCATTCCAGTGGGGTTTTAAAGATATTTCCTGGAATTATATTTTAGACTCAAGAAACACATGTTTTTATCACGTTTTGTCCACGTTACAGCCAATACAAGTCGGCTGTAAATTCTGATTAGAAGCTGTTTGAATTCAGCTTTCAATTAAAACATGTTTATGACATTATAACTGTCACACCCCTTTCTGCGGCGGAAGCACGAGGTGTGATCATGAAAGTTTCTCATTGCATACGAAAGGTAAACATACTATATGCTCAAAATAACTTCAAACATTACATTACCAAAACATAAGTCAAGTGTTTACAACACGTGATAGCATATTGTCTTAAGAGTTACAACTTTATTTAGCGAAAATAAAACATAGCGACATCCACGAGCATAAGTAAGACCGCGCGCACATCCACCTTTAATTACCTAAAATACATGTGAGTTTTGGAAAAACATCAACATAATGTTGGTGTGAATTCATGCAGTTTTTGTATTGAACGTTTGTATACTTTGTATGAAAAACATGGTATGTATTTTGTTTCAAAACGCGTATTCATGAATGAGTCAAGTATCTCTATATGTATCAAGTGTTAATGGGTTGCAAAGCCATTAACATGTGACACGACATAGGAAGTCACCAAACCATAGGCATTTTTCTATAGTCGATTCACGACTGAGACACAAAAACACTACTTGGTTCTAGTTGTCACCAAGAGTGGGGCTGCCCTGAAACCCATTAGATCTAACCTTTTGTTCTGCGGTCTTAGTATGTACACGATTAATGGTGCTTATGGTACCCTATTCGTGACACGATTTCTCGTATCAATTCTTGGCACTAGTTTTCGCCAAGAGTACTTCTCGTTTCAGTACACAACATACCAATTTGTAAATATTAAAGTATTTGTAACATGTATTTCACCCCCGAGTTATAAAACTAAAAACAGTTAAAAGAAAAGGGGGAGCATGAACTCACAACTTTGCGTTCCTGTGCGTCGTAAACTTCACCGGATTTGCTTAATTAACGTCGTAACCTATACGCGTTTTCTTAACGTTAGTCACTAGACTTGCGTCGCACAAGTACAGTCACTCTCTTCTGTGTATATTTTCTTGTGTTAAAAATATTTTATATTTTTAACTAAATGTCTTACTTATATTATTTTCTCAAAAATAAATATAAGCTTTTTGTATTTTGCACTTTGCACCCGAATTATGTATCTTGTATGTTGTATGTGTATGTTTGTATTTTTACTCGTTACGAGTATCTCCAAGTCATATTATTTTTACTCTAAAAATAATATATACCTAGTTCACAAAATAATCACATAATCACACAAGCGATAAATATATATTCTGAATATATATTTAACAAGTTTTATTTATGAAAATCCACCTCCGATGTTTGGAAATTTTGTAATAAAAATCATGGCGAAGTTTGTTTGGAAAACAAATCAAAAATATATTCATAACACTTGTCACCAAAAATATTGTAAGTGTTATTTTCTGGAAAAATTTCGCCAGAGTTTCCTCTGTAACTGGAGGTGGCCACGCTTACTAGCGTATCATTTTCTTTTAAAATTCAACCAATCAATTTTTCCATCATCAAAATACCATCTTTAAATATCAAACTAGTCAAAATAAACACAAATCGCATACACATGAACTTGCAAGTTGTGTAAAATTATGTAGTAACTCTTCAACACATTTAGTAGGTTTTTCCATCTCTAAAAATAAAGTCGGTTTCTTGGAAATCTTATTTTTAAAGAATATGAAGTTTTACAACTTCTAGTCGGTTTTTGCGAAAATTATTTCTTTGTTAAAACTTTTGTTACACTAGTGCCCACACACTTGTTTGTTCACAAAAACACCTCTATTTCATGAAAGATCCGGTTTTAAAACATTGTTTCGTCTTACAGTTGGTTTTTCGAAAATACCACTTGTAGATCTTTAGATCTACTAGTTTAGAACTTCATTTTACAAGAAAAATTCCTTTTACGCAAGTTCATGTTATTATGTAGTAGTGTTCATCATCTTGCCCTTTTTATACTTTAACATACACTAGTCCATACTCTATGAACAAAACCTAGCCGGGTTAGATGACTATCCGAACTACTACTAGCATTAAACAACACAAAATAATCATCACAAAACAAGTTTAACAAGTTTTACACCATTACTTTCCTTTTATCCATTAAGTTCATCATTTTACAAGACTTTTAGTTGGTGATCTTTAGTGTTTATGATTTTTAGCCATTAAATCATCTATTAACCATCATAAACGAAAACAAGAAGATGTTTAGAAGCACTTACTACTAGCACAAGGCTAGGGGAGTTCAAGAGGACAAAAGAGGTGGATAAAAGCAAATGAAGAAGGTCCTTCAAGATCCGCTTGCACCGAGCTTCGTTAGTGGCCTTCTTACTCCTCAATATCACCTTGGAATGGATGGATGAGTTGGAAAATGAGGGGGCGGTGGTGCTTGGTTGGGCCGAGAACAAGGGAGGGAGAGAGGGAAGTGAAGATGGAGTGATGAAATGGTGGTATTTATAGACCTTCCATATAGCATATTCCTGGCATATTCCTGGCATATTCCTGGCATATTCCTGGCATATTCCTGGCATATTCCTGGCATATTCCTGGCATATTCCTGGTATATTCCTGGTATATTCCTGGCATATTCCTGGTATATTCCTGGTATATTCCTGGCATATTCCTGGCATATTCCTGGTATATTCCTGGCATATTCCTGGCATATTCCTGGTATATTCCTGGTATATTCCTAGCATATTCCTGGCATATTCCTGGTATATTCCTGGCATATTCCTGGGTTTGCTGCGTTGTCTGCGTTTTGCAGTGTAAGCATTGTGTCGCGTAGGAACACACGGTACGCGCTTAAACTTGAAAAATAACGTTTTTAAGCGTTTTAATTTATTTTTCAACACGAACCTGATTAAAATAAAATTTTAATCATAACAGAATATTTGTGGGATTAAATATTATCCGGGCGGCCGCCAACGTTCGTTTCGCAGTTTTGTCGTAATTAGTTCTTTAGTTCAAATAAACATGTTTTCGCCATACCGAATCCTTCGAAACTTATTTCTAAGTTATGTAAGAGATATTTAGGGTATATTTGGCTTACGTCACAGTTCTGGAGTGTACGTCGCGTTAAAATGATTGCGTTTAAGCACCAGTTTGCGTATAACCTTCCAGAAAGTGATTTAAAGCTTGAAATCGGTATCGAATCAAATTGTTCGGTTGTTCGGTTAGATACCGATTCGTTAAAGTGCTTAATAAGCATTTAAAGTGTCGTTAGTGTTATTTTTAGTGACACAAAGAATTCCCGTCACTTAGGGAAATATTCTGGATGATAAAACGACATCTCTGCACAATATTTATGTTGTTAAAAGCTGAATTGTGCTGAATTTAATAAAGTTCTGCACTTAAAGTGTGTTTCGGGTGCCTTTTAGTGCGTGCTTTAGCTTTCGTAACGACCATAAATTAAACCCTTATATGTACTCTTGGGTTTTAATGTACCTTTGTCGTAGGACCTACACCTAGGCCTCAATTCTAATGTCTGACTGCTTTCTGCAGTTCCGTTGACACAGTGTGTCTTACCGGTGAGTTTACTAATATTTCTGACGCAACGCTCTCGTTTATGCATAAAGCAATATTTTATAGTATACAACGTGCATGAATTCACTTGTTTAGTGTGTTTTCAGACATTGCTGACAATTAAGCACATAATTGCAATCATTAAATAATAATTAAAGTGTACGGAAATTACCGGTTTGTGCCAGTTGTCACAATAACACTATCTTTAGCAAATCAGAACCCTAAAATCATCACATGCACGAACTTAGCATCAACAAATCTAAATTTACTTCATGGTGATCATGAATTCCCAAGAATTAGACCTAATTTCATCATATACTTGTCTAGGGTTTGTTCCTAGACACTATATTGTTCCTATATCATATACATAACAAACATGCATCAACAATTTCTGAATTCTCTAAGTTAATCAGAATTTCAAGTAGTGATTTTCTATCAAATTTCACATACCTTATGATCTCCTTGCAATGGGGATCACCAATCTAAGCTCAGATTTCGTTTTGGGATGGATTTGAGCCTTCAATTTGTGAATTTTGTGCCAGTTAGGGTTTGTGGGAGAAACCTGGTCGCTCCCCTGCGTTTTATACGAAGCAGACAAGTGTGTGTCTGGTGTATTTTTGATATTAACATGTCAAGTTTCACACTTGACAACTTTAGTCTCTCCAATTTCGTTTTTATTTTATTTTAAGTGTTTAACCCACTCATAAGTCACTATCTAACTAGGTTAGAATTATTCCTAGTTAGTTTATTTTGCTTATTTACCGACATAATATTAGTAATAAAAGAATTTATATTTTCCGGGTGTTACATCACAGTTTATCACCTAAATTCATATTACTTAACTAGGTTAATTATTCCTAGCCAACTTAGTAGGTTCGGGAAGTTAAAAACCCGTTTTTTTTTAAGTCCCGTTAGCTCGGGCTCCTTATGAACTTTTGTCTTCTCAAGTCGTTTGCTCTCTTTTTATTTATTATTAGGCTTATTTATTTGAATCCTAATAATTTCAGGGTTAATCTTTTCTACTAACGGTATTCTACCCGCTCTTTAGTATTAACGGGGTTTAATTACCAAACCCATTTTCGGGGTGTTACAAGTCTACCCCCCTTAAAGAGGTTTCGTCCCCGAAACCTTATTTACGTATTTCTTTTAATTTAGACTAAACAAACTTAGTTTCGTTTTCAAGATATTCATCCGTTCCTTTCGATCTAACATTTTAATTTATATTGACGCGTACGTCTTTCATGTGTAAGGCCTCGCGAGCCGTTATTTTTAGCTTATATCCTTTATCGACCGAGTTGTCACTTGACCACTCATTCGCGTTAGTCTTGTTAACCTGTTTTATCCCGCGCTTGTCTTATATTAACAAGCGCTTGGTATTTGTCATGACACTATCTTGACTTCGAATAGTTTTATCGACTAGACTAATTAGTCGCCGTCACTTAATATCTCGTCACCCGGGTATACTATTTTACCATCTCTGGCCTAATGTGTGTTTAAGATTTTCTAATTCACCTCATACCACTTATGTTTTGTTAAAACGTTGCTTTTGACTAAAACTAAATTTTTAGTTTACGTTTCCTCTTTGTCTTACGTCTTCCCTCATTTCTAGGAATGTTACTTCCGAGGATCTATTCCTTTTTCGCTGTCATTTCGATAATGACTTCGCCCTTTTTGTGACGTAACACAATTTAAAAAAAAAATTGTGGATTCTTTTGTCAATTTATCCGTTTAAATGTTTAGTGAAATTCTTCACTTTCGTTAACCAGACTCCTCGTGATCTCTTTGCTTTAACCCGTTCGATAACTTAGCGAAACTCATCGCTTTTATACTAACTGATGTACTGAAAATGGGTGAATTAAAAACAACTAAAATTACCCTAAACTAGACTCTCTAAGTTTTAAATTTATAAAACTAAGACTCTCTAAACCCTAAACCACACGACCGGCAAGTGTACCGATCGATGCAGTATAGCCTAAGGAAGTCCGAGTATCGAACCCAAGAGACTCTACTGATTACGCTAACGACTCTATTCTAGACTTAGACTGACACGACCTGACTAATTGTTTATTGATGGGGGGGGGGGGGTTTCTAAATATCCTAAAATTATAATTAAAAATAAACTAAATTAACTAAACGAACTAGACACGAACTCACACGAAAGCTGAACTCAAGGATGATGAAGGAACTACCTAGACAGGAATCCTGATTGCTTTTAGTTATGATTATAATTGGAAGTTGTCTGCTATGGAACCGGGATCTTAAAATTCTCACCTCTCGGGAAATCTAAGGACCCCTAATCCTTCTCAAGAGCACGCTAAGATCCCCTAAAGGTTGTTAAATTACCGGTTATTAGACTCCTTTACAAGACATCTAATGGGTTTATAAAAGTATCCTACAAGGCTCACTCCCTTACGAGACCTAAACCTAGGATAGGTTTGTTTTCTCAGCTAGATTTTCTAGACAGCAGCCAAAAGGTTAACTTCCTAAGAAGGACCCACCTTGCGGTTTAATCACTTAGACCTAGCAATAATCTCGCACCTTACAGCTATTGACGATTAGTAGAACACTTGATTTTATAAAAATACCAATTATTACTTCTAAGGTTTATCGGCCGATTTAACCCTAAAGATTCAAGATTTATTACGTGATATAGACAGTCACCAAAATCTAAAACCTAGCATGACTCTATTATGTGATAAAGACCGTCACCAAGATTCATGCGAAGCAATAATCAATAATTAAACAACATCAAGCACGCAAACACATCTAACTGATAGAACAAACCGTTTACAATTTATAAACTATCCATAGCATTCAAAAATCCAAGAATAATCAAAGCATATGCAATCATTCAACCATGTCTAGGTAGTAACAAGAAATCTAGCCGCTAAACATGATCAAAAGCAAAGTATCAAACATTATAAATTCTGAATTCATCTTGCAACAACGTAAAACGAACGAAGAACAAAGAAACAGGAAGTTTAAACCCGTAATCTCTACTTCCGAGCGCTCCCGAATGTTACCCGACGATTCCCAGTGATCCAAATGCTTCCACAGCCTTCACAACAGCCTCCAAGATGTCCAAACAACTCTAAAATTCGTCCAAAGTTCGTAATTGATGATCTTCCCCCGGCTGTGTTGTTGATGATCATATTTAAAACCAAGAAACCCTAATTTTCATGCTGCTGAAGTCGGTTACACGAACATAGTTGCCTCGCGGCCCGCCTGAGAATGAAGTTAAGTCAAAGCGGGCCGCGCACGTCTCAGTTTTTAGAAATCTTTGTTTTAAGTTGATTCGGCCCGCCTGAGAGTGTCTCATAAGCTGAATCGGGCCGCCTGAACCCTTCAGAACTGTATTTTCGCTTCGTTTCACTCCCGAGCTCCTTGATTTCCATTCCATCCTTTCGCCTTTCCATATTTTCAGTCGTTTCTGCTTCTTTTGGCTGTAAAGACCTGGAAAACATAAAAACATCAAGAGTATGTACAATCTACGCTAGAAACGGACAAAATACGATTATCTAATGTCTAAAACGGACGCGAATAAAGATGTATTTTACAATACATCAAATATCCCCACACTTAATCTTTTGCTTGTCCCTAAGCAAAATCCTAAGCAACATGTCAACTTAAACACTTAACAATAACGTAAGTCTCGAACAAGTTATAACGCGAACTACGAAATCATCAAGCACAGCGGTTTCGCAAGACTTACAACGTTCAAAAGGTTGACGAATCATAATATTTAAATGAAAACGGGCCTACCTAATCAAGTCTTTCTTACCTTCAAGCAATCAACTATGCACTGTCAACACCCCTCACAATGTCACTCATCCCTCGGCTAATATTATGTAATTTTGAGTGAACTCTCAAAACCGAACTATGAAGCATACTATAATAAGCTTGTACGTCAATCAGATTTCCACCTAATTGTTAAAACTCGACATGGATCAAAAGGACTTCAACGGGTAGGTAACGTAAGGGCTAAAGGTAGGGGTTTTTTTTTTCTTTTTTTCATTTTGGGAAAATATGGCTAAACACGTAAACACACGAAAAACCGGATATGCACGAAACAAAATACTAACATATTGGTCATTTTGACCTACAACTTTATTCCTTTTTTTTTTCTTTTTCTCATCTTTTTTTTTTCTTTCTTCACAAATATAAAAATCACGAAACACGATCCGGTTATCAAAACACAAACGGGTAACAAATGAATGGCTAGGCTCAAAGTGGTATCTAAGAGTAGTGGTGAAACGGGTCAAACACAATGGCTACAAAAACAAGGTGATCCTAATGCCTCTATCATATCCATGCCAAGTCCTAACTGAAGGTCTCAAACTGTATCAAAACGCACAAGTTCTAAAGTAATGCAACAAGTCGGTAAACACACATGAAACGAAAGTAGTGAACAAATAAATATGACACATGTAAAGGATCAAATCTCACTATCATGTGGTGAATAAAGGCTACCGATATCGACAATGCACAATCAATTTACTTTCGGCTCCATCCACTATCCTAGGCATCCCAAAACCTTTTACTCCCAAAAACCGATTTAGTCAACCTACTATCCCGCAACTTAAAGAAACATGTGCTTTCCAACTCGTAAATTCGACAATTAAACCGTTTTTTGACCGATGTTTTAAAAGGTTCTTGTTTTCTACGCGCTAAAGGACCGGGACTCGCAACAAACTTTTTTTTTTCAATTTTTTCGATTTTTTTTTTCAATTTTTACGACTCAAGACCCTACTAACTAGACACTAAATGATCCCATCCCCACACTTAAACATTGCATTGTCCCTAATGCAAGGATGAAAACACGACTCCTAAAACCTAAAAATCAAAAATAAGAAAAGAAATAAAAGAAATACAAAGTATACAAGTGGAACGACTTAGCTGAATAAATATGTGAGACTGTCAGTATGCCAGTCGATACCACATATGCCCTCCAATCCAAAACGCGCTCAGCAAACTGTACTAACTCGGACACGCGAACGGAAGCGGCACAAACAACGACCTAAAACAATCAACTCAACTACCAACATAATATATATATCATCATATCAACAATCATCCATCAATGTCAACCAACCCCCAAAACCTATCCAACCTGTATATAATATCAAGTACAGACCAAAATATGAGGATAAAAAACAGCATAAAATAAAAATAAAAGATATAGGCTCCATAAGCACTGCTGTGTATCCTCATGCTCCTCCTGCTCCACCCTGCTGATCACCTGCAGGATCCTCCTGCTGTGGCTGCCAAGCTGCTGGCGCCTGCAAGTGGAAGTGATCATAAATAACCTGTAAACCCTCTCGCATCTCCTATCTAACCTGCTCCACTCTATCATATAAACCCTCCAACGTCAACGGCTCTGGCCGCGGCTGCCTAATGGGGCGCTCACGTGCTGGCAACTGATGCCGCTGCAATGGCGCCCGAATACGCTGTGGTGTCCCAGCCTGCATCGCCTCTGCCGCGGCCGAACCTGGTGGAGGTGGCACCTGCTGCCCCTCATTCACGGCCTCCCATGCCGGTGGCGTATCTACCGTCACTATCCTCGCCAGCTGTAGACTCTTCAACTCCATAAGTGATGGAGCTGGTCCTAAACGCATCAACTCAGACGGATAATCAGCAAACACACCCAAATGCGCCGCCAACCTCGTAATATACGGGCCACAATACAACCTCGCATTCCTACCTGCCTTCTTCGGCCTCGCCAACGACCACGCCAAAATACTTGCTAGATTCGCTGGCCTCCCCTCAACCATGCACATCAAACAGAACAAGCTATGCTGATTCACTTTGTCTCCCTCATACCTACCAATCAACGTCGATGCTAAGATCTTATGCACAAACTTATGAAGCGGATCCCTAATATCAGATGCTACCATATTGCTCGAATATGGTGTGGTAGCAATAGTCGCCCAAAACCTCTGAAGATCCCCTGTCATAACACAAGAATCCTTCCTCTCCTTCACAACCTGCCTCAATAAACTCCTAAACTCGTCCGACTCAACCTCCTGACGCGAATAGAAACCAGATGCCTCAGCAAATTGTGGCAATGTCATATTGAAAATCCTTCTCCCCAGCACAAACGAAACCACATCAGGCTCATCGAAACCCCCTGGATGTCTATAATAGAACGTGGAATGAAACTCCATAGTGAGCTGGTGGTACTGTGGCGCGTCACACTCTAACGCCATCCTAAACTTCGACCCTAACAACTGCTCTAATCTCTCCACCTGCCCCAACTGCCTCACAAGATCCCAGTCAATCCTCCTAAACTCTAACATATTCAACTTCTTGATCGTATTATACTTCAAATACTCCGGTGACCCAAAAGTGAACCGTAATAATGGGCTATCTACCAATTTAGTACTCTGCCCGTGAGGAATCCCGTCATCCCTGTACGACACCTCTCTCAACGGTCCATCCGCCTGCTCCTGTACTCTCGTACCGCGCCTCTTGCGCTTCCCTCCTGCAGACGACCCTTCACCTGACATCCTGTTCAATCAAATTCAAATAGATATGCAAAACAGGTGAACACTTAGCAAACACAAGCTATTTTTTTTTTGGTTTTTTAATTTTTTTGGAATTTTTAAGAATTTTTCTGAATTTTTTTTTATAATAATATAATATAATAATACTATAATAATATACAGTCGAACGACGGCCGTATAGCATTTCATTCGCGGCCGTTATTCGATACAAGCACATATTGCATAATCAACTTGAAACTAAGCCAAACCTCGCCCGAATGGAGATTGAGTACGAGCGAAGTGGCTTAAAGTCAAGCGACGCAATAGTACGCGCAAAACGACACTCACACAACTCTAAAACGACTCGAAAGACTCAAACCGACCCTAAACGACACTAAATACGACACTACGACGCAAAACACATTAGATAAACCTAAACGACTCAAAACGACGCACATCAACCCTAAAAACGACACATTTGACTCACTATACAAAAATTTACACTTTTACCCCCTCCCGGCACTTTGCTCGCCCTCGAGCAATCCCAAGTGCCGAGAAACAATCCAAAACCAAAGCGTGGAAGCAACGGACAACGGCGTGAGTTTATGTGAAAAAATTTATACTTTAATGTCGAACTATGCACAACCGCATCCCCACACTTGTTTTTTAACAACGCCAAAAGACACTCTTTCAAACTATTCCATTTACCAATCACATGCCAAAAATTTATTTCGCGTTCAAAACCTCCCCCCTATTTTTATCGTAATCCCATTCCTCTCACCTCTCAAAACATCCAATCAATCCAACAAAAACGCCATCCCGAACCACCCACACCCAGAATATATGCTAACCAATATCATAACCACACAAAACGTACTAAATTAACGAATAACAGACTTGACCCGACATATTCTTTACTAAACAAACTGGACTAAAACAGACCTAATAGACCCTAAATTAGAACCTCAGACTGCAGACCTGCAGACATCCGAACAAACCAAAACACAACACAACTGACCCAACTACAGACTCGACAACGTCACTAAATCGGACTCAGACAAACTACTGACTCGAAACATAACAATGATGCAGGATACATACCTCAGTGACGTATGGATGTGTAAATGAGCAAACAGGGGTACAGTAGTGGCTGCTGATTATCGAATGGTGCTGATGGCAGGTGGTGGTGCAGGGCGGAGGTGACAGTGGTGGTTGATGGTGGGTCAGTGGTGAATGGGGGTGATTGAGGTTGGATGAAGCGGGAAATGGTGAGTTGGAGATCGAAACAGGAGGTGGAAATGGTGAAGATGGGGGTGGGTGAATATTTATGAGAGAGGTGGTGGAGATGGGCGGTGCAGGTGGTGGAGATGGGGGTGGGTTTGAGTGTAATTCGCCAGAGAGGGAAGGGTTTAGTGATTTTAGGGTTCCAAATGACCCCGATTTGGGGTTCTGTGATGTTATCGACATATTGTCCTCGGGCGGCCCGCTTTATATGTAATTTAAGCTGAGGCGGGCCGCGAGTGTCCATTATTTCAAAAATCTCTTAAAGTCCAAACGGCCCGCTTTGGATGTTAGTTATATGTTGAGGCGGGCCGCATGGACAGTAAAAGTCTGCTGTTCAGCTTACAGCAGCAGCAGGTTTCATTAATTTTGATTTTTTATAAATTCCCAAACTGCCCCTGCCCTTTTATTTGTCGTTTTTAGCGTTAAATGTACCTGGGAAACTGTCACTTTGTCGATCTCGCCCACGTGAGAGTAATGTAACCTGCAAAAATACTCACGACACACAAAAGACGCAAAAATACGGAAATTGATGAAAACTCACGAAACACGATGCAACGACACACAAACACTAAACTAATGACACGACACGGACAACGACTCAATGTACAAACTATACACTCGAGTTTTCACTCGAGAAACTACGTGGTGGTTTCCGGAATGTCTTCGAGAGGAGTTTCCTCCCTCTCGACGTCGTCAATAAGCACTCCTAAATAATGCTTCAAGCGGTGGTCATTCACTTTCCACGACTCATCACTCTCCTTATTGTATAGCTCGATCGCACCATGCAGAAACACTTCCCTCACTACATACGGTCCCGTCCACTTCGACTTCAACTTCCCGGGAAACAACTTAAACCTCGAATTGTAAAGAAGCACCTTATCACCAACCTTGAACTCCTTCAACCCCTTAAGCTTCCGATCATGCAACGCCTTCGTTTTCTCTTTAATACTCCACGAACGCTCATACGCCGCATCCCTAAGGGCTTCCAATTCATGAATTTGGAAGTATCTTCTCCTAGCGGCCTCAGTCAAATCTAAATTCACCGTTTTGAGTGCCCAAAGAGCCCGATGCTCTAACTCGACCGGTAAATGGCACGCCTTCCCATAAACGATCATAAACGGCGTCGTACCTAAGGGCGTTTTATAGGCGGTGCGGAACGCCCATAACGCATCGTCCAACTTGTCGGACCAATCCTTCCGACTCTTCCCGACCGTCTTCTCTAAAATCCTCTTCACACCTCGATTCGCGTTCTCCACTTGACCGCTCGTTTGCGGATGATACGCGGTAGACAAGCGGTGCGTAACTCCATATCTCTCCAACGCCTTCTCCATAACGGTATTGCAAAAATGCGTACCGCGATCACTAATAATTGCCCTAGGAGTACCAAATCGCGTAAACAACTTCTTTAAGAACCTCACCACCACTCGTGCTTCGTTCGTAGGAAAAGCTTGAGCTTCCACCCACTTCGAAACATAGTCTATCGCAACGAGGATGTACCTATTCCCATTCGAAGGAGGGAAAGGTCCCATGAAATCAATACCCCAAACGTCAAAGATTTCCAACACTTGAATAGGATTCTGGGGCATCTCATTCCTGAATGAGATATTTCCAGTACGCTGACATGCATCACAAGTACGCTGACATGCATCACAAGCCCTAACAAACGCCTGAGCGTCCTCGAACACCGTAGGCCAAAAGAAACCGCAATCGAAGAACTTTTGCGCGGTAGTGTGTGCTCCATGATGACCTCCCGTCAAACCCTCATGCACGTGCCTCAGGATCTCAACACCTTCTCCCCTACTAACACACCTCCTAAGTATACGATCACCTCCAATCCTAAAAAGGTAAGGGTCATCCCATATGTACTTTCTAGCATCCCTCATCAACTTCCGCTTTTGCTGCGCACTCATATTCTCCATCACGAACCCGTCAGCCAAATAATTGGCTATATCGCTATACCACGGTAGATCCACGGCTCCTTCCGTGACAGCATCAATAGACTCGTGAGGGAATCTGTCCCCTATCGCCTCCTCACGAATCTCCTCTCTCTTCGGATCCTCTAAGCGGGACAAGTGGTCTGCCGCCACATTCTCTGCCCCTTTCTTATCCTTAATTTCAATGTCGAACTCGGAAAGAAGCAGAATCCATCGTATAAGGCGCGGCTTCGCGTCCTTCTTCTGAAACAGGTAACGCAGAGCGGAATGGTCAGTAAACACAATGGTTTTCGAAAGAACGAGATACTACCGGAACTTGTCGAACGCGAACACCACTGCTAACAACTCCTTCTCTGTGGTGGGGTAATTTTCCTGGGCATCATTCAAAGTTTTACTCGCGTAGTAAATCGGGTGAAAATGCTTCTCCCGTCTCTGCCCTAACACCGCACCAACTGCGTAATCACTCGCGTCGCATATCAGCTCGAATGGTAAGCTCCAATCAGGTGACACGAGGATCGGTGCACTCACTAACTTCTCCTTCAGAAACTCAAACGCTCGAAGGCACTCCTCATCAAAGACGAAAGGAACGTCCTTCTCCAACAATCGTGTCATGGGGCGTGTAATTTTGGAAAAATCCCTGATAAAGCGCCTATAGAATCCCGCATGACCGAGAAAACTACGAACCGACTTAACACTAGTCGGCGGAGGAAGCTGGCTGATCGTATCTATCTTCGCTCTATCAACCTCAATGCCAGCTCTCGAAATCTTGTGCCCTAGCACAATACCCTCAGTCACCATGAAGTGACACTTCTCCCAATTCAACATCAACTTCGTCTCAATACATCTCTTCAACATCTTCTCCAAATTCACCAAGCACTGATCGAACGAACTACCGTAGACCGAAAAATCGTCCATAAATACCTCCCTCGAACTTTTGACCATATCCTGAAAAATCGCGATCATACAACGTTGGAAAGTAGCAGGAGCGTTACATAGACCAAATGGCATGCGTCGGTACGCGTATGTGCCATATGGACATGTAAAAGTGGTTTTCTCCTGATCCTCTGGTGCAATAGGAATCTGGAAATAACCTGAAAACCCGTCGAGAAAGCAATAGAACTGCTGACCCGCGAGACGCTCAAGCATCCGATCAATGAATGGGAGCGGAAAATGATCTTTACGAGTGGCATCATTTAACTTTCGATAGTCAATGCATACACGCCAACTCATAACAGTACGAGACGGAATAAGCTCATTCTTCGCGTTCAGAACAACTGTCATCCCCCTTTCTTCGGGACGACCTGCGTAGGACTCACCCAAGCTGAATCGGAAATCGGATAGATCAAACCAGACTCTAACAACTTCTTAACCTCCTTCTTAACTACCTCCTGCATATTCGGATTCAAACGACGCTGCGGCTGCACTACAGGCTTGTAAACATCCTCCATCAGAATACGATGCGTGCAAAAAGTAGGGCTAATGCCCTTGATATCAGATAGCCTCCATGCAATCGCATCACTGTGATCTCTCAGCACCTCAATCAACCTCACCTTCTCCTCCTCTGTCAACTTCGAAGATATGATGACAGGCATGTCCGGCTTCTCTCCTAGAAATGCGTACTCAAGATGTGATGGAAGAACCTTAAGTTCTAAAGGCGGTGGAATCTCTACAGGAGTACTCTCATCACTAATCGCGTCGAGCGCCACCGGCTCAGTAACACACAA
The DNA here is from genome assembly GCA_030545235.1 of Helianthus tuberosus. Classification (NCBI taxonomy): domain Eukaryota; kingdom Viridiplantae; phylum Streptophyta; class Magnoliopsida; order Asterales; family Asteraceae; genus Helianthus; species Helianthus tuberosus. The sequence continues at coordinate 192,143,078 of CM060365.1, forward strand.
CTCATCACTCTCATCCAACTACTCCTCCTCAACCTCTTCAACTTCCTCTTCATCACGCTCGTCAACAACTCCCTCGCCTACCAGATCAGCTCCACTGATGTACTCGAAACACGTGTCGACACAAGATATGAAAGAATTGAGAAAGTAAACGGAATGACACGGCCCACTATCATCATCACGACCGCCAGGATGCTGCATCGCTCTATCAATCTCAAATGTGACAATCTCGTCACCAGCACGAAGAGAAATCTTACCGTCAAAGACGTCGATGATCGCCTTTGCGGTTCGAAGGAATGGACGGCCCAGAATAATAGGAACTCGCTCGTCGGCCTCCATATCAAGAACAACGAAATCCACAGGAAACACAAACTTATCAACCTTCACCAACAAATTCTCCACTATCCCACGAGGATACTTGACTGATCGGTCAGCCAAGGACAACGACATACGCGTGGGTGTAAGCTCTCCTAGACCAAGTCGCTCATACAACGAAAACGGCATCAGATTGATGCTGGCCCCTAAATCGGCTAGAGCGTGAGCGGGGGTAACGGCTCCCCCAAAGAAACATGGAATCGTGAAAGTACCAGGATCGGTTAATTTCTCTGGCAGCTTATTCAAGACTACCGCGGAACAACCTCCTGTCAATGGAATATTCGACAACTCTCCAATCCTCTCCTTGCGCTTCAAAAGATCTTTGAGAAATTTGGCGTACTTAGGCATTGACTGAAGTGCCTCGACAAACGGAAGATTGATTTTCAACTGTGTAAACATCTCGAGGAATTTCCCGTATTCCTGAGCATATTTCTGCTGCCTAGCATGGGCGGGAAACGGAAGACGAGAATAATCAATCACTGGTGGTGGCCGAACCTTCGTCGGCTGCTTCTCTACTTTCTTCTCTACTGGCGACTCCTCGGCGTGTGCAGTACTTGCTGGGTCTAGCCTCATGTGCACCTTGCCTGGAGCCTCCATCTCTATCACCTCATCTACCTCATCATCACTCCTTATCTCAGCATTCTCTCTCACAACCTCTCCCAAACTCTTTCCACTACGGGCCGTGATGGCTTTCGCTGAATGATTCGCGGGATTCGTGAAGGTATTTCCCGAAAACTGACCCGGTGGATGCTCCTGCAACTGCTTAGCAATTCCACCAACTATTCTTTGGAGATCTAACAGTGTGGATTGCTGACTCTTAAGCTAAAGTTCGTGACTTTTATTGATCTGCTCTTGAGTTCTAGTGAAATCAGTGAGGGATTTCTGCGTCGCCTGATTTTGTGTCATCATCGCCTGATTTTGTGTCATCATCTGAGCGAACATCTCCTCCATCCTACTCATACTACCCTCTGGAGCCTTGCCACTACCTTGACTCTCCTGATTCGACCCTCCACTAGCAAACTGACCTCCTGAACCACTATAATGACCACTCTGACCCGAACCACTACTCGTGTAAAGACCCGGCCCCCTATTTTGATACTGACCAGATGGGAATCCAGGGGGATTGCCAGAAGAATGATAACTGCTATTGTTGCCACTACCGCGCCAGTTGGAATTGTAATTGGAATTGAAAGGATTCGTGGGAGCCCTAGACTGACCGGCTATGTACTCTACCTGCTCAAGTGTAAGTGTGGGACACTCAAGCGTGTCGTGACCTCCCCTACAAACCTCACACCTATCAACTTTCTTCTTAATCTCATTCAACTCTTGCCTCATCTCTTGCCTAATACTCTCGACTACAACAGCTACCGATGGATCCAAGCTAACTTGGTTTACCCCTCGACCGGCCGAGGTGGTATGAACAGGAATGGAAGTCCTGCGGGTAGAGCTATAGTCCATATCGGAATGTGCGAAACTCTCAAACAAATCATTGCACTCAACCACCGTCTTCTTTCCCATAAGCTGCCCTCCTGCTGAAGTATCGAAACGCGCTCTAATCTCAGGAGTAAGACCATTGTAGAACTTTTCAACTAACGCCCAATCAGACAAACCATGCTGCGAACAACGAGAGAGAAGCGTCTGAAAACGCTCCCAAGCTAAGTGGTATGGCTCATCAGGCTCCATACGGAAGGAGTGAATCTGATCACGAAGGCGAGACGCCTTGGCTGGCGGAAAGTATTTGGCTATGAAAGCATCGCGAAGACCAGCCCAAGTAGTGAAAGTGCCTGCTGGCTGAGAATCAAACTAGACGGCTGCGCGTCCAGCGAGAGAGAATGGGAAAACCTGAAGGTACCTGGTCTCTAGATTAACACCCTCAATGGAGAAGGTGCCACAAAGACGAGTGATGCGATTTATGTGAGCGGGAGCATCCTCGTCGTCACGACCATGGAACTGGCAAGAATTGGTAATGGCCGTCATGATGTAAGAAGGAATCTGCTAGGACCTATCATTTGCAATGGCAGGAAGGGTGATGGGTGAAGTGGCACCGGTGAAACCGGTGGTAGCCTGCTGGTAAACGGTGCGGTTCTCCATTTGAACTACGGGTGGGGGACTAGGTGTACGAGAACGGGAGGGTGGTGGTGAAACGTGTGGTGATGACTTCGGTGTGAAATCGAAAGCGGGGGTGGGCTGCGAAAACGAAGAAGAGCTAGAAGAACTTACCTCGGATGCAGAAGACGAGAAGGAAGACTTGATCGTAAATGGAAGCGGCGGAGGTCCCTGCGAACGCGTATGGGGCATCAACTGCAAAACCGAATACGAACAAGTAAGAAGACTCTAACAACGACTCACTAATCTAGAAAAGACACTAAAGCAAATATTTTTGGATTTTTATAATTTTTAGACTCCTACGACTCAACGAACACAAATAGCACGTGATATGTCAAATAAGTCCAAACAAAGTAATCAACGCAATCGCCTAAGAGTCCCCGGCAACGGCGCCAAAAACTTGATGTACTGAAAATGGGTGAATTAAAAACAACTAAAATTACCCTAAACTAGACTCTCTAAGTTTTAAATTTATAAAACTAAGACTCTCTAAACCCTAAACCACACGACCGGCAAGTGTACCGATCGATGCAGTATAGCCTAAGGAAGTCCGAGTATCGAACCCAAGAGACTCTACTGATTACGCTAACGACTCTATTCTAGACTTAGACTGACACGACCTGACTAATTGTTTATTGATGGGGGGGGGGTTTCTAAATATCCTAAAATTATAATTAAAAATCAACTAAATTAACTAAACGAACTAGACACGAACTCACACGAAAACTGAACTCAAGGATGATGAAGGAACTACCTAGACAGGAATCCTGATTGCTTTTAGTTATGATTATAATTGGAAGTTGTCTGCTATGGAACCAGGATCTTAAAATTCTCACCTCTCGGGAAATCTAAGGACCCCTAATCCTTCTCAAGAGCACGCTAAGATCCCCTAAAGGTTGTTAAATTACCGGTTATTAGACTCCTTTACAATACATCTAATGGGTTTATAAAAGTATCCTACAAGGCTCACTCCCTTACGAGACCTAAACCTAGGATAGGTTTGTTTTCTCAGCTAGATTTGCTAGACAGCAGCCAAAAGGTTAACTTCCTAAGAAGGACCCACCTTGCGGTTTAATCACTTAGACCTACCAATAATCTCGCACCTTACAGCTATTGACGATTAGTAGAACACTTGATTTTATAAAAATACCAATTATTACGTCTAAGGTTTATCGGCCGATTTAACCCTAAAGATTCAAGATTTATTACGTGATATAGACAGTCACCAAAATCTAAAACCTAGCATGACTCTATTATGTGATAAAGACCGTCACCAAGATTCATGCGAAGCAATAATCAATAATTAAACAACATCAAGCATGCAAACACATCTAACTGATAGAACAAACCGTTTACAATTTATAAACTATCCATAGCATTCAAAAATCCAAGAATAATCAAAACATATGCAATCATTCAACCATGTCTAGGTAGTAATAAGAAATCTAGCCGCTAAACATGATCAAAAGCAAAGTATCAAACATTATAAATTCTGAATTCATCTTGCAACAACGTAAAACGAACGAAGAACAAAGAAACAGAAGTTTAAACCCGTAATCTCTACTTCCGAGCGCTCCCGAATGTTACCCGACGATTCCCAGTGATCCAAATGCTTCCACAGCCTTCACAACAGCCTCCAAGATGTCCAAACAACTCTAAAATTCGTCCAAAGTTCGTAATTGATGATCTTCCCTCGGCTGTGTTGTTGATGATCATATTTAAAACCAAGAAACCGTAATTTTCATGCTGCTGAAGTCGGTTACACGAACATAGTTGCCTCGCGGCCCGCCTGAGAATGAAGTTAAGTCAAAGCGGGCCGCACACGTCTCAGTTTTCAGAAATCTTTGTTTTAAGTTGATTCGGCCCGCCTGAGAGTGTCTCATAAGCTGAATCGGGCCGCCTGAACCCTTCAGAACTGTATTTTCGCTTCGTTTCACTCCCGAGCTCCTTGATTTCCGTTCCAGCCTTTCGCCTTTCCAGATTTTCAGTCGTTTCTGCTTCTTTTGGCTGTAAAGACCTGGAAAACATAAAAACATCAAGAGTATGTACAATCTACGCTAGAAACGGACAAAATACGATTATCTAATGTCTAAAACGGACGCGAATAAAGATGTATTTTACAATACATCACTAACGTTACTTTTTGTTATTATTTTACGCGAGAAGTTGCAACCGTTTTCCTCGCTTTACTATATTGACCCGTAGGTTCCTTCACATAGCCTCGTATGCTTTTTCCTTAAATTTCCACCCTCTAAGGTAAAACCCCATCAATTCATTTCTTTTTATTCGTGATCTGAGGGTCTTTTGGTTCCATAGACTTAACATTAATTATAATCCCGTAGGTTATGATGATCTCGTAGATCATCTTTTATTCTAATCCTTATTCAATTGTGTGTGTATATATATATATATATATATATGGCGTCAAGGCACCCCTTTTTATGTTTAGAATTATTCAATTTTGCTTTTTGGATTTCTTTTTACCTTGACTGTAGTCTAAGGCTACATTTTTTTTCGAATTATCTTTCCGACTTTATGACTTCTAACGTTATTTACACGTCGGTTTGTCCTACACTTACCATTACCCGGTTGTTACCTATGCTTCTTTACGACCCGTTACCCGGGTTCTTTATTATTTCGCGCTTCCATTATTCGGTTTGCGCTTACTTGCACTATCAAGCTTTTATACTTTATTTATCTCGTTTGACTTATTCGTGTGAGATTTCCTTACTCATGAACGTCAAACTTCGTTCTTTATTCGACCCGTTCAACTTTAAAATAGTTGAACGTAGTTATCAAAATTTATGTTTGCAAATTCTCATCGTCTTTTAGTCATGACTCTTAATCCGAGTCCTTTAGCTTTCTATTTCGCGTACCCGTCTCTTGGTTTACGCATACTTTCAAAATCCTACCCATCTATCGGGTATCTCTACCGAAGTTATCATCAAGTAACCATTCTTATATGGTTTTAGACATCATCTTAATTTATTTGATCATCTTAGCGAAATCCATTGCTTTTATTTAGTCAAGTCTTTTATTCTTTTATTCTACCCCTTTGACTTGTCTGTGTGAATTTCATCACTTATGACAGTCAAACTTTATCTTTATGCCTTAGCATTCTCATTAGTTGGTTTGTATTTTCATTTACTTTAATCTTTATCCCTTCTCTTGGTCTCGTTATTCTAACGTACTACGCTCCCTGTCATCCGACTTGCGTTTACGTTTACTATCAAACATCTTACTTGTTTGACTCATTTGGGTACCATTTAAGTTAATCCCATTCACCCGTCCTTACTACATCGGACGTAAATGTGTCTGCTACAAGAAGTTCATGGTATCATACGCCACTACTTACTTGGCCAGAGTAAGCGATCAACACATGATACACATGACCTTTTTTGTAGTTTTCACATCACACCCCATGTAAGTAACGCCCCTATTTATTTCATATCTCTGATTTCATTTAGTAAAACTTTATTTAATTGCAAAACAACAATCATTAGTTTTACTAGTTTTACTACATATAAAATGTTTTTCTTTTCTATTGAACTATTATATAATCACATTCGTTAATGTGATCGCTACTTTTCTCAATAACATTATATTGAGAGTTTTCCACTTGGATAATTACCCCCCGTCCAAGTTTCCATATGAACTAATCCTATTATTTCTTTGTTATTCATCATCGTGAATAACACATGTTTCTATTAAACTTCTCTTGGAAACATCATCCTGAATAGATATCCTATTCAGGTTTTATTAGATATATGCAACCGTCTTTCCCTACGTGTTTGTTGCATATTACTTAAATTTAAAAGCGTGCACCTGGTAATGCTTGCCCTTACGGGCTTCTCTTGTCGTTATCTTTGTTCGCGATCGTCACGCGATTTAGGTCCTTGATGAATATGCTCTGCTTGTCATACCTCAGACCGTTCCTCCGTCATATCCGCAATTCATTCAACTCTCGTCACCTTCAGATGCGAGTGTCCTTCAATTAAAATATTCACAAAAGTTAGTCATGTCGACATCAATAATTGCCCGTATTATAATACGAGGCTTTCTGGTATACATGTCAATGCACGTAATTTCGTTAACTATATCGATTCTTGATCGATTTAATTGAGGTAACGCGTATTATACGATAACCCTATGTGTTGTTCACAACACTTTAATCATACTAAACCATTAACATACTTGTAGTTACCGGATTTGCGATCATGCCTCGAACCGAACACACTTACTTTTTTAACCTTGAGCTCTGATTACCAACTTGTAACACCCTTGCTATTATTTTAAAGGTTTTCGTATATATTACGAAAATAAACTTGTAATTATGACTACAAATATGTCTTAAAATTTAGATTTAATTAAAACTTTTACAAATTAAAAATACAACATAATGTAACTTAGTTCGTCGTTCGAAAGTTACAACGGCACACCGTGCGGAAGCTTCTTTTTCATGTGTTCGGTTCTTTCTCGTCGCTTGATCTTCATCCGGGTACTCCAGATATCCACCTACGATCAAAACCAACATAGAAATTAGTTTTGATAACTTAAATATAAGTTTAAATAAGTTCTACGCATCAAACTATCAATCAAAATAAACTTTTTCCGACTTTTATGTCTCCCGCGTGTCGCGAGAGACTCAACACAACATATCGCGTGTCGCGACGTCTGTCGCGTGTCGCGACCCAGACAACGTTACCCGTTGCGAACCGCGGCGGAAACCATTTTTCAACAGGTCCGTATCTGGACCTGCATTTTCTGCCCAGCTCTAGTTTTATCCAAAGTGCAAACTTCAATTTGCCATAACTTTTTATCTACTTAACCGATTTACGCGATTCTTTTTCCTACGCGTTCGAAATTTAATTCTCCATATTATGGAGTTAAAACCTGATACTAAACTACTTCAAAAATTCAGATTTCAAGCTCTTGGCTTGAAATTCCTTTTTAACACTTTTGACCAAAAATATCGCTTTTAACAATAATTCTAAATATGCGTACCTGGCTCGAGTCATAGGATTGACCCGTTTAAATATCTTTCACTGTTAATTTCTAATTAATACCAATGCGAACCGTATGATATTTCCTGTAATCACAAAACTCAACAAGCGATCATCAATTAATATTGTCAAATGATCTTGCCAATGTCATTTGACCCGTTTAGTCCGAACGACCATTTTCCATTATGAGATGATATCTAGTTACCATCTCGCCCTTTTACCCATTCCGGTTTACACCATAACGTAATGTTTCAAAATTTCTTATTAGTTCATCGTCAGATAACTAATTTACCAATTTACCTTTTTTTGCCATTGTTTATGATTTCTCACCATTACACTTGTTCCGACTCATATTATTTGCGTCGGAACATTGTAATTCTATTACTAACTTTTCCTTATTCATTTTCAATACACACAACTGATGTATACTAAAAGAAGGGTGTAAGCTTTTACTTACCTCGCATCCAAATTACGCTTTCCTTTTCGTACTTGCTCCGTTTGACCCGCTTCATTCCCTAGCCTCCATCTAGCTTGTCAAGAGTCAAACTATCATCATAATTCACAAGGTGGTTAGATTAGTCATTATAACCATGACTATTCCGCCTTATGTATTTTCTATGTCAGAACTACTATTCGACTCCGTCCATCGTTAGTTTAACTTTTCAAAAGTTAACTACCCTGAAGGGGTAAGGTCCCAAAAACCTCATAATAAATATTTGGGACCATACCAAAACCTCACTTTTTTCCGCCTCGCGCGGCCGCGCAATGGTTTCACAAATAAAGACTTAAAGAATAGTCAACTGTCAACACTTGCGCGCCCAAAGGAAATTATAAACCTTTGCGCTTTCTCCCATAGACAAAGGATGAAAAATCCTGAAATAAACACTCCCGCCTGAATATCCAGACCTGGATATTGTCTACCCAGACTTAGGATTTATTTATTCACCTGTCTCCACACGATAAGGTGCCACACCAGATTACAGCAGTAATCTTCTAGAAGAAATACAATCGTGCATCACCAAGACGGTTACAACCGTCTGGACACGTGTCACCATCTCAGGCATTCCTGAATTCACAACGGAAGCATGCAATTGGAGAGTAATCTCCACTTGACCACTTTACACGTGGCAAATCCCCAGCCTTCGATCTAAACCACGATCCGTGTGCTCTCACGTCGGATCAAGAAACTTGACGGAAGGGAATGTAACCGCTTACGGGGTTAGCATCTTCCGTCAACTTTTCACTAACGGGTTTTCCCGCCCAAAACGACTCCCGGCTATAAATATGAGAAGCAACCCAGGTATGAATTCAAGTTACACACACTTCTCAAATACTTCTTCTTCTTCATTACCAATACTTATTCTCACACCGGAGTCAGGTCAAGGAGAGAACCCTCTTCTCCCCTTGGCGAGGCTAACGGTGCTCTTTTTTGCAGAATTATCGGAGAAGAAGATCAGTTGCACCTGAATCAATCGAGAGGAAACTAACCTTTTTATGCGGATTCAAACCCCCTAGATATCTCGGTTCCGACCATTTATCTAGTGTTTCTTCATTGGCGCCACCGATTCCTCTGTTTTTTCAGTTTTCATCTCGTTTCGATTCAGTTCTTTTCATCCTCTGTTTTAAACATGGCAGAAAATTCATCATCTCATCGGCAAACCAGTCTTCGACCGAACGTCGGAAACAATGTTCAAGTGGAAGGAATCCCAGAGGATGCCTCGGATGACAACGAGGTTCAATCCAACCGAGTAAATGATCCTGTCACTCCAGGAATGTTACCAGCAAACCCTGCTCAATCAATTTTGCCACCAGGAGAAACTCCGATATCCTGGTACGTCAGGTCTCAGGGGGCACTAAACGCAGTATACACACAGTTGTGTGCTCAGACTGCTCCCTTAACTCAGTCACGGAGACCAGGATCTCAGGCAAGCGCTTCCCAATGGGAGGATTCAACTTACGAGAATACAGAAGTTTATGCCAGATCCACATCACAGCGTGAATACACTCAGACAGGAAGTCACCAGAGAGAACCATGGTAGACCACACCCTCACCGAAGACAATCGGTTCATGATAGGTTGGGTTCCCAGCGAGACACCCACACCGATGAATCCGATCCAACATACCGTTTAAGTGCAAACACCAGTGTGTTCAATCGATTGCAGCCAAACTATAACAAGTGCAGGCCTCAAGCGGTTTATAACCCTGAGGCAGAACACAACTATGACTTGATTTACCGCCCTGCAGAAGCAGCGGAAAATTCAAAGTTCATAATGGAAATAGCTTTAGCTCCGCTCGAGAAAGCTAAATTACCATCCAACACAGGGAAGTTTAATGGGCTAACAGACCCCGATGATCACCTAAGAGTGTTTACCAGCGCAGGTTTGGTTGGGGGTTGGACCCTTCCACTATGGTGTCATCTATTCGTGCAGACCCTAACCGGTCCAGCACGAATCTGGTTCGATAACCTACCAACCGGACAGATCGAATCATGGAAAGATCTGCGTGAAAAGTTTTTGACACACTTCAGCCAGCAGCGGCGTTCCATTCGTGATACATCCGACGTCATGAACATTTGGCGCCGTGATGACGAAAATCAGGAAGATTTCATTACCAGATACAATAAAGAGGTATTGGAAATTGGCGGTGTTCACGAACAACTAATCCGTGCTCAATTCAAGTACGCGGTTAGATGTGATGACATGGTTAAAGTCTTATCTGGAAGAGAGTGCCTTCCAAAAAGTTGGGAGAAGATAATGGCGGCGACCAAGGTTTACGCGCAAACTGAGAAAAACCTTACTACAAACAGGCCACCACCACCACACAATAGGCCCGCGGACTTAAGCTCAACCAGCGAAAGAAGGTTTAAGAAATCATGGTGTGAGTCTGGATCAGGAAGTCGTTCGTCTGAAGACGCTCGCACAACAATCAACAAACTCTCCGCGCAGAGGGAGAACAAATAAGAGAATAGGGAGAGGCAGTGGACTCCCCTAACAAAGACCCCGGCGGAGGTTCTGAGTACTGAAGACTATCAATTCAAACCTCCGATCCCAATGAAAAATAAACGTGGACAAGACCCGGCACAATACTGCGAATATCACAAAGACAACGGGCATACCACTAACAACTGCATCTCTCTACGCACAGAAATAGAGAAAGCCCTCAAGAGCGGCGAACTCACGCATTTACTCCAAAATGTGCGTAAAGAGATTAAGCAGATAACCCGGGGTGAGGAGGGCCCAAGCAAACGGGCAAAAACCTAAAAGACGAATCTATAAGTTTCCCGCGGAAAGACATGATCCATCAAGCAAAGCGGAAATATTAGAGAGTAAGTTAAGTTTCACATAATTATTAGCAAAACTTTGTAAAAGCCTCTGAGCTCTATCCGTAAATAAAATTGCAAAGTTTCTATTACTTCTGTGTTTACAAAGTGCATGCAATTTCTTTTAGTAAGCGCAAAAACATTATGGTAGTTCTAAAACAAGCTTCATGAACGGTCAGTGATCACATCACAAACGGCCATAAGTTCGAGCATGAGCTTTATACCAACTTCATTCGCCTTACTCAACAAAAAGTAATCGTACTCATGCAAAATATTGTAAACAAACAAATAGAAACATCATACTTAGCGTACAAATACGCCCTAAAAACTTTCAAACACGGCAATGTTTAAGTTAGTTACGCAACAGCACGCCAACAAAATAGGGATTTACATCCCAAATATTACAAGAAAATTGTTCAATACATTTTTCAAACTACGCTAAATCTTCACCCTCATCCGGAAAGATTTCTCTTAGTTGCGCCACGTGATCATCAGATTGCAGCGCAACATTTATCAGATCCATAACCGGAAGTTGCAAGTTGTTAAACTCTGTCGTCAAGGCAGCAAGCGCGGCACCAGTATCCACGCCAAAATTTGCAGACTTACTGTTATCCCAGTCAACCTTTAAAGCACTATTCACATGATGGGAGCATTCCGCATATCCTTGCGCATATCCATCTCTTCGCGCAGCAACCAACAAATGAGCAACGGTTTTATCCAACTCTTCAGAGTTCATCACAGATTCAGCAATCTATGAAATCAAGTAAAAATAAGTATCAAGAAAGCGCATTAACAGTTTCGCAACAAAAAGGGAGAGAAGAAACTTACACAAGCAATACCGCGATCTTTCAACCAGGCCATATCGTTCTACAAAGGTTCAAGCTCGCTTTCCGCTGCAACCCGCGCCGTTTCTGAATTTTCCAACTTCTCTTCAACTTCAGGCAAACGGCGGGAGATTTCAGTATTCTCGGAATGCGCGAGCTCCAAATCCTTCTTAAGTTTTTCCTGATCAGAAAGCAAAGTAGTATGTTCTTCCAATTCTTTATCTCTAAGAGCAAGAGTGGCGCAAGCTTGTACCTCTCGTTGCTCACTGTGCTCCCTATGAGAACGCGCTTCTTCTAAAGCAGCTTCGACATCCGCTTTCTCTTTCTTCAACCTTTCTACCTCCGCATCCTGATTCTTCAATTTTTCAACCTTAGCCTTGAGGTTAGTAATGATATTACGGAGGTTTGCCTTCTCAACATTATCTTTTTCGCAAATTCTCCTCCAGTTTTTGCGTTCTTCAGAAAGAAGAGCAGCTTCAGCTTCCGCTTTTCTTTTCCAACCAGCAGCAGACCATTCCTCAGTCTTGCGCTCAGCTTCAAACTTGGCCCGATCAGCTTCCAATTTAGCCTTCAGCTGAGCAAGGCGTTTCTCATCTTTGGCAAATCTCTTTTGAGATACCATAAAGGTTTCCGCTCCTTATGCATACTATACCACTCACGCACTATGCGGTGAGTGGTAGAGACGTGAGAAGCAGTTTCTTCAAGATAAGATTGATAGGTTTGTTCATAAGACCGGCCTTCTTGAAACTTAATCTCTCCAGGCGGAAGTATCCCCTGCAACCAATCCTGGCACACGCGCCAATCTGAGAAAGTGTCACCTTTCTTTAAATTCCAAACGGGGGCGTGAGGCTCAGAGGCATCTTTCTCCATATAAGTCCGGTAGTAATAATCTCCCAAGGTTTCTTCTGGACGAATTGGAGAGTGTTTACCAAAACCAGCAGTTGAGCCTTGCCCTTCAACTGTCACCTTCTCAACATGCTCGGGCATAGCATCAGAAGGTTTAGGGGAAGACGTTGAAGTTTTTTCAGCAGATTGTTCTTCCCCCAGATCTTGAGCAACAGTTTCAGGGGCTTGTGGCTTACCAGCACCATCCACCACACCTGGATCAACAACCTTTTCAACCTCTGCAGCAAGATCAACAGGCTTCTCAGCCTCAACAGTCTTCTCCACACTACCATCAGCAACTCCCGTAGACTCTAACTGATCTACGACGGAAGCACGCGGAGGGGTGGGTGGAAGCTCTTCATTAACCACAGAGTGCAGCTCTGTAGGGACAGGGGAAACAGGAATCTCTAGAAAAACAACAAAAATCTGTAAAGGTTCAACGCGCATAACGAAAACAAGAAAAAAACAACACATACCAGGAACAGATTCTGAAATGAAAGCATCAAGATTTCCTTTTCTGGTAATTTTCTTCCTCTGAATTTTCTTGGGAGGTTGACCCTCCGCATCAGTATCAGCTTGTTTCCTTTTACCAGCTTTCTTGTGCACCAAGTGCTCAGGACTAGAATCCAAGTCGATAGGATAATTTGGGTTGGATGGGGGAATATCAGCAGAATCCCTCGGTTCAGGTTTTGGTTCTCGTACAGTTACTGCAGGGGTAAGACCCTCCAAAGAATCAGAAACCACCACATAATCACACCTGGAGTCAGAGGAACGGTGCATACCTTTCTTCTCTCCAACATTCTTTGCCTTCAAAGATTGAACTCTAAAAGCCTCGCCCTTCTTCGGTGCAGAGGTAGAAGTTGTTGCGCGTTTCTTCCTTTCAGGGCCTATGCCCAAATTCAACAACTCACCTACAAGGGAAGAAAGCAACAAATTACCCACAAGCGCAAAAAGGAAAAACAGAAATAGATATAGCTTACCAGCACCAACAGCTGGTTGGGCAGAAAGATCCGTATCCCGCGGAAGAGCAAAGTTTCTTACAATACGATGGTACCAGAGTTCCTCTTCAGGTTTCTTCTTGATAGTACCCATTCTTCCGCCTTCCCTCTTGAAGGCAACAACATATAGGGAAACAACTGCAAACAAAGGATAGCAAGTCAAAAAAAAAAAAAAAATAGAGAAAGAAATGGAAAAAACCCCAATCTTACCATGACCATCCTCGGTGTACACCGGTTCGTCATCATGCTCCATCTTCCAATTCAAACTCATGCCGGCCCCGACGAGAACTTTCTCCGGCAAAGCAATATTGGGCACATCCTTCAAATACTGATACCAGTTTTCATCAACAGGGGTCTGAAGCGTTTCGATCGGAACATCTTCTTTCCCCCTTAGAACCATCCTCACCGGAATTACTCCGGCCTTGATAAAAAAGAATTTCTGTTTCCAATCATGAAAGGATTTTGGGGGTTGCTGAAGAATCTTCTTTGCAGAAGCCCTCTGAACGAACGAGTAAAACCCTTGGGTACAATGCATCTGATGAAAAACCCTAAATCGAGGAACGGTTGGCTCAACATGCATTGTCCGACACACGAATTCGAAATGTCGAACCCTAACCATGCCAATAGGATGAAGTTGGGAGATATGAAGTTTGTAAAACCCAAGGATTTCAAGAAAAAATACAGTAACAGGCAAACGGAAGTTGCCTTCACAGAAAAAATCCCAAAAAAGGGTAATGTACCCAGCCAGAGCATCCGCTGCGGTTTGCCCCTCTTCAGGATACAGAGCACCCCAGCTCTCCGGAAATTTGAAATTTCTAACCAAGCCATCGAAGGTCGCTCTAGGCCACTTTAACGGTGGAAGTTCAGTCGACATTTCTTCAGAAAGATCTTCTTGATGTTCTCCGGTTGACATAAGAAGAGGGAATGATAATTCTTTTTCTTAGAAGAAACGAACGGGGAAAGTTTCAACAAAACAATGATTACACGAAAAAAGGGGTTACTCAAACGTTATATATACTCACCGCAATAAATAGCATCGGTAACCGTCACAGCAACTTTTTCGATATCACAGTTCTCCAAGCAGCAGAGAGAACCGTAATTGACGCAAACGCGCTCACACGCGCGCGTGTAAGACACGTGTAGTAAAAAACAACTGACAGTGACAGACTGTCATTCAAGCTTACTGTACCAGTCTCATCCAAAGCCAAAGATTTTTCAAAAATCTTTACAAAAATCAGAGTGAATTTTCCTCCGGAAGTTTTCCCTCATTTTTCGTACCAAAAAGCATTTCCCTCTTATAAGTCCAGTGCTCCACTTACTTGCATAAGTACAACACTAGACTGGGGGGACTTGAAGGGGTAAGGTCCCAAAAACCTCATAATAAATATTTGGGACCATACCAAAAGCTCACTTTTTTCAGCCTCGCGCGGCCGCACAATGGTTTCACAAATAAAGACTTAAAGAACAGTCAACACTTGCGCGCCCAAAGGAAATTATAAACCTTTGCGCTTTCTCCCATAGACAAAGGATGAAAAATCCTGAAATAAACACTCCCGCCTGAATATCCAGACCTGGATATTGTCTACCGAGACTTAGGATTTATTTATTCACCTGTCTCCACACGATAAGGTGCCACACCAGATTACAGCAGTAATCTTCTAGAAGAAATACAATCGTGCATCACCAAGACGGTTACAACCGTCTGGACACGTGTCACCATCTCAGGCATTCCTGAATTCACAACGGAAGCATGCAATTAGAGAGTTATCTCCACTTGACCACTTTACACGTGGCAAATCCACAGCCTTCGATCTAAACCACGATCCGTGTGCTCTCACGTCGGATCAAGAAACTTGACGGAAGGGAATGTAACCGCTTACGGGGTTAGCATCTTCCGTCAACTTTTCACTAACGGGTTTTCCCGCCCAAAACGACTCCCGGCTATAAATATGAGAAGCAACCCAGGTATGAATTCAAGTTACACACACTTCTCAAATACTTCTTCTTCTTCTTCATTACCAATACTTATTCTCACACCGGAGTCGGGTCAAGGAGAGAACCCTATTCTCCCCTTGGCGAGGCTAACAGTGCTCTTTTTTGCAGAATTATCAGAGAAGAAGATCAGTTGCACCTGAATCAATCGAGAGGAAACTAACCTTTTTATGCGGATTCAAACCCCCTAGATATCTCGGTCCCGACCATTTATCTAGTGTTTCTTCATACCCTTAATTATATGATATGTGCATATAAGCTAAATCGACTTCATAATTAAAATTTGTATTACCCCACATCAAACGTAATTAGTCGAACTAGGAAATTACGCGCTTGATTCATAATTTCAACATATGAACATTGTGGGCATAATTTATAACATCAACAATCAAGTTTCG
Organism: Helianthus tuberosus; assembly: GCA_030545235.1. NCBI lineage: Eukaryota > Viridiplantae > Streptophyta > Magnoliopsida > Asterales > Asteraceae > Helianthus > Helianthus tuberosus. The sequence continues at coordinate 192,158,976 of CM060365.1, forward strand.
TATCACAGAAAATAGGATGTTTTTGGTGACCTGTTTAACATGTTTACAAGTCTTCAAAAATTATGATTTTTTTATGTGACATACCTCTCGGAGGGTTAGGACTTGTGTTAAAATTTCAAGATCTAACTCTTTACCAAAAATTCATAAAAATTCATTTACTAAGCTGCAATCAGATTCGTCACTTCTGATTGCAGCTTACGAAAAAATTCATTTAAAATTCCTTGTTTATCCGATTGACGAAATTCCAATTGGAGCATTTTGGAATTACCTGATGCTACCTACATTAAAAATTTGAGATCATAATTGTAACACCTCGAAAATTCACGTCCTATAATGTGTTGACACGTGTCATAATGTTTGAACGTGTGAAAGAATGTTATAAAAGGACTAAAGTTGACAATCATGGAAAGTATGTGTAAATACGGGTTCTAAATGTCAACAGTGAATAAATATATTGTACATTAACCCTACATGATGTTTATAACGTCAAACGAATAAATCATGGATCATGCAAAGCTAAAAGTGAGAGATTACAAACTACAAGGGTTAAATGTGTCAACATGTTTAAGTTATACCTCTGAGTGACCTTTTGACAAACCCGAAGCTTTGTAACTATTGGTTATGCTCACTAGAATGCACGATATAAATTTCGTAAAGTTTCGTTATCGTATGAGAAAGTTATGGTCAAATTCGTGTGCGAGGGGTTAAAGCGTTAACATTGAAAGTTATGACTTTTCGGGTTAACCGGAAGTGTCCAGGGACTTGGCAAAGTGGGTATATGTCTAGAGGCCCTTATGTGTCAATATAGAGGGTTCAAAGTGCAAATAAAAGCTTGCTTGACCTTTCGAAAGGCCAAGAGATGTGATGCAACAACTCAAAAACGTTTTAGTCTGATCAGAGGGTCTACGCGGCCCACGTAGACCTTAAAGACACCTTAGGCGGGCCGCGTCAGGACGCCAGATACAGAAAACGTGGACAGGCTCCTGTATTCACGGGTATTCGATCTTTAAGCGATATCTTTGCATTGTGGGCGACCCCTAAACAGTCCTAGACACTAGGGACACTTTGTGGAATATTGTGGTCAGTTGATAGACTTGTTTGTCAATGTTTTGTGGTGATTAATCCACTATAAAAGGCCACAAGACTTCAACTCATTCCTCACACCTTCATTTGCATTCCTGATCAATTCTGGAGCTCCCAAGCAGCCTCAAGTGATCATAATTCGTGCATAGGACTCTTGTAAGTTTGCTAATCCTTTCTAAATTAAGTTTTAGCTTAGTTATAGCATAAAAGTCAAACCGTCGTAATTAACGGTTGACTTTAAGATTAATCACTAATGGTCCAGTGATTAGTCGAATCAAAAGTAGTTATAAGTTGGTAATTATGTGGGTAATAAACCCTTAAAAGGGTTCCCCCTGATTACCACTTTAACTAGGTCAAAAGTCGGGTCAAACTTGCTAAGAAAAAGTCAACAGGATGTTTAAATTACAATTTATGCATAATTAGCAATGTAGATCATATACAACCTGTTTGATCATTAATATAACTTGGTAATTAGTATAAGAACATGTCTAAACATGTTCAACCCGACAATTTACTGTTTAGACCCGGTTCGGAACCGAAAGTCGCATAGTTTGACTTATACTTTGACTTTCAGTTCTGACCCGTTTTGGTATGATTTAGAATTACCTAAGAGATTTATTTGGACCAGGTTACATGCTAGTATAACCCTCTATGATTATACACCTCGGATCATTAGTTATCCAATTAAAATGCATGATTCCGTTAATTGCTCATATGTTGACCATTATGCCCTTTTCACCTTAAAACGTGATTTTTGGAAATGTAAAAGAGTAGAAACTTTAATTACTGATATATAAACTTGTATGCAAAATTTGACATCTGTTTGAGGTGTAGATTAAGAGTTATGCTCGTTAGCGTAAAAATTAAAGCTTTATGTTAATTAAACGGCGTATTTAGCGTATAGCCTACTTAAACATACTTTTTGATATCAAACTCTTTACCCACTGATTTAATATATTATTTTGGGATTTTTAAAGATTTTTAATTAATTTTAGGCTCAGCATAACTCATAGTCGTAGGCTTAATCCGGTAATTGTCGGTTTTGCCCTTACGGGCTATAAAATGAGTTTTACATATCTAAACGACTCCAAACCTTTTGCTACTGATCACATATGATAAATAAATTATTTTAAGCCTTCTGGAAATATAAAAATATCAGATTTATGTATCAAACCCGAAAATGGCTTTTAATCGCCTTATTAAGCGTTTTAGCGCATAGTATGTACTAAGAGTATTTTTAAACATACAAGGGTGATACCTACTGATATTTGAGGCAAATTATAATATTTTAATAGTAAGCAAAAGTGGCTAAACTCAGACTTCAGTTTTGAGCTTTTCGGCTTATGTGAAATTACCAAAATACCCCTACGGGGCATAGTTTGGTTATAATTGATAAATTTCACATATATACTTTATCCTACTGTTATAAATTGGTAAAATAAGTATTTTGGCTGATTACATCAGACCTGTAACTCAGTTAAACACTTAAACTCTTTTATAACCTTGTAAATGACCAAACTACCCCTACGGGGCATAGTTTGTGTTTAAACTCGTTTCGGGCATAATAAATGATATCTTGCTGATGTCACAACATATATGAAGCATATTAACTTAGGAAACCTATAAATAGCTCTCATGAATACTCGTTACGATTATTACGCGTTCGGTTCGGTTCGGTTTATGTAACTAGTTTACATAAACTAGCCTAAACGGGTCAAACCTTATCGGTTTTATCTCAAAATCCAGAATGTGTATGAAATACCCATATTAAACAAGTCTCTGAACTTGTCGGGTCTAAATCACATTCTATCCGGTCTTCGCTTAATCGTGCGTACGAACCGTGTGTTTGAAACTAACCGGTCTAAGCTTAAGCTTAACTAAAGACCCGTTAGGATTCTAATAGGTTATTATAAACCTTCGTTCCAGATTAGGAGGACCAGTAAAAGCTACTTGCAATTTGCTTATTGTGAATTATACTTTGCTCAGGTAAATACTTTTAACTTATTTTCCCTATACGGGCTTGGGTTACGGTATATAGCATACCGCTTGATCGGACATCAAATTCTCCACCGTTGAGTGGGTAATTGAATAATTTGATCGGCTCGTTTAAACAGTCTTGTTACTTAAAGCCTTTGGGGGGTTAATGACCATGTCCCGGATATCCTTGGCATCATTTTACGAAATGGCCACGACTTAAGCGCGAGGTGTAGGCGTACACCCGTCAGTGCACAAAAGAATATTGTGGTGTGTCTATTGATCTTTAACCCGGACAAGATCCGGCCTATTGAACGCACAAGGAACATGTAATTCGTTCACAAGATTATATATTTAAATAATTCTCCCAAGTTAAATAAAATGTTTATGCCACGTGCATGCAAACCAATTTTCAATCATTTTCCAAAATGAGTCAGTTGAATGTATTTACCAGTGTAAACTGACGTATTTTCCCAAAAAGATTAAATGCAGGTACTAAGCGTAATTGGCTGGGATTTCTCCTTAGCATCATTAGAAGTCTCGCAAGCTTAAGATGCCTGAAGTCTGTTGAACTATTGTTTCATTTTGTTATCGATCCATCTGTGGATAAACTTCCGAATATTGTGACATTGATATTACAATATTAAATTCGGTTGTATTATATCTTTTAAAAATTGCTTCCGCTGTGCATATTAAATATTGTGTTGTTTGACTATTATGTTGCCAACCACGTCACGATAATCCCCCACCGGGCCCACCGGTGACACGTGGAAATCGGGGTGTGACAGGTTGGTATCAGAGCCAACACTGAGTGAATTAAACACTAGCCTTTTGTGTTTAATCTCAGTTACACAATTGCACAATTCTAAACTTTCGAGTCTAGACATATAACATAGGACAAATTCCACTTTGTTCGTGTTGTCCTTTATCTTGCATATTTCTGTTATTGCTATCTCATATTATATTGACAGGAATTAAAAATGCCGCCAAGATTCTTCAGGAGAAGAGGAAGAGGCAAGGGGCCAATCACCGCCCCCAATGATAATGAAGCTGGACCTTCGAATGCACGAGCTCCATCTACCACGGAGAGTGACGATCCCCGGCAGAACCGGAGAAACCTTTTTGAGCCGGCAAGACGGTCGGTCTCGCATAGCTCAACACCTCCAGTGCATAACTCATATGGGCCATACTCGGAAAATGAGCCCAACAACCCTCAACCTTCATACATACCATTGCAGCGATCTCTATCGCACAACTCTTTTGGTGACCCTACACCAGTGTTTCGGGGCCGGTTTAACCCGGCCAATTATATACAAGAACCAGTGGGTTTCAACCCATTGGGCCCGGAGGACCACTTCTCGGGGGACAACGCGGAGGATATGGACGAGGACACGGACCCCGTCGAACCCGCCAGTGGTACGCCGAACCATCCCATAGAGATTTCGGATGGCTCTTCAATCCACGGATCACCCTATGTTGGTCCAGATAGCTTCCAAGCTATGTTCACCAGGCACGAGTGGTACTATACACCTCCTCACCATTCGTCGCCTCAGCAGCAGCACCAGCAGCAACAACAGGATCCCACTGTGGATTCAAGATTTGTGGCAGTCACGCCACCGCCTCCACCGCCGCCAGTGCAGCCGGCACCTCCGCAACCGCCGAGGCGAAGGAGAACCGGTGCGCGTATGTCGTCACGAGCAGGGGATTTCCATTTCAGTTCCCCACGTCAATCCAGTGGCAGTCACTATCCGCCACACCAGGAGGACCCACAAATGGGTGGACCCTCTAACCCAGCTGTACCACAGCCGCCACCGATGGGTTTTGACAACCCAATTCCAGCATACACGGGTTCCATGGCATACAACCCGTTTGAACCACCGACTCACCACAACTATGGTTACGCGGAGGCCGATCCTTACATGGTAGCGGCTAATTATAACACTCTTCACCCGGAGGGACCATACGGAGCTCCATGGGGAGTAGGTTACCCGACTCAGGGGTACCAGATACCTCCTAGGCCTATTATCCGGACGCAATCGCAGCCGCCACGGTTTTCTCCCCCAGAAAGGGAGGAAATCCTACAAAGGTTGGATGAAGTAGAGCGAGGCTTCCACCGTGACCGTAGGGAGAGACAGAGCTTCTTCCAAGGATTGGCAAGCTTGATCAAAGGGAAGAACAAGAAGGATCATTGAATCCTTCCAATTGTTGTTGAGCCCCTGCGTGGGCATATCTTGTTGTATAAACCCCTACGTGGGTATGTATGTTGTTTATTTTGACCCCTGCGTGGGTCTATCTTTTTGTAAACCCCTGCGAGGGTATGTTATTTGTGTAAGTCCCTGCGTGGACTATTATGTTTATTATTAAGCCCCTGCGTGGGTATGTGTGTTATTAAACCCCTGCGTGGGTAAGTTTGTTATTTGAAAAGACCCGTTTAGGGCAGCGTGTAATATTGTAATAAATTAATGGAATGTTTGTTTTATAAATTTCATGTTGCCATTATGTGCATAGATAAATTATATATGAAATAAATAAATTAAAAACATTCCCTTTAAAAATAATCTGCCTACTCTAAATTTTTAATAAGAATCTTAAAGAGTGAAACCTAGCCTTCGGGTCATTTTAAGGCCGGGCCAAGATGGTAAGACCTATTCAAAAGATTCAAATCCCTGTCAATATCTGTATACATGTTAACGCTCCTGGCAGACGTGATTCATTTGAAATCACACACGTTATTATTATATAAGGATCTTTCTAAAGATTCCAAGCCCAACTTAATGATCTCTGAATCATGGGTTAAATCATCAATTAAGATGATCATATTTTTACCATACGTGGTAATACATGCCTACGGGCCCTGCTCATTTCCATATGAGCCAAAAAGACATTGGTAGCGATGACTCCCTGTCTGATAAAGGTAATGAACTAGGTTCAAACCTTCATGCTTGATTCTCTGAAATCATAGCTTATAATTTAAAAATGTCCATGTGACTAGGCCTTTTGTGCCACAAATAAAACTGTTATTGTTTTATAATTAGGATAAATTATGATAGAAATCCTAAATAAATATGATTAATGAATTAACCAAATATGGTCTCTGTTTACCATGGTTAATGAATTTCCCTAAGGGGCAATTCCATAATAAACTCCCAGATAAACTATTGTCCTTGTTTTCTGCAACAGTTCAATTAAAATGGCTAACTCGGACGAGGGTAATAGTCATCCAGTGGAGAATAACGAGAACGCCCGAATTAATTTAACGGGTGCTGAATTGAAAGCAATAATAGACGGCGCAGTTACACAAGCCTTGGAAAGGCAGTACGAAGAGTATAGTGGGACTCGTAGTAGGACCCTATCTACGCAGCCTTCAAAGCCACCGTCCAAGAAGGACGACTCGAAGAAAGACGATGATCGACGCTCCTCGAACCACAGTGCTCCATCTCAGAAGGTTATATTAAACCAGGGACCCCGTGACAAGGGTTGCTCTTATAAATATTTCGTTTCCTGCAAACCCCGGGATTTCACTGGGGAGAAAGGAGCCATTGACTGTATGACGTGGCTGGATGAGATGGATACGGTTGTGGATATCAGCGGATGCGCTGAGAGAGACGTGGTCAAGTTTGTGTCGCAGTCTTTTAAGGGTGAAGCTTTAGCATGGTGGAGATCTCTGATTCAAGCCACCGGAAAAATCCCATTGTACAACATGTCGTGGGATCAATTTGTTGCCCTTATCAGGGAAAATTACTGCCCTCAGCATGAGGTGGAGAAGATAGAGTCTGATTTTCTATCATTGGTGATGACAAACCTTGACTGTCAAGCTTACCTAACGAGCTTCAACACGATGTCCCGGTTGGTTCCTTATCTGGTAACCCCGGAACCAAAAAGAATAGCTCGTTTTATCGGTGGTTTAGCCCCGGAAATCAAGGCAAGCGTGAAGGCTTCTCGGCCAGCTACTTTTAGATCCGTAGCTGACATATCCTTGTCCCTCACTTTGGATGCGGTCAGGAAGAGATCGCTGAGGAATAAGGAGGCTGAGAAGAGGAAACGTGAGGATGATAGTTCACGTAAATCGAACAAGAAGCACCGTGGGAACGGTGACAACAAGAAAGGATCTGAGTCGAGGAAAGATGGGCATCAGTCTGGTGAGAAGCCCAAATGCAAAATTTGCAAGAAGCAGCACTTTGGAAAGTGCAGACTTGAGTCGAACTCACAGACTCAGTCAAAAAGCTATGCTTGTGGTATATGCAAGTCCACGGATCACAAAACCTTGGATTGCAAGAAGATGAAAGACGCAACGTGCTACCGTTGCAATGAAAAGGGGCACATTAAAACCAACTGCCCTAAATACAACAAGAAGCCTGAAGAGACCAAGAAGACTAATGCTAGAGTCTTCAGAATGGACGCCAAGGAGGCGGTTCTAGACGACAACGTTATTACAGGTACCTTCCTTGTAAATGACGTCTATGCTAGAGTACTATTTGATTCAGGCGCTGATAAGTCTTTCGTAGATCATAAAATTTGTGAGTTGCTGAAATTACCTGTCAAAACCTTAAAAGTGAATTATGAGGTAGAGTTAGTAGATGGCACCTTAGAAGCCGTCTCAACTGTGTTAGATGGGTGTGTTATATCCATTAAGAACCATTCTTTTCCTCTGTCTCTACTTCCCTTTAAGTTGGCCGGTTTTGACATAGTTCTGGGTATGGACTGGTTATCTCGCAACCAGGTCCAAATCGTCTGCAACAGAAAGCAGGTGGTGATAAAGACTCCGTCTGGTGAATCACTTACCATTCGGGGAGATACCCAGTATGGGCTGCCTAAGCAAGTTACTATGCTCAAGGCTTCAAGATGTTTAAAGAAGGGTTGTGTCATCTACATGGCACAAGTGATCATTGATGAGCCAAAACCGAGGATAGAAGACATCCCTGTCATTTCTGAATATCCCGAAGTTTTTCCTGAAGAACTACCTGGTTTGCCACCAGATAGACAAGTTGAATTCAGAATTGATATCATCCCCGGAGCAGCACCAGTTGCTAGAGCACCTTATAGGTTGGCGCCCACAGAGATGAAAGAATTGAGGACACAGCTAGATGAATTACTAGCCAAGGGTTTCATTAAACCTAGCTCGTCTCCTTGGGGAGCGCCAGTCCTGTTTGTCAAGAAGAAGGATGGATCGATGCGTCTGTGCATCGACTATCGTGAGCTTAATAAGGTCACGATAAAGAATAGATATCCTTTGCCCAGAATCGATGATTTGTTCGATCAGTTACAAGGGGCAAGTTATTTCTCGAAGATTGATTTGAGGTCAGGTTACCATCAACTGAAGGTTAGAGATGAAGACGTTCATAAAACCGCATTTAGGACTCGTTATGGTCATTACGAGTTCCTAGTGATGCCTTTTGGGCTCACCAATGCACCGACCGCGTTCATGGATCTCATGAATCGCGTTTGCAAGCCTTACTTAGACAAGTTCGTCATCGTTTTCATTAACGACATTCTTATCTATTCGAAGAACCAAGCTGACCATGAGAAACACCTTCGCTGTATTCTCAAGCTTCTACATCACGAGAAACTCTACGCCAAATTTTCCAAGTGTGAGTTTTGGCTTCGAGAAGTCCAATTCCTTGGACATGTGGTCAGTGAGCGTGGTATCCAAGTGGATCCTGCTAAAGTTGAAGCTGTTATGAACTGGCAAGAGCCAAAGACGCCTACGGAGATTCGTAGCTTCCTGGGATTGGCAGGATATTACAGGCGTTTCATTGAAAATTTTTCAAGGATTGCTGCACCCCTAACTTCCATAACTAAGAAGAAAGTAAAGTTCGTTTGGGGGCCTAAACAGCAAGAAGCTTTCGATATTCTCAAGCAGAAGTTGAGCAATGCTCCTGTGTTGACATTGCCTGATGGAACTGAAGAATTCGTAGTTTACTGCGATACTTCACACACCGGCATGGGGTGTGTGCTTATGCAGAAAGGCAAGGTTATTGCCTATGCATCACGACAGTTAAAGGTGCATGAAAAGAATTACACCACCCACGACTTGGAATTGGGTGCCGTTGTATTCGCACTAAAACTGTGGAGGCATTACCTATATGGAATCAAGTGTGTGATCTATTCTGATCACAAGAGCCTCCAGCATCTGTTTAACCAGAAGGAATTAAACATGAGGCAACGCCGTTGGATGGAAACTTTAAATGATTATGATTGTGAAATCAAGTACCATCCCGGCAAGGCGAATGTAGTCGCTGATGCCTTGAGTCGAAAGGAAAGGATGAAACCCATCCGAATCAATGCCAAGCGCATGGAGATAAAGAATAATTTGATTGAAAGGTTGTTAGCTGCACAGAAGGAAGCTGTGTTGGAAGCTAACTATCCTAAAGAAAAGTTAGGAGTAACTGAGGAGCAGTTAACTCTTAGCAAGGACGGAATTCTAAGGTTAAATGGGCGAATATGGGTTCCAACTTATGGAGGACTACGAGATGTCATCCTCCAGGAAGCCCATAGTTCCAAATACTCCGTTCATCCTGGAGCTGATAAGATGTACCAGGATCTAAAGGCAAATTATTGGTGGATAGGCTTGAAAAAGTCTGTAGCCACCTATGTAGCTAAATGCTTCACATGTGCACAAGTCAAAGCCGAGCATCAAAAGCCGTCAGGTTTGCTACAACAGCCCGAACTTCCTACGTGGAAGTGGGAAATGGTAACTATGGATTTTATTACCAAGTTACCCAAGACAAGGAAAGGAAATGATACAATATGGGTTATAGTTGATAGACTGACTAAGTCAGCACATTTCTTACCCATCAAGGAGACTTATAGCTCCGACATGTTAGCCCAGTTATACGTTGATAAGATTGTAGCCTTACATGGCATACCTGTGTCTATTATCTCTGACCGACATACTAGATACACGTCACATTTTTGGAAGAGTTTCCAACAATCTTTGGGCACACGTTTGAATTTTAGTACGGCTTATCATCCTCAGACTGACGGTCAGAGTGAGCGTACTATTCAAACGTTGGAAGACATGCTACGTGCATGTGCGATTGATTTGGGTGGTAGTTGGGATAAGAACCTACCGTTAATCGAATTCTCCTACAACAATAGCTACCATACCAGCATTAAGGCTGCGCCTTTTGAGGCATTATACGGTAGAAAGTGTAGATCGCCCGTTTGTTGGGCGGAAATTGGAGATGTCCAATTATCAGGACCAGAGATAGTCTTTGAAACGACGGATAAGATTGTCCAGATTCGTGACCGTCTCAAAGCTGCCCGAGATAGGCAGAAGAGCTACGCAGACCCGAAGCGTAAAGCTTTTCACTTCGAAGTAGGTGACAAAGTGTTACTTAAAGTATCACCCTGGAAGGGAGTGATGCGATTTGGTAAGAAAGGCAAGCTAAGCCCGAGATACATAGGACCTTTCGAGGTTATCGAACGTGTCGGGTCAGTTGCCTATAAGTTAAACTTACCGGAAAAGCTCAGTGGAATTCACAATGTGTTCCACATCTGCAATCTGAAAAAGTGTTTCGCTGACGAATCACTGGTTATACCACACACAGATGTGCATATAGACGAGAGCTTAAAATTTGTGGAAAAACCTTTGTCGATTGAAGATCGACAGGTAAAGAAGCTTCGAAGGAAGCATGTACCTATTGTAAAGGTCAAATGGGATGCCCGTAGAGGTCCCGAATTCACGTGGGAGGTTGAATCCACGATGAAAGAGAAGTACCCTTACTTATTTCAGTAAATCTCGGGTCGAGATTTATTTTAAGGGGGTGAGGATGTAACACCTCGAAAATTCACGTCCTATAATGTGTTGACACGTGTCATAATGTTTGAACGTGTGAAAGAATGTTATAAAAGGACTAAAGTTGACAATCATGGAAAGTATGTATAAATACGGGTTCTAAATGTCAACAGTGAATAAATATATTGTACATTAACCCTAGATGATGTTTATAACGTCAAACGAATAAATCATGGATCAAGCGAAGCTAAAAGTGAGAGATTACAAACTACAGGGGTTAAATGTGTCAACATGTTTAAGTTATACCTCTGAGTGACCTTTTGACAAACCCGAAGCTTTGTAACTATTGGTTATGCTCACTAGAATGCACGATATAAATTTCGTAAAGTTTCGTTATCGTATGAGAAAGTTATGGTCAAATTCGTGTGCGAGGGGTTAAAGCGTTAACATTGAAAGTTATGACTTTTCGGGTTAACCGGAAGTGTCCAAGGACTTGGAAAAGTGGGTATATGTCTAGAGGCCCTTATGTGTCAATATAGAGGGTTCAAAGTGCAAATAAAAGCTTGCTTGACCTTTCGAAAGGCCAAGAGATGTGATGCAACAACTCAAAAACGTTTTAGTCTGATCAGAGGGTCTACGCGGCCCACGTAGACCTTAAAGACACCTTAGGCGGGCCGCGTCAGGACGCCAGATACAGAAAACGTGGACAGGCTCCTGTATTCACGGGTATTCGATCTTTAAGCGATATCTTTGCATTGTGGGCGACCCCTAAACAGTCCTAGACACTAGGGACACTTTGTGGAATATTGTGGTCAGTTGATAGACTTGTTTGTCAATGTTTTGTGGTGATTAATCCACTATAAAAGGCCATAAGACTTCAACTCATTCCTCACACCTTCATTTGCATTCCTGATCAATTCTGGAGCTCCCAAGCAGCCTCAAGTGATCATAATTCGTGCATAGGACTCTTGTAAGTTTGCTAATCCTTTCTAAATTAAGTTTTAGCTTAGTTATAGCATAAAAGTCAAACTGTCGTAATTAACGGTTGACTTTAAGATTAATCACTAATGGTCCAGTGATTAGTCGAATCAAAAGTAGTTATAAGTTGGTAATTATGTGGGTAATAAACCCTTAAAAGGGTTCCCCCTGATTACCACTTTAACTAGGTCAAAAGTCGGGTCAAACTTGCTAAGAAAAAGTCAACAGGATGTTTAAATTACAATTTATGCATAATTAGCAATGTAGATCATATACAACCTGTTTGATCATTAATATAACTTGGTAATTAGTATAAGAACATGTCTAAATATGTTCAACCCGACAATTTACTGTTTAGACCCGGTTCGGAACCGAAAGTCGCATAGTTTGACTTATACTTTGACTTTCAGTTCTGACCCGTTTTGGTATGATTTAGAATTACCTAAGAGCTTTATTTGGACCAGGTTACATGCTAGTATAACCCTCTGTGATTATACACCTCGGATCATTAGTTATCCAATTAAAATGCATGATTCCGTTAATTGCTCATATGTTGACCATTATGCCCTTTTCACCTTAAAATGTGATTTTTGGAAATGTAAAAGAGTAGAAACTTTAATTACTGATATATAAACTTGTAAGCAAAATTTGAGATCAGTTTGAGGTGTAGATTAAGAGTTATGCTCGTTAGCGTAAAAATTAAAGCTTTATGTTAATTAAACGGCGTATTTAGCGTATAGCCTACTTAAACATATTTTTTGATATCAAACTCTTTACCCACTGATGTAATATATTATTTTGGGATTTTTAAAGATTTTTAATTAATTTTAGGCTGAGCATAACTCATAGTCGTAGGCTTAATCCGGTAATTGTCGGTTTTGCCCTTACGGGCTATAAAATGAGTTTTACATATCTAAACGACTCCAAACCTTTTGCTACTGATCACATATGATAAATAAATTATTTTAATCCTTCTGGAAATATAAAAATATCAGATTTATGTATCAAACCCGAAAATGGCTTTTAATCGCCTTATTAAGCGTTTTAGCGCATAGTATGTACTAAGAGTATTTTTAAACATACAAGGGTGATACCTACTGATATTTGAGGCAAATTATAATATTTTAACAGTAAGCAAAAGTGGTTAAACTCAGACTTCAGTTTTGAGCTTTTCGGCTTATGTGAAATTACCAAAATACCCCTACGGGGCATAGTTTGGTTATAATTGATAAATTTCACATATATACTTTATCCTACTGTTATAACTTAGTAAAATAAGTATTTTGGCTGATTACATCAGACCTGTAACTCAGTTAAACACTTAAACTCTTTTATAACCTTGTAAATGACCAAACTACCCCTACGGGGCATAGTTTGTGTTTAAACTCGTTTCGGGCATAATAAATGATATCTTGCTGATGTCACAACATATATGAAGCATATTAAATTAGGAAACCTGTAAATAGCTCTCATGAATACTCGTTACGCTTATTACGCGTTCGGTTCGGTTTATGTAACTAGTTTACATAAACTAGCCTAAACGGGTCAAACCTTATCGGTTTTATCTCAAAATCCAGAATGTGTATGAAATACCCATATTAAACAAGTCTCTGAACTTGTCGGGTCTAAATCACATTCTATCCGGTCTTCGCTTAATCGTGCGTACGAACCGTGTGTTTGAAACTAACCGGTCTAAGCTTAAGCTTAACTAAAGACCCGTTAGGATTCTAATAGGTTATTATAAACCTTCGTTCCAGATTAGGAGGACCAGTAAAAGCTACTTGCAATTTGCTTATTGTGAATTATACTTTGCTCAGGTAAATACTTTTAACTTATTTTCCCTATACGGGCTTGGGTTACGGTATATAGCATACCGCTTGATCGGACATCAAATTCTCCACCGTTGAGTGGGTAATTGAATAATTTGATCGGCTCGTTTAAACAGTCTTGTTACTTAAAGCCTTTGGGGGGTTAATGACCATGTCCCGGATATCCTTGGCATCATTTTACGAAATGGCCACGACTTAAGCGCGAGGTGTAGGCGTACACCCGTCAGTGCACAAAAGAATATTGTGGTGTGTCTGTTGATCTTTAACCCGGACAAGATCCGGGCTATTGAACGCACAAGGAACATGTAATTCGTTCACAAGATTATATATTTAAATAATTCTCCCAAGTTAAATAAAATGTTTATGCCACGTGCATCCAAACCAATTTTCAATCATTTTCCAAAATGAGTCAGTTGAATGTATTTACCAGTGTAAACTGACGTATTTTCCCAAAAAGATTAAATGCAGGTACTAAGCGTAATTGGCCGGGATTTCTCCTTAGCATCATTAGAAGTCTCGCAAGCTTAAGATGCCTGAAGTCTGTTGAACTATTGTTTCATTTTGTTATCGATCCATCTGTGGATAAACTTCCGAATATTGTGACATTGATATTACAATATTAAATTCGGTTGTATTATATCTTTTAAAAATTGATTCCGCTGTGCATATTAAATATTGTGTTGTTTGACTATTATGTTGCCAACCACGTCACGATAATCCCCCACCGGGCCCACCGGTGACACGTGAAAATCGGGGTGTGACAATAATTCAATTCTTAAATTGAGTTATGACATTCGTAATGGGCTGCAAATTCTGGCAGAAAACGCAGCCTGAACCTTCGATGCCGAAAAATTCATAAAACATTCAATTTTCGTCGAAAAAATGCCATTCCAGTGGGGTTTTAAAGATATTTCCTGGAATTATATTTTAGACTCAAGAAACACATGTTTTTATCACGTTTTGTCCATGTTACAGCCAATACAAGTCGGCTATAAATTCTGATCAGAAGCTGTTTGAATTCAGCTTTCAATTAAAACATGTTTATACATTATAACACTATCTTTAGCAAATCAGAACCCTAAAATCATCACATGCACGAACTTAGCATCAACAAATCTGAATTTACTTCATGGTGATCATGAATTCCCAAGAATTAGACCTAATTTCATCATATACTTGTCTAGGGTTTGTTCCTAGACACTATATTGTTCCTATATCATATACATAACAAACATGCATCAATAATTTCTGAATTCTCCAAGTTAATCAGAATTTCAAGTAGTGATTTTCTATCAAATTTCACATACCTTATGATCTCCTTGCAATGGGGATCACCAATCTAAGCTCAGATTTCGTTTTGGGATGGATTTGAGCCTTCAATTTGTGAATTTTGTGCCAGTTAGGGTTTGTGGGAGAAACCTGGTCGCTCCCCTGCGTTTTGTACGAACCAGACAAGTGTGTGTCTGGTGTATTTTTGATATTAATATGTCAAGTTTCACACTTTACAACTTTAGTCCCTCCAATTTCGTTTTTATTTTATTTTAAGTGTTTAACCCACTCATAAGTCACTATCTAACTAGGTTAGAATTATTCCTAGTTAGTTTATTTTGCTTATTTACCGACATCATATTAGTAATAAAAGAATTTATATTTTCGGGGTGTTACATCACAGTTTATCACCTAAATTCATATTACTTAACTAGGTTAATTTTTTAAAGTCCCGTTAGCTCGGGCTCCTTATGAACTTTTGTCTTCTCAAGTCGTTTGCTCTCTTTTTATTTATTATTAGGCTTATTTATTTGAATCCTAATAATTTCAGGGTTAATCTTTTCTGCTAACGGTATTCTACCCGCTCTTTAGTATTAATGGGGTTTAATTACCAAACCCGTTTTCGGGGTGTTACATCATACTTGCGGTAATCTTTGGGTTGACTTGTTTATTCACATGCCAGCTTATACGTTAATCTTGATAAGTAAGTTTGTCATGTGGATTGTTCAACTTTTATACTTATATGCTAGTACTCAAAATTTGTATATTCGCCAATACTTTCGTATTGAACTATACTTTAGAACGTGTTGCAGGATTTTGATGATGATGCACGGAACTTAGTAGGATGGCTAGAAACGAACTTTAAACATTAATATTTGTTGTATTTTAATTCAATTTGTTTCAACTTGTTGTATTCTATTTCAAACAATGTACTTGATCTTAGCAATGAAATGAAATCATTTATTAAATACTTGTCACATTTAGTGTTATGAAGTCTCGAGCAATCTCGTTCGTCTCACTCCGATGTTTCCGCCATCGGTTGGGGTGTGACAAAACTATCTACAAATACTTTATGAGCCTTACGAATACTACTAAGCCATGCAAATACTAGCAAGCCATGCGAACTTATTAAACTGTGTGCATATTATTGTAGGATCTAAGTTTGTTATACTTGTGAGTTTAAACAATGGAGAACAAACAATTTGTAAATTGTAAAGTAAACAAGATAAACACACAAGCTGGAAGTTATATCAAGATTTTTTTATATTGAATTTCAATTATTTCAATTACAGTACAATGATTATACAAACTCCCCCTCAGCCTGATCATACACTTTATTGTTCGTACAAAAGGAATGAATGTGATCAAATAGATCTCTAACACATGAGATCTATTTATACAAGTACGAAAGCTCTATTTGCAATCACCTGACGTCACCTTGATAGTGACATCTAACAATCCTAACAGAAAAGATTCCTCAGATGTTGGCAAATATCTGTGGGCATCTAACATCGGATCTATTACATTAAACATATGTTCTAAGCTAAATATTGTTACATTGGATAAACCTTTGTTTTTCAAACTGTTGTTGCCTTGTATCAAACTTTGTTTGGCCATAACAGATGTTTGGTCTTCATGATCAATATTTTGCTTCAATAGAGCTTTGGCCTTGATCAGTGGTTTCTTCTTCTTCAAAAGTGGTTCCAAGGCTTCAAACAAATCTTTTAATGTCTTCAACAGATGTTTCGTTTAGTGTTCAAGATTCACTATCTTTGGGAGGAAAATGCTTCATTAACTGTTTATTTCTTGATCAACAAGTAATGTTTTGGATTTTGAATATAACCTTACAAGCACTCGAAGATACTAGGCATACAGGCGATTCGAATTATGCTCCTCTCATCTGGTCATACGCGCATATGAGTTGGTTTAGCTAGAAGTGGCATCAAACGAATGATTTACCTATTGTTCAAGTGTTGTTGACTATTAGTAAGGGCATAAGGTATCCACCAAAATTTGATGGTTCTTCCCAATAGTTATCTCACTGTCACATCAACTTTCCTCCAACTTCTCAAAACTACCAAACTTTGAAGGGTATCACCAAATACCACATCATATAAATTTATTAAGAAAATAGTTTATTTAACACAATTTTTATTGTAAATATTAAATTAATTTAAAAAATTGAAAATAAAAAATAAACTGACAATTCATTAATTCAAGCAAACATTTTAATTAAGAATAAAAAACAAAAATAAGATACTAAGGTGGTGTTTGTTTTTGTCGAAAAGCACTTCAGAACCTCTTTTGTCTGCCCCACGCGGACCACGCACAGATGTTGGAGCCTGCAGCCTGTTTGTTTTTTAGAAGAGAATTCATTAAAAAATGTCTGCCGAAGCATTTCCTCGGGCAGACATGGCCTTACCTCTTCAAAAGTATTCAAAACACATTCTTCAAACCCTAGCTTCCTTCTCCAGCGAACCTCCACCTTCTCCAGCCGCATATCCACCTCCGCCGCCGCCCACGTCGAGCTCCACCTCCTCCGCAAGCCCCCACGTCGACCTCCACCGCCCCTCGTTCAACGTCGAAGCGACCATACAACTGTCGAAGGCAACGTACCACCGTCGAAGCCAGCGTATCTCCGTCGAATCCACTGGACCACCGTCGAAGCCACCACATCGATCTCCATCTCCACTTCTGTTCACAAAGTTGTTGAAGAGCACCGATCGTTTACAGAGGCATGGATCATTCGATTAGGTTCTTGTTTGATTCAACAGGCGAGTTTTCTCTGGTCTCAGGTTAGTGTTTTGGTGGATTTGATTGTTGAATTGTTCGATTAGGTTCTTGGTTTTGAGAGTTTTGTTATGATTGATTGAAAAATTGATCTATTGTATTGTTGAGAAGATGTATGTTCATATGAGAATTGTTCAGAATTTTTTTGAGAATTGTTCGTATAAGTTTGTTAAACTGTGAGAATTGTTTGGAAATTGATCATGTTAAACTGTGAGAATTGTTCGAAATTTCAGCACATCTTTGCTTTGTTAAGTTAAAAAACAAACAGTCTTCTTCTTGCAGACTATAGAGGTTTGGTCCACCTCTTCAGCTGCAGATGTCTGCAGATGTGGTCCGCAGACTGCAAACGTTTTACATCTGAAAAAACAAACAGCACCTAACACTCCATTAAAAAACAACGAATGATCAATCATTCCAATTGTAACGTTTTGTTATTTCATTTTTTCATGCTAGGACCACGTTCAACTTTGCCCTAGAACCTTTAAATCTACCTTCTTTGATTCTTCATCCAACAATTGATGTTTTCATGGCATCAAAGCCACTGAACTTCTTGTTCCTCCTTTGGAGGGGTAACTTTTTAGCTCCAGTTGCGTTTCGGTCATTGGCCACGGATTCTCTGAGAAAGTGGTAAATTAGGTAACCCTTTCTAGTAGGGTTGTAAACGAACCGAACGTTCACCGAACAGTTCGTGAACCGTTCGGCGGGAAGTTCGTTTATGTTCGTTCGATTAGCTTAACGAACGAACATGAACAAAAAAATTCGTTCGGTTAGCTTAGCGAACAGACACGAACACAGGTCTCGTTCGTTCGACTGTGTTCGTGAACGTTCGGTAATATGTTCGGTTACGTTAGTTCATGTTCGTTCGTCTACGTTCGTTTGATTATATTAAAAAATAAAAAATAATAAACTTTTTATCTAAACATATTGAAACTTGAAACTCTATTTTTTTAAGTTAGCTAAAATTTGGACATTCTAAGACATTTTTTTTTTTTTGGATAATTATGTCTAAGTTAGTTAAACTTGATTCATCGTTTGGTGTTCTAGTAGACTTCTTGTGTTTTGTTTATCATTTGATGGTTGTATTTAACTACTTATTTCCAATGTTTAAGAATAACAATTTTTTATTTATTATTTTCAACTTAAATGTTCGTTTATGTTAGTTTTTATTTGATTGTGTTCGTTTGTGTTCGAGACCCGTGTTCATGAACAATTGAATTTCCTTAACGAACGAACACGAACATAAACTTATGTTCGGTATGCGTTCGTGAACAGTTCACGAACATGTTAATTTCCTTAACGAACGAACACGAACATGGCCTTGTTCGTGTTCGTTCGGTTCGTTTACAGCCCTACTTTCTAGTAAACACTTGTAGGATGACAATGTTGTTGCATCCTTACTTTCTCTCTACGTGTTGGCGTGGATCTTTAAAGACGGGTCACTTATTTTTTTGTCCATGTAGTGAAATTGGGCACCCAATTGTGACATGTTGTAATATTGCGATTCCAATTTTCGTGTTCTTTTAGAGGAGTGTTTAGCACCCACTAGAAGAACGAGATACCACTTTTAATGATTACGAACAATTTCTCACGTGGCTATGTGAGGAAATGGTTACGACGGTTAGTTTATTAACCCAATCACTAAACTCTATTTTCCTTCCATTATATATATATATATATATATATATATATATATATAGTGTGAGGTTCATTGGGGAACACTAAAAAAGTGGGGAACCGGGGAACACTCTTAAAAATTTAACTTAACATGTTAAAAATTATTTTTTAAACATCTTTTTCGGCGCTTCTCCTTATATATACTTGTAGAAGCATTTTTAATAAAAAAAAAATCAAAAACTAAAAATATTAAAAAAGGCTAAAAAAAAATTTTTTAGAAAAATTATTTTTTCACTCGACTAGATTCTCCTCCTTTTTATAAAGAAAAGCGCTGGAAAAAATTTAAAAAAAAATATTTTTAACATGTTAAGTTAATTCTATAAGATATAACTGTTTTTTAAACATTTTTTTATATTTTTAGTTTTTGATTTTTTTTATCAAAAATGTTTCTACGTGTATTTATAAGAAAAAGCGCCGAAAAAAATTAGAAAAATATTTTTTTTAACATGTTAAGTATAATTTTTAAAAGTGTTCCCCTGTTCCCCACTTTTTTAGTGTTCCCCAATGAACCCTCCCCTATATATATATATATATATATATATATATATATTACCTTCCGTTATGAGAGTGATTGTCGATGTGAGGATAACTCACTTGGTAGAGCCACATACTCTTAGAAGGTTAGTCGTTAGTTTAAACCTGGGCAAAGAATGTAATTTAGGATTTTTGTGTAAAATAACATTTGCCTTTAAAAAAGATTTTTTTAATAGATAATATAAAATTACTTTATAATAGAAATAGAAGTGGAATATTCCTGTGAGCATAATTGAAATTCCAAACGTAGCCCGATATGGCCTTTTGTTTGTAACGTGAGGTCACTCTCGTATACTCATGACCCAACCACATATAGATGTTTAAATGGACATTTAAATATTTATAATATCAAATATATATAATTCCTACAATAAAACAAATTATAAGTAAATACCATAGTCAAATCCTAAAATTATAACCATTACTAATGTTTTCTTAAGAATGATTCCTATATTTCTAGAATAAATGCATCACAAGAAGTTTGATGACTTTGATGTGAAGATAAAATTGAGTATTTTTTTTTATTACAGGTGAACTTCACAACAGACGGTTAATTCACACCCGCAAGACGCAGGCCCGTCACCACTCTCAATACCAGGACTATGTTGTCTTAACTGGGCCCACGCCTGGTCGAGAGGGGCGTTACGCTGTCCCCGAGAAAATTTCCAGCCTCCTGCCACATGACAGGAGTTGCACCCTCCACAAGAGCCGAACCTCTGGAGTAAATGCACTGTAGTAGAAAACTCGGCTGTGATCAAGAGCCGAACTTGAGTCCTTCCCCATCATTTCCAATGCATCATCCAGCTGCGCTGGAATCATTTGCAAATAAAAAAAAATTGAGTATTCTTTGATCTTTAAATCTTAATAGATATTAAGTATTGTTTTATAAAAAGTGAACACTTATGTGTGTATAACATTATGTGTGATTTGACATCAGGTGTAAAATACCCTGTGCAAATTGAAATCTATATAAACACCAAATGTAAAATGGCGTTCAAACTCAAGACACAACGTTGACAACTAGATATAAAACACTATGTATAAAATGTTACATGTTTAAAAAAAAAACCCTTGTGTAAAAACATCACTTTTTAGAAAATTCCCAAACTTTTTTTTTAAATATATAGGAATACAATAACAACCAATTGAAACTTTGTTTTTTTTTTACCCTGGCCTACATTTAGAGGGTTTTATACGTGTTATTTAAGGGATCTATGCGGATTTTAACAATGCTTTTTTTGTTTAATATATTTGTTAAAAAATGACAAAGAAAGATAATTTCTTTTTTGTTTCCCGAATGTTGTTGATTCATATCTTAGGTATGGGAAAAAATCAAGATATTTATGGCGACTTATTGAGTTATTTGCATCTATTTTTTTTATATCATAATTAGGGGAAAAAGTCAAGATATTTATGGCGACCTATTGCATCTGCTTATTTATTTTATGGCCACTTATTGCATCTACTTATTTTTTTTGAGTTAAATTTCGTAGTTTTAGTCATTTTCATAGTTTAGTCTAAAGGTTTTATTTTTCTCATGTGGGTCTAAAAAGGTTTTACCGTTGCCATTTTAGTCCACTAGATTAACTTCATCTATTTTTTAACCAGAAGGGCAATTCGGTCATTTTATATGTAATTATGTTAACTAGAAAGGCAATTCGGCCATATAAAATGACCAAATCGCCATTTTCGTTAACAGAAATAATGGATGAAGTTAACCAAGTGGACTAAAATGACAACAGTGAAACCTTTTTAGACCCAAAAGTGAAAAATGAAACATTTGGACTAAACTGCCAAAATGACCCAAACCACAGAGACTAAAATGACATTTAACTATGTTTTTTTTTACAGCTAACAAATACTATATAAGTGCGGCCATATGGGCAAATTTATTGATGAAAGACCACTCACGCTCTATGTACACAAAGAACGCCGGTGACCAGACCCGCCACCATTCTAGGTGAAATTCACTGTCCGATGACCCAGTATGGTAAAATCCCTTTCCTACATTTACTTATTATGGATTAGGATCAAATACAAAGGATCCTAATTGTAAGAAGTGTAAGAAGGATTTATAGAGTGACAAGTGTCCAATAACCTAAAAAAACCCACTACACAAAAAAACCCACTAAAAAAAAAAAAAAAAAAAAACCTTAAACATCCACCACCACCAAAAACCCCCACCCGCACACCCCCCTCCCCCCTCACCCACCCAAAAAAAAAATTAATTTTTTTTTGCCGAAGGGGTGGGGGTTTAGGTTTTTGGGTGGTGGTGGGGGTGGGGGTGGGTGTTTAGTTTTTTTTTTTTTATTTTTTTTTAGGTTTTTGGGGGGTGGGGGGGGGGGGGGGGGTTTAGGTTTTTGGGTGGGGGGGGGGGGTTTAGGTTTTTGGGTGGTGGTGGGGTGGGGTGGGGTGGGTGTTTAGGTTTTTGGTGATGATATAGTGGGCTTAGTTTTAGGTTATTGGACACTTGTCACTTTATAAATCATTTTTACACTTCTTACAATTAGAAGCATTTGTAGAATAACTTGACCCTACTTATATGCCAAGTAGTACATAATACAATGAGTACCATACAACTTATAAACTAGAACTAAACTTTTTATCTTTTTTAATGATTTTCCTAGTTTATGTATAAGAGGTAAAATGGGAATCACCAATTTGTTGTCGGAGACTCAAGTCATTTTCTTTTTTTTTTTTGAACGGCAACTTTCATTCAACCAAAAGCATCTAGCAAATCGCTAGCGCCCACAACAAAACAAACATTACAAGGCAAAATTACACCAATCTTTCCATTCTAAATTTGAGCATGGGGATCGATTCTTAACCCAAAGATAGCCTAGAGCTTTAATGTTTTCCTTCATCTTGTTAATACAAATCACCTTGTTTTGAAACACTGCCTCGTTCCTAGCGTTCCAGAAACACTGCCTCGTTCCAGACTCAAGTCATTTTCTGATGACATATTTTCGTTGATTGATGATGACTTTTGAGAGTATCTCAGAAATATTTTTTGTGGCTCAATTGTGAAAATGAAGATAATGCATGAATGTTTATCTGCGAGTTTGAATTTCAAAGTTTAATCTTTTTTATCTGTTTTTTTTAGTTTATTTTATGTTGGTACTTATCTCAAATTAATTGGTTTATTTCTAAGATTGTCCGGGTCTAGTATAAATATGTGAATGTTTATGTTAGTTTTGATTGAATTTGAGTTTATAAGAACTGTGTTCTTTAAATCTTTTGGTTCCCTTTTGAAAACATGGGATTATCATTTTCTTTTGAGTTAATTACTGTTTTCGTCCCTGAGGTTTGTCAAAAATAACGGTTTCAGTCCATTAGTTTAAAAATTGCGATTTCAGTCCATTAGTTTCATTTTCGTAACCATTTCAGTCCACTAACTTAACTCCATCCATTTATTTTGTTAACTTTGAGTTAACTAACTAATTCAGGGACGGTTTGCGTCAGTTTTAGAAACACAGGGACTTAAGTGTAAACTCTAAAACATTAAAACAAAAAATAGTAAATTCCAAAAAATCAAAAAAATTCCAAAAAACCAAACAAATTCCAAAAAATTCTAAAAAATAATAAAAATTCTAAAAAATCATAAAAATTCTAAAGAAATTCTAAAAAATCCGTTTCGGCGCGAACTGTTTCGACCCAAACCGTTTCGAGCTGAACCGTCCGTACCGTTTCGACCCGAACCGTTTCGAGCCGAACCGTTTCGACCCGTACCGTTTCGAAGCCGAACCGTTTCGAGCTGAACCGTTTCGAACCGAACCGTTTCGACCCGTACCGTTTCGAAGCCGTACCGTTTCAATCCGTACCGTTTCGAACCGAACCGTGCCGTTTCGAACCGAACCCTTTCGAGCTGAACCGTTTCGAACCGAACCGTTTCGAGCTGTACCGTTTTGACGCGAACCGTGCCGTATCGAACCGTACCGGTTCGGCTTCGAAACGGTTCGCGTCGAAACGGTTCGGGTCCAAAGGGTTCGGTTCGAAACGGTTCGCATCGAAACGGTTCGCATCGAAACGGTACGGTTCGAAACGGTACAGCTCGAATCGGTTCGGTTCGAAACGGTTCAGCTCGAAACGGTTCGGTTCGATACGGCACGGTTCGGTTCGAAACGGTTCAGCTCGAAAGGGTTCGGTTCGAAACGGCACGGTTCGGTTCGAAACGGTACGGCTTGAAACGGTTTGGCTTCGAAACGGTACGGGTCGAAACGGTTCGGTTCGAAACGGTTCAGCTCGAAACGGTTCGGCTTCGAAACGGTACGGGTCGAAACGGTTCGGCTCGAAACGGTACGGGTCGAAACGGTTCGCGTCGAAACGGTTCAGCTCGAAACGGTACGGACGGTTCAGCTCGAAACGGTTCGGGTCGAAACGGTACGGGTCGAAACGGTTCGCGTCGAAACGCTTCAGCTCGAAACGGTTCGGGTTCGAAACAGTTCGCGCCGAAACGGATTTTTTAGAATTTTTATTATTTTTTAAATTTTTTTGGAATTTGTTTGGTTTTTTGGAATTTTTTTGATTTTTTGGAATTTACTATTTTTTTTGTTTTAATGTTTTAGAGTTTACACTTAAGTCCCTGTGTTTCTAAAACTGACGCAAACCATCCATGAATTAGTTAGTTAACTCAAAGTTAACAAAATAAATGGATGGAGTTAAGTTAGTGGACTGAAATGGTTACGAAAATGAAACTAATGGACTGAAATCGCAATTTTTAAACTAATGGACTGAAACTGTTATTTTTGACAAACCTTAGGGACGAAAACAGTAATTAACTGTTTTCTTTTACTTCTATAATTCTATTTCTACTTAAGAAGATACATAAAAAACACTTAAAAACTTTAATCTTTCCTTCAGGTAATGCTATTAAAAGATGCTCTTTGTTTTTTTTAATAATAACGTGACATATTATTTAGATGAGTTTACGGAAAGTGGGGTTTTCATTTTTATAGTTTAACTAGTAAATTTGCCGTTCAAAAAAAAAAACTAGTAAATTGCTTCGCGCGTTGTCGTGGCGTTTCACAATATTTTTATGTTAAAACGTAGATCAACCGAAAACGTACATAAAAATAAGCATGAAAACGTATTATATATGATCCGACTCATTTCCATAAAAATTTACGTCAAAACGTAAACAAACTTGAATTTATACCCACACGTACATAAAAATAAATATGTAAACTTGATTATAAAGTCTTTAGAATGTTAAGAGGTTATATGTGTCAATGCTCAAATTTAAGAGTGAAGAGGTATGGTCCCAATTCCTTGCCCACATGGCAAGGACCACACTACTATTCCATCCTATGTGGCGCTGACATCAACGAGGTCATCCAGAAGCTTCTGGAAAATATCTAGGTGGCACCAAAGATGCTCCATCCGACATAAAGGACAACACGTGCCACCAGTCACCAGGCGCCAGGTAGGCCCGTAACAAATCAAAGAGCAGCCCGACAACACCAGTACGACGTCTCCAAGATGGGCAAATGTAAGCGCGCCACGTGTACCACTACACTGACCACAGCAGAGGAGACCAAGAGGATATTCCCCTTGGTCGGACAGCTGGCGTGTAAAACCCGTTTAGGATCCTTCAACGATATCAGTCTCTAACTTGTGAAGGTGCGGAATACAATCACAAGCCGATTCAAGAACAATATAATGAAACAATAATATAATCAAAACACAAACCGGAAATCTTGCATTCAATGATGACCAAAGACTGATACAAGATCCCTATGGAGTTCTCGGCTCCTTTCCTAGTCGCAACCAACGATCAACCTCAACCAAGTGGTTGAGGTTTCTTTAAATACAAAACAATTGGACTTAAACCTAGGCCCATTGCGACAATTAACAAGCTAACCCAACCCTTACAAAATCGGCCCATATGTTAACTAAACAAAACACAGAAACAACCCTTCAACTATGCTAACCTACATGAATAAACCTTCAGGTTCCAACAATCTCCCCCTAGGTTTATGCATGCAGGTTCTTGACACTTCAACTTCCACGATCATCACCCAATCGATCCTTGAGACCACCAAAACCTTTTGTACGAATATGAATGGCTGACACAACAGCAGCAGTCCACGCTTTTGCAATTTCTTCATATTTTTCAGTAGCTCTAATTTGATGACGAGCTAACACTTCCAAATCTTCATGAGCAACATTCAGCAAATCAATTTGATCCACCAAGCGAAAACACACATCATCATCACAAACAATTACTGCCTGCCCTAGACGCTCATCATAAGACCAAAAATGCAAGGACTTCAAAGCACCCTTTGGAATCTTTTTCACCAACGGAATCACCTTTTCTTTATCAGTTACAGGCCAGTGCATAATCTTCATCCGCTTGTTCGTGTATGGATCTCTAATGCCTTTAGTTGGTCTAACAAAAGACTCTGCAGTACGCATCGAAGGAAAGTTACGAAGAACTTCTCTTTGCAATCTATCGAAAAACATATATCCAGCACCTCCAGGCTTATCATCCGCATAAGGTGCTTTAGACAAGTTTGTCAAATCCACCTTAGTAAACGACTGAAACTGGCCTGGATGTTTGTACCACTCAACAGGACCAACTTTTCTTTTTATCCACCATCTTTTGCGATCATGGTCATATCCCCAGCTAACTACACCAGAACGATTTCCAACCTTATCATAGAGAGTTTCACCAACATCCATTAAGTGGTGAGTTGCATGAGCATCATCATCATCTGGATTTAGATTCCGATTTTTCAAAATTACAAACTCTCTTTTCTTCTTAATTCTTTCAGCCTTCTCTTTATCTGTAACAGGATCAATAACTCTTTTAAAGTATTGTTCCATAGCAGCACTTCTTTCAGCATCATCCTTTTCAAAGGCTTTTCTTCTGTTTTCAACATCAGTTGGATCAGAGAACTCTTGTCCAAATTTCTTCTCCAACTTCCCACGTAAATCATAAACCATATTGAACAACAAACTAACATCTCCTTGAAGCTGCTCAATCTGTTGATCTTTCTTCACAATAGTATCTTCAAGTTGGATAATCTTCGCATCTTTATGAATTGAATCTTGCTCAAGTACAACCATTCGTTTCTTCATATCTCTCATGCTGATAAACTCATCTTCATCACTAGAATCATCATCAAACGGCATTCTAAATGGCTCTTCAGGTCTTTTACCACTCGAACTACTAGGTACATCAAGAACAATTCTAGAAGGACCTGCAGATTCAGAAATACCAAGTGGCATAGTATCAACAATGGAATCTGTATCAACATTTGTAACCTGAATATCAGCAGCAGTGGTCTCCAAAACATTTCCTTGAGTGTCAGTGTTTAACTCAAAGATATCTTCAGTAGTGGTGGTGGTATCAGCAACACTTCTCTCAAAATCAAAATCATATAAACTGTCATCATCTTCAGCAATATTCATGGATTGATCTTTGTTTTGCTCAACATACATTCCGAGTCGAGGATCCCTCCTTTTCCGCTTCAATGGCATGGAATCAGAATCCTTTGGGTTTTCACTAGGCTCTTCACTTGATACTGAAAGATCAGAAGGAGGATTTCCCATCTTATCAGTTACAGATTTTAATAGCAAAGCCAAACTTTCAGCAGTAATCACAGGCGGAACAGCAGAAACAACAGTATCAACTCCAGCTTCAGGAGGAAGCTCTTCATCTTCCCCAGAATCACACATAATCTCAATACCTTCATCGTTAGAGTCAATCGTTAAAATCTCTGTCTCAGGCTCATTTTCAATACCCATTTGAATATCATGTTCTTCAGCAACTATTGCATTTGCAGGCGCATCATTCACTGGAACAGGTTGCACTATTACTGGATTAGCAACAACATCTTCAGTCTCTGCAATTGATGTTGCATCCACACCACTTGAGAGCAAGATGCAGAGGCAGCAACATACTCAGCTTCTGCTGTAGATATCGCCACCGTTTGTTGTTTCTTGCATTGCCAAGATATGAGCCTGTCGCCCAGAAATTGACATCCCGCTGATGTAGATTTCCTGTCACTGTCAGTACCTCCAAAGTTGCTGTCAGAAAACGAAAACAAATCAAAATTGGAATCCCTCGGATACCACAGACCAAACCGTGGTCGACCTTTAAGGTACCGAAAGATTCTTTTAACAGCAATAAGATGAGAAGTTTTAGGATTAGCCTGATATCTTGCACAGTTGCAGACAGCAAACATAATATCCGGTCGGCTAGCTGTCAGATACATCAACGACCCGATCATAGACCTATACTGACGTTGATCCACGGGAGATCCTTCTTCATCTTCAGTCAATAACGGTCTCTCTGCCATTGGTGTTTCAGCTGGTTTTGCGTCTGAAAAGTTGAATTTTTCTAGCACGTCATCCACATACTTCCCTTGATGGATAAGAATCCCTTGAGAATTCTGCTTGACTTGTAAACCCAAAAACAGTGTCATTTCCCCAAGAGCACTCATTTCAAATTTCTTCTTCATAACTCTCTCAAACTCCTTGCAAAGCTCCTCACTTGTAGATCCGAAAATAATATCATCGACATAGATTTGAACTAAGATCTGATCCTTGCCCACTTTCTTGATAAACAGAGTCTGGTCTATCGTGCCACGTGTGTACCCATGAGCCAGAAGATGTTCAGTTAGTGTGGCATACCAAGCTCGTGGTGCTTGGTGTAATCCATACAATGCCTTGTCTAGCTTGTAGGCATATTCTGGATGATCTGGATGCACGAAACCTGGTGGCTGCTCAACAAAGATTTCTTCCTTCACTTCTCCATATAGAAACGCTGTCTTGACGTCCATCTGATATACTGTGAACCCCATATATGACGCGTAAGCTAAGAAGATCCGGATGGCTTCAAGTCGGGCAACCGGAGCATATACTTCATCATAATCCAGACCTTCTATTTGTCGAAATCCCTGAACCACCAGCCTTGCTTTATTTCGAATAATAACCCCTGCAGAATCTTGCTTGTTTCGAAATACCCATCTAGTTCCAAGTTTGCGCTTTCCCTTTGGCAACTTGACAAGTTTCCATACTCCAAGCTTCTCAAACTGGTTCAGCTCTTCATGCATAGCATCTACCCAGCCTGGTTCCTGCAAAGCTATATCAACAGTTTTAGGTTCGATTTGAGAAATGTAGCAAGAATATAAGCAAGTATTGATGGTTCCCGATTGGCTACTGGTTAAAACTCCTGCATTTACAGGACCAATCACATTCTCTATAGGATGATTTCGTTGAACACTTGTGGGTATTGCCAGGTCAGGTACAGTCTCGTCTTCAGTGGTGGTGTTGCTAGACTCCCCCTCATTAGATGCTGCAGTATTATGAACGAATGGAGTGGTAACTATGCAATCTTCAGGAATGGGTTCAGGAAATAGTGCAGATCCGGAACCATTAGATGCAGAACCACTAGTTGAAGCACCTTCAGGGGATTGATGGGACGTTTGCTGACACGTAGGATGCTGCGTAAACACCATTCTTGGCGGATCAATGGTATGATGTCTGACGCTTCCTTCTGTCTGTTCTTCTTCTTCAGTGTCCTCAAAAGACAGCGGTTGTTTTGGAATAGACACACCTGCATCTGAAAAATCACTTGACAAAATGTTAAATGACTTAAACAATTCAGAATAATCATATAACCAATCTGGTCCAACTCTAGCATCCGTAGCGTTTTCTTCAAGCCACTCAATGTTGCACGACTCGACGACCTTTTTAGTTACTTTGTTGTATACCCTATAAGCAGAGCCTTTAGCATATCCAACAAAGAAACATTCGTCCCCTTTGACCTCAAACTTTCCATTAGAGTCCATGAGTAATAATACACAAGGACATCCAAAGATACGAAAGTGTGAAACTGAAGGTTTGCGTCCTTCCAGAATCTCATAAGGAGTTTTCATATGACGTTTATTTACTAAAGCATGATTCTGGACATAACAAGCCGTGCTAACAGCTTCGGCCCAAAAGAAACTAGGAAGCTTCGAGTTAGCTAGCATAGTTCGTGCAGCCTCAATGAGAGTACGATTTCTTCTTTCAGCTACTCCATTTTGTTGAGGAGTTCGTGGTGCACTATACTGACGATCAATTCCCTTTTCTGTGCAGAATGTGTCCAAAGTGACGTTCTTGAATTCTGTCCCATTGTCAGATCGAATAACCTTCACTTTGGTACTCGCTTGATTTTCAGTCAAAGTGATGAATTGTTTTACTAAGGCTGCAGTTTCATTCTTGTGACTTAGAAAATACACCCAGGTGTAACGAGAGTAATCATCAACGATTACAAGACAATAAGCTTTCCTGCCAATGCTCAATACATTCACTGGACCAAAAAGATCCATGTGAAGTAATTCGAGCACGGCTTTCGTCGAGGGTGCAGGTTTAGCCTTATGAGGTTTTCGATGAGCTTTTCCTTTTGCACAAGCAACACACTTTTCAACCAACATGAAATCTTTTATCGGAAGATCACGTACTAATTGACCTTTAGCCAGTCGGTTCAAATTCTTCATGTTCACATGCCCAAGGCGATGATGCCACAGTAGACCATCATGTTCTGAAATCTTCGAAAATAGGCAAGTAATTTCTTCACACGGTTTCTTGTTCATATCAATCACATAAGCGTTTCCTCGTCTCTCTGCTGACATTAAAAACCAGTCTTCTGGAATGACAATCCCAGGTTTAAGAACATGACATCCTTTCTTTGTAAAGTGAACTGAATTCCCTCGATCACAAATCTGAGAAATGCTCAACAGATTGTGTTTCAGTTCTGGAACATAATTAACATTTTCGAAGCTTAAAACGCCGTTTCGTACTGTTCCTTTCAACGTGATTCTGCCTGAATCTCCTCCCGCAAATGAGACATATCCACCATTAAATTCTTTGACATTTACCAGTTGGGATAAGTCTCCTGTCATGTGCCTGGAACAGCCACTATCCATGTACCAGAGGCGCACGGTAGTCCTCCACAGCTGTTCCTGCACGATTAGCGGGATTAGTTAGATTTAGGAACCCAGCCCATAGTGGATCTGGGTTTTCCTTGTGCATCAATATAAGTCACTCTCTGCCACACTAAATTGTCTTTATTTAAAAACTTCGAAGTATTTCGAAAGACAGAGTTTCGATGACATGTATGAGATGGATTGGATTGCTTGGCCTTAGCTTTAGGTTTCCAATGCTTGTTTAACCAGTTAGAATTGTAATTACCAAAAGCATTATGTTGATATCTTCGAAAATCATTTTGTTGATTTTGATTTTTGCATTTGGCTGCATTCCAATCCTGATCAGAAGGTTTAGTCTTGCGATAGTTGTTTTTCATTGTCTTAGTCTTTTCAGTCGTCATTGACTCTGAACAACGATATCGGTTAGACATGACCTTCTGATCTTGCATGAACTTTCTCTTGTACGATGCCCTTGGGAGTTGAACACAATTTCTGGCAATGTGACCCGCGATGCCACAGTTAAAACATGTTTGACGCTTCAATTTGTGAGTATTTTGAAAGTTTTTACACGATTTGCTTGGTTTTGAATGATTTGGCGTATTAGTTTTCTGAACATGTTGTGCTTGTGGTTGATCTGAACATTTTGGTGGCTTTTCTTCTAATGACTCCTCACTTTTCTCAATTCTCTTTTCTTCATTACTTAATTCCGGTTCAGTATTTGAACATTTAGAAGTTTCATCCATATGTGTTTTCTTAATGCATTTATCATGTGAAACTAATTCAGGTTCATTATTTGAACATGCAGAAGTTTCATCCATATGCATTTCCTCAACGCATTTATCATGTGAAACTAATTCAGGTTCAATTTCAACTACAGTTTCCAATGGGGTCCCACTAGATTCAACATTAGGGACACCCACTGAGACAGATTCAGAAGAAGAATCAGGATACTCTTGATTTTCTTGAGAAGTCGTTTCAGTGGTTTCACTGAATGCATCCTGGGGGACCTCACCTGTAACACTGTCATTAACTGAAACGTTAGAAACATCACAATCACACACATTAGCTGAAAAACAATCATCACCACACTTATTGTTCAAATTTTCAACACAAACATCATCAGTTTCGCCCAAAACAACAGGCTGACAAGACGAAACATAAGTAGAAAACGATGCAAATAAAGAACGACCAAAAGCAATGTCAGATTCAGTTTGTTCAAAATAAGGTTCAGAAATATTTGAAATAACGACTGGTTCACTCCCATGAACATCTTCACATTTTACTTCAGAAAAATCATCTGCACATGAAGACGAAACGTTAGGATCAATTGAGCCTTTGGAAACAAAATGCAATGGAGGAGACTTCTGTTTCTCAGCTGGTCTGTCATTAGATGACGACTTGTTGTTTTTAGAACCATAAGTTATTTTACTCTCATTCATCATCTCCTCCTCAGTCGTTGGCAGATAAGTATAATTATCATTGTATGGAGGAGGAGTCTGATTATAACCCAAACCACGCCCTTTCTTTTCTTTGTACGCAAGCTGTTGATCACACAAATTTTTTACTAATTTACTGGAAGAATCAAATTTCTTAATATTAAGCTCATTAATTTGATATTTGTCTCTGATATCTTCCAGTTCCTTAGTCACAGTGCACAGTTTTTCCTGAACGTATAAGAGTTGAGATGATTTTACACTTACATCATCTTTGAGTTTGATGATGTCTTTTCGCTGAGCTTCGATCTTTTCTTTGTAAAGTTTTTCGTTTTTCGATAAAGTAAAGTTTTTATTTTTCATGTCTTGATAATCTTGAATTAGCTCAGCGTTGTGCATTCTATAAACTTCAACTCTTTCTCTACATTCAGGAGTACAGAAAGCAGAAAGTACCTCTTCTTTGGTTAGACCTTTAACTGGAGCTGAAAGAATCTGAGTCATGAAAGCAAAGTTTTCAGCTGAAGCCTCCTCCTCTTGTGCAGATGCTTGATCATTTGAGGTCATAAAAGCAATATTATTTGAAGCAGCTTGATTTTCTGGAGCAGAAATGTTCAGACGCTCAATTTCTGAATTCCAATCAAAGTTGATGTTGGGCTGAACCACCAGGGCTTGAGCTAATCCTTGTGGTTGAGGACTTCCAGTAGCAGCAGCATATGTTATACTAGCAGTGGTCACAAGAGCTCTTTCTCGATTAGGTGTTACGGGCTGTGCAGGAGTTTGTTCTCTATTTATCAGTGGTTTTGTGCAATTTCGAGCATAGTGCCCTTCCTCATGACAGTTGTAACAGCGCAAGTTAAAAGGCACCTTAGCAGCTCCATTCCAAGAGGTACCCCACCTGTTTTTACCTGTTCTTTTAACAAACTTTTGTGCCCTGAAAGCAGCCATTGCCATCTGCCAGGTGATGTCCATTTCTTCAACGTCATCAGGATGGATCTGAAGTAGGTCATCGCCACTCCATTTTGGAGGATCCATTTTTCCTGCAACGAAGGCGTTCAAACAGTTTATAACGGAGGCTGCGATATCCAAATTTTCTTTTGACTGTTGTGTAAAGAAAGCTATCATCTCATTTTTCGCAGTGGAGGCGGAAGCAGCAGTGGAAGTTTTCACAGCAGAAGCGGAAGTAGCAGTAGAAGATGATGGAGCAGCTTGTGCAGGAGACCCAGAGTAATAAATGTTTGCTGAACTAGGAGCCGCCTTAGTAGATGCAGCATTGCTAAACATTTGAAATCCTCCTTGAGACAAGAGGGCTGCATTGTTATTGTTTGACGAGGACGGAGCAATAGTGAATCCTGCAGCTAGCATGCTATTTTTATGATTGGTTTCTCTTTGCTTATCATCCAGTTCACATGCTTTGATATGGGAAATCATTTATGACAAACTGCATCTAGCGAGATCCTTTGTTTTCTTGATCATTGCAACATGATGATCCCAGCTTTTTGGTAGTGCATTCAAAAGTTGCCTATTAGTTGAAGCATTTGATGTATGAATTTCTTCCATCTGCATTTGAGTGACCAGTTTGACAAACCTCTGAAGTTGGTTATCAACGGTTTCCCCATAGATGTGATTGAAATTATTGAAGCTTTGTCTGAGCAAGTTTCTTCGGCTTTCCTTCATATCTTCATTTCCCTCGTAAACATCGATCAATGATTCCCATAGTTCCTTGGCAGATTTGCAAGCGCGAAAGCCAATAGCTATATCTGGGCCCAATCCCATGGTCAGATAGGACAATGCTCTTTCATCTTCTTCAATTATACCGAAATCCTCTTCAGTATATTCACTCTTGGCTTTCTTAACTTTTAAACCCGGTTCAGTAGGACTGTCTGTCATTATCTCCCTTGGACCTCTCATGATTCTTCTCCAAATTTTTGAATCCTTGACCTTCACATGTTGTTCAAAGCGCCATTTCCATTCTGGGAAATCATTTGCATCGGTTAACCTTGGAATGCGTGTAGTGGTTCCAACCTTTGAGTCCAGTTCTTGTTGTTTGTTAAGGGCAGCCAAATCAACGTTATTTGTCGACATACTTAATTAATCAACCAATTAATTAATTTTTTAAGTCCAAAAGTGTCAACAGTTCAAAGTCCAAATCCAAGTAACGTTGCAAAGTGACGTTGCGAGTCGAGACTATAATTGCGAGTCGAGACCAAGAAGCAGACAACTCGAGACCGTAGTTGGTTGCGAGTCGAGACTAAATCCACACAAGTCGAGACAGCGATGGTTGCGAGTCGAGATCGGAAAAGGACAAGTCGAGACAGTTGATGGTTGCGAGTCGAGACCGGAACAGGACAAGCCGAGACTGCTGATGGTTGCGAGTCGAGACCGGAACAGGACAAGCCGAGACTGCTGATGGTTGCGAGTCGAGACCTGCAAAACAGATATGAGATAAAAATTGTTGACTCGTAATCCCTGATTTTCAGCACTTTTCAAAAATTCAAAGATATCGTAATCTTTGAATTTTCTTTGATCACCAACTCCTGAGAAATCAGCTAACAGTTTTTCTGAAATCACACAAACCAAAATCAGTGATATCTTTCAATAATTTCACCAAGAACAGTTTGAAGATTCAATAATTTTCACTGCAAAACAAACACCAAAAACTGGATTAGTAGCAAAGGATGTTCTTGAATCCGATTGATATCAAAACCGAACCAAGATTGGTTTCTTGGCTCTGATACCAATTGTAAAACCCGTTTAGGATCCTTCAACGATATCAGTCTCTAACTTGTGAAGGTGCGGAATACAATCACAAGCCGATTCAAGAACAATATAATGAAACAATAATATAATCAAAACACAAACCGGAAATCTTGCATTCAATGATGACCAAAGACTGATACAAGATCCCTATGGAGTTCTCGGCTCCTTTCCTAGTCACAACCAACGATCAACCTCAACCAAGTGGTTGAGGTTTCTTTAAATACAAAACAATTGGACTTAAACCTAGGCCCATTGCGACAATTAACAAGCTAACCCAACCCTTACAAAATCGGCCCATATGTTAACTAAACAAAACACAGAAACAACCCTTCAACTATGCTAACCTACATGAATAAACCTTCAGGTTCCAACATGGCGCGCAACCACAACTGGCATCGCTGCTCTTCCCTCTCTCACCCTCCGGCTATAAATAGGACCCTTCATCATCCAGGTTGAATCATCTTGCTCTATATATTCTCACACTTAACACACACTATTTATTCTCCCTCGGAACAGTACTTATTCTCACGCCGGAGCCTGGTTAAGAGGGAAACCCCCATATTCCCCTCTTAACGAGACTAACGGTGTTGCTGTTTTGCAGGAGCCGAGTCATTTCACGAGTAGGAAAAGAGATTGAACCCACAGAAGAAATAACCCCACAGATTAACCCTAGTGTTAACCTGTGTTTCATCAGTGGCGCCATCCGTGGGACACCCCCAATTTTTGCATCTCCTTGATCGTTGAAGGTGAAGGCATGCGTTCGATTGCTTGTATTTTATCAGGATTCACTTTGAAGCCATCTTTCATGACGATGAAACCCAGGAATTTCCCCTCTTCCATGCCGAAAGAGCATTTCGCTGGGTTTAGCTTGATACTTACTCCGCGCAAGGTGTCGAATGTTTTTTGGATGTTCAGCAACATTGTACTCTCTTCTTTGCTCATGATGACTAGATCGTCCATATACACTTCGATGTACTTGCCGATAGCATCGTGGAAAGTTTCGTTCATGAGCCTCTGATAAGTCGCACCTGCATTCTTTAAACCGAACGGCATCTTGGTGTAGCAATATAGCCCTGTTGGCGTGCGGAACGCGGTTTTGTCTTCATCTTGCACAGCCATCTGTACCTGGTGGTACCCCTTGTAACAACCACCCCGCCAATTTTTGCATCTCCTTGATCGTTGAAGGTGAAGGCATGCGTTCGATTGCTTGTATTTTATCAGGATTCACTTTGAAGCCATCTTTCGTGACGATGAAACCCAGGAATTTCCCCTCTTCCATGCCGAAAGAGCATTTCGCTGGGTTTAGCTTGATACTTACTCCGCGCAAGGTGTCGAATGTTTTTTGGATGTTCAGCAACATTGTACTCTCTTCTTTGCTCATGATGACTAGATCGTCCATATACACTTCGATGTACTAGCCGATAGCATCGTGGAAAGTTTCGTTCATGAGCCTCTGATAAGTCGCACCTGCATTCTTTAAACCGAACGGCATCTTGGTGTAGCAATATAGCCCTGTCGACGTGCGGAACGAGGTTTTGTCTTCATCTTGCACAGCCATCTGTACCTGGTGGTACCCCTTGTAACAACCACCCCGCCAATTTTTGCATCTCCTTGATCGTTGAAGGTGAAGGCATGCGTTCGATTGCTTGTATTTTATCAGGATTCACTTTGAAGCCATCTTTCGTGACGATGAAACCCAGGAATTTCCCCTCTTCCATGCCGAAAGAGCATTTCGCTGGGTTTAGCTTGATACTTACTCCGCGCAAGGTGTCGAATGTTTTTTGGATGTTCAGCAACATTGTACTCTCTTCTTTGCTCATGATGACTAGATCGTCCATATACACTTCGATGTACTAGCCGATAGCATCGTGGAAAGTTTCGTTCATGAGCCTCTGATAAGTCGCACCTGCATTCTTTAAACCGAACGGCATCTTGGTGTAGCAATATAGCCCTGTCGACGTGCGGAACGAGGTTTTGTCTTCATCTTGCACAGCCATCTGTACCTGGTGGTACCCCTTGTAACAATCAAGGAAACATTTCCATCGGAAATTTGCCAGCGAATCGATTTTTTCATCAATGTCTGGTAAGGCATAACAGTCGCGTGGGCATGCCTTGTTCAGATCCTTGTAATCTACGCACATCCTCCAGCTGCCGTTGTTCTTTTGGACCATTATTGGGCTTGCGACCCATGTTTGGTATCTAACTTCTCTGATGATTCCCGCATTTAGCAATTCCAGCACGTGCTCTTTCATGGCGTCGTGCTTTATGTCTCCCAAATGGCGCTTGGCATGTACCACCGTTTTGCTTCTTCTGAGACGTTTAAGCGATGTTCAGCTATGTGCCGTGGAACACCCACCATGTCTACTGGTGTCCAGGCAAACACGTCCATGTTTTGGAACAACAGTTTTTTTAGTGCCGCACGCGTCAGGTCGGACATTGCAGGTCCTAAGGTAACTGTCTGTTCCGGGTATGCGCTGTTCAATACCCATTTTTCTGCTTCCGCGCGTGGTGCTGGTTTACTTGCTTTTGCAGGTCGGAGCTCGTCTGTTGCTAATACTTCTTTGCTTGCATATATTATTGCTACCCCCGTCTCTGTTGGTAATCCCACAGCTGAATGTGGACCGGAGCAGATCATGCTGAAGTCTCCTTGGGATTCTTTTCCCAAGAGTATGTCGTGTCCCGAGTGCGCGGGTAGCACCATGAATGTAACCTCTTTTGTTCTTGAGTTCCTTCCATCTGAGAGTAACACTGGGAACGGTATTTGTCCAAGGGGAAAAACGGCTTCATTGCAGAAACCAGTGAGTGGGTAATCAACTGGTTCTAAGCGCGCCTTATCCTCCTGATCGAATTGGTTGAAACATTGTTCATATATGATATCCGCAGTGCTCCCTGGATCGATGAAAATGTAATCGGTTTGGTAATGCCCGATCACGCCCGAGATGACTATGGGTCGCCTTTCCCTTGGGCCTCCTCTTACAACTGGAAAAACAACCTGCCTCTCGCGCCACGAATCGTCCTGTGTGCGCTTGTTGTAGTTTTTCCTTGGCTTTCGTGGGCCCCCTTGAACCATGTGGGTTTCTAACTTCCGGAGTTTTTTGTTATCCGGCCCTTCGTCTCTTCTTTGTATTTGGCGGTAGTCGCGTTTTCCGCCTTTTATCAGATGAGTGAGTTTTCCGTCCCTTAAGGACCTTTCTATTTCTTGCTTCAAACTGAAACAGTCGTCCGTTAAGTGCCCCGTGTCTTTGTGGAACTCGCAGAAAAGGTTGGGATCTTGACCCCTCTTGTTTCGCATTTGTAGAGGTGGCTTGAACTGGTGATTTTCAGTGGCCAGGACCTCGGAGGGGGTCTTTGTTAGTGGTGTCCACTGTTTCTCCCTGTTTTCTCTTTTCACCTATTTCCGGTGAGCTATCTGATTGATCGTGTGGCGCGCATCCTCTGTTATTGGGCTTCTTTCTCTGTGACCGGATGCTTTCCATGGTTGGCTTATGCCTTTCTTGTTATGCCGGTCGGTATGATTGTATCCGCGCTGACGGTGATCGTCACCGGTCAGCTGTCTGTCAGACTGCGCAATGGTTTTGGCCGCTTCAATGAAGGTTTCCCAATCTTTGGGTCCTCCGTCTCTTCCTTTCACACGTTTGATTAGATCATCGCATTTGACTGCCCTCATGAAGTGTGCACGCATCATCTTCTCGCCCACATCTCCAATCTCCAAACATTCTTTGTTATATCTTGTAATGAAATCTTCCACGCTCTCGTGGTCTCTGCGCCATATGTTTAAACAATCAGCTGGATCCCTGGTGTGTCGACGTTGCTGCGAGAAGTGTGCAAGGAACTTCTCTCGGAAATCAACCCATGATTTGATTTTTCCTGCAGGCAGGCTGTCAAACCAGACGCGCGCTGCGCCGATGAAGGTTTGAGCGAAGAGATGACACCAGGTTGGTAAATTCCATCCGCCTGTTGCTCCAGCACCGTTAAAAACTTGAAGGTGATCGTCTGGGTCTGTCAACCCGTTGTATTTACCCACGTTGTGCGGAAATTTCGTTTTGTCGATGGCAGCCATGGCGATCTCTCTAATGAATTTTGAATTCTCAGCCATGTCGTCTGGCCGATAGCTTAAAGTGTAATCATGCTCTGCTTTTGGGTCGTAACCTGCGCGCTTGCGGGGTTTGTATGCTTCATGCTCCGGTGGCAACCTGCTGAACACTGTGCTTTCTTTGTATGTCTCATCGTCATCTTCAAATTCGTCGTTTATGTTGCACGGACCTAGACGACTTTGTATTGGTTTCTTTGGTTGGTGAGAATACTGCACATAATTGCTTTCTGTTTCACCGTACGTATCGCGCGTGTCATGCGCGCTTGGCCTTCTAATATGTGGTGGAGGTACTGATTCAGGGCGTAAATTGAATGCATTGGTCTGTTGAGGCATGGGAGCGCTCAAAGGCCTTTGCAGTAGAGTGACAAATGCGGACTGGTTGGCTTGTGCCTGAAGCAGGGATTGCTACGCACTGAGTTGTGTGTAAACAAGATTTATAGATGCCACTTGTTCGGCATACCAGGAAGCCAGAGTTTTTCCTTCGGGTAGCCCTAGTAGTGCAGAGAAGTTCAGTTGTGCTTGGTCCGATGGAGCTGAGGGACCAGCTCCATGGCTCTGTGTTTGCACTGGTGGAGGTGTTTGTTGGACTACCTCTGACGGAGGCTGGAAAGTAGCTCCGTTTGTGGTCTGAGTGATGATCCTAGGTGGAGTTTGGAAAGTAGCACCAGTTGTGTTTTGAGTAACAACCCTGGATGTACTCCCAAAGATACTAGGAAAATCGTTGCTCATTGGCCTTTCTTGGATAATTTCATTCCTTTGATCTCTTTGGACGTGTACGTTGTCCGAAATGAGTTCAAAAGAAGAAACGTCTCCATCTGCCGGGTGAGAAGGGTTTTGTTCAGCCATTCTAACGAGTGTTTTTCGAAAAGAAAAAGAGATGAGGGTGGTTTTTTCTAAAAGCGGATGGCGCCAATGATGAAACACAGGTTAACACTAGGGTTAATCTGTGGGGTTATTTCTTATGTGGGTTCAATCTCTTTTGCTACTCGTGAAATGACTCGGCTCCTGCAAAACAGCAACACCGTTAGTCTCGTTAAGAGGGGAATATGGGGGTTTCCCTCTTAACCAATGGGGAGGAAACACGTCAGAGGAGAGAGAAGACGCCATCTCTTTTTTCGGAAACGTGTGCAACAGACGCCTGCCATCATGACATAAAGTAACTGACATGACTGAAAAGGCGCCTGTTCACCTGACACCAGACAGTCACTCCTTCCCAAGACAAACAAAGCTTCCTCCTGAAGACAACTTTATAAAGTGCCAAAACCATGCGCCATACGCCATGCGTCCATTTGGCTCAACTCTACAAGCAGTCAAAACCCATGCGCGGTACGCCATGCGTCCGTTTGGCTCAACTTTTATAAAGTGCCAAAACCAAGCGCCATACGCCATGCGTCCTTTTGGCTCAACTCTACAAGCAGTCAAAACCCATGCGCGGTATGCCATGCGTCCGTTTGGCTCAACTTTATAAAGTGCCAAAACCATACGCCATGCGTCCATTTGGCTCAACTCTACAAGCAGTCAAAACCCATGCGCCGTACGCCATGCGTCCGTTTGGCTCAACTTTATAAAGTGCCAAAACCCATGCGCCATACGCCATGCGTCCATTTGGCTCAACTTTTATAAAGTGCCAAAACCCATGCGCGGTACGCCATGCGTCCATTCGGCTCAACTTTTATAAAGTGCTAAAACCCACGCGCCATGCGTCCATTCGGCTCAACTATACAAGTTGCCAAACACCATGCGCCATGCGCCCATCAGGTGCAAATTTCTTAGAGATCCCATAAAAACCTCACGCCATAACAAACACTACATTCATAAGTCCAGAATCCCTCCTAGACGATCAACTCAACTAGAAGGCACACTGGACTGGGGGGGCTTGAAGAGGTATGGTCCCAATTCCTTGCCCACATGGCAAGCACCACACCACGTTTCCATCCTATGTGGCGCTGACATCAATGAGGTCATCCAGAAGCTTCTAGAAGCTTCTGGAAAATATCTAGGTGGCACCAAAGATGCTCCATCCGACATAAAGGACAACACGTGCCACCAGTCACCAGGCGCCAGGTAGGCCCGTAACAAATCAAAGAGCAGCCCGACAACACCAGTACGACGTCTCCAAGATGGGCAAATGTAAGCGCGCCACGTGTACCACTACACTGACCACAGCAGAGGAGACCAAGAGGATATTCCCCTTGGTCGGACAGCTGGCGCGCAACCACAGCTGGCATCGCTGCTCTTCCCTCCCTCACCCTCCGGCTATAAATAGGACCCTTCATCATCCAGGTTGAATAATCTTGCTCTATATATTCTCACACTTAACACACACTGTTTATTCTCCCTCGGAACAGTACTTATTCTCACGCCGGAGCCTGGTTAAGAGGGAAACCCCCATATTCCCCTCTTAACGAGACTAACGGTGTTGCTGTTTTGCAGGAGCCGAGTCATTTCACGAGTAGGAAAAGAGATTGAACCCACAGAAGAAATAACCCCACAGATTAACCCTAGTGTTAACCTGTGTTTCATCAAAGAGGTAAATATATACAAACATATAAAAAGA
The DNA here is from genome assembly GCA_030545235.1 of Helianthus tuberosus. Classification (NCBI taxonomy): domain Eukaryota; kingdom Viridiplantae; phylum Streptophyta; class Magnoliopsida; order Asterales; family Asteraceae; genus Helianthus; species Helianthus tuberosus. Next base: position 192,200,601 of record CM060365.1, read on the forward strand.
CAAAATGATAAAAATAATTAAGTAAATAAATAAAATTAATATTCACAGTAGTAACACTTTTATTCATAGTTCTTTGTATCTTTGATACAGCTTTATTTGACTTTTAACTGTTGACCCATTTGTTATTATAAAAATATATATCTTTTGGTAAAGGGAGAATAAATATATTACATTACATCAACTAATAACATATGATTCTTTTAGGACACGTGAACGGTAAACATAAGTGGGAATCTATATATATAATAAACAAAACCATTGGGGGACACTTGTCACCCAATGGAGCAAGCCAACTCAGCAGCCATGTGGATGTACATGTGGCATAGGTCTAAATTGAGGATTGAAAGTAGCTTCTTTGGTAAGTTTTTAATCTCTCTCTCTCTCTCTCTCTCTCTCATTCTATCATTAACATCGTTCCTTCTCATTCAAAACCCTAATCTCTCTCTCTCTATCTCTGGCGAACACGGCAATTCGATCAACCTTCATCGGATCTTAGAGTTTTCAAATCTTCCTCTCAATCGATCTTCTTACACGGCGATTCTTCTTCTCACTGTTTCAATCGATCCTGTTCCACGGCGTTTATCAATCTCCTGACCTTCATCAGTGATAATCGACGGTAAGGATTCCGATATGCTCTTCTTTTCCGATTGATTTAAAGAATAATCGTTGGTTTCGTTATTTATTGATTTAGGCACTGAATGATAGTTACAGATCCATGTTTGATTATCTGTTTGTTATTGTTTTTTGGCAACAGTTTTCGATTGGTTTGAAGTTTTCGCCGACGTCATCTGTTCATATATTCAAGCTGAAGGTTATTATAATCGTCTCAATTCAACATCATATATTCAAGGTAAGATTGTCAGATCTTAATCCTTGATTTGAACTTTTAGGGTTTTGACTGTTTACATTTTTAGCGAGAATCTCGATTTAGGGTTTCGGTTTTATTTGAGATTCTTGATTTCGTGTTTATTTTGTTTGATTTTTGATATTAGTGTGTTTGAGTTTGATGCTTAATGGATACAACTGGTCATCTTGGTCGGGTTGGTTATATATCACGCTGGATCTTATTGTTTTTTTATAACTGTTTTTTGTAGGTTTTCAAAACGATGGAAAGTTCATTAAGGTAATTTATTATGTTCAGTAGGTTATAAGTTTTAATATTTGTTTTTTATTTTTATATCTATATTCTTTATTCGATTTCATCTTATCATTTATTATTTTTTGAATTTGAATCAGTATGAGGCAGCCTTCTTTATGTAGAGTTATAAATCGATCTGATGAACTTTTTATGGTAATTCATAAATTCTAACACAAACTATAAATTTTATTTTGTTGCTTTCATGAAATTCTATTTATTATTATTGTGTGTTTTTTTTAATTATAATATAATAACATAATTCTAATTTATTTTTATTTGTTGTTTTTGTAAACAGATTCCATCTGACGCTGCGGCTACAATGTGGGGTGTCGATAAAGGGCCTACTAATGTTCTTATAGAAACAAATGATGGGCGAACATTTACTGTTTTCATAAGTTATTTAAAAGGAAAGTTCTTCCTTTCCAATGGTTGGTCAGATGTCGTTACACATTTACGACTTACATCAGGCTGCTTGGTAATTTTGAATCCTTTAGACTGTACCAGATTCAAACTAACATATTGTGTTAATGGTGTGAGTCATACGGGTTTCTGGACATCTCTCATATCTACATCTTCTTATTTTACTGTAAGATTATTATTAAATTTCTGTTAATTTTTCTTATTATATTACTTTTTCATAACAGTTGAAAATTCTAATATTTGAACTTTGTTTTTTGTATCATATCTACAGGTCATACCTGAGTGTATCCTGCAGAAGTCCCATGATTATACAATTAGTGATTTAATTTCAACTATCTATCTAAGCAACAAGACGTTTCATGTTAAGATAGAAACTATTGGTGGAAAAGTTTGCTTTACCAACGGTATTGATGTTATTGTTAGTTTATATCAATTGGAGGTCGGTTGTTATTTTTATTTTACAAAATGGTTTGGTTATTCTTTCCATCTAACAATTTTTGGTAAAAATGGCGTTGAAATGAATTTTGATGATGTAAATGTTGATGAGGTAACTATACATTTCGTAGAATTCTTTATATAATATTAATTATATGTTACTATATTTATATATAATACATTTAATAATTATTATATGTAATGTTTTCAGGTTGAAGTTGCACCTGTTGATTGTGTAAAAGATGTTAATCCGATTTCAGATGATCCGCCTGTTTTGGCTGAACAAGAAGTTGGTCGTTATATTCGTTTTGTTCATATGGTTGCTGAAGATTTTGTAAGTGTTAATATGTTTTTAGTAATTAATAAATATTTAATATTTTAAAGTTTTTATTGACATAATACATAGATTTTTTAACATTAATTTTCTAATCAGATATTTTCTTAAAACAATACAGATGCTGCCTGATGATGTTTCAGCAATGGCCAAACTGCATTCTGGTTTAAAAAGTATCACTATCAGACTTATGCATCTTAGTCCTCCAATAAAGTTTCCTAACGGTACTAGACAAGAGATGAAAGAGAAAGGTTATCGTTATGCTTTAAGTAGCTGGTCAAGATTCATGAATACCGCTGCCCTTGAGGTGGGTGACACGGTTTATTTTTGTTTTGATGAACTTGAACAAGTTTTGATTGTTGAAAGGGTTGTTCCTCATATTAGGCGTACTTAGTGCTTTTTTGACATTTACTTTTAGTCGTTTGGTTTTGATATGATATATATTAAAAAGTAATAGTTTTTATATTTAACAATTATTATGGTTTTGAAGTTTAATTTACCACAAGTTTTATTATTTTACGTGTTGTTTCAACGACTATACTGACAACATATTATATGTTTTAAGTAATTCTGTATTCCCCATTGTCTCATCGCCAATTAGCGTAATACCATAAATAAAATTTAAAATGTAAATTTTGAAAGTTTGCCTTGGGGTAATTTATTATTTTTTATATTTTAAACACATTTTATTTAAAAGTTTGCCTTGTGGTACACATTTGAATGAATTTAATGTTTTATCTAATTACAAGTGTTCACTTTTATATAATTTAATTACTTTTTTGTAATAATTTGCTTAATTTTAGAGATTACATTTCTAATTCGGGGATTTTGATCACATGTAGTGTTTTCACAATCTAATAAAGGAGATTAGAGGATGACCTCCATTTGGCTACGTGTCACGTTCTTAGCTATTAAGGAAGAGAGGAAGACACAAAGGATGTGTCAAACATAGTTTAGATGATACATGTTCAAGGTAATAAGAAAAAAACCCTTTGTTGAAGAAGCAACCAGTGAGAGTGTTTTGCTGGAAACATGGAGGGGTCGGTGATGTTGTCGAGGAGTGTCAGGAAATGCTAAGTGATATCATTTCCTGAAACTCCTCGACAATATCACCGACCCCTCTTAAAATTTCCATCAAAACTATCTCACTGGTTGCTTCTACACCAGAGGGTTTCTTTTTATTACCTGAACCTGTATCATCTCAAGTGTGTTGATTGACCCTGTATGTGTTGTTACATCAATATCTGCCGTGTTGTTGCAACATGCCCTAATCGTTGCTGGCTGCCGTTTGCGGCTGTTGTAGGTAGCGTTGGGTGTAATCGATGTTTGGTTGGTGATAATTAGATCGATGTCACCTAAGGGATATTCAGTCAATGATGTTGATGAGATGCTTATCAGCTGAGACTAAAACTATGATGAAGCAAACGTCTGCCTGAATAAGTGAGGTCTGACATTTTCAAATCATTTCAATTACTTTTGCAAATCATTTAGTGTTGACTGTGAATATGAATAAAAAAGTGAATTCAAAGTGCATTTTTCTTGTCCTTTCAACATGAGGCTATGATGATTTTGTACATCAGAGTAAGAATTGAATGAAGATAGCATTATGGCATGGCAAGGTCGTAGGATGGCAGTTGTTCATGCAACCTCTCTTGCAGCCATGGTGTTGTCATCTTTATGCACAATCTGAGCCTGGCAGTCTGACAATATAAATGTTTTGACTGAACGTGTATCATCTGAAATGTGTTCACTGACCCTGTATGTGTTGTTACATTAAGATCAACTAGGATTTTTTTGATTTCGAAAATTGATTGGTTCAGTTTTGATCACCTTAGATGCTTTTTTTTATACCTTGACTAATTCACATGATTTGCTAAATTATGGAGCCTTACAAGAAGATTAAAGAAGGTATATTCTTTTTGGCATCTTTTTTATATGTTTTTATGTTTGGATTATTCATTTTGAAGCCTTACAATAAAATGTTTGTGGTCTAAACATTGCAGGTTTGCAAGGTTTCGAGAATCTTTAATGGATTATAACATAAAAAATGCAAGGTTTGGAGATTCTTTAATGCCTATTCATTTCTTCAATAGATGCTTGATGCCTTTTTAGATATTTGATTTCTTTGATAATCTAAAAGGTGAATATTTTGTTGACCATGCCTTATTAAATCTGATTAATCTACTACGCAGGATTAATCTTGCTATACGTGTCCAGAACTTTATCGGCATTGTCACTCTGATGAGGAAGCCGTCAATTTTTAACTATCCAAAGATCGAAGAGTAGTTCAGCTTTAGGACAAACTGTTGATATCATCGAATATTTTTTTTCCGTCTTTGGATATTTGTTATTTTTTTTTTAATTGACAATTGTTTTGATGTGTGTGGATGCTTTATCCGAACATCTACATTTTGTGGTTCACTATTTTATTCGAATAACAATTGTTTTTTGCTAATTTGGTTCGTTTATTTAATTTTTGTTTCCAAAAAAAAAACATATTCCGTTTTTTTATTTCTAAATTTAAATATACCCTTTTAATTTTGTCAAAAAATTTCTTTATATTTTAAAACGTTACTAAAACGGAAAGACATAATCTAACTTTGGAAACTCAAAATCATATAAAAATTAGTTACTAAAATACAATCAAACTATAGATATAATCGGTTTTACTATAATTATTGTTATGGAAATTATGTAATACATAATCAAATTTTATTTTATATATTTACTAAGATTGTTTATAAATCTATATATATATATATATATATATATATCAATCTATAGCAAACATTAAATACTAATTTTAAAATAATTCTTAATGTTTTCATTTTTTAAGAAATAAAAAAAAGTATTTCCGTTTTTTTTATCTTTAAATATACTATTTTAATTTTGTCAATAAATATCTTTATATTTTTATTTTTCTACAATCCACTTTGTAACCAATAAACTTTACTATTATATTTTTTTTATATAATCATAATATATTTTTGAAAAAAATAGACAAATAATGTTTCCATAATTCAGACTATTACTATAATCTTAAATAACCTTATGTTATAAATATACATAATACATAATCATCTTCATCCTCTTCAAATTTCATATATCAATGGAGTTGTTAAATTGTTTTTTAGTTTATCTATCAGACAACAAGATGAAGTCTCGTGTATGTTGATATTATATTCAAGTTTATTTTTTTATAATATGTTGTTTTTATTTTTTACTTTGTATACAGATTTTACCAAGGAATTACCACAATTGGGTAGCTGATTTCAAGTTAGCTCCTGATGGGATGGTTAAAATCATTACCACTGATCGAAGAGTTTTTACTGTCAGAGTTAGGAAAGCAAGCTCTTCATATTTTTTTCACGACGGATGGTTCAACATGATACAATCACTTCTATTACCAAATAAGTCATTGCTTTTATTTCAGTACGAAGGTTGTCTTAGTTTTCGCCTTATATACTTCTATCAAGATTTGGCACTTGCTCAAAATGATTTCTTATATTGCCAAACATCACAGTTATCTGAATATAAAGATCATTTGGTAATTCATTTTTTTATGTTTGTACTATATTAGTGTTTTACTTAGTTTATAAAACTTTTTTTAACATTCTTTTTTACTTGCAGCTTATTGATAGAGTTTTTGTTCATCATAAGTTGAAGAACATAATACCTACCAACCATGTTACTATAACTGCTTATCCTAACCGTACGTGGTTGGTTTTTATGAAGAAACATGGTCAAAATTTGTATATGACTACTGGATGGAATCAAATTAAAGAAGACATGAAAATTCAAGACGAACACTATATTATATTTGACATGATTTCGGAGTCAAAATTTGATATGATGGTTTTTAGAGGCACAGAAGATTTGGTCCGTATTCCTGAAGGACGTCTTGCACGTGTTAAAGTAGAGGTTAAAGAAGAAGATGTTGCTTAAATTGTTTACCATTTTTTATCATATGATATAAAAAGAATAAAAAAAACTTTGTTTTTTCTTAGTATTACTCATACACACGTTGTTATCGTTTACTAATCCTCCTTATTCATCATGCAAAGTTAGATTATAAATATATATGTATATATTTTTTTCTATATAAAGATACATTGACAACCCGTAAGTATTCACGGTTCATAAGTTGGAAATCAATTGAGATGTTACAGAAAACTTTGGGATAATTAAAAAACACTTAACAGTTTACAACTTTTCTTAAATATGTATTTATAATTTCACACTTGGTTAAAATTATATAAATATTTAGTAAATAGAATGGTGTTGTTGTAAGTGATGGTTAGATTATTGTCAATTTTGTCACATTTGAAATTAAAGGGGGTGTAAATGTAAAATTCTAAAATGACGGTTGATTCAATAGATTGTATCATTACATACATGCTATTATATCATATCATCTCTCAAATCATCATTCTAACCCTTCGAAGACAGTATCTAGGGCTCCATAATTTCGCCGGAAGCTTCGTCGGAACAACAGTCGGCGCCGATTTTGTTGTCGGAATTGTCACTAACAGGTTTGCGATAGTCTTCGTTCTTTACTTTTATCATGAATTTGGATTTAATCAGTTACAATCGTTGATGTTGAAATCCTTATTGTCAAGTAATAACCGTAATCTTCCTTTAGTTTTAACATTATCTTTGAGTTAATCACTTCCAATCGTTGATTTAACAGTACATTGATATATTTGAGAGATGATCCGGTTATACTAATGTGTTCTTAATATTGACTGTTTAAAGGTTAAAAATTTAGTCTGTTGAGTTTATTTTTCTTATGCTCTGTTCAACATGTGTGTATTTGCTCATCGTAATGTAGTCATAAACGGACAATGACGATTTGATATTGAATGATTCAGTTAAAATTTGTTAAACACCGTTATAAGAACAGTTAGATTCCGAACCATTCAACTTAGTTATACTAACTGTACGATTATAGAAATTATTGATTTCTGAACCATTTACGTTAGGTTTTTTCATGATGTCTCGAGACGAGATAGAAATGAGGTTGAGCAAGAAGGTTGAATCTGATGATGATGATTTGTTGGAGATCTCTAAGACTGATTACTTGGAAACGCTTTTGAAGGTGCATATCTATTAAGTATTACATTTTGTATCCATTTTACCCGTCTTTTATTTGTTTTCATAATGATGTTTTCCAGGACATAGAGGAGGATGATAACATTAATATTACTGAAGAAAATCCATCATTCGGTAAGGTAGTTAATTAATTATATCCAACCAATAGTTCTTTTTAAATTGCATTATTTTTTTTTATTTTTAAAATTCATGTTCTTAATGATTTTCTTACTTTGTATAAGATATCAACAAGCCTACCAGCAGGAACAATCCGGTCACCTACACCGAAGAAGGTTCATGTTAAAGAGACGTTGAAGAAAGGTGATGTTTCGCATTTCAAGACAATTCAAGATGTAAGTTTACCACTACTAACATATATTTAAATTAATTTATTTATGATTAATGTTTATTAAAAGTCATGTTTAGAAACTCAAGCTTGAATGAAACGATACTAAGTTGAGTACTGAGTTGAAACCTGAGCTTACATCTACATCCTTAGTGTTATAGTCTCTTTTTGGTCGTTTGGTTCTACAACACATTGTTAAATCAATGTGATGGATACATAAGGTATATGAAATATGTTCAATAATCACATTGGTTGTATTAGATGTTTAACAACCAGACTGTTCATTTCGGAGGTTTACCAGTCAAATAGTTTTCCAAGTACTGATGACATTATACAATAAATATAATAACCTTAGTATATTAGTTGTTTAAGTAAATTTGTAGCTTGATAAGAACATAATGAATCGTATGAGAGAAGGTTGCCCAATCCTTAAATTTGCAGCTCGATAAGAACATACAATAAATTTAATAACCTTAGTATATTAGTTGTTTAAGTAAATTTGCAGCTCGATAAGAACATATTGAAAGTCGGTCTAGGTTGGTTTTTTGCCCTATGTTTCTTTCTGTTTTACTATTGATTACTATTTCGATTATGTTCATTGCGATGTTTAAGTATGTACTGGATTTTGTAACATTTTTCTGTTTTACTATTGATTACTATTTCGATTATTATTTCACAACAGGTTAAAGTAAAAGGAAAAGCTAAAGTTTTTGCTGACATATCCGAGACAGTCGAGAATAAAAAGAAAGAATGGAAAGGCCTACAATGTAGTCAAAAATCTGATTCGATTCCGTATCGTCCGTCTGCTGATTACGTCAAGGTATTAAATATTTAATATATTTTTATTAATGTCACTAATATCCGTTTTTTATTGTCATTGTCTGGTTAGTCATATTCATAAGGTTTCATAGAAATTTGATAATTCTTGCTGAATAACATGTTTAAAATTCAAATTCTAGAATATTTCATTATTTATTTTTTGGTGGTCAAGTTGAATCTGTTGAGATTCATTTTCAAGTAGAATGAAATGAATCTTAATTAATAAAAACTGAATAGGTTTAGATTCAATGGTGTAAATGGTTTATAAGTCATACAAAGTGTAGATAGTATGCGTAAAATTCTTTAAGTGATTTAAGCCAAAGCATTGTTTTATTCAATTTCATAAATTCTCTTTATACAAGAAAACTTTAATTGTACAGTATATACTATATTTGCTGTTAATCACGTTTATATATTTTTTTTTCATAAACAAGGGAAAGAAACGGTTAAATGATGTTCAAAAAGTGAAGCATTGTAAGAAGATTACAAGGAATGCACGCAAAGTTTCTGGTGTTGGCATGGATCCTGAATTCTTCAACTTTAGTCGTAAAGGAGACTATCGGCTTGTATGTTTTTTTACATCATTTACCAGCATATTTATTTCATTTTTCCTATTGACTTTTATTTGTTTTTCTTTAAACGCATTTAGCGTCTTCCTGTTGAAGTTGTAAAAAGAGCAGGCCTGTCTGATAACTTGGGACCTTTATATGTTCAAAACATGACTGGGGATGTGGAGGTTTATGAAACCAAGACGGAGTTAAACGGTGGTACATTACGTTACGCCGTTGATGATTGGAGAAAGTTCATGGCAGATAATCACTTGGAGTTTGGTCATATGTTACACTTCACTTATGTAACATCCCAGAACAAGATTGTGTTGAATGATGTAACCTCGATCTAAGCAAGAATGGTATGCATTTTGTTTATAACAGCTATGGTTTGTTAAGTTGTTGGTTAGTATATTTGATATGTACATTTTGGATGTTGGGTTGATGGACATGAAAACTTTGCTTACTTTATTATGGTTTAGTTTATGTTGATGTTTTGTAATGGTACAAATAACTTAGTTAAATATGTGTTTGAATGGTGTTACTGTTTGATGTTATTATCATTGTCTTTATATATGTTTACAATAGTTTATCAAGTACTTTTGTTTTTCTCATATGGCCATTTTTAACTTCCGGCTATGTTAACTTTTTCTTATGTTTATAATGTTATGTTGTTGATTTATACAATAGTTAGATGATATTCTTTTGTATAAATTAGGTATTGATTCTTCTAACCATTCACAATCTTCATATTTTCGTAATAAAATTATGTTATTTTATTTGAAAGATGTGATAACTGTTAGGTAGTTTTGTAACTATTGACAATCTCCATATGTAGTATACAAGGAAGTTTTATCCGAGATTGAATAATTTTCTGTTTATTTTTTCCAATCTATGCGTTTGTACAGAACATTTCATTTCAAAGTAAATAATATTGTTTTGGTTGAAGCTCGCGTATTACGCGGGCATTAACCTAGTAATACAATAAGACAAATACACAATTATTCTATATTATAACTAATAATAATACCAGATGTTATTACTTTAATTTGTGTTGTAACTTTATTCGTACATATAATGAGCATTTAATATGATTCCATTGGCTTTAGTCATATGAATCTTTATTTGTTTTTTTTAACTTAAATTAATGAAAAAAATATTATTATTATTATTGTTTGGTTGAATCAGATGTGACTATTTTTTATGCTGTTACACATTGTTTGGTTGCATCAGATGTGACTATTTTTTATGTTATTACGTTGAAAAGGTTATCAAATTTCTCAAACACCTTTGCTCTCAATACAGTCTATATCGATACTTATTATTGCTTGAATTCAGGTAACAATTATAATAGAAGTTTACCTCTTCACATACACATATTTGTATAAAGACACGATAATATATATTATAGAATTATAATAGAACTTTACAATTAAGATAATAGAAGTTTACAATTAAGAATTGTAAGAACTGCCTTAAAATTATTTCTACAATAATGTAGGAGATTCAATAATATATTATCTCAATCATGTTCTTACTCCACTCAAAGCTCAATAATTAAAAAAAAGTACCAAACACTTTTGTTTGTATTTTAAGAGGATTCAAATCTAACTCCCTAAAATTATACATACATTCCACTAAAAAAAAACTTCTATATCAATATATTTCACAAAAAAAAAAAAAAAATTACTTATTCTCTCTCTATTTCAATTAAATAATATTTTTATACCTTTATCATTACATTTTTCTCTCTCCTTCACTCACAACCACTTTCAATATATATTAAAAAATTATAGTGGGTGAACAGTGTCCCCCCAAATATACAGATGAACAGTAACATTTTTTCTCTCCTCCACTCACAACCATTTTTTATACTATTTATATTTTAAAAACCCCACACACAGATTTTGATTCCCAAGATTTGAATGCGAAGAGCATTCACATTCATGTCCTCAAATTCTGTGTGTGGTGATTTTAAAATATAAAGAGTATAAAAAGTGTTTGTAAGTGGAGGAGAGAAAAAATGTTACTGTTCATCTGTATAATTGGGAGAACATTGTTCACCCCCTATAATTTTTAATATATTTTGAAAGTGGTTATGAGTGGAGGAGAGAGAAAAGTTAATAATAAAGGTATAAAAATATTATTTAATTGAAAATAAGAGAGAAAATATAGTGTTTTTTAGTTTAATTTAGGGTAAAAATATTTCCTAACTACGGTCCTGATGTAAATTCCGCTGTCAAAATTAAATAAACACCGATACCACCGAATGTGCGAAGCTCGCGGCCACCCGCCTCCCAGGGCAAGGGGTCGAGGGTTGCGACAGGAGGTGGTATCAGAGCTACAGCCACTGATTTAAGCCACAGAAGTGTTCTGCTGACATTGAAATTGTCAATTCTGTTAGGAAATAATCTATGTGACTATGTGCATACGTGTATATTATTTTGTGTTATTTGACAATCTGTTAGTTTACAGTATGAGTGATCAAGGTTCGTCAGACGCTTATCGTCAACTGTCTAATTCTCCTAGAGATGAAGGAACTTATTCCCAGCCTACTCCTTCGGGGTACTCAGCTGATACAGAAGAGGGGATTTTCGTATTTAAGGCGCAATCCGAAGAGTCATTCCTTACCAAAAAGAGATGATGGTTCAGTCGGGGAGCACATGAGCGTAGGAAGAGAATGAAAAAGTTACGTCAGCAAAGGGCTTTAGCAGCGGCAAATAGGGAGATGAACATCCAGAACCAAGACATAATCAATAGGAGATTGGCCAACTTTCACATATTAGCTACCACAGTCGCAGACCCAAACCTAGAACAAATCATTGCACCACAGCCAATAGTCCATTACCAATATTTCCCACTCAACCCATGGAAATAGAGACCAACCAAGAGGAACCCGTTCCTATACCAGCTTTTAACCCAGATGAGATACCTAGAGTTCCAGTACTCAATCCCTTAGCATATGATCCGTGGAATGATGACCATAGGGATTATCGAGAACTCTACCCACAGGAGGAGCTCATACAAAACCCTGTAGCACCATACACAAACCTTGACCCTCTAGATCCATATTGGGATGCTGACCAGTATGTTCGGGAAATCCTAGAAAACCCATACCCGTATGGAGAACCTTTACCTATGTATCCTGAACCAGTACCCGCACCACGACCACCTATGAGTGATGAGAAAGTTCAGGAACTCCTCCTGTACGGTGAGGAGTTGATAGATGAAAAAGAAAGGATAAAAGGGATAGGAGAAAAGCTCGTTTGGAAGTACGACGAGCGGGGGATGCAGTTTAACCCGTATAAATAATATTTTTTTATGTGTGTTGGAATATGATATGAAGAACTGGAGAAAACTTGGAATGATAAGGAAGTAAAGCTAAAGAGATGTGGAGAGAGGTTTAGTGTGCCATAAAGGTGGTAATATTATTACTCATAAGATTTCTTCGTATCGAAATTAGATTACAAATGCCATATATATAGGCAAAGAAAAGCGAAGCAAACATTAAAAAAAAATTACATTAAAGTCTAAGCCTAGTCTCTAGTCTAAAAAGAAAAAGAAGTCTAGAAAGAAAAAGACAATAAAACCAAAAATAGTGTATGTAGAATAATTGATCCATAAACCGTCATGGCTTTCGTCATCATTTTTTGTCTTTTCTCTTCTATCGTCATTTCTTACATCATTTTTTCTAGAAGTCTCTGTGTGTGCTGTCTATTGACTGTGGGCTTGAACACTCTTCTTGTTCATCATCTTCATCTTCTAAGTTTATGATATGTTGTAGCTGTAGAGTGTATCCTTCCCCTGCAAAAGGTAGAAGCATACTCCAATTTGTTTTTGCATAGACTTGTATGTAGTGTCCTTCGCCTATTAGTTTATAGTTTCTCCATGGAAAATAGTCAGGAATTTATGGAGTTTCTTGATGCTTTTTAATAAACTGTGTAAAACTATCTGGAATTTTTTCAGTTATGTGATCTATGTGATTTAACCAAGGTAAGGATGCAAACTCTATGTTGGTTTTTGTCATCACTGTTTGTAGGTAATTACTTGTATTTTTGTGTTTATTGTGTTCGATGAAAATTCTCTTTCTAGCTGGTCTGTATGTATATGAATCTGTAAAGGGAAATGAGAAAATTATTTTGCAACCAATAATCGATGTTATCGATCTTGTTGCAATATTTCCTGCCGTTAGAATAATTTTTTCTCCAAGCTGGTTGAGGAGATCTTCTGTTCTTCTGTTTAGCTTAATTTCTAAGTAGTCAATCATACCATGATGGTAGAATTGAATTAATTGTTCATCTGTCAGTTTTGTAGGGTGATGTACTTGGAGTAACAGAAGACCAATTCCATCTCCTGATTCATCTGTTCTTTCCACCACTGTGAATCCTTGTGCTTCGCTGTCAGTCTTGAATGCCATGTCTAAAAGCTGTTGCTGCAGGTTGTATAGAATTAGAGAAAATTCTGCACAAACCTTTTGTGAAACAAGATTCTCAAATTCTGGGAATCTTTCTGTAACTGGTTTTAAACACTGCCACCAGGGTGTGTCTAAAATGCTTGTCCTAAAGGATTCAAAAGTTCTGTATATAACTGTTTTGTCTTCATTTTTCTCGAGCCTCTGTAATAACTGTGTATTTTTTGCTTCGAGCATCGCTATTTTTTGTTTTAGCATATTATTCTCAATTTTTATATGTATACACTGTGTATCTCTCGCCTTGTCCTCAAGCTGTGTTTTTAATGTTGAAATAAGTTCTTGCTGAGCCTATATATACTGTTTAGGATCTGTTTTGGCTATATCAGAAAAACTTTTAACCTCTTCAGGTTCTATGTAAAAATTTTGTATACCAAAATTATTTCTTGCTACTTGAAGAGCTTCAACAAAACTTGTATAACCTTTCCAAAATGATCCTCCTTGACAATTTATGTATTTTACTACTGTTTCCCATTTATTAAAAATACCAATTTTTGTACCTCTGAATATAACATAATGAGTGTAATTTGGTTTTGTTTTAAACTGTCTTTCAGGTGTTTTTAAACTTTGTTCCTGAAAGTAAATGCTTAAAGCATTTAAAACCTGTACTTTAAATGTTGAAGCTTGTGGCATGGTTTGGATATGCCATAAGTTATCTAGTAAACATTGTTGTTTATCTGTAAGCTTCATTCCCATAATAGGACGAAACTTTTTATAAGCTTCATTGCATATCTGTAAGGCATATGTTCAAAATTCAATCACTGGCTTGGGTGAAAAATTGGTGTGCAGAGGTCGTTTGCCAGCAGCCTTTGGTTGTTGTTGTTTGTAAAATTGTCCCATCATTATTTGTGGTAATGAGGTATGAGAAGAACTGTATATTCTTTCTGCTGAATGTGGATATGACTGTTGAATTCTTTCTCCATCTGAAGAAGAATTCCCTTTCTTTGGATGTATAAGCTTTACTTTTTCTTTATCTTGTTTCCTGTCCATCTGAAACAAACCATTTGTTTATATTTCGAGATAACATATCAGCTATCCTATTATTTTTTCCTTTAATGTGTTCAAATTTATAAAATACCCATTTCCTTGTATAATGTTTTGTAAATTAACCCATCTGGTTCTATTTACTTTTTACTTTGGTCATTTTTCACAAATTTAACTATTGCTTCACAATTAGTTCTTACTGTAAATTCTTTATTAAGAAAAAATTTAAAATTTTCTAATGCATATATTAGTGCCTGTATCTCAAAATCAATTGTAGTCCAATTTGTTTTATTTTGAGAATTACCACTTGCATAACCGTAAATTTTCTCTTCTTCCTTGAGACTGTATTTGTTTGGTTTACATAGAAGGACTGCTCCCCATCCTTCTTTGCATCAATCTGTTTCAATAATTATATAATCTGTAACTAATGGCAACTCTAATGGTTTAATATTTTTGACTGCTTTTTTAATTTCTTTAACTAGTTTAATATCTTCTTGATTAAAATACCTTTGACCATTTTTAGTGGTTTTACCATATAAAGGTCCAACTAGTTTTGACAAGTTTGGAATAAATTTTCTAGCATAGTTTACCAGACCCAAAAAGGCTTGTATCTGTTTTAGGTTTTCAAGTTTTTCTGGAAAATTTAGAATTTTTGTAGAAATATGTGGTTGCAATTCTATTTTTCCATTTCCATTTCCAATTCTAATCCTAAAAAAGATAATTTTCTTTTAAAAAGTTCCATTTTTATTTTTGAAACAACTATACCATTTTTCTTTATTTCTCCAAAGACCTGTTGTAGATGTTTCTCATGTTCCTGCACTGTATTGCTTGCAACTAGAATGTCATCAATATATACTAAGCAAAAATCAAATTTTAAAAATAAACTGTCCATAAATCTTTGAAAAATTAAAGGTGCATTTTTTAGTCCAAAATTAAGGACATTCCATTCATATTGCCCTTCAGAACATGTAAAAGTTGTCCATGGTTTAAAGTTTTCTTCTAATTTTAACTGGTTATATCCTGATTTTAAATCAAATTTTGAAAATACTTTTTTATTTTGTATAAAATTTAGCAAACTATCTTTATTAGGAATATTATACCCATCATCTATTGTATTATCATTTAATCTTTTATAGTTATAGACTATCCTAGCTTTTCCTCTTTTTATCTCACTATGATTTTTTACTAAAAAAGCTGTAGATCTATGAGGACTTTCTGATTTTCTAATTAATCCTTGATTTACCATTTCAGGGATTTGTTTTTTGAATTCTTCTTTATCTAATGGGTTGTATTCTATATTAGCTGTTCTGATTATTATATCAGGATTTTTTAATTTGAATTTACAAATATAATTTACATTTGATTTTGTTATATCTTCTCCAATATATGCTATTTTTTCTAAATGTAATATCATAGGATGATTTACACTTTTTGTAATATCTTGCCCTTTTTCTATTTAATGGCTTAAAAAATCTGTTAAAAGTTTTAATGACTCATTTTCTATAAACCTTTTCCTGTTCTGTGTTTTTAAGAAATCTAAGTTCCCTTTATCCCATCTTTTTTGAACAATTTCTGTTGTATTCATATATCTAAGAGTTGGTATTATATATAATTGTTTACTTAGTGTTATGAAATTTCTTGTGATTGTTACTGCACCATTTAATCCTAATATAAAATTTAATCCTATTACAAAATCTTTTGATTTTATATTTGGTGGATTAATATTTATTTGTGGCATATCATATTTTATACTATAATTGTTTGCAAAATCTAAAAATTGTATTCCTATTGGTTCTAAGCAATGTGTAATATTTATTAATCTATCTTCTACTGTTCTTGTACTTAATTCATACGATAATTTTTTATGATATTCTATAGGTGCCAAACTGTATGAGATTAAGCTTTTTGTAGCTCCGGTATCGACTAATGTTGTTAAATCTAAATATTTATTATTATCTAACCATAAACGACATTGTATATTTATCATATTTGTTGATCCTTGTGTTTGTATGTAAGTTTGATCTCCTGGTTTTTGTATAGCCATTTTACTTATTTCTTATGTTTTAATTAACCTCTCAAGTTCTTCTACTTTATTTTCCAAGTTTTTTATTTTTAAATTATGTAACTCTATTGTTAATTCTAATTTGTCTAGTCTTTCATGTTTATTATTTTTGAAAATTGTCTCGGCTTTAGATGTTGTAGCTATGTCTTTATCATAAATTTCCTTAAGACATTTAAAACAAATTTCTTTAAAACACTTATTGCATTGTGACATTTTTTCTATACTGAGGTAATATCCACAATTGTAGCTTCTTATGTGATTATTTCCTTTATTTTGTCTCCAATCATGTTCACAATTTTCTTTTGTATTCATATATGTATATGTTACTTTTGTTGTTGGATTATCTTCTTCACTGTAAATACTATATATTGATTCATTATCAGACTCATCATCTGTTTTTAAAGCTTCTATTTCATAGTCTTGTAATTGTTCTATTAGATTAGCTCTTTCTATATTTTTTTCTTTTATTTGGACATTTATTAGCTAAGTGTGTTGTTTCTCCACAAGTATAGCATCTACAGTTTCTTGTTTGAGGTTTTTTAACATATTTATTTGTATTATAATTTTTTCTATAATTTCTATTATATGTTGTACTTTTCCGTATCTTTTTCTTTTTATCATAAACCCCATATGCTTGTGCTGTATAAATTGTTGTTTTACAGAATGCATAAGCATTTCTTTTTAATTGTTCTTGTAATGCTACTTCTTTGCATTTTTCTTCTAGGATACCAAATGTGTAGGTTATTCTTGGTCCTATTCCTAGATTATGTTGTGTACCATAATTTGTTTGCCATGCTTCATGTATAGATTTTCCTAAGTCACCTGGTAGTTTATAAAGTATTTATCACATAGATTATCATCCATTGCTTTTCCTGTTTGTGATAATAATCTTGTAAAATCTAATGTGAATTCATTTATGTATTTCATATATGCTATACTTAATTGTTCTAGATTTCTGATAGTTGTATCCTGTATTAGAGAGTTATTTTTTGCTGGATCAACTCCTAATATAAGTGTTCTAATTTGTGATGTAAAATTATAAGGATTATCCACTAATGCTTTAAGATTATTTATTTCTTCTGGATTTTGTGTTTTCTTACTTTGCCATATTCCTAATGCTATTGGTCCTAATATAGTTTCTAAATATGAAAACATATCCATGCTGTCTTTTTTATTTGTTTCCCATAATCTTACTACATTTTGTTCCCATGTTAAAACTTCATCTATCCATAACTGTGATTTTTGTTGTTCTAATAATAACATATTTCCACTGTATATTTGTCCTACAGGCAATCTTCTTCATTTTCCTATAGAATTCGACTCTTGTTGATAATTAATTGTTGGTTGTGTCCATGGTTCTCTGCCGTGACTTTCTTGTGTGCCACTATATTCTCCTCCCCATTATATTTTTGGTCATTTTAAGGGATTAGTCATTTGTCTATCCATAAAATTTTGTTCTTGTTTGTAAAAATCTGATATCATTACTTTTCCATTAATAATATCCTCTACTAATGGTAAATTATAATATTCTTGTAATCTTTTATAACTTTCTTCATAGGTCATTCCTAAGTCTATCATACATTCTATAATCATGTCATCTATCTCTTCTTGTATGTTTATTTCTGTAAATTTCCGGTTTATAATTTGTTCTATTGTTTTGTTTGTTTCATCTACTTTAAAACAATCTATTGATTCTTCTTCATAATCTAATAGTGTATAATCCATTGTTTCTTCTTGTTCAAATTTTAAAAAATTTACGTCTATTTCATCTTCCTCATTGTCTGTATCATATATAGGAAGTGTTTTTTCTTCATTCTCTTCCTCTATATTCATAAAATGATATTCTTCATTATCATTTTTCTCTGTTTGTTTTTCCTTAAAATCAGTATACCTTAACTTTTGTTTTCCATCAATTTCTTCATATATATAACTTTTCTTAGGTACCAAAACTGTAAGTTCTTCTTTTTCTTGCAAATCTTCTAAATCCCATTCTAATCATGTTATCATTTGTATAGATTTTGATGCAATTGTTTTTACTATCCCTTCTATGTTTACTTTGTATTTCATTCCTGAGCTATTACTAGCTTTTCCTAGTACTCCTATACTTACTACTAGGTTATTTCCTTCATATTCTTCGTATCCTTTTGTTTGTAGGGCTATTTTAATATTTTGTAAATCTTTAACATCTTTTAAAATATCTGGTGTACAATAAAATATTGCTATGTTTTGACTTAAATCTACCTCCATACCTGAAATTATAGTTTTTTTCATATCTAATTTCCAGCTTTTATCAAGTATTAGAGCTAATAGTTTTGTTCCTAAGTTTTTTCTTCCTAGAGCTTTAACTCCTATAACTATTAATCCTGTGTGTACAAAGTTTTTGTTTTGTTTTTTAATTTTTTCAATAGTTTCTGGTGACAAGAGGTCTAGAGTTACTGTATTATCTATTACCCTTAGACTTTCTTCTTACTACTTCTTATTAGAGTTGTGTTTATGTTTAATCTTCCTGTTTGATATAATACCCTTGGATTTAATATGTCTAATTGATGTTGATTATATAATTCCAAGTTTCTGTCTAAGTCTATTTTTTCTTCTAATTGTATTATTTGTCTGTTACTATTAGATCCTGATCCTCTTCTAATTATTCTGTTTAAAAAACTATCTGATGTTATACTATCATTTATATTACTTGTAGAATTTCTAGCTTCCTGTAAAGTTCTACTTCTTCCTAAAAAAATATTGTTATTATTCATTTTCTTGGTTGCCAGTGTGTATATGGAGTAGGTTTTTTATCTGTTTTTAATTTTTGTAAGGCTTCTGTGATTTTTTCAACTTCTAGAGGTATATTATTTTCAGTATTATTTTTATTTTTTCCTATTTCGTTAATTAATATATTAGACTGATTTTTTATATAGTCTAGGTTTTGTGATGATTTTTTAATTTCTGCTGTTGAATTTTCTAATGTTTGTTTATTATTTATAACTTCTTGTTGTAAACTAATACTCAGATTTATAAATAAATCTACTAAAGTGTTTAACTGTGAGTTATTTGTATGTAAAGTATGTTCACAAAGATCTTTAATATTACAAACAACAGTAAAATTATTTGTTATAAGAGGTCTTCGGTGAGCTTTTCAGAAAGTTCTAAATTTAGAAATTCTAAACGCTTGATTGTTTGAAGAGTAGCAATGATTAATGGATTCCAACTCTCTTTAGCTTTCATCCCTTATTCCCAATTTCTCTTAAACATTTTCTCATATTCCAACTATTAAAGAACAAAAATAATATACAAACTAATCGATTAAACGATTTAAAAGTTTTCTAATATAACAACTAGTCATAATAGTTAACCCTTTCGTTTATTATGTTATCAAAGCAACATTCTTTCCCACAATCTTCACCTAAGAGAGTTTTCCAACTGGCACAAAACCGGTAATTTCCGTACAGTTTTAATTATTATTTAATATCTGCAATTATGTGCTTAAGTGTCAACATTGTCTGATTTCAAGCTGTACATGTGAATTCATGCACGTTTCATACTTCAAATATTGCTTTATGCATTACTTTAAGCGTTGCGTCAGAAATACTAGTAAACTCACCGGTAAGACACATTGTGACAGCAATTCTGCAGAAAGCAGTCAGATAATAGAATTAGAGCCTAGGAATAGGTCCAACATCTAAAATACATTAAAACCCAAGTGTGGATACAAGGGTTAACATATAAACTTTTCGGAAGCTAATCTATGCACTAAAAAGCACCCGAAACTCACTTTAAATGCAGAATTTTGCATAAATCAGCACCAATTCAGCTATAATCAGCTTTTTAACACATTAATATCATGCAGAATTTATGTTTTATTGTCCAGAATAACTCACAAAATGTCGGGAATTGAAACTGCCATAAAAGAGGCTTCATACTTAGTGAAACTGCGCAATTTAGCACTTTAACGAACCGTAACGAAACGAACAACCGGACAATACCCGGGACATCAAAATTTGACTAGAAGTAATGTTTTTATGATATTAAACTAGTATTGGTGCTAGAACACCTTAAAAATCATAAAAACACCTAAACACACTTAAACTAACTTAAACCCCCTCGTTTGCACTTTAAACCCCCAACTTTCAAAATTTTACACATTACCCCCCCCCCCTTTTCACCCTTGGTCGGCCCCTAAGGGTCCCACATGGCTTGGAATATTTTATTACCTCTTTTCCCCTAATTTTTATGCAAGATATCCTAAAGAAGATCATGTGTTGGATATTTTTTTTATAAAGACCATAAGGTAGCAACATTGTCCAACACTTCACAAAAACTTCATCTTCTTCCTTGTGCTCCCCCTTGCTCTCGGCTCACTACTCCCACACACACATCACCACTTTCAAGCTTCAACCTCACAATCCATGGTTACTAGAAGGTGTATGGAGGCCATCTAAGAAGGTGTAAGGTGCTAGAAGTGGAAGGACCTCACTTTGGAGCTTTTAACCACTTGATTTCTTCCTTGTTCATCTTCTTCATTCTTGTGCCACTTCCCTAGCCTTTAGAGCAAGTAGTAGGCTTCTTGATCACTAAAATAAGTCATGTTTATGTTATGTACAAGTTTCACCATCTAAACAACTTAACTTTTAAAAAAGAAAATGAGAAGATCTAACATATTTATGAAGAAAACAAGTGATTACATGAATTTTTAGTGTATGTAATGAATTTGTTGATGTTATATCTTGTGTTTATGCTTAGATCAAGTATGTAAAAGCTTAGATCTAACTAGTTTAAGTATGGATCTTGAAGGATCCATGGTTAAACTTGAAGACGAACATATGAAGCATTATGTGAACATGAAAAATGAATTTTGATGCATAATCTTGTAATCTTGAAGTAATAAAGTGTGTGTAGAACTAATTTTTGCAACTAGAACTCATGGAAAGTTTGTTAAAAATTTAACATAAAGCTTGTTTATGAAAGATCTAAAGTTATTAAGCATGGATCTTGAAAGATCCATGGTGAAACATGATGTTAAAAATAATGATCTTTCTAATG
The DNA here is from genome assembly GCA_030545235.1 of Helianthus tuberosus. Classification (NCBI taxonomy): domain Eukaryota; kingdom Viridiplantae; phylum Streptophyta; class Magnoliopsida; order Asterales; family Asteraceae; genus Helianthus; species Helianthus tuberosus. The sequence goes on from CM060365.1 coordinate 192,222,283, forward strand.
GACATAAAAGTGGTTTTTAGAACATGAATTACAAACTTTAAGACCATTAAACTCATGGATGAGTTGGTTAGTAAAATAAAGTTTCATAAAAGTTTGTTTAAAATACTCAAGAACACATATTTTTGGAAAGATCATCATATGTAAAGTGTAGATCTAAAAGACTACACATTTTTAACAAGAATCAAGTTCACCATGATGTTTCATATGAATAAATTAGTGTATGATGTTGGTGATTATTGTTGAATATTGTTTTGGTGTTGAAAAGAAAATAAACACATGTTTTGAAAACATGGGAAACCTCCATTTTTAGGGGAAACTATGTCAAAATTTTTATAAAATTTTGACACTTAGAAAAATATAAGTTTTGGTGAAACTTATTCCCTATAAATTCACCTAAAAATATTTACCAAGGTTTCCCTAATTTTTGTAAGAAATTACAAGTTAAGAAACGATGATTTCTTCAAGTTAAAATTAATATTAAGTATGTATATTTTTTTGAGAAAATATATATATTTAGTGATCACCAAATTTTGTGCTAAGTGTATATTGTGTGTATTATATGTAGTAGTGTATTAGGGACTTGAAAATACACTAAATACTCCCAAGGAGTATGAATACAAAAATACACATACAAATACATGAGAATACATATAAGTATACAAGTGTACAAAATTCCTCACAAGGAAATACATGGACAAATACAAGAAAATATATTTATGAAAATATATTCCTTAACATATTATTGAACTTGGACAAGTTATGGACTTAATTATATATTTTTGGAAAAATATATAACATATACCAAGTATTGGAATTTATACGAAAATCGGGTGGATAACAAGAATAACCATATATATATATATTATAGCATGACAATATATATATTTTTAATACAAGTCGTAAAAATATATTATTTCTAAGAAATATAATTCCAGAAAGTAATAAAAATCAAAGTATTGGTTTTTGGTGAAAAATACAAAATACACAATATTTACACAAAATACAAAGTATACTTTCCTAAGAATACTTGTACAAAATGAAAATATTATTTCACAAAATACTTATATTTATTTTTGGGGAAAATAATATAAGTAACACACATGAAAAGTTAAAAATATAAATTATTTTTAACAACTTATTACCTCGAAAAGTCTACATAAACGAATATATATTTGAGGAGTAAAATATATATTTACAAATTGCATTACATACTCAAAGTGTAAAGACATGACAAACGGGCAAGACCCTCACTAAGAATGAACGTACAAAGAACATATACATAAACAAAAGATGGTGACTTGTACTTGTGTGATACAAGTCTAGTGACTAACATACATAGAAAACGTATAGGTCACGATGCTACAAAAACCAACCGGTGAAATTTACGACGCAGGATACGCAAAATTGTGAGTTCATGTCCCCACTTTTAAACTTTTCCTTGTTTTCTAAACTTGGGGAAAATACATGTGTTATGGTATGTTGAATATAAAAACTAAGGAATGATACTTTAGATCATGTCACGAATAGGGTGCCATAAGCACCATTAATCAATTACATACCTAGACCGTGGAACAAAAGGTTAGATCTAATGGGTTTCAGGCAGCCACACTCTTGGCCACACTTTTACCAAGAGTGCTTTTGTGTCTCTAGTCGTGAATCGACAAGTAAAAATGCCTATGGTTTGGATGCTTCCTATGTCGTTACATATGTTAGTGGCCTCGCGAACCATTAGCGATCTCGTATTCCTTACATTTACAAAAATACTTGTTTCAATACAATTACATACCATGTTTTCTACAACGAATGCTTAAATGTTTTACACAAAACTGCATGAATTCACACCAACAGTATGTTGACGATTTTCCAAAACTTACATCTATTTCAGGTAACTAAAGTGGATGTACGTGCAGCCTTACTCTTGCTCCGGGATGTCGCTTATGTTTTAGTCATGTCGTGTCAAGACTCCTATGCCTGTTTTGTGGGATTTTGGTTATTATATTCCATCCCGTGTGGTGATATAAGAACCAAGAACCTTGATGTCTATCTTTTAAATAAAGTTGTAAACTTTTCAGACAATATTTCTGCTGTGATGTAAACTCAAAACTTAACTTATGTGTTTAATTATGTAATGTTAATGGCATTTGGAATTATTTTATGAACATGTAGTATGTTTACCATTCGTATGCAATGAGAACATTTCAAGATCACACCTCGTGCTTCCGCCTTAGAAAGGGGTGTGACACATTGACTGATGAATTGGTACGTACGCAAGAAGAAAACCAGAGGAAGAACCTAGTCCAGAAACTTCCCTAAGAATTTCGTTATGGAAATAACTATCGTGGGAAAAGTATAGGTTCTACTTCTGCACCTTACTGCAAGTCTTGCAAGAAGAAACATTCAGGAAAATGTTATACTTACTGCAACTTTTGCAAGATACCTGGACACAAGGAAGAAGACTGCAGGAAGAAATCCAGCAATGGAGTGTGCTTCAATTGTGGAGAAAAGGGACATATCAAACCGAACTGTCCGAAACTAGCTTCAACCATGAACAACAAGACTACTAAGAATGCTAGAGCTTTTGTTCTAACTGCAGAAGAAGCCAAGATGATTCCGGATGTGATTGCCGGTACGTTTTCAGTTAATGATGTTTTTGCTAAAGTATTATTTGACTCTGGTACAAACCAAAGTTTTATTAATACTTCATTTTGAAAAATTCTTAATCAACCATTAACTAAACTTCAACAAGAATGTCTAGTAGAAACGACAAATGGAGAATCCGTTAGGATCACTGAAATCTTGCAAGGAGCAAGAATAGAAATCCTAAACCATAAGTTTATTGCTAACCTTTACCCAATGAATCTAGCCGGATTTGATATTATATTAGGAATGGATTGGTTAGTAACCAATAAAGCCAGTATTTTATGTGATCAAAAGTCAATACAAGTAAATTCACCAAAAGGTGAAAAGATCACAATTAAAGGAGATAAGCCAACTAGATCTACAAAATTCATCTCTGTGATGAAAACAGCAAGCTATGCAAGAAAAGGATCGTTAGTGTATATGATTTCCATAATCATTAACACTAAAGTAAAAGAATTGAAAGATATTCCCGTAGTATCTCAATTCTCAGATGTTTTTCCTGAAGAGCTACCCGGACTACGGCCAGATAGAGAAGTTGAATTCAGAATTCACCTGCTACCAGGGACAACACCAATTGCCAAGGCACCTTACAGTTTGGCACCAGCAGAGATGCAAGAACTGAAGAAACAATTGGATGAACTTCTGGAGAAAGGATTAATACAGCCCAGTACATCACATTGGGGAGCACCAATCTTGTTTGTCAAGAAGAAGGACGGATCAATGCGTATGTGCATTGATTACCGAGAATTGAACAAGGTCACGATAAAAAATCGGTACCCATTACCGAGAATCGATAATCTGTTTGATCAATTGCAAGGAGCTCGATTCTTTTCTAAGATCGATTTATGCTCAGGATATCATCAACTAAAAGTACAGGAAGAGGACATTCCTAAAACTGCCTTTAGAACAAGGTATGGTCATTATGAATTTACAGTCATGCCATTTGGTCTAACCAATGCCCCAGCCGCATTTATGGACATGATGAACAGAATATGTAAGCCATATCTGGATAAATTCATAATTGTGTTTATAGATGATATTCTCATTTACTCTAAGAGTAAAGAGGAACATGCAGAGCATCTGCATACACTTTTGAATTTACTGAGAAAAGAAAAGCTTTATGCTAAATTTTCAAAATGTGAATTTTGGTTACAAGAAGTACAATTTCTTGGACATTTAGTTAATCATGAAGGAATTCATGTGGATCCCACAAAGATTGAGGCGATTACTAAATGGAAAGTCCCTGAATCACCAACGGAGGTGAGAAGTTTTCTTGGACTGCCATGTTATTATAGACGGTTTATCTGAGATTTCTCTAGAATAGCCATTCCCTTAACAAAACTAACCTGTAAATCTGTTAAGTTTGAATGGGGACCAAAACAGGAAGAATCCTTTAGAATCCTTAAGCAAAGATTATCCAACACACCCATACTAGCGTTACCAGAAGGAACTGAAAACTTTGTAGTCTATTGTGACGCTTCTAAGTTAGGTTATGGATGTGTGTTGATGCAACGTCAAAAGGTTATAGCCTATGCCTCTAGACAACTTAATAATCATGAAGAGAATTATACGACCCATGATTTAGAGTTAGGAGCCATAATTTTTGTCCTTAAGATTTGGAGACACTATTTATATGGAAATAAATTTGTAGTCTTCACAGATCATAAGAGTTTAAGGTACATTTTTGGGCAAAAAGAGTTGAATATGAGACAGACACGCTGGATGGAGATTCTTAGTGGTTATGATTGTAGTATCCAGTATCATGCAGGAAAGGCTAATGTAGTAGCTGATGCTTTAAGTCGAAAGTATCATAAAAAGCCAAGGAGAGTACGTTCTCTCAAATTAAATATGCAGATAGATTTAAATGAGCAAATTAGAGAAGTACAAGAATCAATAATCCAGGACGATACTGAGAAACTGAAATGAATGATTAAGGAATTAGAACAAGGAACAGATGAAATTTGGAGATTCCATAAGAAAAGGATTTGGATACCCAAACAAGGAAACTAATGCCATCGAATATTAGAAGAAGCCCATAAGTCTAAGTATACGATACATCCTAGAAATGATAAGATGTATCAAGACTTAAGGAAAAATTTCTGGTGGATTGGAATGAAAAAGGATATAGCAGCTTATATTGCCAAGTGTCTAACCTGTTCACAGGTTAAAGCTGAACATCAGAAACCCTCAGGTTTATTACAGCAATTAGAAATGCCTGTATGGAAATGAGAATTGATAACAATGGACTTTGTTACCAAATTACCCAAGACAAGAAAAAGAAATGAGACAATCTGGGTGATTGTAGACAGATTAACCAAGTCTGCTCATTTCTCACCAATGAAGGAAACTTTAGTATGGAACAATTAGCTAAGTTATATGTAAATGAAATAGTTTCATTATATGGAATTCCTTTATCTATTGTTTCTGATAGATATAGCCGTTTTACTTCTCATTTTTGGACAAGTTTCCAAAAAGCAATGGGAACCAAGTTAAATCTAAGCACAACTTATCATGCTCAAACGGATGGACAAAGCGAAAGGACGTTTTACTTCATCAATAGAGGAAAGCTAAGCCCCAGGTATATTGGACATTTTGAGATTATTAGAAGGATAGGACCAGTAGCTTATCAGCTACAACTACCAGAGGAAATGGCATGAATACATGATGTATTTCTTGTATGTAATCTCAAAAAGTGCTTAGCAGATGAATCATTAGTAGTACCTCTTAAGGACATAGAGGTAAATGAGAAACTTAAGTTTGTAGAGAAACCCCTACAGATTGAAGATAGAAAGATCAAGATTCTCAAACACAAGAGATTAGTTCTAGTCAAAGTGAAATGAGATCCCAAGAGAGGACCAAAATACACGTGGGAGCTTGAATCAGAGATGCAGAGGAAATATCCACACCTGTTCCAGTAGACCTCGAGGATGAGTTCTAAAACAAGGTGGGGAGGATATAACAACTCTCCTGAAACCTTTAAACATGTCCCATACGCCCTAAAATACACCCCGTATATGAAAAATGGGCCCGATATACTTTAATTTTACAAAAATTAAATAAAATAAAGATTTATAGGGCTCTGGCGGGGCGCGATAGACCCCCCATGGTCCATCGCGGGGCGCGAGCGAGTAAAGGGGTGGCGGAACCCTGGGGTGCCACGACACCCGGCGAGCCTATAGTGGTGACTAACCCAAGCTAAACCCTAGCCACCTAGCTCGTGGGCCGCGAGAAAGACAGCAGCGGCTGTCGCGGGCCGCGACCCGCTGTTGGATTAACACTATAAATAGGGGCAGTCGACATTCACTTTCAATTCGTTCAAATCACAACTTTCTCTCTTAATTTCTCTATAGTATAATTAATATCCGGGTATTATACCCCCTAATTAGCTAAACTCTGCCTTGTTGTAAGTATTATAACCCCTGGTTACGTATTAGATATGTTGCCCGATTGATTTAGTGCTCCGTAACGCATGTCGAGGCTCTGCCTGACTTAGCCGTTGGAGTTCTGTCTCGGGGAGGGTATAACTAATGTAAATATTGGGTTATTACTAACGCTTGTGCATTGTTTAAATTAATAGATTATAACCAGGAAATCACAATGAAAAACCTAAATTAGCAATGTGAGTAATCCTTCTTTTTGTAAACCTTTTTGTGAGTTTATCCTCTTTTTGTAAACCTTTTTTGTGAGTAATCCTTTATTTTTGTAAACTATTTTTACAAAACCTCAAATGTTTTAAATTATATTTCACAGTGATTAAGTATTTGTAATTCTACAATTATCGTCGGTATGTTGGGGTTTTGTATACAAAATGAGTTACTACACTGTGAGTAGTAACATTTCCACCAGTCAGGATTGATAGTGCCGTGGGTGGTAATTGAATAGATGTAAACAAATGTAATTGCTGGATTGCCCTCTATACTGTAAAAAAGATACAACTTGTTTTAATTAAATTTGGATTCATTTACCACTATTTCCCACTAACAAATGTTTTTAAAAGGCGTTTTAGGTAACAAAATGTGAAAGCCAAATAGAAGCCAGTTGGATAGCACTGAAGGCATGGAAAAGTGGCTATAAAAGTTACCTAAATAAAGAAGAAGTTTTATTTCAATAAATTGGGGTTTATCCCTATAAACTGATTATGAATGGAAACTTGGGTTTTACCCATGTGTTTATTATTTATAAAATGAGGTGTTTTACTCTGATAAAATATTTCCTAACTACGGTCCTGACGTAAATTCCGCTGCCAAAATTAAATAAACACTGATACCACCAAATGTGCGAAGCTCGCGGCCGTCCGCCTCCCGGGGTAAGGGGTCGGGGGTTGCGACACATGTCGAGATCAGAAATTTCATACCAAATACTGGTAGTGTGCCAATATTGTACCTGTCGCAACCCCCGACCCCTGCCTTGGGAGGTGGGCGGCCGCGGCCTACTCAGAGATGGTGGTATCGGTGTTTATCCTTATTTGGCAGCGGAAATTTCATCAGGACTGTAGTTAGGAAATATTTTATTAGAGTAAACACCACATTTTATATTAATAAACATAATGGGATAAAACCCATGTTTTTATTACAAACATGTTTATAGAGATAAACCCTAAATTATTGAATAAAACATCTTTCTTTATTTGGTAACTTTTATAGCCACATTTTTCCAAGCCTTCAGTGCTCTACAGCTGGCTTCTATTTTGGCTTTCACATTTTGTTACCTGAAGCGCTTTTAAAAACATTTTGTCAGTGGAAAATACTGGTGAGTGAATCCCAATTTAATCAAAACAGATTTTATCCTTGTACAGTATTGAGGGCAATCAACAATTAAATTTGTTTATTATTCTACCTTAATTACCACCTATGGTACTGTCAACCCGACTTGTGGTCATGTTACTACTCACAGTGTAGTAACAAATTTTGTATACAAAACCCCAACATACCGACGATAATTGTAGAATTAAAAATACTCAATCACTGTTTAATTATAATATAAAGCATTGAGGTTTTGTAAGACAGTTTGCGAACATGTTTACAAAAAGGAGATTACTCACAAAAAGTTTATACAAAAAGAGGATTACTCACATTGCTAGTTTAGACTTTTCCTGGTGGTTTCCTGGTTATAATCTAATAATTTAAACAATGCACACGCATTAGTATAATAACCCAATATTTACATTAGTTATACCCTCCCCGAGACAGAACTCCAACGACTACGTCGGGCAAAACCACGACAACTATTACGGAGCACTAGATCAATCGGGCAGCGTATCTAATACGTAACCGGGGGTTAAAATACTTACAACGAGGCAGAACTTTGTTATATTAGTGTGTATAATACCTGATTATAATGCCTAATATTCAGAATGAGAGAGAGAATCACGAATTTTGAGCAACGAAAATGAACTGCCGATCGCTCTTATTTATAGGGCTGGAATTTGAGTTTGTCGCGCCCCGCGAAGGAGTCCTCTAAGGGCTTCGTGGCCCGCGAGGCCAGCTATGGTAGGCCCTAGCTTGGCTGACTCGAACCATAGATCCAACACGTTTACGACACGTGGCGGCTCCGGGCTGCTCCTGGTGGCCTAGCTGTCGCGGCCCGCGTAAGACGAATAGGTGGTCTTCGCGGCCCGCCAGAAAACAATAAAAATTGTTTTTATTTTTATTTTATTAAATTAAAGGTATTTAAGGCTATTATACGTATATAGAGTGTATTTTAAGACACATAGGGACATTATAAATATATTAGAATTTAGGAGGGTTATTATATCCTCCCCACCTTGTTTTTGAACTCGTCCTCGAGGTCTACTGGAATAGGTGTGGATATTTTCTTTGCATTTCAGATTCAAGCTCCCAAGTGTACTTTGGTCCTCTTTTGGAATCCCATTTTACCTTAACTAAAACTAAACTCTTGTGTTTGAGATTATTGACTTTCCTGTCTTCAATCTGTAGAGGCTTTTCTACAAACTTAAGCTTTTCATTTACCTCTATATCCTTAAGAGGCACTACTAGTGATTCATCAGCTAAGCACTATTTGAGATTGCATACATGAAATACATCATGTATTCCTGCCATTTCCTCTGGCAGTTGTAGTTGATAAGCTACTGGTCCTATTTTTCTGATGATCTCAAAAGGTCCAACATACCTGGGGCTTAGCTTTCCCCTTTTTATGAATCTTACCACTCATTTCCAAGGAGAGACTTTTAATAAAACTTGTCTCCTACCTGAAATTCCAACGGTCTTCGCTTGTTATTAGCATAACTTTTCTGTCGATCGCGTGCTGCTTTTAGTCTTTCCTTGACTTGAATAATTTTTTCTGTGGTTTCTTGCACTATCTCAGGTCTAGACAATTGCTTTTCTCCAATCTCTGCTCAACAGACTGGAGTTCGGCACTTTCATCCATAAAGTGCTTCGAATGGTGCAGCACTGATGCTGGTATGATAGCTGTTATTGTAAGAAAATTCTATTAATGGTAAGTGATCGTCCCAATTTCCTCCAAAATCAATTACACAAGCTCTAAGCCTGTCTTCCATTGTCTAAATTGTCATTTCACTTTGTCCGTCCATTTGAGGATGATAAGCTGTGCTTAGATATAGCTTGGTTCCCATTGCTTTTTGGAAACTTGTCCAAAAATGAGAAGTAAAATGACTATCTCTATCAGAAACAATTGATAAAGGAATACCATGTAATGAAACTATTTCATTTACGTACAACTTGGCTAACTGTTCCATACTGAAAGTTTCCTTTATCGGTAAGAAATGAGCAGATTTAGTTAACCTATCTACAATCACCCAGATTGTATCATTTCCTTTTCTTGTCTTGGGTAATTTGGTAACAAAATCCATTGTTATCAACTCTCATTTCCACACTGGCATTTCTAATTGTTGCAGCAATCCTGAGGGTTTCTGATGCTTAGCTTTGACCTGTGAACAGGTTAGACACTTGGCAACATAAGCTGTTATATCCTTTTTCATTCCTATCCACCAAAAATTCTTTCTTAAATCTTGATACATCTTATCACTTCCAGGATGTATCGTATATTTAGACTTATGGGCTTCGTCTAATATTCGGTGGCGTAGGTTTCCTAATTTAGGTATCCACATTCTTCTTTTATGGAATCTCCAAATTCCATCTATTCCTTGTTCTAATTCCTTAATCACACCTTTTTAATTTTTCAGTATCATCCTTGATAACTGATTCCTGTGCTTCTCTAATTTGTTCATTTAAATCTACTTGTAGATTTAATTTAAGAGAACGTACTTTTTTGGCTTTTTATGATATTTTCGACTTAACGCATCAGCAACTACGTTGGCTTTTCCTTCATGATACTGGATATTGCAATCATAATCGCTAAGAAATTCCATCCAGCGTCTCTGTCTCATATTCAACTCTTTTTGCCCAAAAATGTACCTTAAACTCTTATGATCAGTGAAGATAACAAATTTATTTCCATATAAATAGTGTCTCCAAATCTTAAGGGAAAAAATTATAGCTCTTAATTCTAAATCATGTGTTGTATAATTTTCTTCATGATTCTTAAGTTGTCTAGAAGCGTATGCTATCACCATCTGACGTTGCATCAACACACATCCATAACCTAACTTAGAAGCGTCACAATAGACTTTAAAGTCTTCAGTTCCTTCTGGTAACGCTAGTATGGGTGCTTTGGTTAATCTCTGCTTAAGAATTCTAAAGGCTTCTTCTTGTTTTGGTCCCCATTCAAACTTAACAGATTTACAGGTTAGCTTAGTTAAGGGAATGGCTATTCTAGAAAAATCTCGAATAAATTGTCTATAATAACCGACCAGTCCTAGAAAACTTCTAACCTCGGTTGGTGACTCAAGGGCTTTCCATTTAGTAATTGCCTCAATCTTTATAGAATCCACATGAATTCCTTCATGATTTACTAAATGTCTAAGAAATTGCACTTCTTTTAACCAAAATTCACATTTTGAAAATTTAGCGTAAAGCTTTTCTTTTCTCAGCAAATTTACAAGTGTATGCAGATGCGCTGCATGTTCCTTTTCACTTTTAGAGTAAATTAGAATATCATCTATAAAAACAATTATGAATTTATCCAAATATAGCTTACATATTCGGTTCATCATGTCCATAAATGCGGCTGGGGCATTGGTCAAACGAAATGGCATGACAGTAAATTCATAATGGCCATACCTTGTTCTGAATGCGGTCTTAGGAATGTCCTCTTCCTGTACCTTTAATTGATGATATCCTGAGCGTAAATCGATCTTTGAAAAGAATCGAGCTCCTTGCAATTGATCAAACAGATCATCGATTCTCGGTAATGGGTACCGATTTTTAATCGTGACCTTATTCAATTCACGGTAATCAATACACATACGCATTGATTCGTCCTTCTTTGTAACAAATAAGATCGGTGCTCCCCACGGTGATGAGCTTGGCTGTATGAATCCTTTCTCTAACAGTTCGTCTAACTGTTTCTTCAACTCTTGCATTTATGCTAGTGCCAAACGGTAGGGTGCTTTGGCAATCGGCGCTGTTCCTGGTAGCAGATGAATTCTGAATTCGACTTCCCTGTCTGGCGGTAGTCCTGGTAGTTCTTCTGGAAATACATCTGAAAATTGAGATACTATAGGGATATCTTTTAATTATGTTCTTTTAGTGTTAATGATTATGAAAATCATATACACTATTGACCCTTTTCTTGCACAACTTGCAGTTTTCATCACATAGATGAATTTTGTGCGTCTAGTTGGTTTATCTCCTTTAATTATGATCTTTTCACCTTTTGGTGAATTTACTTGTATTGACTTTTGATCACATAGAATACTGGCTTTATTGGCTACTAACAAATCCATTCCTAATACAACGTCAAATCCTGTCAGATTCATTGGGTAAAGATTTGCAATAAACTTTTGATTTAAAATTTCTATTCTTGCTCCCTGCAAGATTTCAGAAATCTTAATGGTTTCTCCATTTGCTGTTTCTACCAAACATTCTTGTTGGAGTTTAGTTAATGGTTGGTTGAGAATTTTGCAAAATGAATTATTAATAAAACTTTTGTTCGCACCAGAGTCAAATAATACTTTGGCAAAAACATCATTAACTAAAAACGTACCGATAATCACGTCCGGGATCATCTTTGCTTCTTCTGCAGTCAAAACAAATGCTCTAGCATTCTTAGTAGTCTTGTTGTTCATGGCTAGAGCTAGTTTCGGACAATTTAGCTTGATATACCTTTTTTCTCCACAGTTGAAGTACACTCCATTACTAGGTTTCTTCCTACAATCTTCCTCCTTGTGTCCTGGTATCTTGCAGTAGTTGCAGTAGGTGGAGCATCTTCCAGAATGCTTTTTCTTACAGGCTTTACAGTAAGGTGTCGAGGTAGAACCTATATTTTTCTCACGGTTAGAATTACCGTAGCGAAATTCCTGGGTAAGCCTTTGAGCTAGGTTACTCCTCTGGTTTTTTTCTTGTGTACGTACTAGTTCATCAGTCAAGGTGTTTGCTAGTTCTACAGCTACTTCTATTGTTGGTGGTCTAGCTGCTTTGACTACATGCCTAATTTCACCAATTAATCCCCAGATGTAACGGGAGATTAACACTGGTTCTGGTGATGCTAGGGTTGACACTATTCTAGCATATTCGAAGAATGTAGTAGTGTAACCCTTGCTGTCTACTCAAGTCATCCTAAGGTTGAAAAATTTATTAGCAATCTGCTCCTTTTCATTAGGAGGACAAAATTTTTCTTTCCACCATATTCTTAAACTCAATCCATTCCATATTATATGTTCTGTCACTTCCCCTAGCCTGGAGGATAGTATTCCACCATTTCTAGAGCTGAATTCTTAAACAGGTTGGAGGCAAACATTATTTTATCTTCTTCTACGCATTTGCTTATTTTTAAGACTGCTTCCGTCTTTTCTAACTAGCATAGAGCTGCAATGGCTCCTTCATTGCCCAATAATTCCATTGGTTTACAGGACCCGAATTCTTTATAAGAACAACCATAAGACATGCTTCTTCTTCTTTTTGGAATTGGCAATTGAAGAAACGGGCCATTGTTCACGCTGTGACTGGGTTCAGTATGGGTTCGCTTACTTCCACTATTACTTTTATTATTATCTGCTTCTCTAACATGTTGGATAATAGATGGCAGAGCATCTCTAATTCCCTGGGTTACTATGTGTCGAATGGCACTGTTATTTATCTGGTTTTCATTATTCTGGTTTTCCTGATTTGCATTGTCGGCCATCTGGATTTTAAACATTTACCAAGTATTAATATCACGAAATAATATTGAATGCGAAAAATCACACAACAACACATTGATCCAAAATCGTCGTCATTGCGACCTTTACTCTATTTTATATTATGCATCTATATCTATTACAAACCATAACTGGAATTTAAAATACAATACTAGTATGTATCGGTAGTTAATATTATATATATATATATATATATTCAAATCACATATATATAGATATATTATTATTATTACTATTACTATTACTACTGATAGGGGTTCATCCAGTATTGCATGTTGCGCTCGTCATATTCCAGACGAATCTTTCCCCTATCTATCTCATCCTCTCACTTCCTAATAAGATCTCCTCACCAAAGGTGCGGAGTTCCTGTATGTTCTCAGTACTCATGGGTAGGGCTGGGGCTGGTATCGGGTCAGGAAACTGGGGCATGGGTTCTTCCTGAGGGTACGGGTTTTCTAGGATCTCCCTGATATATTGGTCATTATCATAATAGGGGTCTAGAGGGTCAATGTCTGGGTAGGGTCCTACTAAATCTTGCCTGGGCTCCTCTATTGGGATTGGGTAGCGTTGCTGGTAATCCTTGTGGTCGTCAAACCACGGGTCACAGTTTGGGGGATGGGGTGCTGGTATTCTAGGGATTTCAGCTGGGTCTAGGTCAGGTAGTGGGTTCTGGTCAGCTGGGTCAACCTCTACTTCCATGGATTGTGTCGGGAACAACTGTAGTGGCTGTGGTGCTATAAGTTGTTCTAGATTAGAGTCTGCAGCTGTGGTTGCTAGTATGTGGAAGTTTGCTAGTCTCCTATTGAGTATGTCCTGTGTTTGAGCGTTCATTTCCCTATTCGCAGCTGCTAAAGCTCGCTGCTGCTGAAGTTTTCTCATCCTCTTTCTACGCTCATAAGCTCCTCTGCTGAACCATCCTCTCTTCTTGGGAGGGAATGGCTCTTCAGATTGTGCTTTGAACATGAAAATCCCTTCTTCGGTATCAGCCGAATACCCCGAGGGGGTAGACTGCGAAGAGGTTCTTTCGTTCCTAGGAGAGTTGGACAGTTGACGGTAAGCGTCCGAAGGTCCTTGATCACTCATATTGTAAACTAACAAATTGTCAAATAACACAAAATAATAATCTACACGTATGCACATAGTTTCATTGATTATTTCGTAACAAAATTTATAATTTCAATGTCAGCAGAACACCTCTTTGGCTGAAATCAGTGACTAAGCTCTGATACCACCTTATGTCGCAACCCCCGACCCCTGCCTTGGGAGGTGGGCGGCCGCGACCTACTCAGAGATGGTGGTATCGGTGTTTATCCTTATTTGGCAGCGGAAATTTCATCAGGACTGTATTTAGGAAATATTTTATCAGAGTAAACACCACATTTTATATTAATAAACATAATGGGATAAAACCCATGTTTTTATTACAAACATGTTTATAGAGATAAACCCTAAATTATTGAATAAAACATCTTTCTTTATTTGGTAACTTTTATAGCCACATTTTTCCAAGCCTTCAGTGCTCTACAGCTGGCTTCTATTTTGGCTTTCACATTTTGTTACCTGAAGCGCTTTTAAAAACATTTTGTCAGTGGAAAATATTGGTGAGTGAATCCCAATTTAATCAAAACAGATTTTATCCTTGTACAGTATTGAGGGCAATCAACAATTAAATTTGTTTATTATTCTACCTTAATTACCACCTATGGTACTGTCAACCCGACTTGTGGTCATGTTACTACTCACAGTGTAGTAACAAATTTTGTATACAAAACCCCAACATACCGACGATAATTGTAGAATTACAAATACTCAATCACTGTTTAATTATAATATAAAGCATTGAGGTTTTGTAAGACAGTTTGCGAACATGTTTACAAAAAGGAGATTACTCACAAAAAGTTTATACAAAAAGAGGATTACTCACATTGCTAGTTTAGACTTTTCCCGGTGGTTTCCTGGTTATAATCTAATAATTTAAACAATGCACACGCGTTAGTATAATAACCCAATATTTACATTATTTATACCATCCCCGAGACAGAACTCCAACGACTACGTCGGGCAGAACCACGATAGCCGTTACGGAGCACTAGATCAATCGGGCAGCGTATCTAATACGTAACCGGGGGTTAAAATAATTACAACGAGGCAGAACTTTGTTATATTAGTGGGTATAATACCCGATTATAATGCCTAATATTCAGAATGAGAGAGAGAATCACGGATTTTGAGCAACGAAAATGAACTGCCGATCGCTCTTATTTATAGGGCTGGAATTTGAGTTTGTCGCGCCCCGCGAAGGAGTCCTCTAAGGGCTTCGCGGCCCGCGAGGCCAGCTATGGTAGGCCCTAGCTTGGCTGACTCGAACCATAGACCCAACACGTTCACGACACGTAGCGGCTCCGGGCTGCTCTTGGTGGCCTAGATGTCACGGCTCGCGTAAGACGAAGAGTGGTCTTCGCGGCCCGCCAGAAAACAATAAAAATTGTTTTTATTTTTATTTTATTAAATTAAAGGTATTTAAGGCTATTATACGTATATGGAGTGTATTTTAAGACATATAGGGACATTATAAATATATTAGGGGTGTCGGTAATTAATTTAGGAGGGTTGTTATAGTACCGGTATCGACCGAACCTATATAATATTATATTGTAACAATATAATTATTATTATTAGAGTTAAATGTCATTTTAGTCCTTGTGGTTTGGACAATTTTGCTAGTTTAGTCAAAATGTTTTATTTTTCGCCTGTGGATACAAAAAGGTTTCACTGTTGCCATTTGGTCCACTGGTTTAACTTCATCCATTATTTCTGTTAACGAGAAGGGCGATTCGGTCATTTTATAGGGCCAAATTGCCTTTCTAGTTAACACAATTACATATAAAATGATCGAATTACCCTTCTGGTTAACAGAAAAAATGGATGAAGTTAATCAAATGAACTAAAATGGCAACAGTGAAATCTTTTTGGACCCACAGGAAAAAAATAATACTTTTGGACTAAACTGACAAAATGACCTAAACCACAGGGCCTAAAATGGCATTTAACTATTATTATTATTATTAATAAAATAATAATAATAATGAGCGGTTTTTCACCTTTTTCCCCTATATTCTAGAGTTCTATCTATCCTCGTATCCGATTCTCTCTCTCCTCTCAATTTTTCCTACTCATTGTCTTCCATATCATCACAAATTTCGCCATAAATCTCTCTCCACACAAACACACTTCCACCACCACCATCAACCACAATCTCACACTTCTCCAATGGCGGGAAACGACTGGATTAACAGTTACCTGGAGGCAATTCTCGACGTAGGTCCTGGACTCGACGATGCAAAATCATCCTTACTTCTTCGTGAAAGAGGCCGCTTCAGTCCCACTCGATACTTCGTTGATAACGTCATTGGTTTTGATGAGACTGATCTGCATCGCTCTTGGGTTAAAGTGAGTTTGATTCGTCACTTTTGATTGATTTGATTTGATTTGTGTGTGTTAGGTTATGATTTGGAGTTTGATTGTATGGATTGAATCGAATCGAATTGATTTTGATTGAGTTTTTGATCGGTTTATGATTAGTTTATGTGGTACACATGACACATCTATCGTGTGTGTATTGAATTGGATTTTATAATTTATTTTAATTTGATTGACAGAATTGAATCTGGAGTTCAATTGAATCGTGTGTTTGTGTTGTGTAAATATATTTTTGTATTTATATATATATATATGTAGATTTATTTTATTATATTATATATTTTTTTTCTAACTGTTGTTGAAATTGGAAGTTAATTTTCGATTAATCTGTATGTATACAACTACGTGTGTGTAGTGAATTGGATGTTATGATTTGAAATTGAGTGATAGAATCGAATCGAATGGAGTTCAATTGAATCGTATGTTTATGTTGTTGTATGATGGATTGATGGGTGTGTAAATATATTTTTGTGTGTGTGTTTTTTTTTTTTTTTTTTTTTTGTATTTGTTGTTGAATTTGGAAGTTAAATTTTAATCAATCTGAATGTATACATCTGTGTGTAGTGAATTGGATGTTATGATTTGAATTTGATTGATAAAATTGAATCGAAAAATGGGGTTCAATTGAATCGTATGTGTTGTGTAAATGTATTTTTATGTGTTTGTTTATTTTTTGTTGAAATTGGAAGTTAATTATTGTGATACGTGTATGAAGGCGCAAGCGACGAGGAGTCCGCAAGAGAGGAACACCAGGCTGGAGAATATGTGCTGGAGGATTTGGAATTTGGCTCGTCAGAAAAAGCAGGTTTGTACATATATTTCTTTTCTTAATCTCTGTAATTGTTAATTTGGCTTCATATATGCATTTCATGCAATTAAGTCTTGATTCTGTCGATTTTGAAAAAAATTTTAATTTTGGAAGCAGATCTGATATCTGAACTGTTTTATGTTTCATGATGTTGAGAGGAATACATTTAAAGTTGTATGTATGGTAAATTGACTGTTTTAAGCTCTATTAACGTTGAAAACCTGTTTATCAGCTAGAGAGTGAGGAAGCTAACAGAGCAGCCAAACGTCGTATGGAGCGAGAAAAAGGTAGACGTTTGGCTGTTGCCGACATGTCAGAAGATTTATCAGAAGGAGAAAAAGGAGAGACAGTTGGTGACGGGTCGGCTCATGGTGAAAGCCACAAAGGTCGGTTACCCAGAATGAGTTCAATTGATGCCATGGAAGCATGGGCTAATCAACAAAAGGGGAAAAAGCTATATATTGTATTAATAAGGTAAACATTCTTATTCTCTTAACCGGCTGTAATTTTTGAGCAATTTATTAGAAGTAATATGATACAAAATGATCGATAAATTGTTTATTTGGTACAGCCTTCACGGGTTAATACGCGGTGAAAATATGGAGCTTGGTCGTGATTCTGACACAGGTGGTCAGGTATTGTTCGACAATTCCAATCTAGCCTTTTAGTTGTCTCTATTTTCTTTTAATAGAGTTAACTGTCATTTTCGTCCCTGTGGTTTGTCTAATTATGTCAGTCCAGGCCAAATCTTAAATTTGTACCGTTTCCGTCCCTGACATTCTTGAAACATGTCAGTTTCATCCAAAAAACTAACGTTTGTTAAAAACCTGCCCTTTAATAAAGGTAAAAACGTCATTTTTCTTTTTTTTATAACCTTATTAAAATCCCACCCCGTTTAAGAAAAAAAGGAAAATAAAAAAGGAAAATGACGTTTTTACCCTTCATGAACAATAGGTTTTAACACACGTTAATTTAACACAGGGGTATTTTAGTCTTTTCACCAACAACTTAACAGTAAATTGGATGGGGTTAACAGAGGTGGATTGTAATTGTTACAAAAGTGAAAGCACTGGTATTGTTTTGGCAATTTTTATACTAATGGATTGTAATGTGTGCTGCCCCGAAGTAGAAATAAGCCGATCTTTAGTTGTTTTTGATGATTTTTTTTCCATTTCCAGGTTAAGTATGTTGTAGAACTTGCAAGAGCTTTAGCTGCAATGCCAGGTGTCTACCGAGTCGATTTACTTACAAGACAAGTAGCCTGCCCCGAAGTAGACTCGAGTTACGGTGAACCAATAGAAATGTTATGTCCACATAATCCCGATGACATGACAGATGAAATCGGAGAAAGTAGTGGCGCGTACATAATCCGCATTCCATTCGGGCCACGAGAGAAATACATCGATAAAGAGCTTCTTTGGCCCCACATCCCCGAATTCGTTGACGGTGCACTTAGCCACGTAATCCAAATGTCGAAAGTTTTAGGCGAGCAACTAAACAGTGGGCACCCGGTCTGGCCCGTTGCGATTCACGGTCATTATGCGGATGCTGGTGACTCAGCGGCCCGGTTATCCGGTGCGTTAAACGTACCGATGCTTTTCACGGGTCATTCGCTTGGTCGAGATAAGTTGGAACAACTTCTGAGACAAGGAAGATTAACGAAAGATGAAATTAATGCTACGTACAAAATCATGCGGAGGATAGAGGCGGAAGAATCGAGTCTTGATTCGTCTGAGGTGGTTATTACTAGCACCCGACAGGAGATTGATGAACAGTGGCGGTTGTATGACGGGTTTGACCCAGTTTTGGAAAAGAAACTTCGGGCGAGGATTAGGCGTAATGTCAGCTGTTATGGAAGATTCATGCCTCGTATGGTTGTAAGTACCAAAACTGTTCTTATGTTCTGTTTCTTCTCTTCAAGTCTTAAATGGGTCAAAATGGGTTGACTTTTGTATGGGTCAAAATGGGCTGGGTTGACGCTAACCCCTTTTATCCATATTTTTTTATAACAAGTAATTAGTGCGTCAAACGCGATTGAAAAAAATTATATTAGTTCAGCAATAATCTATTTTTTTAATAAATTGTTATTGAAGGTTTTTTGCATTAAAAATAGACTTTGGACGACCTTTTAGGGGTGTGAATATCTGACACGACCCGTAAACACAACACGATCGGGTTCGGGTCAGTTTTAGGTTGAACCCACTAACCCGTTTAGCTAAACGGGTCAGGTTCGTGTCGTACCTGACGGGTTGGCGGGTTGACCCGTTTAACCCATTTTTATATATTTTGATTTTTGAAAATGTGTTTCTATGTCATAAGTTAATTTGTTCAGGTATTTATGCAATACTTATAACTTTAAAGAGAACTTGACATTAGATTGTATATTTAAAATGTAATTGTTATATATACATTTGTATTTTTGTTGTAAAATTATATTTTTGAAATATTAAAATGCGAAAGAAAATGAAATAAAAAAATCGGGTTAAATGGGTCATGTTCGGGTTCATGTGCTTGACGCAATTTCCGGGTTCGGCTTGGGTTGGACCCGTCAACCCGCTAACACTACCCATTTAGCACCCCTACGACCTTTGACCTGTTTGACCTGCCCCCTAGGTCCTTCCCATCTAGCTTTCTTGATTATATCCATTTGACCATTCAAATATAAAACATAACGTGAATCAACCCATTAATGTTTTAGTTACATAATTTAACACTTTATTTACCGACAGGTAATTCCTCCGGGAATGGAGTTCAATCATATTGTCCCACACGACGGTGATATGGACAGTGAAACCGAAGGCGGAGAAGAGCATCAGCCTTCTCCGGACCCACCTATCTGGACAGAGGTTTTGTAACTTTTTATTATTTATTATGATTTAATTGACGTTTAATGTTTGTCCATGTTGCGGTTTTTATACATTTTTATGCAGATAATGCGATTCTTCACCAACCCACGAAAGCCCATGATACTTGCGCTTGCAAGGCCCGATCCGAAAAAGAACCTTACGACTTTGGTTAAAGCATTCGGGGAGTGTCGTCCATTAAGAGAGCTTGCTAATCTTGTATGTTCAGAACTTCAGATCACACTCTTTGTTGGCAGGCGTGATTAAATTGTTTTGTGTTCTTACGTTTTTTTTTACTAATTCTGCAGACGTTAATAATGGGTAACCGAGATAACATCGATGAGATGTCGAGCACAAGTGCTTCAATGCTTCTTTCGATTATTAAAATGATTGATAAGTATGATCTTTACGGTCAAGTGGCGTATCCGAAACATCATAAGCAGAGTGAAGTCCCTGACATCTATCGGCTCGCTGCTAAAACCAAGGTAGTATTGAATAAATTCATATTGTGTTTGATATCGATAATTGACAGTTGATAATAATGACAGGGTGTTTTCATCAATCCGGCTTTCATTGAGCCATTTGGACTCACTTTGATAGAGGTGAGTTTTTATTTTAATTTTTTTTTTTGCAATTTCAGATTTTGTTAAAACATGGTGCACAATTTGGTATAATATACCATTATCCCGACTCATCAGATATTTTTGAACAGGCTGCTGCTCACGGGTTACCGATGGTTGCCACTAAAAACGGAGGCCCTGTGGATATACATCGAGTTAGTTGTATTTGTTTTTTTGATATTTTTTTTCTCACTTTATTTACGACTATAGTTGTTAATAGCGAGCATAGTGCTTGCAATAACGAATAGCATAGCGAAGGGTGCGTTTCACACTAAATAATGTTTAGCGCCTAAATAGCGTGAAAATATCGGATTTAGGTTTTTTTTTTTCTTTTTTCTTTTTGATAAACAGCGGGTAGAGATTGAAAAAGAAGCCTATTTAGGGTTTTTTATTTTAGATTTTTAGGAATGAAAAAAGAAGCGTATTTCAGGGGTTTATTATTTTAGGAATGAATAACGAAGCGTATTTCTTTCATATTTACAGGAATTTATGATAAAATATACATGTAAAATGTTTCGAAAATTTTCTTCTAGTGTACGCTAAACATGAAACAGCACACACACTATATCGCTATTGCTACGTAGTGTATAGGTAGCTTCTCGCTATCGTCCGCTATCCGCTATTAACAATTATATTTACGACTGAATGTCCGAAGATGGATGGGTTAGGCGGGGTAGATAACGGGTCAAAAATGGTTTTCTTAAGTACAGGTCGAAACATGACGGACCGGGTCACAAACACTTTTTTGTTTACTTATTTTTTTTATAAATATTTAGTTAACTATGTTTACAAAAACATCATTATTGCGATAATAGTCTGCACTTTTGAATAAACAATATAGGTTGTATGCTAAAAGAAAAACATTATGATGTCATTATTGCAGGTACTTGACAACGGTTTGCTTATCGATCCCCACGATCAACAATCAATCGCAGACGCATTGCTAAAACTCGTTGCAGATAAGCAACTTTGGGCCAAATGCAGGGCAAACGGGCTAAGAAACATTCATCTATTCTCATGGAAAGAACATTGCAAAACGTATCTTTCACGTATCGCCAGCTGTAAACCGAGGCATCCCGGTTGGCTAAAAAACGATAACGACGACGATGATGATGAAAATTCTGAATCTGACTCACCAAGCGATTCCTTAAGAGACATGCAAGATATATCTCTAAATTTAAAATTCTCAATCGGTTCGGAAGATCAAAAAAATAAATTAGAAAACGTCGTTTTGTCACATTCGAAAAATGTCGTGAAAAACCTACAAAAGACGGTTTCTGGAGATAAAACCGAACAACCGAAATTTCCGGCCATAAGGAGAAGAACACACGTTTTCGTAATCGCTATCGACGCTGACGATATCGGGTCACTTTTCGAAAACGTTCAAAAAATATTCGAGGCGGTAGAAAACGAAAAAAACGACGGGTCGATTGGATTTATATTGGCAACATCTTTACAAATGGCACAAATTCATTCGTTTTTGGTATCGAATGGTGTGAATCCGTCGGTTTTTGATGCGTTTATTTGCAATAGCGGGGCCGATCTTTATTATTCGTCTTCGCATTCTGAAGATAACCCGTTTGTATTTGATTTATATTATCATTCGCATATTGAGTACCGTTGGGGCGGTGAAGGACTTCGGAAGACTTTGGTGAAATGGGCTTCTTCTATTGTTGATAAAACGGCTGCAAATAAAAATGAAGAGCATGTTGTTACTGAAGATGAAGAAGTTTCGACTAATTATTGTTATGCGTTTAATATTCACAAGCCCGGATTGGTTAGTCCCGTTTATGATTAAATCTTTATTTATTCTATATTCTAATTCTAATTATTCTTGTTTAAAAAACAGGTAGTAAGTTAATTACAGCTGAAAAAGTTGGCAGAAACACATTCTGTCCAAAATTTTCAGTTAGAGTAAATTACACGAATGGTCCATGTGGTTTACACTTTGTAAAACTGTTAGTCCCCAACTTTTGCCGAAAGTACATGGATGGTTCTTGTGATTTGTACTTTACAACACATTTAGTCCCTAGCTTCGACCTGCTTAAACCTTTAGATTTGTTAGCTGGGGACTAAATGCGTTACAAAGTGCAAACCATAGAGACCATCTCCGTACTTTTAAAAAGCTAGGGACCAAATCCAAATTTTTGGTCAACCACAGGGACCATCCTGTGTACTTTACTCTTTCAATTAATTGGCGCGTTTAACATGATTACAAAGGTTGTATTGTTTCATCAATAATCTATTTTTTTGATAACATGATTTAGAGTATGTATGCATTAAATATACACATATGGGCAAATTTTGAACCATTTGACCTGTGTTTTTTTTCCTTAGAGACAACACATATTCCGAATCGACCATATTTTAATGCTACGTGAGTAAACCAGTTGAAATATGTGTGGGGTTTGTTTTGTATGTAATGTATCATATTTCTTATTTTAGTGATTTATTTTGTAGGTTCCTCCTGTTAAGGAACTTAGGAAGTTAATGAGGATTCAAGCTCTTCGTTGTCACGTTATTTATTGCCAAAATGGAAAAAAGATAAATGTGATTCCAGTGTCGGCATCTCGTTCTCAAGCCCTCAGGTATTTTAAATTCTCATTATACATTTTCTTGTCTTTGTATTTTTTATGCATAAAGCCTCCTAAATATCTTTATTAAAAAAGTTAAATTATGATTGTAATAATACAGGTTTTTCATTCTATTTTGTAGCATTATTTATTATAAAATGTTTTTTAAAGGACAAAAAAAAGTGTTTGCGGGTCAAACCAACCAGACAGGGGCCAAAACTTTGCCCCTTTCAAAACACGAGCTGTGATTAGGGGTGTAAACGGCTGGGCCGAGCCCGAGCTCGAGTCGAGTCGAGCTTGGCTCGTCATGTTTTTATGAAGCTCGAGCTCGACTCGGTTTGAGTCTACTTATTTGAGCTCGAGCTCGGCTCGCGAGTAAAACCCAAAGCTCGAGCTCGGCTCGATCTTTACTAAGAACAACCTTAGAGGAGCTAAAAACTCTGCTAAAGCTCGCTTCTATCGCTTAAACGAGCCAAAGTTCGGCTTGAGCTCGGCTCGCCAGTGTTATCATCATTATTATTATATTATATATAAAATAAATAAATTTTGTTTGGGCTCGCGAGCCTAAACGAGCTTTGTATTTCAGGCTCGAGCTCGGGCTCGATAACTAACGAGCTCTATTTCAGGCTCGAGCTCGGGCTTGTTAAAGCTCGGCTCGTTCGAGCTTTTAACCGAGCCGATAACGAGTAGCTCTCGAGCCTCTAGGCTTTTTTACACCCCAGGCTGTGATCATATTTATAGCATTAGTTATTTAATAGAAGTGTAAAATAATGGATAAAAAAGTGTTTGCGGGTCAAACCAACCATACACGGGCCAAAACTTTACCCGTTTCAAAACACGAGCTGTGATCATATTTATAGCATTAGTTATTTAATATAAGTATAAAAAATGGATAAAAAAAGTGTTTGTGGGTCAACCCAACCTTGACGCATGCTATGTTTTGTAATATTTATTTGTTTTTTCTTTTTTTGGTCTAATGTTTTGTAATAATCTTTTTCTTTCAGGTATTTGTA
Organism: Helianthus tuberosus; assembly: GCA_030545235.1. Taxonomy (NCBI): domain Eukaryota; kingdom Viridiplantae; phylum Streptophyta; class Magnoliopsida; order Asterales; family Asteraceae; genus Helianthus; species Helianthus tuberosus. The sequence continues at coordinate 192,246,497 of CM060365.1, forward strand.
TCTGCGGTGGGGTATGGACTTATCAAAGGTGGTGGTTTTCGTCGGCGAAAGCGGGGACACAGATTACGAAGGATTTCTGGGCGGCGTTCACAAATCGGTTGTACTGAAGGGAATAGGCGGCGGCACCACTAACCAGCTTCATGCTAACAGAGTCTACCCGCTTTCCGATGTTACACCTACTGAAAGCACCAATATTATTCACACACCCGAAGAATTCAGTCCTGCTGATATTCGTGCGTCGTTGGGAAACCTTGGAGTCCTCAAAGCATAAAGGAATTACATTATCGTCCCTCTTGTTTGACACTTGGGCTCGGGATGATTTCTCATCCCGAGTGAAATGTTTTCTTTTTTTGTTACATTTTATTTTTGCTGCTCTCATTCGATCTGGCATTTACATGAATAACTAGTTGTTGAAACTAGTGTGAAAAGTATGCAATTATGTACAGAAGTTATAAAAATGAGGTTATTGTGTTCTTCTGCTGTGAGCCCATGCCTAGAGGTGTTTAAAATGGATGGGTCTAGCGGGTCGGGTAATGGGTCAAGTTGGGTGGGTTGTGGTGACTGAAACATTTTTTTTGTCCAATTTTATAATAAAGAATTTGTTAAATATGTATGCCCAATCTTTATTATTGTAAACTTTTTTTTTACAAAATGATTTGTGAGATTTTGTGTTTTCCTATAATACTTGGCAGTTCAATTAACTTTTTTCTCTTGCATTTATTTATATTATTTTGATGTTTATATTTAATTTCCGAAATGAACTTTTTTAATTTTTGCAAATTCACATTTGTTTCAGTTTAATTATATTTAAGTGATCAATAATGTTATGCCTAAATGATATGTTAAGAGTAGTTAATAATGATGTTATTAAATACACTTGAAACACTATGTTAGCCAAGAACTTATTTCAATTTCTATCGACCAAACTTTAGTATTTAAAATCACATGATATAAAATCGTCTAAGATATTAAATCCTTAAGATTTAAATAAAATTTATGAACCAAAAGCTTCGTAACCCTTTGCTAAATTTTGTTGAGATCAAGGTTAATTTTGGATATACACAATATATGGTCTGGATTTGGTTTCATGGATACGCTTGCAAGCTTAGATTCTTGTTTTAAGATATTTGTGTCTACACAGTCAACATACCAAAAAGAAGAAAAAGAATCAAGGTTCTTTTCATTTTTGTGCAACCAGTATTATACATATGAACGCTTTTTGTCGATAAATTGTTGTGCACTATGAGTTAATAGTTCGACGTAAAACCATGCTTTCAAGGGGTGGCGCGCATGATTCCCTTTAACCGCAGCTTCGCTGGTTTTTGTCTTCCAACCCTTTGGAGACTATCGACCCGAAGCAAACTATGATTTTTCTAGTTCAGTTGGTTAGCAGGGTATTGGTGAGCCCCATGAGTTTACGGGTAACGGTTATATAAAACTGTCTACTTAATAACTGGAATAACCAAAATGCATCCATATCCAGTAGCAAAATCGTTAGAAAGAGAGAATTTTTACTATCAAGACCATTTGAAAACCGAAACGCAAATAAACTATGCCAAAATGGACAAAACAATTAAAAGCAAGAAACGGAACTCCAATTAGATCTCACACAACTGAGTATTATCTGAGCAAATAGTTTCAAATTCACTCTGTTCCAAGAGATACAACAGAGGAACAACCACCACATTTGTTCTACACTAAAATTTACCTTGAAAACCATAGAGACAGACAGATCTCACTGAACAAGCAGCTTCGAGTCACATGCCACTATCTTAACTCGTCCAACATTTTCCTGAAATTCATCGTACTTGAAGAGTGCGTCTTGAAGAATGAATGTCCACACGTTGTCACAGAATCTGTACGTGTGCAAATGCCCCTGTTTATGTTTACAAAAGGTCTGTCGGGTCAAATTGGGTCATCTTCAAGATCAAGTCAAGACTGGTTGAGTTAACACATCAACAAATTGGTTGACTATTTTCTTTTACCCTTCTGAATTCTATAAACAGTTGATGTATCCAATATAGATACAATAACTTTAAAAACAAATAAGGTATTTTCAATAAGTTGATTATCTACTTTCACTTATAAGCCTAACCAGAAGGTGTTTAAATAAGCAATCCCAAATACCCCTATAGTCCATATGTAACAGACTAATTCTATAATGTGGTGTTTGGGGTTGCTTATTTAAACAACTTATTGACCCTAAACGTAAACTTTTTATTTAGAACCCACCAAGAATAATCAGTTTCATCACCATACTCAGTAAATCCCACCAATAGCAAGGCTAAGGTAAGGTCTGAGGAGGGTAAGATGTAGACAACCTTACCTCTACCCCGTAGGAATAGAGAGGCTGCTATCAGTGAGACCCCCCGGCTTGACCAAGAATAATCAGTTTGAAATAAGCAAACTCAAAATGCTTCATTCACCCAAAAATAAGCAGATAAGCACAAACACCTTTCTTGATCAACAATCAAAAGGGCTTACTGCTTTTGAGATACGCAATAAACGGATTAATTGTCTAAATAAGCAATTTTTTGAGTCAAAATTCACGCATCTCAGTAATACTTCCTAGTAAGCAATATAGATAGAACTAATACCTTAATTGACACCTTGGTCTTAACCTGAGTGTCCAGTGCTTCAGCCATTGACTACAACCACACCAAAACAAGAAATGGTGATTCACATATTATGATATTAATTGACACTATTCATATTAAAGAAATCATAAAATTAACAAAATAATTTTCGTTAAAGAAGATCAAAAGGGACCTTGTCAAACTGAACAAGCACTTGGATAGCAAGCTCAGGGCCAAGAATCCCACTTGAAACCATCTCATCCAATGTTTCTGTTAAACACATTCCAATTGTTGACCTACGGTACAACTCGAACGTCGCCATGAAAGACCTGTTCTGTACAATAATAACCGTCTGTAATTAGCTACAAACCAACCAAATTCCCAAATGTAACCAACAGCTTTCACAAAGCCATTACATATTTGAACCAAATGAACCATCTTGGATCTTGCTTTATGTGCTATATCAGAAAACTAGGAAAAAACAAATTTCTGGCAAATGAAAAGATATCTAACATGTTTGGGTATATACTCTAGATATTATCATATTCTACAAGATTATACACAAAGAAAACATCAAAGAGATACTTTAGATCTTAGTTTACCCTGATGATTCACATAATCGGCCACACAATTATCCAAACTTGAATCAAACAAAATAGAACTCAAAAGAAACAAACAACAGGCATCACATGACTTTCCATGAGAATCTTCCAACGTTAGACGAATTTAAAAGCCCAAATTCAAGTTCATACGCAGTAAACCGACTCAAATCATCCATTATCAAAATTTAGACACGAATCTTCAATATATACATAAAACTAAGCACAATATTAAGGTTCATATACAGTATATGAACACAAATAATTGAGAATCTTCAATATACACACAAAAAAAGCAAAAAACACAGTTTATATACAGTAAACAGACACAAACAATCAAATTATCACCATATGCACGAGAATCTTCAGTGCACACACAAAATTAAGCAAAAAATTGCTGTTCATACAGAGTGATCAGACACAAATCATCGATCATGATGATTTTGCACGAGAATCTTCAACATACAGACAAAATAAGCACAAATTCAAGGTTCATACACACACTATCATCAATTATGATGATTTTGCAGGAGAATTTTCAACATACACACCAAAATAAACACAAATTCAAGGCTCATATACAGTAAACAAACAAAATATCATCGATTACAATAATTTTTACAAGAATCTTCAACATACAGACAAAATAAGCACCAATTCAAAGCTCATATACAGTAAACGCACACAAATGATCGATTATAATGATTTTGCAGGAGAATCTTCAACATACACACCAAAATAAGCACAAATTCAAGGCTCATATACAGTAAACAAACACAGCATCATCGATTATAATAATTATTACGAGAATCTTCAACATACAGACAAAATAAGCACCAATTTAAAGCTCATATACAGTAAACGCACACAAATAATCGATTATGATGATTTTGCAGGAGAATCTTCAACATACACACCAAAATAAACACAAATTCAAAGCTCATATACAGTAAACAAACACAATATCATCGATTATAATAATTTTTATGAGAATCTTCAACATACAGACAAAATAAACACCAATTCAAAGCTCATATACAGTAAACGCACACAAATAATCGATTACGATGATTTTGCAGGAGAATCTTCAACATAAACACCAAAATAAACACAAATTCAAGGTTCTTATACAGTAAACAAACACAATATCATTGATTATAATAATTTTTACGAGAATCTTCAATATACAGACAAAATAAGCATCAATTCCAAGCTCATATAAAGTAAACGCACACAAATAATCGATTACGATGATTTTGCAGGAGAATCTTCAACATACACACCAAAATAAACACAAATTCAAGGTTCATATACAGTAAACAAACACAATATCATTGATTATGATGATTTTTCAGGAGAATCTTCAACATACAGACAAAATAAGCACAAATTCAAGGTTCATACACACACTATCATCAATTATGATGATTTTGAACGAGAATATTCAACATACACACCAAAGTAAACACAAACTCAAGGCTCATATACAGTAAACAAACACAATATCATCGATTATAATAATTTTTACGAGAATCTTCAACATACAGACAAAATAAGCACCAATTCAAGGCTCATATACAGTAAACGCACACAAATAATCGATTATGATGATTTTGCAGGAGAATATTCAACATACACACCAAAATAAACATAAATTCAAGGCTCATATACAGTAAACAAACACAACATCATCGATTATAATAATTTTTACGAGAATCTTCAACATACAGACAAAATAAGCACCAATTCAAGGCTCATATACAGTAAACGCACACAAATAATCGATTATGATGATTTTGCAGGAGAATCTTCAACATACACACCAAAATAAACACAAATTCAAGGCTCATATACAGTAAACAGTTACAAAATCATCGATTATGATGAATTTGCACGTGAATCTTCAACATACACAACAAAATAAGCACAATCTCAAGGTTAATATACAGTAAACAGTCACAAAATCATCGATTATCAGATCAATAAAGTTATAATTTGATGATTTATGAAGAATTACTCACTTTTTTTTCTGGTCGTTGAGGTTCGGAAGAGGGAGAATGAGATCTGCTTTTTATACCCTAGTTTTTGTAGCTCTGCCTTTATATAGATGGATTGGGAAAGCATTGGTATGGGAGTTGACGAATTTACCCCTGTATTGCTGCGAATTGTGCAGGTGGTGGAAGATACTTCTAGGGTAAATTCGTCTATGTACATAGCTTCTAGATGTGAGAAGTTGGCCTTAATTGGACGATAAATTTTATAAGGCCCGGCCCAATACAATCTAGAGTAAAATGCACGAATAGTCCCTGTAGTTTGATGAAATTTCACCTTTAGTCCCCAACTTTTCAAAATTACACTCTTAGTCCTTGTGGTTTGACAAGTTGTTACTCGAATGGTCCCCAAAGGGGCTGGAGGTTAGTTTTTCTGGTAAAGTGGGTGTGAAATGACAAGGACTATCCGAGTAACAACTTGTCAAATCATAGGGACTATCCGAGTAACAACTTGTCAAACCACAGGGACTATCCGAGTAATCTTCATCCGCTTTAGGGACTATCCGAGTAACAACTTATCAAACCACAGGGACTAAGAGTGTAATTCTGAAAAGTTGGGGACTAAAGGTGAAATTTCATCAAACCACAAGGACTATCCGTGCATTTTACTCTAAAATCTATTTATTATATTTTAGAGTTAATTAATTGCCAAAATCGCCCCTGAGGTTTGGGCATATTTGTCATTTTCGTCCAAAATGACACTTTTGTACCAGTTTGCCCCCCACGTTTGTAACTTTTTGCCATTTTCATCCAAACCACTAACTTAGTTTATTTTTTCTGTTAAGTTGAAGGATATTTGGGTGAAAATGGCAAATATAAACCACAGGGACGAAAATGGCAAATGTGCTCAAACTCTTTTTAAATTCTTTTATTTAGTTAATTTTGTCACATGTATAATAAAAAAGAATATACATGCAATTTTTATACGAAAAAAATAATAGTTTTGTCACATATTTTTAATAAATTTTCATCCATCCACTAACTAAGTTAATTTTTTTCTATTAAGTCGAAAGATATTTTAAATTTTATAAATTATTTTTTTCTATTAATTTTATAAATAAATACATGATCTTTTATTTGTTAAATTTCAAAAGAAATCTAAATACAATTATGAATATTTTTGTATTGTAAATTAGGTATAATATTCTTTTTAACAAGCACCGATAACATACTTCTTTGGTATTGGTACCAAACTGCACCATATCGGTACCAGTTCTCATTTTACATGTTATGGTTGCCACTACTACAGAATGAAACATCAGACGCGGTCAACAGTTTTTTAGACACGGTCAAAAAAAAAAAAACCCGTCATCAAAAAGTGAGATAAATACTGTTCAAAATTTGTTTAAGAAACAACCAAACCCCGTCTAAAGGGTTTTATAATGAAACAATTTAAAATGCTTGTATCTTTCGAGCCATCCTACTTCATTTGCTGCATAAAAACAAGTTTGAGTTTTAAGTTGATTTTTAAAAAATTTAGTTATTATTTGTATCAAGGTTATTATATGTAGTCTTGTGACAACCCGTGATTTACGGCTCTTAATTACGTAATTAACAGGTGATTAACGCGACAATAAATAGTGTTTACAGCGCATATTAACTTAATTAGGCCTTTGGAGTGCCTAGGAACGTTTATCATACTTTACAGCACGCGTATGGTGATCTTCTGGAAAACTGCTGAATATTAAGCGACAACGAACTGATGCCGTACGAAATACTGACAACGCCGACAAATACGGATCTTCTACGAATATTCTATATTTATGAAATGAATTTTGTGAATTTATTGGGCTTCCGTGCGACACGAATGTAAACGTAGACTAAAAACGCGATGGTGGGAAACGCATCAGCAACAAAACGGAAGCAACGGAGACGTCTGACACCTTCAGAACTTGCATTTTATGCTATATTTAGCCTCGTAATAAAATTTGAGTGACTACAGTCGAAACCGGATCGAAAAACGGATTAAAAACGACGAACGGAGCATTTTACGCGATTTTCACGCAACCGACGAACGAACACGCAAACACCGACTTCCGACCCTAATTTACGTATTTTAGTATTAAAATTATGCTCTACGATGCTTCCATGATATTCGGGTGCGAAGACAGACTTCAAAAACGAGATCGGGCCGTTCGAAATAACTAGAGAAAGGCTTGTGGGCCTTGGGCCCAAGCCCATAAGACTCTCACTATATAAAGGATCCTAACCCACAAACCCCTCATTTGTCACTAACACTTTCTCACTCTAGCCACAAATTCTCTCAACCCTCTCTCTCTCTAGAACAGTCCAGCAACAGTCCGGCGAGAAGTTCCGGCGACCGGCGACGATGCCGGCGGCCGGCGACGGCGGACCAGCGGCGGCGCCGCCGCATTCGGCGGCGGCGGTGACGTTTTCCGGCGAGCATTTTTCGATCCGATACCCTACCCCCACTAAACCGAACATTCCCGACATGATGGCGGCATCCGTTTTCGAAGAATCTCGGTCGTCTGGGCTGTGTATCAACTCCGGCGAAGTTCCGGTCAAGTTTCCGGCGAACTCACTTTCAACTTTTTATTCCGTGCATGCATAGATCGGGACACTAGGAGTGTTTCTGCAAAGTTTTAAGGAATTCTATTTTCCGGCGACATATTTTCTTTCCGGTAAACCCCCCTCCACCTTCTTTCTTTCATTTTCTTAAAACTATCAAGGTTCTAGTGATTAAACGACACGAGATGTTTCGTTTTCTGTTTCCGGTGATCGATGGTGATGGTGGTGCTTGGCCGGTGACGACGGTGGACGATGGTGGTAGTGGTGGTGATTGTTCACGGCTCGGGTTTGGGTATAGGGCTCCGATCGGGTTCGGGTTCGGGTCAGTGGAGATGGTTTATGGCTCGAGATTGGTTCAAATGCAGACCCGGTTCAAGATGGGGTCTCGGTTCGGGCTCTCGGTTCAGCAGGCTTGGTTCAAATCACGGTTCAGTCACGAAGTGTTTCGGGTTGTTTCGGTTCGGTTGACTCGGTCAAACCGAGTCAACTCGGTCAGAACTGGTCAACTCAGTTGACCCGGTCGACTCAGTCAAACGCCTCGACGTGAAAGATTTGGTAAAGCATTTAGCATCGCGATTAATATTTACATTGTTATTATATAGTTTCTATTTATTTCGTGAAAACGAGCTCGAACCAAACGATTAGAATATAGATTACGTTTCGTTATATTTGACAAAATTACATATATTATGATTGAATATTGTTGAATTTTGAAAAATAACAACAACTGGTGTTGTCGGGGCTGTCCAAAGACAGAGGAAACTCTGCCCGTTTTTCGAGAAAATCCGTAAAACTAAAACGCGTTTTATTATAAAACGAACTATCGGAATTCAAGTGATCTTTTAACAAAAATACAAATATCGACGATACTTTACAACTCGCTAAAAACGACGATTCGATGTTATTCACAACTAATAAATATAGTTATTATATTTACTGAAAATTCGACAAAACTTTTATAAAATCAATGAAATTATTTATATTGTTTCAAATGACGAATATTACGACTCCTTTTCATAAAAATAAATATAGTGTATATTTATTTCAACAATCAACGACACGACGATTCTTTTACTAAAATAAATATAGTGTATATATTTATTCGAATTATTCAATGACACGAATTCGCTTTATAAAAATAAATATAGCTTATATATTTATTTCGGATATCGAACAACACGGATCCGCTTTTATAAAAATGAATATAGTATATATTTATTTCAAACATTCAACAACTCGATGAATCCTTTTGTAAAATAAATATAACTTTTTATATTTATTTCAAAACGCCTAAACGGCTTACGATATATAATACGAGTTTATTATATATTCTTTTCATGAAACATTCGTTACTTACACGTACGACTCCTCGGGACACCTAACGCGAGGATAACGATATATTTATATATATACTTTTTTTTATATAAACATTTATATACTCTAAATATCTCGAGAATCAAGTCTTTTCAAGACTTATTGGTTATTATCGACAATAAACAAAACTTAACAAGTATAACTTCTTCGTTTCTTTCAAGCTAACTACTTACCGACGAATCGTTCGGTCAACAATTCGGTAGAGCTCGGTGACACGTAGTTTAGTTACCGCTTTTGTTTAGAAACTTATAAGATATTCCATGTTAGGAATACTGTAGAATGCACGCTAGCAAGTCAAGTCTTGGAAACGACATCACGAAGTCGTAATTAGCTAGCTTTGCACAAGACATTTCAGGTGAGTTCATAACCCCACCTTTTTACAGTTTTACATTTTTGTAAATGTTTTCGGGGTGGAAAGACATGCACGTTTTTCAGAAACATACAAGGTTATCGATAAACAAAGATTGCTTATTTTAGACAAAGCACGTTTTGCAAGAACATACAAAGTTTTCGAATGAATGAAAACTCACATTTCTAAATCATGTTACGAACGGATTTCAAGGAACTTAAACGGTTTACGAATGAACTTTATACTAAATATACCGTTTTTTTTACAAAACAAATGCGTATTATCGAAAAGTGAGTGATTTTTATGACTAGGGGAAGTTAGCCTTAGAGGCTGGGGTAAAAATACATGTTACAATTATTACAGACATTTACAGACTTTTTTTTTGGTATGGTTAGCTTAAGGAGGGTTTACTACTAGACTAGGTCATGTGAGTGGTGGGTACAACAATTAAGGCCATTAATCCTCATTGTAGGAACACGGGACATGAGTGATAGATCTATTTGGGTGTAGCGAGCCCACACCCATGAGGCCGGGGCGGCCCATAGTGGTGACTGTGTCTTCATACCGGAGACAAATTTGCTAGGTTTGAGTCTTCCTGCATCATTTCACACATACCAGTGGCTTTGCAACCCATTGGTGATCTCTTTTTTTTCCTTAATGCTACATACCAGGGACTTTTATTCATACATGAAAGGTTATACATACTCACAGAAATACTTGATTTATACAAATTAAATGTCATGTTTTTATACAAATTCAAAAAAAAAGCATAGGATTATGCGGGCATGAAGTCAAAGTCAGGGTGGGCATTGACGGGTATACGAACATTACAAATACGAGACTTTACAAATACATGGTTACAAATACAACGTTTCCATATAACTTGGAATTTGGGAAATTTTGTAGTCACCAACGCCATATTCACGGTGCTTGCGCTTTTTATCGGCGAGAACTTTCTGTCTATCCCGAGCTTTCGCTAGGTTGTCTCGAATTTGGAAAATTTTGTCTGTCGTCTCTTGTAGCAGCTCCGGACCGGTTAGTTGCGAGTGACCGATCTCGTGCCACACAATAGGCGATCGACATCTTCTTCCGTATAAGGCCTCGAAAGGTGCCATCTGGATGCTAGCCTGGTAGCTGTTGTTATACGAGAATTCGACTAACGGAAGGTGTCTATCCCAATTACCACCGAAGTCTAGGACACACGAACGGAGCATGTCTTCAAGAGTACGAATCGTTCTTTCAGTCTGACCGTCGGTTTGTGGGTGGAACGCAGTACTTAGATTAAGCGTTGTACCGAGTGCCGTTTGAAATGTTTCCCACAATCGTGAAGTGAACCGAGCATCACGATCAGAGATGATGTCACGAGGCGTCCCATGTCGACAAATGATCTCGTCGGTGTAGATTCGGGCTAATCGTTCTACCTTGTAGTATTCTCGTATTGGCAGAAAGTGAGCTGATTTAGTCAGACGGTCAATAACAACCCAAATGCTGTCGTGACCTGATGACGTGGTTGGAAGCTTGGTTACGAAATCCATAGCTATGCTCTCCCACTTCACATGGGGATTGGAGGTTGTTCGAGCAAGCCAGAGGGTCTTTGATGTTCAGCCTTGATTCTAGCACAGGTTAGGCATTTTCCGACGTAGAGAGCGATATCCCGTTTCATACCCGGCCACCAGTACCTATATCGAAGGTCATGGTACATTTTGTCAGCACCGGGATGGATGGAGTATCGGGATTTGTGGGCTTCATCCATGATAATCTGTCGCAGGTTGGTTCGCTTGGGAATCCAAATTCGGCTAAGAAGTGGAATATCCCATTTGATTTGCTCACAAGCTGGGTTCCATCGTGGTAGATTCTTTCTTTCTTCAAGGTGTGTTCGTTGAAACATGCATGTTGGGCGTCGCGAATGAGAGCTTCGAGGTTGTGCTGGGCTTGAACATTTCGAGTGCTAAGCAGATAACTCCGTCTGCTAAGTGCGTCGGCAACAACATTTGCCTTGCCTGGGTGATAACGAATCTCACAGTCGTAATCGTTGAGAAGTTCTACCCATCGGCGTTGACGCATATTTAGTTCCTTCTGATTAAAGATGTGTTGTAGGCTCTTGTGATCGGTGAAGATCATACACCTTGTACCATACAGGTAGTGTCGCCAAATCTTTAATGCAAAAACAACTGCGCCTAGCTCGAGATCGTGGGTTGTATAGTTCTTCTCGTGGATTTTGAGCTGACGAGATGCGTAAGCTATGACCTTGTCTCATTGCATTAAGACACAACCGAGACCAAGGTTGGAAGCATCACAATAGACAATGAAATTATCGTTTCCGTCGGGTAGTGTGAGAACAGGAGCATTGCAAAGCATGTGTTTGAGGGTTCGAAAGGCAGACTCTTGTTTGGTTCCCCAGACAAAAGGCTGGTCCTTATGAGTGAGAGAGGTAAGTGGTACAGCAATCTTCGAGAATCCTTCGATGAATCGTCGATAATAGCCCGCTAGCCCGAGGAAAGAGCGGACTTCAGTCGGGTTCTTAGGCGTAACCCAGCTCTTAACAGCTTCAATCTTCGCAGGATCGACGTGAATACCCTGACTATTTACGATGTGACCCAGAAACTGAACCTCCCCCAACCAAAACTCGCACTTGGAGAATTTGGCGTAGAGTTGGTTCCCCTGGAGTAACTCGAGAACCAAACGTAGATGTTGCGCGTGTTCGGCTCTCGTTTTGGAATAGATCAAGACATCGTCGATGAACACGATGACGAAACGGTCGAGATACGGTTTACACACCCGATTCATCAGGTCCATGAAAACTGCTGGTGCATTGGTTAGGCCAAAAGGCATGACAACGAATTCGTAATGGCCGTAACGAGTGCGAAACGCGGTTTTGGGTATATCCTCCTCTTGTATACGCAGCTGGTGATATCCTGAACGTAGATCGATCTTTGAGAAACACGTAGCGCCTTGTAGCTGATCAAACAAATCGTCGATTCGAGGCAGAGGATAGCGATTCTTGATAGTCAACTTATTCAATTCCCGGTAGTCGATGCACATCCGGAACGACCCATCCTTCTTTTTGACGAAAAGGACTGGTGCGCCCCAAGGAGAGGTGCTCGGGCGAATAAAGCCTTTTTCAAGCAATTCCTGGAGTTGGGTTGAGAGTTCGCGCATTTCGGACGGCGCGAGTCGATAAGGAGCTCTGGCAATAGGATTAGCTCCAGGAATGAGATCAATGCGAAAGTCAATATCGCGCTTCGGAGGTAGTCCGGGAAGGTCCTCTGGAAAAACTTGAGGAAATTCTCGAACCACTGGAACGTCTTTCACTTCCTTCTTCTCTTTCTTTTCCTTCTCCGCTGCTACGACATGAGCCAAGAAAGCCCTGTATTCCTTACGGAGATACTTGCTAGCTTGTAGGCACGACATAAGCTTGAGACCCTTCGAAGTAGTATCACCGTACACGCACAATGAATCACCGTTTGCGAGCGAAAAACGAATCATTTTATCGAAGCACACAACTTCGGCATGGTTTTCGCGAAGAAAGTCCATGCCTACTATGACATCAAAGCTTCCTAGTTGCATCGGAATGAGATCGATTGAGAAGATGTGATTGTTGAGCTCGAGAGTGCAATCACGAATAACAGAGTTTACAGCGACGGTTCTTCCGGTAGCGACTTCAACATCGAATGCAGAGGAGAGTCGGGAACGTTTACGACTAAGGAGTTTCTCAAATTCGAGTGACACAAAGCAATTATCGGCTCCAGTATCAAACAAACATGAAGCATAAATACCATTCACAAGGAACGTACCATTGACCACGTTATTGTCGGCCTGGGCTTGACGCACATTGAGGTTGAAGGTTCTGGCGCGTGCTGCCTGTTGCTGCTACCGTTGTTACTGCTGTGGTTGTTGCTGTGGTTGTTGGGGTTCTTGTTTCACTACCCTGTTCGGGCACATGTTGGCAAAATGATTCGGGTCGCCACACGTGAAGCATGCTCTGGCTTTGACTGCGGGTGCCGGAGGAGCTTGTTGACCCTGTGGGGCAACGAGTAGAGCTTGATTGGCAGGAGCTTGACGAATACGGCAGTTAGCAGTAAAGTGGCCGTAGACGTTGCAATGAGCACAGAAGCGGCATTGAATAGCAGTCGGGTGATGATAGGTGCAAGTAGGGCAGAGTGGGTGTGGTCCAGTATATGCACGCTTTGCAGGCGGTGCATTGGCCACAGGCGCCACTACTTGACATTGTAGAGCAGGTACAGCTTGGATCGGTGTCGCAGTAATCGCACAGTTCTTGTTGGTGGAGCTGTTCTTTCTCTTGTTCTTACTTTTGTTGCTTGACGAGGTGGCTTCAGCAGTTGGAGCAGTAGCGGTAGCTTGATGCAGATGCTTGGAGGTCTTATCCCACACCCCAGCCTTGACCTTTTTGTCATTGATTCCTCGGATGATTTGCTGGCGTTCTCATAGGCATCGCTCACTGCCTTTGCTACAGCTTTCGCGACGATGGAAGCAAGACGTCTGTCTTTCTTTTCCTGGCGAGAGAGTGGATGACGGGATCCAGACGACATTGTCTGCAATAGACATCCCCATGGAACTCAACACATGTATTCGAATCTCACCTCACACGTCTAATACTACTAAAGCTCAGTAACACGTACCATGTAAACGCATACAGTCACAAAATCACAAAATTGCACAAAATCACATAAACACATAGAGCACATAATCACAATATTCCTAAACGTGTAAGCACAATAGCAAGAAACACATATATTCCTAGTCACTAAGGCACCTACGAGCATACAAACCATTCTGACTACCTCTATTGTCGATTTGCTAGCGACGAGTTGTGTGGGTTTTGTGTTTTAGCGGGAGCAATAGTGTTGAGTTGAAACCAATAGTACCTCAAAACGTTAGCAAATAACAGAAAATGCATAAAATTTCATAAAGATCGATAAATCGAAGGTAGATTGTCTGTGGCTAATAGACTTCGACTAACCAAAGTGGCTCGACTATTCACAAGGATTCTGCACAATTACCTCCAGGACTATGCCTTTGCCTCGATTGTTGGGCGTTGGCGCAATTCCCATTGGTTATATTGTGTCTTTATATCGTTGGAGTCCATCGAACTTTGGTGGAAGTTTTTGTATAAAAGTAGGACGAGTCGTCAAGGTTAGGGTTTCACCCCTATCTTGCAACTTCCGTCCTCGTTTTTTTATAAAAATTGAGGAGATTATTCATCAAAATATGGATTTCACTCCTGATTTGGTATGATTCTCCTCGTTTGTAGCTAAAACGCAAGCTGATTAGGCAACCTTAGTCGAGAGTTTGCGGTTTTCACACCTATTCTCGGCCTTATTACCTGTTCACAACTTGAAAATTCAAGTGCAGTGATAGAAAAGAGTGAGTGATAGTGACGAGTTTACGCATACGCGTGAGTTGGTCTGTTGGTTCTTAACTATAGACTAGGTCTCTAAGACTTCGACCCGGACTAGGTCGAGTCTTGCCTAATTCCCTATAGTTGTGGCTCTGATACCAATCTGTCACACCCCAACCGATGGCGGAATCATCGGGGCGTGGCACTGAGCGAAACAGATTGTCCAGAAGTTTCCTTAACAACTATCATCACCATTTAATTAAAGCATTGCGTCCCATACCGTAACATAAATAGTCAACAAGTTATTACAGACAACATCAAAACAAATATTCTGTTCCGACAACTCAGATTTAATTAAGTAGCAATTGTTTATCTGCTTCTAGAGACCCCTAATAAGTTATCTACAGACAACTATTTGTTGGGCTCTAAAGCTTTATTCTAGCTTCCATTCCCTACCACATATGCGTCCTAAGCACCTGTCACATACGTTAAAATAAAGTCAATACATAAAATGTAAAGGTGAGCATACAAGTTTGATAATAGCATATAGAGTTTGAATTCGTTTACGCATAACCAGCACGTACACATAGTGAAATGAAGCACGTTAGTTATCGACATAGATCCATCGATACCAATGACTGCGGGTTGACTGCCCGAGGCAGTTCGCAATACATGATTACCACCGTAATCCATGCAAGTAAAAGATCCTTAACAACCCCCGTGTGAACGGGTGCTGAGTCCAAACTATAGTACTATCGTTGCTAAGGCAGGTAGACAGCATTCCATGTGTAAACACAACAAACAAGCATTCATAAGCCACGTATAACATGCATTAATGGTTAAGCGTTAAAATAGCTTGAGTAGTGTGATAGTTGTAGTTTGAATAGTTGTAACGTATGTAACACCCAAGAGTGCTAAAGCAAAAAGGGTTCGAGTATACTCACAGCGGTATGGATTGAAGGGAGCGCTTTTACAGCGAGTACGGTTAGCCTGAATAGATTCGATAACGTAACGATAAGTGGCGCGTAAAACAGTACAAGTGAGAGTGGGTAGGATGACTGATCGTGCGGATCAGTTATCCGTGAGTAGAAGTCATCCGTGCGCATGACCTATCCGTGCGGATGGTGATGCGTGCGGATGGTGATCCATCCGGGTAAGCTATCCGTGCGTGTGACTGTCCGTGCGGGTGGTAACCCGTGCGGATTAGTTGCGCGTGCGGATGACTTATCCGTACGGTTAAGTTGTTTGTGTGGATAAACGTTCAAGTGGATTGTTTCTTCCTAAGATGTGTTTGTGTATGATGGCTTGTGCTTTGGAGTTTTCGTTGTAGCATTTAGAAAGCACAAAAGTGTTTCTACCTTTCAAGCCGGTCGCGCGGACGACAGTCCGTGCGTACGGTAGTCCGTGCGGACGGTCTGTACGCGCAGGCAGAGGCAATCCGTCCGGATAGCCTGTCCGTGCGTACGACCTGGCCGTGCGGATGAACATTGTTTGAATTTATTTTAAGGCCTTAGTATCTCATGATCCGAAGAGTAATCCATTCAGAGGTTGTCCGTCTGGATTGCTCATTCGTCGATACTCAAACCTTGTTTGGAAAGTGGGTCCCAAGGGTAGCTCGTCCGGGTGACAACTCGTCCGGATGACCTGTGCGTGCGGATGGTAATCCGTGCGCACAGCCTGTCCGTGCGGACAGCTTGTCCGTGCGGACAGCTAGTCCGTGCAGACAACTGTCTGGTTGTTCCGTTCGTCTACACTTGGTTTCTGTTGTCGTTTATCGAGACGTTCTGATTACGTGGCAACCACTTGGAGTTGTGTTCTCACCCGCGTGACTAGACCGGTCAGGAACCACCCTAACTCGGCCTGTCGGCGACTCAGAACAGTCATCCCGGTTATCCCCGAAATCAGTTGTCTGTGGGTCGGATTCCAGATCTAGAACTAGTGAATCACTATCAACGAGTAGAACACTAGAACCGATCTGATTCGTACCGGTTTTAAGGGTAAAAGAAGGAGAGAACTTAGGTTTATTTCTTTCAACTCTTTCATCCTTAGAAAAGTTTAGATCTAGGTGAAGTTACTGTGAAATCTTGTAGAAATCGTTTAGATCTGGGTTATTCTTGGTGGAATGAGGCCAAGCTTGAAGTTCTTATGAACTTCATGATGACGTCACCCGAGAATACCTCAAATCCGGATGATTTCATGGTTAAAAGTGAAGATTTGAAAGATGGAAATGTGTAGAATTGTGTAGTGATCAAAGATGTACAAGAATTAGTGCAAGATCTTACCTGGATTGAGAGAAATCTGAGAAAAAGTGAAGAATGCGTGCGGTTCGGACGTCACTTGCCAAAAGTGGAAAAAGTGGAGAGTGACTCGTGTATTTATAGGATGCCAAAAAGGGAAAGGGGTGAGCCGTGCGCATGGCACGCACCCGGGTAGGTCATCCGCGCGGACTGGCAATCCGTGCGGACTGGCAATCCGTGCGGACTGGCAATCCGTGCGGACTGGCAATCCGTGCGGACTGGCAATCCGTGCGGACTGGCCATCCGTGCGGATGCCGCCTGCTTTGGGGTGTTCGGCGCGATGTTGTTTCGGTTTCGATTTGCGAGCGAGTCGATAGGGTTTCCTAGTCAAATTACTTTCAGTCCCAACTACTTCTTATAGGGTTCGACTCGGAATTCGGGTTCGGGTTCGTTGACATTCGGGTTAGACTTCGAGTTCGATTGAGTTCGCTTGATTATCACAACACAACATAAAATAAACATGCACAGGTAACACGTAAGGCACACACACACGTATAAGCAACAAGTAAAATACACAGTTCGAGTTACGGTTCGATATCGATTTGATTATCATAGCTTGATTAACTTTATCGCATTGTTACTTCCTATCATTCACTTCGTAGGTCGATTGAAATGCGGTTAGCGTGATTCGATTATTGTAATGAACGACACTTACTCCACATAATATAAATAAAATAGAAACATTTCTACGAGTCAAGTCGCGCGAAATCGATCGTTGACTTTGACCTTGACTTTGACTTTCACTCGTGAAAACACGGGGTGTTATAGAAAGACATGCACGTTTTTTAGACACATACAAGGTTATCGATAAACAAAGATTGCATATTTTAGACAAAGCACGTTTTGCAAGAACATACAAAGTTTTCGAATGAATGAAAACTCACATTTCTAAATCATGTTACGAACGGATTTCAAGGAACTCAAACGGTTTACGAATGAACTTTATACTAAATATACCGTTTTTTTTTACAAAACAAATGCGTATTATCGAAAAGTGAGTGATTTTTATGACTAGGGGAAGTTAGCCTTGGAGGTTGGGGTAAAAATACAAGTTACAATTATTACAGACATTTAAAGACATTTACATACTTTTTTTTTGGTATGGTTAGCTTAAGGAGGGTTTACTACTAGACTAGATCATGTGAGTGGTGGGTACAACACTTAAGGCCATTAATCCTCATTGTAGGACCACGGGACATGAGTGATAGATATATTTGGGTGTAGCGAGCCCACACCCATGAGGCGGGGCGACCCATAGTGGTGACTATGTCTTCATACCGGAGACAAATTTGCTAGGTTTGAGTCTTCCTGCATCATTTCACACATACCAGTGGCTTTGCAACCCATTGGTGATCTCTTTTTTTTTTTTCCTTAATGCTACATACCAGGGACTTTTATTCATACATGAAAGGTTATACATACTCACAGAAATACTTGATTTATACAAATTAAATGTCATGTTTTTATACAAATTCAAAAAAAAAAAAAGCATAGGATTATGCGGGCATGAAGTCAAAGTCAGGGTGGGCATTGACGGGTATACGAACATTACAAATACGAGACTTTACAAATACATGGTTACAAATACAACGTTTCCATATAACTTGGCAAGAAAATGATTTCTAAATTCGTTTTCTCAATATGATTTCACAAATCGGTTATTCAAAAGATTTATTTCAAATCTTTTACAAACAAACTATGAACTCGCTCAACTTTATGTTGATTTTTCGCATGTTTCTTTCTCAGGTTACAGTTCTAAGACAAGGCACGGTTGGAATAGGAGAACCATTGGGGATTCGAGTACTTAGTGGGCGTTCAATTTACTAAAAGTCTTAGCTTATTTTGCTTCCGCTGTGCAATGAAGATACCAGTCCAGTCACGCCAGCTCTGATAATTTCGGGGTGTGACAAGTCTTTTGTTCAATAGAACTTTGTTTTCTTTCTCTAAGTAACATGAATATTTAGATTCTGTTTTTGAGAGCTTAACGAGAAAATAGCCCATCGTGAAAAGTGTTTATCACAAAATATTAGATGGCATTATACTTACTATTTGGTGGGTAATTTTAAGGTTTGGTAACGGTACGTTGTTTGATGGGGGCACTCGCTTTTGTTTTTCGTTAGGAGTGAATTTAAAAGAGTAGAAGATGAATTACAAACTTGCTACATATGATAATATTTGTTTATTTGACATTTTTCTATAAGGTCACAATCATTTTAGTTTTATAAAAATTAGAGGTTTAAGTAGATTTATTTTTATAAAACTGATCTATATAAACAATTGAAAATTAATTTTTGTATTAATTTATAAAATTTAAAACATCCTTCGCCTTAATAGAAAAAAATTAACTTAGTTAGTGGTTGGATGAAATTTTATAAAAAATATGTGACAAAACTATTATTTTTTTTTTCATATAAAAATTGCATGCATATTTTTTTTTATTATATATGTCAAGAGTTTGAGCACATTTGCCATTTTCGTCCCTGTGGTTTATAGTTGCCATTTTCATCCAAATATCCTTCAACTTAACAGAAAAAATAAACTAAGTTAGTGGTTTGGATGAAAATGGCTAAAAGTTACAAACGTGGGGGGCAAAATGGTACAAAAGTGTCATTTTGGACGAAAATGGCAAATGTGCTCAAACCTCAGGGGTGATTTTGGCAATTAACTCTATATTTTAAAACAATTCGTATAAAACAAACAAGATAATTATTGTTTGAACTTTGAAGCAGTCTACTTATGCTTTTTTTTTTGGAAGGCAGCTTATGTGTTGATCTAAAGTATTTAATTTTGTATGTTTCTGTGTAAATAGTTTTCTTTTCTTTCTTTTTTTTCTTTTTTTTAAGTAGGGGTAACTTTATAAAGACAATTAAATGTCATTTTAGTCACTGTGGTTTGAGTCATTTTATCAGTTTAGTAAAAATGTTTTATTTTTCGTCTATGAGTCCAAAAATGTTTCACCGTTACCATTTTAGTCCACTGGGTTAACTTCATCCATTTTTTCTGTTAACGAGAAGGGGAATTCGATCATTTTATATGGCCAAATTGCCCTTCAAGTTAACAGAACTACATATAAAATGACTGAATTCCCCTTCTCGTTAACAAACAAATTGATGAAGTTAACCAAGTGGACTAAAATGACAACAGTGAAACCTTTTTGGACCCACAAGCGAAAAATGAAACCTTTGGACTAAACTGACAAAATGGCCCAAACCACAGGAACTAAAATGACATTTAACTCTTATAAAAATGTAAACAAGTTTGATAGTTGTTCCAATTAAGTTACTAAAACTTTTTTTGTCTCTCTAAAGTACCTAAAGTTTCATTTACTGTTCTAATACTATGTAATTATCAAGTTAACAGGTTACCAATGATGACGTGTCAGGTTTCATTATTTATTTTTTATATGATCTGGAATATATAAATAATGAAATGGATATTTCATATTAAAAAAAATCACATTTTTTTAACTAAAATGTATAAAAGATTAAATAGTAAACAAGATTCGTTCACCGTGCCTATTGGATTTAAATCGATATCCGCAATGACGAAGCTAAGCGCAACAGTCACGGAATTGAGTATGGTGAATGGTGACAGCGGCAAAAATAAAATAAAAAAATAGTAACCAAGTGACCTGATAATTACACACTATTAGAACAAGAAATTAAAGTTTAGTTATTTTAGAGAGACAATATAAGTTTAGATGACTTAGGGGCTGTTTGGTAGCCTCTTAATGATCATTCAGATGCTACCTCTTAATGGTTTAAAACCTCTGAATGAATAAGAGGTAACCTCAAGTCTGAATGGTTAAGAGGGAACCTCTGAATGGTAAATCATCACATGTCACATTCTTCTACCTTCTCATTGGTGAAATTCTTAATGGTTCCGTTAAGAGGTAGCCTCTTAATGACCATTCAGAGGCTACCAAACAGCCCCTTAGTTGAAACACTAAGCAAACTCAGATATATTTCTGTGATGTTTTCCCTTTTTGAGTATTATTGTTTTTCTCTTTTTTTTACCTTTTTCCCTAAACAAACTGAAAATATCGATATAACCAATTGGACCATTTAAAACTATATAAAATTTACTATCCTTTTATGCTAAAATCATTTTAAATATGTATTTAACTAATGATGCATTAGAAAATTATATCTTTCTGTAAATTACATCATTGTTCTTTGTGCTTGAATACTGAGCTGGATGTTTGATGAAGAACTCAAGTTGTCTGTAATAAAGAGAACCAAAATGTAAGTAAATGGTAAAAACTAAACTCGCAACCCTGGGATAAAAAGACAATAATCATAAAATATATTACAGCGACCATCTAACATTTTGGGATGACTTGGTATGTGAAAACCTACGACTTAAGTCTCCTCATCCTAAAGAAAGGAATTCAGAATAGATGATATCATTACAATAGAACAATGAAATCACCTTTTTAAAAGATCGTACATTCGTTTAAGAATTTTACACGGGTTTACACAGCACAGTTGATCTTTTTCACAAACAAAATTAAAAAAAAAACGAGTAAATCTCATATGAAATGACCATATTTACGTATTTGTGCCACCTTAGTAGACAGTGGCGGATCCAGCCGGAGAAATCACTGGGTTCCTTTTTCCAAATCATACAAGGTTTACACTACAAAAAAAACGTTTTTTTCCAAATCATACAAGATTTACACTACAAAAAAACGTTTTTTTCCGAAAAGACTGGGTTCCTGGGAACCCGGTCTTTACATACTAAATCCGCCCCTGTTAGTAGAGTACCAACACTACTAGAAAACTGCTGCTATTCCCATGTCGCTTTCCGTGGGAAATCGATGGGTAACTGCATTTACCTACGGATTTCCCACGAAAATGGGTCGTGAGAATTTTACTCGTGGGTAATTTTTTTCTGACGCATTTCCTACAAATTCTCCTACTCGTTTTTCACACAAATGTTTCGTTAGAATTCTCCTACACATTTATCACGAAATTAATTTTCTTAATTTTCACACCATTTCCCACGAAACATTACTTTTTAAAATTTTTGTGTTTAAATCAATTATATTTATTTTTATTATATATATTTTATATATTTTATTTTTCTTACACACTTCCTACGAAAATCTTTTTTTCTTCCTACATAATTCCAACGGAATGTATTCATTTTTCCTACATAGTTCCTACAGATTTTTTCCATACACAGTTCCAACGAAATGTGTTCTTGATTCCTACACAATTTCTACAAAATTAGTTTTTTTTTCCTACACAATTCCAACATAATGTATTATTTTTTCCCACACATTTCCTACGAATTTATCTTTGTTTCTTACACATTCCAACGAAATGTGACGTAACCTATTTATTCTTTTTCCTACATGTTTTGATAGAAATTACATACGTATTAGTATATTGTAATAGTGTAAGGGGGATTAGTGTAATTACTTTTCTATAAATAAAGCATTAGTCATTAGTAAAGGGGAGGAGAGAAATTAGTAAGTTGTTAGGCTCATGCTTATGCATTGAGAGGGCATAGCCCAGGCCACTTTGGTGGTTATTATTTTGTATTGTCTTCTTCAATCTATCAATATAGTTACAGATTTTGCTTTCATCATCTCTATTCAATTCAGTCTCTATCATTGGTCCGACCTGCCTACTCTGCTCTCCATTCATCTTCTACTTCCTTGTAACACCTCGAAAATTCACGTCCTATAATGTGTTGACACGTGTCATAATGTTTAAACGTGTGAAAGAAATATTATAGAAGGACTAAAGTTGACAAACGTGGAAAGTATGTGAATATACGTATTCTAAGTGTCAACTGTGAATAATTATATTATATATTACCCCTACACGATGCTCATACCTTCAAACGAATAAATCATGGATCATACGAAGCTAAATGTGTGTGATTTCAAACTACAGGGACCAAATGTGTCAACATGTTTAATTTATACCTCTGAGTGACCTTTTGACGAACCCGAAGCTTTGTAAATATTAATTATGCTCACGAGAATGCACCATAAAAATTTCATAAGGTTTCGTTAGCGTATGAGAAAGTTATGATCAAATTCGTGTGCGAAGCGTTAAAGCGTAAACGTCGAAAGTTAGGACTTTTCGGGTGAAAATAAAGTTACCCGGGGACTTGGCAAAGTGGGTATATGATTTAAGGCCTTAGTAGATCAATTGTGGAGGTTTAAAGTGCAATAAATTAGTAACTATTCGAGTTTTGAAGAGACAAGGGCTGAATCGCAAACAAAATCAAAAACCTGATCTGCATGGGGGTCGCGCTGTGCGACGGGTCCCTCGCGCTACGCGAGGGTGTGCCCAGCTCCGAAAAAATCGCTGATGGTCTGCCATTGCGTATTTTCGCGACCTCTACTCGTTTTTCCACTTCTCATGGCCCCTAAAACACCTCCTAAGCCCCTAGGACACCTGTTGATTGTTTGTGGGCACTCATAGACTTGTTTGTCAATGATTTGTGGTGATTGAAACCATTATAAATAGCCCTTCAAAGTCACAAACATTCTCACACCTTCATCTGATCATTTGGAGCCTTTCTGGAGCTAAGGAACTCTCCCAACTGATCATAAGTCGTGCATAGGACCCTTGTAAGTGTTCTAATCCTTTCTTGTTTGAGTTTAGCTTAGTTAATTAGCTAAAAGTCAAACCGTCGTAATTACGGTTTGACTTCGAGATTAGTCAATAATGGCTCAGTCAAATCTCGAATTAAAAGTAGTTATAAGTTGGTATTTATGTGGGTAATAAAACCCCAAAAGGGTTTCCCCTGATCACCACTTTAACTAGTTCAAAAGTCGGGTCAAACATATACTTAAAAAGTCAACAGAATTCTTAAAAGGTCATTTATGCATAATTAGCTATCTAGACCATGTATAACCTGTTTGATTATTGTTATAACTTAGTAATTAGTGTAAGAACATGTCCAAACCTGTTCAACCCGACTATTTCCTGTTTAGACCCGGTTCGGAACCGAAAGTCACATAGTTTGACTTTCACTTTGACTTTCAGTTCTGACCCGTTTAGGCATATTTTAGAAATGCCACAGAGCTTAAATTGGACTAGGTTACATGTTAGAACAACCCTCTGTGATTATGCACCTCGGTTCATTAGTTATCCAATTAATATGCAAGTTTCCGTTAATTGTTCATATGTTGACCGTTATGCCCTTATTACCATAAAACATGATTTATGAAAATGTAAAAGTGTAGAAACCTTGAATATTGATATATAAACTTGTATGCAAAATTTGACATCAGTTTGACTTGTAGATTAAGAGTTATGCTCATTAGCGTAATTACGGTGCTTTATGTTAATAAAATGGCGTAATTAGCGTATAGCCTAATTAAACATACTTTTTGGTATCAAACGAATTACCCACTGATGTAATATATTATTTTGGGAATTTTAAAGATTTTTAATTAATTTTAGGCTGAGCATAACTCATAGTCGTAGGCTTAATTCGGTAATTGTCGGTTTTACCCTTACGGGCCATAAAATGAGTTTTACACATCTAAACGACTCCAAACCTTTTGCCACTGATTAGTTATGATAAATGAATTATTTTAAGCCTTCTGGAAATATAAAAATATCAGACTTAAGTATCGAACCCGGTAATGGCCTTTAATCGCCTTATTTAGCGTTATTAGCGCATAGTATGTTTTAAAATCATATTGGACATACCCGGGTTGATACCTACTGATATAAGAAGAAAATTTTCATATTTTAACAGTAAGCAAAAGTTGATAAACTCAGACTTCAGTTTTGAGCTTGTCGGCTTATGTGAAATTACCAAAATACCCCTACGGGGCCTAGTTTGGTTAAAAATGATAAGTTTCACATACATGCTTTAGCCTACTGTTAAAACTCATCAAATTGAGTATGTTTGCTGTTTACATCAGACCTGTAACTCAGTTAGACATTTAAACTCTTTTACAAACTTTAAAATGACCAAACTACCCCTACGGGGCATAGTTTGTGTTTAAATTAGTTTCGGGCATAACGAAAGACACCTTACTGATGTCACAACATATTTGAGACATAATTAACTTAGGAAATCTGTATATAGCTCTCATGACTACCCGTCACGCTTATTACGCGTACGGTTCGGTTTATGTAACAAGTTTACATAAATTAGCCGAAACGGGTCAAACCTTAACGGTTTTATCTCAAAATCCAGAATGTGAATAATAAACCCATAATAAACAAGTCTTCAAACTTGTCGGGTCTGAATCACATTCTATCCGGTCTTCGCTTAATCGTGCGTACGAACTGTATCTTGAAACTAGCCGGTCTAAGCTTAAGCTTAATAAAAGACCCGTTAGAATTCTAATAGGTTATATTAAACCTTCGTTCCAGATTAGGAGAAACAGTAAAAGCTACGTGCATTCTGCTATTTGTGATTTATACTTGCATCAGGTAAATACTTTTAACTTATTTTCCCTATACGGGCTTGGGTTACGGTACATAGCGTACCGCTTGATCGGGCATCAAATCTCCACGCTTAGTGGGTAGTTGAATAATTTGATCGGCTCGTTTTAAACAGATGTGTTTACTTTACAGCCTTTGGGGGGTTAATGACCATGTCCCGGATATCCCTGGCATCATCTTACGAGATGGCCATGACCTGAGCACGGGGTGTAGGCGTACTCCCGTGTATAACTCACTTAAAGTGGTGTGTCTATTGATCTTTAACCCGGATACGTTCCGGGCTACTGAACGCATAAGTAACATGTAATTCGTTCACAAGATTATTATATTATTAAAATAATTCTCCCAAGTTAAATAAAATGATTTATGCCACGTGCATCCAAACCAATTTTCAATCATTTTCCAAAATGAGTCAGTTGAATGTATTTACCAGTGTAAACTGACGTATTTTCCCAAAAAGACTGAATGCAGGTACTAAACGTAATTGGCTGGATTGTCTCCTAAGCATCAATAAAAGTCTCGCAAGCTTAGGATGCCAGAAGTCTGTTGAACAATTAAATGTTATTTTGTTTCGATCCGTTCTGTGGATAAACACCGGATATTGTGACCTTGTTTACAATAAATAAATTCGGATGTATTATATTTTCAATTGCTTCCGCTGTGCATTATTATATTGTGTTGTTTGACTATTACGTTGCCAACCACGTCATGATACTCCCCCACCGGGCCCACCCGTGACACGTGGAAATCGGGGTGTGACAGGTTGGTATCAGAGCCAACACTGAGTGAATTAAACACTAGCCTTTTGTGTTTAATCTCAGTTACACAATTGCACATATCTAAACTTTTGAGTCTAGACTTATAACCTAGGACAAATTCCACCTTATTCGGTTTTCGTTTGTCCTTTAAAATTTTATATTTTTGTTATTGTTATCTCATGCTTTATTGACAGGAATAACAAGATGCCTCCGAGATTCTTGCGCACGCGAGGACGCGGAAAGGGGCCGGTAGCCGCCCCCAACGACCATGAAGCAGGGCCGTCTAATACACGAGCTCCAACTGCGGCAGAAAGCGAGAATCCACGACGGAACAGGAGAAGCCTGTTCGAACCAGCGAGACGATCTGTTTCGCATAGCTCTACCCCTCCGGTCCGCAATTCATATGGACCTCAATCGGAAGACGAGCCTAATAACCCTCTGCCCTCATACATACCACTTCAGAGGTCGTTGTCCCATCATTCCTATGGGGACCCCACACCTATCTTTAGAGGCCAGTTTAATCCGGCCGATTACTTACAAGAACCCGTGGGTTTTAACCCACTGGGTCCAGAGGACCACTTCTCAGGAGATCACGCAGACGATATGGACGAGGATACGGACCCCGTCATGCCTGCGAGTGGCACTCCGAACCACCCGATAGAGATCTCGGACGGATCTTCGTTTCACGGATCACCCTATGGTGGCCCAGACAGTTTCCAAGCCTTCTTTAATCAGCACCCATGGTATTATACACCATCACACCACTCATCGTCTCATGGGCAGCATCAGCAGCAACAGGAGCCACAGCCGCAGCCGCATCATCAAGATTCATCCGAGGATCACCGGTTTGTGGCAGTTACGCCACCACCTCCACCGCCACCAGTTCAACCGCCACCTCCTCAACCGCCAAGGCGTAGAAGAACCGGTGCCCGTATGTCGGTGCGACCAGGGGACTTTCATTTTAGCTCCCCACGACAGTCAAGTGCAAGTCACTACCCGCCTCATCGGGAGGACCCACAAATGGGTGGGCCTTCGCAGCCAGTTTTTCAACAGCCACCGCCCATGGGTTTTGAAAACCCAATACCAGCGTACACGGGTCCAAGTAACTACAACCCGTTTGAACCACCAGCTTACCACAACTACGGATACGCTGAGGCAGATCCTTATATGGAAGCAGCAAATTATAACGCCCTCAATGCCCAAGGACCCTACGGAGATCCATGGGGGGTAAGCTACCCGAATCAGGGGTACCCAATACCTCCCAGGCCTATCATTAGAACGCAGTCGCAGCCGCCACGATTTTCTCCCCCAGAACGGGAGGAAATTCTACATAGATTGAATCAGGTTGAGCGGGAAGCTCGCCGCGACCGCCAAGAGAAGCAGACCTTCTTCCAGGGATTAATAGGACTGCTCAAGGGAAAGAACAAGAAGGATTATTAAATCCTCCCAGCTGTTGTGGAGCCCCTGCGTGGGCATATTTGGTTGTTAAGCCCCTACGTGGGTGTGTATGTTTGTTTGTGTGTATTGACCCCTGCGTGGGTCTATCTTTCCATAAACCCCTATGAGGGTATGTTGTATGTTTGGTCCCAGCGTGGACTTATGTTTGTTTAAGTCCCTACGTGGACAATTGTTGGTGTGTTAGTCCCTACGAGGACTTGTGTCTTTCTGTAAGACCCCTACGTGGGCATGTCTTCTGTAAGACCCCTGCGTGGGCATGTTGGTATGTTTTAGCTCCTGCGTGGGCAAATTTCATGTGAAAAAGACCCGTTTAGGGCGATATGTAATATAGTGATAAATTAATGGAGTGTTATTTTTATAAATTTCATGATTGCCATTTGTGCATATATACTTTATAAATGAAATAAATAAATTTAAAATCATTCCTTTTAAATTAATCTGCCTATGTAATTATGTAATTAAGGATCTTAAAGTGTGAAACCTAGCCACGTGTCAAATATAAGACCGGGCCAAAATGGTAAGACCTGTTTAAAAGATTCAAATCCATGTTAACATCTTAAAACATGTTAACACTCCTGGCAGAAGTGATTCGTTAAATCACATGTCAATTTTTATATATATAAGGATTCTTTAGAAGATTCCAAACCCAGTTTAATGATCTCTAAATCCTGGGTCTAGATCATCAATTAAGATGATCATATTTTACCGTACTTGGTAATATGATGCCTACGGGCCCCGCTCACTTTTATATGAGCCAAAAGACAGTGGTAGCTATGACTCCCTGTCTGATAAGGGTAATGAACTAGGTTCAAACCTTAAAAGTCTTGATTCTCTAAAATCATAGCTTATAATTTAAATTGTCCATGTGACCAAGCCTTATGTGCTAATATATATTGTTATTGTTTATGTTTAGGATAAAATTTTGATTGAAATCCTAAATTAATGCGATTAATAAGTTAACCACATGTGGTCTATGTTACCATGGTTAACGAGTTACCCTAAGGGGTAATTCCATAATAAAATCCCAAATAAAATATTGACCTTGTTTTCTGCAACAGTTCAATACAAATGGCTGACTCCAATGAAGGCAATAGCCATCCGGTGGAGCCGAATGAGAACGCCCAGATTACGTTAACGGGTGCTGAACTAAAAGCAATCATAGACGGCGCTATCACACAAGCTTTGGATAGACAGTATGAGGAATACAGTGGTACTCGGAGTAGGACCCACTCTGCATCACATTCAAAGCCCAGGACACATTCCGAGGCTCATAACAAGCCTCCTCCCAAAAAGAATGGACCCAAGAAAGATGGGGATGACCGTCAGTCCACCAACCGTCAAAGTGACCCATCTCAGCATATAGTACTGCATCAAGGACCCCGTAACAAGGGTTGCACTTATAAGTACTTTGTGTCTTGTAAACCCAGGGATTTTACTGGGGAAAAGGGGGCCGTCGACTGTATGACTTGGCTGGATGAAATGGACACGGTGGTGGATATCAGCGGGTGCGCTGAAGGGGATATAGTTAAGTTTGTGTCACAGTCCTTCAAAGGTGAAGCATTGGCATGGTAGAGATCTCTGATGGAGGCCTCCGGAAAGATCCCGTTGTATAGCATGACGTGGGATCAATTCATTGCCCTGATCAAAGATAATTTCTGCCCTCAACATGAGGTGGAAAAGATAGAATATGACTTTCTATCATTGGTGATGAAGAACCTCGACTGCCAAGCTTACCTGACAAGCTTCAATACGCTGTCCAGGTTGGTTCCCTACCTGGTAACCCCTGAGCCAAAGAGGATCGCTCGCTTTATTGGTGGTTTAGAACCTGAGATCAAGGCCAGTGTAAAAGCTTCTCGGCCAGTTATGTCACACCCTGGCTTTGCGGAAGCGTGGTTAATTTGGTGTGACTTCTTAATACCATAGCTTAATCATAACAAAGCTATATGAGTTAAAAACATGCAAGATCATCCATTAAGTTTTGAAAACCAAATACAGTACCATTGTTTTAACGGGAACATACCCTAACAACCATAACCTTGTTCAACAGACATTACAAACTTGAAACATAACATAAACATGGTTTAAGGATTGTGTCTTGTCCAGGAAAGAGACACATCCCCTAAACCCCGGATGACCTCGTGAACTAGTGCAGCGGAAAACATGCCATACCGTGCCAGATCTCGTTAATTTCCTGAAATACATGTAAGTTGAAAAATCAACAATAATGTTGAGCGAGTTCATGTGTAAGTGAGTATGTAAAACACTTGTGAGTATAGTAATAATCGTGGTATGTAGCCAATAAGGGGACTTGTGATCACCAATGGTTTGCAAGGCCACTGATATATGTGAAGTGCAAATAGGGAGACTCAAACCTAGCAGATTTCGCCACGGCATTTGTATGTGGACAAAGTCACCCCAAGGTCCGTTTCTAGTTTGGCCTGGGGCTGGGCTCGCTACACCCAGATAGATCTACCGCTCCTGTCCCTCGGTCCCGACATGAGGACTAATGGCCTCATATTGCTCCTACCCACTCACATGATCGGAATAAAACACCTCCTTACGCTAACCATACCGTATATAAAGTACTTGTAAACAAAGTAACATGTATTTCACCCCCGCAGTTAAGAAAACTGAAAACAGTTAGAGAAAAGGGGGACATGAACTCACAGTCGGTGCGTCTAAAGGCTTCTTGGAAGGATTGCCATATCCTTGACACAAACCTTCCGTCTCTATCAGAGATGATTGAGAGAGGCACTCCATGACGTGCGACGATCTCTCTCATGTAAATTTCCGCGAGTTTACTAGTGCTGTCTTTTTCTTTGATTGGCAGAAAGTGTGCGGATTTTGTTAGGCGGTCAACTATCACCCAGATCATATCATGGCCTCTTGGCGTTCTTGGCAATTTTGTAACAAAATCCATTGAGATTTGTTCCCATTTCCACTTGGGAATCTCAGGTTGTTGCAGCAGCCCTGAAGGCTTCTGGTATTCCGCCTTAACCTTAGCGCACGTTAAACATTTGCTCACGTAGACAGCAACGTCGCCTTTCATTCTAGGCCACCAATAATAATCTTTGAGATCTTGGTACATCTTATCCGATCCAGGGTGGATAGAGTACCGTGACTTGTGCGCTTCGTCGAAAATAACTTTCCTTAAATCACCAAACAGAGGAACCCAAATCCTTTTCTCAAAACATAACGTTCCTTCCTCGTTTGGTACCAAAAGCTTCTCCATCCCACGGAGATACTCTTCTCCAAGGTTTCCTTCCTTAAGGGCTTCCTTTTGTGCAGCACGAATGCGCAAGGAAAGATCGGTTCGTATAATCATTTCCAAAGCCCTAACCCTTATGGGCTTGATTCTCTCTTTACGACTTAGGGCATCGGCGACTACATTCGCCTTCCCTGGGTGATACTTTATCTCACAGTCGTAGTCGTTTAGCAACTCAACCCATCGTCTTTGCCTCATATTCAACTCCTTCTGGTTGAATATATGCTGTAGGCTCTTGTGATCTGTGAAGATTGTGCACTTCGTACCATATAGGTAGTGTCTCCAGATCTTTAAAGCAAATACCACTGCGCCAAGCTCTAAATCGTGTGTGGTATAGTTCTTTTCGTGCACTTTCAATTGACGCGATGCGTAAGCAATAACCTTCTGGCGTTGCATCAACACGCAACCCAATCCTTGTCGCGATGCGTCGCAGTATACCACAAAATCGTCAGTACCTTCCGGTAGAGCTAAGATTGGCGCATTGCAGAGCTTATCTTTTAATACCTGAAACGCTTCATCCTGGTTGATTCCCCAATCAAACGTCTTATCTTTCTGGGTGAGTAGCGTCAATGGTTGAGCGATCTTCGAAAAGTCCTCAATGAACCTTCGATAGTAGCCAGCCAAACCCAAGAATTGCCGAATCTCGGTTGGCGTCTTTGGCGTTTCCCAATCCTTGATTGCCTCGATCTTTGTTGGATCTACGTGGATTCCATCTCCATTTACCACGTGCCCAAGGAATTGGACTTCACGTAGCCAAAACTCGCACTTGGAGAATTTAGCATACAGCTGTTCCTTCCTTAGTAGCTCCAAAATGGTTCTAAGATGTTGTTCGTGTTCAGCCTTCGTCTTTGAATAAATTAAAATGTCGTCGATGAATACAATCACGAACTTATCCAAGTACGGTTTGCAAACTCTATTCATTAGATCCATGAATACTGCAGGTGCGTTTGTCAAACCAAACGGCATAACAAGGAACTCGTAGTGTCCATAACGAGTTCTGAAGGCTGTCTTCGGGATACTTTCCTCCTGTATCCTTAACTGATGGTATCCAGATCGAAGATCGATCTTTGAATAAAAGCTTGAACCTTGAAGTTGGTCAAACAGATCGTCGATTCTTGGCAGAGGATACCTATTCTTGATCGTTAGTTTGTTCAATTCTCTGTAGTCAATGCACATTCGGAAACTACCGTCCTTCTTTTTGACAAACAGGACCGGAGCTCCCCAAGGCGAGAAGCTTGGTCGGATAAAACCCTTGTCTAACAACTCTTGAAGTTGTGTTGACAGTTCCTGCATCTCAGACGGAGCAAGTCTATACGGTGCCTTAGCCACAGGCGCGGCGCCTGGAACTAAGTCAATGTGAAACTCTACTTGCCTCTGAGGTGGCAGTCCAGGTAAGTCTTCTGGGAAGACTTCTGGATATCCCCTCACGACAGGGATGTCTTCGATTCTCGGCTCAGCAGCCTTCTTATCCACAATGTGTGCCAGGAAGGCAACACATCCTTTCTGCAAACACTTCCTTGCTTTCAAGCAGCTAATAATCCTCAACGGCGTCTCACGCTTTTCTCCATGAACCACAATGGTCTCACCATCATCGGTTGGGATACGAACAACTTTCTCGTGACATACTATCTCAGCCTTGTTTCCTGATAACCAATCCATTCCTACCACCACGTCGAAGCTTCCCAACTGGACTGGTAGTAGATCTAGAGTGAACTCACGTTCTCCCAATTCAATCACACACCCTCTGATAACTTCATTGGCTTCTACTAACTTCCCATTGGCCAATTCGATCGAGTAGGGAATATCTAACTTATTAGCGGCTAACCCAAGCATATTCTTAAATTCTAACGATACGAAGCTATAATCGGCACCAGTATCAAATAAAACAGATGCATAGCGTTGGTTGATAGGGAACGTACCAGTAACAACATTGGGGTCCTGGCGCGCTTCCCTAGCTTCGAGTTGGAACACTCTTCCACGGGCTTGGTTTAAATCTGGGCAGTTCTTCTTAAAATGCCCAACATCACCGCAGTTAAAACATCCAAGTTTTTGACCACTTCCGGCACCACCCCCAACTTGCTGGTTGTTTTGGTTCGCATTGTTGACTCCGTTCCCTCCATTATTTCCTTGTGGGCGGTTTCCAGTACCACCACGATTGTAGTTTCTGATTCCATATCCTCCCTAGCCTCCCCGGCCAGCACTAGCCCAACAAGAATCTTTCGAGTGGCCCAGCTTTCCACATGCTTCACATACTTTCACATTACAATGGCCAGTATGATGGCGTTGACAGATATTACACTTGGGCTGGGTGCCCTGATATCCTTTCCCTTTCTTTCCATTGCTAGCTGATCCTCCTTTCTTCACCGCCACACTGGCGCCCTGCTTGAAGTTTGAGAACTTCCGTTTGTTACCCCCTGATGACTCGACGTGAGTCTCTGCCTTCTTGGTCTTGATCTCATCAAACTTGTTCAGACGAATTGCCTCCTCGGTGAGAGCCACGCTCAAATCGATGGCTTCAGTGATAGTTGCTGGTTTGGAGGAGGTTACCATGCTTATGATTTGGGGAGCCAAACCCCAAATGAAGCGCTCAATTCGCTTGTATTCTGGTGTAACCATGTAAGGAACCACTTGAGATAAGTCATGGAACCTTTGAACGTACTCCGCTACCTTTGGACCGTCCATTTTCAAGTGCCAGAACTCGGTCTCCAATCGCTGGATTTCTGCGCGGGAACAGTACTTTTTGCGCATAAGTTCTTTCAGTTCGGTCCAGGTCAGCGCGTAGGCAGCAGCTTCGCCTAGTGTCTGTACTTGTAGATTCCACCAAGAGAGGGCTCCATCTAGAAATAGCCCCGAGATATAGGTGACTTGCTGATCCAGCGCACACTTGCTCATGCGAAGTACAGATTCGGTTTTCTCAGCCCAACGAACAAAGGCAACAGCACCTCCTGTGCCGTCAAAGTTGACCGGTTTGCAGTCTAGAAACTGCTTGTAGGTGCACCCTGCACATACGTTATAACATATGAATGGTATTAGCATCCTTGCCAGAGATATCCAATTATGTCACGGTAGGTCTTAATGGCTTAGTATTACCGTGAGGTGGATTGTTATTGCCTTGGTTAATACTTCCGCTCGTTCCGGGCTGAGATGCTGCATACTGTGCTATGGCAGCAGCAATAATCTGCTGGAGTTCTGCCTCATTGGTAGGCATGTGTGGCTCACGTCTCGGCGGCATCTTCTAAAAGATGGTTTACGTTGGTCAGGTCATAGTAAGAATCCCATGTTATAATACGTACGTCTTACTATAATAGTAATAGTAATAACACATAACATCTCATGTTATCAACACATCACAAATATCAATCACACAACATCCCATGTCATAAAAATACACATAAGCAATCAAGCGAATCAGATATGATGAGAATACTGCGATTGCCATATATCAAGACCACATAGTAAGTGTATCAGTACATCATAGTGTCATACAATCATCCATCAACTAGGGGCTACATCACCCCTGTCCAAAAACTACATCAATCAGTGTCAATACATCAAATACAAGTCAACAAAAGTCAGAATCAACTGTGGTCTCCAAAAATACTGTGCAATCCAACAATCGCCGTCTTCTCATCCTCGTCTACCCAAACAGCACTGATGAGCTCTATACAGATGGCGGTGGAGGAGGGGGAAAGTGGGTGTAAAACAAACGGCGTAACTGTAGCCAGTCCGCCTCCATAGCCTGCTGAGTACGAATGATGGAAGCAATCTGCTGCTCTAATGTAGAGAGACGGGCAGCATAATCTGGGGGTAAAGGTCGAAATGGCTGCAGAAGAGAGTGTGTCTGACCATGGCATGGACACGGTGGCAGCTGAGCTCTCTCGAGCTCCTGGATGCGCTGTGTATGTGACTCGTGCTGGAAAACGAAAGACATCAAAACGTCCTCGATAGTGTGTCCCATGTGAAAAGCATGGTAGGGATCAGTAGGTGGCATACCGGAGCCTGGTGCCCAAAGAAACGGCTCACGAGTAGGGTCGAAAGGTGCCACGTGAAATGGAGCAGCAGTGGGTGGAACAGATGACATCTGTGGCATGAAAGGGATAGGCATCGGTACATGCCCAACAGGATGGGCTGAAGAACCCTCTCCAGGCCTCGCTGGAGGTACAAACTGTGGAATCTGAAAAGAAAAATCAACATGTCGCGTAACAGGGATCTGTGGGGGAAAAGGTGGTACATCCTCATCAGCAGGTATCCAACCGTGCTGCGCATGCTCATCTGGTGGATCCATGCGTGCCGCGAACAGTGCATGCTCGGGCTCTAGTGGAACGGGATCAAGTGGGGGAGCAACAACAGGGTGAACATGTGCAATGTGCTCAACGGGAGGGTCAACAGGTATAGCGACAACGGGTAAAGGATCAACAGGATCAACAACAACATGATCGCCCTCCAACAAAGGAATATCCACAGGGAGATCATCAGCAACAGGCTCAAAAGGGATGTCAGCATGTACTGGGTCATGCTCAGGTATGGGGTCTAGAGCGGCTGCCTGCTCTGGAGCAATGGCAGGCTCGAGGTCATCAAAAGCCATCTCTAACTCAAAATCTAGGTCAATAGGATCAAATGGGTCAGCAAGGTCTACTGGATCCTCCATGAACTGGTCCATCGGAATAAACTCTAAGTCACGATCTGGGTCGAACCCTGGGGGAAACATAGGATCGGAATCCCCCTCATCATCATGGTCGAAAACAAAACTGGGGATAGGGGCAACAGAAGATGCCTGATCAGGATCTGACTCATGAGAGAAGTGCTGCACACTCTGGATGTGTGAGGGTACAGAGGCCACAGACTCAAAGGAGTCTGGGACTGGGGAGTGAGCAGGTGACTCCGCGGCAGGAGCATCTGCGATCAACAAGGGATCATCAGCAGCAGGTAGGGCCTTGCCCTGAGCATCCTCCTCGAAAGACTCCTCCTCAAACATATCGACATCATCCTCCTCGTCGTCGATGGGCATAACAGGGTACGAAGCAAGCGGTATAGGGGCAGGGATCAATGCGAGTGGTAGATCCCCGGCTAAAGGACCATCTGCGAGCTCGCCAGCACCGTCAGGTAATGCGAAGGGCTGGAAATCGTCCTCATCTGTGCTCGTGACGTCGGACGTGTGAACCTCGTGCTCCGATGACTCAAGATCGTCTGATACGATAGGCCTAGGGCCTGTGGTGTCTGAACCACCAGTGTCTGTAGAATCCATGTGTCTGTAACATATACACAAACATGTACAAATAGTCAATCATATAATCAAATAATCACATAAGTCACCAAGTAAGCATTCAAATCATTCTCCTAGTCCCACTAGCCTCCCAGCCTCTCAGACTGCTCTTCCTAGTCCCACTAGCCTCCCAGCCTCTCAGACTGCTCTTCCTAGTCCCACTAGCCTCCCAGCCTCTCAGACTGCTCTTCTTAGTCCCACTAGCCAATTCTCCTAGTCCCACTAGCCAATTACCTCGTTCTCTCAGACCGAGCCTCGACCTCTCAGACCGAGCCTCAGCCTCTCAGACTGAGCCTATAACAAAGAATAAAATGTGCTCAACATTTGTTTGTAAAAACGTTTTGGATCTGGACTTAAGTGGTATGCAGTAAAAATGTTTTCGTGAGAGCCCTAGTGATCATAGTCTAGACTCGAGAAAGAATCCTAGTTCGCTATGATCAGAGCTCTGATACCAAGCTGTCACACCCTGGCTTTGCGGAAGCGTGGTTAATTTGGTGTGACTTCTTAATACCATAGCTTAATCATAACAAAGCTATATGAGTTAAAAACATGCAAGATCATCCATTAAGTTTTGAAAACCAAATACAGTACCATTGTTTTAACGGGAACATACCCTAACAACCATAACCTTGTTCAATAGACATTACAAACTTGAAACATAACATGAACATGGTTTAAGGATTGTGTCTTGTCCAGGAAAGAGACACATCCCCTAAACCCCGGATGACCTCGTGAACTAGTGCAGCGGAAAACATGCCATACCGTGCCAGATCTCGTTAATTTCCTGAAATACATGTAAGTTGAAAAATCAACAATAATGTTGAGCGAGTTCATGTGTAAGTGAGTATGTAAAACACTTGTGAGTATAGTAATAATCGTGGTATGTAGCCAATAAGGGGACTTGTGATCACCAATGGTTTGCAAGGCCACTGATATATGTGAAGTGCAAATAGGGAGACTCAAACCTAGCAGATTTCGCCACGGCATTTGTATGTGGACAAAGTCACCCCAAGGTCCGTTTCTAGTTTGGCCTGGGGCTGGGCTCGCTACACCCAGATAGATCTACCGCTCCTGTCCCTCGGTCCCGACATGAGGACTAATGGCCTCATATTGCTCCTACCCACTCACATGATCGGAATAAAACACCTCCTTACGCTAACCATACCGTATATAAAGTACTTGTAAACAAAGTAACATGTATTTCACCCCCGCAGTTAAGAAAACTGAAAACAGTTAGAGAAAAGGGGGACATGAACTCACAGTCGGTGCGTCTATACCAAGTATCTCCAAATCAGAAAGCTGTGCGACGACCTACAAGTGCTAATTCTATTAGACGGACGGCCGTGCCTTAGCTTTATAGTTTAAGTTTTGTGGGAAATAGTTAGACAACTATTTCGTGTTTATGTTCTGTATATACTTGGTAGTTAATTTCCTTCCCAAGGATGGGGGATACAATACATGTGCGTAAGTTACGTTTTAATAGTCGAGTGGCAATATAATTACCGGTGTAACTTATATATTCATGTGAAAGCGTTTGTATTATTTTGGAATCGTTAACGTTTGTAAATATTATTTTTACTCTAAAAATAATATTTAGGCATTTTCACAAAATAATCATAAACAGTGTTGTGACAATATATGTTTATCACGTTAAATCTTGTGAAAATCCCACCTCCGAATATTAGTAAATAAAGTCATGGCGAAATTTATATTTTGAAAATATGTCAAAAATAATTCTAACACTTGTGGTGTAAATAATTCTAAGTGTTAGGTTTTTAGAAAAATTTCGCCAGAGTTTCCTCTGTAACTGGAGGTGGCCACGCTTTCAAGCGTATCATTTTCTTTTAACAAATCAATCAATCAATGTTCTCAACATTATCAAACAACTTTCCAACATTTTAACTAGTCAAAGATAGACATAATCGCAAAAATATACGAATTTGTGGTTTGTCTAAAATATGTAGTAAATCTCTTTACTTTAACTGGATCTTTTGTGTAAATAATTCGATTTCGTAAAAACCTCGTTTTTAGAGTAAATCCATCTTTACAACTTCTAGTAACATTTGACAAATCTAGTTCTTTGTCGGATCTTTTCATTTCACAAGTGTTTACACACTTGTGGTTTATAAAATCATGCTTATTATTGTAAGATCCATCTTTCAAAATACATGGTTTCCTTGATATGTGGTCCTTTGAAAATACCGGGTGTAGATACGTAGATCTACTAGTTTTAAACACCGTTGTACAAGTTAAAACATGTTTACATAAGTAAAGCATTTTTACACAAGTTCATGTTTCATGTGTGGTAGAGTTTCACCTTTCAACCCTTGTACTATCCAAAACAAGCTTATGTTAAGATCAACGATCTTACCAAACTGGGTTAAATGGTGATCCGAGCTACCACATCATAGATCGGGTCTAGATAACCATATATTTCAATTACTACAACTTTTACACTAGTTATGATCTTTTATCCAACAAGATTCAAGTTTTAGTAAACTTTAAAGATTCAAAAGATGGGTTTCCGCATTTTAACCGTTATAAATCATATTAACCACCTTAGATATGTTCAAGAGTGAGTTTTAAACAATATACCTCTAGCTCGGGGCTAGGGAAGAATCTAGGCGAAAATGAGGTGGATAAAAGCTAAGTAACGAGGTCCTTCCACTTCCGTTTGCTCCAAAGCTCCTAATACGTAACCCGTGAAGCTTGTATATACTTGGAATGGAGAGATCAAGATTGAACAATGGGTGTGTAGAGGGTGGGGGTTTCGGCCGAGAGCTCTTGGAGGGCAAGGAGAGAGTTTTGAGTTGGTGTTAAGGTGTGTTATGTTCTAATGTGTATCAAGAGTGTTTTATAGACAAAAGTGTGATTATCGTCCAAGGGATTATGTGCTATATAGATACTAGACAACTTGATTAAAATAATAAAAAGAATTCAAGGGTTGTCCCCTTCTAGTTGGGACCGATTACAATGGGGGGGGGGTTTGGTTAGTTTGTAACTAATCTCTAAGTATTAGTTAGATTAAACTAAGTTAGGTTAGGTGTTTAACTTAGTTAGTTGTATGTTATGTGTTATGACGGGTGTTAGGGTAATCAGGGACCCTAACTGGCTCAGAAAAATATAACTAGTGAAAATAATAATATTTTCATGTTCCGGGTATAGTCCGGTTGTTTGGTTGGATAGTAATCCGTTAAAGCGCTTAATAAAGCTTTAAAGTGTCGTTATTGTTATTTTTAGTGACACATTTTGTTTCCGACACTTTGGAAAGTGTCTAGTAGTATTTTCCCCATATTTTGGCACTTTACTAGTCGGCTAGAAGCTGGATTATTTATTAAAGTGATGTGTTTTGTACTTAAAGTACGTTTTAGGCACATCCAGTCAGTGTATCTTATTTCTAGAGACGCAGTTCTACAACCCTTGTATCCTACACTCACTACCAGTGTAGCAAAATATCTCAGGCTCTTATAGGCCTTGGAGGCAGTGTTTGCCTGATGTTGGCTTTATCAGCATGTTCAATAGGTTATCCGTGTATTGTGCTACTGTGCTCTTTGTACATCATGTTTGTCACTAAGGTGCCGTATGTAAATAATGTAGTGACAGCAAGCAAGTATGATGCAAGTAAGTACATGTATTAGATATCAAGTAGCAGTTCATCAGCTAGTACAAGCAAGCACAGTAATTAAGCAGTAATTAATCATTAATTAAGTCGTACGGATACCTGGTTTAGTGCGGGTTGTCACAAGTTACCTTCAGGTCTGTAACTGACCTTTCCTTATCTCTCACTCTGGATGCGGTCCGACAGAGATCGCAGAGGAATAAGGATGCCGAGAAGAGGAAGCGTGAAGATGATGGTTCGCGAAGGTCGAACAAGAAACACCGTGGGAACGGTGATAACAAGAAGGGATCCGAGTCGAGGAAGGATGGGCATAAGTCTGATGAGAAGCCCAGGTGTAAAACTTGCAATAAACAGCACTATGGAAAGTGCAGACTGGAGTCGAGCTCCCAGACTCAGTCAAAATCCTTTGCTTGTGGAATTTGCAAGTCCACGGACCATAAAACCCTGGATTGCAAAAAGATGAAAGACGCAACGTGTTATCGTTGCAATGAGAAAGGGCACATCAAGACCAACTGCCCGAAATACAACAAGAAGCCTGAAGAGGCTAAGAAGAGTAATGCCAGAGTCTTCAGAATGGATGCGAAAGAAGCGGTGCAGGACGATAATGTCATAACAGGTACATTCCTTGTAAATGATGTTTTTGCAAGAGTACTTTTTGATTCAGGCGCAGATAAGTCTTTCGTAGATCATAAGTTTTGTAAATTGTTAAATTTACCTGTCAAAACCTTAAACGCAAACTATGAGGTAGAGTTAGCAGATGGTACCATAGAAACCGTCTCTACTGTGTTAGATGGATGTGCTATATCCATTAAGAACCATTCTTTTCCTCTATCTCTACTTCCGTTCAAATTGGCTGGTTTTGACATTGTTCTGGGTATGGACTGGTTATCTCATAACCAGGCACAAATTGTCTGTAACATGAAGCAAGTAGTGATAAAGACTCCGTCTGGTGAATCACTTACCATTCGGGGAGATACCCAGTATGGACTACCCGAGCACGTGACCATGCTCAAGGCTTCCAAGTGTTTGAAGAAGGGATGTGTCATTTACATGGCGCAAGTGATTATGGAGGAACCTAAACCGAAGTTAGAAGATATCCCTATCATTTCTGAATACCCAGAAGTGTTTCCTGAAGATCTACCTGGCCTACCACCAGATAGACAAGTTGAATTCAGGATCGATATCATTCCGGGAGCGGCACCAGTTGCCAGAGCACCATACAGATTGGCACCCACCGAAATGAAGGAGTTGCGGACGCAGCTAGATGAATTGCTGGCTAAGGGTTTCATTCGACCTAGTTCATCTCCTTGGGGAGCGCCAATCCTGTTTGTCAAGAAGAAGGATGGATCGATGCGTCTATGCATCGACTATCGCGAGCTTAATAAAGTCACGATCAAGAATAGATATCCATTGCCCATGATCGACGATTTGTTCGATCAGCTTCAAGGGGCAAGTTACTTCTCAAAGATTGATCTGAGGTCAGGCTACCATCAGTTGAAGGTTAAGGACGAAGACGTTCACAAGACTGCATTTAGGACTCGTTACGGTCACTACGAGTTCCTAGTAATGCCTTTTGGGCTCACTAATGCACCAGCCGCGTTCATGGATCTCATGAATCGCGTCTGCAAGCCTTACTTAGATAAATTTGTTATCGTCTTCATCGATGACATCCTTATTTATTCTAAGAATCAAGCTGACCACGAGAAACACCTTCGTTGTATTCTCAAACTTCTACGTCAGGAGAAGCTCTACGCCAAATTCTCTAAGTGTGAATTTTGGCTACGAGAAGTCCAATTTCTTGGACACGTGGTTAGTGAGTGTGGTATCCAGGTGGATCCCGCTAAAGTTGAAGCTGTTATGAATTGGCAAGAGCCAAAGACACCTACGGAGATTCGTAGCTTCCTGGGATTGGCAGGATATTACAGGCGCTTCATTGAAAATTTTTCAAGGATTGCTGCACCCCTAACTTCCCTGACCAAGAAGAAAGTAAAGTTCGTTTGGGGTCCTAAGCAGCAAGAGTCCTTTGATGTTTTGAAACAAAAGTTGAGCAACGCTCCTGTGCTTACCTTACCTGAAGGCGCTGAAGAATTTGTAGTTTATTGTGATGCATCACACACTGGCATGGGGTGTGTGCTTATGCAGAAAGGCAAGGTGATTGCCTATGCATCACGACAGTTAAAGGTGCACGAAAAGAATTACACCACCCATGACTTGGAATTGGGTGCCGTTGTGTTCGCACTAAAACTGTGGAGGCATTATCTTTATGGAATCAAGTTTGTGATCTTTTCGGATCACAAGAGCCTCCAGCATCTGTTTAACCAGAAAGAATTAAACATGAGGCAACGCCGTTGGATGGAAACTTTAAATGATTATGATTGTGAAATCAAATACCATCCCGGCAAAGCGAATGTAGTCGCTGATGCCTTGAGCAGAAAGGAAAGGGTTAAACCCATTCGAATTAACGCCAAGCGTATGGAGATAAAGAACAGTTTGATAGAAAGGGTGTTAGCTGCACAGAAGGAAGCTGTGTTGGAAGCTAACTATCCTAATGAAAAGTTAGGAGTAACTGAGGAGCAGTTAACTCTTAGCAAGGACGGAATTTTACGGTTAAACGGACGAATATGGGTTCCAATTTTTGGAGGACTTCGTGATGTCATCCTCCAAGAAGCCCATAGTTCCAAATACTCCGTTCATCCTGGAGCTGATAAGATGTACCAGGATTTAAAGGCAAATTATTGGTGGATAGGCTTGAAAAAGTCTGTAGCCGCCCATGTAGCAAAATGCTTGACATGTGCGCAAGTCAAAGCCGAGCATCAGAAACCGTCAGGTTTGCTACAACAGCCTGAACTTCCTACGTGGAAGTGGGAGATGGTAACTATGGATTTTATTACCAAGTTACCCAAGACAAGGAAAGGAAATGATACGATATGGGTTATAGTTGACCGACTGACTAAGTCAGCTCATTTCTTACCCATCAAGGAGACTTATAGCTCCGATATGTTAGCCCAGTTATACGTTGATAAGATTGTAGCCTTACACGGCATACCTGTAGCTATTATCTCTGATAGAGATACTAGGTACACGTCACATTTTTGGAAGAGCTTCCAGCAATCTTTGGGCACACGTTTGAACTTTAGTACGGCTTACCATCCTCAGACAGACGGTCAGAGTGAGCGTACTATTCAAACGTTGGAAGACATGCTACGCGCATGTGCGATCGATTTGGGAGGTAGCTGGGATAAGAACCTACCATTGATCGAATTCTCCTACAACAATAGCTACCATACCAGCATAAAGGCTGCGCCTTTTGAGGCATTATACGGTAGAAAGTGTAGATCGCCAGTTTGTTGGGCGGAAGTTGGAGAAGTCCAGTTATCAGGACCAGAGATCGTGTTCGAAACGACGGACAAGATTGTCCAGATTCATAACAATCTCCAAGCTGCCCGGAATAGGCAGAAGAGTTACGCGGATCCAAGTCGTAAGGATTTTCACTTCGAAGTAGGTGACAAAGTCCTACTTAAAGTGTCACCATGGAAAGGGGTGATGCGATTTGGTAAGAAAGGCAAACTAAGCCCGAGATACATAGGACCTTTCGAGGTTATCGAACGTGTCGGGTCAGTTGCCTACAAGTTGAACTTACCAGAAGAGCTCAGTGGAATTCACAATGTGTTCCACATCTGCAATCTAAAGAAGTGTTCCGCTGACGATTCACATGTCATGCCACATACAGATGTGAAAATAGATAAGAGCTTAACGTTTGTGGAAAAACCTTTGTCGATTGAAGATCGACAGGTAAGGAAGCTTCGAAGAAAGCATATACCTTTTGTAAAGGTCAAATGGGATGCCCGTAGGGGTCCCGAATACACGTGGGAGGTTGAATCCACGATGAAAGAAAAGTACCCTTACTTATTTCAGTAAATCTCGGGTCGAGATTTATTTTAAGGGGGTGAGGATGTAACACCTCGAAAATTCACGTCCTATAATGTGTTGACACGTGTCATAATGTTTAAACGTGTGAAAGAAATATTATAGAAGGACTAAAGTTGACAAACGTGGAAAGTATGTGAATATACGTATTCTAAGTCTCAACTATGAATAATTATATTATATATTACCCCTACACGATGCTCATACCTTCAAACGAATAAATCATGGATCATACGAAGCTAAATGTGTGTGATTTCAAACTACAGGGACCAAATGTGTCAACATGTTTAATTTATACCTCTGAGTGACCTTTTGACGAACCCGAAGCTTTGTAAATATTAATTATGCTCACGAGAATGCACCATAAAAATTTCATAAGGTTTCGTTAACGTATGAGAAAGTTATGATCAAATTCGTGTGCGAAGCGTTAAAGCGTAAACGTCGAAAGTTAGGACTTTTCGGGTGAAAATAAAGTTACCCGGGGACTTGGCAAAGTGGGTATATGATTTAAGGCCTTAGTAGATCAATTGTGGAGGTTTAAAGTGCAATAAATCAGTAACTATTCGAGTTTTGAAGAGACAAGGGCTGAATCGCAAACAAAATCAAAAACCTGATCTGCATGGGGGTCGCGCTGCGCGACGGGTCCCTCGCGCTACGCGAGGGTGTGCCCAGCTCCGAAAAAATCGCTGATGGTCTGCCATTGCGTATTTTCGCGACCTCTACTCGTTTTTCCACTTCTCATGGCCCCTAAAACACCTCCTAAGCCCCTAGGACACCTGTTGATTGTTTGTGGGCACTCATAGACTTGTTTGTCAATGATTTGTGGTGATTGAAACCATTATAAATAGCCCTTCAAAGTCACAAACATTCTCACACCTTCATCTGATCATTTGGAGCCTTTCTGGAGCTAAGGAACTCTCCCAACTGATCATAAGTCGTGCATAGGACCCCTTGTAAGTGTTCTAATCCTTTCTTGTTTGAGTTTAGCTTAGTTAATTAGCTAAAAGTCAAACCGTCGTAATTACGGTTTGACTTCGAGATTAGTCAATAATGGCTCAGTCAAATCTCGAATTAAAAGTAGTTATAAGTTGGTATTTATGTGGGTAATAAAACCCCAAAAGGGTTTCCCCTGATCACCACTT
Source organism: Helianthus tuberosus (assembly GCA_030545235.1). Classification (NCBI taxonomy): domain Eukaryota; kingdom Viridiplantae; phylum Streptophyta; class Magnoliopsida; order Asterales; family Asteraceae; genus Helianthus; species Helianthus tuberosus. Next base: position 192,291,492 of record CM060365.1, read on the forward strand.
TAACTAGTTCAAAAGTCGGGTCAAACATATACTTAAAAAGTCAACAGAATTCTTAAAAGGTCATTTATGCATAATTAGCTATCTAGACCATGTATAACCTGTTTGATTATTGTTATAACTTAGTAATTAGTGTAAGAACATGTCCAAACCTGTTCAACCCGACTATTTCCTGTTTAGACCCGGTTCGGAACCGAAAGTCACATAGTTTGACTTTCAGTTCTGACCCGTTTAGGCATATTTTAGAAATGCCACAGAGCTTAAATTGGACTAGGTTACATGTTAGAACAACCCTCTGTGATTATGCACCTCGGTTCATTAGTTATCCAATTAATATGCAAGTTTCCGTTAATTGTTCATATGTTGACCGTTATGCCCTTATTACCATAAAACATGATTTATGAAAATGTAAAAGTGTAGAAACCTTGAATATTGATATATAAACTTGTATGCAAAATTTGACATCAGTTTGACTTGTAGATTAAGAGTTATGCTCATTAGCGTAATTACGGTGCTTTATGTTAATAAAATGGCGTAATTAGCGTATAGCCTAATTAAACATACTTTTTGGTATCAAACGAATTACCCACTGATGTAATATATTATTTTGGGAATTTTAAAGATTTTTAATTAATTTTAGGCTGAGCATAACTCATAGTCGTAGGCTTAATTCGGTAATTGTCGGTTTTACCCTTACGGGCCATAAAATGAGTTTTACACATCTAAACGACTCCAAACCTTTTGCCACTGATTAGTTATGATAAATGAATTATTTTAAGCCTTCTGGAAATATAAAAATATCAGACTTAAGTATCGAACCCGGTAATGGCCTTTAATCGCCTTATTTAGCGTTATTAGCGCATAGTATGTTTTAAAATCATATTGGACATACCCGGGTTGATACCGACTGATATAAGAAGCAAATTATCATATTTTAACAGTAAGCAAAAGTCGATAAACTCAGACTTCAGTTTTGAGCTTGTCGGCTTATGTGAAATTACCAAAATACCCCTACGGGGCCTAGTTTGGTTAAAAATGATAAGTTTCACATACATGCTTTAGCCTACTGTTAAAACTCATCAAATTGAGTATGTTTTCTGTTTACATCAGACCTGTAACTCAGTTAGACATTTAAACTCTTTTACAAACTTTAAAATGACCAAACTACCCCTACGGGGCATAGTTTGTGTTTAAATTAGTTTCGGGCATAACGAAAGACACCTTACTGATGTCACAACATATTTGAGACATAATTAACTTAGGAAATCTGTATATAGCTCTCATGACTACCCGTCACGCTTATTACGCGTACGGTTCGGTTTATGTAACAAGTTTACATAAATTAGCCGAAACGGGTCAAACCTTAACGGTTTTATCTCAAAATCCAGAATGTGAATAATAAACCCATAATAAACAAGTCTTCAAACTTGTCGGGTCTGAATCACATTCTATCCGGTCTTCGCTTAATCGTGCGTACGAACTGTATCTTGAAACTAGCCGGTCTAAGCTTAAGCTTAATAAAAGACCCGTTAGAATTCTAATAGGTTATATTAAACCTTCATTCCAGATTAGGAGAAACAGTAAAAGCTACGTGCATTCTGCTATTTGTGATTTATACTTGCATCAGGTAAATACTTTTAACTTATTTTCCCTATACGGGCTTGGGTTACGGTACATAGCGTACCGTTTGATCGGGCATCAAATCTCCACGCTTAGTGGGTAGTTGAATAATTTGATCGGCTCGTTTTAAACAGATGTGTTTACTTTACAGCCTTTGGGGGGTTAATGACCATGTCCCGGATATCCCTGGCATCATCTTACGAGATGGCCACGACCTGAGCACGGGGTGTAGGCGTACTCCCGTGTATAACTCACTTAAAGTGGTGTGTCTATTGATATTTAACCCGGATACGTTCCGGGCTACTGAACGCATAAGTAACATGTAATTCGTTCACAAGATTATTATATTATTAAAATAATTCTCCCAAGTTAAATAAAATGATTTATGCCACGTGCATCCAAACCAATTTTCAATCATTTTCCAAAATGAGTCAGTTGAATGTATTTACCAGTGTAAACTGACGTATTTTCCCAAAAAGACTGAATGCAGGTACTAAACGTAATTGGCTGGATTGTCTCCTAAGCATCAATAAAAGTCTCGCAAGCTTAGGATGCCAGAAGTCTGTTGAACAATTAAATGTTATTTTGTTTCGATCCGTTCTGTGGATAAACACCGGATATTGTGACCTTGTTTACAATAAATAAATTCGGATGTATTATATTTTCAATTGCTTCCGTTGTGCATTATTATATTGTGTTGTTTGACTATTACGTTGCCAACCACGTCATGATACTCCCCCACCGGGCCCACCGGTGACACGTGGAAATCGGGGTGTGACATTCCTGTTGATTCCTGAAATTAGCGCCTCATTTTAGCTTCAATTTCTTCCTCTGTTTTAATTGCAAATTCACTATTCTTCAATTGCGTCATCTGCTCCTTCTTCGGTCTCCATTTTCCTTTCCAAAATCAATCAGATCTATCTTCTATATTCGGCTCTGTCACCTTCGGATCTCAGATCCAACTCGTTTCAGATTTGCGTGCCTGCCTCTCCTCGCTGTTTCAATTCCATCAAATTCCGGTCACAATTTCACCTGCTGCTTCAATTTCCGCTTCAACTTCTTCCGATTTTTTATTCAAATTCCAGATTCAGTCTCGGATTTTAATTCCGATTTCATTGCAATCGCTGATTTCACATATCTGTTCCTGTTCGATTTCCGATTCACCTTCTGCTCTATTGTCCGATTCCAATATCACTTCACCTTCCGATTCCATCATGGTGAATCATAATGCTCGTTTGGATGCTCATGATCAACAGATTCAGCAGTTACAAGCCGATGTTACTACAATTAAGGCCTCCTTGCAGGTTTTAGAAGAGGATCGTCTGGAATCCTCTGAGTTTCGTAAGGCTGTGTTAACATGGATGAAATCGCAGGAGAAGAAGCATGTGGATGATTCATCAGGTCCTGGATCTTCAGGTATAGTGTTCTTGACGCTCGATCCCAAATCTGACTCATCGGATCCACCGTCGGGCTTACCATGGGCTGTGAAGAAGGTGCACTTACCTGAATTCTCTGGTTTTGATCCACAAGGCTGGATCCGCAAGGCGAACCTGTTCTTCAATCTCAATCAGACTCCTGAGGCTTCTCGTTTACAGCTTGCTCAGCTGAGTATGATTGGTGCTGCTCAACATTGGTTCACAATCATCAATCAGGTTCATCCGTCTTTGACTTGGCTCCAATTTCAGTCCGAATTGTTGCAACGCTTCACTGGTCTCTCAATTCAGAATCCGTATGAACAGTTAGCTACAATTAAGCAATCGGATTCCATCTTTGATTATATTGATGATTTTGAGTATTTGTTATCCTTGGTCCCTCGTTTGCCGGAGTCGCAAACTATTGGCTATTTCATTGCGGGTTTCAAAGAGGATGTCAAGCAACAAGTCCGTTTACATCGCCCTATTATGTGACACCCTGACCGGAGGCGGAAACGTCGAGGGCATCACGAAACATGGTAGAATGCAATAAGCACATGGTGATTAGATTTAAGTCGAAATATGATTAAGTTGATTTAGAGGATTGCATTCATATCCAAACAGTACTAACAAACAAACAACAAATTGTCCACAAAAGTCTTTGATTTTTATTTAGAAGCTAAAGCACTTGTCTTGCAATCCTATGTGATCCAAAGAAAAGCCAACTTCAAGCATCATTACCTGAAACATATGTTAAAAACAAATTAGGTCAACAAACGGTTGAGTGAATTCATAGTGTTTTATTTGATTTGGTAATAAACAATAATGTGATATGAAATAAAAGTTAACTTTGTGGCATTTGATATGTTTAAAACAATTGAATGAAACAAGTCCTGCTTGGTTAACATTCAAACCATTGTAGACTGAACACGGCATTGATCACCCAGACTTCCACAATGAATAACATGAACAACAACAACAACAACAACAATAGCAATAGACCATGAAGTCGGATGGGATGTCACCCCTATAGCGCTATAATGTACCGTTCGGCTTGATCGAAGTTAATGAATGTAATTTAAGCATCAAATAATCAAGCAATTGCAAAGAAACAATCAAGACAACCACAAAAATGTAAATGAATTTGTACCACATTATCACATATGTTTCACCCTGAAAATATTGTAACACAAAAATGGGGACTATGAACTCACCTTGCTTGTGAATCAAATTCCAAATAAGTATATAGGTAAGAGTTTTGCAGGAACAAGTCTTTCCACGCTACTCTATAAACATGCATGAAACAAACACATATGGAACATAGCATTAACAAGGGCAACACTGTGATTTTGTATAAACGGGTGACAAGGTTTTGTGTTGTACGATTTGACAATCTGTTTGGGGAACACTTGGTAATTTGATAAATTTGAGAAGCGTTTATATAATTACTAGATTATACAAATAACAAGTAAAATATTATTATTTGTACATTTAAACAAATAATATATACATATAAATAAATAATTATACTTTAAGTTTATATATATATATATATATATATATATATATCTTATAAAAAAAAATTATGTAAACAGTTTGTATAATTTAAGAGTTTAAAAGTATAACTCAAAAGTCCAAGTTTAATTACAGAATTTATAAATTATATTCAGTATTATCAAAACATATGTATTTTCAGAATAATGTGATAATTATACAAATTAATTATCTAACAATTAATTTAGGGCAGAATAATTAAAAATGATATTTTAATTATAAAACAAGTATAAATCAGATTAAAAATAATTATCATGGCAGAAAATAAATATGTTTTAAATAAACAGTATAATTAAAATGAAATAACTGGATAATTGTGTAAATAATTACCTAAATAATTATTTAAAGCAGAAAAATTAGAAATAATATTTTTTTAGATATTGTCATGCAATAATACAGATTTAAAATAAATATTATGGCCTTTAATTAATTTTACATAATATTCTGGAATTAAAAGAATAGTTGCACAAAAACTGATTTTATAAAGTTTATTATCTAAAAATAACATGCAAAATAATTAAACATGGTTTCTGATTTTTAATAATCTCAATATAACATGCATAAAATTATAAAAATAGTTTTTGGAAATAATTTACAATTCAGAATAATTAAATTATTACAATTAAACTTTATAAAATAAGAGATTTAACTGTTTTAATTATATAAATATCAAAACAGTTTCAAATATTAGTGACAAAAATATTTTTACAAAGTATACTGTTCAATATAATTAACATAAAAATTTCATAAATTAATTCTAAAAATTAGAATTAATATAATTATTTAAATCAGAACAGGTTTTAATTAAAATAAAATAGATTTATAAAAATTTTACAAACTTTTATATTTTTAATAAATACACCAATATGTCAGGAACATATGATAAAAATTTCGGATTTTATAACATTAACATCGAATTAATATGAATTAATTTGTAAACTGTTTTAAAATAAAAATTAAAATACCAAAAATGAATCTTCATCTTCCCCAATTAGCAGGTCAACAGAAGTCAACCGTTACGATTAGTCGATCAAACCAAGTTTATAATCAAATTAAACATTACAGTACATTTCATGATGGAAGATATACCTAATTATGATCGGAGACGGGTCCGGTAACGACCGGATCGTTGTTCCGGCTATGTCCGGCGACGGTAATATCCGGCGAAGATACAGTGGTGGACCAGAGGTTATTTACGGAGTTTTTGCGTGTTTTGGAAGGTGTAGTGGGTTCGTGAAGGTTGCAGGAATCATATAACGTGTTCAATTGATCCTCAAACAAACAGGTAATACCAATTCAGATTCCCACTTAAATTTTAAAAAGAATTTCCGATTTCGTAGACAGAATTGCATGTTTCGGTAAAATTGATGAGTTTGGACGGTTCATGATGTCGAGGAGAACAAGCAGGTGTGCATGTTTGATCAGTGTGCGTTTGTTTGTTTGTTAATGGATCGATTCCGGCGATACAAACGGTAGAATCCGGTTTGAAATGAAGTTTCAAGAATGGTCCCTAATGTTTCTGAATTATACTGAACAGGTCCCTCACTTTATAACTATAAAGTCTAACTGGGTTAGTTCTTAATACATGATTCCTTAATAAAAAGTCTAACTGAGTTACTTTTTCAGGTTAAATTATTTTCGAAAATATCACGAACAGTCCCTGGACTTGTTAACTGAACATGTTAACTGAGTTAATTGTTAAAATTGAATTCCTTTTATAAAACTTAACCCGGTTAGGGTTTTTAACTGAAAAAACAGTTTCAGAATGACAAGAATGGTCCCTAGACTTCAAGTTTCATAAAATGACCCAATGGTCCTTGGACTTTTAATTCAAAAAAATATATATGTTTATTTTATATAAAATATAAGTTTTCAAAATGTCATTTTAGACCCTAAACTTTTAAAAGTTTTGGATTTTATTTATAAAAAAATTTTCAAAAATGCCACAAAGGACCCTAAACTTTATGTTTTACAACATTTACATTTTTAACCCGAACATTTAAGTTTCAAAAATGACAACTTAGTCCCCGAACTTTATATTTTGTAAAATTAGTGACGGTTTTATCTACGGATTTAAAATCAGAGTTTTCAAGCAAGTTTCAAGGAATGACAATTGAGTCCCTTAACTTATACTTTAACAAAATGACATGTTAGGCCCTTGTAATTAATGTAGCCCGGTTTTTAGGTATGAAACTCAATTAAATTTGTAAATGTTCACATGTTTGGGCCGGTAAAACTTGTAAGAGCATGAAACAAAGCAAGTTGCATCTCAAAATACGATATGTGTATCAAACAAGTACATGTTTGAAAAACACGGTTGTTACAGTCTCCCCTACTTTAGAAAATTTCGTCCCGAAATTTATTCGAAAGAGACCGTAGAATGTAATGTAAATATTATGTAAACAAATGTGTGTACAAATAAGCAAATAATGGATAATTCATTTCCCAGTGGATATTTCTTCAGAAGCAAAAATGAATGGGTAATTCATTTTCTAGTGGATACTTAATCAGAAACGGAAATGAAGGATTAAACAAACGGATATTCATTTCCCAGTGGATAGCTCTTTCAGAAGCGAAAAATGAGTAGCTAGTTCATTTTTCCAGTGGATACTTCATCAGAGACGGAAATGAATATTTATGAAAAGCTTTTGTTTAAGTTAACACAAATGGGTCCGGGATAACATAAAATCCTCAAGTGACTTGGATAACGCTACGACAAATAATACAATAAGAACACTTATATATAGGAAGTACCAGCGGCGTATCCACCATGTTCTTATGATATTACAAGCGCCTTGTTATCTAATCTCTCTATATTTTATGCCATCACACTTAACAAGGCTCACTATGGTTTCCATGCATCGAACCTCATAATTATGTGTGCACCCATAATTACTTGACTCATTGCACAGTCTGCATAGCTTATTTTGCCAAGTGATAAATTATGGTCATGGTAAAAGAAAATTGCTTTGTTTCAACAATTGCAACAGTATGTGTGTATGAACTCTGAATATGAATAAGAGCATAGTATAAGTTTAAATCAAGTAAGCATCAATATAACACAACATTAATTGAATCAAACATATTTCACATTAGTAATGATAACATTGTTTGTTTTGCATACAACGAAAGCAAGTGTTTTGTTCAAGTGCAATGTTAATATGTATCACTTGTGGTTAAAATACAAAATACGATAGGATGTATGTGTTGAATAATTTAATCACAAAGAGAATCTAATATGATGTAAACAATTTACATTTGAAATAAGTCATGAAATGGATCAAATTCAGGCTCAAAATTATCAGGTATTACCCTTGGATATCTTACTATGAATCGCTTATTCGAGGGTATGGAAGATTCTACGAGGTTTTGGATAACATAATCTGGATCACACAAATACATAAAAAGGGAACACTTAAACACTTAATCACATAACAACAAAAGTTTTATTTATAAAAACATCAACAACTGTTTCATGGACCATGACGACAAGAGAAAATAATACATAAGGCTTGATTATTTCTAAACGGTGTTGTCTTCCAATTTGTCAGATGCTCATCCCTGCGCCGGATTCGCATTAGCAAGCTTTGGGCATTCCCTTTTGAAGTGGTTTGGGTCCCCACAGTTGAAACATGTACCCAAGGGAAATCGAGGAGCTTCCACAGGAGCTGGAGGAGCAGCTTGGTTTGGTGCAGCAGTTGAACGGCAAGTAGCTACCAAATGACCCATCTTTCCACATTTCGTACATTTCCGGCACTGAAGATGAGCTGCGTGATGATAGTTGCAGAGGTTGCAAAGGGGCGCCTTGCCAGTGTAAGGTTGTTTCTCAGGCTGAGGAGGAGCTGGGTCAGCAGGGGCAGGTGTAGCAATAGCGAAATTTTGAGCTGCCTTTCGCTTTTTAGCATTCCTTGACGATTGAGCCTCAGCGTTAGTTGTTTTGGTTGAGCTGGATGAACCCTTCGACGACGTGTTACCATCACCCTTACGAGTTAAGACCTTATCCTTGACCATAGCATCGGTAAGAGTAGCAGAAAGTTCGTATGCATCACGGATCGTGGCTGGTTTGCTCCCAGTCATAATGTGTTTGATGCAGCTAGGTAAACCATCAATGAACTTCTCAATAGTACGTTCAGGTGTCGTCAAGAGGTAGGGGCAGAGAATGCACAACTCTTCAAAACGGTCAATGTAGGCTCGGTTCTCCCCACTATTTTGCTTTAGGTTATGAAATTCATCCTCGAGTGCTCGCATCTCATTGCGAGGACAAAACTCTCTCATCATAAGAGCCCTCAATTCTTCCCAAGTTAAGGCTAGGGCATTTGCAACACCTCTGTCCCTCATAATACCGTTCCACCGTGTCAAAGCTCGTTTCAGAAAACAGCTGGTTGCAAATTCCACCTTGCGGGCTTCAGTACACTGACTGTGTCGGAAAGTGTTCTCGATGCTTTCAAACCATTGCAGAAGAGCAGTGGCACCTTCACTGCCAGAGTACTTAGCAGGATTACAGGAATTAAACTGCTTGAACGTGCAGGGAGGATTGGGATTGTTGTTTTGGGCAGCCTGGTTGAACTGGGCAAAGACATTGGGTAGTTGTGCAGCAAACTGCTGAGCAATCAGGGCAGCTAACTCAGCATTTTGATTATTATTCTGAGGCTGAGGACGTGGAGGCATCTATAAGAAGGAAAACATCTGATCAGAACGGGATACATTTAAATCAATTTAAAATCAATGAAGGCGAAAGAAAATACACAACAAGATGGACATCGTTTATTCCACGAATAAACAATATCAGCGACTAATCAAAGTAGTTGGGTCCTTATAACTTAATGAAGTCATGCTTTAGCCTATAAGTGGACACTCATCCCAAGAATTCCCAGGTAAGCACAACTGGTCTCGCGTCTGATGAGATATATACGAAGTGCTAGCCTTAGACAGAAAACTCAGAATACAGGCACCCACTCTTCCAGATTGCACGAGTTCGTTATTAGAGCCCAAGACTTTGACGAGAGTAAAAAATCAGAGGAGGTTTTGAAAAAAAAAATTAAATCACCTGAGGACAGATGATGAGTAATTTGTATAGTCTAAAAGTTAAACGAGAGAAATCCATCGTGACGAGGCTAGGGTTTCAAGAGTAAGAATAGAGGTAGAGACAAAGAAGCGGACAGAGTATCTAGTGGATATGGGTCCCAGGTAAGTTATAGTCTAGGTCAAAAGAAATTTCTAATAACCTAATTCCCTATAACCATGGCTCTGATACCATCCTGTGACACCCTGACCGGAGGCGGAAACGTCGAGGGCATCACGAAACATGGTAGAATGCAATAAGCACATGGTGATTAGATTTAAGTCGAAATATGATTAAGTTGATTTAGAGGATTGCATTCATATCCAAACAGTACTAACAAACAAATAACAAATTGTCCACAAAAGTCTTTGATTTTTATTTAGAAGCTAAAGCACTTGTCTTGCAATCCTATGTGATCCAAAGAAAAGCCAACTTCAAGCATCATTACCTGAAACATATGTTAAAAACAAATTGGGTCAACAAACGGTTGAGTGAATTCATAGTGTTTTATTTGATTTGGTAATAAACAATAATGTGATATGAAATAAAAGTTAACTTTGTGGCATTTGATATGTTTAAAACAATTGAATGAAACAAGTCCCGCTTGGTTAACATTCAAACCTTTGTAGACTGAACACGGCATTGATCACCCAGACTTCCACAATGAATAACATGAACAACAACAACAATAGACCATGAAGTCGGATGGGATGTCACCCCTATAGCGCTATAATGTACCGTTCGGCTTGATCGAAGTTAATGAATTTAATTTAAGCATCAAGTAATCAAGCAATTGCAAAGAAACAATCAAGACAACCACAAAAATGTAAATGAATTTGTACCATATTATCACATATGTTTCACCCCAAAAATATTGTAACACAAAAATGGGGACTATGAACTCACCTTGCTTGTGAATCAAATTCCAAATAAGTATATAGGTAAGAGTTTTGCAGGAACAAGTCTTTCCACGCTACTCTATAAACATGCATGAAACAAACACATATGGAACATAGCATTAACAAGGGCAACACTGTGATTTTGTATAAACGGGTGACAAGGTTTTGTGTTGTACGATTTGACAATCTGTTTGGGGAACACTTGGTAATTTGATAAATTTGAGAAGCGTTTATATAATTACTAGAATATACAAATAACAAGTAAAATATTATTATTTGTACATTTAAACAAATAATATATACATATAAACAAATAATTATACTTTAAGTTTATTTATATATATCTTGTAAAGAAAATTATGTAAACAGTTTGTATAATTTAAGAGTTTAAAAATATAACTCAAAAGTCCAAGTTTAATTACAGAATTTATAAATTATATTCAGTATTATCAAAACATATGTATTTTCAGAATAATGTGATAATTATACAAATTAATTATCTAACAATTAATTTAGGGCAGAATAATTAAAAATGATATTTTAATTATAAAACAAGTATAAATCAGATTAAAAATAATTATCATGGCAGAAAATAAATATGTTTTAAATAAACAGTATAATTAAAATGAAATAACTGGACAATTGTGTAAATAATTACCTAAATAATTATTTAAAGCAGAAAAATTATAAATAATATTTTTTTAGATATTGTCATGCAATAATACAGATTTAAAATAAATATTATGGCCTTTAATTAATTTTACATAATATTCTGGAATTAAAAGAATAGTTGCACAAAAACTGATTTTATAAAGTTTATTATCTAAAAATAACATGCAAAATAATTAAACATGGTTTCTGATTTTTAATAATCTCAATATAACATGCATAAAATTATAAAAATAGTTTTTGGAAATAATTTACAATTCAGAATAATTAAATTATTACAATTAAACTTTATAAAATAAGAGATTTAACTGTTTTAATTATATAAATATCAAAACAGTTTCAAATATTAGTGACAAAAATATTTTTACAAAGTATACTGTTCAATATAATTAACATAAAAATTTCATAAATTAATTCTAAAAATTCGAATTAATATAATTATTTAAATCAGAACAGGTTTTAATTAAAATAAAATAGATTTATAAAAATTTTACAAACTTTTATATTTTTAATAAATACACCAATATGTCAGGAACATATGATAAAAATTTCGGATTTTATAACATTAACATCGAATTAATATGAATTAATTTGTAAACTGTTTTAAAATAAAAATTAAAATACCAAAAATGAATCTTCATCTTCCCCAATTAGCAGGTCAACAGAAGTCAACCGTTACGATTAGTCGATCAAACCAAGTTTATAATCAAATTAAACATTACAGTACATTGCATGATGGAAGATATACCTAATTATGATCGGAGACGGGTCTGGTAACGACCGGATCGTTGTTCCGGCTATGTCCGGCGACTGTAATATCCGGCGAAGATACAGTGGTGGACCAGAGGTTATTTACGGAGTTTTTGCGTGTTTTGGAAGGTGTAGTGGGTTCGTGAAGGTTGCAGGAATCATATAACGTGTTCAATTGATCCTCAAACAAACAGGTAATACCAATTCAGATTCCCACTTAAATTTTAAAAAGAATTTCCGATTTCGTAGACAGAATTGCATGTTTCGGTAAAATTGATGAGTTTGGACGGTTCATGATGTCGAGGAGAACAAGCAGGTGTGCATGTTTGATCAGTGTGCGTTTGTTTGTTTGTTAATGGATCGATTCCGGCGATACAAACGGTAGAATCCGGTTTGAAATGAAGTTTCAAGAATGGTCCCTAATGTTTCTGAATTATACTGAACAGGTCCCTCAGTTTATAACTATAAAGTCTAACTGGGTTAGTTCTTAATACATGATTCCTTAATAAAAAGTCTAACTGAGTTACTTTTTCAGGTTAAATCATTTTCGAAAATATCACGAACAGTCCCTGGACTTGTTAACTGAACATGTTAACTGAGTTAATTGTTAAAATTGAATTCCTTTTATAAAACTTAACCCGGTTAGGGTTTTTAACTGAAAAAACAGTTTCAGAATGACAAGAATGGTCCCTAGACTTCAAGTTTCATAAAATGACCCAATGGTCCTTGGACTTTTAATTCAAAAAAATATATATGTTTATTTTATATAAAATATAAGTTTTCAAAATGTCATTTTAGACCCTAAACTTTTAAAAGTTTTGGATTTTATTTATAAATTTTTTTTCAAAAATGTCACAAAGGACCCCAAACTTTATGTTTTACAACATTTACATTTTTAACCCGAACATTTAAGTTTCAAAAATGACAACTTAGTCCCCGAACTTTATATTTTGTAAAATTAGTGACGGTTTTATCTACGGATTTAAAATCAGAGTTTTCAAGCAAGTTTCAAGGAATGACAATTGAGTCCCTTAACTTATACTTTAACAAAATGACATGTTAGGCCCTTGTAATTAATGTAGCTCGGTTTTTAGGTATGAAACTCAATTAAATTTGTAAATGTTCACATGTTTGGGCCGGTAAAACTTGTAAGAGCATGAAACAAAGCAAGTTGCATCTCAAAATACGATATGTGTATCAAACAAGTACATGTTTGAAAAACAAGGTTGTTACATATTACTTGTATGGATGCTATGTATTTGGCTAAAGATGTGGAGTTGATGCTTCGGCCATCCAAATCCGGTTCGTTAATATCTCGTTTTCGGTATTTGTCACATACCGGGCTGCCTTCTATGGATTCGGGGATCAACCATCGTGTTTGGGGTACCACAGGATTTAAAAGTGTTGGAAATGATGGGACTGCAAATGTGCAAGGGGGTGTCAATGATCAAGGCATTCGTTCCTTATCTCGTGTCGAGTGGGAGGATCGGAAAAAGAAGGGCTTGTGTTTTAAATGTGGACAGGTTTACAGTCCTAGCCACAAGTGTCCGGCAGGTAGTCTTCGTGTCTTACTACTTGGGGATGATGAATGGGATGAAAGGGACGAGCTGATTTTGCATTCGGATGAGGGTCTTCTTCAAGTTGGGGGCTCTATTCACAAGCCTTGAGGACAAGTCTTGGCTTATGGAGGGAGTATTGATAGAAATTACATACGTATTAGTATATTGTAATAGTGTAAGGGGGATTAGTGTAATTACTTTTCTATAAATAAGGCATTAGTCATTAGTAAAGGGGAGGAGAGAAATTAGTAAGTTGTTAGGCTCATTCTTATGCATTGAGAAGGGCATAGCCCTGGCCACTTTGGTGGTTATTATTTTGTGTTGTCTTCTTCAATCTATCAATATAGTTACATATTTTGCTTTCATCATCTCTATTCAATTCAGTCTCTATCATGTTTCCTACGGATACGTTTAAAAAATAAAAAAAAAAACAAAAAATACTTGCTTTTTCCTGCTGAAAAATGCATAATGATAAATATGATTCGGAACATAAATTAAAAAAAAACAAATAACATAAATTCGAAGCACATTTAAATTACAAAATCGCCATTATTCACTAATGAATGCTAATCGTGGCTCCTCCAAAATCCAGCACGCGCGAATCCGTTACAGCTTCGGTGCAATTCTTTAATATAGCATGTAGAGTTTTAACAACTTAAAATTAGTATCCAAGATAACATATCGGTATCAAATTGTTTTCTATCTTTAAAAGCGCATTAACTGTAAAGATTGAAGAAGCAGCAGCAACAACAGGGGTGGTTGCATGACTACCAGCTGGCAATGGAGAAGAAGATAAGATTGTACTGGCTTTTGGAGTTGGGTCTTCGACTATGTAAAAACCATTCCAATATGTACTTATCTCAAACATGCTATTACCCAATGTGCTCTATTTTGGTTTACATTTGGATAGGTTCTTAAATATTTATGCCTTAAAAGTTTATAGCAAGAAACAAGGATAATTAGGGGGGGGGGCAATCCTGACCCTAATGCATCAATATGGGTCTTTTATAATCTGTTATGGGTGGTTTTGGGTAACCCTTTTATAGTTAAAGGGTTAGACCGGGTCACTTAAAAGACGCAAAAACTAATCTACGGGTCAAATTGGGTTGGCAAAGTTAATCCACGGGTCATTTAGGGTTGCGAAACAAACCACGGGTGAACAAAATCCCACGTTGATCTGATGATTCAAATATCGAGCAATAAGTTTCCGGGCGGATTTCACTAGTCAACAATTTCTCAGCAGGTATGTGGAACTCCTATAGATGTTTACTCTTAATCTGCAATTTTCAATTCGTAATCTGTAATTTTCTACTCGTAATCTTTCTGTGTATGTTTTCTACTTGTAATGTGGTATTTATAACTTTTGGGTATGCTGATGTGGCAGAGTTAGTTATGGCCGAACCTGTCGTTATTAGACAGTTAGAGTTGTGGGCCCCAGGTTAGTTAGAGATGATCCTTTATATCGATCGTGCCTCTTTGAGCTTTCCTTTCTTACCAAAATGGATAACTCCCTTCCAAGGAGATACCTTGAGAAGTACTTGATCACCACCATTAAACTCCAACGGTTTGCGACGTTTATCAGCGTAGCTCTTTTGTCTGCTTCTAGCCTTGAGGAGATTGTCGTGGATTTTTAGGATCTTATCCGTTGTTTCTTGAATAAGCTTAGGGCCAGTGAATTGTGCGTCTCCAATTTCATGCCAACAAATAGGCGAACGACACTTATGACTATAGAATGCTTTAAAAGGAGCCATTTGTATACTGGAGTGATAGCTGTTGTGTATGAGAACTCTATCAACGGTAAATGTACATCCCAATTTCCACCAAAGTCAATTACACATGAACGAAGCATGTCTTCGAGGGTTTGGATAGTACGTTTGGTCTGCACATCCGTTTGAGGATGAAAGGCCGTACTAAGATTAAGGTGGGTACCCATAGCGGTTTGAAATGTTTGCCAAAGATGAGAAGTTAAACGACCATCGCGGTCTGAATGATGTCAATGGGGATACCGTGACGACAAATGACTTCATCCGTGTAGATACGAGTTAATTTCTCAACTTTGTAATCTTCACGAATGAGGAGGAAGTGAGCGGATTTGGTCAAACGGTCGATGATCACCCAAATGCTATCATGACCTGAAGAAGTGCGAGGGAGTTTGGCTAGGAAATCCATGGCAATGCTCTCTCATTTCCAGACTGGGATTTCTGGTTGTTTGAGTAAACCAGAAAGACGTTGATATTCAGCTTTCAGTTTTGAGCACTAAGACACTTTGAAAAAAAAAGGTGGCGATATCCTTCTTCATACCAGGCTTCATCTTGTTATACATGTTCTCCTTGTTTCCTGACGAATATTGGGCTTCACGAAGACCGTGGTACATCTTGTCGGCGCTTGGATGAATAGAGTATCGTGATTTGTGTGCTTCCTTCATTATGAGCTCACGAAGTTCATCACAGTTTGGAATCCAAACACGATCGAGGTAGTAGAGGATTCCATCGGATTTAGTCACAAGTTGGTTTTCAGCACCACACTTCATCTCGTTATATATGTTCTCCTTGTTGCCTGACGAATATTGGGCTTCACGAATACAAGTACGGATCGCCACGATACACTATAATACGGATCGCCGATCGCCACGATACGCGTACAATACTTACGATAAAAAAATAATAAAGATGTGATACGATACGCCACGATACGCTATAATACGATACTTAATGATAAAAAAATAATAAAGATGTGATACGATACGCCACGATACGCTATAACACGATATTAAGTTAAAAATGTGATACGATACGTCACGATATACTATAATACTATACGCGATGATAAAAAAATAATAAAGATGTTAAAACTCACCAAAACAAAAATAACCACCAATAAACACCAATAACCAAACCCAAAACCCAAAAAACCAAACACAACAAACCAAAATTCAAACCTCAAAAAACCAGGGCCTACACCTGTCAGTCTTCCATGTCTTAACTTTATCTAATACGGATCATACAGGGCTCTACGATCCGTATTGAATTGTCAAAGTGTGCGAATAGAGAGCCGGTATGCCAATAGAAAACCCCTTATACATAAGAGGCTCCAATCCTTCATAAATTTTATGCCCCCACTTACTACAATACTTTTGGTGTGAAAGTATGAGCTTTTGTTCTTGTTACTTTCGGTGTGAAAGTATAACCTTTTGTTTTAGTTTATAAGTTTCCCTGAAGAAAATGTAAAGCAGTTACTTTAACTTTATCTCGTTGCGGAGTAAATTCCCTTGGATATTTTTTGATATTTTAAGAAGACTTTTGACATTTTAAGGGCTTTATAATTATAATCTTCTTTCCCCTTCCCCTCAGCTTCACTTCAGAGCCTCTTTGAGTTTAAAGATTTCACAACCTCTTCTTAAATTAAACTATAAATGGCTTCTACTTCTTCTTCTTCTTCTTCATCTACATCTGCCCCAACAACCTCTTCTTACGAGTACGATGTCTTCCTCAGTTTCAGAGGTGAAGACACTCGTCATTCTTTTACGGACCATCTTTATAAGGCCTTACATCAAGCCGGGATCAGGACTTTCAGGGACGATGATGAAATCCGTGAAGGTCAACAACTGAAGCCAGAAATCGAGAGATCAATAACAACTTCTCGAGCTTCAATAATTGTAATATCAAACAACTTTGCAAACTCAACATGGTGCCTTGATGAGCTTTCCTTGATCCTCCAGCAAAGGAGGAATGCCGGTCATTTGGTTTTCCCTGTGTTTTACGGCGGCGTCGATCCTTCGGATGTCAGGAACCAGCGAGGAAGCTTCACCATTGAAGCGAAAGAAGGTTCAAAATGGACGGAGGATAACGTGATTCGGTGGAAGGAAGCCCTAACAGAGGTTGCCGATTTGAAGGGGATGATGGTTGTTTCAGGGTATGTATGCTTCATTACTATATATAAACACTTGTTACTGCTACTTTAGTTGTGATTAGCAAATTTAGGATTTTAATGGCCCATCCCATTCTATTTATAATGAGTATAACTGTCAAAACAAGTTAAGTAAATCTCAAAATGAAAAAAAAAAAAAACATGTGAAATGGGTGCTGGCCAGAGCATGCTATATTTTCTTTAATGATAAAATAAGTCACAAAATGAATAAAAAATGTTACATTGGTTAAATAAATCTCAAGATAAATTAAGAGTAAGCCTAGCAAACTGGATGGGTCGGGCTGGTTCATGTGATGAGTCAAAACTGGTTGTTGCCGATCCGAAACAGGTTTGGAGCAAACAAGTTCGGATCAAACGGGACGTTTAAAAAAGGTATCAATTCAGGTCAATATGGCTTGAGGTGAAAAAAAAGTTGCGCTGAAATGAATTGTTTTATAAAATCATGGTCATCATACTTAGTATATCCCACCAATAGCAAAGCTAAGGTAGGGTCTGAGGAGGGTGAGAAGTAGCCAGCCTTACTACCTCTACCCTGTAGGAATAGAGAGACTGCTTCCAATGAGACACCCGGCTCAATAGTAGTTTTGCATCAAGCCTTGAGACAAACTCCGATTAGTGCATGTACCCTCTTGTCTTTCGGCTATCAACGCCACCACATGATGCATGATTAACCATCCCCCTCTTTAACGTTATTTTCACAAAATTAGTAAAATAACGTTAAAATTAGTGCACTTTCACTTTTGCCCCCGAGCGCCCACACATTTATACATTATATGGGCATACCGCAAGCGGGGCGTAAAAAAATCCCAAAATAGGTTGACCCGCTATATTGTTTATGGTTGCTAGTGGCGATGGTGTAGGCAGAGGTATGGTGGTGGATACAAAGGCGGTGGTGAGAGGTGGAGGCTGCAAAAACAACTTTCGGTTGTGGATTGTGGTGATGTTGTGTTGGTGGTTGCGCCGACAACATAGCGGTCAATGGCAGTGGAAGTGGCACCCAGAACGAGTAGGTGGTGGAGGAATAATGGTCATGGGTGATGCTAATCCATTTGTACCCTTTTTAAGTTAGTAACTTTTATGATAGCTTTCTGTTTGACGCGTCTTGTTGCGTGCCGGATTCGAGATCGGCAGCGAATCTCCCAAATTAACAAAAAGTACGTAACCTTTTTTTTTGAACGACCAACAAATTCAGTTTTATTCAAATTAGCCGCCGGATTAACATTGTGTTAAACCGAACGACATGCACCGATTACATCATACACCCATGCATATCAAATCAAAATTACACCCTTTCTCCCACGTTAAACTAAACGTTTTTGACCGGTTTTTATACCAAAGAAAACCCAATGCTCTTATATCGTTCTTGATATGCTCCAGATTGGGCTAGGAGCCTCTGAAGATGGCCTCATTTCTACTCCTCCATATACACCAGATGGCGGCTTGGACTACCAAGTAAACTACCTTCCTCCATTTATCCGAACCTCTTGCTTTCTTGTGGTAACTGATCAAATCCGCCACCCCGAACATGAAGAAGCCATGGAGTCTGCACCAGCTAGCAACAAAGTCCCACACTGCTTGAGACATTCCTCACGAGACAAAAAGGTGTTCAGCCGTCTCCCGTTGAAACCCGCATAAGCTGCACAAACTCGATCCGACTTGCACCCCTCTTTTCTCCAGATTATCCACTGTTGGCAGCCTATTTAAGCTTCGCCTCCACACAATGAAATTCACTTTTACAGGCACCAAGTTATTCCAATCGAAACCATTCCCCAAATCTTCAAAGGAGGCCGCTTGCAGCTGTTTTTTTTACACTGCATACCGAAAATGCCCCTGAGGAATCTAGCGACCATGCCCAGCTGTCTTGACCTGATAGACCACTTATCCCTGCAATCATCCCATAGAGAGCAGCCAATTCGTTAGCCGATGTTGGTTGACGCGTCCAATTGAACGATGTACAAAATACACCACTCGACACCCCATACCTTTCAGCAACCGTCGCCTGTTTCTTCTTCTCTAAACCGAATAACGATGGGAATTTTCGGCATAATGGCTCATCAAAGGTCCACCAGTCATTTTCATTCAACTAAGGAACTTAAATACAAATTATGGAAACATAAAACATAGGAAAATGGGATAATGCAAACTGGAAAAGTGTAGAACGTGGGAACATGAAAACGTGAAATAAATAACGGAATTAAAATGTAAACGTGCGGCAGAGCTGGCAGGAAGTAATCGTGGGTTTTCCGGATCAATTCGGGTAGACCGTATCACGTTTACTAACTTGAGTAGGCACAAATTAACCAATTGACTAGTTTAAGGTGATCGAAAGGAACCCTATTGATTTTTTATACCCAAACCTATCCATTCTTTTAATAACGGGTCGAGATTGCCATCTATAATAAAGAGATAATGAAAAACTATACACCGTCACATTTGGTAGTTGCGGCTGATGGGGGTGGTGGCAAGGACAGTGGTGGAAGTACAGGCGGTGACTTGTGATGGTGGTGGCAAGGACGGCGGTGGAAGTAGAGGGGGCGACAGTGGTAACAAAGGAGACAACAGTGGGAGATGGCGGCTGTCATTGGTAATGGTTTGCTGACCCATTTGCACCCGCTATAACTATAAGTTATAAAGTTTTTTATGAGCACCCAGTTTGCTAAAAGCTATGTTACTTTGCGCAATTTGATGGCTCTTTTCATAGTAGAGTTTTGAAAACTTTTTTATTTACATAGTAAACAATACAATTTTAATGTAAACAAATGTAATGAATTAAGCAGCCACATTGACGCCAGTAGGGCGAACATTGTTCAGTTTTTCATATTACATTACGTCTTTTGTCAGAATGAATGTACATTTTATATGTACACTTTGGTTGATCATTTCTGGTGGTTTTAATCAGATTTCATGAATTACATTCTTAATAGTTTTGGGTCTTGCTCTAAATGTGATCCTTTTCCTTTCCAGGTCTGAAACGGCCTTCATTGCTGATATTGTTCAAAAAGTTTACTGTGAACTAGATTTGAAACTCCTTAGCACTCCGACTGGTCTAACTGGAATAGAGACTCGGGGCAGAGATATTAATTCCTGGTTGAGATCTGAGCAGCCTGATCATCCTGTTCTAGCAATTTGCGGTATGGGAGGAAGTGGCAAGACAACACTTGCCAAATACATTTATAACTTAAACAAGCAAAACTTTGAATGCAGCAGTTTTCTTGAAGGGATTGAGAATCAACCTGCTGTATTGCATTGTTTACAGAAACAACTTCTCAGAGATGTTTCAGGAAATAACATAATGATATCTAATGTTTCTGAAGGAACATATCAGATCGAAAAGGTTATAGAAAGAAAAAGGGTGCTTATTGTTATTGATGACATCGATGACAAAGATACACTAAACACTTTAGTTGGAACAAAGGTTTTACATACACAAAGCAAAATCATTATAACAACAAGGCATCTAAGCATACATACATGGGTCGGGTCCATGTCTTCTGGGTGCCATGTCCACAAAATCGAATTGTTAAATGTTCATGAATCAGTGGAGCTATTAAGTTATCATGCCTTTGGATGTAAGGTTCCTATGAAAGGTTTTAAGGAGCTTGCAATACAGTTAGCAAAATATTGTGAAGGGAATCCGCTAGCTCTCAAGGTATTGGGTTCTTCTCTATCTGAAGGCCAGGGGACAAGAATTGAAACATGGAGAAGTACAATGAATTCACTAAATTCTTTGAAAGGAGATATTAATCATAAAATCCAAGGTGTACTACAAAAGAGTTTTGATACATTGCCATGTGAGAGTCACCGAGAGTTGTTTCTCCATATTGCTTGTTTGTTTCTTGGTGAATTTGCAGATGACGTGGAAAGCATTTTGGAGGATGACTATCATGCAGAATCTGGGATTGTGACCCCATTAACAGATGCCTTGTTACTGATCCAAGAGTTAGTGGTTACAAACTGGCAATGCATAAACTCCTACAAGATATGGCAAGAAATATAGTTCGTAAGGATTCCAAAGATCCTGCAGAACATAGTAGAGTTTGGCGTGATGATGAATGTAAAACTTTGTTGAGGAACGGAGATGTAAGATGCTTCTTGCGTTTATCTTTATGCTCATTGTCCATTTCACAACCTTTCATGTCTTTCTCTGTTAGGGTTCCAAGAAAATTGAAGGCCTGGTGTTGAAGATGCGAGAGGCTCAGGAAGGGATGAGATCAGAGGTAAGTCTATTAAGTAAATTAGAGTTCCATACTTGGCAAGAATTACAAGAATTTCCCAATACCATAATTGTCACAAATCAATATAGTTGTCTTCTTGACCAAATTTGAGCAGTTATTTTAGTGAAATTAAATAAAAAGTAAATTTATGTTCTTCCCCGGTCTTTTAACGAAATTGGCCATACTGCTCGAGAACCACCAAAATAAGCAATTAATTATAAGAATTTTTTCACCTGTGTGTAGACTTAACCACCATAATGGTTGATTGGCTAATTGCAAATCAACGTGAATAAGATGATTGATATTATTGAATGATAAAAAGAAGAGAAAGCAATACAATATATAGGCCTAGGTAACCTAGATAAAGTAGGAGATAAAATAGGAAGGGAAAATATTAAACATATTAAACAATTATTCTATCGATATATTCTAATATTCCCCCGCAAGTTCAGGGCGGTTAGCAATCTGCAACTTGGATCTGAGAAACTCAAAACTTTTGTGACGCCAAGGGCTTTGTAAAGATATCGGCAATTTGGTCCTCTGTTGAAATGAAGTTGACTTTGAGATGACCCTGTGTGACCTGTTCATGAACAAAATGATAATCAACCTCGACATGCTTAGTACGAGCATGAAACACAGGGTTGGCTGTAAGATATGTTGCACCAAGATTGTCACACCAAAGTATTGGTGCTTCACTATTCAACTCGAGCTCACGAAGGAGAGACTTTAGCCAAAGTAATTCTGCAACTGTGTCTGCAATAGCCTTATATTCTGATTTTGTCGAGGAGCGAGAGACGGTTTGCTATTTGCGAGCAGACCAAGAGATGAGGTTTGAGCCTAAGTAGATGGCAAATCCCCCTGTGGAGCGACGGTCAACTGGACAACCAGCCCAGTCAGAATCGGAGAAGGCTTGGAGCTGAAAACATGTATCATGACGGAACCAAAGCCCCAAGTGCGACGTGCCCTTCAAATATCGCAAGATCCGTTTAACGGCAGCCCAGTGATTTTCAGTAGGGGCATGCATGAATTGGCAAACCCGATTTACTGCAAAAGCAATATCAGGACGAGAAAGGGTAGCATACTGGAGTGCTCCAACAGTTTGCATGTATCGAGACAGATCATCCAAAGGCAGACTGTCATCAGGAAGTAAAACAGTGGAAGGGCTCATGGGAGTGGAAATAGGTTTGCAATCAGCTAGACCTACCGGATGTAGGATATCACCAATATACTTCCGTTGGGATAGAATTAAATATGAGTTCTTGTGAACAAGTTCTACTCCGAGAAAATAGTGTAATTGCCCCAAATCTTTTAGTGCAAAAAGAGAATCAAGACGAGTAATAAGCTGAGTTATCGTGGCTGGATTATTACCCGTGATGATAATATCATCAACATACACAAGATCACCGTGCAGAAAATCGGTCTGAATATCCAACTGTCGCAAGGGCCACTGGTTAGTTACAACCAAGGACAAAATGGTCCGGATGGTAGCAGGTTTGATAACAGGACTAAACGTCTCATGATAGTCCACACCATGCTGTTGATGGAAGCCTTTTGCAACAAGGCGAGCTTTATTCCTGCTAATCTTACCGTTTTCATCAGTTTTTAATCTGTAGACCCATTTACAATCAACAATGTTAGAAATGGCACAAGGGGCACAAGTGTTCACGTTCCATTCTTATGAAGTGCGTCCCTCGGACATAGCATGACGCCATTCAGCATACTTATTAGCAATGGTAAAACTGGTGGGTTCAACAGGTAGGATGGATGAGGTGATAGCCGTGTAGGCGGCTGGGTTATACCGGTCAGGTTGTTTGGGGTATGGCCGAAGATTTGAGGGGCGAGATCGAGTAGTGGATGGGTTTTGAGTCGTGTTTTGGGTTGTGTTTTGTGGGGCGGTGGATTGATGGTGGGGCTCAGTTGGAATTGGAGCGGAGGTAGGCGGGGCCGTAGGTGGAGTGCGTGAGGTTGGTGGAGGTGGAGTAGGTGGAGCCGGTTGGGTAGGAGGGATGGGGGGCTTGGTGGCAAAGCCGGGTGGTGGGTTAGGGAAGATGGAAATATATGGTGAAGTAGATGGTGGAGAGGGATTGGGTGTTGGTGAGGGTGAGGGTTGGTAAGGAAACACATGTTCATTAAAGCGAACATGGCGTGCAATATAAATGCGTTCGGTGAGAGGGTCAAAGCACAGATAGCCATGGTGGGAGAGGCTATAGCCAAGAAAGACACAAGGGGTTGAACAGAAATCGACTTTGTGTCGATTGTAAGGACGAAGGTAAGGAAAGCATTAAGAGCCAAAGACTCCAAGGAAGGAGTAATCGGGTTTTCGATGAAAAATATGTTCAAAAGGGGACTTATGAGAAGAGACACGTGACGGAAGCCGATTTATAAGATAAACGTCTGTTTCGAAAGCGAAGATCCAGAAGCGTTGAGGAAGGCTCGATTGAGCCATTAAGGAGAGGCCCGTTTCAACAACGTGCCGATGGCGTCGTTCAACGAATCCATTTTGCTTACTGGTGTGAGGGCAAGAACGACGATGGATGATGCCAAGGTTGCGACACAGATTGGTGAGAGTTCGAAATTCAAAATTCACCCCCCCCCAATCGGATTGAATGCATTTTAATTTTGTGGTGAATTATCGTTCAGTCATAGTGATGAAAATGGTTAAGATAGTGCAAACATCAGATTTTTGGGTTAGCGGATAAATCCACATATAACGAGTGTGGTGATCAACACATAACAAAAAATAACGGTGACCGTCAAGAGACGGTGAAGGAGAAGGACCCCAAACATCACAACACACAAGATCCAAAATATTATGACTTTTAAAAGTAGAATCAGGTAAATGCAATTTAGAGGACTTTCCCATTTGACAAGAGGAACATAAATTACTAGAAAGTTTATTCGATCCAGGTAAAGAACAATGAGAAACAATGAAATTAAAGACTTGAGCATGAGGATGTCCTAGACGTTGATGCCAAATGTCCGAAGAAGCTTTGACAGCAGTGAAGGCAACCTTGGGTAGAGACTTGAGTTGTGGAAGGCGGATAGAGTATAATCCCTGGTCACTGGGACCTGTTAGGAGGGAAGTGCGTGTAGACTCGTCCTTCACAACAAAATAAGCAGAGTGAAATTCAAAGAAAACATCATTGTCCAGACATAATTTTTGAACAGATAACAGGTTTTGTTTGAGTTTAGGAACATGAAGAATATCTGAAAGTTTAAAGGTTTTGTTTGGGGAATAAATTTTGGATGAGCCAATGTGAAAAATAGGTATAGAATTACCATTGACAACAAGTAAGAAATCGTTACCATAATATGCCTCGGAGTTGTCCAAGCTTGATAAGTCCGGAGTGGCGTGATGAGTGGCTCTAGTGTCAGGCTTCCAAGCACTCCCAAAGGATGAAGCGGCATCCGAAAAGGCTGAAAAATTGGCCTGAGGTGAGGGCCGAGATTGCTGATTTTGCTGAGTTGACACTGAGACGGCAGATAACCAATCCCGCAACAATTGCAATGACCGTAGACGGTGTTCTGAGTTGAAGCCCATGAAAATTGTTGAGTGCCACCATTAGTTGCAGAATGGGGAGTGTAGGAGCCACGGGAGTTGCCTCGAGAATAACCACGATTGTTGCGTCCACCACGGTTGTTGTTGGAGGCGCGAGAGCCAAAATAAGCTTGGGGACGGTTGGAAAAAGATGGATTTAGCCGTTGTCCCAAATGAGCAGCCATCAATTGAAGGCTTTGGAGTTGTTGCTGGAGCTGTTCCACATTCGGCTGTGGTGAAAAAGAGGGGGCAGCAGCCATGTAGGGCTGTGGAGCTACAAATTGTGGAGTAGATGAAGAGGCAGCAGCAGCGAGCATGGCCTGTGGGTTAGGATTCATCAGTTTGGTGACCACAAAGTCATGATCACATAGTAATCCATGAATTTCATGAAACGTAACAGGCGGTTTGCGACCCAGAAGACTTCCTTTGAGACCATTGTACTCGTCTCGTAATCCTGCAAGAGTTAACATAACAAGGTCTTTGTCGGTGACCGGTTCTCCAATATTGGCAAGCGCGTTATCATATTCTTTTGCGCGGCATAGGTAATCAATGGGCTTCTCATCGCCATTCATGGTAATCCGAAGAAGTTGACTTTTTAACGTGAATTCATGAGATGCCGTGACAGGAGCATAAGCCTGTTCCAAAGATAACCAAACTTCACGGGAAGTTTTGCCCTTAACGTGCTGATAAGACTCTTCAGAAACAGTAGAAATAAGAAGCGTCCGAATATGAGCGTCATTGGAGATCCAAGGAAGATAACTAGGGTTATCAGTGGTTGTCGTGGCAACAGTTACAGTCTTTTCTGGGCAGGGAATAGTTCCGTCAACATAACCGAAAAGGTTATGTGATGTTAAAAAGGACTCGATCATGGAGCGCCAATAGCCGTAGTTCGTAGGTTTGAGGGTGAAGGGGAATTTGTGAGAGTTGTGGGTCGTCTTTTCTTGATTGGAGAACATGATAATCACTGCCATTGAAAAGGAATTGAGTATTTGAGTTTGGTTGTGACCGGAGGTTATGTCGGCAGAAAAGAAGCAGCGGCAGTAGGTGCGGCAGCAGGTTACGACAGTTTTAGGGTTGAGAGGAAAAAAATATTGGAGCTGATTTGGCTCTGATACCAAATCAACGTGAATAAGATGATTGATATTATTGAATGATAAAAAGAAGAGAAAGCAATACAATATATAGGCCTAGGTAACCTATAGATAAAATAGGAGATAAAATAGGAAGGGAAAATATTAAACATATTAAACAATTATTCTATCGATATATTCTAATTTTGCAATACAAATTGACATCTGATTGAGCTATAATGACACAAAATGGTATGAATATGATTTTGTTCACTCTTTCTTGTTCATAAAAACATGATTCATTCCAAACCCATTAAATTGAAAAAAGAAACAGTTTTGAGATTTCCTCGCCTGTTTGTCTTTGAAAGAAAATTGTTATTTTATTTGTTTTGTGGTTAACGATCAATTATTACGTTTTGCCTGTCATTCCTCAAATTGTTCATACATATTATGAGGACTAAAGAATATATTGCTACTGCAGTTTTTTAAGTACATTCAATTGGTTAGGGCCAGACACAATAGATTTCAGTTAGGGAAATATTAATATATTGCTTTTTTTTGTATACGTTTTCTTCATCCTCCAATGGTAGCGAAATATTATTTACCTAGTGATCATTATAAGGCATACTGAATTTGCAGGCATTTAAGACAAGTTCCCTTATAAAGATGAAGAACCTAAAATTTCTCCATCTTGATAATGTGAAACTCACCGGGACCTACAAGAATTTTCCAGATCTAAGATGGTTGAAGTGGAAAGAATGTTATCTGAAAACAATACCTTCAGGCCTATTAACAAACTGCTTGGTGGTATTACGAATGAAATTAGGAGATTTGGAAGAGTTCAACCCACCCATGGTACAAGGAATTCAGTCTTCTGTTTATCACTTTACCTTTTAGCTTCTCAGTGTTAGACAATCTTCATTTGCATGCACAATGATATATTCAACTTGTTATTCGTGGAACAGGTTCTTAATTCGCTCAAGGTTCTAGATCTCTCTTGGTCTTACAAACTTGTCAGCATCTGCAATCTCCACCGACTCCCTAAACTTGTGGTTTTGGACCTTGCTGGCTGTATCAGTTTGAGTCATGTTTGTAAAACCATAGGATACCTTAAGAATCTTTCCTTCTTGAGCTTGTCAGGGTGCACTAGGCTGTGGAAGGCTTTATCGAATCAGAAGTGTGTAAATTTACTGGAAAGGCTAAAAGCTTTATGTATTTGTGGTGGAACTCCAGAACAGCCTTTGTTTGCCTTACCCCAATCATTATCTACATTGTACTTATTTTACAATTCATTTGAGATCCTGCCACATTACGTTGACCTTAAAATGCTTCAGTCGCTTTACTTGAGTTGTTGTCCAAACCTCAAGTCTCTATCATGTCTCCCAATTACACTAAAGGGGCTGTATGTAGATTGGTGTACATCGCTGGAGAATATAACATTCCAATCAGCTCGTTTCACACTGCGGGAGTTTTGTTATGAAGGTTGTTTTAAACTGTTTGAGATTGAAGGCCTTTTTAAGTTAGTATCCGTAGAAAAACTTGATGAAGCAGAATTGGGACATATGCAATGGATTAAAGCGTATAAAGATCATAAGGTGGACCTGGTTGGTGATGAGATTACTAAAGGCAGAACTTGGAATATCCAGGTTATCTCTTTCTCAGTTTCTCACAATGTTTAGTATATGATGAAGTAATTGAGTTTTGTGTGTAATATATATATAGATGTTGTATGAATTTGGTATAAGGAGCACCTATCTGCAAGGCATAAAGGATCAAAGCATGGCGACACATGAGTATACGTCCTCATCCAAATTTTTATCCTTTCGTGTGCCTCTGCATCCAAAGAAGCATAAAATTCATGGATTAAATGTAACGGCCTTATACAGATCATCAGGTGGTGAAACTGAGCCTCCTCCTTTGTTTGCCAGAATCAGTAACCGAAGCAGGGGTGTTACCTGGGTATACAGCCCTGTGGTGTATTGCAAACCCAGAGTTGATGATGATGTTGTGTGGTTAAGTTATTGGCCAATTGGCAACTTATTAGACGCTGGCGATGACGTTTATGTGGATATCATAGCGAAGAAAGGTACAATAATAAGAAGTGGATATGGTGCGAGCCTTGTGTATAAGGATGGCGGTGAAGTAGAAGAAAAGAGTGAGGAAGAAGTGATTGGAGGAGATCTGTCTCGATTCGAGGTAACCAAAGGAGGCTACTATCTTTGCCGTCGTAATTTCTTCAACTCAATCATCCCTGCTATTTGTTTTGGACACAATATTCATATTACTGGTAAGTTCCTAGTTATTTGAACAATTGACTGTCGATGTTTTATACTTGATATTAATATTTGATATTAAGATGCATAATGATAAGCACTTATTGTCATAGATTCACAAAGATGGAGAACACCTAGTCACTTAATACCTAGCTTTGAGGAAGTCAATAATTTCCGAAACCCCAAACGACATGTATGTATACACCTTTATTATTGTCTTTCTCGTCTCCGTAATTTGATTACTTTTAACGTTAAGTCTATTAGAAAATTCTTTTTTGTGTTTCTTTTCTTTTTCTTTTTCTTTTTACTTTGTGAGAGAGAGCTCTTATTTTGATGATTCTTATAGTCCTTTGTTGTTCGATCCTACTTTTTTTTTTCAGAAATGGAAAGTAACGCTGGGAGTGAACTTTAACAGTGAAAGTGAAATAAAAAAGATAGAGAAGGCAGTTTCTAGTGTTCCGGGTGTTGAATCTGTTTCCTATGACAAAGAAATAGGAAGATTGATTGTCATCGGGCGTTTTGATCATCAAGCAGTTGTAACGTGTGTGAGGGAATTTGAGAAGATGGTTCAGGTCCTACAAAGAACCTATTTATAAGAGTAAGATGATGAACCTTTGTTTGATGATGAATCAGAAGAAGGTTAGGGAGGAGAAACTTTTTTGGAAGTTGTTATAGTGCAATGGGAGGCTTGTATATGAATCTTGTATATTGCAAAGAAGCATAAAATTCATGGATTAAATGTAACGGCCTTATACAGGTCATCAGGTGGTAAAACTGAGCCGCCTCCTTTGTTCGCCAGAATCAGTAACCGAACCAGGGGTGTTGCCTGGGTATACAGCCCTGTGGTGTATTGCAATCTCGGAGTTGATGAAGATGTTGTGTGGTTAAGTTATTGGCCAATTGGCAACTTATTAGACGCTGGTGATGAAGTTCATGTGCATATCCTAACAGATGAAGGAACAATAATAATAAGTGGATATGGTGCGAGCCTTGTGTATAAGAATGGCGGTGAAGTAGAAGAAAAGAGTGAGGAAGAAGTGATTGGAGGAGATCTATCTCGATTCGAGGTAACTAAAGGAGGCTACTATCTTTGCCGTCGTGATTTCTTCAACTCAATCATTCCTGCTACTTTGTTTGGTGAAAGGATTCAGATTAGTGGTAAGGTCGTAGCTATTTGAACAACTGATTGTTTTTTTTTATAGTTGATATTAAGATGCATAATGACAAGCATTTATTGTCATACATTCAGAATGTATGTATACACCTTTATTTTTGTTTTTTGTCGTCCCGGTAATTTGTTTGCCTCTAATGTTACGTCCATTAGCAAATTCTTATTTCTGTTTCTTTCCTTTCCTTTTTATTTTTTACTTTGTTTGAGAATGTTCTTATTGTTCTTTGTTGTTCGATCCTACCCTTTTTTTTTTTCAGAAATGGAAAGTAAAGTTGGGAGTGAACTTTAACAGTGAAAGTGAAATAAAAAAGATAGAGAAGGCAGTTTCTAGTGTTGAGGGTGTTGAATCTGTTTCCTACGACAAAGAAATAGGAAGATTGATTGTCATCGGGCGTTTTGATCATCAAGCAGTTGTAACATGTGTGAGTCCAGGTCCTCGAAAGAGAGAACATTATTTAAGAGTAAGATGATGAACCTTTTTGGAAGTTGTATATGAACCTGGTGATTATGTTTATTTTTACTAAGCAAGAGATTTGATGAGTTAATAGAAAACGTGGCAAGCTCTCAAGTGACAATCTCTTGTTGAGATTGTGTCACATATCACAAGGAAACGTGGCTGGTAAACTTATAGTGCCTCAATATAAAATATTTACACTTTGTTCTCTTCAAATCTTTTTATACAAAAATAATGGCTCCTCAACTTTGGGTGTTATACAAGATAGGCTAACAGGTGGGTGATCGCATAGGGCCCGATTCTCCATAGGACATATTTTTTAAAATCTATCTATTATAATAAAAGAAAACAACTTTAATATATTTTTAAAACAAATACCTCTCTTTCCTACTTATCTTATATTAAATATATAAATAATAAATTAATATTAAATGTTATCCTAATTTATTAAAAATATAAATTTTGTTATTATTTGGTATACAGAATTATATTTATTCAACTCGTGTAAAACGTGGGGTTTTTAACAATAATTTTTTTATTATTTACTATTCAAAGTAACATTTATATAACTCGTGCAATACACGAAGTTTTTAAAGATATAACTTTTTATCATTTGCTATGTAAAATTAGATTTATTTAACACGTGTAATACACGAGGGTTTTTAAGGATATAATTTTTTTATTATTTGGTAGATTTTTTAACCCGACTATACACGGGTTTTTTAAAGATACGACGTTTTTAGCATTTAATATACAAAATTACATTTATTTAATCTGTGTAATACACATGGTTTTTAAAGATATAACTCTTTTTAGATCTATTCAACACGTGTAATATACGGGGTTTTTAAGGATGTAATTTTTTATTATTTGGTAGATTTATTCAACCTGATTATACACAGATTTTTTTAAAGATACGACGTTTTTAATATTTAGTATACAAAATTGCATTTATTTAATCCGTGTAATACACATGGTTTTTAAAGATATAACCTTTTTTACTATTTGATATATAAAATTACATTTATTTAACCCGTACAATATACGGGGTTCATAAAGATATAACTTTTTATTATTTAATATATAAAATTACATTTATTCAACCCGTGTAATACTCGGGGTTCTAACCTAGTTTATATGTATATATATTTATTAAAAACCAATATGTTTAAACCATTTTTAAAGACACAAATTCTTAATGGCCCACTTAGTTTTAATACTTGAAATTAATCCATTTTAACATATTTTAATAGGTTGACAATGATAGCTATTCAAAATGAATATAAGAAAATATGGACTATAAAGACTTGATTGAGAGATTTGCTTCCAAAAACGTTAGGCGAGCCTCGCAATTCGCATAAGTAAGTTCGGTCATTTTCCTCCACTACTTTTGATTTGTTTATTTTATAACAATTAAAGTTGTATTATTGATTTTCTATATATATTTGATGATTTTATATTATAGGGTGGGGCCCACTAAAGTTTTGGGTCGGGTCGTCCCGTACGCCCCAATAGGGTACAACCTGTATCCTCTTATGTTAGCAGTTGAGCCCACTAGCGTTTTAAACGTCTAAGACGGTGCAACCCAACTCCAAAGCATACGATCCATACTCTTCTGATCCGTATGACCCGTACTAAAGTCGATCCAGAAATTCTTCTGAATTCTTTAGTTAAGCTTGTATT
Organism: Helianthus tuberosus; assembly: GCA_030545235.1. Lineage (NCBI taxonomy): Eukaryota > Viridiplantae > Streptophyta > Magnoliopsida > Asterales > Asteraceae > Helianthus > Helianthus tuberosus. The sequence continues at coordinate 192,323,344 of CM060365.1, forward strand.
TTACATGGAAATCCATCGTTTTAACTATAAACATGCAAAACACCAATTAACATATTTAACCAATTCAAAGTGAAATTTGCCCTAAACCACTACTAAAACGGGGCTTTAGACATTAAAAACTATGTTGTCTTTCAGACATATTAGGTACTCTTGTCCAAAAATTTCATAAATGATTTAGCGTGTCAAAATTGACGAAAATGTAAATAGATTTTAATATCATGCGCCATCTTTGATATACTTAACCTCATTTACTTCCATTGAAGAAACACCATATATCTTAATCTCTAAAAAAATATTATAAATACGGGGATGAAATTCAATACAAATAGTTAATTAGAGAAAAGAAACGTTATTTGCGTACTACACTTATGTTTTTTGGGTTCTCTTTCGTTGTCTAAAGTTGTTGGGTTAACACTTTGTAACGTGCGTGGTGATTTAATGTTTTTACGTCTATCTTTTTGTTCGAATTAACGGTTTCGTTGCAACACGTATGTCCCAAAAACTCCTATATATTAAAACACAACTTATTGTTGCAGTCATAAAACCTTCCATTTTGAATTTATTTACAATAGTGTCTATCCTATATTGTGACAAAATTACAGAAGATTTTGGTATACGTCGTCGGCATCTGCTTTTTATTTGCGCTTTGATATTCAATACTGTGACGCTGCAACGCATGGTGAATCTCACTACTTTAAAGAATTTTAAAGCATTTCAAATATAAATGCCCTTAACGTGGCTAACGCCCTTGATTTTTAGTAAAAGTTTAGGATTGTCACTAGGCCTAGTAAAACAAATCCATCAATTCCATTTTGGGTTGATATACTATTTTAAATTTTAAGATGGGTTAAGATGGGCTAAACAAAATTAGTCATTAGGTTAGGATAGGTTGTGAAGTGCTAGATAAAAAAAGTCAATATGTCAGGATGGGTATGAGATAAAACCCAAGCGAGTCAGAATGGGTTAAAATCATTTAATTAAGTAAAAAAACTCAAATAATTTTACGTGGAGGGATCACCATCTGGATCGATACATATTAAAAGATATAATAAAAAAAATCAAAAAAAATAAAAAATCAAAAAACAACAAATTCTAAAAAATAAAAAAAAAATATAAAAAATTCAAAAAATAAAAAAAAAAATTAAAAAAAACTAAAAAGCCAGAAAAAACTCAAAAACCTAAAAAATCAAAAATTCTAAAAGAATTCTAAAAAAATTTAAAAAAAATCTTAAAAATAAAAAAATCTAAAAAATAAAAAAATCTAAAAAATAAAAAAAACAACAAATAAAAAAACCTAAAAAATTCAAAAAAATCAAACAAATAAAAAATACTTCAACTAATAAATAAAAAACCTAAAATATTAAAAAAAAATCAAACAAATAAAAATACTTCAAAACAAAGAAAATAATTCTAATAAATATAAAATTCTAAAAAAGTCAAAATTCTAAAAAAAAATGAAAAAATCTAATATAAATTTTTTGGATTTTTGAATTTTTTTTAGAATTTTTAAAGATTTTTTTAGAACTTTTTGATTTTTTGATTTTTAGAATTCTTTTAGAATTTTTGATTTTTCTAAAGTTTTGAATTTTTGAATTTGTTATTTTAGATTTTTTTTTATTTTTAGATTTTTTTTGAGTTAGTTTGATTTTTTTTACCTTTTTAAAATTTTTCGATTTTTTTTATTTTTAGGAAACTTTTGATTTTTTTTCTAAATTTATTTTTAATTTTTTTTGAATTTTATTATATATTTTAGAATATGTTGTTTTTTTTTTATTTTTTATTATTGGTTTTTTTTTTTTTAGATTTTTTAGAATTTTTATATTTTTTTTTACTTTTTATAATTTTTAGATTTTTTTTTATTTTTTAGATTTTTTTATTTTTCGACTTTTTAATTTTTTTTCTTATTTTTTGAATATATGTTTTTTTTATTTTTTTTTCTTTTAGTTTTAGCCTATCATGACTAAAACCTATATTGACCCAAACCCATCTTGATATTAACATGTGATCCGTAAGGTTTTGTGGTCTGGTTAAGACTCATTGGTTGAAAGGAATCTTTTTCCTTTTAGCATACTTTTTGTATACTTGTAGATTAAAAATCCTTTGTGTGGATTAAAATCATTTTTTGTAGACGGTATTTTAGCAAAATCTATGATACCAACTGACCCAATTAATAGGCTATAGAATATAAAATTCATTAAATGAATCTTTTTGAAAAAGATGCACAATAATTCTTTTCTTTTTAGTCGATTAAAAAGAAAAAGATGAATAGTACTTTGAATATAATATTCTAAAGATTTCTTTAAAAATAATCTTTCATTATTATTAATCGATTTAAAATAATCGATTGATAACTTAGATTTCAATTTATTGAATATAAAATTCATAACTTGAAATTCAATTTATTGAATTCAATCGATCGAATTCTTTAGAATTCAATTTATTGAATATAATATTCATATTAGAATTATTAATCGACTTAAAGTAATCGATAGATAATTTGAATATGAAATTATTAGCCGACAAACGTAGACTAATATAAACAATTTTGAAATTGTTTAATTGTGGAATCAATCCTTTGAATTTACAAAATTCATTATTTTTTGTAGTCATATTTTGACTAAATTTTTTAGATTGAAAAATCATTTGTTTCGATAGATGTTAATCGATTTCTTTTTGTGTTTGTTTATAAACATCATTTTTTAATTTCTTTCAAAATCTTAGTTTTATGTTTGAATAAAATTCTTTTTTAAGATTTTAAGGAGATATATGAAATATCAATCTTGAAGTAATTTAACAGTAAGAAATAAAAATTTTTATACCTTTCTTCTTCTTGTATCTTCTTCTTGATTGTTTCTATATTTTCTGCAAGGAACCAATCCAACCCTTATTTTCCCTAACGGCCTCCTGCCTCAGCGGTACTTTCACGGGCTCCAGGACTCCAGGTTTTACAGAATAAAAACTTTCATGATAAAAAATAAAAGATAGAAGTTTACAAAGGAGTTTTTATTTCATAACTGTCCTCCCGAAGGAGAACTTCTTGATATTTACATAACCCCCTTAAAGGAGTTACTACTCCATGCTAGTACACATTACTAGAAATTAAAAGTGATCATAATGATCAAAAAGGAAAAGTGGGTGAGAAAAGGAACGAAGAATTCTCAAATTGAGAATTGAGAAAAGGATGGTGGTTGAGGATGTGTGGTGTAGCCAGGGGTTGTCCCTAAACTAATGAATTCGACTTCTTTATATAGCAGAAGTGAATTTTACAAAAGGACTAAAATAGCCTTAAGTGTTCGTCATGCATGACGTTTTTTAGTCGACAAACCCATGTGTTGGGTCCAGCTCTCGCGTGTCATCTTCTGAAAAGTAGTTGTCTTTAATAGAGGGACCACTTTTATCAGAATTTTCTTTGGTGTAGGATTCCTTACAGCTCATGTACTGATGGCTTTCCTGTGCACCTTGCATTATTTTGCTGAGTCTTTGTTTTGTAGTAGGACTCACATCAACTTTGTTGAAGATAATGCGTTGCTCCATTTTTCCAAAGCTTTCTTTAGATAATAGGGTTTCACTATGACTCGTGAAGATATGGAAATTGCTTTAGAGGAATTTCCTTTTTACCACAATCGGCTGAGTATCGAGTGGCTTCTTGTTGGGCTTGTAATAAAGACCCAAACTTTTTGAATGTTACCGGTCTTCCAGAAACATGATGAGACACTATGGACCAATCTTCATATATGCCTCTATGCTCTCCATAAAAAATGACATAAAATCTAGAATTAGATTTTATCGTTTCTTGAATATCTTGGGAGTAACTTGGTCTAAGAGAGACCTGTTCAGTTTTTGGCAAACTGTCAGCCATCAACGGATTTGATGTGCCTTTACCAGAGCCGTTTGCTACTGGGCTAGATGAAGATCGTAGTTCTTCATGAGCTTTATATTTGCTTTTTTCCAAAGCAACAGGAGTCAACGGACTTGATTTTTCTTTACCTTTAACCGTTTGTAAAGGAATAGATTCAGATTGTATCCTTTCGGAATCCTGTTCTGAATTAACAGTTGTGTCTAGACTTTCGTCATAGAGAGCTATTTTTTCTTGAATAGCTTTTAATTCTATCAAAAGAATTTTTTCTTTTAGGCGCAAAGCCCTTAAATCCTCCATTTTTTCAAAAATTTTTGCCTTTCTTTTTGTAAGAGTGATTGATGATGCCTTTAATTTGAAGGGTGTGTATACCTTATATAGGCGTGAAAAGCATTTAATTTTGGAAAATTAGCTGAAATACGTATGAGTTTACGTATTTTGAAAATCTCGTGTCAAGCAATCAGCTAGCACGTTTTTGGCCCCCTCAAGATGTTCAGTATCGAAAGAATATCTTGAAAACCACATTTGCCACCTGACAAGACGGCCTTGTTTATTATCTCCCGAAATTTTTGTTTTCAGAAAATAAGTAAAATTTTTATTGTCAGTTCTGACTAAGAATTTAACCGGGGTTAAATAAATAGAGAACTTTGAAATCGTGTTTTTTACCGCCAGTAATTCTTTTTCATTACTGTGATAATTTCGTTCTGCCTGTTTGAAGCTTCCCGAAGTGTACCTGCAATTTTTTTCTCTATCTGCAGTTTTAGCTTTCAAAACACCTCCCCAAAAATCATGAGAAGCATCTGTTTCTATGATTAAAAAATCATTTTCATTAGGAAGATAAAGTTTAGGAAAACTGATTAAGTTTTTCTTTATCTTTTTAATGTAGTCAGTATCAGAATGTTTCCAATCCCATACGTATTCCTTTTTTAGCTTAGTCTGTAAAGGTTTTCTAAGCTCTGCAAGCTTAGGAATATAACTTTCTGCATAGGTTAAAACACCTAAAAATCTTTGAAGATGTTTTTTATCTTCTAAAGTATCTGGAAATTTGTGTAAATTTTCCAAGATATGTTTTTGTGGACAATGTGTTCCTTGATCTATTTCAAGACCTAAAAAGTTTATCTTTGTTTTAAAAAGATTAGCTTTCTTTTTTGATAAAATGATTCCATATTTTTCAATTGTTTTTAAAACTGATAAAACATGATAATAGTGTTTATCTTCTGAGTTTGAGAAAACTATAATATCGTCTACATAGACGGTACAGTAATCTTCTAATCCTCTTAAAGCATTTTGCATATGTCTTTGAAATATGCTTGGTGCCTGTTTTAATCCAAAGGGAACTACCTTCCATTGATAGTGACCGTCTGGGCATGTGAACGCAGTTAATAACTGTGATTCTTTGTCTAGCAGTACCTGCCAGAAACCGCTTTTACAGTCGAAACTGGAAAAGATAGTTTTTCCTCTTAGAAGAGTTAGTAATTCCTGCATACAAGGAAGATTATGGCTGTCTCCAACAGTGACATTATTAATTGCTTTGTAATTAACAACCATTCGTTTTTTACCTCTTCTTTTTTCCGCTTCATTTTCTACTAAAAAAGCAGGAGACATGTGAGGAGATTTACTAGGAATTATTAATCCCAAATCAAGAAGTTCTATGATTTGTTTATTAAATTCTTCCCTATCCTGTGGACTGTACTTCATAGGTTTAACCCTAATAACAGTTTTAGGATCTATTAACTTAATAGATGCCTTCATCCAATTTTTTGATTTTTCAGGATCAATTGGATTTTCTGAACAAACTTTTTCTAGAAGTTCTTCAATTTTTTGAAATTTTTGTATTTCACTAAAAAATATCCTTTCTACTTTTATAACTTCTTGAGCTATATTAGTTCCAGGAATTTGTTTTATCTTTGAATCTTTTTTCATAGATTCAAGAAAATCTGGTTTTCCAATTTGAAAAGCCTCTTTGACCTTTTTAATCAAAATCATTTCTTGATTAAGATGAAAGGATACTCTGTCTAACCATTGAGTGAAGGGTCCATAAAGTTGACAGAAATTATTTCCAAGAAGTAAATCCATACCTGAATCTTGTTGGAAGATAGTAGGAATGGTAAATGATTCTCCAGAAAATTGAATGATAAGATTTCTACAAACCTTATTTAACTTTATGACTTCTTTGTTAGCAATAATTACCTTAATATCTTTGGGAGCGTTTTCCCATAAGTCATTAGGAATTACGTGTTTGTTTGCCAAACAAAGACTTGCCCCTGTGTGTAACACCTCGGAAATTCACGTCCTATAATGTGTTGACACGTGTCATAATGTTTAAACGTGTGAAAGAAATATTATAGAAGGACTAAAGTTGACAAACGTGGAAAGTATGTGAATATACGTATTCTAAGTGTCAACTGTGAATAAATACAATGTATATTAACCCTACACGATGCTCATACCTTCAAACGAATAAATCATGGATCATACGAAGCTAAATGTGAGTAATTTCAAACTACAGGGACCAAATGTGTCAACATGTTTAATTTATACCTCTGAGTGACCTTTTGACAAACCCGAAGCTTTGTAAATATTAATTATGCTCATGAGAATACACCATAAAAATTTCATAAAGTTTCGTTAACGTATGAGAAAGATATGATCAAATTCGTGTGTGAAGCGTTAAAGCGTAAACGTCGAAAGTTAGGACTTTTCGGGTGAAAATAAAGTTACCCGGGGACTTGGCAAAGTGGGTATATGATTTAAGGCCTTAGTAGATCAATTGTGGAGGTTTAAAGTGCAATAAATCAGTAACCATTCGAGTTTTGAAGAGACAAGGGCTGAATCGCAAACAAAATCAATAATCTGATCTGGTAAGGGGGTCGCGCTGCGCGACGGACCCTCGCGCTACGCGAGGGTGTGCCCAGCTCCGAGAAAATCGCTGATGGTCTGCCTTTTCGTATTTTCGCGATCTCAACTCGATTTTCCACTTCTCCTGGCCCCTAAAACGTCCCCTAAGCCCCTAGGACACATGTCAATCGATTGTGGGCACTCCTAGACTCAGTTGTCAAAGATTTATGGTGTGTGGAACCATTATAAATAGCCATCCAAGTTCACCATTTTTCTCACACCTTCATTTGATCATCTGGAGCCTTTCTGAAGCTTAGGAACTCTCCCAACTGATCATAAGTCGTGCATAGGACCCTTGTAAGTGTTCTAATCCCTTCTTGTTTGAGTTTAGCTTAGTTAATTAGCTAAAAGTCAAACCGTCGTAATTACGGTTTGACTTCGAGATTAGTCAATAATGGCTCAGTCAAATCTCGAATTAAAAGTAGTTATAAGTTGGTATTTATGTGGGTAATAAAACCCCAAAAGGGTTTCCCCTGATCACCACTTTAACTAGTTCAAAAGTCGGGTCAAACATATACTTAAAAAGTCAACAGAATTCTTAAAAGGTCATTTATGCATAATTAGCTATCTAGGCCATGTATAACCTGTTTGATTATTGTTATAACTTAGTAATTAGTGTAAGAACATGTTCAAACCTGTTCAACCCGACTATTTCCTGTTTAGACCCGGTTCGGAACCGAAAGTCGCATAGTTTGACTTTCACTTTGACTTTCAGTTCTGACCCGTTTGGGCATATTTTAGAAATGCCTCAGAGCTTTAATTGGACTAGGATACATGTTAGAACAACCCTCTGTGATTGTGCACCTCGGTTCATTAGTTATCCAATTAATATGCAAGTTTCCGTTAATTGTTCATATGTTGACCGTTATGCCCTTATTACCTTAAAACATGATTTATGAAAATGTAAAAGTGTAGAAACCTTGAATATTGACATATAAACTTGTATGCAAAGTTTGACATCAGTTTGACTTGTAGATTAAGAGTTATGCTCATTATCGCAAAACTAATGCTTTATGTTAACATAATGGCGTAATTAGCGTATAGCCTAGTTAAACATACTTTTTGGTATCAAACGAATGACCCACTGATGTAATATATTATTTTGGGAATTTTAAAGATTTTTAATTAATTTTAGGCTGAGCATAACTCATAGTCGTAGGCTTAATTCGGTAATTGTCGGTTTTGCCCTTACGGGCCATAAAATGAGTTTTACACATCTAAACGACTCCAAACCTTTTGCCACTGATTAGTTATGATAAATAAATTATTTTAAGCCTTCTGGAAATATAAAAATATCAGACTTAAGTATCGAACCCGGTAATGGCCTTAAATCGCCTTATTTAGCGTTATTAGCGCATAGTATGTTTTAAAATCATATTGGACATACCCGGGTTGATACCTACTGATATAAGAAGCAAATTATCATATTTTAACAGTAAGCAAAAGTTGATAAACTCAGACTTCAGTTTTGAGCTTGTCGGCTTATGTGAAATTACCAAAATACCCCTACGGGGCCTAGTTTGGTTAAAAATGATAAGTTTCACATACATGCTTTAGCCTACTGTTAAAACTCATCAAATTGAGTATGTTTTCTGTTTACATCAGACCTGTAACTCAGTTGAACATATAAACGCTTTTACAAACTTTAAAATGACCAAACTACCCCTACGGGGCATAGTTTGTGTTTAAATTAGTTCGGGGCATAACGAAAGACATCCTAATGATGTTACAACATATTTGAAGCATATTAACTTAGGAAACCTGTATATAGCTCTCATGACTACCCGTCACGCTTATTACGCGTACGGTTCGGTTTATGTAACAAGTTTACATAAATTAGCCGAAACGGGTCAAACCTTAACGGTTTTATCTCAAAATCCAGAATGTGAATAATAAACCCATATTAAACAAGTCTTCAAACTTGTCGGGTCTGAATCACATTCTATCCGGTCTTCGCTTAATCGTGCGTACGAACCGTATCTTGAAACTAGCCGGTCTAAGCTTAAGCTTAATAAAAGACCCGTTAAAATTCTAATAGGTTATATTAAACCTTCGTTCCAGATTAGGAGAGACAGTAAAAGCTACGTGCATTCTACTTATTGTGAATTATACTTGCATCAGGTAAATACTTTTAACTTATTTTCCCTATACGGGCTTGGGTTACGGTACATAGCGTACCGCTTGATCGAGCATCAAATCTTCCATCGTTGGGTGGTTAATTGAATAATTTGATCGGCTCGTTTTAAACAGATGTGTTTACTTTACAGCCTTTGGGGGGTTAATGACCATGTCCCGGATATCCTCGGCATTATCTTACGAGATAGCCACGACCTGAGCACGGGGTGTAGGCGTACTCCCGTGTATAACTCACTTAAAGTGGTGTGTCTATTGATCTTTAACCCGGATACGTTCCGGGCTACTGAACGCATAAGTAACATGTAAATCGTTCACAAGATTATATTATTAAATAATTCTCCCAAGTTAAATAAAATGATTTATGCCACGTGCATCCAAACCAATTTTCAATCATTTTCCAAAATGAGTCAGTTGAATGTATTTACCAGTGTAAACTGACGTATTTTCCCAAAAAGACTGAATGCAGGTACTAAACGAAATTTGGCTGGATTGTCTCCTAAGCATCAATAAAAGTCTCGCAAGCTTAGGATGCCAGAAGTCTGTTGAACCATAATTGTTATTTTGTTTCGATCCTACTGTGGATAAACACCGGATAATTGTGACTTTGTTTACAATAAATAAATTCGGTTGTATCTTATTTTAAATTTGCTTCCGCTGTGCATTATTATATTGTGTTGTTTGACTATTACGTTGCCAACCACGTCACGATACTCCCCCACCGGGCCCACCGGTGACACGTGGAAATCGGGGTGTGACAGGTTGGTATCAGAGCCAACACTGAGTGAATTAAACACTAGCCTTTTGTGTTTAATCTCAGTTACACAATTGCACATATCTAAACCTTCGAGTCTAGACTTATAACCTAGGACAAATTCCACCTTTCGGTATTTGTTTTGTCCTTTAAATTTTATATTTTTGTTATTGTTATCTCATGCTTTATTTGACAGGAATAACAAAGATGCCTCCTAGATTCTTCCGAACACGAGGAAGAGGACGAGGAAAGGGGTTAGTTACAGCCCCCAACGACCATGAAGCTGGACCTTCACGAAGGCGAGCTCCATCCAATACCGAGAGTGACGACCCTCGGGAAAACCGAAGAAACCAGTACGAGCCGGCTAGACGATCAGTTTCACATACTTCCACACCTCCTGCTCTAAATCCCTATGAACCCAATAACCCTCAATCGTCTTACATACCACTACAGAGGTCCCTATCTCATAATTCATATGGGGACCCTACACCTGTTTTTAGGGGACAGTTTAACCCGGTTGGGTTCATACCAGAGCCCGTGGGTTTTAACCCACTGGGTCCAGAGGACCACTTTTCAGGAGATCACGCCGACGATATGGACGAGGACACGGACCCCGTCATGCCAGCGAGTGGTACTCCGAACCACCCCATCAAAATTTCTGATGGATCATCCTTCCACGGATCACCCTACGGTGGTCCAGATAGTTTCCAAGCCCTGTTCGATCGACACCAGTGGTATTATACACCATCACACCACTCGTCGTCACATGGGCAGCATCAGCAGCAGCATTCTCAGCAGCACCAGGAGCCACAGCCACAGCCGCATCATCAAGATTCATCAGAGGATCATCGCTTTGTGGCAGTTACGCCACCACCTCCACCGCCACCAGTTCAACCGCCACCTCCTCAACCGCCAAGGCGTAGGAGAACCGGTGCCCGCATGTCGGTGAGACCGGGGGGCTTCACTTTCGATTCCCCACGACAGTCTAGTGCTAGTCACTACCCGCCGCACTATGAGGACCCACAAATGGGTGGGCCTTCGCAGCCAGCTTTTCAACAGCCACCGCACATGGGTTTTGATAACCCAATCCCAGCGTACACTGGTCCAAGTAATTACAACCCGTTTGAACCACCAGCTTACCACAACTACGGATACGCTGAGGCAGATCCTTATATGGAAGCAGCAAATTATAACGCCCTCAATGCCCAAGGACCCTACGGAGATCCATGGGGGGTAAGCTACCCGAATCAGGGGTACCCAATACCTCCCAGGCCTATCATTAGAACGCAGTCGCAGCCGCCACGATTTTCTCCCCCAGAACGGGAGGAAATTCTACATAGGTTGTAGCAAGTTGAACGGGAAGCTCACGAGGATCGTAGGGAAAGGCAGACATTCTTCCAAGGACTGATGGGTCTGATCAAGGGGAAGAACAAAAAGGATCGTTGAATTCTTCCATCGCTGATGTATTAGCTCCTGCGTGGGCATATCTTGTTGTTAAGCCCCTACGTGGGTATGTATGTTTGTTGTGTGTATTGACCCCTACGTGGGTCTATCCTTCCATAAACCCCTACGAGGGTATGTTGTATGTTCAGTACCTGCGTGGACTTATGTTTGTTTAAGTCCCTACGAGGACAATCGTTGGTGTGTTAGTCCCTACGAGGACTTGTGCCTTTCCGTAAGACCCCTACGTGGGCATGTCTTCTGTAAGACCCCTGCGTGGGCATGTTGGTGTGTTTTAGCTCCTGTGTGGGCAAATTTCATGTGTAAAAGACCCGTTTAGGGCGATATGTAATATAGTGATAAATTAATGGAGTGTTATTTTTATAAATTTCATGTTTGCCAATTGTGCATAAATAAATTATAAATGAAATAAATAAATTAAAATCATTCCTTTTAACCTGCCTAAGAAAGTATTTAATTAAGAATCTTTAAGTGTGAAACCTAGCCTCGTGTCAAATATAAGACCGGGCCAAAATGGTAAGACCGGTTTAAAAGATTCAAATCCCTGTTAACATCTTAAAACATGTTAACACTCCTGGCAGAAGTGATTCGTTAAAAATCACATGTCATTCTTAAATGAATAAGGATTCTTTAGAAGATTCCTAATCCAGTTTAATGATCTCTGAATCCTGGATTTACATCATCAATTAAGATGATCATATTTAACCATACGTGGTAATATAATGCCTACGGGCCTTGCTCATTTCTACATGAGCCAAAAGACAGTGGTAGCATTGACTCCCTGCCAAATAAGGGTAATGAACTAGGTTCAAACCTTAAAAGTCTTGATTCTCTGAAATCATAGTTTATGAAATTGTCCATGTGACCAAGCCTTATGTGCTAATATATATATTGTTATTGTTTATGTTAGGATAAATTTTAATTAAAATCCTAAATTTATGCGTTTAATAAGTTAACCAAATATGGTCTCTGTTACCATGGTTAACGAATTACCCTAAGGGGTAATTCCATAATAAAATCCCAAGTAAAAAATATTGACCTTGTTTTCTGCAACAGTTCAATACAAATGGCTGACTCCAATGAAGTAAACAGCCATCCAGTAGAGCCAAATGAGAACGCTCAGATTACATTAACGGGTGCCGAGTTAAAAGCAATCATAGACGTCGCTATTACTCAAGCTTTGGATAGACAGTATGAAGAATGTACCCGAAGTAGGACCCACTCTGTATCACATTCAAAGCCAAGAACACACCCAGAGGCTCATAACAAGCCTCCTCCCAAAAAGGATGAACCAAAGAAAAACGGTGATGATCGCCAGTCCACCAACCACCAAAGTAATCCATCTCAGCAGTTGGTACTGCATCAGGGACACCGTAACAAGGGTTGCACATATAAGTACTTTGTGTCTTGTAAACCCAGGGATTTTACGGGAGAGAAAGGAGCCGTAGACTGCATGACGTGGCTGGATGAAATGGACACGGTCGTGGACATCAGCGGATGCGCTGAAGATGATGTGGTTAAATTTGTTTCACAGTCCTTCAAAGGCGAGCCATTAGCTTGGTGGAGATCTCTGATGGAGGCCTCAGGAAAGATCCCGTTGTATAGCATGACGTGGGATCAATTCATTGCCCTGATCAAAGAAAATTTCTGCCCTCAACATGAGGTGGAAAAGATAGAATATGACTTCCTATCATTGGTGATGAAGAACCTCGATTGTCAAGCTTATCTGACAAGCTTCAATACACTATCCCGGTTGGTACCTTATCTGGTAACCCCGGAGCCTAAAAGGATCGCTCGTTTTATTGGTGGATTAGAACCCGAGATCAAGGCCAGTGTAAAAGCTTCTCGGCCAGTTACCTTCAGGTCTGTAACTGACCTTTCCTTATCCCTCACACTGGATGCGGTCCGGCAGAGATCGCTGAGGAATAAGGATGCTGAGAAGAGGAAGCGAGAAGATGATGGTTCGCGTAGGTCGAACAAGAAGCACCGTGGGAGCGGTGATCACAAGAAGGGATCGGAATCGAGGAAAGATGGGCATCGTTCTGGAGAGAAGCCCACATGCAAAACTTGCAAGAAACAGCACTTTGGAAAGTGCAGACTCGAATCAAACTCGAATAACGAGTCAAGGTCTTTTGCTTGTGGTTTGTGCAAGTCCAAGGAACACAAAACCTTGGATTGCAAGAAGATGAAAGATGCGACGTGCTACCGTTGCAATGAGAAGGGCCACATAAAGACTAACTGCCCCAAGAACAACAAGAAGCCTGAAGAGGCTAAGAAGACTAATGCCAGAGTCTTCAGGATGGATGCGAAAGAAGCTGTGCAGGATGATAACGTCATAACAGGTACTTTCCTTGTAAATGATGTTTTTGCAAGAGTACTTTTTGATTCAGGCGCAGATAAGTCTTTCGTAGATCATAAATTTTGTAAATTGTTGAATTTACCTGTCAAAACCCTAAAAGTGAATTATGAGGTAGAGTTAGCAGATGGTACCATTGAAACCGTCTCTACTGTGTTAGATGGATGTGTGATATCCATTAAGAACCATTCTTTTCCTCTATCTCTACTTCCCTTTAAGTTAGCCGGTTTTGACATAGTTCTGGGTATGGACTGGTTATCTCATAACCAGGCCCAAATCGTCTGTAACATGAAGCAAGTAGTGATAAAGACTCCGTCTGGTGAGTCACTTACCATTCGGGGAGATACCCAGTATGGACTACCTGAGCACGTGACTATGCTCAAGGCTTCAAAGTGTTTGAAGAAAGGGTGTGTCATCTACATGGCACAGGTGATTATTGATGAGCCCAAACCGAAGTTAGAGGACATCCCTGTCATCTCTGAATACCCAGAAGTGTTTCCTGAAGATCTACCTGGTTTGCCACCAGATAGACAAGTTGAATTCAGGATAGATATCATCCCCGGAGCAGCACCAGTTGCTAGGGCACCATACAGATTGGCACCCACTGAAATGAAGGAGTTGCGGACGCAGCTAGATGAATTGCTAGCTAAGGGTTTCATTCGACCTAGTTCATCTCCTTGGGGAGCGCCAATCCTGTTTGTCAAGAAGAAGGATGGGTCGATGCGTCTGTGCATCGACTATCGCGAGCTTAATAAAGTCACGATCAAGAATAGATATCCATTGCCCAGGATCGACGATTTGTTCGATCAGCTTCAAGGGGCAAGTTACTTCTCAAAGATAGATTTGAGGTCAGGCTACCATCAGCTGAAGGTCAAGGATGAAGACGTACACAAGACTGCATTTAGGACTCGTTACGGTCACTACGAGTTTCTAGTGATGCCTTTTGGGCTCACCAATGCACCGGCTGCGTTCATGGATCTCATGAATCGCGTTTGCAAGCCGCACTTAGATAAATTCGTCATCGTTTTCATCGACGACATTCTCATTTATTCTAAGAACAAAGCTGACCACGAGAAACATCTTCGATGTATTCTCAAACTTCTGCATAAGGAGAAGCTCTATGCCAAATTCTCCAAGTGTGAATTTTGGCTTAGGGAAGTCCAATTTCTTGGACATGTGGTCAGTGAGCGTAGTATCCAGGTGGATCCCGCTAAGGTTGAAGCAGTAATGAACTGGCAAGAGCCAAAGACGCCAACAGAAATTCGTAGCTTCCTGGGATTAGCAGGATATTACCGGCGTTTCATTGAAAAATTTTCAAGGATTGCTGCACCCCTAACCTCCTTAACTAAGAAGAAAGTTAAGTTTGTTTGGGGCCCTAAGCAGCAAGAATCCTTTGATATACTGAAGCAAAAGCTGAGCAACGCCCCAGTACTGACATTGCCAGAAGGAATTGAAGAATTTGTGGTTTATTGCGATGCTTCGCATACTGGCATGGGGTGTGTGCTTATGCAGAAAGGCAAGGTGATTGCCTATGCATCACGACAGTTAAAGGTGCACGAAAAGAATTACACCACCCATGACTTGGAATTGGGTGCCGTTGTGTTCGCACTAAAACTGTGGAGGCATTATCTTTATGGAATCAAGTTTGTGATCTTTTCTGATCACAAGAGCCTCCAGCATCTGTTTAACCAGAAAGAATTAAACATGAGGCAACGCCGTTGGATGGAAACTTTAAATGATTACGATTGTGAAATCAAATACCATCCTGGCAAAGCGAATGTAGTCGCTGATGCCTTGAGCAGAAAGGAAAGGGTTAAACCCATTCGAATTAACGCCAAGCGTATGGAGATAAAGAACAGTTTGATAGAAAGGGTGTTAGCTGCACAGAAGGAAGCTGTGTTGGAAGCTAACTATCCTAATGAAAAGTTAGGAGTAACTGAGGAGCAGTTAACTCTTAGCAAGGACGGAATTTTACGGTTAAACGGACGAATATGGGTTCCACTTTTTGGAGGACTCCGTGATGTCATCCTCCAAGAAGCCCATAGTTCCAAATACTCCGTTCATCCTGGAGCTGATAAGATGTACCAGGATTTAAAGGCAAATTATTGGTGGATAGGCTTGAAAAAGTCTGTAGCCGCCCATGTAGCAAAATGCTTGACATGTGCGCAAGTCAAAGCCGAGCATCAGAAACCGTCAGGTTTGCTACAACAGCCTGAACTTCCTACGTGGAAGTGGGAGATGGTAACTATGGATTTTATTACCAAGTTACCCAAGACAAGGAAAGGAAATGATACGATATGGGTTATAGTTGACCGACTGACTAAGTCAGCTCATTTCTTACCCATCAAGGAGACTTATAGCTCCGATATGTTAGCCCAGTTATATGTTGATAAGATTGTAGCCCTACACGGCATACCTGTAGCTATTATCTCTGATAGAGATACTAGGTACACGTCACATTTTTGGAAGAGCTTCCAGCAATCTTTGGGCACACGTTTGAACTTTAGTACGGCTTACCATCCTCAGACAGACGGTCAGAGTGAGCGTACTATTCAAACGTTGGAAGACATGCTACGCGCATGTGCGATCGATTTGGGAGGTAGCTGGGATAAGAACCTACCATTGATCGAATTCTCCTATAACAATAGCTACCATACCAGCATAAAGGCTGCGCCTTTTGAGGCATTATACGGTAGAAAGTGTAGATCGCCAGTTTGTTGGGCGGAAGTTGGAGAAGTCCAGTTATCAGGACCAGAGATCGTGTTCGAAACGACGGACAAGATTGTCCAGATTCGTAACAATCTCCAAGCTGCCCGGAATAGGCAGAAGAGTTACGCGGATCCAAGTCGTAAGGATTTTCACTTCGAAGTAGGTGACAAAGTCCTACTTAAAGTGTCACCATGGAAAGGGGTGATGCGATTTGGTAAGAAAGGCAAACTAAGCCCGAGATACATAGGACCTTTCGAGGTTATCGAACGTGTCGGGTCAGTTGCCTACAAGTTGAACTTACCAGAAGAGCTCAGTGGAATTCACAATGTGTTCCACATCTGCAATCTAAAGAAGTGTTCCGCTGACGATTCACATGTCATGCCACATACAGATGTGCAAATAGATAAGAGCTTAACGTTTGTAGAAAAACCTTTGTCAATTGAAGATCGACAGGTAAGGAAGCTTCGAAGAAAGCATATACCTTTTGTAAAGGTCAAATGGGATGCCCGTAGAGGTCCCGAATACACGTGGGAGGTTGAATCCACGATGAAAGAAAAGTACCCTTACTTATTTCAGTAAATCTCGGGTCGAGATTTATTTTAAGGGGGTGAGGATGTAACACCTCGGAAATTCACGTCCTATAATGTGTTGACACGTGTCATAATGTTTAAACGTGTGAAAGAAATATTATAGAAGGACTAAAGTTGACAAACGTGGAAAGTATGTGAATATACGTATTCTAAGTGTCAACTGTGAATAAATACAATGTATATTAACCCTACACGATGCTCATACCTTCAAACGAATAAATCATGGATCATACGAAGCTAAATGTGAGTAATTTCAAACTACAGGGACCAAATGTGTCAACATGTTTAATTTATACCTCTGAGTGACCTTTTGACAAACCCGAAGCTTTGTAAATATTAATTATGCTCATGAGAATACACCATAAAAATTTCATAAAGTTTCGTTAACGTATGAGAAAGATATGATCAAATTCGTGTGTGAAGCGTTAAAGCGTAAACGTCGAAAGTTAGGACTTTTCGGGTGAAAATAAAGTTACCCGGGGACTTGGCAAAGTGGGTATATGATTTAAGGCCTTAGTAGATCAATTGTGGAGGTTTAAAGTGCAATAAATCAGTAACCATTCGAGTTTTGAAGAGACAAGGGCTGAATCGCAAACAAAATCAATAATCTGATCTGGTAAGGGGGTCGCGCTGCGCGACGGACCCTCGCGCTACGCGAGGGTGTGCCCAGCTCCGAGAAAATCGCTGATGGTCTGCCTTTTCGTATTTTCGCGATCTCAACTCGATTTTCCACTTCTCCTGGCCCCTAAAACGTCCCCTAAGCCCCTAGGACACATGTCAATCGATTGTGGGCACTCCTAGACTCAGTTGTCAAAGATTTATGGTGTGTGGAACCATTATAAATAGCCATCCAAGTTCACCATTTTTCTCACACCTTCATTTGATCATCTGGAGCCTTTCTGAAGCTTAGGAACTCTCCCAACTGATCATAAGTCGTGCATAGGACCCTTGTAAGTGTTCTAATCCCTTCTTGTTTGAGTTTAGCTTAGTTAATTAGCTAAAAGTCAAACCGTCGTAATTACGGTTTGACTTCGAGATTAGTCAATAATGGCTCAGTCAAATCTCGAATTAAAAGTAGTTATAAGTTGGTATTTATGTGGGTAATAAAACCCCAAAAGGGTTTCCCCTGATCACCACTTTAACTAGTTCAAAAGTCGGGTCAAACATATACTTAAAAAGTCAACAGAATTCTTAAAAGGTCATTTATGCATAATTAGCTATCTAGGCCATGTATAACCTGTTTGATTATTGTTATAACTTAGTAATTAGTGTAAGAACATGTTCAAACCTGTTCAACCCGACTATTTCCTGTTTAGACCCGGTTCGGAACCGAAAGTCGCATAGTTTGACTTTCACTTTGACTTTCAGTTCTGACCCGTTTGGGCATATTTTAGAAATGCCTCAGAGCTTTAATTGGACTAGGATACATGTTAGAACAACCCTCTGTGATTGTGCACCTCGGTTCATTAGTTATCCAATTAATATGCAAGTTTCCGTTAATTGTTCATATGTTGACCGTTATGCCCTTATTACCTTAAAACATGATTTATGAAAATGTAAAAGTGTAGAAACCTTGAATATTGACATATAAAGTTGTATGCAAAGTTTGACATCAGTTTGACTTGTAGATTAAGAGTTATGCTCATTATCGCAAAACTAATGCTTTATGTTAACATAATGGCGTAATTAGCGTATAGCCTAGTTAAACATACCTTTTGGTATCAAACGAATGACCCACTGATGTAATATATTATTTTGGGAATTTTAAAGATTTTTAATTAATTTTAGGCTGAGCATAACTCATAGTCGTAGGCTTAATTCGGTAATTGTCGGTTTTGCCCTTACGGGCCATAAAATGAGTTTTACACATCTAAACGACTCCAAACCTTTTGCCACTGATTAGTTATGATAAATAAATTATTTTAAGCCTTCTGGAAATATAAAAATATCAGACTTAAGTATCGAACCCGGTAATGGCCTTAAATCGCCTTATTTAGCGTTATTAGCGCATAGTATGTTTTAAAATCATATTGGACATACCCGGGTTGATACCTACTGATATAAGAAGCAAATTATCATATTTTAACAGTAAGCAAAAGTTGATAAACTCAGACTTCAGTTTTGAGCTTGTCGGCTTATGTGAAATTACCAAAATACCCCTACGGGGCCTAGTTTGGTTAAAAATGATAAGTTTCACATACATGCTTTAGCCTACTGTTAAAACTCATCAAATTGAGTATGTTTTCTGTTTACATCAGACCTGTAACTCAGTTGAACATATAAACGCTTTTACAAACTTTAAAATGACCAAACTACCCCTACGGGGCATAGTTTGTGTTTAAATTAGTTCGGGGCATAACGAAAGACATCCTAATGATGTTACAACATATTTGAAGCATATTAACTTAGGAAACCTGTATATAGCTCTCATGACTACCCGTCACGCTTATTACGCGTACGGTTCGGTTTATGTAACAAGTTTACATAAATTAGCCGAAACGGGTCAAACCTTAACGGTTTTATCTCAAAATCCAGAATGTGAATAATAAACCCATATTAAACAAGTCTTCAAACTTGTCGGGTCTGAATCACATTCTATCCGGTCTTCGCTTAATCGTGCGTACGAACCGTATCTTGAAACTAGCCGGTCTAAGCTTAAGCTTAATAAAAGACCCGTTAAAATTCTAATAGGTTATATTAAACCTTCGTTCCAGATTAGGAGAGACAGTAAAAGCTACGTGCATTCTACTTATTGTGAATTATACTTGCATCAGGTAAATACTTTTAACTTATTTTCCCTATACGGGCTTGGGTTACGGTACATAGCGTACCGCTTGATCGAGCATCAAATCTTCCATCGTTGGGTGGTTAATTGAATAATTTGATCGGCTCGTTTTAAACAGATGTGTTTACTTTACAGCCTTTGGGGGGTTAATGACCATGTCCCGGATATCCTCGGCATTATCTTACGAGATAGCCACGACCTGAGCACGGGGTGTAGGCGTACTCCCGTGTATAACTCACTTAAAGTGGTGTGTCTATTGATCTTTAACCCGGATACGTTCCGGGCTACTGAACGCATAAGTAACATGTAAATCGTTCACAAGATTATATTATTAAATAATTCTCCCAAGTTAAATAAAATGATTTATGCCACGTGCATCCAAACCAATTTTCAATCATTTTCCAAAATGAGTCAGTTGAATGTATTTACCAGTGTAAACTGACGTATTTTCCCAAAAAGACTGAATGCAGGTACTAAACGAAATTTGGCTGGATTGTCTCCTAAGCATCAATAAAAGTCTCGCAAGCTTAGGATGCCAGAAGTCTGTTGAACCATAATTGTTATTTTGTTTCGATCCTACTGTGGATAAACACCGGATAATTGTGACTTTGTTTACAATAAATAAATTCGGTTGTATCTTATTTTAAATTTGCTTCCGCTGTGCATTATTATATTGTGTTGTTTGACTATTACGTTGCCAACCACGTCACGATACTCCCCCACCGGGCCCACCGGTGACACGTGGAAATCGGGGTGTGACAGGTTGGTATCAGAGCCAACACTGAGTGAATTAAACACTAGCCTTTTGTGTTTAATCTCAGTTACACAATTGCACATATCTAAACCTTCGAGTCTAGACTTATAACCTAGGACAAATTCCACCTTTCGGTATTTGTTTTGTCCTTTAAATTTTATATTTTTGTTATTGTTATCTCATGCTTTATTTGACAGGAATAACAAAGATGCCTCCTAGATTCTTCCGAACACGAGGAAGAGGACGAGGAAAGGGGTTAGTTACAGCCCCCAACGACCATGAAGCTGGACCTTCACGAAGGCGAGCTCCATCCAATACCGAGAGTGACGACCCTCGGGAAAACCGAAGAAACCAGTACGAGCCGGCTAGACGATCAGTTTCACATACTTCCACACCTCCTGCTCTAAATCCCTATGAACCCAATAACCCTCAATCGTCTTACATACCACTACAGAGGTCCCTATCTCATAATTCATATGGGGACCCTACACCTGTTTTTAGGGGACAGTTTAACCCGGTTGGGTTCATACCAGAGCCCGTGGGTTTTAACCCACTGGGTCCAGAGGACCACTTTTCAGGAGATCACGCCGACGATATGGACGAGGACACGGACCCCGTCATGCCAGCGAGTGGTACTCCGAACCACCCCATCGAAATTTCTGATGGATCATCCTTCCACGGATCACCCTACGGTGGTCCAGATAGTTTCCAAGCCCTGTTCGATCGACACCAGTGGTATTATACACCATCACACCACTCGTCGTCACATGGGCAGCATCAGCAGCAGCATTCTCAGCAGCACCAGGAGCCACAGCCACAGCCGCATCATCAAGATTCATCAGAGGATCATCGCTTTGTGGCAGTTACGCCACCACCTCCACCGCCACCAGTTCAACCGCCACCTCCTCAACCGCCAAGGCGTAGGAGAACCGGTGCCCGCATGTCGGTGAGACCGGGGGGCTTCACTTTCGATTCCCCACGACAGTCTAGTGCTAGTCACTACCCGCCGCACTATGAGGACCCACAAATGGGTGGGCCTTCGCAGCCAGCTTTTCAACAGCCACCGCACATGGGTTTTGATAACCCAATCCCAGCGTACACTGGTCCAAGTAATTACAACCCGTTTGAACCACCAGCTTACCACAACTACGGATACGCTGAGGCAGATCCTTATATGGAAGCAGCAAATTATAACGCCCTCAATGCCCAAGGACCCTACGGAGATCCATGGGGGGTAAGCTACCCGAATCAGGGGTACCCAATACCTCCCAGGCCTATCATTAGAACGCAGTCGCAGCCGCCACGATTTTCTCCCCCAGAACGGGAGGAAATTCTACATAGGTTGCAGCAAGTTGAACGGGAAGCTCACGAGGATCGTAGGGAAAGGCAGACATTCTTCCAAGGACTGATGGGTCTGATCAAGGGGAAGAACAAAAAGGATCGTTGAATTCTTCCATCGCTGATGTATTAGCTCCTGCGTGGGCATATCTTGTTGTTAAGCCCCTACGTGGGTATGTATGTTTGTTGTGTGTATTGACCCCTACGTGGGTCTATCCTTCCATAAACCCCTACGAGGGTATGTTGTATGTTCAGTCCCTGCGTGGACTTATGTTTGTTTAAGTCCCTACGAGGACAATCGTTGGTGTGTTAGTCCCTACGAGGACTTGTGCCTTTCCGTAAGACCCCTACGTGGGCATGTCTTCTGTAAGACCCCTGCGTGGGCATGTTGGTGTGTTTTAGCTCCTGCGTGGGCAAATTTCATGTGTAAAAGACCCGTTTAGGGCGATATGTAATATAGTGATAAATTAATGGAGTGTTATTTTTATAAATTTCATGTTTGCCAATTGTGCATAAATAAATTATAAATGAAATAAATAAATTAAAATCATTCCTTTTAACCTGCCTAAGAAAGTATTTAATTAAGAATCTTTAAGTGTGAAACCTAGCCTCGTGTCAAATATAAGACCGGGCCAAAATGGTAAGACCGGTTTAAAAGATTCAAATCCCTGTTAACATCTTAAAACATGTTAACACTCCTGGCAGAAGTGATTCGTTAAAAATCACATGTCATTCTTAAATGAATAAGGATTCTTTAGAAGATTCCTAATCCAGTTTAATGATCTCTGAATCCTGGATTTACATCATCAATTAAGATGATCATATTTAACCATACGTGGTAATATAATGCCTACGGGCCTTGCTCATTTCTACATGAGCCAAAAGACAGTGGTAGCATTGACTCCCTGCCAAATAAGGGTAATGAACTAGGTTCAAACCTTAAAAGTCTTGATTCTCTGAAATCATAGTTTATGAAATTGTCCATGTGACCAAGCCTTATGTGCTAATATATATATTGTTATTGTTTATGTTAGGATAAATTTTAATTAAAATCCTAAATTTATGCGTTTAATAAGTTAACCAAATATGGTCTCTGTTACCATGGTTAACGAATTACCCTAAGGGGTAATTCCATAATAAAATCCCAAGTAAAAAATATTGACCTTGTTTTCTGCAACAGTTCAATACAAATGGCTGACTCCAATGAAGTAAACAGCCATCCAGTAGAGCCAAATGAGAACGCTCAGATTACATTAACGGGTGCCGAGTTAAAAGCAATCATAGACGGCGCTATTACTCAAGCTTTGGATAGACAGTATGAAGAATACAGTAGTACCCGAAGTAGGACCCACTCTGTATCACATTCAAAGCCAAGAACACACCCAGAGGCTCATAACAAGCCTCCTCCCAAAAAGGATGAACCAAAGAAAAACGGTGATGATCGCCAGTCCACCAACCACCAAAGTAATCCATCTCAGCAGTTGGTACTGCATCAGGGACACCGTAACAAGGGTTGCACATATAAGTACTTTGTGTCTTGTAAACCCAGGGATTTTACGAGAGAGAAAGGAGCCGTAGACTGCATGACGTGGCTGGATGAAATGGACACGGTCGTGGACATCAGCGGATGCGCTGAAGATGATGTGGTTAAATTTGTTTCACAGTCCTTCAAAGGCGAGGCATTAGCTTGGTGGAGATCTCTGATGGAGGCCTCAGGAAAGATCCCGTTGTATAGCATGACGTGGGATCAATTCATTGCCCTGATCAAAGAAAATTTCTGCCCTCAACATGAGGTGGAAAAGATAGAATATGACTTCCTATCATTGGTGATGAAGAACCTCGATTGTCAAGCTTATCTGACAAGCTTCAATACACTATCCCGGTTGGTACCTTATCTGGTAACCCCGGAGCCTAAAAGGATCGCTCGTTTTATTGGTGGATTAGAACCCGAGATCAAGGCCAGTGTAAAAGCTTCTCGGCCAGTTACCTTCAGGTCTGTAACTGACCTTTCCTTATCCCTCACACTGGATGCGGTCCGGCAGAGATCGCTGAGGAATAAGGATGCTGAGAAGAGGAAGCGAGAAGATGATGGTTCGCGTAGGTCGAACAAGAAGCACCGTGGGAGCGGTGATCACAAGAAGGGATCGGAATCGAGGAAAGATGGGCATCGTTCTGGAGAGAAGCCCACATGCAAAACTTGCAAGAAACAGCACTTTGGAAAGTGCAGACTCGAATCAAACTCGAATAACGAGTCAAGGTCTTTTGCTTGTGGTTTGTGCAAGTCCAAGGAACACAAAACCTTGGATTGCAAGAAGATGAAAGATGCGACGTGCTACCGTTGCAATGAGAAGGGCCACATAAAGACTAACTGCCCCAAGAACAACAAGAAGCCTGAAGAGGCTAAGAAGACTAATGCCAGAGTCTTCAGGATGGATGCGAAAGAAGCTGTGCAGGATGATAACGTCATAACAGGTACTTTCCTTGTAAATGATGTTTTTGCAAGAGTACTTTTTGATTCAGGCGCAGATAAGTCTTTCGTAGATCATAAATTTTGTAAATTGTTGAATTTACCTGTCAAAACCCTAAAAGTGAATTATGAGGTAGAGTTAGCAGATGGTACCATTGAAACCGTCTCTACTGTGTTAGATGGATGTGTGATATCCATTAAGAACCATTCTTTTCCTCTATCTCTACTTCCCTTTAAGTTAGCCGGTTTTGACATAGTTCTGGGTATGGACTGGTTATCTCATAACCAGGCCCAAATCGTCTGTAACATGAAGCAAGTAGTGATAAAGACTCCGTCTGGTGAGTCACTTACCATTCGGGGAGATACCCAGTATGGACTACCTGAGCACGTGACTATGCTCAAGGCTTCAAAGTGTTTGAAGAAAGGGTGTGTCATCTACATGGCACAGGTGATTATTGATGAGCCCAAACCGAAGTTAGAGGACATCCCTGTCATCTCTGAATACCCAGAAGTGTTTCCTGAAGATCTACCTGGTTTGCCACCAGATAGACAAGTTGAATTCAGGATAGATATCATCCCCGGAGCAGCACCAGTTGCTAGGGCACCATACAGATTGGCACCCACTGAAATGAAGGAGTTGCGGACGCAGCTAGATGAATTGCTAGCTAAGGGTTTCATTCGACCTAGTTCATCTCCTTGGGGAGCGCCAATCCTGTTTGTCAAGAAGAAGGATGGGTCGATGCGTCTGTGCATCGACTATCGCGAGCTTAATAAAGTCACGATCAAGAATAGATATCCATTGCCCAGGATTGACGATTTGTTCGATCAGCTTCAAGGGGCAAGTTACTTCTCAAAGATAGATTTGAGGTCAGGCTACCATCAGCTGAAGGTCAAGGATGAAGACGTACACAAGACTGCATTTAGGACTCGTTACGGTCACTACGAGTTTCTAGTGATGCCTTTTGGGCTCACCAATGCACCGGCTGCGTTCATGGATCTCATGAATCGCGTTTGCAAGCCGCACTTAGATAAATTCGTCATCGTTTTCATCGACGACATTCTCATTTATTCTAAGAACAAAGCTGACCACGAGAAACATCTTCGATGTATTCTCAAACTTCTGCATAAGGAGAAGCTCTATGCCAAATTCTCCAAGTGTGAATTTTGGCTTAGGGAAGTCCAATTTCTTGGACATGTGGTCAGTGAGCGTGGTATCCAGGTGGATCCCGCTAAGGTTGAAGCAGTAATGAACTGGCAAGAGCCAAAGACGCCAACAGAAATTCGTAGCTTCCTGGGATTAGCAGGATATTACCGGCGTTTCATTGAAAATTTTTCAAGGATTGCTGCACCCCTAACCTCCTTAACTAAGAAGAAAGTTAAGTTTGTTTGGGGCCCTAAGCAGCAAGAATCCTTTGATATACTGAAGCAAAAGCTGAGCAACGCCCCAGTACTGACATTGCCAGAAGGAATTGAAGAATTTGTGGTTTATTGCGATGCTTCGCATACTGGCATGGGGTGTGTGCTTATGCAGAAAGGCAAGGTGATTGCCTATGCATCACGACAGTTAAAGGTGCACGAAAAGAATTACACCACCCATGACTTGGAATTGGGTGCCGTTGTGTTCGCACTAAAACTGTGGAGGCATTATCTTTATGGAATCAAGTTTGTGATCTTTTCTGATCACAAGAGCCTCCAGCATCTGTTTAACCAGAAAGAATTAAACATGAGGCAACGCCGTTGGATGGAAACTTTAAATGATTACGATTGTGAAATCAAATACCATCCCGGCAAAGCGAATGTAGTCGCTGATGCCTTGAGCAGAAAGGAAAGGGTTAAACCCATTCGAATTAACGCCAAGCGTATGGAGATAAAGAACAGTTTGATAGAAAGGGTGTTAGCTGCACAGAAGGAAGCTGTGTTGGAAGCTAACTATCCTAATGAAAAGTTAGGAGTAACTGAGGAGCAGTTAACTCTTAGCAAGGACGGAATTTTACGGTTAAACGGACGAATATGGGTTCCACTTTTTGGAGGACTCCGTGATGTCATCCTCCAAGAAGCCCATAGTTCCAAATACTCCGTTCATCCTGGAGCTGATAAGATGTACCAGGATTTAAAGGCAAATTATTGGTGGATAGGCTTGAAAAAGTCTGTAGCCGCCCATGTAGCAAAATGCTTGACATGTGCGCAAGTCAAAGCCGAGCATCAGAAACCGTCAGGTTTGCTACAACAGCCTGAACTTCCTACGTGGAAGTGGGAGATGGTAACTATGGATTTTATTACCAAGTTACCCAAGACAAGGAAAGGAAATGATACGATATGGGTTATAGTTGACCGACTGACTAAGTCAGCTCATTTCTTACCCATCAAGGAGACTTATAGCTCCGATATGTTAGCCCAGTTATATGTTGATAAGATTGTAGCCCTACACGGCATACCTGTAGCTATTATCTCTGATAGAGATACTAGGTACACGTCACATTTTTGGAAGAGCTTCCAGCAATCTTTGGGCACACGTTTGAACTTTAGTACGGCTTACCATCCTCAGACAGACGGTCAGAGTGAGCGTACTATTCAAACGTTGGAAGACATGCTACGCGCATGTGCGATCGATTTGGGAGGTAGCTGGGATAAGAACCTACCATTGATCGAATTCTCCTATAACAATAGCTACCATACCAGCATAAAGGCTGCGCCTTTTGAGGCATTATACGGTAGAAAGTGTAGATCGCCAGTTTGTTGGGCGGAAGTTGGAGAAGTCCAGTTATCAGGACCAGAGATCGTGTTCGAAACGACGGACAAGATTGTCCAGATTCGTAACAATCTCCAAGCTGCCCGGAATAGGCAGAAGAGTTACGCGGATCCAAGTCGTAAGGATTTTCACTTCGAAGTAGGTGACAAAGTCCTACTTAAAGTGTCACCATGGAAAGGGGTGATGCGATTTGGTAAGAAAGGCAAACTAAGCCCGAGATACATAGGACCTTTCGAGGTTATCGAACGTGTCGGGTCAGTTGCCTACAAGTTGAACTTACCAGAAGAGCTCAGTGGAATTCACAATGTGTTCCACATCTGCAATCTAAAGAAGTGTTCCGCTGACGATTCACATGTCATGCCACATACAGATGTGCAAATAGATAAGAGCTTAACGTTTGTAGAAAAACCTTTGTCAATTGAAGATCGACAGGTAAGGAAGCTTCGAAGAAAGCATATACCTTTTGTAAAGGTCAAATGGGATGCCCGTAGAGGTCCCGAATACACGTGGGAGGTTGAATCCACGATGAAAGAAAAGTACCCTTACTTATTTCAGTAAATCTCGGGTCGAGATTTATTTTAAGGGGGTGAGGATGTAACACCTCGGAAATTCACGTCCTATAATGTGTTGACACGTGTCATAATGTTTAAACGTGTGAAAGAAATATTATAGAAGGACTAAAGTTGACAAACGTGGAAAGTATGTGAATATACGTATTCTAAGTGTCAACTGTGAATAAATACAATGTATATTAACCCTACACGATGCTCATACCTTCAAACGAATAAATCATGGATCATACGAAGCTAAATGTGAGTAATTTCAAACTACAGGGACCAAATGTGTCAACATGTTTAATTTATACCTCTGAGTGACCTTTTGACAAACCCGAAGCTTTGTAAATATTAATTATGCTCATGAGAATACACCATAAAAATTTCATAAAGTTTCGTTAACGTATGAGAAAGATATGATCAAATTCGTGTGTGAAGCGTTAAAGCGTAAACGTCGAAAGTTAGGACTTTTCGGGTGAAAATAAAGTTACCCGGGGACTTGGCAAAGTGGGTATATGATTTAAGGCCTTAGTAGATCAATTGTGGAGGTTTAAAGTGCAATAAATCAGTAACCATTCGAGTTTTGAAGAGACAAGGGCTGAATCGCAAACAAAATCAATAATCTGATCTGGTAAGGGGGTCGCGCTGCGCGACGGACCCTCGCGTTACGCGAGGGTGTGCCCAGCTCCGAGAAAATCGCTGATGGTCTGCCTTTTCGTATTTTCGCGATCTCAACTCGATTTTCCACTTCTCCTGGACCCTAAAACGTCCCCTAAGCCCCTAGGACACATGTCAATCGATTGTGGGCACTCCTAGACTCAGTTGTCAAAGATTTATGGTGTGTGGAACCATTATAAATAGCCATCCAAGTTCACCATTTTTCTCACACCTTCATTTGATCATCTGGAGCCTTTCTGAAGCTTAGGAACTCTCCCAACTGATCATAAGTCGTGCATAGGACCCTTGTAAGTGTTCTAATCTCTTCTTGTTTGAGTTTAGCTTAGTTAATTAGCTAAAAGTCAAACCGTCGTAATTACGGTTTGACTTCGAGATTAGTCAATAATGGCTCAGTCAAATCTCGAATTAAAAGTAGTTATAAGTTGGTATTTATGTGGGTAATAAAACCCCAAAAGGGTTTCCCCTGATCACCACTTTAACTAGTTCAAAAGTCGGGTCAAACATATACTTAAAAAGTCAACAGAATTCTTAAAAGGTCATTTATGCATAATTAGCTATCTAGGCCATGTATAACCTGTTTGATTATTGTTATAACTTAGTAATTAGTGTAAGAACATGTTCAAACCTGTTCAACCCGACTATTTCCTGTTTAGACCCGGTTCGGAACCGAAAGTCGCATAGTTTGACTTTCACTTTGACTTTCAGTTCTGACCCGTTTGGGCATATTTTAGAAATGCCTCAGAGCATTAATTGGACTAGGATACATGTTAGAACAACCCTCTGTGATTGTGCACCTCGGTTCATTAGTTATCCAATTAATATGCAAGTTTCCGTTAATTGTTCATATGTTGACCGTTATGCCCTTATTACCTTAAAACATGATTTATGAAAATGTAAAAGTGTAGAAACCTTGAATATTGACATATAAACTTGTATGCAAAGTTTGACATCAGTTTGACTTGTAGATTAAGAGTTATGCTCATTATCGCAAAACTAATGCTTTATGTTAACATAATGGCGTAATTAGCGTATAGCCTAGTTAAACATACTTTTTGGTATCAAACGAATGACCCACTGATGTAATATATTATTTTGGGAATTTTAAAGATTTTTAATTAATTTTAGGCTGAGCATAACTCATAGTCGTAGGCTTAATTCGGTAATTGTCGGTTTTGCCCTTACGAGCCATAAAATGAGTTTTACACATCTAAACGACTCCAAACCTTTTGCCACTGATTAGTTATGATAAATAAATTATTTTAAGCCTTCTGGAAATATAAAAATATCAGACTTAAGTATCGAACCCGGTAATGGCCTTAAATCGCCTTATTTAGCGTTATTAGCGCATAGTATGTTTTAAAATCATATTGGACATACCCGGGTTGATACCTACTGATATAAGAAGAAAATTATCATATTTTAACAGTAAGCAAAAGTTGATAAACTCAGACTTCAGTTTTGAGCTTGTCGGCTTATGTGAAATTACCAAAATACCCCTACGGGGCCTAGTTTGGTTAAAAATGATAAGTTTCACATACATGCTTTAGCCTACTGTTAAAACTCATCAAATTGAGTATGTTTTCTGTTTACATCAGACCTGTAACTCAGTTGAACATATAAACACTTTTACAAACTTTAAAATGACCAAACTACCCCTACGGGGCATAGTTTGTGTTTAAATTAGTTCGGGGCATAACGAAAGACATCCTACTGATGTTACAACATATTTGAAGCATATTAACTTAGGAAACCTGTATATAGCTCTCATGACTACCCGTCACGCTTATTACGCGTACGGTTCGGTTTATGTAACAAGTTTACATAAATTAGCCGAAACGGGTCAAACCTTAACGGTTTTATCTCAAAATCCAGAATGTGAATAATAAACCCATATTAAACAAGTCTTCAAACTTGTCAGGTCTGAATCACATTCTATCCGGTCTTCGCTTAATCGTGCGTACGAACCGTATCTTGAAACTAGCCGGTCTAAGCTTAAGCTTAATAAAAGACCCGTTAAAATTCTAATAGGTTATATTAAACCTTCGTTCCAGATTAGGAGAGACAGTAAAAGCTACGTGCATTCTACTTATTGTGAATTATACTTGCATCAGGTAAATACTTTTAACTTATTTTCCCTATACGGGCTTGGGTTACGGTACATAGCGTACCGCTTGACCGAGCATCAAATCTTCCATCGTTGGGTGGTTAATTGAATAATTTGATCGGCTCGTTTTAAACAGATGTGTTTACTTTACAGCCTTTGGGGGGTTAATGACCATGTCCCGGATATCCTCGGCATTATCTTACGAGATAGCCACGACCTGAGCACGGGGTGTAGGCGTACTCCCGTGTATAACTCACTTAAAGTGGTGTGTCTATTGATCTTTAACCCGGATACATTCCGGGCTACTGAACGCATAAGTAACATGTAAATCGTTCACAAGATTATATTATTAAATAATTCTCCCAAGTTAAATAAAATGATTTATGCCACGTGCATCCAAACCAATTTTCAATCATTTTCCAAAATGAGTCAGTTGAATGTATTTACCAGTGTAAACTGACGTATTTTCCCAAAAAGACTGAATGCAGGTACTAAACGAAATTTGGCTGGATTGTCTCCTAAGCATCAATAAAAGTCTCGCAAGCTTAGGATGCCAGAAGTCTGTTGAACCATAATTGTTATTTTGTTTCGATCCTACTGTGGATAAACACCGGATAATTGTGACTTTGTTTACAATAAATAAATTCGGTTGTATCTTATTTTAAATTTGCTTCCGCTGTGCATTATTATATTGTGTTGTTTAACTATTACGTTGCCAACCACGTCACGATACTCCCCCACCGGGCCCACCGGTGACACGTGGAAATCGGGGTGTGACACTGTGTCAACATAACAATGTAGGGCAATTTTTTTATATCCTTTGAAAGAAACACTTCCTTTGATATAAATTGAATTTGGATTAGTTATGTTTGAACTTGCTGAATCCAAATTATGAATTTGTTTTTCCTCATCCCCCCAACTAAAAGAGTGATTAGGCTTTAACTCGATATCTGAAGAGCTCGCTTCGGTTTTTTCCTGTTCATTTTTTATTGTAAAGATCTGTTCTTTAATTTCAAAAAAATGTTCAGTTTTAGTTTCAGAAAGCTTCTGTTCAATTTTGGGTTCTTCATCCTTTAAAACAAGAGTTTGTTTTTTATTTTTAGAAATCTTTTGTTGAAGTTTTTCTTTTAAGTTTTCATAAAACTTTTGTTTTCGTTCTTTGTTTTCAAAAGACATGAGCTGAACAACAAAGGATATGAGCTGAACAGGCTTATGAATTTGTTTAGCTGATGAAGTTTTTCTTTTAAAAAACTGTTTTAACTTTTGAGTAACAAGATTCATTTTATCCACAAGATAAAATAATTTTTGTCTCTCTAAGTTTTTGTATTTCTCTTCTCAAAAGAGAATTTGTTCTTTTTAAAGCAGTTAACTCAAAAAGCTTTTCAGAAGGATGAATACACCAATCAAGATGTAACTCATACATTCTCTGATTATTTCTTTGTAAATCGAAATAATGCATAAAAATCTTTAGATTAATTTTTCTAAAAGATTTTTTCATTTGTCCCTTATTGGTCATTTAAAGTTGATCCAAAAGGCCATGTTTCATTAATTTCGTTAGAAACTTCCTTGAAAATTTCATCAATTTTGTCAGAGACTTCTTTAAGAATTTCAGTAATGAAAATTTTATCAATTTCATCAGAAACTTCTTTAAGAATTTCGGCATAGATTGTTTCAAGACTTTCATCTCTATAAATTATTGCCTTTTTTGCTTTAAACTCAAGAATTTTTTGTTTAGAATCAAAAATATTTCTTTTAGCAATTTTTAAGTTACGAGATTTTCTTTTATGATTCCTCATAAAAGTAAAGACGTTTCTTTTAGCAATTTTTATGTTGCGAGATTTTATTTTTTGATTCATCATAAAATTTTTCTTTAATTGTTTTATTTGAATCAAAGAAAAATGAATTTTTTCTTCTTCATAGGCAATTTGCATGTCAAGAAGATGTAGATGATTTAAAATAGGTGATATAGACATTAAGTCCCAATAACCTTTTCTAAAATTTTTCCATATCTGTCTATGTTTTTTTGACATAGTTCGCATTAAATGCTTGGTGTCACTAGAGTCTCTTATTTGCAAAGAGGTTCCAGCAAAACTGTGTCTAGGTTCTAATCCTAGCATCTTTTTATTTCGTGCAATATCAATTGCCCAATTTTCTTGTAATTGTGATGGCTCAGCGAATTTGCTGCCTTCAACAATTCCAATTTCAGAAAATATATCTTCAAGAGTTATATTTTCATTTTCCTTATACTCGATTGAATGAGTACTGTTGGTTAAAACATAAGAGATTAAATAATTAATCGTAAATACCTTATTACCTGGTTCCATAAGATCAGTTCTTTCGCACTGGTGTATGAAACTTAAAGTTTTGTCGAAATCTTTTGAATCTCGATGTAAAGCAAATTTAGGATAGACAGTAAACATAAATTTACCATAAGCTAAATTTCCTTGAATTGCTCCAAGAAGAGCATCTTGCCTATTGATAATTCTATTATCAACGAGTGCCATTTTTATAGGAAAATTAATTCCGTCTCTGAACTGAGCTTTAAGGAGGATTTTAACCGCTCCTATGTGTACCGTATTAAGAGAATTTCTCAACTCTGGTTTAATGTGCAAAAGCTTTTTTGCTATTTCACCCTTTGTTAAGAGTGGCAAATAAACTTCACCTGCTGTCTTTTTAATGTCAACTGAAAGTTCTTCAGTGTTAAAACAATAAAATATTTTATTTTTTCTAGAAAAGGCTCTAGAAACTAAACTTTGTAAAGTTTTTGATTGATTAAAAACCTGTTTAGTGTCAAGCTTAAATTTAAGCTTACTAATTTTTGTTAGTTGATCAGAATTAATCATGTAATCTGATACAAAACCTTTTTCATTTTCACTAAAGTTTATTACTTCAGTTACTTCTTGTTCGATTGATTCTTTCGAATCTTCAAACGAATTTTTAAAACTCATTTTAAAATTTTTTCTTTTTAAAATTTATTTTAAAATTGTTTATTTTTTAAGGAATCAGGAACTTATCCCCTCTTCTTAAAAAAGAGCACATGGCTCTGATACCACTATGCGGAGTGACTTCAGAATTTTTGACAAATTCAACTAAAGGGTTCATTAAGTCCTTTAGAGGTTTTGTGGTCTGGTTAAGACTCATTGGTTGAAAGGAATCTTTTTCCTTTTAGCATACTTTTTGTATACTTGTAGATTAAAAATCCTTTGTGTGGATTAAAATCATTTTTTGTAGACGGTATTTTAGCAAAAGCTATGATACCAACTGACCCAATTAATAGGCTATAGAATATAAAATTCATTAAATGAATCTTTTTGGTTTAGCCTATCATGACTAAAACCTATATTGACCCAAACCCATCTTGATATTAACATGTGATCGGTTCTCTGTCACGTGACTTCTGCATGCATGTGTACGTTGGATGGTCAAGAGGTGGAGCTGGTCTTTCGCTTAGTTTGGTGCATTGTTTCTTTCTTTATTTTTGAATAAGTCAGATGATAATCTGTTGAGTCGTCCGATTCCTTTGCTTGTTTACGTTATAAGTTTTTACGATTTAAGGTTGTGTTTACTTTGCTTTATGTATCCGGTACTTCCACTGATTAATAAAAAGAATCTTCTTGATCTCTCATTACTGTGTTGTTTCCTTCTTTATCACTACATTCAAAAAACCTTTTGAGTTTTGCAAAATAGTTCTAATATCATCAGTGGTATCAAAGCTATCTAGCGATCTCAAAACTTTATGTGACTCAATCTTGCATCATCAATGGCTGATCAAACAAGCACGCTTCCCACATCACCCACTCCGATTCAAGTGTTTAAAGGAGAAGGTTATGATCACTGGAGCATTAGGATGAAGACCATTTTGAAGTCAAGAGATCTATGGGATCTCGTTGAAGGGAATTTTTAGCAGAAATTGGTGACTTGAGATGGAAAAGAGTGCCATTAGGTGGTTAACAATTTTGTTTTCATATCTAGGTAAGTGGTTGTTCAAAACAGCGACCTTCAAGAGAATTTATGCAAAAAATCTGAAGTTTCTGCAAAAGCTGCAGAAAAGCCCAGAAAGTCGCTGTTTCAATCTACAAACTTCAGAAAAGTCACTGTTTCAATCTACGGTCATTTGAAAGTCACTGTTTCAATCTACGGTCATTTGAAAGTCGCTGTTTCATATGACCATCTTCAGAAAAGTCGCTGTTTCAAAGTACAAACTTAATAAAAGTCGCTGTTTCATGTAACCAGGTTCATAAAAGTCGTTGTTTCAAAGGACAAACTTCATGAAGATCGCTATTTCACACCACAATCTTCCATAAGGTCACTGATTCATAATACCATCTTAATTAAAGTCGCTGAATGCCTGTGTCGTTTTGCAGCAGGAGTCGCCACATGTGAGCTGTGATTTGAATTTATGGCCATCGTTCAAGACTGCCTTCCATATACAGTACCCTTGCGTGTAACATGATATGACTAAACCCTGCAAACTTCTTGCATGTATTCTCTTATCTTACATGATATGACTAAACCCTGCAAACTTTAATTTCATTGTGTAAGGATTCCACTGTTGTGTAAGATTTCCACTGTTCTTCAGTATGGATTCTAAAATTGATACACAGAAACGGGTCTTTAAAGTTGAACATAAAGCAAAGCACAAGCACCACATTTCGTTTCAAACACCTATCAAACGAAGCTTCAAACCTTGCTTTACCGATAAATTTTCTGTGAACTTTGATCTGCCGAAGATGAGTTTTGAATGTCATCCTGGTCCTCTTAATGCATCGGTGTTGTTTTTGAACAAGGATCACCGGGCGTTTGATGTATTCAAAAATCCAGAAAATTATAGTAACCCAATAAATATTAAACGATCAGATCGATCGTTCTGGCAGCATATGAAAAAAAATCTGGTTGGTCCAAGGGTAGAAGGTTTAATACGTGCAGCAGGATTCAATGGGATACTGGAAATTGGGTACCGGTATATAGACCACGCCTTAATAACTGCGTTGGTTGAGAGGTGGAGGCCAGAAACTCACACGTTTCACCTTCCTTTTGGCGAAACCACTGTGACATTACAGGATGTCAACGTGCTGTGGGGGCTACCAATGGATGGGGTGCCTATATCTGGGGCTGACACTGGTATGACAATGTATACTGCAAGATCCAAGTGTCAAGATGTGTTGGGGTTTACCCCTGAGGAAACTGAAGTGAAGGGCAAAAGGGTTAAGTCGAAAAGAGTTTTAGAAGAAATAAAGTCGAATTTTATTGAAAACCAAGCATCAGATGAAGACTGCCTTTTTCGTGCACGTCAAATAATATTTTATTCGATATGGTGCACAGTCTTACCTGATAATGCAAACCACCTGAATTCTCTAAATTTTTTAGAGTTTCTTGAAGACTTGCCCGCATGTTCGGGATATAGTTGGGGCAGTGTTGTGTTATCTCACCTTTATAGAAACCTTTGTAACGTTGAAGCACCTAATGCTATAGCCGTTACTGGCCCAGTGGCGCTTCTACAAGTGTGGGCTTGGGAGAGGTTTCATTGTTTTGCTCTTGCTATTGCCGAGTTCCACTATAATGCCCCGTTAGCTGCTTGGTAGACTGAATTGGAAAAAAATAAATTTATTTTTTGGTATATAACACTATGTTAATTTATTATTTATCTTTGTAGGTGGAAGGGAAGCTTAACCTGAACAGAGGTTCCCACACATTGCCTGAGAACATATAGATCTCAGCTGCAATTTATGACCGAGGAAACGGTATGGTTGTTAGTTGTTGACATATAAAAGTTAAGTTTGTTTGAACACGTTTCTAAAGATTGATTTTTTTTTGTTTCAGTTTAATTGGAGACCCTACGATGACATTGTGGGTAGACTCCCCGATATATGTCGGAGTGGTTTGGGAATTTGGATGAGTTGTTTGTGACAACCGTCACTTTTCCGTACATTCCGTACACGAAATGAACAGTAATTTGTGCTTAAATGACTGTGCATGATCTGGTTTACCAGACAAATAAATTTCTGAATTCCATACAAGTGAATTCATGCATGGTATATGCTACAAGAATTACCTTATGATAGCGTTGCGTCAAAAAAATATTAGTAAACTCACCGGTAAGACACATCGTGTCAACAGAACTGCAGGAAGCAGTCAGACATTAGAATTGGAGCCTAGGTGTAGGTCCAACGTCAAGAATGCATTAAAACCCAAGAGTACATACAAGGGTTTTAATATAGGCATTCCGGAAGCTAAATTACGCACTAAATAGCACCCGAAACGCACTTTAAACGCATAATTTATTTAAATTCAGCTATAATCAGCAATATGACACTGTAATATTATGCAGAAATGATGATTTATCATCCAGAATACTTCCCTAAGTGTCGGGAATTGAAAGTGTCACAAAAGATATTTGAAAGACACTAAACGGTGCAATTAAGCACTTAAACGAATCGGTATTTAACCGAACAACCGGACATTACCCAGAACACCAAAATATTGCTAAAAGCAATGTTTTTATTTTTCTAAGCTAGTTAGGGTCCCCGAACACCCTAACACACTATATATTTCATCACACACCATAACACACTAGTAATTAGTTTAACCTCCTAACTAAACTAACTAAACTCTAACTATGAAGTTGAAATCAAACCAATTACCCCCCCCCCCCTAACCGAATCGGTCCCCCTTAGGGGACACACCCTTACAAACTTGAATATTTTAATCCCTTGTGTCTCATATCTAGAATGCACAATATCTAATGGTTAAAAGATATGAATGGTTTATAAGAAAACATGGGAGACAAGCATTTCATTCTCACAAACACTTAACAAAAATTACTCTCATCTCTCTCCCTCTTTCTTTGGTTTCGGCCAGCCACAAGTAGCACCACCACCACCATCACTTGATCATCTTCAAGCATTCTAAGCACATCCAAGGGTGATAGAAGGCATACAACGAAGCTCTGTGTGTTCGGAAGTTGAAGGACCACTCCCATCTTCTTTTATCCACCACATTCCTTCACTTGAACTCTCCTAGTCTTGAACTAGTGGTAAGAACTTAGATCCTTGTGTTTTACTTGCTATTTAAGTGGTTAATAGATGTTTTATGAAGAAAACATAAGCACATTAAAGAACATGAACAAGTCTTGAAGTTTAAACAAACTAGAGAAGAGGTATGGTTAAATGATGATTGAAATCATGAAAAATCTGAAATAAACAAACCATAATCTGCTGTAACAAACTTATGATCTGATTTTAATCATATTAGAAAGGATGGCGAACGTATGTGCGCATTCTAGTAACATTTAACCCCTAAACAGCATGCTGAATCGCACTTTCAGCCGACTTTAACTGACTGTAACAGGTCCTTAACGAAACGAAAAAGGTATTTTATGAAGTCTAGATTTATGTACTATGAAATACGGTTCTAATGGCACCGGAATCATAATTTTTGGACTCCGTTTACTATTTTTAAAGTGTCTTTTCGTAACAGCAGCTAGAGCTGCATTTTTGCTGCTGAAAATGTGCGTCCTGTTTTCTGTCATAACTTGTATTCTGTGTGGAGTCTGATCACGAAATTTATACCATAGTTGACCACTGATGTATTTGTAATTCTCCCATTGGAATCTCGTAAATCGGACTCACGATGAATTTTTAATGAATTATTTCGGAAACTGCAATCAGAAAGCGACAAATCTGATTGCAGTCCGGAAAATAAATTCTTATAAAATATTGGTAATGAACTGGACCCCGATATATTTTTACACAATAATTTTTAGATCGTTTAAGACGTTCTGTAAAAATTTGGGAATTTTTGGAATAAGTTAACTATTTTATTAAAATGTCCGAAAACAGCCCAATTTTGTATATTAAAACTGAAAAGATATAAGTATGTTATCCGAGGAAAAATATATAATATTTGATCACCAAAATTTTGTGCTAAGTGTGTGTAGTATGTAATATGCATGATAGTGTATTAGGACTTGAAAATACACTAAGTACTCTTAAGAAGTGAAAATACAAAAATACACATACAACGTACTTAGACAAAATACATAATTCGGGTGCAAAACGCATAATACAAGAAACTTATAATTATTTTCGAGAAAATAATATAAGTAAGACACTTAGTTAAAAATATAAGTTATTTTTAACACAAGAATACGTACACAAGAGATAGTGACTGTACTTGTGCGATACAAGTCTAGTGACTAACGTTAAGAAAACACGTATAGGTCACGACGCTAGATAAGCAAACCCGGTGAAGTTTACGACGCAGGAACGCAAAGTTGTGAGTTCATGCTCCCCCTTTTCTTTAACTGTTTTTGGTTTTATAACTCTCAGGGGTGAAATACATGTTACAAATATTACAATTTTTACAAATGGTAAAATACAAGAAGCACTCTTGGTGAGAACGAGTACCGAGTGCAATATGATTTGAGAATACGAGAAGCACTCTTGGTGAGTGCAATATGATGAGCTTTAAGAAATGCCTAGAAAATACTAGATCATGTGAGCTTAAATTAGATATTGAGATGCCATTAATACTTAATTAGGGACGAGGGTTAGATCTAACGGGTACGACCGAGCCCCACTCATGGTCCTTATGTGACCTCCTGAGTGCTTCGGTGTCCCAGTCGAGGGAAATCGACACAGTCGAGGTTAATCGACACAATCGAGGGTAATCGACACATTCAAGGGAAATCAACACAGTCGAGGTTAATCGACACAGTCGAGGGTAATCGACACAGTTAAAGGAGAAAATACTAATGCTCCCTATGTCCTCACATGCCTTGAAGGAGAATATACTAATGCTCCCTATGTCCTCACGTGCCTTAATGTCCTTGTATAAATATGTTGGTACACTTTATGTGGACGCGACTCGACTCGGTTCGATTCGGTTCGGGTCGACTCGGTTAGGTCCGGCTCAAGCTCGACGTCACGACATTCCTCCGTCGTGCGCCCCAGAGTTCGACACGCGAAGCACGGAGCGCCGCAAACCTTTCCCGCAAACACATCACCATGACATCACCTTAGTGATGTCATATAGCTTTTTCCTATGTTGAAACCAATGAAACTTGTCAAACAGAAATGATCTGGGCCGTAATTCACCACATGGGCCGAAGACTTGTTTGTGAACTTTGTCAAATTCTTGGGCTTCTACAACTCGACGAAACAGAATAAGTTTAATATGTATGTCGACGAAACAAGGCGTGTTTCGTCGACTTTAGTGTTTCGTCGTGGCCTTTATGCGTTTCGTCATAGTCTGGTCTGTGTCTAGTATAAATACCCCTCTTAGTTTCTGTGTGAAACAGATGAGAGTTGTGAGACTTTGAGAGAGAGTCTGTAAAACATTGTTTGTATATGTTTGTATCCGTTCTCATCCCTAATCAATAGATATTGAATCTTTGGTTATGCGTGTGTTTTATACTTTGTGTTTGGTTTGCACCGTCACGGGGATTCCGCACCCGTTACCGTGTTTGTGATAAACAAGGATAGGTTTTCGTTATCGATCCACCGGAAAAACGGGACCTACAAGTGGTATCAGAGCATTGGCTCTTATCCTTGTTTAAAATCAAACATAGTTGGTTTTTATCAAGTATTAGAAACTGTTATTCATGATTTTCTTGAAGTCTTGTTCTTGAAAAACTAATATTTTTCTGGAAATGTGTTGAAAATCTGCTTGAACATTGTTGTTTGTTAAAGAGTTTTGTTAAAAACCTTGTTAGATTGATTGTTCAAGTGATAAATCGGGTTTTTTAGTGAAAGTCTTGTCAAAATTCGTGTTTCGGAAAGTTGTTATTTTACCGGAAAACTCATACTATCTGGGTTTTGTTCTTCACATCTTCAAAGTTTATTCAAACTGTTCTTGAGCCTTTTTCTTGAATTTGGAATTAATAAAAATAGAAAAGGATTAAAATCAATTTTATATTCTTGCCATACTGTTAGAATAAAGAGGTATGACGTTTCGTTGAAAATTGGTGTACTGTGTCAGTAAGTGTTATCATTTAAGTTGAAAAAGGTTACCAACAGTTGAAAAAGGTTACCAACTCTCACCACTTGACCCACTTGTCTAAACATTATCTCAACGAAACGAACAAGCGACGAAACAAGATTTTCGTTTCGTCATAAGGCATTTCGACGAAACAAATTTCGTTTCGTCATAACACATTTCGACGAAACAGAATTCGTTTCGTCATAACATATTTCGACGAAATAGAAGTGTTTCGTGGAAAGTGTTTCGTCGTCATCTGTTGTCAATTTTATACAGAGGGCTTGCAAAACTGTTCTAACTTTGTGCTTTCAAGTGTTTTACCAGGTACAGTTCTTCTAACATCAAATATGAGTTGTACTAGCCCATGGGATTGGAGTACGGACTCACAACCAGATCTAAAACAGATGTCGATGGCCGAATATATGAGGAGTACCATACCTCAACAACAACAATCTATTAGTGCCAGTCAATGGGCAATGGTGTCGAATCAAAATCAGAGCATTCAAAATCTTTTGCTTAGTGAGAGTGAGACGGGTAGCAACAATCGCCCGCCAAAATTGAATGACATGAATGAATTTCCGACATGGAAAGGTCGTTTCACCACATACGTTCAAGGGCAAAGCACCGATCTTTGGAGGTGTTTCATTACTCCACGCAACAATGCTCTCGAAGAAGCAGCATCAACTGCAGCGGGTTTTACTAATATGCTTGAAGATGACATGAAAGCCTATGACTTAGAGAAAAAGGCGTTTGCTATTCTTACACAATCGCTTCACAAAGAAATCTATCATCAATTCGCTCACTGTGACAACACGAAAGGGTTATGGGATGCATTGGTAGCGAGAGGAGAAGGAAATGCAGCTTCTAGAAAGATACGTCATGATTTATTGAAGAAAGAGTTTGAATCATTTCGATTCTTGGATAATGAAATTCTAAATGATATGACTTCTCGCTTTTATCATTTGACGAGTGAAATGTGTTCTTATAATGTTGCTGCAACTCATCCGGAAATGATTGCACGGTTTGCTGATGCTCTACCTCCTAAGTGGAGTACATTCATTGAACTTCTAAAGCATACGGGCGCTATGGATACAGCCAATGGCACTCTCTATGAATTCATTCAGAAGTTGGAGTACAAGAACGAAGAGGAAATTCGGAAAGCTAAAATGATTACGCCTCCTCAAAACACGGAAATGTATTTGCCTGGTTTTGGTCCTTCAGCTAGTTCTAGTTCCATTCAGCAACCGAAGCTTCAAACGGCGTTTGTGTCCAATACAAGCTCATCACCGTTTCCACAGTGGAATCAAAGTGCTTACATGTCACAATCTCAACCTCCACCTCAAGTTACCACTACTCAACAACAGTGGAATCTAAAGGCTTACATGTCACAATCTATACCCCAACCTCAAGCCCAACCACAACAACAACAAGCCCTACCTCAACAACAACAAGCCCTACCACACCAACAGCAAGCTCATTATACCAACAATCCTCCACCCCTAAACCCTAACACAGTCAAAGTTGATACATCAAACCTCTCAAATGTTAGCATTGAAGTAGCAAAGGAACATATGGAACTCATTAATACTATGGTCAGTGCTTACTACGGTTTGGTCGCAGGTCAAATTGGAAACATTAGTTTGACCAACGAAGATTACTTACAAATCAACCGTGATGAAATGGAGTTGATGGATATAAAGTGGGCTTTCGCAAGTGCTGTTAGAAGGGCGAAGGACTTTATGGTTCGAACAGGAAGAAGTTCTTTGGAAAGTAAACAAGATACAAAGTACGGATTTGATAAAGAAGCAGTTACATGTTTCATTTGTGGCGAAAAGGGTCACTTCAAACGTGAGTGCACCCGACCAAGCAAACAAGGCAATCAGAACCCATTCAGAAATCAGACGAGTACTTCAAATGTCAATGACAATCAAGACAATCGTGAAAGAAGGATGATATCGGTGAACAACAATTAGAACCAGAACCAGTCTGGACCATCAAACACCAATCGAGCATTGACTGTTCAAGCTGATGAAGGGTTTAATTGGTCTTTACAACTTGGGGAAGGTGATCAAGATAATGGAGGAACATCGTGTTATGCAAAGATCATCAATCACATTAAGCACGTTCATAAGGAAGAATTTTCTGAAAGTGACGACAGTTCGGGTTATACCGGGAGTTCTGATGAAGAAAGTTCTACTTCGGGCGATTATCATTCTGAATCTGATGTGAGGGAAGAAGCAAGTTCTGATCTTAATGACTTGTTAAATGAAGCAGAGGAGTTGAAATGTCAGAAATCAATTCTGATTAAGAAGGCTGCTGTAGCATCTCAAGAAATGGAGAAGTTCTTCACTGAAGACGGATCTTTTTCTTTTCAAACTGCCTTTATGGAAAATGTCTCAGCCTCTACGAGTCAGGTAAATTCTGAAACTCCTGCTCCTAGTGTTTGTAATGATTGTGCTGATTTGAAGCTTGAATCTGAAAAGCTTCATAGTCATAATCAAAGTTTGGTTGTTGAAATGTCCAAGTGCAAAGAAGCGAATATGGCTCTGGTTAGAAACGAAAAGGATTTTAAATATGTAATTGAAACTTTAAAGAAAAGTGTTTCCGAAGTGACCAAAACTGTTTACCATAAACAAGTTAGTATTAACAATTACATTAACATTGTTGAGGAAACCAAAAAGGAATTAGCCATTGCCAAATGCGAGCATGATGCAATCAAGCAAAAGTTGGAGAGTTATTCTAACTCCCGATTTGTGCTCGATCACATTATTGACGTTCAGCAACTGAAGGGAAACAAGAAAGGTGTTGGGTATAAGAAGTGTCTGCCCCCTTTGAGACAAAATTATACTCGAATGCCTGATGAAGAGGATATGCCTCGATTTGAACCCAGTGTACCTCTGGATTATGAGGAAGTTACTACTGGCATAGGGTTCAAATCGGACAGTTCTTCAAGTACATCATCTGATCAAAAAGAAACTTCAACATCTACGAAACTAAGCCCTCCAATCATTGAGGACTATGATTCGTATGATGATGAATCAGAATCAGATATGAATGACCAGGATGAATCACTTGATAAGA
Source organism: Helianthus tuberosus (assembly GCA_030545235.1). NCBI lineage: Eukaryota > Viridiplantae > Streptophyta > Magnoliopsida > Asterales > Asteraceae > Helianthus > Helianthus tuberosus. The sequence goes on from CM060365.1 coordinate 192,366,589, forward strand.
AAAAGGGAATAGAAATTCCAATTGAGAATCATATTCTTTGTGATCCTCCTATTCCTGTTGTGCAACAAGTTGTCAAACAAGTGATAGATCCTGTCAATAATGAAAAGAATTCTGTGTCTGCCATTAAAAGTAATAACGTGTTGTACAATTTGGTTGGTGATTCTAAAATCTATTCAAATCACGATTTTCCAATTATAAATGTCAATCCATCTTCGATTGATCAAGTTTTTGAAAATAATACAAACAAGTTTTTGGGAAAGACAATTCCAGGAGTCATTGTAACTCAATGTGACCCAATTCCAAAAGCTGAAATCAAGAAACAATTTGGAAATCAAAAGTCACCAACAAAGCAACAACCTATTGCTGCTAAGGGTAAACAACCAGAAAAGAGAGCTCTAAAGCCTAATGTTTCTCAATCTAAATTTGAAACAAAAGGAGCTCGTTATCAGAAGAAAAACAGTAATGTCAGATTTGTAGAATCGAAGGGTACGGATAAAATTGAGACTTTTGAAAACAAGTCAAACACTGATTTTGTACAACAAGTCACGATTTTAAAGCGTAATAGCCAAAACAATTACACTCAACATACAAACGGGTGTGATGAAAAAGTGAGTACCTCGGGTTCTATGGATTCGACATTTGTTTATTGAACGGATTCTCCTAAGTTTGTGGAAAGGAGAACATGTTTTAAATGTGGGGAGTTTGGGCATATCATTAAGAACTGCTCAAACACTCCAAAAGATAAATTTATCGAGAAAGCACCACCTGAAAAGGTTCACCCTCAACGTCGTCCCGTTTCATCAAAACATGATAAAAGAACTGTTAAGGAACAAGAAACGAAACAACGACGTCAAAACGTCAAAGCTGTTGAAAAGGCTTTAAAATCTGAAGTCAAAACTGTAAAAAGGGAACCAAGTTCTTCACAATTTTTAAAACCAGAAGTTTTAGAATCTGTTCATAAAAATGTATCTGGTAAAACAAATCAAACTTGGAAACCTAAGACGGGTGAAAACTCAGGGGGAGGTGTTGTCTTACAAAATCATCAAGAAATTGAGATCATCTTTTGTGATGCTCAGGGACGACCCAAGACCACTAAGGCTTGGGTCCCCATCCTCAACTAATCATTGATGATATGTGCAGGGTGTTCCAGGAGGAACTATTAATAGTCATTGGATTGTTGATAGTGGAGCATCTAGGCATATGACAGGCGACTTACGGCTTCTATATGATGTGAGAAATATTAGAGGAGGCTATGTCACGTTTGCTGGTGACAAAGGCGGATACATCACTGGAGAGGGAATGATCTCCAATGGTGTTGTGTGTTTCGATAAGATCAATTATGTTCGTCAAATTGATCACAATCTTCTCAGTGTTTCATAAATCTGCGACAAGAAGTTCACCGTGCATTTTGATGATGCCGGTTGTTATGTGCTGAAACCCGGTTTCAAAATTCCAGATGAATGGATTCTCTTATCGGCTCCAAGAGTTAATGATCTTTATATTCTTGATATGAGCCAAGCGATTACGACTTCTGCTCAAGTCACATGTTTTGTCTCAAAAGCCACGGAGAAGGAGTCTATATCTTGGCACAGAAGAATGGGACACATTCACTTAAGAAAAATGAACCATTTGGTGAAAAATAATCTTGTGAATGGCGTGCCCGTGAGAAGTTTTCATCTACAAGATATCTGTGTTTCGTGCCAGAAAGGGAAACAAACGAAGAAGTCTCACCCTCTGAAGAAAATCAACACTGTTAGCATGCCTCTCGAACGTCTTCATATGGACTTCTTTGGACCTATGAGACACAAGACAACGTTCGGAGATGCTTATTGTTTAGTAGTTACTGATGATTACTCTAGATTTTCTTGGGTAGCTTTTATGGCACACAAGAGTGATACTCCTGGCATCCTCAAGGATCTTCTTACAATGTTGGAAAATCTCTACACGTTGAAAGTTAAGAGGATCAGAAGCGACAATGGAACTGAGTTCAAGAACCGTGTGATGGATGAGTTCTGTACTTCTAAGGGCATTCTTCATGAATACAGTTCTCGATACACTCCACAACAAAACGGTGTCGCGGAGAGGAAGAATCGGACGATAATTGAAACTGCAAGAACAATGTTGGTAGAGTCGGAGCTTCCTGTTCAGTTCTGGGCGGAGGCTGTGTTACACATTAAACCGAGTTCTTACAGTTAAGAGACATGACAAGACTTGTTTCGAACTTCTACAGAAAAGGAAACCGGATCTATCTTTTCTAGAACCTTTTGGCAGTCCATGTACAATGATTGAGCCGGATGGAAAGTTTGGCGCAAAAGCGATCGAGGGTTTCTTCCTTGGATATGCTACTCTGAATTTTCGCGTATGGAATCTGGCTACCAAAAAGATTGAGCTATGGAGTGAAGTAAGGGTTCAAAGGTATACAAGTCCTGTTAGGGCTCCGGGTGATCCTTGGATGTTTGACTACGATGGGCTATTCAACTCCATTGATCTGCCAACCTTTGATGAAGATTCTGCAGCTGCTAGAATGTTATTTGATAGTGACAACGCTGCTGACTCGCCATTGGTTAGACCTGTTATTGTTAACCCACAAGGTTCGAATTCGGTTAACAACACAGTTCAAAATGAGGGATTTGAAGATGTTACTGAATACAATGAGTCATCGGAAGATGATGAATATCTGGATGCGACTGAAGGCACTTCAGCTCCAGTTGCTCCTATTCAGGGCACTTCTGTTAATACTCCTCATGTGCAGGATGATGATACTGCTAAAGGGAATGCATCCACTTCTACGCATATTCCAGGTGTGGAGTTGGTTGTTGATCTTAATATTAACAATTTGGGTGTTAATGCTCGTGTTCCTGAAAATCCTGAAATGAGAATACACGATACCCATCCACAGGAGAATATCATAGGAGATGTCCAACAAGGAGTGCAGGCGCGTAATCAGCTGAGAAACAACCAAAGTGCTGGTTTGTATTCAGCCATTAGAGAATATGGTCTTCAAAATGATTGGTCCTTCGCTTGTTATGTTTCACAAGAAGAACCGAAATCTTGGAAAGAAGCCTTAAAGGATAATTCTTGGGTTGAAGCAATGCAAGAGGAACTACAACAGTTCCAGAAGCTGGGTGTTTGGAGACTTGTTGAAAAACCCGACAACTACAAGAAAATTGGCACCCATTGGGTTTACAAGTGCAAAAAGGATGATCGTGGAGTGGTCATTCGCAACAAGGCGAGATTGGTTGTTCAAGGCTTTCGTCAAATTGAAGGTATTGATTACAACGAGGTTTATGCACCAGTTGCACATCTGGAGGCTATTCGGATCTTTCTAGCTTATGCTTCTTTTAAAGGATTCAAAGTCTATCAGATGGACGTCAAAAGCGCATTCTTGCATGGTATTGTTGAAGAAGAAGTGTATGTCGAACAACCTCCTGGTTTCGAAGATCCTATCCATCCCGATCGGGTTTGGTTGCTCAACAAAGCTCTTTATGGATTACATCAAGCACCGAGGGCTTGGTATGCAACCTTATCTACTTATATGCTGGAAAACGGTTTTTGCCGGGGTCTTATCGACTGTACTCTTTTCATCAAGGAACAGGATGGAGATCTTTTGCTGGTACAGGTATACGTTGATGATATCATTTTTGGTTCTACTAACGATGCTTTGTGCAGGCAATTTGAAAGTGTTATGCAGGAAAAGTTCGAAATGAGCGCAATGGGAGAGATGAATTTCTTTTTGGGCCTACAAGTTCAACAAACTGAGTCTGGGATATTCATCCATCAGACTAAATATGTTGGAGACATCTTGAGCCGATTCCAGATGTCTGATGCAACGCCCATTGGTACCCCACTTCCGACTAATCACGGGATGACTCCGGACTTGAAGGGTGAAAGTGTCAACTCTTCTTATTATTGCTCTATGATCGGATCTCTCATGTATCTCACGGCATCGAGGCCTGATATCATGTATCCAACGTGCCTGCTTGCAAGATATCAAGCCAACCCAAAAGCATCTCATCTTGGAGCTATTAAAAGGATTTTTCGCTATCTGAAGGGTTGCCCGGACACCGGTCTTTGGTACCCTAGGGATGATGGTTTTGACTTGGTTGCTTTTAGTGATTCAGATTTTGGCGGATGCAAAATAGATGGGAAATCCACAACGGCTGGATGTCAATTCTTAGGAAGTCGCTTAGTCACGTGGCAGTGCAAGAAGCAAACTTGTGTTGCTACATCAACTTGTGAAGCTGAATACATTGCTGCCTCAAGTTGTTGTTCTCAGGTTCTATGGATCCAGCAACAAATGCGCGACTACGGTTTTGAATTCCTATCTACCTCTATTTTTGTTGATAATAATGCTGCTTTATCTATCACTAGAAATCCTGTCCAACACTCCAAAACCAAGCACATCGAAATTAAGTATCACTTCATACGTGATTATTTTGACAAAAGATTGATCGATGTTGTTAAAATCCACACTGATGAACAGCGTGCTGATCTGTTTACAAAAGCTTTTGACAAATCTCGTTTTGACTATCTTTTATTGGTCAATGGTATTAAGGTGAAACAAGAGTAAACTTCTGTCGGCTGATCGTTTTTGTAATTTTCTTAAGTGTCAAAAAATCCAAAAAGATTTTCAGTTTATTTATCTTTTCACATTTTTAGGGGGAGAAATTTCAGAAAATACAAAAACATGTGAAAATCCAAAAATATGTCGTTTACTTTCTGTCTTTAAATTTGAAAAATAAAAAATTCAAAAACAATAGAAAACCAAAAATGAGTTTCTTGGAGAAAATAAGGGAAAGTGATGATATACACTGGTGTGGTCTGTCAATATGGTTCAAAAGAAAAAGAAAAATTGAAAAATCATAAGTAGCTTTACTAACGATGTATCGGTAGGCTCACAATCAGACTAAAATGTGCAGGATGATATAAACCTAACAGACTTCAAGTCAGGTGGGAACCATTCATTGGCATATGGTCTTAGTACCGAAATTTCGTTTGAGAGATTGCCGAGGTTCTGAGATATTCGGTCTTTATGCTGTCTTATCATTTGGGTATCATGGTTGTATCAAACCGTAAAAATAACGGAGACGAAGTCTAGATCTTCCATGATACTATACATACGTGTACATATTGCATTCGACCTCAATAAGTGATCAACAATCACATGTCCCTCAAACAAGTGATAATATATCACATTTATCCGAGAGTCAAGTTCGTCTCTCTGCTGTACGAAAGTACTGACCTGTTCACGGACTTGCTCCTGTGCCCTCATGCATTTGAAAATCAAGTTCCTCATCAATAAGTGATTTTATCTCATAGGGCTTGTTTTCAATCAAATAAGTGAGTTTCTCACATTCTTTTATACGGTCAAACGGATGATAAGCAGTATACTCACCGGTAAGATAAACTCTCGTGCATACCTTGATACGGGAATATGTCGTGAGTGGATGTACACCGACAAGTAAGTATAACTCTTACCTTAATCATATCTCCTAATTATGATTACATCTGATAAGTTGAGCTTAGGTGGACAACAATTCCGATAATCGTGGTAGAATACTTATCTGATGCTTTAAACAGAAATCAGAAACCGTTTTGACAAAGATCGTAAGCTGGTAATGATTCTCTTACCTTGAAACTCGCAAAAAGATTGTTCACTGTACAAATTCTTTAGTTTATTGTCCTTCGTTAGTTTAACGTATTTTCATTTGTGTTGTAGTGTAAGTTACTTGTTTTGATTAGCCGATGGTTGGTATCTCGAAGTTTTCTGCCGGAATCCTGAAACCTACTTCATAAACCGTCCTTGCATTTGAAAACTCAATCAAAATGGAACTGTGTTAAATTCATCAAATCTGTTCAGTGTGCAAAAATTTTCATGCCTTAATGATTTTGAAAAATTGCTGTCGACGAAACAAAATGTTGGTCGACGAAACAAAATATTGTCGACGAAACAAAATGGTCAAAGTCAAAGATTTTAACTGGTCAACCTTGGTCAAATCTGTTTTAGTAGACGACGAAACAAGTCCGTTTTGTCGAAGATACGATGAAACGCAACAGCCCATTTCCGTTTCGTCGTGGGTTAAAGTTTCAGGCCCAAGTCAAGCCCAAATTCTTTCCGTTTCGTCAAGCCCATTTCCGTTTCATCGAGGTGTCCGTTTCGCCGAAGTGAGGCGGTGTATATAAGGGGTCCCAGTGTTCCATTTTTTTCAAAACCCCAAGTGTTTGCTTTTCTTCTTCACTCAGAAACCCCTATCATCTTCAACCTCTAAAATCTCTCAAATCAATCATTTTTCTTTGAATCTTTACAAAACTCAAAGGTATAGAAAAGATCCGGTTGATGTTCCGAACATTTTGGACCGTTTGTTTTTGTTTGAAACCCATGAAAATCCATGTTTACCTAATGATTTCTTTGTTTTAAACTTGAATCTTGTTTGGTATCTTTTAAAATCAGATGGATTTAGGATCAATGTGTGTATATTTGCTTTGATTTGGGTTTGGGTTTATGTAACAAAAACAGGGGATGTGGGTTTGTTGGTTGTTTAACTTGTTTTGGGTGGATTCGGATAAAACTGGTATTTGTTTATGAATCTAGGATTGTTGTCTGTTTGTTTTGTGTAATATAAGTATCAAACTGATGGTTGTATGAGTATTGATCATTGATTAAACATGAAACGGCGAAACAGAAAAACCCCCAAATCGACGAAACGCATAAACCCTAACCGTTCACAAACCCTCTTTTCGACGAATCAAAGAAACGACGAAACAGACATGACGAATCAAACTTATACCCTTTACAACGAAACAAACGACGAATCAAACCAACGACGAAACGGATCCGTTTCGTCGAGGTGATGTCGATGAAATAAACTGGTCAATGGTCAACTCCGTTTCGTCGCACATCGTTCTGTTTCGTCGAAGACCTTCTGTTTCGTCGTCTATGCCTTAGCAAATTTTTGAGTTTGCTGTTTGTTCACGGAATGTTTGTATTTCTGTGATTCAAGTTCATTTGATGTTCAAACTGTTTACATATAAGTTTGATACACTTATTGTGGCATTGTGACTTATTGTGGACATTTGCATGTACAGATGGCACCGAAAGAACGCAAGAAACTGACAAAGAAGGAAAATAAATCTGAAGAGGAGATTATGTCCGAGAAGCGTCATAATCAAATCGCCTATCTGGATTCTGAAGAAAAGCTCGTGGAACTGAAAGACATCACGAAATGGATCAGGGAGTCACGGATCAATCATGCGGTTACTTTTTCGACACCAGTTTACAAATCTCTTGTGAAAGCTTTCTGGGATTCGTCAAGCGTTATGCAATTGGATGGAAAGGAAGTTATCAAGGGTCGTGTGAATGATTTAGATGTCATAGTCTCTTCGGATATCTTGAACGAGGTTCTACAACTACAAGATCATCCGGATGCTCCATATTCTATTCCTATCATGTGTACGCGAGGCTGCTTGCTACGAATGAAGTGTAGAGGAGACATCTTCAGCACTCAAATCAACAAAGGTGATCTACCATTACGGTACAAGTTTTTATTGCACATTCTCATACAGTGTCTTAGCAATAGACGTGCTGGATATGATATGGCTGGAAATGATTTAGTCGGATTCATGGTAGCGTTGGTGCTGAACAAACCGTTTAGCATCTCAAAGTATCTCTTCGCCAACATGAAAGAAAACATGACGAGGACTGGGAGTAGAATAACCGGGAACAAGTTCTGGATGTATCCGCGGTTTCTTCAAATGATTATGAATGTTCAACATCCTAGTCTTCCAAAAGCCGACAATGACATTCTGAAGATAGAAGCAATGAACTTCAATTCATTAAGGATAATCAAGAACCTTGCAGCCAAAAGATACAAAGAAAGCGTGCCTCCAAGGAAGTTATTTGGTGCGCTAGGAAATCCTGGTTATATTGCTCCAGCTAACGATAAATGGCGTCATGATGACAGCCAATCTGATAACGAAGAGTCGGAGTTGGAGAGAAAAAGGATTGAAAAGTTTGGTCCAGATCCGGTTGATTCTGATATGTCAGAGGATGATGGTGATGATGGTGGTGATACAGGTGGTGTTGGTACATCTAGTGCTGGTGCGACTGGTGGTACATCAGCTGGTGATGATGAAGAGGATTCTGATTCTGATGATCTAATCGAGCCTGGATACGAAATGTATCTTGATGACCGTGGGGTTAAAAGATACAGAAAAATTAGAACTGAAGATGATCCAGAATACGTTCCAGAAGAGACTGAATCGGAATGTATAAAGAAAAGAAAAGCTGAGAAAGCGGCTGAACATCAAAAGAAGAAAGCAAGAAGATATTTGAGTACTTCTGCTCGTCAATCTGTACCTCAGGAGCCTGTTCAAGAAACTCCTGTAGTATCGTCAGCTCCGGAAACTCAAACTGTAACTACTCAGGCTGTTCCTCAACGAACAATGGCTGCTGCAATTAGAGCAACTACCTCTCAGCCCAGTTCTGAACGCCAAAGGATCTTCTCAGAGATGTCTCAAGACGAGAAAAACAACTTCCTATTTTCTCAATTCGAAGCGGCTGCTGATCGAATTCAGAGGCAAACTGAGTTCATTAAAATCATGAAAAATGATTAGATCAGTCAATTGGTGGAAATAAATAATCTGAAGTCCACTGTTGGTCAACAACAAACTGTGATAGAACGACAAAAAGCTGAGATTGATTCACTCAAAGCTGAGAATGCTCGTTTGAAGGCTGCTGACGAAGAGAGAGAGAGAGAAATAGCACTATACTTCAAACGCGGGTTGCTACTCTGTGGGATTATCATTGTAAGCAAGAAGAAGTACTGAAGAAAAGGGACGATGATCCCGAAGATCAAGGGAATCCTGACACTTCTGGTACATCACAGCAGCCGCCAGCCGCTACATCTTCTGCAATCGTTGTAGTTCAACAGCAAGTGGTCGAATCTACTCAGGGAACCTCTTCTGGAACAGTTCAACAGATCGAAGGTACATCTTCTGTACCAAGCAGTGCTGATATTGCTTTACAGGTTATTCATCCAGTCACGGGGGAATTACTTGAAGAAGGAGAGATTATAGAGGATCTTTCTCATGAGCAATTGCTTGCTCTACATGCTATGAGAGAGATAGATGATGCTGAGATAGATAAAATGCCAACTGAGCCTGAAACAACAAATGTTGAAGATATCGAAGAAATCGTGTTTGAAGGGAACGAGAAGAAGTCTTCATATGTTCGACAAGATGGGACTGAATTCGCGCCGTTCGATGAAGATGGGTTACAAGAGAATGTGAACATCATAGACGAGCATTTAAAGAACCGTGATACTTCCAAAAATGCAACAGATGCGTTCTCTGAATGGAGAAGACAGTTTCTATCCAAGGCTACCAAACCTGTGCCAGAAGTCGCTCTAGTCGACTACTTACAGTTTGAGAAGGCAAAACCGAGTGGCAGAATTCTCTGTTGGATGTTTGTACAAGAAATTCATTGCGTTGCCATCAAAAGGGAATTTGGAATTCAATACTTCCGGTCGTTGCTGAGCATATTATCTTTGCCTTTTTATGATGTGGCAGCATTGACGAAGATAGATCTCATAAATCGCTCAAAATTTGACGGCGCAACTTTATTCGAGCGACTTATAAAGATGAACAAGAAGTCAGGCTGGAAGGATGAATCATACAAGCCACAGTTCCCCATCTATCAACAGATCAAGTTTACTCTCGATCCGGCAACCAACACTGGCAGATACAAGCTAGTTTATCAGCCACCAAGAGTCGTAGATAAAATCCCATTAATGCCGATGCAGTAGGATTTTCTTGAAGATATGGCATTATGGTGCTACGACTCCGACACTCATGAAGCTGTGATTGTGTTTAGAGGTGATCATGCAAATTACCGGATGTTGGATCCGATGTGGATCGTCAACATGTCCGAGGCTGACATCAACAGATTATATCGTCACGACATTTTCTATGAAGATCAGGATGCACATCAAGCTCTGCGATTCCAGCGCGTCGCATGTTTCTGCTTTTATCGAGGAATTCACGCGGGTAGTTCTTGGTCCGAACAGCATTGATTGAAGATTGGAAGACCGAAGACGAGTAACAGACATGGGGGAGTTTGTTGGTGCACCTTTTTGTGTCTGTAACTAGTCTTGCTTATCGTTGTATTTTGTACGGTCTTTAAACGTTTATCGAGTATGTATTTGCCGTCGACCAAGTCGGATATCCTCCTATCCGCTTGTGACTGACTTATTTGTCTCCATTTGATATGTAATGTAATACGAACAATGCATGTTGCATATAAGGGTATTATGGTCATTATATTTGTGTTTGTATAAGTTTGCTGCAACTGTCTGTTTGCAGCAAACAGATCATCTTTGGCAGCCTTCGACGAAACAGATTTGTTTCGTCGAACACCTCTCGACGAAACGGAACTTGTGTCAATTGATCTTGTTTCGTCGACATCAGCGACGAAACAGACTTGTTTCGTCGTCTGTTGGGCTGCTTCAGTCCCAGTACCTGACCCAATGTTTGTTTCGTCGACCCACCTTGTGTTTCGTCGAGACTAAGGCCAAGGCTACTATATAAACACTTTCTGGTTTCAGTCAGAAATTAGATGAGAGCATACCCCTGAAAGTTATTCTGTCAAAACTGTGTGTGTATCAGTTATTATTGGTTCTCATCCCGTTTAATCAATAGATTGCGTTTCATTGATTATACCTCGTGTGTTTTACTGTTTTATTAACTGTGTTTGATTTGCACCGTCACGGGGATTCCGCACCCGTTACGTGTTTGTTATAAACAAGGATAGGTTCTCGTTATCGATCCTCACCAGAAAAACGGGACCTACAACGAAACTCGCAAAAAGAATGTCTGTAAATATTTGTTTACTGCTTTCAGTTTCTGTATCTTTGTATATATTTATTTATTGCTTTCCGTCTTTACTTTTGAAAAATAAAAGCAAAAAAGATTTTGCTTCTAGTTTATTTTTGATTGACTGATGTTGGAACTCGAGTCTATCCTACCCAAAATCCTGATTGTAAGCCGGAAAACAATTGCATCTTCATAAACAGTCGAAGTTAACAAGTTTTGAAAGTTAAAGGATTAAAATTGATCATTTTCTAAACTTTCAAACTGTTGTCGGTCGGTGTTTGATTGAGATTTGATCTCATATGTGTCTTTTGTTTAAATGTTAACTATATTCCAAGCGGTTGTTCTCATTATGCGTTTAGCTTTCTTGCCTGTGCAGATGCTAAAAGCGAGGAGAACATGTTCGATGACAAGCTTTGGAATGAAGACACGAAGTGGAGGCACTCAAAGGATAAAATGATCGAGTTGCCGCTGACCCTTCATCAACACACTACCTAAATGAAAAGGGAGTTTGTTGATACACTTTCTTCTTACGACGCGTGAAGACTTTGAAGATCCTCCGACACAAAAGACACAGAATACGAACATCATGAGTAGCGTCCAAGGGGGAGTTTGTTGGTACACTTTATGTGGACGCGACTCGAATCGGTTCGATTCGATTCGGTTCGGGTCGACTCGGTTAGGTCCGGCTCAAGCCCGACGTCACGACATTCCTCCGTCGTGCGCCCCAGAGTTCGACACGCGAAGCACGGAGCGCCGCAAACCTTTCCCACAAACACATCACCATGACATCACCTTAGTGATGTCATGATGATGTCACATAGCTTTGTCCTATGTTGAAACCAATGAAACTTGTCAAACAGAAATGATCTGGGCGGCCGTAATTCACCACATGTGCCGAAGACTTGTTTGTGGACTTTGTCAAATTCTTGGGCTTCTACAACTCGACGAAACAAAATAAGTTTAATATGTATGTCGACGAAACAAGGTGTGTTTCGTCGACTTTAGTGTTTCGCCGTGGCCTTTATGCGTTTCGTCATAGTCTGGTCTGTGTCTAGTATAAATACCCCTCTTAGTTTCTGTGTGAAACAGATGAGAGTTGTGAGACTTTGAGAGAGAGTCTGTAAAACATTGTTTATATATGTTTGTATCCGTTCTCATCCCTAATCAATAGATATTGAATCTTTGGTTACGCGTGTGTTTTATACTTTGTGTTTGGTTTGCACCGTCACGGGGATTCCGCACCCGTTACCGTGTTTGTGATAAACAAGGATAGGTTTTCGTTATCGATCCACCGGAAAAACGGGACCTACAAAATAATCATTTAATACGTGGGGTACTCAAGAAAACTTGATTTATACTTGAAGTACGTGGGGTACTCAAGAAAACTTGAATGATACTTGAGTACGTGGGGTACTCAAGAAAACGGGAATTATACTTGAGTACGTGGGGTACTCAAGAAAAACTTGAATTATACATGACACATACTATGTTTTCATACAAAGTATACAAACGTGAAATACAAAAATGCATGAACTCGCTCAACTTTATGTTGATGTTTTCCAAAATTACATGTATTTAAGGTGACAGGATGGATCTTGGGCGCAAGTGTCATAGCTAGAAGTAGACTTCAAGTTTAGATGTCATCCACTTTTGTTGAGTTGTAACCTAGACGAAGGTTGTGTTTTTAAAACTTAAATAACGAGTATTTGTAATACTCAAATTTTCATGAATGGATGAACATCGTTTTGATCATGTAGTTGTCTATTATGATTGAATGCAATGATAACAAACTAGTCACACATCGTACGCTTTCGCAAAAGACAGGGTGTGACAGTTTGGTATCAGAGCTTCGATTGTAGTGAACTAGGATTCTTTCTCGAGTCTAGACTATAATCACTAGAGTTCTCTCACGAAAACATTTTACGAAAAGGGTTTTCATTGCATTCACGTAAGCGCCAAGATCCACGAGTCAAACACTTTTCAAAAAGAGACAAGGCAAGGACATTAGTGAGGAATACCTTTAAGATAAGGTGCCAATTAAGACATAGTCTACACGAGTTAGACTTGCCAAAAACAAAATGACCCCCCAAAAACGAGAGTTACACGTGATATAATGCATTAAATTGCTTGATTATGCTAAGTAGCATATATGTTATTGATATACATACATACAAATAAGTGTACGGAATGATTATTGACGTGAATAAGATACTTTCGACTCCGACTCCTATTACTGTACGTGACTCGCACGATGAAGCTACCGACCTCGCGTCCTTTGCAAAGCTCATGGCTGGGAGTGATTACCAAACAAGATGCTGAGCTTGCTTCCGTAGGAGATGGCTGCTCTTCCCTCTCGATCGTGAAGATGCCTAACTACGGTGATGATGACGAGGCAGAGGCGGCAACCTTGAACAAATTCTCAATCAACGGGACGAGATCCCTGCGGCTTATGTGAAGCGAGATTGACGACATACTTGACCAGAAAAGGAAGATGAAGTATTCATCTCGAAGGTGCCCCTCCAACAACTAGGAATTCTCTCTATTCCTATTCCATCTAATCATCGTGCCTATACGCGCGTAACGATAACGAATGTTAGCGCGTGGACCATCGCAAAGGTCATTTCCATGACAAGAGGTATAAGGACAGTAGTGTCCCCTCCTTGATTGATCATCTGCTTGGACGAGAGAAAATTTGGGGTAACTGTGCAAGACAATTTATTATTACGGGGGCCCACGTAATAACGACTTGTAGTGCACAGAAATCCTGGTGGACTCTGCGGACCAAGCTAACGATCACTGCACAAAAATTAACCTATAGGTGTTCACACCTTCATCTGGTAGAACAATACATAAATCAGTGTTTTAGCGCGCTATAAAGTAGGAAGCCTGTCTTAGCCTACTTCGCGACTGACACTTCTACCTGTATACGAGACGTTTGGGAAAACGATATTTAAACGAGTAAAGATGGATGACGTTTGGAGAGATTCAGCGACGTTACACTCTCTATCACCTCTACACGAACAACCCCATCTAAGGGAAAATATACACATCAATAAAGCTAATATAGCAGGAAATAACTGAAACCTAAATGACCGAGGCGATGTAACCTCGAGTTCATTTTATTACAAACAATAAGCCAAGTTGGCAAGCCTATGTGAAGGCTCAGTAATTGTTTCCTCGCTCATACATTGATTATATATACACATGTGAAATTGGGAGATTACATGATGGCTTACGATGTTATGTACCTCATAGACAATTATGGAATATTATCTAACCTACTTTATACGTTTGCACAGAAAAGGAATGACGTCCAGACGAGACACAAACACCGGTACGTTGCCAAGGATAGAAGCTGAGCTTCAAGAACGTATTGCACAGGCAATTACACGACATGAAGCCCTCCGCTCTGAGCACAGCGGTGGCACTACCGGAAATAACCCTCCAACTGGCTGCACCTATAAACAATTCCTAGACTGCAAACCATTAAATTTTGATGGCACAGGAGGTGCCGTTGCATTTGTTCGTTGGGCAGAAAAGACTGACTCAATTCTAGGAATGAGTAACTGTTCGCCCCAACAGAGTGTTACCTATATCTCAGGGTTATTCGTAGATGGCGCACTCTCCTGGTGGAACCTTCAGGTTCAAACCCTTGGTGCAGATGCTGCTTATGCACTAAGCTGGGACGAGCTCAAGGAGATGATGGAAAAGAAATACTGCTCTAGAGCTGAAATCCAGAAGCTTGAGGTGGAGTTCTGGAATTTGAAAATGGACGGACCGAAGATTCCTGAATACGTCCAGCGATTTCACGACTTGTCTAGGGTCGTCCCTGACTTAGTCAAGCCGGAATTCAAAAGGATTGAACGATTTATTTGGGGACTTGCACCTCAAATTAGGAGCTTGGTTACTACCTCAAGGCCTCCAACCATCGCAGAGGCTATCGATTTAAGCGTTACGCTTACTGAAGAAGCTCTACGTGCGGGAAAATTTTCGGAACCTGAGGATAACAAGAAAGAGACTCATGTGGAGTCATCAGGCAATAAGAAGAGGAAGTCTTCGAACCTAAGGTGGGCACACAAGTCGGCTATGGAAGCTCTAAAGCAAACAAAAGAAAGAAGGTGAAACCGCCGCATGACAGGAAAACTGATGGAGCCACTATTAAGGCCGGCGGAAAAATTTACTCGGGGACTAAGCCGAGGTGCGGGGAATGCAATTTTCACCGTGAAGGTCGATGTCTGAGGCCTAAGTGTGGAAAGTGTGGAAAAGAAGGGCACAGTAAGGACGCCTGTTGGGCGAAGGACCCAGATGGAAGGAATAAGAGAATACCAGGCTGCTACAAATGTGGTGAAGCAGGGCACACTAGGAAAGATTGCCCTAGGAAGAAGCAAGCAATGAAGGGTTTTCACGATCGAAACTCGTGAAGCACGCCAGGATCCAGATGCGGGTACGGGTACGTCCCCTATTAACCAACCCTATGCATCTACTCTTAATTAATACTGGCATCAACTTTTACCTTGCATGCTTAGAACTTGAGAAACTGCCTGACCTAGTTCAAATAAATTAGACATCCCGTATTCTCTAGAAATGGGCATATAGAAGGCTAGTTTAAACAGTTGAAGCAATTGAGGATTGCATTTAGGGACTCAGAAGGTCGGAACCTTTTGTTACGATTGACTTGCGAAGTCATAATATGATAGTCAGCATGGATCAGAAATCCAAGTATACAGCTGAAGTCGTTCGATATGAGAAAATCAGACGCATCCCTCTTGCGGATGATGAAACCCAACTTTCCTGCAATAGGTGCAAGAATGCTAGACCCCACAAGGCGGCAGATCTACGACATCCCTCATTGGTCGAAGAGGCATAGAAACGCCTCCGAGTAGACTGCAGAGCCTGAGAACATCCCCGTGACGGAAGAAGTCCCAGTAGCCTTTTCGGAAGACTTGCCAGGAACGCCTCTCCGTAGCGACGAGAGGAGTTTAGGATAAATCGCGTGCCAGGAGCAGCACCAGTGACGAATGACGCCATACCGACTAGCTTCACCAGCAAAGCATGAACCTCTGTTATAACTGCAAGAGCTGCTAGACAGAGGAAATTAAGGACATAACATCTTCAGTTAAGGGTACAAGGAGAAAGTTGAAAGACTCCACTTTGCATAAATTCCAAGGAATTGAGAATCAGAGTCCTTTGACAAGGGCGGATAGCACGAATAGACAAATCATAAGGTTCCAGTTACCACTCAACGATCAACTTGAGGACAAGATGTCCTCCACTGTGAATACAAGAGGAAATATCCCTAAAGCGACCGTTAGGACTTGCTTCGAGCATTACGAGTTCCTTGTCGTACCATTTGGCTTAACACATGCATCGACAATATTCATGGACCTCATGAATCGAACGTGTAAGCCATGCCTGGATAAATTACGATCATACCTATTGACTACATTCTTATATGGCCAACGACCAAGGAAGGTCATAAGCAACAGCTGCAATTTAACTTGCAACCCCTAGAGAAAGAACAATTATGTGCTAAGATGACGAAAAGCGGATTTCGAATTCGCAAAATGAGAAATTTTAGATACATGGTGCATAAGAACGAGATTCATGCCAACCCTGCAACCCAGAGCTAAGGAGCTAGAATTGCAATTAAGTGACGCTTCTCGACAAAGCCTCGATTGTACATCGATGCAACGAGACCACAACATTGCATACGCGGCACATTGATCAAGGAATCATGGGAAGAAACCTTGAGCTAGATACAGTGATTGCACACCGCAAACTTGACGTCACTACCTAACGGAAAACGCTGCACGACCTTTACTGAACACAAGGGTTGCAGCACACCGATGATAGTAAGAACTCGAATATGAACTGAGCTGCTGAACGATGCAGACTCTATGAACACAATACGTGCTTGTGTGATAAACTTTAATGAAAAGTCAGAACACTCACTTGCCCTTAGTGGAGTCTTCCTACAACAGTATTTATCACACCGCCGTCTAAACCGCTTCTTGTAAAGCTTTAGACGGAACATAATGAGTCAATTCCCGTCATGTTGAACGGAGACCAGAAGTAAACAATCAACTGGCCCAGGATGGCCCAGGAAAACTAGAGGCAAGATCGTTCAGATATGTGATCATATCAGGACAGCCCGCAGAATACAGAAAAATTGCGCCGATGAGCGGCAGAAATCGTAAGGATTCGAGACGAAAATTATGGCTTAAATGAGAGCCTCGCCTAGAGAAGGCGTAGTGTGATTTGGAAAACGAAAAGGTTGAATCCCCAGTGTAGGGATCAGAACCATTGTTCACAAGATAAAGCTCCCAGAAAAAGATCAGTAGTGATCGCGACACATTCATGTGTCTAGTCTGTAGAGGAGTCTGACTCAAGGAGCAGTCGTTGCTCCCACAAATAAGATTCACGTTAATGACAAACGACAAGAAATACTATAGAAACCTGTTGAGGTTTTGGACCAAGAGTCCACAATACTATAGAAACCTGTTGAGGTTTTGGACCAAGAGTCCACAATACTATAGAAACCTGTTGAGGTTTTGGACCAAGAGTCCACAATACTATAGAAACCTGTTGAGGTTTTGGACCAAGAGTCCGCAATACTATAGAAACCTGTTGAGGTTATGGACCAAGAGTCCACAAGACACAGAAAAGTCATGATAGTCTTACTTGAGTACGATAGAATTCATGACATGACCCAGAGATTTCATGGGAACATAAAGACAAATCATGAATCTAAGTGATCATATTGGTTTCACAACTCCCCTGCAACCGATGGCATCGCTTGAATTTCGGGACGAAATTCTTTTAACGGGGGGAGACTGTGACAACCGTTACTTTTCCGTACATTCCGTACACGAAATGAACAGTAATTTGTGCTTAAATGACTGTGCATGATCTGGTTTACCAGACAAATAAATTTCTGAATTCCATACAAGTGAATTCATGCATGGTATATGCTACAAGAATTACCTTATGATAGCGTTGCGTCAAAAAAATATTAGTAAACTCACCGGTAAGACACATCGTGTCAACAGAACTGCAGGAAGCAGTCAGACATTAGAATTGGAGCCTAGGTGTAGGTCCAACGTCAAGAATGCATTAAAACCCAAGAGTACATACAAGGGTTTTAATATAGGCATTCCGGAAGCTAAATAACGCACTAAATAGCACCCGAAACGCACTTTAAGCGCATAATTTATTTAAACTCAGCTATAATCAGTAATATGACACTGTAATATTATGCAGAAATGATGATTTAGCATCCAGAATACTTCCCTAAGTGTCGGGAATTGAAAGTGTCACAAAAGATATTTGAAAGACACTAAACGGTGCAATTAAGCACTTAAACGAATCGGTATTTAACCGAACAACCGGAGATTACCCGGAACACCAAAATATTGCTAGAAGCAATGTTTTTATTTTTCTAAGCTAGTTAGGGTCCCCGAACACCCTAACACACTATATATTTCATCACACACCATAACACACTAGTAATTAGTTTAACCTCCTAATTAAACTAACTAAACTCTAACTATGAAGTTGAAATCAAACCAATTACCCCCCCCCCCCCCATAACCGAATCGGTCCCCCTTAGGGGACACACCCTTACAAACTTGAATATTTTAATCCCTTGTGTCTCATATCTAGAATGCACAATATCTAATGGTTAAAAGATATGAATGGTTTATAAGAAAACATGGGAGACAAGCATTTCATTCTCACAAACACTTAACAAAAATTACTCTCATCTCTCTCCCTCTTTCTTTGGTTTCGGCCAGCCACAAGTAGCACCACCACCACCATCACTTGATCATCTTCAAGCATTCTAAGCACATCCAAGGGTGATAGAAGGCATACAACGAAGCTCGGTGTGTTCGGAAGTTGAAGGACCACTCCCATCTTCTTTTATCCACCACATTCCTTCACTTGAACTCTCCTAGTCTTGAACTAGTGGTAAGAACTTAGATCCTTGTGTTTTACTTGCTATTTAAGTGGTTAATAGATGTTTTATGAAGAAAACATAAGCACATTAAAGAACATGAACAAGTCTTGAAGTTTAAAAAAACTAGAGAAGAGGTATGGTTAAATGATGATTGAAATCATGAAAAATCTGAAATAAACAAACCATAATCTGCTGTAACAAACTTATGATCTGATTTTAATCATATTAGAAAGGATGGCGAACGTATGTGCGCATTCTAGTAACATTTAACCCCTAAACAGCATGCTGAATCGCACTTTCAGCCGACTTTAACTGACTGTAACAGGTCCTTAACAAAACGAAAAAGGTATTTTCTGAAGTCTAGATTTATGTACTATGAAATACGGTTCTAATGGCACCGGAATCATAATTTTTGGACTCCGTTTACTATTTTTAAAGTGTCTTTTCGTAACAGCAGCTAGAGCTGCATTTTTGCTGCTGAAAATGTGCGTCCTGTTTTCTGTCATAACTTGTATTCTGTGTGGAGTCTGATCACGAAATTTATACCATAGTTGACCACTGATGTATTTGTAATTCTCCCACTGGAATCTCATAAATCGGACTCACGATGAATATTTAATGAATTATTTCGTAAACTGCAATCAGAAAGCGACAAATCTGATTGCAGTCCGGAAAATAAATTCTTATAAAATATTGGTAATGAACTGGACCCGATATATTTTTACACAATAATTTTTGGATCGTTTAAGACGTTCTGTAAAAATTTGAGAATTTTTGGAATAAGTTAGCTATTTTATTAAAATGTCCGAAAACAGTCCAGTTTTGTATATTAAAACTGAAAAGATATAAGTATGTTATCTGAGGAAAAATATATAATATTTGATCACCAAAATTTTGTGCTAAGTGTGTGTAGTATGTAATATTCATGATAGTGTATGAGGACTTGAAAATACACTAAGTACTCTTAAGAAGTGAAAATACAAAAATACACATACAACGTACTTAGACAAAATACATAATTCGGGTGCAAAGCGCATAATACAAGAAACTTATAATTATTTTTGAGAAAATAATATAAGTAAGACACTTAGTTAAAAATATAAGTTATTTTTAACACAAGAATACGTACACAAGAGATAGTGACTGTACTTGTGCGATACAAGTCTAGTGACTAACGTTAAGAAAACACGTATAGGTCACGACGCTAGATAAGCAAATCCGGTGAAGTTTACGACGCAGGAACGCAAAGTTGTGAGTTCATGCTCCCCCTTTTCTTTAACTGTTTTTGGTTTTATAACTCTCGGGGGTGAAATACATGTTACAAATATTACAATCTTTACAAATGGTAAAAATACAAGAAGCACTCTTGGTGAGAACGAGTACCGAGTGCAATATGATTTGAGAATACGAGAAGCACTCTTGGTGAGTGCAATATGATGAGCTTTAAGAAATGCCTAGAAAATACTAGATCATGTGAGCTTAAACTAGATATTGAGATGCCATTAATACTTAATTAGGGACGAGGGTTAGATCTAACGGGTACGGCCGAGCCCCACTCATGGTCCTTATGTGACCTCTTGAGTGCTTCGGTGTCCCAGTCGAGGGAAATCGACACAGTCGAGGTTAATCGACACAGTCGAGGGTAATCGACACAATCAAGGGAAATCGACACAGTCGAGGTTAATCGACACAGTCGAGGGTAATCGACACAGTTAAAGGAGAAAATACTAATGCTCCCTATGTCCTCACATGCCTTGAGGGAGAAAATACTAATGCTCCCTATGTCCTCACATGCCTTGAAGGAGAATATACTAATGCTCCCTATGTCCTCACGTGCCTTAATGTCCTTGTATAAATAATCATTTAATACGTGGGGTACTCAAGAAAACTTGATTTATACTTGAAGTACGTGGGGTACTCAAGAAAAATTGAATGATACTTGAGTACGTGGGGTACTCAAGAAAATGGGAATTATACTTGAGTACGTGGGGTACTCAAGAAAAACTTGAATTATACATGACACATACTATGTTTTCATACAAAGTATACAAACGTGAAATACAAAAACGCATGAACTCGCTCAACTTTATGTTGATGTTTTCCAAAATTACATGTATTTCAGGTGACAGGATGGATCTTGGGCGCAAGTGTCATAGCTAGAAGTAGACTTCAAGTTTAGATGTCATCCACTTTTGTTGAGTTGTAACCTAGACGAAGGTTGTGTTTTTAAAACTTAAATAACGAGTATTTGTAATACTCAAATTTTCATGAATGGATGAACATCGTTTTGATCATGTAGTTGTCTATTATGATTGAATGCAATGATAACAAACTAGTCACACATCGTACGCTTCCGCAAAAGACAGGGTGTGACATTGTTGCCCTCTGATATACTACGAGGTTGTGGAGCATCACTATCCTCAACGAGTGATGAGACAGTTTGGCATGTTCCAGTATATACCTAACCCAATTTCCATTGATAATACTGAGCATGCCAGGCTTCATTCCATGAACCGGTGCGGGAAAATAGGGTGGAACTGGACAACTCGTCACGATCAGTATGTTCGTGGGTGGGAGGCACGTCATCAAAACTTGGTCACCGGGGAACTCATCACATCTGTTTCCGTTGCCAATGATTACATGGCGTGGTACATGCAACATACCGTGTTATATCTAACGAACCCACAGTTGCCAGCTGCCCCTACGAGCGGTTTTCAAGACGAAGGAGAAGGGTCTAAATGATGGTATATATAAGTTTAAAATTATTCAAAGTTACCTTTATTATTGTTAGTATAAAAATTAATTATTAATTTTTTTTTGCAGTCGGAGACGATGGGTCTAATTCACCGATCTCAAGATCTGGACTTTATTCAGGGTGCGGCGTATCGGGCCCTTGAGATGTCTAATGTTCCAGAATACACACAGTATCCGACTCACCTAACACAGGAGCCAGTGGACCTTGTTTCATATCCTCGTACACAGAGGTTAGGGAGGCCATGACGTCGTAGTCGTGGTGGTAGAAACGTTCAAGAGCCCGGCCCATCAAATTGGGGCACAAACTTCGAAACAGGGGGGATCAGGATCCGGTGCTAACGAAAATGAAAATTTTGTGGGAAACTTTGGTGGGTCACAAAACGTTGGCACTATGTTTTCGGACGCTAATCTAGCGGCAAACAATGATAATACTGAGACATGGCAGTCAATGTTGGCTACGACATGCATCTCAAGCGGTTATGACGTCACCGACTTATTGGACCTCCAAGAAAATGATATGGGTAACAACAATCAGCTTGTGGACCCAAACATAAGTCAGGCAGGGTTTCTTAGCCCCTCGCCACAGATCATGGACCCCAACATAAGTCAGGCAGGGTTTGTAACCCCCGCGTCACAGATGATGAACTTTATGCCGGAGACCCAAACAGACTATCAGTACTGGGCCCATAACCAAAGTAACGAAGATCACCGGACCCATTATCAAAATGCTGAACCAAACCCCTTAGACTGGCGTCTCGACTTGAACCTGTTTCCACTGAATGACCCATAGTTAACTGGTTTAAGAGTGTAATACATTTTCGAATGAATATATTGTGTTTTTTGTTGTTGTTATTTGTGTAATATATTTTACTTTAACCAAAAAAAGACATCAATAACTGGTTCAGAGTAAACTGATACTGAACTTCTAAAACTTAAACTAAAAATACACATAAACCACCACAATCATGAACCAAGTAAACAATAAACACATCCTCAAAAACATCACTTCCTTAGCTTTCTTAATTGCCAAATCATCTTTGTTTTCCATGCTCCTTAACAGTGCTGGTATTACCTTCTCACAACCAGGGCATGAATATGAAGTTGGAGATGAAGGTGTATCAGCCCACCGTATAAAACCACAATCTTTCTTCTGTAAAAACACAACAATTAGGAAATAACCATATAATTAACTTCAGTCAACTATAATTTTAACTTACACAGCATAAGAAGCGGTGATTTGGATTAGCTTCAGTCTTTAAAATCTTGTACCAAGTCGCTGCACCACATGAACAGAGGAATTGAGAAGCTTCCCCTCCCTGAGATGATTTCTTGTTGGAGCTTGCAGCGGATTTTTGAGACATCTTCAGGTTGTATCGATTTGGGAATTAGGGTTCGTATAAAATCAGGGAGCCACAAAAGAAGAGAAGTAAATCGGTTGGATCGATTTAGGGAATGAGGTATTTATATCTGTTTATCACTAAGGGTATAAAGAACATTTCACAATTTTTAACCAATATGCATTTTTCTCAAAAAGAAAAATGATTTTTAATTGAATTTCCACCCACTATAAATACCCCCACCACCACCTGCCTGTGTCCCGGACGGACCTGCCTCTATGTCAAAACCTGGATACACTCGTGGTTGTGGCGGGGGGGGGGGGGGTCGAACCGGCAACCCCTCCTAGGTATGTCTCTCGGCCTCACTAGCCATCACCCACTCCATCAAATCCTCCATCCGGTCCATCCGCTGAAACTGCTATGTCCAGCTCGCCATCATACCATCCTGACCCGCCACCAGCCTCTCAAGGAGACGTTGGGTGGACTGAGGCAACCGCACTGCATGATAAACGCGTTGTGGAATCTGTGGCGGCTCCTGCGGATGCCCCTGGTCAACCTGAGGCTCCATGTCTCCATCCATAGCAGGCACGACAGCAATATGCGGCATCTCCACCTCCCCAGCCTCGAGCAGTGCCTGGTGGACTATCGGTTGGGGTTCATAAATCTGTTAGTGATCGTCAACAAACCGATGCCCGATATCCGGAAAGTTCACCGCAATCTTCATCCCTCTTATCGTCCTAAGATCTAAGGGCTCGTGTGGTGCTAGGGTCGGCATATCCTCAAGGAATGGGTAATATAGACCGCAATGCTAGGCAATACGCGTGATAAACGCCCCTCCAATCAAACGGCTACGCCTCTGCCGTTTGCCGTACGAGGTGAAATACTCCGCTAGACAGCGACGGAGGGCGCACGGTGTGCCCGTATATTAGCAGTACATAAAGAACAGATCCACCTTCGTGACCCACTCATTGCTTTTGCCACGCGCAGAGATCGACGTGGCAATGCAGCGGTGTATGTAGCGAACAAGTGGGTCAGGAATCGCAGAAACTCGGGCCTTCTTACCGAAGGGTTCATGACATAGAGTGGGCCACCAAGCAAACAACTGATCATCAGGCATAGCCCAAATCGCGGTGGTATAGATGTCCTAAACCAACTCATCATCGGTATAGAACCCGGTGGCAACAGCAAACTTACGTAGCGACCAATTTTGTCGCTGCCCGAACAAACAGAAAGATACCTCGGGAGGCGGTGGTTCCACGTTCGGATCGTCCATATCCGAATTGGGCCGGTTAGCCGGCCGTGGACGAAACACGAATGTGGACAGAAACTCCACCATCATGGTCCTATAAGACGACCCAGCCACTACCGAAAACATGCGATCCCACATGGAATTCTCGCTGATCAAACCCCGGGCTCTCTCCTCCTCCCCGACCTCCCGTAAAGCCTCCCATGACAACGACCTCTGCTGACCCACCTTCATTTGTCGCAACTTGTTAAAACGTTTATACTCCGTATAATTGTTCTGGTAGTCCATATAGGGAATACCCAAACAATCACCCCCGGCCATCTCATCGAATCCAGGCACCTGTCCCGCACCAAACTCCTCCTCGTCTGAAGACATATCTGCAAAAATTAATATATAATACGTGTCATATTATAAACTTTTTACAATTTTTATAAACTTGTAACAAATTTCTAACAAATTAACATCTAAATAATTGACAAACCACCACCACAACCACCATCTCCACAACAACCACCACCACCATCACAACCACCACCACCACACCCGCCTAACCACCACCACAACAACCACCACAACCACCACCACCACCACCACAACAACCACCACCACCACAGCCACCACCACACCCGCCTAACCACCACCACATCCGCCTAACCACCGCCACAGCCACCACCACACCCGCCTAACCACCACCACAGCCGTCAATAACCACCACCACCACAACCACCACCACCACCACCACCACCGCCGCTGTCAATCCCCCACCGCCGTCAATCCCCCACCACCGTCAAACCCAACACCACCGTCAAACCCAACACCGCCGTCAAACCCAACACCGCCGTCAAACCCAACACCCCCGTCAATCCCCCACCACCGGTCAAAATTAAAAAAAAAAAACAAAATAAACAAATGAAAGATGAAATAATACACTAACCTTTTATGAAAATATGGACCGTATATGTTGATACGTTCTAAGCCGAGCTATACGAGAGAGACAGTGTGTGTTTCTTAGTGTTTTAGTGTGTGGGGTTAAAAAGTTTTAGATCTATTCTCTATTTGGTCAAACCTGAAAAGTAGTTTTTGAATCAATGAGGGGCGTATAGGGCAATAAGGGGCATATAGATTTTTTTCTTTTTTAATCTCTGGAACTAAGCATAAGTAAATTAATAATCGGGAAGATTAATGAGTGAGACACTTGTCCTAGTGGAAGGGACGAGTGCATTTAAGGGACGTGTCACGAGTTCGATCCTTGTGTAGAGGCGGGTTTTTTAAATTTTTTGGGTTTTTTTCTTTTTTAATCTTAATATAGTCAGAAAATTTATTAAATTAATTATAACAGAAAATTTATTAAATTAATTGTAACAGAAAATTTATTAAATTAATTAAAAGCGAAAAATTTATTAAATTAATTATAACAATAATAATAATAACAATAATAATAATAACAACAATAAATAATAATAATAACAATAATAAATAACAATAATAATAACAACAATAAATAATAATAATAACAAAAATAAATAATAATAATAATAACAATAATAATAAATAATAACAATAATAATAATAAATAATAATAAATAATAACAATAATAATAACAATAATAAATAATAATAATAACAATAATAAATAACAATAATAATAACAACAACAACAAATAATAATAATAATAATAATAATAATAATAATAATAATAATAATAAATAATAATAATAATAACAATAACAATAATAATAATAATAAATAATAACAATAATAATAATAATAAATAATAACAATAAAATAATAATAAATAATAACAACAATAAATAATAACAATAACAATAATAATTATAATAATAATAATAATAAATAATAATAATAACAATAATAAAAAATAATAATAACAATAATAATAATAATAATAAACAATAATAATAACAATAATAAATAATAACAATAATAATAAAAATAATAAACAATAATAATAATAAATAATAATAATAACAATAATAAATAATAATGATAACATTAATAATAATAATAAATAATAACAATAATAATAATAATAAATAATAACAATAATAGTAATAATAATAATAATAATAATAATAATAATAATAATAGAACTTGGCAAAGGTATTAGTTGATGTATCGTATTACACAGGGTAGGGCGTTAGTAGATAGTAATAGAACTTCACGAAAAAAAATTTGTTAACTTGGCAAAGGTGTAACATCCGTGAAATATAGTGTATGCAACAATTTAAAAAAAATATTAATTAGGGTGTTTTATAACATAAAAACCCTTAATTACCACATAAATTGTTAAAAAAATTAATTTCATATGAGTCGTATGGGGCAATGAGACCCATATACAACTCCTATAAGGTGTTCATTGACCAATAAATCTCCCCTGGTTGACACCTTATGAGTGTCTCATTGACCAATAAGCCTCTCATTGACCAATAAGCCTCCCCTGGTGGTTTCCACTTAAGCCTCCCCTTGTGGTTTCCACTTTAAAAGTGAAAACCACCAAGGGAGGCTTATTGGTCAATGAGACACTCATAAGGTGTCAACCAGGGGAGGCTTATTGGTCAATGAGCACCTTATAGGAGTTGTATATGGGTCTCATTGCCCTATACGACTCATATGAAATTAATTTTTTTTAACAATTTTATGTGGTAATTAAGGGTTTTTATGTTATAAAACACCCTAATTAATATATTTTTTTAAATTGTTGCATACACTATATTTCACGGATGTTACACATTTGCCAAATTAACAAATTCTTTTTCGTGAAGTTCTATTACTATCTACTAACGCTCTACCCTGTGTAATACGATACATGTACATTGTCACCCATTCCATAGCTTCTATACGTTGGTGAGGTATTTCAAAGTCTATTTCGTACCGACATCGGACAATCATCCCATTAACTTAGCAATAATAATAATAATAATAATAATAATAATAATAATAATAATAATAATAATAAGAGTAAATTACAAGTTTTGTCCTTTATGTTTGTCCCAAATTTCAGGCGCTGTCCTTTACCTTTAAAATTGATGAGTTTTGTCCTTAACGTTTCAAAATCCTGCACGTTATGTCCTTTGACCCTAACCAAGTTATTTTTTTTATGTTAAATCAGATCATGTGCCTTGCACATGAGAGTGTAATTGTCTTTTTACTATATATTTATGAAAATATCTTAAAAGAAAGAAAAATTATATATTCAAAACCCTCTTTCTCTCTCTACTTCATGTCTCTCTCTAGAAAACCCACTTTTATCTTTCCTCCATCTTTCTCTATACCAAATCAACATCTGAGATTCAAAATCATGAAACAAAACACAGTATTTATTCAAGAATGATGCATCCCCACCCCAAATCACCTAAATAATCAAATACCCCTATCAAATCTTTCCTTATCTTCTTCCACCACCCACAACCTCCTTTCACCACCACCACAACCAAATCCGACGGAAATAATATCCTCCAAGCACCATCATCCCCCGTCTCCACATTATTATGAAAGCTCATTAAATGAATAACTTTTCCGATCCCATCCAATCCCGTCTCAAATCTTTCGTCGCCGGAGATATCTCATCCAATCCCATCTTTCTCTCTCAGAACTCTTTCTCTCCCTCTCTCTCCCTCTCTCGGGTTTTAATGGCGGCGGTGGTTCGATTCTGCTGAATTCAACCTCCAAATCAGCACAAACCCTAGTTGTGAACGATGTATCTCATCTGTAAAGTTGTCGATTCTGATGAAATCAACCTCCAAACCAGCGGCGACACTGGGATTGTAAAGGTGGTTTTGAGGCGGTCAGAGGCGATTGAGGCGGCATTAGGGTTTTCATGGTGGTTTCCAGTGATTTAGAAATGGAAGGGGTGGTGTTTGCTTTGATTTGGATGGGATGGAATGGGATAGGATGGGATTGGGGTGGCCAGTAGTGGTTACGGGGGCTATTGATGGTGGTGGAAGGTGATGGAGGGTGGTGGCAAGAGGTGGGATGGCTGGTGGTGGCAGATGGTGAAGATGGTGATGGAGGGTGATGGAAGATGGTGAAGAAGATGATGAGTTGATGAAGATGAATGATATGAAGATGAATTGGGGTTGAAGATGAACAGGGGGTGTTATTAGGGTTTTAAAAGGGGGGAAACACAAGTGGGGAGGAAAATGATTGTTCTACCCTTATGTGCAATGCACATGACATAACTTAACAGAAAATTCTAACTAGGTTTGCCCTAAAGGACATAACGTGCAGGATTTTGAAACGTTAAGGACAAAACTCATCAATTTTAAAGGTAAAGGACAGCGCCTGAAATTTGGGACAAACATAAAGGACAAAACTTGTAATTTACTCTAATAATAATAATAATAATAATAATAATAATAATAATAATAGTAATAATAATAATAATAACAAAGCATATGCACATATTGTCACACCCCCAAAATACCACCCATGAGAAACCCTACTAGGCGTGTGACAAACCAATAATGAGCCACCAATCATGTTGAACCAATCACAAGTTGTTAAATATAATCGTCAGTTATTAATGAAAAGTGCCATCAATAAGTTTAAATGAAAACCAACATGTTCAGCGGAAGCAATTAATAAACCAAAGTTAAACCATTTCGAAACCAATGTATAGTATTAATAATTCAAGCCCATGAATCCTTCTAGTCGACCCATGACCACTCCAGCTACTCCAGACAGCAAGTTCCCCAATTCCAAGATACCTAACGACCTGCGAGCATGCAACAAGTGTATCAGACAACGCTGGTGAGTTCATAGTTTTTCAAAAACGTTGGTTACCAAGTGTTTAGTTAATCCATTGAATTTAATTCCGAAAGTAATGTTGATAATAACCCGAATACAAGACGGCTTCTGATTATTTTGCCCTTTCTCCAATGCTCCTATCAAAGCATTGGTCATGACTAGGTCATTAGTTCAACACCCGTCCTCCCAGGTACGGGGTGAGGTTGGCAAACCTAAGTAGCGCTATTAACTAATACCATGTTACCTCCCCGGTAACCAAACAACACGGAGGGACTTTAAAGGTGATAGGATGAGTATATTATCCAACATTCCCGTTTTTACCCAAAAGACTTATCCCTCCTCGGGATACCCACTGAATGTCCCAACCACCGGGACGCATGCTCAAGAGAGATGAACTCACCTTGGTTTGCTCGGCAGAATTTGTTACTAGATTAATAGTTGATCAAACACGCCCTATCATGAGTACCGACCATAATCAATTTCACATGTACGTAAACCACATATTTTTTTACACCAACTAACTTAAGCATTTTCCATTCACGGGTTACATAGACATTGCACAAGTAACACGTAATTCAGGTCATATAATTGATCTAGCAACACAAGGTTACAAGTATTAATCAGGTTAATATTTCACTTTATGTTTTGAACAATCCACGTCAACTCATAAGTCCATAGTCCGTCTACGACTCATTGTTAGCATTAACTTAGATCTTCACATTGTAGCAACCCACTAAGGCTTCGGCCCCTACTAAATACACTCATGTTCACATATAAATCATGCATACCTTTGCTATATTTATATAGAATGAGTTAAGCTATAAACATTACAACTTTAAGTGTGGAAATGCTAATTCTCTAATCCAAACCCTGTTTTAACCTTTCCCCAACGGACCCATTGTACTAGTCCAACCCCAACCATCATGTGTTTACAAAGCCCAACCTAAGCACCTAATATTCAGCCCACCTGATATCGGCCCAACAGATATAATCACATACTATCACTATTGATTTCAGTAGCAATCCCAACCATCTAATTAAATAACTAATTGCACAAGAACAATCACTATACTCATCAACACAATCATGGCAATAAATCTCTTAATCTTGAGCACATTAATTAAATAACAACTCCTCCTAATCAATCCACGCATATTAACAGTTTCAATAATAACGCCTACATCCAACTATTCTATCAGTCGGATTACATGTAATGGTCCAAATAGGTGTGTATGTAATTCGTTATACCTTGCCATAACACAAGCAATTTAATTACAATAACCATTTAACAAAACACATATTTGAAATCAAGCAATCATTCGGTTCATGTGTATAGTCACATATCCCAACCCCAACAACAAGACATCATTTAATTCTCATCACATTGATAACTTTGACTACTCTGACAACACACATGGGCCGCCCATTTGCTTGTTCAAAGTTATCCCCTTTGACTAAACAAAACATTCTATTGGACCGATAATATGCTACTGTCATCTAATTTGATTATATGTCACATACACAACACATAATATCACATCGGTTTTTCTAATGTTCACATATATTCCGACCAACATGTTAACATGCATAAATCACAGAATGTTTATTAACTTTAACAAGTGGGTGATAAATATACTAACCAAAGAATTAAGTGTATCAGTAATGGAGGGACAAGTCTTCGCAGAAAAGAAAGGCTTCGAGGACAAGGTAGTTACCGCCGATTCAAGAAGAGAGAAAATAGAGTACTAGGGTTAATATGGTTTCCAACTACACGTACATATTCCTAGATCTGCCTTTAAGCGACATTTAAAATTATTGGGCCAAGTTATTCAGGCCTGGTGACATGTGTGTGGGCCGAGGAGAGTGGGCAGCCTCAGGCCCAAGTAGTTGTGTGCTAAACTAGCGACCCAAATTATGTTAATTCCCTAGATTAGCTAACCGACATTTAAAAGAACGTTTTAACGATTTCTTGAAGTTAAACAGTTAAACACAAATAGACATATCCAAATAACGTTATACATTTAGCAATTATATTACAGTCACAAGTGTTTACGGATCACGTGACTAAAAGACACTGACCTGGAAAGTTCGGGTTGTCACATCATCCCCAACTTAAAAGAAATTTCGTCCCGAAATTTGACAAGTAGGCACAGAGGAGTGAAGTGAGAAATCAGGATTGTTGCAGGTTTTCCTCAGGTGCCACATCATCCCCAACTTGAAAAGGAATTTCGTCCCGAAATTCACCAGAATTAGACTTGTCATCAGGAAAAAAAAGTTGAGGATATTTAAGCTTCATCTGATCCTCGCGCTCCCACATGAACTCCGGTCCACGTCTTGAGTTCCAACGAACTCTCACAATCGTGATACGACTATGTTGACGAACCTTGACTTCCTGGTCCATGACTTCAGTAGATTCCACGACAGCTGCAACTTGTCGTCAGCCTTAGGTTCTAGTAAGGGTATCACTAGTTTTTCCGTCAAGCAACCACTTGTTGGTGCATACGTCTGTCAACTTCGTCTTGTATCGAGTCTTGTAATAAAATAGTTAGATCGAGTCACGTAGTTCAGAAAAATAGAGTTTTAGAGATCATTTCCCATGAAATGTCTATTCCCCACGAAATAGACATGGCACTTTCAAGGGGAATTAGAAACATGGCACTTTCAAGGGGAATTAGAAACATGGCACTTTCAAGGGGAATTAGAAACATGGCACTTTCAAGGGGAATTAGAAACTCTATAAATAGGGAGTTTAGTCATTTCATTTGTAATTTTCTCCCATTCCAGCAGCGAAGCTCTGCTGAAGTGTCTACAGGTCTGTAAACGTGTCATATCAATAAACAAGACGGTTAAACTACTTTCTAGTGCAAATCAAGCTGAACCGACACCGAAACGTCTGATTCTGCCTCTTGTTTTGGTCTAGAACTCTTTTGAAAGACTCGTTTTGGTCGTTACTCGATCCTACAGTCCAAATCGGCTGATTTTTTGATATGTTGTGCGAAAACACATGATCTACAACCCTACAAAGTTTCAGATCCTAATTCAAATCCGTTTGGGAGAAATCTGAAATTTTCAGTCCGATTTCGCATGAAACATCTTAATTCCGCTTGAACATTGCTGTTAATTTTGCTTGAAAACGATATTCCGCTTGAATATTGTTGTTGATTCCGCTTCAGATTGTAATTCCGCTTGAACATTGCTGTTAATTTCGCTTGAAAACGATATTCCGCTTGAATATTGCTGTTGATTTCGCTTCAGATTGCTATTCTGCTTGAAAGTTCAAACGATATAAGTGATTCCGCTTCAAATCTTGTTTTCGCTTGAGTTGTCATTCCGCTTGAAAGTGTCTGTCAACATTTATCAGCTTCATTAATTGTCTCGGGACTTCACATCACGTGAATATAGTGTCAGAACCATTTATCACCTCGGACATATACATGTGATACGTTAAATTGATTCAATTGACAGCCCATGTGACTTCAAACTTTTGGTCCAATAGGATTGTGTTGTGAATTGTAGTTGTCGACTGGATAGATTGAATCGGTCCAATGACATTTGAGCTGTGAAATAGTTGTCGGCCATGAGAATTGAATAGGCAGCCCATGGGAATTATTGTTAATTGCTTGTGTTTCTCGGTCTAATCAAAGTAATTTGAGTGGCCCAATCATGTATTAAGCATATATAAGATCTTGTGATATGTTGTGCGGCCCAATGAAGACTGAAGTTGATTAATTGTTATCGGCCACTGTGTTTAATGTCGGGCCAATAGAATTGAAGGGTAGATTAAAATTGCCGGGCCAAAATTGCATGTGATCTGATAAATGTGATTGGCATAATTTGAATAAGCATTTAATTGACAAAAATCCACGTGAAATCATATTAGAGTATCGGTTCAATCATTAAATTTGATTGTCATGTGATCATTTAGTGGTGTCGGCCATTGTGTTCAAATATCGATACAGTGCATGTGAACAGATTGTATGTGAGAATAGTTTGGAATTAATTTGGTTTGCACGGTTTGAAGTGTTGGGCAGTTCATTTGAAGTTTGATTTGTTAGAGGTTCGGTCCAATCACATTTGGTTGTTAATAAAGTCAAGTGAAGTCCACTTAATTCTCGGCCCAAATCATTCTAAGCCCATCCAAAAAGTGTATCACATCAGTC
This sequence comes from Helianthus tuberosus, assembly GCA_030545235.1. Classification (NCBI taxonomy): domain Eukaryota; kingdom Viridiplantae; phylum Streptophyta; class Magnoliopsida; order Asterales; family Asteraceae; genus Helianthus; species Helianthus tuberosus. The sequence goes on from CM060365.1 coordinate 192,399,680, forward strand.
CATTTTCAGGCCCATTCATTCAGTGATTTCACCCGAACAACATTGGAACGAGTCCGCAAATCTTCGACACGAGTCTTAGATTGATTTCATTAACACACACTTTCAAGTATTCAGTTCGTTTAAAACTGATCGTTTGTTTGTTTGTCTACAGGTGATTACAGGTGATTCGAAGCGAATTGGTGTCCAGCTTGTTTGAAAATTGTGTTTTTGTGAACTCTCGATACTGAATCATGGACGAAGAGTTCTACAACGCGTTTGCCACATCTCCGACTACTCCGGCTGCCATTGCTCAAAGCATGAACATGGAAAACGAAACTGGAACAATGCAAAAACCCCCGAAGCAAATGGGAATGGAAGAGTACCATGGATGGAAAAATCGTTTTGAGAATTGGGTTCAAGCAAATCATCTAAGAGCTTGGGAAAGCATTGAAACAAAATATGTTAGACCACAGACCGCTTTAAATGTTGATAAAATTATATCAGAATTTTCAGACAAAGAGAGAGATAGTTATAAAGGAGAGAAAATGATGATTAGTCTTTTACAACAAGTTGTCAAAGAGGACATTTTTGTTTTGCTTCAGCACGATGGTAGTGCTTTCTCAATATGGGAGGCACTTGAGAAGAAATTTGAAGGAAGTACGGAAATGATCAATAGCAAAAAATCATTATTGAAGAAAGAATTTGAGTTGTTTACAAGTAAGCCAGGTGAATCTACAAAGACTCTTATTGAGAGATATTGTCATCTTGTGCGTACCATGTCTCAGCTGGAAATTACTAAAACTCCAGCAGAATGGGTTGAAAAGTTAGCTGATGCTTTACCTCAGAAAGAATGGGGTACATATATCATGATTTTAAAAAATACAGGAGAGTTTAGTAGATTGTCAATTGGACAGTTTATTGAAAAGCTTGAGGGACAGGATCTTGAACAACAAAAGATTTCCAGAATGAACAGCTCGAGCAATCAACAAGACATCAAATTGTACTATAAAGAAAATGTTCAAACTGTTGAAGCAAGTCCAAAGATCCAAACTGCTTTTAGTGCAGGAAATTCATCCAGATCAGTCAGTCAAAGTTCAATCAACACTAGTGGATTTTCAACTGTTAATCCTGCAAGTGTTCAAAGTGAAAATGTTGGTAATGGACATATGATTCAGTGCAATGTTGCATTGCATCTTCAAAATGGTCAGAATTTTTCAGAAGAAGTTGTTAAAAGTCATATGGCATTACTGGTTACTGCTTTGGAATCGTATGAAGGATTGATTGCTGGAAGAATTGGTAATCCTATGTTAACCAAGGAAGATTATGACCAAATTGATGCAGAGGAATTGGAACTTATGGATATAAAGTGGTGCTTAGCAAGTGTTCTGAGGAGAGCTGAGAAATTCAAAATGATTACAGGAAGAAATGATTTCTTGGATGCACATGTTTCTACTTTGGGTTTTGATAAATCTAAAGTTACTTGTTTTCGATGCAGGGAGAAAGGTCATTTCAAGAGAGAGTGCAAAAATCAGAAAGCTAATGGAGCAGAGAATCCTTTTGGAAACGATGATTACTATCGGAAATCCATATATCAACAAGTTTCTCATCAACCGCATCAACAAAAAGATTCACAAACTGCTCATGGGAAAATGATCGAAGATGCAAATAAGAAAGCTTATTATGGTATCATTGATCAAGATGATGAGAAAATGGCTCCAGGATTTAGCTGGGATAGGTTTGTGGATGAGAATAGGGAGTTTAAAGCTTTCATTGCTCAAATTGTTCAAAAGCCAGAATTGATGAAAGAATGGATAGCAGTGTTATCTGATGAAGAGAAAAGTCAAGATGAAGAATCTGTTTCTTCTGAAAACAGTTCAACAGATACTAGTGATGATGATGAAGAAATTGAACAGATAAACATTGGAAAAACTCATTTATCTTCTGACAGTTTTGAATTTTATTTTGCAGATAAATTGAAGAAACTTAAAGAAAGAAAAGCTGCAAAAGAAATGAAAGAAGTTAAAGTTGTTGAAAAGATAGTTGAAGTGGAAAAGATAGTTGAAGTCGAGAAGATTGTGGAGATTGAAAAGATTGTTGAAGTCACAAAACCGTGTCTTACATGTTTGGAATCTTGCAAACAATGTGAAGATAAAGATAAAAGGTTTAGTGAGCTTGAAAAGTTAAAAGAGAAGTTGCTGTTTGATGTCAAGAATGTGAAAGAGTCGTACGATGTATTGAACAAAACTGTAAATAGTTTGCAGAAGACAAACTCTGAAAGAGAAGATGCTTTGACAATGATGAATGCAACAATGATGTCTAAGCAGAAAGAGATCAATTACTACATTGAAGAGTGTGCTAAGTTGAAGCAAGAGTTGGAAACTGAGAAAGCTGAAAATGAAAGAATCAGACGATTACTAAGAAGTTATTCGAGTTCTGATTCTTTAATTGACAGAATTTATCCAACTGTTGCAGGTTTTGAAGTGTTTGAAGACAAGAAGCCGAAGAAAAAGGATACTGGTAAGAAACAGAGTGTCTGTTATAACAAGTGTCCGCCTCCAATTTGGGAAGGGTATTCGTCTAGAAAACCTAATGAGGAACAAGTAAAAAAGGCAGTCAATATAAAGTTGGAGTCCGAGATAACTAATGTATTACCAGACAATATTGACATCACATTCACAGCGTCCGACACAGATCATGAGTCTGAGTTAATAAAAAAGATGGTTGATCAGGTGTTGGATAAGGATGAGGAGTCAGAGTTACAGTCTGAGTCCAGGAGTTCGAGTTCGTCTGTCAGGAGTTCAAAGTCGTCGGGAAAACGGGTGTATAGTAAAGAATTTTTGTTGTCAAAATCTAATTTGAATTACGAAACATTTGAAGTTGCATATACTTTGAATGATTTTGACAAATTATATTTTGATAAAGAGTTTCCAATAAGAGGTGTTAAAACTGAAATGATCAAAAAGGTTTTCAAAATGACAGAAATTAATATTTCTGAAATAAAAGATGTAAATCTTAATGAAAAACCTAAAAAATACACCTCAAGAGTTCAACAACGTTTAAACAAGAAAAAGGGTTACAGTTCTGGTTCTGGTTTTCAAAAGAAACCAAACCATAACGGTAATTTCAAAAAGAAAGGTCTTGGATTTATTCCACCTGAAAATCATAAAAATGAGAAAATTTTTAAAACAAATACCAAATTTGTTTCAGGGACAAATTGTGAAGAAGAAGCAAAGAGCTCATTCTAGAAACAGTCAAATCAGGAGTTTCTTGCTGAAAAGATGAAGAATGGAGTTTTTCAAAGAAAGGAGACTAGAACCTGTTACAGATGCAATGAAGTTGGTTATATTGCATGGAACTGTCCTCAAGCAACAAAAACAAAACAGGGAGTCTCAGAAAAACTTAAAGAAATAATTGTTGACAAAACTGAACCACCAACTAAAAAATTTAAAATTTTCAAAAACTCAACATATGAAGTTGGTGAATGTTCAAAGAAGTTCTACAGGAGAAGTGTGAATCTTGACAATCAAAAATGGGTTGTTAAGAAATCGGATGTGAAATCTGGCGATGAATCTGATTCCACAAAGTCTGAAGAGCCACAAGTTGTTAAAAATGGTGAAAACTCAGTGCCTCCAATAGATGATGTTCATTTTCCACCATTGAGGACTGAGAATTTTAAATCAAAGGTTGGAAAGTTGAGATCTCAAATCAAATTTATTCTGAAAAGAATGAATTTGATGTTGAGAAAGCATTTAATGGAAATGTTAAAAAGATTTTTAGAAAAATGGTTGAGGGAAAGGCAAAAAGGGTAAAAGATTTTTATGCTACAAAGAAAGCAACTTACACCCCAACTAAAACTAAGGAAGTCACACCCAAGGAAGGTCAGGCTTGGGTGTCCATAATATTTGTTTAAAAAAACCTGACTTGCTGGAGCTCCCAGGTTGGTAAGTGTGGAGCAGGAATCGGCATCTTTCTTGAGAAATTCACTTTTGTGATATTTCGTCTTTCAAAGTGGTAAATCAGGGACATTAAGTTGTACTTGATTTTCTACAAGTGATATTGTTGTTAAAATTCAAAATTGTTATATTTGTCAAATGGTTGAGAAAAACAATGTGATGAACCCCTAACCTACAAGTGTTACAAACAACAAAACTTATTTTCCAAAAAAATCATTTTGGTTAAAACAAACTTAAGTGTTTTGAAATCATAATGAGAAAATAGTTTGTTGTAAGGGGGAGTTCTGATTGTTTATGCCAAGTGGATGGCGATTTGAAGTGATTCGATATCAGTTGTCACGTTACTTGTACAGTTTGTTTTCAAATTTCCTTAAATGGTTTTGAATTTTAGGGGGAGTAAGAATTTTCAGAAAATCCAAAAACATTAGAAAATTTGAAAAAGTCAAAAACATGATAAAATTCAAAAAGGAGTTTTGTTATGAAAAAGAGAAAATGATAGTACATCAGTAGACAGTTACAGTATGCTAAAGAAATGTAATGTTTAAATAGCGTTAAACGGTCTCACTGATGATATGCCGATAGGTTTTTACACATTTAGTAAGCTTTTTCGGGATATAAACTTAAATTCAAACTTGCTTATTTTGTGGGGAACACTACTTGGATATATAGGTAACCCCTGAAATTTCGTTTGAAAGATCCCTCTTTCTGAGATACTAGGTCTTTATGCTCAGTGATATCTGGGGTATTATCCCGGGACTTCTGATTTTGCGAAAGCAATGGCCTAGTCCCCGGAGAATACTTTACGCTTGCTTGAAATAAAAGCCTGCCATCAGTACAAAAAATGATGAAACATTGAAAAATGCTAATCATGTGCTGTTGTAAAAAATATCCTCTAAAGGGGACCCACCAAAAGTCGAAGCCGTCATGTCTCTGCTGAATGGAAGTTCTGACCTGAGCTCTCACGGTTCTTCGCATTTAACCCCTTACAGATATCATCTGTGGTATACTCACCTGTAAGACTGAATATTGGGATATGGATACGGGAGTATATTCAAGAGGTGGGACACATGAATGAGTTTAAGTCCTTAATACACCTAATTCATATCCTGAATCAGTTGAAATTTGTGTGAGAATTTAAGTGGATCAGTATATTGGCAATCTAAGTGAATTGTTTAATCCTTATTGTGTAACTAAGCTCAACGGTACTTGTGACTTGTCAAAGACTGATATGATCCTCTTACACAAACTCGAAAAAAAATTGTCTGTAAATATTACTTTATTGCATTTCATTTAAAAAAAATACAAAAAAAATCTTAAGTGTGTTTTAGCATAATTTTTGAAAAATCCAAAAAGATTTTTGATAACTGATGTTGAAGAGCTGATTTTCAAAATTCCAAGCGCTAAACATGATGAGCATGTGGTAAGGGGGAGCTTGTGTTTAAATGAGAAAAGGTTTTGAATATTTAATTACAAGTGGTTCATCAATTATTAACATTGTTATATCATTCTGGATAAATTTGAGGGGGAGTCTGGTTATATAAATTTGTCAAATGTTAAATTTGTGAAATTTATTGTGAGGTAGAGGATGTGCAGGATAGCCTGGATTCTGAAGTCTGAGTATAGAGCCAGGACACAATTCTGATCCTGTGAAAGTCAGATTGCAATCAACATCCGAGGGTAAATGAGATTGTTCGAGGGGAGTATGTTGATGCTGAAGAGGAGGAGAAAGAGATAAAGTTTGAGAATGCCTACACTGTCAGATTCTTCAGAGAGCGATCAGACAGATAAAGACTGAAGACGTTGAAGACTCGACACTTAAGACTCGTCAACATCCGAGGGGGAGTCTGTTGGTGCATACGTCTGTCAACTTCGTCTTGTATTGAGTCTTGTAATAAAATAGTTAGATAGAGTCACGTAGTTCAGGAAAATAGAGTTTTAGAGATCATTTCCCACGAAATGTCTATTCCCCACGAAATAGACATGGCACTTTCAAGGGGAATTAGAAACATGGCACTTTCAAGGGGAATTAGAAACATGACACTTTCAAGGGGAATTAGAAACTCTATAAATAGGGAGTTTAGTCATTTCATTTGTAATTTTCTCCCATTCCAGCAGCGAAGCTCTGCTGAAGTGTCTACAGGTCTGTAAACGTGTTATATCAATAAACAAGACGGTTAAACTACTTTCTAGTGCAAATCAAGCTGAACCGACACCGAAACGTCTGATTCCGCCTCTCGTTTTGGTCTAGAACTCTTCTGAAAGACTCGTTTTGGTCGTTACTCGATCCTACACCACTTCTTTAGGTTCGAGGCATAAATGGCATTGTGACCGTTACCCAATTTATCAGGTAGCTCGTGTTTGTGAGCCATATCACCGATCCGTTACAGGAATCCAAATGTCCCAGCGTACCGCAGACTAAGCTTGCCATGTTTCCCATAGTGTATCGCACCCTCCCAGGGTGAGACTCCCAATATGACACGTTCGCCTGCAGCGAACTCCCGGTGTTTCTTAAGTTATCAGGGTTCCTGGCGATCACGCGTTGTCGCCACGCAATTTCCAATACCGAGTGCAAGTCCTAGTCCCGTGACTAGGTTGTCATCCACCTCAATCCAACAAGGAGGTTGGCATTATCATCTATGCAATGACTCAAACAGAGCTGTATACATACTAACACGGTAACGGCTGCAGTAGAGCTCACCCAAGGATAAGTGTCCTTCCCAAATGTTTACTAACGTCAATCACGCACATGCTCGCAGCATGTCTTCGTGTGTCAGGATAGTTCATTACTTTATCCGGTTGTCCTACAGTGATAAGTAATGCTCATGTCTAGATGTGAGTCAAGAGTGTTGTGTATTGCCTGACATAAATCAGGTATAGATCCAAAATCAGAGATAACAGGAGTTGAACCTCGTGCCTAAAAGCCGCCTCTCCCAGAGGAATATTCACAAGCTTGAGGAGACTCGTCAGTTTCCTTGATTGCAAGAGAGTGTACTGGTAGCGTGTGTCCATCGACGACCATTCAGGTGATAATGTTTCCATTTCGAGTTGTAAGTAGACCAGTGGCAAAATCCATGGCAGTCTGTTCTCATTTCCATACACGTGTCTCTGGTTGCTAAAATCCCACCTTGACTTTCCCCACAAGTCAACCATCGTTCTCATGCGTTGCTATGTGGGCCTTCAGGCCCGGTCACCGTACATGGTCTTCAGGTTTTAATTCATTCCATCAAAACTCAAATGAATAGGATATCGAGGCCCGTGTGCTTTTCCTGCACCAGTTCCCTGAGGTCGCTGTATAGTGAAGTCCAAATTTCGTTCCACGAAGTAGCAAATATCGTCCGACCTGCCAAAGGTTACTTCCCCATGCCCCGCATGGGTTAATCTTGAGAACTCTCTTCCTTTAGTTCTTCAGTTTGGGCAAGGTGGGTCTGATCATGTATGTTAGAGTCGATGGCAGGCTGCAAAGCTCATGCACGTCCAGGTTTCACGGTCGTATTCATCTAATAGCTCCATCCAACGATGTCGTTACTTGCTTAGCTCCTTCGAAATAAGGGTATACGGGAGGCCCTTGTGATCGGTCTAGGTAGTGCATTTGGTACCGTCCAAGTAATGCCTCCAACTTAAATCCAAAGACCATGGCTTCTACCGTAGGTCGTGTCTCGTGCAATTCTTCCTGTAAGTCCACCACGTGGGTCATCTCCTTCTCATGTCGCGTCGATGTGTAACTGGGACTCTGATTTGAACCATCATGGTATACCGTCAGATCATTGGTACCTTCGGTTAGAAGTGATGCTCAATGCGTTGCAGGGTTAAGTTTCAAAAGCTGAAGAAGCGTTCCTCTGTTTTATTTCCCACAAATTCACAGCTCCCCGCTGTGCTACGGAGGTTGAAGTTGTGCCATCTTCGAAAACCCCATGACGAATCTGCGATAGTATCCAGAGAACCCAAGGGATTGCTTTATCCCAGAAGGAATCTGAAATTGCATAAGACCAATCTGAAATTCCACCTGACGAGGTGGAGGTAAACCAGGTAACTCTTCAGAAAACATGTCAGAAAATTCACGAACAACTGGAAGATACTCGATCTTCCTTTCTTCAGGTTGCGAATCGGTGACGAGAGCTAGTATAGCAGGATAGCCCTTCCGTAGACACTTCTGGGCTTTCATGACTAAGACGATGCCAATAATGGCACCACCACGATGATCTTGAACTGATAAGGATCCCCACTAGGGAGAGGGATACGCACGATTTTCTCTTTACAGAGGATTTCCGCTTGATGCATAGATAACCAAATCCATGTCAACGACCACGTCAAAACTTACAAGGGTATCGAGAAGTAGGTCAATATCGAACACTTGACCCATGAGATCAAGTTTACAACCAGAAAGAACATAAGAAACTTCTATCGGTGTACTATCAGCTAATTCTACTACATGCTCATATTACAAGAGGGGTGGGAGTCAGTCCTAACTGGTGACTGAACCCCAGAGACACATAACTCAAATCGGCACCAAAGTCGAATAAAACAGAAGCAAAAAAGATCCTTCAAAGAAGACGTACCGATCTCAGCATTACCCTTCATTGCGAGCTTCCCCAGCGCCAATAGTAAATACTCTTCCACTTGCCCCGTTCCCACCATGGTTCCCATTGTTGTTATTCCCAGTATTGTTGTTGTTGCCAGCATTCTGATTAAGCTGAGGGCAATCCCTCTTAAAATGACCCTCTTCACCACACTGAAAGCACCCCTTTTGATTTCCCTGATTATGTTGAGGCTGTTGCCTCTCCTGTTGCTGTGGCTGCTGCTGCGGCTGCTTTGGGAGCCAAACCCTACAATCTTTGGCCATATGACCCACCTTGTTGCGCCTATGACATACCCGGGTGCATGGCCCGTGATGGTGGAACATACACTTATCACATTTTGGTAGCTTTCCCGCGTAAGAACCCTGATTTGAATTGTTGCTCTGATTCTGACTCACAGAAGACGACTGACTGAAACTACAGTGGATGCTGTTGTCTGCCCTTTTCTGAGATTGGCTGGCACTGGTTGCTTTGTCAGTATCGTTCCATTTTCGCTTGTGATCACTAGCAGGTGTGGTAGCTATAGTAGTGGAGGTAGCAGCAAAAACACGTGGTGGCAAGTTGCCACGTTCGACCTCTTGGTCAGTAATCTTATGTGCCAAACGGACGATATGGGGCAGATTGTCTAGGTTTGCAACAGTAACGTACCCCTTAACCGCTGGTGCTAAGCCCTTAAGATACAACTCAATTCGCCGATGTGGGGGTCGAGACATGTTAGGGCACAAAGTTGTTAAATCATTAGACCTCCTAGTGAATGCTTCAATCTCAGATCCCTCCATTTTCAGATTGTAGTACTCGTTCTCCAGTTTCTGAACCTCATCACGAGGACAATACTCCTCTCGCATCAACTCCTTGAAGTCATCCCATGTAGTGGCATTCGCCATCTCAATACCCAACATCTGAACCTGTGCATTCCACCATGTCAGGGCACCATCCTCGAGTGTGCCCGTAGCATACTTCACTCTGTCCCCAGCAAGACAATTACACATTGCAAATACCGATTCTGCCTTCTCAAACCATCGTAGGAGTCCTACAGCCCCTTCAGTCCCACTGAAGGTTTGTGGCTTACAATCCATGAACATCTTATACGTACATGCAGGTGGAGCAGGTGGATTATTTTGATTCATAGGTTGACCTAAAACGAAGGAACGTACAACGCACAGGTAAGATTCGAGTATATGACACAAGGGTATAAAGTAATTGGCACATATCGTACCAGCCTGGTAAGCCGCTAGGGCTTCATCTACACGAGTGTTGATCAAGTTGGTTAATTCGGCCTGCGTCATAGCAATGTGGCCACGTCCATGGCCTCATCCGCTCATGTTTCTATACAAGAAGAGGAAGGATTTAAAATGCAAGTTCGAGTAGGGGTTTAGTATTACTATGACCTCTATAGACTACTGAGTTTTAACATAACACCAATTAGTCGAGCGGAACCCTTTTCACACTCGTTAAGCCTCACTGGGACTCACATGCACCTCACGTTATTATTATGTGTGCACCCATAATAATAAGGCAATTTGCATGCCTATCTCAGTGCCTCTTAACTCGCGCTGAAAGGTTCCCCGAATTCGAGCAATAAGACAGATGACACCACAACATAGATCATGAAAGTTCAAGAAGTGTCACACATAACATGGGTTGGTAACATATAAACTCATACTGTAATGCCAAGTATGGATTCACGTGTGATGTTATTCATAAGCAAACACTAGATATGCTATACAATAGTAAACAAGAAACGAACCTTGCAATCTGGAGCCGAGTGTCATGGTCGATTTCAGATCCGTTCGGTTATAGTCTGGTTTTATAAAAACGTTTTAAAACCAAGTTCACTATAACCAGTGGCTTTGATACCAAACTGTCACACCCCCAAAATACCACCCATGAGAAACCCAACTAGGCGTGTGACAAACCAATAACGAGCCACCAATCATGTTGAACCAATCACAAGTTGTTAAATATAATCGTCAGTTATTAATGAAAAGTGCCATCAATAAGTTTAAATGAAAACCAACATGTTCAGCGGATGCAATTAATAAACCAAAGTTAAACCATTTCGAAACCAATGTATAGTATTAATAATTCAAGCCCATGAATCTTCTAGTCGACCCATGACCACTCCAGCTACTCCAGACAGCAAGTTCCCCAATTCCAAGATACCTAACGACCTGCGAGCATGCAACAAGTGTATCAGACAACGCTGGTGAGTTCATAGTTTTTCGAAAACGTTGGTTACCAAGTGTTTAGTTAATCCATTGAATTTAATTCCGAAAGTAATGTTGATAATAACCCGAATACAAGACGACTTCTGATTATTTTGCCCTTTCTCCAATGCTCCTATCAAAGCATTGGTCATGACTAGGTCATTAGTTCAACACCCGTCCTCCCAGGTACGGGGTGAGGTTGCCAAACCTAAGTAGCGCTACTAACTAATACCATGTTACCTCCCCAGTAACCAAACAACACGGAGGGACTTTAAAGGTGATAGGATGAGTATATTATCCAACATTCCCGTTTTTACCAAAAAGACTTATCCCTCCCCGGGATACCCACTGACTGTCCCAACCACCGGGACGCATGCTCAAGAGAGATGAACTCACCTTGGTTTGCTCGGCAGAATTTGTTACTAGATTAATAGTTGATCAAACACGCCCTATCATGAGTACCGACCATAATCAATTTCACATGTACGTAAACCACATATTTTTTTTACACCAACTAACTTAAGCATTTTCCATTCACGGGTTACATAGACATTGCACAAGTAACACGTAATTTAGGTCATATAATTGATCTAGCAACACAAGGTTACAAGTATTAATCAGGTTAATATTTCACTTTATGTTTTGAACAATCCACGTCAACTCATAAGTCCATAGTCCGTCTACGACTCATTGTTAGCATTAACTTAGATCTTCACATTGTAGCAGCCCACTAAGGCTTCAGCCCCTACTAAATACACTCATGTTCACATATAAATCATGCATACTTTGCTATATTTATATAGAATGAGTTAAGCTATAAACATTACAACTTTAAGTGTGGAAATGCTAATTCTCTAATCCGAACCCTGTTTTAACCTTTCCCCAACGGACCCATTGTACTAGTCCAACCCCAACCATCATGTGTTTACAAAGCCCAACCTAAGCACCTAATATTCAGCCCACCTGATATCGGCCCAACAGATATAATCACATACTATCACTATTGATTTCAGTAGCAATCCCAACCATCTAATTAAATAACTAATTGCACAAGAACAATCACTATACTCATCAACACAATCATGGCAATAAATCTCTTAATCTTGAGCACATTAATTAAATAACAACTCTTCCTAATCAATCCACGCATATTAACCGTTTCAATAATAACGCCTACATCCAACTATTCTATCAGTCCGATTACATGTAATGGTCCAAATAGGTGTGTATGTAATTCGTTATACCTTGCCATAACATAAGCAATTTAATTACAATAACCATTTAACAAAACACATATTTGAAATCAAGCAATCATTCGGTTCATGTGTATAGTCACATATCCCAACCCCAACAACAAGACATCATTTAATTCGCATCACATTGATAACTTTGACTACTTTGACAACACACATGGGCCGCCCATTTGCTTTCAGTATACATGCCACGTTCGTGTTCGTTCGGTTCATTTACAAGCCTAAGTAATCTATTTTTAAAAAAATATTTCACCAGAACATATATAATATTTCACCAAACTGATAACGAAATCGGGTTAATATGTATGACACAATTTTCGGGTCGGGTTCGGGTTAAGGTCGGGAAGGGTCAAACATTTTCTAGATTTCTCCTACCTAATAAAAATTATATATAACTATAATATTTCACCAAAATGATAACGAAATCGGGTTAATATTTATGACACAATTTTCGGGCCGGGTTCAGGTTAAGGTCGGGACGGGTCAAACATTTTCTTGATTTCTCCTACCTAATAAAAATTATATACATACGAATAACACGTATACAAAATCATTTTATCCACTCTAAAATTATATCAACATTATATAACACGAATAACACGTAATTGACGGTTATGTCATACATTTTTTGTTTTTTTTCTCGTCATTAGCACGTTCCTCGTTAGCACGTTCCTCGTTAGCACGTTCCTTGTTAGCACGTTTGTCGTCGTGAACACCTTCCTCGTTAGCACGTTCGTCGTCGTGAACACCCTCCTCATAGTGCATTACACCTTCCTCGATTTTGTTATCATGTTCCTCAAAGTCCTTAGCACATTCATCGACTTCGTTATCATTTTCCTCAAAGTCGTTAGCACCTTCTTCGACTTCGTTATCATTTTTCTCATACTCCTTAGCACCTTCCTCATACTCTAACTTGTGTTTGTTTTCCGTACACGAATGGTAAGTCCCGTATTCTTGTCGCGGATAACTTTGGGCAATGTAAGATGGTTCCCCCTCATCTACAAACACCTGGTTCAAGTCAGGTAACGCGGGTCGCACACCCCCGTCATCACAACGAGGCACGGACACAAACTCATCCTCACCTCGATCAACGTCGGATAACCAAACGCTTTCGGAGACGTACGGCTGGTTCGAATCTTCGCCAAAAATATTACCAATGTCCCAAAACGACATCTTTATGATTCACGGTCTCAACCAAATTTTTTAGTTAAGAATCTTCAGGAGTTTAGTCGGAATTTTGTGAGTTTGAAAAATTTTGAAAGCCATAAATCCTGTATGCTTGGGTAAACAAACTTTTTTGCTCGATAAGGGTCGTATAGATCGATAAGGGTCATATGGGTCACTTTCACGCTTTTTCAGACTGAACTCCTTTCATGTCAGTAATTATACCTTAAATTCATCAAAAGTCGTGCCGACAAGCCTCTCATTGCTCAATGAGAGGCGTATAGGGTTTAATGCTCCAACTACCACAACCTTATACGCCTCTCATAGGGCAATGAAAGGCTTATCAAAACCCTTTTTATTGGCACATTAATTGCTTTCACACTATATACTCCCCTTATTGCCCTATATGCCACCTCTAAGGGGTGCCACTCAAAAAATAGGGTGTATCAATACCCTCACCCTTATACTATCTCTTATTTATTGATGATCTCACTAGTGTTTGCTGGATCTATTTTCTTGCTAAAAAGTAAGATGTTTTTCAAAAGTTTAGTGGAGAAGCAAAGTGACAAGACCATTAAAGTTCTACGTACAGACAGAGGGGGAGAATTCTGCTCACGAGAATTCAATGAATTCTGTGAACAACATGGAATACGAAGAGAGCTCACAGTGCCGTACACACCCCAACTCAATGGGGTGGTGGAGAGAAAGAACCGAACCATTATGGGGATGGCCAGAAGTATGCTGAAAGACAAGGACCTACCTAATTATCTATGGGCTGAAGCAGTTGCTACGGCTGTGTATGTCATCAACAGGTCACCTACTGCAGTTATTGATGGTAAAACTCCCTTCGAGAGTTGGTATGAAAAGAAGCCAGAAGTTGACAAGTTGCGCGTGTTTGGATGCATTGCATATGGGCATGTGGTTGCACATGGGAGGAGAAAATTGGATAACAGGTCAGAAAAATCAGTGTTCATAGGGTATTCAACTTATGGTACAGGATACAGATTGTATAATCCAGTAACCAAAAAGTTTGAAACTCGAAGGGAGAAAGAAACTACTTGTCTTGAGGATGGAAAATGGGATTGGAAAGAAACCTACAAAAGTGATGAAGGAGCTTATGAAAGGTACTATTCTGATCCTTTTCCCTCAAATCAAAATGATGGTGTTTTTAGTTCTGATGAAGGAAGTACAACTCAACAAGAAAGCACACGTGAAAAACCACATACTCCATTGTCTGCAAGTCAACAAGCTAGTCCACAAAGTGATGGTGTTACTGCAGCCTCTAGTTCCTGTAAGATTATTAAAGACTGAATGAATACTATTGAATGAGTAGGTTACCATATATAGGAATTATGAGTAACCCTAAAAACCTAACCGAGCCTGTGGGCCCATAGTCTATTACTCCCCCGCAGTCGTAGCGGATGGAACTAGAAGCTTAGACTGAAAAACAAAAACAATAATAAACCCTAAAAAACTGTCTTCGATTTCGGTCAAAATTCCATAATCTTGCAATCTTCAATCCATAATCTTCGATCCACAGTTTTGAATGACCTCGTAATCCTATAAGAGACAACCAATACAGCAGTGCAGCGGCGGCTGGTAGCGGCGCGGCGACGGATCGTAATCCTGCAGGCGGCGCGGCGGAAGACCGTAGTCCAATGAGCAACGGCGACACGGCGGCAAGGGGCACCTTGACGGAGATGCGAAATCAACAGGATGAGCCGTAGCATCATTTGTGTGGTAAGAGACCGTAAGAAGACCGGTGAATCTAGAACCGAAGGCGAAGCTTTATTTGAACACAAAACTGAGAAAAAAAAACGGAAACGAAAAACAAACAGAAACCGGACAGGGCGGCAGTGGCGGCACGGCGCCCTGTCTAGGGTTTTTTTCAAGTGGTGACGGCTAGGGTTTTGTTATTTGTGTGTGACGCGGCAGAAACGATATAGAGCCTAGGTCGGCTTTGATACCATGTAAGATTATTAAAGACCGCATGATCATTATTGAATGAGTAGGTTACCATATATAGGAATTATGAGTAACCCTAAAAACCTAACCGAGCCTCTGTGGGCCCATAGTCTATTAGTTCCAACACTCAAATGTCACAATCAAGCTCTCTCTCTCATGGATCTCAATCAAGTGGGCCCTCATCAATAGGATCTCCACCTCCTTTAAAAGTAAGGGTGAAGGGAGTGGTTAAACACTTTGGAGTGGCAAACCAAAAAACCGACCAATCAGAGCGCGCCATGTCAATCAGTCAAAAGTGTTTAAACTTTGGTGAAAAGTGTTGGCAATGGTTTAAACACTTGGTGAAGTGGTAAACTATTTTTTTAAAAAAAAGGAAAAAGTTGTGATTGGTTGAGATAGGAATGGACCCCACCCCCACACCCCCTCTCTCTCTTCTTCCTCCCCTTGCCGATTCGGTAATGCCTCACCGAAAACACCCCATTTCGACAAACACCTCATGCGGCAAATGGGTTGGCGGTGGTTTGCCGCCCATTGCCGATTCGGTGATGTGGGTTTGCCGCATCGACTCCCTTCACCCTAAGGTACATGGGGGACCTTTATGCTAATACTCAGGAGATTAAAGATGCTCCTCTTGAGTATGAAAATTGTCAATTTGCTCTTAATATATGTGATCCTCTTACTTACGCTGAAGCTGCAGTAAAAAAAGAATGGAAGCAAGCTATGTTAGAAGAGCTGGCAGCGATTGAAAGAAATAAAACTTGGGAGCTGGTGGAATTGCCAGCTAACAAAAATGTGGTGGGTCTCAAATGGTTATACAAAACCAAGCTTGGTTCAGATGGGAAAGTCTTGCGTCACAAGGCAAGGTTAGTTGCAAAGGGGTACTTGCAGAAGAAAGGTATAGACTTTGAGGAGACGTTTGCTTCAGTTGCACGTTTTGAAACTATTAGAATGGTTCTAGCTGTTGCAACAATGAAAGGCTGGTTGATACATCAATTAGATGTGAAATCAGCCTTTCTAAATGGCGAGTTAAGTGAAGAGATATATGTGGAACAACCAGAAGGCTATGAGGTTCAAGGAGAGGGTGATAAGGTCTATTGTCTTCATAAAGCTCTATACGGGCTGAAACAGGCTCCGAGAGCTTGGTACTCCAAGATTGATGGTTATTTTTCCGCTCATGGGTATGTTAAAAGCTTGAATGAACCCACATTATATGTTAAACGAACCTCATCTGATATTATCTATGTATGCCTATACGTAGATGATATTATATGTACCAGTTCTTGTCCTAACCTTATTGCAGAATTTAAAAATGGAATGCAAGAAGTCTTTAAAATGATTGATATGGGGTTGCTGAAGTACTTTCTGGGTTTGGAGGTAAAACAAACTCCCCATGGTATATTCTTAAGTCAAGGAAAGTATGCAAAGAATTTGGTTGATAAATTCGGAATGAAGGGGTGCAAAGTTGATGTTATTCCCACGAGTCCATATGAAAAACTACAAAATGAAGATGGTGAAAATAAAGTGGAAGAAACTAATTACAGAAGTCTTGTTGGAGGTCTAATCTACTTGTGTCACACTAGGCCAGACTTGGTTTATTCTGTTGGGGTTCTATCTCGATTCATGCAAGCTCCCTCTAAAAGTCATCTTGGAGCTGCCAAGAAGGTGTTGAGGTACATTGCAGGTACTAGTGAGTTTGGTATTTGGTACAAGAGATCAAAAGACATCAGTCTTGTAGGGTTTACAGATAGTGATTGGGCTGCTAGTTTAGATGACAGAAAAAGTGTGTCTGCTAATGTGTTCTCATTGGGTAATGGAGCAGTGGCATGGTGTTATAAAAAACAACATACAGTGGCTCTTTCAAGCACTGAAGCTGAATATATTTCGGCAACGGGAGCTACTAGCTTGTCAAGCTATTTGGATGCGAAGGATATTGGAAGATCTTGGAATAAAACAAGAGAATGCTACAGTTATTTATTGTGATAGTAAGTCAGCCATTAATCTTTCTAGAAATCCTATCATGCATAGTAGATCGAAGCATATAGAGCTGAAGTACCATTTTATTAGAGAAATGGTAAGTCAAGAGCAGGTTGTTTTGGAGTATTGTAACACAGGTGATCAAATGGCTGATGTGCTTACTAAGGCGCTTTCAAAAGAAAAGTTTGTTTATCATCGATTTCAGTTAGGAGTTCAAGAGTATGAATCAAGGGGAGGTATTAACATGTGATCCATTCTCTGTCACGTGACTTCTGCATGCATGTGTACGTTGGATGGTCAAGAGGTGGAGCTGGTCTTTCGCTTAGTTTGGTGCATTGTTTCTTTCTTTATTTTTGAATAAGTCAGATGATAATCTGTTGAGTCGTCCGATTCCTTTGCTTGTTTACGTTAGAAGTTTTTACTATTTAAGGTTGTGTTTACTTTGCTTTATGTATCCAGTACTTCCACCGATTAATAAAAAGAATCTTCTTGAGCTCTCATTACTGTGTTGTCTCCTTTATCACTACATTCAAAAAACCTTTTGAGTTTTGCAAAATAGTTCTAATATCATCACTTGACCCAAACCTATTTTTACCCAAACTTATCCTAACCTTTTTTCTTAATAAACTCATCCTAACTCAAACCCATTTTACCCCAAACCAATCCTAACCCATTACCCAAACTTGCCCAACCCACCATTTTGCCACCCATATTGTTGCTAAGCCGTTTAATAAAAAGATAATATTTGGGTTGACATATTTAATTATCTTCGAGTTAACTTGTTTAACTCATTTAATTAATTTAGATAATTGAATTACATAGATCATGTTCAGGCTGCTCCCGCACAAACCCGAGGCTTTAAAAACCTTTGTTGACATGCAGACTACTAAGGAATGAGAATAGTGGTAGTAATCTACAGAGAACCAGGTTCATGCACGTATCATAACATAAAATCAACGGTATATTATCTAAGATTGTAATAGAAGTACGAATGTCTTGTTTTGTGTTTACAAATTGCAAAACTAATTACTTTCTTCATTATAGAAATCAACATGCAGAAAACAAAGGCTTAAACATCAGTATAACACTGTACTTTCTGATGTGTTTTTATTTATCTTCACTGGGCATCCTGTTTTACAGCACCTCATCGTCTTGTTGTTGATAAATCGAAGCATCTTGGGATGATAATGACGGCGGGGTTCCTGGCGGGATCGAGGCGACACCGTTCTCACCGGCATACACACATAGAGACTCTGCATCGCGAAGAACGAGATCCAGGTCGATTTGACCGCTTAATTCGTTGATGAACTTTAGAAGGGTATCAAAGTCCATTTGCTCGCCCATTATTTTGGCCCGGTGTCTTTTAAGGATAGCGACGCATACGTATAGATGAAGATGCTCGCTAGGGTAGTGAGTCCATAAACCTCCCATAACCTTAGCGTTGTCTCGTATTCAAACTCCCTGAGATAACATTACCGACATCAATTACCACAGAATCTTGGTCTTTCCAATAAGAATTCAAAGTTAAGTTATTTTACAGGCATATAGACTTCTTCAAGTATAATCAAATTTCTCTTTTGTGGGTCCCGACCCAATTCTTCTTGTTTAGGCTAGAGGGTGTGGGATGGAGCCCTTGGGCTTTATAAATGCCACCTCAGTGCCACGTAGGCGCCACGTCAGCCAAGTGGGCTTTATAACGCCCCCTTTAATATGGTGGGTGTGGGGTATAGCGCCCCGGGCGCTATAGAGAAAAAAAAAATAAAATTTTTTTTTTTTTTGATTGGTTTAACTAAATGGGCCCCACCTGATAACCCCCCTTCTTCAAGTTAACATGATGGCGCCCCCTTCTATAGCGCCCCCTTTAATTTGGTGGGTGTGGGGGTATAGCGCCCCGGGCGCTATAGGTGATGACATGGCGGGGGTGGCGCCCCCCACACCCTCCGGCCTTATAGTAATAAGACGCACAACTTTGATCCGGAAACTGTAAATTGGGCACAGGATAAAAAATAAACTTACCTTTTGAATTGAATAAGAATCCAGCGAAAACAGAAGAAAAAATTCAAGCAGTCATTCTGCTTGAAGTAATTATGTAACGGACTGTCTAGAAGTTCCACCAACTGCCATATAAAACGAAAATATACATGTTAGAAGACAAGAACACATTATATGAATCTGAAGTTCCCAAAAGACAGATACATAATAATTAATAATCCACATAAAAGTTAAGGATGTATGGGTATCATTGAAAAGTTCAATTGCTTTATCAACAGTTGACAAAATGGTGGGTCGAGTAACAACTAACAAGCCAAAATGGTAACCTTTTAGTACGGGTATGTCAGGTTCGACCAACCAACAAACATCATCTTATATATGAACTATACAAATAATCAAAGTGTTATGTATAGGCTTGTAAACGAACTAAACGTTCATGAACTGTTTGTGAATTTGTTCGGCGGGAAATTCGTTAACTTTATGAATGAATGAACATGAACAAATATTTTTGTTCATTTAGATAAACGAACGGACATGAACACACATTTTGTTCGTTCATTTATGTTCTTTTAATTTTTAATAAATACATAAGTAGCTATATTTATATAAGTACAAACATAATAAGGGCTTTCTAACTACTTATATAAATATAACTAATTAGTAACTGAGCTTTCTAGTAATAAAAATTGGCTTTTCAATGGAACTTATCGTAATTAATCACTAATTTATGTAAAATAACTATTATATGTTCGCTTGTGTTTGTTCGATTATGTTCATTGGTGCTCTCTTATCTTTGTTAAATTATGTCCGTTTAAGTTTGTTTGTTTATGTTCGTTTGTCCGAGAACTGTTCGATTAGGTTTTAAATGAACGAACATAAATGAACATGAACATGACCATCTTATCAATGAACAAACATGAACAAAACAGTATTGTTCGATTATATGTTCATGTTCTTGTTCGGTTGAAGTTAAATAAACAAACACGAACATGCCTCCATTCATGTTCGTTCGATTCGTTTACTGGCCGAGTTAAATACTTAAATATCATTAGATAACCTATAACTCTAGAAAAATAATCGAAATATATATAATAAAACAAATTACGGGGGTTTATGCATTTTAATATGCTTTTAAGCGACTTTCAGCCTGTTTAAATACACATAGAGAAAAATAGGTTTAAATTGCCGCCTCAAAATCCATGTTTTAACCAATCAAAGCATGTGAAATGCAATGTGCATATATCAACAATCACACACAAAGAACGAAGTAGAGATATAGAGAGAGGACCTTAGAGAGTGCAAAAAGTTGAGAGTGCATGCCACTTTGATCACGATTGAAATTTGGTCCAAGCCGTTCCAATAGATAAACGAAGCACCAGAATGCTTCTGATTCATCTTTCATGATATATAATATCGGGGAGAGGAGATCACTCATGCCCTTTGAGAAGTATATTATACCCATTAGCAAAAACATTTAGTAACTTACTTTATATAGGAACAAACATATCCAGAATACAAGTCAATGAGATCAGTAGAATGTACATCTCATAAACGGTAATAAAGAATAACTAGAACTGATTAAAATCAGTTTGCTTGTGTGCCAGGCTAGAGATGGCGACTTAGACCCATTTACTTATGAATGCGTCGATTCTGATTCTTATACTTCATTTTGTAAAAAAATGCCTGAAGGGAAATGGGAAGTGTAATTCTATATATACTTAAAATGCTATTTTGTCAACATCAACCATGGTAATGACATATTTAGTCCCTCAACTTTAAGAGTAATATGTCTGGCCTCTCAACTTTTCTCAGTATCAACCAACTTTGGTCCCTCAACATTGGTAATGACATATTTAGCTCCTTAACTTTGGTAATGACATACTTAGCCCCTCAACTTTAATAATGACATGTTTAGCCCCTCAACTTTAATAATGACATGTTTACTTTAAGGTTTTTTTTTCAATTTTCATTATTTACCCTTACACTTTATTATAGTTACAATTTAGACCTTTGCATATTTTTATCTATGTTTTGAACCCGCTGCGGGTGGTAACCCACTAGTTGTAATTTATAAAACCTCCAAAAGCATTTTAAGAAAAAAACTAGATAATATTGAAATAATATATAGCTTTTGTAATTATATTTGACACAATAAAAAGTTCATAATTTGGATTTTGGAACAGAAAGTGTTTCGGGTCAACCCAACCAGGCCCGTCCAGTTTAAACCTGTTTAGATCCTTTGCCCAGCCCGCCCAACAAGCCCATTTAACCACCTCTAGCGTCAGGCTATCAGCCATACAAGCGGTCATGCCCATGACAAAAATAACTAACAATGGTTGTGTGTTACCTGACAGTAACCAAGATCAAAGTTGTAGAATGAGTAAGTCAACAATATGTCATGCATACGGCGTACATCAGGATTGTCATCACCCTCATAGAATGATAGTGACCTGTCGGTCCTTACCTTGAAAATATAAATAACCGTTTAAGTATCATAGAAAAAAGAGGCGTATTGTGAATAATTTGAAGTGGGTGTTTAATCTGTCTTACTACTCATACCACGTCTTTGTCGATAAGAACATTCCTTTCTCTGAATTTTGTAAACCTTTTTGCCTGCTCTACAGAAATGCTCTGCACAAAGAAATTATATATACTATAGATATGATATTTTGTCACATCAACCAACTTTGGCATTTACTAACTTCAATAATGACATGTTTAGCCCCTTAACTAAAACATCAAAAAACTTTAACTCTCGCGATTTGCTTATTTTTATCTACGTTTCGAATCCGCTGCGGAGCGCGGGTGGTAATCCGCTAGTTGAAATATAAAGAATACAATTCCTTTTTTTAACATAACATTTGCTAGCCCATTTAATAAACGGGTTGAGTTCAGGTCGCCCTGACCCATTCGTTTCCAACCAGTCATCCTGTCTAAAGATTACAACTTAGAAACTAACTAAAAACTTACAACACTAGATGTATCTGTTTTGATCATATATTACAGACCTGCCATTGGTTTTTGATAGTCTCATATTCTGACTTCTTAGCTGACACAGCATACTCCCTCTCTGCATATGTAGAATCATATGAATAATATCCCAAAAAAAATGGCCAAACCTGAAAACATTTATCATCAAAGGGTTAGTTCCACACTTCCACTTCCACTAGCCAAAACGAGGAAATCATAAAAGACCCAATAGTACCACAATACAAAATTACAAACCTCTTTACGCAAATTGTCCTCCACTCCCCCATAGAATACTCGCTTTCTCAAAGCATCAGGATCAACAATACGACCTTCGGAATCCAAAAAGATTGACCACTGTATAAAAACTAAAAAGGCCTTAACAGTCAAAGACATGCATGTACACCCAATCACCCGTTTTTGAAGGTGTGTATGTGCTTGCAGAAGGAATTCAATAAAACAGAAATAGCAATAAATGCAAATACTATTCAGCAAACAATATTTTATACGTCACAAATATTAATAGACAAACAAAGAAAATTGTTACCTTAATTTTTTTTTTTGTGAATATTCAATCATGATGAGTTATTTATCATTTCTTATAAAACGTACCAAAAAAGGTATGGCTTACCTCTTGATGTTCTAAAGGATGTTGTCGTGGTTGTCCCCATACCTTTGACAGTTTATCGAGCTGCCAAAAATGAAAGAGCAAAAAGGAGCAAGGTCAAAAGTGTTGTGTGGGCACTCATCATATATGGAATCACATAAAAAAAACATAGATGTTATACGTTGGTAAACTGATCAAATACTAAAATCACCAACTTGGCCACAAAAAAAAAAAAAAAAAAAAAAAAAAACATAAATATCTCTATCGTGGTTAATCATCATAAATGGATTACTGAACTGAAAGCAGCAGTGCATGTTCATACACACATTATGTGTAGGATAACACGATGCTGCGGCAGAAGTGTAGCATGCAAATTTCTCGATTCAAACATCAACTTTTGATTTCTAGATATCTTAACTAAAAAGACATTGAACAAGTTTTAAATTCTACTATATCTGGATCCTACATCTTGCATAATTTATCTAAATAGATATGATTAAAAAATCAACTTTTAACCTTCATTGAAAGGAGTTACTGCTTATTAGCAAACAACGAAGTACCCTTGCACGTTCAAAATAAACTAACACTCTTCTTGTTGATTACAATTGTGGTGTGAAAAATCCAAAAATGATTGTTTTAGTATCATAACTAAAACAAAAGCCCCTTAGACGGGTGCAACATGCCTTAATTTTTATACTTGATAAAGTAATAACTTCGATTATACAACAATTTCTTCTGGTCCAGGCTTGGGCCAACGGGGTAAACCTATAACCTCGCTAAAAGCGTCAAGTGATAGAAAAATTTGAATTGTTAAGGGCCCGATAAATATATAAAGTAACAATTTTTTCATTCCATCAATCAACAATAGATGTACAGTAATCATTCCCTAGATTCAAATAATACTTCTAATTTAGTAATTTTCTTTAGTATATATATATTAGAGTTAATTACTGTTTTCGTCCCTGAGTTTTGTCAAAAATAACGGTTTCAGTCCATTAGTTTAAAAATTGCGATTTCAGTCCATTAGTTTCATTTTCGTAACCATTTCAGTCCACTAACTTAACTCCATCCATTTATTTTGTTAACTTTGGGTGAAATTACCAAATTACCCCTGCTAACTTAACAAATTGTAATAAAAAATTCTAAAAAATCTAAAAATAAAAAAAATTCAAAAAAATCAAAAAAATTCCAAAAAATTCAAAAAAATCTAAAAATAAAAAAAAAATTTAAAAATCATAAAAATTCTAAAAAATCCAAAAAAATCTAAAAAATCCAAAATGTTTCATTAAATGTTTCGAACCCGAACCGTTTCGACGCGAACCGTTTCGACGCGAACCGTTTCGACGCGAACCGTTTCGACGCGAACCGTTTCGACCCGTACCGTTTCGACGCGAACCGTTTCGACCCGTACCGTTTCGAGCTGAACCGTTTCGACCCGTACCGTTTCGAGCCGAACCGTTTCGACGCGAACCGCCGTTTCGAGCCGAACCGTTTCGACCCGTACCGTATCGAACCCGTACCGTTTCGAGCCGAACCGTTTCGAGGCGAACCGTTTCGACCCGTACCGTTTCGACGCGAACCGCCGTTTCGAGCCGAACCGTTTCGACCCGTACCGTATCGAACCCGTATCGAAACGGTACGGTTCGGTTCGAAACGGTTCAGCTCGAAACGGTTCGGGTTCGAAACGGTACGGGTCGAAACGGTACGGGTCGAAACGGTTCGGCTCGAAACGGTACGGGTTGAAACGGTTCGCGTCGAAACGGTTCGCGTCGAAACGGTTCAGCTCGAAACGGTTCCGGTTCGGGTTCAAAACATTTAATGAAACATTTTGGATTTTTTAGAATTTTTTTGGAATTTTTAGAATTTTTATGATTTTTTAAAATTTTTTTGGAACTTTTTTGATTTTTTTGGAATTTTTTTTATTTTTAGATTTTTTAGAATTTTTTTATTACAATTTGTTAAGTTAGCAGGGGTAATTTGGTAATTTCACCCAAAGTTAACAAAATAAATGGATGGAGTTAAGTTAGTGGACTGAAATGGTTACGAAAATGAAACTAATGGACTGAAATCGCAATTTTTAAACTAATGGACTGAAACCGTTATTTTTGACAAACCTCAGGGACGAAAACAGTAATTAACTCAAAATAAAATTTAAGACAAATAAATAAAAGAAGTTAACATTTTATTGACTGAAAAATGAATATCTTATCCAATTACCGGTTAAGGTCTACTGTAAGCAATACTTTATCAAGGTTTACTATACCATAAAACCAAGTGTTCAACATGCTAATATACTCTTGATATATTGTATATACTCTTAAATGGTATGGTTGGTGGGGTTTCTTACCGGCCATGCCACCCCCTTAACTTTCTGGGTTTTACACATTTAACCCTTTCAATTTCTTAAAGGTTCGTAAAATGTTGCTTTGACCCCCTCATGTTTCTAAAGTATCTGGTTTAACCCCTGTACATTTTTACTTCAAAAAATTAATTTCTTACGTTCTTATTTTTATGTACTTATCGGTATAAATTCGAATTCGTCTACGTTTTGACATAGATTTTATTCAAGAACGAGCCAGGTCAAATATATTACGTTTCCGTGTTTATTTTTATGTACATTTTGAGGTTGTCAACGTTTTAACGTAAATTTTGTTTGGAAACGAGTCCAGTCAAATATAACAGGCCTTCATTCGACGATATAAACTAGAGTTACTCTATGTTTCATCGTAAATTTAGTTCGCTTCGTCAGGCCGATTGTAGTATATACTTTATCACGACGCATACGGCCCCGCAGCAATGCGCGGCTAGTAAAGAATTATTACTTTATATATTTTTCATGACCATAGTTGTTAATGGCGAATTACCTATATGCTACATAGCGAACAGCAATAATTAGCAGGCGCCATTTTAAAAATAGCGATGCACTAGAAATAAAAATTATATACTATTATATCTGTAAATGAGACTGGTATGGAAAGAAAGGAAATCTTAATTGTATTGGTTGAATGTGTATTTGTACAAGTAATGGGTCTCTCTATATATAGGAAGAGAGAGGGACTAACAAATAAATAAAAATAACATACTAGGGCCTAAACTAACTAATTAATACAACTAACACTCCTCCTCAAGTTGGAGCATAGATGTTAAGCATGCCCAACTTGCTACATATGAAATCTATTTGAATCTTTCGGAGTGGTTTTGTGAAGATATCCGCTAGTTGGAATTCTGTTTTAACATGAATTGGCTGAATAGATGGAGGATCCTTTTGAGTGCCCACTATCCGATCTCTGATTAGGTGACAATCAACCTCAATGTGTTTAGTTCTCTCATGAAATACTTGATTTTTGGCTATATGTATAGCTGATTGATTATCACCGTATAATCGCATTAAGTCATCAGAGGTAACCCCGAGTTCCCTGAGAAGGCGACGAACCCATATCATTTCTGATGTAACATCTGCCATAGCTCTGTATTCTGATTCGGCACTCGATCTGGATACGGTATGTTGTTTCTTACTCTTCCAAGACACAAGATTTCCTCCAACAAAGACACAATACCCGGTAGTGGACCGTCGTGAAATAGGACATCCTGCCCAGTCTGCATCTGAGAATCCAGATATACGTCCATCTCCATCTTCTGTGAAAGCACCTACGCGGTAATGACCCTGATCAGAGTATAAGATCCCTAGACCTGGTGTGTTCTTGAGATATCGTAAGACACGAAGAGCAGCATCCCAGTGTCCGGTGTATGGATTGGCCATAAACTGACTTAAGACACTGACGACAAAGGAAATATCTGGTCGTGTAACTGTCAAATAATTAAGCTTTCCAACCAATCGTCTGTATCGTTCGGGATCCTTCAATGGACTCCCATCCTCTAGAAGGAGCTTCCTCGTAGGAAGCATAGGACTATCAACTGGTTTGCAACCCAATAAGCCACACTCAGTTAGCATATCAAGGACATACTTCCGCTGAGAAAGGAGTATTCCTTGTGGGGAACGAGATACTTCTATGCTAAGGAAGTACCAAAGTCGACCTAAGTCGCTAATCTGAAACTGAGACTGAAGGAACTGTTTGAGCTTGGTAATTCCATCTTCATCATCCCCTGTAACTATGATATCATCCACATAAACAACTAAGATGATCCTTCGACCCTGATGATGTCTGAAGAATACAGAGTGATCATATGTACTACGAACCATTCCAAATTCTTCCATGACACTAGAAAACCGACCAAACCATGCTCTGGGAGATTGTTTAAGACCATATAAAGAATGACGCAGTTTGCATACTTTGGATGCCTCCTCCTTAACAATGAACCCTGGTGGCTGCTCCATATAAACCTCCTCCTCAAGAACACCATTAAGAAAGGCGTTCTTGACATCAAGCTGGTGGAGCGGCCAATGATGAATGGCAGCAAGAGCAATACAAATACGCACGGAGGGCATTTTGGCAACCGGAGAGAAAGTCTCGTCATAATCAATACCATAAGCTTGAGAGTAGCCTTTAGCTACCAAACGAGCTTTCAGACGATGTAGAGAACCGTCAGGGTTAAGTTTAACCGTGAAGACCCAACGACAACCAACAACACGTTTTCCTGGCGGAAGCGTTACAAGATCCCATGTATGATTAGTCCTTAAAGCCCCAAGCTCTTCTTCCATAGCTTGACGCCATCCTGGGTGAGCGAGAGCTGTCATCACATTTTTGGGAATCGGATAGGAATCAAGTGAAGTGGTGAAGGCATGAGACTCCGTGGAATTTAGGAACCAACAAGACAGAAGAAAGGTTTAGGTCTTTCGAATTACTAACCGATCCAATGCCACGGACTGGGCATGAGGATCCATCAGCAAGACGAACTGGTGGGTGAGAACCAGTACGTAGGCTAGAAAGATCCTGAATCCCAGTCATGTGATGAGTAGCTCCAGAATCAATAATCCAGGATAAGTCAAGATAAGAAAGTATACCTTAATTGACCAAGCTGGCTTGTGGGCTAGGAGCAGGCGACTGTGAGGCCAACAGTTGTTGAAGTCTACTGAGATCCTCCTTGCTCAACGTGTAGGCAGTACTAGTAGTTGGGTCAGAATACGCACCAGTAGAAGAAGACTCACCAGTAGAAGCTAGTCGAGCTTTTGGTTGAGATCCAGGAGCACGGTTTGGGCAATTATGCTTTGTATGCCCTGGCAGCTTGCAATAATGGCAGTTGTTCGGGCAGTTGTACCTTGCATGTCCAGGTTCATGACACAAGTGACATACAAGATTACTACCATGTCCCCCAGTGCCTCGTCCAGTGCCTTTCTTCATATAAGAACTTTGCCCTGTACCCTTACTGACCAAGGCAGACATATCAGTTGGAGATGCGTCCGGACCATACATTTCGCGCAATAGGTGATATGTGGATGCCACAGATGAAATAGCGGTAGAGTTACTTAGCAATAATGGACGTGCACTTGCATACTTAGGTGATAAACCCGCAATAAACATCATGACATCCATTTTGGTGTTACGCTCCTCCTGAACCTTTAAATCAGCAGTAGGTGGGAAAAAAACTCGTAACTCATCTTGAAGCTTTGAGAAACGAGTAAAGTAATCGGTGAAGGTGGAGTCACCTTGTTCCGCCCGGGTGAAGGCTTGAACAACAGAATAGGCATGGGACAAAGATTCCTTAGCTGAGAAGGATGAAGACAGGTGGTCCCACATTGCCTTTACTGTAGGGAAGTTTTGAGCGATAGTGAGGATTTATGGCTCCATGGAATTCCATAGAGCCATTTGTATCCCACTATCGTCAATACGCCATTCCCGAGGAGTTGGATCAGGGGGTGGTTTTGTTAGATGGTCCTCTTTGTCCACACTCGCAAGACCTTTTTGGACAAAGAGGCTCCATGAACTCCAGTTGCTCGAGTCTAGCTTAACAGGAATACGTAAAACGGAGGCATAGTTGATAATGCCTGGAGCAATTTGGTTTTCCACCGTATTCTTCTTATTTTCATTATCTCCCATTTTAAAACGATATTCAAACAGAACTCGAAAAATAAAAACTGAACTGGAATACGAACACGCTAAACGAGGCAGAAACGAAAAAATACTCGGATCGAAAAATTAACCTGACGGGATGGACGGGGAGGAAATTCCGACTGAACTGGGAAAAGGCGATGGACGGAGGATGGCTGACGCGCCGTCACGCGCGGCGCGTGATGTACGGCGGCGGTTGTTTGGGTGGCGCGTGGGGGCGCGTGGCAGGTCAGACGGCGGCGCGCTTTGAGGGGTTTTGTAGATCGGGCAATCGCTAACACGATGGTGGTGGTGAAGTATGTTAACTCGCCGGAAAAAAGAACGGATCTGAAAAAGTAGGTGACGGGTTGTGGTGGTTTTGGGTGTTTGAACAGATTTGATGCGAGCTGAAGTAATGGGTGTGTTTGAACGGATCTGGAACGGGTTTTTAGGACAGAACTGGTGGTGACCGGAAATGGTATGAAAGAGAAAATCCGTTTCTGATGTGGAAGGTCAGACTAAGCTGCAACCACAGAGCATACTACGAACTTTCTAAACTGAGAGCCGGAAATGGTCACCCGAACAAGGATATTCTTGAGCTAAAACACCTTTAGCTCTGATACCATGTAAATGAGACTGGTATGGAAAGAAAGGAAATCTTAATTGTATTGATTGAATGTGTATTTTTACAAGTAATGGGTCTCTCTATATATAGGAAGAGAGAGGGACTAACAAATAAATAAAAATAACATACTAGGGCCTAAACTAACTAATTAATACAACTAACAATATCAAAATACCATGGTATATAACTATATACGCTATTTTACATGTATAGTTAACAAAAACCTAAAATCCAGCTATTTTATAGCTATTTTAATCGCTATTTATATTTATAAAATTAAAAAGTAACTGAAATCCCGCTATTTATGGCCCCTGTAGCGACCTTCGACCTATACGCTACGCTATTCGCTATAGCGACCATAGTGACCGCTATTGACAGTGTAATTATGACAAAAAACTAAAATTCCCAATTTCATCGTTTTGAAAAAGACTTTACCTCCAGAGGGTCAGAAGGTACATGAACTTTCTTGGGAGCAATTTCCACATCATTTACAGTTGTTTCCCAATTCGTCCTCCGTTTCTCATTAGGCCCATGAGCATCAAGGCTCTCGCGAAAAAGCTGTGAGGTCGTCTCTCGAGCAAACCTTGTCACAAGAGAGAATTTCTCCAAAACTTGAATTGAAATATCTCGTGCAGGATCTTGACTTTTTTGCCTCTGTTTATTGTTTTGTTGAATGCTATCCGAACTATCGTCTTCTGAAGTATGTTTATTGTCCGAATTGCCCTCAGAGGGAGAATCTGGAAATGAAGATGAAGGTGTTCTGTTTGCAAGAGATCTTGGAAGCTCCAGTGAAGACAAAGTTCTCTGATAACACGTTTACCCAATGTATGTAAGCAAAGTTAATAACCACTGTTGACTGAATGATTTAAGAACATAAAAAACCGAAATAACTCAACCCCTATCTATAGTTGTAAATGTTCCTTAGTGATCAACGAAGTACAAGCTTGCAGTTTGGTTTAAACATTAGTTAATCGGTCCAAATCAAATATCGGTCAAAGGCCGCTATTTGAGATGTAGGTTATCGCGGTGGGATATCGGTAATTTCAATATCATGCAGAATTTGTATATACATATATGAAACGTAAAACATATATAATAAGAGTAATTTTAAAAGTCAGAACACAAAAGTGTCAATATTTGACACATAATCTAATCGTAAGCCATGAAATCTTACTCCGAGTCCAAACTCCACATCAACCAAGGCATCCAAAAGAACGGTCACTATCAGTCAAATATCAGTTATCAGTCAAATATCAGTCAATATCGGTCAAAAATATCGGAAGCGATATTCTGGACTGATATTTGACATCGATATTTTCTAGAGAGCCAATATCCCACTGATATCCCAACGATATTAACTGCATAGATCAAGACTAAAATAGTAGCCACAATTAAACTGTACCTGAAGAGGATCTTGGAAGTTATTTACAAGAAACACATTTGCATTTTCTGAAGACCTGTGACAACAGACGTCTAATTAGAAGCAATTTGATAGGTGAAATAATCTGCACTTACGTTTTTATTTCCTAAACATAGGTGATTATTTTAAAGCATAGACTGACTTGAAAGAGCAAGTAACAAAGGTTAAAACAAATCTATGAAAAATAACAGACATCATTTTATCCTAAAAGAGTCCAAGGGTCATTGTGATGATGTTCATGAAAAGTAATATACTTGTACAATAACAAGACCACATTGCAATTTTCAAATAGCCAACATAGACAATAACCACAAACCTGACAATAAGAACATGTTGCTTAATTGTAGCAAAAAACTCCCGTACTCCTCCACTGTAGAAGTACAGTGGAGGGTATGCTAGACCTGCACAAACTTCCAGTCAGGCTGAAATTCACCATAAAAAAAATAAAAATAAATTCAAAACATGTAATTACGTAGAACATGTTGATATTGTATAGTGTCTACTAGAAAATATTTGGAGAAAGATGATGCAACTGAAGAAGTCCTCAGATGAATAATTACGAAATACTTAGAAAATCTAGCAAGTAAAACAAGCTTGAACTTAATTAACAGAAATTAACAACATTGGAAGCCCAATTTACACCACCGATACATAAATGAGTGTGGGTTTTGAGAAGAAGATGTGCCATAGCTCTTTTCTAGTATCTAGAAAAAAATACATCAACAAATTATATATCAACTTAAACCATTAGATATGCAATTAAATCGGTGATATATCAGTGATATATCGTGTATTGGTCCCCATGTCAAATATCGCTCAGAATACCAGTACTGACATTATCGGTGATATTGACCGATATTTGATTGATATTGGACCGAGATTTTCCCAATATCAGTACCTTTCTTCTTAGTTCTACCATTCGTCTTTCTTCTTATTGCTGCTATTAGTGTTTTATGTCTTTATCTATGTTGTCAAAAGCGCGCGCCTAGGCGCTCGGGCGCAGCGAGGCGCACCTATAGCACCTGGCGGTAGCCTAGGCGCAAAAATGGGTTTTAAAAAAAACGGTGCTGAGGCGCAGAAAGGCGCGCGCCTAGGCGCAAAAACGGTGCCGAGGCGCAGCGCATAAGCAGAAAACAAAAGGCAACGCATAAAGAAAACGAAACCGAGTGCGTGCAAAAAAAACAAAAGGCAATTCACGCGGGCCCGGTAATTTCAACGGATTTTTAGTATTTCCATTATCAGATTTGATCCTTCTCACATGTAATTTCAGCAGATTTTTAGTTTTTCTGATGAAATTAATGATCGGATATGGGGTTTCACTCTTTTTCCTGAGAAATTCAACCCAAGTGTACCTAGAGTAGTCATCTACAATGACTAAAATGTATTTCTTTCCAGAAAAACTTGCTGTTTGTACAGGTCCACAAAGGTCCATGTGCAAAAGTTCCAAATTTTCAGAAATTGAAGATTCATAAACTGTTTTATGTGAGCCTCTTTTTGATTTTCCAAGCTCACATGCTTCACATACCCTATCCTTTTTGGAAGATATGAACGGTAATCCTTTTACCAGATTTTGCTTGCTAGTTGGTTTAGAGTTTTGAAATTTAAGTGAGCAAGCCTTTTATGCCATAACCAGTTATTTCCTTTATTTTCAGTTGAAAATAAGCATAACTGAGGATGCTCAATTTCTTCTCTGAAATCAAAGTAATAGATGAAATTTCTTATTCTTTTCCCACTTAAATAAACTTTGTTGTCATCTAACCCAACTAGTAGACATTTTTTAGGTAAGAAAGTTACCGAAGCCTCTGTCACAAAATTGCCCACAACTAAGTAGATTATATTTCAAACTTTCTACATAGGCAACTTTTTCAATGGTTAATGATCCATTTGTATGGTACCATATCCCATAGTTCTTCCCTTAACCCCATTTCCAAAATTTATATATTTACCCAGTTTTTCTTGATAGTTACTGAGTAAGTTCCTATCCCCTGTCATGTGCTTGGAGCTTCCTGAGTCGCTGTACCAGATCTGCTGCACATGACGGTCAAGAAATGATAAGGTTAGAGAGTTTTTGGTACCTAAACTTGTTTGGGTACTTTTTCTGATGAAAATGTACTTGAGATTTCTTTATCAGAGGAAAAATTCTCAACAGAATTTTTGCTTAATGTTGAGCCATTAGCACAGTGGTTTTCTTTGGAGAGATGGTGTTGAATCAGCTTCAGTATTTCAGCACACATACAACTTGTTTTGTCTAATTGTTTAGACAAATGTGCTTGTGATGGAACATTTTTGCCTTTTTGATATTTGGGATGTATTTTTGGTTTTTCAATTATTTTCAAAGTTTCATCCCTTTTTAATCAAACTTTGGGTGACAGAAACAGTTTATCAAAACTGCTTGATTTGTAAGAATCAGCATCAGAATCTGATATTATCTTATCAAAATAGTTTCCTGATGCTTTTACAAAGGTGGTGGGATTCTTGATATTTGTTTTGACATATCCTAACCCTTCACCTCTTTTCTTTGGGGTTGCCTCAATAAGTTGTATGAATTATTTGGCTTGTTGAAAACCTTTTACAATGATTTCATTGTCTTGAATTTTTTTGTAAAGATTTTTCCTTTCTTGTTCATAAAATTCAATTTTTACATCTTTCATTAAGTTTTGATCAATCGGTAATTGGTTTTCAGTTTTAGCCTTATTGAGCAACTTTTGCAAGTCATCAGATTTTGTGCTTTCTGATGATGTTTTATTTTGCAGGATCACAAAATCTTGCATAAGCTTGTTCAGTTGTTGTTCTAGATCAATGTTTTCTGAACTTACTTTTTGTTTTGATGAGCTGGAGCATTCATCAGAAGTTGCAGCCATTAGGCAAACATTAGCCATTTCCTCCTCTTCTTCATCAGAAGAATCATCGGTTAGCCAGGTATCAGTACCTGCTATCAAACTGACTTTCTGTTGCTCCTTGTTAGCTTCTTCAAGCTTCTTTTCATAATAGGCCACATCTTTCAGCTTCTTGTTCTTGCATTCAGAAGCATAGTGCCCCTTTTGTTTACTATCAAACTGACTTTCTGTAGCAAACAACTTATGCCTTCCCTTTATCTCTTGACTTTCCTTCCATCCTCCCTCTATCATTCTTCTGGAATTTGCCACTCCCACCTCTCAATCTTTGCTCAAACGTTTTTGTGAGCAAAGCTATAGCCTCAGCAAAGGCTGAAAAATCTTATGAAGCATCAGAATTTTCTATGTTCTGGCAGTGAGAGGGTTGTGGATCTGAAATTGGTACTCTTTGTGTGTTTGAAACAAGAGCTATATGTCCAGGGGTAAGCTTGTTTAAAGTAATAGAAAAGCTACCGGTCTCCGTTAACAATATTCCTGCTTTCGTCCTATTTGCCAATTAAAGTTATTGAAGTTTTTCCAATTCTATCTTGAACAATGCCCTGTACCTGCATCATGATTAGGTTTTAAGTTCAAGATGAAATGGCATGATGTGAATATGCTTCTACACACGGATTTTCCATTCTACCAACTTTTAAACAATTAAAAAACCTTCCATAGAATAATGTAAATTGAGGTGAACCTTTGCACCAATCTTTCAGCTGAAAATTAAAAAAAAATAGTAATAAATAACATTCGTTAAAGTATAATGGAACATACATTATGTGACATATTAAAACTCCGAATTTCAATGGAACGTACATTAGCGAACCATCACTGTAACACCCCGAAAATACAAATCATTTATTTTAAATATAATGCTGCTAAATAAACCAGTGAACTAACTAGGATTAAAATAACCTAGTTAGGTAAAAGCCTTGTAGTGACTTACAATGGGTTAAAACACTAAAAGTTAGAACCAAATGATAGTTGAGGGGCTGAAAGTGCTTAAATTGAAACTAATATAATTAAAACAAGAAAATTAAAACCCAAAACACATGTGGGCGTGTGTGGAGATCGAACCAGGCAGGGAAAGGGCGACCAGGGTTCTTCAAACCCTAAAACTCCATAAATCTCAGAAATTGAAGGTTTAAATCAAGTCCAAAACGAAATCCGAGCTGAGATTTGTGATCCTCATTGCAAGAGGGTTATAAGGTATGTAAAATTTGATGAGAATTCTCTACTTGAAATTCTCATGAATTTGGGAAATCTGAAAATTTATGATGCATGTTTGTTATTCGGGTAGAATAGGAATGATATAGTGTCTAGGAGTAAAACCTAGACAACAATATGTGAAATCATGTCTAAATTCAGGAAATTTCATGAACACATTGAAGGTGGTTCATGGGTTTTGTGGGAAACTAGTAAACGCTAGGGTTTTGAATGATTATTCTAGTGTAATATGGGTCATAGAAGGTGATTTCTGAAATAATGATGTTTAATGTCATACGAAAGTTTAATTGATGTAAATGTTAGCTAAATAGCAAGCCATGAACTTGAATATGAAAGAGATAAAAATATGCCCTTAAAGTGTTTGTGAAAATGTCAAAGAGAAGGCAAAATGTTGAGATATAAACAAAAACGCATAAATTAAGCTTAAAGATAAATTGTGCGTTACATGTGAAAGAAAGGGTTCTAAATACAATGTGATTGAACTCTATAGGAAAGGAAGCCGGAGCTACGAGCGGACAAGCCGGTGTTGACGCACGACTAAAGGGTGTGCTTTGAAGGTATGTAACTTAACTCGTTACATTGGGTAATTTGATAACTAGCATATGTGTAGTTGAATTTTAGAATAGAAGTCGAGTTGAATTAAAGAGATAATGTTCGCTATATTGAATAATAGGTAAAGAATTGGTTAGATCGCGTTGGTAGTCATCAAAATGGAGGATTCCATAGATGAGCCAAACGGGTCGAATAATCAAATGATGCGTGGTTAATGCATTGTAGTATGATCACTCGGTCATTGTTATTGTTCGTAAAAGACATACTAGAATACGAGAAATTAGTGTGTTGGTTGTTGGAATGAGAAATCTTAGAATTGGGTTTGGGCAAAATAACCAAATCAATCAAAACATGGAATTGCAGTGTCTACCATAAATTACGGTATCCACCGTAATTTACGGTAGAGACCAATAGTTTACGGTGGTTCACTCCTGAGTTACGGTGGACCAGAAATATAAAATGACTACCGTAACTTACGGTAGATACCGTAAGTTACGGTAGAGCTTGGAAATCTTTGATAATTTTTGTATATCTTAGCTAATTGAATCCGTTTCTAAACGTAGTTTCGATTAAGCAATAATTCCAAGAATTTTAATACTAATAATTGTCAAAGTTTCAGTTTGTAGGTGTTGCAAGTATGTGGACGATGATCAAGCATGTTTTGAAGAACCGAACACGAATTTTTGAAGCTTCCGCTTAAGTTAACTTTGTTTAGACAATGTTTGTGATGTAAACAATCTACTAATCATGTTTTGTAAGTTTAAACTAATTAGTAGTTATCGCGTATGTGATCCTTTTAAAACTTTAATTTTGTACTTATTATGAAGTAAGGTATCGTTTCTTTAAAATCTTGCGTATTTACATTAAATTCTTATAAAATTCAAGACGGGTGTTACAAGTTGGTAATCAGAGCCTAAGGTTGTCGACAAGTATTCGGTTCAAGCTTGATCGATCATCCGGTAAGAATTAACTTATTATTCTAATAGATTATATCTTAGGTACGAGATGAGAAGTGAATTGATGTGCATGGGAAGAGTGTGTTAATTCACTCAAACCCGGAAAGTGCACCAAATGTGAATGGTAAAAGCAAGTCACGCACTTGGCTAAACCAAAGTAAACAAAGCTATGTTATAAATGAAATGTTTAACGTTTAATGTAAACATTTCAGTTTCAAGATGTCGAAAGGAAACGACAACGATCCGGTGCCGACAAGCACCGAACAAATGAAAGAGATAATTGCCGAAGAAGTGGGGAAGGCAATTGAATGTAGTCTATCCGGGTTTATAGACAAAATTCAAAACACGGTGTTGTCGATTGTCGAAGAACGAGTCAAAAGGTTGGAAGATAGTGTCAACATTATGTAGCTTTTTTCGTGTTCGTTTGGGCGTTTGACGTAATTTAACGAAAAACGCGACCGTACAACCAAACGAACCGACATCCACGACACTTTCGGAAAAAAAAACAAGCTAAATATTAGGTTAAAGGGGTTAAAATGGCAAACAAGTCAAAATACAAGTCCAAGGGCCAAAAATGTCAAAAAAAATAATAAAGATTTTGCTTCTTCACCAAGTTTTGATTATTTTAATGATCTTGGGGACCAAGTTATGTGTTATCCAAGCACTAAATCTGAACCTAACACTTGTTGCGATCTTTTTAATCCTTGGAGAACACTCTAGCCACATGTCATGATCCTATAACTTCAAGACTAGTATAAATAACCACATTCATTCACTTCAAAACTTGCTTATTTCACTTCTTTCTTCTCCCTACTTCTTGGAGCTTGCTTCCATCTTTTGGAGGCCTCCCACTTGAGATCTTAAGTGTTTCCAAACACAAGTAAGTTCCCATCCTAGTCTATTTCATTTATTTTAGCTATTTTAAGCTAAAAGTCAAATAGTTTGACTTACTGTTTGACTTTCAATTTTGACCACAATTGGTCAAGTCAAAGTTCAATTGAACTTTACAACGTGATCATAATCACGAAGGTTATAATCCCTCGTGATTATACCTACTGATTACCACGTTTACTAGTCGAAGTGACGAGTCAAAGTTTCGGTCAAAAATGTGCATTTTGTGCATTTTACGACGGAACTATTTTCAGGTATCAAAACACCAAGTTTTGATACCAAATCAGTTTTATAACTTAGTTAGACATGTTTTGACATGTCTAACTCGTCACTTCTAATTTAGTGCTTGTTTAGGGTCGTAAGTCGAGCGGTTTGACCACCGCTTTGGCTTTCGAATCCGACCCGTTTGGTCGATCTTAGGATCCGACCAAACACATATTTGTGACCATAGTTGTATAGGGAATAACCCTCTGAGGTTATACCTTATGGTCACTTCATTTGGTTAGTTATATGATAACTCGTTTCTACATGCCTAAAAATGACCAAAATGCTCTTTTTGCGCATAAATCCATTTTAAGCATATGTAACCAACTTTTTGACACATAAACTGATATTGCAACTTTATTAAACTTGTTTTTGCATATAAGACTTATCATAGGACTAGTTTGATCATCCAAACGTGTCTTTACGCAAATGACACCTTAAAGTAGCGTAAACTACTTTAACGGGTCATAACGGGTCAAAAGCAGTTAGGATTCATTCCAAAACAGAATGTTAGGTTTAGTAAACCATTTCATATAAGTTCCAACACTCATTTGGTTTACAAAACCTCATTCTATCTGATTCCTCGATTTATGTCCCGTTACACTAACATATAGTTATCCGATACATTAGGATCCACTTCAACACTCAAACTCTTGAACCTTTGAGATTTGTTTATTCATTTGATCAAGGATACTTTGCAATCCCAAGTGAGTACATAGTTATCCTCTTTTACATTTTCAAATTCTTTTGGGGTGATTCATATGTGTAACCGATTTATTTTCAAATGTATGGCATATATGTGTTTACTAAGTGCATTTTTGTGTATTATTCCGATTATGCAAACATGACAATTGAGAACACGAACCAAATCCTTAAAAATATCTATCTATCTTCATAGTTAGATTCTTGTAGGATATCTGAAGTACAGTCTTAAATCTTTCTATCTGCATATTGAGATTTTTAAGAAGTGCTTTACACGACGATGGTTATTTGTTTATGTGTAGAGATTGTTGGTGATTTAGATAATGAAACTAGAGTAATACAATAAGGACATGGTGGATACGCCGCTGGTATTTCCTATATATAAGTGTGCTTATTGTATTACCCTCCCTGGCGTTATCCCGAATCACCATTAGGATTTAGGATGTTATGATTCAATGACAAGATGATATGTCCAAACAAAATCCTTATATGTAACACCCCAAAAACCCGAATGTTTATAATTATCGTGTGTCCCATATGACTTAGCATGAAATAAATGACTAGGCTATTTAACCTAGTTAAGTGTGTGGTTAGAAGTATGAAAAGACAAGAGTTTTGCCAATATTATGAGTAAGTAATAAACATGAGGGACTAAAGTTGAAAAAGGGGAAAGTTATGTTTAAAAACAAAACAAACACACACAAGACACACACATCGTGTGTGTTCTAGATCGATCAGGGGAACTCCCCATGAACCAAACCCTAGTTCTAACATAATCATCAAATTGAGGAGTCAAACGAAGCTCAAATTCATAACCGAGCATAGATTAATGATCACCTTCACAAGGGGATCGCAAGGTATGTCTTAAAAGTTAGTTTGGTGATTATGCATGAAGCGAGTTATGATGTAAATCACGAATTTGTATGAAATTGAGTATGAGTATGTGTTAGAATCATCATTTGGAACATGGATTATGCATGAATTAGGTTAATTTGATGTTTAAGGGTGAAACCCATTAGTTATGGTGAGAATGATGATTTGAATCATCATCCATGTCTAATTCTTGTCGAATGTTGATGTATTTTGATTTGTATGATGGATTCTTGTTAGAGGAATTGAAAGAAATGTGATAGTAGTATGTTTGATGTTTATGCATGTATGATTCATGTTGATTAGAAGGAAGAAATGGATGAATTATGTATGAGATTTGAAGGATATGCATGAACTAGTTGTACACTATGCTTAGGAGGTAGTACACACATCAAAAGCATGAAGAAATTATGAAGAACTTAAGATTCGATCACTTGTAAGTGATTAGAAAAATAGTTATGAAGTGGGTTTTGATGATATGATGAAAATGATAATATGTTCATATTATTGATGTTTGAAATCGTTTATATGTGTAAATGTTTAAAGAAATTGGATAAGAAGTGATGAATTGTTGTTAGATGAATTGAATAAAATGTGATGATAATATGTTTGATGTTTAATTTTAAATACCACATGTTGATTAGTAGAAGGATTTGATGAACTATGTATGAATTTAGAAGATTGTGCATGAATTAGTTGTACGTTATGCTTAAAAGGTGGTACGCACACCAATCGTATGATAAAATGTATATATTGTCATCCGTATAGTCGATTATGATGTTACGGGTATATAATGATAAGTCGAAAGTTAAATTAAATGAACCGTTGACTTCTAAAAGTCAACTGGGTATAAGAAGAATGGTTAGACGTGTTGTCATAATTGTAAGAATAGAGTAAGTTATACGGTGCGTGTTAGACTTATGTGTGTTTAATGCGATGACATGATGAATTACATGAGTGCAAATGGATATGGGTATGGCTATATGAGTTGCGTTTGTTAGAAATGACTAATGATATGACCGTTAACATGTACAAATGAGTATGCTAATAAGAGCGTGATTTTGATGAAATGGAAGCATAGGAATCACGTCGAGACGAGCTCAAGCACGAGGTGTTAACGGGCCAATAGGAGGCAAGAGATCGGGTACGAGCACGGACGCATAAGGTAAGTGATTCCGTAATCACTTCTTAGTTGTTTATGTAAAGTTATATGCAACTTAATTAAATATGCTAATTGAGGTCAAATAGGAATGAATTGTATGATGTCGATGAAGTATTAAACGGATCTTAGTTTTGATCCGAGCAAGGTATGTGTGATTAAGAATTGTAGCTAAGTAGTAGGATTGGTTACTTATGTAAGGAATTCCTTTGTTGTTAAGGATAGAGCGAAATTGACAAAAACGCCCTTGATAGGTATATCGGGCAAACGACCTTAAATGTCTATTGGAAACAAGCGAATCGATTAGAGTAATGTTTTGGTCATGTGTGAAAGCGAAGAGTATGGTTTTGGTATGTCATAAACCATTTAATGCGCAAATACCCATAACGGGTCAAATAATTAGAAAATGATAATAAGCCGATAGGGCATAAGATAAGAATTTCCTTAATCCGGATGTGGGATTTTAAGTTCATATGATAGAATGTGAATTTACAAGCATGTAGGAAGAAACGGGAGGTTAAACGGGTAAACGGGTAAACGGTTCAAAAGTTATGCGCGTTTTAGTGCGTACGAACGACAAAACAACACAGCAGAAAACTGATGTTTCTGGAGGCCGTCGCCGACGCCCCCTGGAAACACCAGTTTTGCCAGACGCCTTAATTACCTGTCTACGGGTGTTTCTGGCTACGGGTAATTGCAAGGCCCGTCGCCGACGCCCCTAGGGCCGTCGGCGACGGCCTCCCCAAGTCTCGAAAGCTGAAATCTTGTTATTTAAGTTGATTTATGTATCGTGGGCTTCGGTTTGTTATCCGTGGACTACGGCGGGCTTTCTAAACTTGATTTTGATCGATCCTTAGATGTTTATGGGCTATAAATCAAAGTTTAAGTCCCATGTAGATAACGTATGAGTATGTAAGAGGTATGCAAGATGTTGTACGTGTATGTAGATGCGTATTTATGTATATATGAAGATACGTATGATAGCATGTATATATGTAAAGATGTAGGAAAGGTATGTATGTAGGCATATGTGTATTTATGTATGTATGAAGATATGTACGAGTGTATGCATGTATGTAAAGATGTAGGAAAGGAATGTACGTATGCAGATGTGTATGTATGTATGTATAAAGATATGTACGAGTGTATGCATGTATGTAAAGATGTAGGAAAGGTATGTATGTATGCCTATGTGTATTTATGTATGTATGAAGATATGTACGAGTGTATGCATGTATGTAAAGATGTAGGAAAGGTATGTACGTATGCAGATGTGTATGTATATATGTATGTATAAAAATATGTACGAGTGTATGCATGTATGTAAAGCTGTAGGAAAGGTATGCACGTATGCAGATGTGTATGTATGTATGTATGAAGATATGTACGAGTGTATGCATGTATGTAAAGCTGTAGGAAAGGTATGTACCTATGCAGATGTGTATGTATGTATGTATAAAGATATGTACGAGTGTATGCATGTATGTAAAGATGTAGTAAAGGTATGTACGTATGTAGTTGTGTATGTATGAGTGTATGCACGTATGTAAAGTTGTAGGAAGGGTATGTACGTATGTAGATGTGTATGTAAGTAGATATGTAAGTACGTATGTATGTATGCATGAATTAGATACGTTGAGTGTTAACGTTATTAATGGTGTACCTTGAGAATGAAAAGAAATGCAGGTGCATTACTGAAGCCTCACCAAGAAATGGATACGCAGATGAAATGCTTAAAGTTTGAAAAATGACGAAATGTGAAGTGTACATGAATGAATCTTGTTTATATAATGTGTGCTAATGTTATGAATGTATGTGGTGAGTGCAGGTTGTGCGGTTCATGGACGATTATTACAAGGGGTAGAGATCGAAGACCGAGTCACAAGATAGATTGTACGGGAATAATCGAGTATGTACTTTAGTAAACGGGAGTTATGCTTTTGTTTTGTAAAAGAGATATTTTTAAAACAAACTTTCAAGTAAGTCAAGACGTTTTTAATGAAAGAAATTTTATGGCACGAATTTCCGTTGCGACTTTTGTCAAATACCTGTTAGGGTCTTACATTATAGCATCTATCTATCTTCATTGTTAGATTCTTGTAGGATGTTTAAATTGCTAATTTGAAGTCCTCGATTGGATTTAATTGTGTACTTTAATGCGTATGTGACAAGACAATGTGACCAAAACCAAATCCTTGTAGCATCTATCTATTTTCATAATTAGATTCTTGTAGGATGTTTAAAGTGCTAATTTGAAGTCCTTGACTGGATTTAATTGTGTACTTTAATGCGTATATGAGAAGACGATGTGACAAAACCGAATCCTTGTAGTATCTATCTATCTTCATAGTTAGATACTCGTGGGATGTTTAAAGTACAATTGAAGTCCTTGATTGGATTCTTTGTGCACTTTAATGCGTGTTTACAAGTTGATGAAAAGTTGATGATTATGTGTTTATGTGGTTAGTAGTGATTTAGATAACGAAATGAGTGTAATACCATAAGAACATGGTGGATACGCCGCTGGTACTTTCTATATATAAGTGTTCTTATTGTATTACTCCTGTAGCGTTATCCGAATCACTTTAGGATTTTTGTGTTAATTGATTCAATGTTCAAGTATCCAAATCCTTGTAGAATCTTCCATATCTTCATATGTTAGATTCTTAGAAGGATATCCAAAGTATTATTGTAAATCATTGATTTGATTTCAAATAATACTCACACAAGTTATGACCGATTTCATTATTGTTATTAATAATCCTTGATTGGATTTCTAATAACACACTCACAAGTTTTATGACCGATTTCAATGTGATTACAAAGATCAAAGTACAATTTTTCAATGGCATAAAAATTACCTAGTAATAATCATATTGCCATATACAAAACTCTTTTGTCACAAGTTTCATAATCAAAATTAAGTATTGCAATACTAAACTTCTTGCCATTTATTTGGTTAAACAAAACCTATGTACTCGCCAGCTTTTATGCTGACTCTCATTTTCACATATGTTTCAGGATTTGATTAATCAAGCATGCTACACATAGGAACGCATCCGGACCTTAGACTTCTTTAATCAAAAGACAATTACATGTATTCTTTGTTTGTGAAACAATGTTAACAATAATGAAACAATTTAGTACTAGTGGTTGTGTAACACCTCAAAAAAATTCACGTCCTATAATGTGTTGACACGTGTCATAAAGTTTGAACGTGTGAAAGAATATTATAAAAGGTAACACCTCAAAAAAATTCACGTCCTATAATGTGTTGACACGTGTCATA
Source organism: Helianthus tuberosus (assembly GCA_030545235.1). NCBI lineage: Eukaryota > Viridiplantae > Streptophyta > Magnoliopsida > Asterales > Asteraceae > Helianthus > Helianthus tuberosus. The sequence continues at coordinate 192,443,133 of CM060365.1, forward strand.
AAGTTTGAACGTGTGAAAGAATATTATAAAAGGACTAAAGTTGACAAACATGGAAAGTATGTAACTATACGGATTCTAAGTGTCAACAGTGAATGAATATACTTCATAATAACCCTACATGATGTTTATAACATCAAACGAATAAATCATGGATCATACGAAGCTAAAAGTGAGAGATTACAAACTACAGGGGTCAAATGTGTCAACATGTTAAAGATATACCTCTGAGTGATCTTTTGACAAACCCGAAGCTTTGTAAATATAAATTATGCTCACTAGAATGCACGATTAAAATTTCATAAAGTTTCGTTATCGTATGAGAAAGTTATGATCAAATTCGTGTGCGGGGGGTTAAAGTGTTAATATTGAAAGTTAAGGCTTTTCGGGTTAACCGGGAGTGTCCAGGGACTTGGCAAAGTGAGTATAAGTCATAAAGCCCTTGTATATAAATAATAAGGGGTCAAAATGCAAGAATTAAGCTTAGTTGACCTTTCGGAGCACCAAGAGCCAGGGATGCAAACTGAAAAATGGAAAAATTGCCCCTGAGGAGGGCTAGCGGTGCGCTACGTCAGAAGCGTAGCGGTGCGCTAGCAATGCCCAGCAACCAGAAAACCTACTGCAGCCTGTCTTGCGCGATTATGACCGATTCTACTGGTTTTTCTTGCACATGGACGACCCCTAGGCACCCCTAATCATGTAGGACACTTGTGGGATTGTTGTGGTTAGTGCTAGACTTAGATGTCAATGCCTTGTGGTGTCTAAGTTCACTATATAAAGCTCACACAAGTGCAAGTTTGATCATTCACTCCTCAATTCACTTCTGATCATTTGTGGAACTTCCAAGCTGACCCAACTCCTTCCTAATCATCCATTAATCACTTTGTAAGTTGCCTAACCTTTCTTAATTATTTCTAGCTTTATATTTAGCTTAAAAGTCAATATACCGTGCTTAACGGTTGACTTCGTGATTAAGTAACGATAGTTCAGTCGTATGTCAAATTAAAAGTACCGTTAGATAGGTAATTATATGGGTATTAAGCCCTTATAAGGGCACGTACCGAATCCAGACCTAACTAGGTCGTTTGTCGGGTCAAACGTTGACCGAAAAAGTCAACAGAATTACAAAATGCGATTTAATGCACGATTAGCAATCCGCGAGGCGTGTAACCTGTTTTAAACTTAATATAACTTGGTAATAAGTATAAAAACTTGTCTACGCTTGTCCGACTCGACAAATTTCTGTTTAAACCCGGTTCGGAACCGAAAGGCGCAAAACCTTGACTTTTGCTTTGACTTCGGTTCTGACCCGTTTTAGTTTGATTCGAAGATGCCTTAGTGCTTCATTAGAATAGGGTTGCATGATAGTATAAGTCTCTGTACTTGTTTCGTTGATTATCCGATGCATGCACACGTTTCCGTTAATCGCTTAAATCGGACCATAATGCCCTTATGACCATACAACGAGAATTTTGAGAATGTGGAAGTACAATAATCTTAGTTACTGATTATTAAACATGTACGTAAATTTTCACGTCAATCGGAGGTCTAGATTAGGAGATATGCGCATTAGCGTAAATAATAAACTTTTTATTAATTAAACGGCGCGATCAGCGCATAGCCTATCTAAACCCGATTTTCGGTACCAAAACTTTTACCCGTTATGCATTATACGCGTTCGGTTCGGTTTATGTAACTAGTTGGCATAAACTAGCCGAAACGGGTCAAACGATATCATTTTTATCTCAAAATCCAGAATGTGAATAGTAAACCCATATTAAACAAGTCCTCAAACTTGTCGGGTCTAAATCACATTCTATCCGGTCTTCGCTTAATCGTGCGTACGAACCGTATCTTTGAAACTAGCCGGTCTAAGCTTAAGCTTAATTAAAGACCCGTTAGGATTCTAATAGGTTATTAAAAACCTTCGTTCCAGATTAGGAGCCCAGTAAAAGCTATCTGTACTTGCTGAATTGATATACGGCTGGGATTGAATTTATATTTAGCTCAGGTAAATACTTTTAACTTATTTTCCCTATACGGGCTTGGGTTACGGTACATAGCGTACCGCTTGATCGAGCATCAAATCTCCACGCTTAGTGGGTAGTTGAATAATTTGATCGGCTCGTTTTAAACAGATGTGTTTACTTTACAGCCTTTGGGGGGTTAATGACCATGTCCCGGATATCCTCGGCATTATCTTACGAGATGGCCACGACCTGAGCACGGGGTGTAGGCGTACACCTGTCAGTGTATAACTCTAGAATTGTGGTGTGTCTATTGATCTTTAACCCGGATACGTTCCGGGCTACTGAACGCATAAGTAACATGTAAATCGTTCACAAGATTATAATATTAAATAATTATCCCAAGTTAAAAAGATTAATTTTGCCTCTGTGCATTTTAATCAATGTGTCAAGATATATTTTGTGCCACGTGCATTCAAAACAATTTACAAACTCTTTTTTTACAAAATGAGTCAGTTGAATGTATTTACCAGTGTAAACTGACGTATTTTCCAAAAAGGCTAAATGCAGGTACTATACGAAATTGGCTGGATATGTCTCCTTAGCATCAATAGAAGTCTCGCAAGCTTAAGATGCCTAAAAGTCTGTTGAACTATTGTTTCCATTTTATGTTCGATCCTTCTGTGGATAAACTTCCGAATATTGTGATAATTGATATTACAATAATAAATTCGGTTGTATATATTTTCAATTGCTTCCGCTGTGCTTAGTAATATTGTGTTGTTTGACTATTATGTTGCCAACCATGACGTCACGATACTCCCCACCGGGCCCACCGGTGACACGTGGAAATCGGGGTGTGACAGGTTGGTATCAGAGCCAACACTGAGTGAATTAAATACTAGCCTTAGTGTTTAATCTCAGTTACACAATTGCACAATTCTAAACTTCTGAGTCTAGACTTAACTTAGGAATATTCTCAATCCTAATTTTAAAATTTCCGCTTCCAAATTTTTTATATATTGGATACGTCGCCAAGCGAAGAAGCTGTAATAAGAATTCTCCACATCTGGAGCCTTGAAATGCTGAGTTTCGTACCGCGACCAAGATGAAACGTGCGACCAAGGAGAAAGCATTCAGGAATTGAATGAAGAAGAAACTCCTTTGCTGAAGATCGTTTCCTTAATAGTCCTTATAAGGACATAATTATCTTTCAGTCCCTCCGAGGACACATTATTCCTTTTAAGTCCCGCTTAGGGCAACTTTATACTTTTATTTTTATATAATGGAATGATTAAGTATAAACTTTCATTCTAAATAAGAAATATTAAATAAATGGAAAAATATATATTTCCTTTTTGCAAGATCTACCATTATAATAAAATGGCAAAATCTAAAAGGGCAAGACCTAGCTTCGGGTCATATTAAGACCGGCCAAGATGGCAGTTCCGCAATTTAGATTCAGATCCATATTTACACCTCAATTTAAAAAATTGTTCTGCGTTAATTATAAATTAAGAATCTTAAGTGTGAAACCTAGCCTCGGGTCAATTATAGGACCGGGCCAAGATGGTAAGACCTGTTAAAAAGATTCAAATCATTAATTAAGAATCTTAAGTGTGAAACCTAGCCTTCGGGTCAATTATAAGACCGGGCCAAGATGGTAAGACCTGTTTAAAAGGTTCAAATCCCTGTTAACATCTTAAAACATGTTAACACTCCTGGCAGATGTGATTCATTTAAAATCACACACGTCATTTTTATATGGAATTCTTCAAAAGATTCCTAACCCAGTCTAATGATCTCTAAATCCTGGGTTTACATCATCAATTAAGATGATCATATTTTAACCATACGTGGTAATATAGTGCCTACGGGCCTTGCTCATTTCTACATGAGCCAAAATACAGTGGTAGCCACGACTCCCTGTCAGATAAAGGTAACGAACTAGGTTCAAACCTCACATGCTTTGATTCTCTGAAATCCTAGCATATAATTTAAAATTGTCCTCGTGACTAGGCCTATTGTGCCAATATACCTTCATGCTTTGACTCTCTGAAATCATAGCTTATAAATTATATATGTCCTTGTGACTAAGCCAGTTGTGCTAATATACTTAAAGACCTTGATTCTCTGAAATCATGTCTTATAATTTAAAAATTGTCCTTTGTGACCAGGCCATTTGTGCCAGTATACTTTCATGCTTTGATTCTCTGAAATCATAAGCTTATAATTTATAATTGTCCATGTGACCAGGCCATTGAGTGCCACTAATAAAACTGTTAATTAGGATAAACTATAATAGAAATCCTAAATCTATATGATTAATAAATTAACCAAATATGGTCTCTGCTTACCATGGTTAATGAATTTCCCTAAGGGGCAATTCCGTAATAAACATCCCTTAGAAGGGAGGTGCCTACGGGCTATAGTTGATGTCCTCTGAGACTAAAGACAGTGGTAGCCTACAGCTCCCTGTCAGGAAAAGGTAATGAACTTTGATTCAAACCTTGATACCACGATTCTCTGAAATCATGGCTTATAAATTTAACTTGTCTACGCGACTAGGCCATTTGTGCTATTATTAACTTATGAATTAGGATTTATGATAAAAATCCTGAATGAAACAAATATCCTTCCTTCCCTATCAGTATGCATTTTGAAAGGAATCTTAAAGGTGAAACCTAGCCTACGCGGCCAAGATGGTGAAACCTACACAAGGGATTCAGATCCTTGTTAACACTTAGAAATGTGTTAGCACTCTTGACAAATGTGACTCGAGAAAATCACAACAGTCATCCTTATATTGGATTCTTCCAATTCCCTCATCTAGCCTAGTGATTTAGAAATCACGGCTTATATCATCCCATAACACGATCAGGTTGTAAACATCCGTTAATAATAAAGTGCCTACGGGCTAAACTTGTTATCCGATAAGACAACGACAGTGGTGGTCTTTGACCTCCTGTCTAAAATGTTGGACTTTGTCCAAACATAATAGTCTATATGATCAATGCGATCATGACTAATATCATCTAGTACGATGATTATATTATTTAACATCCTTTAAGGATATCTTGCCTACGGGCTATAATATATTGTCCATTTGAGACATTGACATTGATATCTTAATGATTCCTTGTCTAAAGTGGTGAGCCATGCTCAAGCCAAATAGTCAATATGATTAATGTAATCATGACTTATAGCATCTAATAGGATGAACCAATTATAAACATCCAAGAGTGATGTTTTCGCCTATGGGCCAAAATTATACTGTCCATGTGTGACAAAGACATTGTGATCTTTACGATTCCTTGTCCAAGGTGGTGAGCTATGCTCAAGCCAAATAGTTCATACGATCAATACGATCATGACAAAAATCATCAATACGATGATTAAAATTTTTAACATCCGTAACAATGTTTTTGCCTAAGGGCTATATTATATGGTCCAACTGAGAAAAGGCAATTGTAATATTTTGTGATTCTTTGCCAAGGGGGTGAGTTATACTCAATTCCCATAGTCTATACTATCAGTGCGATCCTGACTAGTATCCTCAGTATGATAATCATAATATTAACATCCCTCGTGATGAAATACCTACTGGCTATACCCTAATCTAGTGTCGGTAAGACAAAGATAGTAGTGACCTTTATGATCCCCTGTTCAAAATGGTGTGATTATACCCAAACCTAATAGTCAATATGATCGATGTGATCATGACTAATATCATTAGATACGAGGGTTATATATAAACATCCATTAGTGATGTTGATTGGCTTATTTTCCTGCCAAAAGAATCGTCTTTCAAGACGATGACAGTTGTAGTCTATGACTCCCTGTCCAAAGGTGAAGAACCACGTTCAAACCTTGAAGCCCTAATCTAATAAGATTGCGGCTTATAAATTCAGGTCCTTGGTAATAGACCATCAAGTTGTGTTTTAAAGTCATTCATGACAAGCCTAGGTGCTATAATTGGTCATTCGTGACAAGTTAACATATTAAATGTTAACATTCCTGGTGACATGCCTTTGTACCAGATTTGATGAATGTCCTTATAACAAGGCCGTTTGTGCCATATCTAAATGTCATCACGACAAGGCCTTCGCGCCATATAATTACTTATGTCCTTCATGACTGTGCTTTATGCCATATTTTTCTACGTCCCTCGAGACAGGCTTCTATGCCATATATGTATATATATATAATAAAAGTCTTGTAAGGAATAGCCTTTGAGCTATTTATAATCGTATTTGTGACAAGGACAGTTGTGACATTGTGGTTCCCTGTCAAGCAAGTATTGGACTCGCTCCAAACTTTGCATGCCATTGATGGTCCCGTTGTGACCTAGGCTAAATATAATGGAAATACGTTCAAATAACATTCGCTATGAATGTTCGGAACAGAATAGCCCATACGGTTTATGAATGCCGTGGCTAACCTAAGTCATGTCATCAGGATGATGACTAATAATGGTTAAATCTTGGTGATTGGTACCAAGTTTCGAGTATGGAAAACTCGGATGAGGTAGACGAAAGTCGCAATGATAATAAGGCGACGAAAGTTAATAAAACTACAAACGTAAACCTCAATATTAATGGAGTTAATCTTCAAACTGTGGTTGACGCAGCAGTTGAAAAGACCATGGAAAGATCATGAAATAATCTAAAGAGCCGAATGCTCCTCGCTCTGAATTTCATTTAAAAACCATGTTCAATTACTCATGAGAAGAGGTCTTGTTCACACTTCGTATATGAAGGATGAACCAAAAGAAGGAGAACAACTCCCAGAAATCTGAGAAAGAGAGCAAGTACAGGCTTAATAAAAAGCAACGAAAGTTCGGTAAGAAGCCGGTATACCTCTGAGACTGCTTCAGCATTAAAAGATGGATGTTTTATATCCATTAGGAATCATTTTTGATGTCCTAGTTCCGTTAAATACAAGGACTCAATTTAGTGATAAAATCAAGCCCATATTGTGGGTAATAAGAAGCAATTAATTATCAAGACTCCTTATGAGACAACTCTCATAATTACACGTATCTGTACGATTAATTAATATTAAACATAAAAAAATGGTGGAACTGGCCGTCCCCGGAATCGAACCTGGGTCTAGGCCGGCCGCACCCTTTCGCGCGCCTAACCAACTGAGCTAGGTGCCTAGTTTGTAAAACTTCCATTATTGAATAAATATAAGCACTTGTGCAATAAACTTCCTTATCATTTATCAATGATAATTTATGCTAAGTGTCCTGTTTTTTTTTATATACAGGCAATAATAAATCTTCATGAACCATAAACTTAGCAAAATTTTTTTTATCATCCACAAGGTATAACTACCAAGGAAACCTTAGTAAACGATTCTTCGAAATCGACAAGGAATCCTTCCGAAAATCTAGAGCACTCTTTCTTTGCATAGAGTACGACAACATATGTTATTTTAATTATTTTTCTCATTGTTTTCTATCGCCTGCGAATGCCAAACTATGTTTGATAAAAGTGTCATATGAGGATTGGCGTATCCTAGTGTGTCCCATAGATTATTTCCATGTCTGATCAGCATGGAGGTTTAATACATGGAACCCCTAAGATATCCCAATGATCATATTGTACTAAAGTCGACTAGTAGTATTCAAAGAAGATATCCAAAATGGAAATTTTTCCAAGTAAATGTTCCCGAATAAGGAATTCGTGGACTTATAACATAAAGGTGTCACTCATTTGACACGAACGATAATGGATGAACTGGAGCCTGAGATATGAAAAATCTCTGTAGCCTCCTTGCAATCTTGATTATCTTCTCATAAGTTTTCCCTGCTTACCTCCGGGAAGGCAGGTAGAATTAAGATTGTATCCCGCTGTGGGCTGGAGTATTGTGAAAACTCCATATTGATTATGGAATAATCGAAACCTTGATTAAATAGGTTTTAAAACATAGGCACATAAAACCTGACTCAATCTTCTGAGGGTTTTATGTTATTAAATAAGAAAGACGATTCATATTGCTTATGCATACATGCCGCAACCCTAATTAGGCAACGATTAAGAATTGCCATCAGCTACCCAGGATCTAAGGGCAAACTATTGGTGGATAGGCTTGAAGAAGTCTGTGGCCACCTATGTAGCTAAATGCTTGACAAGTGCGCAAGTCAAAGCCGAGCATCAGAAACCATCAGGTTTGCTACAACAGCCTGAACTTCCTACGTAGAAGTGGGAAATGGTAACTATGGATTGTATTATCAAGTTACCCAAGACAAGAAAAGGAAATGATACAATATGGGTTATAGTTGATGGACTGACTAAGTCAGCTCATTTCTTACCCATCAAGGAGACTTACAGCTCCGATGTGTTAGCCCAGTTATACGTTGATAAGATTGTAGCCTTACATGGCATACCTGTGTCTATTATCTCTGACCGAGATACTAGATACACGTCACATTTTAGGAAGAATTTCCAACAATCTTTGGGCACACGTTTGAGTTTTAGTACGGCCTACCATCCTCAGACTGACGGTCAGAGTGAGCGTACTATTCAAACGTTAGAAGACATGCTACTTGCATGTGCGATCGATTTGGGTGGTAGTTAGGATAAGAACCTACCGTTAATCGAATTCTCCTACAACAGTAGCTACCATACCAGCATTAAGGCTGCGCCTTTTGAGGCGTTATACGGTAGAAAGTGTAGATCGCCTAATTGTTAGGCGGAAGTTGGAGATGTCCAGTTATCAGGACCAGAGATAGTGTTCGAAACAACGGACAAGATTGTCCAGATTCGCGACCTTCTCAAAGCTGCCCGGGATAGGCAGAAGAGTTACGCTGATCCTAAGCGTAAGGATTTTTACTTCGAAATAGGTGACAAAGTCCTACTTAAAGTGTCACCCTGGAAGGGAGTGATGCGGTTTGGTAAGAAAGGCAAGCTAAGCCCGAGATGCATAGGACCTTTCGAGGTTATCGAACGTGTCGGGTCAGTTGCCTATAAGTTAAACTTACCAGAAGGGCTCAGTGGAATTCACAATGTGTTCCACATCTGCAATCTGAAGAAGTGCTTCGCTGATGAATCACTGGTAATACCACATACAGATGTGCATATAGATGAGAGCTTAAGAATTGTTGAAAAACCTTTGTCGATTGAGGATCGACAGGTAAAGAAGCTTCGAAGAAAGCATGTACCTATTGTAAAGATCAAATGGGATGCCCGAAGAGGTCCCGAATTCACGTGGGAGGTTGAATCCACGATGAAAGAAAAGTACCCTTACATATTTCAGTAAATCTCGGGCCGAGATTTATTTTAAGGGGGTGAGGATGTAACACCTCAAAAAAATTCACGTCCTATAATGTGTTGACACGTGTCATAAAGTTTGAACGTGTGAAAGAATATTATAAAAGGACTAAAGTTGACAAACATGGAAAGTATGTAACTATACGGATTCTAAGTGTCAACAGTGAATGAATATACTTCATAATAACCCTACATGATGTTTATAACATCAAACGAATAAATCATGGATCATACGAAGCTAAAAGTGAGAGATTACAAACTACAGGGGTCAAATGTGTCAACATGTTAAAGATATACCTCTGAGTGATCTTTTGACAAACCCGAAGCTTTGTAAATATAAATTATGCTCACTAGAATGCACGATTAAAATTTCATAAAGTTTCGTTATCGTATGAGAAAGTTATGATCAAATTCGTGTGCGGGGGGTTAAAGTGTTAATATTGAAAGTTAAGGCTTTTCGGGTTAACCGGGAGTGTCCAGGGACTTGGCAAAGTGAGTATAAGTCATAAAGCCCTTGTATATAAATAATAAGGGGTCAAAATGCAAGAATTAAGCTTAGTTGACCTTTCGGAGCACCAAGAGCCAGGGATGCAAACTGAAAAATGGAAAAATTGCCCCTGAGGAGGGCTAGCGGTGCGCTACGTCAGAAGCGTAGCGGTGCGCTAGCAATGCCCAGCAACCAGAAAACCTACTGCAGCCTGTCTTGCGCGATTATGACCGATTCTACTGGTTTTTCTTGCACATGGACGACCCCTAGGCACCCCTAATCATGTAGGACACTTGTGGGATTGTTGTGGTTAGTGCTAGACTTAGATGTCAATGCCTTGTGGTGTCTAAGTTCACTATATAAAGCTCACACAAGTGCAAGTTTGATCATTCACTCCTCAATTCACTTCTGATCATTTGTGGAACTTCCAAGCTGACCCAACTCCTTCCTAATCATCCATTAATCACTTTGTAAGTTGCCTAACCTTTCTTAATTATTTCTAGCTTTATATTTAGCTTAAAAGTCAATATACCGTGCTTAACGGTTGACTTCGTGATTAAGTAACGATAGTTCAGTCGTATGTCAAATTAAAAGTACCGTTAGATAGGTAATTATATGGGTATTAAGCCCTTATAAGGGCACGTACCGAATCCAGACCTAACTAGGTCGTTTGTCGGGTCAAACGTTGACCGAAAAAGTCAACAGAATTACAAAATGCGATTTAATGCACGATTAGCAATCCGCGAGGCGTGTAACCTGTTTTAAACTTAATATAACTTGGTAATAAGTATAAAAACTTGTCTACGCTTGTCCGACTCGACAAATTTCTGTTTAAACCCGGTTCGGAACCGAAAGGCGCAAAACCTTGACTTTTGCTTTGACTTCGGTTCTGACCCGTTTTAGTTTGATTCGAAGATGCCTTAGTGCTTCATTAGAATAGGGTTGCATGATAGTATAAGTCTCTGTACTTGTTTCGTTGATTATCCGATGCATGCACACGTTTCCGTTAATCGCTTAAATCGGACCATAATGCCCTTATGACCATACAACGAGAATTTTGAGAATGTGGAAGTACAATAATCTTAGTTACTGATTATTAAACATGTACGTAAATTTTCACGTCAATCGGAGGTCTAGATTAGGAGATATGCGCATTAGCGTAAATAATAAACTTTTTATTAATTAAACGGCGCGATCAGCGCATAGCCTATCTAAACCCGATTTTCGGTACCAAAACTTTTACCCGTTATGCATTATACGCGTTCGGTTCGGTTTATGTAACTAGTTGGCATAAACTAGCCGAAACGGGTCAAACGATATCATTTTTATCTCAAAATCCAGAATGTGAATAGTAAACCCATATTAAACAAGTCCTCAAACTTGTCGGGTCTAAATCACATTCTATCCGGTCTTCGCTTAATCGTGCGTACGAACCGTATCTTTGAAACTAGCCGGTCTAAGCTTAAGCTTAATTAAAGACCCGTTAGGATTCTAATAGGTTATTAAAAACCTTCGTTCCAGATTAGGAGCCCAGTAAAAGCTATCTGTACTTGCTGAATTGATATACGGCTGGGATTGAATTTATATTTAGCTCAGGTAAATACTTTTAACTTATTTTCCCTATACGGGCTTGGGTTACGGTACATAGCGTACCGCTTGATCGAGCATCAAATCTCCACGCTTAGTGGGTAGTTGAATAATTTGATCGGCTCGTTTTAAACAGATGTGTTTACTTTACAGCCTTTGGGGGGTTAATGACCATGTCCCGGATATCCTCGGCATTATCTTACGAGATGGCCACGACCTGAGCACGGGGTGTAGGCGTACACCTGTCAGTGTATAACTCTAGAATTGTGGTGTGTCTATTGATCTTTAACCCGGATACGTTCCGGGCTACTGAACGCATAAGTAACATGTAAATCGTTCACAAGATTATAATATTAAATAATTATCCCAAGTTAAAAAGATTAATTTTGCCTCTGTGCATTTTAATCAATGTGTCAAGATATATTTTGTGCCACGTGCATTCAAAACAATTTACAAACTCTTTTTTTACAAAATGAGTCAGTTGAATGTATTTAACAGTGTAAACTGACGTATTTTCCAAAAAGGCTAAATGCAGGTACTATACGAAATTGGCTGGATATGTCTCCTTAGCATCAATAGAAGTCTCGCAAGCTTAAGATGCCTAAAAGTCTGTTGAACTATTGTTTCCATTTTATGTTCGATCCTTCTGTGGATAAACTTCCGAATATTGTGATAATTGATATTACAATAATAAATTCGGTTGTATTATATTTTCAATTGCTTCCGCTGTGCTTAGTAATATTGTGTTGTTTGACTATTATGTTGCCAACCATGACGTCACGATACTCCCCACCGGGCCCACCGGTGACACGTGGAAATCGGGGTGTGACAGGTTGTGAGCAATTTGTAACGTGACTGCCCGATATTTTCACCGCGTGTTGTTGTACTACGCGATTGGGGTGTTACATCTGTCATCGTTTTGTTGCAAGTTAAATTCATTAAACTGTGCTTTGGTTCCATATTCCTTTTTCCAATAACCGCCGTCTGCTGACCCAAAAGTAAAAAAAGAGTATCTGAGTTTTGTATGACAATGAACGCTTGAATTCGAGAAATTATGAAAAGTTGAAAACCTATTTTACTTTGCTTCAATAGCAATACTGAATAGGTGTTGAAGCAAATCCTTTGCATCTCCGAGGGCGTGTAACATCTTCCATCGTGCAGCAGAGGCGTTATCTCCTTTCCCAGTCTCTGAAATCTGTGAAGACAACATAGCAAAGGCAGCGGAAGACGATTTTACCCTGCTTTTAGGTGAAACAATTCTAGCTGCTCTTGTATTTGGTGATAATGAAGCCCCTCTTTCAACACCGAAAACCATATTGAACATCATTATTCAGTGCATAATATCTCAAATAAAAAGCTAAATAGAAACGTAAAATACCTCGGAGCCTTGCCTTGAGAAGAAAGCTTTTTCCTGTTGTTTCATGCAGTTTTATTCCTCTTTAAGTTTTGACCACCAATGGAGAAACCCTAAATCTACATGTCGCTGTCATCTTCCCTCTTCAGGTCACCACCACCGTCACCATCTTCCTATTAGGTGATGAAACAGACAAAATTAAGAAAAAAAAAAGAACTGGTGAAACGATTGTAAAATATTAAATCAATATCCTTTACTAAAAAAGTAAAATCAAATCATCTTTCATCAGTTTCAAAATCACATAGAAAAGTATAAACAAAATCACATAATCTGAATCAAAAACCTAACTAATGTGACCGTCAAACAACATCTACACTCAAAACACACTCGGGAACTGGAAATTTGAAACGATCGCCTTCAAAGGCTTCAACAATTGCTGATTCAAATTTCAAGCAAAAGAAACCCTAATTTCTACATCAAATAAAGGATGAAATTGTTAATCAATGAAAGCAAGGCGATATATAGGGTTTTAGAAAATAACTGTGTGGTGGTTATTTACTAATATTTTGGTTTTTATATTTTTAATATACACACACAAAGTTTAACAAAAAAAACATTATAGATAACACTATAATACAAAAAAATAATATTTAAATAATATCAAATAATAACATGTATGTGTAAGGGCCAACGGGGTGCATGCGGGAAAGGTAATCAGCAAAGTGTTTGCCGATAGGCAACACCGCCGCCACATCAAGTTGCCTAGCCGAAGACCCACAAATCGGCGAAGAGTTGCCACATTGGGGAAATGTTTTGGACGTTGGAAGGCACAAATTTTTGGAATGTTTTAATGTTTTGAACGGTAATATTACCGTTGGTTTAAAAAAATAAGTAAACACCCTATAAATATCAATCCATTAAAAAAAATTCACCCCATTCTAAAAATTCACCCAATTTAAAAAGTTCTCAAGCACATCATGGATAGACAAAACAAGAGCGATGGCCAGAAAAAAGTATCGGGTTCGGGTTCGAGAGGGTGTGGCTCGCAAAGTAGACGAGGCGGATCAAGTGTGTACCAACCCAACTTCCCACCGCAATTTTTTCCGCAAACGAGTTTTTACAACACCCAACCCCAACCCCAACCCAACTATCCACCACAATTTTTTTCATTACCGCAAGGTCCCACAATGGTTGCACCGGGTGTATACGAGTATCCTACGGAAGCCCAAAACGCTTTTGACCAGTTTGCTTATCGGAGTCCACCGTCTCAATCTCCAAGAGATAATATTGAACACATACTCCCCATATACGATGGCGATGAAGATGAAGATGAAGAAATTGTACCCGAAACTCCACACTTAGATGACGATGAAGAATTTGAAGAAGAGGAAGATGTTCAAGATGAAGTAAAAAGGAAAGGAAAAGGGAATAGGGCGGATCCGCAAAGATGGACGAAGAAGCAAGAAGAGGCTTTAGCGATGGCGTACATGCATTGTACTCTTAACAAGAAAAAAGGAAATGCACAAAAAGCGGATAGTTTTTGGAAGAATGTTCTCGCACACTACAATACAACCGTTGGAGAAAGCTCACGGGCCATTCATTAAGTCCGTCCGAAATGGAAAAATATGCAATCAAGGTTGAACGAATTCAATGGTTTTTGGCATCAAGCGGTATAACTTTTAAAGTTTACATAGTTACTATTTTTACCATAAAATAAATTGTTGTTTTTTACATTGATATAATTTATATTTTTATTATAGGATCGTTTACGTCCTAACGGGTGTGACGATGCTCATGTTATGAAACAAGCGCTAAAAGATTACAAAAAATGACATGCGGGTGGCTTTCCTCATATTGAGGAGTGGGAGGTGGTTAGAAAGCTTGAGAAATGGGCTCCGGTGCCATTGGTGGGTGAGGATAGTGGTGGTTCGTGGCAAAAAAAGAAAGTCATCCGATTCGGGTAACTATCAAGAGGGTATTGATCTACCCGACATAAACGTAGACCCCTCACAAACAAGGAAAAAAAGAAAGATAAAGGACCCGCAACATCAAGTGAAAAGTCAATTGGTATGTCCGACAAGCTTCAAGAATACAAAAATATGTCACAAGAGTTGGTGGCAATTAAAAAGAAACGAGGGGAAAAATATATCGAGTTAGCCGATGAACACCGAGAAGCGTTGAAATCGATTCGGTTTGATAAAGATCTCAAGACGTTTAACAGGCCAGAGGACAATGTTCCCCCGGAGATGTTGGAAATCACACTAGCTCGAAAACGCGAGATCGCCAAAAAATAAGGATGACCATGTAGTTTTTAAATTTTATGTAATGTCATTTTTTAATTTGGTTAATGTTATTTTACTTAGTTTATTTTAATATAATGTTTTTATTAATATAATGTTTTCATTAAAAAAAAGAAAAATTCCTTTGCCTAATCTTAATCATGCACTCCTTGTGATGTTTGGGTAATACGCAAAAACTTTAGGTAAATTACATGGCACAATTCAATTGGGTTGAGGAAAACTTTGGAAAGAAGTTAGGCATGCACCCCCTCACCCTATGACCATGCGTAGTCGTTTGGGTGAATAATGTCTCACCCTTGGGCGTTATCCGCCACGTGGCATCCTTGTCAGCAAAGGGGCATTGTGCAGAAATGGGCATGGGGGATAATGCCCCGCCCTTGGGCGTTGTCCGCCACGTGTCACTTCCGCAATTTCCTATTTTTTTTAAACAAATTATATTCTATTAATTAAACAAAAATTACATAAATAATAAACACAATTACATAATATTTTTAAAACTATTAATATTTTTTTTAATTTTCGTCTTCGCTTTCGCCATTCCCATCATCTTCGTCTTATTCGTCATCTAACGTTTGCAATGGACAACGAGGAAATGGGGGAATCCATTTTTTTATAAAATGGGTGAAGGTTGTATAAAGTTTTGATGTTTGAAGTTGTGGGTGAAAGAGTTTTTTTATTGAAGTTTGTATAAAATGGATGAGGAATGTAGGAATTTATATAAAAAATGTTTGAATTAAAAAAAAAATTAAATGAAGTAGCCGTTAATGTTACCGTTGCCATCGTCCCATTGGTCAATTTTTCCCCCATCCGGCATTGAAAATTGGACGCCCCAAACGAATTTTCGATGAAAAACGCCCACCGGGGCCGAGTCAGGGCGTTTTCTGGGCGTGGATGGCGACAAAAAAACGCCCTTTAGTCAACGAGTACACATGGTCTAATAGCGTGTTGCACGTTGGGCATGGATGGTATTTCGTAGGTTGTATGATTGCTTATTTTGGGCATGTTTGGATTGGCTTCTCAAACCAGCTTATTAGCTTATTGACTTATGGAGAAGTCAATAAGCTGTTTTTGTGTTTGGATAACAAAGAAGTCCTTCTTGAAATAGCTTATTGCAAAGAAGGAAACAGGAGGTTTTGAAAAGCCAAGAATTCGTGACTTCTTGATCCAGTTATGACTTTTCAATAATGAAATTACTACATTACCCCTTATATTTGTTTCCTTATATCTTGTTCCCTACAAGAGTACAACAATTCTTCACCCCTGTTCTCTCGTAAACATAGCAGCAGCAAGCCGACACAGCAGCAGCAAGCCGGTTCCTTCTCCGGCGACCGACACAGCAGCAGCAAGCCGGTTCCTTCTCCGGCGGTTCCTTCTTCGGCGGCCGACACAGCAGCAAGCCGACACATCTGTTCTCCACCTCCGGCTTGCTTTTTCGGATTTGGGGACAGAATTGAGTAATTGGTTGAATTGGGTGATTGGGGGGATGGGTTGTAAAAGAATCATGTAATCGAAATAGTGTAATGGGTTTGTGGGATTTATGGTGGGTGGTTTGAAGGTGATGGGGGGTTGGGGTTTTGGGATTGATTTTTGGAGTAAAGATGAGAGCTTTGTGGCATTTTTGGAAGCAGAAGATGTGGAGGGTTGGGGGAATGAATGTGGGGTTTTTCTGAAGCTCATGAAGCCACAAGGGGAAGGAGTGGCGGATGAACTATGAACAAGATGTAAGACGAGAGGGATCCAATCCAAGTTTTTGTTTTTGTTGATTGTGTAAAAATATTGGGGTTTTTTTTAATTGTATGGATGAATGTACTAAGAGAACTATGGTGGTATTATTGTGTTTTAACTTTTATAAAAGACATATTTTTTATTTTGTAGGTTTTTTTTTATTAAATTAAACTTTTTATTAAGAGAAGAGAAACAAAAAAGCTAAGCCAAACACTTTTTTAAAAAGCAACTTATTGACTTATGAAAGAATGTCCATTTTAGTTATTTTCTGGTTTGCTTTCTGGTGAGTTTGCTAAGCCAAACACTTTTTTAAAAAGCAACTAAAACAAATGATATGAAAGCCTTAAATGGGCAATGGTTTGCTTTCTGGTGAGTTTCTTGGCTTCCTAGCTTTTTTAGTTATATATATCTCATATGTTGGTGTTTTCGTTGCTATGGTTTTGGATGGTGTTTTTTCGTGTTTTGTTGCTTTCATTGGGAAGAATAATGTGTTGGTTAGTATGAGACTATAGCGTAGTTGTTGCTTGCGTTCGAGAAGAACAAACAATTCTGTATACAGAGGTGGATTGTTTCCTTCTTTCTGGCAGTTTCTGTATGATATCACCGATTGTTCCTCTTTCCAGACTATGATGACATTATTGCGTTCAAAGAAAGATGGGTTGTTGTACCTATTGGCGGGGCGACCAAGGTGTTTTGTGGATCATTTTGCTTTCACAAGACATCATGTTGGCATGCAGCCATAGAGTATAATCTCTCATACTTTATATGCTTACATGTCTGAGCCCATGCTACTATGGCTTTGAAAAGTAACTTTTGCATCCAGGACGATTGTCCCTTTTTGCAGGCTATGATGATGGCTTTGAATTCATCTGAGCCTATTAACTAAATACGATTTACTTACTTTCGTTTGTGAGAGGCGTTCCACTGTAGTTTTTTCGTACATGTTGGTGAAGCGTGGCTTCCCTCTTTCACTGCCATGGCGAATGGTTTCCATCTTTCTGGCAGTTTTTATTTGATATCGCTTATTATTCATCTTTCTAGGCTATGATGCCGTTTTTGTGTTCAAAGAAAGGTGAGTTTTGTGCCTATTGGCTGGGCAACCGAGGTGTTTTGGTAAATCATTTTGCTTTCACAACACATCCTGTTGGTGTGCAGCCATAGTGTACAGTTTCTCTTTCTTTATATGTCTACATATCTTAGTCTACGCTGCTATGGCTTTGAAAAGTGACTTTAGCATCCACGATTGATTGTGAGGCTATGATGATGGGTTTGAATTCATCTGAGCCTATGTTGTAATGGTGTTGTCATCGATAGTTTGTATGTCTTGGTTCATTGTTGTTTTTGAAAGTTAACAAGCTAGCTTAGATTTGTACGTGTTTTGGTGTGGTGGATGCGAAGGTCACGTCGTTTCCTTCGCTTTCACAAGACAACCTGTTACGCATGGAGATTTTTTAATTTATCAAGCTTTTCTCTATAGAGAGACTGTTAATAAGTGAGTTGCTTCTAAAAAACATTGTGTTGGGCCTTTCTTTAAAGATGGGTGTAGTTAGAATGTTGAGATAATTTCATTTAAACGGAATAACTAAGTCTTTGTTAGCATTCAAATACACTACAGGTGACTTTTGATTTTTTTTATCCGTTGACCCGTTTCACTTCAGCAGTTTCTATACTTTAAATACTATATGTTTTGCAGTTTGTTGGCACTATGTATCAAGAACAATGAAAAATAAGGGTTTTTGAAGAAATGTTTTAGCGTTTCCCGATTGGTAACTTTTTTTGCTCTGTGTTGAATTATATCAGGTGAAATCTCTGGTGTTCAACATCCGGTTTGAGGAGATATAATCAGTTATATCCATCTAGGAGTTGCATATGGTTTTGATGATAATGTAGAATATCAGCTCTCGACAGCTCGAAAGCGCATCAGTACAAACACATGTGATCTGTATTCGCTTACGAGCTTTTCTTACTGTGATTTTGTGTATACGTGCTGTGTTTCGTATGGTGTAGGTTGAAGGGCTGCATTTTGAGCCGATGCTACAGAGACAATGCTCGACCATGGTTTGATGGTTGTAGTTTGAGGCGGAGCTGCAGAGATGGTGTTCCATGGCGTTGGTTTTTAGCACGTCTGATGGAGGCTCAAGTGTACCTATTGTTAGGGTTCCGGTAGAATTCATGTTTCTCAAATTCTGTAGCCGTAGAATTCCGTAGGTTTAAATTCTGAAATGACGACCTTTTGTTTTCATGCATTTTTACAGGATTGCCTTCTTGGTACCAACAAAAATGTTACAGGATCCTACAGACCTATGTTTCGAATGCCCTGCTAATGAGCTTCCTCAGCATGCTCTCTACGTTTCAGATCTTCTTTGTATATGTTACAGGCTCCTACAGACCTATGTTTGTATATGGTGGTAGTCTGGTAGATTAAGATTTAAAATTTCAAATCTTTTTGGGTGATAAACAACATTTGTATATAAAAAAACCTTTTATATATTTTGACCACCTCCTTACTTTATTGGAAAAAGAACAAACACCAAATATGGGTTTAACACTTGACTATTAGATCATGATAAGTTACACCGGTTGGCTGGTGGGATATCTAAATGTTTTCGGAATACAATTATGAAATCAACTGTAAAACACAACTGACACTCCCGTTTCATTTCAGGGCATAATTCGCTTAAGTGTTCGTGCATGGTTGGAAAGTATAGATGTCAATCGTCTTCCAGAAACAGAAACATCAGCTGGTGTTAGGAAGATGAGTTGTAAAGCAATTGATGCTGCTATTTTTTGTATAGAACTAGGGTTAAGACCCGCCCGCGTTGCGGCGCGGGTACATCGTAAATATTGAATGGATTAGTCCAAACGTTATATGATGCATTAACCATATGAAAACACATATTTCGACGTATCCAGTTGAACTCAGTGTAACCTGTATAAGCTTTGTGATTGGATCAAACGTAAAGTAAATGGAATTCATATCGAACAATCATAACGTATTATATGTGACCCAACTCATACACAGAAAACGTAACATGTATGAAGGAAAATATGCACATGTAATCGAAAGGGATTAATTAGAGCTTTCGAAAAAAAGGGAGAAAAAAAAACCATAATTTGACTCCACTCGGTTCGAAACAAACTTTACGAAACATACATAAAATAAACACGAAAACATATTATATTTGACCTAAATCATTTCCCAAAAAAGTTTACCTCAAAACGTAGAACAACTTGAATTTATACCAAAACGTACGCAAAAATATGCACGTAAAAATAGTTTCTTTAAACGAAAACGTATTATATTTGACCTGACTCGTCTATAAAAAAGTTTACGTCGGAATATAGAACAAATCATATTTATGCATACCGGTACATAAAATATGCACACAAAAATTAGTTTTTAAGTAAAGGAAGAATAGGGGTAAACCGAAAGAAAATATTAGTAAAAAATTTAATAGGTTAAAAACGTTCGTAAAACCATGCCGAGTAGTACCAATGCCACAACGACATTGACTCTCAACATCGTAAAAATAAAATAGATAAAATGGTAAAAATTACACAGAACGAAAAGTAGACTAAAATCGTTGAACCATGCACACCCGTTACAGTGTCTTAATGCGAAGAAATTAAGCAGAAACGTAAAATGTAGAAAATAATAACTTAGTTTATCTACGGCCCGCCCGTTGCGACGAACTTTACAAAAGGGGAAAAATGGACGCGTTGCGACGGGTCTGTCAAATATGAAAAAAAATAGAGCAAAAACGTTGAACCTCACATGCACGCTACGACATGTTAACTCGCAAAATTTAGAACGAAACGTAAAACGAAAAACTTGCAAAAGATAAAAAGTATGGGACCAAAGTTGTAAATAACAAAGTGTTGTGTTAAATTATAAAAGATGGAAAACTTAGAGTTAAAAGTTAAAAAAAAAAGGGGGTTAAAATGTAAAAGATAAAACTTTTAGGTTGAAAGTGAGAAATTAAGTTTTTTTTTTTTTTTTTTTTGAAAAACTCCCCAAGCACAAGTTAGAAGTGCTAATGCATCAAAAACTTAGTAATTTATATATGGAATAATAGGTAGATGGGAGAGCCAATGTGAATGAAACACAAGAACTTAATGCTACAGACATCAGACTTTCATCTACTTCATCTACTGTGATATACATATAACGATGCCCTTGGGTGATAAATCTAGTTAAATAAGTAAAACAAAACAAAACATCATAGATAACACTTCAATAACTTTAAAAATTAATAACTATCCTCAATGTGTATACAACTTTTATCACGATTACAAGGGTTGGGTTGTTTATAAGATTCTAGACGTTTTCTATACATGTTTTGCCATCCAACAGCAGAGGGGGCTCTGTGACAACTCCAATACGCCTTAATGCATGGCGTAGGGTACTCTCCTTTTAATTGTACCATCACATAATGATTATCGTGCAAAATCAATAACGCCAAAAGTTTTTGTTTATTAGTACCTTGTGATCCATGGGTTTTAATAAACTACATATATTAGTAAACACAACATGCAAAAGTATAGGAATAGAGTTCTGCGTAACATGGGCGGAGCTAGTGTGATAAATTTAAAGAGGGATAGCACGGGCTACGGCTCAACCTCATTTTTGTAGTGTAGTTTTTTGGTTTTATACAAAGGATTCCTCTTAACGAATACGAGAATACCCCTAACAAAAAAAAAAAAAAAAAAAAAAAAAATAGGATACTTGATATTATTAAAATCCCAATTTTTTATAAGCCCAAACCATTTATAACTCAAACTTGTAGAGTAATTAAGCCCAAATGATAAAGTAAGCCCGAATTAACAATAATCTATCTATACTTTCTATAAAAGGAGAATCTCAATGACATAAGAAAAGCTGATGTGTCAGCAGGAGAGGCTGTCCAACAATATTTTTCTTATGTCATCAACGATGAGGTGGCAGCCATAGAGGGAGCATAGTGACATCATAATTCAATGATCTGCCATCAAACCACTGCCCCACTTTCAAATTTCAAAGGTCTAGCCCACATTCAATTATGAAACCACTTATGTTCATTCAAAATTCGAACCACTGATGTTTCGTTAAAATGGGAGGGTAATTTGAAATTTAAAACTTATAGGGATATGTAATTTGCATTTAATGTTATCAGAGCTTCAATTCTTCTTCTCTCTCAAATATAAATTCAAACCCAAATCCAAATCCGATCATAATTTCAAAAACCCATTTCAATCTCTCTGTCTACTCTCTCTCAACTCTCTATCTCTAAAACTATAGATACAGAGAAGAGGATGAAGACGACAAAGGCTTTTTTTGATTTTTTCTTTTTATCACAAATTGAAGGTTTGTATGCTAAATGTTCTTCAAGTAGATCTTGCTGGATTTGTTATTTGGTGTGGAAGTCTTGAGTTCGTTGGCCGAACTTCCGAATGTAATCAAGGTTATATAATGGATCTCAATAGATGTATATGTGTTTAAAATATAAATCAGGTAATTG
Organism: Helianthus tuberosus; assembly: GCA_030545235.1. Classification (NCBI taxonomy): domain Eukaryota; kingdom Viridiplantae; phylum Streptophyta; class Magnoliopsida; order Asterales; family Asteraceae; genus Helianthus; species Helianthus tuberosus. Next base: position 192,465,325 of record CM060365.1, read on the forward strand.
TTATTTTTTTGGTAATCGTTAATACACTTTGTAATCAGTTCTTCTTCTTCTTCGTTATTTCTTGAGCTTTGTTACATGTTTTACAGATTGAAGTTTCTTCAAATCATCATCTTCTCGAATGCTTCCATCGATTCTTCTCTCGCTAAATCTGGTAACAATCTGGTAACTACCTTTGCCTGGAAGCATGAAGACATGACATGTATTTCTAAATATATTATTACTCATAAGCTTGGCATTGACAGGTCGTTCAAACCCATACATCAAAAGAGGAGAAAGTTTGCACCTGAGAGGAATGCCATTATCCAGGAGGAGGTAGATAAACTGCTCAGAGCAGGTATGATAAGAGAGGTCAAGTATCCAAGGTGGTTAGCCAATGTGGTTGTTGTTCAAAAGAAAAATGGAAAGTGGAGGGTATGTGTCGATTTTACTGATTTAAACAAGGCATGTCCCAAGGATCCTTTCCCATTACTCTACATTGACTCCATGGTGGATGCTACCGCAGGTCATGAGTTGTTGACTTTCATGGATGCTTCATCTGGATTTCAACAAATTCAGATGGAACCATCTGATCAAGATGATACAGCCTTTATGACCCCAACTGATATCTATTGTTATATTGCTATGCCATTTGGACTAAGAAATGCAGGTGCTACCTACCAAAGGCTAGTCAATATGATGTTTAAAGAACAAATTGGACACACGATGGAAGTCTATATAGATGACATGGTGGTTAAGTCCAAGAGAGCTGAGGATCACCTTAGAGATTTGGAGGAAGCATTTGATATCCTCGATAAATTCAATATGAAATTGAATCCTTCCAAGTGTCACTTTGGTGTAAAAGCAGGGAAGTTCCTAGGTTACATGGTGACAAAAAGAGGCATAGAGGCAAGTCCAGAGCAAATCAAGGCGATTGTGAATATTAAGTCTCCTACCAATGCCAAGGATGTGCAAAGATTGACAGGGAGGATCGCAGCCTTGAACAGGTTTATCTCAAAGTCATCAGAGAAATGCAAGGAATTCTATGACATCCCGAGAAAGAACAAGAAATTTGAATGGACTGAAAAGCATGAGAATGCTCTCAAGGCCCTTAAGGATTACCTATCCTCAGCTCCAGCCTTAATGAAACCAGAAAAATGGGATATATTATCCTTATATTTGGCAGTCTCTTCTAAGGCAGTAAGTGCAGTCCTTGTAAAGGATCATGAAGGTACCCAACACCCTGTGTATTATGTAAGTAAAAGTTTGCTTGATGCTGAATCCAGGTATTCGCATTTAGAAAAACTTATCCTTGCTTTGATTATGGCATCTACTAAATTACGCCATTATTTTGAAACTCATGCTATTATTGTTAAGACTAACTTTCCAATTAAGAATGTTCTCAGGAAACCTGAAATGTGAGGGAGGATGGCCAAATGGGCAGTAAAGCTTAGTGCTTATAATATAAGATATGAACCAAGAACTGCAATTAAATCCCAAGCCTTGGCTGACTTTGTGGCAGATTTTAGTAGTGATCTACAAAGGGAAGATGAGTTACAAGTTCAGCAGCTTGAAGAGACTAAGGATCCTTGGATACTCTTCATAGATGGAGCCTCTAATGTCAAGGGAACTGGACTAGGAGTACTACTAAAATTGCCACAGGGGGACAAAATACCCCACTCAACAGCTTGTGAGTTTCAAACTACTAATAATGAGGTTGAGTATGAAGCCTTGATAGCTGGTTTGCAAATTGCCAAGCACATGAGGATCAGGTATCTTGAGGTACATGTAGATTCATTGTTAATTACTAACCACTTTAATGGTTCTTATGCTGTTAAAGGTGAAAGGCTAATCAAATATCTAGAGATAGTCAAGAAATTGGTAGACTCTTTTGCTTCTTTTAGTTTGACACAGGTGCCCAGGGAAGAAAATGCAGAAGCTGATGCATTGGCCAACCTTAGATCATCATTGAAGATTCCAGAGGATATTAAAATTCCCATCATCCACATCTTGGCTCCTGCTATTGAGGATCACACAGCTATGGAAATAGTAGAGGATTCTACAATCATACCTAGTGATGGTGCACAATCACATTCAGGATCCTGGATCCTCCCAATCATGAGATATATACAACATGGAGAGATTCCTACAGGAGAAAACCCCAGAGCTTTCAAACTCAAGGTATCTCAATTTACAATATTAAATAACATGTTATATAAACGACCTCTTGCAGGTCCATATCTAAGGTGCATTAAGGATCCTGAAATTCAAGAAGTCCTAAAGGATTTTCATGAAGGAGACTGTGGAAACCACACTGGGGGCAGAGCACTGTTCTCAAGGATCCGTAGGACAGGATACTATTGGCCTACTATGAAGAAGGATGTTGTGGATTATGCAAAGAAATGTGATGTCTGTCAGAGACATAGCAACATCCTTCATCAACCAGCGGAGCTCCTGCACCCTATATCCTCTTCTTGGCCATTCATGAGATGGGGAATGGATATAGTTGGCAAACTTCCCAAAGCACCAGGAGGAAAAGTGTTTATGCTTGCCATGACTGATTACTTTTCCAAGTGGATAGAAGCTGAATCCTTTGCTCAAGTCAGAGAAAAAGAAGTGATATCCTTTATTAAAAGAAACATTATTACCAGATTTGGTATCCCTTCTGAAATTGTTTGTGATAATGGATCCCAATTTATTGGGACTAGAACTACTAACTTTTGTGACAGCTGGGGGATTAAGATGATAACATCAACACCAGTCCACCCACAAGCTAATGGTCAAGCAGAATCATCTAACAAGATTATCATCAACAACTTGAAGAAGAAGCTTGGATCCAAAAAGGTAAAGTGGGCAGAAGAGCTACCTTATGTGTTATGGGCTGATAGGACAACTCCCAAGAATGCTACTGGCCAGACTCCATTTTCTTTAGTGTTTGGAGCAGAATCGGTGATCCCTACAGAGATGGTAGTTCCTACTGCAAGAACAAGCATCCGTGATCCTGAAGGAAATGTTGAAAACTTGGTTCAAGACTTGGATACCATAGAAGAACTCAGGGATTTGGCAAGGATAAGATTGGCTAGTTATCAACAAAGGATGGCTGGAGCTTATAACAAGAATGTCAGGATCAGAAAGTTTCAAGTTGGTGATATGGTGTTGAGGAAAGCATTCCAAAATACCACAAATCCTGCTGATGGCAAGTTAGCACCAAAGTGGGAAGGCCCCTATCTTATTGAAGCTGAGGCAGGAAAGGGGGCATATCGATTATTGACAATGGAAGGTGATTTGCTACCAAGAGCTTGGAATGCTGTCCATTTGAAGAGATACTTCATGTAAAAGGATCCAGGATCCTTGACCATCTTCATATCTGGTATACATTAAGGATCCTTAGAGGATATATGATCCTCATTCTGGTAATGATCTGATTCTAATTTAATTAATCCTTTAATTTAATTTATTACAAGGAGAAGGATCCAAGATCCTTTGTCCTTTTTTCACTAAGTTCTGAGTTTTGCAGAAGTGGATGCATCTTTGACAAAGGATCAAGTATCCATAGAAGTCTCCTAAGTTTTATGGGCTTGTCCCCAGTTTTATGGGTTTATCCCCAGTTTTATGGGCTTGTCCCCAGTTTAAGGTATCTACTACCTTCGCCAGTTAAGGATCCTGGATCCCAGTTTTATGGGCTTGTCTTATTTCAGGTTTCTAAAGCTAAGCAGTTAAGGATCCTGGATCCTAACTTCATACAAGGGTTTGTTTTTTGGTTATCATGATTGTAAGTATCAAAGATTTAGGATCCTAACTTGGATTCTCTGGTATGATCTTTATTTACTTTAATTTTATTCTTGATTTATCTATGTTACCCTTATACTTTGACAACAGGATGTGATCCTAAAAGTATCTCACTTTTTAAACTTTTCAAATATAGGATATTTGATCCTTGATCATATCCTAAACTTTTTGACATAAACTAATTTTTATACTTTCATTATTAACTTGTAAGTTCAAAGGAATATGCAATAATAATTGAAAGGTAAATAGACACAGAATGAACAACACAAGATAGCCAAAAGTTAAAGGTCTTATTTATTTATCCATAGTTAAACCCTTCAAAGGTTGTCAAAATTACCTACCCCAAGCATCTACCAGCAATACGTGGCCCGTCCGCTAGGGTAGGTAAAGGGTGTCCATATTAACAAAGTCTAAAGTGCATGAAATAAAGATGGCAGGATAATAGTGGCTTCATCCCCCAAACAGAGGATCCCTCCACCAGCTATCATCCTACCTATTGTCCCAAGGATCCGTGATCCTTAAACCTAAGTACTACTGTTTAGTTACAAACCATCATTGTTCAAAGCATAACAACCCAAAAAACCATAAAACCATAAAAAATGGGCTCCGGCCGCGTCTAGATAAATCTATCATCGCCCATTAATGCAGCCTAAACCTTCGCTGCTTCCACTGCCTTTTCACCATCACCACCTGCTGCCTCAGAATCCTTCATCCCACTGCTGCCAGCCTCAATCGCCAAGACCTCATCAGCTTCGTCTTCATCATCCAACTTCGCCAGCCTTTGCCTCCAAGCCTCCTGGTCCCAGCCAGACCTATCAAAAGCAGGATCCTCAGCTTCCTTGGCCATTTGCAGTTTGATCTTAAGCATGGTAATTGTAGCAGATAGCTTTGCCCCTTCCATCACCTCTGCCTTCTCCTGCTGAGCCGTGATCTGGGTCAAGACCAACTCCTTTTGTGCTAGGTTGAGTTCCTTCTCGAGGGAGGAGATTTTCTTATCTTTGGCCAGGAACATCTTCTGGAAGTCCAGGTTCTTCTGCTCAGCCTCTTCGAGATGGTGATCAAGGAGCATTTGGATCTCAGCAAATTTCTGCATAAAAGAAGCATATAGTCAGGATCCGTTATCCTCAGAAAGGAAGGTTCAGACTTAAGGATTCAGGATCCTTACCTCAGAGACATATTCTTCAAACTGATGTTGGATGAGAGGAAGGCCTTCACTAGGCTCAGCGATTTTTCTCTTTTTGGTACCCTTGCCCCGTGTACTCATGCCCTTAGGATTGGGGATGCTTAGGCTTGCAGCCAGCTCTTTCTTGATGGACTTTGAGGAGGCGAATGCATCAAGGTCACTCACACTGAATCTGGAAGCAGATTTAGAGGATTTTCCAGCACCTACAAATACAAAACACAGATAAGTATTCATATTTTACATTCATTTAAATGTTTATTCACACATAAATCTGGATACTTACTTGACATTGTGAAGGAACTGGAGGATGCTTCTTGTGAATCCTTTGTTTTAACTTGAAATGTTCTGACAGCAGGATCAAGCTTCCAAAAAGCAGCAATCTTTTCTTTTGTTGCAGGTGTTTCTTGAATGTGAGAGAGCGAGATAGCTGCACAACAAAAACAGAAAAAAGGACCAGTTATCCTTAACAGTAAAAAGAATCCTACTTTGGTCCTTGTCTAAGGATCCCATATCCTACCATGGGTGATCCACCTTTTGGGAAGATCTTTCCCATTTGGAACAGAGTCCCTCTTTACAAAGAAGAACTGGTTCCTCCAGTGGGTATCATTTTTGGTGGTTTTGAGGATTGGATGAGGCTGACCGGGTTTGTTTTGAACAGAAAGCGATGGGAACCATGGCTAACAAGGTTGTATAATTGACTCAACTCAGACACCCCTATCTCAACACCCTCCTGCTCGATGATGTTTTCAAGGGTATAAAGGACTCTCCACATCATTGGCATGGCTTGTATATAGCATATGCCGGTGAGTGTGAAGAAGGATTGTGTTAGAGCAGGGAGAGGATAGCTGAACCCTATTACAAAAGGGGTTGCCGGAAAAGTGATCCAGGCATTGGAGATACAATCGCTCTTCATCGAAGAATCGAAGGATCTGGAGACGGCTTCAGCCGGGAAGCAATGACGAATCCGACCAATTTCAGGAATGGTGAAACGGCAGAGTTCCAGTGAAGGGTTTTTGGTTACACCATGGCTCTTCAGGGGGCTGTCCTTCTTAGGATCCTTGGCAGGTGAGGATCGGAGGGCCATCTTCTCCATGGATGCTCGGGGAATAGAGGATCGGAAGAAGAAAGTTTAGAGAGAAGGGAAAGAGAGATACCTGTTGGAGTCTCCGATTGAAGATTTAAAGGAGAGAAACGCTCGAATTTAAATGCATCTTGATCCTTATCTCTAACTCTGTATATATAATGATGATTGTGCAGGGAAGTCTTGTCGCTGATGTCATCCTTGCAACGACTATATTTTCGCTAACCAACTCGTTCGAGATAAAGCAAAAAAATATGACTCATCTAATTGTATTTAATTCCTCATATTTTTGGGTGCAATTGTTAGGGATGGATTTTCACAGCATATGGATCACGGATCCTCAAGTGCAGCCAGGATCACGGATCTTCAGTTCAGTTTGAATTAAGGATCCTCAGGAGACGTTGCAGGACTAATGATCCAGGATCCTCATTATTATCCTTATACTAAAAATTGTTTCCATTATATTTGAACTTGTTTTGCAGGAGTATTCGAGTGGGACTTGGTCTTGCCGAGATTCCAGGGGAATATGCCTTCTAATTTTGCAGGTGCATGGCCTTCGTGACCGTTGTGGAGATCGTGGGAAGCTAGCATCTTTTTCGGATTGTTAGTTTGTTAGCTTATTTCTATTTTTAAACGGGGATAACAAGCTTGATTAGTTTACATTGAGCAACACACACTACTCTCGAGAACTCTCTGCAACTTATTGGCGATTATACACTTTTTGCACACTAGTGATCCTTGTACCAAGCTTGTTGTCATCCCGATTTGTAAACATTGTTTGTTTAATATATTTGGTGATCGGTAGTTTCCATCACCCGAGGTTTTTTCTGCCGGAGATCATATATTGATCAAGGACTTTTTCTTCGTATATGTGACAACCGGTGACTTACGGCTCCTAATTACGTGATTAACAGACGATTAACGCGACAATAAAATGTGTTTACGACGCAAATTAACTTAATTAGGCCCTCAGTAAGCTTAGAAACGCCTATTTGGTTCTACAGTACGCGTATGACGATCTGCGGATAGATTGCGGAATATTAAACGACAACGAAATGAAACCGTACGAAATACTGACAACGCCGACAAGTATGGATGTTACACGAATATTTTATGCTTATGAAGTTAATTTTGTGAATTTATTGGGCTTCCGTGCAACACAAGCGCAAACGTGAACGACAAACGCGACTGCAGGAGCGCACCGGCAACGAAACGGGAGCATCGGACACGCGTATTTCCTTTAAAACTGAAATTTTACGACATGTTTAGCTTCGTAATTAAACTTTAGTAACCGTAGTCGAAACCAAATCGAAAAACGGTTTAAAAACGGCCAACGACGCAAATTACGCGATTTTACGTGATTTTTACCTTGATTGACGAACGAACGCGAGAACGCGATTACCGCTACTAAATCACGTCTTTTGATTTTGTAACGATAATTTACGACATTTTTTTTTTAGAAAAACGGGTGTTGAAAACGGGTCTCGTAGGAATTACGGGTCACTTAAACACGGAATTGAGCTTGTGGGCCTTGGGCCCAAGCCCAAGTCCATTTGAGAGAAAACCTAGTATTTGAAACAACATCACACCATGTGCCTTCCCCAAATTCTCTGATAAGTTTTCATCTCACCTAAACACCTCTCTACCTTCTCAAAACACACAGACAAAAAAAAAAAAACTCATCTTCCTCTCATGTCCCGTAAATCTCTAACACACACATACCTTAAATAAGAAAATCTTACCCACACCTTCATACATTCAAAACACATATGCAGACCATACATCGTCGACCTCCTCTCTGTCTCGATTACAGCCAGCCGGCGACTGACTGGCTGGAGCCGGCTGTCGGCTGTGTTTTTCAGCAAAAGACCCCGCCCCCTCGTCACCTATGCAGTTCCGACGGAAGAAACGGACCACCGTACGCGGCGGCGGCGTGGCGGCAGAATAGAAGAGAGGAGAGAGAGAGAGAACCGGTGGTGGTGGTGGTGAGCGGCAGTTGGCGTCTAGGACCGGCAGTCGACGTCTCGGACCGGCAGTCGGCGTCTCGGTCCGGCGGTCTGCATCAAGGACCGACGGTCCTTGCCATTATCCGACAAAACTCCGCGGTACCGGCGACAGTGGTGAAGATTATACGTTCGGTTCAGCTTAGACAACCACTCACGGGTTTCTCAGGTCAGCGGCTTCGGGTCTCAGGTTCTGGTGACATCTCGGGCTTCGGGTCAGCTGAGTTTGGTTCAAGGTGCTACAGTTTTCGGTTCGGGCATTTGGGTGTTTCAAGACTCGGGTTATGTTTTTTTTCCGGTTCAGATTTGAGTTATGCACTGTCCAGATCTGTGCGGGTGTTTGGTTCGAGTTATGTTCGGGTCAACATTTCGGTTCGGGTCAACTCAGCTTACGGCCAACTCAACTCGGGTTAACTCAGTTAACTCCATTAACCCGGTTCACTCGGTCAACTCATCGAGTCAACTCGGTCAAACTCAGTGAGTCAACTCGGTCAAACTCAGTGAGTCAACTCGGTCAACTCGGTTGACTCGGTCAACACAGTCAACTTTTCGGCGTTCGACACGAAGAATGGTAAAGTTAACGACGAATTAATTTGAAATTATATAGTTTTACTTATTTCGTGAAAACGAGCTCGACCCGACTAATGGTTTTACATTTAGTGATTTGTTTTTCATACTTGGCGTTTTGATATAATTCACGTAAACTTTATATATAACATGTGTTGAATGGTTGAATCTTGATAAAAATAACGACAACTTGTGTTGTCGGGGTCCAAAAACAGATGAAACTCTGCCCGTTTTTCGAGAAAACCCGAAAACAAAATGTGTTTTTAGTGTAAAACGAGAACCATCTAAGTCCAACGACTTTTATGAAAACAAACACAAAGAGTATTACTTTCAACGACACTTTACAACTTTCGAAAGCAACGACTATTCGGAAATTATTTAAAACAAATAAATATAGTTATTATATTTATTTTAAAACTTGGAAATTCTACAAACCTTTTATAAAAATCAATATAATTACTTATCTTGTTTAAAACGACGATAAACCGAATTCGTTATTACAAATAAATATGGTTTATATATTTATTTCGGACATCAAACAAGACGACGGTTCTTTTGTAAACTTAAATATAGTTTATATATTATTTCAAATACCAAACGACACGAATTCATTTTATAAAATAAATATAGTTTTTATATTTATTCCAAAGATCAAATGGTATGAATTCGTTTTTACAAAAATAAGTATATTTTATATATTTATTTCTAGTAGCCAACAATAACGAACTCTTTTATAAAAATAAACATAGTTTTATGTTTATTTCAAACATCAAGCGACTCGTATTAATCTATAAAAATAAATATAATTATATATTTATTTTCAAACACAACACCTCGAGGATTCTCTTATAAAATAAATATAACTTTTTATATTTGTTTCAAAACGCCTAAACGGCACACGATAAATCATATATATCGCGTACGGGTTTGCTACATGATATTTTCATACAAATATTTGTTACATACACTACGACTTCTCGGGACGACAAGCGATCTTAACGATATATTTATATATTTTGATATAAATATTTATTATTTTTAAATATCTCGAGGATCAAGTCTTTTCAAGACTTATTAGTTTTTATCGACGATAAACGATACTTATCAAATATGACTTAATCATTTCCAATAAGTTAACTACTTAACGTTGAATCGTTCGATTAACGATTCGGTAGAGCTCGGTGACACGTAGTTTAGCTACTGCGCTTATTTAGAAACTTATAAGATATTCCGTGTTAGGAATATTGTAGAATGCACGCTAGCAAGTTACGTCTTGGAAACGACATTGTAACAACCCTCATTAAAAGTCCTATTTATTTTATTATTTTATCCAATAGGAAACCCTAATTGAGACACCCAAGTAATTCTGCACAAACCCTAAAATTTTCAGAACAATCAGAATCAGGATCAGGGACCCTAAAACTCAGGGGGGGTATTCCTTACTTAACGATTATCCTTATAAAACTCTGTCCAAATTGAATTTCTCGATTCCGTCGACTCAGCAAGCCTACACACAACCGTGGCAAGCCTATAGTGATTTCGTGTCCCTTGCGCACCGTAAGGGATAAGGCTTACGGTGCGCAAGTGTGTCAAATTTCGTATATAAATAGCAGGCATTGGCACTTGATTCCTGGCGTTCGTTCGACGATCAAATTCAAATTGTACGCAGAGATATTGTCGAAATAGTCTCAAAATCACTAATTAGTATAGCGGGGTGCTGCTACGATACAGGGTATTAACTCGATCGCTGCTACGATTCAATGTCCGATCGATTGAAACTATCCGATGGATGTTTAAGCGCTATCCTTTGTCATTAATCGTGATTCCGACAGGATGTTTGAGTACCACCTGAACTCGGGGAATACTCTGTCATTCGTTGTGAGGGTTTTAATCTCGTGAGTTATCGTAATTGCTGTATTAAGTTACTTACCTAGTTCGTATACATTAGGTTACAAGGCTAAATCAATAGGCTAAGCTCTGCCTTTATAAATTTGCAATATATCAAGGCCTATCTGTAGACTAAACTTTGGCCATATGAATCTGCATGCTTATAATGTGAGTCATTCTCTTTTTATCAAATTTATTTACAAAAGCATGTTATTTTCAAAGATTTTATAATTACAGTGATTAAGTTTAAGTAATCACCAAGTTACAGCCGGTATGTGGGGTTTTGTATACATTACTTAATAACCGTCACTATTGGACAACGAGTTAGCCAATGAGTGATATGACCATAGTCACAGACACCATTGGACAATGAGGTTACCGATGAATGTCGAGTGACAAATACTGTGGGTAGTTGGTTTGATATCTGAAACATTGTAATCTCTCTTAATACTGTAAATTATAACAAATGAGTCGTTTTAGAAAATAGAATGATTCACTCAGTATTTCCCGCTGACAAAACCTTTTTCAAACATGTTTTAGGTAATTACAGTAGATTGAAGTAAGAGGTGGATACGGCACTGAAAGACTTCAAGAAGCGGCTTATTTTCTTAATTAAATCAAATTAAGAAATATTGTTTTATGTAATCAAATTTATTAAAGCTACAATTGTAAAACATGGGTTTATCCCATCTATTTAATAAATAAAATCCGGTGTTTTCTAAACTCTGATATTTTCCTAACTCACGGTCCTGATGAAATTTCCGCTGCCATATTTTTCAAAAATAATCACCGGTACCACTGGGCTGTTCGCGACTCCCGATTCCGTCCAGGGTGGGTCAGGGGCCGTGACAGAAGGTGGTATCAGAGCCACTGCTTTAAGCCTTTAAGTGTTGTATTAATAATATCTAAGTTTATATAAAAGAGTTAGGAGATTGCTATTAATTGGTAGCACACATGATAGCATTTAGACTTGAACTTAAGAAAAGATGCCTTAGTATCAGCTTCGAGATAAGCTAAGTACTTGTGTAGATAAAGTATGATGGCTTTTGATATACCATAAGAATGGTAATTAGAATATTGCAAGATATGATAAATAAGCAAGAATTAATAGTAATTATTGCTTATTGATATTACTTGGTCTAGAATAAGATATGTTACGGGAATACAAATTTCCTTGATTCTGGATAAAAGCCCTAATAAAAGAGGCACTTTTAAAATCTTGAAAAGATACTATTTATGGGAAATGGAAATTTTCTCCGGCAAGACTGGGTATGGTGTAGCAGACTCTCCAGTTTGTCCGGATATATTGAGGTTACCTTTCCGGCGCGAACCGGATAAGACAGGGTATGCAATATGTCAAACGAGTGACAAGATTTCCCTAAATAGTATTATGACCAGATATTTGACTGGTTTTTGGAAATATGAATCTGTTAAATACATTGACCTGATAGATTGTATGTTTATTTCAGCATGTGAAATATATGATTATATAGATATATATATCTATAAGGAATTCCAAAAGCCAAATAGGAATAAGCACAAGCATATATGTCTAGATTTCTTTATTAGGAATCTCTTTTCCGATATCAAACATTATTTCGTTTGATTATCTGCCTAGTAACTCGAGCGACAATAATAATAGAAACCCATTAAGTTGGGATACCATCAAAAGTGTAAAGAATTTCTAACGCGTTACCATAAACTATTAACGCAAGTAAGAAATATGTAAAGTTGTGCTAGTGCACAAGAAAACACATGAAAACTTAATTATAAGTCCACAGACATCTAAGTATATCACATACGACTTCCAAGGCAATACCTTTGGAAAATATAAATTAGGCACGATGACACCAATGCTAATTCTGTTAGTAGAAAAACTATTAATAAAAAAGAAGCACTTTGCCATACGATCCTACAACTAACATAAATCTCGCTGAGGTACGTTGTAACAAGATTTCACAATCATCGGTGCACAGTATAATCAGAGTCATAATTATTATCACTGCAAAAAGGAGTCACATACCTTTGCAAATTCCCTATTTTATTTTTATTCGACATTCCTTGGTAATGTCACTTAACAACAGTTATCACATGAAATTCCAGATAAAATTCTTATATTTCTTTCATTGAAATTCTGATCCCTGCATATAATAAGTTATCTTTCGCATTTCTATTTTGGTCATCATACCATGAGGATTTCTTTCATAGTAGTGAATATTGATCTATTTCATTTCTTGATAAAATTCACACGTTACACATGCACTGTTTGTTGTACATGTGATTCGCTTGCTTTATGAAGACCACTGGAGGGCTTCATTCCTATTTGTTATTTTATCCAAACTCAAATATCATTCCGCTTTTTGTACTGTGAACCACATTATTGCATGTAACACCTCGAAAATTCACGTCCTATAATGTGTAGACACGTGTCAAATGTTTAAACGTGTGAAAGAAATATTATAGAAGGACTAAAGTTGACAAACATGGAAAGTATGTGATTATACGGGTTCTAAGTGTCAACAGTGAATAAATATACTTCATAATAAACCTACATGATGTTTATAACATCAAACGAATAAATCATGGATCATACGAAGCAAGAAGTGAGAGATTACAAACTACAGGGGTTAAATGTGTCAACATGTTTAAAGATATACCTCTGAGTGACCTTTTGACAAACCCGAAGCTTTGTAAATGTTAATTATGCTCACTAGAATGCACGATATAAATTTCATAAAGTTTCGTTATCGTATGAGAAAGTTATGATCAAATTCGTGTGCGAGGGGTTAAAGTGCAAACGTTGAAAGTTAAGACTTTTCGGGTTAACCGGAAGTGTTCAGGGACTTGGCAAAGTGGGTATAAGTCCTAAAGCCCTTGTGGGTAAATACAAGGGGGTCAAAATGCAAGAAATAACCTTGGTTGCCCTTTCGAAGAGCCAAGGGTCAACATTGCAATAAATAGAAAATCAAAAATCTGATTCGCAGGCCCAGGCGGCCCGCGTTGGGTTCTGCCAAATGGGAGGCGGGCCGCGTCAGGCCGCCAGATGCAGAAAACGGGGACAGACCCCTGGAAACGCGAAGAATCGATCTTAAACGACATTTTAACATGGTGGGCGACCCCTAAACTGTGCTAGGTCACTAGAGACACATGTTGGATGGTTGTGGTCGATCATAGACCTTGGTGTCAACATATTGTGGTGATAGTTTCACTATAAAAGGCCCTTATGTGCAATGTTGTTCCTCACACCTTCATCTGCAATTGTGGATCAATTCTGGAGCTCCCAAGCAGCCTCAACTAATCTTATCTTGTGCATAGGACTCTTGTAAGTCTGCTAGTCCTTCTTTAATTGAGTTTAGCTTGTTTAATTAGCTAAAAGTCAAACCGTCGTAATTACGGTTTGACTTCGAGATTAGTCAACAATGGCTCAGTCATATCTCGAATTAAAAGTAGTTATAGGTTGGTATTTATGTGGGTAATAAACCCTTAAAAGGGTTCCCCCTGATTACCACTCTAACCAGGTCAAACGTCGGGTCAAACTTATATTTAAAAAGTCAACAGGAAGTCTAAAATGCCATTTATGCATAATTAACATTTTAGATCATATACAACCTGTTGGATCATCGTTATAAATTAGTAATAAGTGTAAGAACATGTCTAGACATGTTCAACCCGACAATTTCCTGTTTAGACACGGTTCGGAACCGAAAGTCACATAGTTTGACTTTCACTTTAACTTTCAGTTCTGACCCGTTTAGGCATGTTTTAGAAATGCCTCAGAGCTTTAATTGGATTAGGTTACATGTTAGTACAACCCTCTGTGATTATACACCTTGGTTCATTAGTTATCCAATTAATATGCATGTTTCCGTTAATTGCTCATATGTTGACCGTTATGCCCTTATTACCTTAAAATGTGATTTTTGGAAAAGTAAAAGAGTAGAAACCTTATATTTGGATATATAAACTTGTATGCAAAGTTTGACATCAGTTTGACTTGTAGATTAAGAGTTATGCTCATTATCGCAAATTTAAAGCTTTATGTTAATAAAACGGCGTAATTAGCGTATAGCCTAGTTAAGCCTACTTTTTGGTATCAAACTTAATACCCACTGATGTAATATATTATTTTGGGATTTTTAAAGATTTTTAATTAATTTTAGGCTGAGCATAACTAGTAGTCGTAGGCTTAATCCGGTAATTGTCGGTTTTGCCCTTACGGGCCATAAAATGAGTTTTACATATCAAAACGACTCCAAACATTTTGCTACTGATCGCATATGATAAATAAATTATTTTAAGCCTTATGGAAATATAAAAATATCAGATTTAAGTATCGAACCCGGAAATGGCCTTTAATCGCCTTATTTAGCGTTTTTAACGCATAGTATGTATTAAAAATTATATTGAACATACCCGGGTTGATACCTACTGATATATGAGGCAAATTATAATATTTTAACAGTAAGAAAAGGTTGATAAACTCAGACTACAGTTTTGAGCTTTTCGGCTTATGTGAAATTACCAAAATACCCCTACGGGGCATAGTTTGGTTAAAAATGATAAGTTTCACATATATGCTTTATCCTACTGATATAACTTAGCAAATTATGTATTTTTGCTGATTACATCAGACCTGTAACTCAGATTGTTACTTAAACTCTTTTATAAACTTTTAAATGACCAAACTACCCCTACGGGGCCTAGTTTGTGTTTAAACACGTTTCGGGCATAATGAAAGACATCTTACTGATGTCACAACATATTTGAGGCATAATTAACTTAGGAAACCTGTATATGGCTCTTACGGATAACCGTTACGCTTATTACGCGTTCGGTTCGGTTTATGTAACAAGTTTACATAAATTAGCCGAAACGGGTCAAACCTTAACGGTTTTATCTCAAAATCCAGAATGTGAATAATAAACCCATATTAAACAAGTCTTCAAACTTGTTGGGTCTAAATTACATTCTATCCGGTCTTCGCTTAAATCGTGCGTACGTACCGTATCTTTGAAACTAGCCGGTCTAAGCTTAAGCTTAATTAAAGACCCGTTAGGATTCTAATAGGTTATATTAAACCTTCGTTCCAGATTAGGAGAACCAGTAAAAGCTACGTGCATTTTGCTTATTGTGATTTATACTTGCTCAGGTAAATACTTTTAACTTATTTTCCCTATACGGGCTTGGGTTACGGTATATAAAATACCGCTTGGTCGGGCATCAAATCTTCCATCGCTTAGGTGGTTAATTGAATAATTTGATCGGCTCGTTTAAACAGTCTTGTTTACTTTACAGCCTTTGGGGGGTTAATGACCATGTCCCGGATATCCATGGCATCATTCGAAGTAATGGCCACGACTTAAGCGCGGGGTGTAGGCGTACACCTGTCAGCGCACAAAAGAATAAATGTGGTGTGTCTATTGATCTTTAACCCGGACAAGATCCGGGCTACTGAACGCATAAGTAACATGTAATTCGTTCGCAAGATTATATAGTTAAATAATTGCCCAAGTTATACAAGATTAATTTTGCCTCTGTGCATTTTAATCAAATTAAAATTTTTATGCCACGTGCATCCAAACCAATTTTCAATCATTTTTAAAATGAGTCAGTTGAATGTATTTACCAGTGTAAACTGACGTATTTTCCCAAAAAGATTAAATGCAGGTACTAGGCGTAATTGGCCGGTTGTCTCCTTAGCATCGTAGAAGTCTCGCAAGCTTAAGATGCCTGAAGTCTGTTGAACCATAAATACTTTTTTTATTTCGATCCGACTGTGGATAAACTTCTGGATATTGTGACTTTGATATTACAATAATAAATTCGGTTGTATCATATTTTAAATTTGCTTCCGCTGTGCATATTGATATTGTGTTGTTTGACTATTATGTTGCCAACCACGTCACGATACTCCCCCACCGGGCCCACCGGTGACACGTGGAAATCGGGGTGTGACATTGCAAAACAATAACTCCTTGATATTGAGTCAATAAATTTCTTGAAAAACTTAAATTTTCTTTGACATACATAGTTTCTATTGTGACCATGTCCGAACTTTCTTATTAAAATTTGTTTTGTTTAAATCAAGTTCAAATTATTTGACTTACTCACATTACATATTCATTTCAAGATCCCATATGATGGATGGAAGCTATCATATTCAAAATAGTCCCAACAAGCATTTCATTTGTTTTGAACCATAATAGGCTTGTTTAGTCTTCGACTTCATTAAATCATTTCTTTGATCACGACCACCTTGTACTGACGTTTTCACAAAATTTAAAGCTTGCACTAATCTCGTTTATATATATCATATACGAATTTAATTATTTAACACAAATCGTGTGTTAAGATAATGATACACAAATTCTTGTCATATTTCAGTATATCTCTTAATGATTCTTACAACATCAATCGAGCCTTTCGTGATAATTATTGCTTTAACATCTTCAATCGAAAAACATTATATAAAATTAATTATATATGGAAACTTACATAAGTGATTACCTAATTTACAAAATAATATTACTATATTCTTATTAAACCATTGAGGTGAAGAATTTATATTTTTATGTTTGAATTATACTCTCAATTAAGTGTATGTTTAGATAATTATTACTAATATCAGTTTTATTATTAGTAATAAAATATTAATAATAATAGTGTTAGTATTATTTTAAAATACTAGGGTTATTGTCAAGGGCAGATATTGGGTAACCTAGCCTTAGTTAGGCATGGACTGGCCACCTATGCTTAAACAAGGCAGCACTAACCAATATCCACCATGATAATGACTAGTTAATATATATAAATTAAGTCATCATACTTATTTAGCAAATTTTAAATATATATAAAAATATTTCTTTTATATATACTTTGTACTATAAGGAGAAGACATATTTTCATAAAACAATACAATAATTAGAGGGACGAATAAAAATTTTATATAAATAATTATGTATTACATGTTTTGTGGTAACTATGTACCGTAACGCTTTGGTAAGAAAATAACCATATAAGAATAAAATAGTAGTCATCAACTAAGTTGGGTTAAGGGAACATTATATATATATATATATAAAAATAGTCTCCATTTGTAAATACATTCACAACGTTATATGGTTTCAAAATGAAAATAAGTAATCATATAGAATCGACCCATTAAGTATTATATATTTTCAAAATATTTTACAAATACTTTTGTACAATAAATATTTTTACACCTCTATTTTACAACTTTCATTTAACGTTATAAATAATAGTGATTTCTTTTACAAAATAATAATATTAAAATATTTTGTAATGAAATAACTTCATTGCAGTGTTTTGTAATATATAGTAAATATAAGTTATTTTACATAGTATAATAAAATACTAAAATAATATTTATTTAAAAGTGGTAACCATTTACATATAGTAAAAATGCGTAATAAATAAAATATATAGTATTTATATTTCATATGTAAGATACGGTTCAGACAGGAACACAAATAATATATATTACAAAATATAATATAATAGTTGGTCATTCCAAAACAACTTGTTCTTATTATATTTCGATCTCTAGGACATAGTATGAAAAATATGGTCACTAATAGTGTACTATTACATTATTTCACAATTAAAACAATTTGGAACTCTAATACACTAACTCTATTGTCTTTTGGTGTATCTTTGCAATTCACTCATCTCAGCACATTGATTTTCTCATATCATAATTTAATATTTGACAAATCATTTTTCATGCTTTTATTTCATTTAGAACCTGTCAATTCTAAGTCTTCCTCAGTTGCCAATTAAAGTAAGTTTTCTTTTGACAAAGAATTTTATTGATTCTAAAAAGTCCTTCACATTCATTCTAAATATCTATTGATCATATATCTTTTGGCTTGAACCTAGTCACCTTGGAAATTATATCATTTCATCTCATCCGTTTGTCATCGATTTCTTGAACTAATTCAGTTGAACCATTGAATCCTACTTATGGTACAACTCGTATTCACAAAATTTGATATTTTAAATTCTGTATCATCTATCTTAATATTGTTTTTATTAACTAAAATATGACATAAGTCTAAAAGAAATATCATAACCCAAATCTCGAGGACGAGATTTTATTAAGGTGGGGATAATGTAACAACCCTCATTAAAAGTCCTATTTATTTTATTATTTTATCCAATAGGAAACCCTAATTGAGACACCCAAGTAATTCTACACAAACCCTAAAATTTTCAGAACAATCAGAATCAGGATCAGGGCCCCTAAAACTCAGGGGGGTATTCCCTACTTAACGATTATCCTTATAAAACTCTGTCCAAATTGAATTTCTCGATTCCGTCGACTCAACAAGCCTACACACAACCGTGGCAAGCCTATAGTGATTTCGTGTCCCTTGCGCACCGTAAGGGATTAGGCTTACGGTGCGCAAGCGTGTCAAATTTCGTATATAAATAGCAGGCATTGGCACTTGATTCCTGGCGTTTGTTCGACGATCAAATTCAAATTGTACCCAGAGATATTGTCGAAATAGTCTCAAAATCACTAATTAGTATAGCGGGGTGCTGCTACGATACAAGGTATTAACTCGATCGCTGCTACGATTCAATGTCCGATCGATTGAAACTATCCGATGGATGTTTAAGCGCTATCCTTTGTCATTAATCGTGATTCCGACAGGATGTTTGAGTACCACCCGAACTCGGGGAATACTCTGTCATTCGTTGAGAATCCGATGGATGTTTTAGTGATTGCACTTTGTCATTCGTTGTGAGGGTTTTAATCTCGTGAGTTATCGTAATTGCTGTATTAAGTTACTTACCTAGTTCGTATACACTAGGTTACAAGGCTAAATCAATAGGCTAAGCTCTGCCTGTATAAATTTGCAATATATCAAGGCATATCTGTAGACTAAACTTTGGCCATATGAATCTGCATGCTTATAATGTGAGTCATTCTCTTTTTATCAAATTTATTTACAAAAGCATGTTATTTTCAAAGATTTTATAATTACAGTGATTAAGTTTATGTAATCACCAAGTTACAGCCGGTATGTGGGGCTTTGTATACATTACTTGATAACCGTCACTATTGGACAACGAGTTAGCCAATGAGTGATATGACCATAGTCACAGACACCATTGGACAATGAGGTTACCGTTGAATGTCGAGTGACAAATACTGTGGGTAGTTTGTTTGATATCTGAAACATTTTAATCTCTCTTAATACTGTAAATTATAACAAATGAGTCGTTTTAGAAAATAGAATGATTCACTCAGTATTTCCCGCTGACAAAACCTTTTTCAAACATGTTTCAGGTAATTACAGTAGATTGAAGTAAGAGGTGGATACGGCACTGAAAGACTTCAAGAAGTGGCTTATTTTCTTAATTAAATCAAATTAAGAAATATTGTTTTATGTAATCAAATTTATTAAAGCTACCATTGTAAAACATGGGTTTATCCCATCTATTTAATAAATAAAATCCGGTGTTTTCTAAACTCTGATATTTTCCTAACTCACAGTCCTGATGAAATTTCTGCTGCCATATTTTTAAAAAATAATCACCGGTACCACTGGGCTGTTCGCAACTCCCGATTCCGTCCAGGGTGGGTCGGGGGCCGTGACAGACATCACGAGGTCGTATTTAGCTAGCTTTGCACATGGAAATCCAGGTGAGTTCATAACCTCACCTTTTTACGGTTTTACATTTTTATAAATGTTTTCGGGGTGGAAAGACATGCAAGTTTTGAAAAAGTAAACAATTTCTCGATAAACGAAAACTCATTTCTAAACCATGTTACGAATGGATTTCAAGGAACTCAAATGGTTGACGAACGATTTATACTAAATATACCGGTTTTACAAAACAAATACGTATTATCGAAATGTGAATGATTTTCATGATTAGGGATGGGATCGTCCTAGTTATTAATGGGACTGGGTTAGTTTGCGTGTGAAGAGCGGGACACCCAGTGAGTTCATGTCCCCCTTTTCTCTTAACTGTATTTGGTTTTATAACTCTCGGGGGTGGAATACATGTTACGGATAATTAAACGGTATGAAATGAACTATTAAATCATGTGAGCATAGACTAAATTTGAAATGCCATTAACTCTTAATTAGAGACGAAGGTTAGATCTAACGGGTACGGCCGAGCCCCACTCATGGTCCTTATGTGAACACTTGAGTGCTTCGGTGTCCCAGTCGAGGTGAATCGACATCAGTCGAGGTGAATCGACATCAGTCGAGGTGAATCGACAATAGTCAAGGTGAATTGACATAGTCGAAGGGGAATTCGATATAGTCGAGGGAAATCGACAAGGGTATAAGCCTACTCATTTCGAGTGCTCCATATGTCCTCACATGCTTTAATGTCCTTGCAAAACTTTAATTGATCTGTTCATATTCTCTTACAAATATACATACATATTTTAAATGATATTACAAAGATTATTTGGAGCTCACATTGTTTATATATCAGGCCGAGAAAAATGATTTTTCTATATTTACACGGCAACTTTAAAACCGGTTATCAAAAGATTTGTTTTAAATCTTTTCCAAAACAAACTATGAACTCACTCAACTTTATGTTGATTTTTCGCATGTTTCTTTCTCAGGTTACTTTCTCAAAGTTATGGCACGGTTGGAATAGGAGAACCATTGGAGATTCGAGTACTTAGTGGGCATTCATTTTCTAGAAGTCTTTGGTTATTTGCTTCCGCTGTGCAATGAAGATACCAGTCCAGTCACGCCAGCTCTGATATTTCGGGGTGTGACAGATTGGTATCAGAGCTATAGGTTATAGCGAATAGGGTTTTCTGTAGGAATACTTAGGCTCTAACCTCATCTTTTCTCTGGGACTTAGACTATTAAGACTTTGAATACGTACAGAACACCTAAGACTCGAATATGGACTCCAAGCGTTGCCGAAAAACAAACAGTCAAAATTTTATTATCAAACATACGCTAAAGTGGTGTTTTACACATGTTACACAAAAACGATTACATACAGTAAGCAAAACCTTGAGAGTGTTGATAACATGCATTTAGGACCTTTGGAAAACTTATGTTGAAGTTCATTAAAGGTCGTCACGTAGGAACCACGATTATTAACTCGGGCACACACTATTATCCATATTGTCTATGATATTTTAACTTCCCGAGCAGGCAGCCTACGCATAACGAAACACTAGTGCACGAGAATACATGGAACTCAAATTTTACGTCGATGGATGTCGGAGTACATCACATTCTACGCGGAACGAAATGCTAGTGCACAGGTATACGTGAAACTTAAGCTATACATCAACGGAGGTTGAAGTACGTCACATACGACTTTCGAGGGGAAGTCACCAAGAAGACACTATGGAGCATTTCAGCGATGATGCTAATCCTGTCAGCGCGAAAACTATCGATCAGGAAGCGGCGGTTTGGCATGCGGTCCTGCAAACGACACGATTCATGCTAAGGAGAAGACGCATGCCTTCGTATTTCCCCTATCTTATTAACGACGAATACGCTATGTTCGACATTCCATGGTAATGTCACCTAATTTAACAACCCGCACTTTCGTGCGTTGTTACTACTCGACGTACTCGTTACGCCTAGCACCAGAGATTCGGATCATAATTTAACTATATCGCATACATCGCTATTCGAAGGATAAATCGCATATTTTTGCAATACATTATCACTACATCATATCACAAACACTAACACTCATGATGACATTGAGTGAGGACCTATTCTTCCCTCCTCGGTGGCCGTGATGTGTCGAAACGCATACAATTAACGCTAACAAAGACTCCCGGGCGAGTGCTATAGCTCTAGTCGTCATGACGATGATGACAATACGAGTGAATAGTACCCCGTCAGTCATTGTGGCACAACACACAATAACGTTCACGATGACATCGAGAAAGGACCTATACTACCCTCCTTGATGGCTGTGAAACGTCGCTAATAATCGCATACTCAAAACGAAAACCGATTGCTATATCGAAACTTTGGAATATGGATACGTAAATACGACCCTAGTGATATATATACACATATAATAACAATATAAACTAACCATAGAAAGCGCGTACTCCAAAAACTATCGCAACGCTCAAAAACGAAGAAATCCCCCGCGCCGGAGTGGCCATCCGGATGGACAGCCTCATCCGAACGGATAGCCATCCGAACGGATCATCCGACCTAACATTCCCATTTCTCCTTTTTGCCTATAAATAGCATGTCACACCACTGTTCAAGTGATGTGACAGCTCCCACTCGACCAAACACGCTTCAGGACCCTTTTCCCTCGATTCCTCGCGGTTCCGGTAAGATTTCAACCTAAAACTTGTACTTCTATGATCTACACTCAATTTTACATCATTCTGTCTTTCAAAACTCAATTTCTAACCGTGAAATCTACTGATTTGAGGTGTTTTAAGGTGATGTCACCAAGAGTTCATGTGAACTTCAAAGTGTGACCTCATCCCACCATAAACGACTCAGATCTGGATGATTTCCACATGTTTTTACAACAATCTCACCTAAAGATCTATGTATCTAATGAAGATCTGAACGATTTCGGGATTAAACATGAGAAACCGTCAAGAACGGCCAGATCTGATGGAACGGGGTGGTTCCCGGCCGTTAGAACGGGTCGAAACTGATGAAATATCGTTGTTTAAAACGATATCGTAACATCTCAGTGAAACCACACGTATTTCTTCCGAAAACACTGGAAAACAGTTGATCGGGACGCTAAAACAGACGTGTTATCCGACCAGACAACATGTCATCCGAACGGACCACATGCCATCCGATCGGATAGCATGTCATCCGATCGGATAGTCATTAAGCAAACCTCACCTCAAACGAGTGACCATCCGACCGGATTGCCATCCGATCGGATAGTCACTAAACAAACAATCATCCAAACGAATGGCCATCCGGCCGGATTGCCATCCGACCGGATAGCCATTGAACCTTATCATTTCAAACGAATGGCCATCTGGCCGGATTGCCATCCGATCGGATAGCCACTGGCCAATGAATTCTTCTAACAAGTGACCATCCGACCGGATTGCCATCCGACCGGATGGCCACTAGTCACCTGTTTCGCTCGTCACCATTTAACGCACTCTCAATCGATCAGGCTAACTCAGACGCGTTCTCAATCAACCAATCAAGTGGTGCTTAATTGCTAAACAAGCACTGTGAGTATACTTGAACCCTTTTTAATCGCATTTTGGGTGTAACATACGTTTCTAACAAATCGAACTATTTAAACGAATTATTCAATCATTCGAATTATCACTTGCGAATAACTGTTATGCATAGATATATGTGATGCTAGTTGCATATGTGCTAGGGTTTATACTCGCGACGTCCCACCACGACTAGTATAGTACTATTGCGCCCGACGGGGTCAAGTTTGCCATCGCATATTCGAGCATCGAGGACTTAGTTGGTAGTATCAGCTTTGTGAGTATATATGTCGTGTGTTACGTTTATGCATGTGGAAATTCGCTACACTTTTATCCATTACGCTATACATATCAAACCTGTATACTCGCCAATACTTTTGTATTGACAAATATTTTAACGTATGTTGCAGGTTAGATCGCAGGCTATATCAAATCAAGCTAGGAAGTCTAGAAACTCAACTAAAATCTAGGTTGTCGGATTTGTATTGTTCGAGAGGACAAGAAAACTGTGATAACTTATGTGATTGTATTATTTGTTAGTATGGGATAACAAATGTATTAAATATTATCGCAATATAGTTGTTATGGATTCTCTTGAGCAATCTGATTCGCCTAGTGCCGCGCCCCGATGATTCCGCTATCGGTTGGGGTGTGACAGATTGGTATCAGAGCCATAACTATAGGGAATTAGGCAAGACTCGACCTAGTCCGGGTCGACGTCTTAGAAATTGACCTAGTCTATAGTCTAAGTACCAACAGGCCAACTCGTACGAACCCAGTAGGGTTTGTATCGGGCCTACTGGATACTCTCGATCGAAATTGCTAAAAGCTACAACTTTGTGTGAACACCGCTTACTACAGCTTCACCCGAAGAAGCCTTTCCTAAGGCTGGAATACTACTTAGCCTTTCCTAAGGCTGACACAATACACATGTTTTCGAAAATACTCGCATAACAAAATTGAATGATCCAGTCGAGATCAGGTGTGAAAACCAAGAACTCTCGATGAGATCGCTCACTCAGCGCATTTTTCTAGCACGAGAACCTTCCATCGAGTTAGGAGTCACATCCACATCTCGACGAAAGTCTCCATTTCGAAATCTAGTGGAACTCACGAATTTATTCGAAGAGCATAACCACAATTAGGAATAGAGTTGTTAAGTCAGGGGTGAAACCCGTACCTTAATAAGCCGTTCCACTCTCTATAAACTGGTTTACAAAAGCTCTCACCAAGGACTTGATTAACACGATAACTCGAGCCACGCGATGACTAGGAAGACAAATGCCATGAGCTGCATCCCAGTGGAAGCATGAAGTTTTCTAGGTCAACGCGCATGCACGAACTTGTCGAATACAGTTGGGTTACCTTGGGTAGTCAACGCCTAAACACCCAAGGCACTCTATCATACGACCCGCCGATTTTACAAATGATTGGAACTTATTTATGTTTTGAAACTTTACGCCTTATCAATTCCTCGAATTAACGATTTTCACTCCCTTCTTTTATGAACGCACAACTCGCACAGCCATCGCAATCTAAAACGAAACCCGAATGTTCGCAACAAAACTAATGCCTAATCTATCGCCTTCGCTCTCGCTTTCTCACTTCTAAATCGACCTGTATGTGTATGAATACAAATTACAATTATATAAATACATATAAATACGTATAAACAACAAGTCATTGTGTGAGAACTTAGGAATTTCGTGTCTCCTATGTGACTCCTATGTGATTCGCATTACTACTATACTATCGCACCAAGTTTTGAACGCGCTCAATCGCATCGCAAAACTCAAAAATCATTATTATCGAATCTCATTCCAAGTCTCTTTCTGTCTAGATGCCTTCCAACAACTCTACTTCGAGAATGTTAGCA
This sequence comes from Helianthus tuberosus, assembly GCA_030545235.1. Classification (NCBI taxonomy): domain Eukaryota; kingdom Viridiplantae; phylum Streptophyta; class Magnoliopsida; order Asterales; family Asteraceae; genus Helianthus; species Helianthus tuberosus. Next base: position 192,490,888 of record CM060365.1, read on the forward strand.
AAGAGACAAGCCAAACGAAGGGGCGAAAAGAGGATTGCTTCACTTGTGACCAGGGAAGTGGTCAAAGTCATCCCTCAGATTGCCACACGAGTGCACTCTCTTATCAACTCTCGAACTTCGGAAGACGTTAAGACAGAAGAGCCGCAATCTACATTTCTCTACAAACACTTCAAAGCCTGTGATCCGATGGTCTTCATGGGTGAAGGAGGTGTTTCTCAACTACTCCAGTGGTTCGACTCTATCGACGTTACCCTTCGTCAAAGTGGGTGTCCCGATAGTTTACGTACCACTTGCGCAACTGGAGTATTTCAATCGCGAGCACTCGACTGGTGGACCGCCGAACGTAACAAACGTGGGATCTCCGTAGCTTACGCTCTCTCTTGGGATGAGCTGAAAGAGCTTATGAAGAAAGAGTACTGCCCTCCCCACGAAGTCCAGAAGTTAGAAAACGAATTTTGGGAAATCAAGCAAACCGAAGGTGACAATGCTGGCTACACCGCAAGGTTCAAGCAGCTTAGCGTAATCTGCCCAAGTCAAGTCAACACTTCAGGAAAAGCCATTCCTAAGTACATTCGTAGCTTTCCTAAGTGTGTGGGTGATTTTGTCGAAGCTGCAAGACCTGCTACTATCGAAGAAACATACCGATTGGCCGCAGAAATCAACAACAAACGACTCATGGAAGGGTTTTTCTCAAAGAATCCTGTCAAGCAAGCTTATCAAGCAATCACCATTAATTCTTCAGGCGAACCTGCTAACAATTCTCCTGACGAATCTGCCGACGATTCTTCTGACGAATCTGCCGACGGTTCTTCTGACGAATCTGCTGATGAATCTTCTGACAAATCTGCTGACGGATCTTCCGACAACTCGGCCAAAGATTCTGCAAGTGAGTCCTCAGACGAATCCTCCAACGACGACACCTCATCGCAAGACACCGACAAACCCAGCCGCAAACGAAAGATTTCAAGCCCGAGCTCATCAACAACCGAACTGCTGCAACCGAAACCTCTTCAAGCAGTTCCGGTGTTTCCAAAACGAGCTTACACTGGAGCTCATCCTTAGTGTTACTCATGTACCTATCACCATCCAATTGGGGCTGACTGTCGCTATTGCAATAACTGCAACCGTTACGGTCACTTCACCCGCAACTGCCGCATCGAACCGCGAACTTGAGTACAACAACAACAGCCCCAGCAAAAGTCTTCAGCATCAAACATCTAGCAAGCGTAGGATAAAGTTGTAATGATACGATTTCCGACGTTAAATTCTAATTTTTGAACCTACCCTATTACTCAGTGTTGCCACTATGTGTAACGTTAACTCTCGCTTTCCTCTCTCTTCCACTCTCTAATCATCGCACTTAGACTAGATTAACACGCATACTATATACTATATCACGAACTAATGTGTTTTACCCTCACTACACTCTTAGAACAAGGTACGATAAACGTGCAAGGAACGATTAATCACGGGTGCACACGGGATTATTTGGGTCAGTGCACGGAGATCGTAGTGAACTCTAAGGTGCCATAAGCGTTTCAACAAAGTATGACACCGAAACACAAGATTTAAGTAATAGGGGTAAAGCAAGGTGTGCTTTACCATACTACCGAAGTTTCGTGCAGAAAGTGCCATGTGGAGTTGAACGTTGTTAGACCTATTATACTATTGTGATTATTTTCAACACACTACACTCAATCGCAAGGCGTAACAACTAAATCGCATCATCGCGAGACCTGTCGTAAGTCTGCAAACGCAGTGCAATAGCCTCATCGAGGGACTCTGGGGAGTCTACCTCGCAGGGCAATTATATCGACGCAAGACTGGTCGTAAGTCTGTCGCGATCAATCTCATCGAGTACATAAACGCTCACGATATTGTTGAGTGAGGACCTATTCTACCCTCCTCGATAGCCGTGATGCATCGCAACGTAACGTAAAGCTTATTCGAAACAAAGCTCGGCTAATCACAATCGCGTAATATGTGTATCTCGCTACCTCTATCGATTATTTCGAGGATCACTACCGTTTATTATGGGAATCGCTATATCGCTCGTTGTGTGACACTCTACCGCTATCGCTATCGTCTACCGCTATCTGTGATATTTGTGTTAAGTTAGCACACATGACCTCGCTTCACGAAATAAAGCTCATATGGTTAAAGCAGGACGGTTTAATCATATCAGCGGGCTTTCGTGGAAAAAGGCCATGTGGGGTCTGATGTTAGTTAAACTCTGTGGTGATAATCAATCAAATCGAACCGCATAAATCACGCAAACCTCCATCGCTTGCAACTCAACAACTGCCGCTTATCGTATTTCAATTATCATCGCCGTCGTTACTAGTGCTGTGTCTATGTTATTCGCTTAATCGCCTAATCGCTTATCGCCTATCGTGTATAGTCTACCGCTCATTCGCGTATTGCGTACCGCTTATCGCTTGCTTGGTGTTCATTACAGTCTGTGTAGTATTAGTACGCATGACATCACTTCACGAGGCAAAGCTAACTTGGTTAAACGTGGTGTTTCACCATGCTAGCTGGCTCTCGTGGAAACATGCCATGTGGGTTTAATGTGGAATCTAATCAATATCGCGCTGTTCGCTTATCGTTTATCGCTCGACGCCTACCCAGACACGACGCATAAGTGTTCTGTGTCATCAGACTACTCGCGCACGTTGTTACACTACGTTCGCAATTCAACTCGCCGGTTTAACCTGTTCGATTCTATCCTATACTCGGTCCAACTTCCTATCGATTGGGCCGAGTAAGCGCAAATTTTATCCGTGTCATATCGGCACACCTGACACCGCCTCATGAAACAGAAGTAATATGGGCAAAGCATGGTGGATACGCCGCTGGTACTTCCTATATATAAGTGTTTTAAACATATTAACAAACTTTCATGGGAAAGTGCCAAGTGGGGCTCGGTGATTAACTACCTTTTGTACTATTAAAACTTATTTTTATATAAAAATTTGATTTAAAACCGGTGGACAAGTGAAATTTTCTCACGACGTGGAGATAACATCGAATCAGCTTAACTCCATGTCCAAGAAAAGTTTCATAAGTCCAGTTTTCCTTAAAGCTTTTACAAAATCCAAACGAAATCCTTCTTAGGAAAATTGGCTCGACATCGAGTTCAGCAGAACCCATGTCATAGGAGAGTTTTCGTACCCCAATTTTCATCTTCGAATTCCTTAAAATGTTTAAAACCTAAACTTCCTTGCAACGTTGGTTAACATAGACTCGGTTGGCCAAACGTTAAAAGGAAATTTTTTCGAGATTTCCATCCAAAATTTCCTTTTGGATATCTAAAAATGAACGCTTCTTGCAACATTGGTTAATGATCGACTCAGTCAATTCTACGTCATACAAAACCTTTTCAAGTTCTTTAAGATTTCAATCGCATCGAACTAACAAATTCTTTGCAACACGAGGTACTTTGGAACGCCAACTTGTGGGATATTAATTTTGTCCTTACGTCGCCTACTCGCTGTATCGCTACTCATGCAAGGTCAACTCTCAGAAGTCTACCTGTTGGATTAATTTCGGGACGAAATTTCCTAAAGCAGGGGAGACTGTAACAACCCGCACTTTCGTGCGTTGTTACTACTCGACGTACTCGTTACGCCTAGCACCAGAGATTCGGATCATAATGTAACTATATCGCATACATCGCTATTCGAAGGATAAATCGCATATTTTCGCAATACATTATCACTACATCATATCACAAACACTAACACTCACGATGACATTGAGTGAGGACCAATTCTACCCTCCTCGGTGGCCGTGATGTGTCGAAACGCATACAATTAACGCTAACAAAGACTCCCGGGCGAGTGCTATAGCTCTAGTCCTCGTGACGATGATGACAATACGAGTGAATGGTACCCCGACAGTCATTGTGGCACAACACACAATAACGTTCACGATGACATCGAGAAAGGACCTATACTACCCTCCTTGATGGCTGTGAAACGTCGCTAATAATCGCATACTCAAAACGAAAACGGATTGTTATATCGAAACTTTGGAATATGGATACGTAAATATGACCCCTAGTGATATATATACAAATATAATAACAATATAAACTAACCATAGAAAGCGCGTACTCCAAAAACTATCGCAACGCTCAAAAACGAAGAAATCCCCCGCGCCGGAGTGGCCATCTGGATGGACAGCCTCATCCGAACGGATGGCCATCCGACCCAACATTCCCATTTCTCCTTTTTGCCTATAAATAGCATGTCACACCACTGTTCAAGTGATGTGACAGCTCCCACTCGACCAAACACGCTTCAGGACCCTTTTCTCTCGATTCCTCGCGGTTCCGGTAAGATTTCAACCTAAAACTTGTACTTCTATGATCTACACTCAATTCTACATCATTTTGTCTTTCAAAACTCAATTTCTAACCGTGAAATCTACTGATTTGAGGTGTTTTAAGGTGATGTCACCAAGAGTTCATATGAACTTCAAAGTGTGACCTCATCCCACCATAAACGACTCAGATCTGGACGATTTCCTGTGTTTTTACAACAATCTCACCTAAAGATCTATGTATCTAATCAAGAACTAAACGATTTCGGGATTAAACATGAGAAACCGTCAAGAATGGCCAGATCTGATGGAACGGGGTGGTTCCCGGCCGTTAGAACGGGTCGAAACTGATGAAATATCATTGTTTAAAACGATATCGTAACATCTCAGTGAAACCACACGTATTTCTTCCGAAAACACTCGAAAACAGTTGATCGGGACGCTAAAACAGACGTGTTATCCGACCAGACAACATGTCATCCGAACGGACCACATGCCATCCGATCGGATAGCATGTCATCCGATCGGATAGTCATTAAGCAAACCTCACCTCAAACGAGTGACCATCCGACCGGATTGCCATCCGATCGGATAGTCACTAAACAAACAATCATCCAAACGAATGGCCCTCCGGCCGGATTGCCATCCGACCGGATAGCCATTGAACCTTATCATTTCAAACGAATGGCCATCCGGCCGGATTGCCATCCGACCGGATAGCCACTGACAATTGCCTCCTTCAAACGAATGGCCATCCGGCCGAATTGCCATCCGATCGGATAGCCACTGGCCAATGACTTCTTCTAACAAGTGACCATCCGACCGGATTGCCATCCGACCGGATGGCCACTAGTCACCTGTTTCGTTCGTCACCGTTTAACGCACTCTCAATCGATCAGGCTAACTCAGACGCGTTCTCAATCAACCAATCAAGTGGTGCTTAATTGCTAAATAAGCACTGTGAGTATACTTGGACCCTTTTTAATCGCATTTTGGGTGTAACATACGTTTCTAACAAATCAAACTATTTAAACGAATTATTCAATCATTCGAATTATCACTTGCGAATAACTGTTATGCATAGATATACGTGATGCTAGTTGCATATGTGCTAGGGTTATACTCGCGACGTCCCACCACGACTAGTATAGTACTATTGCGCCCGACGGGGTCTAGTTTTCCATCGCATATTCGAGCATCGAGGACTTAGTTGGTAGTATCAGCTTTGTGAGTATATATGTCGTGTGTTACGTTTATGCATGTGGAAATTCGCTACACTTTTATCCATTACGCTATACATATCAAACCTGTATACTCGCCAATACTTTTGTATTGACAAATATTTTAACGTATGTTGCAGGTTAGATCGCAGGCTATATCAAATCAAGCTAGGAAGTCTAGAAACTCAACTAAAATCTAGGTTGTCGGATTTGTATTGTTCGAGAGGACAAGAAAACTGTGATAACTTATGTGATTGTATTATTTGTTAGTATGGGATAACGAATGTATTAAATATTATCGCAATATAGTTGTTATGGATTCTCTTGAGCAATCTGATTCGCCTAGTGCCGCACCCCGATGATTCCGCCATCGGTTGGGGTGTGACACCTAACAACCGGTTATCACATGCAACCCCAGGTAAAGTCCTTAAATTTCTTTTATAGAAATTCCGACTTTTGCATCTAATGAGTAGATTTTCACATCTCTACTCCTCTTAATGGTCATTGTATCACGATCATTTCTTTCATTATAGCGAACACTCATTGCTTCATTTCTTGAAAATTTATATGTTACGAATGCGTCGTTTGCTACGCATGTGGTTTCGTTTCGAATAAGCGTTTCATCGAAGTTCAAATATTATATCGCTAAATCTAATTACTGATTTGTGATTCGAATGATCTGCATTATTGTAATTGTTGGCTCCTTTGTTATCAAGTCAACACATTTTCTTGATATTTCTTTTCTTTTCAAGTTACATACATGGTTTTTTCGTTGTGTCCATGCCAAAAGTTTTTCTTGTCGATACATGTATTTATTGCCAGATTACACCGAAACTCAGTTCAATTGTTTGAACTTGTCCATTACACGTATTCAATCCAAGACACCATATGATGTATTGAACACATCATATTCAACTTCGTTTTAACATGCGTTTCATTTGTTTTGAGTCGTAGTAGATTTGTTTGGTCTACGACTCCATTAAGTCGTTTGTTGATTTCGACACCTTGTGGTGGTGTTTTCACTAATTTGAAGCTTGCGCTAATCTCGTTTACGCATCTCATGCACGGATTTAATTATTTATTTATTGATTTGCTTTAAATCCGCTTTGATTTATCATATCACAGCAGTCTTAACACAATCATGTGATAAGACAATGGTACACAAAATCCATTTCATATTCCAGTGTACCTCCTAACGGTCCTTTCAACATCGATCGAATGTTTTGCGATATTCATTGCTTCTCCGTCTTCGATCGAAAACATTATTTCTTTGATGTTCCAGTTTCAATTGAAAATCCTATGATGTCATTTGAAACAAACTTTCAGATTCACTTTATTGCGCTTTCATTTGATTTCAAACATGGTGAAGTTGTTTGATCACCGCTATTATTGAATTATTTAAATCACTACGACACCTTGTGGTGTCGGTATAAACTTGTAGCTTGGGCTAATCACGATCGAGTGTTTCATGCAAAACAACAAGTGATACTTGTTCGATCACCACTATATTTGAATTGTTTCATTCACTACGACACCTTGTGGCGTCGGTATAACTTGCAGCTTGTGCTGAGCACGATCCAGTATTTCGTGTAAACTATTACATTTGAGCTTGTTGATTCTAAGTTCATCTAGTGGATGTTATTGCTTCTAGAACTTATTTACATATTGTGAACGTTCATATGGAATTCAATTGGTTGAAGTTCCTGTTCTTTGTTGGACCCCTGTTAACGTAGTCACACTAGTGACTGTATCTATACGTCTTGTTTCCTTTGACATCAATTTCTGAAACACATTTCTTTTAAATCGTTGGGTCTTATTGTGGAGGAATGTCCTTGAATTCACAAGATTCGAATAAGTCCTGATTCGATTTCATGTTCATTCACCTTGGTAATATTCGTATTTACCTACACATAACGTAACTCTAAGGAGTTAACGTAGTCTAAATTTCGAGGACGGAATTTCATTAACAGGGGGAGAATGTGACAACCGGTGACTTACGGCTCCTAATTACGTGATTAACAGACGATTAACGCGACAATAAAATGTGTTTACGACGCAAATTAACTTAATTAGGCCTCAGTAAGCTTAGAAACGCCTATTTGGTTCTATAGTACGCGTATGACGATCTGCGGATAGATTGCGAAACAATAACGAAACTCACCGAGTCAACTCGGTCAAACTCAGTGAGTCAACTCGGTCAACTCGGTTGACTCGGTCAACATAGTCAACTTTTCGGCGTTCGACACGAAGAATGGTAAAGTTAACGACAAATTAATTTGAAATTATATAGTTTTACTTATTTATTGAAAACGAGCTCGACCCGACTAACGGTTTTACATTTAGTGATTTGTTTTTCATACTTGGCATTTTGATATAATTCACGTAAACTTTATATATAACATGTGTTGAATGGTTGAATCTTGATAAAAATAACGACAACTTGTGTTGTCGGGGCGTCCAAAAACAGAAGAAACTCTGCCCGTTTTTCGAGAAAACCCGAAAACAAAATGTGTTTTTAGTGTAAAACGAGAACCATCTAAGTCCAACGACTTTTATGAAAACAAACACAAAGAGTATTACTTTCAACGACACTTTACAACTTTCGAAAGCAACGACTATTCGGAAATTATTTAAAACAAATAAATATAGTTATTATATTTATTTTAAAACTTGGAAATTCTACAAACCTTTTATAAAAATCAATATAATTACTTATATTGTTTAAAACGAAGATAAACCGAATTCGTTATTACAAATAAATATGGTTTGTATATTTATTTCGGACATCAAACAAGACGACGGTTCTTTTGTAAACTTAAATATAGTTTATATATTATTTCAAATACCAAACGACACGAATTCATTTTATAAAATAAATATAGTTTTTATATTTATTCCATAGATTAAATGGTATGAATTCTTTTTTACAAAAATAAGTATATTTTATATATTTATATCTAGTAGCTAACAATAACGAACTCTTTTATAAAAATAAACATAGTTTTATATTTATTTCAAACATCAAGCGACTCGTATTCATCTATAAAAATAAATATAATTATATATTTATTTTCAAACACAACACCTCGAGGATTCTCTAATAAAATAAATATAACTTTTTATATTTGTTTCAAAACGCCTAAACGGCACACGATAAATCATATATTTCGCGTACGGGTTTACTACATGATATTTTCATACAAATATTTGTTACATACACTACGACTTCTCGGGACGACAAGCGATCTTAACGATATATTTATATATTTTGATATAAATATTTATTATTTTTAAATATCTCGAGGATCAAGTCTTTTCAAGACTTATTAGTTTTTATCGACGATAAACGATACTTATCAAATATGACTTAATCATTTCCGATAATTTAACTATTTACCGTTGAATCATTCGAGTAACGATTCGGTAGAGCTTGGTGACACGTAGTTTAGCTACTGCGCTTATTTAGAAACTTATAAGATATTCCGTGTTAGGAATATTGTAGAATGCACGCTAGCAAGTCACGTCTTGGAAACGACATCACGAGGTCGTATTTAGCAAGCTTTGCACATGGAAATCCAGGTGAGTTCATAACCCCACCTTTTTACGGTTTTACATTTTTATAATTGTTTTCGGGGTGGAAAGACATGCAAGTTTTGCAAAAGTTAACAATTTCTCGATAAACGAAAACTCATTTCTAAACCATGTTACGAATGGATTTCAAGGAACTCAAATGGTTTAAGAAACAATTTATACTGAATATACCGGTTTTACAAAACAAATACGTATTATCGAAATGTGAATGATTTTCGTGATTAGGGATGGGATCGTCCTAGTTATAATAATGGGACTGGGTTAGTTTGCTTTTGAAGAACGGGACACCCAGTGAGTTCATATCCCCCTTTTCTCTTAACTGTATTTAGTTTTATAACTCTCAGGGGTGGAATACATGTTACGGATGTTTAAACGGTATGAAATGAACTATTAAATCATATGAGCATAGACTAAATTTGAAATGCCATTAACTCTTAATTAGGGACGAAGGTTAGATCTAACGGGTATGGCTGAGCCCCACTCATGGTCCTTATGTGACCACTTGAGTGCTTCGGTGTCCCAGTCGAGGTGAATCGACATCAGTCGAGGTGAATCGACATCAGTCGAGGTGAATCGACAATAGTCGAGGTGAATTGACATAGTCAATGTGAATTGACATAGTCGAAGGGGAATTCGACATAGTCGAGGGAAATCGATAAGGGTATAAGCCTACTCATTTTGAGTGCTCCCTATGTCCTCACATGCTTTAATGTCCTTGCTAAACTTTAATTGATCTGTTCATATTCTCTTACAAACATACATACATACATACATATTTTAAATGATATTACAAAGATTATTTGGAGCTCACAGTGTTTATATATCAGGCCGAGAAAAATGATTTTTATGTATTTACACGGCAACTTTAAAACCGGTTATCAAAAAGATTTGTTTTAAATCTTTTTCAAAACAAACTATGAACTTGCTCAACTTTATGTTGATTTTTCGCATGTTTCTTTCTCAAAGTTATGGCACGGTTGGAATAGGAGAACCATTGGAGATTCGAGTACTTAGTGGGATTTCATTTTCTAGAAGTCTTAGCTTATTTGCTTCCGCTGTGCAATGAAGATACCGGTCCAGTCACGCCAGCTCTGATATTTCGGGGTGTGACAGTATAAATCCTTGTGTCCAACATTCATTTCATTCATACATTGTTCATACATTTGTTCATCTTACCAAGCATCACACCTTACAAAATCGGATTTGGTTGCATTATCCTTGTGTGATTTTTGACCAAAACACTTGCATTGTTGTACCATGTGATTACGAGTAGATTGATTTTCAGTTGGTATATTGGTGGAATGAAAGCAAGTCCAGGTTATGCTTCAAGCTGTCTCGGTCCCTTTGGAGGCGGATAGGTGGCTTTGGGAGGTCTGAAAAACAGAATTGATAAATTTAGGGAAAATGGGGTTGAAAGATGATAACCCAACAGTTGAGGATCTCATTCTACAGCTTCGATAAATTCAAGGGTATTCTGAAATAATGCTTCCTAGATTATTGAAGACCGACAAATGTCCAAAGAAGCATCACTGTGGACATTTGTCGGTCTTTGTCGGTCTTCAAAAATCAAAGACATATATTTTAGAACACCATTGAATTTATCGGAGCTGTCGAATGATATCCTCCACTGTTGGGTTATCATCTTTCAAACCCATTTTCCCTAAATTTTTTTATTATGTTTTTCAACAGGGATGTAATGCAATGATTCCTCTCAATTTAATAGACGGACACTTGCTTCCTCTCAAAGGGTTATGGAGTGGTTATAACAGCTGATCACGCTAAGGACTATTATAACTAACCACTGCTCCTTATAAAGACTGATGGACATAAAGACTGATGAGACCTATCCACTGTTGAAGACAAAGCCATGTTAAAGACAAGCACTTATGTACCTAAGGCCTGATCAACCGAAGGAAAACCACTGCTCAGTAACAGCAGTGGTTCAGCATCTACAGCGGATTCAACATCAGTATTTATGTAACAGTTTTTAGTGTATCAGTGTTTAGTTATATACAATCTCTCGAGACAAACCCTAGAGTTTATGTATATACAATCTCCCCACGTTGATTCGATTAATGGTATGTTGATTCGATTAATGTTATGTTATGTAATTGCTACAGTTTGAATATTATTGTTATTATATTATCATCTGTTGATCATGGTCTGTTAAAGCACTGTTGTTAAACATTCTCTGTTGAACTGCATCATCTGTTAGTCGATAGCAGAGGTTCTCTTTGGCAGACCTTTGCTTGAAGGAGATCTGGGTGTTTATCAGCAGATGTTCATCATGATGCGTGTGTAAACAGATGTTTGAAATCCTCTGTTGAACTGCATCATCTGTTAAGGCACAACAGATGTTAGCAATCTATACTGTGGAATGATCAGCAGATGTTATGTTTGGCAGACCTTTGTTTCAACAGCAGATGTCAAAATGTTTAATGATTGTATCATCTGTTAAGTAACAGCAGATGTTAGCTTTATGATGCTTTTGTATTCATATTTAGTCAGCAGCAGAGGTTGTGTTTATCAGCAGAGGTTATTTGCTATAACAGTCTTTGTGTTTATCAGCAGAGGTTGTTTGGAACAACAGACTTTGCTTGAACAGATTTTCTATTTGACAGAGCTTTATATAAATAGAGGTTGAGTGCATAAATTTGTTTGTAGTCAGAGGTTAATTCAAGTGAAGTTATGACAATGATCACCCAAAAATTTGTTGAAGCCTTTTAAGTGTCGATGACTGCCCATAAATTTGTTGAAGCCTTTTAAGAAAAGCGTTTTAAGTGTCGATGGCTGTCCATAAATTTGTTGAAGCCTTTTAAGTATCCATGACTGCCCATAAATTTACAGAGTATAATTGAAGTTGTAAAGTATCATGAAGAGCCAATTAAAATATATGGAGAATGTACAACAAAGGTTTAAGTTAATATAAATAACAAGATAAGCATACATGATTATAATTTAAATATTCGTAAGTCGTATGTTTTCAAAATATAGAAGTTTGATACATCACCATCCCATAATTTATCTCAAATGAGATAATACCAACAACCACAACTATCTGTAGACTTTCTTTATGATCAGCTTGGCTTTTTCTTCAGAGTAGACAAATTTGCATCTCATATTTCTGTAGATACCATTGGGCTTCGTGAACTTCTTGGTGAATTGACAATCCGCGTATCTAAATCCCTTGCCATGCTTCTCCCGTCGAAAGTCAATTACAGTGTCAACTCTATTCAGATTTTCAACTGTCATCTTCAATGTTCTATGAATCCTTGATAAAGACGCTACTTTCACATTCAGACGCTTAAAAATAAATATAAAATATCAATAATTAATAAGAAATACATAATGTATTTAAGTAAAGTAACAAAAAAACAGCTTAATTGTAACAAACATTTAACATCCAAAGAATGAGGAATAATATATTAACAGAATAAACTTACAAAATGTTTGCTGCAGTACCATACGATTTGTAAGGGGTATACATCAGGATCAGCTTCATAATCTGAGACAGCGGCATCAAAATTTGCGTCGTCGATATCATCGGATGATTCATTCGATACAACATAATCACTATCAGAATCTGTGTCATTGGATTCTTCAACATCCGACTGGTGATGCAGATCCTCGGTAATTGGAGCAACTTCTAAATTGGGTGAGGAAGTATCGTCTATCGGACTGTCATTGGATTTGGGTGCAACAATCTCACATCCATTCAAATCAAAGGCAGTAAGCAGAAAGATGTAATCCGCTACGTATCTTAAAACAAGTACAATTCCTGTTTGCATACCCATGTAGTGTACAACCTTTTCCCATCCATCGGTTATAAAGTAACAATTCCGAAGAGGATCACGTTGAAGTAGTACATCAAAAGAGTCCCACTGATTCACATAGATCTTAAATATCTCTTTAAGTTTACCAACTCCAATGCTGACGTTGACTAACTCCTTGGGTATTAGCTGAACAAAAAGATATAAAATTATGAAATCAACAAAGGTACAGTAAAATTAACAACTATATCACTAATTACTATAGTAACATTTAAGTATTGGATTAAAATACCAAAACTTACCAACACGTCCTTACAAACATCAGTAAAACTATGGGAGAATGAATCCATACATCCAAACTTCCTCTCAAATGATATTGATGTGAACATAGAAATCATTGGGAGTTTTGTTGGATAGTGATGAACTTTTTCAAAAGGTGTCAGCAGATATGTATATGGTGCAGTTTTTTTAAATACCAACATACATCTTTCTTTCAATGAAAGGTCAGAGACAACTGAGGACCATCCTTCTTTTAGAGCAAAAGTTCCATTGTGTTTTGAGAATCGGTAATCCCATCTCATACCGTTTACACACTCTATAACGCCAACGTTACCAGGAACTTCTTTGAGTAAATGATTGTTTGCAAAGTTTTGTGGTATTATCTGTTGAGTTCAAGTATTTAAGTATTGGCAAGTGTTATATGTGAATTAATTGTTAACAATAAAACTGTAGAAAATGGAGGAACTGTCAACCTGGCAACGTCTGTTGGGTATAATGGAGGAACTGTTGTTAGGAAATGTTTGTTGGAAAGCAATACAACTTTTTGAAAGCATTTGATACTTGCTCTGCATTAAGCCTATCCTGAGAACACATGTTGTTAATAACATTATTCTCTTGACATCTGTTTACTAACCTTTGTAATTTCTGTTGACTGACCTTTTTAACAATGGTTGACTAACATCTGATAGTTACTATCTATCCATCTGGGAAGCTCTGTTGGAGATAATGGATGACAGTTCTTAGTAAAGTCTGTTGGAAAGCAACAGAAGTTTTTAACAGTTAATAGACAACAGTGATTTGCTATCAACATAATGGAATTGCTGTTGAATAAATCTATTGATCATTAATTTATATCATTTTTGTAAGTCTGCACTAATTATTTTTTACTCTCTATCAATATGTGTTATGCATGGTTTTCTAAGAAACGACCCGTGTTTGCACACGGGTCTTACCGCTAGTACTATATAATAAAAGAAACCAATAGGGGACACATGTCATTCATTGGAACTATCTATTTTTTAGTTTTCTCATCTCTATCTCCTACTTAGTTATAATTAATATTAATTAAAAGATAATTATAAAATAAATCTAATATAAATTTAAACAATTCGTATAGGAGATAATATAATCTTTTGAAATATTATTAGATTTCAAAATTATTTATCTTGAAATTAACAAAATACATACACTAAATATAAATTCATATAATGTAAAGAGTTAAATGTTATTTTAGTTCCTGTGGTTTGGGTCATTTTGTCAGTTTAATACAAAGGTTTTATAATACACATGGTTTATAAAGATATAACAAGATATAACTTTTTATTGATTGGTATATAAAATTATATGTGCTCAACCCATACAGTACATGAGGTTCTTAATTTTTTTCATTATTTAATATATAAAATTAAATTTACTCAACCCATACAATACACGGAGTTCTTAAATATATCTTTTCTTATTATTTAATATATAAAATTACATTTATTCAACCCATGTAATAAACGAGATTTTTAAAGATATTTATTGTTTTATTATTTGGTATATAAAATTACATTTATTCAACACGTGTAATAAACGAGGTTTTTAAAGATATATTTTTTTATTATTTGGTATATAAAATTACATTTATTCAACCCGTGTATTACACGGGGTTCTAACCTAGTATAATTAAAAGGAGACCTAATCGGTAAATGACAAAGGTCAGTTAAAGACCCAAAATAATAAAATAAACCTTTTGATTACGAGTGGCAATGGGAAACCAAAGGCTGAACAGAAGGCAGCGCTAGTCGTTCCTGCTGAAAATCGAAATCGTCCCTGGTAAAATCGTCGTTGTTGACCGGCGTTGACCGGGGTGCTATTGTGATTTGTGAGTTTTCTTGTCCTTTGATTTCTTGTTTGGTGTTATAGTTTACGTAGAATTCTACTTTGTATATTTATTAGGGTCTAAAAGTTAAGACTTTAAATGTTTATGTAGAATTCTACGTATTTTATTTATTATCGTTTTTTATTATTGTATGATTCCATAGTAATTTTTTATTATTGTATGATTCCACGGTAAAAAAAAATTGGGATACCCTTAACTTAATGGGCTAGCTTCGCCGCTGCAACGTAATATGACTTTTATTGAATTTTGTAGCAATAGAGTTGTTCTAAATTATCACAGAACTAAGATGGTTTCAGTCCGTTTGTTTCAAGATTTATAAAATTAATTCATTTAAAAGCAATGATGAATTAATTAGTTTTGCTTGTTCGAATTGAACCCTATCAGAGGAACAGATAATTAAAGCCAAAACTGGATCAGAGCAGTGGATCCAAAATAAGCAGATGTTATGTATACAAGTCTCTCCCCTTGAAAGTGGTTTCAACATCTGATGACCTCCAATCCACTGATCTTTACAACTACTGACCTACAACTACTGATCAAGTCAAAGACTGATGAAGACTAAAGCTCTGCTGATCAATCTACTGCTATGGGTCAAGCACTGCTGAATATATCAAGTACTGCTGGGTTCACAACAGTGGAAGGATAAAGCAATAGTTTAGTTTGTTTTTATGTAATGTATTGTAAACAGTAGATAGTATAGCAGTGTTTGTATCAGATCAGTTGTTAGAGTTTGTTAGGAGGTTAGATGTCACTTTCATGGTGACGTCAGCAAAGATGCCACAGTGGTTTGGGCGTGCCTATAAATAGAACAGTACCATGTACTGTTCTATCAGCTCTTCACCACTTTTCTACCTATACGAACAATCACTGTAAGCTCAGGCTGAGGGGGAGTTTGTTACATGTATGCATTGTAATCATAGTTGAAATAAATTCAATCATTTGGTTCTTTGTGAAAATGTGTGTTAAAAGCAATTCTCCTGTTTGATTGTGTGCAAAGTTTGTTTCCATTTATATTCCGCTGCACTACTTGTTCATCTTTCATCTTAATTCAAACATAAAACACAATCAATCCAAACTCAGATCCTAACAATTGGTATCAGAGCTCGGACAGTCAAATTTGATTTAACAATCATTTTGACATAAATAGTTCAACTCATAATTGTTGATACTGATAGTTGTTCGTTTTGTTGAAAAACAGAGCAATGTTTAATCACCATCAAAGTTGATTAATCAGTGTCTGTAAAACAACCAGGATGACGTCACAATCACAAGATGATAAAAATAACATCGGATCACTTTTCAAACCACCCATGCTTAAGCGTAATGAATACAACATCTGGGAGAGAAGGATGGGTCACATCCTTGCTCAACAGAATACCGGATGTTGGAGATCTGTTGTTTTTGGACCACATGTTCCCATGGTGCCAAGTGCTGAGGATACAAAGAAGTTCGAACCTAAAAAACCTGAAAACTATACTGAAATTGATTTTCAAAAGTTCGAACTCGATGCCAAAACATTTAGCATCATTGCATCTGCATTACCTAATGAAATTTATGCTGGGCTGTTACATTGTAACAGTGCTAAGGAATTATGGGATGCACTTAAGGAACAGTTTGGGGGAACTGAAGAAGTTATTGAAAATAATAGGGAAATTCTGAATCAGCAGTATGAAACCTTTTGTCACATTAAGGGTGAATCATTGACTCAACAGTTTGAGTGATTCAATTGTCTCATTAGTGAGCTAAGACTTGTTAAAGTAACATTTGCTAATTCTACACAAAATAGCAGGTTTCTTAGATCACTGCCTGAAAAATGGGATACAATTGCTTTTGTAACTAGGAATTCTGCTGAGTTCAAAGATCTGACCCTGACCCAACTTCATGGTAGACTCCTGACCTATGAAAGGGAGTTAAACTAGAAAAAGAAGTTGCAAGAGTCTGGTAAAGTTGCTGATGATTATTCATTTGGCAGCACAACTCTTTTTGGTCAGGAAGAATCTGGTAGCAGTAGTAAGGATCAGAGTTATGATCATTTTATTGACATAACTGCTGGTGGAAACTTTAATAACTCTGATTCTCACTCTGTAAATTATGCTTTTACTGCAAATAGTGAAAACCAGATGTCAGATAACTTGTGCTTTGAACTCAATGACTTACAACACTTTGATCCAACTGACCTTGAAGAAATGGACATTTTGCATCAATTGGCATTGCTTAGTGTAAGAATAAGCAAATTTTACAAAAGGACAGGGAGAAAATTCCCAGGGTTAAATGGGAATTTAAAAGTGGGGTTGGATAAATCTAAGATTAAGTGCTATAAGTGCAATAGGCTATGACACTTTGCTAGGGAATGTAGGAATCAAACTACTGGTCCAATTGTTACTCATCCCAGCTAAAACCCTAGGCCACAAAATCAAAGCACTGTACACTATTCCCATTATACCCCTGCTGCCCATGTAAACACTGCTCATTATGCAAACCCTGTTCCTGTGCATTATGTTCAAACCACTGTCCCTCAAATTCAGTATGTTCAGGCTCCTGTACCTCAGGTTCAAGTGCAACCAGTTGCACCACAACAAGCTGCACCACCAGCAGTGGTTCAACCAGATCAGCAAAGCTTTTTCAGCCAAGGCTTTGTTGACTGGAGCAGCTTACCTGATGAGCTAGGGGATGAAAACTTTGCACTCTATGCTACTAATGATGCTTCTAATGATGAATTTTGTCTTATGGCATTAGAGTCAATACCATAAGAGCTGGATGCTGAAAAGGGGCAAACAAGTGTTGAACAGTGGATGAAGTTGCTGAAGCAGTGGTTACTGCTGTTGCTGGTGAACAACTGCTGGGAAAAAATTCAGAAACCCTGATTGAACCATTGCTTGACCCCTGGTCCAAAGAAGGTGAGAAAGGAGAGAGAGCTGATGAAGAAAATGATCATCAATGTGATTGTGCCATGATGGCTGCAGCTAAGGTATCATCTCAGGTTCTTGAAAATCTGTGTTCAGACAAATGCATCATAGCATTTGCTAACATTAAAGAGGTGAATGAAAACCTTAGGGATAGAGTGTTGAATGATAAGGTCAAATTTGAAAGGTCTTTAAAAGAACTTAAAAACAAATTCGCTGAAAAGGATAAAGAAATCTGCAGCTTAAAAGAAGAGCAAAGCATAACCAAGAACCAACTCCAAACAATGGTAGAAAAATACCAGGTTTGCAAAAAGGAGTTGGAATCCACCCAAATCACTTGTGAGAAATGGGTTGAATCATGCAAAGGTTATGAGGTCATGCTTGAAAAACAGATCAAAAGCAATGTGAAATTTGGTATTGGCTTTAGAAAACATGATGAAATTGAAAACAATGCTTTAAAAGAATCTGTTCACTCCACTGTTGAAGTTATTCTCACAAACAAGGATGGCCAAGAGGTTAAAATAACTGACAAACTTGGTAACAAAATAACTCTGGAAAGATCTGTGGGGTCCTCAACTTTTGAGGAAATTGAGAAATATCAATTTAAACCCACATGGTCTGATGAGTGTGACATCCTTGAAAACTTCAAACCAATGGATTTCACAACCACTGATGGTGTAAAAGCTCCCAAGGCAAAAGTAATCCCACTCAAAGATATCCCAACAGTGGTTCAAAACTCTGTTGCTAAGGAATCTGAAAAGAGCAAGAAAATGGAAAAAATCAAAAACCTGTTTTGTGATTTCTGTGAAAAGAAAAACCATCTAACAAAAGATTGTTTTCATCTAAAAGCATATGATCTCAACAAAACAAGTGTAATTGAATCTGCTGAGAGCTGCACCATCTGTGGTAAAACAAACCACAAAACTCAAGAATGTGTGTATCTCAAAAACTTTGATGTAAAAAAGAATGAGTACACTGCAAAAACATCCTTAAGTTCATCAACATCATCTGTCAAATTCACCAAAAATCAACCACTGTTTGTGCCAGTCCAAACAGCTGTTACAAAACAGCTAAACCAAACATCTGTCAAAAGAGATGTTCAGGTGACTGATGCACCCCCTGCAAATCAATACAGAAGAGGTAAGGGCCAACCATCATACCAAAGGATCCCACATGTTTATGAGGTTTACAAAAAACCTTCTAAACCAAGAGTGAACAGGTATCCTTTTGGTTATCAGCAGGTGATTGGTCAAGAACCCCAATAGTGGTTAGAGACAAACATTCCCAAAAATGTTCAAACCCCTGAGCTAACCACTGTCCATCCACCTGAACTCATCCCAGACACTGTTGAGACCCCATCCAAAGCCTTATTAGCTTTGGAGACCCTAATGAACTAATCCTTTTACTTCATGTGCAGGGAGCTTCTGCATGCTTAGATAGCCTTTGGTATGTAGATAGTGGAGGCTCCAGGTACATGACAGGATGTAAAGCCCTACTCAAAGATTTCAAAATCCATGGAGGGGGTGATATATCCTTTGGTAATAATAGTAAAGGGAAAGTTCTGGGATCTGGTACAGTACAGTCTGGTAATGTAAAATTTGAAAATGTCAATCTAATAGACAATCTAAAATTCAACCTCCTGAGTGTCTCACAAATGAGTGATAAGGGCTATGGCTCATTCCTCACAAAGGATTGTTGGACCAGAAATGGTTGAAAAGATTGAAGCAATAATAAAAACTGGAAAAACCAAACTTGTTGCTCAAAGAAGTGGCAATGTTTATGTAGTTGATATGTCAAAAGAGAGCCCCAGGACTGATGCCTCTCTGTTCTCAGCTGCCTCAAACAAAGAGACAGAATTATGGCACAGGAGATTGGGGCACACAAATCTCAAGACAATCACTGCTATTTCAAAACAGGGGTTAGTAAGAGGTTTACCTCAAAAACTGTTCACCTGTTCTGAGCATTGTGTTTCCTGCCTAAAAGGAAAACAACATAAAAGCTCATACAAATCAATTGATGAGTCCAAAACAACCAAATGCTTGCAAATGCTTCATATGGATTTGTTTGGCCCAGTAAAAGTCATGAGTCTTAAGAAAAAGAGATATTGTTTGGTTATTGCTGATGACTTTTCTAGGTTTAAATGGACTTACTTTTTACACTCAAAAAATGAGACTGCAGGCATTCTGCAAGACTTTGTGAAACAGGTTGAAAAGCAGTTTGACTTGCCAGTAAAAATCTTCAGAAGTGATAATGGCACAGAGTTCAGAAACAAAGAGTTAGATGATTTTTGTGTGTCAAAAGGAATTGTGAGGCAATACAGCATTCCAAGAACACAAGAACAAAATGGGGTTGTTGAAAGAAAGAACAGGACTTTGATTGAGGCTGCCAGAACCATGCTTGCTGATTCAGGTTTGCCATTAACTTTTTGGGCAGAGAAAGTAAACACTGCTTGCTATGTCCAAAACAGAGTTTTAATCAACCCCAGGCATCAAAAGACTGCCTATGAACTGTTGTATAAAATAAAGCCATTGATTTCATATTTCAAGGTTTTTGGCTGCCCATGCTTCATTTTAAACTTAAAAGATTCTATCTCAAAGTTTGCAGCCAAAATTGATTGTGGTTATCATCTGGGATACTCAACCACTGCTAAGGCCTACAAAGTGTTTAACACAAGGACTAAGACAGTGGAAGAGACTTTGAATGTAAAGTTCAATAAACTTTCTTCAATGAAAATCCCAGCAAATCCTGTAGATTTATTTGATCTTGATAAATTCACATTTGAAAGTGTTGCTGTCAAGTCTAACAATGCAGGTCCATCAGAAAATTCATCATCAGACTATGGATATGAAATCATCATTCCACAACAAAAGTCTGCATCAAGTGGAAGAGCAGCAGATGTTCAAAACAGCTGTCAAAGTTCAACCACTGCTACCTCAACAGTTGTTGACCAAAGTAGCCCATTAACCCATGCTTCTACATTATCAGACACTGTTGACAAAAGTCCTCAAACAGTGGATCAAAGTCAGCATGTGTCCACACCATTACCTCCTATTCCACCACCTTTTGAAGCCACTGCTGGATCATCAAAGTCACCAGCAGTGGTTAGCTCAGATGACTCACATCTGCAGCCCTCCCCACTTAATGCCATTATTCCATACCAAGGAGATCTTATCTTCTTGAAATCTCATCCACCTGACCAAATCATTGGCAACATCAATGAAGGGGTGCTCACAAGAAGTCAATCCCAAAACATTTTTCTTTTTGCTGGTTTCCTATCTCTCCATCAGCCAGTCAAGTACCAAGTGGCACTAAAAGACAACAGCTGGGTAGAAGCTATGCAAGAGGAGCTCCAACAGTTTAGAAGACAACAAGTTTGGGAGCTTGTACCATTGCCAGAGGGTGTAAGTCCTATTGGCATAAAATGGGTCTTCAAAAATAAAACTGACGAAAGGGGTATTGTTGTCAAGAATAAAGCCAGGCTTGTGGTTCAAGGGTTCAGACAGGAAGAGGGCATTGACTATGATGAAACATTTGCCCCTGTAGCAAGACTTGAAGCTATCAGATTATTCCTGGCCTTTGCTGTCAACCACAACATCAAGGTGTATCAAATGGATATCAAATGTGCATTCCTCTATGGTAAGATTCAAGAAGAGGTATATGTTTGTCAACCTCCAGGCTTTGAGGATCCATTTAATCCAAATCATGTCTATAAGCTGAATAAAGCTTTGTATGGCTTGAAACAAGCACCAAGGGCCTGGTATGAAACTCTTTCCACCTTTTTACTTTCCATTGGTTTCACAAGAGGTAAAATAGACAAAACACTGTTTTTAAAATGGAGAGGAAAGGACTTGATGATTGTCCAGATTTATGTGGATGACATCATTTTTGGAAGCACATGTAACAAAATGTGTGAAGAGTTTAGGAAACTCATGACAGCTGAGTTTGAAATGAGTGCAATGGGTGAACTCCAGTGCTTTCTTGGTCTCCAAGTAAGGCAACTGCAAAATGGCACTTTTATCCATCAAGGCAAATATGCCAAAGAACTGCTGAAGAAATTTGAGATGGATAATTGTAATCCATGTAGTACACCCATTGCAACCAATAAAATAGTCATGTCTGATGAGAAGGATGATTTGGTTGATCAAACTTTATATAGAAGCATGATTGGGTCTTTATTGTACCTAAATGCATCTAGGCCAGACATCATGTTTGCAACATGTGTTTGTGCAAGATCCCAATCAGCCCCTAGAAAGTCAAACCTTATTGCTGTAAAAAGGATATTCAGATACCTAAAAGGTGCACCCACACTTGGTATCTGGTATCCAGCTGATGGTAAAATTGAGCTTTCAGGTTTCTTAGATAGTGACTTTGCTGGATGTGACAAGACAAGGAAGTCCACTTCAGGAGGGTGCCGATTCCTAGGCAGTTGCTTAGTGTCTTGGCAAAGCAAAAAGCAAGCAACTGTTTCCACATCCACTGCTGAGGCAGAGTATATAGCTGCTGTAAGCTGTACAGCCCAACTTCTTTGGCTTCAAAATAGTTGCTGGATTTTGGTATCACTGCCATAAAGACACCTCTCATGTTGGACAGTCAGGCAGCAGAAAATATCATCAAAAATCCAGTTTCCCATTCAACCACCAAGCACATTGATATCATACATCACTTTGTGAGGGATTGCTATGAAAAAGGTTTGATTTCTCTGCACCATGTTCCAACTAAAGATCAGCTGGCAGATGTGCTAACCAAAGCATTAGACACATCCACCTTTGAAAGCTTGATCTCTAGGATTGGCATGCTAAACATGGAATAACAGGCAAAATCTTGTTTTTCTGTGAATAAAAGCATTAAAATGTTTTTAGAAAATCAAAAATCCATCCTTAAAAATAGCCAAAAATGAATTTTTCATTAAATCCTTAAAAGTCTGCTATAACCACTGTTTTGTTCAAACATCTGTCCTGCTTAAAAGTATGTCCACTGCTGATAGTCAACCCCTGTTATCTCATTTCCTTGATAAGCACTGTTGTTCAAAATCAGTGTTTTTATCCAGTGATATGCTATCCACTGATAGTAAAAAAATCACCCACTGCCGTCATTATTACCGTTACAACCACTGATCTTGCTCCATCAGTGGTTTTCATAAAACACTTGTCCTTCATTTCATTAGGGGTTGGCACGTGGACAGTACATAGCGGTCAGATCTTTTGTAACCGCTGCCACGTTAGCATTCACTTTTTCTTTTATAAAACCCTTCTCAAACCCCCCAAACAGGGTTTTACTGTCGAATCGAATTCACAAAAATTCCTTTCTCAAAGCAGTTTCCATCTCTCTCTCTCAAATCATTCATCGATCTTCTTCTTCACAATGACAAAATCAAAGTCGTCTTCCTCTGCAAAATACACTTCAAAATCATCTTCTAAAAAGGCCACTCAAATGGCTACCACACCCATTAAAATTCCATACAAAGCTCCTCACAACTATTTGGGTCTCCTCACAAAACTCGGCACCATCGATATCTACGATTCCATCATCGACATCATGTCAGCTTCAAAGTACAAAACTTTGTTGACAGCAGATGCTCCGATTTTCCTAAAAACCCAAAGAGAATTCTGGAAAAATGCCACACTTGAAAAATAAGGTGAGACAACAATAGCCATTAATTCTTCAATAATGGCTAAAAAGGTCCACATCACCCCACAATCCATTTCAGGTGTATTCGAACTTGATGATCAGCAAGGTAAAACCTTTTTCCCTAAAAACGAATATCAAACTGATTTTCTTGAAAGAGGGTATGCAGAACAAATGAAGAGGGATACCTTACAAAAAGGTAACTTCCCTCCTGCAACAAGATTTTTATTTCATACCCTTTTGATGTGTGTTTCAAACAAAACAACTGCTTTTAATGAGATACCATTGAAGATTCAATACCTGGGATATGCCATTTTACAAGATGAAAATTTTAACTATTCCCAGGAAATCTTTGATGACTTGGTCAAAAATGTTTCAACAAAATCATTTTTATTATTTCCAAGGATCTTAAGTTATTACTTTCAACAGAAGTTTGGAAAAGATGATGCACATGTGCTCATCCAGGGTGATTCTTTTAAAATAAACAGTTTAACTGTTGAAACTTTTACAAGACTTTCAACACCTTGCAAAACACAAGCAGAGGTTCCTGAGCAGAATTTAGCAGCTACCACTGCTCCTCAGGCATCTGCTACTGAGCCCACTGCTCTAGGTGATCACAGCAGCAAAACAACTGCTGTGAAACCCACACCTAAAATCACCAAAAAGCCACGACAAAAGAAAACTCAAAAGCCCCCCAAACCCAAATCAAAGGCAACTCTGGAGGATGAGATACCAGAGCAACTGCCAATGACAGCACAAAAGTCACAAGAAACCACTGCTGCTACTTCTTCACAGCAGATGGTAGAAATATCTCAACTCATACCTCAAACTCCTCCTGTTTCTTCTAAAAAAGAACAGGTTGTACATATAGGGACACCACAATATGATGCTCTGGAATCACTTGCTTCCATCATCCACAGCCCAGTGCCCGGGGCCAATTCTCTTTCTACACCCAACATCACCTCCACAATTCCCCCACAAACAAAATTATTGTTGGATGCTCTTGATTTGAACCAGACACAAACCAGTCCTTCTCAGTCACCTGTTAATGAGAACATACCTCAACAACTGACTGGGTCTGATGTTCCAATCATTGCTAACCCACCAACAACACCTGAGGAGGTTACACCCCTTGAGTTACAAGTAACTCTTGGTGGTAGTCCAAGTGAAGCAGCCACTACAAGTGCTGAACCCACTGGCTTGCATTTGGACAGTGGTTACATCAATAAGACTTCCTTGGAGGCAATTCCTTCTCCGGGAACACCTGTGTATCCAGTGTTCACTAGTTCACTAAAAAGTGTTTCTCTTTTTGAAGGAAGAAGTCCCCAGTTCCAAGACAAAAGGGCATCAGTGGATGATATTTGGAGTACACTCCCTGCATCAACCACTATTACAACCACTGTTAGTGGGAAATCAGATGATCCCATTAAGTTGGGTGATGGTTTAATGTACCGAGAATTGACGGACAACGTTGACAAACTGGATACCTCTATTGCAGAGATATGCTGTAACAGTTGTTGAAAGTTCAAAAGGTACCACCCACTGCTGCTCCAGCTCAAGCACCTGCACAACCTGCACCTGCTGCAAATGAGTTATGGAATTTGTTTCAATCATTGCTCCAACATCAAAGACAATTGGCTGATCAGCAGCATGAGATACATGTTCAAAATCTGAGAAACATGATGGAGTCAAGGTTTAAAGATACACAAGCTGACATCAAGGCTATAAAGGCCCACATACTAAACACCACTGGCACTGCTCCTCCCACTGTTCTCTTTATTGATAACCCACCACCAGATAATGCCAAAAAGGGGGAGAAAATCAAGCTGTGGAAGAAGAAGGGAGTTGAAGATGGTCTTTATATTGAACCACAAAAAGATAGCATGACTAAAGACATTCCCTTGCCAGATGGTAGTAAAAAGATTGATGTTACCACAAATGCACTTGCTGAAGCAAAAGCAAGTGTAAAAAGGGATAGAGAGGCTAAGGATAAATCCAGGTGGAATGAGGAGAAAAGAGCTTTTATGGAGCTGAATGAGCAGGGAATTTCTGAGCCAAAGGATGATAAAAATCCTAAGCCAAAAAGAAAGAATCCCACTAGAAAAGTGAGGGAACCCAAACACACACCATCCAGACCCACAAAGCATGCTTCCAAACCACCTTCCATGTCACACCCCGATTTTCGGTTTATGCGGAAGCGTATGGCGAGCTGTGACGAGAGCGGAAATCGTTACAATCAATCGAGTAAACAACATATTTGAAACATAAAAGATGTTCATCCATACATTCGATTCGAAACCATAATTTACATTACATATGTCTTGTTCGAAATTTAAAACAACCATAGTTTTAACAACATTATTCAAAGTTTAAAACAGTTATACATAACATAACAACTAAAAATGGATGACATCTCAAAAGCTAGCGTTCTTGATAACCACTTGAACATATTTTTCCCAAAGTCGTCCACTAATCTCCTGTAATACATGTTAATTTTGAAAACGTCAACAAAAGTTGAGTGAATTCATGTTATTTTGTTTTCGCATCAAATGAGTCTCCAAAACATTTGAAGTACTAAAATTCGTTTTTGTATAGTATGATAAAAAAAATTGTATGATCATTAGTGTGTTGCAAGGACACTAATATGTATGCCGAATAGGAGGCAACCAAACCTTGACAAATTATCGAGTGTGTCAACGACACTAGTTTGGACACAAAGGCACTCTTGACGATCGTGGTTATCGTTGTTGTTAAGAGTGGGGCTTGCCAAAACCCAAATAGATCTATTCGTTTGTTCCCCGGTACTTGTTTATTCATTAATGGCCCCTTTATTTTAAACATCTATCCGCATGTGATCAAAATAGTTTCATCGTATCATCATACTATTTGTAACATGTATACATCCCCGAAGTTTAAAACTATAAACATTCCAAGTAAAAGGGGAAACATGAACTCACAGATTTGCGTTCCGTGCAAATCTCTATTCGATTCCTTGTTCGTGGTTCGTTTCTTGACCTACAAGTGTTCTAATCTAGTTAGACAATTAGGTTTATGTTTATTTATCGTACAAATATTCTATCTTGTATTTTGTTTTTGTGTTTTCGTATATGTATAACTTCTTTGTATATATATTTATTCTATTTGATTTGTGTTTGAATGGGCTTAATTTGTGTTTTAGAATTTAAGTTCATTTTGGGTATTTGGTGCTAATGGGCCTAGCCCAAATAACTTTGTTAAAAATGGGTCAAGTCCAAATTAATTTGTAGAAGTGGGCCATAGCCCAAAACATTTTATAAAAGTGGGGCCTAGCCCAATTTAGTTTATATTTGTGGACTTAGCCCAAATAATTTGTGTAAGAATGGGCCTAGCCCAAATTGTTTTTCTAAAAATATATCTAGTTTATAATAATTTGTAAAGATTGGGTTTTTAGCCCAAGTAATTTGTAAAGTGTGCTTTAGCCCAATTTTGACTAAAAAACATATTTTAGTCCATTGTTTTGTAAAAGTGGGCCTAGCCCAAATTTTTATTCATGAGAAATGGGCATTAGCCCAATTTTAATTCATGGACTACTTTTCAAAATATAAAATTTTGGGCTAGTAAAAAATAATAAGAGTAATACTTGTATTTTTATAAAAATCTAATTTTTATAAAAATCATTACTTATGCCATAATTGAATCATTTTAGTGCATAAACTTTTGTGACGGCTCGTATTTTGTTATAGTCGTTTACTACTTGTAGGTTTTATTTATTCGTATCGTTTATCCCGTTTGTGTCGTCCGTCACGTTTTACCATTTGCTTTGTTTGTGCCATTTTAGTTTGTCCAAAAGTCCATATAGTCCAATAGTGTCCGAATTTGTCCATTTGTGTTTTCGTGTCCAAGGATGGACATTTTATTTCGTTATTCAAGTTCATACATATATATTTTTGGTAATTTTCATGGATGTGTAACAATTTTGTATTTGTTCCTACTTGAACTAACATATGATGTACACATCAAAATATATACACTTATGATACTTGATGAATATTTTTGTCAGTACACATTTTATCCAAAAATATATACTTGTTATTTTTTATTTAGAAATCTTTTTATAAAACATGGGTTTATGTCTTTGTCCAAAATTTGTTTAACCATGTTCAAGACCCCAAATTTTTGTTTTAGTTACATACTTCCTTGTTCAACAACTTGTTGATGCATATTTTGTGGACACGACTCGGCTCGGTTCAACTCAGCTCAGTTCGACTTAGTTTCGACTCGAAGACACGAAGATCAAGACGAAGACTTGTGTCTGTATTTTGTCTGTAATGTGTCATGATACAAAACGATGTCTTATGTTAGATTTGTTGCTATGTGCGTTCGATGTAAGTTTGACCAGGTCAACCATCCTCCGGTTTGACTTGGCCAAACAGTTAGCACATTGGTTGAAACATGCTTGTGTCGAAGGATGTCATCGAAGGATGGATTGTATCCTTCGATGACCTCGAAAGATAATGTCATTCGATAGATACAGATGGACCTCGAAGGATATCATCCTTCGAGGTATGTATGGATCTTTCGGTAGAATTCTGGTCGATAGATGATCCTTCGACCAGATTACCGTATCCTTCGACCATAGCTGCTGTGTCAGGTATAAATACCCATGTGTTGTGTTCATTTCAGGCAGAAGCACCGAGACACGCAGAGACAGAAAAATAGATAGAAAAAGGGAGAGCATTCTGCTGAGAGCAGTCTGTCCAAACACACACACACACTTAGAGAGTTTGCAGAACAGATTTGTAAACATTGAGCTTGTAACTGGACCTTTCATACGCATTAATACAAGTGGTGTTAATCGTTGAATATTGTGTGTCGTGCATTTGCGTGTTCTATCTCGGTTTGCATGCTAGCTTGGTTTCCGCACTCGCTAGTGTGTTTGTACACAAGGATTAGGCGACTAGATCCTCCCCTAGCCGGACCTACAAGTGGTATCAGAGCCTTGGCTCTTCTCCTTGTTAAAACCGAGTGTTTTCGGGTGTGTTTCGAGTTTTTGAAGTTTATATTTTTCTTGAAAAATTCTGTTTAAAGCTCCAAAAATCATCGTTTTTTTGCTGAAAGTTGTTATAAAGACCTGTTTATTCTTCATTTTCACATGTTAAACATTGGTTTTTATTGAAGTTTCGGCCAAAACTCGAGTTCGGCAGTTGTCGGTTTACCGGAAAATTCAAATTTTCTGGGTTTGTTCTTGATATCTTCAACTAATATTCAAGTGTTCTTCAAAGTGTTACATATTTTGATCTTGTTTTATTATTGTTGAAAGTTGTTGGTGCATTGGGAAGGGTTAATTGGTTAAAATATTCAAACCAAATCTGGTTTTGGCAGAAAGCACGTCTGAACATACCTTCTGCCGAAAGTTGTGCACCAACCCGTCACCTTTCTCACCAAACTGTCAACTTTGTGTCAGTGTGTCAGTGCTCATCGAAAGATATCCTTCGGAGTCGAAAGATCATCTTTCGATCAAGGAGGTTCGACAGATACCCATCCTTCGAACATCTTTCGAAGTCAGTGAGTTATCTTTCGAGCCAAGGAATCTTTTCGAAGGATATATTGTTCGAGCTACTGTTACATTTCGAAAGATAAGGATCCTTCGTCTTGGAGAATCTTTCGAAGTCATTGTTCGAAACTCAACAGTGGTCTTTCGACACTGTTGATCCTTCGAACAGGTGTCTATCTTTCGAACAAGGGTTGATCTTTCGATCCTTAGTCTGTTTATAATTAACAGTTGTGTTTTGCAGGTCTTTCGATCCTTGATCCTTCGGCTGGTTGTTATCATTCGAAAAATTAACATAGTTTGTGAAAATTAATTTTATTTTAAATCAATTTTCACTTAATATATTAATTTTTATAAAATGGGAACAAACGGTGAGTGGTGGACTCAATTAACTTCGACTCCACAATCATCAGCTACACAACCTGAGCCAGAGTTTGACAAAAATGCATTCTTGCGAGCTATTGCCCCAACTCAAGCTGCAATGATAACTGCAAATCAATGGGCATTGGTCACAAATCAAAGCAGCAGCATTCAATCTATGATGCAGAACGACAGTGAAACTGGTACAAGCACAAAACCGCCAAAGTTAAATCACATCAATGATTGGGGATGGTGGAAAGAAAGGTTGAGAACTTATGTTCAGGGGCAAGGTCAAGATCTATGGATGTGTTTCTTCACTCCATTTGACAGTGAGTTGGAAGTTGCAGGATCTAATCCACAAACTTACAGCACTCTGTCTGATGAAGATAAGAAGAAGTTTGAGTTAGAAAAGAAAGCATTCATGATTCTCACACAAGCTCTTAACAGAGACATATATCACCAGTTTGTTTACTGCACGACTACTAAAAGCTTGTGGGATATGCTCACGTTACGATGTGAAGGAAATGCTCAATCTAGAAAGATTAAGCAAGATTTACTGAAGAAAGAGTTTGAAGGATTCACGTGTGTGGAGAATGAGACTTTGGCAGATTTATCTACAAGGTTCCATCACTTGTTGAGCGAGATGTTTGCTTTTAAAGTCACTGCCACTCCACAAGAAATAACGAAGAGATTTGCTGATAGCTTACCAGCAAAGTGGAGCAGTTACCTTGAAATTCTCAAAGAAAATGGTGTTTTAGACACAATCACCGTTTATGATTTAATTCAAAAATTGGAGAACAAGGATGTGGAAGAAAAGCTTAAGGCAAAGAGAACACTAACTCCTCAAAGTCCTGAGATGTACTTTGGGATTGCAGGGGGCATCAGTGGAGAAAAACCAGCTTCTCAACACGCGAAGCTTCAGACAGCTTTCGTCTCAAACACCGGACCTTCCACAACAGATCAGTTTGATCCTTCAGCATACTCGATGTATCCAAGACAAAATCCTTCTTCTCAACAACAACCGACAGCTCAGAAGCAACAACCGCAACAGCAAGGGTTTTATGGAAACTCTTCAAACTTTCAAGCCACTTCCAATCCAAACACTGTCAGATTAGACACTTCCAACTTTTCCAAAGTCAGTGTCGAAATAGCCAAGGAGCATATGGAGATGTTGAATACCTTGGTTAGTGCTTATTGTGGATTGATCGCAGGTCAGATTGGGAATATCAATCTAACCAATCAAGATTATCAGCAAGTGGATAGAGACGAGTTTGAAATGATGGATATCAAATGGGCTCTTGCTAGTGCCATTCGAAGAGCAAAGGAGTTTATGGAAAGGACCGGGAGAACCAACTTGGAAAGCAAGAAAGACACCAAGTATGGATTCGACAAGCAAGCTGTAACGTGCTTTAACTGTGGTGAACGCGGTCATTTCAAAAGGGAATGCACAAGACCAGCTCAGCATGGAAACCAAAATCCCTTCAGAAATCAAGGCAACCAGCAGAACCAAAACAGGAACAATGTTCGTACGTTGATGCCTGTCAACAACCAAGGCCAAGCAGGGTCGTCAAATGCCACCCGGGCACTTGTGGTTCAAATGGATGAAGGTTGTGATTGGTCGCTTCAGCTTGGAGAAGGAGGAAATGGTGGAACAGCATGTTATGCTAAAGTGACTGAGAAGGTAGTAGAACCTGTGTCTGCTGGTGAATCTTCAGAAGATGAAGATAGTTCGGGTTATAGTGGGAGCACAGATGGGGAATCACTTGATGCTGGTGATTTATCAAGTGATGCTTTAGATTCGAAGGTTGATGAACTTTTGGCTGAAGCTGAAGCATTATGCAAGAGGAGATCTATTCTCTGCCAGAAATCTGCTGGAACTTCCGAGAAGCTTGCTAAGTTCTTCTCTGAGGATGGATCTTTTTCTTTCCATTCAGCCTTTACGGCTAATGTCGACAGTTCATCAGGTCAGGTAAGTGTCGATGAACCCACTGTAGTTAGCTGTGAAAATTGTGATAGTTTAAAGGTTAAATATGCTGAACAGGAAAAGCAGTTTGAAATCACAAACAAACACAATCAAGAATTGATTGTTGATCTTTCTAAAGCAACTGAAGCTAACTTGTTTTTGACCAGAAATGAAAAGGAATTTAAAGCAACAATTGCGTCATTAAAACATGATGTTTCTGAATTACAAAAGGCTGTTTTGAGAAAACAACATGCTAACAATGATTTAATTGACACAATTGAAAAGCAAATGGTAGAGTTAGCAACAGCTAGATGTGAATGTGAGACAATTAAGCAGAAATTGGAAAGCTATTCCAATTCCCGCTATGTTTTGGATCACATTATTGATGTTCAAAAGAAAAAGGGGGATAGGAAGTGTAATGGATTCAAATCATGTCCTCCACCAATGAATCACAATTACTCCAAATTGCCTGATGACGAGGATATGCCCCGTTTTGAACCTACTGTGCCACTCAATCTAGATGATTTTGCAGCAGGCCTCGGGTTCACAACTGGTACATCATCCTCGGGTCAATCAGAATCTGAGAATGTGACGGATTCATCGTGTGTTAAGGAACAGAGTCCTCCCATTGTTTTGGATACTGATTCTTCGGATGATGAATCTGATTCTTCGGACGATGAATCTGTAGAAATTGTGAACAAACAGTCTAACTCGGTTACAACAGATATTCCAATTGAGAATCACATCCTGTGTGATCCACCAGTGGAACCGAGTAAGACTGAAATGTCAAATGCAATGGAGTCAATTGTAACTAGCTGTGAAGGGAATAACTTGTTGTACACGCTCAAAGGAGATGACAAAATCTACTCTAACAAAGATTTTCCAATTAAAATTGTAAATCAAGATTTAATTGAGCAAATTTTTGAAGGATGTATTGATAAGTTTTTGGGAAACAAAAGTGGCAAAGTCACCGTCACTCAATGTGATCCAATTCCGTGTGAACAAGTTAGAAAACAATACGGAAACCAAAAACAAACAATTGAGCGAAAACAACAAGTCAACTCCGGAAAAGGTAAGGTACAGGGAAAGAAGGCTCAGAACAAGAATGTTCAAGCACCTAAAGTTCAACAACAAAAGGTGCAAAACAAAAGAGCTCCTGTTAAGAAAAGAGAACAGAAAGTGAACTTTGTTGGATCCAAGGGTACAGATAAACTTGAAACATTTCAGGATAAATCTAACATTGATTTTGTAAAACAAGTTAGAATTTTAAAACGAAATGATCAGAATAATTACACCCAACACACCAACGGATGTGATATAGGTTCAAGTACATCTAGATCACAAAGTTCATGGTCTGGTTCTCCGTCTGGTCATCAACATGTTTCTCCGAGGTTTGTAGAGCGGAGAATGTGTTTTGAGTGTGGCACAATTGGGCATATTGTAAGATACTGCCCATACCTGCAAAAGTTGAAGGCTCCCCAAGAAACCAATTACCAAAAACGACCTGTTTCCCCGAAACAAGACCCCCGTGTCTTGAAAGAAAGGGAAAAGAAGTTAAAACAAAAGAATCAAAAGGTAATTGAAAAGGCCTTAAAATCAGAGGTCAAAGAAGAAAAACCTGTTCAAGCAAAACCTAAAACGGTAAAACCAGTAAATGCAAAAACAATTAATACAAATACTGGTAAAGGACAAACAGCTTGGAAACCAAAACAGGTAATTCAGTCGGGGGGAGCACCACAGGTTCTGTTTCCTAATCATCAAGTGATTGAGATCACTTTTCTTGATGATCAAGGACGACCCAAGTCCACAAAGGCTTGGGTCCCCCTCTCCGTCTAATCTTTGAATGAGTGTGTAGGATATTCCAGGAGGAACTTTCAATAGTCGTAAGATTGTTGATAGTGGAGTGTCCATGCACAAAATAGGCGACAGAAGAAATTGTTGCCTTTGATGGAGAGAAGAAAAGAAAAGGAAAAGAGAAACAGAATTGTCTGTTGAAAGAGTTTGAAAAGCTTCGACAAAAATGCAAAGCCTTTTACAATCAAGCTTTGATCGGGTCCCCAGGGTAGATTCAAATCAAAATGTACGCACCTGCAGCACGTTTGAGGTTCAAAATCAACAAGATGAACGTGCAGTGTACATTTCTACGCGGTGTGATTGAAGAAAATGTGTTTGTTGAACAAACCAACCGGGTGTGCGGATGCCTTGGCATGGGATGAACAACCGCACACTACTTCTCAAGAGATAGACAAAAACCTTCGCTGGTGGATTGTTGAAGACCAGCCGGACCCAAAGGTTTATGATCTTGTTGCTGTCAAGAGACTTCTCAGTAGCTACAAAGAATCGACTTTGAAATCCACACCGGGTGGATATCCAGTTTGGGAGAGCACTCAGATTCCTTGCAATGCACGAAGCAGTTGCAGGATACGGTTTTAAAATTCTAATCTCTCCTATACTTGTCGTTATTTAAGCTACTTTATAAATTGTTATCCTCTCGCAGCACTCTTTGGCCAGACAATGTTGTCATGGTCCGCACCGCAAACCGACATGCCAACTGATTTTTCCAAAATTCGATAAATCTTTTCAGATTAAAAATTAATTTTGGTAAACGGCATTGAGGTAAAACATGAGTTAACCAACATCGGAAAGTCAGTTTTGTAAATACCTTTGTGTTTTTAAATTTTAGCTTAGTTTGTTGATTTTAGGGGGAGTAATTCCAAATTTGAAAAATCCAAAAACATCGAAAAATTTCAAAAGCACAAAAACAATAGAAAAACAAAAATGAGTTTCCTGGCGAGAAAAAGAGAAAATGATAGTACATCAGTGGTCTGTCTAAACCTCTTTAAACCTTAAATGAAAAAGCGATAAGCAGCTCTATATAAGATGTATCGGTAGGCTCACAATCATTTTAAAGTGTGCAGGGTGATATAAACTTAAATCGACTGAAGACTGGGTGGGAACCATTCATTGGCATATGGTCTTGGTACCGAAATTTCGTTTGAGAGATTGCCGAGGTTCTGAGATATTCGGTCTTTATGCTGCTTATCATCTGGGTATCATGGTTGTATCTTTTACCGAAAAATAACGGGGACGCAAGTCTAGATCTTCCATGATACCATACATACGTGTACATACTGCATACGACCTCAATAAGTGATCAACAATCACATGTCCCTCAAAATAAGTGATAATATATCACAGATTCTTTGCGGGAGTCAAGTTCGTCTCTCTGCTGTACGAAAGTACTGACCTGTTCACGGACTTGCTCCTGTGCCCTTCATGCATCGAAAATCAAGTTCCTCATCAATAAGTGATTCTATCACATAGGGCTTGTTTTCAATCAAAATAAGTGATAATATATCACAGATTCTTTGCGGGAGTCAAGTTCGTCTCTCTGCTGTACGAAAGTACTGACCTGTTCACGGACTTGCTCCTGTGCCCTTCATGCATCGAAAATCAAGCTCCTCATCAATAAGTGATTCTATCACATAGGGCTTGTTTTCAATCAAAATAAGTGAGAATCTCACATCATATACGGTCAAACAGATGATAATCGGTATACTCACCGGTAAGATGAACCCTCGTGCATACCTTGATACGGGAATGTGTCGTGACGTGGATGAACACCGGTCGGTAAGTATAAATCATACCTTAACGTATCCCCTCGCCATGATTACAAATGATAAGTTGAGTTTATGTGGACAACAATACCGATAATTGTTATAGGATGCTTATCTTAATGTTAACTAATTGAACAACAAGAGCGTTTTGGCATGACCGTACACTGATATGATTCTCTTACCCTCGAAACTCGCAAAAAGAATGTCTGTAGATATTTATTTACTGTTTTCAGTTTATGAATCTTTGTATATATTTATTTATTGTTTTCCGTCTTTACGTTTGAAAAATGAAAAATTCCAAAAAGATTTTAGGTGTGTTTTAATATAAACTTTATAAAATCCAAAAAGATTTTGCTTCTAGTTTATTTTTGATTGACTGATGTTGGAACTCGAGTCTATCCTACCCAAAATCCTGATCGTAAGCCGGAAAACAATTGCATCTTCATAAACTGTCGAAGTTAACTAGTTTTGAAAGTTTAAAGGACTAAAATTGTATATTTTCTAAACTTTCAAAATATTGTCGGTTGGTGTTTGATTGAGATTTGATCTCATATGTGTCGTTTGTTTAAATGATAACTATATTCCAAGCGGTTGTTCTCATTATGCGTTTAGCTTTCTTGCATGTGCAGATGCTAAAGGCGAGGAGAACATGGTCGATGACAAGCTTCGGAATGAAGACACGAAGTGGAGGCACTCAAAGGATAAAATGATCGAGTTGCCGCTGACCCTTCATCAACACCACAAGGATCTGAAGAATTGCCAAGTCAAAAGATTCACGAGTATGACTCAATGGAGAGTTCAATCTAAGGGGGAGTTTATTGACACACTACCTAAACAAAAAGGGGAGTTTGTTGATACACTTTCTACTTACGACACGTGAAGACTTTGAAGATCCTCCGACGTGGAAGACATCGAAGTTGAACCTCACGAGTAGCGTCCAAGGGGGAGTTTGTTGATGCATATTTTGTGGACACGACTCGGCTCGGTTCAACTCAGCTTAGTTCGACTTAGTTTCGACTCGAAGACACGAAGATCAAGACGAAGACTTATGTCTGTATTTTGTCTGTAATGTGTCATGATACAAAACGATGTCTTATGTTAGATTTGTTGCTATGTGCGTTCGATGTAAGTTTGACCAGGTCAACCATCCTCCGGTTTGACTTGGCCAAACAGTTAGCACATTGGTTGAAACATGCTTGTGTCGAAGGATGTCATCGAAGGATGGATTGTATCCTTCGATGACCTCGAAAGATAATGTCATTCGATAGATACAGATGGACCTCGAAGGA
The DNA here is from genome assembly GCA_030545235.1 of Helianthus tuberosus. Classification (NCBI taxonomy): domain Eukaryota; kingdom Viridiplantae; phylum Streptophyta; class Magnoliopsida; order Asterales; family Asteraceae; genus Helianthus; species Helianthus tuberosus. The sequence goes on from CM060365.1 coordinate 192,527,246, forward strand.
TATCATCCTTCGAGGTATGTATGGATCTTTCGGTAGAATTCTGGTCGATAGATGATCCTTCGACCAGATTACCGTATCCTTCGACCATAGCTGCTGTGTCAGGTATAAATACCCATGTGTTGTGTTCATTTCAGGCAGAAGCACTGAGACACGCAGAGACAGAAAAATAGATAGAAAAAGGGAGAGCATTCTGCTGAGAGCAGTCTGTCCAAACACACACACACACTTAGAGAGTTTGCAGAACAGATTTGTAAACATTGAGCTTGTAACTGGACCTTTCATACGCATTAATACAAGTGGTGTTAATCGTTGAATATTGTGTGTCGTGCATTTGCGTGTTCTATCTCGGTTTGCATGCTAGCTTGGTTTCCGCACTTGCTAGTGTGTTTGTACACAAGGATTAGGCGACTAGATCCTCCCCTAGCCGGACCTACACAACTTTTAAAAACATAACAAAATTTATAAAAATTTTGCCATAGTTTTGTTTGAAATATGGATTTTTCCCCAAGTTTATACAAAACTTGTTTTCAAATTATTTCAATACAAAACATCATCAAGTATCAATATCTAACAAAATTTGTCAACAAAAGTAGCATGAACATGATATTGTTCTTGACTTTCCCGAAAATGAAACTTTATTCCTTATTTTTGCCTAAAATTTGTAGAACAAGATTTTATGAAAAACTCTTGTTTTAGATGTCTTACAAGGTCATTTGAAGCATAAATATGTATTCAAAACGTTTACTACTAACATATTTCTTGATTTTGATCCTTTCCAGAAATGGAAACTTTATTCAAGAATTATTTCAAAATTTTATTTTCTTGATTTTAAATGGTTTCTTACATTTTACTAGCATGCATGTTCATCAAAAATTCATGTTCATCACTTTGTTGAGGAATCTTGGTTGATCCTACATGCATGTATGTAGATCATATTTTTGAGTAAAAATAACCAAGATTCAAGTTTATTAGACTAGATTTCTCCAAGTTCTTCTCTTAATTATAGAAAAATCATGGTTAAAAATAATGATTTTTAGTTGTTTCTTGTTGTTTTTCATATGGGTTTATAATGAACTTGTAAAAGAAATCAAGAATAAAAATGAAACTAGTATGATGTTCTTACAATTTTTGCAAGGAAACAAAGATGATGATAAGAAATCTTGATGATTTTAGGCTTCAAGTTCCACCAAAAGGGCTCCAACAAGCTTTTCTAAACACCCTTGTAACTAGTTTCATCCATGGATCTCCATATGTGCAAGAACTCTTGAATTTGAAGTTTGAAATGAAAGTGAAATGGGGGGTGTTTGGTTTACACGATTTTGGAGAGAGAGAGAGGAGAAGAAGTTGGATGGTTTTGATGGTTTTTAGAAAATGGTTTAAGGGTGGAGTGTAGAAGTGACTTAGGTAACATGGATCCTTGCAAAAACACTAATCATCATCTCATTTTTCCAACACACCATATTAGAGATGAGTAGGCTTGGAGGAGGGACCCACTTGAACGAAATTCAGCCAAAAAAAGGGGAATTTGCTGAATTTTTTAATAAAAATCTTGTTTAAATTATAAACTTTAAGCATTTTTATAACTTAGATATTTTATATAAAAATATCTAGAAGGTTTTAAGCTTTAATATTTTAAAGTAGTGTGACACTAGGTAAAACTAGTTCACCAAAATTTTTAGTTTGTAATTCGGGTGAAAAAGTCGGTTCAGGTCCTGTATCGGGTTAAATACTGACACCGTGTTTTGTTTAGATAAATACATAACAAAAATTATTTTTTCACTTGTTTTATTATACAAATAATTAATCCAACTTTTTGGACAAAATTTTTTTATTATTTTTGACACGGTTCCGGTACTGGCTTTACTGACTGGCAGTTTACTGAACTAGCCGTGCAGCTTAACGCAATAAGATTCGATTGCGGATTTTGTGTCGTTTTTAATACCCATTATATTATTTATGTCAAATAATATTTATTTTTGGGTTTTTCGGACAGTTACTGTTTCGTTCTGCGGAATGCTGTATATTTCCGCACGATTGCTGTATTTTTCTGCGGACTTGGACAATTTGGTTTTTAATGGAATTTTGTAAATAATAAGGCACATATTATTTTTGGACAAGGCTTTTTATAGAATATTTGTGTAGACATAAATGTATGTCTTGTTTTCATTGTGTCAGACTGTACCGCGACTAGTACTGACAAGTATCGTTTATTCGCGTTCCTATTGTTAGTCTAGGATATTGTTTCTAATCGCAACGGATTCGTTATCATAATTCACTATGATTTTTATAATTCCTAGACCTTTAAGACTTTAATTAATTAAAATCAAGTCGTATACGCGAAAATAAAAATTGAAATAGTTGTTCAGATTGTACGGAATTACCGGAATTTTGCCGTTTGTCACATTCCAAAAGCTCCAAACATCAATCTTCCACCCAAACAGCTGTTGTAACACCTGTTGTATCAACTTCTGCTAATACTTCAGTAGTTTCAACAATTTCTAGCCAAACACCTGCCACTACTTCAACACACACCACTTCAACACACACCACAACCACTGTCTTACCACCACCACCAAAGATCACCTCACCACCAAAAACATCATCAACACCACCTTCATCTCCTGCTAAAAAGCAGAAGACAACAGATGTTACAACATCTGTTGTAATGGCAACAGTGGTTGAAACACCAGTTGTTTCAACAACTGTTAGTCAGCAACCTCCCACTTCAATCACTTCCACTACAATAACCACCACTCAAATCACCACCACTGATCCATCCAAAACATCATCAGCCTCTCCTCAACCTAAAAGGAGAAGGTTAATTCTGAAAGATGATGATACTTCACCACCACCAACATCTTCACAACCTCTATCACTTGTTACTATACCAAACCATGTTCCTCTCTCATCAGCTCAGGTTCAAAAGCCAATTACTGACATTACTCCTGCAGGTGTCCAATATCCTCTAGAGCTTGCAGCAGTCAGAGAAGAGATCAAATCCTTCTACTTTAAGGATGACCCTGCTAAAAGGAGTTTGCCATCAGTTGAAGGATATCCCAGGCCTAACAATATTGAAGAATATTTGAAAGTTAAGGCTCTACAAGCAGAGGATATATCTAAAAGAAGTTCACAAGGGAAATCTGACAAAGAAATTCAAAGTCATTATCAATTTCTGCTCACACAAGTCAGATCTTTGGAACAATTTGCAAAGAATGTCTGTCAGCAGATATCAGAAAGAGCAGATGAATCCCTGAGAAAAGATTATATTGATAACATCTTGTCTTACAAGAAATACAAGGGAGAAAAATACATGTACAAAGAATGGACCATTCCTGAGCTTGAAAGTGAAGCAGCCAGGATTCAAGACATGATAGCTAGGATTCAAGACATGATAAAAAACAAAGTCAAACATACTCCTCCTGATTGGGCAAAGTACAAGAAGAATGTACCTGATAAGGCATTGGAGCTGAGGAGAATGAAAGAGGAATTGATCACTGCTGATTTTGGGTCAAAGAACCAAGTGATGAGGTGGAAAGAAGATAAGGTCAGGGTCACTTACAAAAAGTTGGAGGAACTTAGGAAGAAAAATCCAAAAATTCCACAAAAACCTGACTATCCTGAAGCAGAGGTTTCAAAAAGACCACCAAAGCTGCAAATCAAGAGAGCCACTGCTCCACCTGGTGCCTTTCTTTATTAAAGAAGAAGGAAAAAAACAGATGGATGCAGAGAGAACAGAGGATATAGCTACTGGTAATGAAGTGATAAAGATGGTTATGAAACAAATGATGGCTGATATCCCTGAACTTGCTCAAGCTCAAAGCACTGCTTAGTCAGTCATCACAAGGCCAGCATCTCCAAACTCCTCATCTAATAAAAATCTCCCAAGAAACCCACCGGACTCAAAAGTACTAAAGTGGAAAAGTGATAAACAGACCCATGTACTGACTGTGATCAAGTCTAGTGGAGAACTGAAAAAGATTTCAAGGGAACAAGCACTTGGCCTAAGTGTTGAAGATCTGCAGGATCTACTTGATCTACCACTATGCAGGGATGAAGATGACACAGATGCCTTAGACTTTGAGTTACAACTCAAAGGGAAAATAAGGGAACTGTTGATGAGGCAATAAAGTTCCACAAATAATGAAGGGTTTTGGCATTATCTGTTCCAGGGGGAGATTGTTGGAATTGAACCCTATCAGAGGAACAAATAATTAAAGCCAAAACTGGATCAGAGCAGTGGATCCAAAATAAGCAGATGTTATGTATACAAGTCTCTCCCCTTGAAAGTGGTTTCAACATCTAATGACCTCCAATCCACTGATATTTACAACTACTGACCTACAACTACTGATCAAGTCAAAGACTGATGAAGACTAAAGCTTTGCTGATCAATCTATTGCTATGGGTCAAGCACTGCTGAATATATCAAGTACTGCTGGGTTCACAACAATGGAAGGATAAAGCAGTAGTTTAGTTTGTATTTATGTAATGTACTGTAAACAGTAGATAGTATAGCAGTGTTTGTATCAGATCAGTTGTTAGAGTTTGTTAGGAGGTTAGATGTCACTTTCATGGTGACGTCAGCAAAGATGCCACAGTGGTTTGGGCGTGCCTATAAATAGAACAGTACCCTGTACTGTTCTATCAGCTCTTCACCACTTTTCTACCTGTACGAACAATCACTCTGAGCTCAGGCTGAGGGGGAGTTTGTTACATGCATGCATTGTAATCATAGTTGAAATAAATTCAATCATTTGGTTCTTTGTGAAAATGTGTGTTAAAAGCAATTCTCCTGTTTGATTGTGTGCAAAGTTTGTTTCCATTTATATTCCGCTGCACTACTTGTTCATCTTTCATCTTAATTCAAACATAAAACACAATCAATCCAAAATCAGATCCTAACATGGCTGTTCATTTCAAATTCCAAGGCCAACTCAGCTAATCGATGGCATCCCCATCCCATACCCCATCATCTAAGGCTATACGGTTTGGGAGAGGCTCATCCTTGGAGGATGACCCTCCACATAAGCGCTACGTAGGATGGGTGTGAGGATGGGACAAAGGGCATGAAACTAAGAAAATGGGGATGAGCCATATGTGTGTGTGTGTGTGTGTGTGTATAGGGTCGGGATTTAGAGAAAACGCTCAAAAGTGTGAGAACGGTGAGAACGCTTATCGATCGTCCGATTAAAACAATCTATGGACTAGATTGGCGCGGTGGCGTTTTCGTAAATAACATCAATTTTATTACGTGGACACGCTTCATTAAGGGTAAAAGCGTCTTTTGACTACTCCAAACAAAACGCCATCTCATGAAAATAAAACGCCAAAACAAAAATCACACAGCATTCTGCTAAAAACGCCATTAGATATAAAACGCCAAACTTAATTATAGTAAAATCCCGCCTAAAAAACCGCCAAAAAATCCTATATATACAACAACTCAGACATTCAATTAAAAACACACAAAACAAAAACCCCAAACGCCAAATTTAATATATACCACTAGACTGATAAACGCCAGAAACCCCAAACATCAAATATATTGCTGTCAATAAAGTGTAGCTGTATGGTGTGGACAACATTGCCAGTTATATTTCTTAACTGAGGATTAACAATGTTTTCCAACACCATACAACAACACTTTATTGATTTTAGCATGATCAAATTTACAGTTTTAAGATGGTTTATTTGTGGCATTCTTTTTATCGGTAAAACGCCAAAAAAGATAACATTTTGGCTGAAAGAGTATAAAATCAATAACATTTTTGCTGAATGAGATGGAAAAAAATTATAGAAAAAGAGGCTGATTTCATACGAAAGTCAAAACAGCCAGTGAAGATGCTTCAAAAGAAGAAAGAGACTGGTGACAGTGAAGATTTGAAGATCAATATTTATTTTGTTTAATTTTATTTTTCAGTTGATTGTTATTTAATAAACAACGACATATCTAATAAAAACGCCAAAAAAAAAAATAAAATGTCTTACACCTTTGGCGTTTAGCAAACCATCATAAAATGACTTTGGACAAGTATTATAAAAAAACTTTTTTTATGTATTCTTTTTTTTATTTTCCTTTTCAGTTGATTGTTGTATATAATAAAACACCATATATAATAAAAACGCCAAAACAACCAAAATGCTTCTTTAAACGATATCATCCAGTTAAAACGCCCCCGCCAAAAACTCCCAAACTATAATAAAATTAGTTTAAAAAAGTATTATAAGAAACACAAAAAAATAAAAAATAAAAAACAAACTTGAAAATGTAACTAGAAACAGTAACTTCAAATGAGAAAAACTGAAGATAGAGAAAATTTATTATATTAGAATCTAAAACGCCAAACTTGAAAGATAGGATGTGTTACAGACTTCAGAGATAAAGCTTGTCAAAAACAATAATTACAAACAGTAACTGAAAAGACGAATACTTTATTATAATAACGCATCGCCTAACTTACGCGCTAAAAAGAGATCCTATAAAACGATACATCTCAGCAACTTCCATTTGATCAAAAAAAAAAAAAACAAACGCCAATACTACTAAAATACCACTCACTGTAAAACGCCAAAAAAATCAAGATGGCTAATATGCTTTCTTGGATATTCAGTATTGTTATTCGTCAAGTTTCACTGAATGAATTGTTAGGGAGGCAAGTAACTCAGTAAGATTTTGCTGCATGAGATGGACAAAAATTCAAGAAAAAGACACTAATGCCAGTCATATGGCATTTTGTATTTTTTGTTCTTAAAGAAGGCTTGGATGAGGAGAAGAGATCAATGACACTGAAGAGTGAGAGGATGATAAAGATGAAGATCAACATGAAAAAAAAGCGAAAAACCCACCCACACGTCATAGATCTATGTCCCCAAACATCCAGAAAAAAAGCCACTACAACAGACGAGCAGACAAAATAATCAAACCGATGGGTTTGTTAAGTTTTACATAAAACGCCATATTTTGGTGTCAGTTCTTGTACTATTAAAGAACAGAGAGACTGATGACAGTGAATATTGTGAAGAGAGATCCGATTAGCATTTTCAATTTATTTTCTTCGCTTGTATTTTTTTTACTGTGGCTGAAATATAATCCAACAATTGTAAAACGCCAAGATAACCCAAACGCCAAAATGTTTATAAAAAATAATAGAACAATGAGCCATCTTGTTTAAAACCCTTCAAAAACGCCATTCAAATAGATTTCCTACCCCCCTGGGCTCCAATGGCATACGTTGTGAATAAACGCCATAAACGCCAAAATGTTGATACAATAGAACCATTAAAACGCCATTAATTATTGAATTTGGTTAACGCCAAAATTCTCAAAAACCAAAAATTAAAACAACATTGGGAAAAAGCGGAACAGTAAAAGCAGAAGATGAAAGGACAAAAAAGCCCCTCCGCCCTTTTCTAAGCGGCGTGACACGTGTTGGGCCAGGAAGCGTTCTCAGCATTCTCACACTTTTGAGCGTTTTCTCCTGATCCCGTTTCTCTCTCTATATATATATATAGGAACAAGATTAGGAGAGAACCCCTCAAAGTGTGAGAACGGTGAGAACAATTCTCAGCCACAAGATCTTAGTGGTTTGTGGCTGAGATTGATGCGGTGGCATTTTTGTAAATAATAGGGGCCTTGGAACTTCCAGGAGGGGTAAAATAGGAAGATCCTAACAAAGGTGCACATGCCATTCACATTCCATTTTCCCCCATCATATTTAAACGACAATAACTTTTTTATACGTGATTATTTTTCAAAAAAAAATTACACCATAAAACTCAGCTTTTTTATCTTTCAAACGAGTATACTATTGATATACTTTTCGAAAAAAAAATTAACTGGGTTTTATGGCATTTTTCTGAACTGGGTTGTAACGCCCAACGTCCCTAAACTTTAGACAGTTGGCAAGAACAGTCCCTATACTTTAGACAGTTGGCAAGAACAGTCCCTGAACTTCTAATAAGTTGTCAATTTTAGTCTCTGTGGTGTTATAGAGTTGAGGTTTTGATACTTTTGGTGTGAATCTTGTTGATACTATGATGCTTAACTCTTTATTCTAGATGCTTGAATCTTGACACTTAAACTATGAGACTTGATACTTAATCTAGATACTTGACTCTTGATACTTAAATCTAGACATTTGATTCTTGATGCTATGAAAACTAGATTCCTTATGATTCTTGATACTTGATACTTGGACTCTTGATTCTTGATGCTTGAGAAACTATGATTTTTGACTCTTAAAAACTTATTTGGTGCTTGACTCCTTAGACTCGAGAAACTTGATTCTTGGTTGAACGAGAGACTGGAGCCTTGTCACTGGCGGAATCTATGAAACTTGGAAACTTTTGGTTTGAAATGTAATCTAGATACTTTACCCAAACTATATGTAACGCAACGCCTAACCTAACGCGCAAACAAATCAAAATCGGGAACGCGGAAAGATGGATTGGCCAGAGTGGCCGTCCGATCGGATGACCACCCGAACGGGTGACCACCCTATCCACCTTATGCCACCCCCACTTAACTCCCTTCCTATAAATAGGCCTGTCACATCACTGTTTTGAGTGATGTGACAGCCCTGTTCGACCAAACACACGCACTCTTCATCTTCTTCCTTTTCTTGCTGATTTCGGTACGTTTTAGGCTAGATTCTTGTACTTTCTTGTTCTACACATCATTCCCTACGTAATTCTCACTTGAAATCACACTTTTCACCGTGAAATCTCTCGGATCTGAGTTCTTGAGGGTGATGTCATCATGGAGGTTTGTACAAACTACCAAGTGACGTCATTCTGAGCAAGATCTAGCTCAGATCTAAGAGGATTCATGCGTTTTTACACTAAATCTAAGCTAAATCTATACTTTTCATATAAAACTTGGGTTATTTTGCATCTTTCTTCAACTTTTGCCTTAACTTGGTAGAAACCGGATCTAAACAGGCTGTGGACTTGATGCATAGTCTAAAGTCGGCTAGGATCTGAGTCATACCAGGGAAGACGAGCATGAGACGGATTCTGACATGATTTCGTTAAGGACAGGCGGCTGATTGGACAGGGGTGATTTCCACCCGATCAGGATGGCCTGGTGCTAACGAGGTTACTGTTGTCAAAATACGTGTCGTGCCGTCACCATTAAGCTAGAAACTTAGAGATTTTTACAAGATGATAAACAAGAACAAGGGTCGCCCGATCGAACGGCAACACGATCGGACAGCAATCCGATCGGACAGCCACCCTATCAGGTGACATTTGCCTTTTGCCTTGAAACTTTCAAACGTTTGGAAAACAATCAAAAACTGGGAAGTCGGATCGAATGGCAACCCGATCGGACAGCAGTCTGATCGAACAGCCATCCGGTTGGGATGCCCAGTTTACCTGCACTCGGATCGAGTGGTAATCCGATCGGATTACCATCCGATCGGACAAGCCACCCTGTTCCCCTTCATGTGAGTCTCACCCGAACGAGTGGCAACCCGATCGGATGGCCATCCGATCGGGCAACCATTATCACCTCGCGCACACAAGGGTCATCCGACCGACTGACCATCCGATCGGACAGCCAGCCGATCCGGTGACTGGTTTAACACTTTATTCCACCTCGTTACTCTACTCGACCCTTATCCTTTTGTAACCAAAACAGGCTAATTCTAAAAAGAGCTCCCTTTGATCCAATAGCAGTTGCGACTGTTTAAGCAATCACTATGAGTATACTCGATCCCCTTATTACTTTAAGCTTTTGGGGTGTAACATGTATTCTATGAAACTTAAACTCGATTCTTTGAAACTTATACTCTATCCTACGTGAACATGAAACTTTTGATTCTTGATTCTTGACTCTTTGTGCTATGTGACGTTTAATCTAGAGTGTGTAGTTCCGCCTTAACAATAGTAGTGCTATAGGAGATGCACCTCACCCATTAATCTCGGGGGGTATTGTTAGGAGGATTCTAGTTTACCTTGAGTCTTGGGTAAACACTAAAGCATCGGGATACTTGGGCTATCACTGCGTGGACTGCGACACTAGCACGGCTGAAACTATTTTGCTGATTACATTATGGATATGAGTTGTTTTAACCTATTATTCTACTATCAAAACTTGTATACTCGCCAATACTTTTGTATTGATATTTTAATACATGTTGCAGGCTGATAGGATGCTTGGGAATGCATGGAATTCAACTAAGAGATGCTTAGAAACGTCGCCTAGTTAACTTAGAATCTTTTGAACAATGTGAACAATATCTGTTTTGGTCTGTATTCGATACTTGTGTGGATCGTGTTTTCTTTAGACAATGTCATGATGAATTTGATCTAATTTCTACTGAAACATATAGTATTATGGAATCTCATGAGCAATCTAAACGCTTAGTGCTCGCACCCCGATGTTTCCGCCATCGGTTGGGGTGTGACAGATTGGTATCAGAGCCATAACTATAGGGAATTAGGATAAGTAGGAATACTTGCCCTAGTCTATAGTTCTAGGAACTTTGACTCTTACTTGTTGTTTAAGACTTATGCATTCTACCGTATCTGCTTCCTAGCAGCACATGTTCCTATTAAAACTTACATGCCTTTCCTAAGGCTGATACAATGTACACTTATACTTGTGTTTCCATCCTTGCACGAGGTTTGCCCACAGGATAGGAGTGACATCCGAACCTTGATGGGAAATCTCTATATTACTCTAGTAGGTCATATCTGCAGATAAGTACCAACGCTGGGTAAGGGTACAATGTTGTCAAGTTAGAGGTGAAACTCAGACCTTGATAACTAGTCCCACTCCTCGATAATTTTATGTATCGCCAAAGTCTCGTGACTACCAATCAATTGAGTACGTGAAATGACTAAAAGGACGAATATCGTTGTCCTAACATCGATGACGTATTTGTCTAAGTAAGTCAAGACACGCTACCTCAATTCGAAAGGGGTTCGAATCACTTTGGTTAGTCGTCGTTCCTCTACCCGGAACAATCCTGTGTTTTATAAGCCTATCTTGCTTTTATGTTATCTACGAATGTGGTTTTATCTATGAGGTTTTGAACCTGATTTTTCGTCTATTTTGAAATGCTTTTACACAAAATTGCACGTTGCCCGCAATCTAAAACGTTAATTCTAATCGCAGATCGAACTAAATTTATGAAGCCTTATTTTATGTGGCAATCTTGATTGACTGTTGTATTTTATGTGTTGCGGGTATGAAACACTAAGATGACATGGAAGTTCGAGACAGAAGTGGCATGTCTGAAGCATGGTGGATACGCCGCTGGTACTTCCTATATATAAGTGCTTCCGGCATGCTGCCAACTTTCGTATCAAGTGCCATGCGAGATTTAGTGTTTGCAGACCAGTATGGAAAGTCTATGTAACCTACGGAATGTCTATGCAATCTATGGAAAGCCTATGCAATCTATGAGCAGGCTATGTAATCTATGAGAATTCTAGCATAATCTATGGTCTGACTATTGTGTTAATCTATGATAATCTAGTATCTTGGTCTATTGGTTTAATCTATGATCATCTATGTTGTTAGTCAATGTTAAATTATCTACTTAAGCAAGATGTGATAATCTATCAATATAATCTATGCCAATCTGTGAAATGATCTATGATAATCTACTTTAGTATTTTACGCTGATCTACTTTGGATATTCTATGTGAATTATTTGAGTAATCTATGAGTAATCTACGATAATCTATTAATCTATGTGAATATATGGTGATGATGATGAGTGAATTGTTATGTTTGATAATTGCAACACTTAACATGGCACCGAGTACGGGGTAAGGCAATGTGCCCGAAGCGTGGTGGATACGCCACTGGTACTTCCTATATATAAGCGTTTTGGCATGTTGACTGAACTTCGTACAACGTACCATGTGAAGGTCGTAAGATTGTGGTGTGAAATCTAGATTCTTTAGTCTAGCATGCGTGTAACCATATTGTGGGAATTCGTAATCTAGACTTATAGGATCCTTGTAATTGGATCTGTAGATGTCGTCTCGGAAGCTATCCGACACTCTCAGGAAATCCTGGGAGAAGTCTCAGAAAAAGATGATGTCTTTCATGGCCGACCAGATTGCTCGAGTCATGCCAAAGATCGTCTCTGAGCTCCAGGGATCAAACACCCCTCCATCCTCTGTGGACTCAAAGGCTGAGAAGTAGAAGCCTACAAGGTTCAGTTACAAACATTTCATCTCTTGCAACCCTAAGCCTTTCACGGGCAGTGATGGGGTGACTGCTATGCTCGAGTGGTTCGACAGCATTGAAGTTACCTTCATTAATAGCGAATGCCCAGATCATCTAAAGACTAGGAGTGCAACTGGAATGTTCCAAGGCAGAGCGTTGGAGTGGTGGTCGAATAAGAGAAACATTCGTTCCAATGAATAAGCATATGCTCTTCCATGGGCCGAGGTACGAGAACTGATAATGCTCGAGTTCTGCCCTCCTCATGAACAGTTAAAGCTGGAAGAGGAGTTTCGGCATTTGAAGCAAGTTGGTGATGAAAACTTGGCTTATACTACCCGATTTAAGCAGCTTAGTCTGATCGTTCCTCACTTGGTTTTGACTCCGAAGCGGATGATAACCAAGTACATCAATGGCCTACCTCCTGCTATGCGTGATTCCATTAAAGCAGCTCAGCTAGAAACTATTGAGGAAGTCTACCGTCTGGCAGCAAGTTTGAACAACAATCGTGTACGTGATAAGCAGTTTGCTACCCCTGCTTCTTCGAAGTAAGCTAACCAAGTTACTCAGCAGCCAAGTGGCAGCAAGAACAAGAAACGGAAAGCCCAAGGATCGGGATGTAATGCTATTACCCCTGTTGCTAACCCTGCTGCTAAGCCTGCTCCTGATACTGCTGCTGCTAACCCTGTTGCTCCTGAAGCGAAGAAGCAATACACTGGGTCTTACCCCAAGTGTGCGACATGCAACTTTCATCATCTTGCAACCTCTGCGTGCCGATTGTGCACCAACTGTAACCGCTATGGTCACACGGCTCCCTATTGTCGTCAAGCTAATCCTGCTCCTCAAGCTCAGCAAGCTCCTGCTCCACCAGCTCAAGCAGCTCTCCCAGCTCCTCCTGTGCAGAACCCAGGGCCAATCAATGCCGTTCGTGCATGTTTTCAGTGTGGAGATACTACTCATCTCCGTAACCGTTATCCCCAGCTGAACCAAGAGCAACCGGCAGCCGCTCTTGGACGAGCGTTCAATCTCAATGCTAATCAGGCTCGTAACAACAATGACGTGGTGAATGGTATGTTTCTCGTTAATAATATCTATGCTTCGATTCTATTTGATACTGGTGCCGATAAGAGTTTTGTGTCCGTGGAATTCAAGTCTTTGATAAATTGTGCACGCTCTAAGTTACCCGAGTCGTTCTCTGTTGAGGTCGCCAATGGTAAGTCGATTCTTGTAAATTCTGTCATGCGTGATTGTTCCTTGATTCTTAACGATCACGTATTCTCTATTGATCTTATACCCATACGGTTGGGTAGTTTTGATGTCATTATCGGTATGGATTGGTTACGTAAGAACCATGCCGAAATTGTGTGTCACGAGAAGCTTGTCCTTCTTCCCCTTCCGTCTGGTGATCTTTTACATGTCTATGGGGACCGACCTTCGAAGGGACTAAGGCTGATGTCATGCACACAAGCGAGCAGAAGTTTACGTAAACGGAACCCTGCCTTCTTGGCCTACGTGGTGGAACAAAAAGGCAAGGGGAAGAACATAAACGATGTCCCAGTTGTGTGTGATTTTCCTGATGTCTTTCCGGAGGATCTACCCGGTCTTCCTCCTCCCAGATCCGTTGATTTTTGTATTGATCTCGTACCTGGTGCGACTCCTGTCGCCAGGGCTCCTTACCGTCTTGCACCGTCTGAGATGCAAGAGTTATCCAGCCAGCTACAGGAACTGCTCGATAAAGGTTTTATTCGTCCAAGTACCTCCCCGTGGGGTGCTCCCATTTTATTCGTCAAGAAGAAGGATGGTTCGTTTCGTATGTGTATCGACTACCGTGAACTTAATAAGCTTACCATGAAGAATCGTTACCCTTTACCTCGCATCGATGACCTATTTGACCAACTACAAGGCGCGACAAGTTTCTCTAAGATTGACCTACGTTTTGGATATCATCAACTACGTGTCCTCGAAGATGATATTCCTAAAACTGCGTTTCGTACTCGATATGGGCACTACGAGTTCGTAGTCATGCCTTTTGGCTTGACCAACGCACCTGCAGTGTTCATGGACCTTATGAACCGCGTTTGTAAACCTTATTTGGATCGTTTTGTTATAGTCTTTATTGACGACATCCTTATTTACTCTAAATCTAAAGCCGATCATGCTCGCCATCTACATCTTATGCTAGAACTCCTACGTGGTGAACGTCTATATGCTAAATTTTCTAAATGTGAGTTTTGGATCGATGAAGTGCAGTTTCTTGGTCACATTGTTAGTAGTCATGGTATTCACGTTGACCCTTCAAAAATTGAGGCAGTGAAGAATTGGTGTACGCCTAAATATGTGTCTGAGATTCGTTCTTTTCTAGGATTGGCGGGTTATTACCGTCGGTTCATAGCGGATTTCTCAAAAATCGTTGTTCCTCTTACTACTCTAACCCAAAAAGAGAAACCTTTTGTTTGGGGTCCCAAACAAGAAGAGTCCTTTCAGACTCTTAAGAATCTTTTGTGTAACGCTCCTGTTTTAACCCTACCTGATGGAAATGACGATTTCGTGGTGTATTGTGATGCCTCGAACCGTGGCTTGGGTTGGGTTGGGTTGGGTTGGGTTGTGTGCTCATGCAACGGGACAGGGTCATTGCTTATGCCTCTCGTCAACTCAAAGTGCATGAGAAAAACTACACTACTCACGATCTGGAGCTTGGTGCGGTTGTTTTTGCGTTAAAGATCTGGCGACACTACCTGTATGGTACTAAGTGTGTGGTCTTCACCGACCATAGGAGCCTTCAGCACATCTTTGACCAAAAAGAGCTGAACATGCGACAGAGGCGTTGGGTGGAATTGCTTAACGACTACGACTGAGAAATCCGCTACCATCCTGGTAAGGCGAACGTAGTGGCCGACGCTCTTAGTCATAAAACTCATGTGAATGCTATTCGGATCTCCAGTGACCTCCATGCTTGTATTCGAGAAGCGCAGTATTCGTCAGCCAATGAGGGAAGTATCTTCGATGAAGTGCTCGGAGCTAGGGTCGAGCAGCTCGAAACTAAATCTGATGGTCTTCAGTACTATCTAAATCGCATCTGGGTGCCAGATCGCGATAATCTCCGTGAGCCCATTATGACCAAGGCTCTCAAATCCCGTTACTCTATACATCCGGGTGCTGATAAGATGTACCAAGATATGCGTACGACTTATTGGTGGCCTGGTATGAAGAGGGACATTGCTATATATGTGTCTAAGTGCCTTACCTGCTCGAAGGTAAAGGCTGAACACCAGCGTCCTTCTGGACTCTTGGAACAACCTAAAATCCCTGTCTGGAAATGGGATAGCATTGCCATGGACTTTATTACCAAACTACCCCGTACTTCTAAAGGTCACGATAGTATCATGGTGATAATAGATCGTTTGACCAAATCCGCTCACTTTCTTCCTATTCGAGAGGATTACAGAGTGGAGAAACTTGCTCGAGTCTATATCGATGAGATTATAAGCCGTCATGGCGTACCTTTAGACATAATCTCTGACCGTGATGGTCGTTTTACTTCACGTCTTTGGCAAACCTTCCAGTCCGCCATGGGTTCGCACTTGAATCTTAGCACGGCCTTTCATCCTCAGACGGATGGACAGACCGAGCGCACAATTCAAACCCTAGAGGACATGCTACGTTTTTGTGTCATCGACTTTGGTGGTAACTGGGATGTACATTTACCATTGATAAAATTCTCGTACAACAATAGCTACCATTCCAGTATTCAGATGGCTCATTTCGAAGCTTTATATGGGCGAAAATGCTGATCCCCTCTCAGCTGGCATGAGGTTGGGGAAAAGCAGTTCACTGGCCCTGAGATTGTTCAAGAGACGACGGATAAGATTCTTCAGATCCGTGATAACTTGTTCAAGGCTAGGAGCAGACAAAAGAGCTATGCTGACAATAGGCGGAAGCCTTTGGAATTTGTTGTTGGTGACCGAGTTCTTCTCAAGGTATCCCCCTGGAAGGGAGTAGTTCGTTTCGGAAAGAAGGGAAAGCTCGCTCCTCGCTATGTGGGTCCTTTCGTGATACTTGAAAGAATTGGCAAGGTGGCGTACAGACTCAACTTGCCCCAAGAACTAAACAACGTGCATCCACTGTTCCACGTATCTAACCTACGAAAATGCCTAGCCGACGAGGGATTGCAAGTTCCTCTTGAGGACTTGTAAATAAATGAGGCTGATTAATTTGTGGAGAAACCGGTCGAAATCATGGATCAAACTATCAAGCGTCTGAGGCGCAGCAAAATTCCAATTGTTAAGGTTCGATGGGAAGGAAAGCGTGACGCTGAATTCACTTGGGAATTGAAAAGTGATATGAAGGCCAAGTACCCGCATCTCTTCAAACAGTCTTCTTCTAAGATTTCGGGGACGAAATCTCCTAAAGGAGGGGAGACTGTAACGCCCAGCATCCCTAAACTTTAGACAATTGGCAAGAACAGTCCCTAAACTTTAGACAGTTAGCAAGAACAATCCCTAAACTTTAGACAGTTGGCAAGAACAGACCCTGAACTTCTAATAAGTTGTCAATTTTAGTCTCTGTGGTGTTATAGAGTTGAGGTTTTGATACTTTTGGTGTGAATCTTGTTGATACTATAATGCTTAACTCTTTATTCTAGATGCTTGATTCTTGACACTTAAACTATGAGACTTGATACTTAATCTAGATACTTGACTCTTGATACTTAAATCTAGACACTTGATTCTTGATGCTATAAAAACTAGATTCCTTATGATTCTTGATACTTGATACTTGGACTCTTGATTCTTGATGCTTGAGAAACTATGATTTTTGACTCTTAAAAACTTATTTGGTGCTTGACTCCTTAGACTCGTGAAACTTGATTCTTGGTTGAACGAGAGACTGGAGCCTTGTCACTGGCAGAATCTATGAAACTTGGAAACTTTTGGTTTGAAATGTAATCTAGATACTTTACCCAAACTATACGTAACGCAACGCCTAACCTAACGCGCAAACGAATCAAAATCGGGAACGCAGAAAGATGGATTGGCCAGAGTGGCCGTCCGATCGGGTGACCGTCCGATCGGATGACCACCCGATCGGATGACCATCAGATCGGATGACCACCCGAACAGGTGACCACCCTATCCACCTTATGCCGCCCCACTTAACTCCCTTCCTATAAATAGGCCTGCCACATCACCGTTTTGAGTGATGTGAGAGCCCTGTTCGACCAAACACACGCACTCTTCATCTTCTTCCTTTTCTTGCTAATTTCGGTACGTTTTAGGCTAGATTCTTGTACTTTCTTGTTCTACACATCATTCCTTACGTAATTCTCACTTGAAATCACACTTTTCACGGTGAAATCTCTCGGATCTGAGTTCTTGAGGGTGATGTCATCATGGAGGTTTGTACAAACTACCAAGTGACGTCATTCTGAGCAAGATCTAGCTCAGATCTAAGATGATTCATGCGTTTTTACACTAAATCTAAGCTAAATCTATACTTTTCATATAAAACTTGGGTTATTTTGCATCTTTCTTCAACTTTTGCCTTATCTTGGTAGAAACCGGATCTAAACAGGCTGTGGACTTGATGCATAGTCTAAAGTCGGCTAGGATCTGAGTCATACCGGGAAGACGAGCATGAGACGGATTCCGACATGATTTCGTTAAGGACAGGTGGCTGATTGGACAGGGGTGATTCCCACCCGATCAAGACGGCCTGGTGCTAACGAGGTTACTGTTGTCAAAATACGTGTCGTGTCGTCACCATTAAGCTAGAAACTTAGAGATTTTTACAAGATGATAAACAAGAACAAGGGTCGCCCGATCGAACGGCAACCCGATCGGACAGCAATCCGATCGGACAGCCACCCTATCAGGTGACATTTGCCTATTGCCTTGAAACTTTCAAACGTTTGGAAAACAATCAAAAACTGGGAAGTCGGATCGAATGGCAACCCGATCGGACAGCAGTCCGATCGAACAGCCATCCGATTGGGATACCCAGTTTACCTGCACTCGGATCGAGTGGTACTCCGATCGGATTACCATCCGATCGGACAAGCCACCCTGTTCCCCTTCATGTGAGTCTTACCCGAACGAGTGGCAACCCGATCGGATGGCCATCCGATCTGGCAACCATTATCACCTCGCGCACACAAGGGTCATCCGACCGACTGACCATCCGATCGGACAGCCAGCCGATCCGGTGACTGGTTTAACACTTTATTCCACCTCGTTACTCTACTCGACCCTTATCCTTTTGTAACCTAAACAGGCTAATTCTAAAAAGAGCTCCCTTTGATCCAATAGCAGTTGCGACTGTTTAAGCAATCACTGTGAGTATACTCGACCCCCTTATTACTTTAAGCTTTTGGGGTGTAACATGTATTCTATGAAACTTAAACTCGATTCTTTGAAACTTATACTCTATCCTACGTGAACATGAAACTTGTGATTCTTGATTCGTGACTCTTTGTGCTATGTGATGTTTAATCCAGAGTGTGTAGTTCCGCCTTAACAATAGTAGCGCTATAGGAGATGCACCTCTCCCATTAATCTCGGGGGGTATTGTTTGGAGGATTCTAGTTTACCTTGAGTCTTGGGTAAACATTAAAGCATCGGGATACTTGGGCTATCACTGCGTGGACTGCGACACTAGCACGGCTGAAACTATTTTGCTGATTACATTATGGATATGAGTTGTTTTAACCTATTATTCTACTATCAAAACTTGTATACTCGCCAATACTTTTGTATTGATATTTTAATACATGTTGCAGGCTGATAGGATGCTTGGGAATGCATGGAATTCAACTAAGAGATGCTTAGAAACGTCGCCTAGTTAACTTAGAATCTTTTGAACAATATCTGTTTTGGTCTGTATTCGATACTTGTGTGGATCGTGTTTGCTTTAGACAATGTCATGATGAATTTGATCTAATTTCTACTGAAACAAATAGTATTATGGAATCTTATGAGCAATCTGAACGCTTAGTGCTCGCACCCCGATGTTTCTGCCATCGGTTGGGGTGTTAATGGGAGCTATGTAAATTATAGCTAAAAAAAATAGTTTTTTTTTGTTATGTCGTTTTAATGGGAGCTAGCTCAAAAAAATGGTTTTTTTGAGCTGTTGTAAATTATAGCTCAAAAAATAGCTTTTTTTTGGCGTGGCGTTTTAACTGGGAGCTTATGGCGTTTTTTGAGCTATATGCTTAAAAAATGGTTTTTTTGAGCTGTTGTAAATTATAGCTAAAAAATAGCTTTTTTGGTTATAGCGTTTTAATGGGAATGGTTTTTTTGAGCTATTGTAAATTATAGCTAAAAAAAATAGCTTTTTTTTTCTGGCGTTTTAGTTTATGGCGTTTTTTGAGCTATATGGCTAAAAAAATGGTTTTTTTGAGCTGTTGTAAATTATATCTCAAAAAAATAGTTTTTTTTTGTTATGGCGTTTTATTTGAACACCCAGTTCACGTGAGTGAGTTTTTTGACAATATTACCCCTTAGTGTAATTTAATATCAATGTCACATGTCACCACCAAAATCGTTCTCACACTTTTCACCGTTCTCTCTAAATCCTGACCCTATATATATATATATATATATATATATATGAGTTGTATGTATATGTGTGTGTGAGAAGATAATGCATCAACTTTTGTCCTCTTCTTCCCGTCTCCATCGTCGCACACTTGATGAATTGGACGACGACGGGGCGGGCGGGATGATGCGCAGGGCGGCGACGGGTTGAGGACGGTCCCCATACCGTCTAGCCTAACGGCCCCAATCCTTCATTAATTTAATTTTATGTCCCACTTGCAATATTTTCGGTGTGAATTCATTAATTTTATGTCCCCACCTGCAATATTTTCGGTGTAAAAGTATGACTTTTTAAGGGTATACGGGGCACTCTCGGTGACCCATGCGGTGACCCAACTCCCCGCTCGGGAACACCGCCGCCATCAACGCGGGGACCGAATTCGGGGAGTAGGATCGGTGTGTGTTCACCGCTTGAGAGAGAGGAGAGAGAGAGGGGGCGATTGGTTGTTAATGTGGGTCCACCCTTTTTCCACCAATCATATTTTTTCCTTCTTTTTTTATAAAAAAATAATTGTGTGAGTGGAGTGCCGTCATCAAATTGAGGGTGTGAGGGGAGTTGACGTGGCAAGTGCTGGTTGACCGTGCGTAAGAGAGGAGTGCCCCTCTGACCCTAATCAACTACTTTTTCTAACGTAGTAATTGTCCAGTCCAGTGATATTTTGAGAAGACTTTTTGACTTTTTAATGGCTTTTTAGTCTTCTTTCCCCTCAACTTCACTTCTTCAGAACCTCTTTCAGTTTCAATCCCCTCTCTCTCTCCCCTCTCTCTCTCTCTCTCTCTCTCCTGTGATTTCACAACCTCTTCTTAAATGGCTTCTACTTCTTCATCTTCATCTGCCCCAACAACCACGCATTACGAGTACGATGTCTTCCTCAGTTTCAGAGGTGGAGACACTCGTCATTCTTTTACGGACCATCTTTATAAGGCCTTGCATCAAGCAGGGATCAGGACTTTCAGGGACGATGATGAAATCCGTGAAGGCCAACAACTGAAGCCAGAAATCGAGAGATCCATAAGAACTTCTCGAGCTTCAATAATTGTAATTTCAAACAACTTTGCAAACTCAAGATGGTGCCTTGATGAGCTTTCCTTGATCCTCCAGCAAAAGAGGAATGCCCGTCATTTGGTTTTCCCTGTGTTTTATGGCGTCCATCCTTCGGATGTCAGGAACCAGCGAGGAAGCTTCACCATTGGAGCGAAAGAAGGTTCAAAATGGATGGAGGATAATGCGACTCGGTGGAAGGAAGCCCTAACAGAGGTTGCAGATTTGAAGGGGATAGTTGTTTCAGGGTATGCTTCAATATCTCTCCCTATGCTTTCTTTTTAGTTATTGCTACTTTAGTTTTGACTTGCGTAGGGACGAGCATTTGGCACCGGGTACTGGTACCTAACCGTACCGCACCGCGTATTTTCAATACCGGTACCCACTTTTCTCGTTTTTTCGGTACCTGTACGGTACCGGTATTTACGGATAAAACACCGGTAAATACTAGTACCGAACCAGTATAATCGGTACCGATACCCACTTTTCTCGTTTTTCGGTACCTTCAATTTCGCCCGTGCTCATCCATCCCTAGACTTGCCAATTTAGGATTTTATTGGCCCATCCCATTGGAATTGTCTTTTTGGGGAAATTGACCTGTAATAATCCCACCTAGACCTTGTTGGCCATTAACAATCCCAATTCAGAATATTCCACCCACCAGTCCCACCTTTCACCTATTTTTCCTACGATGGTCCCCCGTTAAAAAAACTTAACGGGGTTAAGCTTTTTTCCAAATTACAAACAGATTTTTTAGGGCTTTTGATTAGAACAACGATACGAGTCAATTGATGTAAAACTTGCCTCGAAATGGTGCTCCAAACGATGAAAACGGCGCTTCAATTCGGGTGTTTAAATTTCCAATTAACCAAAATCAAGTCACTTGAAGCACCATTTCGAAGTAAGTTTTACATCAATGGACTCGTATCATCGTTCTGATCAAAAGCCCTAAAAAATCTGTTTGTAATTTGGAAAAAAGCTTAACTCCGTTAAGTTTTATTAACGGGGGACCATTGTAGGAAAAATAGGTGAAAGGTGGGACTGGTGGGGGAAATATTCTGAGGTTGGATTATTAATGGCCAATAAGGTCTAGGTGGGATTATTACAGGCCAATTCCCCTTGTTTTTTTTATGGGGTAACTTTGTAGAATAGTAACCAAGTTTTAAAAGTGTTTCAATTAGGCCACTCAAGTTTCAAAAGTGTTCCAATCAGGTCACTCAACATTCATTTTTTATTAAAATTAAGGGTTTTTTCATCAATTTCATAGGTAACCGTGGTGATGTGGATTTGTGTTTCTCTTTTATTTGATGCTAACGTCGAGTGATGACATGGATTTTAACTTGTTTTTTTAATTTTTAATGTAATTAATTTGTTTTTATTTTTAATAAATACAATTTCATATATTAAAATAATCCGACCCTAGCATCTTATGCTTCATTTTTCTCCTGATAGATGAAAAAAAAGGACATGGCTCAATTTAAATGTTAAGTTATCTAATTGGGACAAAAACGATACGAGTGACCTAATTAGAACACTTTTGAAACTTTGTTACTATTCTGTGACATTTTCCCTTTTTTTATTCAACGGAAATTGTTTTTTTTTTTATGTTTCAAAGTTAAAAGCATATATTTCAAGAACAAAAATGAAAAAAAAAAGAGCTATAACTTTCTTTCTTTCATGTTCCTAGTAGCTATACCATTTTCCATTCTATTTTTTATGAGTATAAATGTCAAAACAAACAGTTTTACAAAAAAAAAAAAACATGTGAAATGAAGAAAAAATGTTACATTGGTTAAATAATAAATCTCAAGATAAATTATAAATTAAGAGTAAGCCTAGCAAACTGGATGGGTCGGGTTGGTTCAGGTGATGGGTCAAAACTGGTTGTTTCCGAGCCGATACAGGTTTGGAGCAAACGAGTTTGGAACTTCGGATCAAACGGGACGTTTAAAAAAAGGTATCAATTTGGTTCAGGTCAACCATGCTTGAGGTGAAAAAAAGTTGCGCTGAAATGAGTTGTTTTATAAAAAAACGACTTTCGGTTGTGGAGTGTGGTGATGGGTGTGTTGGACCCTTTTTAAGTTAGCAACTTTTGTGATAGCTTTCCGTTTGACACGTCTTCTAACTTGACTAGTTTAAGGTGATCGAAAGGAACCCTATTGATTTTTTATACCCAAACCTATCCATTCTTTAAATAATGGGTCGAGATTGCCACCATTAAAGAGATAATGAAAAACTATACATCGTCACATTTGGTAGTTGCGGCTGATGGGGGTGGTGGCAAGGACAGTGGTGGAAGTACAGGCGGTAACTTGTGATGGTGGTGGCAAGGACGGCGGTGGAAGTAGAGGGGACGACGGTGGTAACAAAGGAGACAACAGTGGGAGGTGGCAGCTGTCATTGGTAATGGTTTGCTGACCCCGCTATAACGATAAGTTATAAAGTTTTTTATGGCTCTTTTCATAGTAGAGTTTTGAAAACTTTTTTATTTAAATAGTAAACAATACAATTTTAATGTAAACAAATGTAATGAATTAAGCAACCACATTGATGCCAGTAGGGCGAACATTGTTCAGTTTTTCATATTAGATTACGGCTTTTGTCAGAATGAATGTACATTTTATATGTACACTTTGGTTGATCATTTCTGGTGGTTTTAATCAGATTTCATGAATTACAGTCTTAATAGTTTTGGATGTCTTGCTCTTTATGTGATCCTTTTCCTTTCCAGGTCTGAAACGGCCTTCATTGCTGATATTGTTCAAAAAGTTTACTGTGAACTAGATTTGAAACTCGTTAGCACTCCGGCGGGTCTAACTGGAATAGAGACTCGAGCTGAAGGTATTAATTCATGGTTGAGATCTGAACAGCCTGATCATTCTGTTCTAGCAATTTGCGGCATGGGAGGAAGTGGCAAAACAACACTTGCCAAATACATTTATAACTTAAACAAGCAAAACTTTGAATGCAGCAGTTTTCTTGAAGGGATTGAGAATCAACCTGGTGTATTGCTTGGTTTACAGAAACAACTTCTCAGAGAAGTTTCAGGAAATAACATAATGATATCTAATGTTTCTGAAGGAGCATTTCAGATCGAAAAGGTTATAGAAAAAAAAAGGGTGCTTATTGTTATTGATGACATCGATGACAAAGATACACTAAACACTTTAGTTGGAACAAAGGTTTTACGTACACAAAGTAAAATCATTATAACAACAAGGCATCTAAGCATACATACATGGGTCGGGTCCATATCTTCTGGGTGCTATGTCCACGAAATTGAATTGTTAAATGATCATGAATCATTGGAACTTTTAAGTTATCATGCCTTTGGATCTAAAGTTCCTATGGAAGGTTTTGAGGAGTTTGCAATACAGTTAGCACAATATTGTGAAGGGAATCCGCTAGCTCTTAAGGT
Organism: Helianthus tuberosus; assembly: GCA_030545235.1. NCBI lineage: Eukaryota > Viridiplantae > Streptophyta > Magnoliopsida > Asterales > Asteraceae > Helianthus > Helianthus tuberosus. The sequence continues at coordinate 192,551,482 of CM060365.1, forward strand.
ATTGGGTTCTTCTCTATCTGAAGGTCAGGGGACAAGAATTGAAACATGGAGAAGTACAATGAATTCACTGAATTCTTTGAAAGGAGATATTAATCATAAAATCCAAGGTGTACTACAAAAGAGCTTTGATACCTTGCCATGTGAGAGTCACCGAGAGTTGTTTCTCCATATTGCTTGTTTGTTTCTTGGTGAATATGTAGGTCATGTAAAAAAGATATTGGAGGATGACTATCATGCAGAATCTGGGATTGTGACCCTCATTAACAGATGCCTTGTTACTGATCCAAGAGTTAGTGGGAACGTACTGGCAATGCATAAACTCCTACAAGATATGGCAAGAAATATAGTTCGAAAGGATTCCAAAGATCCTGCAGAACATAGTAGAGTTTGGCGTGATGATGAATGTAGAACTTTGTTGAGGAACGGAGATGTAAGATGCTTCTTGCGTTTATCTTTATGCGCATTGTACATTTCACAACCTTTCATTTCAAATAAGCATTCTCTAATTTCATGTCTTTCTCCGTTAGGGTTCCAAGAAAATTGAAGGCCTGGTGTTGAAGATGCGAGACGATACGCAAGGGATGGGATCAAAGGTAAGTCTAATAAGTAAATTAGTGTTCCATAATTGGCAAGAATTACAAGAATTTCCCAATACCATAATTGTCACACATCAATATAGTTGTCTTCTTGACCAAATTTGAGCAGTTATTTTAGTGAAATTAATTAAAAAGTAAATTTATGTTCTTCCCCGGTCTTTTAACGAAATTGGCCATACGGCTCGAGAACCACCAAAATAAGCAATTAATTATAAGAATTTCTTCACCTGTGTGTAGACTTAACCACCATAATATATTGTTCATACATATTACGACCAGGACTAAAGAATATATTGGTTAGGGCCGGACACAATAGATTTCAGTTAGAGAAGCATTAATGTATGCCCTAAGCATTAATATATTAGTATAAACGACTTTCAGGGAGGTGAATCACTGTTTTTTTGTATACCTTCTCTTCATCCTCCAATGGTAGCGAAATATTATTTACCTAGTGATCATTATCAGGCATACTGAATTTGCAGGCATTTAAGACAAGTTCCCTTATAAAGATGAAGAACCTAAAATTTCTCCATCTCAATAGTGTGAAACTCACCGGGACCTACAAGAATTTTCCAGATCTAAGATGGTTGAAGTGGCATAAATGTTATCTGAAAACAATACCCGCAGGCCTATTGACAAACTGCTTGGTGGCATTAGACATGAGTTTTGGAGATTTGGAAGAGTTCAACCCACCCATGGTACAAGGAATTCAGTCTTCTGTTTATCACTTTACCATTTAGCTTCTCAGTGTTGGACAATCTTCATTTGAATGTACAATGATATATTCAACTTGTTATTCATGGAACAGGTTCTTAATTCGCTCAAGTTTCTAGATCTTTCTTACTCTTACAAACTTGTCAGCATCAGCAATCTCCACCGACTCCCTAAACTTGTGGGTTTGAACCTCCGTGGCTGTATCAGTTTGAGTCATGTTTGTAAAACCATAGGATACCTTGAGAATCTTTCCATCTTGAGCTTGTCAGGGTGCAATAGGCTGTGGAAGGCTTCATCGAATCAGAAGTGTGAAAGGCTAAAAGCTTTATGTATTTGTGGTGGAACTCCAGAACAGCCTTTGTTTGCCTTACCCCAATCATTATCTATGTTGATTTTATGTTTCAGTTCATTTGAAATCTTGCCCAGTTACATTGACCTTAAAATGCTTTTAGCCCTTGACTTGACTTCTTGTCCAAACCTCAAGTCTCTATCATGTCTCCCAAGTAGGCTAAAGTGGTTGCATGTAGATTGGTGTACATCGCTGGAGAGAATAACATTCCAATCAGCTCGTTTCACACTAGAGAAGTTTTTTTATGAAGGTTGTTTTAAACTATGTGAGATTGAAGGCCTTTTTAAGTTGGTGTCCATAGCAAAACTTGATGAAGCAGATTTGAAGCATATGCAATGGATTAAAGCGTATAAAGATCATAAGGTTGACCTGGTTGGTGATGAGATTACTAAAGGCAGAACTTGGAATATCCAGGTTATCTCTTTCTCAGTTTCTCACAAATATCCAGCAAAATGTTTAGTATATGATGAAGTAATTGAGTTTTGTGTGTAATATATATAGATGTTGTATGAATTTGGTATAAGAAGCACCTATCTGCAAGGCATAAAGGATCAAAGCATGGCGACACATCAGTATACGTCCTCATCCAAATTTGTATCCTTTCGTGTGCCTCTGCATCCAAAGAAGCATAAAATTCATGGATTAAATGTAACGGCCTTATACAGATCATCAGGTGGTGAAACTGAGCCTCCTCCTTTGTTCGCCAGAATCAGTAACCGAACCAGGGGTGTTACCTGGGTATACAGCCCTGTGGTGTATTGCAAACCCAGAGTTGATGAAGATGTTGTGTGGTTAAGTTATTGGCCAATTGGCAACTTATTAGACGTTGGTGATGACGTTTATGTGGATATCCTAACGGATGACGGAAGGATATCAAGTGGTGGGTATGGTGCGAGCCTTGTGTATAAGGATGGCGATGAAGTAGAGAAAGAAGAAGAAAAGAGTGAGGAAGAAGTGATTCGAGGAGATCTGTCTCGATTCAAGGTAACCAAAGGAGGCTACTATCTTTGCCGTCGTGATTTCTTCAACTCAATGATCCCAGCTAATTTTTTTGGAGACAATATTCATATTACTGGTAAGTTCCTAGTTATTTGAACAATTGATTGTCGATGTTTTATACTTGATATTAATATTTGATATTAAGATGCATAATGATAAGCACTTATTGTCATAGATTCACGAAGATGGAGAACATGTATTGAGTTAAAATCTGGCTTTGAGGAAGTCAATAATTTCCGAAACCCCAATCACGATGTATGTATACACCTTTACTTTTGTTTTTGTCGTTCTCGTAATTTGTTTGCTTTTAATGTTAAATCCATTAGCAAATTCTTATTTCTGTTTCTTTTCTTTTAATTTTTATTTTTTACTTTGTTTGAGAGAGTTCTTTATTATGTTGGTTCTTATTGTCCTTTGTTGTTCAATCCTACTTTTTTTTTTTTCAGAAATGGAAAGTAACGCTAGGAGTGAACTTTAACAGTGAAAGTGAAATAAAAAAGATAGAGAAGGCAGTATCTAGTATTGAGGGTGTTGAATCTGTTTCCAACAACAAAGAAATAGGAAGATTGATTGTCTGCGGACGTTTTGATCCTCAAGCAGTTGTAACTTGTGTGAGGGAGTTTGAGAAGATGGTTCAGATCCTCATAATAGACTCAAAATAGTCGAAACTGACCATAGAAGTTAACGATCTACTCAAATAAATAACCTATAATAGGAAAGCTACAAACCACCGTGAGTGAATTGTGCTTGCCTGATTCCTCTATTAGCCACCGCAAGTAGCGGCCACCATCGTCGTTGGCTACTTCTCCTAAAGATATGTCTCGTATAAAACTTCTTATGCATTTAATAAAAAATGAGGCGGGCGACTATTCCATTCAAAGTAACAAGGATTCGATGTTAAAACATTTTCGGGGTAATAATATATGTATATGTGGATGTGTATGTATTTGTGATGCATGTACTTGTTAGTGTACGTATGTGTGTAAGTGTTCGTATATGTCTATGTGTTAGGATTGAACACACACACTAAGGTGCTGTTTGTTTTTCAGATGTAAAACGTCTGCAGTCTGCGGACCACATCTGCAGCTGAAGAGGTGGACCAGACTTCTGCAGTCTGCAAGAAGAAGACTGTTTGTTTTTTAACTTCTGCAAGCTGCTGAAATAAACTGAAATATAAATTAAAATGATTTTATTTAACTTAAAAGAGTTTTTAACATTCAAACATAAATAATAGTTATACAATACTCAAATAATATTCATAAAAAGACAATAACATTTTTTTACAAGTATGAATTCTAATTTGGTTTGGTTTGTTTGGTTTGTAGAGTTCGTTGGAAACTAGAACCTAAATAACATGTTTGGTTGGACAGTTAACAAATATAAATCAAATCGGATTAAACATTTCTTATAAATAGTGAAAGAGTTCAACCAAAAAAATTAGAATACACAGCGAAAATCTCTTTCCAGTTATAGGAAGCCTTTACAAACATATTTTCATCAAATAAAAGTATTTATTTATTTAGTTGTCCACAAATAACTATGAAGATATAAATAACACTATCTACCACTTATACAAACTATGCTAATGACTCCCAAATAGGATACCTACAATCAAAACTGTGGCTGTTGAAATGGAAGACTGGACTGTTACTCCTTCCAAAATTCTTTGACCTGCACTCTTTAGCAACGCTTGTCCGAAGAGTCGATGGACCACAAACTCTCACCCCAATATCCACATTACCCAAACGCGAAGCTATGTTTCCAAATATTTCTGTAATCATCAACAAAATACAAATAAATTAGTGAAAGATGGCAAAATGTCATTACAAGAAACTAGATAATAAGACTGATAAAATGGAGTGATTTAACTTGTATGCATATACCTTTTATGTCTGGTCTTTGACCATACTTTATGGTGTTGACAAATGTTTCATCTGATGACGTTTTGTGTGATAAAATGAAGTGATTTAACTTGTATGCATGCCTTGGTTAATGAAATTGTTGGGAAGGATACACCTAAAAAGAATCCAAATACAATGCTGATGAAAGTTGTTACTATTATCCTCAACGTCTCATTTGATGATCTTCTTCCTATGCCACTGTAAAAATTTAAAATTAAAATGATTAAAAGTGAAAACACACGAAACATGAATTGAAGAAATACAATATGTCAATATCAAGTGTCATGAAGCAACAATGCAATGCGGCACTTGTGCGCTCTTAGGGTGTTTTTTGGTAACCATGAGACCCATTACCAAACCAATCACGCGACTCCATCAATACACTACTAACCAATGAGATCCGGTAAAACGCCACCCCCTTGAAGGTTTCTTAGGGGTGTTTGGATGTGAGTTTCCAAAACAATCATCACAAAACCAATATCAGTTGATTAAAGTCTTAGACAGATAGTTAACCCGACAATTATATTTATTTTCTTACAAAAGCTTCTCAAAATCTGATTATTTTGACGCCTATACACAGTAAATCATAATCACAATCAGTTCTCGACACTCAGGATCATGATGTTTAACCACAGATCTTAAACTATAAAGTATTATAAACTAGTTGAACCTATACTGCTGCATACAGTGATAGAATTTACAGAAGTATATATACAGTTTATGTATATCATAATATCAACAAAATCCACCTGCATCGTCTAGTTTCACTTTTTCATACAAACCGACACACATATTCACGAAATCACAAATCACATTCCACATTCATAACCAATCTACAGCAGAAACAACATCAAGTTACTGTTAATTCAACAAAAATAACCCAAAATCCACAAAATTAAAGACTTCGGAACATCATCAAGTCTGTTAACAATGGAATCATGAGAAAAATCAAGTTGTATAGTATACAACAGGTCTGTTAACAATGGAATCATGAGAAAAATCAAGTCGTATAAACATACCTGTGTCGGATGGAGGAGGAGGGCGACGGAGGTGGGTGTCGGCTGGAGGAGAAGGGCGATAAAGGTGGAGGGGGTGGCGGAGGTGCAGGGAGGCGGAGGTGGAAGGGGTGGCGGAGGAGGTGAGGTGCGCTGAGGAGGAGACGGGTGCAAGCCTGCTAGGGTTCTGTTTTAAAAGAGGGAGGATTGGAGAAGAGGAACGAAGATGTTGGGCCTTGTCAGTGCAGAGGAAGTGGTGGGGAAGAGGTTTTTAAATGAAACCTCTTTCAAAAAACAAACAGGCTGCAGACCTCTACGTCTGCGCGTGGAGAAGACAAAAGAGGTTGTGAAGTACTTTTTCTAAAAAACAAACACCACCTAAAGCAGTAAATGAACATGAAGATTTAAGGTGGTGCGGTCGGCAGACCTACGTCCACTGTGATGCAACTAGGGCTTATTTATTATTTGGGTGCTACCGGATCCTGAGAAATCCTTAGAACACACTTTCTCCATTACTAACAAGAGATTCTTTAAAGAGACTTTTCCATTTGGAATGTTAGTCTTTTTAACCCATTGTCGCCTCGAAATTGTAATTGAAACAAGCCCTGTGCTCCCCCCTGTCACGATGTCCCCCCGACTGGTTTGACTTTCGAAACTCGTTCATCCTGAATCTTCCCTATGACTTTAGGTTTCTCTCTTGGGTGGAAATCTTATTCGAATCCAATCTTGTTTACGTTTGAGCGTAATTGGTAATATTACAATTGCAAGATTTGTGAACAGTAGATTTTTTTTAATCTTTGTAATTAATTTTTATCTATGTACTGTTGGTGTATGTATGCACATATGTGTACGTATTAGTGTACTTATTGTAACACCCCAAAAACGGGTTTGGTAATCAAGCCACGTTAATAGTGACGACGGGTAAAATACCGTTAGTGGTAAAAATTAACCCGGTAAATATTAGGTTTTTAAATAAATTATCCTAATATTAAATAAAAGTTATACAAAGGCTTATGGATAAATAAAGTGTATAAAAGGCCCGAGTTGACGGAACCTAAAATAAACTTAGTCATAAATATTCCCGAACCCGCTAAGCTAACTAGGAATGTTTGACCCGGTTAATAAGGGGGGAAATGGATTGTAAATAAGTAGGTTATAACCTACTTAATAATTAACGAAACATGAGGGACCAAAGTTAGATATTTGGAAAAGTTTAGTAATTAAAACAAATAATAAAACACAACACACACACTAAGAGTGTGTGTGTGTGCGTACGACCAGGGGAAGCTCCCCATGGAGCCAAACCCTAACCTTCAACAAATCTACCAAATTGAAGGTCAATCCAAGACCCAAATCGATGCATGAACGCGTAGAAACGATCACCAAATCATGGGGATCACAAGGTATGTCACAAAACCTAGATTGGTTGAAGTTGAAATTCGAGACAAGTAGGTTACTTGCAAATAAATTGATGGATTATGATCCAATGATGAAATTAGGAATGATTTTATGTCTAGGAGTAAACCCTAGACATTTACTTGTTGAATTGAGGTTCACAATTGTGAATTTCATGATATTCCATTTATGTGTTAAATGGGTTTTGTAGAAGTAAGATGAACCCTAGAATTATGACTATTAAAATGGTGTTAATTGATTTCCATGAGATGAATCTGAGAATGGTATGCATGCTAGACATAATAGAATTGAAATTATGTTTATGTTTATGTTTAGTAGAAATAACTAGTTATGAACTAGTTGTAAAATGTGTAAAAACAATGTATGCACATTAGGTGTTTGTTAAAATGCCTAAATGAAAACTAAAGTGTTGAAATTAGAGTGAAAATGTGCAATGAATAAGTTGATAAGTCGATTGACTTTAAAAAGTCAAATCGACCAAGTGTATGATCGGATGGTAAATTCGATATAAGAAGAGTAGGATGGAATAGTCGTAAATGATTATGACTAACCTAACCATCTTACAATTACAATGATAGTTTGACGCTTGGCAAGCTAGGTGAAGGCTTGGGGAAGGAAGCGGGTCAAACGAAGCAAGAATGACGGAAAAGCATAATTCGGATGCAAGGTAAGTATAGCTTACACTAGTCTTATATTTTAGAATATTCTCTTATCGTATTAGTTATGAATAAGATAAATACAAAATCGAGGTATGATGTTCCGGCGTGTAGACGTACGGAACAAGATAGTCAAGCATAATAAGAAACCATGTTGATGGTTTAAAAGGAGTTAAATCGGTAATTCGATCATTTTATGACAAATGGAAAAATGAACTTTTGAATGGTTACCTTATAGGGTAAACCAAAACAAGCAATAAGGGTAAAACGGTAAATTGGTCATGCGTTGACCATAACTATTGGTTTTGAAAGACACGGTAGGACGTAAGCCATGATAGACTAAAAATCGTTAAGAAACGATTAATAAGTGAAATGACCGCACGGTGTAAACCAGAGCGAGTCATGTAGATGAGATGATAATAAATATCATCTCGCTAACAAAATCGGTCACTTAGACCAAATGGGTCAAAAGGTGAAGGTATAACCTTTTGACAATAACGACTAATGATTATTGTCGAGTTATATTATTTCAGGAGTAAATGTCAAATGGGTATTCGCAATGCTAAGAATTTGCAATTATAAAAGCAAGGTATTAAAAACGGGTCAATATATTGGTCCGCGCCAGGTACGTGAAATAGGGTAACACTCATTTAGAACATGTGGTTCAAGGAGTGTTAAAAGTAGTCAAAATAGACATTTGGTTACTTGATAAGTAAACCGAATGTTTTAAATAAGGAACATTGCGTTTGGAAAGCTTAATGACTTTTCAAACAACATCATAAGTTAAAAGAGGGTTTATGGGTCAAATATACTTTCAAAAGTCCATCATAAATGATTGGCTAAATGGACTAAAACGCCCTTATAAGCTAATTTCGACAAACGACCTTTAAAGGTAGTTTTGAAACGAGTTTTATGATCAAATAAATAATTGGAATAAGTGTAAGAAGCGAAAGATGTAAATCTTCGGTCAAATGACTCTATATGAGTCTTTGTCGCAAATTAGCAATCCGACGAGAAAAACTCGGATTATATAGATCACCTCATTAAGTCCACCACAAATATAGTTGTGGTGGAAGATTACTTGGTAAGAAATGTTGTATAATAACGCAAGAAACGAATGAAAGCGTTTCATGCTCAAAATATGTCTAAATACCCTTAACGAGTCAAAATACGCAAATGAGCATAAACGGGTTTATGATACGTAAGACCCGTGACTTGAACCTAATATGATAGGAATTATTGAAATTATGAATATCATGAGAATAAGGATCAAATAAACATGTTTGTTTGATAAAATCGCGAACGGGTCAAAATTTGGTAAAAATGGTAATAAGCCGAAGACTTAAAAGTCTTAAATTTTGTTAATCCGGATGTTGGATTTTGACTCCATATGATGAAGGGTCAAATTACAATCATGTAGGAAGAAACGGTGGGTCAAACGGATAAGCGGATTGAAAGATACGAAAGTTTTCGTGTCAATAAACGGCAAAATGGAAAGATGGAATGCAGAGGCCACCGTAACTTACGGTGCCACCGTAAGTTACGGTGGAGCTGAAAAGCTTTACGGCAGCCCCCTACTGGTTTACGGTAGGGGCATGTCAAACCAGGGGCCACCGTAACTTACGGTGCCACCGTAAGTTACGGTGGAGGCCAGTTGGAAATCTTTGTTTTTAGGTCAAGAGTTTAACGTTGGGATTCTTTTTCCTTCCATTATCATTACCGGATTTGTTTAGACACATTTTAATCCCCGTATGACTAAAGCATTTCATGTTTATGAAATGTAGGTACAATTAGAATGCCGGAAGACGACCAAGCTCATCGAAGAACCGAACACGATATAGATTCATGCTTCCGCACTTGGTCACGTTGTAAATTTTTAAACGACGAATTCGCTCACGTTATGTTGAATGACTTATGATTGTAAAAGTTTTAATAAACCCGTATTTCCAATGTTTATGTAATCTTAATTACATGATTGTTTTTCGTAAAATATACGTTAAACCTTGAATAATAAGAACGGGTGTTACAAGTTGGTATCAGAGCCCTGGTTTAAGAGATTCAAGTATGGTGGGAAAACTATGCTTGGACTTAAACCTTACGCTCTTGATGAAGATCAGTGTTCGGTTCGAGGCTTGATCGCAAATCCGGTAAGTACATGTATGTTAATAGTTTAGCATGCTAAAGTGTTGTAAACAACACATAGGGTTATCGTGTAATACACGTTACCCCAATTAAATGATAGATATAGCTAACAAATTTCGTGCGTTGACATCTATAGTAGAAAAGCCTTGTATTATGATACGGGCATTTAATAAAAGTTGACATTACTAACTTTTGTGAATGTCTTGATTGAAGGACACTTGCATTCAAAGATGACAATAGTTGAACAAATTAAGGAGATGATAGAGGAGCGGTCCGAAGTATGACAAGAGGAGCATACTCATCAAGGACCTAAATCGCGTGACGATCGCGAACAAGGTTAACGACATAAAAAGCCCGTTAGGGCAAGCACTTACAGGTGCGCATTTTAAATTATTACGTGAATAGTAATATACAACAATACGTAGAGGTTGAAAGTTGCATATGTAGATTAAAAACTTGGAAAAGCCCGAATAGAAAATCTATCCGGGATATTGTTTCCAAGAGAAACCAAATAGAGGTGTTACTTACATAGGGCGTGATGTGAAAACTATAAAAAGGTAGTGCATGTCATGTGTTAACCGCTTACTTTGGCCAAGTAAGTAGTGACATATGATACCATGAGTTTCTTATAGCGGACACATTTACGTCCGATGTAGTAAGGGCGGGGCGAACGGGACTAACTTAAAAAGTACCCAAATGAATCAAATGAGCAAAGGAATTCCCACGCTTCGTGACGGGCTTTTGGTCACTATCTGTGTTGTTCGTTAAGGTATCGGTGCAAATCAGGCACTCATTATAGGAACCGAAAAGAGACAAAAACGAATACAGTGTGAATACAACTCCATTTTCAACGAAATTTTTATGAGAATATCGAGACAACATAAAAAGGAATGCTAGTACAGATGTTCTTTAAACGTACAATTCGTCACAGTTAACATAAAAAAGAAACATTATATTTGACATGTTCGATTCTGAACTAAACTCTTATCCAAGCATACACAAAAGTAAGAACATCACAGCAACTTTAATGAAATTTGTAAGACATATATTATAGCATTAGTAAGACGAAAGTATAAACGACATATAACGAAAAATGAACACTATAGCTTTGGTTTGTACATTACCATTCACAAATCACAACTAAGTTTTAAGTAAAATTTATATCGAAATATAGCTTAAAATAAATATATTGCAAAGACATACCCGAAAGTTATATAAAGTATCATATATTAGAAGTTATAATAGAAAAAGAAAATATACTAAAAATTAAATATAATAATAAACAATAATAAACTAACCCCTAAAATAAATTTTAAACAATAGGCACTGTTCAACCAGTTGCTTTTTTCTTTAGTAGAGTGTTGTGACGAGTGGTTTTTGAATATTTAGAGTTAATTACTAAATTCGTCCCTGAGGTTTGGGCAGGTTTGCTATTTTCGTCCAAAATGACACTTTTGTACCAAATTGCCCCCATCATTTGTAACGTTTTGCCATTTTCATCCAAACCACTAACTTAGTTTATTTTTTCTGTTAAGTTGAGGATATTTGGATGAAACTAGCAAATATAAAATCACAGGGACGATTTTGGCAATTTACTCAAACTCTTTTAAATTTCTTTTATTTAATTAATTTTGTTACATATATAATAAAAAAGAATATACATGCAATTTTTATATGAAAAAAATAATAGCTTTGTTACATAATTTTTATAAATTTTCATCCAACCACTAACTAAGTTAATTTTTCTATTAAGGTGAAGGATATTTATAAACTAAGACAGAAATTAATTTCTAATTTTTTATATAGATCAGTTTTATAAAAATAAAATCTACTTAAACCTCTAAATTTTATAAAACAAAAATGCTGGTGACCTTATTGAAAAATGTCAAATAAAAAATCTTATCATATGTACCAAGTTTGTAATTCATCCTCTACTCTTTTAAATTCGCTCCTAAGGAAAAACAGAAGTCAGTCTCCCCCCCCCCCCCCTCTATCAAACAACGTATCGTTACCAAACCTTAAAATTACCCACCAAATTGTAAATATAATGCTATGAACCAAAAGTTTCTTTACTCAAGTCACTCAGAATAAGTATTAGGTAGTTACCCTCATAATCTTAATTAAATAAATATTTTATTTCTACCAACATATTTCCTATGCTCAACACATTTAAAAAATATGTAACGTTTTACAATTTTTTTCTATCTCTACAACTCACTAAAAGTTGTAATCGATTGTTATGTGTTGTACACCAATGACGTTTTCTCTTTATAAAACTGATTTATATAAAGAACCTGTAAATTAATTTCTGTCTTAATTTATAAAATTTAAAACATCATTCACCTTAATAGAAAAATAAACTGAGTTAGTGATTTGGATGAAAATTTATAAAAATTATGTGAGAAAACTATTTTTTTTTTCCAAAAACTCCATGTATATTCTTTTTTATTATACATGTTACAAAAATAATTAAATAAAAGAAATTAAAAAGGGTTTGAGTAAATTGCCAAAATTGTCCCTGTGGTTTTATATTTGTCAGTTTCATCCAAATATCCTCAACTTAACTCAAACAATAAACTAAGTTAGTGGTTTGGATGAAAATGGAAAAAAGTTACAAACGTTGGGGGCAATTTGGTACAAAAGTGTCATTTTGGACGAAAATGACAAACGTGCCCAAACCTCAGGGACGATTTTGGCAATTAACTTGAAAATTTAAATGTACAAAAAATACACTTCACGGTGGACATATTTAGAAAGCACGAAAAGCAACATCATTATAAAAATGTACGTTAACTAAAACATTTTAAATATTTAAAATTAAAATACTAAGTTTTTAGTGAAATAATAAAAAGTAAAAAATAAAAGGAAAAACAAAAACAAAAAACAAAAAACCAAAAAAAAAAAAAATAGAAGGTTTAACATATGACAAAATTGAATTAGGTGTATATTTACAAAGTATACATTACAAGGGTTACTATACGTCCTTTTGTAAAATGTATGGTATAAGAATTTGTTGATGATCACGTTGATACAAATAATTATAATAAATGTTTAGAATTAAGTTATTATATATAAGTTAATAGATTATTCTTTATAAAATATATAATTTTACGTTTGAACATGAATTGGATTTGACATTTATTTGTATTTTAAATCTAAACTAGTAAAAATGCCCACGCGCGTTGCGGCGCGGATATATCGCAAACTCGAATGGATTAGTCCAAGCATTATGTGTTGCGTTAACCACACGAAAATGCATGTTTCGACGTATCCGATTGAACTTAATGTAACCTACATAAGTATTGCGATTGGATCCAAGCGTTATGTGTTGCGTTAACTATACGAAATCAAATTTATACAATACAATTATAATGTATTCTATGTGACCCGAATCATATACATAAAACGTAACGGGTATAAAGGAGAAACAAACACGTGTAAACAAAAGAGTTTAATAAGAATTTTTTAAAAAAGGAAAAAAAACACAATTTGACTTCACTCGATTCAGAACAAAAAGTACCAAACAATCATAAAATACGCATGAAAATGTATTAGATTTGAGCTGGTGCGTTTCCAAAAAGTTTACCTCGTAATGTGGAGCAACTCAAATTTATATCGACAGGTACCTAAAAATATGCACGTAAAATATTTTTTTCTTAAACGTAAACGTATTATGTTTGGTCTGACTCGATTCCTATTAAAAGTAATAACGTCGAAACGGAGATAACTCGAATTTATACCAAGAGTTACATTAAAAAATTTCTTTAAAGTAAAGAAAAAATATGTAATATAGCCTAAATAAAGTAATTTAACCTGTAAAACGCTAAGAAAATTTAAAGAAAAAATAAATATTAAAATAAAGTAATTTAACCTGTAAAAACCTAAGAAAATTTAAAGAAAAAATAAATATATTATTTGCGAACAACATGAATCGATCATTGGTCTTTGGAAAAGTCAACCAAAGTACACAACCAATTACTCTAGGAATGCATTTGAATTTATAGCATAATGTAAAAGTAGAAACTTGGGGGTGGTCGGTGGCTATTGCCACCGACTTTCTCTTTTAAGATTCCCACACACACGGCTGCAAATCAAACAACCTCTTAGTAATAAAACAAAGAATATTTTTGTTTAAATGTATTCTAATAATCAATGTGAAGATTAACAGCAGCTTCAATAGCAATAGCAATAGCAATCGCTATATAAAAGAAAGAAAAAAACTTCACCAAATAACAATCAAGATCCCATCTACTAAAGTGATAATAACAACAACTTTATATGGGTATTGAATATTGATGATGTGTTGCAACTGTTTATAGGATTATATAGAAACGCTACAAAAGCTTCCTAAAGCCAAACTATTCGACTTGTTTCAAAGAAGATATTTGCGATCGGTCACTGTAAGCTTATCTTATAAATCTTGTTGATCATGTCATTTAGAAGCTAAACTTTAGATGATGATTCTGGCATTTTCATGACATATACTCGTGTATATACAAAACTTTGAACTCAATTTTTTACTTAACTGTCTATCATTGATTGTCATTAGCTAACACATTATTACTTTCAAACCTGTTTATTTGTGCTGAAGAACTTCGTTACACCATTCATTCTACCAACTTCGTTATACACACCAAACACGTGACTGGCGGATTTTAAATCATTTAAAAACATTATGCAAAGTAAATAATGTATCAATGGCCAAATACAAAGCCTGACAGTCTTGCTTGCAGTTTACTTGTCATTAACAAGTATATAAAAACTGCAGAATACAACAGAATAGATAAAATCCGCCAATGTAGTGCTGCTGTATTGAGTAGAGGTGGCAAAATTGGGCGCGTCGGAAAGGTTGGGTCATGGGTCAAACGGGTTTAGCAAAAGTCAAAACGCGTTGGGTTGGGTTGGGTTAGAAAGATCTGTGTATACATGTTTATGTCCTTTTTTTATGAATGCTAATAAGTTTTGATTCAAACGACCCGAAACATGTTCTGACCCGGACCCGTTCTGACCCAGACGCGTTCTGACCCGGACCCGTTCCGACCCGGACCTGATCTGACCCGGAACCGTTTCGACCCGAACCGAAACAACCCTTTTTTTTATAATTGACCCGTTTTGACCCGAACCCGTTGTGACCCATGACCCGAACCGAACCAACCCGTTTGCCAGGTCTAAACAACACAGTAATACAAAATTCTTATGATTTCATTTGTCAGAATTAATTTCATATTTTTTTAATATTTATTAAATGCATCACACATAATTAGAACACCCTACAAAAATCGATTGATAAAGAAGAATAGCAGATGAAAAAAAAACCTAAAGTAAACCTATAAATTCAACCCGAAATTGAAACTGATTAAGCTTATTGTTGCTATCATCATGTATATATATCCAGAATACAAACCATTTCCTATCTCAGTAACCATAATTACATCTTCTACTTGCATAACTTCTTAACCTATCGATTTCAATTCGTTGTTGATGATGCGTACGTATCTAGGGTTTCACATGTTACTGAATCATATGAACAACGATGAAAATAAAAAGAAGAGGATTAATAAATTGATGAAGATTACCAGGTGCGTGATCCAGGACCGTAGGTCTTAGGGTGAGAGTTCCAGATGTTTGAGTGGCCCATCGTTAGCAGATCGGTAAGAAGCTGATAGCCGCAGTGGTGACGACGGTGTCGTTTTCTGTTGTTCGCCATGAATTTTCCGGTGGAGATTTGAGGGTTTGTTGTTGGTTTTTCATCGAAGGATAAAATTGTAATTTTGAGAGGGTTGTCGGTGGCTTTGCCACCGACTTTGTACTTTAAGTCTATAGGGTAATATATATTTTTTGTTTCTTTAATTATATAACTAATATTATGTTTTTATTTTGTTTTTGAGAAATTAAAGGGGTGTTTGGGTTAGCTTATTTTGGAGCAACTTATGACTTATTGACTTATAAAAGTTAATAAGTTGTTTTTGAGTGTTGGGGTTAGCTTATTTTGGCGGTTTTGTGTGTTGAGAAGTCATTTTTGAGAAGTCAGAATTTCTAACTTCTCACTTATGACTTATATAAGTTAATAAGTCATTTTTGTGAAGGAATTAGGGGTGAGCAAAAGGAAAAACCCGATCCTACCCGACCATTACCCGACCTGACCCGAGAACCGATCAAACATAAAATACAGAACCGATTTGTAGGTCCACTTAGAGGATCAAGATTAAACCTACTTCCTTGTCTAGTAACACACTAACGAGTGCGGAATCCACGTAAGTATGCAAACTAAAGCAGAAAGGAACAAACACAAAGTAACCAAAGATTCACAACTTTGATTAAGTGAAGAGAATCAATACACACATACACACAGTGTTTACAACTTTCACAGGGACTCTCTTAACTGAATGGTGAAGCAAGTGTGTCTATATATAGGCCCAATACCCAGTAAAACTACGAATAGTGTTACTGGGCCACGAACAATGAGGAGGCCCACGAAGACTAGTAGTCTTGGTGGACATAGCCAACGAACCATCACATGCCACGAACCATCAAGGTTCGTGGTAAACACTCTTTATACATCCATTGTTCGTGAACAGTGTTATGCCACGAAGACTCAACACTCTTCGTGGGGACCTACATAGGACAGAAAACTTGCAACATATGCAGAGAGATCCAAACACAACTATTAACTAACAGTTGCACATTCTACAAACTGTTTTACATCACAAACAAAAGAAACGTCGTGCTAAGTCAAGATAGGAGGATATCTTGACTTGGCCGACTCGACCAAAACTATACAAGACCATAAATAAAGACCGTACACATTACAATGACGTAAGAACAAGCTACAGACACAAAAATGCACCAACAAACTCCCCCTTTTATGTTGCTTGGTCTTCGGTCTTCATTCCTCAGTGGCCTGTCTCGGACCATGAGCTTCCTGCGTGAATACCCCGATAATAACAGAAAAAGGCGACGCGTTGAAAGCATAGAGCCTGATTTGCATCCTTATCTTCATAGAAGATATCGTGACGAAACAATATGTCGATGTCAGTTGCCGACATGTTCACAATCCACATCGGGTCGAGAATACGCACATTTTCTTTGTCGTTCCGGAAGACGATGACTGCCTCGTGCGTGTCTGAGTCATAGCACCACAAAGCCATGTTTTCAAGCATATCCTGCTCCATCTTCATCAGCGGAATCCTATCCAAGACCTTCATCGGCTTGTACACGAGCCTGTACCTAGCTGTGTTGGTCGCTGGATCCAAAGTAAATTTTATATGTTCGTACATTGGGAACTGTGGCTTGTATAACTCATCCTTCCAACCCTTTCGCTGTTCCATCTTCAACTTTCTAGCAAAAAACTTAGCACCTTCAAAATTAGAATGGTTTATCAGCTCCAGTCGTGCTAATGCTTCGTAGAATGGCAGGGTAAGAATGCTCAGAAGCGATTTGAAATACTGAATCCCATGCTCTCGCTTCACCGCAACACAATGAAGTTCCTTCACAAACATCCAGCTCAGAATCCTTCCCAAAGGACGATTCTTTTCATATCTCATATAGTCAACTTGTGCGACCGGAGAAGCTGGTTTAGCAGTCTTAGATAGAAATTTCTTCCTCCATTCCTCGAATGAATCTGTTTGAACGTCGGACGACTCACGATTCTTTAATCTTTCATCGATTTCGTCCACATTATCTCTCAACCAGTCTTCATCGAACGGATTAAACTCAGTGCCGTCTTCTCGAACATACTTCGCTTTCTCGACATCGCCTTCAAATACAATTTCATCCAAACCTTCTAAGTTAGTTGCATCGGGTTCACTTGTGGTCTCGTCAATGGTAGTATCATCGACTACCTTCATATCTGTCAACCTTAGAATCTGTTCATCTGTCATTGCAGAGATAAACTCCCCATCTTCCAAGTCTTTTCGATCAACAGTTGGACATTCTTGCAAGTCTGTACTGCTTTCCAGCTGAGCAACGTCATCTTTCGACCCACCTGGCGTTCCTTGAGTCATTACAGACTGTTGAGGCTAATACACGACGATTTGAGCTGAAGCAGATTCCCCTTATGGTGGAGGAGCTGATGTACCAGGATTGCCTTGATATTCCCTGTCATGATCACGTTTTCGTAACACTTCCAGAGCTTTGCATCTTTCATCCCAAAGGGTGTTGACTCGCTTTCTCGTCATTTCATAACTGCTCGTCATTTGCTTTACATTGTCAGCTATGGTCTTATTCCTTGAATCGTACCTATTTCGTTATATCATCATACTTTCCTGACAACTTATCGGCAGTTTGTAGCAGAAGAGTGCTTCGTTCTCTCTGACGATTCATCTGTATTCCACGAGTATTGTCTATAGCCCTCAACTGAGCGTTTTTAGCTCGTAATTGCTCAATCTCTGCCTGCTGTTTTTGCACAACTTCTTTCAATGTATTAATCTGGAATTGTTGAGCAATGTTCGTTTGGCGGTTTGTTAGCATGCCTTCTGAATGTCTGTTTATCTGACGTGCTGCAGGTTGGAGTTGTGAGAACAAAAAGTTCACTTTCTCACTTTCGGACATGCGCTCGAACGTTGAACCACGTTGTTCTTCACTTTGTTTTTGAATCCTTTCCTGAGCTGCTTAGGAAGATGATGTTGCATGTTGTGGTTCAGTTGTAGTTCCTTGAACTGGGGGTGGTACAACCGTTGTTTCAGTGGCCGATGTGGTTGTTGGAGGCGGTTGAGGTTCTTCAGATAGTGAGGCCGTCATTACTGCAGCTTCCTCAGCAGAGAAAGCAAACTAAGGATTGACCTCCACTTCCTGAATAGGTTCTGATGGCTGCGTTGAAGCAGGTTGAGCTTGTGATTCACTAATTGTTTTCCGACTTTTCTTCTTTCTTTGAATCGTAACTTGCTTCTTTCTCACCTTCTCAGATTCGGTGTCAGATGGAACATAATCTTCATCTTGTTCCGTTCCTCGATCACCGCCGGTAGAGCCTGTGCCACTTGCACCAACAGCTCCACCATCACCACCTTGATTGTCATCGTCATCACCACCTCCGTCATCGCTGTCGTCATCATCACTTTCATCTTTCTTTCCAAATTTATCTTCGATCTTCTTGTTCAAGGTGGGCTCTTCATCGTTGGAATCGCTGTTATCGTGTCGCCACTTATCATTCTCCAGCGCTACATACGCATTGTTATCTAAGAACCCGAATAGTTTCCGTGGAGGATCACTTTCATTGTAGCTTTTAGTACTATATCCTCTCAAGATTCTCAATAATATTTCTTTCGTAACATCAATCTTCAAAACATCATTGTCTTCTTTAGGTAGATTCGGATGTTGAATATTCATAATCATCTGCAGAAACCGTGGGTACATCCAAAACTTGCTGCCACCCGTCACACTTCCAGTTCTTCTCAAGTTCTCTTTCATGTTGGCGAATATGTACTTTGAGATATTGAACAGTTTGTTCAATACTAAAGCAACCATTAAACCAATAAGATCATTGTTCGCCATGTCGTATCCACTTCGGCGATTACTCAAACAATGAATCAACACGTGAAGTAAGAACTTCTAACGAAGCGGTAACAATGACTTGTTCAGCTGCTTTCCCAGAATGTCTCCAGTACATTTCATGCGTAGTAGACAACCTCTTTGACACTTTAGCGGCACTGAAAATGAAGCTTCAGGATCATCACTAAGTTGTAAAACCGTGTTAAGGATCTCGACTGAAACAACAACGTCTTGATTGTTAACACGTCCTCTTATCACCTCCGTTCCATCCACTTCAACTACTTCTGCTGAATCCCAGAAAGCCTTTATCAACGATTTGTACACAGTAGTCTGATGTGTAATGGCATGATTGATCCTTGATTCACGTAGCTACTTTGTAATGCCCTTGTATTCATTCAGCTTGCCTTCCGGATCTAGATAGGCAACTTGGTTGTGGCGAGGTTCCGACATAATTTCCACCTCCGACTTATCAGTTCTTTTTGTTGCAGGTTTCCTTTTCTGAGTTTTTGGTGCCATTCTGTACACAATAAACATCCACAATAAGACAGTAAAATGGATGCTTCACAAACAAGATGCACATGTGAACTTGAAACAGTGGACTTAACACTTGTTCAGAAACCAAAATTTTGTTAAGTGTAGATCCCACGAAGACTCAAGGTCAACGAACACTTAAGGTCGACGAACAATCAATTTTTACAAGGGACCCTGATCAATGAACAATCACGAGTCAACGAACACTAAAGGTCAAGCTCGACGAACAATCAAGGTCAACGAAGAATGGATTCTTCGTTGACAACCATTCTTCGTCGGCTGTACTTCTTCAGTTTTGATTGTTCGTTTGTTTTGAGTCTTCGTCGATATGTCTCCTTCCCCAAATTCAATTTTACATATTTTACAGTTTATTAAATTAAAGTGACAGAAAGCATTTACACCTCAAACCGACAAACAGAAAAATCCCACAACATATCTTTATTAGTTCATTTATTTCATCTATCAACCTAAGTCATTAACATAAACAGACAAGGGTTCATTTAGAAACAAACTGACAAGTTGAATCCAAACATCGATAACGGATATCAACCAAAATGCTCATACATCAAAACAACCTTTTTGACAAAAACAAACCAAAATCGAGCATAAAATCAACATTATTCAAGAACAATATCAAACCCCTGTTTTTCTTTATACCCTTCAAACAAACAATCAACAAATAAAATCTGCACACAAACACTTTAACATATATAAGAGTAGAAAGCTTTGTTTTTCTTTTAGATTTTATGTTTCATCAAAAGGATATCATCGAATAACATTCTAGTTTTGACACCTAGGGTTTCGTTTTTGTTAACTTCCACAAACATGAGGTTTGTCTCGATTTTGATGCAAATCGATATCACAAAACAAAAGGTAACATCACTACCTTGATGTTTTACAGAAACGATTTAAATGCAGTAGATGTTAGGGCTTGATTTTCGAAGAAGATGAACAGTAGTTTCTTGTTTGGAGAGAGAAGGTGAAAAGTGGGTTTTAAAAATGAGATAAGTTTTAAAAGCTGATATCCCACCTTCTTTTATACCGGACCCCCCCTACGAAGACTCAAGGGACGACGAATATTCAAGATGTCCGACGAACAATTGAATTTGGGCTCAAAATGTTAGGCCCAAAAAAAACCAACGAACACTTGTAGTCTTCGTCGAAGACCAAACCAACGAAGATTGAGTCACGAAGAGTCATTCTTCGTTGACCAAAAGTCACATGTGGGCCGGCGAAGACTCAAGTTGGGCCGACGAAGACTTATTGTTGGACTCAAAACAATTAAGTCCAACTTGCAATCCAACGAAGAATGACAGTCTTCGTCGAAGACCAATTCGGCGAAGAATGAGTCACGAAGAGTCATTCTTCGTTGACTGAGTTCATTCTTCGTTGACTGAGTTCATTCTTCGTTGACTTTTAAGTCTTCGTGAACCCTTATGATTCTTCTTGATTACTTTGGTTCTTGTGAACCTTTCCAACACAGTACACAGCAACATGGAAGTACAATGAACAGATTCAAGCAAATTTTGTTTTCAAGTTTAGATTTGCAAAAAGAATTTTATGAAGTTGTGATATTAAAGACAAGTCGGTTTTGGGCTTTTTCTCGGTAGAAAACATTCGAGCGACAACTTCGGCTAATCAAGAAAAATAAATCTTAAAATAAATAAAAATTAGACTCCTAACAATCTAAATGCAAAAACGTAAAACTTGAAACAAACATTTACAACATTAACTACTGTACACTAAGTTACCATATTTTTCGAGTTTCAAGGTAAGAGAATCATACCAGTTTACGGTCTTGTCAAATACAGTTTTTGTTTCTTGTAAAAATTTCGATAAACATTCTACCACAATTATCGGTATTGTTGTCCACATAAACTCAACTTATCAGATGTAATCACGATTAGGAGTTACGCATTAATGTAAGATTTATACTACTTGCCGGTGTTCATCCACTCACGACACATTCCCGTATCAAGACATGCACGAGAGTTCATCTTACCGGAGAGTAAACTGTTTATCATCTGTTTTCAACGTATATTTTGTGAGATACTCACTTATTCTTGATTGAAAACAAGCCCTATATGATTAAATCACTTATTGATGAGGAACTTGATTTTCAGATGCATGAGGGCACAAGAGCAAGTCCGTGAACAGGTTAGTACCATCGTACCGAAAAAGAGACGAACTTGACTCCCAGATAACTGTGATATTTTTCACTTATTCATTTTGGACATATGATTGTTTATCACTTATTGAGGTCGTATGCAATATGTACACGTATGTATGGTATCATGGAAGCTCTTGACTTGCGTCCCCGTTATTTTCTGGTAAAAGATTCAACCATGATACCTAGATGATAAATCAGCATAAAGACCGCATATCTCAGAACCTCGGCATACTATCAAACGAAATTTTGGTACCAAGACCATATGCCAATGAATGGTTTCCACCTGGCTTGCAGTTCGTTATGTTTATATCAACCTGCACGTTTTAATCTGATTGTGAGCCTACCAATACATCATTAGTACAACTGCTTACCGTTTTTCATTTTGAATTTGTAACCGTATTTGACCGACCACTGGTGTATCATCATCTTCTCTTATCTTTCCAAGAAACTCATTTTTGATTTTTGGATTTTTTAATGTTTTTGTATTTTTGAGATTTTTCAATGTTTTTGGGGTTTTTTTTATTTTTTCAAAAGTAAAGACAGAAAGCAGTAAATAAATAAAAGACATATTTTTGAAATTTTGAAATTTTTTGATGTTTTTGTATTTTTCTTAAATTTTCTCTCCCTAAAATGCAAAAAGTAAATAAAATGAAAATCTTTTTGTATTTTTAGATTTTTTTGAAAGAAAATATTTATAAAAATGATTTGCCGAAGATGATCTACTCGGGTTTCACCTTGATGCCATTGACCAAAAGAAGATAATCAAAACGTGATTTATCAAAAGCTTTTGTAAACAGGTCGGCACGTTGGTGATCTGTGTGGATTTTCACAACATCGATAAGTTTCTTTTCATAACAATCTCGTATGAAATGATACTTAATCTCGATGTGTGTGGTCTTTGAGTGATGTACAGGATTACGAGTGATCTGTAAAGCAGCTTCATTATCAACATAAATAGGAGTAGTTAGGAATTCAAAACCGTAGTCGAGCATTTACTGTTGGATCCATAAAACCTGGGAGCAGCAACTAGAAGCCGAAATGTACTCAGCCTCGCATGTTGAAGTGGCCACACAGGTCTACTTTTTACACTGCCACGTGACTAGGCGATTCCCCAAGAACTGACATCCCGCTGATGTTGACTTTGCATCAATCTTGTAGCCGCCATGATCAGAATCACTGAATGCAATCAAATCGAAGTTATCATCCTTAGGATACCACAGACCAGTGTCTGGACAACCCTTCATATAACGGAAAATCCTCTTAACAACCATCATATGAGAAACCTTCGGATTGGACTGGTAACGAGAAAGAAGACACGTTGGATACATATTATCGGGCCTTGAAGCGGTAAGACACATGAGAGATCCGATCATAGCACGATAGAGAGAAGGTTCCACATGTTCACCGGTTCCGCCAGGAGTAATTCCATGATTCTGAGCCAGAGGATTTCCCGCAGGCTTCGAGTCTTCCATCTGAAACCGTTTTAAGATATCTCCAACGTACTTTGTCTGATGAATGAAGATCCCTTTCTCAGACTGATGAAGTTGCAAACCCAAAAAGAAATTCATTTCTCCCATTGCGCTCATCTCGAACTTCTCTTGCATCACTCGCTCGAATTCATTGCACATTTCATCATTTGTAGACCCGAAAATGATGTCATCCACATACACTTGGACCAGCAATAAATCCTCGTTTCTTTCCTTGATGAAGAGAGTACAATCGATCAACCCACGCTGAAAACCATTCTGCAACAGATAGATAGAAAACGTTTCATACTAGGCCCTCGGAGGTTGATGAAGACCATAAAGTGCCTTGTTTAGAAGCCAAACTCTGTCAGGATGAATCGGATCTTCAAAACCAGGAGGTTGCTCAACATATACTTCTTCCTCGACCACACCATGAAGAAATGTACTTTTCACATCCATCTGATAAATAGTGAACTTCTTGTAGGACGCATAAGTCAAGAAAATCCTTATCGCCTCAAGACGTGCCACTGGTGCATAAACTTTATTATAATCAATGCCTTCTACCTGATTAAAACCCTGGACAACCAATCACTCTTTATTTCTCACAACGACACCTCGAGCATCCCTTTTGCACTTATACACCCATCGAGTACCAATCGTCTTGTAGTTCGGGGGCCTGTCAACCAATTTCCACACGCCCAATTTCTGAAACTGCTGAAGTTCCTCTTGCATTGCTTCAACCCATGAATCGTCTTTCATCACCTCCTTCCACGATTTCGGCTCAACTTGACAAACATAGCAGGCGAAAGACCAATCATTTTGTTCCCTGGATTCTCGAATTGCCGAATGCAACCCAACATTCTGGTTGTTTTGAAGCTGATTATGTGTCTGCACATCACTTTGGACATCTCTAATAATATTCTATCGAGGATGAGTATCATGAATTCGAGTTTCAAGAACATCAGGAACTCGAGCATTGATACCCAAATTGTTGATGTTCAAATCAACCAACAAATCGATGCCAGGAGACGCTGTAGTTGTGGATGCATTCCCTTCAACATTGTCTTGATTCTGCACCTGAGAAGTTGCTTCAGAAACACCTTGAATAGGAGCATTAACAGGACCAGAATTTTCTTCATTTGCATCATGAAACTCCTCATCTTCCAACGAAACATTATAATCAGTTGCATCTTCAAATTCCTCATTTTGAACAACATTATTAACCGAAGCGACTTTTGTTGGTTAACAATGATCGGTCGCACTAATAATGAGTCAACTGCAGTATCCCTTTCAAGTAACATATGTGCTGCTGCAGACGCGTCATCAAAAGTTGGTAGATTAAAGGAATCAAACAGTCCATCATAATCAAACATCCAAGGAGCACCCGGTGCTCTCACACATTCAGTGTACCTTTGAACCCTAACTTCACCCCCATTCCTCAATCTTTTTAGTAGACATATTCCACACCCTAAAATTTGGAGCAGCATACCCGAGAAAGAAGACTTCTATAGCCCTCGGACCAAATTTGCCATCTGGATCTATCATAGTGCATGGAGCACCAAACGATTCTAAGTACGACACATCCGGTTTCCTTTTGTGCAACAATTCAAAACATGCTTTCCCATGCCTTTTAACAGTAAGAACCCTGTTCAAGGTATAATAAGCAGTAGCCACAACCTCCCCCCAAAACTGAACAGGAAGCTCCGACTCAACTAACATAGTTCTTGTCGTCTCGATAAGCGTTTTATTCTTCCTCTTAACGACACCATTTTGTTGAGGAGTATATCGAGAACTGTATTCATGCAGAATTCCCTTAGAAGTACAGAACTCATCCATCACTTGATTCTTGAACTCCGTGCCGTTGTCACTTCTGATTCGCTTTACCCTCAAAGTGTACAAATTTTCAAGTAAAGTGAGAAGATTTTTGAGGATTTCCGGAGTCTCACTCTTGTGTGCCATCACGTCTACCCATGAGAATCTTGAATAGGCATCAGTAACCACCAAACAATAAGCAACTACAAATGTAGTCTTGTGCTTCATAGGTCCAAAGAGGTCCATATGAAGACGTTCAAGAGGCATGTTGACGGTGTTGACTTTCTTGATCGGATGAGATTTTTTCACTTGTTTTCCTTTTCGGCACGATACACAGACGTCTTGTAAATGAAAACTCTTGACCGGAACACCATTCACAAGATTATTTCTTACCAGATGGTTCATCTTCCTCAAGTGAATGTGACCCATACGTCTGTGCCAAGATATAGACTCCTTTTCAGTGGCCTTTGAGACAAAACATGTAACTTGTGCAGACGTGGTAATCGCTTGGCTCATGTCAAGAATATACAAATCATTAATTCTTGGAGCCGTCAACAGAAACCATTCTTTGGGAATTTTAAGACTGGGCTTCAGCACATAACAGCCGGTTTCATCAAAATGAACCGTGAACTTCTTGTCACAGATTTTCGAAACACTAAGAAGATTGTGATCAATTTGTCGCACATAATTGATCTTGTCAAAACTAACAACACCATTTGAAATCATTCCTTCCCCAATGATATAACCACCTTTATCACCCGCAAAGGCAACATAACCTCCCCTAATGCTTTTCACATCGTACAGGAGCCTTAAGTCGCCTGTTATGTGCCGGGATGCTCCACTGTCAACAATCCAAAGACTATTCACAGTTCCTCCTGGAACACCCTGCACAACACACTACACAATCAGTTTGAGACGGGGACCCAAGCCTTAGTGGTCTTGGGTCAACCCTTATCATCAAGAAATGTGATTTCTATTTCTTGATGTAGGATCGTATTCTGACCCGAACGAGTCTATCAGAGGAGTTTTGGTCAATTACAGGTGCGGAAAACAAGTAATCAATGTAGAAACAGCTAGATTTTCACTTAAATCACCTTTCTGATTGATATAACAACGTTTACAGCCAAATCTCACACCGGCAGCACTTCGGTATGGATAACAAGAACCTTATCTGTGGTTTCGCTCATGCACATATATATAGGGCAAGGGATTTCGCTCATATGGACATGATATCCATATAAGAGAAACCTGTTATGTTCAAATAAGCGAAATCACCTCCTAAGGGCCCTATGAGCGAAACCTCAATACTAGACACAATACACTTCCTATTTTCTCGTAAAATGTGCCCTAATCTAACATTCTAAGACTAAGACTCGATACAAGACGAAGTCGACAGATGTAATGCACCAACACTTGATGATTTGGAAATGGTGAGCCTCCCCTTGAAGCTGTACCGGTTTTTGGTTTCCAAGCTTGTTAACGTTTACCAGATTGAAAATTATTTACAGGTTTAGACACATCTGGTTTTAACACTTTTGATGAACTTGGTTCTTTTTCCACAACATCCGGTTTTAAAGCCTTCTCGATTACCTTAACATTTTTGCGTCTTAGTTTTGCTTCTTGTTCCTTAACAGTACATTTGTCTTTGTCACACCCCAACCAATGGCGGAATCATCGGAGTGGGATGAAGAAAGATTGCTCATCACACATAACGCTAATTGTGACAATAGATTTAAAAGTAAATTGATTTCATTCATAACAAAGTGTTACAATACATGGAACTTTGAAACACAACATGTTCAATACAAGAAAGCAATACAACAAACAAGTACGAAATTGGTACAACATATTAAGACCTAAGACGTCTAAATGTGTATCTAAGCATCATCACTACTTCAGTTTCAAAGCATCGTCATCCTCAACCTGTAACTTGTTTAAAAATAATGTTCAATGCAAAAGCAAAGGCGAGTATACAAGTTTTCATACGTATCATAAGAAAATGAGTTTAAACAATTCCACATGGCAAGCTATTGATACAAGATAAACAATAAAATCGGCATGTGTTCGACTAATCAACCCAATGATGAAACGCAATAAGCTCATGACATAACCTCAAGAATACAGGTGGTGCGTTAATCCTATAGCGCTATATATGTCAAGGATAGGCTCGTACGAAGTTAATGATAAGTCTAACACAAAACATATAACCCCAAGTTTAATGTATCAAGTATGCAAGCATGTATAAGGAATGTTTGTGCGTTTACGAATAAAGCTTAAGTGTAAGTTTCATAGATAAACATGTTACACCCCAAAAGGTGGTTAATAAAAAGGGGTTCAAGTATACTCACAAATATTTCATATGCTTTCCGATTATCCAAGTGTTGACGAGTAATGGAATTAGGGGATTGAATGTATACGGATTGGAGTTCAAGGTATGCTTAAGGTCAGAATTCGGAATTTAAAAGTACATGGAAAATAAATATATGAGAAAATAACCATCTAGCTCACAATATTCATTCTTGACACTATGAAACCCATAGGGTTTGAATGTTTTCTTGGGTTAAAGTACCCATTAGAATCGTGACGAGTATTATGTTCTTAGGTGGTGTAGCCTACTATTTTGACAAATAACCATTAGGTTATCATTAAAAGTTTGGTTATTATAAGTATTATATATCTTTATAGTATATATCTATAGGTTCTAATCTACAAGAATGTCATATAAGTCAAGCATGAGGTAGGAAGATAAATCTTCCATTTAGGAACCTCTTTGTGTTTCATACAAGTCATGCATGAGGTAGGAAGATAAATCTTCCATTTAGGAACCTCTTTAGTTGTCACCAATACACAAGTTATCATAAGAAAACAAGGATGGTCATGAACATACATTAAAGAATTGAAATAAACTAATTAATTAACTAAGAAGAAAACATCAAGTGATGTGTGGATTTGTAAGTAGGATAGCCCAAGCTATCCAAATAATCACACATATTCAAGTTCAAGACTTGTTCATCACTTGTGGGATAAAACCCTTTTAAAACAGAAAGTTTTGAGGCTTAAAACCTCTGGATTTGTATGTTACAACCTTGTTTTTAAGCACACATAATCATAGTCTTGATTAGTAGCATAAGGACATAGGAATGTATAAGGAAAATATAAGTTCATGTATGTTTAATAAATTTTCCTTCCAAAACAGAAAGTTAGACCTCATTTTGGTCATGTTTCACCTTGGTTTTTCATGGAAAACCTTGTGAGAACAATTATAGAGGTGTTCCACACTTTGTAGAGGAAGAAGAAGTGAAAAAGATGGAAGAAAGGTGAAGAAAAGTGCTCATTTAGCACTTAGAATAATGTGTCCAAAACTTGCATTTTCAACTAAGATTAGAGTGTTTTGAGAGTGCAAATGAGTTGGAAAAATAAAAATGAGTGTTGGGAGGCTTGGTTTTATATTGAGTGAGGTTTGGTGAGTGTTTAATGAGGCTTAGAAGCCCATTGGTGGAGGTTGGAGCCATAAATACAAGATTCAAAATTTATATTTTAGGGTGGAGGTTGGAGCCTAAAATGCAGATTTAAAGCGTGGGTTTTAGGGGAGGTTTCGCTTTTTGTCACAAATGGTCCCTCAAGTTTGATAAGTATGCAATTAGGGCCCCGAAATTAGGTTTTAGGGTGTTTTCGAGTGCTTTTCGCGTAGTTTCAAGCGTGTAACAAGCATACAAGTATCGTAAACTTAATAATGATGACAAGTATTTCTATGTATGTGAAATTATGTAAAATAAGTATCGGTAATGCCGGTTATAACTCATAGTTGTCGGTTATCGCACAAAATGCAAGTATAGGCGATTTACGATCGATAACACATAATTGCAAGTATAATTAATATGTCGAAGGTGGTTACAAGTATAATAAGATGTATTATGATGTATAATAAGTATTGGAATCATTAATTGTTGGTTAATCACAAGTATTGCACGTAAACGCGATGAAAGTCGGTTATTTACACGTATCGTCACATAGTTTCGAATTAGGGTTCGTTGCATGCGATTACAAGTATAAATTGAACATAACAAGTATAAATGGAACATAATTGATATAAATATGACTTTCATTATGATCGGTGTCTCGGATTACAAGGTTTCAAAACAAAATACGGTTACAAGGAATACAAGTTTCCAAAAATAGAATTACAAGACAACTTGCTAATTAAGGAAAGTTACAAAAAAGCGGAGCGTTACAGTCTCCCCTCCTTTAGGAAATTTCGTCCCGAAATTTGTTCAGGAGGAAGACCTTGGAGAAAAAGCATTTTGGCTAAAAGAATGATTGTCTAAAATTGAGACTTGTTTATTTTGAAATGTTTTGAAAAGTACAAATTTTTGAAGGACGGAAGGATAGGTTTTGTAAAAAGAGTTCGTTTAATTAAAATGATTTCAGACATTAAACATGAGTAAAACGTGCATGTGTGTGTATAGGAAAAGTGAATTTAAACATGTTTGATTAAATCGGAATGGAGAGGTATCTTTAAAACATGGTACCTAAGAAGTAAAACTTTAGTATAAAGCGGTAAGCATTTCGATGAAGAGTGTGGCCGCACTGTATTTTGTAAAAAGTTTCATTGGTTTCAAAGAGGAATCATAAACCACATGTTTGTAGGGAAATTATTCATTGATGAGGAACGAGAACGTTAGGTATTTTAATTAAAACGATTTTTTTGGGAGGTAACAGCCAACTAAGTATGGCTGCTCATAAATAAAGGATGGAAAGATAGTTCTAACCAAGAAAGTATTCAAGGATTCGAACGTGTAAACAGACTTGATAGTAGATTAGATTTGTATATAAGACAAAGAATAACAAAGGTACGAGGGTGAATGACCGATCTTGAATATGAGTATAAGAATGGTATAAGTATTGGATAAACGAAAGCGACAAGTTAAAAATGAGGTCTCGTCGTGGATAATCGGATATCGCGCGTTTAGCAATGCGTTTGTGAGTTGTTAAAGTTTGCGTATTAGGTCTAAACATGGTCTGCAAAACACCGAATTTCTCATGGCACGTCTTACGAAAGTTTGGTAACATGGTGAAAACACTTATATATAGGAAGTACCAATGGCGTATCCACCATGTTTTAACCATGTTGTGTCAGTTTCGTATTCGGTGTCATGTTACGTTCCGTGTCTTACCATATACAGTAGCGCACTCTATGATTCTCATGTGCCTATCACTATAATCCCGTGTGCACCCGCGATTATTTTGATCGTCGCATGATCCGCATAGCTTGTACTAGTTGTGCATGAATCAGGGTATACATAAATTTGAAAAATAAGAATGAGTACGTATAAGAATGTAGTATATAAGCATGTTCAAGTGTAAGTATGTATGTGACCCACGTAAGCGAATCCCTCAAGTTACGCTCACGTATAGGTACGAATGTATGAATACAAGTTATTAATACGAGTATGTGTATAAGTATAAGTATGAACACAAGTGTGAGTATGCATATGAGTATAAATGTGAAAATAAAACGTATGAGTATAACTATGAATATAAGTAGGTATACATGACGATGATTTCGTGTGTGACATGTATTGAATACGATGAACTTAAGCATATAAAATGATTGAGAAGTTTGAGTATGTAAAACGAATGATATAAGAAATCGTTGCGGGATATTGAATAGAACATATGCGATGATATTTATGTATAGTTGTTTGAGCAAAACGTTGAGTTTATCGAATCAAAATAGACCGAGCTTGATTTGGAATGTAAAATCTAGTTTGCGAATGTGAAAGAATGCAAAGTACTTACTGGTTATACGCGACGTATTTTCTAATGATCGGAAATGCTACTCTTGGTTTAAAAGAATTTACGTAGGTTTAAAAGAATTTACGTAAGTTGAAAATTGTTGGTTCGTATGATGTTTTCTTGCCCACGTGCTTAGAATTTAAATGACATATTGAGCAGTGTATGAAAAAGGTTTTGAAAATAGTAAGTTTTCATCATTTTAAAGGGTCTTTCATTAAAATAAGAAATTTGAAATTTGGAGGTTCTCGTGAAAACGTTGATTCTTATAATGAATTTTAGCATAATGAAATCAGTGATCGTTGTAAAGTGTTTTTAATAAAATGCTTTATTGATTTTGAAAAAAGCTTTAGTAAAATGATCTTATAATAATTATAAGATCTTATAGGCAAGTGAGATGGCTAGTTTGATTTTCGATTGTGAACAAAGTCTTTGGTATCATGATAAAATGTGAGCGTGTCTTAGTAATTAGGTTGAGTATGACATTCATGGGCAAGAGATTCATTGGACCAATTAAGTTGATAGGTAGCATTTCGTATGGTTTTGAAATTCATGTAATAAAATGTTTTAAGGTATGATTAAGAATTTCGTGTATGCAAGTTATGTGAAAATAGATTGTAGGGTAAGAACTACGTTTGATAAAACAATGCATTTTGAAATGGATATAAATAGGGATTTTGATGAATTGACAATCGATTTAGGTGTAAAAACATGTTCATGTTTGCATAATAAAGTATTTTGAAGGAGGATTTTGGTAACGATCACCAAGGTAAGGAAATCACCCCTAACTCATTGGTGAGGTCGTTTTAAGAAAAGAAGGAGTGGAGTTAATCATCAAGGTAAGGAAATCACTCCTATCTCGATGATATGTCTCCATTTTGTGGTTATAAGAAATGTAAATCTAATTGGGTGACGTTTTTGAAATCATGCACGTAAATGAAGTATAGATGTATGAAAAGATTTAGTATGATGTGTGTGAAGGAAACGAAAATAAATTTGAATTTGAAAAGATTGCATCGCATAAGATTGATAATAGTAAAACATAGGTTTGATTAAAACTTGGATTGTTCCAAAACGAAACTTTGACTAAACCAAAGTGGTCGAAAATTCTTTTGAATTTGAGAAACATGCTTTGGCCTAATAGGTGGAATACTCTCGCCGATATTCCGGTTAACGGTATTCACCCTTCCAGTTACTACATGTTCCAACTCAATCGAAAATTCGAGACTTGGCGGGATTTTTGAAAATCAAGGAGCGGGACTAGTCGACAAGGTGCGGGTTTCACTCCTAACATGACGATTTCATACACTAGGTGTGGTTGGTACTCGTCGGGTCAAAATTTAATTTCGACACTTTGACGAGGGTCCACTAGAATTTGAAATGGAAATTCTCCATCAAGGTAAGGATTTCACTCCTAACTTGGTGGTGAATTTCGTGTAAAAAGAATAGATGAATTGAGAGTCGTTCACCAAATTGTGGGTTTCACGCCCATTTTGGTGAAGTCGTCTCGTTTGTGTATTACGAGTGGTTTCGAGTTTTAGTATAAACGAGTAAAATGCCTTAGGAAGACGTATGTTTGAAATATTAAAACAAGTATAAGCACATAAAGCATTTCAAGGTATTAACACATAAGAGGCATTTCAAGAGATTAGCATATGAATCAAGTATGGTCGAATTTGGTGCTTAACTATAGACTAGGTCAAAAGCATAGCAATTTTCCTAATTCCCTATAGTTATGGCTCTGATACCAATCTGTCACACCCCAACCAATGGCGGAATCATCGGAGTGGGACGAAGAAAGATTGCTCATCACACATAACGCTAATTGTGACAATAGATTTAAAAATAAATTGATTTCATTCATAACAAAGTGTTACAATACATGGAACTTTGAAACACAACATGTTCAATACAAGAAAGCAATACAACAAACAAGTATGAAATTGGTACAACATATTAAGACCTAAGACGTCTAAATGTGTATGTAAGCATCATCACTACTTCAGTTTCAAAGCATCGTCATCCTCAACCTGTAACATGTTTAAAAATAACGTTCAATGCAAAAGCAAAGGCGAGTATACAAGTTTTCATACGTATCATAAGAAAATGAGTTTAAACAATTCCATATGGCAAGCTATTGACACAAGATAAACAATAAAATCGGCATGTGTTCGACTAATCAACCCAATGATGAAACGCAATAAGCTCATGACATAACCTCAAGAATACGGGTGGTGCGTTAATCCTATAGCGCTATATATGTCAAGGATAGGCTCGTACGAAGTTAATGATAAGTCTAACACAAAACGTATAACCCCAAGTTTAATGTATCAAGTAATCAAGTATGCAAGCATTTATAAGGAATGTTTGGGCGTTTACGAATAAAGTTTAAGTGTAAGTTTCATAGATAAACATGTTACACCCCAAAAGGTGGTAAATAAAAAGGGGCTCAAGTATACTCAGAAATATTTCACATGCTTTCCGATTATCCAAGTGTTGGCGAGTAATGGAATTACGGGATTGAATGTATACGGATTGGAGTTCAAGGTATGCTTAAGGTCGGAATTCGGAATTTAATAGTACACGGAAAATAAATATATGAGAAAATAACCATCTAGCTAGGGTTTGAATGTTTTCTTGGGTTAAAGTACCCATTAGAATCGTGACGAGTATTATGTTCTTAGGTGGTGTAGCCTACTATTTTGACAAATAACCATTAGGTTATCATTAAAAGTTTGATTATTATAAGTATTATATATCTTTATAGTATATATTTATAGGTTCTAATCTACAAGAATGTCATATAAGTCAAGGATGAGGTAGGAAGATAAATCTTCCATTTAGGAACCTCTTTGTGTTTCATACAAGTCATGCAAGAGGTGGGAAGATAAATCTTCCATTTAGGAACCTCTTTAGTTGTCACCAATACACAAGTTATCATAAGACAACAAGGATGGTCATGAACATACATTAAAGAATTGAAATAAACTAACTAATTAACTAAGAAGAAACCATCAAGTGATGTGTGGATTTGTAAGCAGAATAGCCCAAGCTATCCAAATAATCACACATATTCAAGTTCAAGACTTGTTCATCACTTGTGGGTTAAAACCCTTTTAGAACAGAAAGTTTTGAGGCTTAAAACCTCTGGATTTATATGTTACAACCTTGTTTTTAAGCACACATAATCATAGTCTTGATTAGTGGAATGTATAAGGAAAATATAAGTTCATGTATGTTTAATAAATTTTCCTTCCAATACAGAAAGTTGGACCTCATTTTGGTCATGTTTCACCTTGGTTTTCTATGGAAAACCTTGTGAGAACAATTCTAGAGGTGTTCCACACTTTGTAGAGGAAGAAGAAGTGAAAAAGATGGAAGAAAGGTGAAGAAAAGTGCTCATTTAGCACTTAGAATAATGTGTCCAAAACTTGCATTTTCAGCTGAGATTAGAGTGTTTTGAGAGTGCAAATGATTGGAAAAATGAAAATGAGTGTTAGGAGGCTTGGTTTTATAGTGTGTCCAAAACTTGCATTTTCAGCTGAGATTAGGTGAGTGTTTAATGAGGCTTAGAGGCCCATCGGTGGAGAATGGAGGTGGAGGTTTGAGCCATAAATACAAGATTCAAAATTTATATTTTAGGGTGGAGGTTGGAGCCAAAAATACAGATTCAAAACGTGGGTTTTAGGGGAGGTTTCGCTTTTTGTCACAAATGGTCCCTCAAGTTTGATAAGTATGCAATTAGGGCCCCAAAGTTAGGTTTTATGGTGTTTTCGTGTGCTTTTCGCGTAGTTTCAAGCGTGTAACAAGCATACAAGTATCGTAAACTTAATAATGATGTCAAGTATTTCTATGTGTGTGAAATTATGTAAAATAAGTATCGGTAATGCCGGTTATAACACATAGTTGTCGGTTATCACACAAAATGCAAGTATAGGCGATTTACGATCTATAATACATAATTGCAAGTATAATTAATATGTCTAAGGTGGTTACAAGTATAATATGATGTATTATGATGTATAATAAGTATTGAAATCATTAATTGTTGGTTAATCACAAGTATTGCACGTAAACGAGTTGAAAGTCGGTTATTTGCACGTATCATCACATAGTTTCGAATTAGGGTTCGTTGCATGAGATTACAAGTATAAATTGAACATAACAAGTATAAATGGAACATAATTGATATAAATATGACTTTCATTATGATCGGTGTCTCGAATTACAAGGTTTCAAAACGAAATACGATTACAAGGAATACAAGTTTCCAAAAATAGAATTACAAAATAACTTGCTAATTAAGGAAAGTTACAAAAAAAGCAGAGCGTTACAGTCTTGTTTAGGTGACAAAGAATGACGTTGGTAATCCTTTTCAGGAGGGGCTTTTTTAACAAACTTTGGTTTTTGTGGCTGTGTACAATTTTTTATTATATGCCCAAATTCCCCACACTTAAAACATGATCTCCTTTCAACAAATTTTGGAGATTCTGATCGATGTCCCGATGTTGAACTTGCAGGCCTTGAGGTACTAGCTTCATTATCACACCCATTTGAATGTTGAGTGTAATTGTTATCACTGTTACGTTTTGAAATTTTGACTTGTTGAACAAAAGCAGTATTAGATTTGTTTTCAAAAGTCTCAACTTTGTCAGTACCGCTTGAGGCCACAAATTTAACATCCCTTCCCTGTTTCTTGTTTCGAGCTCCTTTTTGTTCAAACTTAGGTTGTTGAGCTCGTTTTTCCTGTTGTTTACCTTTAGGGGCGATTGGTTGTTTCTCAATTGGTAATTTTTGATTTCCGTATTGTTTTCTAACTTCAGATTTTGGAATGGGATCACACTGAGTTACTGTACCTCTCGGGATCGCCTTACCCAAAAACTTACTGGTAGAATCTTCCAAAACTCTTTCAATCATTGATGGATTAACATTTTTAATTGGGAAATCTTTGTTTGAGTAAATTTTATCATCACCAATGAAAGTATACAACACATTATCGCCCTCAAACGTAGACACGGATTTCTCCACAGACTTCATCGAATCAATCTCTTGTTTTGCAATTGATTGCACAACAGGTGCAACAGGAGTAGGAGGATCACACAAGATATGATTCTCAACTGGAATTTCTACTCCTTTCTTCTTATCAAGAGATTGATCCAAATAATTCTCATCTGAATAATCCGATTCATCATCAGACTCATCATCTGATGAAACATAATCCTCAATTATTGGAGGAATTTGTTCCACATCACACGACACATTTTCTGTCTTTTCCGATTCCTTTGATGAATCATCCAGTTTGAACTCTAAACCTGCTGCAAACTCTTCGGGATTAAGAGGTACAGATGGTTCAAACTGTGGCATTTCTTCCTCATCAGGTAACTTGGTATAATTGTGTCTCAAAAGAGGTGGACATGATTTATACCCAATGCATTTCACATCCCCTTTCAGCTTTTGGACCTCGATGATATGATCAAGCACATATCAGGAGTTAGAATAACTCTCCAACTTGAGCTTGATCGCATCATGCTCGCATTTGGCAATGGCTAACTCCTTCTTTAAATCCTCAATGATGTTAATATAGTTATTGATGCCCGTTTTCTTATTCAAAACTGTTTTTGTTAATTCAGATACACTTTGCTTAAGCGTTTCAATAACAGATTTGAAATCCTTTTCACTGTGTGTTAAAGCCATGTTTGCCTCCTTGCATTTCGAAAGGTCAACTACCAATCCCTGATTGTGACTAGTAACAACTTCTTGTTTACGTTTCAGTTCTACACAATCATTGCATACACTAGGAGTTTCAGTGCATACCTTGATAGTCGAAGCTGCAGTAGTTACCATAAAGGCAGTTTGATAAGAAAAATATCCATCCTCAGTGAAGAATTTCTCCATTTCCTTGGATGCAACTTCAGCTTTCTTCATCAGCACAGATTTCTGACACTTGAGTTCCTCGGCTTCTTTCAAATCCCCAGCTTC
The DNA here is from genome assembly GCA_030545235.1 of Helianthus tuberosus. NCBI lineage: Eukaryota > Viridiplantae > Streptophyta > Magnoliopsida > Asterales > Asteraceae > Helianthus > Helianthus tuberosus. The sequence continues at coordinate 192,588,487 of CM060365.1, forward strand.
TTTCAACAGACTGTCAACCTCAGCATCAAGATTTTCTTTCACTTCTGAATCTGAACCATAACCACCCACATTGGAACTTTCCTCATCCGTGCTACCACTGTAACCAGAACTGTCATCATCCTCAGAGAACTCCTCACTGTGAACATGCTTGATATACTTGATGATCTTAGCATAACAAGCAGTTCCTCCATTTCCTTCTGTTCCCTGATTACCCAGTTGAACTGACCAGCACATCCTTCATCTACATGAACTACTAAAGCCCTGTTTGAATTGGAAGGCCCCGACTGGTTTGAGTTACCCGGATTGTTAACTGCTACAATCCCCATTTCATTGTTCACTTGATTGGCATTGGATGAGCTTGATTGGTTTCTGAAAGGATTTTGATTTCCTTGCCTGCTCGGTCGAGTGCATTCCTGCTTGAAATGGCCCTTCTCACCACAATTGAAGCACGTAACTGCATCCTTATCAAAACCATACTTAGTGTCCCTTTTACTATCCAAACTCGTTCTACCCGTTCTCCTCATGTAGTCCTTAGCTCTTCTCGCAACACTTGCAAACGCCCACTTAATATCCATCAATTCCATTTCCTCCATGTCTATTTGTTGATAGTCTTCATCTGTCAATTTAATGTTCCCAATTTGACCAACGACTAATCAACAATAGGCACTCACCATTGTGTTTAGAAGCTCTATATGTTCCCGAGCACCTTCCACACTTACTTTGGTGAAGTTTGAGGTATCAAATCTGACAGTGTTGGGGTTTGAAGATTGAGTATTTGTTGTTCCCATAAAAGGCTTGTTGATGAGGTGGTTGACAAGGTTGTTGTAGGGTAGTTTGTGTGAATGGAGAGGGTTGTTGTTGGGTTTGTTGTGGAGCAGCTTGTGAAAAAGGAAGATAGGCGTTCGGATCGAATGGTCTTCCATAAGGATCTGTGGGAGGACCAAGCGGTTGTGCGGGTTTGGGTGGCGGTAAATAGGCACTTGGATTAAACGGTCTCCCATAAGGATCTGTAAGTGCACTAGATGATTGAACTGGTTGACCATAAGGATTTGTACTTGACACAAATGCAGTTTGAAGCTTCGGTTGTTGATGACTAGTACTAACTCCCATATTAAGACCTCTAAAGTATATCTCAGGGTTTTGTGGAACTGGAAGTCGTTTCGCCTTTCGAATTTCCTCTTCGTCCTTGTTCTCGAGCTTCTGGACGAATTCTTAAATGCTCACCGTATCCAAAACACCAGTATGCTTCAGCAAGTCAATGAACTGACTCCACTTGGGTGGCAAAGCATCAGCAAAACGCATGACCATTTCTTGCTGTGTAGCAAAAACCTTGTATGAGTGCATCTCACTAAGCAAGTGATAGAACCAAGTAGCCATGTCGTACAGTGTTTCATTTTCCATGAACTGAAATGCTTCGAACTCCTTCTTCAACAAATCATGACGAATCTTTCTCGTTGCAACATTTCCTTCTCCTCTAGCTTCCAAGACATCCCACAAGTTCTTTGTACTTGTACAATACGCAAACTGATGATAGATATCCTTATGAAGTGCTTGCGTAAGGATAGCAAAAGCTTTCTTCTCAAGATCCTAAGCCTTTTTATCATTTTCGCTCAATCCCGCCAAAGCTTGTGCATTGGAACCTGCTTCTTCGAGAGCTACATTGTACGGCGTGATAAAGCATGTCGACAATTTGGTGTTTTGCCCTAAAACATACGTATGAAAATTATTTTTCCAGGATGGATAATCGTTCATGTGATTCAATTTTGGTGGACGATTGTTGCTTCCCATTTCACTCTCGTTTAAGAGAAGATTTTGAATGCTAGTGTTTTGATTCGCGATGCATGCCCATTGATGTTCGGTAATTTCCTTTTTCGGGATCAATCCTTTCACCCATTGTGAAGGATCTTGTGGCATACTTGAGGTTTCACTCCAACTCCAAGGGTTTGAACTCATTATGAAGTTTTATAGGAGACTGCTAAAGTTAAAACTCAAATTTGTAAGAAATGACAAAGTTATAAAGCTTCTGTGAAAAATACAAGTAGTTGTTCCACGAACAATTATCTCCACGAAGACTAAGTCAACGAACAATGATTTCCACGAAGACTTACAGTCAACGAAGCTTCTTGTTCACCACGAAGACTATAGTCAACGAAGATTGATTCTTCGTCAGCTATAGTCCCACGAAGAATGAAGGAGAGTCTTCGTTGATTGGAGTGTTCGTTGAACAACTAGGTTCCACGAAGATTGATTCTTCGTTGACTTAGTCAACTCACGAAGACTTGAATTCTTCGACCTATAGTCTTCGTCCAATAAATTGTTCGTTGAACAACAATTGTGCCACGAAAACTGAATCTTCGTAGAACAACTAGTGGCCACGAAGATTGAGACTTCGTCCAACTAATTGTTCGTGTACAGTTTTCGTGCAGTGTCGTTTGTGAGATTCCCCTGTTTATGGAAACTTACTTTTTCTGATTTTACAAAAGATGGTAGTTGGATATCCTAGTTTAGTTAAAAACAAACATTCGAGATCTTATCTTTTCAGCAAATCTTTTTGAAACTTATCTCTACCAACCAAAATCCGGGGACTTTTCTGGTTAGACGACTCACCAGAAAATTTGACGAACTCAAATTTTGAAGGAAATTTTAAGAAAAACCAAGTCCTAACATGTCTCCATGTGTTTTAACTAGGTTTTTGTAAAAATTATCTTAAAATAACAAGTTTTCACTAAGTTTTAAAACACTTTTTCTGAAAAACTTAATTTTCTTGTTTTCAAGTTCAAACACAACTTTCAGAAACTTCACAACTTGCTCAAACACAAGGTTTTGCTTGGTTTTAAACAAGGAAGAGAACCAAAGCTCTGATACCACTTGTTGGTCCACTCGGAGGATCAAGATTAAACCTACTTCCTTGTCTTGTAACACACTAACGAGTGCGGAATCCACGTAAGTATGCAAACCAAAGCAAAAAGGAACAAACACAAAGTAACCAAAGATTCACAACTTTGATTAAGTGAAGAGAATCAGTACACACATACACACAGAGTTTACAACTTTCACAGGGACTCTCTTAACTGAATGGTGAAGCAAGTGTGTCTATATATAGGCCCAATACCCAGTAACACTACGAAGAGTGTTACTGGGCCACGAACAATGAGGAGGCCCACGAAGACTAGTAGTCTTCCTGGACATAGCCAACGAACCATCACATGCCACAAACCATCAAGGTTCGTGGTGAACACTATTTATACATCCATTGTTCGTGAACAATGTTATCCCACGAAGACTCAACACTCTTCGTGGGGACCTACATAGGACAGAAAACTTGCAACATATGCAGAGAGATCCAAACACAACTATTAACTGACAGTTGCACATTCTGCAAACTGTTTTACATCACAAACAAAAGAAACGTCGTGCTAAGTCAAGATAGGAGGATATCTTGACTTGGCTGACTCGACCAAAACTATACAAGACCATAAATAAAGACCGTACACATTACAATGACGTAAGAACAAGCTACAGACACAAAACTGCACCAACATGATTCACTACCCTAAATATAGGGTCGGTTCCGGTCCATAGGTCCAAGTCGGGTTTCACCATGAAAAGAACCGACAACCGACCTCACACGATTTTATATGAAAAATTGGAACCGATCTAAATACCTAGGTACTTGGGTGAAGGCTCTTGCTGAATTTGTCTTTGGTATGGGTTTATTTCAGGTAAGATTGCTTCACACATGTTCTGTAGAAATGAAACACCTTGTTTTTATTGACCAACTATTTATCTATGTTCTGTCATAGGGTGTTCTGTCTACTCTTGCTTTCATAGCCTTCGAACTCTCACCTAATTGAGCTATTGGCACTCGGATTCTGGAGTTCCTATATAGCTCCAGATCTGATATGGTGAGAAACTATTTTGATGCTCATGCTTTTTTTTATATTGATCAGTAGCAACTAGCAATCCTCTGTGTTTTTGCTGTTGTAAATACATTGGTATATTGTTGTCGCATCAATGTAATAGTTGGTCAAGGAAGAAAGGCTTGATAGAACACATGCATACTGAAATTACCATATGTTGTATTCAATTTTAATATGTGTGGTTACTGATTATTGGCTTATAAAGATTGCAAGTGATCGATCGTCAGAAGTATTGATGAGGCTAAAACAACCAGCGTTGCGCTCTCGGTGTCATCTTCTACATTTTTTCTACAGGTATATTTCTCATAGATGTATTACAATATTAATGAAAGAGCTCATGCATTTCTTTAACGTGTTTGAAAAATTTTGTAATTCGATTTAAAAGAATGAAAGTCCCCTTGTAACACTAGTTACCGTAAGATCTTAATCTTTCTTCTTTTGCTTGTTGTGTCCCGAGATAGAATTTGCTTAGGAAGTCGTTTTGACCCATTTAACTAAGAATTGGACCTGAACCCATTTTAAACAACTAAAAGATAGCATTTAGTTATAGTTTGTTACTATTGTTGCTATGATATTTGTGTCTGTAGTTTCGTTTAACATGTTTTAACAAGTTTAAATTTATTTGATTTGTGTGATTTTTTGGTTTAAAAACCTGGTAAATTTTCTTATTTTTATTTTTTATATACCTATAGGGATGACATGTCGTCTCTATAGGTAAAAATGTTTTTTTTTTATTTTTCTTAAACGTACACCTATATGGACGACAGGATTTCCAGATTTTATTTCTTTTTTTTCTATTTCAAGTCTTTAGGGATGACATGTTGTCCCAATAAACATATAACAAAAAAAATAAAAAAATAAATATTTTAAATCTATAGGGACGTCCCTACAGACTTAAAATAGTATTTTTTTATTTTTTTTTAAATAGCTCTATAGGGACAACACCTTTAGAGACGACCTATTGGTGGGCCCTGTAGAGACGAAGCTTATGGAGACAATATGTTGTCCCTATAAGCTGTTGAGACCTGTAGGGACGACATATCCTCCCTACAGGCTTAAAAAAATTTGTCCCCATAGGTCTATTTTCTTGTAATGTATGTATGTATTCTCTCATTGTTATTGTTACTTTATGATTTTGTATATGTATGTATTCTCTCATTCTTACTTTATGATTTTATTTTGGCACAAATAATTATGCCCTTGTGCGGAATATAGGGGTCAAAGCGGACAAAGCCTCATTTCAAATATCTATATTTTGATTTCAAGTACATTGTAAAACTTGAAGTATCATGGTCGTCTATGTGAACAAAAATACTATGGTTTTGTATTAACATTTCGAGTACTACATTACAATGGCATCGTTGTTTATTTTTAATCATGTAGATATTTACACTATCAAATGCGCTATGAAAACCTATCATAATCACACCTCACGCTTTCGCTACTAGCGGGTGTGACATTTTAAACGTTGAGATTGTAGATGGCAATAAATACTTTAGGGGCGTTTATATTGATTTTGGGGTTTAACCACATGGTTGTAAATTGAAGTTTATTATTATACCTATTATTGTTGTTTTACTAGAATCTACCAATAAACTGATATTTGTAACTTAGCAATGTAGTAAGGAGTGAATCAATAATTGTACATTTTATTTCATGCACCAAATGAAAGGTATGAATGATCAGAATTACCATTTTTTATTGTTTCCATGAGACAAACGAAGAAAAGCACATTCATATATTTTCATAGATCAAACACAACACAAGAGAGAAATATTAAACACTCAATCAGAACATGGATCGTGACTTCACTTGTGTGTATGATAAATTTAGAGAACATTGTCTTGATAAAGGAGTGTCCTCTATCAAATCCTAAAATGATTTTAAATGCGAAATCAGAAATCACTTGAAAGCATGACTTTTCAGTCTTTGTTTTGTCTTTTTTTATGTCCCTACCTACACATTTTTCTCAGTACCTTTTCTGTGTAAAAGCATGACTTTTTATTCTTTGTTTTGTCTTTTTTTTGTTTTATTGAACAACACTTTTACTTTTCAATCTTTGTTAACAATAGAATCATGCACTTGTTGCTAAGACTATGGGGTGTGGTTCCCCCTTCCCCAATGGCCACATAGGCGTCACCTGAGCACCTTATCCTCATCATCTTCCCCATCAAGGGGGGTGGTGTATCCCTTCCCCTTCAACCAATCACCATCAAAGATTCAGGAGAAAAGTGCTCGGGGCGGACGGGAGTTATTCACCGATGGTCCCGATTTTTCAGGCAGCAGGGGCGGGCACCGATCGGGGAAAGCCTCCACCTAAGCTCCCCGAGCTACTTGCCGACGCCACACCCCATCGCCTAACGTAATGAAACTACTTTATATATTTACCTGAATAAAGACTATTACCCTCCATAAAAAATTGTACAACTATAATTCTAGCAAAGATAGCAACTGTATTACAAATTTAGGCAATAAGACCTGTATTACAAATTTAGATATTTGTAATTGGTCTTTATCAAAATTCTATTATTTAATAATCAACATGAAACCTTGAAGAACATGAAAATAATTACGAATCTCATAAAAAAAACTTATATTTGACATTTGAAGTCAAAATATGACTCATTAGATTCAAACTTTGACAACATGCTCAATTGGAAACCTTTTCAGTTTCTTTAAAAAGACAGAAAACCAAAAGAATCCAAGAAAATGAAAATTCCATTCAAAAGATTAATGTCTTATGACATTACAAGTAAAATCTGAGACCTTTTAGTTTCAAAATTGGCAAAAACTTTGAGTTACTAGATATTTTTCCCGCAAATTTGTATGTTCATGTATCAAATTATCTGTGTCACCAGATAGATTATTAAATTGTTCTAACATATTAAAATGTGCAGGTGTATGTCAGCATGAGAAAAACCTTTGATTTCTAGCCCTTTCGAAAAAGAATAATTGTCTTGAGTGAACCAACTTCCTGTTCTTTTCCCTGATTTACAAGCCCAAACTGAATTAGCAGCTCAAGTTAACATCAAGTAAGTTTGCATGTGTTTAATGAGGTGTTTAAATAACTAAATATGCATAAAAAAGTCAACTTTGCAACTTCTGACAAAACCGATTCTGATTTTCTATTTGTTTTATCTAATTATGCGGAATCGCAAATTCAAATACCCCAGAATCACATATTGAAAAAATTATCTTATTATTGAAATCACAATAAACACTTTGTGTGTGAACATTCAAACACCCCTAGAATATTGCATACAATAATATTGATGTAAGATCACCATCTAGATGTGAATGTACGATTCAATATGTGTGCGTACAAATAATTTGTTCAAAAGAAAAGGAATACAGTCAATAACTGTTCATATCAAACTGTAATACTTTTGGAATTCTGAAATAAACAATTTATATCATAAATGCCAGTGGCGGACACACCCTAGCCCAAGGTGAGCGGGCGCACCCCCGGAAAAAAAAATTACTGCTAATATCCGTCGAAAATCCCATCCGCACCCCTTGGAATTTATAACAGCCTTCCTAATCCTAAACTGCCTATAATATACCCGTATACGAAAAATAACCCAATATACTTTTATATTATTAAAAATCAAATAAAAACAAAAATATAGGGTTCTCGCGGGGCGCGACCCCCTTGGGAGTGCGAGTCGCGGGCCACGACAAGGTGACACCAGGCGGCACCAGGTTTCGCCACGTGTCAGGTTACTCGACGGGGCTAGGCCAATGACTGGCCAAGACTAAGGCCTAGCCAGTCTACCTCGTGGGCCGCGAAGGCCATCCCTGTAACTCTCGCGGGGCGCGAGAAAACCCTCGACCAGCCTATATAAGGGGCTTCAAGCCTCAGTTCACAAATCGTTCATAATTTCTCTCTCCCAAAATCTCTAGTAGGCTAATAATACTCGGGAATTATACCCCTAAAAAGCGAAGCTCTGCCTCGTTGTAAGTATTATAAACATCGATTATGTATTGGTTACTCTACCTGATTAATCTAGGGCTCCATAACGCATGTCAAGGCTCTGCCTGACTCAGTTCGTTGGAGTTCTGTCTCGGTGGTATGGCTAATGTAATTTGGGTTATCTTATTAACACGTGTGTATTGTTTAATTTTAATATATTATAACCAGGAAGTCACCAGGAAGCAATAGTATTTTCTAAATCAGCAAAGTGAGTCATTCTCTTTTTCTTGTTCATTTGCTGTAAAGCAGCTGGAGGTTCAAGATATTAGCCAATGCCAAATCTTGGAACAATTAACGCCAATTTCGGCTTCACTAGATCCATTCATGGCACTGGTACTTCTTAATTCTTATAATTTACAGTTGGTTCAATTATGTTAAAGAGCTCTATTACTTTTCCGCCCTACTCACGCCCCGCCCCATGAGGGGCGGTGTTCCATGTTCAAATGGGCTGAGTTGGTAGTGGGCATTTCACCATTAGGAATGGCCTCATGAAGATTTTATACCCCAAATAGGAGTTAATGATATGACCCAAACAATAGCTTGCACTTTTGAAGGCTTGTTAAATTCGCCTTTGGTATGGGTTTATCTTAGCCGGTAAGATTGCCAAAACATCTATTTATAAAAACCTTCTAACAACTCCTAGTATTTTGGTAAATTTCCTAAAAAAATCAATTATGCGAAAATCAATAGGAAGAACATATCTAATGGAAGCCATGATTTTGTCTATTTTTGATTGCTTGCACATAATCCTCAAATTTGTTGAGACCATTAAAAGTATTTATTATGAAAATAAAAATAAAAAACTAAGATTAATTACTTCAATTATTAATATGTTTAATGCATGTTCCTGTTGTTGTGTATATATGCAGTGAGTACGATGCAACACGTGTGAAGAAACACTGACCTTTACGGTAGTATCCAACTAGGACTTCAACTCTTGGCGATCCGAACTGCTGGCTACAAAACAGAACACCGTTAGGACTCGTTACAGGAATGGGGTTATTCCTGTAACCACCATCCAGCGTGAGAATAAGTCTCGGTTTGGGAGAAAGTATAAGTGTAGAGAGAGAAAGAGTAAACGAGAGCAAGATGATCATACCTTAGGTGTTTACCTCTATTTATAGTTTACCATTAGGGTTTCCCTTAACTCAGGATGGGCTCCGATAAGTTAGGGATTTGCATGATCTTCCTAGAAGAGTGGGGATTTGGTTACGTGATTTATCCATGCAGAATGGAACATTCTAGAATAAACATTTATAATTGATTATTTATAATAAAATAATAGGTAATGACCAGGTCGGGTTAGCCGATCCGGGTCATACCTCGTCATGTCCCCCCAGTCCGAAGTTATGAAATGAAGTTCATGAAATCGGACTAAAAAAGGAAAAGTCAAAACTTCCCCTTTCGAGTGTTAGTTCCTCGAGTGGGGTATCGTTGTGTTTTTTGAAAAAATGGCGGCGATGGGGAAAAGATGTGACAGTTAAATCATCATTAGGATGACAACTGTACCCACCCTGTTCTGACGTGTGTCTCTGTCCATTTGTCTTTTCGAATTTGAAAAGTTGCCATTCCGTATAAATAGAGTTCCCGTTTAGGGTTTTGAGTTCCATTTCCTTCCTTGTTCACAACTACCTCTTTCAATTTCTGGAATCGAAAAAATGGCCTAAAAAATCGGCGAATCCTCTTCATCCGCCCCAGCAAGCTCCGATGCCCTGTACGTCAAATGGGGGCAGACTTCATTCAATAATCTTCTTCAAGATTATGGTATTAGGGCGGATTGGAATCCGGTGTTGCCGTCGAAAGCAGACACGACATTTCCGTTGAAGGAAGGTAAAATCACTCTGTTTAGCGATTTCTTCAAGTTTTGTAACTTCCGATTGCCGATTACCAAGTTTTGTAAGTCAGTTCTTGACCATTATCCCATCCATATTTCCCAATTGCATCTGTAGTGAAACTTCGACATTTTGAGTTTGTCTAGCCCTGGGGCATATTCCTGAACTTACCGTTTTTAGGGCTTTTTTCGTTCTTGTGTGGAAATCCCCATTTTTTACCTTCGACCGGAGGGATACCGATGTGTCCTGCTTGAGAGATATCCCTGCCAGTTCCAGGGATAAGGATTGGAAGAAAAAATTCTTCTACATCGATGCCGGTGTTATACCCGGGGAGATGCAATGGAGAGAGATGGGACCCAAGGACAAAGTTAAAGATGATGGTCCCCCAAAAGATGCCTAGGTTCAAAACGCCCTTTTTAAAAGATTATGTGAACATCCTTCCGAGTGCACGGTGATCCCGGAGGGAGCTTTAGTGATGGCGGGGATGAGCCTGCTGTGGCGTGATATCAGATTGTATCCTTCTTTCCAGAGGGGTGGTGAAGGTATTTGGTTTTTTGGTCTTGAATTTATCCTATTTCTTGTGTGTGGCCTAACATGTGTAAATGTCACAGGTAAGTGGAGTTTTTTGATTTTGTGGATCCTCCACGGAATGCTGCGTTGAGTCCCGCGGACCGCGTGATTGGCGAACAGGAGCCTGGCGTGCTGAAGATCCATCTGGAGCAGTTTTTGCTGCCCGCGGTGCCGGCTAACCCGGATGCTTATATTTCTCAGCCCCCCCCCCAGCGGAGGAGGTGGTGCCACTGCCTCAGAGGCGAAGAAACCAATCCGGGTGAGGGTCACCGGTAGGAAGTATACAGCCGCGGGGGCCGCTACTTCCGCTGTTACTGTGGGTGTTTCTACACCTGCTGAGAATGTCTCTGGTTCACCTGTTGATGTCGAGCTGGTGAGTCCGACACGCGTATCGAAAAAACACAAAAATGTTCCCGCCCTGAGTGCTTTTGAGGCTATTCAAGCCGCCTATGCCATGCCCCCTGGTGAGTGACTTTGCTTGCTAGTGTTGTTGTGGATTTCACGTTTCATTTTGCTAAACGTCTGACCTAACACAGGTTCTGCTTCTGGAGTTCAAGTTGGGGGTGTATCTTCTGTCCCCTTGTCATCTGTGGAAACCATGCCTTCCGCTACGAGCGGGCCAAGCCTTTCAGAGCTCATATCTCAGGCAAGTGTCGCCGCTGCTGTCAGTTGCTCCATGCCGCCGCCAATGCCTGCCGCTGCTGTGACGGTGACCACTAGCCCAGTGTCTACGCCGTTGCCTACCAGTATGATGTCCACAACCCTATTCGACTCTCCAGTTAGCGTTTTTTCTGCGTCTGAAAAAGATATACCTACAGTATCCACTGCTCACGAGGCAACCAGAGATCCTCTATGAGCGACGCTGGAGGGTCAGGCAGCGGAATCGCTGATGATGGGGCCCGCTTGGGTGATGACCTCTATTTACCTACCATCAACTGGGATCCCAATATGCAAGATAAACGCTACCAGCCCCGGTGGAAAATTGCTGAGTCTTCTAGACTGATTTCCTGGGCATACCCCCCGGCTGAGTCGGCGCATGTGGAGGGGTTAAACAATGAAAATTTGATGAATTCTACTATGGTAGACTCCGTTAGTCAGCCCCGAAGGCTTGCAGAAATCCAGCGTAGGTGGATGCATGATAACAACGAGCTCCACCAAGCGCGGGCTGCCATTCAAGAGCTGAAGGATGAGAAGTACCGCTTGGAGAGTCAGCTCCAAGCCGCTGGGTTGAGGGAGAGTAGTTTTTATCGGAGAAAAACAAGGCAGAAGATGACTTGAAACAGGTGACTACCCACCTTGCTGAGGAGCGGATAATATGGGCTCGTGATATAGCAGAGAAGGACCGGGTCCTTGCGCATGCTAAGGGTGTGCAGGAGGAGCTGGAGCATAAAGCTATTGCTGAAGCCCAAAAGGTGAGATCTGAAATGTCCGGTCAGGTGGAAAAATTCCGAATTGACACTGACTTTGTGTCTCAGGTGTAGGAGCGGTACCAGGCATTGACTGTTGAAGTAGAGACATTTAACGCCAAGTCCCGGGACCGACAAGTTGAGCTGGAGGAGAGGGAAGATCAACTTAGAAAGCTTCATTAGCAATGTGTTTCCCTTGTCTCTGAGAGGAATAAGCTTGCCCAGTCTTCCACCGCTCATCAGACACGCCTTAAGGAAGCGGAAAGTGCCTTGGAGCAGTCTACCGCTGAGGTGGACAGCCTAACTAGTCAACTGGCTGCATTGCGTGGCGACAGGAATTGGCTAATAACCAATGGCCTGGTTGGGGCGTTTGAGTATCTTCGTCAGTCCGGGTCTTTTACGGCGTTGTTGGATCGCCTCTCTGCCGCGGCCTATCAGTCCGGTCATCATGATGGTGTTTACAAGGGCTACTTTGAGTGTCAATAATCAGAGAAGATTACTCCCGAGTTCCACACAACGAGGGGCAAACTTCAGGGAGATATGGCGGATGCCCTTGAGGCGGCATGCAACAACCCGCTACCTGCGTATGATGATTTAACGAAGCATGTTGCCGAAAACGACGTGGATACCCTACGCCTAATGCTGGAACCAGTGGAGGAGTCGGAGGAGGAATGAGTGTTTTCGCTTTGTCTTGTTATGTACACTATTCCTCAGATATTTTGTATGAACACTGTTTTACTTGGTTTTTGAGCAAATATTTGATATGCTTGTCAGACATTTAATGCTAATGTCATGATTGACGACGCCGCCGTTCATCTGAAATGTGGCGATTTGACATGTAATGATGTATTTTTATTAATGGTGCTGTCGTCATCACTGTCAAACTGTTTACTCTTCTATAAATTACGTTTCTTTTTCCAAATTTGGTAATTTGAAAAGATGAGCCGAAGGAGCTATAAACAGAGGCTTTCTGACATATTCCGACGCTTGGATGCCGCAGATGGCCTAGTTCTTCTCCAAATTCTGGTGACGGAGGAGATGATCAGAAGAGATGTGCCTGCTGGTGATGCCTTACCCCGAGTTAGCCGGTCTTGTAAGAGCATCATCTATGAGGAGCCTGTAAAAACTGATGCAGGTGTGGCTTTACTAATGGCCGATACTCTAGTTGGAGCTTTTCCACCGGATCGTATTCAACGTTGTGAGTTGGTGTACGAACGGCGCCGTGGTGGCCGTTCTGGTAAAAACCAGGTTGGTGATCAGAAGGTGGTGGCTCTTCCGGTGGATGAGGAGAATGTTGACGACTTAATTGTTGATCCTCACCCTTTGGAATATTATGGTGTGGTGTTGCATACCCCTGCAGAGGTGAGGGCAACACTTTCCCAGAAGTAGGTGTTAGAACATGTTCGTTTTTGGTTCCCATATGTTGGTATTTAGCAACAGGGACAAGTACTTGGTTTTTTGTAAGATAGTCGTATGTATTTATTACCAAAATACCTATCTTTTTGTAGTGGTTGATGTATCTATTACCAAGATACCCACTCTTAGCGCTGTATATTTTAACCCTTTGACTTATATAAGTGAAAAATGTTTCGTGTCAAGGATGCTTTTTTACCGTTATGTGCAGTTTAGATGCGATGGTAATTGTTTGTACCGAAAAGTGCAGTGTTAAATGCGATGGTAGATTATATTGTACATTTAAGTAATGAGGAAAAAAACAAAGAGAAATAACTTTTATTAACTCAAAACTTAGAAAAAGAAAGAGACATCGCTATAGATGAATTACACTTGTTTGCAAAAAAAGGAAAAGAACCGTACCCGCCGTTAGGAGCAAGGCACTACATATAACATTTTTTTAACTGGGCCACGTTCCAGCTACGTGGAACCGCGGTACCATCTAGCCTGGATAGGCGATAGGCCCCTTTGCCTGGGTCTTCTTGGATGACGTAAGGGCCTTCCCAGTTGGGTCCCAACTTGCCTGAGGGTTCTGATACGTGGTCGAAAACCGGTGTTCATATTGGTGTAACTTGATGTTTTTACATGGGTTTTAATTCCGAATAGCCTACTTTTAATTAAAATTGTGTTTTGCAGGTTTGATGAAGTTTAAGGAGCTATTCGGGAGCTTTACGGACTATCGGGACGGAAAACGGACCACCGGAATGCAAAACGGGTCAATCGGAAGCGAGAAACACAAAAACAGAAAAATGGGTTTTCGGTGAGGCGTAGCCTACGCCACCAGGGGCGTAGGCGACACCCCCTCCTGATGCTAAACGAGTTTTTTTGGGGTTTTCTTGGTTGGTGACGAGTTTTAATGCTTGTTTTGACCCATTTCAGGAGTTACACACGGAATTGAGTTTGAAACCACTTCTTGGAGCCATAACCTATCATCATTCCAATCCCCAATCATCAAGAAGACCGGATCAATCATCCACAATCATTCGATCTCACCATCCAATCTTCATTCCATAACCCTAATCATCATTCATCCTTCAATCCATTCATCACCACCAACCATACCAAACCCTAGTTCCTTCATGCATTAATCTTTCAATCACCATCACTCACCAAAACCCTAATCCTCATCATTTCATCATTCCTCAAGCTTCAAGATGATCCTAATCAAGTTTCCAACATCCGGTGATCAAGTTCCTTCGATCATGAGCGGCTAGTTTCCTGGAGGTTTCACCCCGGTGTAGGTTTTTGTAAGTCTAGGGTTTTAACATTGTTCTTGGTTTGATTTTGTGACAAATTGCTATTTGATTTTGAAGCTTATGAAAATTGTCTTGCATTTGTATTGAATTCATAAATTGTCGAGTGAAGATTAAATTTGACTTTATGAAATGTTTATGTGCAATTATGCCTTGTCTAGGTTAGAGTTTACATGTTCTTGGTAATGAAGTGCATTTTTGTCCGTTCTTTGTAACGTTGATAGCTATTGGCACCTAAGCCTTGTAACACTAAATTCGTTAGTCACTTTTGCAATTAAATCAAATCTAAAACGTGTAGAAATCCTAGGATTGCAATTACCGAACCAGGTGTGAACCGTGTTTAATTATCTTGTTTAAAACTCTCAATTACAATTTCGTGCATTTGTTTAAGTTCTCGTTACTTAGTAATTAAAAACCAAATTGTCGGTTCATTCTGAATCATTTCCTAAACAACCAAAAATTCATAAAAACAATCTAGTAAGCTTCATAAAAGTGACACACCTATAAAATCAATCAAGTCCATTCGCAAACCACATACTCTTCGTGGTTCGACCCCTTACTACCACTAACAATTTGTTAAGGGTAATTTGGGCATATAAATATTATCTTTGACCGGAGCGCGACACTCCGATCAAATTTTGGCGCCGTTGCCGGGGAGTGCGTGCGCTTTGTGTTTGGATATTGTTTGAATTGCGTGATTAACTGTTTAATTTGCATAATTTCTTTTGTTGTACTTTGTCTTTTTCTTGTTACGCGGGGTGTGTTACTTGTGCAGGTTACAGGTAGTGCATGCATACGCGGAACTCCGGGAGGACTTCACCATTAGTCTATGAACCGGAAATCGAAAGAGTCGCAAGAAGAAATTTAGCAAGCCGGTTGGAGGCAACACTTGCTTCTAACCAAGTCACCCAAACACCACAACTCACACCAACCATTGAAACCAATTCAATGGCAAACAAAAATTCAAACCAAAACCTTAACCAAAACCAAAACCCATTCCAATACCGAGGAACTTTTAATCCCGCTCCAAATGTTCAACCTTTACCTCAAGAGCAACCGGGTGGTAACAACTCTAGACCACCCACACCACCTTTCCGAACCCAAAACCCGAACAACAACCAAAGAACACCCCAACAACAAAACCTTCCCCGACATAATTCCTTACCCAATAACCTTGATGACCGGAATGTCAATTCCGACCGTAGAGGTAACCGAGATCGTGGCAATCCCGTGAACGAAGACCCGTTTTTCAACATCGACGATTTGAGAGACGCTATCCCTGATGACGAACCGTTTAGTGTTCCCGGTTATCAATCACCGGAGCATGCGAGTGTTCACACGGAATACTCGGACGATGGGGGTAATTATGATGATCGGGCTAATGATGATGAAGATTGGGGATATGTGAATAGGGGGAATGTTTACAATGCAAGGGGTTTTGAAGATGAGGAGTTTGGCTACCAAAATGCCAACTTTGTTGGGAATGATGACTACGGGTATGGGAATGTTAGAAATGACGGTTACGGAAACAACCGCCAACCACGAAACAATAACCAAAGGAACCGGAATGATGGGTTTTACAACAACAATAACAATGCTAACCCTAAACGGATCCCTCGTTTTGTGGGAGGAGGAAATCAAAGAGGTAACCAAGGTAGAAATCAAGGTGGGGATCGAAGAGGGGATAGAAGGGGTAACCGAAGGCCAGTGGACCAAGAAGTTAACGGTCCACAACGTCGTCAACAACCTCCACGGGGAGTGAATGACCGTTTCCGACCGGTGGTCACCGAAAATGATTCACCAATTGTTTGTGAAAGAAGGATGTTCGATTGCAAACCCCACTACATCAATATACTTCTCCACTTCAATGGGAGGTCTAATGATGAACCATACACGCATTTGGCGGAATTCTCATCTATATGTAACACAATCGGGGGGCACAATTTCGCATCGGAGGAAGTCAAGCTTCGACTATTTCAATTTTCGTTAAAGGACAAAGCGAAGCAATGGTTCCTTACACTTCCAGCAAATAGTATTCGAACATGGGGAGAAATGCAACAAGATTTTCTTGATGAATACTATTTGATGGCGAAGACCGATGACGCTCGTGATGAAATTAGGTCTTTCCGCCAACTATCGGGTGAACCGTTGCATGAGGCATTCAAAAGATACAAGGAGTTGATGCGAAAGTGCCCACATCATCAAATAGAGAAGTGGGAGTTAGTCAAGTGTTTTGTACAGGGTCTAGATGACAATACATGGAAGCGCCTCGAGTCAACAAGCCATGGAACTCTATTGAGCAACCATGAGGATGATGATTGGGAGTTTCTAGAACGGATGAGCAAGCGGTCTAAAGAAAAGGAATCGGCCGATAGAGCCAAGAAGCATCCCGTGTCCCGGTCACTTCCCGATCTTGATTCTAAAGATCGAATCTCTACCTTAGAACGGGAGATGGCTCGTATGAAAAAGAAGGAAGTGAATGCGGTACAATTCGCGGTGTGTGAGGATTGTGGAGATATTGGCCATAGGACCGAGCAATGTCCAACGGGATCAAGTGATTACATTGAGGAGGTAAACCAAGTGTATGGGGATCGAAAGCAATATGACATGAACTCCAACACTTACCATCCGGGTTTGAGAAATCACCCTAACTTCCGGTATGGCAACGCCTCAAATCAAATGAATTCGAATTTCCAATCGGGTAATTAAGGTGGCTCATCGTACAACAATCGTCAAAGTGGTAACCAAGGGGGTTACCAAAGGAATTACAATCAAGGGGGTAACCAAGGGTATCAAAGCCGCGAAAGCAATTATCAACGGGGTTACAACCAAAGTGGAAATGGGGGTGGTGCATCAAACTCCCAAGGTGATGATTCGAATAATTCGAAATTTGATGCTATCATGAATGCTGTGGGTAACCTTACTAATTCACACCAAGAGTTCAAAGCTGAAGTAAGGAAAGAGTTTGAACTGAGGGATAAATCTCAAAAAGCATTAGAGAAGCAAGTGGGGCAACTTGCTCAAGAGATGGCTCAAATTCGTGGAAGTGGAGGAGGACTTCCAAGTGACACCACGGTGAACCCTAAGAATCAAGGGTCAAACTCGAAGAACACACATGAGGTACCAATTAATAAAATTACTTTACGTAGTGGTCGAGTCGTGGATAATGGTGTTGAGTCACCACCACCCGGGTTTGTTGAAGGAGTGGTGGAAGATGCGAGTGATGACGAAGGTAATAACGGTCAAACGCGTCAAAAGAAAAACAATGTTAAAATTAATAATAATACACCCGTTGTGACCGTTCCCGTCCCAAAGGCTAAGGAAAAGGGGGTGGAGGTTAATACCGCCCCTTATCCCGAAGCTTTGTTGGGACCATCTAAGAAAGTGGTAAATAAACGAGGCCCACAACAAGAGGAAATGTGGGAAATTTTTAAACAAGTTAAAATCAATTTACCACTGTTAGACGCAATTAAGAAAGTACCCTCATATGCTAAATACTTGAAAGATTTATGCACCCAAAAGCGGACTCACAAGTTTCCTAAGAAACTTGATTTAACCGAAAACGTGAGTTCGATTCTTTCGGGTGCACTTCCACCAAAACTCCAAGATCTGGGGGCGCCCATTATTTCAATACAAGTTGGTGAATTTAAAATGACTCAGGCACTTTTGGATCTTGGGGCAAGTGTGAGTATCTTGTCGGGTAGTTTATATGACCAATATGATTTTGGTCCACTTCAAGTGTCGAACACCACCGTGGTGTTAGCCGACTTAACCTCTAAACTACCCCGTGGGATAGTCACGGATGTAATAGTCAAGGCCGAGGACTTATACTATCCGGTGGACTTTCTTGTATTAGATTATGTTTCTTTGGACCGAACCAAGCAACCAACAGTGATCCTCGGTCGACCATTTTTGGCAACATCGAATGCCCAAATTAATTGCAAATCGGGCACGGTCGAAATGACTTTTGGTAACCGCCGGTTGCGGTTAAATGTCTTTTCAGGATTGACGGATCCTCTAGTTGGCGGTGAATGCTATATGGCGGACATCGTTGATGAGTGTATACCTCTATGCGACATTAGTGTTGAAGAGGAAAACATAATTGAGGAATGTTTCATGTTTGACAGGTTATAAGGAGAGACAAATCGGAGTATGGATGAGGAAGTGAAAGAGTTGGAGGTCATGGCGGCAAAGGAAGGAAGGCCCACTTGGACACATCAAGTGGAAAGTCTTCCGGAAAGCATTGACACAAAGTTGAAGCCATCATTGGAAGAGCCTCCAGTGCTAGAATTGAAGGTGCTACCCAAGCATCTTAAGTACGCTTATGTGGGTGAAGGTAGCACGCTCCCGGTTATCATTGCATCTAACTTAACCGGAGAGCATGAAGAAAAGTTGATGAAAGTATTGGTCACCCATAGAGCCGCTATCGGGTGGACCATTGCGGATTTGAAGGGAATTAGTCCCTCGATGGTGATGCACAAGATCATCACGGAAGATGGCATGAGTCCTTCTTGCGACACACAACGGAGACTTAATCCGAACATGCGAGAAGTGGTTAAAAAGGAGGTATTGAAGTGGCTAGATGCAGGTATTATTTACCCTATCTCGGATAGCCAATGGGTAAGCCCGACACAAACATTTCCTAAGAAAGCGGGCATTCAAGTCGTCACAAATGATGCAGGTGAAGAGGTCGCCACTCGGCCGGTAACCGGGTGGCGTATTTGTATTGACTATAGGAAGTTAAATGCTGCAACTTCCAAAGATCATTTCCCTTTGCCATTTATTGACCAAATTGTTGAGAAATTGGCCGGACAAAAATTTTATTGTTTTCTGGATGGTTATTCCGGATACAATCAAATTGCTATACATCCGGAAGACCAAGCAAAGACTACCTTTACTTGTCCATATGGTACCTTCGCATTTAGGCGAATGCCCTTTGGACTTTGTAATGCCCCCGCCACGTTCCAAAGGTGTATGACGAGTATCTTTTCAGATATGGTGGGGGAGTCTTTGGAAATCTTCATGGATGATTTCTCAATATTTGGGCCATCATTTGATACATGCCTCGACCAACTAGAAAAAGTTTTAAAAAGATGTGTTGAGAAAAATCTAGTTTTGAGTTGGGAAAAGAGCCATTTTATGGTTCAAGAAGGGATTGTGTTGGGGCATGTCGTCTCGAGTCGTGGGATTGAGGTGGATAGAGAAAAAGTGCAAGTCATATTTACTTTGCCTTATCCTACAAGTGTTAAGGGTATTCGGTCGTTTTTGGGACACGCGGGGTTTTATAGGCGGTTCATAAAAAGCTTTAGTGATATAACAAAACCCCTATGCAATTTGTTGTTAAAGGATAAAACTTTTGATTTCGATAAAAATTGCCAAAATGCCTTTAACGTGTTGAAGAAAAAGTTGGTTGAGGCCCCAATCTTGCAATCACCGAATTGGTCTTTACCATTCGAAATTAGGTGTGATGCAAGTGATTATTCGGTGGGGGCCGTATTGGGTCAAAGGGTGGACAAGAAACCGGTTGCCATTTACTACGCAAGTAAGACTCTTTCGGATGCACAATTAAATTATACAACTACCGAGAAAGAGCTAATTGCGGTGGTATATGCGTTGGATAAATTTCGTGCTTATATATGGGGTACTAAGGTCATTGTATATTCTGACCATTCTGCAGTTAGGTATCTCATGGACAAGAAGGATGCAAAGTCGAGATTAATCCGATGGGTTCTATTGCTACAGGAATTTGATTTGGAGATTCGGGACAAGAATGGGAGTGAGAATGTGGTTGCGGACCACTTGTCTCGATTGGTTGTGGAGGAGGATTCTTCCCGTGAAGAGATTAACGAGAACTTCCCAGATGAGCAAATTCTAAAAGTTTCAATATTACCATGGTATGCTAATATTGTTAATTATTTGGTCACAAGTGACTTGCCGGCTCATTGGGATAGAAGGAAGAGGTTGCATTTCCTTTCTCAAATCAAGTACTACACGTTGGAAGAACCGGACTTATTCAAGATATGTCCGGATCAAGTCATTCGAAGATGCATACCCGACGAGGAGATTCCTAGCGTCTTGATGCACTTGCATTCATTTGCTTGTGGGGGCCATTTCAGTGGTCACAAAACTGGGCACAAAGTGCTCAATAGCGGTCTTTATTGGCCGACTATTTTCAAAGACGCATTTAACTTTGCTAAGAATTGCGTTGAGTATCAAAAGTTAGGGAGTATTTCTAAACGGGATGAGATGCCCATGCAACCGATCCTTATTGTAGACATTTTTTATGTTTGGGGGATTGATTTCATGGGCCCCTTCCCGAATTCGCATGGTAACTTATATATCTTGGTGGCGGTCAACTATGTGTCGAAGTGGGTCGAAGCGATTGCCACCAAGACAAACAACCATACCGTGGTTTGTAATTTTGTTCAAACCAATATTATTTCTCGATTTGGGATCTCTCGAGTAATCATTAGTGATGGGGGATCTCATTTCAAGAACTTTAACTTTGGTAAGCTATTGAAACGGTATGGCGTTGACCATCGAATTGCTACTCCTTATCACCCGCAAACGAGTGGTCAAGTGGAGGTGTCCAATAGGCAAATAAAAGAGATTTTGCAAAAGACTGTTCGACCGGACCGTAAGGATTGGTCGACAAAGTTGAATGATGCTTTATGGGCTTATCGAACGGCTCATAAAACACCTATTGGCACTACACCGTACCGCTTAGTTTACGGTAGAATCTGTCACTTACCGGTGGAGCTTGTACATCGTGCTTGGTGGGCTATTAAAGAGGTTAACATGAAATACGATGATGCAGGTAAAGAGCGGAAGTTAAAGCTATGCGAGTTGGAGGAGCTTCGGGAAGAAGCATATAAATGTGCCTCGAAGTATAAAGACGGAATGAAGAGGGCACATGATGCTAAGTTGAAGCCGAAGGAGTTCGTAGTGGGTCAAAAGGTATGGCTCTACAACTCACGGCTTAAATACTTCCCCGGGAAGCTTAAGAGTAAATGGATGGGCCCGTATGTGATTACGCGGGTCGGAAAGCTTGGAGATGTTACTATCGAGGATCCGAAGGATGGGTCGAAGCAAACAGTTAATGGTTACCGCCTTAAACCGTTCCTTGATGGTAACGAGGAGAAAAAAGGATGCAAATGTGGAGTTGGTATGTTTCTTGGTAAGCGTGCCAACATATGAGGTGAATTAAAGGGCCGGTAATGTGCGTTGTAGAGTTTTGTATATTTACATTGTTGGTTTCGTATCGTTTGTACGCTTATTGTTTTCGTTCCATACTAACCGTTTTGATGTGTGAAGTTCCGAATATCACGAACGAGATTTGAAGACGAAAGGTATGTTTTTGAGCTTGCTTTGTGTATTGGGGACAATACACGACTTTTCAGGGGTGGTAAGGATCGTTAAGCGATTCGGCAAACAATTCGTAACGCTAAGGGTTTAGCTTCAACCCACTTGGTTTTTGAGCTTGCTTTGTGTATTGGCTAAGGGTTTAGCTTCAACCCACTTGGTCAAATAGTCGATTGCTACAATAAGGTATTTTAGCTTTCCGGGGGCCAGCGGGAATGGCCCCACAATGTCCACCGCCCATTTCTGGAAGGGCCAGGCGGCTGTGACTGGGATTAAGTTGTTCTTGGGATGAAGCATTTGGGGAGCAAAATTTTGGCAACTGCGGCATCTTCTGAGTTCTTCTACCGCGTCCTCGTGCATCCCGGGCCAATAGTTCCTGGTGTTGTGAATTTTGGTAACCACTGCCCGAGGTCCGGCGTGAATGCCACATATGCCAGCGTGTATTTCTTGAATTAGGTATTTTGCTTTCGCTGGGGATACACACCGCAGTAGTGGTCCTAAGTATGATTTCCTGTAGAGGACGCCATTGTTGACTTCATATTGTAATGCCTTGGTTTGGATCTTTTGGGCTTCCCCCTGGTGGGAGGTAATTCACCTTTTGTGAGGAACTTTAGTATTGGAGTGTACCAACAGGGTTCTTCTGCCGTCAGGGCGGAAACTTC
This sequence comes from Helianthus tuberosus, assembly GCA_030545235.1. Classification (NCBI taxonomy): domain Eukaryota; kingdom Viridiplantae; phylum Streptophyta; class Magnoliopsida; order Asterales; family Asteraceae; genus Helianthus; species Helianthus tuberosus. The sequence continues at coordinate 192,610,917 of CM060365.1, forward strand.
CCGAGGTTCAATAGAAGGCATTTGTAGTGTTTCTACCTTTACTTCTCTGTCCATGCCTGAAGTAGCAAGTTTGCTTAAGGCGTCTGCTATTTGGTTTTTTCCCCTGTGGACGTGATTCAGCGTGACATTATCAAAGGAAGCTATGAGCTCTTTTGTTTTAGCCAAATATTTTGCCATTGATTCATCCTTGGCCTCGTAAGTTTCGTTAACTTGATTATTAACCAGCAAAGAGTCAATATATGCGTCAACTCTTGTGGCTCCCATAGATTGGGCCATCCTCAAGCCCGCGAGTAGCGCCTCATATTCTGCTTCGTTATTAGAGCATTCAAAATCAAAACGTAGGGCGTACATTAGTCTTATTTCATCTGGGCTTATCAGCATGAGACCTGCTCCAGAACCTTTCCCGCTAGATGATCCGTCAGTGTAAAGCTTCCAGGTTTGTCTGGCTGTGCTAGATTCCTGGAGATCCTGGATAGTGGGATCCTGTATTGTTTCACCCTCAGGAATTTCAGCCAAGAAATCGGCGATGACCTGTCCCTTGATTGCTGTTCGCTTTCGATATTCGATATCCAGGGCTCCTAACTCGATTGCCCACTTAGCCAATCTTCCCGAGATCTCAGGCTTGTGCAATATTTGCTGTAGCGGGTAATTTGTTAAGATCTGCACGCGATGCCCTTGAAAATATCTTCTAAGTCTCCGGGTGGCGTGAACAAGTGCTAGGACCAACTTTTCAAGTGTTGGATACCGCGTTTCAGGTCCCGCCAGGACTCGACTGATGTAATATATGTGTGTTTGCTTCCCATCTCTTTCCACCATGAGTACCGCGCTGACCGCGTTATGAGACGCCGCTAGGTACATTTTGAGCAGTTCTTCTGGGTATGGCGCTGTTAGCATGGGTAGTTTCTCGATGAAACGTTTCATGTCTTGCACGGCTTCTTCCGCTTCCCTGGTCCATTTGAAGCTTTTCTTGTTAAGGCAGTCTTTCAACGTTTTTATAAATGGCAAAGACTTCTCGGCGTGTCTTGCCAAGAATCTGTTTATAGCCACTAGACGCCCATTTAACGCTTGTGCTTCCTTCAAAGTCCTGGGAGAGGGCATCCGCGTTATGGCGGCTACCTTTTCCGGGTTAGCTTTAAAGCCGTCCCGGGTGACCACTACTCCTAAGAACTTTACTTCCTCCACCCCAAATGAACATTTCTTGGGGTTGAGCTTGATATTGTATTCTCTGAGCTTTTGGAAGGTTTCTTCAATGTCTTCAAGCATTTGTTTTTCTTCCCTGCTCTTGATTACCAAATCGTCCACGTACGCTTCTAAGTTTCTGCCGATTTGCTTTTCGAAAGCCTTGTCCATGAGCCGCTGATAAGTGGCTCCGGCGTTTCGCAGGCCGAAAGGCATTTTGGTATAACAAAAAATGCCCACATCGGTATGAAACGCCGTTTTTTCTTCGTCTTCCCTGGACATTTTGATTTGGTGATAACCCTTATAGGCGTCTAAAAAGCACTTGTACCTATAAGGGACCAGAGAATCAACCTTAAAGTCCATCTCAAGTACTGGGTAGGCATCTTTGGGACATGCCTTGTTCAGATCTTTAAAATCGATGCACATTCTCCATGTGCCTTCTGGTTTTTTGACCATCATAGGGTTTGATACCCACGTGTGGTATTTTGTTTCTCTGAGGATTCCGGCTTCAACCAACTTTCGCACTTCTTTGACCACCGCTGCTTTTCGATCAGGAGCCATGCTACGTTTACCCTGTGCAACGGGTTTAATTCCCGGGAGCGTTGCTAGCTTGTGCTCTGCCTTATCCCGGGGTATCCCTGTCATGTCAGAGTGCTCAAAAGCAAAAATGTCGGCGTTCCTTGTCAACAGCTGTTTTAGGTTGTTTTTAACTTCGGGGGAGAGGCTGTCCCCTATTGTTACTGTCTGATCCGGATGGCGTGTGCTTAATACCCATCTTTCGGGGCCGATGGCGCCGGTGGGGCCTTGCCGGCATCTTTTGGTATTCAATACTTCTCCCAGCTTATCTCGAAACACTGTTGCAATACCCCGCGGGGTGGGGAACTTCATGAACCCCCACTCTGTAGAGACTATAACATCAATTTTCCCAGGGTGAACCTTCCGATGATTACATTGTGGTAAGACTCAGCGCGCACCACAAGGAATGTGAGGAGTATGGTTCTTTCCCGGGGTTCTTGCCCGAATGTAACTGTGAAAGTAATTTGGCCGATTGGATCAACCTTCTCTCCAGTGAAACCTTTAATAGGGGCGTGCACTGACTCCAGCAGCCTTCTGTCTTCTGGTTGCATTCAATTGAAACAATGCTAGTAGATGATATCTTTAGAACTCCCGGTGTCTACCAGGATTCTTCTCATGTTATAGTCACATACTGCAGCGGATATGATTAAGGCATCAGTGGTGAGGTGTAAATCCTCCAAGCATGGCTCGATTGTCATGGTTGCTAGCATCCAAGGTTCGAGCGTGGAGAAACTCCGCTTAGCCCCCTTTCCCTTTCCCTTATCAGCATATACCATGTTTAGCTCTCGTTGCCTCTTGCCCGCCCCTTTATCGTTTTCTTCTTTGACGGGGGGCGGGCCTTGTTTGATGTCTCGGACCAGATGAGCCAATTTTCCTGCCTTCACGAAGTACTCGATCTGCTTTTTTAATTGAAAACAGTCATTAGTATCATGGCCACTTCTTTTGTGATACTCACAATACTTGTTGGTGTCTTTGTTGGGGTTGTCTTTCAGTGGTTTCGGAGGATTAAACTTGAGGTTTTCAGAGGCTAGGATTTCTGCTGGAGTTTTGCTCAAGTTGGGGTAATCGGAGCGTGGTTTAGAGGAGGACTCATTCCTTGAATAGGTACTTTTGGACCTATCATACCGCGAGTCCGTTCTGTCACTCCTCTGATATCGGTATCCCCTGCCTTTACCTTTGGAGCCCCGCTGCTCTCTGTCATCCTGATTTTTCTAGGCCTCTTTCTTTCTGTTGGCCGGGCGACTGGCGGCAACAGCTTTCTCTTGTGTGACGTATACTTTAGCTATCCTCAGGATTTTGTCTATGGTGGGAGGTACGCCATCCCTCCCATGGAGTGTTCTCAATAGCTCGTCATCATTTACCCCTTGTAAGAAAGCACCACACGCTAGATCGTTTGTGACGCCTGGAATCGCCAAGCTTTCCTTGTTGAATCTAACGATGAAATTTTCCACTGTTTCATTGTCTCGCCGGTGAATGTGCAGGAGTTCGTTTCGGTCTTTTGTGTGCCTTCTCTGTTGACTGAACTGCAAAATAAACTTGGCCTCTAGATCTTCGAAACTATCAATTTCCCCGATGGGTAAACTATCCCACCAGACCCGGGCTGCACCTACCAGTGTTTGGACAAACATCTTGCACCAGATGGGCATGGGCCAACAGGCTACTTCCCCTGCGCTTTTAAATAGATTGAGATGGTCATCAGGATCGCCTAGACCATCGTATTTGCCCATGGTTTGCGGCATCTTAGGCTTTTCCTTGATAGGAGCTTCCGCTATTCTTCTGGTGAACTTGGATTTGAAAGTTGCGTCCACTGGTTTGTAAGGTCTGGTAAGCTCGTCCTCTTCTACATTAATGGGTTGTATTGGGGGAGTGACCCCACCCTGGCTGGTACCCTGGGCGATAGGGGGTTGAGCCGGGGTGATGTTCAATGTAGGGCTGGGGCCTCCACCCGGAGAAAAACGAGGCCTAGATGCGTTTCCTATGTCATAAGTGGGTTCCGCTGTCGGCGGGGTCTGACTGTAATCTGGCTGTGGTGTTGGAAAAGTCCACAAGGGTTCCATATAAGCCGCGTACGGTGATTGCTGAGCATAACCGTGCGCCCCTCCCTGGGGAGTGTATGTTGGAGTGTTATATGTTGGTAAATACCGGTACTGGGGTGCGTAATAATATCCAGGGAAATAAGCTTGATTTCCTGGTGTAACTGGGGCGTTCATGATTCCTGCCGGCATGACCACTGGTTGATGGGGTGGCGCGGATAACGCCGCCGTTAGTGCCACTGAATATAAGGGCGGCATGGCGTAAGTGACTGAAGGTTGATAGTATTGAGGCATGCTCACCTACGGTATTGTAACACCTCGTAAAAATCATGACCAATATAATGAAGACACGTGTCATGAACTTTAAACGTGTAAAGAATTGCTTCCGAGGGACTGAAATTGTCAAACAACATAAATATGTGAATAAAAGGATCCAAAGTGTCAACATGCCTAACTTGTGCCTCTGATTGACCTCACACGACGTTTGTATTCTTTAAAGGATAAATTAACGAACTTAAAAAGTCGTTGTGCTTAAAATAAGGATCTTGCGAAGCATAAGGGTTAAAAGTGTCAACATGTTCAAAGTAACCTCTGAGTGACCTTTTAACGAGCCTAAAAACATTGTAACAATCATATATTTTGATCTCAAGGACTTCGGATATTATTTTCGTGAAGTTCCGTTGGATACAAGACGTATCGGGCGATCGAACGACTAACCGGGAGCTTAACGGAGTTAGTTTGTGACTCAAGGCCCTTAAAAGTTAACTATGGGAGTCCAAAATGCAATAAATGAAACTTAAATAAAGTTTATATGGACCAGGGACTAAAACTGCAAAGCTGCCAAACTTGTTACCGGAATAAGGGAGCTACGCGGGCCGCGTAACCCCCTTCCTTCTCTTACGCGGGCCGCGAGACAGGTGCCAGCAACAGAAAGTTTGGACAGGTGCCTGTAACAGCAGTTCCACCGCCTTAGATGCATGGTTTTCGATCCCAAGGGCTGCACCAGTGGTATTTCATGCATAGGGGACACCTGTGATGATCAGGAATCACCTATAGACTTTGTTGTATTGATCTTGTGAGTTTAAAGTTCCTATATAAGGGCTCTTGTTTGATAGTTCTTGTGCACACTTTCAAAAAATCATTCTCAACTCACTCTCTGGAGCTCTCTGGACTTCTAGCAAGTTTCTCTATGTTCCAAATTCGTGATAAGAGCTATTGTAAGCGTCCTTAACCTCCTAATTTCAGTTTTAATTAGTTTAATGACCAAAAGTCAAACTTATCGTAATTAGGGTTTGACTTAGAGATTAATCACTAATGGTCCAGTAATTAGTCAAATTAAAAGTAGTTATAAGTTGGTAATTATGTAGGTAATAAACCCCTAAGAGGGCACCTACTGATTATCACCCTAACTTGGTCAAATGTCGGGTTAAACCTAATATTAAAAAGTCAACAGGAAGCTATTTTGCAAATAAAATACATAATTAGCAATGTAGAAGCTATGAAACATGTTTTAACAATAAAATAACTTGGAAATTAATGTAAGAACATGATTAGACATGTTCAACCCGACATTTCTGAGTTTAGACCCGGTTCGCAACCGAAAGTCACAAAAGTTGACTTTTGCTTTGACTTTCAGTTCTGACCCGATTTAGCATGTTTTAGATATGCCTTAAGGTTCCTTTAGGTACATATTATATGTTAGTATAACCCTTTGAGGTTATACAACTTGGTTCCTTAGAAATCCGATTCATTTGCATGTTTCCTTTAATTGCTTAAATGTTGACCATAATGCCCTTTTGACATTAAAACGAGATTTTTGATAATGCGAATGGACAAAAACCTTTGTTACTGATTTTTAAACATGTCCTCAAAATTTGACATCAGTTCGAGGTCTAAATTGTGAGTTATGCTCGATATCGTAATAAAAAACCTTTTTTTATTAATTAAACAGTATTATTAGCATAAATCCTATTTAAACCCGAATTTCGACACCAAAATTTTTACCCACTGATGTAATATAATATTTTGGGATTTTTGAAGATTTTTATTTATTTTTAAACTAATCATAATGTAGGGTTATTGCCTTGATTCGGTAATCGACGGTTATACCCTTTTGGCTAATAAAATGAGTTTTACATAACCTTTTGATACCAAACCTTTTGCTACTGAATTCATATGATAAATAAAGTATTTTGAACTTTATAAAATGATCAAAAACTCAGATTTCTTTAAATAACCCGAAGATCGCCATATAAGCGACTTTTACGCGTTTTAAATGCATAGTATGGGTTAAAACTATTTTTGACACATAAGACTCACTACCTACTGATGTTTTAAGTAAATATTTATATTTTAACAGTAAGTAAAAGTTTTGAACTCAGATTTCCCAATTTGACCTTTAAAGCTTATGTGAAATGACCAAAATGCCCCTACAGCGCATAGTTTGGTTATAAATGATAAATTTCACAGATATGCAATATCCTACTGATATGACTTGCAAAAATAAATATTTTTACTGATCATTTTAGACCAGAACCACAGATTTATAATTAATCTATTTTATAACCTTTAAAATGACCAAAATACCCTTTAGGGACTTAAATTGGTTTTAAACTCATTTTGGGCATAATGGAAGGTATCCTACTGATATCATAACATATTTTAAGCATATTAACTTGTGGAACCTATTCACGACTCATTTGGTTACCCGTTATGCATTATTCGCGTTTGGTACGGTTTATGTAACTAGTTTGCATAAATTAACCGAAACGGGTCAAACCTTATCGTTTTCACTTCAAAATCCAGAATGTGTTTAGTTTACCCATATTATACAAGTCCCCAAACTTTTCGGTTCTAAATCACATTCTAATCCGGTCTTCGCTTAATCATGCGTTTAGAACCGTAAAACTCTCATTAAAACTAACCGGTCTAAGTTAAGACTTAAATAAAGACCCGTTAGGAATCTAATAGGTTATTAAACCTTTATTTCCGGATTTAGGAGCCCAGTAAAAGATATTTGCACTTGCTTGAGGTTATACGACTGGGATAAAATTATATTTTTGCTCAGGTAAATACTTTTAACTTATTTTCCGTTATACGTGCTTGGGATACAGTATTATAATAATACCGCTTGGTCGGGTATAAAGTGTTACAATCGTATTGTGATTAAAAAGATGCATAACCCGTTTTATTCTGTTTTGTTTGATGCAATGGCATTGGGGAGGTTAATGACCATGTCCTGGATATCCTCGGCTCATTCCTTAGAAATGGCCACTACTTAAGCACGGGGTGTAGGCATACACCTGACAGTTGTGTATGTAAAAAGGTAGCCCACTGATAAAGAAACTTATTGTGGGTATTATACCAAGTGGCGTGTCTATTAATCTTTTTAAATTGGCTCTTCTAACCGGGTCCTAAAAGGACGACAAACATGTAAATCTGTATACAAGTTTATTTCTAAATAATTGTCCCAAGTTATAAAATATTTTGTGCCTCGTGCATTCAAATCAATTTTATAAACACTTTTCAAAAGAGTTAGTTAATTGTATTTACCAGTGTAAACTGACGTATTTTTAAAAGGTTAAAGTGCAGGTACTATACGTAATCGGCTGGCTACTCCTAGTGTCACATAAAGAGCCTTGCAAGCTTTTGAGGCATAAATCTGTTGAACAATATTTAAGTTATATTAGATCCGCCTGTGGATCCTTTTACATTCCATTTGTAATACTTATGATACCTTCATTCGGTTTGTAATATTATTACTTTTAGACTTCCGCTGTGCATTAAACTGTGACAAATGACTATGACGATATTAACTATGTCACGATACTCCCCACCGGGCCCACCGGTAATACGTGGAAATATCGGGGTGTGACAGGTTGGTATCAGAGCCAACGTTGAGTGAATTAAACACTAGCCTTTTGTGTTTAATCTCAATGACACAGTTGCACATTCCTCGACTTCCGAGTCTAGGCAAAGGACTTAGGTGTAACATCCCGAAATTTATAAAACTTTATATTAGAATTTTAAAGTACTAAATAAATGAGAATATGCTAACTAGGAAATAAATAACCTAGTTAGCTAGTTGTCTTATAGTAACACATGAATGGATTGAAAAAGGTCTAAATTATAAAGTTAACAAAGATTGAGGGGCTTATGTTGTAAAACTTGAAACTTGATTTATTAAAAATAAAATAACACACACCAAACACACAAAAAGGTGTGTCTGGTCGACCAGGAACACAGGGGCGACAAAGGGCTCCCCACCAAACCCTAGTTCTTGTCAAAATTGATCAAATTGGAAGTCCTAATCTGTTCCAAATCAATTTCCAAGCACAAAATAGTGATCCCCTTTCAAAAAGGATCACAAGGTATGTAATTTCCATGGAAAATCTTCATCTAAATTTCTGAGTAAATCCATGAAATTCAGAATTTATGTTGCATGTTGGTTGTTTGGGATGAAATAGTGTCTAGGGATAAACCCTAGTTAACTACTTCTTTTGAAGTTCATAATCACCATTGAAGGTGATAAATGGTTTTGTAGAATTATGTTAAACACTAGGATTACTTTTGTTAACTTGGTGTATTTGAGCTCTATGGAGCAAATCCAGATTTGGTTGACATGAAAATTGTCATGAACATGTGAAAAAAATGTTTAAATCATGGTTAAAAAGTTAGCCAAGAACTTGATTTTGAATTGTATGAAATCATGCTCATTAGGTGTTTGATATAATGCCTAAGAGAAAACAAGTGTTGAGAAATTGGACAAAAAACGCATATTTGATTAGTGTGGTAGATTATGCGTTATATACTATAAGAGGGTTCTAAACATCTATGGTTGAACTCTATAGGCAAGAAAATCAGAACGTCAAGTGGACAAGCTAGTGGTGATACGCGTTTGAAGGGAACGCTTTGAAGGTACGTAACTTCCGGTTTCGTTACAATATGCATAAACAATAGTCTTAGAAATGTTGATGAGATTGTGGTGTCAAATGTGAGTTTGGTATGTCATAGAAGTGACGAAGTTCACTCGACAAACCAAGCGGGTCAAAAGGTTAGATAGATATATTGGTTGACAATATGGTTAATTAGTCATTTTGGAATGTAAATAAAGTGATGTAGCTCACTAGATAAAGAACGGGTTAGAATATTTGTGGTAAGAAGTTTGGGTGTGTTGATGAAATAGTGAATTCCATTAGACAACGAAACGGGTTAAATAACGGTCGAAAGGTTAGTGCTTGAAGTGATTTAAACGTTACTAATTAAATTGGAATTATAAAAGCATAAATCATGGAATGGATGTGATATACATAAGGTTGACAAGACCGGGAATGGGTAATTAAGGTTAGAAACCAATGTTGATAAATTATACAAGCATGTAACTTGATTTGTTACATTTGGTAAATTTGATTATTAGCATATGTGTAGTCGAATTGTAGAATACAAGTTGAGTTGAATTAAAGCGATAATGTTCGCTATATCAAATAATAGGCCAAGAATTGGTTAGATCTCGTTGGTAGTCATCATAATGGAGGATTCCTTAGATGAGCCAAACGGGTCGAATAACCAAATAATACGTGTAATGCATCGTAATATGATTACTCGGTTTTTCGTTATTGCTAACAAAAGACATATTAGAATACGAGAAAATTACTGTGATGGTTTGTTAGAATGAGAAATGCGAGGATTCGGGTTTGGGTGAAATGAATAAATGGGACAAACATAAAGTTGCAGAGTCCACCGTAAGTTACGGTCTCCATCGTAACATACGGTGGGGAACAAATTGTTACGGTGGTTTAGTACTGTGTTACGGCAGACCAAGGTTATCCGGGAGCTACCGTAACTTACGGTAGATACCGTAAATTACGGTAGAGCCCAGAAAGTTTTGTTGAATCTTTAATATCCTAGTAAATCGAATCCGTTTCGAGCGTAGTTCCAATTAAGCAATATTTCTAAGAACTCTAACACTAAGATTTGTTAAAAATCTCCAGTTTTCAGGTTTTGCCAGTATGTGGACGATGATCAAGCATGTTTTGAAGAACCGAACACGAACTTTCGAAGCTTCCGCTTAAATTAACTTTGTTTGGACAATGTTTATGATGTAAACGATCTACTAATAAACTTTAATTTTGTAATTACTTTGAAGTAAGGTACCGTTTTATATATATATATAATCTCGCATATTTACATTAAATTCTTATAAAATTAAGACGGGTGTTACATTAGGACTAATCCTAATCTCTTAATTTGTCCTTTATTGTTTTCCTTGTACTTTTGTTGGTTTTGACAGGTACAAACAAAAAGATGCCGCCACAATTCAGACGAGGAGGAGGACGAGGCAAGGCGCCCTTCACTGCTCCTAACGATCATGAGGCCGGGCCTTCCCACCGGCGAACTTCGTCAGTTAATATGAGCACTAGTCCTCAAGAGGACTGGAGGACCTACTTAGAGCCTGCGACGCGTTCTGTCTCGCTTAGCTCATCACCCTCCTACTTAAACTCTTTTGGACCTCAATCCGAAAACGAACCCCACAACTCCTACATACCCCTTCAACGTTCAAACTCACACCATTCATTTAATGACCCAACACCCTACTTTCAAAGCCGGTTCAACCCGGCAAACCAAGTTGATGAACCAATGGGTTATAACCCTTTAGGACCAGAGGACCACTTCTCCATGGACATGGACTAGGATCCGGAACCTGCTCAGCCGCCAACCGGGACGCCGACACATCCCATCGAAATATCTGATGGGTAATCTTTTCATGGGTCACCTTATCGGGGTCCAGACAGCTATGAAGCAAGGTTTGCCCAATACAACTGGGAGTTTACTCCCTCTTACAACCCACAGCAGCAGCAGCAGGATCCCTCTGAGGATTCGCGTTTCGTGGCAGTCACGCCACCACCACCACCACCGCCAGTACAGCAAGCGCCTCCAGAACCACCGAGGTGGAGAAGAACAGGTGCACGGATGTCCGTGCGAGACGGGGGTTTCCATTTTAGCACCCCCCAACACTCAAGTGGCAGGCACTACCCGCCACTGCATGAAGACCCACAAATGGGTGGGCCTTCAAATCCAGTTTCAGAGGTGGAATCTGCACCAGTTGCACCACCACCACCACACATGGGTTATAATAACCCAATTCCTTCTTACGCCGGTACAGCGGCGTATAACCCTTTTGAACAGCCAGCTTACCCTGGCTATAACTACTATGATGCCCCTGCCGTCGACCCTTATATAGAGGCGGCCAACTACAACACCCTTCATCCCGAAGGACCTTTTGGAACTTCGTACCAGTCGGGGTACCTACCGCATGAGTATCAATACCTGATACCTTACCAACCTCCGCACCAGCAGCAACCGCAGCCGCCACGGTTTTCCCCGCCAGAACAGGAGGAAATCCTCCAGAGGCTGAACCGAGTAGAACGAGAAGTTCAAGAAGAGCGTAAGAGCCGTCAGGGACTACTCAAGGAGTCAAAGGTCTGGCAAGCTTAATAAAAGGGAAGAAAAAGAGGGATCATTAAATCCCTATATGTATTGTTGTTATTTCAATTTAGTCCCTGCGTGGCCAATTTATTTATGTATTCAGTCCCTGCGAGGACTTGTATTTCCTTTTAGTCCCTGTGAGGACAAGTTATTTCAAAAGTCCCGTTTAGGGCAATTATGTACTCCTTTTAAAAATTTAATGGAATGTTTTATTTAAATTTCATTTGTCATCTTATGTATGAATATATTATATGAAATAAATCAGAATATCATTCCTTTTTGTATTAATCTGCGCCATTATATATTAAAAAGAATCTTAAAAGGTATAACCTATCCTATACGTCATATAAGACCTGGCTATGATGGTAAAACCTATTTAAAAAGAGATTCAAATCCTTGTTAACATCTGAAAACATGTTAGCACTCCTGGCAGTAGTGATACAATAAAATCACACATGTCATCTTTTTATTGGATCCTTCCAATCCCTTTTCAAGCCTAATGATATATAAATCATGGGTTCAAATCATCAATTAAGATGATCATATATTAAACATCCATTAGTGATGAAGTGCCTACGGGCCATAATAGTTGTCAAATAAGACAAAAGACAGTTGTAGTCTACGACTCTCTGTCGAGAAAAGGTAATGAACTATGTTCAAACCTTAATGCCTTGATTCTCTGAAATCATGACTTATGAATTAAAAACGTCCTTGTGACTAGGCCTTTTGTGCCACTGATAATATCCTTAATGTTTTATAAATAGGATTAATTATGATAAAAATCCTAAATAAATATGATTAACAATTTAACCAAATATGGTCTATGTTTACCATGGATAATAAATTGTCAAAATGACAATGCCATAATAAGGCTTCTGAATAAATTTGTAAATATTTTATATAGCAAGAAAGCTACATGGCTGGCTCAGATGAAGTCAACAGTCACCCGAGGGTGAATAATGATACTACCCGAATTAAAATAGCCGGTGCAGAACTACAGGCATTGATAGACAATGCCGTTACTCGAGCTTTGGACAGACGAGATAATGAATCAAGTGGTACACGTAGCAGGACCCTGTCTGTACAACATACAAAACCACCCTCCAAGGTTCATACAGCTCGCAAGAGCGATTCTCATCATTCTTCGAATCAGAAGAGTATTCCATCTCAACAGGTTGTGCTTAACCAAGAACCACGCATTAAAACCTGTTCATACAAATATTTTATCTCCTGCAAGCCTAGAGACTTTACAGGGGAGAAAGGGGCCATCGATTGCATGACGTGGCTCGACGAGATGGACACTGTGGTTGATATTAGTGGTTGTGCTGAGCAAGATATTGTGAAGTTTGTGTCACAATCGTTTAAAGGAGAAGCTCTAGCTTGGTGGAGGTCATTGATCCAAGCTACTGGGAAGATCCCGTTGTATAATCTAACATGGGATCAGTTTATTGCTCTTATCAAAGATACTTTCTGTCCTCAACATGAAGTTGAGAAAATTGAGACTGACTTCTTGACCTTGGTCATGAAGAATTTAGATTGCCAGGCATATCTCACGAGCTTCAACACTATGTCTAGATTGGTTCCATACTTGGTTACACCAGAACCGAAACGTATAGCTCGTTTCATTGGTGGTTTAGCTCCGGAAATTAAGGCGAGCGTGAAAGCATCAAGGCCTACTACCTTTAGGTCAGTGGCTGATTTGTCGTTATCTCTTACTCTTGATGCGGTCAGGCAGAGATCGCTTAGGAATTCCGATGAAGGGAAAAGGAAACATGAGGATGATAACTCACGTCGTTCAGATAAGAGACATAAGGGAAACTCAGACCACAAGAAGGGTTCCGGGTTTAAAAAGGATACCCAGCAAACGGGTGAGAAGCCCAAATGTAAAGTTTGTCAGAAACATCACTTTGGAAAGTGTAGATTGGAATCGAACTCGCAGACACAATCAAGGACTTTTGGTTGTGGGATCTGCAAGTCCAAGGAACACAAGACCTTGGATTGCAAAAAGTTGAAGGACGCGACCTGTTACAACTGTAACGAAAAGGGGCATATCAAGACCAACTGCCCCAAATATGCAAAGAAGCCTGAGGAGGCTAAAAAGACCAATGCTAGGGTCTTTAGGATGGATGCCAAGGAGGCAGTACAGGACGACAACGTGATAATAGGTACCTTTCTTATAAATGATGTTTATGCTAGAGTATTGTTCGATTCGGGTGCAGATAAGTCTTTTGTGGATAATAAGTTTTGTAAATTGTTAAACCTGCCTGTTAAGACTCTAAGCATAAAATATGAAGTAGAATTGGCTGATGGTACCGTAGAAACCGCCTCAACGATACTAGATGGATGTTTTATATCCATTAGGAACCATTCCTTTCCACTATCCTTACTTTCGTTGAAATTAGCCGGTTTCGACATAGTAATAGGCATGGATTGGTTGTCTCACAACCAAGCCCAGATCGTTTGTGATAAGAAGCAAGTGGTTATCAAGACTCCTTACGGCGAACCATTGACAATTCAAGGAGATACTAAGTATAGACTGCCTAAGCAAGTGTCTATGCTTAAGGCGTCAAGGTGTATGAAAAAGGGTTGTGTCATTTATATGGCACAAGTAACCATTAATGAACCAAAGCCTAAGATAGAAGACATTCCCATTATTGCAGAATATCTAGAAGTATTCCCTGAAGAACTGCCGGGTTCACCCCCAGACAGGCAAGTGGAGTTCAAGATTGATATCATTCCTGGTGCAGCACACGTTGCAAGAGCACCTTACCGGTTGGCACCGACTGAGATGAAAGAGTTGAGAACTCAGTTGGAGGATTTGTTGGCAAAGGGATTTATTAGACCTAGCTCATCACCTTGGGGAGCACCAATTCTGTTTGTGAAGAAAAAGGATGGATCGATGCATCTATGCATCGATTATTGAGAGTTGAACAAGGTTACGATCAAGAACAGATATCCATTGCCCAGGATCGACGATTTGTTCAATCAGCTTCAAGGAGCAAGTTATTTATCCAAAATTAATTTAAGATCTGGTTATCATCAACTAAAGGTCAAAGATGAAGATGTGCATAAGACCGCGTTTAGAACTCGCTATGGTCACTATGAGTTCTTAGTGATGCCTTTTGGGCTCACTAATGCGCCATCAGCGTTCATGGATCTCATGAATAGCGTCTGCAAACCATACTTAGACAAGTTTGTCATCGTCTTTATTGATGACATTCTTATATACTCCAAGAATCAGGCCAATCATGAAAAACATCTTCGATGTATTCTCAAACTCCTTCAGCAAGAGAAGCTTTATGCCAAGTTTTCTAAATGTGAGTTTTGGCTTCGAGAAGTCCAATTTCTTGGACATATGGTTAGTGAGCGTGGTATCCAGGTGGATCCCGCGATGATTGAAGCCATCATGAATTGGCAAGAGCCGAAAACGCCCACAGAGATTCGCAGCTTTTTGGGTCTGGCAGGATATTTCCGGCGTTTTATTGAAAAATTTTCAAGGATTGCTGCACCCATGACTTCATTGAACCGCGAGAATGTCAAGTTTGACTAGGGTCCCAAGCAGCAAGAATCCTTTGATATTCTTAAAAAGAAGTTAAGCAATGCACCTGTGTTGACATTACCAGAAGGTATTGAAGAATTTGTGGTCTACTGCGACGCATCACACACTGGCATGGGATGTGTGCTAATGCAGAAGGGCAAAGTTATTGCCTATGCTTCCCGACAATTAAAGATACATGAAAAGAATTACACCACCCACGATTTAGAGTTGGGTGCCGTTGTATTTGCACTGAAGTTATGGAGGCACTATTTATATGGTACCAAGTGTATGATCTATTCTGATCACAAGAGCCTCCAGCACCTGTTTAACCAAAAGGATCTGAACATGAGGCAGCGCCGATGGATGGAGACGCTGAATGATTACGATTGTGAAATCCGATATCATCCAGGCAAAGCAAATGTAGTCGCTGATGCTTTGAGCAGAAAGGAAAGGGTTAAGCCCATTAGAATCAATGCCAAGAGCATTGAGCTGAAAAACAGTTTAAATGAAAGATTGTTAGCCCCTCAAAAGGAAGCCATGTTAGAAGCTAACTATCCTAATGAAAAGTTGGGCATAACTGCTGAACAGTTATCGTATGACAAGAATGGAATCCTAAGATTGAATGGACGAATATGGGTTCCAATCCATGGAGGACTCAGGGACGTTATTCTTCAAGAAGCCTATAGCTCCAAATATTCTGTTCATCCTGGAAGTGATAAGATGTACCAGGATTTAAAGGCAAATTACTGGTGGATAGGTTTGAAGAAATCTATAGCCACTTATGTAGCCAAATGTCTGACATGTGCTCAAGTTAAAGCCGGACACCAGAAACCGTCAGGCTTGCTGCAACAGTCTAAACTTCCCACTTGGAAATGGGAGATGGTGACTATGGATTTTATCACTAAGTTACTAAGAACAAAGCATGGGAATGATACTATTTGGGTTATAGTAGATAGACTGACCAAGTCAGCCCACTTCTTACCTATTAAGGAAACACACAGCTCCGATAAGTTAGCACAGCTGTATGTAGATGAGATTGTATCTCTTCACGGAGTGCCAGTATCCATTATCTCTGATAGGGATACGAGATACACGTCTCACTTTTAGAAAAGCTTTCAGCAATCGCTGGGCACTCGGCTAAATTTCAGCACTGCATATCATCCTCAGACGGATGGTTAAAGCGAACGTACAATACAAACACTTGAAGATATGCTACGAGCTTGTGTTATTGATTTAGGTGGAAGTTGGGATGATCATCTTCCATTGATTGAATTTTCATATAATAATAGCTATCATTCGAGCATTCAAGCTGCACCTTTCGAAGCTTTGTACGGAAGAAAATGCAGGACGCCCGTTTGTTGGGCGGAAGTTGGAGATGTCCAACTAACAGGACCTGATATAGTCCTAGAGACGACAGATAAGATTGTGCAAATACGTGATCGTCTCAAAGCTTCCAGAGATAGGCAGAAAAGCTACGCGGATAAAAGGCGTAAACCTCTGAAATTCGAGGTAGGTGACAAGGTACTACTTAAGGTATCACCCTGGAAAGGGGTAATGCGTTTTGGCAAGAAGGGCAAGCTAAGCCCAAGATACATAGGACCATTCGAGATCATCGAATGTGTCGGAACAGTAGCTTATAAGCTAAATCTGCCAGAAGAACTCAGTGGAATTCACAATGTGTTCCACATTTGCAATCTGAAGAAGTGTCTAGCTGATGAATCGCTAGCCATATCACATAAGGATGTGCACATAGACGAGAGCTTAAAATTTGTTGAAAAACCTTTGTCAATCGAGGATCGACAGGTTAAGAAGCTTCGGAAGAAGCATGTACCAATTGTAAATGTTAAATGGGATGCCCGTAGAGGTCCCGAGTACACGTGGGAGGTTGAATCCACAATGAAACAAAAGTACCCTCATTTATTTCAGTAAATCTCAAGGTCGAGATTTCTTTTAAGGGGGTGAGGATGTAACACCTCATAAAAATCATGACCAATATAATGAAGACACGTGTCACGAACTTTAAACGTGTAAAGAATTGCTTCCGAGGGATTGAAATTGTCAAACAACGTAAATATGTGAATAAAAGGATCCAAAGTGTCAACATGCCTAACTTGTTCCTCTGATAGACCTCACACGACGTTCGTATTCTTTAAAGGATAAATTAACGAACTTAAAAAGTCGTTGTGCTTAAAATAAGGATCTTGCGAAGCATATGGGTTAAAAGTGTCAACATGTTGAAAGTAACCTCTGAGTGACCTTTTAACGAGCCTAAAAACATTGTAACAATCATATATTTTGATCTCAAGGACGTTGGATACAAGGCGTATCGGGCGATCGAACGACTAACCGGGAGCTTAACGGAGTTAGTTTGTGACTCAAGGCCCTTAAAAGTTAACTATGGGAGTCCAAAATGCAATAAATGAAACTTAAATAAAGTTTATATGTACCAGGGACTAAAACTGCAAAGCTGCCAAACTTGTTACCGAAATAAGGGAGCTACGCGGGCCGCGTAACCCCCTTCCTTCTCTTACGCGGGCCGCGAGACAGGTGCCAGCAACAGAAAGTTTGGACAGATGCCTGTAACAGCAGTTCCACCACCTTAGATGCATGGTTTTCGATCCTAGGGGCTGCACCAGTGGTATTTCATGCATAGGGGACACCTGTGATGATCAGGAATCACCTATAGACTTTGTTGTATTGATCTTGTGAGTTTAAAGTTCCTATATAAGGGCTCTTGTTTGATAGTTCTTGTGCACACTTTCAAAAAATCATTCTCAACTCACTCTCTGTAGCTCTCTGGACTTCTAGCAAGTTTCTCTAAGTTCCAAATTCGTGATAAGAGCTATTGTAAGTGTCCTTAACCTCCTAATTTCAGTTTTAATTAGTTTAATGACCAAAAGTCAAACTTATCGTAATTAAGGTTTGACTTAGTGATTAATCACTAATGGTCCAGTAATTAGTCAAATTATAAGTAGTTATAATTTGGTAATTATGTAGGTAATAAACCCCTAAGATGGCACCTACCGATGATCACCCTAACTTGGTCAACTGTCGGGTCAAACCTAATATTAAAAAGTCAACTGGAAGCTATTTTGCAAATAAATACATAATTAGCAATGTAGAAGCTATGAAACATGTTTTAACAATAAAATAACTTGGAAATTAATGTAAGAACATGATTAGACATGTTCAACCCGACATTTCTGAGTTTAGACCCGGTTCGCAACCGAAAGTCGCAAAAGTTGACTTTTGCTTTGACATTCAATTCTGACCCGATTTAGCATGTTTTAGATATCCCTTAAGTTCCTTTAGGACCATATTATATTTTAGTATAACCCTCTGTGGTTATACAACTTGGTTTCTTAGAAATCCGATTCATTTGCATGTTTTCGTTAATTGCTTAAATGTTGACCATAATGCCCTTTTGACATTAAAATGAGATTTTTGATAATGATAATGGACAAAAACCTTTGTTACTGATTTATAAACATGTCCTCAAAATTTGACATCAGTTCGAGGTCTAAAATGTGAGTTATGCTCGATATCGTAATTAAAAACCTTTTTATTAATTAAACGGCATTATTAGCATAAAGCCTATTTAAACCCGAATTTCGACACCAAAATTTTTACCCACTGATGTAATATAATATTTTGGGATTTTTGAAGATTTTTATTTATTTTTAAACTAATCATAATGTAGGGTTATTGCCTTGATTCGGTAATCGACGGTTATACCCTTTTGGCTAATAAAATGAGTTTTACATAACCTTTTGATACCAAACCTTTTGCTACTGATTTCATATGATAAATAAAGTATTTTTAACTTTATAAAATAATAAAAAACTCAGATTTCTTTAAATAACCCGAAGATCGCCATATAAGCGACTTTTACGCGTTTTAAACGCATAATATGGGTTAAAACTATTTTTGCACATAAGACTCACTACCTACTGATGTTTTAAGTAAATCTTTATATTTTAATAGTAAGTAAAAGTTTTGAACTCAGATTTCCCAATTTGACCTTTAAAGCTTATGTGAAATGACCAAAATGCCCCTACGGCGCATATATAGTTTGGTTATAAATGATAAATTTCACATATATGCAATATTCTACTGATATGACTTGCAAAAATAAATATTTTTACTGATCATTTTAGTCCAGAACCTCAGATTTATAATTAATCTCTTTTATAACCTTTAAAATGATCAAAATACCCTTTAGGGACTTAAATTGGTTTTAAACTCATTTTGGGCATAATGGAAGGTATCCTACTGATATCATAACATATTTTAAGCATATTAACTTGTGGAACCTGTTCATGACTCATTTGGTTACCCGTTATGTATTATTCGCGTTCGGTACGGTTTATGTAACTAGTTTGCATAAATTAACCGAAACGGGTCAAACCTTATCATTTTCACTTCAAAATCCAGAATGTGTTTAGTTTACCCATATTATACAAGTCCCCAAACTTGTCGGGTCTAAATCACATTCTAATCCTGTCTTCGCTTAATCATGCATTTAGAACCGTAAAACTCTCATTAAAACTAACCGGTCTAAGTTAAGACTTAAATAAAGACCCGTTAGGAATCTAATAGGTTATTAAACCTTTATTTCCGGATTTAGGAGCCCAATAAAAGATATTTGCACTTGCTTGTGGTTATACGGCTGGGATAAAATTAATTTTTTGCTCAGGTAAATACTTTTAACTTATTTTCCGTTATACGAGCTTGGGATACGGTATTATAATAATACCGCTTGGTCGGGTATGAAGTCGTACAATCGTATTGTGATTATGCATAACCCGTTTTATTCTGTTTTGTTTGATGCAATGCCTTTGGGGAGGTTAATGACCATGTCCTGGATATCCTCGGTTCATTCCTTAGAAATGGCCACAACTTAAGCACGTGGTGTAGGCATACACCTGACAGTTGCGTATGTAAAAAGGTAGCCCACTGATAAAGAAACTTATTATGGGTATTATACCAAGTGGTGTGTCTATTAATCTTTTTAAACCGGCTCTTCTAACCGGGTCCTAAAAGGACGACAAACATGTAAATCTGTATACAAGTTTATTTCTAAATAATTGTCCCAAGTTATAAAATATTTTGTGCCTCGTGCATTCAAATCAATTTTATAAACACTTTTCAAAAGAGTCAGTTAATTGTATTTACCGGTGTAAATTGACGTATTTTCAAAGGGTTAAAGTGCATGTACTATACGTAATCGGCTGGCTACTCCTAGTGTCACATAAAGAGCCTTGCAAGCTTTTAAGGCATAAATCTGTTGAACAATATTTCTGTTATATTAGATCCGCCTATGGATCCTTTTACATTCCGTTTGTAATACTTATGATACTTTCATTCGGTTTGTAATATTATTACTTTTAGACTTCTGTTGTGCATTAAACTGTGACAAATGACTATGACGATATCAACTATGTCACGATACTCCCCACCGGGCCCACCGGTAATACGTGGAAATATCGGGGTGTGACAGGTATAACAGTGCTTGGGATTGCCGATGTAATGACTGGCATAGTGCTACGACGTATAGTCTGTGCATAGTGCTACGACGTATAACAGTGCTTGGGCTTGTCTATTTTTTATTGCTTGCAGATAATCCTCAAATTTGTTGAGACCGTTAAAAGTATTTATTATGAAAATAAAAATAAAAAACTAAGATTAATTACTTCAATTATTAATATGTTTAATGCATGTTCCTGTTGTTGTGTATATATGCAGTGAGTACGATGCAACACGTGTGAAGAAACACTGACCTTTACGGTAGTATCCAAATAGGACTTCAACTCTTGGCGATCTGAACTGCTGGCTACAAAACAGAACACAGTTAGGACTCGTTACAGGAATGGGGTTATTCCTGTAACCACCCTCTGGCGTGAGAATAAGTCTCGGTTTGGGAGAAAGTATAAGTGTAGAGGGAGAAAGAATAAACGAGAGCAAGATGATCATACCTTAGGTGTTTACCTCTATTTATAGTTTACCATTAGGGTTTCCCTTAACTTAGGATGGGCTCCGATAAGTTAGGGATTTGCATGATCTTCCTAGAAGAGTAGGGATTTGGTTACGTGATTTATTCATGCAGAATGGAACATTCTAGAATAAAAATTTATAATTGATTATTTATAATAAAATAATAGGTAATGACCAGGTCGGGTTAGCCGATCTGGGTCATACCTCGTCAACGTGCATATGCAATCTCGAAGCTCGCTAACGTTTTGCATACCAAGGAACTTACTAGGAGACTCTAGGTATTATCAGATATATGGTGATCGTGGTTTTATATATTTCTAGTTGATGAATAATAACATATTTCATTAACTAAATAAAACGACAAAGTTATTGCCTCTTCCCAGGATACACACTAACAAGATTAAATCTCACTGCTGCCATGTTTCAGTTTCTACTTCATTTTGTTCGTATAAAGTCGGTACCTAAACTTTTTGTTAATAAATTTAGGTAGATTCATCCTTCACTTGTGCAACTTTTTTATTATCCTTGCAGCTAGTTAAGATGGTCTTAGAGCTTTCGCTTGCATGTTTGAAGGCTCTTGCTGAATTTATCTTTGGTATGGGTTTATTTCAGGTAAGATTGCTTCACACATGTTCTGTAGAAATGAAACACCTTGTTTTTATTGACCAACTATTTATCTATGTTCTGTCATAGGGTGTTCTGTCTACTCTTGCTTTCATAGCCTTCGAACTCCCACCTAATGGAGCTATTGGCACTCGGATTCTAGAGTTCCTAATTCGCTCCAGATCTGATATGGTGAGAAACTATTTTGATGCTCATGTTTCTTGCTGATAGAATATTTTTAAAACGCGTTTCAGGTAACTTAATGTGAAGCTAATAGAAGCCAGCTGGAGAGCACTAAAGGCTTGGAAAAGTGGCTATAAAAGTTACCTAAATAAAAGGAGTTTTGTTTCAATAAATTAGGGTTTATCCCTATAAACATAGTGTAATGAAAACTTGGGTTTTCCCCCATGGATTTATTATTGATAAAAGTGTGGTGTTTTAACTCTGATAAACTATTTCCTGACTACGATCCTGATGTTTTAAATTTTGCTGCTAAGTTAATAAACACCGATACCACCGGCTCTATGTAGCTCGCGACCGCCCGCCCTAAGGGCAAGGGGTCGGGGGTTGCGACAGGAGGTGGTATCAGAGCTACAACCACTGGTTTAAGCCATAAAAGTGTTCTGCTGACACCAAGATTTTTATCAGTTATGTTAGGAAATAATCTATGTGACTAATTGACTATGTGTAAATATGTATATTATTATTTTGTGTTATTTGACAATCTGTTAGTTTACAGTATGAGTGAGCAAGGTACATTTAACGCTTACCGTCAGTTAGCTAGTTCTCCAAAAAGTGAAGGAACCTCATCACAGCCTACTCCTTCGGGGTATTCTGCTGATACTGAGGAAGGAATTTTCATCTTTAAGGCGCAATCTGAGGAACCATTCCCTCCGAAAAAGAGAGGATGATTTAGTAGGGGAGCACATGAGAGGAGAAAGAGGATGAAGAAGTTACAACAACAGAGAGCGTTAGCAAAAGCCAATAGAGAAATGAATGCCCAAACTCAGGAAGCAGTTAATATACAATTGGCAGATTTCCATATGCTAGTCATCACTGCAGCAGATCCAAACCTTAATCAAATAACTGAACCACAACCATTGCCACTATTTCCAACCCAACCAATGGAGATAGAACTTAACCAAGAAAACCAATTCCTCATACCAGCATTTGACCCTAACGAAATACCTAGAATCCCAGCACCTAATCCTCTAGTGTATGATCCATGGGAAGATGCCCATAGGGAATATCAGGAACTCTATCCTCAGGAAGAACCGATACCAAATCCCATAGCACAGTATACCGACCTTAATCCTTTGGATCCGTTTTGGAACGATGGCAGGTATATTCAGAGTGTGTTAAGCAACCCGTACCCATATGGAGAACCCATACCTCGATACCCTGACCCAGTACCAGCACCACGACTACCTATGAGTGAAGAGAATGTGCAGGAATCCGCACATATGGTGAAGAACTAGTGGAAGGAGGAGAGAGGATACGACAGATAGGAGAGAAGCTCGTGTGGAAGTATGATGAGCGAGAAATGCAGTTTTGGATGAACGGCACCTAATAATATATATATATATATATATGTGTGTGTGTGTGTGTGTAGTTTGAAAAAAAAATCAACTAAAATAGATAACCTAATACCTATCAATGCATAATTACTAGTATGTTTATTTTTCAATAGTAATTTGTAATCGATTCATATATATATATATATGAAAAGAGTAAAAGTCGTAATGTTCAACTTTTTTGATCAGTTTGTTTGTATGATTGTTTGCATTAAATCTTATTCTGTGATATTAATACCTGATAAATGTTTATAATCCAGATGTACAACGAAGTAAATCAGGAAAACCAGAATAATGATAATAATGGAAACCAAGTAGATAACAGTGCCATTCAACATATAGTAGCACAAGGAATTATAGACGCCATGCCATATATTATCAAGACTGTTAAAGAAGCAGAAAATAATAAAACTATAAGTGGAAGTAAACGACAACCTACTGAACAAGTCATAGCGTGAATAATGGACCGCTAATCCACGTACCTATTCCAAAAAGAAGAAGAACCATATCGAATGGTTGTTCTTACAAAGAATTTCGGTCTTGCAAACCAATAGAATTCTATGGCAATGAAGGAGCCGTTGCAGCTTTACGTTGGATAGAAAAGACAGAAGCATTCTTAAAAATAAGCAAATGTGCAAATGAAGATAAGATTATGTTTGCTTCTAATCTTTTTAAGAATGCAACCCTAGAATGGGTGAATACCATTCTCCAGTCTAGAGGAAGTGATAAAATTTATAATATGGAATGGACCGACTTTAAGGACATAGTCGAAAGGAAATTTTGTTCTCCTCATGAAAAAGAATAAATTGCTAATAAGTTCTTAAATCTTAAAATGACTGGAATAGACTGCAAATGTTACACTACCATATTCTTCGAATATGCTAGAATAGTACCAACCCTAGCCTCACCAGAACCAGTATTAATCTCCCGTTACATCTGGGGATTAATTAGTGAAATCAGACACGTAGTCAAGGCAGCTAGACCACAAACCATAGAAGAAGCAGTAGAACTAGCCAATACCTTGACTGATGAATTGGTACGTACGCAAGAAGAGAACCAGAGAAAGAACCTAGCCCAAAGACTTACCCAAGAATTTCGTTATGGAAATACCTACCGTGGGAAAAGTACAGGTTCTGCTTCTTCACCTTACTGTAAGTACTGCAAAAAGAAGCACTCAGGAAGATGCTCAATATACTGCAACTTCTGCAAAAATATCCGGACACAAGGAAGAAGACTGTAGGACGAAACCTAGCAATAAGCTATGCTTCAATTGTGGAGAAACTAGGGATATCAAACCGAACTATCCGAAACTAGCTCTAGCAACAAACAACAAAACTACTAAGAATGCCAGAGCATTTGTTCTGACAGCTGAAGAAGCCAAGATGATTCCGGATGTGATTGCCGGTACGTTTTTAGTTAATGATATTTTTGCTAAAGTATTATTTGACTCTGGTGCAAACCAAAGTTTTATTAATACTTCGTTATGCAAACTTCTCAAGCAACCATTAACTAAACTTCAACAAGATTGTCTGGTAGAGACGGCAAATGGAGAATCCATTAAGATTACTGAAATCTTGTAGATAGCAAGAATTGAAATTTTAAACCATAATTTTATTGCTAACCTTTATCCAATGAATCTGGCTGGATTTGATATCGTATTAGGAATGGATTAGTTGGTAGCTAATCACGCCAGCATTCTATGTGATCAAAAGTCAGTACAAGTAAGTTCACCAAAGGGTGAAAAGATCACAATTAAAGGAGATAAGCCAACTAGATCCACAAAATTCATCTCTGTAGTGAAAGCAGCAAGCTATGCAAGGAAAGGATCTCTAGTGTATATGATTTCCATAATCATTAACACTAAAGGAAAAGAATTAAAAGATATTCCTGTAGTATCCAATTTCTCAGGTGTTTTTCCAGAAGAGTTACCTGGATTACCGCCAGATAGATAAATTGAATTCAAAATTCATTTAATACCAGGGACAGCACCGATTGCCAAGGCACCTTACCGTTTAGCACCAACGAAGATGAAGGAACTGAAGAAACAGTTGGACGAACTTCTGGAGAAAGGTTTCATATAGCCTAGTACATCGCCATGGGGAGCACCAAACTTGTTTATCAAGAAGAAGGACGGATCAATGCGTATGTGCATTGATTACCAAGAATTGAACAAGGTTACGATTAAAAATCGGTACCCACTACCGAGAATCAATGATCTGTTCGATCAACTTCAAGGAGCTCGATTCTTTTCTAAGATTGATTTACGCTCAAGATATCATCAATTGAAAGTACAGGAAGAGGACATTCCTAAAACTGCTTTCAGAACAAGATACGGTCATTATGAATTTACAGTCATGCCATTTGGTTTAACCAATGCCCCAACTGCATTTATGGACATGATGAACAGAATATGTAAACCATATCTGGATAAATTCATAATTGTCTGTATAGATGATATTCTTATTTACTCAAAGAGTAAAGAAGATCATGCAGAGCATTTGTTTATACTTTTGAATTTGCTGAGAAAAGAAAAGCTTTACGCTAAATTTTCAAAATGCGAATTTTGGTTAAAGGAAGTGCAATTCCTTGGACACCTGGTTAATCATGAAGGAATTCATGTAGATCCCACAAAAATCAAGGCGATTACTAAGTGGAAAGTCCCTGAATCACCGACAGAGGTGAGAAGTTTTCTTGGACTAGCAGGTTATTATAGGTGTTTTATTCAAGATTTTTCTAGAATAGCCGTTCTCTTAACCAAATTGACCTGCAAATCAATTAAGTTTGAATGGGGACCAAGACAGGAGGAAGCTTTTGGGATTCTAAAGCAAAAGTTAACCAATGCACCTATACTAGCATTACCAGAAGGAACTGAAGACTTGATAGTCTATTGTGACGCTTCTAAGTTAGGTTATGGATGTGTGTTAATGCAACATCAAAAGGTTATAGCTTATTCCTATAGACAACTTAAGAATCACGAAGAGAATTATACAACCATGATCTAGAGTTAGGAGCCATAATTTTTGCCCTTAAGATTTGGAGACACTATCTTTACGGCAGCAAGTTTATTGTCTTCACCGATCATAAGAGTCTAAGATATGTTTTTGGGCAAAAGGAATTAAATATGAGACAGAAACGCTGGATGGAGATTATTAGTGATTATGATTGTGATATCCAGTATCATGCAGGAAAGGCTAATGTAGTAGCTGATGCTTTAAGTCGAAAGTATCATGAAAAGCCAAGACGAGTACGTTCTCTCAAGCTAAATCTGCAGATAGATTTAAATGAGCAAATTCGAGAGATACAAGAAACAGTAATCAAGGATGATACTGAAAGATTAAAAGGAATGATTAAGGAATTAGAACAAGGAACAGATGGAATTTGAAGATTCCATAAGAAAAGAATCTGGATACCCAAACAAGGAAACCTACGCCATCGAATTTTAGAAGAAGCACATAAGTCTAAGTATACAATACATCATGGTAATGACAAAATATATCAAGACTTAAGAAAGAATTTTTGGTGGATAGGAATGAAAAAGGATATAACAACCTATGTTGCTAAGTGTCTAACATGTTCACAGGTTAAAGCTGAACATCAGAAACCTTCAGGTTTATTACAGCAACTAGAAATGCCAATATGGAAATGGGAATTGATAACAATGGACTTTGTTACTAAATGACCCAAGACACGAAAAGTTAATGATGCAATCTGGGTGATTGTAGACAGATTAACCAAATCTGCTCATTTCTTACCTATGAAGAAAACTTCCAGTACGGAACAATTAGCCAAGTTATATGTAAATGAAATAGTTTCATTACATGGAATTCCTTTATCTACTGTTTCTGATAGAGATATCCGTTTTACTTCTCATTGTTGGACAAGTTTCCAAAAAGCAATGGGAACCAGGTTAAGACTAAGCACAACTTATCATCCTCCAACGGACGGATAAAGCGAAAGGACAATTCAGACAAATTGATTTCGGAGGAAATTGGGATGATCATTTACCATTAATAGAATTTTCCTATAATAACAGCTATCATACCAGTATCAATGCTGCACCATTTGAAGCACTTTATGGACGAAAGTGCCGAACTCCAGTCTGTTGGGCAGAAAATGAAGAAAAGCAACTATCTGGAGCAGAGATAGCACAAGAAACAACATACAAGATTATTCAAGTCAAGGAAATACTCAAAGCAGCACGCGATCGTCAAAAGAGTTATGCTGATAACAGACGAAAACCGTTGGAATTTCAAGTAGGAGATAAGGTATTATTAAAAGTTTCTCCATGGAAAGGAGTGGTCAGATTCGTTAAAAGGGGAAAGCTAAACCCCAGGTATGTTGGAACTTTTGAGATTATTAGAAGAATAGGACCGGTAGCTTATCAGTTACAACTGCCAGAGGAAATGGCAGGAATACATGATGTATTTCATGTATGTAATCTCAAGAAGTGTTTAGCAGACGAATCATTAGTAATATCTTTTAAGGACATAGAGGTAAATGAGAAACTTAAGTTTATAGAGAAACCACTACAGATTGAGGATAGAAAGATCAAGAATCTCAAACACAAGAGATTAGTTATTGTCAAAGTGAAATGGGATTCCAAGAGAGGATCAGAATACACTTGTGAGCTTGAATCTGAAATACAAAGAAGATATCCGCACCTGTTCCAGTAGACCTCGATGACGAGATCTAAAATAAGGTGGGAGGACATAACAGCCCTCCTAAAACCTTTAGCATGCCTTAAACTGCGTATAATATACCCGTATACGAAAAATAACCCTAATATACTTTTATATTATTAAAAATCAAATAAAAACAAAAATATAGGTTTCTCGCGGGGCGCGACCCCCTTGAGAGTGTGAGTCGCGGGTTGCCAATGACTGGCCAAGGCTAAGGCCAATGACTGGCCAAGGCACCAGGTTTCGCCACGTGTCAGGTTACTCGACGGGGCTAGGCCAATGACTGGCCAAGGCTAAGGCCTAGCCAGTCTACCTCGCGGGCCACGAAGGCCATCCTTGTAACTCTCGCGGGGCGCGAGAAAACCCTCGACCAGCCTATATAAGGGGCTTCAAGCCTCGGTTCACAAATCGTTCATAATTTCTTTCTCTCTCAAAATCTCTAGTAGGCTAATAATACTCGGGTATTATACCCCTAAAAAGCGAAGCTCTGCCTCGTTGTAAGTATTATAACCCTCGGTTACTCTACCCGTTTGATCTAGGGCTCCGTAACGCATGTCAAGGCTCTACCTGACTCAGTTCATTGGAGTTCTATCTCGGTGGTATGGCTAATGTAATTTGGGTTATCTTACTAACACGTGTGCATTGTTTAATTTTAATAGATTATAACTAGGAAGTCACCAGGAAGCAATAGTATTTTCTAAATCAGCAAAGTGAGTCATTCTCTTTTTCTACCAATCTGTTTTACCAAAACCTCAAACTATTTTAAATTATGATAACAGTGATTTAGTCTATGTATTCTACAATTACTGTCGGTATGTTGGGGTTTTGTATACATTACTTGTTGCCATATTGCGAATGGTAGCATGACCACAAGTCAGGTTTGACAGTACCGTGGGTGGTAATTGGGTAGATATAAACATTGTAATCGCTCTCAATACTGTAAAATTATAAAAACTCGTTTTGATTAAATTGGGATGCATTCGCTAGTATTTCTTGCTGATAAAATATTTTTAAAACGCGTTTCAGGTAACTTAATGTGAAGCTAATAGAAGCTAGCTGGAGAGCACTGAAGGCTTGGAAAAGTGGCTATAAAAGTTACCTAAATAAAATGAGTTTTGTTTCAATAAATTAGGGTTTATCCCTGTAAACATAGTGTAATGAAAACTTGGGGTTTCCCCATGTATTTATTATTTATAAAAGCGTGGTGTTTTAACTCTGATAAACTATTTCATAACTACGGTTCTGATGTTTTAAATTCCGCTGCCAAATTAATAAACCCCAATACCACGGCTTTGTGTAGCTCGCGACCGCCCGCCCTGAGGGCAAGGGGTCGGGGGTTCCGACAAAATTTTTCGCTTGCACCCCTTGGAAAGTTTCGTCTGCACCCTTTAGGTAAAGTATGTTATTTTATATCTAAAAACAACTTTTGGTAAACTATGATTTTTCAAAAAAAGTACTACCTAAATTATATAACTTATACTACCTAACTTAACCCAATACCCTTTACCCATTATATTTCATTAAACATAAATTAGCCCACTTATTCCTAGCCTATTTAACTAAACCCAATAAAATTCAAACAATATTAAATAAAACAAGCCCACAAACCAATGCAATTCCTTCTCCTGCTCTCTCTCTCTCTCTCTCGTTTGCCTCCTGCCAGCGACAACAACAGTAACAACAGCCAACAACAGCAGCCCGATTACCACCGTGATCCGGCGTCCTCCACCAAAACCAACCGGAATCCGAAGCTTTTTAAGGTCTGATTGTTTTTCTTTGTTATTTTGATGATTTTAGTTGTTATTTTAGGAGAAAAAGGGTAATAAAGATGTTAAATAGGTTTGATTTTTTTTTGTGTGTTTTGACGTTGTTTTTGGTTGTTTAGTTGATTTTTAGGGTGATTATGTTGTTTAGATGAGTTTTAGGGTGATTACAACTTACATTACACGGTTTCTAGGGCTTGAATAGTTGAAAATTAAAATTGAAACATTATGTTATAGAGCGAGGAACTTATGGAGTAATTTGTTTATGATAGGAACCATGAGTAAAGACGTTATGACGCGATTTCTCAAGAGGAAAGGGGTTGGATCATCTTCTGAATTCGTTGATGTGGATACTCTTCCTTTGGATCCTTATGATCGCAAGCCGATTGAATCATATAACGTGAATTAACGAGATGAGATTAGAAGGGCATATCTACTAAGAGGACCATGTCAACCAAGAGATATCGAATTCCCAGAATCAATATTTCAAGGTAACAAATAAGAAAATTTAAGGAAGAATGGTATGACAAACATGAGTATAAAGGATGGTTAGAGTATAGCTTGTTCTCGTATTACCCGTCGTAACTGCAACCGTTGAAAGATTTTTTCGGCAATGAAGAACCTGTAGACCGACTTGCGTAATCGGATTGGCGATGAGAATTTAAGTGACAGTTGTATATGTTATATAGAGAAAGACTTGCTTAAGAAAGTAGCTCTAGATGATGTTTTGGATAGATTTCAAAAAATGAAAACCTGTAGGGCGACATTTTAAAATATGTTTGTAACAAGGTTTGACATGTTTTTGATGATTATATAAATTTTAGTTTGATGTTCTTTTATTTTACATGACCCAATCCGATACGGACCGATTTTTTTATTTATATACCTAGGGGCTAAAAATTTTAAAAAAATTCCACACCCTCATGAAAAATTTCTGAGTTCGCCACTGAATTCTAGTCGTTTTAGATAAAAACCATTTGGTATGTTGTAAGCTACTCTTTTACACTTTACTACTTTGATCCATTATCAAACAAATACAGCCTAATTGTAAATGGCCCCGTTTTCAAATATATAGGTTAAAATAGCCACCTATAGTCTACATGAAATTAAAAAATAGTGGCTATTTGTGACGAAACAAGTCAATTGAATTTTTATTTTAAAAGGAATTAAAGATTTATTTTTTATTTGCATGTTGTTAAAGATAGATTTGTAGAAGATAAATTACGATTTTGACCCCTGTGGTTATATCACTTTTACCCTATTAGCCTAAAATAGAATTTTTAATATTTATGCCCTCATGGTCTCTATAACTAACTATTTTGGCCCCTGAGTCTAACTCAACCAATTACGATTTTGGCCCATGTGGTTAGACTCAGGGTAATGAGTTAAGTTAGACACAAGGGTCAAAATAGTTAGTTATAAAGACTATGAGGGGCACATATGTTCAAAAAATCTATTTTGGGCTGATAGAAAAAAGTTGATATAACCACATGGGCTAAAATCGTAATTTACTCTTTGTAGAATAACCTTATCTTCATACATATAAGAGGCTCCAATTCTAAATTAATTTTAATGGCTTTATAATTTTCTCCCCTCAACTTCACTTCAGAACCTTGAGTTTAAACCCCCCTTCTCTCTCCTGATTTCACAGCCTCTTCATTAATTTTAATTTTAATGCCTTTATAATTTTCTCCCCTCAACTTCACTTCAGAACCTTGAGTTTAAATCCCCCCTCTCTCTCCTGATTTCACAGCCTCTTCTCAAATTAAATGGCGTCTACTTCATCTACATCTGCCCCAACAACCCATTACGACTACGATGTCTTCCTAAGTTTCAGAGGTGAAGACACTCGTCATTCTTTTACCGATCATCTTTATAAGGCCTTGCATCAAGCCGGGATCAGGACTTTCAGGGACGATGATGAAATCCGTGAAGGTCAACAACTGAAGCCAGAAATCGAGAGATCAATAACAACTTCTCGAGCTTCAATTATTGTAATTTCAAACAACTTTGCAAACTCAAGATGGTGCCTTGATGAGCTTTCCTTGATCCTCCAGCAAAAGAGGAATGCCGGTCATTTGGTTTTCCCTGTGTTTTACGACGTCGATCCTTCGGATGTCAGGAACCAGCGAGGAAGCTTCGCGATTGAAGCGAAAGAAGGTTCAAAATGGACGGAGAATAATGTGATTCGGTGGAAGGAAGCCCTAACAGAGGTTGCTGATTTGAAGGGGATGGTTGTTTCAGGGTATGTATGCTTCAATATCTCTCCCATTGGAATACTTTCTTTTCAGTTATTGCTACTTTAGTTTTGACTTGCCAATTTAGGATTCTAATGGCCCATCCCATTTGAATTGTTTTTTTTTTATTTAGCGGAAATTGGTTATTTTAATTTGTTTCAAACTTTCAAGAACAAAAATGAAAATGGAGCTATATCTTTTTTTCATGGAGTGTATCACGCTTTGTAATTTGGAGGGATCATGCTTTCATATTCCTCGTTGCTATACCATTTTCCGATCTATTTATAATGAGTATAAAACAAGTTCAGGTCAGCACAAACAGATTTACAACATGTGAAATGGGTGCGTGCCAGAGCATGCTATATTTTGTTTAATGATTAAATGGGTGGAGCAAATAAGTTCGGGTCAACATGGTTTGAGGTGAAAAAAGAGTTGCGTTGAAATGAGTTGTTTTAGAAAAAAAAGTGCCAAAATAGGTTGACCCGCTATATTCTTTATGGTGGCTAGTAGCGATGGTGTAGGCAGAGATACGGTGGCGGATACAGAGGCAGCGGTGAGAGGTGGATGTTGCGTAAACAACTGCGGACGCACATGGTGATTTCTTTTGAATTAATTATTGGATATGTTGTTAGGATTTTAAACATATTAACCCTTGAACAATTAGATGTTGGAAGATCCTTTTTATAAACCACAAGACTTAAACATTTTATCATTCACCATTCAACACACCACAACCTCTTCTCCTTCTCCTCTCAAAGCTACAGCCCAAACACCCATCCTAAACCCTTCATCTTCAAGCCATTCTCATACATTCTAAGGTGATCATAAGGTGTAACAAGCATACCTAAGAAGATTGGAAGCAAGGGAGCTTGAAGGACCTTCTCTAGGAGCTATTAACCACCCTATTTCTTCATCAACTTGCATCTTGAATCTTCCCTAGCCATAGTGCTAGTAGTAAGCCTCTTGATCTTGTTTATACAGGCGGTGACTTGTGATGGTGGTGGTAAGGACGGCGGTCGAAGTAGAGGCGACAACGGGGGGAGGTGGCGGCTGTCATTGGTAATGGTTTGCTGACTCATTTGAACCTGCTATAAGTTATAAACTTTTTTATGAGTACCCAGTTTGCTAAAAACTATGTTACTTTGTGTAAGTCAAGGACTTCTCTCTGCTTGATTAGAGAGATTTGATATCATTTTATACTTAAATACAAAGCTAATTACAAGGAGAAATATATGCAAAGTCATAACAGTTATTGACTACATAATAATTACAAAATATTCACAATTGACTAAGAGGAGGAATTTTAGGAGTGATGAATGGTGATGATGATATTATCTGTTATCCCCCTGCAAGCGAAACGGCGGTGGTTGAACCCGTAGTAAGTCTCGGAAATGCTCAAAAAGAGGTCGTGGCAGACTTTTTGTAAAAATGTCCGCGAGTTGAAGCTTGGTAGGAACAAACTTGGTGTGTATTTTACCGGACATAACCAGTTCTCGAACAAAGTGATAATCTAAGTCGATGTGCTTGGCACGTTTGTGAGAAATCGGATTTTGGGTCATGAATAATGCACTCTTGTTGTCTCATAAAAGAGTCGGCCGTGTCGGAGGAAGTGCATGAAGTTCTTGCAAAAGGTGAGTAATCCAAACGATTTCGGCTGCTGCATTTGCCATTGCCAGGTACTCAGATTCACAACTCGATCTTGCTACTGTTGGTAGTTTCTTAGCACTCCAGGAGACTAAGTTACCGCCCAAAAAAATTGAGTAACCGTAAGTGGATCTCCCTGTTTCAATACACCGAGCCCAATCCGCATCCAAGTAACCTAAGATGGAAGGAGTTGTAGGACGTGTAAATACCAACCCGTGAGAGATTGTTCCCTTGACATAACGTAGTATCCGCTTAACCAATTGGAAGTGTTTTTCAGTGGGTGAATGTAGGTGTTGGCAAGCTTGATTGACCGCATAAGATAAGTCGGGTCGAGTGATGGTTAAGTATTGAAGAGCGCCAACAAGGGAGCAATAGAGAGTGGGATCGGAATATGGGGTGCCATCTTTGGTGAATGTGTCAGATGTGGAGAGAGGAGTGGGGACAGGTTTGGCGTCGGTTAAGCCGGCGCGAGTGAGAATGTCATTTGCATATTTAGTTTGAGTGAGAAAAAAACCTTTGGTATCATAAACGACTTCAAGGCCAAGAAAGTAGTTTAGTGAACAAAGATCCTTTATTGCGAATTCCTGATGTAGACAAGTAGTGAAAGTGTTAATTAAGAAGGATTTGTTGCCTGTGAGGATAAGGTCGTCTACGTACACTAGAAGGTACATGATGGAATCACCTTTATGATAGATAAAAAGTGAAGGATTGGCCCGACTACATTTGAAACCGTAAGATAAAGGAAGGAGCTAAGGCTTTGAAACCAAGCTCTCGGAGCCTGTTTGAGGCCGTAGAGAGCCTTATTTAGTTTGCAAACATCGTGTGGAAGGTTGAGGTCTACAAACCCGAGAGGTTGTTCCATATAGACGGTTTCAGAAAGTACCCCGTTAAGGAATGCATTGTTCACATCGAGTTGGTGTAGGGACCAATTATTGATAACTGCTAATGAGAGAACAATGCGAATGGTAGATGCTTTTACCACAGGACTAAAAGTATGATTGAAATCGAGACCAGGGATTTGCGTAAAGCCTTGAGCGACGAGTCTTGCTTTATGCCGATCAAGAGAGCCATCAGAATGATATTTAGTTCGAAATTCCCACTTAGAGCCAACAACGTTTGTAGATGAAGGACGTGGCACAAGAGTCCATGTTTGATTTCGATGAAGCGCTTTAAGTTCATCTTGCATAGCATTCATCCAATGTGGATGTTTTAATGCACTTTTGTAGCCCTTTGGAACAGTATTGGTGAGGAGGGGCGCATGTAGACAAGAGTACATGGCATTTGCAAGATATGATGTGTGTTTGGGATTGGGTTTGAAGGTTCCGACTTTGGAACGGGTTACCATAGGATGAGAAGGCGTGGGAGGTGGTGGGGCATAAGGTTGGTCTTGTGTGGCGGAGGACAAAGGAGTGGTATTGGTTGAGGTCGTGTTTGGTGTGGAAGAATTGTCGGAAGAGGTGGAAGGATGGCTGGTGTTGAGTGATGTCGTGGGTGATAATGGGTGGGTGTCGAGAGTGGTGGAAGTTGTGTTCGAATGGGGAGAAGAATCACCTTTGCACAAGGTGCAAGGTGAAATAGAAATGGATGTTGGTGTAGGAGTTGGAGAGGTATGGCATTGCGGAGAAGAAAAAGAGGTGGGTTCGTGGAAGGTGGAAAGGAAAAGATTGGCTAAGTTGGTGTAGGATGAGTCTCGCACAAATGGAAAGCAAGTTTCATCAAATCGAGCATGCCGGGTCACATACATGCGTGATGATGCAGGATCAAAGCATTTGTATCCTTTGTATTGCGGGGCATAACGTAGGAAAATACAAGGGATACTTCGTGGTGCAAGTTTATGAGGTGCATAGTCACGTAGGTATAGATAGACACAACACCCGAATACACGGAAATTTGTAAAATTAGGTGTTATGGAGAAGAGCATTTCGAAAGGAGATTTTTGGTTTAAGACTTTGGTGGGCAAGCGATTGATAATGTATGTGGCCGAACTAAAGGTGTCGACCCAATGAGTGATGGGAACATTAGCATGAAAAAGCATGGCTAGGCCCGTCTCTACAATGTGACGGTGTTTTCTTTCGGCACGTCCGTTTTGAGGGGCGGTATAGGGACATGAAAAACGGTGAAAGGTGCCATTTTCATCAAAGATTTTTCGCTCAAAGTTATTAGTAAATTCTGTACCGCCATCATTTTGAAAAACCTTTATTTTGCGTGAAAGTTGAGTTTGGACTAGACGCAAAAAGGTTTGAAGGATTGTATAAAATTCTGTTTTGTTTTTAAGAGGATACATCCATGTGAATCTAGAGTAATCATCAACAAACACAACATAATATTTATAACCGTCTTTGCTAAAGAATGGTGAGGGTCCCCATAAATCACAATGAACAAGATCTAAGGGGTGAGATGCACGTTTGTCATTTGTGTCAAAAGGTAATTTGTGAGCTTTAGCAAGTTGACATGGAGAACATATATTGGGCTTAGGTAAAATGGATGTAAATGACAAATGACCAAGTCTTTTTAAAACAAAAATAATATCAAATGCAACATGACCCAAACGATTGTGCCACAATTCAAATGAGGCTTTATTAGACGCACTAGAAGCAAAAAAGGCAAAAGACTTGTCCCGAAGCACATAAAGACCGTTTTCACACCGACCTTGAGCAAGAGGTTGGCTTGTTTTCCGGTCCTGTATCACAAAAAATGAATTAGAGAATAAAACGTCAACGGGATAATCATTTGTCAACTTGCTAATGGAGAGGAGATTTCGAGTTACGGATGGAACAACCAAAACATCATTTATTTTAACGTGTTTATTGACTTCGACACGTCCTTTATGAGTTATTGGTAAGGAGAAAAGGAGTTTAGGTTACAGGTGTCATTAGTCATGTGAACGTCGGCCCCGGTGTCGGCTGTCCAGTCGGGACTATCTGCATCCGAAACATGACATTGAGCGTGGAAGGCGCGCGCAAGTCCGTCATTTCCTGAAGCCGAGGCCACAAAGGTGGAGAGTTTTGGACATTTGTTCGCATAATGTCCGTTAGTGACATAACTGACAATGGGGTGGCCTACGGGTTCCTTTGGAGGAGGTGGATTGATTGTTCCCACGGTTGTAGGAACCGGATCCAGAGGCTCCAGATTTGGACCCATTGGTGAATGAGCCGGATGAACGATGGTGGTTTTGGCCGTGAGCAACAAAGGCAACAGAAGGAGGATTAAGCGGCTGGAGTGTATGCAGAAACCCTTCTTGACTTTCTGCTTTGGTGAGCAGTTCGCGAAAGGCAAGAGAGTCACGAGCAGTGCGAATTCAAAAGTGGAGCCGAGACCACAGAGGAACCAGTGGGTTTTGTCTGTGTCGCTTACAGGATGATCAATTGCTGATAGCTGATCACATATGGCTTTGAATTTGCGACCGTATTCAGCAACAGTAGAAGAGCCTTTGGTTAATTGACGAAGATTGTCACGGAGTAAATGCATCCGTTCTAAGGAAGTGTTACTGAATGCTGCCTGGAGGGCAGTCCAGATTTCACGAGCGGTTGAGAGACCGAGTATCTCGGCAATGGCTTCTTCGGTAAGGGAGGAGTTAAGGATAAGAACGGCTTGTTGATCATTAACAAACCAGGTCGAGTAGGCGGGATTAGGTTGATCTTTGGAATCAACGGTAACGGTTTTCGTAGGTGGGGAGATGGAACCATCGATATATCCGATCAATTCCTGATTAGCAAGGAGGGGTAGGATTTGGTTATGCCAATAGAGATAGTTGGTAGAAGAAAGCTTGAGAGTGAGCATGTGGAGGATGGTTGCCATCGGCAGTTTGGTTCCGGTGGTATTGGTGGAAGATGTGGAAGAGGTGGTTGGCATGGTTGGGCAAAGAGAAGAGAAGCAGACAGGAGAGGATCGATGAAGATGATTAGGCTGATACCATGTAAGTCAAGGACTTCTCTCTGCTTGATTAAAGAGATTTGATATCATTATATACTTGAATACAAAGCTAATTACAAGGAGAAATATATGCAAAGTGATAACAGTTATTGACTACATAATAATTACAAAATATTCACAATTGACTAAGAGGAGGAATTTTAGGAGTGATGAATGGTGATGATGATATTATCTGTTACTTTGCACCATTTGATGGTCCATTTCATAGTAGTGTTCAGTTTATCATTATTAAATTATGGCTTTAGTCAGATTGCATGTACATTTTCTATGTACACTTTGGTTGATCGTGTATGGTGGTTTTAATCAGATTGCATGTACATCTGCTAAAGATTTTTTTTTTCTATTTGGTGGTTTTATTCTGCATGAACTGAAGCATTTATGCTCTTAAGTGGTTTTGATGTCTTGCTCTAAGTTTGATCATTTTCCTTTCCAGGTCTGAAACCGCCTTTATTGCAGATATTGTTCAAAAAGTTTACTGCGAACTAGATTTGAAGCTCCTTAGTACTCCAGCGGGTCTAACTGGAATAGAGACTCGAGCCGGAGATATTAATTTTTGGTTGAGATCTGAGCAGCCTGATCATCCTGTTCTAGCAATTTGTGGTATGGGAGGAAGTGGCAAGACAACACTTGCCAAATACATTTATAACTTAAACAAGCAAAACTTTGAATGCAGCAGTTTTCTTGAAGGGATTGAGAATCAACCTGCTGTATTGCATGGTTTACAGAAACAACTTC
Organism: Helianthus tuberosus; assembly: GCA_030545235.1. Taxonomy (NCBI): domain Eukaryota; kingdom Viridiplantae; phylum Streptophyta; class Magnoliopsida; order Asterales; family Asteraceae; genus Helianthus; species Helianthus tuberosus. The sequence goes on from CM060365.1 coordinate 192,648,890, forward strand.
TCAGAGATGTTTCAGGAAATAACATAATGATATCTAATCTTTCTGAAGGAGCATTTCAGATCGAAAAGGTTATAGAAAAAACAAGGGTGCTTATTGTTATTGATGACATCGATGACAAAGATACACTAAACACTTTAGTTGGAACAAAGGTTTTACATACACAAAGTAAAATCATTATAACAACAAGGCATCTAAGCATACGTACATGGGTCGGGTCCATATCTTTTGGGTGCTATGTCCACAAAGTTGAATTGTTAAATGATCATGAATCATTGGAACTTTTAAGTTATCATGCCTTTGGATCTAAGGTTCCTAGGGAAGGTTTTAAGGAGCTTGCAATACAGTTAGCAAAATATTGTGAAGGGAATCCCCTAGCTCTCAAGGTATTGGGTTCTTCTCTATCTGAAGGTCAGGGGACAAGAATTGAAACGTGGAGAAGTACAGTGAATTCACTGAATTCCTTGAAAGGAGATGTTAATATTAAAATCCAAGGTGTACTACAAAAGAGTTTTGATACCTTGCCCTGTGAGAGTCACCGAGAGTTGTTTCTCCATATTGCTTGTTTGTTTCTTGGTGAATATGCAGATGATGTGAAAAAGATATTGGAGGATGACTATCATGCAGAATCTGGGATTGTGACCCTCATTAACAGATGCCTTGTTACTGATCCAAGAGTTAGTGGGAACAGACTGGCAATGCATAAACTCCTACAAGATATGGCAAGAAATATAGTTCGAAAGGATTCCAAAGATCCTGCAGAACATAGTAGAGTTTGGCGTGATGATGAATGTAAAACTTTGTTGAGGAACGGAGATGTAAGATGCTTCTTGCGTTTATCTTTATGCGCATTGTACATTTCACAACCTTTCATTTCAAATAAGCATTCTCTAATTTCATGTCTTTCTCCGTTAGGGTTCCAAGACAATTGAAGGTCTGGTGTTGAACATGCTAGAAGCTGAGGAAGGGATGAGATCAGAGGTAAGTCTAATAAGTAAATTAGTGTTCCATACTTGGCAAGAATTACAAGAATTTCCAAATACCATAATTAAAAAGCAATTAATTATAAGAATTTCTTCACCTGTGTGTAGACTTAACCACCATAATGGTTGATTGGCTAATTGCAACACAAAACGGTATGAATCTGATTTTGTTAACTCTTTCCTGTACATAAAAACAAGATTCATTCCAAACCCATTAAATTGAAAAAAGAAACAGTTTTGCCTGTCAAACCCATTAAATTGAAAAAGAATATATTGGTTAGGGCCGGACACAATAGATTTCAGTTAGGGAAGCATTAACGTATGCCCTAAGGGGTTAAGAATAAACGACTTTCAGGGAGGTGAATTGCTTCTTTTTTTTTGTATACCTTTTCTTCTTCCTCCAATGGTAGTGAAATATTATTTACCTAGTGATCATTATCCGGCATACTGAATTTGCAGGCATTTAAAACAAGTTCCCTTATAAAGATGAAGAACCTAAAATTTCTCCATCTCTCGAATGTGAAACTCACCGGGACCTACAAGAATTTTCCAGATCTAAGATGGTTGAAGTGGCATAAATGTTATCTGAAAACAATACCCGCAGGCCTATTAACAAACTGCTTGGTGGCATTACATATGAAATTAGGAGATTTGGAAGAGTTCAACCCACCCATGGTACAAGGAATTCAGTCTTCTGTTTATCACTTTACCTTTAAGCTTCTTAGTGTTAGACAATCTTCATTTGAATGTACAATGATAAATTTAACTTGTTATTCATGGAACAGGTTCTTAATTCGCTCAAGGTTCTAGATCTCTCTTTGTCTTACAAACTTGTCAGCATCTGCAATCTCCACCGACTCCCTAAACTTGTGTTTTTGGACCTCAGTGGCTGTATCAGTTTGAGTCATGTTTGTAAAACCATTAGATACCTTAAGAATCTTTCCTACTTGAGTTTGTTAGGGTGCACTAGGCTGTGGAAGACTTTATCGAATCAGAAGTGTGTAAATCAACTGGAAAGGCTAAAAGCTTTATGTATTTGTGGTGGAACTACAGAACAGCCTTTCTTTGCCTTACCCCAATCATTATCTACGTTGGTTTTAGTTTACAGTTTATTTGAACTCCTGCCACATTACATTGACCTTAAAATGCTTAAGTCGCTTTACTTGACTGGTTGTCCAAACCTCAAGTCTCTCCCATGTCTCCCAAGTACGCTAAAGAGGTTGCATGTAGATTGGTGTTCATCGCTGGAGAGAATAACATTCCAATCAGCTCGTTTCACACTAGAGATGTTTTGTTATGAAGGTTGTTTTAAACTGTTTGAGATTGAAGGCCTTTTTAAGTTAGTATCCATAGAAAGACTTGATGAAGCAGATCTGGGACATATGCAATGGATTAAAGCGTATAAAGATCATAAGGTGGACCTGGTTGGTGATGAGATTACTAAAGGCAGAACTTTTAATATCCAGGTTATCTCTTTCTCAGTTTCTCTCAAATATCCAGCAAAATGTTTAGTATATGATGAAGTAATTGAGTTTTGTGTGTAATATATATAGATGCTGTATGAATTTGGTATAAGAAGCACCTATCTGCAAGGCATAAAGGATCAAAGCATGGCGACACATCAGTATACGTCCTCATCCAAATTTTTATCCTTCGGTGTGCCTCTGCATCCAAAGAAGCATAAAATTCATGGATTAAATGTAACGGCCTTGTACAGATCATCAGGTGGTGAAACTGAGCCGCCTCCTTTGTTCGCCAGAATCAGTAACCGAACCAGGGGTGTTACCTGGGTATACAGCCCTGTGGTGTATTGCAAACCCAGAGTTGATGAAGATGTTGTGTGGTTAAGTTATTGGCCAACTGGCAACTTATTAGACGCTGGTGATGACGTTTATGTGGATATCCTAACGGAGGAAGGAACAATAATAATAAGTGGATATGGTGCGAGCCTTGTGTATAAGGATGGCGGGGAAGTAGAGAAAGAAGAAGAAAAGAGTGAGGAAGAAGTGATTGGAGGAGATCTGTCTCGATTCGAGGTAACCAAAGGAGGCTACTATCTTTGCCGTCGTGATTTCTTCAACTCAATCATCCCTGCTGCTTTCTTTGGAGACAATATTCATATTACTGGTAAGTTCCTAGTTATTTGAACAATTGATTGTCGATGTTTTATACTTGATATTAATATTAATATTAATATTTGATATTAAGATGCATAATGATAAGCACTTATTGTCATAGATTCACGAAGATGGAGAACATGTAGTCACTTAGAGTCTGGCGTTTTTGAGGAATTAAATAATTTCCGAAACCCCAATCACGGTGTATGTATACACCTTTATTTTTGTTTTTTTGCCGTCCCTGTAATTTGTTTGCTTTTAATGTTGAATCCATTAGCAAATTCTTATTTCTGTTTCTTTTCTTTTAATTTTTATTTTTTTACTTTGTTTGAGAGAGTTCTTATTATGAATTTATGATGGTTCTTATTATCCTTTGTTGTTCGATCCTCCTTTTATTTCCAGGAATATAAAGTAACGCTGGGAGTGAACTTTAACAGTGAAAGTGAAATAAAAAAGATAGAGAAGGCAGTATCTAGTATTGAGGGTGTTGAATCTGTTTCCAACAACAAAGGAAGATTGACTGTCATCGGGCGTTTTGATCATCAAGCTGTTGTAAGGCGTGTGAGGGAATTTAAGATGATGGTTCAGATCCTACAAAGAGGCTTAGTTGAATATTGACGAGTAAGATGATGGCCTATTGGCTTCTCAACTTTGGGTAGCAGCTGCTCATCTAGCATCATCCGATCTCTCTAAATCCAAACCCTAAATTGAAATATTAGGATGGTGGGATTCCCAAAAATCATCTTACAAAACTTTGGCTCATCAAACTCTTACACCTCTGTTTTCTTTATGGATATAAATCTGGATTGATACTTGTTGATACTAGTAGGGTGCCCGCGCGATGCGGCAGGGGCGATACTTTGGATTGCGGCACTCGTTGCTGGTAGTTTTCTTATTTGTATATGATAACATTATTGTAGTGGATATATGTTATAAGTGTTACACATGGGAGCCTAACACCTATAATGTCTTGCAATGTTCGATCAACTGCCTCTATCGCCTGACGTTTCGCCATCGATGCCTCATCCCATATAATTAACTTGGAGGACCTAATTAGTTGACTTATAATTCCTAAAATTTTGGGACATAGTTTACTATTTATCTACTAAATATCGTAAATTAGTATTAAATAATTCCTAAAATTTTGGGATATAGTTTACTATCTATCTACTAATATCGTAAATTAGTATTAAATAAATATCGTAAATTAGTATTAAATAATTCCTAAAATTTTGGGATATAGTTTACTATCTATCTACTAATATCGTAAATTAGTATTAAATAATTTCTAAAATTTTGGAACATAGTTTATCTTCTATCTACTAAATATCAAAGATTCGTTTGTTAATAAAAAAAACTAAACAAATGACAAAAGTATATTAGTTCAGTCGAGATGTAAATTATAAGTGCAATAAAATAACACAAAACATAAACTTCAAATATAAAATAAACTTTATTATTCATGGGATAGTCTAGATCAAACAAAAACAACTAAAATGAAAAAAAACATAAAAACACTTGATATATTTCATCTAATTTCTCTTCTTTTTTGATCTGTTTTTCTTGTTTGTGCTCGAATCAGCAGTATCATCTAATTCAACTTCTTTCTCATCGTCCTCAGAATCATCTAAATTTATAACCTCGACCCATTTCCATTCAGAGAGTCTCTTAGTTCTTTTCTTTTGATTCTCATACTTCCGATCCTTAAAAAATAAAAATTTAATAAAAAAGTTAAAAAATGATTAAATAAATTTTATAAAAAAAACAAATATTGAATAAATTTTTTTTAAAAAGATTAAATAAATTTTAAAATTACCTCTTTACTAAATTGACGTTGAAGATTAGACTTTGTATGGACTGAACATTGCACCATAAGAAATAATTTCAACACTATTATCACCATCATCCTACAATAAAACACCAAATAATAACATAACGAACTTGTTAATATGAAAGATTATAAGCGAAAATATTACTTAAAAACTAACAAAAGCTTGTTCGACAACCGGGGCGTTTAAATTGGTGTGTTGAATCTGAAAAATCAAATAACAAAACTTAGTATTCACATAAAAGTAAATAAAAGAAAACAATTATTCATTATTGCTATATAACAAAACTTATCATAGAACTGACCTTAGATTTTTCAATATCGCATGCTTGTTTTTTCGCATCAAGTGAATTTAGAACTGGCTCCATATTTTAAATCTGTTTAGCAATAGAAATGTAGAATTGTGAGTGTTTGCTATGTATTTATAGTAGTCCATTAGAGTTTAGTTTTAGATTGGTCATCCATTTATTTAGGAAGTTTGTTGTGAGTTTTAAGTTTTTAAAATAAGATGCACATATCCTGTTTAGTTTGTTGTGGCATGTTTAATAGAAAGTTTGTTGTGAGTTTTATCTATACTATATTAAACATGTCACAATAAACTGACTCTATACAAGTAAAATTAGGGAATATTTTAGTTTATTAATGTCGTTCAAAACAAAAAACTTGGGTAAAAAACAAATGTTAATGCACGGTAGCTAGGTAATGGTCAAAGCTGGCTTGGGTAAAAAATAAATGTTGGCTTTAATCAATTGTACATTTACGCATCGGCTATTTGTACTTTATGAACGCACGGCGAAACTCAAAAAGACAACTATCGAAACGTTTAAAAAAATGTGCCGATCGTCATGGTACCTTTGGATTTTTTTAAAACATTACGGGTTGTAAGATATCGCAGGAATACATTAAAGAATTAAAGAGGGGGGAAGTGTAACTAATTACCCATAATTATGTTAAATGTCAAGGATTTAAATGTAATAGATTGAGGGACTAAAAAATAATTATGGTTTAAAAGACCACTTTACCCTCATTCTAGGGGTTTATTTATAAATAATGGGGGAAGAAGTTCTTAACTTTTGAGAATCCTTCCCTCATGTATTATAATATAGTATAGATAAATGAGTATATACCTATAAATTTAAATTTGGGCGGTACACATTCCACACATGAGAACGTATTTTAGGTTTGCTTCTTTTCTATTCTAAATATGCGACAATTTTTTATTTTTTTTAAATGTTAGTTTTTTAATTCCAGTTTTTGGTATGTTATTTTGACAGATTCTTTCTGCTTTTAGTGTTCTGCTCAGTGTATAAGATGAGAAATATATCGTTGTATACTATATGGTGTGGAGAAGCTTGAAAATGGGGCGTTATACGACATGTGGACGACGCGTAAACACGTTTCAGAAATGGAGCGTGGTGCAAAAACGGGAGGTGTGGGACGGGGCGTGGAGAGACAGTGGCGTAGCCAGGATTCTTTTCCTACGGGTTCGAAAATTTTCAAGGGACGGACGATAGGTTGTCTATTACTAAGTTTCGGCTTTTTCTACGTGTCTGATGTTGAAATTTCTACGGGGTGCGAACTCAAAATACACATATATAACACTAAAAGCTTTTTTGAACCCGTACCCTTTTATGTAGCTACATCCCTGGGAAGATAGGCGCTATTCGACACGTGACACACTTTTTGTTATTATTTTATACTAGGTTAGAAACCTATGTTTTACAGGGGTTGTATAAATGTAATTTTATATAATAAGTAATAAAAATGATATATCTTTGAAAAACTCGTATATTGCACATATTGAATAAAATATAATGTCATATGTTAACACATACACTCGTCAAGTTTATCTTTTAAAATGAACCTTGATATATATATATATATATGTGTGTATGTTTTACAGAGGTTGTATAAATGTAATTTTATATAATAAGTAATAAAAATGATATATCTTTGAAAAACTCGTATATTGCACATATTGAATAAAATATAATGTCATATGTTAACACATACACTCGTCAAGTTTATCTTTTAAAATGAACCTTGATATATATATATATATGTGTATGTTTTACAGAGGTTGTATAAATGTAATTTTATATAATAAGTAATAAAAATGATATATCTTTGAAAAACTCGTATATTGCACATATTGAATAAAATATAATGTCGTATGTTAACACATACGCTCGTCAAGTTTATCTTTTAAAATGAACCTTGATATATATATGTGTATGTTTTACAGGGGTTGTATAAATGTAATTTTATATAATAAGTAATAAAAATGATATATCTTTGAAAAACTCGTATATTGCACATATTGAATAAAATATAATGTCATATGTTAACACATACGCTCGTCAAGTTTATCTTTTAAAATGAACTTTGATATACTATTTACTTATTATAACATTATTATATCTTTTAAAAACTCGTATAGTGGGAAACCCGCGCGTTGCGGCGGAAACCCACTACGCATCAGGCAATTTGCTAGAGAGCGGAGTAAGGATTTAGATATATAAAAGACTTCTTCGTTTAATACTGTAATGAAAATATCACTTTTAGATGTAATCATTTTCAAGGATTTGGTCTTTAGTTAATTTTCATGAGATTTGTATAGTTATAAGAAACCATTTATATGAAAAGATGTTCCAACTTCAATGGTCCAGATACCAAATCCTTGAAAGCCATGTATCAACACTTCATTAAGGTTTTGGGTTTGTTAAGGAGTTGTTGCGCCACAAATAAGGCCTACTGCCACCATCTTCTGGACATTTCTGATTCCACTGAAGGGTTGCGGGCTGTTAATCTGCTCGAAAAAGAAAACATAAAAGATAATTTAATGCAAAACTGGGGAGACGCTTCATTCGCATCGAATCCCATTGAATGGGTGAAAACCCTAGGTTGCCCTCGATTTGCTTAATTCGATTAGATAGAACAGTAGTTATGTAAATATTCACAACCACAAAGGGTATAGATGTAAAATGGCACATGCTCGATCAGGCTTGCAAGCTCCAAGCAACCCATTTTTAAAACTGCCCAGCGAGTTGAAATGGAAGTGGTGAGGTTTCTATCGTTTTCTTGCTGCACACAAATTTGGTAAACAATAATTTCGATAATAGAAGCTGCATTTAACTGTCACGTTTACTTTTACTAAAATGTAGTTTTTTTTTTATAATTACGTTGATATTATTTATAGTGGTTGTTCATAAACATAAAAGAAAGCTATGAAAGAGAGATAATTAACTGGCCAACCCAACCCAGCCCATATGACAGGTTTCCCATGAACCCATGTAAATATACTGACCGATTTCCAAAAAAAGACATATCCCAAGTCTTTCTACAAGTCTCTCTTGCGAGTAATACAGATCCCAGAAGTCTACCATTCGTAGTGCCAATGGATCTGTAAAAAACAATTTATACCGTGTTTGGAAAATAGAAGGTCAAACAGATTGACCTGATAAGGTGATATCAAGTCCTTTGAATGTGCAATCTGATAAACATAATAAAATAAGAAATCCACAAAATATGGTAAGCACATTATCTTCTGCATGAAACCAACTATAGCATAGATTTGATCCAAGTTAATGCTGGCAGTTTAAAAAAAAAAAACTGAATAGTGAAGACGGGGTTTCTACATTCATAACAATTCCCAATAATGCTTAATAGTTTCTACATTCAAGCCAGTCTTCAGGTAAACTTTGTATAACATTGCTCGAAACAGGAGACATGACATGACCAACATCAGAATCCACCTTTTTTTCTTCTGCTCTAACAGACGGGAAATCGTTCTCCCGTGCGATTTTTCCATTATTACCTATTTTTCAGCTAATTTCATCGGCAATGGCTCAACACGTTTTGCAAAAACATTAGAAAGCGAACGACTTAATCATCTTTCTCAAACCAACTTGGCAAAATATTAGCTAAAGTTTGTTCATTTAAAACCATCTTCAAGCTACCATCAACAATAAAGGTATACATATCCCATTAAAACAACTCCATGAAAAAGAACTAAAACTTTTGTCTTTGAATGTCAATCTTGGGTTGACAAAGAACACTTTTTAGATAAAAAAAACTTAATGCTTTCATAAATAAATGATCACAGTTACTTAAAAGAGTGAATTACAAGTTTTGTCCTTTAGCTTTATGCTAAATTTCAGGGGTGGTCGGAGGTGGTAGTAGCGGTGACGGTGGTCGGAGGTGGCGATGGGTGGTGGCGGTTGATAGCGGTGGTGGCGGTGGGTGGCGGCGGTTATCGGAGGTGGTAGTGGCAATGGTGGCAGCGATGATCGAAGGTGGGTGATGGCGATGATCGGAGGTGGCAGTGGCGACGATGGGTGGCAGCGACGATGGTAGGTGGCGGCGGAGGTGGGTGACGGCGGCGGATGACCATGGTGGTGGTGGTGGTGTGTGGTTGCAACAGTGGGGGGTTGTGGTGTTGTTAATGAAGGGTGAAGAGGGAATGTAATGGAAAAAAAAAACAAGGGGGACGGATGGAATGATTTTGAGGGAATGAAATGCATTTTGGAATGGACGATTCCATTCCATCGAACAACCAAACACTCTTTTGTTCATTCTCTCACAATGGTCCATTCCATTACACCTCTCATTCCTGCATACCAAACGCTACCTAGATCTCCCACCCTTACTAGTTACCACCACCTGCCACCACCAACCCCCATATCACCACCGCACCACCACCGCACCACCACGTCTAGGTTGGATCTAGACCCACCTCAGAATCATTTGCAATGAAAAAAAAGGTTTGGTTGCCATGAGTCAAGTCGTTCAAGAAGTGTTGGTTATCAATCGGAGTGTAAACCAGTTTGGATACAAGCCATGTTTGATTCGAAAACAAAATTCAGTTAACATAAAAGCCTGGTTCGAGTCATCATCTTCCCCAAATATGAACCCTGATTCGCCCCTTTCGATTTCACGTCAAATTTGAGTTCCATGATCACAATCTATGAATAAAACCATAGGGCTTTTGATTGGAAAATGAAAACAAGTAGAATGGTGGCTTTCTTACCTCAAATCGGTGCACTAATTACGACGATTGCTCGTCGGAAAATGCAACAGCGGCGTCAATAACAACAGAGCAGGTTGTGATTTCGCGGTTGCCGGATTGTTTTGCTGAAAGAAATTGATTCCCAGAGCAAAACAACGAACAATTTAAGGTTTTTGTTCCATATGAGAAAAGGTAAAACGTGATGAATAATTAAAACCACACCTCTATGAAGCTAAGATGAAACAGGAGATGAGAATAGTAAAAGAAGACGCTAGGGTTGCTGGAAATCAGAACGCTGATGGTGGTGTTGTGGACGCGATTGGTGTAAACAGTTTCTGTCGTCCGAAGGCCTTCTGGTCACACAATTGTAGAAACCATGTATTCAAAACGAGGAAGAAGATGCAGAACCAAAAAGGTCAAACTAGAGCATTCTATCCATCAAAATATGTGAGAGGGAGTTTTTATATTATAAAAGGTATAAAAAGTGGTTGTGAGTGGAGGAGAGAGAAAATGTTACTGTTCATCTGTATATTTGGGGGGACACTGTTCACCCAGTATAATTTTTTTAATATATATTGAAAGTGGTTGTGAGTGAAGGAGAGAGAAAAATGTGATGATAATATTATTTAATTGAAAAGGAGAGAGAAAAAGTATTTGTTTTTAGTGGAAATATATTGATATAGGAGTTGTTTTTTAGTAGAATGTATGTATAATTTAATGGTTTGGATGTGAATGCTCTAAGGGCATGTTTGGACTAAAAAAAATGCATATGTGTTTGGGATTCCTTTTTAACCTCTTAACTTATCAAAAGTCCTTCACAAAAGTGAGAAGTTAGAATTTCTAACTTCTCAACTTCTCCTTTCTTTTAAGGCTTTTAAGGCATAAAAGGACTTTTCCAAAGACATAAAAGTACTTTTCCAAAAAAAGTGTTTGGTATTCCTTCTAACTTTTTAGAAGTTAATAGGTCAAAAAGCCTCCAAAAGTCCTTTTTAAAAGGAATCCCAAACATGCACAAGTCTTTTTCACAGAGTGTTTGAGATTCCTTTTAGATATATAAGTCCTTTTCTAGATGATGTTTGACATTCCTTTTAACTTTTAGTAGGTTAATAAGTACTTTTGAGCTCAAAAGTCCTTTTTAAGAAAGGAATCCCAAACACCCACTAACTTAATATATAACTTTCTTATTTATTAAAACCTTTTGTTTTTAAATAAATAAGTAAATAGACCATTTTGCCCTTCACTTAACAATTAAAATTAACTAGGTTATGGACAAAGGACAAACCGTATAAGATTTAAAAACATTAAGTACAAAACTCGTTAATTTTAAAGATAAAAGAAATCGTCTGAAATTTGACACAAAGATAAAGGACAAAACTTGTAATTCACTCTACTTAAAATTTCCACATTTCACTCAATTTGATTTTTGACTGTTTCTTTTTAAGCTAAGTTTTTTTTTTATATTTTCTTTTGACCCATTAGAGATAAAACATACCCAAATCCACCAAAAGGAATGAAAGAAATTTGCCGTGAAAAAAAATCAATATTAATAAAAACTTTTAAATAAGACGATATAGGATTTGTATGCGTTAAATAAATAAACTTTGAACTACTCTCTGACCAATTTGACCTTATCAACCATTCTCTATTTAGCTATTTTTTATTCGACCCGTTTGAGATGAATCACAACTCATATTGGCCTTTTCAACCTATTAAATTTTAACCGGTGGGTAAAAAAACATATCGCATCCTCAATTTCAAGAGCACGTTCAATAGAGAAGTCTAGGTCATTAGTTCCCATCGAGATCATTTTGCATGCTCTAACATCAGGTTGATCCACGTCACCATTGGACATTTTAAATTCGTATTTGGGAAGGCTGCTGATGCGACCTTGACAAATGGACTGAGAAAATGGTCCGATCATGATAACCAAACATAGTGCAAACGTGGCACCTGACAAAACAAAGGAACATGAAAAATTATTATTAAGGATACATTGTCATGGCTCAATAATCACAAAAAATTATTTTGCCAGCATGTTCAAATGAAAAATATGAAGAATAAACGCGCAAGTCCAAATAGTGCAGTTGCCTCTTTCAACAGTTTCTTGATCTTAGCACGCTATTGAAGATCCTTCTAACTCATGGATGCTGACAAAGAACACTTTTTAGATAAAAAAAACTTAGTGCTTTCATAAATAAATGATCACAGTTACTTAAAATTTTCACGTTTCACTCAATTTGATTTTTGACTGTTTCTTTTTAAGCTAAGTTTTTTTTATATTTTCTTTTGACCCATTAGAGATAAAACATACCCAAATCCTTACTCCGCTCTTTTATGCATTCAAATCATGATACAATGGACGGCCTTCGGTACTGCAGTAATCCAATGCTTCAGCAATACATAAGGCAACCCGTAAACGCATTGCCCATTCGATTGTTTGATTCTCCCCTGTGAAATACAAAATATTTATAGCGTCAATCACTCGGGTACACTATAAACTGAAGATATTCCAAATTTCGAACCAAATAAGACCTAAAATAGTAACAATCGAAACAATAACAAAGAATAAACACTAACCTTGGAGTGTTCATTCGAAGAAAAAGCTTTTCAATTCATCCAAACAATCGAAACAATAACAAAGAATAAACACTAACCTTGGTGATTATTTTGATTCATTTCGGTCAATATCATAGAGGATACCCATGAAACATAATATCCATTTGTCTGTCTTTGATGCTAGCTCCCCTGGTAGCACGGTCCACAAGCACCGACATCTCGGTCTTGTTGTCACTTGTGTATATTCCGAGATTTAACTGCAAAAAAACACATTCGGTATCATGTGATCACTTAAAAAACACACATCCAAACGCTCATATGAAGACATAAACTAAAGGTCTAGTCTTTAGAGAGTTACCGGATAATAATTCCCAGCTACCAGTTGTGTAACTTGAAGAGGCCAGTCTTCTCTATAATCACGTACCTAATAATAAATCGAGAATTACTTACTTGCCATGAAAGACGTTAACTGTAGGAAATATAAAGAAATGTATAACGGGCTAACCCTTTTGAGAAAGTTCCTTTCGTTAGAATTGGTATAGAACACCTTGTTGGTGACCATGTTCGCTGTAATTCTTGTAATCACTTCTTTTCCAACACTGTCATCCGTTGGTATTTCGCCGATTTTACAAAAGTTTACTTAATAAAACCAGAATTGTCAGTGATCACTATTAGCTTGATGTGGCAACTTAGACCCGTTTACTTATGAACGGGTTGATTTGGGTTATATTTTGATCTCTAATGGGCAATAAAGGTAAAACTATAAACAAAAGTTATCTTATAAGGAATCGGTTTAATTGGTTGAAATTCGCCCAAAGTGCATTTATTAAAATTTCTGAAATCATTTTGATTAAAATAATTAGATTACTATTACGACGATATAATTTTTGTAATCATATTTGACAAACTAACTATTTATTGAAAAATGTTAAGAAGAAAAAGTGCTATAGAGCAAGCCAATGCACTCTGGCCCGTAAAAAGGTGACCCGTTCTGATCTGTTACCTTACCTGATGTAATGTTACCTTACCTGATGTAACATTCCTATTTTTATATAAGAATGATAGTTTGGTTAAATTTATTAACCAGTAGTAATTAGTAACTAGTTTTATTTTTAATATAATTATTCGACCCAAATAGTTTTAACAACTACTTTATATATAGTTGGTTAGAATGGTATATTAATTAATTGATCTGTATATGAGTGACCTTTCTATTAAAATAAAAGTCTATAAAAACTTATATTATTAGACAGGTAGCTTACGGGTAAGTTGACTGTAAGAAATATGAAGTACCTAGACGGGCCCAGGAACCGTTTAATAATCAAATTATAAAAATACATGATATTTGAACCTACTCTGTTTTTAATGAAACTTGGTTCAAAATATAGATACAAATATTCTCGTTCTAAAAACATATTCATTGTTTTATAAAACGTTATATTTTATAAGTTATAAGCGCCAAATAAGTGAAGCAGTTAAATTAATTATAATATATAAATAATAATAATAATAATCAAAACTTAAAATGAACGAATGGAATAAAAAAATAATAATAATAAAATCAAATAATGTAAACATTTTGTCTACATGATAACTATGAAATTGAAAAGCTGTCTATAGGAATTAATATTCCTCCATACGTGTCCATTTTAAAAGAACCTTGGGAGTAGTATAAATAGAATGAAAAGAAACACCAACAACTTGTAGTTCTGCTATGTCTCGCAAAATTTCTCTATCTTTAATTCAAAATTTCTTTAAGTATAATACCAATAATACTTTAAAGGCTTGTCCGTTTTAAGTGTTTTAACTCCCGATCACCGCTACCCTTTCTGATTGATCTGAGCCCCATAACATATGTCAAGGCTCTGCCTGACTAAGTTCGTTAGGGTTTTGTCTCGTGACATAGGGATAAGATTGAATGAGGGATACTATACTTAACATAAGTGCATTATATATTTTTAAAATAGCTCAGAAGTTATACTCAAAATTCTACAAGGAGATTTTCTAGTTGAACCCTAAAGTTACAAAGTGGGTTCATTCCCTTTTCTCACTATTTTATTCCCTTTTTCTTTATGATATAATTATATTCAAAAAGGTCCCAAATTGATCCGTTAGTAAAAACCCGGACCCCTGAAACCCTAATCCATATCAAAAAATAAAGAAATCAAGAATTGTGGTCTTCTGGCGGGCCGCGTAAAGAATAGACAGAAGGTCACGCGGGCCGCGACAGCAAGGCAGATCTCCGGATAAGCTTAAAGGACACGTGTCATCCATGTGGCACACCTACTGATGACCCAGCAACCCTACGCGTAGACTAGGTGGCTACGCGGGCCGCGAAAGGGTCGATCCAAGGCTCACGCGGGCCGTGTGAGACCCAATTTTCAGCTATAAATAGGGCAGGCTACGAGCTTTCAGCTGATGTCGAAACCAAAACTCAAAAACGTATTCCCACTGCTCAAAATCACAAATTAGCATAGCGGGGTGCTGCTACGATACAGGGTATTAACTCAATCGCTGCTACGATTCAATGTCCGATTGATTTAAATTATCCGATGAATGTTTAAGTGCTGCTCAAACTTGGGTTATGCTTTGTCATTCGTCGTTAATTCGATTGATGTTTAAGTATTGCACTTTGTCATTTGTTGTGAGGGTTTTAATCTCGTGAGTTATCGTAAATGCTGTATTAGTTACTTACCGAGTTCGTGTGCACTAGGTTACAAGACTAATCAATAGGCTAAGCTCTGCCCGTATAAATCTGCATGCTTATAATGTGAGTCATTCTCTTTTTATCAATGTATTTTATAAATTCTTAAATATTTTCAAGGTTATAATTACAGGGATTAAGTCTTTGTAATCACCAAATTACAGCCGGTATGTGGGGTTTTGTATACAATACTTGATAACCGTCACCATTGGACAACGAGTTAGCCAAGGGGTGATATGACCATAGTCACAGACACCATTGGACAATGAGGTTACCAATGGATGGTTGAGTGACAAATACTGTGGGTAGTTGGTTGATATATGGAAACATTGTAATCGCTCTTAATACTGTAATTTATAACAATGCGTCGTTTTTAGTAAAAGAATGATTCACCAGTATTTCCTGCTGACAAAACCTTTTTAAAACGCGTTTCAGGTAATTACAGTAGATTGGAGTAAGAGTTGGATACGGCATTGAAAGGCTTCAAGAAGTGGCTTATTTATTAATTAAATCAAATTAAGAAATATTGTTTTATGTAATTGGGTTATCCCTTATTAAAGCTACCTTTGTAAAACATGGGTTTATCCCATCTATTTAATAAATAAAATCCGGTGTTTTCTAAACTCTGATATTTTTCCTAACTCACGGTCCTGATGAAATTTCCGCTGCACTACTTTTCAAAATAACCACCGGTACCACTTGGCTGCTCGCGACTCCCGATTCTGTCCAGGGTGAGGTCGGGGGTCGTGACAGAAGGTGGTATCAGAGCCACTGCTTTAAGCCAATAGGTGTTGTAATAAAATACCTAAGTTTAAACGAAGAGTTAGAAACTTGATATTTTATGGTAGCACTCAGGATGGTATTTAGACTTGAACTTAAGAAGAGATGCCTTAGTATAAGCTTCGAGATAAGCTAGATACTTGTGATGGGTTTTGGTATGCCCTGAGAATAATAACTAGAACATTGCAA
Organism: Helianthus tuberosus; assembly: GCA_030545235.1. Lineage (NCBI taxonomy): Eukaryota > Viridiplantae > Streptophyta > Magnoliopsida > Asterales > Asteraceae > Helianthus > Helianthus tuberosus. The sequence goes on from CM060365.1 coordinate 192,665,052, forward strand.
GTATAATAAATAAAGCAATAACACTTGACCACTGTTATTTCTTATTTATTGGTACTACTTTGTTCTAGAATATGATCCGTCATGTTAATACTAATTTGCTTAGTCTTTGTTGAAAGTCATAATGCACTTTCCAAATCATGATTTAAGAAAAATACTATTTACGGGAAATATAAATTTCTTCTCCGGCAAGACTGGGTATGGTGTAGCAGACTCTCCAGCTTGTCCGGATATAATAAGGTTACCTCTCCGGCGAGAACCGGATAAGACGGGGTAAATAATATGTCAAACAAGTGACAAGATTTCCCTAAATAGTATCATGACCTGATATCTGACTTGTTTTTGGAAATAAGAATCTGTTAAATACATTGACCTTATGAAGGGTAGGTATATTACAGCATGTGAAATATATGATTCTATAGATATGTATATCTATAAGGAATTCCAAAAGTCAAATAAGAATAAAGCACAAGCATATGTGTCAACAATAATAAATCTAGATTCCTTTATCAAGAATCTCTTACATATATCGATATCAAACATTATTTCGTTTGATCATCTACCTCGTAACTCGAGCAACAATAATAACAATGGAAACCCATTAAGTTGGGACACCATCAAAAGTATAAGAATTTCCAATACGTTACCATAAACTATTAACGCAGGTAAGAAACATGTAAAGTTGTGCTAATGCACAAGAAAACACATGAAACTTAAATTATACGTCCACAGACGACGAAGTATATCACACACAACTTTCAAGGCAAGACCTTTGGAAAATATAATTGGGCACAACGACACCAATGCGAATCCCGTCAGTGGAAGAACTATTAATCAAAAAGCAGCACTTGGCCACGTGATCCCACAAACGACATGAAGTTGCTGAGGTACGATAGAACAAGATTTCACAACAATCGGTGCGTAGTCTAAATCCAATTCTTGACGCTGCAAAAGAAGTCACATATCTTTGCAAATTCCCTATTTCATTCTATTCGACATTCCCTGGTAATGTCTCTTAACAACAGTTATCACACAAAATTCCAGATAAAATTCTTAAATTTCTTTTGTTAAAATTCTGACCTCTGTAAATAGACTTTTGCATTGCTACTTCCCCTTAATGGTCATCATACCATAAGGATTTCTTTCATAGTAGTGAATATTGACCTGTTTTATTGCTTGGTAAATCCACACGTTACACATGCTATGTTTGTTGCGCATGTGGTTCATTTAATTTATGAAGACCACTGGAGGACTTCATTCCGATTTGTTATTTTATCCAAACTCAAATATCATTCCGCTTTTTGCACTGTGAACCGCATTATTGCAAAACGATGACTCTTTGATATCGAGTCAATGAATTTCTTGAAAAAAAAAACATTATATAAATTTAATTGATTATATATTGAAACTTACATAAGTAATTACCTAATTTACAATATAGTATTACTATATTTAAAAATTCTTGTTAAACCATTGAGGTGAAGAAATTATATTTTTATTATGTTTGAGGTATACTCTCATTTAAAGTTTATGTTTAGTTATTTATTATTGGTAACTAATATTAGTTTTATTATTAGTAATAATATATTAATAGTAGTAGTATTATTGTCAGGAGCAGGTATTGGGTAGCCTAGCCTTAGTTAGGCATGGACTGATCACCCATGCTTAAACAAGGCAGCACTAACCAATATCCAACCATGATAATGACTAGTTAATGTATATAAATTAAGTCATCATACTTATTTAGTAAAATTTAATTATATGTAAAAATATTTTTATATATATATAAAAATATATACTTTGTACTGTAAGGAAAAGACATATTTTCATAAAACAATACAAGAATTAGAGGGATGAATAAAATTATCTAAATAACTGTCTAAATATTCATGGACAAGACATTTTATACTTATAAGTAATTGTTCATCTTGTTTAATATTCCACAACTATTAAATACTTATAGAAGTATTATGTATCAAGATCGACAAAAGAATTATGCAACTCAGAGACGTAAACCCCTAGAATTTTCATTAAAAGCTTTCAGTTGATTATACGGTGAATTTGTCCAAACACTATAATTATTAAACTATTTCAAATCATTACGACACCTTGCGGTATTGGTATAAACTTGTAGCTCATGTTAAAAAGGATAATAATAAATTTTGTTTTGGTTTTCTTATATTCAGTTTATAAAAGTTACATGTGTAGTAGAATTACTTTATATATTATAAAAATATTATTATTTTACAACCATACACATAAATTACTATCTAAAGTAAATAAGATAAATATAGTATCACATAAAAGTTTATAAGGATTCTTATTGTCTTTTAAAGTTCTAATCTTAAAAAAAAAAGAGTTAAATTTTGATAAAATTTCATAAAATGAATTTTATATTTGATAAACTTATGTTTAGATTTTCAAATTTACTTTTATACGTATAGTTACTGTAACACCCGTCTAATTTTAATTGAATTTAATAATAATTCATGCCATTTTAGACAAAAGATGCCTAATTAACATAGAATTCATAAGTAACACAACCTTAATCAACTAATCACTAAGTTAAAACATTCAAAAGTTGTTTAACAATTTGTTGACATTCCATAAACCCAGTCTATTAAAGTTTAAAACATTGCGGAAGCTTCAAAAGTCGTGTTCGGTTCTTCTATAATTGCTTGATCGCCATCCGTAAGTTCACCATAGTTACCTAAGATCAAAACAACATCAATGTTAGTTTTGATCATGTTACAATGCATAAAAACAAGTTCCAAGGATCAACATACAAGAAAACAAATTTTTCTCGGAGGGGGGGGGGGGGGGGGGGGGGCGCCGCGTGACGCCAAGGACCCTCGCGTCACGCCAGGCCCCGTTTTTCACAGGATGTTCATTTGTTTGATACTGCAGATGCCCAGCTCAAAGTTCAATCAAGTTCCAACTTAAAATGGCCATAACTTTCGACTCGTAAGTCCGTTTTAGGTGATTCTTTTTCCTATACGTCTGTAATTTCATTACCAACGTGCCTATTACGATAGTCATGCCAAAAGAAAGTCTATATATCGATATGTATTTATTCGACTCATTCCTACTTTACACAAATTACTACCATCTAACTAGTAACTTATGATACTTTATGCCCAATGTCCCGGGCTTATCATCACTTGCATTTCTTTACCAATCTCATGGTTTAATGCTCTTGTGATTAGTATCTCTATTTTGATTCTCTAGAACACTAAAACAACAACTTGCACAATTAATCGACTCGTTTGGTTCATCATGTGGAATTCCCCAATGTGATGACTACCAAACGATTCCGTGTCACTCTTAGACTATTAATTTAAGTAACGATCATAGTCGCTACATTTGACACCATAATTATCCTAAAATGAAACTTCACATAATTTAACAACAATTCGTTTAATGTAACGGGTCAAGTTACATACTTGCATAACTAAACAACATTATCAACCAACCATTCTAATTAACTATTTTGACCCGTTTGTTTGTCGAGTGAACTTCGTCACTTCTATGACATACTAACTCGAAATTGACACTGCATTCTCATTAACTTTTCTAAGACTATTGTTTATGCAAAATGTAACGAAACCGAAGTTACGTACCTTTAAAGCACACCTTTCAAGCGTGTATCACCTCCGGCTTGTCCGCTTGGCGTTCCGGATTCTTTGCCTAAAGAGTTCAATTCACAATAAGTTTAGAACTCTTTCACAAGCTTTAACGCATAATTCTCTAAGATGATTAAATCTGCGTTTTTACTCAACTTTTAACATTTTAACCCTCATTTAGGCGTTTCATCAAACACCTAGTGGGTCAGATTTTTTTATATAAACAAAACCAAGTTCATGACTTGTTATTATCATCTAAACTAACATTTAATTATTCAATTCTACGCATATCTTAACATCAATATTTCTGAAATTTATTCTTAAATTCAGATTTGTGTTAGACAAGATCATAATTCTAGGGTTTTATCAAGTTTCTTCAAGTTCATTAATCACCTACAATGGTGGTTATAAACTCTATAGTTATCATGCAATCTTTTAACAAGATTTCACCTAGGGTTCATCCCTAGACACCATATCTCCTCTAATTACATTCATGCATGACATAAACAAGTTAAATTTCGATTTTTCATACTTAACCTAGAACTTGAGATGAAGCGAAATACTAGAATTTCACATACCTTGTGATCCCTTCAGTGAGGTGATCACTAATTCGTGCTTGAAACTTGATTTAGAGCAGATTAAGGGCTTCAATTTGTGAGTTTTATGTGAAAACTAGGGTTTGGAGGTCACTCCCTGGTCGCCCCTTTCTTCTGTACGACCCAAACACACACTCATGTGTGTGTTTGGTGTTTTATTCACTAATAAAACTTCCATTATCTAGTTTTTTGCTAATTTAGTCCCTCAACTCTATTTGACTTATAATTTAGGTGTTTTAACCTTATTATATATCACCTCAAGACTCTTAGCTAACTGGGTTATTGATTCCTAGTCAGCTTGTTCATATTTATTTTATGCTTTATGAATCTGATTTAAAGTTTTATAAATTTCGGGGTGTTACAAGTCCACCCCCTTAAAAGGGTTTCGTCCTCGAAACCGGAAATACGTACCAAATAATGTTGGGTAGAAACGCCGCATCTCCTCTTCGGACTCCCATGTAGTGTCCGAACCCTTTTCTATGTTCCCATTTGATCTTAACTTGATCAATTCTCTTATTTCGCAAATCTTTAACCTTATGATCTGAAATCTCTAATGGCCTTCCTGCATAATTGAGGCTATTAGCCACCTCGATATCATCGTAATGGATGTAAGCCGTTTCCTCTGCTAGGCATTTTCGCAGTTGTGACACATGAAACGTGACATGTATTCCACTCAATTCGTCCGGTAATTCAAGGCGATACGCTGCCTTGCCTACCCGTTCAATGATTTTAAATGGCCCGATAAACCTCAGGCTTAGTTTCTCTCTTTTCCTGAGTCGAATGACACCCTTCCTTGGGGAAAACTTTTAGCATAACTATATCACCTATTTCCTATCCTTTGTCCCCCTTTTTATACTCTTTTATGACCTATCCCATAGATTCAATAATATTTCACGCTTTCATTATCCAGGTTGCGCTTACTTGGGATATCAACTACTATACTTATTCAACCCGCCCAACATTAAAGTAGTTGAACATGACTATTGAAATTTCTGTTTTTGCAAAAAATTTTATCGTTTTCTCAGTCATAACTCTTAATCCGAGTCTCTTGACTTTTAATTCGCGATCATGACTGTTGGTTACGCATTTGTCTGAAAACATACCTATTAATTGAATATTTTATCAATATTATTTTCATAGCAACCCTTCCGTCATTCCTTAAGACTTTATTTCTTGATTTATTTGGTCATATCAGCAAAACCCACCGCTTTTACTAAACCAAGTCTTTTATTCTTCCACTCGTCTGGTTTGACTTGTTCGTGTGAGTTCCATCTCCTATGACAGTCAGCCTTATCCTTATGCCTTGACATTCTAAATTGTCGATTCATATTTTCTTTTACTTGATTCTTATTCTAACGCTTTCATAATGTTTGTCTTACTAATTCTTTTACATATTCACCCTCATCAAGGTGATTATCGTTCTTCCTCAGGAGGAATTTATTAATAACATGTTACTTGGGTATCTACCCATACCCGAGCTTTTAAATCCAAATTTATTGGTATTTCATTATTTACAGCAACAAACAATACATATTGTCCATTTAGTTTCTTTTTCGAGGATATTCCTATCCAAATCTTAATCTCTTGATTTCTAACTTTAACCCATTGTTACAATAACAAAATCAATTCATTTCATGTTATTGTTTCATATCGTTGTATGGAATTTATCCACATCGTTTGTTGACATAAACGATGTTTCTATCTGTTTCATTTAGTTTGGCTCATTCTATAACCATGTCCTTGTCATCTATTACTATTGTAAACTCCCAGGGTTCGGGTGTTATTACACTCCTCCCTATTATGACGCTTATCTTTCATTACGTTCTCGGGTTCGAGTGTGCGCGCACCCCTTCCCAAGGCAATATTTATCATGATTATTTTTTTTACCTCGATGCTCAACGTACAGTTTCAGTACCTCTTATAAACTATAGAACTTTTATTATTACCTCTTTCTATTTTTCAAAGCCTTGGTAATTTCGTTAACACTAATGTAGAATGTTAAATAAATCGATATAAAACAAACGATTTATTTGCACTCGTAATAATTAAAAATTTATGCTGAAATTTAATTTACAAGAGTATACCTGAAACGACATCAGGTTTAGCTTTAGCCTCCGTGGCTGTTATATAAAACAACTTTGTCCTTGATTTATGGGCATCAGACTTTGTGTCGGTTGTGTCCTTGGTTCCAAGCCTCTCTGGACATTTAGACTTTTTATGTCTTGGCTTACCACATGTGCCCTTGTGAAATTTTCCACAAAATCTACACTGATGTAACACACTTTTTGTAACTCCCTTCTTGGGAGCTTTATTAGACTTGGACTTCTTTACGGATCTTGGATTCATATCCAACGCCCTCCTTTCTTCTATTTCTTGTAGTATGTTGTCTTTCAATTCAGCCATCATATCGTTCACCACCGGCACGATTGTGGTTTGTAATCTATCAATATATTGTGATAGACTATTTTCTAGAGCTTTTTCGACCTCCTCGGAAATCTTAGCTTTCATTTGTTCAGTCAATTGAGATGTCGAATCATCTCCGGTTACTCCAAACATTTCTTCAACTGAAACATCCATCACGGTTTATCAATAATTATTTAATTCATTTCCGTCTTATTATACGGAAATTTATATCATTCTCACTCACTCAGTCATAAATAATGTGTAATTCTTTTTCGGTTTGGTCAAGTATATATCTTGTCTTACCTTTCTTACTTAGTGTATTTTCCCGGGTTCGAGCGTATTCATACACTCCTCCCATCTTTCCGTCATCTTGAAGTTGAAATGTTTACACTAATTGTTAAACATTTCATTTATGACATATGCGTCATTCATTTTGATTTAGCCAAGTTCACCACTTGCTTAAACCATTTATGCTTAGTGCACTTTTCCGGGTTTGAGCGTGTAAACACGCACTTCCCGTGCATATCAATTCAAATTTCCTTTTTCTAGTATTCTAGTAAGTCTACTAAAGCAATTAATTCTTACCGGACGATCGATCAAGCCTGAACCGAACACTTTGTTGACAACCTTAAGCTCTGATTACCAACTTGTAACACCCGTCTAATTTTAATTGAATTTAATAATAATTCATGCCATTTTAGACAAAAGATGCCTAATTAACATAGAATTCATAAGTCAAGTTCATAAGTAACACAACCTTAATCAACTAATCACTAAGTTAAAACATTCAAAAGTTGTTTAACAATTTGTTGACATTCCATAAACCCAGTCTATTAAAGTTTAAAACATTGCGGAAGCTTCAAAAGTCGTGTTCGGTTCTTCTATAATTGCTTAATCGCCATCCGTAAGTTCACCATAGTTACCTAAGATCAAAACAACATCAATGTTAGTTTTGATCATGTTACAATGCATAAAAACAAGTTCCAAGGATCAACATACAAGAAAACAATTTTTTCTCGGAAGGGGGGGGGGGGGGCGCCGCGTGACGCCAAGGACCCTCGCGTCACGCCAGGCCCCGTTTTTCACAGGATGTTCATTTGTTTGATACTGCAGATTCCCAGCTCAAAGTTCAATCAAGTTCCAACTTAAAATGGCCATAACTTTCGACTCGTAAGTCCGTTTTAGGTGATTCTTTTTCCTATACGTCTGTAATTTCATTACCAACGTGCCTATTATGATAGTTATGCCAAAACTTCAACTTACGGACAGAAAGTCTATATATCGATATGTATTTATTCGACTATTTCCTACTTTACACAAATTACTACTATCTAACTAGTAACTTATGATACTTTATGCCCAATGTCCCGGGCTTATCATCACTTGCATTTCTTTACCAATCTCATGGTTTAATGCTCTTGTGATTAGTATCTCTATTTTGATTCTCTAGAACACTAAAACAACAACTTGCACAATTAATCGACCCGTTTGGTTCATCACGTGGAATTCCCCAATGTGATGACTACCAAACGATTCCGTGTCACTCTTAGACTATTAATTTAAGTAACGATCATAGTCGCTACATTTGACACCATAATTATCCTAAAATGAAACTTCACATAATTTAACAACAATTCGTTTAATGTAACGGGTCAAGTTACATACTTGCATAACTAAACAACATTATCAACCAACCATTCTAATTAACTATTTTGACCCGTTTGTTTGTCGAGTGAACTTCGTCACTTCTATGACATACTAACTCGAAATTGACACTGCATTCTCATTAACTTTTCTAAGACTATTCTTTATGCAAATTGTAACGAAACCGAAGTTACGTACCTTTAAAGCACACCTTTCAAGCGTGTATCACCTCCGGCTTGTCCGTTTGGCGTTCCGGATTCTTTGCCTAAAGAGTTCAATTCACAATAACTTTAGAACTCTTTCACAAGCTTTAACGCATAATTCTTTAAAATGATCAAATCTGCGTTTTTACTCAACTTTTAACATTTTAACCCTCATTTAGGCGTTTTATCAAACACCTAGTGGGTCAGATTTTTTTATATAAACAAAACCAAGTTCATGACTTGTTATTATCATCTAAACTAACATTTAATTATTCAATTCTACGCATATCTTAACATCAATATTTCTGAAATTTATTCTTAAATTCAGATTTGTGTTAGACAAGATCATAATTCTAGGGTTTTATCAAGTTTCTTCAAGTTCATTAATCACCTACAATAGTGGTTATAAACTCTATAGTTATCATGCAATCTTTTAACAAGATTTCACCTAGGGTTCATCCCTAGACACCATATCTCCTCTAATTACATTCATGCATGACATAAACAAGTTAAATTTCGATTTTTCATACTTAACCTAGAACTTGAGATGAAGCGAAATACTAGAATTTCACATACCTTGTGATCCCTTTAGTGAGGTGATCACTAATTCGTGCTTGAAACTTGATTTAGAGTAGATTAAGGGCTTCAATTTGTGAGTTTTATGTGAAAACTAGGGTTTGGAGGTCACTCCCTGGTCGCCCCTTTCTTCTGTACGACCCAAACACACACTCATGTGTGTGTTTGGTGTTTTATTCACTAATAAAACTTCCATTATCAAGTTTTTGCTAATTTAGTCCCTCAACTCTCTTTGACTTATAATTTAGGTGTTTTAACCTTATTATATATCACCTCAAGACTCTTAGCTAACTGGGTTATTGATTCCTAGTCAGCTTGTTCATATTTATTTTATGCTTTATGAATCTGATTTAAAGTTTTATAAATTTCGGGGTGTTACAGTTACTATTAACATATTTTTTTTACTATTCTATTATATAGTAATAAGAATAAAATACCTAAGTATTACTTTCTGCATATATATATTTTTAGTTATACATATGGTTTAGTGTGCGTATATATAAATTTAATAAATTTGTTACCTTCACAGATTTAGTTCATATAACTTTCTATATTAAGTTTATTATAAAATTCGCAGAGGACTCATATTAATTGTGTGAAACTAATATTTACAAGCCAATTAAAATTTTAGTCTTAAGGTAGCCGAAAATTTAATGAATGAACAAAATACTAATTAGAGTTTAACATATCTAAATATGGTTATAACAATATTATAGGATTTCACGATCGTCTAGACGTAATCTATTATCTCACGATCATCGCTTAAAGTACGGACGCAAAAAGTCTTAATGCAATTATGTATTAAGACAATGATACACTAACTCTATTGTCTTTTCGTGTATCCTTGCAATTCACTCATCTCAGCACATTGATTTTCTCATATCATAATTCAATATTTGACAAATCATTTTCATGCTTTTATTTCATTTTGAAACTGTCGATTCTAAGTCTTCCTCAGTTGCCAATCAAAGTAAGCTTTCTTTTGACAAAGAATTTTATTGATTCTAAAAAGTCCTTCACATTCATTTTAAATATCTATTGACCATATATCTTTTGGCTTGAACCTAGTCACCTTGGAAATTATATCATTTCATCTCATTCGTTTATCATCGATTTCTTGAACTAATTCAGTTGAACCATTGAATCCTACTTATTGTACAACTCGTATTCACAAAATTTGATATTTTAATTCCGTGTCATCTACCTTAATATTGTTTTTATTGATTAAAATATGACATAAGTCTAAAAAGAAATATCATAACCCAAATCTCGAGGACGAGATTTAAAACAAGGTGGGGAGGATGTAACATTCCTATTTTTATATAAGAATTATAGGTTTGGTTAATTTTATTAACCACTAGTAACTAGTAACTAGTTTTATTTTTAATATAATTATTCGACCCAAATAGTTTTAACAACTATGTTATATATAGTTGGTTAGAATGGTATATTAATTAATTGGCCTGTATATGGGTGACCTTTCTATTAAAATAAAAGTCTATAAAAACTTATATTATTAGACAGGTAGCTTACGGGTAAGTTGACTGTAAGAAATATGAAGTACCTAGACGGGCCAAGGAACCGTTTAATAATCAAATTATAAAAATACATGATATTTGAACCTACTCTGTTTTTAATTAAACTTGGTTCAAAATACAGATACAAATATTCTCGTTCTAAAAACATATTCATTGTTTTATAAAATGTTATATTTTATAAGTTATAAGCGCCAAATAAGTGAAGCAGTTAAATTAATTATAATATATAAATAATAATAATAATAATAATAATAATCAAAACTTAAAATGAACGAATGGAATAAAATAATAATAATAATAATAAAATCAAATAATGTAAACATTTTGTCTACATGATAACTATGAAATTGAAAAGCTATCTATAGGAATTAATATTCCTCCATACGTGTCCATTTTAAAAGAACCTTGGGAGTAGTATAAATAGGATGAAAAGAAACACCAACAACTTGTAGTTCTGCTATGTCTCGCAAAATTTCTCTATCTTTAATTCAAAATTTCTTTAAGTATAATACCAATAATACTTTAAAGGCTTGTCCCGTTTTAAGTGTTTTAACTCCCGATCACCGCTACCCTTTCCGATTGATCTGAGCCCCATAACATATGTCAAGGCTCTGCATGACTAAGTTCGTTAGGGTTCTGTCTCGTGACATAGGGATAAGGTTGAATGAGGGATACTATACTTAACATAAGTGCATTATATATTTTTAAAACAGCTCAGAAGTTATACTCAAAATTCTACCAGGAGATTTTCTAGTTGAACCCTAAAGTTACAAAGTGGGTCCATTCTCTTTTCTCACTATTTTATTCCCCTTTTCTTTGTGATATAATTATATTAAAAAAGGTCCCAAATTGATCCGTTAGTAAAAACCCGGACCCGTGAAACTCCAATCCATATCAAAAATCAAGAAATCAAGAATTGTGGTCTTCTCGCGGGCCGCGTAAAGAATAGATAGAAGGTCACGCCGCGACAGCAAGGCAGATCTCCGGATAAGCTTAAGGGACACGTGTCATCCACGTGGCACACCTACTGATGACCCAGCAACCCTACGCGTAGACAAGGTGGCTACGCGGGCCGCGAAAGGGTCGATCCAAGGCTCACGCGGGCCGTGTGAGACCCAATTTTCAGCTATAAATAGGACAGGCTACGAGCTTTCAGTTGATGTCGAAACCAAAACTCAAAAACGTATTCCTACTGCTCAAAATCACAAATTAGCATAGCGGGGTGCTGCTACGATACAGGGTATTAACTCAATCGCTGCTACGATTCAATGTCCGATTGATTTAAATTATCCGATGAATGTTTAAGTGCTGCTCAAACTTGGGTTATGCTTTGTCATTCGTCGTTAATTCGATGGATGTTTAAGTATTGCACTTTGTCATTTGTTATAAGGGTTTTAATCTCGTGAGTTATCGTAAATGCTGTATTAGTTACTTACCGAGTTCGTGTGCACTAGGTTACAAGACTAATCAATAGGCTAAGCTCTGCCCGTATAAATCTGCATGCTTATAATGTGAGTCATTCTCTTTTTATCAATGTATTTTATAAATTCTTAAATATTTTCAAGGTTATAATTACAGGGATTAAGTCTTTGTAATCACCAAATTACAGCCGGTATGTGGGGTTTTGTATACAATACTTGATAACCGTCACCATTGGACAACGAGTTAGCCAAGGGGTGATATGACCATAGTCACAGACACCATTGGACAATGAGGTTACCAATGGATGGTCGAGTGAGAAATACTGTGGGTAGTTGGTTGATATATGGAAACATTGTAATCGCTCTTAATACTGTAATTTATAACAATGCGTCGTTTTTAGTAAAAGAATGATTCACCAGTATTTCCTGCTGACAAAACCTTTTTAAAACGCGTTTCAGGTAATTACAGTAGATTGGAGTAAGAGTTGGATACGGCACTGAAAGGCTTCAAGAAGTGGCTTATTTATTAATTAAATCAAATTAAGAAATATTGTTTTATGTAATTGGGTTATCCCTTATTAAAGCTACCTTTGTAAAACATGGGTTTATCCCATCTATTTAATAAATAAAATCCGGTGTTTTCTAAACTCTGATATTTTTCCTAACTCACGGTCCTGATGAAATTTCCGCTGCACTACTTTTCAAAATAACCACCGGTACCACTTGGCTGCTCGCGGCTCCCGATTCTGTCCAGGGTGGGGTCGGGGGTCGTGACACCTAACCGGCTGAGTTTTCCATAAAACAGAAGGATATACGCACAGTGAGCTCGAATTCAGCATGTTCTTTGTCTTTGTAAAGTCTTGTCACCTAAAAAGAACACACGAAATTGAAATAAAGAAAAACCAGATTTAAAACAAAAAAAGTCGGCTGCTTCATCATCTGGAATCAACTAATCAAGATCCTGACCTGGTAGATCCACGGGTTGAATTGCTGATGAACTTCATCTACAAGCGGGCAACGAATGACTTTAATAGGTACCTGAAAAGATATAATTGAAAAACAGCAGTGATCATATCAATTTACAGATTTGTTTTACATTGGTTATTGTTGTGATATATCACAACCGATCAGATTAAGCCTAACCCGCAGAGTTTTAAGCAAATGTACAGATTTGTTTTACGTTGGGTATTGTTGTGATATGATTCACAATTTACTGCTGCCTCTAGCTGAAACCCTAAATTTAATATATCATCAAATCTCTGCAAAAACTACAATGCATTAACTTCGAAAACAAACCCTGACTATCAATCATCGGATACTAATTCAATCAGTAATCATTTTGACCACAAAATCAAGCCCTATAAAGACAGATATCGATCATCAGAAACAAATTTAAAAAGTAACCTGCTTCTGCGAACAATCGGGTTGCCTTTCTATCTCCCATGTGAGGCTGATGAGTAGGAACAAACCTACAAATCGGTTAGGGTTTCTTCAAATCGGTGTTCTACATCTCCAGTTATTCGTCATCCAAATGGAGAGGGATAGAGGAGGCTAGGGTTCCAAATCGAGAGAAAAATGAGATTGGAGAGAACGCGAATTGAACTTTGCTAGGGTTCCAGGTTGTAATGGGGATTTGTATGGTCGAGGCCTGAGTAAAGAGGGGATGGGAGTGGAAACGAAGGGACGTCTTCAGTTAGCTCAAACCATTTAATCATCGGTTCTGGTTTCTATAAGGGTAGAAAAGGAATAAAAGTGGAAAAATATAGGAATTTGTTTTAGCTTTTGGTATGCCATCTTAAAAAAGGATGAAAATTACATTTGTAGACATAAGAGATGCTTTATATATGTATATATAGATATATAGATTATAACATTTTCCTTTGTTTTTTTTAGAGTTAATTACATAGTTAGTCCCTGTGGTTTGCACAAAGTAACATACTTAGGTACTAATAGTTTAAAATAACATTCTAGGGTATTAACTTTTCATTTTGTAACGTTTGGGGGTATTAAGCTTATTTGTAGGCTTAAAATCACATTATGTTAGTACCTAATTATGTTATTTTGTGCAAACCACAGGGACTATCTATGTTACTACCTTAGAAGTTAATACCTCCAAACGTTACAAAATGAAAAGTTAATACCCTAGAAGGTGATTTTAAACTATTAGTACCTAAGTATGTTATTTTGTGCAAACCACAGGGACTAACTATGTAATTAACTCTTTTTTTATTTCGCGTAAATGTAATTTTATATAATAAATAATAAAGAATATCTGTAAAAACTCGTATATTGCACATGTTAACACATATAGTCGTCAATATTTATCTTTTAAAAATGAACTTTGATGTACTATTTACTTATTATAACCATTTACTTTGTTTTTATTATTTATTGTTAGGTTAAAATCACATGTATTACATGGGTTGAATCTCATTTTTATGATACATTCAAATTATGAGATACAACTATTTTAGTTAGTTTTATGCACCTTAATGCTTATTTGTTTATTTCATTTATAAAACACTCGTCTCAAATTTGTATTCAATAAAATTTATGGTACAAAAAGGTAGAGATCGATCACCACATTTTTATAGGAAAATAAGGTCCAGGAAGTGACATGTGTCAAAAAAATATTTTCATTTATTTGTATAGGAAGATTTTTTATGAGAATTAATTCTATTTGAATGGAGTATAGAATTGTTATATTTAAAAACAGTGTTTTTTCTAAATGTTGATGCAATATGCGATAAATAATAGGGTTAAACCAATTATAACAGTACGCTTAACATGACAAATGTGAAATTAAGTTGTCTAGATTTGACATTTGAAAGAATTGTGCGATTATATTGGTGAGTCCAAACCATTATAGCGATGCGTCTAAAAACACTTACAATTTGATAGAACCATATGCCCCAAGCTAGAATAATTATTTAATTCTAGTGAAAAAAACAATAATACAAAGATTAAGTATATATCAAACGCGAGCCTTTGATTCCTAATTTACTATAATTTGAATCACCAAACTCCAGAGTATATATATCTACTTATAATAAAAACAAACATTTATCCTTATCTAAATTGTTATTTAAAATTATTTATAGAAAAACAAATATTTATTCTTATCAATTTTTTTGTTTATAATTATTATTAATATTTGATATGATCATAATAAAAGCAAACATTTATCATTACCTAAAGAGTTAATTACATAGTTAGTCCCTTTGGTTTGCATAAAATAACATACCTAGGTACTAATAGTTTAAAATCACCTTCTAGGGTATTAACTTTTCATTTTGTAACGTTTGGAGCTATTAACGTTAATTGTTTGTTAAATTATTAGTACCTAAGTATGTTATTTTTTGCAAACCACATGGACTAACTATGTTAATACCCTAGAAGTTAATACCTCCAAACGTTACAAAATGAAAAGTTAATACCCTAAAAGATGATTTTAAACTATTAGTACCTAAGTATGTTACTTTGTACAAACCACAGGGACTAACTATATAATTAACTCTTATCTAAATTTTTGTTTAAAATTATTTATAGAAAAACAAATATTTATTGTTATCTAGTTTTTTTTAAATTATTATTATTATTATTATTATTATTATTATTATTATTATTTAAAATGAGAGATAAATAGGAAAATAAGATGAGAGTGCACCAGGAAGTGACACGTGTCCAAAAAAGATTTTCATTTATTAGTATAGGAATATTTAAATTGTATAAAAAATCTATTAAATTTAAATAAAAAACATTAATATAAATTGCATAAACAACATAAATTTAAAAAATTACATAAAATTAAAATAAAACCACATAAACTTAAAATAAAATTACATAAACATTAATCATTATCTTCGTCAAGCTCAGATGACGAAAAAAGAAGATAAACACGAAGAACTTGAGCCTTCCATTTTATAAAAATTATGCTTAAAAAGGGAGTGAATATGTAATTGGAAATAGAGAATTACATTGATTTGGTGTGTGTTTTTTTATAAATTTAGTCAAACTAGCCGTTGAACGGCTAGGTTGAACCCACCAACACAGAGCTACCACGTCGTCTCCCGTTTGGCCTCAACGCCGGTGGAAATTCGATAGCCCCACGTACAAAGCCATCGACAATGCCATGGATGGGGTGGTTTGGGCAGCGTGGTCTGGCCTCCATGCCAAATTTCAACGCCCACACCGGATGGTCTTATAGCCGCCCGTTCTGACCTGAATCCATAATTACTCGAACCCATTCCGACCCAAAACAAATAACCATTTTTGTTAAATCGGCCCATCCAAACTTAAACCGATCCTGACCCAAACCAATTCTGAACCGGCATTCCACCCAGACCCGTTTTTCCAGGTCTACTTAAATAGGTATAATACCCTTGTAGTTGGCGCAAGGTCTAGGAAGCCAAGACTTTAGTTTACTTTTGGTATGGTCTCGCGCGCGGCATGAGGCTAACTCATTTGGTCGGCGCAGGATTTGGGACCATACAGTGATAATCGTCAAAGTGCCCCTTTGAATACAGTGATAATCGTGTAACCAAGTTAAGAAACAAAGTTAATGGTTTAAAACTTACATAATTGTCAAAGTGCCCCCTTGAATGGCAGTGATAATCGTACAGACATAAAACGAGTTCGCTCGTAAAGATGTACAAAATTGCTCTAGCTCAATCATGTCTTACTCACTGAAAACAGTACCCACGGGCCTGTTAATGAACTAGTTGTTTGTATGTTTATAGTTAATATTAAGCAGCAAAAAAATGATAAATACTACTCATAACACATATTGCCATAGATTCACGCTGAGTATTTGATGGGTCAATAGAAAACACTAAGGAGATGAACGCATTCAAAACCACAATCGCAACATACGTATACACCTCTGTCTTTCTTCTAGTCATCACTATTATTTGATTGTGGTACGAATAATGTCTTTAGTGTTAAATTCATCAGCCAATTCTTTTCATATAGTTGAGTACTAACAGTTTTCATTTCCTCCTCTTTTTATTCTTTATATAGCTGTTTGTATATCATCATTTATACAAGGTTAGGCGTTGACATGAAAGATAAATAAAGTCATCATAAATTATGATCTGATGTCATTTGATTGTGATTAAGCAGAGGTGGAAGATGGGTAAGTTGGTAACTGGGTGGGTCGGATTGGCCCGGGAGATGCGGGAGGTTTCATGCACTAAAAGTACTCTTGGCTGACTTTTGACTTTCTGATTTTACCAATTTGACTCATTTTTAGCTACTTTCTTTTATTTTGTTTGATTGACCTGTTCTAAAAAATAATACAAGTTGAACCATTCATTACTAAAGGGTTGAAACTACCACTTAGTGAACATGGTTAGCTTGCTGCGTTAAAGAATTGACGAAAGAGAGTTTTCTGTATAAGAAGGAAAATCTATCAAGAGGTAAATTAGATGAATTCTTTGAATGGATGATGAATCAGGTTTGCTATTACTATGGTCGGGCTTATAATCCGCCCAATCCTTATTACAGCATTTTGAACTATAAAGCATATAACATCTAAAAGACAACCCACAAACCAATTGGCCCATTTGAACACTGAGGTGAAGTCGGCCAATTTTTGAGAGTTCAAAAGCTGACAGCAATTTCGACACATGGCAATGGAATTTTCCACAAAATGTGGAAACTTATTCAGCTTCATTAAAATGTCAGGAAACCAAAAGAATCAATGAAAATGAAAACTCCCTTCCGAAGAAATGTGTTTTTTGACTTTACAGGCCAAATCTGTGACCTTTTAGTTTCAGATTCTAACATTAGTTGATTTCCTTAGTTTAATCTAATTACCTGCAGGGGCGGTTCTTAAAAGGCCACTGGCAGGGTCACCCAAAAACCTAAAAAAAAACCTAAAAAAAAACCTAACCCCCAAAAAACCTAAAAAAATAAAAAAAAACACACAAATTATTTTATTATTTTTTTTAACATTTTTTATTAAAAAATCGCTACTTTTAGTAGCAGCAAAAAAAAAAAAAAAAAAAAATTTTTTTTTTTTTTTGCTAACGAAATGTAGCGATTTTTTAATAAAAAATGTTAAAAAAAAAATTTGTGTTTTTTTAGGTATTTTTGGTTGTAACTTTGATAGTTGGTGGTAATTACAAAAATGCCACCTTGTCTTTTTGGGTTTTCCTTCAATTTGTATGTTTAGTATGTTAAGATTATTTGTATTTGATCTTTTGCCAATATATATAACATAACCTAAGGGGGTGTTTGGGATTGCTTATTTAACTCAAAAGGAATTTTTGTCAAAAGGAATTATAGAGTTATAAATTATCCAAATTGAGTTTTTAGAAAAGTGTGTAGGGATAGCCAATAAGTTGTTTTTTAAAAATGTGTTTGACTTAGCTTATTCATGTGAAATGACCAAAAAGTTATAAGGAGTTGAGTGGGTGAGGAGCTTTTCTAGGCAAATGATCGGGGTATTTTTGTAATAATAACCTCAAAAGTCATAAGAAGTTTTGAAAAGTCAGGAATCCCGGACTTCTCAAAATGACTTATTCCCCTTGTGTTAAAAAGTCATTTGGAAATATACAAACATCATTTCTCCTTATTAACTTTTTAGAAAAGTCAATAAGTTAATAAACATATTCAAAATGGAATCCCAAACAAAGTTACTCATACATAGATGGCTCAATATTCCACCTATACTAAGAAGAAGAACGTCAGATACTTACACACCAAGTGTGTAGATAGTCACCCCAAAAAGATGTTTTTTGTCCTTATGTGCACACCCTGCAGTGTCGAACTGTGGCCAAAACGCGACGTTTTGGTTCGGTTAACTAGACAAAGACTGACGGGTCTGTTGACCGGACCAAAACGCCGAGTTTTGGCCGCGTTTTGGTCCTGTCAACCAGACCGGGTGTCAGTCTTTTGTCTGGTTGACAGGACCAAAACGCGGCCAAAGCTCGGCGTTTTGGTCCGGTCAACAGACCCGTCAGAAACCCGTCAGTCTTTGTCTGGTTAACCGGACCAAAACGCTGCGTTTTGGCCACAGTTCGACACTGCAGGGTGTGCATATAAGGACAAAAACATCTTTTAAGGTGTGTAGATAGGCAAATGGGTGTGCCAATAGGTACACCCGACTATTAACATACATCATTTACCTTTTTTTTTTTTTTTTTTTTTTTGTGTGCCCTAACCAAGTTTTAACTTGCATCAATAAAATGGTGTGATGTTAAAGATACACCACCCATTGCGCCGTATAATTACTATAATTACTGAGACAACACACCACCGTCACATCACTAAAATCTTATTTTAGTTTTACACAGGCCCAATTAAACCTTTTCCACATATCATACAAGTTGTATAGCCTCACATGAAGCCGCATAGCCTGGTGTGCGTGTAACCAGCTCCATACACACATTTGTTACCAAGAGTACATCAAATAAGGACGTGATCATCCATGATCAAATCAATCAAGCTTACAGAGAGAATCTTGAATATACAGACAAATTTAAGCACAAAATCAAGGTTCACTATACACTAAACATACACGGATCATTCATTATCAAATCAATTAAATCAAAGGAGCTTTCAGATGATGATTGACGTCGAATAACGAGACTCATTTTTTCCGCCCATTGAGGTTCGAGGCTTTGGGCAGAGGGAGAATGAGTTTTTTATAAATCCACAACCCAAAAGATTATTTTCATAAGACCTGACCCAATAAAATTTCAGTTAATATTTTTCAAATATATTTTAGAGTAAAATTCATTTTACGACTTTTAAGTTTTAACAAATATTCCGATGCTATCCTTTAACTGACGAAATTATAACCGATGTACTTCATGTTTTAATATTTATACAAGCGGTGTCCTTTTGCTCCAAACTCGTTACCTTTTAACGTTAAGTCGACCGTCGGACATTGGACCTCTTATGTGAGTGCGGACTTAGAATCAAATAAAAACATGATCTACCAACAAACTGAAAATTAATAAGAGGTGAACAAACAAACGTGAATTATATTTTATGCACGGAATGAAAGGTACAATGATCAAAAGTTACCCTTTTTCATTGTTTCTGCTTAACAAAAATAAAAGCCAATTCATATATTGTCATAGATCAGACACGAGAAAAAAAATCAATCAATAGGATGTGACTTGTTGTAATACAACACAATTTTTTTGGGTTTCATAATTTCTCATATTTATGTGCTATGTTAGATTAGAGGGTGTGGAGGTACTCATCCTCAAGGGATGTGCCTCTACGAAGGCAGCCACATCATTGAGTGGGGAGGATGACAAGGAATGGGTATAGGGTGTGGACGATGAACCTCTATTTTTTTATATTTTTTTGTTAAATAATATGCAATATATATAAAAAGTAAAATTAAATTAAACACTAAAATTAATAATAAAGCTTACATTTCATTAAAAAAATAGGAATAATAGATTTTAGAGTTAAATGCTGGTTGGTCCTTGTTGTTTGCAAATATTGTAGACTTTGTCCCAATGGTTCATTAATTACACACTTGGTCCCAGTGGTTGTAATTTTTGCACTCGTGTGGTTTTATCATTAACCACTGGAACCAAGTCTGCAATATTTGAAAACCATAGGGACCAACCAGACATTTAACTCTAGATTTTAATAATCCCAACTATTGTCCATTGGCCGCCAACGGACTCAACTTCAAAAATTTCCACTAGCGGTCCCATCTTTTCACATATTTGCTTTCAACGGACCCTAACTAACAGGACCGTAACGCCGTTAGTCTCTGATCACCGGAAAAAGTTTTTTGCCGGAAAACTAAATATTTTCGTCTCAAACCTCTTTGTAACCTTATTATGCTATGCACCTTTAGAAACAATTTCTAGTAAAAAACCCCAATTATTAAGGTCGCCGGAAAAACCCATTTTCTCTGGAAAAGTTTTAGCCGGAAAACTCAACTTTTTAGCTGGAAAACTTAAAGTTTTCGTCCCAAACTTGTTTGTAACCATAGATTGGACCTTTAGAAACCTTTTTCCAAGCAAAAACGTTTTTTTTTTTCAGCGATCGGAGACTAACGACGTTAGGGTTCTTTTAGTCAGGGTCCATTGAAGGCCAATATGTGAAAATATGGGACCACTAGTGGGAATTTTGGAAGTTGCTACCGTTGCCGGCCAACGGACAATAGTTAGGATTATTGAAATCAATTATTAAAAAAAAAAGAAATCTAAACTTAAAAAAAGTTAATAAAAAAAAATACTAGTCGCTAGATAGGACCACCGGTGGGAAATTTTGAAGTTGCGAGCGTTGCCGGCCAACAGACAATAGTTAGGATTACGAAAATCCATAATTCCAAAAATAATTAAATCTAAACATACAAAAAAGTTAAATAAAAAAAAAATACTAGTCTCCATTTTCGTCGTCGTTTGCATCTTCATTTGGTTCGGTGTTCCAAACTCAATCCACCAAGTCTGCCTTAATGTTTTCATGTATGTACTTGTTATGTAACAAGAATATGTTCAAATCTTGTTGTTCCAGACTTACCGGAACATAATCGGGGGCGGACCCAAGTTATGGGGTGGGTGGGCGGCCGCACCCCTTGAAAAAAAAATTTAGTGGTATTTTTCGCGAAAAATACAGACCGCACCCCTTGAAAATTTTCGTCCGCACCCCTTGAAAAATTCCGACTGCACCCCTTAGAAAAAAAATGTTAGGAATTTATGTAAAAAAATTGTGAACACGGATTGAAACCGGATTAAATTATGTAAACAAGTTAGCCTAACCCTTTTAATAAAACATAAATCCAATCCATCAAGCCCAATAACTTAATACCCATTCAAGCCCAACCCAACTACTAGTTTTGTTAAACAAACCAGTCCACATAATAAAAAAAAACCCAAATCGTTGCCACTTGCCAGCGACACCTGCCCTCCATCTGCCTCACTTCAGCGCCCAGCGACATCATAATTCCGGCTGGCGACTGCAAAATTTCGGCTGCAAACTGGTTAATTCAGGTCGCCCCTGACCGGTACATGTTTTTTACTAGGGCTTATAATAATTACTAGGGCTTGAAATTCAAAATTTTGGTTGGCAAACATGTTTGTTGATTACATGATTGTTGGTTGGCAAATAATAATTACTAGGGCTTGAAATTCAAAATTTTAAATTGAAAATTAAGGAACATGGGCTATGGTTGAACACTTGAAGATCCTTGTTTATTTTGTATGTGATAGGATTAGGAATGAACAATGAGTAGGGAAGTTATGCCGCGATTTCTCAAGAGGAAAGGGGTTGAACCACTTTTTTTCGCCGGATTATTCTAATTAAAGACCAATGTATGTTATAGATAAGTTTTTTTGTTCTTTTATTGAATGATTAAGAGAAATAAAAGTAGGGATTGTTTGAACTTTGATGTTTTTTTGTTTGTTAATGTGATAGGAAGTTAGGAACTAGGGTTTGATTGTTTGAGAATTGAAATGGACCCGACCCGATCTGATTCGGCCCACTATGAAACTTTGTTTGTTTGTTTTTACTTGTTTTACATGACCCGACCCGACCCGCTATGAACCGATCTATTTATATAGCTAGCGGTCTAAAATCTTTAAAAAAATTACGCACCCCCAGGAAAAAAATCCTGGGTCCTCCACTGGACATAATTCTCGTTAACCGCATTTTCGTCGTTCTCACAAATCGCAGTGTACAATTATTCATCAGCGAAGTAATCGGCCGCCAACCTATAGTGGGCTCGTACACGTACATCAGGAATAAAAATAAAATAACGAGATAAAAATATAATAACGACATAAAAATAAATAAAAATATAAACTACCTTTTCGGTCTCTGTTTATGGCCACTTGTCTAGTTCGCGGTTGTGACATGGTATTTTCCACTTCTCCTTCCACAGTGATCATCTAAGCTGCCCACGTTATGGCGTTTACAGAAAAACTGATCGTCTTCTACGAAGATGAAGAAATTGTGTATTTTTTAGGGAGTTTGAGATTGTATAAAAGTTGGAGATGCTTTTTGAAAAAAAGAGGTTGAGATTGTATAAAAGTAGAAGAGTTTGGTAGAGATTGTGTTGAAAAAGATTGAGATTGTTGTGGTTTATAAAGAATATAATTAATTAATTTTATTTTTCTTTTATAAAAAATAGCCGTTGTAAAGGGCTTGATTTTTGAAATGGAAAGTCGACCCGGCTTCAAGAAGATGAAGACGACAAGACGGGCCTCATGGAGGTGGTGTGGATGGAGCTCGGCGAGGCTCGATGGCCCGGGCCCCTCCCACACCGTTAAGTATTGTTATCATGAGGTTTAAATGGTATTTGAAAAAAAATGTATTCTTGATCAGCGGTCCAACTCCTCCATCAGTTTTGCGTCCCCACTTGCATCTCTTTTCAATATTTTTAGTGTGAAATTATGTTTTTTCAGTCTTTGTTATTGGAAGAATCATCCAATTTCCAAGAAATGGGAAGCAGCTAATTACGTAAGATTATTGGGTGTGGTTTGGGGACTACCCGTCACGTAGACGCCACATCACCAAGGGTGGAGGACCATCCCCTTGGGGACTACCCAAGGGTGTGGAGTATAGTCCTCCCCCTTTTTTTAATTTTTTTATTTAGTTAAATAATTAAAACAAAGTAAATAAAAATAAAAAGTTACATTTAAATAAAAACCTAAAGTCACATTTAAAAAAACCCTAAAGTTACATTTAAAAAAAAGCCTAAAGTTACATTTAAAAAAAATACAACACAAATAAATAAAAAACTACTCGTTGTTTTCTTCGAGATTCCGAATGTGTTCGATCAAGGGCTATAAAATATAAAAATAAATATATAACTAACTTTCTCGGTCGATGGTCGGGTTCCTGTTTCGTGGTTGTGACGAAACCTCCTCCTCCTCTTCTTCCAGAATTAGTTGTGTCGAGGTTACCACCGTGATTATAAAATATTTTACGACTTCTCTTGTGTCCGTCGTACCCGACGAAGAGGAAGAGGACATTGCCTATTTTTTAGAGAAGACTATTTTGTAAAGTGGTTTGTTTGAAGAATGTGAGTGAATTTGTGTATAAAAAAAGGTTAAATGAATGTTATTTATAGGTTTTAAAATAATTATTTTTTTTTTAAAATAGCCGTAAAAAACGACATTAATTAAGGGGGGCCCACTTTTTGCCTCGTTCCAACGGCTTGGAGAAGCCGGAAGCGTTGCGACGAGCCCATGGGGGCGGTGTGGGACGAGGGGGACGAGCCGGCGACGGTGTGGGACGTTCCCCACACCCCATGGTCTAATTGTCCTTTGGATATTTTTCACAAGACTTTTGACTTTCTGATGCCTTTAAATTTTTCTATACCTTCACTTCAATCTTTACACCTCAAAATTCATTCCTTTTAGGGTAAATTACACTTTTCGTCCTTTATGTTTGTATTGGATTGCAGTGGAGGTTCTTTAACTTCAATAATTACAGTAACAATTATTTCTTTGTTAATAACATTACACATTAGGTCCTTTAGCCCTAACCTAGTTAAACTTTTCAGTTAAGTATGTGACATGTGCAAGGAACATGAGGGCAAAACAGTCATTTAATACACAAAAACCAAAATAATTTCAAAATTAAAAAAATATATATAAAAATCCATAATCTCTCACTCAACTGAATCTCTCCTATGTACTCTCTCTCTCTCCATCTCTCTTCTATAACCATCATCACCATCCACCATCCACACCATAAACCATCATCAGATTAACCACGTTGACCTGTTTACAAGTTGCCACCACCACCCTTTAAAACCCAAGATCCCAAGCCTCGCCACGTTGGTTCTTTCTTCATCAATAAACCCCACCTTGCCCCCATTAAATCCTTCCTAGTTTCTCATCAATTTTAAATTTTGATTCAACTAATGACCACCAAATATGATCTTTCTTCTGGGTTTTAGACCAACAGTTCCATCTTTATTACTCAATTTGAGATGATACCACTTGAAATTCAAGAAACCCCCAATTTTGTTCCTTGTGTTTTCTTGATTTTTTTGGAAGTTGTCGAGGCCTGGACCGAGGCCCTTTGAATGTGTTAGTGTTGTCTGGTATAGAGAATAAACTTTGTAATTGAGGTTTGAGTTGTATAGAGAAAAATCTCATTTAGGGCTACATAAGAATGGTGTTTATATAGAACACCATGTTATACATTTAGCCCCTACGCTGTGACATATTGTTTACTTTCCGATACTCCTCCTCAAGTTGAGTAGTGGGATCACCAATACTTAACATGCTCAAGCAGCTATTAAATACGTTTCCGTTAACGGCTTTTGCAAGAATATCTGCGAGTTGATCTTTTGATGATACATATGGGAGCTCTATGATACCTTCCTCAAGTTTCTCCTTGATGAAATGTCGGTCTACCTCCACATGTTTTGTTCGATCATGTTGGACTGGATTTTCTGAGATCTGTATGGCAGCTTTATTGTCGCACATGATTTTGGTTGCTATAGTAGGAGGAAAGCCAATCTCAGTTAGGAGCTTGCGAATCCACATAATCTCTTCTAGGCCACGTGCAACCCCTCGGAATTCAGCTTCTGCACTAGATTGGGCGACTACTTTTTGTTTTTTTACTTCTCCAGGTGACTAGATTTCCTCCGACCATGGTGAAGTATCCTGAGGTTGACCTTCTGTTCCTTTATCCCCTGCCCAATCGGCGTCTGTATATGATTGGATTTCTGAGTGCCCATTTGATTTGAAAATTTTACCATGACCTGTTGTACCCTTGAGATACCTGCTAATTCTTAAAACAGCTTCCATGTGACTTGCTTGGGGGTGGTGCATAAACTGACTTACCACTCCTACTGCATAAGCTATATTTGGATGAGTGTAGGAGAGGTATATCAGTTTTCCCACCATTCATTGATATCTCTCCTTATCTGCTAGTTCTGCTCCATCTTCCATGTGTAGGCCGTGGTTAACCACCATGGGGTGGCCGCTGGTTTGCACTCAATCATTCCGGTTTCGGCTAGGAGATTGAAGGGGTATGGTCCCAGATCTCGCGCCAGCATGGCAGCGAGTGACCATTACCCTTATCAAAAACCCCCACCAACAAGAACTTATCTGTGTCCGTGCGGGCACGCGCGAACACAACGGTCGAATCTAATCGGTCAAGTGATAAGAAGACTTACCTTGTGTATGAAAATGGGTGTACACATAGCGATGCGGCCTGGCACCGCATCCTATGAACATTTTCGTCACGACAAGGGATCTGGATAACAGCAACAGTCACCACAAGTGGCGATGCGGCCTAGCACCGCATCCCGCATGACTCCGCCAGAGTGGGAACGCGGAAACAACAGTAGTTACCGCAGGCAGCGATGCTGCGCGGTACCGCATCCTGCCCACGAGGCAATTGGGACTGACACCACAGATCAAGTGGCACCAATGACAGTCGCCTGTCAGCCCATACGTAAGCAACAGACTGACACCGCAGTAGGACGTGGCTTCACCGCCACAACCGACAAGCCTGACACACCTACAGAAGGGCGGCGCGTCGTCAGTCTGACCATCCAATTACCCTCCTTCACTCCTCGGCTATAAATACCCATCCCAAACCAGGTTTGAGGTATTGCTTCTCAACTCTCTCACAACTACTACTATCACACACTTTGCTTCACAAGCAAATTACTGATTCTCACGCCGGAGAGTGGTAACAAGGAGGACCCCTCACCCTTCCTCCTTGTTACGAGTCACGGTGTGTTTTTCCTTGTGAAGGAGACAGCCCAGCTGACGGTCCAGCCACCGATCCTCGGAAAGAAGGGATTAACCCTACTTGACGAGACAAGTTAATTAACCTCTCTTGGTTAACCACTGTTTCATCATTGGCGCCCACCGCTACCCTTAGCACTTTTTTCCGCATCCTTTTTTTTCTTGAAGATCATGTCTGATCGTCAAAACAATCCTACCGGGGAAAACCTCAACCCCGCAAACTTCGTACCTACGGGGAACACCACCCCCGCACAACCAATCGGCCACATAGGCACATCCGCACAGGGGGGCTCTCCCCCAGTATTCATGCCAGATTTTTCAAAGTTCGGTTCTGTGAAACCCCCAGGAATGGATCTCCATTCCTGGTTTTACCAACAACAGGTTGCCCTCGCGGCAGCCTACAATAAGGCTTGCGCAGAGGCGCAAGTAGCCGGAGGACCCACCCCCGCACCATACACACCTGTAACCCGTATCTTGCAATACGGGAGTAGGGCACCCGTAATCCCAGCCTCCCGGGATAGGGTAGAAGAATGCGGATCCTCCTACTGTAGCGTCTGCACAATCGATGAGGACGACTCTACATATGGATCCCGCCGTAGGGGTCCCATACAAAGCCGCCTAGGTCCGCATGGCGAAGCTCGGCGGCAGTCAACACTCCACCGCGGCTATGGCATTCATAGCCGTCTGGGGCCACAGCCTCACAACGAGGGGCATGATCGCACCGACCCAGATGACCACACTTATTGTGGGGAATCCCACTCGGCCAACAGCCGACTGGGAGGATATAACTATATTCATCCCACTTAACCCCGCACTACCTACGTCCGCGCTACAAAGCGCTGGCCAACCCAACCCTACAGGCCAAAGTCCGCATCCGAAAACTCCAAATTCGTTCCGAAGATCGCCCACGCTAAAGTCACAACGACTAAACTCCCACTCACGATTGGGAAATACAGTGGTTCATCCAACCCGGATGACCACATGAACATTTTTACCGGCGCTGGGTGCAATGGTAAATGGGACGAGGCCACATGGTGCCATTTTTTCCCCCAGACCCTCACTGGATTAGTGAGGGCCTAGTTCGATTCTTTGCCAGTTGGAGAGCTGGCTTCATTTAAACAACTGCAAGCAAAATTTCTTGCATATTTCAGCCAGCAACGACGTCACAAACGTGATTCAATGGACGTCATTAACATCTGGCTCGGAGACAACGAAAGCCTAGAATCTTTCGTTATCCGCTACAATAAAGAATGCCTTGAGATCGGCAGGATAACATATCAAATGGCTCGAAACCATTTTATTTTAGCCGTCAAGGACAATGAAATGGTGATGACCATTTCAGGCAAGGAGGGCTTGCCAGAAAAGTGGGACGGCGTCATGGCCGCAGTCAAGACGTACGCCCAAACTCAACGGTCTCTCAAACCACACACTGCCAAGGCACAGCCCCACGCGGAAGGTCAATCCTCCCGCCAAGACGCCAAGCGCAACAACAAGCGCAACCGGGACACATGGAATCATGGCAACGATTCCAAACCTTATGTCCCGCGCGTCTACCAGCCCGACACAAGGGCAACGATCAATGCCCAACGCGAACAACGGGCATCAAAGAAGGAATCTCAGGACCGCAATCGGACCGAGATCAACAAGTCGCTAAGAGAAGTCCTCCAAACGGACGCACAGTTCTTGCGACCGGCCCAACCGGTGAAGTCTAAAAAGAACCAAGATCTCACTCTTTACTGTGAGTATCATAAGGACTCAGGCCACTCAACCAACAATTGCATCAGTCTCCGATTAGAGATTGAACGAGCTCTGAAAGAGGGGAAGCTGCAACATCTATTGACAGCCGCGCAGAAACAAACCAAGCACATCACCCCCAGCGACGAGGGCACCTCCATGGGCAAAAAGACCATGTATGTGGCCTCAACCCACATGATCAATGGAGGCTGTGGAAGGCCGCGCAAGGCGGCAAGAAGAGGGGATAACGACTGGAAAGATGAACAGGTCATTTTCCTCAAAGTTCGTGGCGGACCGCGCGACAGACGCGCCGTCTTAATCACCGGCTATCTAGCTCATTACTGCACAGAGCGGTTATTCATCGACCCAGGCAGTACTTCTGACATCATATATGAGCAGTGCTTCAACCAGTTCGATCAGGAAGATAAAGATCGATTGCAACCGGTAGATTACCCTTTGGCCGGATTCGCAGGGGAAATGGTATTCCCCTAGGCCAAATTACATTCCCAGTGTGCCTTACCAACGGTAGGCACACGGGGATCTAGGAGGTAAACTTCATGGTTTTACCCCACACCTCCCTATACGACTTTAACATGATTACGTCTGTCCCCCACTCTGCCATCGGTTTCCCAACCGAGACGGGGGTCGCCATAATTTATGCCCGCAGAGAAGTCATGTCTACGGACGAACTACGTCCGACCAAGACTGCAAGGCTCACACCCAACACCCAACCAAAGAAATGGGTTCTTAACGCAAGACACCCAGAACAGCCGGTGACATTGGGTCACGCCTTGTCTAACAGCACAAAGGCGCGCCTGAAGCAACTCCTCTTCAGGAACCAAGATATCTTCGCATGGACACCCGCAGACATGACAGGTGTGCCACGCGAAGTAGCGCAACATTTCTTGAATACCCTACCAGGTATCAAGCCGGTGATCCAAGGCCAACGCTACCTTGGATCTGCAAAGAACGAGGCGATGCATGAGCAGGTCAAAGAACTGATCTCCACAGGCATCCTGCGGGAAGTTAAATACCAGACTTGGTTATCTAACCCAGTCATGGTAGAAAAAGCAACCGGGGGCTGGCGCATGTGTGTCGACTACAAAGACCTCAACAAAGCCTGCCCCAAAGATTGCTACGCACTTCCAGAGATCGACGAAAAGGTCGATAACCTCGCCCCATTCCGATGGAAGTGTTTCCTCAATTGTTATAAAGGCTATCACCAAGTACAGATGGCAATCGAGGACGAAGACAAAACGGCATTCCGCACCCCTACGGGGAATTACTGTTATAAAAAAATGTCGTTTGGGTTGCGCAATGCGGGCGCAACCTATCAAAAACTGATGAACGACACTTTTGGCAAACAAATCAGCAAAAGTGTCGAAATCTACATGGACGACCTAGTCGTCATACCATGCTCACGGACATCGAAAGAACATTCCAAACTCTGCAAAGCCTCAACATGAAGCTCAATCCAGGGAAATGCTCGTTTGGAATGGAAAAAGGCAAGTTCCTTGGATTCATCGTCACAAAAGATGGATTCAAGGTGAACTCGGAAAAAGTTCAGGCGATCGTGTAGGATCATTGTTGGACCCGAAATGAGTCGATTAGAGGCGTTCTACTCAGAATGAAAGGCGGAAACAGACATAATGAGTTGAATTCAGCAAGATATCACTTTAAACTGTCTTGTATATTGATTCTGATACGTTTACAAATCTGAAGACACTTCGACAGAGCTTCGCCGTCGGAAAACAAGAATCATACATCTTATATCGCTTGAAGGCTATATATAGAGTTGAGATTTCGCTTGAAAGAGACACTTGTCATTTCAAGCGAAATATCTTATGTTGATTTCGCTTGAAATGGTGTTTGTCACTTTCAAGGGAAATAACATGTTCAAGCGAAATCAGCCTAAGACAACACTCAAAACCCTAAATTTCTCATACTACAAGCCCTGATCTAACAATTCTAGTAAAAGACTCGATACAAGACGAAGTCGACAGACGTATGCACCAACAGACTCCCCCTCGGATGTTGACGAGTCTTAAGTGTCGAGTCTTCAACGTCTTCAGTCTTTATCAGTCTGAACCCTCTCTTTCTTTATCAGCACCAATTGACTCTCCTCGAACAATCTTATCTACTTGGATGTCTTCAGACTCCCCCTTTCGATTTGCTAGGATCGCAGTCTGGCTTGTTGAAATCACAGAGTCTTCAGGTATCGGAACCTGGCTCTCTATCACTCAGATATCTTGGCTCTGTGCTCTTTCTTCAGGTCTCTTGATTCCTTAAGTTCATTAGCATCAGTAGTTTCAAAATCGTTACTTGGCTCACATCTTGCTCAGGATTGAAACCTGGCTAACCAGCACATTCTTAACCCAGAAATAAATTTCACAAATTTAACAATTTACAAATTTATCTATCCAGACTTTCTCTCAAATTTAACCAAAATGATATATCAAAATTAGAATCTGATAAACCACTTGTATGAAAAACATTTTTTTTAAGAATCTTTTCTTGTTTCAAAAACAAACTTCCCTTCACAAGTTGTCATCATGTTTAGCACTTGGAATTTTGAAAATCAGCTCTCCAACATCAGTTGTCGAAAATCTTTTTGTATTTTTTTAAAATTTATGCTAAAACACACTGAAAATCTTTTTGGATTTTTGAAAAGAAATAAAATGCAGTAAAAAATATTTACAGACAATATTTTTGCGGGTTTGTGTAAGAGGATCATATCAGTTTTTGACAAGTTACAAGTACCGTTGAGCTTATTACACAATAAGGATTAAACAATTCACTTAGATTGCCAATATACTGATCCACTTAAATTCTCACACAAATTTCAACTGATTCAGGATATGAATTAGGTGTATTAAGGACTTAAACTCATTCATGTGTCCCACCTCTTGAATATACTCCCGTATCCAGATCCCAATATTCAGTCTTACAGGTGAGTATACGACAGATGATATCTGTAAGGGGTTAAATGCGAAGAACCGTGAGAGCTCAGGTCAGAACTTCCGTTCAGCAGAGAGATGACGGCTTCGACTTTTGGTGGGTCCCTTTTAGAGGATTTTTTTTTACAACAGCACATGATTTGCATTTTTCAATTTTAGTGTTTCATCATTTTTTTGCTGAGGGCGACGCTATATTTCAAGCAAGCGGTAAAGTATTCTCCGGGGACTAGGCCATTGCTTCCGCAAAATCAGAAGTCCCGGGATAATACCCCAGATATCACTGAGTATAAAGACCTAGTATCTCAGAAAGAGGGACCTTTCAAACAAGATTTCAGGGGTTACCTATATATCCAAGTAGTGTTCCCCACAAAATAAACAAGTTTGAATTTAAGTTTATATCCCGAAAAGCTTACTAAATGTGTAAAAACCTATCGGCATATCATCAGTGAGACCGTTTAATGCTATATAAACATTACAATTCTTTAGCATACTGTGACTGTCTACTGATGTACTATCATTTCCTCTTTTCTGACAACAAAACTCATTTTGAATTTTTATCATGTTTTTGTCTTTTTCAAATTTTCTAATGTTTTTGGATTTTCTGAAAATTTTTACTCCCCCAAAAATTCAAACACATTTAAGGAAATTTGAAAACAAACTGTACAAGTAACGTGACAACTGATATCGAATCACTTCAATTTGCCATCCACTTGGCATAAACAATCAGAACTCCCCCTTTCAACAAACTATTTTTTCTCATTATGATTTCAAAACACTTAAGTTTGTTTTAACCAAAATGATTTTTTTCGGAAAATAAGTTTTGTTGATTTTACCACTTGTAAAGTTAGGGTGAGAGATCATCAATTTGTTTCGTTCCTCTTTTCAATGTAATGAACAACCAATTGTAAGAAAGATAAATCAAGTACAATTTAATGTCCCTGATTAATCTTGAAAATTAAGTACCACTTGTAAGAAAAATGCCGATACCTACTCCTCACTTACCAACCTGGGAGTTCCGGCAATTCCACAACCTGTAAAAATTTCACAATTTTCTAAGAAACTTTCACAAAATCAATTTTTAATAAGAATGATGCCGATTCCTGCTCCACGATTACAAACTTGGGAGCTCTGGCAAGTCCGGATGTTTACTTGTGAAATACAGACATCCAAGCTTCACCAAACTTGGATGTTTCCTCCTCAACTTCACATGGGTAAAATGTTGCTTTCTTTGTTTCATAGAAATCCTTTAACCCTTTCACCTTACCCTCAACCATTTTTCCAAAAATGATCTTAACATTTCCATTAAATGCTTTTTCAACATCAAATTCTTTCTTCTCAGAAAAGAATTGATTTGAGATTTCAACTTTACCAACTTTAGATTTCAAATTCTCAGCCCGCAATGGTGGAAAATGAACATCATCCAAAGGCGGAACTGATTTTTCACCATTTTTAACAACCTGTGGCTCCTCTGATTTTATGGAATCAGATTCATCGCCATTTTTCTCATCAAACTTCTTAACAACCCACATATGGTTGTCTTTGGCTCTCTTTTTGTAAAAATTTTTCTTTGAACACTCTCCAACTTCATAGGTTGAATTTTCAAAAATTTTGAATTTTTCAGTTGGTGGTTCATTTTTCTCAACAACTTTTTCTTTGAGTTTTTGAGAGACTTCCTGTTTTGTTTTTGTAGCTTGAGGACAGTTCCATGCAATGTGGCCAGCTTCATTGCATCTAAAACAGGTTCTAGTCTCTTTTCTATGAAAAACTCCAGTACCCATTCTCTTCTTCTCAGCAAGAAACTCCTGGTTTGACTGTCTCCAGAAAGGTTTCTTCTGTTCTTCTTCAGCGCTTCCTCCTGAAACAAAATTCATTTTTGATTTAAAATCTCGAACATATTTTTCATTTTTATAATTTTCTGGTGGAATAAATCCTAATCCCTTCTTTTTGTAATTACCCTTATGATTTGGTTTCTTTTGAAAACCAGAACCAGAACTGTAACCCTTTTTCTTGTTTAACCTTTGTTTAACTCTTGAGGTGTAAGGTCTTGAATTTTTAGCAAAATTTACATCTTTTATTTCAGAAATATTAATTTCTGTTAGTTTGAAAACCTTTTTGATCATTTCTGGTTTAACACCTCTTATTGGAAATTCTTCATCAGAATATAATTTGTCTGAATCTTTCAAAGTATATGCCATTTTGACTGATTCATCATTCAAATTAGATTTTGATAACATGAATTCTTTATTGTAAACCCGTTTAACCGACGACTTTTGACTGTTGACCGACGAACTCAGACTTTTGACGGACGGACTTGAACACCCAGACTCGGACTTTGATTTAAACTTTAACTCCGTCTCCTCATCTGTATCCAACACCTAATCAACCACCTTTTTTATTAACTCGGACTCATGATCAGTGTCGGACGATGTTAAAACGACGTCAATGTTTTCTGGTAATTCATCGGTTATATCGGACTTTAACTTTATATTGATTGCTTTTTCGACTTGCTCCTCATTCGGTTTTCTAGGAGAATATCCTTCCCAAATTGGAGGCGGACACTTGTTATAATTAACACTCTGTTTCTTACCAGTATCCTTCTTCTTTGGCTTCTCATCTTTAAATGCTTCAAAACCTGCAACAGTTGGATAAATTCGATCAATGAGATAATCAGAACTAGAATAACTCTGTAATAAACGTCTAATTCTCTCATTCTCTATCTTTTCATTTTCCAACTCCCACTGCAGCTATGCACATTCTTCAATGTAGTGATTAATCGCCTTCTGTTTTGTCATTATTACAGCATTCATCATGGTCAATGCATCTTCTCTCTCAGAATTTGTCTTTTGAAGACCAGTTACTGTTCTATTCAAAACGTCATACGACTCTTTCACATAATTGAGACTGAACAATAATTGTTCTTTCATCTTTTCTTGCTCACTCATTTTCTCATCTTTTTCTGCTCATTGCTTGCAGGATTCTGAACACTTTAAGCAAGGCTTGATGACTTCTACAATCTTTTCAACTTCGATGACCTTCTCAACAATAATCACTGGTTCAGCTTCAATCACCTTCTCAGCTTTAACTTCTTCATTTTGAACAGTCTCTTCATCTTTATCAACAATTTCACACTTCATTGTCTTTTGTTCTTTTGCTGCTCGTTTTTCCTTCAGCTTCTCCAAGCGATCTGCAAAATAAAATTGAAAGCTTTCAGGAGATAGATGAGTTTTTGAAACATTAATATGTCTTTCTTCCTCCTCATCACCACTGTCATCAGTTGGTGATTGATCAAAACCTATTGTCTTCTCAGAACTATCATCTGAAGAACCAGAATCAGATGGTGTTTGATCAAAAACAGTTTCTTCTTCTGAACTTTCATCAGATGAAACAGATTCTTCTTCTTTATTCTTTACATTAACACCAACCACTTTCATCCACTCTGTAAACAAATCTGGTTCTTTTACAATTTTAGCAATGAAAGCTTTAAATTCTCCATTCTCATCCACAAACTGATCCCAGCTAAATCCTTCTGGTAACCTTTCATCATCTTGATTTAGGCAAGCTTTGCTGTCGGATGGAATGTATTTATCCCAGCTGAATCCTTCTTGATTCACCAAACATGCTCTTTTTGAAGAATCTTCTATTACTTTTCTACCATGAGCCACTTGTGGTTCTTGTTGTTGTTGACCGACTTGCTGATATATGGCTTTCCAGTAGTAATCATCTTTTCCAAAAGGATTCTTTGCTCCATTTGCTTCCTGATTTTTGCATTCTCTTCTAAAGTGACCTTTCTCCCTGCATCGAAAACAAGTAACTTTAGATTTATCAAAACCCAAAGTAGAAACATGTGCATCCAGAAAATCATTTCTTCCTGTGATCATTTTAAACTTTTCTGCTCTTCTCAAAACACTAGCTAAACACCATTTAATGTCCATGAGCTCCATCTCTTCAACGTCTATCTGATCGTAATCCTCTTTCGTCAGCATAGGATTTCCGATCCTCCCTGCAACCAAACCTTCATATGATTGTAACACAGTTGCAAGTAACGCCATGTGATCTTTTGCTATTTCTTCAGAAAAGCTTTGACCATCTGGAAGATTCAATGCAATGTTGCACTGTATCACACAACCATTTCCACTTTTTGAACTTTGAGAATGAAAACTTGAAGTTGAACTCTTTGGATTTACATTCGGATATGAAGAAAATCCACTGCCACTGTTTGGATTTTGATCAACATTTCCAGAAGAATTTCTAGCACTAAAAGCAGTTTGAATCTTCGGACTCATTTCAACTTCTTGAACATTGCCTTTGTAATACATTCTCACATCTTGTTGATTACTCGGATTGTTCATCCTTGCAATCTTTTGCTGTTCAAGATCTTGACCTTCAATTTTTTCGATGAACTGTGAAATCGTCAAACCATCATATTCTCCAGTGTTCTTTAAGATCATAAAAAATGTACCCCATTCCTTTTGAGGTAAAGCATCAGCTAATTTGTCGACCCATTCCTCTCGTTCTTTGGTTATGCTTAACAACGACATAGAACGCACTAAATGGCAATATCTTTCAATCAGTTTCTTTGTATCTTCCCCTGGCAAATTTGTGAATAGATCAAATTCTTTCTTAAGAAGTGCTTTTTTACTCTTGATCATCTTCTCACTTCCCTCAAATTTGATTTTAAGAGCATCCCAAATTGATTTTGAAGTTTTGTCATGCTGAAGCAATACAAAGATGTCTTCTTTAATAGCTTGCTGAAGTAGACTTATCATCATCTTTTCAGCTCTGTACATGTCACGTTCTTTATCAGTGAATTCAGAGATTTATTTTTCAACTTGCAGATCAGTACGTGGTAGTACATATTTCTTCAAAATACACTCCCAAAATCTCAAATGATTAGCTTGAACCCAGTTTTCAAACCGATCTTTCCAACCGTAATACTCCTCAATGCTCATTAGCTTCGGGGGTTTTTGTGTAGTTCCAGTCTCATTTTCCAAATTCATGTTTTGAGCAATGGTAGCTGGAGTAGTCGGTGATGTTGCAAATGCGTTGTAAAATTCTTCACTCATGATTCGGAAACACGTTTATCAAAACAGTCACTTTCAAGTGAGATTAAGTCTTCAAGCGAGATAACTTCCAAGCGAAATAACTCCTTCAAGCGAAATTACCTGCATACAAACATCAAGCGAAATTAAGGTTTCAAGCGAAAAAAGAACTTTCAAGCGAAATCAAAATGATTTTCAAGCGGAATATCAAGTAGAAGCGAAATCACCAAACAGATATGGATTTTCAAGCGGAATCACTTATTTCGATTGAAAATACATCAACTTTTCAAGCGGAATCAAAAGTTACGTTCGAGCGGAATATAGTTTTTAGTCCAATTTTATCAGATTTAGTCCGAATTAAGGTCTAATTTTCTCAAGGATTTGTTAAAATATGATTCCGATTATACTGTGAAAAATTCAAATCATTTTGACCGTGAAAAGTTGTCCAATTGAGAATAGAAGGTGTTGAAGTAAGAAAAAGAGATGAAATCAAGCTGAAATCTATAGAACTCCTCCTCCTGTTCTCTGATACCAATTGTAGGATCGTTGTTGGACCCAGAATGAGTCGATCAGAGGCGTTCTACTCAGAATGAAAGGCGGAAACAGACATAATGAGTTGAATTCAGCAAGATATCACTTTAAACTGTCTTGTATATTGATTCTGATACGTTTACAAATCTGAAGACACTTCGACAGAGCTTCGCCGTCGGAAAACAAGAATCATACATCTTATATCGCTTGAAAACAAGAATCATACATCTGAAGACAATGCGAAGATGAACAAACCCCTACATCCCCACCATCCTCAGACATCTGGGCACTATATACTGATGGTGCGTCCAACGAAGACGGTGCGGGCGCAGGTCTACGACTCGTAAGCCCTGATGGTCAAGAGCTCACCTACGACATCCGCCTCGATTTCAAGAGTACAAATAACGAGGCAGAATATGAAGCTTTGCTAGCTGGGCTACGCTTGGCAGTCAAACTCGGCATCCAACACTTGGAAGCACACGTCGACTCACTACTAGTTGCGGGGCAAATCCGTGGCGACTATGCCGCGAAAGGAGATATCATGATCCTTTATCTTGAACAAGCCATGCAACTAAAATCCAAGTTCACATCCTTCAATATCCGACATATCAACAGGAGTGAAAACAAACCCGCGGATGCACTTTCAAAACTTGCATCCACCAGCTTCCAACATCTGGCAAAGGAGATACGTATCGAGATCCTGCAAAATCCCTCAGTACCCCTGCGCCAACTCAACGTCATCCAATACGGGACAACGTCTTGGATGACACCAATCATCGCATATTTACAATCAGGTGTTACCCCCGAGAGCAAAGCAGCAGAGGCATGCAAACTACAATACAAGGCGTGCCACTATCAGTTGGGGGAGGGTATTTTATACCGCAAATCATACCTGGGGCCACTTCTACGATGCGTCACTCAGGATGCCACATATCTTATCAGAGAGATACACGACGGAATATGTGGCATATACGCAGGCCCGCGCATGGTAGTGGCCAAGATCATGAATTCCAGGTATTACTGGCCCGACATGTACCTAGACGCGGTCAAAGTCTTGCACAAATGTTTTAATTGTCAGAGACACGCACCAAAAACTTTGCGCCCAAAGAACAACCTCGTCCCCGTCACCACCGCATGGCCTTTTAAAAAATGGGCCATCGACGTGGTAGGACCATTTCCAGATGCACCTAGACATGCAAATGGCAAACAATGACTTAGTATTATTTACATGCGCCTGAAACATTAGCCTTAAATAAACACTATTTCAACCGCGCTCATACAAAGACAGTAAATATTCTTTACTTATAAACTTTGTGCCGCACATACTTGCATATCACCTAGATATGCAAATGGAAAATTCAGACTTAATGTTATTTACAAGAACATTAACTCACACACGTTCAAAAATGCAAGTAATAAAAAGACTTGTACAAATTGATAAAAGGGGGATAAACTTTATATATTCCAAAATATTTCTACACCGTTGCGGTGCGGAAGAAGTTTACATCAGTTCTCCTCTAAAAACATTTACATCAAAAAGAGAAGTCAAAAAGGGCACGCAGGCCAACCTAGTCTTCTTTTGTACCACTGGTACCTGCATCACCATTTGCGCCACCAGCGGTCTCCTCCTCCTCTTCAGGATCAGCATACAACAACCGCAAGCGGTCCACATAATCTTCCGCCTCCAAGCATTTATCAATATCATCAATGGCGGAAATGGACAAGCTATTGTATGCGTTAATAGCCGCAACATACCAAGCCTCAGTATCTACACCATGGAACCCAGATCTTTCATCAGTAAACTTGCTCTGGTAGAAAGGGTTCACATGATTAAGGCATTCGTTGTACCCAGCCTTGAACCCCGCATCCCGCGCACGCTCCTTAAGCTCATTAACAGCAGCTGTGTTCTCAGGCGCGTCAAGAATGGTTCCAACAATATGAAAATCACAAGTAACGAGGGTAAACGAAAGCAAACATAACAATAACAAAGGCACCGGATACTTACATGCCCGATATCGTGGTCACGCATCCAGTCACGGTCTGCCTTAAGCTGATCCAAAGAAGAAATCAAGCTATCTCTGGCCTCAGCAGCCTTCCTCGCTCGCGCTTCAGCTTCAGCCGCGCGGGCAGTGACCTCCTCAAGAATAGTCACTCAGTTCTGCACTTCAGCCTTTCAACAGCAAAGAAAGTATAAGTATAGGAAGGCAATCAGTTATACTTTTAAAAGAAAAGGAAGCAGACTCAAGTAGAATCGCGGTTCATACATTAAGATCCTCAACAACTTTGTTCAAGTTGTTATGATCAGCATCCGCCTCTTTCGCATCCTTAGCAGCCGCTTCGGCTGCGGCCTTTTCCTTTACCAAGGCAGCATTCGCCGCCTTCAGATTGGTCACCTCCTGACTAACACGGAAAAGTTTTTCATTTTCTCGAGCGCAAGCTTCCCTCCAACCCTTGCGCTCATCAGAAAGCAACTTAGCAAGAATACGAACCTGTTTAAGGCCAGCAGTCGCGGCCCAAGCTTCAGTCTGCTTGTACTTCTCAAAAGCAACTTTCTCTCTTTCGAGCTGCTCCGCACCCTCCCGAGCAAACTTTGCCATCGCCTCTGCCTCAGCCCACTGGCGAACGATTTCCTCCTCCTTGCAGCCCAGAACCTTGTAGTCTTCCATAATAGCATTCGCCATTATGGAACTCCCAACAAGCATGGAGGAGAGTTGATTTATCCGGTTCTCACGGGGCAAACCACGGGTCCGAAGAACCTCAAAAGGAGTGCCCAAACCGCTCAAGATGTCCCGGCAAGCAGAGGGATCATTGGAAATATCATCCCCTTGCATAACAGTCCAAGGGGGACGATGATAGCTCAGACTCCGGTTTGCCGCGTAAGAACGGTAGTAAAACTCCAATTCAGTCTCACCAGGCTGAATGGGCGGTTGGTCCTCAAACCCCGTGCCCGAGGCAGTTGAACCAGATGTTTTTTCAGCAACGGGGGACTTCGGCTTTTCAGCATTAGCAAACTTCAGATTATGCCCCCCCTCAACATCAATATCTCGTGGGGGGATCAAATTGTCAGAAGAATCCACCGTATCAAAGATGGTCTGACCCGCGGCTTTCTTCCCAGTGTCCTCCGCTTGCACGGAGGGCGCGGTAACCACTTCGATAGAAGGGCTTCTCCTGAATTCCTTATTAACTCCCGAGTCCGCAGCCGCGTCTCGCGGAGGAGAAGAACGAGCCTCAAAAAAGGAGTAAGTCTCCTCAAGTGGCTCTACAACAAAGCAAAAACAAATATAAGCTACAAGCTAAAATGACAAACACTTGTAAACTTATGATCCACTTACAAGTCACAACCGCAGGCTTTGGCTGCGAGACAGCAGCTGTCCGAGTCATTCTCAACCTCGGATGTTTCTGCTCGCCAGCACCAGCAGCATCTCCTTTCCGCTTCTTCTCAAAAGCAGGCTTAGAACCCGCAACGGATCCACTCGCAGCGGCATCACCACCTGGAACACCCAAACCCTCAAGGGTGTCAGACTGCGGCACCAAAGGATGGATAACAACCGACTCGTGCGGTTTCTTCCCTCTGCGAAGCTTCTTGTCACCATGCTTCTCCATACGCTATTTGGGAACACCAGTGGCATCAGGGTCCCCTAAGGCCCCAAGACTCCCTGCGTTTCATCCATAAACAAGCAATCAGCAAGGTTCACAAAACGAGTAAAGAAAATATATTTCTTATACCTTTGCCCTATGGCAACTCCACCACCAGTGCGGCCTCCGCGAGCACCCGGAAATTATTACGGATGGTGATGTTGAACCCATCCTCATCATCCGAACAAGCGAGCACCTCAACTTTACCCTTGAAGCCCGGGTCGAACATCCTCCAAAGGGGAGCATCCTCTGGTAGTACATTCACAAAACATTAATAACAAAGTTAAGGAAGCAAGAAACCGCACAGGAAGTAAGATACTTACCACCATTCTTTTCCCGCAGAACCGGTCTCGCCTTCCTATTCATCCTTCCCAGCATCATCCGCAGCACCCACAACTGCGAGTTGCTCAGTTTCTTCCACCCAATGACCCGCAGGTCCGAAAACCAGTCCACCGTATCCGCTTTAGGAAGACTGATGTTCTCTGATATGATGGTGTCCATTACGTTTCTAAACTGCAACCTCGCAGTAATGGCAGTAGCTTTAACGTAAAAAAACTTGGTCTTCCACTTCGTAAGACCTTTGGGAGGGGTCATCAACTTGGGACTACCGTCCCGTTGACGGAAGGAGAAGAACCCCATCGACACCGTCATCTGATAGAACCGTCGGAAATCCCCGACAGTGGGCTCTATACCAAAAGCACGAAACGTATACTCAAGATTACGAACCCGGATCATCCAAAACGGACTCAATTGGGAAATATGGAGAAAACTTCAACGACAAACACCGTCAGTGGCAACCGGAGATTGCAAACCACGAAGAAATCAACCCATAAGGTGACGTATCCCGCCGGGGCATCGGCGGCGGTGTCACCCTCTTGTGGATAAATGGCCCCATACTCCGGTGGCATTTAAATATCCTTCATAAGGAACTCAAACGACGCCTTCGGCCACCTCAACACTGGTAGATGCTCCCCTGGAGCATCACCTTCCTCCTCCTTCGCCGCTGCCGGCGACGAAGGGTCAGGGTTTTCACCCTCAGCAGAATGGGGATTCGATGGTTCAGCCATCATGAAAAAAAAAGCAAGTGTAGAAACGAGTTCAAAAACTCAGAAACCTCACCGGAAAATCAAATATTTGATCGGAGAAGACGAAGATTCTTACTTTCTCTCACCGGAAAATTTTTGAAAATTCGTAGAAGTGAGGGGAAACCCCACAACGGTTTCCCCTTTTATACTCATCGCAATTAATGCGGAACAGTAACCGAAATGTCGTGCGTAAAAGGAACGAACCATGCGACGACACGTGTACAGCGACAGTTCCGCTGACGGTTACCACGTGCGAGTAGCCGCCCACGTGCCTGACAAAAGAGACTTTTACACTCCTGCTACAGTGCAGTGATTACCTCGGGCAGTGCAAACGTCCTTTCATTTCAGCACATGTCAGGCAAATCTCACCAACTTCCACCAACTCGCACGTGCGGTCTACAACGTTTACAAAAGCTACGAATGAGGATAACTCTCATATACGCGGCATGCGGTTTTTTATGGTTTCTCAAACCATAACCTAGACCGCATGTCGTTTTTTACATCCCCTCAAAAAATAGGAAAAATATATTTACAATAAGTAAAGGGGAATAACCTATATCCGCATATACCCACGAGCACACGTGGAATATGCGGAGCTGACACACACGAGCCCGTACAGGTGTGTCAGATACTCAGAACCAGCATTGTTCTTTAGACTGCAAAAACCGCTTCTCAAGTACAGCAAAACCGCATTACCTTGAAGTTCTTCAAGCTTCAAATCCCTCGTGTCTGGTTCACAACCACGGAGGGGACGCAAACAGCTACTCCATAGGGAAAAGGATAAGTATGATGAGCAACCGCACATCAGCAACCCTGACTCCTGATCCTTCAAGAGCCACATCAAAGAGAATCCCTCTTTTAAAGCGAGTCTTCTGCTGCAAACCGCAGACACTCATGAGTAGCTGCGGTGAAACGCAACTTCGCGAATGGTAGCTACGGAAGAACCACGACTAAGCCATCACACGATTGAGCAAAGCTACTTCCAGAAAAACTGCTTTCCAACTAAGCGTGAAGGAAAGTGGCTACAGAACG
Source organism: Helianthus tuberosus (assembly GCA_030545235.1). Lineage (NCBI taxonomy): Eukaryota > Viridiplantae > Streptophyta > Magnoliopsida > Asterales > Asteraceae > Helianthus > Helianthus tuberosus. The sequence continues at coordinate 192,707,760 of CM060365.1, forward strand.
AATGCGGACGAGTTTCACCCAGATTCCCAAGTATCTAAGGTGATCTTCTTGAGCAACAAGCCAAGGAACAGTGGTAACAAGTCTGCTTATGACTTTGTTTGCCCACCTATGAGCCACATAGAATAAACAATGGTGGGCACAACCCTGCCTATAACCATGTTTATTTGCCCATAGTTCAGATTCACATTGTTCGACCAAACACGACCAACAATGACGCAAGTTCCCCACATTGTTCGACAACGAGGTAACCGCAAAGGACGTGCGGTTACTTTAGAGCTAAACTGGAAGAACACGAACACCCCACAAGATAGGGATCATCGTTACATGTCCAGTTGATAAACATAAAGCAAGAGCAAGGCATTTACAGCATTGCATCCGCTTCCGCAGAGGTTACAACTAGAGTTGCGGCCACTAACATCTTCAGTCACCATCTCAAAGGTTGGTTCGACACACCAACAGGTGGCTGACCTCAGAAAAAGGTAGACCATGCTACCGGATCAAAATCCTCGGCTGAGAATTCCGCATCAGACGAAACTTGCTCACCGGTACGGAAGAGACGTCACATGACTCTACCAGATCCCCAGCTTGATTTACTTGAAGCAGGAGCCATCTGCATGGCCTAGAATCTTCTCCGAACTCCAAACTACCTTCTAGACACCATAGTCCAGTATTCCTCCCACATGCAACTTGCATGAGGAAACAACACTAGACTGGGGGGACTTGAAGGGGTATGGTCCCAGATCTCGCGCCAGCATGGCCGCGAGTGACCATTACCCTTATCAAAAACCCCCCACCAATAAGGACTTATCTGTGTCTGTGCGGGAACGCGCGAACACAGCGGTCGAATCCAATCGGTCAAGTGATGAGAAGACTTACCTTGTGTATGAAAATGGATGTACATATAGCGATGCGGCCTGGCACCGCATCCTATGAACATTTTCATCACGATAAGGGATCTGGATAACAACAACAGTCACCACAAGTGGCGATGCGGCCTGGCACCGCATCCCGCATGACTCCGCCAGAGTGGGAACGCGGAAACAACAGCAGTTACCGCAGGCAGCGATGCGGCGCGGCAATGCATCCTGCCCACGAGGCAAGTGGGACTGACACCACAGATCAAGTGGCACCAATGACAGTCGCCTGTCAGCCCATACGTAAGCAACAGACTGACACCGCAGTAGGACGTGGCTTCACCTCCACAACCGACAATCCTGACACACCTACAGAAGGGTGGCGCGTCGTCAGTCTGACCATCCAATTACCCTCCTTCACTCCTCGGCTATAAATACCCATCCCAAACCAGGTTTGAGGTATTGCTTCTCAACTCTCTCACAACTACTACTATCACACACTTTGCTTCAAAAGCAAATTACTGATTCTCACGCCGGAGCATGGTAACAAGGAGCACCCCCACCCTTCCTCCTTGTTACTAGTCACGGTGTGTTTTTCCTTGTGCTGGAGACAACCCAGCTGACGGTCCAGCCACCGATCCTCGGAAAGAAGGGATTAACCCTACTTGCCGAGACCAGTGAATTAACCTCTCTTGGTTAACCACTGTTTCATTAGAGATCAAGAATATATTTCTTCTGACAGATAAAAATCCCTTGTTTAGATCTAAGAACTTCAATTACAAGGAAATATTTTAATCTTCCCAGGTCTTTCATCTCGAACTCCGAAAAAAGTTTATCTCTTAACATTGACATTTCCTCTTCATTGTTCCCTGTAAGTATCATGTCATCAACGTAGATAATTAAGCAGGTTACAAGATTTCCCCTACGTTTCAAAAATAGAGTATGGTTGGAATTGCTTTGTTTGAAGCCATATTTCTTAATAGCAAGGTTAAACCTCCCAAACCAAGCTTTAGGAGACTGCTTAAGCCCTTATAGAGATTTCTTTAACTTTCTCCAGCCTTGAAATTCTCATTGAATCTTGGTGGGGCATCCATATAGACCTCCTCGTTCAGTTCTCCATGAAGGAAGGCATTTTTCAAATCAAATTGATGAAGGGGCCAACCTTTATTGGCGGCTATTGAAAATGAACTCTGATTGTGTTGATTCACAATTTGGTTAAAAGACGACATCTAGTGATGTAGCTGAACAGACTCCTTGATAGTCTATTTAGATCATTTAATGATTTAATTAAAAGGACTCTATGGCGGTCTAGTCACACTCATCACAGGATTGTTCATTTGGTTTTACCCTACACATTATAAAATAGACTGTGTGAACTGTGCAAGGAATTGTCTAATTATGGACGCGTACATAATTATGAAATTTAGTGCACAGAAACCCAGTAAGATTTATTATGTGTAAGAACCGATAGCGACAACAATAACAAAATGAGAACGATGTAATGGAGGTACGGTGGACGCACCAATGACGCTTCATATACTAGTATATAAGTATCCCTCCTACATTGCAATCATGATGTTATTAAAGGTTACTAGAAGTTCAGAACCCTAACCAATGTTGTTCGATCTTTTCAACTTCATGTTTTCAAGCTCTCACAAGTTTCCTCTAAATAAATTTCGGGACGAAATTTCCTAAAGTAGGGGAGACTGTGACACCTGTGCCTTCACGGCCATCAAAAAAATACCGAACCAATGAAATATTGTATTTCATACTTGGGATTTGTATAAATATGTGTATCATTTGCACATATCAATTCTTGTTCGATTCCAAACTCTAAATCGCTTTCTGGAAGGTTATACGCGCACCGATGCGTAAATATAACCAGTTTAATGCAACGAAAACTCCGGAATAGTGAAATAGGCTTAACATACCTTAAATAACCTTTACATAACTTAGAAATAAGTTTCGAAGGCTTTGGTATGGCAAAATCAAGTTAAATCGCTTACAGGGACTAAAGTTGACAAACTGCGAAAGTATGCCAATTTGAACTGTAACAAACATTCCGGAACATGGCCATAAGTTAAACATACCATAAATATCCTTTACATAGCTTAGAAATAGGCTTTGAGGGGTTCGGTGTGCTAAAATAAACTTTTGGGTCATTCAGGGACTAAAAGCGTCAAAAAGGGCACAAGTTTGCATTTTCGAGCATAAGTTACGTTCTGAATACATCCGGACATCCAAAAATTTATGTAAGCACTAAAACATTTTATTTTAGTGTTTGGCATAAGAAAAATCCATTCGTCGCGCAATTTGGATCGTTTTTCGCGCTTATGCGCATTCCGTCGTAATTAAGCGAACATCGCGATCGTACGGCCAAACGAACCGACATCCTTGATATTTTTGAGCATGTTTTGAGTTCCCTATACTTTAACTTCATTTTAGAGCCTTGAAATGAGGTTAACGGGGTTCAAACGCATCGAAAATAGCTTAAACGGGCTGCAGGGACCATTTCTGCCATTTTTGAAACTTTGCTGAAACTGGTAGGCAGTGGCGTAGCGCGAGCACCTCATGCCTAGGCAGTGGCGCTACGCTACTGCCTAACCTGGACAGAAACATTGAATTTGGTCCATTTTCACTTTCGCACATGGTTTTGGCAATACCGTGGGCTCAAATGGTTTTAGAAAACCACTATCTTGATGTGTATGGTTGAGATCAAAGCACGGTTAACGAGGAACGATCTTAACGGCTCTACAAATCCTATGAATACCCATACCTTCAATTGCAAAACCGACAAGAATTTTGATCTTAGAAGCTCTAAGTTGAAACCATTGTTTCATACCTGAGTTACTTGGATCGAGATTAGCATTCGGGGACCCTTTGTAAGTGTTCCTTCGTTCTTTTATTGCTTTTCGAGTCCGAAAGTCAAACTTTGTTTGACTTTCTGCAGTGACCAGTTTATGGTTAATGCGAAGTTCGTTTGAACTTCGCAACGTGAGCGTAATCACGATGGTTATAGTCCCTAGTGACTATGCCTACTGATTACCACGTTGTCTAGCCTCAGTGACGAGCCGTAGTTTCGGTCAAAATGCGCATTCGTGTGTATTTTGTAACCAAACTACTCTTAGGTATCAAAACCGTTTGTTTTGATACCAAACTTGTTTTCAAACTTAGTTAAGCATGGTTTAACATGCTTAGCTCGTCACTTTTAGTATTGTGCTTGTCTAGGGTCGTAAGGGTAAGCGATCTAATAAATCGCTTATACCTTCGAACCCGACCCATTTTGGTCGATCATTAGGATCCGACCAAATACTTTAGGACCATAGCATATAGGGAATAACCTTCCGAGGTTATACCTTATGGTCTCTTCATTTAAGTAGTTGTATGATAGGTAGTTTATATGTCTTAGGTAAATTACCAGAATACCCTTTTCATGTATAATTGGTAATTAAGCATATGTAACCTAAACTTTTGTCACATAACTGATTATGTAACATGTTTAGGCATATAACACTTGTCATAGGACTAGTTAGGCGGTCCGAACGCGTTTCACGCGAACGACGCGTTAAAGTAGCATAAGCTACCTTAATGGGTCGCGATGGGTCGAAAGCACTTAGGTTAGGTTTCATTTAGTATGTAGGTTTTGCTAAACCAAATGACACGAGTCTCTACACTCGTTTGGTTTACGAACCCTCATTATATCTAAATCCTCCGATATAGGTCCGGTTTATTAACATAGTTACCTATATTAGGTGCCGTTTGATATCCGTGATCTCTAGCATTGTTTGGTTGTCAATCAAGAACTACTGAGCAATCTCAAGTGAGTACACAGACCCCTCTTTTACTGTTTTCCAAACGTTTTGGGGTGGAACACATGTGCCTACTTGTTACTTTCATGCTTTCCTGTTTTCACATCATATACTTCCTATGTTCATTAGTACATTATAGTACATGATTTCATTACATTTTATGCTATGTATGTCCATTGTGTGCATACTTAGTACATGGTTCTACATTACATTTCTGCTATGTATGTTAACTGATAGCATGCTAGCACATTGATTTACATGACTTTTCCGCTTTGTATGTTAACTTAGCATACTTAGTACATTTCTTATTCATCATATGCTTACATTTTGGTATGACATTTGGTTTGTTTAAACTATACTATACATTCATTAACACCGATCATGCCGCTCGGTAGTAGGTAGTGGTACCATAGGACTTGACAAATCCCATTCCTGTAATCTCGGGTTTGTTTGGATGGAAGGAATGACCGAATCCGAATACATATTTTGATAACCTTTACTAAAAGGGTTATCCGACTGTCGCAAGGCTTGGATGTATGAATTTTCACAATACCGCATAAATGTCTATATCAGTATAGCATGCATTTACTACACAAAACATAACTTTGATTTAAACCAAGTTTTACTTCAATACTTTGTTTTGTGCATTTCACCTATGGTTTAGTTGATACATTTCACTAGCCATACATATCATTTTGGTTACACATTACATGATTTACATTTGACACATAAACATTTTCGACATTGGTTATACATTACATGATTTACATTTGACACATAAACATTTTTCAACATTTGTTATACATTACATGATTTACATTTGACACATAAACATTTTCAACATTGGTTATACGTTGCATGATTTACATCTTGACATAAACATTTTGGTATATTATTCAATACATTTGACAATTGGTTTAAACATAGACATCTTACATTGTTAGTTTGGTTTGAGTAAGTGATTTAAGTAACGAGGCGTGTGTAATATGATACAAGCATGGTGGATACGCCGCTGGTACTTCCTATATATAAGTGATTGTATGGTATTACATATCGTGGCGTTATTTGAATCAGTTCAATTTGGACATATAACATTTTATACAAATAACATACTTTTCACAATACATTGTTTTACAAACAACTTATCTTATACAAACTCATTTTTACATGGTTATTCATTTAACCTTACATTTATTTATACATATCATCTGATCTTATCGTTTTTCAAATGATTTACAAGACAAAGCAAATTACAAGGTTCATGACTAAACATTTTCTCAAACATAAGTCATGAATTCTATTTTCACAAAACCTATGTATCTCACAGGCATTTTTATGCTGACGTACCTATTTTCACATGTGTTTTTAGGATATGATGCATAGGACTTGTCAAGATACACTTAGGCGGACTTGGGCCTTAGCGACAATAAAAGATGCAAGACTAGTTATTTATGTTATGTTTCTTTGATTGTCAAGACATTGTAACTATTTTATTCAATAAAACAATATTTAAATTTCCATATGTTATGAAACAATGATTCTGTTACAACACTCCCCGACGTTTTCCGCCACGTTTCGTTGTCTCACGTGGTCGGGGTGTGACAGAAAAGTTGGTATCAGAGCTCATGGTTATAGGGAATTAGGTTATTAGTAATACTTTGACCTAGTCTATAACCTTTCTAGGACCCTAACGCGAGTTTACTTGCGTTTAGTCATAAAACAATACTGTCACCTATCCTTAGGCGACAACCACAACAAGAACATAAAATTCAAAACCGCTTTGAAAACTAATCATCTGTTCTAGGATGATTGATTACTAGGTTTTGAACCCTCTATTGTAAGGATTTGAACTCTCTTTTATATGGTTTTGAACCCCTTTGAGTTTTCAAAACCTCGTCAAGGTTTTGGGTTTTAAATAATGTGAACACGTGCAAACTGGAAGGGTGAATGCCTGTATTCTGGGTTTTCTGTCTAGGCAAGCACTTCGTATACATCTCATCAGACGCGAGACCAGTTGTGCTTACCTGGGAATTCTTGGGATGAGTGTTCATTTATAGGCGAGCATGTCTTCGCGATACATTATTTTTAACCCATTTACTTTGATTTGTCACCATCTCATTTGTTTGCCTTAGGTAACAAACAAATGATCACAATTTTCATTCGTTACCATTATGTATTGATTATCCAATAACCTTTCACTTGTTTCTTCCTATGTCTTTCATTTTCTTCTAGAATGTCTATTCCTCTCAGCACTGGTCAAATGTCCGAGCGAACAGCCAAATTTGCCTAGCAAATAGGTGAAGTGATTCAGAAGACTGTGGATTTAGGCATTGCTATGGCTCGTCTCAACAATGAAGCCTCTCGTCTCGACAATGAAGCCACTCAAGAGCCACCAAAGGAAGCAGAAGTCAAGCCAGCACCAAAATCAAGGAAGCGTAAGGCTTCAAGGAAACCCGCAGCGGTTACACCTAATCAAGCGGGACCTAGCCATGTGGCAAGGCCACCAGCTAGGAAGCCATACATAGGAACTGCCCCTTTGTGCAAACGATGCAACCGTCATCATTCAAACCTCATACCCTGCTCCAAATGTACCTACTGTGGACGAAGGGGACATTTGGTCAACACATGCCGCTTTGCTATCCAAAACAAAGCTGCTATAAACCTTGCTGCTACCCAACTCCAAGTCAACCCTACTCAAGCTCGTTTTCCGTCTGGTACTTGCTACAACTGCGGCGAGACGAGCCATTTCAGGAACAACTACCCAAAGCTTGCTAATGCAAATCCAACCCACGGATGAGCAGTTGGCTGACTAGAAGATGTTGCTGTCTTATGCTTTTATTCTCCTGTTTTCTTGTAATGTGAAACAATCTGTTTTGTTTATAAATAAATTATTGTTCACAATTCTGATATACAAGTGTAGTTACATGTGTGTATGACTTTTCCTATGATACCTACATCAAGAAACTATGTACCTTGCAAACTACTCTTGTGATTTCTCTCTTTCAAATAATCGCTCATGATTCCCTCAAAAATTTTAAGTACTCGTTTCATTCTAAGGAACGAAGTACATGAAATAAAGTGAAATTATGAGTAATCGTGCTTGTTACACATCTGTGCCATTAAATCCTTGGTTAGATAACTAAGGGTAGTTTCAAATCTCATACCTATTACGTTTTGATTTTTTTTCAACATACACAGTACAAGTATTTCAAAAACAATCTTCATGATCTCAAAACATTTCATATAGTTTGAAAACAAATTTTTTTAAATGCATTGTCTATGTTATTTCAAAAACATTGGTTATGTTTTCAAAAAACAACTTTCATAATTTCAAAATATTTCATATAGTCTGAAAACAATATTAACACAGTATATTTTCTTATCAAGTGCATGATTTCAAAAGCATCATTCATGTTTTCCAAAATCCTTATACATAATTTCAAAAATTCATTTCGCATGATTTTAAAACATTTTTATAAATATACTTATCTGAAAACCTACTTTATGATTTCAAAAGTATTATATATAAGGTTTCAAAAACATTTTTAGGACCCCATGCATAGTTTTCCAAATATATTTTCCTCATACATTTACTTAACCTTCAAATTCTGCTTCATATGTTGCCTTGGCATATCTAGCATCTCAACTTCATAAGCATTTTTACTTCATGTTTGACATAAGCACGTCCAGTGCAAGGTTTCAAAACATCTTCAACTTCTAAAATCCATATGGGATCTTTTTATCTTCACATTTAGACCCTTGTGGATGATCATCATTCAAATCAGAGTCCTTAATTGGATTCCTTATGTACCTTAATTCGAACATTTCGGTTCCTAATAATCGAAATCGAATTTTCTTTTTGAATCTTTCTATCTTTATAGTTAGATTCTTGATAACGTTTAAAGTACCAAATGAAATCCACGGGATGGATTCCAAGTGTGCTTTAAATGCATGTACGCAATTAACAAGGCAAATTAACAAACAATTTTGTGGTTATATGACTATGTGTTATGTATCTTGTGTTTTCTTTTATACATTTTGTGTTTTTATACTCTGGGTATTAGTTATCCAAATCCTCGTAGAATCTTTCATATCTTTATATGAGGGATTCGTAGTAGGATATTCAAAAAGGTACTACCTTAAATCCTTAATGGGCTTCTATGTAATAGTTAAGACCCTTGGATTATATAGTACCACTCCATGATTCATAAGAGACCCTTTAGTGGTCTAGTCAAAAAGATTGATTCACAATTTGGTTAAAAGACGACATCTAGTGATGTAGCTGAACAGACTCCTTGATAGTCTATTTAGATCATTTAATGATTTAATTAAAAGGACTCTATGGCGGTCTAGTCACACTCATCACAGGATTGTTCATTTGGTTTTACCCTACACATTATAAAATAGACTGTGTGAACTGTGCAAGGAATTGTCTAATTATGGACGCGTACATAATTATGAAATTTAGTGCACAGAAACCCAGTAAGATTTATTATGTGTAAGAACCGATAGCGACAACAATAACAAAATGAGAACGATGTAATGGAGGTACGGTGGACGCACCAATGACGCTTCATATACTAGTATATAAGTATCCCTCCTACATTGCAATCATGATGTTATTAAAGGTTACTAGAAGTTCAGAACCCTAACCAATGTTGTTCGATCTTTTCAACTTCATGTTTTCAAGCTCTCACAAGTTTCCTCTAAATAAATTTCGGGACGAAATTTCCTAAAGTAGGGGAGACTGTGACACCTGTGCCTTCACGGCCATCAAACAAATACCGAACCAATGAAATATTGTATTCCATACTTGGGATTTGTATAAATATGTGTATCATTTGCACATATCAATTCTTGTTCGATTCCAAACTCTAAATCGTTTTCTGGAAGGTTATACGCGCACCGATGCGTAAATATAACCAGTTTAATGCAACGAACACTCCGGAATAGTGAAATAGGCTTAAAATACCTTAAATAACCTTTACATAACTTAGAAATAAGTTTCGAAGGCTTTGGTATGGCAAAATCAAGTTAAATCGCTTACAGGGACTAAAGTTGACAAACTGTGAAAGTATGCCAATTTGAACTGTAACAAACATTCCGGAACATGGCCATAAGTTAAACATACCATAAATTTCCTTTACATAGCTTAGAAATAGGCTTTGAGGGGTTCGGTGTGCTAAAATAAACTTTTGGGTCATTCAGGGACTAAAAGCGTCAAAAAGGGCACAAGTTTGCATTTTCGCGCATAACTTACGTTCTGAATACATCCGGACATCCAAAAATTTATGTAAGCACTAAAACATTTTATTTTAGTGTTTGTCATAAGAAAAATCCATTCGTCGCGCAATTTGGATCGTTTTTCGCGCTTATGCGCATTCCGTCGTAATTAAGCGAACATCGCGATCGTACGGCCAAACGAACCGACATCCTAGATATTGTTGAGCATGTTTTGAGTTCCCTATACTTTAACTTCATTTTAGAGCCTTGAAATGAGGTTAACGGGGTTCAAACGCATCGAAAATAGCTTAAACGGGCTGCAGGGACCATTTCTGCCATTTTTGAAACTTTGCTGAAACTGGTAGGCAGTGGCGTAGCGCGAACACCTCATTCCTAGGCAGTGGCGCTACGCGACTGCCTAACCTGGGCAGAAACATTGAATTTGGTCCATTTTCACTTTCGCACATGGTTTTGGCAATACCGTGGGCTCAAATGGTTTTAGAAAACCACTATCTTGATGTGTATGGTTGAGATCAAAGCACGGCTAACGAGGAACGATCTTAATGGCTCTACAAATCCTATAAATACCCCATACCTTCAATTGCAAAACCCACAAGAATTTTGATCTTAGAAGCTCTAAGTTGAAACCATTGTTTCATACCTAAGTTACTTGGATCGAGATTAGCATTCGGGGACCCTTTGTAAGTGTTCCTTCGTTCTTTTATTGCTTTTCGAGTCCGAAAGTCAAACTTTGTTTGACTTTCTGCAGTGACCAGTTTATGGTCAATGCGAAGTTCGTTTGAACTTCGCAACGTGAGCGTAATCACGATGGTTATAGTCCCTAGTGACTATGCCTACTGATTACCACGTTGTCTAGGCTCAGTGACGAGCCGTAGTTTCGGTCAAAAGGCGCATTCGTGTGTATTTTGTAACCAAACTACTCTTAGGTATCAAAACCGTTTGTTTTGATACCAAACTTGTTTTCAAACTTAGTTAAGCATGGTTTAACATGCTTAGCTCGTCACTTTTAGTATTGTGCTTGTCTAGGGTCGTAAGGGTAAGCGATCTAATAAATCGCTTATACCTTCGAACCCGACCCATTTTGGTCGATCATTAGGATCCGACCAAATACTTTAGGACCATAGCATATAGGGAATAACCTTCCGAGGTTATACCTTATGGTCTCTTCATTTAAGTAGTTGTATGATAGGTAGTTTATATGCCTTAGGTAAATTACCAGAATACCCTTTTCATGTATAATTGGTAATTAAGCATATGTAACCTAAACTTTTGTCACATAACTGATTATGTAACATGTTTAGGCATATAACACTTGTCATAGGACTAGTTAGGCGGTCCGAACGCGTTTCACGCGAACGACGCGTTAAAGTAGCATAAGCTACCTTAATGGGTCGCGATGGGTCGAAAGCACTTAGGTTAGGTTTCATTTAGTATGTAGGCTTTGCTAAACCAAATGACACGAGTCTCTACACTCGTTTGGTTTACGAACCCTCATTCTATCTAAATCCTCCGATATAGGTCCGGTTTATTAACATAGTTACCTATATTAGGTGCCGTTTGATATCCGTGATCTCTAGCATTGTTTGGTTGTCAATCAAGAACTACTGAGCAATCTCAAGTGAGTACATAGACCCCTCTTTTACTGTTTTCCAAACGTTTTGGGGTGGAACACATGTGCCTACTTGTTACTTTCATGCTTTCCTGTTTTCACATCATATACTTCCTATGTTCATTAGTACATTATAGTACATGATTTCATTACATTTTATGCTATGTATGTCCATTGTGTGCATACTTAGTACATGGTTCTACATTACATTTCTGCTATGTATGTTAACTGATAGCATGCTAGCACATTGATTTACATGACTTTTCTGCTTTGTATGTTAACTTAGCATACTTAGTACATTTCTTATTCATCATATGCTTACATTTTGGTATGACATTTGGTTTGTTTAAACTATACTATACATTCATTAACACCGATCATGCCGCTCGGTAGTAGGTAGTGGTACCATAGGACTTGACAAATCCCATTCCTGTAATCTCGGGTTTGTTTGGATGGAAGGAATGACCGAATCTGAATACATATTTTGATAACCTTTACTAAAAGGGTTATCCGACTGTCGCAAGGCTTGGATGTATGAATTTTCACAATACCGCATAAATGTCTATATCAGTATAGCATGCATTTACTACACAAAACATAACTTTGATTTAAACCAAGTTTTACTTCAATACTTTGTTTTGTGCATTTCACCTATGGTTTAGTTGATACATTTCACTAGCCATACATATCATTTTGGTTACACATTACATGATTTACATTTGACACATAAACATTTTCGACATTGGTTATACATTACATGATTTACATTTGACACATAAACATTTTTCAACATTTGTTATACATTACATGATTTACATTTGACACATAAACATTTTCAACATTGGTTATACGTTGCATGATTTACATCTTGACATAAACATTTTGGTATATTATTCAATACATTTGACAATTGGTTTAAACATAGACATCTTACATTGTTAGTTTGGTTTGAGTAAGTGATTTAAGTAACGAGGCGTGTGTAATATGATACAAGCATGGTGGATACGCCGCTGGTACTTCCTATATATAAGTGATTGTATGGTATTACATATCGTGGCGTTATTTGAATCAGTTCAATTTGGACATATAACATTTTATACAAATAACATACTTTTCACAATACATTGTTTTACAAACAACTTATCTTATACAAACTCATTTTACATGGTTATTCATTTAACCTTACATTTATTTATACATATCATCTGATCTTATCGTTTTTCAAATGATTTACAAGACAAAGCAAATTACAAGGTTCATGACTAAACATTTTCTCAAACATAAGTCATGAATTCTATTTTCACAAAACCTATGTATCTCACATGCATTTTTATGCTGACGTACCTATTTTCAGATGTGTTTTCAGGATATGATGCATAGGACTTGTCAAGATACACTTAGGCGGACTTGGGCCTTAGCGACAATAAAAGATGCAAGACTAGTTATTTATGTTATGTTTCTTTGATTGTCAAGACATTGTAACTATTTTATTCAATAAAACAATATTTAAATTTCCATATGTTATGAAACAATGATTCTGTTACAACACTCCCCGACGTTTTCCGCCATGTTTCGTTGTCTCACGTGGTCGGGGTGTGACACGTTTTGTCGTCACTTTTAAACGACGAATTTATATATGTTATGTTGAAATTTTTTTAGGCTTAAAATGTTTTAACAAACTCAGAATTTTAAGTGTATGTATAATCGTAATTACACTAATATAATCGAAATCTATATGATAATCGTATAAATTAAGTAAGGATCTTACAAGTTGGTCTCTGAGTATAACCCTTTGCAACCAGTCGTGCTTTGTATCTTTCAATTGTGCCATCAGGCTTGTGTTTGATTGAAAACACCCAACGACATCCCACTGGTCTCTTTCTAGTTGGAAGGGTGCATTTCTCCCATGTGTTATTCTTCTTGAGTGCTTCCATTTCGGTCACCATGGCCTTTTTCGATTCTTTTGACTTCAAGGCTTCTTGTGTTCTAGGTGGCGTTAGTTCAGAGCACAAGGCAGCGGCAAATGCTTTAGCTTCCTTAGACAAATTGCCAGTGGCAATGTTTGCCACATGGTACCTAGACCTTGGAGCCACCCTTTCTAATGAGTATCTCTTGGGAGGAACTACTCTATTTTCTCTTGGAGGGAGAGGGTATCTTCCGGTTGTCTCGACTGCAACTGGTTCAACATGTTCAACAACTGGTTCAACCTGTTCAACATCTGGTTCAACACGTTATGTAGGTTTGTTGTTGTTGGTTCTATGTGTTCCTCTGTTGTCTTATAGTTATAAGATGTAGAACATTCAGGGTTCTCAGTATTTCTTACCTCTGGTATCATGTTGGATGGACTTTCTTCTGGGGTACTATGCTCCGCAGATTGTGTGACTGTGTTTGAAGGTGACTGACTCGAAGTACTGTGATGGTCTTCTGTTGTTACTTCTTCAAGTGATGGAAATTGAGTTAGCCAACTTAGAGTGTCTATACATTCATTCTCCCCTTGACCACTGAGTTGGGTGTTATAAAAGTATTTTGTTTCAAGAAAGTCACAATTCATTGTGGTGAACATTTGATGAGTTTTTGGATTATAACACCGGTAACCTATTTGATCGATCCCATGGCCGACAAATACACATTTCTCAGCACATGGACCAAGCTTGTTTCTGTTGGTTTTTGGTATGTGGATAAATGTTGTACAACTGAAGATTCGAGGTTCAAGTGTAAGAGGATGTGGAATACTGGCAGAGTTAGACAAACAATCTAAGGGGGTCTTGAACTTAAGAGCTTTGGTGGGAAGCCGATTTAGGAGATACACAAAGGTTGTGACCGCCTCCGGCCAGAAGGATGTAGGTACATGAGATTCAATTAGAAGAGCTCGAGTCATTTCAAGAATAATACGGTTTTTCCGTTCGGAAACACCGTTTTGTTCGGGGGTATGAGAACAAGAGGTTTGATGAACTAATCCTTTGGTTTTAAAGAATTGTTTCATGGATGTATTGACAAATTCCCCCCATTGTCGAATCGAAGGATTCGGATTTCCCTTTTGAACTGAGTGTGAATCATAGCATAAAACGTGGTAAATTCCTCATAAACTTCGGCTTTGGTTTCTTAAAAAATATACCCATGCCATGTGAAACGCCCCACTAGCAGTATGCGCATATAATGTATATACGTGTGGGCACTGGGGGGGGGGGAAGTGAAAGTGCACTAATTTGTACTGTTATTTTACTAATTTCATGAAAATAACGTTAAAAGAGGGGAGTGGTTAATCATGCATCATGTGGTGGCGTTGATAGCCGAAGACAAGGTAGTACATGCACTAATCGGCCTTTGTTTTAATTGCTGAGTGTTAAGTGCCTTATGTCCAAGGCTTGATTCAAAACTACTATCGAGCCGGGGGTTTCACTGGAAGCAGCCTCTTTATTCCTAACGGGTAGAGGTAAGGTTGTCTACATCTTACTCTCCTTAGAACCTATCTTAGCTTTGCTATTGGTGGGATTTACTGAGTATGATAATGATGATGATGACCCATGCCATGTGAGTGCAATCATCCACGAATAGTAGAAAGTACCGAAAACCCTGCCCCCCCATAACAGGAGTAGGACCCCACACATCAGAATGGATTAGTGAAAAAGGTAAATCAGCTTTCGTATTGCTAGGTTTAAATGGTTGTCGATGGCTTTTGGCAAGAAAACAGGTTTCACACTCTATTTTACAATTTGAAGGGAAAAGTTTAGGAAACAAAAGATGTGAATAACAAGTGGATGGGTGTCCTAAACATCTATGCCATAGCCAAGCTTCCCGGTTTTCAGTTCCATGGGCCAACATCACATACCCTGTTTAGCCACTTCATCCACGTAGTATAATCCTTGGTGCTCAGTACCACGTCCAATAATCACACTCGTCCTGATATCCTGTAAGAGGCAGAAGGTAGAGCAGTAGTGCCGTGCAATTTAATTATTTGGTAATATGTGTGAGTGCAGGAATGTCTATCGCCTCCGTCAATTAAGTTCGTAGCAGAAATCAGAAGAAGACATGGTTTTGTAATGCTTTATATTGGGAAAAGTCAAGGTGGCATTATTGTAAATAAAGAGAACTTAGCTTAGAAGCCTTGCCTATAAATAGGAGGCTTAGGGTATTAGTTTAGGACTTTTGCAACTTTTTCCATTTGCATACTTTGGAGAGCTTGGATCTTAGAGAGAGAGTCTAGAGAGAGAAAGTTGCAAAAGGTGATTCAAGGTGCTTGTACTTTGTAATATCATTCTATAGAATCACGGATTATATTTGTTCTTATGTTCGGTCCACACACGTGTACGGATTCCGCACGTCAGACGTGTCGTTACCTAATCGTACGGGAGTCGATTACAGTCCTACAACGTGCTCACAAGGGGTATCAGAGCAGGAGCTTGATTGCACGGATCACATTCACCAGAATTCACGAGAATTCATCAGATTCAGAGTCGATTTCGCATCAGATTTGTCTAATTTCTTCATCTACTCATTTTCTTCACTTTTTGTCAGAAAAACACAAAATTAAGAAGGTTTTCACGGTTAAAATTTGCTGAAATTTTGACATATTGTGCGAAAACAATTACTTTACAAGCCTACAAATTTTCAGATGAAAACTCCAAATATTTTGTGAGAAATCGATGATTTTTTGTTCGAAAATTATGAAGTTTGCTGTTGTTTTATGTTCACCCGGATGGCCATCCGTTCGGATGACCATCCGAACATAAGTCCCCTTCAAAAATTTTTTATATATTGTCATCACCCGGACGGTCGTTCGACCGAATGTTCATCCGGACATAAGTCCCTTTTACAACTTGTCACTATTAGTTACATCACCTGGATATTAATCCGTCCGAATATTCCTCCGGACATAAGTCTTTTGGTTAAGTTGTCTTTGCAGCTCTCGGATCATCATCCGGACGACAAAAGTGATCCGCTCGAACGACTAAAAGTGATCCGCTCGGACGGCTTAAAGTGATCCGTTCGAACGACAATTCGGACGAATTGCAAATTTGAAAAAGTAATCCAGAACATTAGTCGAACGGTCATTCAACCGAACGACTATCCGGACGAAGTGTGTATTTGAATAGTTATTTGAGTTTGGTTTGAATTCAAAAGGTCAAGCTCATCCGATCAAAGTCATTTGGTCAAAACCATCCGATTGACTATTGCTGATCCCATCCGAGCGGTTATCCAACCGATCCAATTGACTGATCATTTAAATTGATCGTTTGTTTGGGTATTTGCAGGTGATAAACGAGTTGAAAAATCAGGAGCGACACGCGAAGGAGAAAAGTGAAGTGTCATGGCTGAAGAGTTTTACAATACGTTTTACAAGGCATTCACTTCCGAGTCTTCCGAAACATCAACTGTTACACCGAAAACGATTACGAAAGCTACAAACGATAACATAAAACATGATAACTTTTACGGAACATATTCTAAACCACCGAAACTCGAAAATATTGAAGACTACACATGGTGGAAAGAAAGGTTTTTGAACTGGACGAAAGCTTACGCTCACGAAAGTTGGTTTTTTCTGGAATTTGGGTACAGTCGGGCTGTTAACGACAAAAACGAAGAAATTAATCTCAATAGCTTATCAGATGAAGATAAAAGGAAATTTTCGTACGAACAGAAAATGATCGCTTTAATCCAACAGTCTATCAGAGATGATATTTTTGCACTGTTAAATCATGATGGTTCGTCAAAATCAGTTTGGGAAGCTTTGAGAGTAAAAGCCGAGGAAGGAAAACAAATCAAAAAGAATAAAATTGCATTACTTAAAAAGGAATTTGATCTGTTTGATAGTTTAAAAGGTGAATCTGTTAGGCAAATGATCTAGAGATTTTGTCATTTACAAATTGAGCTTAACAGATTTGGTATAACTAAAACACGTGAGGAGCTCATTGATAAAATCATTGAAGCGTTACCACGAGCTGATCAGTGGCAAACATTTGTGTGTATTTTGAAAAATGATGTATTGTATGACACGATTACCCTTGATGCTTTGATTGAAAATATTGAAAGTCATGAGCTTGAGTTGCAAAAACAAAGCAAGATGAGCAGCTCGTCACATCAACAGAATGTCGGTCTTTACTGCAAGGGCAGTGTGTCTTCGGTGAAAGTCAGTGAATCGCCAAAGACTGCATTCAGTATTGAAAAGACAAAAGATTCTCAGACAAGCTCATCAAGCTACAATCCAGGGTATCATTCATCGTCAACAACATCAAACTCTGAAGAATCTGAAGAAATCCTCTGCAACATTGCACTAAAGCTGAAAAATTTTCTAGCAATGAGCATTAACGCTGCTAAACAACAAATGAGTTTTCTTGCATCGATTCTAGAATCATATGAAGATCCGGTGGCTAGGAAAATTGGAAACTCTGAGCTGACACAAGAAGATTACGACCAGATAGATCCAGAAGAGATACAGCTTATTGATCTGAGATGGTGTTTGGCTAGCTGCATTCGGAGAGCTCCGCGGTTCATGGAAATTACTGGCAGACAATTAATCGGTGGACCATCAACAAAGATGGGCTTCGACAAATTAAAAGTGACCTGCTTCAAATGCAAACAAAAAGGTCATTTCAAAACAGAATGCAGAAACTCTGCTGTTGAAGAAACCGCTAATCCATTTAACGACGATTACTATCGTAAAGCGATCTATCATAGGATCAGAGAGGAACCATCAAAGATGAAACAAATTGAAAGCAATTCTAATGAAAATTCAAGAGCATGTGTTGTGATCCAAGATGATGAAGGATTCGACTGGAGTGAATATCTTCCAGAAGAAGAATATGGATTCAACAAACATAATGCTTTTGTTGCTATTTTAAAAGAGAAAACGAAAGAAGAAATTCTAAAATAAAAAACTGATAGAGAACGATTCTTTGCAGATTGTAGAATTGAAAAGATGCATGAAGAGTTTGAAGAAGCGAAGTTTTATGGAAGGTACGACAAGAAGCGAGAGTGTTACATCAACAAAAACGGAGATCCAGTTGTTCATAGACGAGAAGTGGTGTACAATGATGTACTGGCTGTTATTCCTCTGTCCGACGAGTACTACTCAAATGTTGGAAAAGATAGAAATTATCTGAAAATGCTAGAAAAGATAATTTCAGATGTGATGACAGCAAGTCTAAAAAAGAGGGATGAAGAAACAATGAAGAAGAATGTTGATGATTTGAAGAAGGTAGCTGAGGAAGAGAAAGAAAAAGAAGAAGAAGCGGTTGGAGAAGAAGTTGTTACTGAAGAACATCAGAATGGAGAGGATCTGAAGAACAAAGAAGAAGCTGATGAGATGCTTGAAAGATCAGTTGAAGTAGATGATGCTGATGATGCTGAGGAAAAATAGAAGAAAGAAGCAGATCAGAAGCAGACTGAAGAGAAAGCCGAGGTGCCAATCACTGAGGTAAATACTTCAACTGATTCAGAAGTCTTAAATAAAACTATTGAACAGTGCAAGAAATGCATGGAAACGTGCAGTGCTTGTACTGAAAAAGATGAAAAATTCAGAACGAGGGATTTAGAATTTACTAAAATTGAAGAACTTTTTAAAGAAAAATGCAAAGGAATGTTAGAAAAAGAAAAGATTTTGAAAGATAATGACGAAAATCTTACACAAAAATGCAAGAATTTAGAAAAAGAAAATGAGATTTTGAAAGAAAAAGTTTCGAAAATGACAGAAGAGTGCTTACAAAAAGAAAATTCGTGTCAAGAAATGAAAAAAGAGTATGATTCGATAAAACTTGCTTATCATGTTACAAAAGAATCATATGAAGACATGAAAAGTCAAATGAAACTTGTTAAATCGAGATTGAAACATTGTTCTGAAACATCTGATATGCTTAAGTGACAGCATGAAATTAAACAACAAGTTGTAAATTCTTACATTGAAGATGTTGCTAAGCTAAAGCGTAAAATTGCTGATTTAGAACAAGATAACAAGTTACACAGTTAGCAGGCTTCATCATTTGTTCTTGAACGCATTTTCAATCTAAAACCGGATGGTAGAGATTCTGAGCAAAACAAGAAAGGAATTGGCTCAGAGTATCATCAAGTTCCACCACCGTTTGAGGAAAAATTCACGTTCTATGATGACGAGAAGGTGGAAAAAGCTTTCCACATGGTTGATCAATTGCCAGATAATATTGACGTAACCTATTCCAAATCTGATGATTCTAGTGATTCAGAGGTGGTAGGTAAGGTTGTTGAAAGTGTCTTGAAAGAAGAATCTGTTGAAACAGGTAAATTTGAATCACAGGATGAAAATGAAGGAAGTTTTCATCAAGGTTATCTGAAAAACTCAAAATCTGAGAAAAAGGAGAATGATGATTCAAAAGGATTGGTTTATACCATGATTGGATCGGACAAATTATTCTCAGATCTTGAAGTCTCGATTCAGAATGTGATTTCAGAATAGATTGACAAAGTTTTCAAGTTGATTGAAATTGAAAAATCCGAAATTGCAAAGTTTGCTGGAAAGAGTCACAAAACTTTTTATAACAAACCAAGTTTCAAAAAGAAAAATATGAAGGCTGGGTTGGATTATAAAAGGAAACATAATTGGAAAAGAAATGAAACGCCAAATTATCAGAAAAAGATGAATTTTGTTCACGGAACAAGTTCCGAAGAAGAGAAAGAACCCGATTTAGGCGTCAGTCTAATGAAGAGTTCCATGCTCAGAAAAAACAACAACAACAAGCTAAAGATGTGTCCAAGAGAACATGCTTTAAATGTAATCAAACTGGACATCTTGCACGCAAGTGTCCGAATTCAAAGCCTGTTGATGTTGAAAAACAGAATTCCGGGGATGTGAAACAAAGGTCAACCAGATTTGATTCAAAACAAACTTGGATGCACAACACAAACAAGTTTGCTTTGAATCAAACTTAGAAATCAAACCAGACTAGGTTTGATTCAAGACAAACCTAGAATTCTCGCACACCCAGATTTAGAACAACACAGAGTTGGAAAACAACTTTTGATGCAACGAAACCAAGTCAGTTTTGGAAACCAAAAGTTGTTGTTCAAAATCAAAACAATCAGAATGAATCTCATTTTTTCAAGAGAAGTACTTCAAAAGGACAAAACTGGGTGGTTAAGACACAACCTACTTCTGAATAGAAAACTGATTCAATCAAAAAGGATAAAGTGAAAGATGAAAAGTTGTTTGTACCAAATGACGATAATTTTCCAAGATTGAATGAAGCTTATTGTGTCGAAATACCTAAGGTCAAACAGGCCTGGGCTAAATTGTTCAAGTAATTGAATACATTGAATGTGCAGGTGCTCAAAAAATTATGAATGTCATCTAGAGGAGTATTGGAGCAGCCTGGCATAACAAAAGGAGGCAGCTGAACCCTGTAACTGAAACAGGTAGTTTGTTCATTTCTGTACATAAAATAAACCATATTTTAAAAACCCTAAAAATTGAAAATTTTAAATTCCAAAAATATGCTTTTATTTTGTCAAAAATTGAAAAATAAAAAATATGTTTGTTTTTAAATTTTTTTCAAAAATCAAAAATTTCAAAAATATGTTAATTGAATATACCGAAACCCTCATGGCGGAACAAACATGATTAATTTCACAAGATTGAAAAACGGTTTTCAAACTGTCAAATATCAATGTGTTGTAAATCATGGGGGTATATTTTCTGCAAAACAGAGCATGTGAAGCAGAAAATGGATTATGACATCTGTGCTTGTAATCATTGTACAAACTCTGAATAGTTCATTTATCAATAAAACAATGTGATTTGACCCCAATGTTTGTTCATTTATGTTTGACATTTTACATGTTTTGATTTTGTTCGATTTCAAACTCTAAATCGCTTTCTAGAGAGTTATACGCAAACTGACGCGTAAACGTAATCAGTTTAATGCGACAAACACTTCGGAGCATCAACATATGCTTAACATACCTTAAATAACCTTTACATAACTTAGAAATAAGTTTTAAAGGGATTGATATGGCAAAAACAAGTTTATTCGCTTACAGGGACTAATTTCGACAAACTACGAAAGTATGCAGATTCTTATAGTAACGAACATTCCAGAACTTGATCATAAGCTAAACATACCCTAAATATCCTTTACATAGCTTAGAAATAGGCTTTGAAAGGTTCGGTATGCTAAAATAAACTTATTGGTCAATCAGGGACTAAAAGCGTCAAAAAGTGCATAAGTTTGCATTTTCGCGCATATCTTACGTTCTGAACATATCCGGACATCCAAAAATTTTTGTAATCATTAAAATATTTTATTTTAGTGATTGGAGTGCTAAAATACCATTCGTCACGCAATTTGGATCGTTTTTCGCGTTCGTCCAAGTTTCGTCGTAATTAACCGAACAACGTGATCGTACGACCAAACGAACTGACATCCGTGATATTTTTAAGCATATTTCATGTCCCCTATACTTAAACTTCATTATTGAGCCTTGAAAATGGGTTAACGGGGTTTAAACGCGTTGAAAATGGCTTAAACGTGCTGCAGGGACCATTTTTGCCTGTTTTCAAAACTTTCTGGTGCTGGTGTGTGGTGGCAGAGCGCGACCCCAAAGGGGTGGTGCCGTGGCGTGATGCCATGGCCTACTTTTGGCAGATAATCCATTTTCAGCAACTAGTTTGAACTTGAGGGTCTTTTATGCAACTTTCTCAATACTATGAACTAGTTTTGGAGCTCCCATTGTATACAAAACCATGTTCCACAAGTGTATGGCTAGGATTGAACCTTGATTCTTGCAAAAAAACTTGTCATGATCTTGTTAATCCAAGCTTACTATAAATAGAAGTGGGTTCTTCACTTCATTCCTCACAATTTGATCTCAATTCTTCTCTAAGTTGAAGCTCTCACTTGTGAAGCTTCATACCTGAGAATTTTGAGTTCAAATCTTCATTGCTTGGACCTTTTGTAAGCTTCTTTCATATTTTTCATGTATTTCAAGCATGAAAGTAAAACAATGTTTGACTTTCTGCTTTGACCATGAATTGGTCAACCTTTTGAACTTTGCAACGTGAGCGTAATTACAATGGTTATAGTCGCTTGTGACTACACCTACTGATTACCACGTTGATTAGTCGAAGTGACGAGTCAAAGTTTCGGTCAAAATACGTGTTTATGCGTATTTTGTAACGAAACTATTTTTGGGTATCAAAACCCTTTGTTTTGATATCAAACTTGTTTTCTAACTTAGTTAAACATGTTTAACTCGTCACTTTTAGTCTAGTGCTTGTTTAGGGTCGTAAGTCAAGCGGTCTTGACAACTGCTTAGACTTTCGAACCCGACCCGTTTGGTCGATCATTAGGATCCGACCAAACGTATTTTGTGACCATAGTTGTATAGGGAATAACCTTCCGAGGTTATACCTTATGGTCACTTAGTTTAATTAGTTGTATGATATGTAGTTTATATGCCTTAGGTAAATGACCAAAATGCCCTTTTTGCGCATAATTTCATTTTAAGCATATGTAACTTAAATTTTGCCACATAAACTGATTATTTAACATGTTAAGGTATATAATACTTGTCATAGGACTAGTTAGGCTACTCGTTTGCGCTTTTGCGCAAATGACACGTTAAAGTAGCGTAAGCTACCTAAACGGGTCATAACGGGTCATAAGCACTTAGGATAAGTTTCAACTTAGTATGTAGGCTTTGTTAAACCATGTCATATGAGTTCCAATACTCATTTGGTTTACAAAACCTCATTCTATCCGATCTTCCGATTTAGGTCCGGTTTATTAACGTGGTTACCTATATTAGGTGCCGATTGATTCCGTGATCCTTCTAGCATTGTTTGATTGTTATTTCAAGACTTCTAAGCAATATCAAGTGAGTACATAGTCCCCTCTTTTACTGTTTTCAAATATTTTGGGGTGATACACATGTGCCTATTTGTTACTTTCGTGCTTTTCGTGTTTTCATAACATATTCTTGCTATGTTCATTAGTACGCATATAGTACATGATTTTATTTATGCTTTGCTACATATGTTGATTGAGCATGCCAGCACATTGATTTCATAAATACATTTGTTTCATATGTTTTTTTTCAGCATATGTACACATTGATTTACATCACATTTATATTTTGCTATGTATGTTCATTTAGCATACTTAGTACATTGTTTTCACATAACATGCTCACATTTGGTTTGTTTAACGGGTCAAAAATACGTTCATTAACACTGATCACGTCGCTCGGTAGTATGTAGTGGTACCATAGGACTTGACAATTCCCATTCCTGGAATCCTAGGTTTGTTTGGACGTAAGGAATGACAGAATCCGATATACATAATTTTGTTAAATCTTTAATTTGTTTAAAAGTTTGTCTCCTCAGTCGCAAGGCTTGAATGTATGCGATAAACATTACCACATAAATGTTTGTATCAGTAAAGTATGGTTTTATTTTGCAAAACATAACATTTTGATTTAAACTATGATTTATTCAAAAACATTGTTTTGTACATTTTACCTATGGTTTAAGTTGATACTCTCGCTTGCCATACATAACATTTGATTATACATGAATATTTTGATATTGGTTTAAACAAGACATTTAGGTGGTTTATTTTGTTAAGTGCTTTTATGATATTACATATCGTAGCGTTATCTAAATCATTTCAACAAGAACATGTTACATTTTACAGAAATAACATATCTACATAAGACATTGTTTTACAAACGACATATTTCATGCAAATTTCATTTTTACTTGGTTATTTATTTAACCGAGCATTATTCTTTTATATCATTTGATTTTCTATTCGATTTTCGTATGATTCATAAAAGAAAACACTTTTATAAGGTTGATGACTACTTTTTTTGTTAAACAATTCTTTTAAACTTACAAGTCATGAATCCTGCATCAACTAAACCTATGTATCTCACATGCATTTTTATGCTGACGTACCTATTTTCACATGTGTTTTCAGGAGCTGATGCATAAGGTTGGTCAAGATACACTTAGGCGGACTTGGGCCTTAGCGACAATAAAAGATGCAAGACTAGTTTAATTATGTTATGTTTCCTTGTTTTTAAGACAATGTAATCTTTTTAATTCAAATAAAATGAAACTTCAAATACCGTGGTTGTGTAACAATAACTCTGTCGCTCCACTCCCCGACGTTTCTGCCGTGGTTTGTTGTTTTACGCGGTCGGGGTGTGACAGAAGAGTTGGTATCAGAGCCAATGGTTATAGGGAATTAGGTTATTAGTAATGCTTTGACCTAGACTATAATTTTTCTAGGACCCTAACACAAGTTATCTTGTGTTTAGATCTTAAAACATACACATCACCTATCTTTAGGTGATTACCAAAACAAGAACACGATTTTCCAAAACGATTTTTGAAAATCAATCATCTATTCATAGATGATTTGTTATAAGGTTTTGAACCCTCTAAGTTTTCAAAATCTCATCAAAGTTTGGGTCTAAATAATGTGAACACGTGAAATCTGGAAGGATGGATGCCTGTATCTCGAGTTTTTTGTCTAGGCTAGAGTGTTCATACAAATCCACATAATCGGACCAGTCACTCTTACCTGGGAACTCTTGGGGTGAGTGTCCACTTATAGGCTAAAGCATGTCTTCGCGATACACTATTGCGGCCCATTTACTTTGATTAGTCACTGTGTGTCATTTGTTTGCTTTGTGGTAACGAACGAATGACCACCATCCATGCTTTTGTTGGTATTTGCAACATCTCATTTTTTCATCATATCATCTCACTCATTTTCTCTCATGTTTCCTCTTTTAGAATGCCTCCTCGATGTGACAATCAGCTACCTAATGCCGAACTGGCGGCTATCTTTGCATAACAAATGGCTGCTGCACTCCCAAATCTCATCACTCAAGTTAACCAAGCCAACAATAACAACAATAATGCTCCATGCAACTTTAAAAGTTTCAATTCGGCTAAACCACTCAAGTTTAGTGGTTCTGAGGGAGCAACTGGGCTCCTACAGTGGTTTGAGAGTATTGAGAGTACTTTTCGTCATGTTCAGTGTCTCGATAATCGCAAAGTCAAGTTTGCTTCTAGTGTGTTTCAAAAGAGAGCTCTTACTTGGTGGAATAGGTTAATGAGAGACCGTGGTACTGATGTTGCTCTAGCACAAACCTGGGAAGAGCTTAGGGCTCTTATGATGAGGGAATTCTGTCCTCGTCACGAACAGAGGGAGTTAGAAAGGGAGTTTGATGATCTGAAACAGGATAGTGGTGAAAATCGGGCTTATACCGACAGATACGAGGAGTTGAGTCTGCTTTGTCCCACAATGGTTACCCCACTTGAAAAAGCCATTGAAAGGTATGTCGATGGTCTGCCTGACCTAGTGCAAGATATCGTTACAGGTAGTAATCCTACCACCGTTCGTCAGGCCATTGAACTAGCTGCAACCCTAGCTGAGTCCCAGATCAGGAAGGGTAAACTTCACAAAAAGGGTGACAAGAAATCGTCTGAAAAAGCCGAGAAACAAAAGGGTAAGAAAGCTGAGTCTTCAAAGAGGTCTAGGAAGCGCAAGGCTTCCCAAAATTTCACTGTTACCGCACAACCAAGCCAGTCAGCACCCAATCAGCACCCAATCAGCCCGCACAACCACCTGCGAAGAAACAGTATGCTGGGAAGGCACCTTTGTGCAACAGGTGTAACAATCACCATCAACCACAGGTTCAATGTCGTTTTTGTGCCAACTGTGGGAAGTCTGGTCATCTTGCCAATGTTTGCCGTTTTACTCCTAATCAGAATCAAGTCGCACAAAACCCAAGTCAGCAACCTGCTCAACAGCCTGCTCAACAACAGGCACAGGCTGCACGACCTCACAATCCTCCTGGTTCATGCTACAATTGTGGGGATTTTACCCACTATCAAAATCAGTGTCCGAGGTTGGTTAACGCGAATCAGGCTCAGGCTCATGGACGAGTCTTTAACATGAATGCAAATGAGGCTCGAGCAGACAACAAGGTGGTAAATGGTATGTTCTTTGTTAACAATCAGCCTGCTTCTGTCCTTTTTTATTCGGGTGCCGATAAGAGTTTTGTGTCATTATCTTTTGAACCTTTGCTTTCTATGACTAGAACACAACTAGGAAAGCCCTTAACAGTAGAAGTAGCTAGTGGTGAACCCATTGTACTCGATTCTGTCCTTCGTAACTTCCAGTTGAACCTTAACAACCATCTTTTTCCTATTGACCTCACGCCAATGCAACTTGGGAGCTTTGATGTAATAGTAGGAATGGATTGGTTAGCCAAGTACCACGTGGAGGTGGTTTGTTTTGAGAAGATTGTCCGTATACCGCTTTCGACTGGCGAGATCTTTGAAGTTCGTGGGGAGAAACCCGTTAGTAGTCTTAAACTGATGTCTAGTACCCAAGCCCAAAAATACCTACGAAAGAAATATGTCGCCTTCTTGGCACATATCGTAGAGGAGAAAGGCAAGGGTAAGTCCATTCAAGATATCCCTATTGTTCGGGATTATCCTGAGGTATTCCCTGAAGAATTACCTGGTTTACCCCCAGCACGCCAAGTTGATTTTCGCATTGATCTTGTACCTGGTGCTAATCCTATTGCTAAATCACCGTACCGTCTTGCACCGTCTGAGATGGAAGAGTTATCTAAACAGCTTCAGGAGATTTCTGACAAAGGATTCATCCGTCCTAGCTTTTGACCTTGGGGCGTGCCTGTTCTATTCGTGAAAAAGAAAGATGGATCTTTCAGGATGTGTATCGATTACCATGAGCTCAACAAGCTCACCATCAAGAATCGATATCCCCTACCTCGCATTGATGATATCTTTGATCAGTTACAGGATGCTACTTGTTTTTCAAAGATTGATCTACGTTCTGGGTATCATCAACTACGTGTACTCGAAGAAGATATTCCCAAGACTGCATTCCGCACAAGATATGGTCATTATGAGTTCATTGTTATGCCATTCGGTTTGACAAATGCTCCTGCTATTTTCATGGACTTGATGAATAGGGTCTGTAAGCCTTATTTGGACAAGTTCATCATTGTTTTCATTGATGACATCTTGATTTATTCTAAGACTCGAGCTGATCATGAACAACATCTCCGTCTTACTTTGGAACTTCTGAAGAAAGAACAACTTTTCGCCAAATTCTCCAAGTGCGAATTTTGGCTCAAGGAAGTTCAATTTTTGGGACATATCGTTAACGAACAAGGTATTCATGTAGATCCCGCCAAAATCAGTGCGATTAAGGATTGGGATACACCTACTACTCCTACTGAGGTTCGTTCATTTCTTGGTCTTGCGGGTTATTATCGCCGCTTCATTGAAAACTTCTCCAAGATTACAGTTCCTCTCACTGCTCTAACTCAGAAGAATAAACCTTTCGAATGGGGATCCAAACAGGAAGAAGCATTTCAGACCTTGAAACAGAAACTTTGTGATGCACCTATTCTATCTTTACCTGAGGGCAACGATGATTTTGTCGTGTATTGTGATGCATCAAATTTGGGTCTTGGCTGTGTTCTTATGCAAAGAAACAAAGTCATAGCTTATGCATCAAGACAGTTGAAGATACACGAGAAGAATTACACGACTCATGATCTTGAGTTAGGTGCAATAGTTTTTGCTCTCAAAATCTAGAGACACTACTTGTATGGTACTAAATGTGTGGTTTTCACTGACTACAAAAGTCTTCAGCATATTTTCAATTAGAAAGAACTCAACATGAGGCAACGACATTGGGTTGAACTTCTAAACGACTACGATTGCGAAATTCGCTGCCATCCTGTTAAGGCGAATGTTGTAGCTGATGCATTGAGTCGTAAAGAGCGTGTCAAGCTTCACTGTGTTCAGGTTCGATCTGATATTCAAACTCGCATTTCTCAGGCTCAACATACTTGTGTTTCACAAGACTTGATGGGTAAGGAATTACCATATCACATTAAGCCTGATCTTGAACTGAAAGAAATGGATTGTATTATTTCATGGATCGTTTGTGAGTCCCAAGTCAAGAAATCTTCGCACCTTGCTAATGGATGAAGCTCATAAGTCTCGTTATTCTATTCATCCTGGTGTAGATAAAATGTATAAGGATCTTCGAACCCAGTTTTGGTGGCCCGGTATGAAGAAAGACATTGCCTTATACGTTTCTAAATGCCTTGTGTTAAGGTTAAGGCTGAACATCAACATCCCTCTGGATTATTGGAGCAACCAGAGATTCCAGTTTGGAAATGGGAAAACATTGCTATGGATCTCGTTACCAAGTTGCCACACACTAAGAAAGGTCATGATGCTATCTGGGTAGTTGTTGATCGTCTTACAAAGTCAGCACATTTCTTGCCAATCCGTGAGGATCTATCTGCAGACAAGCTTGCTAAAATCTATGTGGTTGAGATTATATCCCGTCATGGCGTTCCTTTGAACATTATTTCTGACAGAGACGCTCAATTCTCATCTCGCTTTTGGAGAACCATGCAATCTGCAATGGGAACCCAACTCAATTTGAGCACAGCTTATCATCCACAATTGGATGGTCAATCTGAAAGAACAATCCAAACACTGGAGGATATGCTTAGAGCTTGTGTGATCGATTTTGGTGGTAGTTGGGATTCGTATCTACCGTTGATTGAATTCTTCTACAACAATAGTTATCACTGTTATGGGTGAAATTCTGAACCCCTGTATCCTGGAAAATATCTTGGTTTATATCTTGGTTATGCAGTGTCTGTTTACATCCGGGATGCTGGTTCAGGATATTGGTAATATCCTGAATGGTATCCTCAGGATTACTAATGGATTATGTGCAGGTACGTGGGATGGAAGCTGGCAACGTTCATAAGACTTATTCCGCGGAAGACTCGGTCCAAGTCGTTCAAATGAAGACGTTGAAGCCATATTACTCGGTCAATAACGTTCATAATGGAATATTCGGAGTACCCCATATTTGTAGGGATTATTGTTTGTAATTCATTACTATAAATAGGTGGGTATACCAGATCAAATAGGACATCACAATCACACTCGCTACACTCTAACACTTGCTCTCGTGCAATTCTCACTTTCATTGTAACACTTAGCGATCTGGTCTATATCCTGCACTGTATCCTGACGTTTGAAGCAAGAAGAAGAACAAGGCAGCTGCGATTGTCAGCTCCCGAGGTTTTATGCCGGTGATCTAAACTGATCAAGGGCTTTCCTCGTACATCTCGTGTCATTTCCTTTACTTTTTGCTCACTGTTTGCTCATTGTTTGATCGTAGATACAACTCAATATCCTGAGCCGTATCCTGAATACTGATTTTCTAAATAACCTAACAAGCATATTTTCTACACACTTTTTAGCACACTACCTCACATTACTAATTTGATCACTAAATTGCTTCGGTAATTTTTGACCAGAACAATTTGGCGCCCACCGTGGGGCAAGTGGTGCTCTCTTTACTAAAAATTTTTGTCAAATCGCTAATCGGCTTTCTATTTTCAAAACTTTTTGCCACATTGTCCATAATGGCCTCAAGATCAAACATGAGTTCCTCTACTGTGTCTGCTATGACTTCTGCTACTACCGGCCCGGTGCTTCCACCACCTCCTCCAAGGATGCCAGCCTCTACACGACCTCAGGATATTATCCCTACTCACAGTGTTCAGGAATCTGCTCCCGTTCTAGCTTCTAATGATGAAATTCTTACTTTATTTGGAAGTGTGCAGGAACAAATGAGGCAGCAACAGGAAACAAACCAAATGCTTTTAAGGGAAATACAACTCATGAAGTCTGGCTCGAGCAGATCTGCTGAGGATATTGTCACTCCATTACACCCCAGAACGTTGAACTTCAGTTCAGCTGTGTATACTGAGGATAACAGGGGGAATATTGTGCCCAGCCTTCCTCAGAATCATACTCCTGAAATACCCTCCTCGGTCAGGATGTCGACCATGAGGAGCTCAGGATATGCTTCAGGATATGGGCAAAATCCTCCAACAGGTAACGTGTCAAATAATAATAATACTCATACTACTAACAATAGTGGATCTTTGCAGGATACAGGTGTGACATCAGCGCTTACTAGGGAACTTCAGAAGTTGAAGGACATGATATCAAGTGTACCCGGGGTGGTCCAACCGATCCCGGAAGTGTCTCAAGACAACCACAAGATATCTCATTTTGCATATCCTATCTGTGATGCTGAGATCCCAAAGAGATTCCAAACCCCCAACATGAAGCTTTACGACGGAACAACGGATCCTGAAGAGCATATTGCTCAGTATAGGGAAAGGATGGAGATTAATCCTATCCCTCCGGATCTCAAGGAAGCATGCTTGTGCAAGGGTTTTGGTTCAACCTTGACAGGATCAGCCTTGAAATGGCTCTTGAATGTTCCTCCACATTCAATTACATCTTTTGCTCACTTAGTGAATCTATTTAATAGTCAGTTTTCTTGTAGTAGGAGCTTTGAAAAATTAACAAGTGATCTCTACAGGATAACACAGGGGCCTCAGGAATCCCTTAGGGATTATGTGAACAAGTTCAGCCGGGAATCACTAGACATCCCTCATCTTGATGTTGCGACAGCTGTGCAAGCTTTCAAGATGGGGCTGCAAAAAGATTCTCAATTTTATCAAGACCTTGTAATGAACCCATGCAGGAACTTGGACGAAGCTCGGAATAGGGCCCTAAGATATATTCGGTTGGAGGATGACAGAAAGATGCAAGAAAGGATGAACTCATCTAACACTTATGAGTCAACTAACAGGAAGTCAGAATCCTCATTCAAGTCATATCGGCCTAAGCCATATGGTAGAAATGAAAACAAGAGAGTGAATGCTGTCGAAGATGAGGATCCTGAAGAGTATCCTGAATTATCTGAATATTGCTTTTCTGTTAACATTCCTGAATTGATGTATGCCATGCAGGGTCTAGGGGACAAGGCTAGATGGCCTCGAAAGAATCAACAAAAAGCCGATTGGAAAGACAAATCAAAATGGTGTGCTTTCCACGAAGATTTCGGACATATGACTGAGGATTGCATCGCTCTAAGGAAAGAAATAAGCTATCTTCTAAGCAAGGGATATTTGAAAGATCTCTTAGGAAGAAAGAAGAATAAGGGTCAGGATACTGAGAAGGATCCTGAGCGAGCAGCATCACCCCCCGCGGATGCCAAGATAATCAACTTCATATCGGGAGGATCCGACATTTGTGGGACCTCGTATTCGGCATCGAAGAGACATGCAAAAGAAGCTAAGGCCGAAAGGGGAGATAAACCTGTCAGGATGACTACACTCACAACTGACAAAGTGATCACATTGGATGCTGATGACAGGGATACTATCCAGGATCCTCACCATGATGCTCTGGTAATAACGTTATATGTGGCTAACCATTTTGTACGCAGGATATTGGTTGATAATGGCAGCTCCGTCAACATAATCCAACTAGAGACGCTGAAAAGAATGAATGTATCTCCAATGGATATCACTTCAAAGTCTACCGTGCTTGTTGGGTTCAGTGGAGAGGCTAGAAACATAGTGGGAGAGATAAAGTTGCCAGTGTACGTTGAAGGAGTCAACTGGATACAACGTTTCTGTGTGATGGATTCTCTATCCTGCTATAACATCATACTGGGAAGACCGTGGATTCACGATATGAAGGCTGTGCCACCAACATATCACCAATGCATCAAGATACCTACCCCTTGGGGAGTTGTCAAAGTTGATAGTGATCAGCAGGAGGCGAAAGAATGCTACTCATCCTCGATGAAATCCTCAACCAAACCTAGTGCAGCATAGCAATTAAAGACGCGGGCCCAGGATATCATGGAGGATCCGGAGCAGGATGTAAAGAAAATTATTTTGGATCAGGATAACCCTGATATTTCGGTGCTCGTAGGAACCAATATCCCTCAGGATATTGAAGGACAGTTAATTAACTTTTTGAAATGCAGGATGTCGACGTTTGCATGGAAGCATGAGGATATGACAGGCATATCCAAAGACATCATCACTCACAAGCTTGGAATTGATAAATCATTCAAGCCTGTTCAACAAAAAAGAAGGAAGTTTGCTCCTGAGCGGAATGCGATTATTCAAGAAGAAGTTGAGAGATTATTGAAGTCCAGGATGATCAGAGAGGTTAAGTTCCCAAGGTGGCTAGCAAACGTGGTTGTGGTACAGAAGAAGAATGGGAAATGGAGAGTGTGTGTAGACTACACAGACTTGAACAAAGCTTGTCCTAAAGACCCATTTCCTCTTCCCCACATTGATGCAATGGTAGATGCCACTGCCGGGCATGAAATGCTGACCTTCATGGACGCATCTTCAGGATTTCAGCAGATCCAAATGGAGCCTTCCGACCAGGAAGATACTGCCTTCATGACACCAACAGGTATTTATTGTTATACAGCTATGCCTTTTGGTTTGAAAAATGCAGGTGCAACATATCAAAGATTGGTAAACATGATGTTCAAAGACAAACTGGGGGACACCATGGAGGTGTACATCGACGATATGGTGGTAAAGTCAAAGAAAGCTCAGGATCATCTCCAGGATATTAAAGGAGCGTTTGATATCCTGGATCAGTATAACATGAAGCTGAATCCTGCTAAGTGCCATTTTGGAGTAGGGGCAGGAAAATTCCTAGGATATATGGTGACCAAAAGAGGAATAGAAGCAAGCCCAGAGCAGATTAAAGCCATCTTGGATATTAAATTGCCCTCAAATATGAAGGATGTTCAACGATTAACAGGGCGAGTGGCAGCATTGAATAGATTTATCTCAAGATCTTCAGAAAAATGCAAAGATTTTTATGATATCCTGAAGAAGAACAAAAAATTCGAATGGGGTGAGAAGCATGAAGCAGCCCTACAGGATTTGAAACGATATCTCTCAACTGCACCTCTATTGATGAAACCTGAAAATGGTGAACCACTATCCCTATACCTTGCTGTATCAGGGAATGCTGTAAGTGCCGTTCTCATAAAAGACCATGAAGGTCAGCAATATCCTGTTTATTATGTTAGTAAAAGTTTGTTAGATGCTGAAACTAGGTACTCTCATTTAGAAAAATTAATACTAGCATTAGTTATGGCGTCAACTAAACTTAGACATTACTTTGAGACACATAGGATACACGTTAAAACAAATTATCCTGTCAAAAATGTACTTAGGAAACCGGAAATGTCAGGTAGAATGGCTAAGTGGTCGGTAAAGTTAAGTGCTTATGATTTAGTATATGAACCTAGGAACGCCATAAAGTCTCAGCCTTTAGCTAACTTTGTGGCTGATTTTAGTAGTGACATTCAGGATGAGGTAGACCTAGAAGTTCAACAGTTAGGAGAATCCTCAGGATCCTGGACATTATATACTGATGGTGCATCTAATATAAGAGGAGTAGGATTAGGAATACTACTAAAATCGCCACAGGGGGACATATTACCCCAGGCTATTAGGTGTGAATTTCCTGCTACCAATAATGAAGCAGAGTATGAGGCCTTAATCGCAGGATTAGAGTTGGCTAAGAGCATGAGTATAAAAAATTTACAAGTATATGTTGACTCTTTGTTAATTACTAACCATTTTAATGGATCCTATGCAGTTAAGGGTGAGAAATTAATAGAATATCTTGATATTCTCAGAAAATTAGCAGGATACTTCGATGTTTTTACACTTGAACAGGTACCAAGGGAGGATAATGCTGAAGCGGATGCCTTAGCAAATCTGGGATCATCAATCAGGATACCGAAAGGGACCCAAATACCAGTATTACATATCTTATATCCTGCAACTAATCCTCAGGATAAAGAAGTAGCAGGCATTCAGGATCCTGGGGCGGAATATCCTAAAGAGGATCCTAAATCCTGGACGGCTCCAATTGTGAAATATCTCAAAGAAGGACACATCCCCGGGAATGAAAATCCTAAGGCGTTTAGGATGAAGGTATCACGATTCACTATTATAAATAACGTTTTATACAAGAAATCTCTTGCAGGACCGTATTTAAGATGCTTGGAGGATCCTGAAGCCAAGGAAGTACTTCAGGATATACATGAAGGGGATTGTGGTAATCACACCGGGGGCAGATCATTGTTCTCGAAAGTATTAAGGACAGGATATTATTGGCCAACGATGAGGAAAGATGCTGCAGAATATGCTCGAAGATGTGATGCATGTCAAAGACATAGTAACATACTACATCAACCAGCTGAACCATTATATCCTGTAGTTTCCCCTTGGCCATTCATGAAATGGGGGATGGATATAGTGGGGAAGTTACCAAAAGCTCCGGGAGGAAAAGTCTTTATGTTAGCTATGACAGATTATTTCTCCAAGTGGGTTGAGGCTGAAGCATTTGTCCAAGTTAGAGACCAAGAAGTAGTATCCTTCATAAAGAGGAATATCCTGACTAGGTTTGGAGTACCGGCTGAGATCATTTGTGATAATGGGTCCCAATTTATAAGCAAAAGGACCACTGACTTTTGCAAAAGTTGGGGAATCAAAATGATCACATCTACTCCAGTACATCCTCAAGCGAATGGACAAGCTGAATCTTCAAATAAGATAATAGTCAGTAACTTAAAGAAGAGACTTGGGGCCAAAAAAGGAAGATGGGCGGAAGAGTTACCTTTTGTTTTGTGGGCTGATAGGACAACGGTAAAGAATGCAACCGGCCAAACCCCGTTTTCCTTGGTATTTGGAGCAGAGGCAATGATTCCAACAGAAATGACGATACCTACTGCAAGATCTATGCTGCAGGATCCTGAACAGAATCCTGAAGTCTTATGTCAGGATTTGGATACTATAGACGAAAAAAGAGATGCAGCAAGGCTAAGGATAGCAGCATATCAACAAAGAATATCCAGAGCATATAATAAGAACATAAGGACTAGAAGATTTCGAGTTGGTGATTGGGTGCTAAGAAAGGCTTTTCAAAATACCACTAATCCTGCCGATGGCAAGCTAGCTCCGAAATGGGAAGGACCTTATGAAGTCGAGTCAGAAGCAGGGAAAGGAGCATATCGACTCAGGAATATGGAAGGGGATATGCTACCAAGATCCTGGAATGCAATACATTTGAAGCTCTATTTCAAGTAAGAGTAGAATTTATTTTCTATCTCGGAATGGTATGTATTTTATTTTTAAATATATTTGTTTATTGTCTTGAACCCAATACTGACTTAAGCATCGGAGGGGTGTTAGCCAAGCTAACACCCACCTTAGTTTACAATTGTTTTGCAGGATATGTTTCAGGATATAGCTCCAGGATATATACTCAGGATAAGTCGAAAGATTAGAGGATTGGCCCCCTCTCTCACGTTTAAGGGATCCTGGTCCCTTCAAAGGTTTAAAGGTATTCACCTTTCTTTTAAATTGGGTTTAAACACCTCGTCTGGAGCGCAAGTTATCTAGGTGTAGTTCAAGGTAGCGGGACCAGTTCATGTAAAAGTGGCTGAAAATTTCGTTACTGTTGGCTATATCCCGGATCCTAAAGGTATATGAGGATTGATCACCCTCTCTCACGAAAGAGTATTTTCATACTCTCAAAGGTTTAAAGGTTTTCACCTTTCTAAGGATTGGAGTTTATACACTCTCGCCTGTAGCGCATGAAATTTAGGGTTTATCCCCAGATATCAGGGTTTATCCCCAGGGTATTAAGGGTTTATCCCGAGTATGCTAAAGATTCATTTCAGGATAGCATGGGTTTTGCCCCAGGGTATGCAGAGTTTACTTAAATCAAGGTATAAATGCATTTGCGTTTCTGTGTCAAACACAGGGGACATAAATTATACTGCTCAAAGGATGGATCCAAGTTCACAAGTATGCACTGGGGACAAAACTTATAATGGAGAATTAAAATTGATTCTGTGAGAATCTCTGGTATGATCTCTCCTTTTTATTTGGACAATTTATAGGTTATATTTTAATATCCTTATCAAGATATCTTTCAGGATACCTTCCAGGATACATCTATAATTTATTCCTAAAAATGTACAAACCAAACAATTTTCGCAAGTAAAATTGGTATAGGAATGACAACGATAATAAGGTCAAAAGAGAAGTTATATTATTAACATACCAAAAGATGTGCTCTTAGTTTCACCTCAAAACAAGGCCCATCCACTAAGAGCACTAATAGTTCATTGCCATATTTACCCAACGGTTGAAGGCTTCATCTCAAACCGAGACCCATCCACCTTCAACTGTTGTATTGTTCAAAAAGCATGCAGGAAATGTAAATTGTTCAGGTGCAGGAAAGTAAAGTGCAGAAAAGTAAAATTGTTTATGGGACTACAAACCAACATTCAAATTCAAAAAGGTGGGCTCTGGCCTTGGCACGTATATCCGTCATCGCCCACCTAAATGCCCTCACACAGCGGCATCTCCTCCAACCTTCTCAGACTTCTCCGCACCAGCATCCTGACCAGCATCCTGCGCAGCATCCTGACCTATGTCCA
Source organism: Helianthus tuberosus (assembly GCA_030545235.1). Lineage (NCBI taxonomy): Eukaryota > Viridiplantae > Streptophyta > Magnoliopsida > Asterales > Asteraceae > Helianthus > Helianthus tuberosus. The sequence goes on from CM060365.1 coordinate 192,744,697, forward strand.
TCCCAGCATCAGCTCCAGCATCCTTCTTGTCTCCAGCCTGGACCACCACCTCTGCTGACTTAGAAGACTCACCGGCTTCAGCAGGAAATGGCACAGCTTTGCCTTCGAGCTCCTTTAACTTGGCCACCCAGGAGTCAACTGGCCAAGATGGACAAACAAGGCCCGTCTCCTTGGCCTCATAAGCCATCTTGATGCGTGCCTGTAACAGGGAGACGATAGCAGAAGCCTTGATTCCCTCCCGGAAATTGATCAAGGCCTGATCGTGATCCATTTGAGCGGTGGCAAGTTTGACCTCAGCGTCTTGGGTGACCTTCTTCAGCAGGCTTTCGTAGTGCCGAGTCTTCGCTTCAGCAATGGCACCTTGGTCAGCAACGGTGCTTTCGAGCTGCTTGATCCTGGCTTCATGGAGTGCCACGGTACCGCAAGCGTCATTGTACAAGTGGAGCAAATGCTGAAGGCCCTGCATGTCAATTACAGGTATAAAATTAGAATATATGTTGACCAAGATATCCTACCAGGATATCCTGTTAGGATATATGTGCAGGATATACATGAAGGATATGCGTCAGGATATTACCTTGTTAAGGAAGGATGTCATTGGCTCTAAGGAATCAGAGAAGCTGAGTTCGTCATAGGAGAACCCTTCTGAGCCTGGAGCACTGACTTCAAGACCCTTCCTCTTTTTCGCTGTGGAAGCACGGGTTCTTGGATTGGCCTTAGGAGCCGGGAGTGGCTTGGAGCTGGTAGCAGCAGGAGTCTCCTTCTTGACTGTGGCTGGAGTTGGAAAGCTGTCGAGTTCATCAAGGTCTAGATAGACTGGGACTTTGCTGGAATCTGCACACAGGGAGTAAAAGTCTAAATCTCTCCTAAGAATATCAAATAAAAACATGTGTGTGCAGGATATTTTGCAGGATTCTTACCAGACATGTTTGCACTTGAAAGAGGGCTTGGAGTTTGTGGAGATGGATTAAAGCTTCTCTCTGTTTCTGAAAGCAGTCTGATGGCGTCTATTCTCTTTTGAGAATCAGCAAGGGGAGGTGCGATCTTTCTGAAATCAGCTGCATACACAAACAGAAGAAATAAAATTCATTAGCTTAGGATATGAGACAGGATAAGAGACAGGATCATTCTTAAACCCTAAGTCCTACCCTTTCTTAACCATCTCATCGGATAATCCGTTCCACCAGGGATTGAATCCCTTTTCACAAAGAAAAACTTGGATTGCCAACCATCCTCATTCCTGGTGGCACGAAGTATCAATGGGTCACCGAAAGTAGAATAAAATAGGAACCTAGATGAGCCATGGCATCTAAGCTTGTAGGCTAAAGGGAGATCATGGACGGAAAGGTCAGGTATGTGGTTTCTCTTGATTTGGTCATGAACAGACAAAACACGCCAGAGCATTGGCATGGTCTGGCTAAAAGAAATTTTGGTGATATTAAAGAACTCGGTGATGAAGTCCGGAAAGGGGAATCGTAACCCTAAGGTAAAGGGGAAAGCATTGAAACAAATCCACTCGTTGGAAACCATATCTGACCGGATTTCTCTATCAAAGGGTCGGAATATAGTCCCTTCCGGAAAAATACCGGAAGATTTCAAGGCTGACAGATGGGCACTGTCAAAGGTGCATGTTTCATTCTCCGGTTCTTGGAGAAGATTCTGTTGGATGAATGTGGGAGCCGAGTCGCCTGAACTGGACCTTGTTTGCCTAGGCATTTGGTCGCCTGAATTCTCGCCGGAGAAAGATAAAAGATGAATATGAAGATGAGGGAGAGAATATTACCTTTTTCTTGTCGATTGTGGTTAAAAAAGAAGATGAGAATGAGAAGATATAGGGCATGATGAGTAAATATAGGCCGGGTGGTTGAAAGCTGTCACATCAATGGTCTTATCTCTTAATTACCTCGGCCACCGTGAAAAATGTAACCGTTAGTGCAGGATATCAAACGGTAACATTTTTGGGGACAATTGTTATGGGTGAAATTCTGAACCCCTATATCCTGGAAAATATCTTGGTTTATATCTTGGTTATGCAGTGTCTGTTTACATCCGGGATGCTGGTTCAGGATATTGGTAATATCCTGAATGGTATCCTCAGGATTACTAATGGATTATGTGCAGGTACGTGGGATGGAAGCTGGCAACGTTCATAAGACTTATTCCGCGGAAGACTCGGTCCAAGTCGTTCAAATGAAGACGTTGAAGCCATATTACTCGGTCAATAACGTTCATAATGGAATATTCGGAGTACCCCATATTTGTAGGGATTATTGTTTGTAATTCATTACTATAAATAGGTGGGTATACCAGATCAAATAGGACATCACAATCACACTCGCTACACTCTAACACTTGCTCTCGTGCAATTCTCACTTTCATTGTAACACTTAGCGATCTGGTCTATATCCTGCACTGTATCCTGACGTTTGAAGCAAGAAGAAGAATAAGGTAGCTGCGATTGTCAGCTCCCGAGGTTTTATGCCGGCGATCTAAACTGATCAAGGGCTTTCCTCGTACATCTCGTGTCATTTCCTTTACTTTTTGCTCACTGTTTGCTCATTGTTTGATCGTAGATACAGCTCAATATCCTGAGCCGTATCCTGAATACTGATTTTCTAAATAACCTAACAAGCATATTTTCTACACACTTTTTAGCACACTACCTCACATTACTAATTTGATCACTAAATTACTTCGGTAATTTTTGACCAAAACAATCACTCCAGCATCAACATGGCTCCTTTCGAGGCTTTATACGGTTGAAAATGTCGTTCACCAGTCTGCTGGAATGAGATCGATGAAGCTCAGCTTACTGGACCTGAGCTCATTCTAGAGACTACATATAAAGTCAAGAAAATTCGCGACAACCTTCAGACAGCTAGAAGCCGTCAAAAGAGTTACGCGGATAGACGAAGCAAGCCTTTGGAATTTCAAGTCGGTGATCGCGTCTTACTTAAGGTTTCACCTTGGAAAGGTGTGATCAGATTTGGAAAGACAGGAAAACTTGCACCTAGATATGTTGGACCATTCAAGATCGTCGAAAGAATCGGAAAAGTAGCCTACAAACTAGAATTACCTCCTGAACTTGGAAATGTTCATCCAACCTTTCACGTGTCCAATCTCAAAAAGAGTTTGGCTGATGAGAACCTCTACATACCGCTTGATGAAATTCGTGTTGATGATACGATGCATTTTGTTGAAAACCTGTGGAAATCATGGAACGTGAAGTCCAGAAACTCAAACGCAAGCGCATTCCAATTGTCAAATTTTCCTGGGAATCTAAATGTGTACCAGAATTTACTTGGGAATGTGAAGATCAAATGAAGGTGAAATATCCGCATCTGTTCTCACAAGTATCCTCTAAATAAATTTCGGGACGAAATTTCCACAAGTAGGGGAGATTGTGACATCTGTGCTTGTAATCATTGTACAAACTCTGAATAGTTCATTTATCCATAAAACAATGTGATTTGACCCCAATGTTTGTTCATTTATGTTTGACATTTTACATGTTTTGATTTTGTTCGATTTCAAACTCTAAATCGCTTTCTTGAGAGTTATACGCAAACTGATGCGTAAACGTAATCAGTTTAATGCAAAAAACACTCTGGAACATCAACATATGCTTAACATACCATAAATAACCTTTACATAACTTAGAAATAAGTTTTAAAGGGATTGGTATGGCAAAAACAAGTTTATTCGCTTACAGGGACTAATTTTGACAAACTACAAAAGTATGCCTATTCGTATAGTAACGAACATTTCGGAACTTGATCATAATCTAAACATATCCTAAATATCCTTTACATAGCTTAGAAATAGGCTTTGAAAGGTTCGGTATGCTAAAATAAACTTATTGGTCAATCAGGGACTAAAGGCGTCAAAAAGTGCACAAGTTTGCATTTTCGCGCATATCTTACGTTCTGAACATATCCGGACATCCAAAAAATTTTGTAATCATTAAAATATTTTATTTTAGTGATTGGAGTGCTAAAATACCATTCGTCGCGCAATTTGGATCGTTTTTCGCGTTCGTTCAAGTTTCGTCGTAATTAACTGAACAACGTGAGCGTACGACCAAACGAACCGACATCCGTGATATTTTTAAGCATATTTTATGTCCCCTATACTTAAACTTCATTATTGAGCCTTGAAAATGGGTTAACGGGGTTTAAACGCGTCGAAAATGGCTTAAACATGCTGTAGGGACCATTTTTGCCAGTTTTCAAAACTTTCTGGTGCTAGTGTGTGGTGGCGTAGTGTGACCCCAAAGGGGTTGTGCCGTGGCGTGACGCCACGGCCTACTTTTCGCAGAAAATCCATTTTCAGCAACTAGTTTGAACTTGAGGGTCTTTTATGCAACTTTCTCAATACTATGAACTAGTTTTGGAGCTCCCATTGTATACAAAACCATGTTCCACAAGTGTATGGCTAGGATTGAACCTTGATTCTTGCAAAAACACTTGCCATGATCTTGTTAATCCAAGCTTACTATAAATAGAAGTGGGTCCTTCACTTCATTCCTCACAATTTGATCTCAATTCTTCTCTAAGTTGAAGCTCTCACTTGTGAAGCTTCATACCTGAGAATTTTGAGTTCAAATCTTCATTGCTTGGACCTTTTGTAAGCTTCTTTCATGTTTTTCATGTATTTAAAGCATGAAAGTCAAACAATGTTTGACTTTCTGCTTTGACCATGAATTGGTCAACACAAAGTTCGTTTGAACTTTGTAACGTGAGCGTAATCACGATGGTTATAGTCCCTTGTGACTATACCTACTGATTACCAAGTTGATTAGTCGAAGTGACGAGTTAAAGTTTCGGTCAAATACGTGTTTATGCGTATTTTGCAACGAAACTATTTTTGGGTATCAAACCCTTTGTTTTGATATCAAACTTGTTTTCTAACTTAGTTAAACATGTTTGAACATGTTTAACTCGTCACTTTTAGTCTAGTGCTTGTTTAGGGTCGTAAGTCAAGCGGTCTTGACAACCGCTTAGACTTTCGAACCCGACCCGTTTGGTCGATCGTTAGGATCCGACCAAACATATTTTGTGACCATAGTTGTACAGGGAATAACTTTCCGAGGTTATACCTTATGGTCACTTAGTTTAATTAGTTGTATGATAGGTGGTTTATATGCCTTAGGTAAATGACCAAAATGCACTTTTTGCGTATAATTTCATTTTAAGCATATGTAACTTAAATTTTGCCACATAAACTGATTATTTAACATGTTATGGCATATAATACTTGTCATAGGACTAGTTAGGCTACTTGTTTGCGCTTTTGCGCAAATGACACGTTAAAGTAGTGTAAGCTACCTAAACGGGTCATAAGCACTTAGGATAAGTTCCGACTTAGTATGTAGGCTTTGTTAAACCATGTTATATGAGTTCCAATACTCATTTGGTTTACGAAACCTCATTCTATCCGATCTTCCGATTTAGGTCCGGTTTATTAACGTAATTACCTATATTAGGTGCCGATTGATTCCGTGACCTTTCTAGCATTGTTTGATTGTTATTTCAAGACTCCTAAGCACTATCAAGTGAGTACATTGTCTCTTCTTTTACTATTTTCAAATATTTTGGGGTGATACACATGTGCCTATTTGTTACTTTCGTGCTTTTCGTGCTTTCATAACAAATACTTGTTATGTTAATTAGTACGCATATAGTACATGATTTCATTTATGCTTAGCTACATATGTTGATTGAGCATGCTAGCACATTGATTTCATAAATACATTTGTTTCATATGTTTATTTTTTCAGCATATGTACACATTTATTTACATCACATTTATATTTTGCTATGTATGTTCATTTAGCATACTTAGTACATTGTTTTTACATAACATGCTCACATTTGGTATGACATTTGGTTTGTTTAACGGGTCGAATATACGTTCGTTAACACTGATCACGCCGCTCGGTAGTATGTAGTGGTACCATAGGACTTGCCAACTCCCATTCCTGGAATCCTAGGTTTGTTTGGACGTAAGGAATGACAGAATCCGATATACATAATTTTGATAAATCTTTAATTTGTTTAAAGGTTTGTCTCCTCAGTCGCAAGGCTTGAATGTATGCGATAAACATTACCACATAAACGTTTGTATCAGTAAAGTATGGTTTTATTTTGCAAAACATAACATTTTGATTTAAACTATGATTTATTCAAAAACATTGTTTTGTACATTTTACCTATGGTTTAAGTTGATACTCATGCTTGCCATACATAACATTTGATTGTACATGAACATTTTGATATTGGTTTAAACAAGACATTTAGGTGGTTTATTTTGGTAAGTGCTTTTATGATATTACATATCGTAGCGTTATCTAAATCATTTCAACAAGAACATGTTACATTTTACACAAATAACATATTTACATAAGTCATTGTTTTACAAACGACATATTTCATGCAAATTTCATTTTTACTTGGTTATTTATTTAACCGAGCATTATTCTTTTATATCATTTGATTTTCTATTGGATTTTCGTATGATTCATAAAAGAAAACACTTTTATAAGGTTCATGACTACTTTTTTTGTTAAATAATTCTTTTAAACTTACAAGTCATGAATCCTGCATCAACTAAACCTATGTATCTCACAGGCATTTTTAAGCTGACGTACCTATTTTCACATGTGTTTTCAGGAGCTGATGCATAAGGTTGGTCAAGATACACTTAGGCGGACTGGGGCCTTAGTGACAATAAAAGATGCAAGACTAGTTTAATTATGTTATGTTTCCTTGTTTTTAAGACAATGTAATCTTTTTAATTCAAATAAAATGAAACTTCAAATACCATGGTTGTGTAACAATAATTCTGTCGTTCCACTCCCCGATGTTTCCACGCGGTTTGTTGTTTTACGCGGTCGGGGTGTAACATGGATGGCGAGATGAAGCTATCTACATCGGTCATTAAATTTTCTTTAAATGTTTTGAATTTTAAGGGGAGTAAGGGTTGTCAGAAAATCCAAAAACATTTGAAAATTTGAAAAAGCCAAAAACATGATAAAAATCAAACAGAGTTTTGTGTAAAAAGAGGAAATGATAGTACATCAATAGACAATCACAGTACGCTAAAGATATGAATAGAGACCAAATTATAAGTGATTGTTCGGTGTCGTATCTATCTTCTACTCCTTTCTTAGTCGTAATAAACGAACCGAACACGTCGTATCGGGACCGAGGCTCCGTCAAACTCGCCGGTTCCTGGATTAGCAGTGGTATCAGAGCTACGGTACCGATTTAATCGATCTAACAGTCGGTTAAATCACCCAAGCTCATCAATTTTGGGTTAAACGGGAGTTTTGACGTTAAAACAGAGAAAATCATCAAAATAAAGGTTAATTCACGGATGGATTTTGGAATTGAAGACAGCATTCTGTTCGAAATTGATTCGCGCACAATCCTGTGAAGTTTAATCTTGAAATTCACACAAATAAAGATTCTGGATCGAAAAAACATGATTTGGAGTGTTCTTGAGCTGTTAGAACATATCTGATCGTTTGACCATCCGACCCATGTCATTATCTTGTGTTTGAATGATCAGTTGGCTTTCACTCAAATGATCATTTGATCGGATGACCATCCGATCCACAAACACAAGTTTGTCTCTTTTGTCATTCGGTCGAATGACCATCCGGACAGGAAGACCCATCGGATCGGATAACCATCTGACAACATGCCATTCGACCAGATGATCAAATGCCTAAAAAAATGGTGACTGAAAAAATGCAATGACGAGGAAAGTCTCTTGAAAAAATTTGGTGATTGAAAATTTTTTCGAGGTTTTAACGACCATGCTGGGTTGTTCGGGGACACCGTCTGGGGCTTCAGTGAACAAATTTGATGATGCGATTATGGATTGTGGAAATTAGTGGGGTAGTCATGATACTGGTGCAGAATGTTTATAATTCAGGTTATCTGACTATTTATGGGCCAAAACGTAAATTCCGCAATGATGAAAACTGACGTTTTGAGGAAAATTGTCATATTTTCGGCATAGTCGAGTTTTTCACAAATAAAAGAGGACTGGATTTCTCAGTTTGGGGGGGAATTCAGTGATAGAGACGTCAGAATTTGCAAAAATGAGAGGGAATAAAAATTTCAATGTCATTTGTTGATATTCCGACATTTTTGAAATTCGTGACACTGCAACAGTATTCGGGTAGTTTCGACTTCAGATTGTCAGGGGGAATGTGAATCTGATCGTGGGTGAAAGCTTTCGAGATCAAGATGATCCGAGATGTTGATATCTGATCGTGGACGAAAGCATCAGAGATCTGAGAGTAATCGTGGATGATAGCTACTGAGATCTAGATTATCCGAGGAGATGAATCGGATTGTGGACGAATGCTCCAGAGATCGGATTACATTACCAGCTGATTTGTTTTCCAGTGAAGATTTGCTGATTGTGGAGAAAACCGTTTACACAGATCTGTCAATCTTACGGTGTATTTACGTTGATCACAGTAAACGAGATATCAGATCTTCAGGGGGAATCACGGATTTGAAGTTAACCAGTGGGGTATTTGAAGTTTCTATCAATTTCCGGTTGATTTTTTGTACATTCTTAGATCGAGCAAGCGGAATGCGAGATCGTGGTGCTGACATATTATATCAAAAACTGAGCTCGGATGTGGTTAAAGCTGAAACAAAAGATGCTGCATTGATTAGTTTCAAGTTGGTGATTGTTTGTGAAGGTTGCAATTTAGCAAATCAGAGGAGAGTCGTGAACTGTGCAAAACACCTGAAGATTCATTTCAAGGGGAATTAGTGCTTTACTCTTTCAAAGCAAACCCAAATCATCAATCGAAGGGAATCTATAGTCAGTTTTCAAGATGCCTGATTGAAGTTACTGAATATTTAAACACGACTCAAGGTTCTCAAAGTGTTAAAGACGATTCGACAGTGGCAGCCAAGGGGGAATCTGTTGGTGCATATTCCGTACGTCTGCCACTATGCGAATAGTTAGATAGTGCGTGTGTTGAATATTGTATAGAATAGGAGAAAGTTGGACACGGTATTGTAATTGTTAAGGTCCATCCGGACGGATGACCATCTGACGGATGACCATCCGGACGGATGGACATAGTATCATCCGGATGGGTGTAGGTGGTTGTCTATAAATAGGGACTTGGGGTTCCCATTTGGACAAGCTTTTGGTCCCTGAGGGGAAATACTGTCCAACTGATCTCATGGTGCTGTAACTTGTCAAGATATGAATAGAGACCAGATTATAAGTGATTGTTCGGTGTCGTATCTATCTTCTACTCCTTTCTTAGTCGTAATAAACGAACCAAACACGTTGTATCGGGACCGAGGCTCCGTTAAACTCGCTGGTTCCTGGATTAGCAATATGACTAATTGAGAGCAATTTGTGTGATAATGACGGAACATAAAGGCAATTTGATAATTTCATAGTTAGTAAAATTTCAAATGATCCTCCTCCTTTCACTTGCATTGTTCTGTTGTTTGCGGTATGAATTTGAGTATTTTGAGGTTTGGTTATTGAACGCATGTCCAAAGGTTCAAACGTCATGGTGTCAGTGGCACCGGAAACTTAGTCCCACTCAAATCGCTTTCAACCTTCAAGTTTACCCTCAAATAGGTTATGGCATGCATTGATGAAGTGGTCATGGTTTTGGAAACCAAAAGAAACCCCCAAGTTTGGAAGTACTTTGATATGTGCTTGATGTCCGATAGCCATGAAATGGCACGCTGCAAAGGTTGTGGGAAGTTCATGAAGGCTACGGCGAACTCGACGCTTAAAAAACACACCGACCGTCATTGTCCGGTGACAAAGGCTACGACGAAGAAAAGTGATGTCACGGCCCCCGACATGGTTTGCCCGATTCAGAAGTCGCGGGACAGAAACCCATGGTATTGGTATTTAATTGGCAGCGGAAATTTTAACAGGATCGTTTAAACTGAAAATACCGAATTATTTTATTATAGTTTCGGGACAAACCCCGTATTTTACAATAAAGGAATTTCACTGGGAAATTCCCTGATTACAGAAAACAAGTTATTTATTTACTGAGCCACTTCATTCAAGCGGGAGTGCTACGCGGCATTTTTCCTTGTTCACAGTAAATCACCTGAAACATGTTTTAAAAAGGTTTGATCAGCGAAAAAATATTGGCGAGTGCATTCAATTTGTACAAAAGACAAATTGTTATAATTTACAGTATTAAGAGCGATTACAATTGCCCCTATCTTATAATTATCTGATCCAGTTGTCACTCGACCGGATCTGTGACTGTGGTCATATCATTACTGGGTCCGTTCACCCCAAAGTGACGTGTATCACTATTTAGGTCCGTTCACCTAAAAGTGATAATACAGCAGTAATGTATACAAGACCCCACTTACTATCCGAAATTTAAGATTTTGCAAAGACTTAATCCCTGTAATTATAACTGGAAAACATTTAGGGTTTTGCAAAGTAATTTGATAAAATAGAATGACTCACATTGCAAGTTTAAACGGTCAGAGCCTGCCTACTGATTAAGCCGGTAAACCTAGTTAAATATAAGATGCAAACGAAACCAGGTTAGTAACTTAATACAACGTTTACGATAATTCACGAGATCGAAACCCTCACGACGAATGACAAAGTATAGCCCAAAATTTAGGCAGCACTTAAACATTCATCAGATCGGTTTTAATCGATCGGACACTGTATCGTAGCAGTGATCGAGTTATTACCCCGTTATTGTAGCAGCGTTTCGATACTAATAAGTTGTTATTTGAGCATAATTGAAGCGTTTTGAAGGAAATTTTCGAGCAGAAGTGAATTGCCCATGCACGTCCCATTTATAGCTGAAAAACAACTTTCTCGCGGCCCGCGACGGCCTAAAGGCGGTCTTTCGCGGCCCGCCAGAGCCACCCTAGCTATAGCTAGGGTTGCCGTGTCATCACCTAGGTTCGCCACGTGTGTGACACGTGGCCCTGATCGTTATCCAGAGAGTCCTCAGGCTCTCGCGCCCCGCGATGAATACCCATGAGTATGTCGTGTGACATCTTTGCTTGTGTAATCATTATACAAACTCTGAATAGTTCATTTATCAATGAAACAATGTATTTTGATCCCTATATTTGTTTATTTATGTTTGACAATTTCTCATTCCAATTCTTGTTCGATTTCAAACTCTATATCGTTTTCTGGAAAGTTATACGCAAACTGATGCGTAAACGTAATCAGTTTAATGAGACAAACACACTGGAACATCAACATAAGCTTAACATACCTTAAATAACCTTTACATATCTTAGAAATACGTTTTGAAGGGTTTGGTATGGCTAAAACAAGTTTATTTGCTCACTGGGACTATTTACGTCAAACTGCAAAAGTCTGCCGACTCGTATAGTAACATACACTCCGGAATATGATCATAAGTTAAACATACCATAAATAGCCTATACATAGCTTAGAAATAGGCTTTGAGGGGTTCAGTATGCGAAAATAAACTTATTTGGTCAAACAGGGACTAAAAGCGTCAAAAATTGCATAAGTTTGCATTTACGCGCATATCTTACGTTCTAAACATATCCAGACATCCAAAAATTTTTGTAATCATTAAAATATTTTATTTTAGTGATTGGAATGCTAAAATACCATTCGTCGCGTAATTTGGATCGTTTTTCGCGTCCGTTCGTGTTTCGTCGTGATTAACCGAACAACGAGGCCGTACGACCAAACGAACCGACATCCGAGATATTTTCAAGCATATTTCATGTTCCCTATACTTTAACTTCATTTTAGAGCATTAAAATTGGGTTAACGGGGCTTAAACATCTCAAAAACCAAGTTTCTAGCATGCAGTGACCAAAACTTCCAAAAGCTGAAAACTTTCAGCCTGACCTGCTAGGAGTGTCGCGACAGAAATACTATCACATTCTACGTGTCGCATGAGAGTGCACTATGCAGAAACTTGTTTTCAGCAAACAACAGCTGTTCCTTGGGTTTTAGACATGGTTTTTCAATGCTTTGGGCTGGCATTTGGACTCACCTAGTATTCTAAACTATGTGCTACAAATGTAAGGTCAAGATCAATCCTAGAAACACATGGAATGATCTCAATGGAGCTTGAATTTCTATATAAACCCAAGAATTCTCAAACCCAACTTTCTCATTTCCTTTCAAATCTGATCATTGAAGCTACCCCTCTGGTTGAAGGCTTCAATCTTTAGTATTCTTTGTTCTTGATCCAAGCTTGGACCCTTTGTAAGTCTCCTTCATGCTTGGTTATGCTTTTCAAGCATGAAAGTCAAACAGTGTTTGACTTTCTGCTTTGACCAGGTTATAGTCAAGTCAAAGTTCGTTTGAACTTTGCAACGTGAGCGTAATCACGATGGTTATAGTCCCTTGTGACTATACCTACTGATTACCACATTCATTAGGCGTAGTGACGAGTCATAGTTTCGGTCAAAATGCCGATTATGCGCATTTTGCGACGAAACTATTTTCATGTATCAAAACCCTTTGTTTTGATATCAAACCTGTTTTCTAACTTAGTCAAACATGTTTTAACATGTTTAACTCGTCACTTCTAGTTTAGTGCTTATATAGGTTCGTAAGTTAAGCGGTCTAAACAACAACTTAGACTTTCGAACCCGACCCGTTTGGTCGATCATTAGGACCCGACCAAACATACTTTATGGCCATAGTTGTATAGGGAATAACCTTCCGAGGTTATACCTTATGGTCACTTCGTTTAGTTAGTTGTATGATAGTTAGTTTATATGCCTTAGGAAAATGACCAAAATGCCCTTTTTACGCATAATTTCATATTAAGCATACGTAACCTAAATTTTGACATCTAAATTGATTATGCAATATTATTAGACATGTTAAGGCATATAATACTTGTCATAGGACTAGTTAGACGGTCCGAACACGCTTTTGCACGAACGACACGTTAAAGTAGCGTAAACTAACTTAACGAGTCGTAACGGGTCGTAAGCACTTAAGGATAGGTTCCGACTTAGAATGTAGGCTTTGTTAAACCATATCATATGAGTTCCAACACTCATTTGGTTTACGAGACCTCATTTTTATCCGATCTTCCGATTTAGGTCCGGTTTATTAATGTAGTTACCTATATTAGGTGCCGTTTAATTCCGTGATCCTTCAAGCGTTACTTGGTTGTTATTTCAAGACTACTAAGCAATATCAAGTGAGTACATAGTCCCCTCTTTTACCGTTTTTAAATATTTTGGGGTGATTCACATGTGCCTACTTGTTACTTTCGTGCTTTTCGTGCTTTCATGACATATACTTGCTATGTTTATTAGTACGCATATAGTACATGATTTCTATTATGCTTTGCTATGTATGTTTACTTAACATGCTAGCACATTGATTTCATAAACATTTTTGTTACATATGTTTACTTAGCATATGGACGCATTGTTTTACATCACATTTCTGCTATGTATGTTTACTGAGCAGCTAGCACATTGATTTACATTACATTTCTACTTCGTACGTTTACTTAGCATACTTAGTACATTATTTTCACATAACATGCTTACATTTGGTATGACATTTGGTTTGTTTAACGAAACTAAAATACGTTCATTAACACTGATCATGCCGCTCGGTAGTATGTAGTGGTACCATAGGAATTGACAACTCCCATTCCTGGAATCCTAGGTTTGTTTGGATGTAAGGAATGACAGAATCCAAAAACATTTTGATAAACCTTTAACTTGTTAAGGGTTTGTCCTTCAGTCTCAAGGCTTGGATGTATATGATAAACATTACCATATAAATGTTCTTATCAGTAAAGCATTGATTTTGCAAAACATAATTTTTGACTTAAACTATGATTTATTCAAATACATTGTTTTGTACATTTTACATATGGGATTGAGTAAATAATTTTTATTCACCATACATATCATTTGATTATACATTAACACATACATATGGGATTGAGTAAATACTTTTTATTCACCATACATAACATTTGAGTATACATTAACATATACATATGGGATTGAGTAAATACGTTTTATTCACCATACATAACATTTGATTATACATTGACATTATACATATGGTTAGAGTATATACTGTCTACTTGCCATACATTATATTTGATTGTACATGAACATTTTGACGTTGGTTTAAACAAGACATTTTTGGGTGGTTTATTTGGTAAGTGATTTAAATAACGAGACGTGTGTAATATGATAAAAGCATGGTGGATACGCCGCTGGTACTTCCTATATATAAGTGCTTTTATGATATTACATATCGTAGCGTTATCTAAATCATTTCGACAAAAAAATAATACATTTTATACAAATAATATATTTTCACAAGACATTGTTTTACAAATGACATATTTTATACAAATTCATTTTTACTTGGTTATTTAATTAACCATGCATTATTCTTTTATATCATCTGATTTTATTATCGATTTTCGTATGATTTATAAAAGAAAACACTTTTATAAGGTTCATGACTACTTTTTGTTAAACATTTCTTTTAACTTACAAGTCATGAATCCTGCATCCACAAAACCTATGTATTTCACAGGCATTTTTATGTTGACGTAACTATTTTCACATGTGTTTCAGGTGCTGTTGTTAGATGATCACGATGCAAACATAGGATTGGACGTAGGGTTGTTCATAAAGCTCGCGACTCGTAGCTCGGCTTGTAGCTCGCTCGAAAGAAGCTTGAGAAAAACTAGCTACAAAAAACTCAATTTGAGATGACGTGAACCAAGCTGGCTCATTTTGTAACCAAGCCCAGCTCGAGCTAAGCTCGGTGATGCGTGAAAAAATGTATATAAGTTTAAGTATATTTTAAGCCCTTTTAGACTTTTTAGCCAAGTTTTAAATTTATAAAACACGATATTTTACTAACACCAAACACACATATGGGCAAGTGCACCCATCGTGAGCGTAGTATAGTGTTGGCAAAATATCGAGGTCGTCCAAGGACACAAGAGTTTTTAGTACCGGTTTATCCTCAACGTCTAATCAAATCAAAAGTTTAGAAAAAGGTTTTAAACTAGAAAAATAAAAACTAACTAAAATGCTGAAAAATAAAAATAAAAGAAAAACAGATAGACAAGATGAATCACTTGGCTCCAACTCGTGTTTAGTGTAACATTTGATTATTTCCGCACTTTTGCACTTTTTAAGAGATTATCTTAGTTATTGTAGTAGGCCCCTCTTTTGAAGGTGACGTTACCCTCAACCCAGTAGTTTGAGTCAGCAAGGATACAATCCTAAAGGGTCGGATTATTGAAAGATAATTAATTAAGTTATTAATGCATATTATGGTAGGCCCCTCTTTTGAAGGTGACGTTACCCTCGGCTAAGTAGTCTGAGTTAGCAGGGATATAGTCCTAAGTAGCCAGGTTAAAGTATTAATAGTAGCTTACATATGAGGGGATCAAAGAGTTTGGACCCCCGCCATCCAATATCGGTGGGTATTGAAGGAGCTCCTACTAAATTTGACCCAGGTCCTTGCAGGATCTATACACTGAACAAGGCAAGACTCTTACCAAACCGTTCCCTTAACCCCCGACCAGGTAGCCAACATACCTCCATATAGACCGTGGAGATATGAATGTTGAAAATCTTTTATTTTATATAGACAGTAAAATAATGCCAAGACACCACGGACAAACGATAAGGAAGAATCACCTTCAACATAAGAAACTAGTTATTAAAGTCATTAATACATAACCAAGTAAAAAGTGCGAAAAGATTAAAAATAAAAAGTATTACACTAGACACTTGTCTTCACCAAGTGATGTAAGAGACTTAGGCAAACATGGCCTTGATTGTCAAGAACTCTTACGATCAATCTTGGATCCCGAGACAACTCACACACTCTATGATGGACAATGGATGATGGTGGTTGTCACACCCCAACCGATGGCGGAAACATCGGGATGAGACGAAGTGTGTATAGATTGCAAGAGACTTCATAACACTATGTGACAATATTTAATTAAATTCAAATTTCATTGCAAGTGCTAAATTGTCATACAACATTTAAAATAGAAATAACAACATTGTTCAAATTCAACATAACATCAAAAGATAAATAGATTAAAGGTGTGTATCTAGTCCACCCTAAACTCGTTTCATCATTCATCCATACTTCAACAATCAACCTGCAACATGTATTAAAATAGAGTTTCAATGCAAAAGCAAAAGTGAGTATACAAGTTTAATTACATAGCATAATAGGATAAAAACTCAAATCCAACATGATTCATAGTATGTGATTACTAGTATGCAATTTTGGCGTACAATATGATCAAACCCGAGAATACAACACATAAAAGAGCCTAATCCCAAAAGTTTAGCGGGGTGGTAATGTTTAACTTAACAATACCCAAGAGTATAACGGGCGGGGCATTAATCCTATAGCGCTATAATTGTTAAGGTGGGCGAGAAAAGTTAATGAGCATATAACGTTCCAAATCGTTCACATAGCATACGAGAATAACAAGTAAGTCACATTAGTTTCATGTTTAATCATGGATAGAGTAAGTTTAATTGAGTTTAAAAGTTGTTTGCATAGTTATACATGTTGCATCCCAAAGTGTAAAGGGCAAAAAGGGACCGAGTATACTCACGGTGGTTGCAAGCTTTCCTACTTGAAATCCCGCGAGTGAGTTGGTGGATGGATTAGTTTGGAGCACCTAGTCCTTTTTTGTTACGGAGTATGAATCTTTCCAAAACTCTGATTTGCAACAGATTTGAGAGTGAATTTGTGAGGTGTAAAGAGTTGTGAAAGTGTAAAATGGTGTGGGGAAGGTGTGTATTTATAATGGAAGAGGTTAGGGATGATTGGAGGTGTTTAGAGGTGGATTAAAGGTGATTGGGTGAGGTTGGATGTTGGGATTTCGTGCATAAACGCGGGCTGCTGCGTTTTCTGTCCGCCCATACATCCTTACGGACCGTAAAGGTGGTGGCTTACGATCCGTAAGCCATGGTCAGAAGCACATAATTTTTATTCTTTGTTATTTCCATTTGTAACTCGTCCCCAAGTTAAAAGTTACGGGTTTTGGGATTATTTTAAGGTTCTAAGGTATAAGTAACATGTTCCAAAAGTTATGTAAGTGTCGAATTGAATATGATTAAGTATAAGTTTCGTATAAAACATAAATGTCACGAGTGTAATAGTTTATCATAAGTTTGTAAACATCTCAAATAAACATCAAACTGTTTCTCAATTTAAGCGTACAAACATGTATAGAGTATGTATAACACGAGTTTAAAAATAGAAATACGAGTATACATAAAGTGTGTATAACAAAATACGAGTTTCATTAATGATCCAAGTCTCGGTTTTACAATGATTACAAGGAAAGAACGATTACAAGAATACAAAGTTTTCAAAAATAGAAATACGAACAAAACTTTCTATAAATGGAAGGTACAAAAGAGCCGGGCGTTACAGTCTCCCCTCCTTTAGGAAATTTCGTCCCGAAATTTAGGAAGATGTAGCGAAAAGATGAGGGCACTTCGTCTTCATATCGCTCTTGAGTTCCCAAGTGAATTCAGCGCCACGTTTACCTTCCCATCGAACCTTGACGATAGGAATTTTACTGCGCCTCAATAACTTGACTCCTTGATCCATGATTTCGACGGGTTTCTCCATAAAATGCATAGTTTTGTTGATTTGGAGATCTTCAAGAGGAACATGAAGTCCTTCATCAGCAAGACATTTATTTAGATTGGATACATGAAACGTCGGATGAACGTTGTCGAGCTCTTGAGGTAAATCGAGTCTATAAGCCACCTTACCAATCCTTTCGAGTATCTTGAATGGACCAACATAGCGAGGGGCAAGCTTTCCCTTTTTACCAAAACGAACCACTCCTTTCCAAGGAGACACTTTAAGTAGAACATGATCCCCAACGTTGAATTCCATAGGTTTGCGTCCCTTGTCAGTGTAGATCTTTTGACGATTGCGAGCCTTGAGTAGATTATCACGGATTTGGAGAATCTTATCCGTTGCTTCTTGTATGATCTCAGGGCCAGTAAAATGTTTGTCACCAATCTCGTGCCAGCTTAAAGGAGATCGGCATTTGCGACCATACAATGCCTCGAATGGAGCCATTTTAATACTGGAGTGGTAGCTATTGTTGTACGAGAACTCGACCAAAGGTAAATGAACATCCCAACTACCACCAAAGTCGATGACACAAGAACGGAGCATGTCCTCTAGGGTTTGGATAGTACGTTCAGTCTGTCCATCCGTTTGAGGATGAAAAGCCATACTGAGATTCAAATGAGTACCCATAGCGGACTGAAAAGTTTGCCAGAGACGCGAAGTAAATCGACCATCGCGCTCAGAAATGATGTCGAGAGGAATACCATGATGGCGTATGACTTCATCGGTATAGATGCGAGCAAGTCGTTCAACCTTGAAATCTTCACGAATAGGAATGAATTGAGCGGACTTGGTCAAACGATCGATGATCACCCAAATGCTATCGTGACCAGATGGTGTACGAGGGAGTTTAGTTATGAAGTCCATCGCAATGCTATCCCATTTCCAAACGGGGATTTCAGGTTGTTCGAGTAGACCGGAAGGTCGTTGATGCTCGGCTTTGACTTTCGAACAGGTAAGACACTTAGAAACATACACAGCAATGTCTCCCTTCATACCGGGCCACCAATAGGACGTATGTAGATTATGGTACATCTTGTCAGCACCAGGATGAATTGAGTACTTGGATTTGTGTGCCTCGTTCATAATGAGATCACGAAGATTGTCGCGATCTGGTACCCAGATGCGATCACGACTGTAGAGCAGACCATCAGATTTCAAAGTGAGTAGGTCTTCAGTAGCTCCACGTATTTCTACAGACATGGAACCTTCGTTGATAGATGAGTATTGTGCTTCACGAATGCAATTGTGAAGATCGCTCGAGATATGAAAACAACGAATGTAATCTACATGAGTCTTACGACTAAGTGCATCGGCCATGACATTCGCTTTACTAGGGTGGTAGCGAATCTCACAGTCATAGTCGTTAAGTAATTCCACCCAACGTCGTTGACGCATATTGAGTTCTTTTTGGTCAAAGATGTGTTGTAGGCTCTTATGGTCAGTGAAAACCACACACTTTGTACCGTATAGGTAGTGTCGCCAAATCTTTAACGCAAAAACAACTACGCCAAGCTCGAGGTCGTGGGTAGTATAATTTTTCTCATGTATTTTGAGTTGGCGAGAGGCATAAGCGATGACTTTGTCTCGTTGCATGAGAACACAACCAAGACCACGATTTGAGGCATCGTAATACACCACGAAATCATCATTCCCATCAGGGAGAGTGAGAATAGGAGCGTTGCAAAGCAAGTCTTTGAGAGTCCGAAAAGATTCCTCTTGCTCAGGACCCCAGGCAAAAGGTTTCTCTTTTTGAGTCAACGAAGTGAGAGGAACGGCGATTTTTGAAAAATTCGAGATGAATCAGCGGTAATAACCCGCCAATCCTAAGAAGGAACGGATTTCAGAAGGAGATTTAGGCGCGGTCCAATTCTTTACGGCTTCGATCTTTGCAGGGTCAACGTGGATTCCTTTTTCGCTAACAACGTGTCCAAGGAATTGGACTTCTTTAATCCAAAACTCGCATTTAGAGAACTTAGCGTATAAGCGTTCAATACGTAAGAGCTCGAGTATAAGACGAAGATGACGTTCATGATCGGCTTGAGATTTAGAATAAATGAGAATATCATCAATGAAGACGATCACAAAGCGATCCAATTAGGGCTTACAAACACGATTCATAAGATCCATGAACACAGCGGGTGCGTTGGTCAAGCCAAAAGGCATAACCACGAACTCGTAGTGCCCATAGCGAGTGCGAAAAGCGGTTTTGGGGATGTCCTCATCGAGAACATGAAGTTGGTGATAACCCGAACGAAGATCGATCTTGGAGAAACAGGTAGCGCCTTGAAGTTGATCAAAGAGATCGTCGATACGCGGAAGAGGGTAATGATTTTTGACGGTGAGTTTGTTAAGCTCACGATAATTGATGCACATGCGGAAAGATCCATCCTTCTTTTTGACGAAGAGCACAGGAGCACCCCAAGGTGAGGTACTTGGACGAATGAAACCCTTATCGAGGAGTTCTTGAAGTTGCGTAGATAATTCTTGCATCTCAGAAGGTGCAAGACGATAAGGAGCTTTGGCAACTAAAGTCGCACCAGGTACGAGGTCAATACGAAAGTCAACAGATCGAGGTGGAGGAGGACCAGGTAAATCCTCAGGAAAGACGTCAGGGAAGTCGCGCACCACTGGAACATCACTTATACTTTTTCCCTTGCCCTTTTCTTTCACAACGTGGGCTAAAAAGGCAAAGTACTGTTTGCGTAAGTATTTGTTCGCTTGTGTGCAGGACATCAACTTCAGTCCCTTTGAAGGCCGGTCTCCATAGACGTGCAAAACATCACCAGATGGAAGGGGTAAACGAACGTATTTCTCGTGACAAGCGATTTCCGCAAGGTTCTTTTGGAGCCAATCCATGCCTATGATCACGTCGAAACTACCTAATTGCATGGGTATGAGGTCGATGGTAAAAACGTGCTCGTTAAGAGTAAGACGACAATCGCGAAGAACGGAATCGACTAAGATGGACTTGCCATTTGCGACTTCAACGGAAAACGACTTAGGTAGCTTAGAGCGCGTGCAATTTAACAATGATTCGAATTCTAAGGACACAAAGCTTTTGTCCGCCCCAGTATCAAATAGTATCGAAGCATAAAGATGGTTAACAAGAAACGTACCGTTAACGACATCATTGTCATTGCGCGCTTGATTTGCATTCAGGTTGAAAGCTCGTCCACGAGGAGGTTGTTGTTGCTCTTGATTCCATTGTGGGCATTGAGGACGAAGATGATTAGTATCCCCACATTTGAAACAAGCCCTAGCTGGTTTTGCGTTTTGGGGAGCAGGTGGAGCCTGTTGTGCTTGCTGAGCTTGTGGTGCTTGCTGTTGATAATTGCGGCAAAAGGCGGTATCATGTCCATAACGGTTGCAATTGGCACAACGACAACACCTGGCATTGGCGGGATGGTGATAGTTACAAGTGGCACACTTGGGGTGAATCCCAGTGTACGACTTTTGGGTGTTATCAGGAGCAACAGGATTTGGATTAACGGGTGGCACAATCGCATTGCAAACAGGGTTCAATTGCTTTCGCTTCTTCCCCCTATTGCTACTCGACTGTTGGGTAATTTGGTTGGTTGGCTTGAATGAAGCGGGGTTTGCGGCTTGCTTATCGCGTACACGGTTGTTGTTCAGGGAAGCGGCCAAACGATAAACAGCTTCGATATTGTCGATTTTGGCTGCCTCGATCGTATCGCGCATGCTAGAAGGTAACCCATTGATGTACTACCTTATCTTACGGTCGGTGGTCATAACGAGGTGAGGAACAATGAAGCTAAGTTGTTTGAAACGGGTAGTGTAGGCTAGGTTCTCATCACCCACTTGCTTTAGAGCCCAAAATTCTTCTTCTAACCTTTCTTGCTCATGCGGAGGGCAAAATTCATCCATCATTAGGGCCTTAACTTCTTCCCAAGTCAACGAATAGGCCAGTTCGTTCGAGCGGATGTTCCTTTCATTCGTCCACCATTCGAGAGCTCGGGCTTGGAATACCCCAGTCGCACTACGCGTTCTGAGCTCATCGAGGCAATTACTGTTGATGAACGTGACCTCCATGCCATCAAACCACTCGAGCATGGCGGTCACCCCATCATTGCCGGTGAATGGCTTGGGATTGCACGATGAAAAGTGCTTGAAGTTGAATGAAGCGGGCTTGCGTATTTCGACCTTAGAGTCGATGGAAGAGTGAGGAGTTTCAGAAGCTCGAATCTCGGTAATGACCTTAGGAACGACACGCGCAAACTGATCGGCCATGAAAGCCATCATCTTCTTTGTAGCACGGGTCTTTGACTGCTTAGACATTTTGGAGAGACGGGTAGACATCTAAGATTCAAAAGAGTGAAAAGGTGAGACTTGATCATAATGTTTGTTTAAGAAAATTGTTTGCATAAATTGATTCACATAGCATAAAGTGTCACATAGCATAAAAGGTTCAAATTGATTCACATAACATAAAGAGTTTAGACGTCTCATATAGCATTGTCATGATTTCCACATAGCATAGCATGAATAAATGAAAGCATTGTAAATTTAGTTTGTTCACGAGGGATTATTATTGTTTGTGATTGCGATCAACGTGCGAAATGAGTGAACCAAAATTTGAAAAGAACGAACGTTCAAGTATAAAATCACATATAAATTGAGGTACATAAAAGAGAGGCTCAATAAAACATTGGATTGTTTCGGGTAAAGAAACGTCGACTATTCCAAAGTGGGTCGAAAGCCTTTCGAATTAGAGAAAAACGTGCTTTGGCCTATAGGTAAGATACTCTCGTCGAGAAGCGATTAACGGTATCTTACCCTTCCAGTTACTACACGTCTCTAACCGATTGGAACAATCGGGACTTTGGCGAGATTGAAAATCGAGGAATGGGACTTAATCGACGAGATGCGGGTTTCACCCCTAACTTGACGATTTCGTACCCTAAATGTGGTTGGTACTCGTCGGGTCAAAATATAGTTTCGACACTTTGACGAGGGTCCAATAGAGTTGAAATGGAAATTACCATTAAGTTGTGGATTTCACTCCTAGCTTAATGGTGAAATTTCGTGCAAAAATAGTTTAAGGTAGAATGAGAGTCGTTTACCAAATTGTGGGTTTCACGCCTATTTTGGTAAAGTTGTCTCGTTTGTGTTACAAGAGTATACAAATAAACAAAAGTGTATTCATGTTAACCTTAGGAAAGGCATATAAATTTAATCAACAAGAAGTATAGCTAGGAAGCATGCATGGTAGAGTACAAAAGTTTTAAACAACACATAAGAGGCAAAATTCCTAAAACTATAGATTAGGGCAAAAGCATGGCAATTTTTCCTAATTCCCTATAGTTATGGCTCTGATACCAATCTGTCACACCCCAACCGATGGCGGAAACATCTGGATGAGACGAAGTGTGTATAGATTGCAAGAGACTTCATAGCACTATGTGACAATATTTAATTAAATTCAAATTTCATTGCAAGTGCTAAATTGTCATACAACATTTAAAATAGAAATAACAACATTGTTCAAATTCAACATAACATCAAAAGATAAATAGATTAAAGGTGTGTATCTAGTCCACCCTAAACTCATTTCATCATTCATCCATACTTCAACAATCAACCTGCAACATGTATTAAAATAGAGTTTCAATGCAAAAGCAAAGGCGAGTATACAAGTTTAATTACATAGCATAATAGGATAAAAACTCAAATCCAACATGATTCATAATATGTGATTACTAGTATGCAATTTTGGCGTACAATATGATCAAACCTGAGAATACAACGCATAAAAGAGCCTAATCCCAAAAGTTTAGCGGGGTGGTAATGTTTAACTTAACAATACCCAAGAGTATAACGGGCGGGGCGTTAATCCTATAGCGCTATAATTGTTAAGGTGGGCGAGCAAAGTTAATGAGCATATAACGTTCCAAATCGTTCACATAGCATACGAGAATAACAAGTAAGTCACATTAGTTTCATGTTTAATCATGTATAGAGTAAGTTTAATTGAGTTTAAAAGTTGTTTACATAGTTATACATGTTGCATCCCAAAGTGTAAAGGGGAAAAAGGGATCGAGTATACTCACGGTGGTTGCAAGCTTTCCTACTTGAAATCCCGCGAGTGAGTTGGTGGATGGATTAGTTTGGAGCACCTAGTCCTTTTTTGTTAAGGAGTATGAATCTGTCCAAAACTCTGATTTGCAACAGATTTGAGAGTGAATTTGTGAGGTGTAGAGAGTTGTGAAAGTGTAAAATGGTGTGGGGAAGGTGTGTATTTATAATGGAAGAGGTTAGGGATGATTGGAGGTGTTTAGAGGTGGATTAAAGGTGATTGGGGGAGGTTGGATGTTGGGATTTCGTGCATAAACGCGGGCTGCTGCGTTTTCTGTCCGCCCAGACATCCTTACGGACCGTAAGGGTGGTGGCTTACGGTCCGTAAGCCATGGTCAGAAGCACAAAATTTTTATTCTTTGTTATTTCCATTTGTAACTCGTCCCCAAGTTAAAAGTTACGGGTTTTGGGATTATTTTAAGGTTCTAAGGTATAAGTAACATGTTCCAAAAGTTATGTATGTGTCCAATTGAATATGATTAAGTATAAGTTTCGTATAAAACATAAATGTCACGAGTGTAATAGTTTATCATAAGTTTGCAAACATCTCAAATAAACACCAAATTGTTTCTCAATTTAAGCGTACAAACATGTATAGAGTATGTATAACACGAGTTTAAAAATAGAAATACGAGTATACATAAAGTGTGTATAACAAAATACGAGTTTCATTAATGATCCAAGTCTCGGTTTTACAATGATTACAATGAAAGAACGATTACAAGAATACAAAGTTTCCAAAAATAGAAATACGAACAAAACTTTCTATAAATGGAAGGTACAAAAGAGTCGGGCGTTACAGTGGTGGATGATGGTGTTGTGATGGTAGTGGGTGGTGGGTGGTGGGTGAAGTGTGAGAGAGGTGGTGTGCCAAGGGATGTTTTGCAAATGAGTCAAGCACCCCTATTTATAGCCTGAACAGTAGCTCAGGCACGGCCCCGTGTCCATTGGGCACGGCCCCGTGTCCATCCTCTTCTCTGTCTTCATTAATTGAAGTTTGTCTGCATTAGTTGACCACACCCCCGTGTCCGCTGGGCACGCCCCCGTGTGCAGAAGCATATCTGTACTATCAAGATTTACCTGGATTCTGCGAATCTTTTAGTTGACCACGGCCCCGTCTCCGCTGAGCACGGCCCCGTGGTGGGCGATAGAAGCTTCTATAGCTTTGTCTTTTATGCTGGCACTTGGGCACGCCCTCGTGTTCACTGAGCACGGGGCGTGTTCAGTCTTCTGTCTTCTTGTTTTGCTTGGGAAGATGCTGTTGGTGAGGTCGGGCATGCCACGTTTGTTCCTTTTCTTGTATTTATGTTAGATTTAACTGCCTTTTTGCTTCTTTTGTTAATTTGAGCTCATTTAATCCTGAAAATACAAAAGGAAGACAAAAACACACTTTTTCCAACATTAGTACTAAAAAAGGGTTAGTTTTATGCTACAATTGATGTAATTTATATGTTGCATTTTGTGCACATCATGTACCCCCACACTTGAATCTTTGCTTGTCCTCAAGCAAAACTCTTTATAATGTGGCTTTTCACTCCCAAATGGAATGGGTAGAAGAGAAGGTTTTTGGGCTTGTCATAGAGTGTCGGGATTTCCAAGAATTTTTTATTAGGTTTTATTTTTATTTATTTACAATCCTATTAGTCATGATTTATTTAAAACATTACATAAGATAAATTACTTATTAGGGCATAACATGCCTTTTTAAAATTCCATTTATATACAAGTTCACATACCTCACGGGGATCACTCAACACTCGGCCGAAGATGTATTTTAGTGAATCACTCGAGAGCGGCATGGAACTTACTCCTACCATAGGCTTGCCAAGCAATCAATCCTTCTCCTTTTTAACTATATACCTTTGTAAATATCAAGAGGACTTGTGGGCGAAGGGTTAGGCTTGGGTTAAAGGTAGGTGGTTGGGTTAGTGGTTAGTAGAAAAAGGGCGAAAAGCGTAAAAAGCATCGGTTTTTGTAAGACTTTTTATTTTTATTTTGATGAAGCCATTATTCAAACAAAGTTATTTTTGATGAACTTGTTTGTTTATTTCTTTTTCTTCATCATCAACACATTTTTTTTTGAAAAGTCATACGAAAAACCGAGCTTGTTACTAAAACAAAGGGTTAAAAATAAAAAAGGGTTTTGGTGGGTGAAAGGGTGTTTGTTTTTTGGTTAAGAAATGAAAAGGTTTAGGCTCAAAGGGGTTAACTAGGGGGATTTTTGGGTAGGTGGTAAAAAAGAGAAAAATAATGGTGTAGAAATAAAAAAGGGTTAGTCCTAATGCCTCCATCATTTACTTACCTGGGTTTAAGTTGGTAAGGACCGGGAATGTATCGTCGTGGCAAGTTCTAGAGTTATAAGGACCAAGCGGCTATTCACACAAGAAACGAAAAATGAGCATTTAGTTTAAAGATATGTATTTGTATGCTCAATAAAGGCTCAAAACTCACTTTTGTGGGAATGGGTTTTTATGTGATCAAGTATATATAATTAAATTTTAACTAAACTTGTCATGCCTTTTCATAATTTTCTTATGTTGGTTCTTTTTATCACGACGCTATCGGTTGTAAATTTGTAAAAATATAACCTTTTTAGAATTTTGAAATTCCCAAATTAAACCTAGACAAGTAAAAAATGAAAATTTTTGAAAAAAATTTGGGGTGATTAGCGGTTCCAATAGAGTTTTGTGTAAGGCTTGTAATTAGGAGTTGCAAGATTCAAAGTTTTAGCATCCCCCCCCACACTTAAATTACACATTGTCCTCAATGTGTCCCAAAAATAAGTTTTTAGGTTGATTGAATGTGTAAAAAGGTGTGAAAAAGCAAAATTTTATGTTACTGGACGTCTGGACACGGACACGACCCCGTGTCGGAGTACCAGTAATGAAAACTTACAGAAGTTGGACACGGGGGCGTGTCCACTGGGCACGACCCCGTGTCTGGAAAAAGTCTGCAGATTTAGAAAAACAGCAGGTCTGGGGGAGTGGGCACGGGGGCATGTCGGCTTGACACGACCCCATGTAGACAATCTGCAAAGGTGAAAAACAGGTTTCTGGCTCCAGTTTTCCTGTCCCAGCTTTAGTAGCACTAATACTTAGTGCTCTAAGCCTCGTATGTACCTGTTTTATCAATAAACACTACACCAAACCATAGCAAACATCCTAAATTACTAACGTTTAACATCCACATCACAAAGTTAGTAAGAAAAACAAATGCAGAAAATAAAAAGAGTTAAAGGAAAGTAAATTGTTCAACACACGGCACGCAGGCCGGAAATTGTTCAAGATAAGGGGGGGTTAACCTGTGGGATCTCCAACCAATTGCTCCTACCTCTACTCCTCCCGCCTAGTCCATTTCCTCGTCCTCATCATCATCATCTCCCCCACCATGCCCCGCTATGTACTCCTGGATATTCCCGAGATCATCTTGGATGTCGAAAATGTTTCTCTCAATAGCTCCGACCCGGTTGTACGTGTTTCTCGCCATGTTATAGGTGTTCCTGGTGCACATGAGGTTTTCCTGCAATAAATCATGTAAACTTTGGAAGTTAGGAAAACCGCCTCCTTGTGAGGAGGATTGGCCCGGATCACCGTGGGGCTGATACTGGTACTGATGATGCTGTGGAGCGTGAAGGACAAGTGCCTCTTGCGGGTTCCATGCATGCCCCTGCATCCTTTGGAAGCTAACTGTCCCGTCTTCCGCCTCATAAATTAAGTTCATGGAGCGGCAGATGTGTACATCCACTCTTCCCGACCATGGACTCCTTTCGAAGGACCTAGGTATGCTCGTGAAGTGCTTGAAGAGACGGTATATCCACCCCCCGAAGAAGATAGGGGTTAGTGAAGTAGCGAGTCGGTTCAGATGCATGTTACGGAGTAGGAGGTACGGAACATCTAGGTGTCTGCGGGTATGAATGCAATGAAGGACCACCAAATCTCTCAACCCCACAACACCACTGTTATCATGCCTTTGGCTAAGAGAGTAAGCGAGGACCCTATGGATGTATCGGTAGAGTGGGTCCCTTAACTTAGTGCTCTTAGTGCTGCTCGGGTTGTAGTGCCCTTCACCAATCTGAGCCCACGCGGCTTGGCGTTCGTTCTCATCCAACTCTCGCACCCCTCCGGTGTTTTCTTCATTACCCGCATCTTCCTCCGCATACAACCCAATTATCGACCCAAATTGTGCCATCGAAATCGAGTACCTAGTTCCACAACATCGGAATGCTACCCCATCATTGTCAAATGGGTCGCACCTTGAATTGAACGTGAAGGTGCTATAGAATTCCATAGTGCACTCGTGGACTGAGCGAAGTCGAGTGGTCAGGGCGACTCTTAGTGGGCCGGTAACGAGGTTGTTAAACCGGTCAAGTTGGTTTACCATTGCTAACAGATCCATGCATGCTTGTCTTGGGTATTCTTCCGGTCTTGTTTGAAGTACTTCGTATCTTGCCCTAGCATCGAGCTCATTTGCGTTGAACCTCGTGAATTTCTTTGACATCTGAAAGAATACACCAAAAGTTAGCATGAAACAGTGGAATTTTCGGACAAAACTGCAAACAGTGAGCTGGACACGGCCCCGTGTTCAGCGGACACGACCCCGTGTCCAGGCATCTGTTACTCAAAAATTTCATTTTTCGACCCGGTCCCGAAAACTTGAAATTTTTTTGTCCACTAGGTGTGGTTTTCCCCGAAAATGAAACCCCAAGCGCCGTTTTTCCCAAAACAAACCGTTTACCCATTCAATTTTATCTTTTTCGGTTCAAAAACAAGGGTTTGAGGTTTTTGTGAGAAATCGGGCGAATCTTTGAACAATACAAGTGGATTTACTCCCCATAACATTAATCTAACTAAATGCTAATAGATTTATACAAAAATTTGAAGTTCGATCCTAATGAAGTTCAAGAACCCTAGATTTTCCCCAAATTTTTGATGTTTAACCTACATGCAAATGCTTAATCTAACTACTAATGATGATAGAATCATACCTTGATGTTGTTAGAAGTAGAGGAGACGTCGAAAATCTGCGGAAAATCGCCTTGAACCAGAGCATTTTTGGGGAAACTGGCGTGTGGAATGGTGTAACTGTTATGAAAAAGGGGGTTTATCCCGACAGTCGCGCTGACACGGCCCCGTGTCCAGCGGACACGGCCTCGTGCCGAGCAATTATTTTATTTTATTTTTTTTAAGTGCTCGTGTGAGTGCCCTTGTTTCCCAAAAAAAAACTTGGTTAGAAGACTTACCGATTAAGATGTCATCTCGTTGGTTCGTAACTTACCAGGTATGATGTTGTTGCTTTTACTCTTCGACCGTTTGAAGCGAGATTTCTTCCTCTTCATCCTCAATGAATCCTTGATAGAGTTTCAGCCGTTGGCCATTGACTTTGAATGGAATTCCATTCCGAGATTTAATTTCTACTGCACCGTGTGGGAAAATATGGGTGATGGAAAAAGGTCCTGACCACCTAGACTTTAATTTACCAGGAAATAATCGAAGTCGTGAATTAAACAAAAGAACTTGATCTCCTACTCGAAATTCATTAGGTTTAATATGTTTGTCATGCAAGTTCTTCATTCTTTCCTTATAAATTTCAGAGTTTGAGTATGCATAATTACTAAGTTCGTCTAGTTCATTTAATTGACAAAATCGATTTCTACCGGCAAATTCTAAATCTAAGTTTACATTTTTAATTGCCCTGTAGGCTTTGTGTGCAATTTCTACTGGCAAATGACCGCTTTTTCCATAGACTAGCGTATATGGGGTTGTACCTATTGTTGTTTTATAAGCAGTTCGAAAAGCCCATAAAGCATCATCTAATTTATCTGCCCATTCCTTTCTATTTAACCCTACGGTTTTTTCAAGTATTCGTTTTAAACCTCTATTAGTCACTTCGGCTTGTCCGTTTGTTTGAGGGTGATATGCTGTTGAGACCCGGTGATAGACCCCATATCTTGTTAAAAAAATTTCAAGTTGATGATTGCAAAAATGGGTACCTGTATCACTTATTAATGCTTTAGGTGTTCCAAAACGAGAGAATAATTTTTTCAGAAATCTTACCACGACTCTTCCATAGTTTGTTGGAAGTGCCTCGGCCTCGGCCCATTTAGACAAGTAATCTACTGCCACAAGTATATATTTGTTTCCTTTTGACGGCGGGAAAGGTCCCATAAAGTCGAGTCCCCACACATCAAAAATTTCACAAACAACAATGCCATTTTGTGGCATTTCGTTTTTGGAAGAAATATTACCTGTTCTTTGGCAAGCATCACATGTCTTAACAAGACTTTGGGCGTCTTTGTAAATGGTTGGCCAATAAAACCCTGAATCAAATACCTTTCATGCGGTACTAGCGGCACCATGATGTCCTCCGTATGGACTTTCATGACAATGGCGGAGAATTCTCCGTGCTTCACTACCATGTACGCATCGTCGGATGAGTTGGTCAGCACACATTTTGAAAAGATAAGGGTCTTCCCAAAAATAATGCTTCATATTAGCAAAGAATTTTTTTCTTTGATGATGTGGCCAACCTTTTGCGACTATACCGCTAGCTAAGTAGTTAGCATAGTCGGCGTACCATGGTTCTTCTTTGTATTCCACAATTTCTAGGGACTCCGTCGGAAATTTTTCGTTGATTTGCTCGTCCCTGGTTGCCTCCAAATCTGGGTCTTCTAAGCGTGAAAGATGATCTGCTATGGTGTTTTCTGCTCCTCTTTTGTGTTTGATTTCAATATCAAATTCTTGGAGGAGTAAAATCCACCGAATCAAACGTGGTTTTGCGTCCTGCTTTTTGAAGAGATATCGAATGGCTGCATGATCTGTATAGACTACAGTTTAAAAAGGACAAGATGAGAACGAAATTTATCAAAAGCAAATACCACAGCTAGTAATTCTTTTTCAGTTGTTGTGTAATTTTCTTGTGCATCGTTAAGTGTTTTACTAGCATAATAAATTGGGTGAAAATGCTTTTCTTTTCTTTGTCCCAACACAGCTACAACTGCAAAGTCACTTGCATCACACATGATTTCGAAAGGAAATTTCCAATCAGGCGCTATCATGATAGGTGCATTGACTAGCATTTCCTTTAGGGTTAGAAATGCTTGATTGCAATCCTTGTCAAAGATGAAAGGAGCATCTTTTTCAAGTAATTTTGTTAGAGGCCTTGAGATTTTAGAAAAGTCTTTGATAAACCGCCTATAAAATCCGGCATGCCCAGGGAAACTTCTGATAGCTCTAACGGAGGATGGGGGTGGTAATCGAGACATAGTGTCTATTTTGGCTCGATCAACCTCCATTCCTTCGCTTGAGATTTTATGACCGAGTACTATTCCCTCCGTTACCATGAAATTGCATTTTTCCCAATTAAGGGAGAGGTTAGTTTCCTCACATCGGGATAGCATTCGTTCAAGGTTATCGAGGCATTGGTCGTATGAATCCCCAAAGATGGAAAAGTCGTCCATGAAGACTTCCATTGTCTTTTCTATCATGTCATGGAAGATGGCTACCATGCAACGTTGGAAGGTTGCGGGAGCATTACATAGACCAAATGGCATGCGTCGATAAGCAAAAGTTCCATAGGGACATGTGAAAGTTGTCTTTTCTTGGTCTTCGGGTGCTATCGGGATTTGAAAGTAACCTGAAAAACCATCCAAGAAACAGTAAAATTTATGACCGGATAATCTATACATACTCTCCATCCTGTGACGGTTCTCATTGGTATTAATTCATTCTTTTCGTTAGTTATTACCGCATACATCCTTTCTTTGGAACTACTTGGACGAGACTTACCCAAGGACTATCAGAGATAGGGTAAATAAGTCCGGCGTCAAGTAATTTGATGACTTCATTTTTAACCACTTCTTGAACATTTGGATTTACTCGACGTTGTGGTTGTATTACCGATTTGTAGTCATCATTCATTAAAATTTTGTGCGTGCACATCGAAGGACTTATTCCTTTAATATCTACAAGCTTCCAAGCAATCGCATTTTTATGTTTTTTCAAAAGGTTAATTAATTTTTCTTTTTCTGAATTATCTAACTTAGATGAAATAATTACAGGTAATTTACCATCTTTGTCTAGAAAAGCATATTCCAAACCTTTTGGAAGTTCTTTGAGCTCAAGAGGTGGGTCTTTAGGAGACTCCTTATTTGGTTGCTCATTTTGATCAAGAACTTTAAAAGTTTGTTCTATGGCGACCTCTTCTTCAACAAAGTGGTCAAACTTTTCACTTGTATCGGGTGGTTCATCTTCATCTTCAATTAGGGGGTCATTATTGCCGAATGGATATTTCATTGACCGCTCAAGATCGACACTCTTTTTAAATGCCCCTAATAGAATAGGTAGATTGTTATACTTCCGGTTCTTCAAAGCTTCGTGGGTTTTTACAAAGGGTCGTCCCAACACTAGAGGAGCGTCATCGAGGATGACAAAGTCGGTTGGGATTACCATTTGATTTGTTTGAACCAAGACATCCTCAACTACACCGATTGATTTTATTACTTTCCGATTAGATAGAAAAATGGGTATTTGAAGTGGAGAAAAATCACTAATACTTAATTTTTCGAAAATGTAATTGGGCATTATGTTAACGCAAAGATCTTTATCAATTGTGACATTACTAATAAATGAATTTTGAAAAAAACATGGAATCGGTGTAATGTTGATTTCAAATGGATCTTCTTTTATTAGCGAGGTTTGATCTTTAGTTAACTTAACACTTACCGTTTCGTCAATTTTAGCGTTAGTGTTTAACTCTTTTAAAAACTTAGCATGAGTTGGAACTAAACAATGATTTTCAAAAGAAGGTGACAAGAGATTAATTTCTTCAAAATTAGACTCTTCTTGAATTTTATCGTTGTCGGACTCACCTTTTTCGTAGTTTAACTCATGTGTCGGTTTTTCACTTATTTGTTCTTCCATTTTTACACTTTCAATTATCTCTTCTTTATTTAATTCTTCTCTTGCGCGGGACTCCTCTTCCCTTGCGCGAGATTCTTTTATATAGCGCTCGATAACGTTAAGGTGTTCTAATATCCTATCGGTCACTTCGGTTATAGAAAAAGGATCGGAATTTTCAAAGCTTGAATCCGGTTGTTCGATCCTTTGTTCCTCATAATACTCATAGGAAGTAGATGGTTCACACCATTGTCCTTCATTGTAAGTATATGATGGATAAGGGTCGTAATTTTGTTCTTCATAATACTCATATGAGGTGGGTTGTTCACGCCATGGTTCCTCATAATAAGCATATGATGGTGGTGGCTCATATCTTGGTTCCTCAAAGCATGAGTAAGAAGGCTCATACCTTGGTTCATCAAAATATGAGTATGAGGGAGGAGGTTCATACCTTTGGTCTTTATAGGATGTGTATGAAGTTGATGGCTCGTACCTGGGCTCCTCATAGTAGGTGTATGAAGTGGATGGTTGATATAAGTTACAATATTGAACCGAGTGCGGGTCACCACAATTAGTGCAATAGTTACTCCTATAATCATCCTCCTCATAGGTGTAGTTGTAACCTCCTGAGTATTGATCCATAAGAATCACTCTGCAGACCACAACCAAGTCTCGAGATCAGAAAACAAAAATAAAAACGGAAACAGAGGCTGGACACGGCCCCGTGTTCAGTGGACACGGCCCCGTGTACAGAATCTGTATCTGGGCGTTTTAATTAAAGTTACTGATTTCGTTGAGCACGGGGGCGTGTTCAGTGAGCACGACCCCGTGTTCAAGCTACTGTATCTGGGTGTTTTATGAAAAAAAATGCAGCACGGCCCCGTGTTCAGCAAGCACGGCCCGTGTTCAACCTACTGCAAATGCAAAACTAAACTAAAATGCAGAAAAATGTGCGCGCGTTTTAAAAAAAAGTTTTGAAAAACTGATTAGGCCGTCGATTTTAAGCTTTCTTAAAATCCTTGTGTTCCCCGGCAGCGGCGCCAAAAACTTGATGCGTGTGAAGTGTGTATATAAGTTTAAGTATATTTTATGCCCTTTTACACTTTTTAGCCAAGTTTTAAATTTATAAAACACGATATTTTACTAACACCAAACACACATATGGGCAAGTGCACCCATCGTGAGCGTAGTATAGTGTTGGCAAGATACCGAGGTCGTCCAAGGACACAAGAGCTTTTAGTACCGGTTTATCCTCAACGTCTAATCAAACCAAAAGTTTAGAAAAAGGTTTTAAACTAGAAAAATAAAAACTAACTAAAATGCTGAAAAATAAAAATAAAAGAAAAACAGATAGACAAGATGAATCACTTGGCTCCGACTCGTGTTTAGTGTAACCTTTGATTATTTCCGCACTTTTGCACTTTTTAAGAGATTATCTTAGTTATTGTAGTAGGCCCCTCTTTTGAAGGTGACGTTACCCTCAACCCAGTAGTTTGAGTCAGCAAGGATACAATCCTAAAGGGTCGGATTATTGAAAGATAATTAATTAAGTTATTAATGCATATTATGGTAGGCCCCTCTTTTGAAGGTGACGTTACCCTCGGCTAAGTAGTCTGAGTCAGCAGGGATACAGTCCTAAGTAGCCGGGTTAAAGTATTAATAGTAGCTTACATATGAGGGGATCAAAGAGTTTGGACCCCCGCCATCCAATATCGGTGGGTATTGAAGGAGGTCCTACTAAATTTGACCCAGGTCCTTGCAGGATCTATACACTGAACAAGGCAAGACTCTTACCAAACCGTTCCCTTAACCCCCGACCAGGTAGCCAACATACCTCCATATAGACCGTGGAGATATGAATGGTAAAAATCTTTTATTTTATATAGACAGTAAAATAATGCCAAGACACCACGGACAAACGATAAGGAAGAATCACCTTCAACATAAGAAACTAGTTATTAAAGTCATTAATACATAACCAAGTAAAAAGTGCGAAAAGATTAAAAATAAAAAGTATTACACTAGACACTTGTCTTCACCAAGTGATGTAAGAGACTTAGGCAAACATGGCCTTGATTGTCAAGAACTCTTACGATCAATCTTGGATCCCGAGACGACTCACACACTCTATGATGGACAATGGATGATGGTGGTGGATGATGGTGTTGTGATGGTGGTGGGTGGTGGGTGAAGTGTGAGAGAGGTGGTGTGCCAAGGGATGGTTTGCAAATGAGCCAAGCACCCCTATTTATAGCCTGAACAGTAGCTCGGGCACGGCCCCGTGTCCATCCTCTTCTCTGTCTTCATTAATTGCAGTTTGTCTGCATTAGTTGACCACGCCCCCGTGTCCGCTAGGCACGCCCCCGTGTGCAGAAGCATATCTGTACTATCAAGATCTGCCAGGATTCTGCGAATCTTATAGTTGACCACGGCCCCGTGTCCGCTGAGCACGGCCCCGTGGTGGGCGATAGAAGCTTCTATAGCTTTGTCTTTTATGCTGGCACTTGGGCACGCCCCCGTGTTCACTGAGCACGGGGCGTGTTCAGTCTTCTGTCTTCTTATTTTGCTTGGGAAGATGCTGTTGGTGAGGTCGGGCATGCCACGTTTGTTCCTTTTCTTGTATTTATGTTAGATTTAACTGCCTTTTTGCTTCTTTTGTTAATTTAAAGAGACTCTTTAGTGGTCTATTTAAAGATATCATGTGATGATGTAGTTGAAGAGACTCTTTAGTGGTCTATTTAAAGAGATCATGTGTTGATCTAATTAAAGGGACCCTATGGTGGACTAGTCACAGTCATCACAGGTTTTATTTTTCCACTACACATTATAAAATGAACTGTGCAGACTGTGCAAGGAATTACGTAATTATGGATGCATACATAATTATGGAATTCAGTGCACAAAATACTCAGCAAGTTTTGTCATGTGTAAGAACCTATGGTGATAAGAATAATGAAACGTGAATAATGTAATGAGGACACAGTGGATACACCACTGGTGCTTCCTATATATATATAAGTGTCCCTTATTACATTGCAAGCGTGACGTTATTTAAATTACTAGAAGTTCAGGACCTTGACCAATGTTGTTTTATCTCTCCGATTTCAAGTTTCGAGCACACACAAGTTTCCTATAATAATCTTCATAAGAAACATTCTCTCTATCCGTTGTTCGAAACTTCAACTTTTTGTCAAATTCACACGCTCTCTACATTTTACTACAACAAGGACATCATTTTGACAATTTCACGGCACTCTTAAGGATCGGTACAACCATACACAAACTCATTAGAATGGAGTTTAAATCTTCGGATCTAAACCCTTCCCTATAAACAACAGACTGGTACAAATAACAAAAGCTTGCTGGAAATCCAAATGTGACCCAGAAATCCAACTTAGGGAACGGAGGATTTATTTGAAAGCAAAACATCCACATCTACTCTCACAAGTTTCCTCTAAATAAATTTTGGGACGAAATTTCCTAAAGTAGGGGAGACTGTGACATCTGTGCTTGTGTAATCATTATACAAACTCTGAACAGTTCATTTATCAATGAAACAATGTATTTTGATCCTTATATTTGTTTATTTATGTTTAACAATTTCTCATTTCAATTCTTGTTCGATTTCAAACTCTATATCGCTTTCTGGAAAGTTATACGCAAACGGATGCGTAAACATAATCAGTTTAATGCGACAAACACACTGGAACATCAACATAAGCTTAACATACCTTAAATAACCTTTACAAAACTTAGAAATAAGTTTTGAAGGGTTTCGTATGGCTAAAACAAGTTTATTTGCTCACAGGGACTATTTGCGTCAAACTGCAAAAGTCTGCCGATTCGTATAGTAACATACAATGCGGCTTTGAGGGGTTCGGTATGCGAAAATAAACTTATTTGGTCAAACAGGGACTAAAAGCGTCAAAAATTGCATAAGTTTGCATTTACACACATATCTTACATTCTGAACATATCCAGACATCCAAAATTTTTTGTAATCATTAAAATATTTTATTTTAGTGATTGGAATGCTAAAATACTATTCATCGCGTAATTTGGATCGTTTTCCGCGTCCGTTCGTGTTTCGTCGTAATTAACCGAACAACGAGGCCGTACGACCAAACGAAGCGACATCCGAGATATTTTCAAGCATATTTCATGTTCCCTATACTTTAACTTCATTTTAGAGCCTTGAAATTGGGTTAACGGGGCTTACATGTGTTAAAAACCAAGTTTCTAGCATGCAGGGACCAAAACTGCCAAAAACTGAAAACTTTCAGCCTGACCTGCCAGGAGTGTCGTGACAGAAACACTGTCACCTTCCACGTGTCGCCTGAGAGTGCACTGTGTAGAAACTTGTTTTCAGCAAACAGCAACTGTTCCTTGGGTTTTAGACATGGTTTTTCAATGCTTTGGGCTGGTATTTGGACTCCCCTAGTATTCTAAACTATGTGCTACAAGTGTAAGGTCAAGATCAATCCTAGAAACACATGGAATGATCTTAATGGAGCTTGAATTTCTATATAAACCCAAGAATTCTCAAACCCAACTTGCTCATTTCCTTTCAAATCTGATCATTGAAGCTATCCCTCTGGTTGAAGGATTCAATTTTTAGTTTTCTTTGTTCTTGATCCAAGCTTGGACCCTTTGTATGTCTCCTACATGCTTGGTTATGCTTTTCAAGCATGAAAGTCAAACAGTGTTTGACTTTCTGCTTTGACCAGGTTATGGTCAAGTCAAAGTTCATTTGAACTTTGCAACGTGAGCGTAATCACAATGGTTATAGTCCCTTGTGACTATACCTACTGATTACCACGTTCATTAGGCGTAGTGACGAGTCATAGTTTCGGTCAACATGCCGATTATGCGCATTTTGCGACGAAACTATTTTCGGGTATCAAAACCCTTTGTTTTGATATCAAACCTGTTTTCTAACTTAGTCAAACATGTTTTAGCATGTTTAACTCGTCACTTCTAGTTTAGTGCTTATATAGGGTCGTAAGTTAAGCGGTCTAAACAACCGCTTAGACTTTCGAACCCGACCCGTTTGGTCGATCATTAGGACCCGACCAAACATACTTTGTGACCATAGTTGTATAGGGAATAACCTTCCGAGGTTATACCTTATGGTCACTTCGTTTAGTTAGTTGTATGATAGGTAGTTTATATGCCTTAGGAAAATGACCAAAATGCCCTTTTTACGCATAATTTCATTTTAAGCATATGTAACCTAAATTTTGACATCTAAACTGATTATGCAATATTATTAGACATGTTAAGGCATATAATACTTTTCATAGGACTAGTTAGGCGGTCCGAACGCGCTTTTGCGCGAACGACACGTTAAAGTAGCGTAAACTACCTTAACGAGTCGTAACGGGTCGTAAGCACTTAAGGATAGGTTCCGACTTAGAATGTAGGCTTTGTTAAACCATATCATATGAGTTCCAACACTCATTTGGTTTACGAGACCTCATTTTTATCCGATCTTCCGATTTAGGTCCGGTTTATTAATGTAGTTACCTATATTAGGTGCCGTTTGATTCCGTGATCCTTCAAGCGTTACTTGGTTGTTATTTCAAGACTACTAAGCAATATCAAGTGAGTACATAGTCCCCTCTTTTACCGTTTTTAATTATTTTGGGGTGATTCACATGTGCCTACTTGTTACTTTCGTGCTTTCATGACAATTACTTGCTATGTTTATTAGTACGCATATGGTACATGATTTCCATTATGCTTTGCTATGTATGTTTACTTAGCATGCTAGCACATTGATTTCATAAACATTTTTGTTACATATATTTACTTAGCATATGGACGCATTGTTTTACATCACAATTCTGCTATGTATGTTTACTGAGCAGCTAGCACATTGATTTACATTACATTTCTGTTTCGTACGTTTACTTAGCATACTTAGTACATTATTTTCACATAACATACTTACATTTGGTATGACATTTGGTTTGTTTAACAAAACTAAAATACGTTCATTAACACTGATCATGCCGCTCGGTAGTATGTAGTGGTACCATAGGAATTGACAACTCCCATTCCTGGAATCCTAGGTTTGTTTGGATGTAAGGAATGACAGAATCCGAAAACATTTTGATAAACCTTTAACTTGTTAAGGGTTTGTCCTTCAGTCTCAAGGCTTGGACGTATACGATAAAGATTACCATATAAATGTTCTTATCAGTAAAGCATTGATTTTGCAAAACATAATTTTTGACTTAAACTATGATTTATTCAAATACATTGTTTTGTACATTTTGCATATGGGATTGAGTAAATACTT
This sequence comes from Helianthus tuberosus, assembly GCA_030545235.1. Classification (NCBI taxonomy): domain Eukaryota; kingdom Viridiplantae; phylum Streptophyta; class Magnoliopsida; order Asterales; family Asteraceae; genus Helianthus; species Helianthus tuberosus. Next base: position 192,783,676 of record CM060365.1, read on the forward strand.
TTTATTCACCATACATATCTTTTGATTATACATTAACACATACATATGGGATTGAGTAAATACTTTTTCTTCACCATACATAACATTTGATTATACATTAACATATACATATGGGATTGAGTAAATACGTTTTATTCACCATACATAACATTTGATTATACATTGACATTATACATATGGTTAGAGTATATACTTTCTACTTGCCATACATTATATTTGATTGTACATGAACATTTTGACGTTGGTTTAAACAAGACATTTTTGGGTGGTTTATTTGGTAAGTGATTTAAATAACGAGGCGTGTGTAATATGATAAAATCATGGTGGATACGCCGCTGGTACTTCCTATATATAAGTGCTTTTATGATATTACATATCGTAGCGTTATCTAAATCATTTCGACAAAAAAAACATGATACATTTTATACAAATAACATATTTTCACAAGACATTGTTTTACAAACGACATATTTTATACAAATTCATTTTTACTTGGTTATTTAATTAACCATGCATTATTCTTTTATATCATCTGATTTTCTTATTGATTTTCGTATGATTTATAAAAGAAAACACTTTTTGTTAAACATTTCTTTTAACCTACAAGTCATGAATCCTGCATCAACAAAACCTATGTATTTCATATGCATTTTTATGCTGACGTACCTATTTTCACATGTGTTTCAGGTGTTGTTGTTAGATGATCACGATGCAAACATAGGATTGGACGAGGGCCTTAGTGACTTAAAACCATGAAAGACAGTTTAATTCATGTTATGCTTCTGTAAATTACTAGACAATGAAACCAAACTTATGATTCTGTTACTCCACTCCCGGACGTTTCCGCCACGGTTTGTTGTTTTACGCGGTCGGGTGTGACATGTCGCGCCCCGCGACAGACTAATATTTCTTGTTTTCTTGGATTTTTGTAAATAGGAAAGATGTACGGGCCCGGGTTTTCACTTACGGAGCGTTTTAGGACATTTTTATGCAAGTCGTTACGTCCTCCCCACCTTGTTTAAAATCTCGTCCTCGAGATTTACTGGAACAAGTATGGATATTTTCTTTTCATTTCCGATTCCAGTTCCCAGGTGTACTCAGGTCCTCTTTTCGAATCCCATTTTACTTTAACTAGCACCAATCTCTTGTGTTTGAGGTGCTTGACCTTTCTGTCTTCTATTTGAAGAGGTTTCTCCACAAATTTTAACTTTTCATTTACCTCTATATCCTGAAGAGGCACTACCAGTGATTCATCAGATAAACACTTCTTAAGGTTAGATACATGAAACACATCATGTACACCGGCTAACTCTTCTGGTAGTTGTAATTGATAGGCAACCAGTCCTATTCGTTGGATAACTGTAAATGGTCCTACATACCTTGGACTCAGTTTTTCTTTCTTACCGAATCGAACCACTCCTTTCCAAGGAGAAACCTTTAATACTACTTTGTCTCCAACTTGAAACTCTAATGGCTTACGTCGATTATCAGCATAACTCTTTTGTCGGTCTCGAGCCGTCTTTAGCCTTTCCTTGATTTGAGTTATCTTGTCGGTGGTTTCCTGTACAATTTCGGGACCTGATAACTGACTTTCTCCTATTTCTGCCCAACATACTGGGGTTCGACACTTTCGTACATAAAGTGCTTCGAATGGGGCAGCATTGCCACTTGTGTGATAACTGTTGTTATAGGAGAATTCTATTAATGGTAGGTGGTCGTCCCAATTTCCACCAAAGTCTATAACGCATGCACTGAGCATGTCTTCTAAGGTTTGGATCGTCCTTTCACTTTGTCCATCTGTCTGGGGTGGTATGTTGTACTTAAATTTAAGCGCGTCCCCATTGCTTGCTGGAAACTTGTCAAAAAATGCGAAGTGAAACGACTATCCCTATCTGACACAATGGAGAGTGGAACTCCATGTAGTGACACTACCTCATCTACGTATAGCTTAGCTAGTCTTTCCATGCTAAAGGTTTTCTTCATTGGTAGGAAATGAGCTGATTTGGTTAACCGATCTACAATCAGCCAGATTGCATCGTTTCCTTTTCTGGTTTTGGGTAGCTTAGTAACAAAGTCCATTGTTATTAATTCTCATTTCCATACGGGCATTTATAATTGTTGAAGTAAACCTGAAGGTTTCTGGTGTTCTGCCTTAACTTGTGAACAAGTTAAACACTTAGAAACATATCTAGCTATGTCCTTTTTCATTCCTATCCACCAGAAATTATTCCTCAAATCTTGATACATTTTATTATTACCAGGATGCATCATATACCTAGATTTATGGGCTTCCTCTAATATCTTATTTCGTAAGTTTCCTTGTTTAGGTACCCAAATCATTTTCTTATGGAATCTCCAAATTCCATCAGTTCCTTGCTCTAACTCCTTTATCCATCCTTTCATTCCTTCAGCATCATCCTTGATTGCTATTTACTGAACACTTTTCAGTTGTTCCATTAAATCTAACTGCAGATTTAATCTAAGAGCATGAACTCGTCTTTGTTTTTTATGGTACTTACGACTTAAGGCATCTGCTACTATATTTGCTTTTCCTTCGTGATATTGAATATCACAGTCGTAATCACTTAAAATTTCCATCCACCTTCTTTGTCTCATGTTTAATTCTTTCTGCCCAAATATATATCTTAAGCTCTTATGATCTGTATAGACAATAAACTTACTACCATACAGATAATGTCTCCAAATTTTAAGGGCAAAAATTATGGCTCCTAATTCTAAATCATAAGTCGTATAATTTTCCTCGTGCTTTTTCAATTGCCTTGATGCATAAGCAATCACTTTCTTACGTTGCATCAACACACATCCTAATCCTAATTTGGAAGCATCGCAGTAGACTTCAAAATCTTCTGTTCCTTCTGGTAAGGCAAGAATTTGGGCATTTGTTAACTTCTGCTTTAGAATTCTAAAGGCTTCATCCTGTTTAGGTCCCCATTCAAACTTAACAGTTTTACAGGTTAACTTAGTTAATGGAATAACTATCTTAGAAAAGTCTTGGATAAAACGCCTATAGTATCCAGCTAATCCTAGAAAACTTCGGACTTCGGTAGTTGTATGCGGGACTTTCCAACTTGTGATAGCTTCTATCTTAGAAGGATCTACATGAATGCCTTCGTGGTTAACCATGTGTCCTAGAAATTGCACCTCTTGTAACCAAAACTCACACTTAGAAAATTTGGCGTAAAGCTTTTCTTTTCTTAACAGAGTTAAGAGTGCATGCAGGTGCTCACAATGTTCATCCTGGCTTTTGGAATAAATAAGTATATCATCGATGAAGACAATTACAAATTTATCCAAGTACGGTTTACAGATCCTATTCATCATATCCATGAATGCTGCAGGAGCATTCGTTAATCCAAATGGCATGACTGTAAACTCGTAGGGACCATACCTAGTCCTGAAAGCAGTTTTAGGTATGTCTTCTTCCTGTACCTTCAATTGATGGTATCGGGAACGCAAATCTATCTTAGAGAAGTACCTAGCTCCCTGAAGTTGATCGAAAAGATCATCAATCCTAGGTAACGGGTATCGATTCTTAATGGTAACCTTATTCAATTCTCTATAATCGATACACATTCGCATCGAACCATCCTTCTTTTTCACGAACAACACCGGTGCTCCCCAATGGGATGAACTGGGTTGTATGAATCTTTTGCTTAGCAATTCATCTAACTGCTTTTTCAGTTCTAACATTTCTGTGGGTGCTAATCGATAAGGTGCCTTAGCTATTGGAGCAGTTCCAGGTATTAGATGAATTCTAAATTCTACTTCCCTATCTGGTGGTAATCCCGGTAGATCTTCTGGGAATACATCGGGGTATTCAGATACTACTGGAATTTCTTTAAGTTATTTGCTTTTAGTGTTGATGATTACAGAAATCATATACACTATGCCTTTCTTTCGTTCGTAATTAGCAACTTTCATTACTGAAATGAATTTCAGTGGTTTGTGTGGTTTATCTCCTGAAATCCGAATCATTTCTCCTGTCGGTGTACTGATTTCTACGGAATTCTGATCACATAGGATTTGAGCATGGTTGGCTATTAACCAATCTATTCCTAACACGACATCGAATCCTACTAAATTCATAGGGAAAAAGGTTTGCTGAGAACTTATGTCCTGAGAGTTTTATTTTTCCTTCTCGAAGTACCTTATCTATACTGATAGGGTTTCCTTCTGCCGCTTCTGCCGTATAAACTCGGCTAAGTTTGGTTAGGGGTTGCTTAAGAGCGTGGCAAAATGAAGTATTTATAAAACTTTGGTTTGCACCAGAGTCAAATAATACTTTCGCATAAACGTCATGGACAAGAAACGTACCAGCTATCACGTCCGGTATCAGCTCCGCTTCTTGCGTTGTTAACTGAAAAGCTCTTGCATTTTTCTTATTAGCTCCATCAGCCGCTTTGGCTTTGTTGTCAGCTGGCTAGACCAATTTAGGGCAGTTTGGCTTAAAATGCCCGGCTTCTCCGCAGTTGTAGCAGATCGTTGATTTCTTTCTGCACTCCTCCTCTCGGTGCCCTGGTGTTTTGCAGAAATTGCAGTATACTTTACATTTTCCAAAATGCTTTCTTTTACAATTACTCCAAAATGGCGAGGTGGAAGACTACCGGGTTCCCTTTTTCTTGGAATTACTATTATTACCCAAACGGAAACCTTGGGTAATCTTTTGGGCCAATTCCTTTTTCCTATTCTCCTATCTTGTGCGCACCAATCCGTCAGTCAAGGTGTTGGCCAATTCGACTGCATCGTCGATCGTTCGAGGTCTCGCAGCCTTGACTATATCACGGATCTCGCTAATCAGTCTCCAAATGTAGCGAGAGATGAGTTCAGGTTCCTGCGAGGCCAGAGTCGGTACGATTCTATCATACTCGAAAAATTTTGAAGTATACTCACAACAATTAACATCCACCATCCGGTGGTTCAGGAATTGGTTTGTCATTTGTTCCTTTTCGTAGGAAGGAAAAAATTTTATTTCTACCAATTCCTTAAACTCCTCCCAACTCATGGCATAAGCCATGTCACTTCCTTTGGCTTGCAGCACCGTATTCCACCATTCTAATGCTTCTTCTTTGAAAAGGTGGGATGCATACATTACCCGGTCTTCTTCTGCGCACTTACTTAATTTAATCACAGCTTCCGTTTTTTCTAACCAACGAAGTGCAGTAGTTGCTCCTTCATTGCCTACAAATTCGGTTGGCTTACAAGAGAGGAATTCTTTATAAGTGCACCTAGTCGTTAATACTTTCCTTTTCTTAGAAATGGGTCTTGAATTACATTATTATTATTGTCTCCATTTATGCTGTAACTGAAATTATCGTCGCGGGTGCGCGTTTGCTATGGTCGGCTTTGGAAGGTTCAACGGGATTCTTTACGGCAGTGACGATTGCTGGGATAGCATTGGCTATACCCTGAGCAACTATATTTTCTATATCTTCTCTATTGAGAAAATGTTCTTGATTGTCTGGTTCCGATTGATTAACTTCGTTTGCTGGTTGGTTTACTGCATTATTCATCTGAATTATAAATATAACATATAGATTATATCACAAAGATAGATAGCAAATAAACACAATATTGCAAACACACATTAAGTCAGCACATATAACCAAAATCGTCGACCTTGTGACATTTATATTTTTATATATAATACTTATGCGTCCGTACAAACCACGTATTTACAGGTGATATTATATAATATTATACATTAATTTATTATTGTTATTATATTATATATGTATATTTTATTTATTATATATATATATATATATATATATATTCCACATATTTTATTATTACACAAAATATCTACACTACTGTTAACGGTCTTAAAAAGCGGAGCTCCCGTTCGTCATACTTCCAAGAGATGTTTCCCCCACGGCTCGGATCCGATTTCCCGCATCCACCAGTTCCTCGCCGTAGAGGCGTAGTTCAGCAACATTTTCTTGGTTCATGGGTGGAAAAGTAGCAGGGGCAGGTTCAAACTGTGGGTAGTACGCATCTGGATTGTTCATAAAGTTTTGGAAGTGCCAGTCGCCGGTCCACCATTCTTCCATTTGTCCTGAAAGAGGTTGAGGGTTGACAATTGGTTCAGGGATGGCAGGTTCCAGATTGATAGGAAGTTCGTTTTGAGCGGGAAAATTCATGAGGGTTTCATCAGCTGGGCCAAATAGGTCGCAGTTTGCCAGTTTTCTGTCCAATTCCTCCCAAGGTGGCAACTCCTGAGCTTGACCAGAGCTTTCTCCCACTTCTTTCTCCTTTCCTTTTGGCTCAACACTTTTCTTCACTTTTTGGGCTGCAGGTTTCTTCTTTCTCCCCCGTTTCCAGTCTAGAAGCCTTCTTCTGTTCTTGGGTTTAGGTTTTTCCTAGGCTTGGAACACAATTGGCTCCTCTGTGTCAGCCTCGTAACCAGACTGGTTTCCGGTAGTCTCTATATCAGTAGAATGGATAGTGAAATTTCGGAGTGCCTCCGATAATTCACTCATGCTGTTAGTTACACATAAGGAAAACACAAAAGTCCAAATTAAATTTTAATTATTGTAAATTTAATTTTCACAGAAACATAAAATTGCAAACTAACATTTACGTATTTTTCAAATACTTAATTGGCTTAAACCAGTGGCTCTGATGCCACCTTTTCTGTCACGGCCCCCGACCCGGTGCCCGATTCAGAAGTCGCGGGACAGAAACCCGTGGTATTGGTATTTAATTGGCAGCGGAAATTTTAACAGGATCGTTTAAACTGAAAATACCGAATTATTTTATTATAGTTTCGGGACAAACCCCGTATTTTACAATAAAGGAATTTCACTGGGAAATTCCCTGATTACAGAAAACATGTTATTTATTTACTGAACCACTTCATTCAAGCGGGAGTGCTACGCGGCACTTTTCCTTGTTCACAGTAAATCACCTAAAACATGTTTTAAAAATGTTTGATCAGCGAAAAAATACTGGCAAGTGCATTCAATTTGTACAAAAGACACATTGTTATAATTTACAGTATTAAGAGTGATTACAATTGCCCATATCTTATAATTATCTGATCCAGGTGTCACTCGACCGGATCTGTGACTGTGGTCATATCACTATTGGGTCCGTTCACCCAAAAGTGACGTGTATCACTATTTAGGTCCGTTAACCTAAAAGTGATAATACAGCAGTAATGTATACAAGACCCCACTTACTGTCAGAAATTTAAGATTTTGCAAAGACTTAATCCGTGTAATTATAACTGGAAAACATTTAGGGTTTTGCAAAGTAATTTGATAAAATAGAATGACTCACATTGCAAGTTTAAACGGTCAGAGCCTGCCTACTGATTAAGCCGGTAAACCTAGTTAAATATAAGATGCAAACGAAACTAGGTTAGTAACTTAATACAACGTTTACGATAATTCACGAGATCGAAACCCTCACGACGAATGACAAAGTATAGCCCAAAATTTAGGCAACACTTAAACATTCATCGGGTCGGTTTTAATCGATCGGACACTGTATCGTAGCAGTGATCGAGTTATTACCCCGTTATCGTAGCAGCGTTTCGATACTAATAAGTTGTTATTTGAGCAGAATTGAAGCGTTTTGAAGGAAATTTTCGAGCATAAGTGAATTGCCCATGCACGTCCCATTTATAGCTGAAAAACAGCTTTCTCGCGGCCCGCGACGGCCTAATGGCGGTCTTTCTGAAACGCCCGTCTCGCTGAAAACAATATTAAAATACTTTGCGGAAATAGGCCCAGAAATTTTTTTTATCTTACTTAATAAAGTTTATTATTCCATAAATATATTAATCCACATATTTGGATTAATAAAACATTTACAAATCCTCATTAAGAAAATTTCGCCATGACCCGTTTGCAAAACGACAATTCCTTACGAAGACAAAACCTGCTTAATAACCAAAGTTTTTATAAAACAAACATAACCAACTACTACATTGACATACTAGCGCTTAGCTAAAACAAACATTGAAGTTAAACTCCAAAATGTAAATAACTAGGTCAATATGACCCGATAAGAAAACCCATATACTTAGTGAACAAATCATCACTAAATCTTCCTATAGTTGACCCACTTCCAAGACTTGATCACTTTCTCCTTTCTACCATCCGAATCTGCCATATAATATTATCATATCATTAGCCTCGACCGAGAAATCTATACATATATATAATCCTACGGTAAACATAACAATGACAAATATTGAGTGAACCGGATTATTAGTAAACGACTTTTGAGTTCTTTTCTTCTTCCATGTTACCGGTTCAACCCACCCTGTTGTTTCTCGCGACTTATCTATCCGTTCATTATTTTCAAACATATCACCTACATGGAAGATACCACAAAATTAGCTTTTCCTAAGTGATGACTCATAATATTACTTTTTTTTATCAAACATAAAGGAGTTTTCAATGCTCATGACGCCCAACGAAACAACATCAGACCACTACTTCATTATCTCGAGTCACGCATTTGTGACTTTTTCCGTTCTAATCCGGGAGCCCCTTTTTTCAACATCTCATGTATATCCCTGCTAATATAGAGTCAATGACACTTCAAGGTAAACCATTATTAAAGCAATTCAGTCAATACAAATAAAATGCTAAACCGCCACATAACTATGTTGTAATTCATTAAACAACATATACGATTATCAACGACCATTATTACTTAACATATTCTTAATAATTCATATATGCATTCATAACCTACTCAATTAGGTTATATAATTTTAACGACACAAGTGTCATTTATTCATAAGCACTACACAATGAACACATGCATTTGCACATACGGGTCACAATGCCCATGACTTTTTAGTTTAGCATGCACATCCTATATTCATGGAATCACTCACTTTAACTCATGTAAATATATATAATTATGTTGAGGTTTGCAACAATAATAAAATCACTTCCGACGGGTTCTTTATAAAATCCCCAAGATTATGCAAGTGTTATAAAATTATGTTTTTCACTCAGCTTTGCGCAGCTGTAGTAATTCAGTATATTCCCCTTTTTATAGAGAGTATTTCAGTTCAAACTAAAATTCTTAGTGACAGCGTCTCAGAGACCTTTCCGTGGATATAAAATATATCCCGAACAGACATTCGGTTGATTTACTATGAATTTTTAAAGATCAGCAAAAATATGGAAATAAGCTGAATTTTCAGCACTTGGGTATCTCGACCCATTAACAATTTGCATTCTTTTTCAATGGGTTTAAACCCCCAAAACATCACAAAAACAATACGTTATTGTTAATTCAAACCATATTCAATAATTTGTATTAAACCGTCCACCTTAACTATAAGATTTAGAGTTAACAAGAATACTATTTAATTCAAGACAATCTAAACACATTCGAGTCACTCACCTTCACTCGTAGGAGTGTTGTTGCTTTATCATTCGTTTGACCCGTTGCCATCCAAACGTTACCTCACCTATCTTGACAACAAATCAAACTTGCAAATCATTAAAACACATAACATTGGTATTCATCTCATAATACCTAAGTATTTATTCACCCATCATCAATCATGTGTTCTAAATCATTCTTTTATCCTAAATTTGTTAATTGGTTTATTACCATTCATTTGACCCGTTATCACCCATTTTGCATAACCAAAAGTTATGGGTCAATACTATCATATTAAGATTTAAAAGCATACTTAAAATCACAAATTAATAATAACACATAAGTTATTGTTCTAAACCAAACCATATACTTCCATTTACCCAAATGACCCATTTGGTCGATTAGCTCATTCTTTGACATAACGAACTCATATGTGTCATTATGATAATATATAATAAACCAATTAACCAATTAGGTTTGTCATAAACTTGCGCCCACTAATTAACTCTTGATTATTAATAAATCATTTCATGAAGTAAGCATGACAAATCTTTCAAAAATTCACTTTTATTTTGGTTTAGGCATTTAATCAAACACTTTGCGGGCATAAACTATATTTCACCATTTTTACGCTTATATGAACTCTTATACCCCCAATTCATCATCAAAGATGTCTACTTTCTTTGTAATTCTCAAATAGTATCATCTTTTATGTTTTCAAATAAAATCACCATTGTTTTTATATTCACAAGTTCTGTTCAGATTTGTGTCAGGAAATATACATGTTTTCCATTCTACCTTACTAATTTGCCAAACTTAGTAGTTAAATCTTTTCATGCAATATAAACTCATAACTCCAAACTACATCTAATCTTTCTAACATATCAATTAGAGTTTCTGCATCCAGAAATCAAGCATCAAAACAATGAATTTCAGTTTTATTGAACCATAAAACACAAGAACCCTAACCCATGAGTTTTTCATTATCCAAAACATAGAGGGTTACTTACCATTAGCCATAGAAATCGAGAAGGATGATAGAATCAAGGGCATGTTTGGCTTTCCTTTTGAAAACTCCTTTTCAACTTCTTTGAAAAGTTAATAAGTCAGAATTTCTAACTTATTAACTTCTTGCCTCACATCACATACAATCCCAAACACTCTAAAAGTCCTTTTTTACCTTTTCAAGAAGTGAAGAAGTTAATAAGTTGATAAAATAAGGAATCCCAAACACCCACCAAGTTCCAATCTCATTAATTCGTCTTCAATTTGTGAAATTGACATCATCTAGGGGGTCTTCTCCCTCCATGAAGAATCATCCAGGAGGTTCTACCTCCTTGGTGTCGCCCTTTCCTTCTGTTTCTTTTTTTTCCATGTTTTTAATTAAAACAACTTTCAACTTGCCCCCTTTTAAACCCTATAATTTTGTTCATTATTTTGTTTAGTCACCAGAAATTCATTCCTTGTTATTGAACTTACAATTTAACTAAACTAAATAACTTGGTTATCTCATATCATACCATGACACAAGGGATCAAGCTATCGAATTAAAATTCAAGTTTTGGGGCGTTACACTTTCGCGGCCCGCCAGAGCCACCCTAGCTACGACTAGGGCTGCCGTGTCATCACCTAGGTTCGCCACGTGTGTGACACGTGGCCCTGGTCGTTATCCGGAGAGTCCTCAGACTCTCGCGCCCCGCGATGAATTGCCATGAGTCTGTCGCACCCCGCGACAGACTAATATTTCTTGTTTTTTTGGATTTTTGTAAATAGGAAAGATGTACGGGCCCGGGTTTTCACTTACGGAGCGTTTTAGGACATTTTTATGCAAGTCGTTACAAGTGAAGGCAGTGAATCATCCGGAACCGGTTCTTCGAAAGTATTATTGTTGTTTAGGGGCGTTTATATTGATTTTGGGGTTTAACCACATGATTGTAAATTGAAGTTTATTATTATAACTATTATTGTTGTTTTACTAGAATCTACCAATAAACTGATATTTGTAACATAGCAATGGAGTAAGGACTGAATCAATAATTGTACATTTTATTTCATGCACCAAATGAAAGGTATGAATGATCGGAATTACCATTTTTTATTGTTTCCATGAGAGACAAAAGAAGGAAAGCACATTCATATATTTTCATAGATCAAACACAACACAAGAGAGAAATATTAAACACTCAATCAGAACATGGATCGTGACTTCACTTGTGTGTATGATAAATTTAGAGAACAATGTCTTGATAAAGGAGTGTCCTCTATCAAATCCTAAAATGATTTTAAATGCGAAATCAGAAATCACTTGAAAGCATGACTTTTCATTCTTTGTTTTGTCTTTTTTAGAGTAAATTACGATTTTGGCACCTGTGGTTATATCATTTTTACCCTTTTAGCCCAAAAAGGAATCTTTTAACATCTGAGCCCCTAACATCTTTTTTTTTAACTCTTTTGGCCCCTAACAATAACCCCATTCATTTACTTTTAGGGGCCAAAAGGGTTTAAAAAAAAGAAATTGGGGCCCAAAAGGGTTAGAAAAAAAAGACGTTAGGGGCTCAGATGTTAAAAGCTTCCTTTTTTGGCTAAAAGGGTAAAAGTGATATAACCACAAAGGCCAAAATCGTAATTTACTCTTTTTTATGTCCCCACCTACACATTTTTCTCAGTGCCTTCTCTTTGTAATTGTTTTGTCTTTTTTTGTTTTTGTTTTATTGAACATCACTTTTACTTTCCAGTCTTTGTTAGGGTGGAAATTTGGGGAGTGGTAAACTTATTTTCTAACCAATAATGTCATGCCATGTCAAGTTCTCACTCCACTCCGTATTTTGCACTCAATCACTAGCATTGCTAAAAGCCTCAAACACATGGATAGTGGTAAACAATTTTTTTTAAAAAGAGTGTGATTGGTTGAAAGGGGTTGGGGCCCACCATTAACCCCCTCTCTCTCCCACCTCTCTCCTCTTCCCCGCTCAGTGACTACTCACCGCCTACACCCCTATCTGCTCACCGATTGAAGGCCGGCAACACCACCCCGATCGGCAAAGCCCCTCCCCGCATGAGTTTCCCGAACCCACTCCTTCCACCCTTAACAATAGAATCATCCACTTGTTGTTAAGACCATGGGGTTTGGTTCCCCCTTCCCTCATGGCCACATAGGCGTCACCTCAGCACCTTATCTCCACCTTATCATCTTCCACGTCAACGGGGGTGGTGTGCCCCTTCCCTTCCCCCTTCCCCTTCCCTTTCAACTAGTCACCATCAAAGATCTAGGAGAAAAGTGCTTGGGGCGGACGGGAGTTATTCACCAATGGTCCCGATCTTCGGTCGGGAGGGGCGGTGTTCCCGATCGGGGAAAGCCTCCACCTCAGCTCCCCGAGCTACTTGCCGATGCCACACCCCATCGCCTAACGTGAAGCAACTACTTTATATGTTTACCTAAATAAAGACTATTACCCTCCATAAAAATTGTACAACTATAATTCTAGCAAAGATAGCAACTGTTGCTCTGGTTCATCATAGAAATTGTCAGCATTTTCTACACAGGTGACATCTTCCTCTACCGAACTTTCATTGAATGAGGTAGCTTCAAAGAGCCTGTTGTTGTTGTTTTGTCGCTCCAACTGTTGGTTTTCCAGCAGTTTCAGTTGGTTGAGTCCCGTTCTTTTAAAAAGCATTTCTTTATGAAAATTCCGAATACATCTCCGATTAGTGTTTGATCTTATGCAATGTGGTTTACATCTTGTGTACTGATGATGGGGGTAGCCCAAGACCAAATATAAACGACTTAAATATGTAAATGCTCATAAGGCAAAAAGGTTCAAGGGTTAAAAACCTGGGAAGTCGAGATAAAGTAACACGGAACAGTAAGTAGTCATGTCTCTGGATTACTTCACCAACCCGCCAGCCGCAAAAGCAATGCAGGTCCACAGAGCACACTCTATTATCCAGGGGTCAAAAGGCTTCAACCCCCGAAAGGGTAAGCCCCTCACTGCAAGCATGGTCACTAGTCAAATGCATTCCTCTTTGGGAGATGTCTTCTCCTATATATTGGACACTTCATTTACTAAGCAAGACATTCCTGGCCAGCCCTGATTCCTGAAATCTCTGGTCATTCATTCCAAGTACTCGCTTCATACGAGTTACTTCCTTTCACATCCAACACACACATTCTGTTTGCTCCTTCATCCGAATCTGAGCACATTTCAGAGGAGGATCCTTAGCAAACAACAAAAATAAACTAGTGAACCTCCTTCCACGTCTTGCAAACGTGGGGGGACCCCACGACCTGCGTTAGGCAAAGTTAAACCCTCTAACCCTTTTGCCTAACGAGCCCAGCTACTATCCTTGGTCTATTATTTGTTGCATCAACAAGTTGGCGCCCACCGTGGGGCTACACCACTATTTTTCTTCAAAAGACCTAGTAGCGTAGCTCCATTCTTTCGAAACCACCATGTCAGAAAGTGGATCCCTGAGAGAAGTAAATCAAATTCCAAACACCTCTACCCCGGGTACTAGCCAAACTCATGTGGCTATACCAACTTCTTTCTCAACTCCGGGGAGCACTCCCGAGTTTCTCACTTTCAACACTCCAACTCCGTCTAGATCTGGTGTCCCTTCCCCCAATGTTGGTGTCTCTGACACCCCAGCACGTATTGAACTTACCCCTGAGGGGGTCGCCAACAATTTCCTTGAGTTGAGGTCTCTCCTCAACTAATATGTGAATAGGGAAAGGGACAAGGGAGTGAGGATTCGTCTAGACTATGATGAGCCAGAACCAACGCTGTCTCCCGGACCTCCCATCCCTCCTTTTACAGCTAGGGATGAGGCTGGTCCCAGTAATCCTCCAAACCCTCATCCATATCTGTCCGCAAGGCCAAATCCTACAACATATCCTCTCTTCTCGTCTCAACCAGCTACAAGTGGTGCTCCTCTGGGCCATGAGCTGACCTTAGACCAGCTCCTACAATCCCCAGTGAGGAGCCTTCCAACTTCAACAACAACTTCATGGGAGCAGGCTTTGTCCGTACTCCCCTTGGCACGAAGTGCTGTTATGAGCATTCCTTTGGGAGTTAGTTGCCCAGTAGCTTCAACCTTATGCCCCAGATGATGACCCAGATGATGGCCAGCTTCCCGTGGCAGCATTTTATTAACCAGGTGCTAGCCACTCAGGGGAACAACAACGCCAACAACACGGGTGCAAGGGCTGAAGAAGATTTGGCCAAACCTTACAAGCCGAGTAACCTTTCGTGCTTTTCACAGCAAATAGCCGATTATGATTTTCAAACAAAAATCAAGATGCCACCCCACATCAAAACGTATGATGGGACTGAAGATCCTGAAGATCACCTTCAGATCTTCACTGGTGCCGCAAGGATTGAAAAATGGTCAAACGCTGAATGTTGTCTAATGTTCATGCAAACTCTTGTCGGATCAGCCAGGATCTGGTTCAATGATTTACCTGCCCGAAGCGTTCGAAGCTTCGACGACCTCAGGAAGGGTTTTCTGACCAATTTCTCCCAACAAAGGCGATATGTCAAAGATGCAACAGTGATCTTTCAGATAAAACAACGTGATGATGAAGGTCTTCGAGAGTTTATCGAACGATATAAGAAGGAAGGTCTAACATATGTGGGGGCAGACGAAAAAATGAGGGTGGCTGGTTTTATGAATGCTATCACCTCAAAATATCTCACAAGAGATTTCAACAAATCCCTGCCTAAGACCTTGGAAGAAGCTCTCGAAAGAGCTGAAGCCCATATCCGGGGAGAGGAGGCAGTAGATATCAAAGAACAAAGGAAAAAGGGGTCCAGTTGGCGAAGTAACAGCCCAGCCAGAAAAAGAGGGAACTTTAACCCCTATGACAGACGTCAAAAGGGTTCAGACCATCGAAGGCCTGAAGGTCGGAACCCTTCCACCTGGGAGAAAGGCATAAGTTTCACACCCCTCACAAAGACTCCTCAAGAAATCCTTGCAACAGAAGAGGTCAAGCAAAACTTTCGGCCTCCTAGGCCTCTCCCCAAGAGCAGAAAAATCGAAAATTCCACACAATACTGTGAATTTCATGAAGAAAAGGGACACCATACAAATGATTGCTTTCATCTTAAAAAGAGAATCGAAGAAGTCGTTAAATCTGGGGAACTTGCTCACTTGGTAAAAGGATTAAGGGACAAAATGGCTGAAGGAAAAGGCAAGGAAGTCAATATGGTGGATTTCGATGGAAGGGTTCCAAACAAAAGGCAGCGGTTGGAAGCTTGGGAGCTTCAGTGTGTTTGTTTCCCCCCAACTGAAAATGACCCACTTTCAAACCCTCTTGTGATTGAAGCTACTGTGGGAACATTGCAAACAAGTAAAGCATACATAGACACTGGTGCGGCCACTGAAATCATGTTTGAAAAGTTCTTCAATCGTCTAAGCAATGAAGAACGTTCAAGGCTCCAACCCTCCGGAACCTCCCTAAAAGGGATTGCCGACATACCCCTCAAGCCTTTAGGGCAGCTAACACTCGATGTTCGTTTCAGTGAAGGTCAGAAGGAGAGAATCCAACCACTCACCTTTGTGGTCATCAATATTCCCTCAAACTATGACGTGATCATTGGGAGACCGGGACAGTGTGCATTTTACATGGTCGTGTCCGTTGGCCATGGCACTGTCAATTTTCCCACCGAAAGGGGAATAGCAACCCTTCAACCTTCCCAGGAAGCCTACATGGTTGAGGGTGAAAGCTCCAAAAATGAAGAAGACAGGCAAAGGCTAATTGTAAATCCCAAATACCCCGAGCAGAAGATAAGGGTCAATCCTAGCCTTTCACAAGAAACCCTGTCGTACCTTAAAAAGCTGTTGGAACATTATAATGATGTCTTCGCATGGTGCCCGGAAGATATGACAGGCATCCCTAGAAGCATTGCTGAGCACGAGTTGAGAATACCATATCATGTCAAGCCCGTCGCCCAGAAGAAAAGAAGTCTAGCACCCGAAAGAAGTTTGGCTGCATGCCTGGAGGTCGAAAAGCTTGTGTCAGCCGGCATTCTCCGCGAGGTCAAGTATCAATCCTGGGTTGCAAACCCGGTGATGGTCCGAAAGCCAGACAATTCGTGGAGAATGTGCATAGATTTCAAAGATCTTAACAAGGCTTGTCCCAAAGACTGTTATCCGTTACCTGAAATGTATATCAAGGTGGATTCCCTCACCGGGTACCCGTTCAAATGCTTTCTTGATGCCTACAAAGGCTATCATCAAATCCTCATGAAGGAAGAAGATGAGGAAAAAACAGCCTTTCATACGGACAAAGGGATATTCTGTTACCAAAAGATGCCTTTTGGCCTCAAGAACGCGGGAGCAACCTATCAACGCCTAGTTGACAAGGCCTTTGCAAGTCAAATCGGTAAAAACATGGAGGCATATGTAGACGACTTGGTGATCAAAAGTAAGACGGAGTATCAAATGCTCGATGACATTTAGGAAACCTTCAAGAACCTAAGGAATGTCAACATGAAGCTCAACCCAGAAAAATGCTCTTTTGGGTTTGAGGAAGGTAAATTCCTTGGGCACATTGTAGGAAAACAAAGCATTAAAGCCAACCCAAACAAGGTGAAAGATGTTCTGGAAACCAAACCACCAAGAAGCAAGAAGGAGGTGGAGAGCTTAAACGGGAAGCTTGCAGCCTTGAAGCGTTTTACCTCCAAGTTGGCTGAAAGATCTTTGCCCTTCTACAAAACGCTCAAGAACTGCTCTGATAAGAAAGACTTCAAATGGACTGAGGAGGCTGAAGAAGCCTTCAACCAGATGAAACAACATCTTGCTTCCTTACCTGACAATGCAGCTCCAGAGACGGGGGAGTTAATCTCGGTGTACCTTTTAGTCGCTGAGGAGGCCATAAGCGCGGTCCTCACCATTGAGTGAGAAAAGGCACAGGTACCCGTTTATTTCTTCAGCAAAACTCTAAAATTGGCTGAAACCAAATACCCTCCTCTTGAAAAACTTGCCTTAGACCTAGTTCAAACAGCTAGAAGGCTTCGAAGGTATTTTCAAGCACACCCTATACAAGTGGTCACTGACCAGCCTGTTAAGAGTGTGCTTGAAAAACCAGAAAACTCGGGACGACTAGCCAAATGGGCTGTAGAACTAGGTGAGCATAACATCACCTACGTCCCAAGAAAAGCTATCAAAGCCCAAG
Source organism: Helianthus tuberosus (assembly GCA_030545235.1). Lineage (NCBI taxonomy): Eukaryota > Viridiplantae > Streptophyta > Magnoliopsida > Asterales > Asteraceae > Helianthus > Helianthus tuberosus. The sequence goes on from CM060365.1 coordinate 192,801,224, forward strand.
TCTTGGCTGATTTCATTGTAGAAGTTCCAAACCAAGCAATCACTGAAGTGAACACTGCCACCACTGAACCTTCCAACCTTGAAGCGTGGAAGCTTTTCACCGATGGGGCTTCAAGCGTTGAAGGGTCAGGGGTTGGAATTCACGTATGCCCTCCGTTTTGATTTTCAGACCACAAACAACGAGGCTGCATACGAAGCACTGGTCGCCGGCTTAAGGCTGGCTAAAGAAATGAAGGTCCAAAAGCTTGAAGTGTTCACGGATTCGCTGCTGGTCTCGAGCCAAGTGAATGATAGCTACGTTGCAAAAGAGCCCAACATGAAAAGATACAAAGAAAAATCCAAGGAGCTGATGAGTACCTTCCAAGCATGCAATATCAAGCAAATTCCTAGATCCCAAAACAAAAAGGCGGATGCCCTAAGTAAGCTTGCATCTCTCACTTTCGCCCACCTTACCAAGAGGGTGTTGGTAGAAGTGTTAAAGGCTCCATCAATCGATGAATTGGAAGTTCAAGACGTAATCACTGAGGAAGATCCAAATTGGATGACTCCAATCAAGAAATCCTTAAAAATGGTGAATTGCCAAGTGATCAAATAGAAGCTGAAAGGGTTAAGATCAAAGCAAGGCAATATGTGCTACAAGATGAGACCCTTTACAAAAAGGGTTATCTTGCTCCCTTGCTAAGATGTGTGGGTCCTGAACAAAGTCAGTACTTGATCAAAGAAATTCACGAAGGTATATGCGGAGCTCATTTTGGAGCTAGGTCGGTGGTTGCAAAACTCATGAACCTTGGGTACTTTTGGCCCTCAATGCACCGGGATACCGCTGAGCAATTAACGAAATGTGATGCCTGCCAAATTCATGCACCAATCCCAAAAAGTCCCAAGCATGATATGGTCCCAATAACCTCACATTGGCCATTCTATAAATGGGGAATGGACATTGTCGGTCCGTTTCCCCCAAGCAAAGGTGGGGCAAAATTCTTGTTGGTGGCAATAGATTATTTCACCAAGTGGCCAGAGGTTAAACCACTCGCAAAGATCACAGGCAAACAGGTCATTGACTTTGTTTGGGAAAACATCATTTGCCGTTATGGATTGCCGGGAGTACTTGTCACGGACAATGGAAAGCAATTTGCTGAGAAGCCTTTCAGCGTTTGGTGTAAAGAATACAGGATCAATCAGGTTTTCAGCTTAGTGGCATACCCACAGTCCAACGGTCAGGTTGAAAGGACAAATCGAAGCATAGTGGAAGGTATCAAAACAAGACTGGGAAGGTACGAAAGCAACTGGCTTGATGAATTGCCTAGTGTTCTATGGGCCATAAGAACAACCGAAAAAACAAGCCATAAGAGAACACCCTATAGTTTGGTATTTGGATCCGAGGCTGTGATCCCAGCCGAAGTGGGAGTTGTAACACAACGAATCGTCAACATGGATCCCGAAACAAACCAAAGAGAGACCATGTTGAACTTACAACTCCTAGAAGAAGCATGATACCAAGCTGCAATTCAAGAAGCCAAGTACAAGCAACGAATGGAAGCCTACTACAACAAGAGAGTCAAGAATGAACGTTTCAAGCCCGGAGACCTGGTGCTTAGAAACAATGAAGCTAGCAAAAAGGAAAATCAAGGAAAGCTTGGCCCAAAATGGGAAGGTCCATACACCATCCTTGAAGCACATAAGGGTGGATCTTACAAGCTAGTAGACTCAGAGGGTAAAAGGCTTCCAAGGCATTGGAATGGAAAGACCTTGAAAAGGTTCCATGTCTAAACAGGAAAAGATTGGTTTGTATTTCACAAGTTGTATTTTGAAAATGACACTACGAAAACCTTTTGTACGAACAAGTATCTAGTGAATGAATGAAGTTGTTTTATCAAACTTGTCTTTCTATCCTAAGATCAGGCTAAGAACCTAGCAAAAAACTCCATGGCAAGGGCCATGTAAGGGGATGAGCTCCCAGGCCACATCGCCCAATAGGTTCAAAGGTTGAATGAACCTATATAAGAGGTGAGTTCCCAAATAAATACAACTCCATGAGACTTATTATCAAAAATAAAGTTGTCTCATAGACGGGTTTGAACAGCCTACACCAAATGTTCCTTAAGCCTTAGAAGAATAATCAAACAGGCTTACGAAATCAAACAAAAACAAGAAAATAAATAGGATAGGTGCTATGTCTTCTTGTTAAAAATACCATGGCTAAGTGACTGCAGCACTGAACCCTTTAAGGTATAAAAAACATAAAGGCAACGCAAACTTGACAAAGACAAAGTTACAAGAAAAAGATATAACTCGAAGAGTAGTACAACAACTCGAACAAAGAGTTAGAAAAACTTAAAATACAAACCAAGTCAAGTTACAAAACTAAGAAGCCTTCAAAGCTTCAAGCCCCATATGTGACAACTCAAAACCATTAAAGGCTTCAACCTACCTACGGATAAGCCAAAAAGCTTAAAAGCTTGAAGCCAACCAAGTTGCCTTAACAAAATAGGCACAAGTATAAAAACACGGCACAAAAAAAATAATTAAACATAATATCATAACAAAGAAAGCCATGTAAGACCTTCAACCATTCAAACACAAGTTAAAACAAGTCCTAGCGACTTGCAAGTTTAGATATTGTTCAAACGGACATACAGGCCTAAAAGCACAACCACATAACAAGAACCTTAGGGGTTCCTGCAAAACCTAATATTGTCTAAAGTTAACATTACAAACCACAAATTGTTTTTGAGTGCTAAGAAAGCTACGAATATCCATCAGCAGAAGGCTTAGAGGCCCCAGAACTGTTACCTTTAGCCTTCTTAGTCCTTTTAACCTTCTTAGCCTTCGGGCCCTCATCACCAACAGCTGAACCCTCCAAGATGGCATCCTTAGGAGCATCAAGTTCTCCAGGAAAGGTATCTTCGCTATCCCCTGAGTAGGAACGTTTCCTAGAAAGAGAGCTAAGCATTTCAACACATACCTTCTCATTTAGACCATCCGACTTCAGTTCCTGCAAGACGGAAAGAGGCTTACCATAACAAGAAGCAACCTGGCTCACATACGGGTATGTTAACCTCTCCATTTGCTCAACGGAACTCTTGAAGATATCGGAAGCCTCGGGACGGTACAAGGGAGATTTTTCTAATGGATGGCCAGACTCATGAAGCTTATAACCCGCAATAAGACCTTGAAGTTTTCCCAGATTGAGCAGTTTAGTGTAAACCTCACCAAGAGCAGAGTTAAACTCTTTAGAGTGAAGAAGATAGGTAACAACCTGATGAAAACCCTGCTCAATAAGCCACTGGTTATCCCCAGTGGCTTTGGGCAACCAAAGTTTTCAAACCATATTTTTCCTCATCAAAAGCCTTTTGATGGACAACCAAGGCCTCTCTATCAGATTTCAACTTCAATCGGTCAGCCTCAAAACTCTTTTTGAGATCACCTATCTCAATCTCATGTCTTTTTGTCAACTCACCCACCTTCTTGGCCCACGCCAGCTCTTTCTCAGCAAAACCATCAATCTCCTTCTTCATCGTAGCAATTGAAGCCTTCATTTTTTCCTTCTTCTTGGAGGCTTCCTCGTATTCCTGCATACCTTTGGCAAACCGAGTAACACCTTCAGCCAACAGGGCTGAAAGGTTGCAGGAACTGAGCATCATCCTAGAAATAAGATGATCAGCCTCCATCTCTGAAATGGCGTCCCGAACGCCAGGAGGAGCAAAATGAGCTAAGGCTTCAGCACAAACAACTGGATCTTTAAAACTATCTCCAACTTTGACCCCCCAGTTGGGCACATAAACCTCTTGACCCTCTGAACCTTCGAAGCTCTCAACGTTTTTGACTGACGGACCCTTAATGACAGAAGGGGTGCCTTTCTTAACCAACTTCTTCTTTTTGCTTGAAACAATTAACTCCTTCTCCTTACCCTTGCCAACATCAATGGTCTGCTCTGCCGATACTTCAATATCATCACTAATATCAACAGCCTCCGAACCAGATGGTTGATCAACACCTTTCAGATAGCGTTGGGAACGACGAGTGGAAACCTTGGAAGCAGTAGTCTTGGTGAAGCCTTTAACATTTGGGACATTTACATAACCAGAACCCTCGAACCTATAATCAGAACCCCTAACAACCGCATCCTCACCCGGAGTAGCAGCAGCATCATCAAAGGCAACGTCAGAGGTGTCATCACTTTTGATAAAGTCAAGTGCAGACATAACTGCAAAACAAACAAAAAACACATAAGCAAACATAGAAATAGGAACACAAAAGCACGAGAAGAACAAACGCATACCCTTCCCATCTCTCATGAGCACCGGGTCTCGATCACGTTTTTCCCATAATTTACTAAGACCCAATAACACCAACAAATGCTCCGGAAAGGGACGAAGCCTTGAAGAGCACCCCCTAAGAGTTTCTAAAAATCGAGTATTTATATCAGACGCAGAAGGCTCGGGTTCGTTCAGAACGGCATCCGGGTGTCTCCAAACAAGTTTGAAAGGAACAATCTCCTCGGACACCCAGAAAAACCGGTCCTTTCAAACCCCAAGTGTAGAAACCATGGACGAAATCAAACAGGTATCAACTTGAGTGGTCTCTAAGGTAAACCAATCACCATTCTTAGCAAGCCGAAAGAAGTGGCGGAAGGACAACAGAGATGGGTCATATCCGGAGGACCGACACAAAATTTCAAAATGTTAAACCCTAGCCATACCAAGGGGTGAATCTGACTAAAAGACACTCGATAGTATTCCAGAACATTCAAAACAAAGTTTGAAAACGGGTGACGAAGATTGGAAAACTCAAAATGCCGACAATATAAAGCAATCAAACCAGGAGGACATTCATTGACAGATTTATCACAAGCCGGTGCAACCAGTTTAAACTTTGTCCCTATCCCCCATTCCATACAAAACAAATCAACTTCCTCTTGAGTCATTCGAGAGAACGACCTTGCCATATCCTTACGAGCACCCATGATATAAGAATTTAAACAGAAAATAAGCAAAGGAAACTAACCTGATTTGATAAAGGGGAAAAACTTGAAGAAAAAGAGGACAAGTAATGTTCTTCTGATAAAATATGTGTAAATAAATGAAATAAAAAGCAATAACTAAGGGATAGAATTAAAAACCGCCGCCTGACAAACTGCCACAACTCTTGTCAACTGTCTTGTCAAATTCCGAAATTCAAAAAACTCAACCGTTTTCAACCTTCCAACCTTTGAACCTTTGAACCTTTGAAGCCTTTGGGCAGTAAAATACACGTATAAAAGTCAGAAGTCTTTGAGCTCATTTCCCAAAAACCTCTGACTTGGGGGGCTGATGATGGGGGTAGCCCAAGACCAAATATAAACGACTTAAATACGTAAATGCTCATAAGGCAAAAAGGTTCAAGGGTTAAAAACCTGGGAAGTCGAGATAAAGTAACACGGAACAGTAAGTAGTCATGTCTCTGGATTACTTCACCAACCCGCCAGCCGCAAAAGCAATGCAGGTCCACAGAGCACACTCTATTATCCAGGGGTCAAAAGGCTTCAACCCCCGAAAGGGTAAGCCCCTCACTGCAAGCATGGTCACTAGTCAAATGCATTCCTCTTTGGGAGATGTCTTCTCCTATATATTGGACACTTCATTTACTAAGCAAGACATTCCTGGCCAGCCCTGATTCCTGAAATCTCTGGTCATTCATTCCAAGTACTCACTTCATACGAGTTACTTCCTTTCACATCCAACACACACATTCTATTTGCTCCTTCATCCGAATCTGAGCACATTTCAGAGGAGGATCCTTAGCAAACAACAAAAATAAACTAGTGAACCTCCTTCCACGTCTTGCAAACGTGGGGGGACCCCACGACCTGCGTTAGGCAAAGTTAAACCCTCTAACCCTTTTGCCTAACGAGCCCAGCTACTATCCTTGGTCTATTATTTGTTGCATCAACATGTACCTATCACTTTTCCAGCTTCTCTAGAATGTAAACAGGAAGAAAATTAAAAACAAAGCCAATGTCTGGATTTCTTAGTTGAACAATTTGTCTGCTTATGGCATTTTATAAAGCAGACAAGGACTTTTGAGTAGTTGGATAAAGAATAGTGCTTATGCTTATCTGCTTATATTGCCGGGAAATTAGTAGTTTTCTATAAGAAGCTTGATATTGCTTATTCTTGAAATTTAGTTACAAATTCACCCATAAATTGAACTAACTTGTTTTCAATAGGTCGATTATCCGCTTCTGCTCAACACTTATTTGAACTTAGAAGCTGTACTGCAAACTCTTTCAAATAAGTTATAACCCAAACATCCCCTTTAAGCAACCTCAAAACACTCCCAAGAAAGACATTACATTTGTTATTTGAGGCTAAATCTGTAATTTTCCATATTCAATAGGCAATAAGACCTGTGTTACAAATTTAGATATTTGTAATTGGTCTTTATCAAAATTCTATTATTTAATAATCAACATGAAACCTGTAAGAACATGAAAATAATTACGAATCTCATAAAAAAACTTATATTTGACATTTGAAGTCAAAATATGACTCATTAGATTCAAACTTTGACAACATCCTCAATTGGAAACCTTTTCAGCTTCTTTAAAAAGACAGAAAACCAAAAGAATCCAAGAAAATGAAAATTCCATTCAAAAGATTAATGTTTTATGACATTAAAAGTAAAATCTGAGACCTTTTAGTTTCAAAATTGGCAAGAACTCTGTGTTACTAGATATTTTTCCTGCAAATTTGTATGTTCATGTATCAAATTGTCTGTGTCACTGGGTATATTAAATTGTTCCTGTTAGGATCGGACACTCTCACACTCTAACTCACCACACACACACTCTGCTCTCACACACTCTGCCACAATCAAGAACACAAGGATTTACGTGGTTCGGTCTAAACTGACCTACGTCCACGGGTAACTAGGAGTTTATAATACTTGGAGAGGTACAAAGTTTACAATACAAATGAATCTCTTATATAGAGATTGAAGAAAGAGAAAATTGTCCCAAAACAAGATCTGTGAATAATGGCCCCCTGCCCCTTATCCTCTTATCATGTTAGAGATTCTGATGTCCACTTGATCAAGTGGCTTCATACTCAACAATCTCCCACTTGAAGCCACGGGATAATCTTCACCTATGCTTCAACTGTGCATCTGCATTTCTGTAAAAACCTTTTGATCTTAGCTCCTTCTAGTTACCCGGCATTCTCTTCAATTATCCTGAAGGCCCGTTGAAGCTTCCAATAGCTTCAACACATCAGTCATGGCTAAGTCTGCCCCTGACCCATTCTCTGTCTCCACCGGCTCCCACTGACACGAACTGTCGGATTCTGAGAAAACCTGAGAACTAACACTCTCCATCATAAGCAGGTAATTCACTGGAGAGACTTTCACCGCTGGAATACAGGTTCTCTTAACCCACTGTCGTCTGGGAGTTCTGACTGAAGCACTACCTATGCTCCCACTGCCACGAAACCCCCTGACTGGTTTCTCTGAACCTTTCCTAGCACGTTCAACCTGAATCTGACCTGTGGCTCTGGGTTTGTCTCCTGCAAAACAAACCTTCTTCTGCCCACGAGATTCTGTGAACCAGATCTTGGTCTTCTTCTGAACTGGGATGGTTACTCCCTCAGACGGTAAACTGACCATATACAGCGAACCCCGTTTCTTTCCTCGAGCTATGACTAGATTTCCCTTTAGAACCTTCCACTGCCCGTTTTTGAACTTAACCTCGTGCCCCTGTTCATCCAACTGCCCAACAGAAATCAACTGTTTCTTCAGACTTGGAATTACCCGGACATCCTTCAAAGTCCATGAACCGACTGGAGTCTTCAGATCTAAGTCACCCATGCTCGTCACATCAAGAACCTCATCGTTCGCCAGTCTTACCTTACCAAAATCACCTTCTTTCAGATTTCGCAGTGCTTCACTGCTGTGGGTAGCGTGAAATGAAGCACCCGAATCCATAACCTAGGAATCCACACTGCTCTCCACACTACAGATCAAAACATCATCATCTGGGTGGGCTACTGCAGCGTTAACTTCTTTCTTCTCATTTGGACATTGATTCCTAAAATGTCCTACCTCTTTGCAGTTCGAACAGGTTACATCACCTCGAGCCCTAGACTTACTCCTATTTATGTTCCTGCTCCGACTATCTCTGTTATTCTTCCTTCCTCTGCCAACATTCAGTAATTCACTCGATGATCCACTCGAACTTCTTCTTCTGACGTCCTCGCTCAGAATAAGATCACGAATCCCTTCAAAAGTAAATCCACTGGTACCTGATGAACTGGAAATCGCTGTAACAGTTTCGGACCAACTGTCTGGCAAAGAAGATAACAGTAGCAAAGCTTGAACTTCATCTTCGAATTTGATGCCCACTGACGCAAGTCTGGCCAAACTCGAATTCAACTTGTTGATGTGCTCTGTGACTGAACTACCTTCCCTCATCCTAGTATTCACCAGCTCTCGAATCAGAAAGACCTTATTAGTTGCCGAAGGCTTCTCGTACATGTTAGATAGGGCTAACATCGTGCCACTAGTTGTGGTTTCCTTCATGATGTTGAATGCCACAGTCTTTGATAACGCCAATGTAACAACTGCCCTGGCTTTCCTGTCTTTTGATTCCCAATCTGCTGGTTCCACCCTTTCTGGTCTAACTCCTGTTAACACAATATCAAGATCTTTTTGAACCAATAATGCCTCAATCTGCATCTTCCACCAGCTAAAATCTGTACCATTAAATTTATCGATTTGAACTTTCCCGTCTTCTGCCATGTTAACAAACACGACTAACCGAAATTTAAATCGAAATATAAACCGAAAATCAACACTGAAACAACCGAAACAAGCACTGGTCTACAGTTCTGTTTCTTCGATCTTCAACGAAACGATACTCTAAAAATTTGCTGGTTTAACCGGACAAAAAACTGATCTTGAAATTTTAAACCTTCTGCCTAATGCCCCAAAAAAAAAATTTAGTTCTTTGAAAAATAAAGGTTTGGCTACTACTGCCAAAGGATTAAATAAAAAGAACTAAACCCAATTTTTGTTTAAAGTTGAGGGGCCTTTTGATAAAATTGAAAACTTCAATTCCACCAGAAATAAAACACGTCTCTTCTTCTTCCTACGCACACTTCTTCCTACGCATAGAGCAAAGAAAAAACTTCTCTCCTCCTGATTCGAAATCCAGCGAAACCCCAAGCAAAATCGAAACCCTAGATGCGATATTCGGCAACAATGGTCTCTAATTTGAAACCCTAGGTGGCGGCTGGCGGCGGGAAGATGACCGGCGGTTCTGCCGGCGATTCTGACGACTGTGGAGACGATTCTGATGACGTTGGAGGCGGTTCTGATGGCAGTGGAGGCTATTCTGATGGTGGTGGTCGTGACTCTGACGGAATCCGGCGGTGTGGGCGGCAGCGGATTCGAACAGAAAATGGCTGACGTGAACAATCCGGTAGAAACTGATGCAAATCATAACCCTAGTTCAGATTTCTGCACCTTCAGGTATCTTCTTCTTCTTCACCTTCGTTTTTGTTCGGTTTCTGTTCATTCTGTTCGGTTTCTGTTCGGTTTAACAACACGAGCCTGAGCTCTGATACCAGTTGTTAGGATCGGACACTCTCACACTCTAACTCACCACACACACACTCTGCTCTCACACACTCTGCCACAATCAAGAACACAAGGATTTACGTGGTTCGGTCTAAACTGACCTACGTCCACGGGTAACTAGGAGTTTATAATACTTGGAGAGGTACAAAGTTTACAATACAAATGAATCTCTTATATAGAGATTGAAGAAAGAGAAAATTGTCCCAAAACAAGATCTGTGAATAATGGCCCCCTGCCCCTTATCCTCTTATCATGTCAGAGATTCTGATGTCCACTTGATCAAGTGGCTTCATACTCAACAGTTCCAACATATTAAAATGTACAGGTATATGTCAGCATGAGGAAAACCTTTGATGTCTAGCCCTTTCATAAAAGAATAATCTCTTCACAATTTCTTGAGTGAACCAACTTCCTGTTCTCAAGTTAACATCAAGTAAGTTTACATGTGTTTAATGAGGTGTATAAATAACTAAATATGCATAAAAAAAGTCAACTTTGCAACGTCTGACAAAACCGATTCTGATTTTCTATTTGTTTTATCTAATTATCTGATCTGAAAGCGCAAATTCAAATACCCCAGAATCACATATTGAAAATACTTATCTTATTAGTGAAAGTGCTCGGGGGCAAAAGTGAAAGTGCACTAATTTTAACGTTATTTTACTAATTTCGTGAAAATAATGTTAAAAGAGGGGGATGCACTAATTGGCCTTTGTCTTAATTGCCGAGTGTTATGTGCCTTATGTCTAAGGCTTGATGCAAAACTGCCATTGAGCCGAGGGTCTCACTGGAAGTAGCATCTCTATTCCTACGGGGTAGATGTAAGGCTGTCTACATCTTACCCTCCTCAGACCCTACCTTAGCTTTACTATTGGTGGGATTTATTGATGATGATGATGGTGGGATTTATTGATGATGACGATGGCGATGGCGATGGCGATGGTGATGGAGATGGCGATGGCGATGACGAGGAGGAGGAGGAGGAGGAGGAGGATGATGAGGAGAAGGAGGAAATATCCGACACGCATGATGATGATGATGATGATGATGATGATGATGATGATGATGATGACGATGACGATGAGGAGGAGGAGGAGGAGGAGGAGGAGGAGAAGGAAATATCCGGCACGCCACACCATAGTAGTTGTCACTTTACTTTTTGTGCAGAATGTATATATAGGGGGGGTGGTAGTACTCTTGGGGTAGACAGGCATGTGCTGGGATGGGAGGAGGAGGAGGAGGTTTGGGCCGTTTTGCCAATTAGTCCAAAGGTTTCATTTTTCTCCTGTAGGTCTGTTGCCAGTCCAGTAGGTTAACTTCATTCATTTTTTCTGTCAACGAGAAAGGCAATTCGGTCATTTTTATATAGCCGAATTGGCCTTCTAGTTAACAGTATTATATATAAAATGACCGAATTGCCCTTCTCGTTACTAAAAAAAATGGATGAAGTTAACCCAGTGGACTAAAATGGCAACGGTGAAACATTTTTGGACCCACGTACGAAAATAAAACCTTTAGACTAAACTGACAAAATGACCCAAACCACAAGGACTAAAATGATATTTAACTCTTATTGAAATCACAATAATCACTTTGAAAGTGAACATTCAAACACCCCTAGAATATTGCATACAATAATATTGATGTATTATCATCATCTCCATGTGAATATACGGTTCAATCTGCGTGTGTACAAATAATTTGTTCAAAAGAAAAGGAATACAGTCAATAATCAATAACTGTTCATATCGAACTGTGATACTTTTGGAATTCTGAAATAAACATTTTATATCATAAATGCCAGTCGTTTTAGATAAAAACGATTTCTTATGTTGTAAGCTACTCTTTTACACTTTACTAGTTTGATCCGTTATCAAACAAATACAACCCAAATGGCCCCGTTTTCAAATATACGGGTTATAATAGCCATCTCTAGTCTGCATAAAATTAAAAAGATCAGCAACAGTGGCTATTTGTGAAGAAACAAGTTGATTGAATTTTTGTTTTAAAAGGAATTAAAGATTTACTTTTTATCATAATATTGTTAAATATAGATTTGCAGAATAACCTTACCCTTTATATAAGGCTCCAATCCTTCATTAATTTTGTGCCCCCACCTACAATACTATCGGTGTGAAAGTATGACGTTTTGTTCTTGTTACTTTCGGTGTGGAAGTATGACCTTTTGGTTCTTGTTAATAAGCTTCCCAGAAAATGCAAAGCAACTACTTCATCTAGTTTGAGAAGACTTTTTGACTTTTTAATGGCTTTATAATCTTCTATCCCCTCAGCTTCACTTGAGAACCTCTTTTAGTTTAAATCCCCCCCTCTCTCTCTCTCCTGATTTCACAACCTCTTCTTAAATTAAACTAAATTAAATGGCTTCTACTTCTTCATCTTCATCTGCCCCAACAACCTCTTCTTACGAGTACGATGTCTTCCTCAGTTTCAGAGGGGAAGACACTCGTCATTCTTTTACGGATCATCTTTATAAGGCCTTACATCAAGCCGGGATCAGGACTTTCAGAGACGATGATGAAATCCGTGAAGGTCAAGAGCTGAAGCCAGAAATCGAGAGATCAATAACAACTTCTCGAGCTTCAATAATTGTAATTTCAAACAACTTTGCAAACTCAAGATGGTGCCTTGATGAGCTTTCCTTGATCCTCCAGCAAAAGAGGAATGCCGCTCATTTGGTTTTCCCTGTGTTTTATGGCGTCGATCCTTCGGATGTCAGGAACCAGCGAGGAAGCTTGGCGATTGAAGCGAAAGAAGGTTCAAAATGGACGGAGGATAATGTGAAACGGTGGAAGGAAGCCCTAACAGAGGTGGCTGATTTGAAGGGGATGGTTGTTTCTGGGTATGCTTCATTATCTCTCCCATTGGAATATTGTTTTTTTAATTTAGCTAAAATTGGTTATTTTAATTTGTTTCAAACTTAAAAGCATATATTTCAAGAACAATAATGAAAATGGAGCTATATCTTTTTTTCATGGAGTTTATCACGCTTTGTAATTTGGAGGGATCATGCTTTTATATTCCTTGTAGCTATACCATTTTCCGTTGTATTTATAATAATGAGTATAAAACAAGTTCAGGTCAGAACAAACAGATTTACAAAAAAAAACATGTGAAATGGGTGCGGGCCAGAGCATGCTATATTTTCTTTAATGATTAAATGGGTGGAGCAAATAAGTTCGGGTCAAACTTGACGTTTTAAAAAAAGCATCAGTTTGATTTAGGTTAACATGGCTTGAGGTGAAAAAAGAGTTGCGTTAAAATGAGTTACTTCGGTTGTGAAGATTTTGGTAATCAGATAGATTAATTTTTCACTCTTAATTTTATTCATGACCAAGATCGAACTTAAATACAAAAGGAACTTGCAGAACAAGAAAAGTCTAACAAACAATCCTAAAACAAAGGAAATAATCAAAAGATGATATATGTAAATTAATAAAAGATCTGGCCATATATATCGCAATATGGGATATATCCAATATTCCCCCTCAAGTTGGAGCGTGTAAGCTCTGCATGCCCAACTTGACCAGTAAACTTCGAAGATGTTGATCTCCCAGTGGCTTAGTGAGAAGGTCTGTTTCGTACCAATGTACATTGGTTGTACTTCTTTCGACTCTACTCGTTCACGAACAAAATAGCAATCCATTTCTACATGTTTTGTTCTTTCATGGAAAACTGGATTGTTCGCAATGTGTTTAGCAGCTAGGTTGTCACAAAACAATACGGTTCCCTCTATGGGGGTCTCATTGAGTTCCATTAGCAACGAACAAACCCATAATACTTTGCTAACCGTGGTTGCCATGGCTCTATATTCTACTTCAGCCGAGGAACGAGAGAACCGATTGCTTCTTTGATTTCCATATATTGGATATATCGCATATTACGATATATATGGCCATATCTTTTATTAATTTACTTATTTCCTTTGTTTTAGGATTGTTTGTTAGACTTTTCTTTTCCTTGAGTTCTGTAATCTTGCTTCCAACATTGCAAGTGCAGCTATCGCATTCACACCGTGGCGTTGGTAGAACCGAGTCAATTTATCCCATAGGCTTCTTAGTTTTGTGAAATATGCTGAAACGGAGACCCCTTCTTGGCGTGTATGCGTGACTGACTGCTTTAGTTCGTATGCCCTTGGAGCACTTTCTTTCCCGAACCTCTCGTGTAGATCCTTCCAAATCTCGAGGGTCGTGTTTGCATATTTTACGCTGCTTCTAATCTCCTTTTCCATTGCAGTTGTGAGCCATCCTTTGATCATGGCATCACAACACATCCACTGCATATACTTGGCATCGTTCTTGTCGGGTTTGAGAAGGGAGCCATCAACATAACCAATTTTGTTTTTTGCGAACAAGAAATTGGTCTCTCATGGCTCCAGTCATTAAAGTTGTTGTCAGTAAGGTTTTCGTTTACCTGGAGTTGTTTTGGATAGTCAGACGGGTGTAGTTAATACAGAGAATTGGTGTCGATCGTTTCTCCATTGTCTTTGGAGCCTTCAGGCTTATCTCCGGCCATAAGGAGTCGGTTGTTTATGATCTTAATGTTGTTGTATCTGCTCTGATACCATAAAGATTTTGGTAATCAGAGAGATTAATTTTTCTCTCTTAATTTTATTCATGACCAAGATCGAACTTAAATACAAAAGGAACTTGCAGAACAAGAAAAGTCTAACAAACAATCCTAAAACAAAGGAAATAATCAAAAGATTATATATGTAAATTAATAAAAGATCTGGCCATATATATGCGATATATCCAATAGGTTGTGGAGTGTGGTGATAGGTGAATTGGTGGTTGCGGCAACAACGTAGTGGTCAACGGCAGTGGAAGTGACACCCAGAACGAGTAGGTCACGGGTGATGCTAATCCATTTGGACCCTTTTTAAGTTAGCAACTTTTATGATAGCTTTCTGTTTGACGCGTCTTGTTGCGTGCCGGATTCGAGATCCGCAGCGAATCTCCCAAATTAACAAGAATGTAAAAAGTACGTAAACTTAAATGCAATTTTTGTTCTCTGCATTTTTCAGTCAACTAGGGAACTTAAATACAAAATATGGAAACATAAAACATGGGAAAATGGGATAATGCAAACTAGAAAAGTGTAGAACGTGGGAACATGCAAACATGAAATAAATAACGGAAATAAAATGTAAACGTGCGGCAGAGCTGGCAGGAAGTAATCGTGGGTTTTCCGGGTCAATTCGGATAGACATTATCACGTCTACTAACTTGAGTAGGCACAAATTAACCAATTGACTAATTTAAGGTGATCGAAAGGAACCATATTGATTTTTTATACCCCAACCTATCCATTCTTTTAATAATGGGTCGAGATTGCCACCTATAATAAAGAGATAATGAAAAACTATACATCGTCACATTTGGTAGTTGCGGTTGTAGGTCCACCCGGAGGATCGAGTAACCTGTATTCCCTGTTTTCCGACAAACCCGAAAGTGCGGAATCCAAACGGGTAAGTTAAACCAAGTTACGAACACGTAAATGACGAACACGAGACTCAACGATTAACACTCCATTGTATTAATGCTATGAAACGGTTACAATACAATGTTTACAAAATAATCTCTGTAAACTCTCTCTGGTTCTCTCTTGTGTGTGTTCTATGTTCTCCTAAATTATATCTGAATATATATAGTCACATACACGACGAAACTGAACAAGTCGACGAAACAGTTGTTGTCAACGAAACAACAAAGTCGTCGACGAAACACTTCCTTGTTTCGTCGACATGCATTTAAGCAAATAGGGGTTCGGCCCATTTGAAGGTTCCGGCCCATGTGAGTGGCCCAAACAAGCATTCTGCGTTGAAACTGATACATCACTTGTGAAGATTAGCCAACTTATGAATGTAGAACTCTGGGACGCACGACGGAGGAAGGTCGTGACGTCGGGCTTGAGCCGAACCTAACCTAGTTGAACCGAACCGAGTCGCGACCACATAATATGTATCAACAAACTCCCCCTTGGACGCTACTCGTAAGGTTCATCTTCCATATCTTCCATGTCGGAGGATCTTCAAAGTCTTCACGCGCCGTAAGTAGAAAGTGTATCAACAAACTCCCTTTTCATTTAGAT
Organism: Helianthus tuberosus; assembly: GCA_030545235.1. Classification (NCBI taxonomy): domain Eukaryota; kingdom Viridiplantae; phylum Streptophyta; class Magnoliopsida; order Asterales; family Asteraceae; genus Helianthus; species Helianthus tuberosus. Next base: position 192,816,946 of record CM060365.1, read on the forward strand.
AGTGTGTTAACAAACTCCCCCTTTGATTATGCTTGTGAATCTTTTGACTTCAATGCTTGAGATCCTTGTGGTGTTGGTGATTGATCAGCGGCAACTCGATCATCTTTATCATTTGAGTGCCTTCACGTCGTGTCTTCATTCCGAAGCTTGTCAACGAACATGTTCTCTTCGCCATTAGTATCTGCACATGCAAGAAATCTAAACGCGTAATGAGAACAACTGCTTGGAATATAGTTAACATTAAACAAATGACACACATGTGACCAATTCTTATTCAACTACCGTCTGACAGTTTAGTTTGAAAAGTTAACAGATTTTTCAATTTAGATTATTAACTTTCAAAACTTGCAAACTCTGACCGTTTATGAAGATTCAGTCGTTTTGGTTTTCATCAGATTTCAGGTAACGAAGACTTGAGTTCCAACATCGGTTAATCAAAACTAAATTAGAAATAAAATCTTTTTGACTTTTATAAAGTTTAAATTAAAACACACCTAAAATCTTTTTGGTATTTTGAATATTTCAAACTTAAAGACTGAAAGCAGTAAATAAATATATACAGAGTTGCAGAAACTAAGAAAAGTAAATATATACAAACATTCTTTTTGCGAGTTTTGAGAGTAAGAGAATCATATCAGTGTACGGTCATGCCAAAACACTCTTGTTGTTCTTTTTGTTAACAATTTGATAAACATCCTATAATGATTATCGGTATTGTTGTCCATGTAAGCTCAACTTATCATATGTAATCATGGCGAGGGGATACGTTAAGGTATGATTTATACTTACCGACCGGTGTTCATCCACATCACGACACATTCCCGTATCAAGGTATGCACGAGGATTCATCTTACTGGTGAGTATACCATTTATCATCTGTTTTGCCGTATAAAAAGATGTGAGTAACTCACTTATTTAGAATGAAAACAAGCCCTATGTGATAGAATCACTTATTGATGAGGAACTTGATTTTCATATGCATGAGGGCACAGTAGCAAGTCCGTGAACAGGTCAGTACTTTCGTACAGCAAAGAGACGAACTTGACTCCCGGATAAATGTGATATATTATCACTTATTTTGTGGACATGTGATTGTTGATCACTTATTGAGGTCGTATGCAGTATGTACACGTATGTATGATATCATGGAAGATCTAGACTTCGTCTCCGTTTTATTTCGGTAAAAGAAACAACCATGATACCCAGATAATAAACAGCATAAAGACCACATATCTCAGAACCTCGGCAATCTCTCAAACGAAATTTCGGTACTAAGACCATATGCCAATGAGTGGTTCCCACCTGGTCTTCAGTCGATTTAGGATTTATATCACCCTGCACACTTTAAAATGATTGTGAGCCTACCGATACATCTTATATAGAGCTGCTTAACATTTTTCATTTTGCATTTCAGTTTAAAGAGGTTTGGACAGACTACTGATGTACTATCATTTTCTCTTTTGCTCGCCAGGAAACTCATTTTTGTTTTTCTATTGTTTTTGGTTTTTGAAATTTTTCGATGTTTTTGAATTTTCAAATTTGGATTTACTCCCCCTAAAATCAACAAACTTACAATAATTTTAAAAACACAAAGATATTTACAAAAAAGATTTTCCGATGTGGATTAGTCTTGCTTGACCTTAATGCTGTTTACCAATAATAAAAAGTCAAATCTTGATTTATCAAATGCTTTGGTAAAAAGGTCGGCACGTTGGTCATCAGTGTGGACCTTAACAACATCGATTAGCCTTTTATCAAAGCAATCACGTATGAAGTGATACTTAATTTCAATGTGTTTGGTCTTTGAATGCTGCACAGGATTTCTAGTGATAGATAAAGCAGCAGAATTATCGACTAAAATAGGAGTAGTTAAGAATTCAAAACCGTAATCACGCATTTGCTGTTGTATCCACAGGACTTGGGAGCAACAACTTGAGGCAGCAATGTATTCAGCTTCACAAGTTGATGTAGCGACACAAGTCTGCTTCTTGCATTGCCATGTTACGAGGCGAGTTCCTAAAAACTGGCATCCAGCCGTTGTGGATTTGCCGTCGATTTTGCATCCGCCAAAATCAGAATCACTGAAAGCGACTAAATCAAAGTTATCATCCTTAGGGTACCATAGACCGGTGTCTGGGCAACCCTTCAAATAACGAAAAATCCTTTTTACAGCTGCAAGATGTGAGGCCTTCGGGTTCACTTGATATCTGGCTAGCAGGCACGTTGGATACATTATATCTGGTCTTGATGTTGTGAGGTACATAAGGGATCCAATCATCGCGCGGTAATATGAAGAGCTAACAACTTCACCCTTCAAGTCTGGATTGATTCCGTGACTTTGCTGCAGTGGGGTACCAATGGGCGATGTGTCGGACATCTGGAATCGGCTCAAGATGTCTTGGACATACTTAGTCTGATGGATAAAAATCCCAGACTTCGTTTGTTGCACTTGCAAGCCCAAAAAGAAAGTCATCTCCCCCATAGCGCTCATCTCGAATTTATCCTGCATTACACGCTCGAAATCCCTACACATAACATTGTTAGTAGAACCAAATATAATATCATCCACATATACCTGAACCAGTAGAAGATCTCCATCTTGTTCTTTTATGAAGAGAGTGCAATCTATAAGACCTCTGAAAAATCCATTCTCCAACAGATAATTAGATAAGGTTGCGTACCAAGCTCGCGGTGCTTGATGTAGACCATAGAGAGCTTTGTTCAGCAACCAAACCCGATCGGGATGGATAGGATCTTCAAACCCTGGAGGCTGTTCAACATACACCTCTTCTTCCACTAGACCATGTAAGAATGCACTTTTGACGTCCATCTGGTAAACCTTGAATCCTTTGAATGAGGCATAAGCCAGAAAGATCTGAATTGCTTCCAGACGTGCAATAGGTGCATACACTTCGTTGTAGTCTATACCTTCAATCTGACGAAAACCTTGAATGACCAATCTTGCTTTGTTGCGAATAACGATTCCACGGTCGTCCTTTTTGCACTTATACACCCAACGGGTACCAATCTTCTTATAACCAGCAGGTTTCTCTACGAGCTTCCAGACACCAAGTTTCTGGAATTGTTGCAGTTCTTCCTGCATTGCTTCAACCCAAGAGTTATCTTTCAAAGCGTCTTTCCAAGTTCTTGGCTCTTCCTGTGAGACATAACACGCGAAAGACCAATCGTTTTGTTGACCAGATTCTCGAATCGCCGCATACAAGCCTGCGTTGTTGTTGTTTCGCAACATGTTTCTTGTTTGTATGCCACTTGCTACATTGCCTGTGATGTTTTGTTGAGGATGGGTATTATGTATTCTAGTTTCTGGATTATCTGGGACATGAACATTAATACCCATATTGTTGAGATTGAGATCAACAACCAATTCAATACCCGGAACTGCCGAAGAGGATGATGCAGTAGCTTCAGCTGTTATAGGGGCGTCCACTGGAGGTGTAGCCTCTGAAGTACCATGAACAGCTGATGTAGGAGCTTCTTGATCTGCATCTAGAAATTCTTCATCCTCTGAAGATTCGTTCAGTTCGGTTGCATCATGAAAATCCTCATTGTCGAGAGCATTATTGTTCACTGAAGATGGCTCTTGATTGACAACAATTGGACGAACCAACGGTGAATCTGTTGCGTTGTCACTCTCGAAAAACATCCTTGTCGCAGCATTTTCTTCAACTGCTTCAACATTGATCGAATTGAAAAAGTCATCGTACTCAAACATCCATGGTTGACCTGGATTTTTGACTGGTAAAGTGTGCCTTTGTACTCTGACTTTAGAACATTCCTCAACCCTTTTAGTCTCTAGATTCCAGACTCTTAAGTTCGGGGTGGCATAACCAAGAAAGTGACCTTCAATAGCTTTTGCCCCAAACTTTCCTTTAGGATCGATCATTGTGCAAGGAGCTCCAAACGGTTCAAGATATGACAAATCTGGTTTCCGTTTGTGAAGAAGCTCAAAGCAGGTCTTGTTGTGCTTTTTGACTGTAAGGACTCGGTTCATCGTTTAACATGCGGAGGCCACAGCTTCACTCCAGAATGGAATGGGAAACTGCGACTCTACCAACATAGTCCTAGCAGTCTCGATCAATGTACGGTTCTTACGTTCAGCGACGCCATTCTGTTGAGGAGTATAAGCCGCACTAAATTCGTGAAGAATACCTTTTGATGTGCAAAAATCCGCCATGGCTTGATTTTTAAATTATGTACCATTGTCGCTGTGTATCCGTCTAACCTTCAACTTATACAAATTCTCAATCTGAACGATCAAGTTTTTGATAATACCGAAAGTTGCACTCTTGTGAGCCATAAATGCCACCCAAGAAAATCTTGAATAATCATCCGTTATCACGAGGCAGTATTGATCATTCCTGATGCTTTTGTACTTGACAGGACCAAACAAATCCATGTGCAAACGTTCAAGAGGAACTGCCACCGTGTTGATCTTCTTTGTCGGATGTCGTTTCTTTGTTTGTTTTCCTTTTTGGCATGAAACACAGACGTCTTGAAGATGGCAATTTTTAAGAAGAACACCATTCACTAATTCATTCGACACCAAATGATTCATTTTCCGTAAGTGAATGTGACCCATACGTCTGTGCCAAGAGATAGAGTCTTTTTCTGTGGCTTTTGTAATGAAACAAGTTGCTTGTGCAGTCGCTGTTATTACTTGGCTCATATCAAGGACATACAAATCATTTATCCTTGGAGGCAGATAAGAGAATCCATTCTTTTGGAATCTTGAAGCCGGGTTTCAGCACGTAACACCCATTTGCATCAAAGTGTACTGAAAACTGCTTATCACGGATTTATGAAACGCTGAGAAGATTGTGATCAAGTTGTTGTACAAAGTTGATCTTGTCAAAACTTACAACCCCGTTGGATACCATTCCTTCTCCCGTAATATAACCTCCTTTTTCTCCAGCAAAAGCAACATAACCTCCTCTAATAGATTTAACATCGTAGAGAAGCTTCATGTCGCCTGTCATGTGCCTGGATGCCCCACTATCAACAATCCAATGACTGCTGAAAGTTCCTCCTGGAACACCCTGCACATGTACTCACATGATTAGTTGGAGATGGGGACCCAAGCCTTTGTGGTCTTGGGTCTTCCATTTTCATCAACGTAAGTTACTTGAACTTCTCGATGTTGTGGAAATTGTGATGTTCCCCCTGAATCATTAACCGTTTTTGGTTTCCAGGTCTGTTTTGTTTTACCAGTGTTATTCTTTAAAATCTTAACTTCATGATTGTCTGAAGTTTTTGAATTGTCTGGTTTGACAGAAACAGATGTTTTGTTAACCACATCGGTTTTAAATGCTTTTTCAATTTTCTTGACCTGTTGGCATTTCTGTTTCTTTTCCCTTTCTTTTACAAGACGGGGATCTGGTTTTGATGAAACAGATCGCTTGCGGTCAATTTGGTCACGGGGAACATCAACTTTGGCTTTTTGTTTATGAAGATATGGAAAATTTCGAATGATATGTCCAATTGTGCCACATGAAAAACATGATCTTCGTTCTACAAACCCCGAAGTATCATGTGATTGTCTTGTCGATGAACTTTGTGATCCCGAGGTACTAGGTTTTGAACTGTTTGGTTCGTTTCTTTTCAAAGAATTAACTTGAATGACATGATCTAAGTTAGATTTATTGGCAAATGTTTCAAGTTTATCTGTTCCCTTCGATTTCACAAAGTTCACTTTCTTGTCCTTTTTCTGGGTCTGTTTCTTTTGACCTTGAGTCGGTCATTTACCCTTTGGTTTGGTGCGATTTTGCTGAACTTTCTCAGTTGGTAATTTTTTATTGCCATTTTGTTTGCGAATTTCAGCTCTTGGAATCGGAGGACATTGTGTTACCACAACGTGTGATCCTGTCTTTCCCAAGAACTTACTTGTTGAATCTTCAAAAATTTTACCAATTAAAGATTGATTAACATTCTTAATAGGAAAATCTTTGTCAGAATAGATTTTATCATCACCAACAAGAGTGTACAGCAAATTCACACTCTCAAACTCTTGTGAGGAAGTGGACGTGGACTTGGTCAGAAAAGTCGTAGCAGGTTTTGCGGGAGGATCACATAGAATATGATTCTCGAGAGGTATGTCCTCTTCTTTGATTACCGCATCTGACTGTGCTGAGTCAGTATCATTAGATTCATCATCTGAAGAATCAGTATCCTCAACAATGATTGGAGGATCCTGATTTTGTTAAGCAGTTACAAATGTATCTGCTGACACATCCGAATCTGATGATACTTCCGGTTTGTATCCAAGTCCCGTTGCAAATTCCTCAATGTCTAAAGGAACAGATTCTTCATAATGAGTTCTATACTCCTCATCAGGCATTGCATCATAATTTTGTCTAACAGGTGGTGGACATTTCTTATATCCAATGCACGTGACATCCTTTTTCTCTTTTTGTGTGCCAATGATGTGATCCAACACGTATCTAGAGTTAGAATAACTGTCTAGCTTAATCCGGATCGCCTCACTTTCACACTTTGTACAGGCTAACTCTTTTTGCATGATCTCAAGACGATTAATATAACATTTTATGTCTGTTTGTTTTCTTGAAACCATTTTTGTCAGTTCGGTTTTATCTTTTCTTAAATTTGCAACCAACGTTTTAAATTCCTTTTCATGATTTTCATAAAACATGTTAGCCTCTTTGCATTTTGAAAGATCCACGATCAACTTTTGGTTGTGGATAAATGTCACATCATATTGGTTTTGCAAAGCCTCATGTTTGCTGTGCAAATCACACCACTTAGTATCTAACGAAACATGTGTGTTTTACAAGTCAAACAATTTAGCATTTAAAGCATCATGTTTGCTTTGCAACTCAGACATATTAGCATCCAAATCAGCACATTTAACAATTAAGCTAGCACAATTATCACAATTAACAACAGTTGGTTCATCGATACATACCTGGCTTGATGAGCTGCCGCCATTAGCCATAAAGGCTGAATGAAGAGAAGAAGAAGAATAAGCAGCTTGATCCACCAGAATAGATCTTCCATCATTCCTTGCTGCAGCTTCTCCTAACAATTCATCGATATCTGCATCGATTCTCCCACTAGATACATTGCCATCGCCTGAAGTTGAGGTTTCCTCATCTGAACTCCTTGAATAACCAGAACTTTCTTCATCTGAAGATTCACCACCACTGGCGGAAGATTCTCCACCACTGGCGTGCTTCAAATCCTTAGCAGCTTCTGCAAAACAAGCTGCTCCTCCCTGATCACCAATGCCTAATTGCATTGACCAGTCGCAACCTTCATCTATTTGCACCACAAGAGCTTGATTGTTGTTGTTTTATGGTCCTGCTTGATTGTTTGCAGGGACCAAGGTGCGATCATCATTCCTGGCTTGATTCTGCTGATTGCCTTGACCTCTGAAAGGGTTTTGGTTCCCATGCTGAGCTGGCTTTGTGCATTCCCTCTTGAAGTGACCACGTTGGCTACAGTTAAAACACTTGACGGATTGCTTGTCGAACCCATACTTGGTATCTTTCTTGCTTTCCAAGCTGGTTCTACCCGTCTGTTCCATGAAGTCTTTAGCTCGCCTAACAGCACTAGCGAAAGCCCATTTGATGTCCATCATATCCATCTCTTCTTTATCGATCTGCTGATAATCTTCTTGAGTTAGATTGATGTTTCCGATCTGCACTGCAATCAACCCACAATACGAGCTCACCAATGTGTTTAGTATCTCCATATGATCTTTAGCTACTTCAACGCTAACTTTGGAGAAGTTTGATGTGTCAAGCCATACTATATTTGACTTTGATTGCTGACTAGCAGATGATGTGCTTCCATAACAAGCTTGCTGTTGTGGAGCTGGTGGTAATGGATTTCCATACAAGTCTGTGGTTGGAGCTGGCTTCACAGGAACTTGTATCGTATTGCCATATAAATCCGTGCTTGTGACAAACGCCGTCTGAAGTGGAGCATGTGAAACTGGTCTTGCAGAAGTGCTAGAAGTTCCATAATACATATCAGGATTTTGTCGCACTAGAACCCTTTTCGCCTTTAGGGTTTCTTCCTGATCTTTGTTCTCCAAGAGCTGAACGAAGTCATTGATGTTTGTTGTAGCCAATGTGCCATTGTATTTCAGGATTTCCAAGAAACTATTCCATTGCGGTGGCAATGCATCGGCAAACTTTGTGACTACCTCTGCTGGAGTTGTTACTACCCCATAATTACTGAATTCAGTCAGCAGGTAATAGAATCGACTTGTCATATCTCCGAAAGATTCACTTTCCATACATGTGAAACCATCAAACTCCTTTTTGAGTAAATCATGTCGCAATTGGCGTGACTTTTCATTTCCTAGACCCCTTGTCTTCAATGCATCCCACAATCGCTTTGACGTCTTGAAGCTGACGAACTGATGATATATTTCCTTGCTCATCGCCTGAGTCAGAATAGCATATGCTTTCTTTTCTAAATCATATGCCTTTTCTGGTCTTCCGAAAGATCGGCAAATGTCACGGCAGTTGAAGCGGCAACCTCAAGAGCTTGATCGAAATCTGTAGTAAAACATAACCACAATTCTGTGTTTTGCCCATTGACATACGTCTGGAATCTATCTACACATCCAGGATATTCGTTTATGTGCATCAGTTTCGGTGGACGATTTAGACTTCCGGTCTCGCTTTCGCTTAGGAGTATACTTTGAATACTTGGAGTTTGATTTGAAATAAACGCCCATTGACATGTCGACATTTGATTCGCTTGCGAAGATGCGGGTGCGGGAGATTCAGCCCATGATGGTGACAAACTGGTGCTTCGATACTTGCTTTCTGTATTAGATGTGGGTGCGGGAGATTCAGCCCATGAGGGAGATAAACCCGTGCTTCTATATTTGCTCTCTGCATTTGACGGAGTACCCCACCAATTCGGATTCATTTTGGATGTTTAATGACAAATACCTGATTGAATCACTCAAATCAAACCGTTAAATATGATTTGCAAAGCTTCTGTTAAAAATTTTAACAAGTTCAACGAAACTATATTACTCGACGAAACAGTTAATTATCGACGAAACAGTTAATGAACGACGAAACAGTTAATGATCGACGAAACAGTTAATGAACGACGAAACAGTTAATGATTCTGTACGACGAAACAAGTTGATGATGATGTACGACGAAACAAGTTGATGATGAAGTTCGACGAAACAAGTTGATGATGAAGTTCGACGAAACAGGATTGATCTTGATCGACGAAACTGAATTGATCTTGATCGACGAAACTGAATTGATCTTGATCGACGAAACAGAAGGTTGATCTTATCTTGAATCTTATCTTCTGAAAAAAACCCAAATTGTCAAACCATCACCTTACTTTCGGATACGGTCTACCAACTCATCATCATGCTTGTGTACACAATAGTCAAATAACAATTTTATAATAATAACAACACAATGATAATACTTCAACAAAGATCAAACCCAAATAATATTTGAAGAACACTTTGAATATGCTGATGAACTTGATGAAGATTTGAAGATTCCGGTTACCTGAAAATATCCGAACACAAATTTTGCAACAATGTTTACTTAAAACCAAACCTTAGCATGTATACATGTATTTTAACAATGGTTTTAATAAAACAAATAGCAAAAACACAAGGTTTTTCACGATTCTCAAACTGTTTTTCCAGAAATGTATGAACTTCAAACTTTAAAACTCAGAAAAACACTTAAAAATCTTTCAAAAACACAAGAAAAACAACTTGGTTTTAACAAGGAATCGAGCCAATGCTCTGATACCAATTGTAGGTTCACCCGGAGGATCGAGTAACCTCTATTCCCTGTTTTCCGACAAACCCGAAAGTGCGGAATCCAAACGGGTAAGTTAAACCAAGTTACGAACACGTAAATGACGAACACGAGACTCAACGATTAACACTCCATTGTATTAATGCTATGAAACGGTTACAATACAATGTTTACAAAATAATCTCTGTAAACTCTCTCTGGTTCTCTCATGTGTGTGTTCTATGTTCTCCTAAATTATATCTGAATATATATAGTCACAGACACGACGAAACTGAACAAGTCGACGAAACAGTTGTTGTCGACGAAACAACAAAGTCGTCGACGAAACACTTGAAAGTCGACGAAACACTTCCTTGTTTCGTCGACATGCATTTAAGCAAATAGGGGTTCGGCCCATTTGAAGGTTCCGGCCCATGTGAGTGGCCCAAACAAGCATTCTGCGTTGAAACTGGTACATCACTTGTGAAGATTAGCCAACTTATGAATGTAGAACTCTGGGACGCACGACGGAGGAATGTCGTGACGTCGGGCTTGAGCCGAACCTAACCGAGTTGAACCGAACCGAGTCGCGACCACATAATATGTATCAACAGCGGCTGATGGGGTGGTGGCAAGGACAGTGGTGGAAGTACAGGCGGTGGAAGCAGAGGGGACAATGGTGGTAACAAAGCTATGTTACTAAAAGTTATATTACTTTGCACAATTTGATGGCTCTTTTCATAGTAGAGTTTTGAAAACTTTTTTATTTAAATAGTAAACAATACAATTTTAATGTAAACAAATGTAATGAATTAAGCAACTACATTGACGCCAGTATGGCGAACATTGTTCAGTTTTTCATATTAGATTACGGCTTTTGTCAGAATGAATGTACATTTTATATGTACACTTTGGTTTATCATTTCTGGGGGTTTTAATCAAATTTCATGAATTACAGGTCTGAAACGGCCTTCATTGCTGATATTGTTCAAAAAGTTTACTGTGAACTAGATTTGAAACTCCTTAGCACTCCAACGGGTCTAACTGGAATAGAGACTCGAGCTGAAGGTATTAATTCATGGTTGAGATCTGTACAGCCTGATCATCCTGTTCTAGCAATTTGCGGCATGGGAGGAAGTGGCAAGACAACAGTTGCCAAATACATTTATAACTTAAACAAGCAAAACTTTGAATGCAGCAGTTTTCTTGAAGGGATTGAGAATCAACCTGGTGTATTGCTTGGTTTACAGAAACAACTTCTCAGAGATGTTTCAGGAAATAACATAATGATATCTAATCTTTCTGAAGGAGCATTTCAGATCGAAAAGGTTATAGAAAAAAAAGGGTGCTTATTGTTATTGATGACATCGATGACAAAGATACACTAAACACTTTAGTTGGAACAAAGGTTTTACATACACAAAGCAAAATCATTATAACAACAAGGCATCTAAGCATACATACATGGGTCGGGTCCATATCTTATGGGTGCACTGTCCACAAAATTGAATTGTTAAATGATCATGAATCATTGGAGCTATTAAGTTATCATGCCCTTGGATGTAAGGTTCCTATGAAAGGTTTTAAGGAGCTTGCAATACAGTTAGCAAAATATTGTGAAGGGAATCCGCTAGCTCTCAAGGTATTGGGTTCTTCTCTATCTGAAGGCCAGGGGACAAGAATTGAAACATGGAGAAGTACTATGAATTCATTGAATTCCTTGAAAGGAGATATCAATAATAAAATCCAAGGTGTACTACAAAAGAGTTTTGATACCTTGCCATGTGAGAGTCACCGAGAGTTGTTTCTCCATATTGCTTGTTTGTTTATTGGGGAATTTGTATATGATGTGAAAAAGATATTGGAGGATGACTATCATGCAGAATCTGGGATTGTGACCCTCATTAACAGATGCCTTGTTACTGATCCAAGAGTTAGTGGGAAGAAACTGGCAATGCATAAACTCCTACAGGATATGGCAAGAAATATAGTTAGAAAGGATTCCAAAGATCCTGCAGAGCATAGTAGAGTTTGGCGTGATGATGAATGTAAAACTTTGTTGAGGAACGGAGATGTAAGATGCTTCTTGCGTTTATCTTTATGCTCATTGTACATTTCACAACCTTTCATTTCAAATAAGCATTCTCTAATTTCTTGTCTTTCTCCGTTAGGGTTCCAAGAAAATTGAAGGCCTAGTGTTGAAGATGCGAGACATTACGCAAGGGATGGGATCAAAGGTAAGTCTAATAAGTAAATTAGTGTTCCATACTTGGCAAGAATTACAAGATTTTCCCAATACCATATTTGTCACACATCAATATAGTTATCTTCTTGACCAAATTTGAGCAGTTATTTTGGTGAAATTAATTAAAAAGTATATTTATGTTCTTCCCCGGTTAAGAAATTGGCCATACAGCTCGAGAACCACCAAAATAAGCAATTAATTATAAGAATTTCTTCACCTGTGTGTAGACTTAACCAACATAATGGTTGATTGGCTAATTGCAACACAAATTGACATCTGATTGAGCTAGAATGACACAAAACGGTATGAATATGATTTTGTTCACTCTTTCCTGTTAATAAAAACATGATTCATTTCAAACCCATTAAATTGAAAAAAAGAAACAGTTTTGAGATTTCCTCGCTTGTTTGTCTTTGAAAGAAAATTGTTATTTTATTTGTTTTGTGGTTAACGATCAATTATTACGTTTTGCCTGTCAATCCTCAAATTGTTCATACATATTACGACCAGGACTAAAGAATATATTGGTTAGGGCCGGACACAATAGATTTCAGTTAGGGAAGCATTAATGTATGCCCTAAGGGGTTAAGAATAGGAGGTGAATCGCCGGTTTTTTGTATACCTTTTCTTCATCCTCCAATGGTAGCAAAATATTATTTACCTAGTGATCATTATAAGGCATACTGAATTTGCAGGCATTTAAGACAAGTTCCCTTATAAAGATGAAGAACCTAAAATTTCTCCATCTAGATAATGTGAAACTCACCGGGACCTACAAGAATTTTCCAGATCTAAGATGGTTGAAGTGGCATAAATGTTATCTGAAAACAATACCCGCAAGCCTATTAACAAACTGCTTGGTGGGATTACATATGAGTTTTGGAGATTTGGAAGAGTTCAACCCACCCATGGTACAAGGAATTCAGTCTTCTGTTTATCACTTTACCTTTTAGCTTCTCAGTGTTAGACAATCTTCATTTGAATGTACTATGATATATTCAACTTGTTATTCATGGAACAGGTTCTTAATTCGCTCAAGGTTCTAGATCTCTCTTTCTCTTACAAACTTGTCAGCATCTGCAATCTCCACCGACTCCCTAAACTTGTGTTTTTGAACCTCCGTGGCTGTATCAGTTTGTGTCATGTTTGTAAAACCATAGGATACCTTAAGAATCTTTCCTTATTGAGCTTGTCAGGGTGCACTAGGTTGTGGAAGGCTTTATCGAATCAGAAGTGTGTAAATCAACTGGAAAGGTTAAAAGCTTTATGTATTTGTGGTGGAACTCCAGAACAGCCTTTGTTTGCCTTACCCCAATCTTTATCTATTTTGAGTTTAAAACACCTTGAGAATCTTGAGATCCTGCCCAGTTACATTGACCTTAAAATGCTTCGAGCCCTTGACTTGGGTTGTTGTCCAAACCTCAAGTATCTCCCATGTCTCCCAAGAACGTTAAAGAGGTTGCGTGTAGGATGGTGTACATCGCTGGAGAGAATAACATTCCAATCAGCACGTTTCACACTAGAGATGTTTTTTTATGAAGGTTGTTTTAAACTGTTTGAGATTGAAGGCCTTTTTAAGTTAGTATCCATAGAAAAACTTGTTGAAGCAGATCTGGGACATATGCAATGGATTAAAGCGTATAAAGATCATAAGGTGGACCTGGTTGGTGATGAGATTACTAAAGGCAGAAGTTGGAATATCCAGGTTATCTCTTTCTCAGTTTCTCACAAATATCCACCAAAATGTTTAGTATATGATGAAGTAATTGAGTTTTGTGTGTAATATATATAGATGTTGTATGAATTTGGTATAAGAAGCACCTATCTGCAAGGCATAAAGGATCAAAGCATGGCGACACATCAGTATACGTCCTCATCCAAATTTTTATCCTTTCGTGTGCCTCTGCATCCAAAGAAGCATAAAATTAATGGATTAAATGTAACTGCCTTATACAGATCATCAGGTGGTGAAGATAGATGTCCTTTGTTCGCCAGAATCAGTAACCAAACCAGGGGTGTTACCTGGGTATACAGCCCTGTGGTGTATTGCAAACCCAGAGTTGATGAAGATGTTGTGTGGTTAAGTTATTGGCCAATTGGCAACTTATTAGACGCTGGTGATGAAGTTGAGGTGGATTTCCTAACGGAGGAAGGAAGGATATTAAGAGGTGGGTATGGTGCGAGCCTTGTGTATAAGGATGGCGGTGAAAGAGAAGAAAAGAGTGAGGAAGAAGTGATTGGAGGAGATCTGTCTCGATTCGAGGCAACCAAAGGAGCCTACTATCTTTGCCGTCGTGATTTCTTCAACTCAATCATCCCAACTATTTTTTTTGGAGACCATATTCATATTACTGGTAAGTTCCTAGTTATTTGAACAATTGATTGTTGATGTTTTATACTTGATATTAATATTTGATATTAAGATGCATAATGATAAGCACTTATTGTCATAGATTCACGAAGATGGAGAACACCTAGTCAGTTAATACCTAGCTTTGAGGAAGTCAATAATTTCCGGAACCCCAAACGACGTGTATGTATACACCTTTACTTTTGTTTCTGTCGTCCCCATAATTTGTTTGTGTAAGAATTGGTATTCAAGATGATTTCTATTGACTACAATCGAGTGTATAAATACTGTTACAATGAGAGCTCCTCTCAATCAATATTAATTGCCTACCAATCTAAATAAGGCATTCCTATATTTAACAAATCAATTTACAAAATAGATGCCAGCTATTAAATATGTACGCCAGCTAATACACCCCCGCAATCGAAGCGGGAGGAGAGCGGATGCTGAGACTTGATCGAAAGTCTTCAAATAGAATCCGTGGGAGACCTTTGGTGAAGATATCGACAATCTGGTAACGAGATGGCATATGGAGGATAAGAACATTGCCCTGCTGAACATGTTCCCGAACAAAGTGAATATCCAGTTCAATGTGTTTGGTACGCTGATGATTAACTGGATTGCCAGACAAGTAAATGGCACTGACATTGTCGCAGTAGATTAACGTTGCATGTGAGAGGGGACGGTGCAACTCAAGAAGCGGGTTTCGAAGCCAACAAATTTCGGCAACAACATTGGCGACACCGCGATATTCAGCTTCTGCACTGGAGCGAGAGATGGTAGATTGTCGTTTAAAGGACCAGGAGATAAGATTGACTCCAAGATAAACACAGTAGCCAGAGGTTGAGCGACGAGTGTCAGGACATCCAGCCCAAACAGCATCGGTGTAAGCACGCAAGGATATCTGAGGCATGGGCCCTAGAAGTACACCAAAATCAGAAGTGCCTTGAATGTATCGAAGAATCCGTTTGAGGGCATTCCAATGATCAACCGGCGGGAATGCATATGCATACAAATCTGCTGAACTGCATATGTAATGTCTGGACGTGTGAAAGTTAGATATTGTAGTGCACCCGCGAGGCTCCTGTAGGTAGACGGGTCATCAAACATAGGACCGGAGGAGCTACTCAGTTTAGATTGAGTGTCGACAGGAGTGGGAACAGGTTTGCAAGAATCCATGGCAGCCCGATGCAGAATATCTTTAGCATAAGCATGCTGGGATAAGAACATTTGATCCCCGCTGTGAGTAACTGAAATGCCAAGAAAATATGTCAAGGGTCCCAAATCTTTCATCGCAAATTCACCGGCAAGAGAAGACATTAGGCGCTTACGAAGATCATCCGATGAGGTGGTGAGGATTATGTCATCCACGTAGATCAATAAATAAGCTGTGTGGGATCCATGATGATATATGAATAGTGAGTTGTCAGACTTGCTCTGAACGAAGCCAAGCGTTAGAACAAATTTCGTGAAGCGTTGATACCACGCACGCGGGGCCTGTTTGAGGCCATACAGAGATTTCTTGAGACGACACACATGATCCGGATAATCTCGATGTCGGAACCCCATGGGCTGATACATGTATACTATTTCAGCCAAAATCCCATGAAGAAAAGCGTTAGTGACATCAAGTTGGTGAATCTTCCATGACTGAGAAAGAGCTAAAGATAACACCAAGCGAATGCTGGCGGGTTTGACCACCGGACTAAACGTTTCCCCACATTCAATGCCAACCTGTTGTTTTCTACCGTCACATACCAAGCGAGCCTTATAACGTTCAAGACTTCCATCAGATTTGAACTTATGCTTAAAAATCCACATGCTGCGAATAATATTCATATCTGAGGTTCTAGGAACAAGTTCCCAGGTCTCATTTTTAATAAGGGCACTAAATTTGTCATTCATAGCATTGTACCATTCTGGTGAGGACAGAGCAACTTGTGGGTTTTTGGGAATAGGAGCAATGGTGGAAGTGTGAAGGTTAAGGTTCGGCCTAATTTGTTTAGAGATGCCATCCATAGCGCGTGTGCGCATGGTACGGGTGGGAGGTTGCGACAGTGGGGGCGGAGGAGGAGGGATAGTTGGGGAATGACCCGGGAAGAAGACAGACCTAGGTTGAGTGGTACCAGGCTGTCTGCGGGTGTATGTGTGAAGGAGGGGAGGAGAGTTGGGTTGTGAGGGAGAAGGGGGGTTGTTTTGGAAACAGGCTCAGTGGCATTAGGTTGGGTTGGGGGCTTGAGGTCTGATAAGGTTTGGGCTGATGGGGTTTGGGCTGATGGGGTTAGGGCGGTGTTTGAAGGGGGAGTGGGCTGGGCGGCGGTTTGTGTAGAGGACTGGTGATGGGCCGAGAGCTGGTTAGAACCAGGCTGGGCCGAGATAGATGATTGAGAGTTTGGTTGGGAGACATGAGACCACAGAAGTGGGTGTAAGGGAGAAGAAAGAAAGGCATACAAATGGGAAAGGGTGGGGGAACGGATGTGATATGGAAAAATGCATTCCTCGAAGTGGACATGGCGGTTAATGAAGATTTTGTGCGTTTGAAGGTCGAGGCACTTGTAGCCTCGGTGGTTAGTAGGGTAACCGAGAAACACACAAGGTTGGGATCGGTTAGCTAATTTATGAATTGTGTTGGAGGGGAGGATGGGATAACACAAGCAGCCAAAAATGTGTAGGTGTTCGTAGGTGGGTTGGCAATTGTAAAGAAAGGTAGCGGGTGAGAGAAATTTGTGGTTTTTACTTGGGAGAATATTAAGAAGGTAGGTGGCAACTGCAAGCGCGTGATGCCAGAAGTTTGTTGGGAGAGAAGATTGAGTGAGAAAAGTGCGTATCATGTTGTTGATAGTGCGGATTTTGCGTTCCACTTTTCCGTTTTAGGAGGAGGTGTGAGGGCAGGAAAAACGGAAGTACATACCATTGTTGTGCCAAAAATTTTGGAAATTATTATTTGCATATTCTTTCCCATTGTCGCACTGAAACTGTTTTATTTTTTGCTCAAATTGGGTATTTATGTAATTGTTAAAACGTGTGAATATCTGGAAAACTTGTGACTGATGGGGTATGTCCATAGAAAGTTAGTAAAGTCATCAAGAAACAATATATAATAACGATGCCCACCGGTGCTAAGAACCAGTGATGTCCATAAATCACTATGAATAATGTCAAATGTCAAATGTCAAATGGTAAAGAAGTTTTATTCAAG
Source organism: Helianthus tuberosus (assembly GCA_030545235.1). Classification (NCBI taxonomy): domain Eukaryota; kingdom Viridiplantae; phylum Streptophyta; class Magnoliopsida; order Asterales; family Asteraceae; genus Helianthus; species Helianthus tuberosus. Next base: position 192,834,516 of record CM060365.1, read on the forward strand.
GAATCATAAAAGGGTAATTTAACACTTTTGCCAAAAAGACATGGTTGACAAATAGTGGAACTAGGTTTTCCATAATCAATACTAGAAGAAGATTTTAATGAATGCAATAAATTTTGTCCCGGGTGCCCAAGTCGTTGATGCCAACGTTCCTGGGTGATGGCAGCAAATGTGGAAGGTGAGGAGGAAAGACTCTAAAGAGGTGTGGTGAGAGGATAGAGATCACTTAAGCTATTGCATCATAGGATAGGGGCCTTGGTCTTGAGGTCCTTCACAAGAAAACTGAATGGGTCAAATTCAATAGATATTAGATTATCAGTGGTAAGATGACGCACAGAGATAAGGTTTTTAATTAATCAAGGGGCATAGAGAACATTATTAAGTTTAAGTGGTGGAAATGGGGGTGGTAAGGTGTGGTTGCCCTGTCCAAGAACAGGAATGGTCATGCCATTTCTGACAATAATATGTTTAGGAGTGCCATTATTAAAAACAGACGGGGAATGTTACCTTGCTGGTTTGCCATGTGACCTGTGGCTCCAGTGTCCATGATGCCGAAAGGGTCTGGTTGATTGAGAGATAAAGTGTAAAGGGCCTGAGCGATGTCGATTGGAACTAGTCCTGTAGTGTAGGCCTGAGACGATGCTGGGCCAAGCAATCCCGCACCCGTATTGGGCCGTGGTGTAGATGGGTAAGGGCATGGTAGACTCGTGTTTGCTGCTGCCCATTGCTGGGCCTGGTCATTCATAAGACCAGCCCACTGATTCGATGCCCAGCCCTGCGGAAACACAATGTACGGGTGCTGAGCATTGTACCCCCGGCCCCTTGGAGCCACGCCCAAGGCTACGACCCCATCCACGATTACGATCAGAAGGTGGATTGGCGTTGTTTTCAGATGGTGAAGGGCTGGTTGTGATAGCCGCAAGTGCAGTGGCGGAGGAATGGGCAGCCTGAGCGACCTAATGTTTCTTCTTACTTTCCTCCATCATGAGATGTGAATGTGCTTCATGAAAATCAGGCAGAGGATCCCTATTCTGTAGGATCGTTGAGATCCCGTCGTACTGTTCGGAAAGACCGGTTAAAAGTTGAAGTACAAGTCTCTGATTGTTAACCGGGGCCCCCACACTAGTAAGTTGATCGGACAGGAGTTTAACTTGTTGACAGTAGGCCGACATGTTTGGAAAGTTCTCTAGGCGGACATTGGAAAACTCCTGCTGAAGGAAGACAGACCTGGTGTTTTTGTTGTCTTGAAAGAGGTTAGCCAGGGTGGTCCAGGCATCGTAGGCTGTTTGACCAGGAGTAAGGATGATGTGTAGGAGGTCAGTGGATATGGTACCATAGATCCATTGCTCTTTCTGGGTTGCAAGTGATCATATACCTGGTATGCTTTGCAGGAGTTCTGGAAGAGTTCTTCCCAAGTGGTGTAGTGAGCAGCGTCGGCTTCTAGGGTTATGGGTACGAGGTTTTTGACACTGGACACTGTCATGGTGGGATGAAGTTTGCTGTCCATTGTGAAAAACAGGATGAAATCGGAAAAAAGTAGAAGGAATATTGGAGAGAGAAAATGGGGCGGAAGGTGGCGATTGAGAAGAAACAGCCGCAGAAAGTAGGGTTAGGGTGAGAGGGATCAATAAGCGAATTGAGCAGAGCCTTGTTAACAAGGGAGCAAGACCTTGTTGATAAGAGAGTAGGGCCTTGTTGATAGAGGAGCAGGGTCTTGTTGAGATCGGAAAACAAAAGAGACAGTCGGCAGAAATTAGGGTTAGGTTGAGGAGGATCGAGGGAAGGCTAATACCATGTAAGAATTGGTATTCAAGATGATTTCTATTAACTACAATCGAGTGTATAAATACTGTTACAATGAGATCTCCTCTCAATCAATATTAATTTCCTATCAATCTAAATAAATCATTCCTATATTTAATAAATCAATTTACAAAATAGATGCCAGCTATTAAATATGTACGCCAGCCAATAGTTTGCTTTTAATGTTACATCCATTAGCAAATTCTTATTTCTGTTACTTTTCTTTTAATTTTATTTTTTACTTTGTTTGAGAGAGTTCTTATTATGATGATTCTTATTATCCTTTGTTGTTCGATCCTACTTTTTTTTTTCCAGAAATGTAAAGTAATGTTGGGAGTGAACTTTAACAGTGAAAGTGAAATAAAAAAGATAGGGAAGGCAGTTTATAGAGTTTCGGGTGTTGAATCTGTTTCCTACAACAAAGAAATAGGAAGATTGATTGTCATCGGGCGCTTTGATCATCAAGCTGTTGTAACGTGTGTGAGGGAATTTGAGAAGATGGTTCAGGTCCTCGAAAGAAAGATTATTTAACCTTTGTTTGATGATGAATCAGAAGTTTAGGGAGGAGAAACCTTTTTGGAAGTTGTTATAGTGCAATGGGAGGCTTGTATATGAATCTGGTGATTATGTTTATTTTTAGTATGCAAAAGATTTGATGAGTTAATAGAATACGTGGCAAGCTCTCAAGTGACAATATCTTGTTGAAATTGTGTCACATATCACAAGGAAACATGGCTAACTGATAGTGCCTCAATGTAAAATATTTACACTTTGTCCTCTTCAAATCTCTTTATACAAAAATAATGGCTCCTCAACTTTGGGTGTTATACAAGATAGGCTAACAGGTGGGTGATCGCACCGGGCCCGATTCTCCATGGTCCATATTTTTTTTAAATTTATATATATATATATATATATATATTTAATAAAAAAACCAATATGTTTAAGCCATTTTTAAAGATACAAATTCTTAATGGACCACTCAGTTTTAATACTTGAAATTAATCCATTATAACATATTTTAATAGGTTGACAATAATAGCTATTCAAAATGAAATATAAGAAAATATGGACTATAAAGACTTGATTGGGAGATTTACTTCAAAAAAAAAAACGTTAGGAGAGCCTCGCAATTCGCTTAAATAAGTTCGGTCATTTTCCTACACTACTTTTGATTTGTTTATTTTATAACAATTAATGTTGTATTATTGATTTTTCATATATATATATGTGTGTGTGTGTGTGTGTGTGTGTTTGTGTGGTGAGTTTATATTATAGGGTGGTGCCCATTTGTTAATCTCACCCAGAGCCCCAACGTTAGTTTAGCATTCTCGGGGACGACTTGTTGGCGGGGTCCAAAATTTACATAAATGACTGGTCTGTCAAATTCGATGAAAATATAAATTGATTTTAAAATTTCTAAAAATCCTTAATCCAATGTTTCAAGTTAAATTTGGTATTAGTTGGTTAGGATGACCATGGTACTTACGTGCTTGATAGTAACAAATAACTACGCATGTAACAATCAAGCATACCTATCAGAATATAGTATAGTTCAAGTAAGTTACCGAGATTTAATCTTAGGACACAAAATCTATAACTCTAATGATGTGAATAATATCTAACCTATGTAACATTGAAAGGGTGAAATAGTAAGAAAAACAAACTACTAAAAATTATTTTTAAAATCAAATATAACTTATAAGAAAGGATAACCAATTAAGACCAGAATCCTCCTAATACTTTTATAAAGTCATTTGATTATGTATTTATCAAAAGCTCATCATAGTAAAAACTATTGATGAGGTGTGAAGTGTTAAAAGGTCATTACCCTCTCGAGTTAATTACCAAATAACCCTGAATACTCAAGCCATAGACACACCTAACTACTCGGTTTTAAGTAACTATGTAATTTACCTATCCCTTGTCATTTAGAGCTTCTATTATTGTTTAGTTACACAGATTAACAAACTGAGCGATTTACTATCTATATTGCTCAATTTTACCTACTAAGTATCAAGTCCTAGACTAACGATTGATATATAGTCCAAAGATAGATAAAACAGATTAAACATGCATAACCTCATAGAAAGATCTAAATTACCTACACAAAACTTATTCAAGAATCAATACCCAACATACAGATTAACACATCACAAGTTCAATTATATACAGTTATCTAAAATTACATTTTCATAAATAAAATCATCCAACTTCAAAAAGTATCAAGATTTATCCTACCTAATCGGCTATAAGGTGGTTAGCTATCCATACAAATAACTAAAACACAAGATTTCATCGAATACATGATAAAGACAAACGAAAACAGAATTATAAACGTTCTAACTCAATAAAAATCAATAGATTGATCTCCTTGAATCTTCTGGATTCATTGAAAAACTTGAACAACCCACCCTGTTCTACTCTTTTTGACGTCTGACTTCGCAACTTAGGGTTTCTTGGATGACTTATTCTATTTATATGGCCCACTAAAGTTTTGGGTCGGGTCGTCACGTACGCCCCAATAGGGTACAAACTATATCCTCTTATGTTAGCAGTTGAGCCCACTAGGGTTTTAAATTTCTAAAGCGGTGCAACCCAACTTCAAAGCATAGGACCCATACTCTTCTGATCCGTACGACCCGTACTAAAGTCGATCCAGCAATTCTTCTGAATTCTTTAGTTAAGCTTGTATTTTACATGAAAATCCATTGTTTTAACTATAAACCTGCAAAACACCAATTAACATATTTAACCAATTCAAAGTGAAATTTGCACTAAACCACTACTAAAACAGGGTTTTAGACATTAAAAACTATGTTGTCTTTCAAACACATCAGATACTCTTGTCCAAAATTTTCATAAATGTGTGGCTGTAGGACCGTTTTCTGGACCGAAACCGTGATTATCATGATTATGTTCATAGACGGGAAGATCATAGACGGATAAACGACTAACCTGTATTGATTTGATAACATAAGAGTACAAGCCGGCCCGATTAACAAGATAATCGAACCTTTACCAGAGCCGTTTGGTTCCGGGGAGAGATCAAGTGGTGATCTCTCCCTGGTGAGGTCTCAAACCTCCTACAATCTACCAGTGTTTGAAATGGCAAAGGGTTGCTATTTATAGCTACACCCCTTTGTCTTTCAAACACACACGGTCAACCGAATAACCCTCTCGTTTGACCACTTCAAACGAGCGGGTCTATACACGTTCGTTAGACCGTTTCACTAACTATTACAAATTCAGCATAAAATAAATCTAATCTATTCGACAAGCATCGGACACAAATCTGCATCAACAAATTCCCCCTTGTCCGTTGCTGTCGAATGCTGAAAATGCAACTGCAATCGATCTTCAGTCAAGTATTCATCTTCTCTGTGTTAACAAATTCCCCCTTGACCGATGATCCAGGTAAGTAGTATCTTGACGCTTCTTGTATAATAGTTCCCCCTCAAAGTACGCGTATCCGTGTTGAGCGTTGTGCAATTTCCTCAAAAGGATCAATTGACCGATCTTCCGCTGATCTTCCAATACTCCAACCGGCATTTGATAAGGGTTCCATTCTTTTAAAAACTGCATCAAGTCTTGATCTTCAAGCATACTACAATGATAGAGATTTCTGGTGAACTGTCTTCTGTAAACTGTCTTTGTGTCACTAGAAAATCACAAACTCTACCACCCTGTGATTGCGTTTAGAAATTTACCGAAGAAATTCAACATACGAAATTTTTATTCCCCCATTTCTTTGGTAAGATCTCTAAACCTTAACAGATTCCCTTCCACTTTAAAGGAACTGTCGTTAAGTTTCAAATGTTCACCAGTTCCCTTCACTTAGCGGAACTGTCGTCAATCTTTACTGAACAAACTCTCTCCACTTAGTAGAATCTTTCAAATGTTCTCGGTTTTTCGAAAAATCACGAAAACGGCTTTCTTCTTTGCATATTCTAGTTGAATAAGAACGTCCCCTAATACCCCGTAGGATCCGACTTGTATCCCCCCAAGGTTCTGCTAACACCTAGTCTGAAAACTTTCATCATAGGCATATACTCTTCGACCTTTTGGATTCGTTAGGACCGGTATTGACATTCTAGGTTCATACGTTCGTTTTCAAATGCGAAAATATGACAATAAACAAAATGCTTTCGAACATCTTCGAATAACCGATAACAAACATAAATACTGACGTGCGGAAGTGAACATACCGTTTTGTTTCTGGTTTTTGGCCCATAATAGTCGTGTCACAATTTTTGACGTTTGCGTCGGTAACCGTGACTACCCCACATTTTTCAAAAATATCAAGTTTTCATCATCTCTTGTTTTCATCAACCCGCGCGCTCCCGAACCCGTACGAATTTGACGTTGAAACATAGATAAACTTTTCGGACACCCGATCCCACTTCATGTCTCATCTAGAAATTTAAAACCATGTGATATTAAATCCCAAACCATGATTTTAAATAAAGAAGTAGAATCGGACCCAATCACATAACTACAGTAGATGATTAGATCCAGTTAGGATTTATAAGGCCCAAATAGAAATTGTCATCATGCATATACGGCCCATGTCTTTTGAAAGTATCTATCAGATCCCAAAAGTAGGGCTGGGCAAACTGCTCGCCGCTCGCTCGTCGCTCGCTCACATTTGCTCGGTAAATGCTCGCTCAGTTTTAGGCTCGATTGTAAGTGAGCCAATCCGCTCGGTTCGATTTAAAAACGAGCCAAGTATGAGCAAAGGTCCGCTCGGCTCGGCTCGGCTCGAATTTTTTATACTTTATATTTGAATATATATATATATATATATATATATGTAATATATTATTTCTTGTAATTATTATTTTATTGAATTTATGGATTAATATTTTGTATTTAGCTCAAATAATAGTTAGCCCAAAATGTGAAGCCCACCACTCCACCCCTAAGCCCCTAATTCATAAATCTTCTTTTGCCCTAGATTTAAACAAATTAACGCAACAAAAGAGCACAGGCGTTCTGTCCATAGTCCACCTCCACCCTAAACCATTCGCCATCATCCTGCCATAGTGCCATCCACGAGCAGCGGAGCCGCACAGACGCACGTATGGCGGCGTTGTTTCTTCATCCTCGGCAAACTTATTATGTAACTTGATTGGATTTTGGTGAATGATTCACGGTAATGACCTTTAAATTTGAAATCTTTATACCATTTTTTTTAATTTGAAACTGAAACTGAGCGAAACTGAGCAAAATCGAGCTGCTCGGTTGTAAACCAAGCGAGTTCGAGCAACGATTTTTGCTCGTTTCATTAAATTCGATCCGAGCAGAGCCGCTCGGTTTAAATTCGAGCCGAGTTCGAGCAGAGCCTTGCTCGGTTCTGCTCGGCTCGTGAACAGCCCTACCCAAAAGTCAAACACCCTAAACTTTATCCAAAAACAAACACCAGCTGCACCTTCTTCTTCTCTTTGCGATACCCATTTTTCTGCGATACCAAACACTCAAACAAAATCCCTTGTGTAGATTTCAATTGTAGGTCACCACTTCACTTTGTGTCTCTGCGATACCTACATATCCAAAACCCCTGTTCAATCTATACCTTCGATACACAGACCATCCAATCAATCAAACAAACCAGCTCTTCTTCTCCTTCGATACACACTATCCACCTCTTCGATATCTAAAGCCCCAAATAAAAAATCCATTACACAAACAACATCTGCCTCTATTTCCGGTGTTCGGTGGTTAGGTGAAGTGTGGTGGTGGTTCGAGTGGGGACACTGTTCTGATCGGAGATGATATTCTTTGGTGACAAATCAACAAACAACAGAGAACAAACATCATTCATCTCTGATTCACCGCAACACTTCTGTTTTTTTTTTTTTTTAGATGTATGACGAAACAGATATGTATAAGTGGTCGACGAAACAGAAGATATATGCTGGACGACGAAACTGGTTGTTTGGAACTGATCGACGAAACAGATTTCTTGTTTCGTCGTGGGTGTGGGCGTTTCGTCATAGATTCAGTTTCGTCATTGAGTCGGTGTATTCAGTTTCGTCATAGATTCAGTTTCGTCATTGAGTCGGTGTATTCAGTTTCGTCATAGGTGTGGGCGTTTAGCCAAGAACATCAAGAACACAGCCTCTGTTCAATTTTGCAGATTTGACAAAAACATTGTATTTTTGATTTTTGATGATGATAACTTGATTATATAGGTGAAAAACATAAAACCGAACACTCGTTTCAGCACAGATCTGAATATACGGGTCCAGATCTGAGTTTTTCTCGGTTTTCACCATTTTTACATCTTGAACAAAAAACACAAAAATCACAGATCTAGAGCACATGTGACTTAGTAAACGGTTAGATTTACTAAATCGGGCACCATGGCTCTGATACCAATTGTAGGACCGTTTTCTGGACCGAAACCGTGATTATCATGATTATGTTCATAGACGGGAAGATCATAGACGGATAAACGACTAACCTGTATTGATTTGATAACATAAGAGTACAAGCCGGCCCGATTAACAAGATAATCGAACCTTTACCAGAGCCGTTTGGTTCCGGAGAGAGATCAAGTGGTGATCTCTCCCTGGTGAGGTCTCAAACCTCCTACAATCTACCAGTGTTTGAAATGGCAAAGGGTTGCTATTTATAGCTACACCCCTTTGTCTTTCAAACACACACGGTCAACCGAATAACCCTCTCGTTTGACCACTTCAAACGAGCGGGTCTATACACGTTCGTTAGACCGTTTCACTAACTATTACAAATTCAGCATAAAATAAATCTAATCTATTCGACAAGCATCGGACACAAATCTGCATCAACAGTGGCGGGTGGCAGCGATGGCATCGGTGGTGGGTGGTGGCGGTGGTGGGTTGTGGCGAAGGTGGTGGGTTGTGGTGTTGATGAATGGTGCAAAAATGGATGGAATGGAAAAAAAACATGGGGGGTGGAAGGAATGATTTTGAGGGAATGGAATGGCTTTTGGAATGGGTGATTCCATTACATTGACCAACCAAACACATTTTTCTTCATTCCCTCGTAATCATCTATTCCATTCCACCTCTCATTCATGCATATCAAACACTACCTTAGTGTGTCAAAATTGACTAAAATGCAAATAGATTTTAAATTTTTAAAAATCCTTAATGCAAGGTTTTAACTTTCTAATTTCTATTGGGTTTCATTTCTAGTATACTACTCATTAAATATGATGAATATCAACATCTTTCTAGAGAACTCTATAGCAACTTATCTAAGAGAAAAACATATAATCTGCTAGAAAAACTATTCATAGGTCAACGACCCATGATTTATTTATTTATTTAACAATTTAATACACCGAAATACCACTACGTAAACATATAATTTGTCAGGTGAGCACATTTTTCATATGGTCATGTTCCTTCATAGCTGATGCTCAACATTTCTTTGTTGTCGCTTGTGCCGGTGCTGCTGAATGTACATCCCAGTTAGGATTGAGTTGCAGATTATTGTTGTTGATCAAATTAATCCTTTTTATTTTGATAGTTTTGACCATTAAAAACTAGCTTTCTGAATCCAGTTATTGTAAATCTCTATAGCGCAAGAAGAATTATTTGTTACCCAATACAATTTCAAAGAAGCAAGAGTCATGAGGTTTTTATGTTTTTCAAATTGTACAATACATTTCAGGGCATTTCAAGGTTTACATTCTACAATAACACTACAGATACCAAAACACGGTTACAATTTTAACCTGCAAAAAACACACAAATCAAATTCAGCTACCATAAAATCAAAACTCCATCTTCACCATAGAATTTGTTGAATCAATTGATACACCACAAAGCCATTCCTTAACACAAATTAGTGCCTCAACTATTTCCGCCCTCAACAAAGAACTCGGATTCCTGAACCACACTCGACACTGGAACTGTTTAAATATCATGCACCATCTTTGATATACTTAATCTCATTTACTTCCATTGAAGAAACACTATATATCTTAATATTTAAAAAGAGATAATAAATACAGGGATGAAATTCAATACAAATAGTTAACTAGAGAAAAGAAACGTTATTTGCGTACCACACTTATGTTTTGGCCCTAACTATCTGCACACTCAGTTTGCCTATCTGCACACTTAGGGTTTACCAACGCTGCGTATAGGTCAATACGCAGCGTATAGGGTTAACCCTATACGCTGCGTATAGACCTATACTCAGCGTATATAAACCATGGATTTCAGAGCCTTATCAGCAATCATTGCACAGAAAACAAGGGTTCATATACGCTGCGTAGAGACCTATACGCAGCGTATATAAAGCTCAATTTTTGTATTTTTTTATGTATTCCTTTATTTATAAAAAAAAGAAAAAATTATTTATAAAAAAACAATATTATTGGTAAATAATACAAATATAAATTATAAAAATTAAAAATAATACAACTACTATTAATTATAAAAATTAAAAAAGAAAATTTTTTATAAAAAACAATATTATTGGTAAATAATACAAATATAAATTATAAAAATTAAAAATAATACAACTATTATGAATTATAAAAATTAAAAGAGAAAATTATTTATAAAAAACAATATTATTGGTAAATAATACAAATATATTATACGATACGATACGATGCAACACGATACGTTACTACACTATACGATACGATGCAACACGATACGCTACTATACGATACGATATAACACCCGTATAGGTCTATTGGTGTATATATGTCCCGTATAGGCCTATAGGTGTGGTTTAGGTCCCGTCTAGGCCTATAGGCGTATACAAGACCTACATGGAACCTATACAAGACCTACATGGAACCTATACGCTACTACACTATACAATACAATACAATACGATACGATATAACACCCGTATAGGTCTATAGGTGTATATATGTCCCGTATAGGCCTATAGGTGTGGTTTAGGTCCCGTGTAGGCCTATAGGCATATACGAGACCTACATGGAACCTATACGAGACTTATACTATACACTATACGATACGATGCAACACGATACGCTACTATACGATACGATATAGCACCCGTATAGATCTATAGGTGTACATATGTCCCGTATAGGCCTATAGGTGTGGTTTAGGTCCCGTGTAGGCGTATAGGCATATACAAGACCTACATGGAACCTATACGAGACTTATACTATAAATTATCGTATTCCTTTGTTTATTTATAAAAAAAGAAAATTAATTGTGTGTATACGAGGTCAATGCGTGACCTATACGACGCTATTTGATACGATATCACAGTTATAGGCTTATACGACGTCAATACGTGACCTATACTATGTTATACGATACAATATCACACTTATAGGCTTATACGACGTCAATACGTGACCTATACTACACCTATACGATACGATATCACACTGATAGGCTTATACGATGTCAATACGTGACCTAAACCACACCTATACGATACGATATCATACTTATAGGCGTACACGAGGTCAATACGTGACCTATACTACATTATATGATACGATATCACACTTATAGGCTTATACGACGTGAATACGTGACCTATACTACACCTATACGATACGATATCTCACTTATAGGCTTATACGAGGTCAATACGGGACCTAAAGCACACCTATACGATACGATATCACACTTATAGGCTTATACGAGGTCAATACGGGACCTATACGCCGCTATACGATACGATATCACACTTATAGGCTTATACGAGGTCAATACGTGACCTATACTACGCTATACGATACGATATCACAGTTATAGGCTTATACGACGTCAATACGTGACCTATACTACGTTATACGATACGATATCACACTTATAGGCTTATACGACGTCAATACGTGACCTATACTACACCTATACGATACGATATCACACTTATAGGCTTATACGAGGTCAATACGTGACCTAAACCACACCTATACGATACGATATCATACTTATAGGCGTATACGAGGTCAATACGTGACCTATACTACGTTATATCATACGATATCACACTTATAGGCTTATACGACGTCAATACGTGACCTATACTACACCTATACGATACGATATCTCACTTATAGGCTTATACGAGGTCAATACGGGACCTAAACCACACCTATACGATACGATATCACACTTATAGGCTTATACGAGGTCAATACGGGACCTAATATTTGTATTATTTTTAATTTTTATAATTAATAATATTTGTATTATTTTAATAATATTGTTTTTTTTTTATATATATAAACATGGAAATACCCCAAAATAAAACAATTAATTTTCTTTTTTTTTATAAATAAAAAAAGGAATACAAAAAAAAATTACAAAAATGGAGCTTTATATACGCTGCGTATAGATCCCTACGCAGCGTATTAGACGAAAATGACAAAACTACCCTTGTATTTGGCTTCGTATAGCCTCAACACAGGGGTATAAAAGACATTTTCAGACCTTTTATACGCTGCGTAGAGGTCTATACGCAGCGTATATATACTATAAGGGTTAAAAAGATAATTTAACCACATGTTTGGGGTTAAAAATAAAAAAAACTACCCTTTATATACGCTGCGTATAGACCTATACGCAGCGTATACAAAGGTCTGAAAATGTCTTTTATACCCATGTGTTGAGGCTATACGAAGCCAAATACAAGGGTAGTTGTGTCATTTTAGTCTCATACGCTGCGTAGGGGTCTATACGCAGCGTATATAAAGCTTCATTTTTATATTTTTTTATTGTGTATTCCTTTGTTTATTTATAAAAAAAAAAGAAAATTATTTATAAAAAAACAATATTATTGATCAATAATACAAATATAAATTATAAAAATTAAAACTAATACAAATATTATGAATTATAAAAATTAAAAAAGAAAATTATTTATAAAAAAAATATTATTGGTAAATAATACAAATATATTATTTTGTTATCGTTTAAATTAAATTATCGTATTTCTTTTTTTATTTATAAAAAAAAGAAAATTAATTGTGTGTATACGAAGTCAATACGTGACCTATACGACGCTATTCGATACGATATCACACTTATAGGCTTATACGAAGTCAATACGTGACCTATACTACACCTATACGATTCGATATCACACTTATAGGCTTATACGAGGTCAATACGTGACCTAAACCACACCTATACGATACGATATCATACATATAGGCGTATACGAGGTCAATACGTGACCTATACTACGTTATATCATACGATATCACACTTATAGGCTTATACGACGTCAATACGTGACCTATACTACACCTATACGATACGATATCTCACTTATAGGCTTATACGAGGTCAATACGGGACCTAAACCACACCTATACGATACGATATCACACTTATAGGCTTATACGAGGTCAATACGGGACCTAATATTTGTATTATTTTTAATTTTTATAATTAATAATATTTGTATTATTTTAATAATATTGTTTTTTTATAAATAAACATGGAAATACCCCAAAATAAAACAATTAATTTTCTTTTTTTTTTATAAATAAAAAAAGGAATCCACAAAAAAAATTACAAAAATGGAGCTTTATATACGCTGCGTATAGATCTCTACGCAGCGTATTAGACGAAAATGACAAAACTACCCTTGTATTTGGCTTCGTATAGCCTCAACACAAGGGTATAAAAGACATTTTCAGACCTTTATATACGTTGCGTAGAGGTCTATACGCAGCGTATATAAACTTTGTGAAAAAATGATCCCTCAAACCTACCAAAATGACCAAAAAAATCTAATGGTTTATATACGCTGCGTATAGACCTATACGCAGCGTATATGGCCCTTGTTTTCTGTGCAATGATTGGTTATCAGGCACTGAGATCCATGGTTTATCTACGCAGCGTATTGGTCAATACGCAGCGTAGAGGGCTAACCCTATACGCTGCGTATTGACCAATACGCTGCGTAGATAAACCCTAATTTTGTTAGGGTTTTGTGTGCCAATAGGCACACCCTATGTTTTTTGGGTTGTCTAAAGTTGTTGGGTTAACACTTCGTAACGTGCGTGGTGATTTAATGTTTTTACGTCTATCTTTCTGTTCGATTTAACGGTTTAGACGCAACACGCGAGTCCCAAAAACTCGTACATATTAAAACACAACTTATTGCTGTAGTACTCATAAAACCTTCCATTTTGAATTTAGTTACAATAGTGTCTATCACTCTATCCTATGTTGTGACAAAATTACAGAAGATTTTGGTATACGTAGTCGACGTCTACTTTTTATTTGCGTTTTGATTTTCAATACCGTGCCGCCGCAACGCATGGTGAATCTCACTACTTTAAAGAATTTAGATAATTGAATTACATAGATCATGTTCAGGCTGCTCCCGCACAAACCCGCGGCTTTAAAAACCTTTGTTGACATGCAGACTAGTAAGGAATAAGAATAGTGGGTAGTAATCTACTGAGAACCAGGTTCATGCACGTATCATAACATAAAATCAACGGTATATTATCTAAGATTGTAATAGAAGTACGAATGTCTTGTTTTGTGTTTACAAATTGCAAAACTAATTACTTTCTTCATTATAGAAATCAACATGCAGAAAACAAAGGCTTAAACATCAGTATAACACTGTACTTTCTGATGTGTTTTTATTTATCTTCACTGGGCATCCTGTTTTACAGCACCTCATCGTCTTGTTGTTGATAAATCGAAGCATCTTGGGATGATAATGACGGCGGGGTTCCTGGCGGGATCGAGGCGACACCGTTCTCACCGGCATACACACATAGAGCCTCTGCATCGCGAAGAACGGGATCAAGGTCGATTTGACCGCTTAATTCGTTGATGAACTTTAAAAGGGTGTCAAAGTCCATTTGCTCTCCCATTATTTTGGCCCGGTGTCTTTTAAGGATAGTGACGCATACGTATAGATGAAGATGCTCGCTAGGGTAGTGAGTCCATAAAACCTCCCATAACCTTAGCGTTGTCTCGTATTCAAACTCCCTGAGATAACATTACCGACATCAATTACCACAGAATCTTGGTCTTTCCGATAAGAATTCAAAATTAAGTTATTTACAGGCATATAGACTTCTTCAAGTATAATCAAATTTCTCTTTTGTGGGTCCCGACCCAATTCTTCTTGTTTATAGTAATAAGACGCACAACTTTGATCCAGAAACTGTAAATTGGGCACAGGATAAAGAAATAACTTACCTTTTGAATTGAATAAGAATCCAGCGAAAACAGAAGAAAAAATTCAAGCAGTCATTCTGCTTGAAGTAATTATGTAACGGACTGTCTAGAAGTTCCACCAACTGCATATAAAACGAAAATATACATGTTAGAAGACAAGAACACATTATATGAATCTGAAGTTCCCAAAAGACAGATACATAATATTTATCTAAAGTTGACAAAATGGTGGGTCGAGTAACAACTAACAAGCCAAAATGATAACCATTTAGTACGGGTATATGTCGGGTTCGACCAACCAACAAACATCATCTTATATATGAACTATACAAATAATCAAAGTGTTACGTATAGGCTTGTAAACGAACTAAACGTTCATGAACTGTTTGTGAATTTGTTCGGCGGGAAGGTCGTTAATTTTATGAATGAATGAACATGAACAAATATTTTTGTTCATTTAGATAAACGAACGGACATGAACACACATTTTGTTTGTTCATTTATGTTCTTTTAAATTTTAATAAATACATAAGTAGCTAGGGGAAGGTTCATTGGGGAACACTAAAAAAGTGGGGAACAGCGGGGAACCGGCTCAAACGAACTCCGATTGGACTCATTCCAGCGGCGTTGTAACCGTCTCGTCGAACCCTAACTAAGATCTCTTAACCCTAAACTCTAAATCCTAACTCCTAAACTCTAAACCCTAAAGCTAAAAAATAAGGCTAAAACCTAAGCTAAACCGTAAAATCTAAACTATAAACCCTAAAAGCTAAACTCTAAAGGCTAAACCTAAAGCTAAACCCTATAGCTAAACCCTAAAGCTAAACCCTAAACCCTAAAGCTAAACTCTAAACCCTAAAGCTAAACCCTAAGGCTAAACCCTAAAGCTAAACCCTAAAAGCCAAACCCTAATATATTTAGGGTTTGGGGGTTATGATTTAGGGTTTAGGGTTAAGAGATCCTAGTTAGGGTTCGACGAGACGGTTCCAACGCCGCTGGAATGAGTCCAATCGGAGTTCGTTTAAGTCGGTTCCCCACTGTTCCCCACTTTTTTAGTGTTCCCAATGAACCTCACACTAAGTAGCTATATTTATATAAGTACAAACATAATAAGGGCTTTCTAACTACTTATATAAATATAACTAATTAGTAAGTGAGGCGAGCTTTCTAGTAATAAAAATTGGCTTTTCAATGGAACTTATCGTAATTAATCACTAATTTATGTAAAAAAACTATTATATGTTCGCTTGTGTTTGTTCGATTATGTTCATTGGTGCTCTCTTATGTTTGTTAAATTATGTCCGTTTAAGTTTGTTTGTTTATGTTCGTTTGTCCGAGAATTGTTCGATTAGGTTTTAAATGAACAAACATAAACGAACACGAACATGACCATCTTATCAATGAACAAACATGAACAAAACAATATTGTTCGATTATGTGTTCGTGTTCGTGTTCGGTTGAAATTAAATAAATGAACACGAACATGCCTCCATTCATGTTCATTCGATTCGTTTACTGGCCGAGTTAAATACTTAAATATCATTAAATAACCTATAACTCCACAAAAATAATTGAAATATATATAATAAAACAAATTACGAGGCTTTATTCATTTTAATATGCTTTTAAGCGACTTTCAACCTGTTTAAATACACATACAGAAAAATAGGTTTAAATTGTCGCCTCAAAATCCATGTTTTAACCAATCAAAGCATGTGAAATGCAATGTGCATATATCAACAATCACAGTATCACACACAGAGAACGAAGTAGAGATATAGAGAGGACCTTAGAGAGTGCAAAAAGTTGAGAGTGCATGCCACTTTGATCACGATTGAAATTTGGTCCAAGCCGTTCCAATAGATAAACGAAGCACCAGAATGCTTCTGATTCATCTTTCATGATATATAATATCGGGGAGAGGAGATCACTCATGCCCTTTGAGAAGTATATTATACCCATTAGCAAAAACATTTAGTAACTTACTTTATATAGGAACAAAACATATCCAGAATACAAGTCAATGAGATCAGTAGAATGTACATCTCATAAAAGGTAATAAAGAATAACTAGAACTGATTAAAATCAGTTTGCTTGTGTGCCAGGCTAGAGATCCCATTTACTTATGAATGCGTCGATTCTGATTCTTATACTTAATTTTGTAAAAAAATGCCTGAAGGGAAATGGGAAGTGTAATTCTATATATACTTAAAATGCTATTTTGTCAACATCAACCATGGTAATGACATATTTAGTCCCTCAACTTTAATAGTAATATGTTTGGCCTCTCAACTTTTCTCAGTATCAACCAACTTTGGTCCCTCAACATTGGTAATGACATATTTAGCCCCTTAACTTTGGTAATGACATACTTAGCCCCTCAACTTTAATAATGACATGTTTAGTCCCTCAACTTTAATAATGACATGTTTACTTTAAGGGGTTTTTTTTCAATTTTCATTATTTACCCTTACACTTTATTATAGTTACAATTTAGACCTTTGCATATTTTTATCTATGTTTTGAACCCACTGCGGGTGGTAACCCACTAGTTGTAATTTATAAAACCTCCAAAAGCATTTTAAGAAAAAAACTAGATAATATTGAAATAATATATAGCTTTTGTAATTATATTTGACACAATAAAAAGTTCATAATTTGGATTTTGGAACAGAAAGTGTTTCGGGTCAACCCAACCAGGCCCGTCCAGTTTAAACCTGTTTAGATCCTTTGCCCAGCCCGCCCAACAAGCCCATTTAACCACCTCTAGCGTCAGGCTATCAGCCATACAAGCGGTCATGCCCATGACAAAAATAACTAACAATGGTTGTGTGTTACCTGACAGTAACCAAGATCAAAGTTGTAGAATGAGTAAGTCAACAATATGTCATGCATACGGCGTACATCAGGATTGTCATCACCCTCATAGAATGATAGTGACCTGTCGGTCCTTACCTTTAAAATATAAATAACCGTTTAAGTATCATAGCAAAAGAGTATTGTGAATAATTTGAAGTGGGTGTTTAATCTGTCTTATTACTACTCATACCACGTCTTTCTCGATAAGAACATTCCTTTCTCTGAATTTTGTAAAGGGTCTACATATTTACACACCTTAATGCCTATTTTGACACCCTTCAAGACGCCTTGTATAGACCTATACGAGGCGTATAGGGTTACTTTTCCGACCAGCTCTGCACCAAAGCACAATGTCAAATCAGTCACATCAGACGGGGAGTCTAGGTCTGTACGAGGGAAGGATACGAGTCACTAAGACGCCTCGTATAGGCCTATACTATACGAGGCGTCTTCAGTGACTGATTTGACTATACATTTGACAAGTGACTTAAAGCTATACGAGGGGTCTAGAGCTATACGAGGCGTCTATGACTCACATAAAGTGCAACATACAGTGTATTCTTTGTCCACCCCCGAGCATTCAACATTTAATTCTGCTTCGTCTTTCTGCTTCTTCTTCTTCTTTCATCCTGCTTTGCATTTGTGTTCTTATCATCCCGAAGTGTTGAAATGTCATCATACTGGGACGACAACTATGTCTTCGGGCAGTATTCTAGCGAGAACTGGGTGCCCGAAAGCGATTCGGTAACAGTACAGGTACTTAAATGTTTTAATTAGTTTTTGTTTTAGTTTATTATTTACTAATGATGATACGGTTCTTTATTTTGGAGGAGTCTTGCGTTCCCGATTCTAATGAGCAAGAGGAGGTTGTGTCTAATATACAAGGAGAACAAAACAAACCGTTTCTAGATTTGAACAAGCATCCCCCTGTTGATGAAACAGCCCCTGTAGATGACTCATACCATGCTTGTCAACCAAGTTATCCGACGCAACAAGGGTATCCGGATTATAGATACGGGTGTGAATACGGAGGAGACGGTGGATACGGAGGAGACGGTGGATACGGAGGAGACGGTGGTTACAGAGGAGATGGTGGATACAGTGGATACGGAGGAGACGGTGGTTATGGTGGATATGGTAGATATGGTGGTGAGACACCTCCCATCCAGGACAGTCCGTACTTAAAAAAGCAGGTATTAATTACTATTTTTTTTATTATTTAATTATTTTTATTATTATTAGCATTATTATTAATATTATTATTATTAGTATTATTATTATTATTATTATTATTATTATTTATTATTTATTTATTTATTAAAATTATTTATTATTATTGTCGATGTTACAGGTTTTCAACTCTTTAGACGAACTAAAGAATCGGATACAAGAAATAGCAAACGCGGATGGTTTCGTTATTGTCACCCGTCGTCCGTCGATCAAAGAAAACCGGGGGAAGAATCGGGAGGGTATGGCACCAGACTACAGCAACACTTAGAAAAGCCGGAAGCAAAAAAACCGGTTGCCCGTTTTACCTGCTGGCTGTGCGAAACCACCCGTATGAAACCTAGGAGATTAAAGACGGAAAAATTGAACATAACCACGAACTTTGTGAGGACCTGTCGGCCCACGCGTTTGTGCGAAGGTTTACTCCAAGCGAAATGAAACTGATCGAGCAGCTGACAGCTCAAAACATGGAGTCGCGCAAAATATTTCAAACGATAAGGAAGCAGGACCCCGACAGGTTTCATGTTCTGAAAGACGTTCAAAACGTTGTGGCGAAGATTAGAGCCGAACAAAGACAAGGATTGACTCCCATGCAGTCACTAGAAAACATACTGATAAACAAGGACTTTATTTACGAGACACGGGAGGAACCCGGAACAGAGATCATAACAGAGATCTTCTTTCTTCATCGGGACTCGAGATGCATGTGGCGTGCATTCCCCCACGTCATGCTGATCGATGCGACGTACAAGACAAACATATACATTATGCCCTTTATCCAGATTGTTGGTATGACGCCTACCAACAAATCGTTTATTATCGCGCATGCCGTTGTTAGTAAAGAACGGGGTGATAACTTTGTGTGGGTGCTTCAGAGGGTCAACTCAATGTTGGATGAATGCATGGAGCCACGTGTGATTTTAACCGATAGAGACCTAGCCCTTATGGGCGCGTGTGCTAAAGTATTTCCAAACGCCTCCAGGCTTCTTTGCAGGTGGCACATACAACAGAATGTTATGAAGAACTGCAAGGGTGCCTTCACAGACGAAGACTGGAAGAAATTTTTGTCATTCTGGGGGACATTGATTGAGTCTCCATCCATACTCATCTACGAGTACCACTTGCGCAACATGCGAAAACGACTTGTGGAGTGCAAACGTTCTAGTAAGTTTTTATAATAACATACGACTCACCTATGCAAATTTTATTAAATTATTTTTACGTTTTAGGAGTCTTCAAATACGTGTACGATAACTGGCTAAAAGACTATAAGGAGATGTTCGTCTTTGCGTGGACTGATAAGAGGCGCAACTTTGGTAATCGTACCACAAACAGAGTTGAGAGCCAACACGCCAACTTAAAGAGATACGTTGAAAATAGGAGCTCGCTCGACCGTGTAGTTGGTTGTGTCCATGATATAGTTGAGACACAGTTCGGTGAAATAAGGAAGACTTTTCGAGATAGCATCGAAAAAAGAATGACCCACCACAAACACCCGTTGTTTCAACACCTACTTGGAAAAGTATCCCATACAGCCCTTGACTTGTTGAAGGGAGAGGCAATTAGGAAGCTAGATGTCTTGGAGCGCTTTCATTCATCATGTGGTTGCCAAATGTGGCACAGCTGTGGGTTGCCCTGTGCTTGCAGGATAGAAAAGTACATGCTTGAAGGTAATAATTGTTAAACGTACAACACTTGTGTGATATATTTCCGTTAATCATGTGACTTAAACAATGTTGTTTTTAACCGTGCAGAGCGTCCGATTCAACTCGAAGACATAGACGTCTTCTGGCGGAAACTTAACTTCCAAAGTTGTAAATTGATAGACGATGACGTGGACGTGGTCGAAGAGCTAAATATTGTTAGACAACAATTAGAGTCGCACCCCCCAGCTCAGCAAAAAAGCCTGATGTCAAAGATTAAAGCGGTGTTGACTCCAAAGAAATCTACCAAGAAACCAACGGTTGTCCAACAAAATACTCGTGGCCGACCAACAACAAAGCAGGTACAACAAAGGTTGGACGAGGCCTCTCGTATAGATGAAGAATTGAGGAGAAGTTCATTCGGTGATGCAAACACGTGCTTTGAAGGTTCCCGACAAAGTAAGTACGATAAACCTCGCCACAGCTCGTACGTTCCGTCACAGGCCTCTCAACAGTCGGTTATAAGGTCCCAAAAACCCAAAGCGAGCCTAAGCCGTTCAAAGAGTTCTAAGAAGAAAGAGACACGAGATGCTCACGGTTTTCCGTTAATCATTGGGGACGAGTACGTGGGAATCATCGAACAGTTTAAGAATGACATTCCGCTAGTGTTCCATCCGTACGTCTCGTGCATACGAGATGTGATGCCGGACGGTCATTGTGGGTTTCGGTCTGTGGCTGTGGGCTTAGATATGGATCAGAGTTCATGGGGGCTCATTCGAAGGCACCTTGTCCAAGAAATGGATCAGAACAAATTGATCTGGTTCCTAATATTTGAAGCATGGGGTAAAGGTTATTTTTACACGCATCATCAGGGCCTAATTTGGGATTCAGTGTCCGGTTATGGGGGGATCACTGGATGGACTTCCCCTTTGCAGGACTTCTTATTGCACAAACGTACGGTATCGGGGTGCACCTGTTAACGACAACCATGGGTGCGAGTTCCACTTTCTTCCCGATACTAAGTCCTCCGGCTAATCAACAACCATTGTTCATAACGCTTACACATGTAAACGAGAACCACTTCATACATGTTAAGCTGGAAGGGGATTATCCAATGCCACCAGCACACGGGCTATGGTTGACCCACCGAACACCCCATACGGAACAATGGGAAGATATGTACTTGCCACGTCTAGAATGGTATATATCGATAATGAATCCTCCGCCAAGATCAAACCTCAGTCTTAATTACATCGACAATGATACGGAAGAATGATTTTTGTAATTACGACTCGTATAGAGCTAGACGGGTCGTATATCGTTGATAATAGTATTTTTTTTATTAATTCCTATAATTTTCTACAATTTCTATAAATTTTTTTATAATTTGTATCATTTTTCTATAATTAGATACGGAAGAATGAATTTTGTAATTAATAGTATTTTTTTTATTAATTCCTATAATTTTCTACAATTTCTATAAATTTTTTTATAATTTGTATCATTTTTCTATAATTAGAATTGATTAAAACAGGTTAATAACATTTTAAAAATAAAATAAAAATATATACGACTCGTATAGAACTAGACTCCCCATATAGTATTGATCAAAAGACCAATTAGCCCCTGGTATGCCCCCAATCTAGGCTTATTTCAGGGGCTAAAAGGTCATTCTACAATAACCAGACGCCTCGTATAGATCTATACGAGGCGTCTATTTGAGCGGGTTTTTGAAAATTTGAATTTTGAATATTTGAAAATCAAAATTTGAATTTTTTGAATAAGGACGATTCGTATAGATCTATACGCGGCGTCAATAGTGTCGGCAACAATTTTTTTTTTTAAATTTGTATTTTGAAATTATTTTATGTTAATTACTAATATACCCCTGAAAGTCCCCAGTATAGGCCTTTAACAGGGGCATAAAGGTAATTTAAAAACCCAGACGCCTCGTATAGAGCTATACGTGTCGTCTATGAAGGCGGCAACTTTTAAAGTTTTTGTTTTTTAATTATTAAAAAATGTTTATTAAATGACCATTTTGCCCCTGTAAAGCCCCCAGTATAGGCTTTAGTCAGGGGCAAAATGGTAATTAACCATTCCAGAAATATCTTTTTGGATTGGTTAATTACCATTTTGCCCCTGAATAATGCCTATACTGGGGGCTTAACAGGGGCAAAATGGTCATTTAATAAAAAGCAAAGACGACACGTATTGATCTATACGAGGCGTCTAAGCCTCGTATAAGGCTGGGGGACCTAGACGAGGCTGTTTATCACCCCAAACAAAAAACAAAAACACATACGGAGAATACACCTCTATACGCCTCGGATTCGTATATCGACCGTACTTTCGAAGATTTGAAGCATCACTGGTACGTATTTCATCCCGTAGTTTAGTATTTTTGCCTCGTATTTGCCTTTAGACCGTAGGTTTGCCCTGAAATTTGGTTTTTGTTGGGTTTTGGGGTTTGAACTTGAGGTTGAAGATGAACCAGGAAGAACAGGACGCCGAGTATAGCCCTATACGAGGGCTATACGAGGCTCTGCATTTTTTTTTGTTATTATTATATTTTTGTTAATATTATTATTATTGTTATTGTTATTATTATTTATTTATTTATTATTATTATTATTATTAGTATTATTATTGTTATTATTATTATTTTTTTTTTGTTATTAATTATTATTATTATTACTATTATTTTTTTTGTTATTATTATTTATTTATTATTATTATTTATTTATTATTATTATTAGTATTATTATTGTTATTATTATTATTATTATTATTATTTTTGTTATTAATTATTATTATTATTACTATTAATTATTATTATTATTATTTGTTTTTTGTTATTAATTATTGTTATTGTTATTGTTATTGTTATTGTTATTCTTATTATTTATATTCTTATTATTATTGTTATTATTATTGTTATTATTATTGTTATTATTATTGTTTTTATTATTGTTTTTATTATTATTATTATTATTATTATTATTATTATTATTGTTTTTATTATTATTATTGTTTTTATACGTATACGTTATTTACCTGCAGATTGATTATGGAGGGCGATGACATTCAGATGGAGCTTGATGGGGCACCGCCGGGGGGTCAGCCGGCTCAGCAGGTTCAGCCGGTTCAGGAGGGTCCACGACGGAGACGGCGGCCGCCTGTGGATACGCTGCAGGGTTGTCCGTATCTAGAGTTTCCCGCGGGCACCGATGCCGCCCGCCATTGCCAGAAGCTTAGGAGGATGCACATTGGATCGCATGCAGCGATCGACTGGGATGCGATGGACCAGCTTGCTGAGACGGCTAGAGTGCGTCGGTTTATACCTCTCGATTCGCCGTGGCATCGTCTTTTTGATTTGGCGCACACGCCGACCTACAGGGAGCTGCTGGTCGAGTTCCTTTCGTCATTCACATTTCACCCTCCTAGGGTCCTAGTGCCGCTTCCGTACCCGGATGCTCCCCCTCCGCCTGAGATTTCTTTCAGGCTCGTTGGCGTTTTGCATACGATGACGCTAGCAGACTTTGCGGTGCGTTCTGGTTTATACATGCAGGGGGAGATCGAGACTGAGGTTTACACAGCGGGGCTAGTGGTGGTTGAAAAACCCATTCTTCTAGGGTTTTGGCAGGTGATTGCGGGGGCAAATCATTGGGAGCACGATAAGTCGAAGGGGAGGGTGCCGTTTGTTGTGGACCCACTGTACAGGTACGTACGTTTATTACGGCAATTATTGTGATTATGTGCATTGTTTATTAATCTCTGTTTCTGTATTTCGCTAACACTATCTGCAGGTATCTGCACCATTTGCTCGCTACTTCTATATCAGCGCGCGACTACAGCCGTGAGTGGTGTACGACCACAGATCTTTTTTTCCTTTATTGTTTGTTTTATAGGAGGCCGTGCGCGCTAGCACACGGTCTAGCCCAGTACTACGCCTCCGCCCATCACCGGCAGGAGCGCGGATTTTTGTATGGCGGGGCGTACGTGACCGTCATTGCCCGTTCATTTGGCCTCGTACTGCACGAGGACCCACATCTACGAACGCCGCCAGTCATGCCGACGCGGATGGGCATGCAGTCGCTGTGGGGATGAAGGTAATCAAGAGGTTCCCAGTTGGCCCGCGGTTTAAAAACCGCGACGGGGGCATATGGACAGAGGAGGCCCTACCAGAGCATTTCGAGCCCGTTTATCCTCCTGTACATCCTGCTGATGTAGTGCCCGTGGAGGAGCCTCCGGAGGATGTAGACGGTGCAGCGGTGCCATAGCCACCGCCACCTGCCGGGGCGCCTCAGTTTCCACGTCACGCTATTCCAGGTCGTGCCCCAGGAGCTGCGTTACATCCGGATGTACGAGCCGAGCTTGACAGGCTCAACGATTTGGTAGGTTGGCTGGTACGGTGCGAGCAGGATAGACGAGAGAGAGAGGGATGGCCCCCGATACCGCTTCCACCGGCTCGAGCACCACATCAGCAGCAGCAGCAGCCGCAGCAGCCACTTCCAGATTCGGATTCGGATTTGGATGCATAGACCTGTTGTTGTTTTTATTTTTATTATGGATGTACAAACTTATCTTATATATTTTTGTTATGGATGTACAAAGTTATCTTATATATGTTATATTTATGTTTGTTTTCAGTTATTCGGTTACCTAATGATTGTTGTCTTAAATTGAGATAATACGGAAACAAAATATGTTTTGAATATAATACGGAAACAATATATCCCCTAAATATAATACGGAAACAATATTTGAACGAGATAAAATTTTAATCGGAAGAATAAAAAAGTAAAATGTTAAAAACATTAAAGAGCCGATTTAATCGGAAACAATATTTAATCGATATAATATATCTAAAGAGCCGATTTTTAAAATTGTTGATTTTTAAAAAACAAAAACTTTTTTATAGTGTAAAAAACAAAAAAAAACAAAACTTTTTTTAAAAACAAAAAAATTTTCAACCAAAAAACACATCTTCAAAAACTATCCAAAAAACCACACCAAAACCCACCAAAACACCCCTCATTTCAGCCAAAAAAAAAACCAACATTAGACGCCTCGTATAGGTCTGTACCCTTCGTATAGGATTCCTTAAACTTTGTGCCTGACACCCTCTGAGACCCCCTTGAATTCAGTGCTTAGACGCCTCGTATAGCCCTATACGAGGCGTCTAGGGCACAAAAGTGTCCAAATAGGCGCAGAGGGTGTCCAAATATCTCCAGCCTTTTGTAAACCTTTTTGCCTGCTCTACAGAAATGCTCTGCACAAGGAAATTATATATACTATATATATGATATTTTGTCACATCAACCAACTTTGGCCCCTCAACTTTGGCATTTACCAACTTTAGCCCCTCAACTTCAATAATGACAAGTTTAGCCCTTAACTAAAACATCAAAAAACTTTAACTCTCGCGATTTGCTTATTTTTATCTACGTTTCGAACCCGCTGCGGAGCGCGGGTGGTAACCCACTAGTTGAAATATAAAGAATACAATTACTTTTTTTCACATAACATAATGGCAGCAATTCCCGACACAACGCAACCCACACACAAAAAATGGGTTAGGGTTTGGACTAAATGGTTTTGTATAGTAAACCATGCTAGCCCATTTAATAAACGGGTTGAGTTCAGGTCGCCCTGACCTGCTCGTTCCCAACCAGTCATCCTGTCTAAAGATTACAACTTAGAAACTAACTAAAACCTACAACACAAGATGTATCTGTTTTGATCTTATATTACAGACCTGCCATTGATTTTTGATAGTCTCGTATTCTGACTTCTTAGCTGACACAGCATACTCCCTCTCTGCATATGTAGAATCATATGAATAATATCCCAACAAAAATGGCCAAACCTGAAAACATTTATCATCAAAGGGTTAGTTCCACTAGCCAAAACGAGGAAATCATAAAAGACCCAATAGTACCACAATACAAAATTACAAACCTCTTTACGCAAATTGTCCTTCACTCCCCCATAGAATACTCGCTTTCTCAAAGCATCAGGATCAACAATACGACCTTCGGAATCCAAAAAGATTGACCATTGTATAAAAAGGTCTTAACAGTCAAAAACATGCATGTACACCCAATCACCCGTTTTTGAAGGTGTGTATGTGCTTGCAGAAGAAGGAATTCAATAAAACAGAAATAGCAATAAATGCAAATACTATTCAGCAAACAATATTTTATACATCACAAATATTAATAAACGAACAAAGAAAATTGTTACCTTAAATTTTTTCTTGAATATTCAATCATGATGGGTTATTTATCATTTCTTATAAAACGTACCGAAAAAGGTATGGCTTACCTCTTGATGTTCTAAAGGATGTTGTCGTGGTTGTCCCCATACCTTTGACAGTTTATCGAGCTGCCAAAAATGAAAGAGCAAAAAGGAGCAAGGTCAAAAGTGTTGTGTGAGCACTCATCATATATGGAATCACATAAAAAAACATAGATGCTATACGTTGGTAAACTGATCAAATACTAAAATCACCAACTTGGCCACAAAAAAAAAATTAAAACATAAACATCTCTACCGTGGTTAATCATCATAAATGGATTACTGAACTGAAAACTGCAGTGCATGTTCATACACACATTATGTGTAGGATAACACGATGCTGCGGCAGAAGTGTAGCATGCAAATTTCTCGATTTCAAACCATCAACTTTTGATTTCTAGATATCTTAACTAAAAAGACATTGAACAAGTTTTAAATTCTACTATATCTGGATCCTACATCTTGCATAATTTATCTAAATAGATATGATTAAAAAATCAACTTTTAACCTTCATTGAAAGGAGTTACTGCTTATTAGCAAACAACGAAGTACCCTTGCACGTTCAAAATAAACTAACACTCTTCTTGTTGATTACAATTGTGGTGTGAAAAATCCAAAAATGATTGTTTTAGTATCATAACTAAAACAAAAGCCCCTTAGACGGGTGCAACATGCCTTAATGTTTATACTTGATAAAGTAATAACTTCGATTATACAACAATTTCTTCTGGTCCAGACTTGGGCCAACGGGGTAAACCTATAACCTCGCTAAAAGCGTCAAGTGATAGAAAAATTTGAATTGTTAAGGGCCCGATAAATATATAAAGTAACAATTTTTTCATTCCATCAATCAACAATACATGTACAGTAATCATTCCCTAGATTCAAATAATACTTCTAATTTAGTAATTTTCTTTAGTATATATATATTATATATAGAAAAGCTATCCAATGTAATAAATATTTCTTGGGTTTTGCTAACAATGACCCTTGGGTATTGTTAACAACAACCTTCTACTTTTCTTAAAAATATAGTTAAAACAAAAGGTTACCAAAAGTCTCAACCAAATCCACTATTCCACTCCAGCTCAATTACAGAATTCCTTCAAGTAAAATAAAAGAGTTAATTACTGTTTTCGTTCCTGAGTTTTGTCAAAAATAACGGTTTCAGTCCATTAGTTTAAAAATTGCGATTTCAGTCCATTAGTTTCATTTTTGTAACCATTTCAGTCCACTAACTTAACTCCATCCATTTATTTTGTTAACTTTGGGTGAAATTACCAAATTACCCCTGCTAACTTAACAAATTGTAATAAAAAAATTCTAAAAAATCTAAAAATTAAAAAAATTAAAAAAAGTCAAAAAAATCAAAAAAATTCCAAAAAATTCAAAAAAATCTAAAAATCAAAAAAAATTTTAAAAATCATAAAAATTCTAAAAAATCCAAAAAAATTCTAAAAAATCCAAAATGTTTCATTAAATGTTTCGAACCCGAACCGTTTCGAGCGGAACCGTTTCGACGCGAACCGTTTCGACGCGAACCGTTTCGACCCGTACCGTTTCGACGCGAACCGTTTCGACCCGTACCGTTTCGAGCTGAACCGTTTCGACGCGAACCGTTTCGACCCGTACCGTTTCGACGCGAACCGTTTCGACCCGTACCGTTTCGAGCCGAACCGTTTCGACCCGTACCGTATCGAACCCGTACCGTTTCGAGCCGAACCGTTTCGACCCGTACCGTTTCGACCCGTACCGTTTCGACGCGAACCGCCGTTTCGAGCCGAACCGTTTCGACCCGTACCGTATCGAACCCGTATCGAAACGGTACGGTTCGGTTCGAAACGGTTCAGCTCGAAACGGTTCGGGTTCGAAATGGTACGGGTCGAAACGGTACGGGTCGAAACGGTACGGGTCGAAACGGTTCGCGTCCAAACGGTACGGGTCGAAACGGTTCGCGTCCAAACGGTTCGGCTCGAAACGGTACGGGTCGAAACGGTTCGCGTCGAAACGGTTCGCGTCGAAACGGTTCAGCTCGAAACGGTTCCGGTTCGGGTTCAAAACATTTAATGAAACATTTTGGATTTTTTAGAATTTTTTTGGAATTTTTAGAATTTTTATGATTTTTTAAATTTTTTTTGGAATTTTTTTGATTTTTTTGGAATTTTTTTTATTTTTAGATTTTTTAGAATTTTTTTATTACAATTTGTTAAGTTAGCAGGGGTAATTTGGTAATTTCACCCAAAGTTAACAAAATAAATGGATGGAGTTAAGTTAGTGGACTGAAATGGTTACGAAAATGAAACTAATGGACTGAAATCGCAATTTTTAAACTAATGGACTGAAACCGTTATTTTTGACAAACCTCAGGGACGAAAACAGTAATTAACTCAAAATAAAATTTAAGACAAATAAATAAAAGAAGTTAACATTTTATTGACTGAAAAATGAATAACTTATCCAATTACCGGTTAAGGTCTACTGTAAGCAATACTTTATCAAGGTTTACTGTACCATAAAACCAAGTGTTCAACATGCTAATATACTCTTGATATATTGTATATACTCTTAAATGGTATGGTTGGTGGGGTTTCTTACCGGCCATGCCACCCCCTTAACTTTCTGGGTTTTACACATTTAACCCTTTCAATTTCTTAAAGGTTCGTAAAATGTTGCTTTGACCCCCTCATGTTTCTAAAGTATCTGGTTTAACCCCTGTACATTTTTACTTCAAAAAATTAATTTCTTACGTTCTTATTTTTATGTACTTATCGGTATAAATTCGAATTCGTCTACGTTTTGACATAGATTTTATTCAAGAACGAGCCAGGTCAAATATATTACGTTTCCGTGTTTATTTTTATGTACATTTTGAGGTTGTCAACGTTTTAACGTAAATTTTGTTTGGAAACGAGTCCAGTCAAATATAACAGGCCTTCATTCGACGATATAAACTAGAGTTACTCTATGTTTCATCGTAAATTTAGTTCGCTTCGTCAGGCCGATTGTAGTATATACTTTATCACGACGCATACGGCCCCGCAGCAATGCGCGGCTAGTAAAGAATTATTACTTTATATATTTTTCATGACCATAGTTGTTAATGGCGAATTACCTATATGCTACATAGCGAACAGCAATAATTAGCAGGCGCCATTTTAAAAATAGCGATGCACTAGAAATAAAAATTATATACTATTATATCTGTAAATGAGACTGGTATGGAAAGAAAGGAAATCTTAATTGTATTGGTTGAATGTGTATTTGTACAAGTAATGGGTCTCTCTATATATAGGAAGAGAGAGGGACTAACAAATAAATAAAAATAACATACTAGGGCCTAAACTAACTAATTAATACAACTAACACTCCTCCTCAAGTTGGAGCATAGATGTTAAGCATGCCCAACTTGCTACATATGAAATCTATTTGAACCTTTCGGAGTGGTTTTGTGAAGATATCCGCTAGTTGGAATTCTGTTTTAACATGAATTGGCTGAATAGATGGAGGATCCTTTTGAGTGCCCACTATCCGATCTCTGATTAGGTGACAATCAACCTCAATGTGTTTAGTTCTCTCATGAAATACTTGATTTTTGGCTATATGTATAGCTGATTGATTATCACCGTATAATCGCATTAAGTCATCAGAGGTAACCCCGAGTTCCCTGAGAAGGCGACGAACCCATATCATTTCTGATGTAACATCTGCCATAGCTCTGTATTCTGATTCGGCACTCGATCTGGATACGGTATGTTGTTTCTTACTCTTCCAAGACACAAAATTTCCTCCAACAAAGACACAATACCCGGTAGTGGACCGTCGTGAAATAGGACATCCTGCCCAGTCTGCATCTGAGAATCCAGATATACGTCCATCTCCATCTTCTGTGAAAGCACCTACGCGGCAATGACCCTGATCAGAGTATAAGATCCCTAGACCTGGTGTGTTCTTGAGATATCGTAAGACACGAAGAGC
Source organism: Helianthus tuberosus (assembly GCA_030545235.1). Taxonomy (NCBI): domain Eukaryota; kingdom Viridiplantae; phylum Streptophyta; class Magnoliopsida; order Asterales; family Asteraceae; genus Helianthus; species Helianthus tuberosus. Next base: position 192,865,478 of record CM060365.1, read on the forward strand.
AGCATCCCAGTGTCCGGTGTATGGAGTGGCCATAAACTGACTTAAGACACTGACGACAAAGGAAATATCTGGTCGTGTAACTGTCAAATAATTAAGCTTTCCAACCAATCGTCTGTATCGTTCGGGATCCTTCAATGGACTCCCATCCTCTAGAAGGAGCTTCCTCGTAGGAAGCATAGGACTATCAACTGGTTTGCAACCCAATAAGCCACACTCAGTTAGCATATCAAGGACATACTTCCGCTGAGAAAGGAGTATTCCTTGTGGGGAACGAGATACTTCTATGCTAAGGAAGTACCAAAGTCGACCTAAGTCGCTAATCTGAAACTGAGACTGAAGGAACTATTTGAGCTTGGTAATTCCATCTTCATCATCCCCTGTAACTATGATATCATCCACATAAACAACTAAGATGATCCTTCGACCCTGATGATGTCTGAAGAATACAGAGTGATCATATGTACTACGAACCATTCCAAATTCTTCCATGACACTAGAAAACCGACCAAACCATGCTCTGGGAGATTGTTTAAGACCATACAAAGAACGACGCAGTTTGCATACTTTGGATGCCTCCTCCTTAACAATGAACCCTGGTGGCTGCTCCATATAAACCTCCTCCTCAAGAACACCATTAAGAAAGACGTTCTTGACATCAAGCTGGTGGAGCGGCCAATGATGAATGGCAGCAAGAGCAATACAAATACGCACGGAGGGCATTTTGGCAACCGGAGAGAAAGTCTCGTCATAATCAATACCATAAGCTTGAGAGTAGCCTTTAGCTACCAAACGAGCTTTCAGACGATGTAGAGAACCGTCAGGGTTAAGTTTAACCGTGAAGACCCAACGACAACCAACAACACGTTTTCCTGGCGGAAGCATTACAAGATCCCATGTATGATTAGTCCTTAAAGCCCCAAGCTCTTCTTCCATAGCTTGACGCCATCCTGGGTGAGCGAGAGCTGTCATCACATTTTTGGGAATCGGATAGGAATCAAGTGAAGTGGTGAAGGCATGAGACTCCGTGGAATTTAGGAACCAACAAGACAGAAGAAAGGTTTAGGTCTTTCGAATTACTAACCGATCCAATGCCACGGACTGGGCATGAGGATCCATCAGCAAGACGAACTGGTGGGTGAGAACCAGTACGTAGGCTAGAAAGATCCTGAATCCCAGTCATGTGATGAGTAGCTCCAGAATCAATAATCCAGGATACGTCAAGATAAGAAAGTATACCTGAATTGACCAAGCTGGCTTGTGGGCTAGGAGCAGGCGACTGTGAGGCCAACAGTTGTTGAAGTCTAATGAGATCCTCCTTGCTCAACGTGTAGGCAGTACTAGTAGTTGGGTCAGAATACGCACCAGTAGAAGAAGACTCACCAGTAGAAGCTAGTCGAGCTTTTGGTTGAGATCCAGGAGCACGGTTTGGGCAATTATGCTTTGTATGCCCTGGCAGCTTGCAATAATGGCAGTTGTTCGGGCAGTTGTACCTTGCATGTCCAGGTTCATGACACAAGTGACATACAAGATTACTACCATGTCCCCCAGTGCCTCGTCCAGTGCCTTTCTTCATATAAGAACTTTGCCCTGTACCCTTACTGACCAAGGCAGACATATCAGTTGGAGATGCGTCCGGACCATACATTTCGCGCAATAGGTGATATGTGGATGCCACAGATGAAATAGCGGTAGAGTTACTTAGCAATAATGGACGTGCACTTGCATACTTAGGTGATAAACCCGCAATAAACATCATGACATCCATTTTGGTGTTACACTCCTCCTGAACCTTTAAATCAGCAGTAGGTGGGAAAAAAGCTCGTAACTCATCTTGAAGCTTTGAGAAACGAGTAAAGTAATCGGTGAAGGTGGAGTCACCTTGTTCCGCCCGGGTGAAGGCTTGAACAACAGAATAGGCATGGGACAAAGATTCCTTAGCTGAGAAGGATGAAGACAGGTGGTCCCACATTGCCTTTACTGTAGGGAAGTTTTGAGCGATAGTGAGGATTTATGGCTCCATGGAATTCCATAGAGCCATTTGTATCCCACTATCGTCAATACGCCATTCCCGAGGAGTTGGATCAGGGGGTGGTTTTGTTAGATGGTCCTCTTTGTCCACACTCGCAAGACCTTTTTGGACAAAGAGGCTCCATGAACTCCAGTTGCTCGAGTCTAGCTTAACAGGAATACGTAAAACGGAGGCATAGTTGATAATGCCTGGAGCAATTTGGTTTTCCACCGTATTCTTCTTATTTTCATTATCTCCCATTTTAAAACGATATTCAAACAGAACTCGAAAAATAAAAACTGAACTGGAATACGAACACGCTAAACAGAATACGAATACTCGGATCGAAAAATTAACCTGACGGGATGGACGGGGAGGAAATTCCGACTGAACTGGGAAAAGGCGATGGACGGAGGATGGCTGACGCGCGGCGCGTGATGTACGGCGGCGGTTGTTTGGGTGGCGCGTGGCAGGTCAGACGGCGGCGCGTTTTGAGGGGTTTTGTAGATCGGGCAATCGCGAACACGATGGTGGTGGTGAAGTATGTTAACTCGCCGGAAAAAAGAACGGATCTGAAAAAGTAGGTGACGGGTTGTGGTGGTTTTGGGTGTTTGAACAGATTTGATGTGAGCTGAAGTAATGGGTGTGTTTGAACGGATCTGGAACGGGTTTTTAGGACAGAACTGGTGGTGACCGGAAATGGTATGAAAGAGAAAATCCGTTTCTGATGTGGAAGGTCAGACTAAGCTGCAACCACAGAGCATACTACGAACTTTCTAAACTGAGAGCCGGAAATGGTCACCCGAACGAGGATATTCTTGAGCTAAAACACCTTTAGCTCTGATACCATGTAAATGAGACTGGTATGGAAAGAAAGGAAATCTTAATTGTATTGATTGAATGTGTATTTGTACAAGTAATGGGTCTCTCTATATATAGGAAGAGAGAGGGACTAACAAATAAATAAAAATAACATACTAGGGCCTAAACTAACTAATTAATACAACTAACAATATCAAAATACCATGGTATATAACTATATACGCTATTTTACATGTATAGTTAACAAAAACCTAAAATCCAGCTATTTTATAGCTATTTTAATCGCTATTTATATTTATAAAATTAAAAAGTAACTGAAATCCCGCTATTTATGGCCCCTGTAGCGACCTTCGACCTATACGCTACGCTATTCGCTATAGCGACCATAGTGACCGCTATTGATAGTGTAATTATGACAAAAAACTAAAATTCCCAATTTCATCGTTTTGAAAAAGACTTTACCTCCAGATGGTCAGAAGGTACAGGAACTTTCTTGGGAGCAATTTCCACATCATTTACAGATGTTTCCCAATTCGTCCTCCGTTTCTCATTAGGCCCATGAGCATCAAGGCTCTCGCGAAAAAGCTGTGAGGTCGTCTCTCGAGCAAACCTTGTCACAAGAGAGAATTTCTCCAAAACTTGAATTGAAATATCTCGTGCAGGATCTTGACTTTTTTGCCTCTGTTTATTGTTTTGTTGAATGCTATCCGAACTATCGTCTTCTGAAGTATGTTTATTGTCTGAATTGCCCTCAGAGGGAGAATCTGGAAATGAAGATGAAGGTGTTCTGTTTGCAAGAGATCTTGGAAGCTCCAGTGAAGACAAAGTTCTCTGATAACACGTTTACCCAATGTATGTAAGCAAAGTTAATAACCACTGTTGACTGAATGATTTAAGAACATAAAAAACCGAAATAACTCAACCCCTATCTATAGTTGTAAATGTTTCTTAGTGATCAACGAAGTACAAGCTTGCAGTTTGGTTTAAACATTAGTTAATCGGTCCAAATCAAATATCGGTCAAAGGCCGCTATTTGAGATGTAGGTTATCGCGGTGGGATATCGGTAATTTCAATATCATGCAGAATTTGTATATACATATATGAAACGTAAAACATATATAATAAGAGTAATTTTAAAAGTCAGAACACAAAAGTGTCAATATTTGACACATAATCTAATCGTAAGCCATGAAATCTTACTCCGAGTCCAAACTCCACATCAACCAAGGCATCCAAAAGAACGGTCACTATCAGTCAAATATCAGTTATCAGTCAAATATCAGTCAATATCGGTCAAAAATATCGGAAGCGATATTCTGGACTGATATTTGACATCGATATTTTGTAGAGAGCCAATATCCCACTGATATCCCAATGATATTAACTGCATAGATCAAGACTAAAATAGTAGCCATAATTAAACTGTACCTGAAGAGGATCTTGGAAGTTATTTACAAGAAACACATTTGCATTTTCTGAAGACCTGTGACAACAGACGTCTAATTAGAAGCAATTTGATAGGTGAAATAATCTGCACTTACGTTTTTATTTCCTAAACATAGGTGATTATTTTAAAGCATAGACTGACTTGAAAGAGCAACTAACAAAGGTTAAAACAAATCTATGAAAAATAACAGACATCATTTTATCCTAAAAGAGTCCAAGGGTCATTGTGATGATGTTCATGAAAAGTAATCTACTTGTACAATAACAAGACCACATTGCAATTTTCAAATAGCCAACATAGAAAATAACCACAAACCTGACAATAAGAACATGTTGCTTAATTGTAGCAAAAAACTCCCGTACTCCTCCACTGTAGAAGTACAGTGGAGGGTATGCTAGACCTGCACAAACTTCCAGTCAGGCTGAAATTCACCATAAAAAAATAAAAATAAATTCAAAACATGTAATTACGTAGAACATGTTGATATTGTATAGTGTCTACTAGAAAATATTTGGAGAAAGATGATGCAACTGAAAAAGTCCTCAGATGAATAATTACGAAATACTTAGAAAATCTAGCAAGTAAAACAAGCTTGAACTTAATTAACAGAAATTAAGAACATTGGAAGCCCAATTTACACCACCGATACATAAATGAGTGTGGGTTTTGAGAAGAAGATGTGCCATAGCTCTTTTCTAGTATCTAGAAAAAATTACATCAACAAATTATATATCAACTTAAACCATTAGATATGCAATTAAATCGGTGATATATCAGTGATATATCGTGTATTGGTCCCCATGTCAAATATCGCTCAGAATACCAGTACCGACATTATCGGTGATATTGACCGATATTTGATTGATATTGGACCGAGATTTTCCCGATATCAGTACCTTTCTTCTTAGTTCTACCATTCGTCTTTCTTCTTATTGCTGCTATTAGTGTTTTATGTCTTTATCTATGTTGTCAAAAGCGCGCGCCTAGGCGCTCGGGCGCAGCGAGGCGCACCTATAGCACCTGGCGGTAGCCTAGGCGCAAAAATGGGTTTTAAAAAAAACGGTGCTGAGGCGCAGAAAGGCGCGCGCCTAGGCGCAAAAACGGTGCCGAGGCGCAGCGCATAAGCAGAAAACAAAAGGCAACGCATAAAGAAAACGAAACCGAGTGCATGCAAAAAAAACAAAAGGCAACTCACGTGGGCCCGGTAATTTCAACGGATTTTTAGTATTTCCATTATCAGATCTGATCCTTCTCACATGTAATTTCAGCAGATTTTTAGTTTTTCTGATGAAATTAATGATCGGAAATGGGGTTTCACTCTTTTTCCTGAGAAATTCAACCCAAGTGTACCTAGAGTAGTCATCTACAATGACTAAAATGTATTTCTTTCCAGAAAAACTTGCTGTTTGTACAGGTCCACAAAGGTCCATGTGCAAAAGTTCCAAATTTTCAGAAATTGAAGATTCATAAACTGTTTTATGTGAGCCTCTTTTTGATTTTCCAAGCTCACATGCTTCACATACCCTATCCTTTTTGGAAGATATGAACGGTAATCCTTTTACCAGATTTTGCTTGCTAGTTGGTTTAGAGTTTTGAAATTTAAGTGAGCAAGCCTTTTATGCCATAACCAGTTATTTCCTTTATTTTCAGTTGAAAATAAGCATAACTGAGGATGCTCAATTTCTTCTCTGAAATCAAAGTAATAGATGAAATTTCTTATTCTTTTCCCACTTAAATAACCTTTGTTGTCATCTAACCCAACTAGTAGACATTTTTTAGGTAAGAAAGTTACCGAAGCCTCTGTCACAAAATTGCCCACAACTAAGTAGATTATATTTCAAACTTTCTACATAGGCAACTTTTTCAATGGTTAATGATCCATTTGTATGGTACCATATCCCATAGTTCTTCCCTTAACCCCATTTCCAAAATTTATATATTTACCCAGTTTTTCTTGATAGGTACTGAGTAAGTTCCTATCCCCTGTCATGTGCTTGGAGCTTCCTGAGTCGCTGTACCAGATCTGCTGCACATGACGGTCAAGAAATGATAAGGTTAGAGAGTTTTTGGTACCTAAACTTGTTTGGGTACTTTTTCTGATGAAAATGTACTTGAGATTTCTTTATCAGAGGAAAAATTCTCAACAGAATTTTTGCTTAATGTTGAGCCATTAGCACGGTGGTTTTCTTTGGAGAGATGGTGTTGAATCAGCTTCAGTATTTCAGCACACATACAACTTGTTTTGTCTAATTGTTTAGACAAATGTGCTTGTGATGGAACATTTTTGCCTTTTTGATATTTGGGATGTATTTTTGGTTTTTCAATTATTTTCAAAGTTTCATCCCTTTTTAATCAAACTTTGGGTGACAGAAACAGTTTATCAAAACTGCTTGATTTGTAAGAATCAGCATCAGAATCTGATATTATCTTATCAAAATAGTTTCCTGATGCTTTTACAAAGGTGGTGGGATTCTTGATATTTGTTTTGACATATCCTAACCCTTCACCTCTTTTCTTTGGGGTTGCCTCAATAAGTTGTATGAATTATTTGGCTTGTTGAAAACCTTTTACAATGATTTCATTGTCTTGAATTTTTTTGTAAAGATTTTTCCTTTCTTGTTCATAAAATTCAATTTTTACATCTTTCATTAAGTTTTGATCAATCGGTAATTGGTTTTCAGTTTTAGCCTTATTGAGCAACTTTTGCAAGTCATCAGATTTTGTGCTTTCTGATGATGTTTTATTTTGCAGGATCACAAAATCTTGCATAAGCTTGTTCAGTTGTTGTTCTAGATCAATGTTTTCTGAACTTACTTTTTGTTTTGATGAGCTGGAGCATTCATCAGAAGTTGCAGCCATTAGGCAAACATTAGCCATTTCCTCCTCTTCTTCATCAGAAGAATCATCGGTTAGCCAGGTATCAGTACCTGCTATCAAACTGACTTTCTGTTGCTCCTTGTTAGCTTCTTCAAGCTTCTTTTCATAATAGGCCACATCTTTCAGCTTCTTGTTCTTGCATTTAGAAGCATAGTGCCCCTTTTGTTTGCTATCAAACTGACTTTCTGTAGCAAACAACTTATGCCTTCCCTTTATCTCTTGACTTTCCTTCCATCCTCCCTCTATCATTCTTCTGGAATTTGCCACTCCCACCTCTCAATCTTTGCTCAAACGTTTTTGTGAGCAAAGCTATAGCCTCAGCAAAGGCTGAAAAATCTTATGAAGCATCAGAATTTTCTATGTTCTGGCAGTGAGAGGGTTGTGGATCTGAAATTGGTACTCTTTGTGTGTTTGAAACAAGAGCTATATGTCCAGGGGTAAGCTTGTTTAAAGTAATAGAAAAGCTACCGGTCTCCGTTAACAATATTCCTGCTTTCGTCCCATTTGCCAATTAAAGTTATTGAAGTTTTTCCAATTCTATCTTGAACAATGCCCTGTACCTGCATCATGATTAGGTTTTAAGTTCAAGATGAAATGGCATGATGTGAATATGCTTCTACACACGGATTTTCCATTCTACCAACTTTTAAACAATTAAAAAACCTTCCATAGAATAACGTAAATTGAGGTGAACCTTTGCACCAATCTTTCAGCTGAAAATTAAAAAAAATAGTAATAAATAACATTCGTTAAAGTATAATGGAACATACATTATGTGACATATTAAAACTCCGAATTTCAATGGAACGTACATTAGCGAACCATCACTGTAACACCCCAAAAATACAAATCATTTATTTTAAATATAATGCTGCTAAATAAACCAGTGAACTAACTAGGATTAAAATAACCTAGTTAGGTAAAAGCCTTGTAGTGACTTACAATGGGTTAAAACACTAAAAGTTAGAACCAAATGATAGTTGAGGGGCTGAAAGTGCTTAAATTGAAACTAATATAATTAAAACAAGAAAATTAAAACCCAAAACACATGTGGGCGTGTGTGGAGATCGAACCAGGCAGGGAAAGGGCGACCAGGGTTCTTCAAACCCTAAAACTTCACAAATCTCAGAAATTGAAGGTTTAAATCAAGTCCAAAACGAAATCCGAGATGAGATTTGTGATCCTCATTGCAAGAGGGTTATAAGGTATGTAAAATTTGATGAGAATTCTCTACTTGAAATTCTCATGAATTTGGGAAATCTGAAAATTTATGATGCATGTTTGTTATTCGGGTAGAATAGGAATGATATAGTGTCTAGGAGTAAAACCTAGACAACAATATGTGAAATCATGTCTAAATTCAGGAAATTTCATGAACACATTGAAGGTGGTTCATGGGTTTTGTGGGAAACTAGTAAACGCTAGGGTTTTGAATGATTATTCTAGTGTAATATGGGTCATAGAAGGTGATTTCTGAAATAATGATGTTTAATGTCATACGAAAGTTTAATTGATGTAAATGTTAGCTAAATAGCAAGCCATGAACTTGAATATGAAAGAGATAAAAATATGCCCTTAAAGTGTTTGTGAAAATGTCAAAGAGAAGGCAAAATGTTGAGATATAAACAAAAACGCATAAATTAAGCTTAAAGATAAATTGTGCGTTACATGTGAAAGAAAGGGTTCTAAATACAATGTGATTGAACTCTATAGGAAAGGAAGCCGGAGCTACGAGCGGACAAGCCGGTGTTGACGCACGACTAAAGGGTGTGCTTTGAAGGTATGTAACTTAACTCGTTACATTGGGTAATTTGATAACTAGCATATGTGTAGTTGAATTTTAGAATAGAAGTCGAGTTGAATTAAAGCGATAATGTTCGCTATATTGAATAATAGGTAAAGAATTGGTTAGATCGCGTTGGTAGTCATCAAAATGGAGGATTCCATAGATGAGCCAAACGGGTCGAATAATCAAATGATGCGTGGTTAATGCATTGTAGTATGATCACTCGGTCATTGTTATTGTTCGTAAAAGACATACTAGAATACGAGAAATCAGTGTGTTGGTTGTTGGAATGAGAAATCTTAGAATTGGGTTTGGGCAAAATAACCAAATCAATCAAAACATGGAATTGCAGTGTCTACCATAAATTACGGTATCCACCGTAATTTACGGTAGAGACCAATAGTTTACGGTGGTTCACTCCTGAGTTACGGTGGACCAGAAATATAAAATGACTACCGTAACTTACGGTAGATACCGTAAGTTACGGTAGAGCTTGGAAATCTTTGATAATTTTTGTATATCTTAGCTAATTGAATCCGTTTCTAAACGTAGTTTCGATTAAGCAATAATTCCAAGAATTTTAATACTAATAATTGTCAAAGTTTCAGTTTGTAGGTGTTGCAAGTATGTGGACGATGATCAAGCATGTTTTGAAGAACCGAACACGAATTTTTGAAGCTTCCGCTTAAGTTAACTTTGTTTAGACAATGTTTGTGATGTAAACAATCTACTAATCATGTTTTGTAAGTTTAAACTAATTAGTAGTTATCGCGTATGTGATCCTTTTAAAACTTTAATTTTGTACTTATTATGAAGTAAGGTATCGTTTCTTTAAAATCTTGCGTATTTACATTAAATTCTTATAAAATTCAAGACGGGTGTTACAAGTTGGTAATCAGAGCCTAAGGTTGTCGACAAGTATTCGGTTCAAGCTTGATCGATCGTCCGGTAAGAATTAACTTATTATTCTAATAGATTATATCTTAGGTACGAGATGAGAAGTGAATTGATGTGCATGGGAAGAGTGTGTTAATTCACTCAAACCCGGAAAGTGCACCAAATGTGAATGGTAAAAGCAAGTCACGCACTTGGCTAAACCAAAGTAAACAAAGCTATGTTATAAATGAAATGTTTAACGTTTAATGTAAACATTTCAGTTTCAAGATGTCGAAAGGAAACGACAACGATCCGGTGCCGACAAGCACCGAACAAATGAAAGAGATAATTGCCGAAGAAGTGGGGAAGGCAATTGAAGGTAGTCTATCCGGGTTTATAGACAAAATTCAAAACACGGTGTTGTCGATTGTCGAAGAACGAGTCAAAAGGTTGGAAGATAGTGTCAACCTTATGTAGCTTTTTTCGTGTTCGTTTGGGCGTTTGACGTAATTTAACGAAAAACGCGACCGTACAACCAAACGAACCGACATCCACGACACTTTCGGAAAAAAAACCAAGCTAAATATTAGGTTAAAGGGGTTAAAATGGCAAACAAGTCAAAATACAAGTCCAAGGGCCAAAAATGTCAAAAAAAATAATAAAGATTTTGCTTCTTCACCAAGTTTTGATTATTTTAATGATCTTGGGGACCAAGTTATGTGTTCTCCAAGCACTAAATCTGAACCTAACACTTGTTGCGATCTTTTTAATCCTTGGAGAACACTCTAGCCACATGTCATGATCCTATAACTTCAAGACTAGTATAAATAACCACATTCATTCACTTCAAAACTTGCTTATTTCACTTCTTTCTTCTCCCTACTTCTTGGAGCTTGCTTCCATCTTTTGGAGGCCTCCCACTTGAGATCTTAAGTGTTTCCAAACACAAGTAAGTTCCCATCCTAGTCTATTTCATTTATTTTAGCTATTTTAAGCTAAAAGTCAAATAGTTTGACTTACTGTTTGACTTTCAATTTTGACCACAATTGGTCAAGTCAAAGTTCAATTGAACTTTACAACGTGATCATAATCACGAAGGTTATAATCCCTCGTGATTATACCTACTGATTACCACGTTTACTAGTCGAAGTGATGAGTCAAAGTTTCGGTCAAAAATGTGCATTTTGTGCATTTTACGACGGAACTATTTTCAGGTATCAAAACACCAAGTTTTGATACCAAATCAGTTTTATAACTTAGTTAGACATGTTTTGACATGTCTAACTCGTCACTTCTAATTTAGTGCTTGTTTAGGGTCGTAAGTCGAGCGGTTTGACCACCGCTTTGGCTTTCGAATCCGACCCGTTTGGTCGATCTTAGGATCCGACCAAACACATATTTGTGACCATAGTTGTATAGGGAATAACCCTCTGAGGTTATACCTTATGGTCACTTCGTTTGGTTAGTTATATGATACCTCGTTTCTACATGCCTAAAAATGACCAAAATGCCCTTTTTGTGCATAAATCCATTTTAAGCATATGTAACCAACTTTTTGACACATAAACTGATATTGCAACTTTATTAAACTTGTTTTTGCATATAAGACTTATCATAGGACTAGTTTGATCATCCAAACGCGTCTTTACGCAAATGACACCTTAAAGTAGCGTAAACTACTTTAACGGGTCATAATGGGTCAAAAGCAGTTAGGATTCATTCCAAAACAGAATGTTAGGTTTAGTAAACCATTTCATATGAGTTCCAACACTCATTTGGTTTACAAAACCTCATTCTATCTGATTCCTCGATTTATGTCCCGTTACACTAACATATAGTTATCCGATACATTAGGAACCACTTCAACACTCAAACTCTTGAACCTTTGAGATTTGTTTATTCATTTGATCAAGGATACTTTGCAATCCCAAGTGAGTACATAGTTCTCCTCTTTTACATTTTCAAATTCTTTTGGGGTGATTCATATGTGTAACCGATTTATTTTCAAATGTATGGCATATATGTGTTTACTAAGTGCATTTTTGTGTATTATTCCGATTATGCAAACATGACAATTGAGAACACGAACCAAATCCTTAAAAATATCTATCTATCTTCATAGTTAGATTCTTGTAGGATATCTGAAGTACAGTCTTAAATCTTTCTATCTGCATATTGAGATTTTTAAGAAGTGCTTTACACGACGATGGTTATTTGTTTATGTGTAGAGATTGTTGGTGATTTAGATAATGAAACTAGAGTAATACAATAAGGACATGGTGGATACGCCGCTGGTATTTCCTATATATAAGTGTGCTTATTGTATTACCCTCCGTGGCGTTATCCCAAATCACCATTAGGATTTAGGATGTTATGATTCAATGACAAGATGATGTGTCCAAACAAAATCCTTATATGTAACACCCCAAAAACCCGAATGTTTATAATTATCGTGTGTCCCATATGACTTAGCATGAAATAAATGACTAGGCTATTTAACCTAGTTAAGTGTGTGGTTAGAAGTATGAAAAGACAAGAGTTTTGCCAATATTATGAGTAAGTAATAAACATGAGGGACCAAAGTTGAAAAAGGGGAAAGTTATGTTTAAAAACAAAACAAACACACACACGACACACACATCGTGTGTGTTCTAGATCGATCAGGGGAACTCCCCATGAACCAAACCCTAGTTCTAACATAATCATCAAATTGAGGAGTCAAACGAAGCTCAAATTCATAACCGAGCATAGATTAATGATCACCTTCACAAGGGGATCGCAAGGTATGTCTTAAAAGTTAGTTTGGTGATTATGCATGAAGCGAGTTATGATGTAAATCACGAATTTGTATTAAATTGAGTATGAGTATGTGTTAGAATCATCATTTGGAACATGGATTATGCATGAATTAGGTTAATTTGATGTTTAAGGGTGAAACCCATTAGTTATGGTGAGAATGATGATTTGAATCATCATCCATGTCTAATTCTTGTCGAATGTTGATGTATTTTGATTTGTATGATGGATTCTTGTTAGAGGAATTGAAAGAAATGTGATAGTAGTATGTTTGATGTTTATGCATGTATGATTCATGTTGATTAGAAGGAAGAAATGGATGAATTATGTATGAGATTTGAAGGATATGCATGAACTAGTTGTACACTATGCTTAGGATGTAGTACACACCTCAAAAGCATGAAGAAATTATGAAGAACTTAAGATTCGATCACTTGTAAGTGATTAGAAAAATAGTTATGAAGTGGGTTTTGATGATATGATGAAAATGATAATATGTTCATATTATTGATGTTTGAAATCGTTTATATGTGTAAATGTTTAAAGAAATTGGATAAGAAGTGATGAATTGTTGTTAGATGAATTGAATAAAATGTGATGATAATATGTTTGATGTTTAATTTTAAATACCACATGTTGATTAGTAGAAGGATTTGATGAACTATGTATGAATTTAGAAGATTGTGCATGAATTAGTTGTACGTTATGCTTAAAAGGTGGTACGCACACCAATCGTATGATAAAATGTATATATTGTCATCCGTATAGTCGATTATGATGTTACGGGTATATAATGATAAGTCGAAAGTTAAATTAAATGAACCGTTGAGTTCTAAAAGTCAACTGGGTATAAGAAGAATGGTTAGACGTGTTGTCATAATTGTAAGAATAGAGTAAGTTATACGGTGCGTGTTAGACTTATGTGTGTTTAATGCGATGACATGATGAATTACATGAGTGCAAATGGATATGGGTATGGCTATATGAGTTGCGTTTGTTAGAAATGACTAATGATATGACCGTTAACATGTACAAATGAGTATGCTAATAAGAGCGTGATTTCGATGAAATGGAAGCATAGGAATCACGTCGAGACGAGCTCAAGCACGAGGTGTTAACGGGCCAAGAGGAGGCAAGAGATCGGGTACGAGCACGGACGCATAAGGTAAGTGATTCCGTAATCACTTCTTAGTTGTTTATGTAAAGTTATATGCAACTTAATTAAATATGCTAATTGAGGTCAAATAGGAATGAATTGTATGATGTCGATGAAGTATTAAACGGATCTTAGTTTTGATCCGAGCAAGGTATGTGTGATTAAGAATTGTAGCTAAGTAGTAGGATTGGTTACTTATGTAAGGAATTCCTTTGTTGTTAAGGATAGAGCGAAATTGACAAAAACGCCCTTGATAGGTATATCGGGCAAACGACCTTAAATGTCTATTGGAAACAAGCGAATCGATTAGAGTAATGTTTTGGTCATGTGTGAAAGCGAAGAGTATGGTTTTGGTATGTCATAAACCATTTAATGCGCAAATACCCATAACGGGTCAAATAATTAGAAAATGATAATAAGCCGATAGGGCATAAGATAAGAATTTCCTTAATCCGGATGTGGGATTTTAAGTTCATATGATAGAATGTGAATTTACAAGCATGTAGGAAGAAACGGGAGGTTAAACGGGTAAACGGGTAAACGGTTCAAAAGTTATGCGCGTTTTAGTGCGTACGAACGACAAAACAACACAGCAGAAAACTGATGTTTCTGAAGGCCGTCGCCGACGCCCTAGGGGCCGTCGCCGACGCCCCCTGGAAACACCAGTTTTTCCAGACGCCTTAATTACCTGTCTACGGGTGTTTCTGGCTACGGGTAATTGCAAGGCCCGTCGCCGACGCCCCTAGGGCCGTCGGCGACGGCCTCCCCAAGTCTCGAAAGCTGAAATCTTGTTATTTAAGTTGATTTATGTATCGTGGGCTTCGGTTTGTTATCCGTGGACTATGGCGGGCTTTCTAAACTTGATTTTGATCGATCCTTAGATGTTTATGGGCTATAAATCAAAGTTTAAGTCCCATGTAGATAACGTATGAGTATGTAAGAGGTATGCAAGATGTTGTACGTGTATGTAGATGCGTATTTATGTATATATGAAGATACGTATGATAGCATGTATATATGTAAAGATGTAGGAAAGGTATGTATGTAGGCATATGTGTATTTATGTATGTATGAAGATATGTACGAGTGTATGCATGTATGTAAAGATGTAGGAAAGGAATGTACGTATGCAGATGTGTATGTATGTATGTATAAAGATATGTATGAGTGTATGCATGTATGTAAAGATGTAGGAAAGGTATGTATGTATGCCTATGTGTATTTATGTATGTATGAAGATATGTACGAGTGTATGCATGTATGTAAAGATGTAGGAAAGGTATGTACGTATGCAGATGTGTATGTATGTATGTATAAAAATATGTACGAGTGTATGCATGTATGTAAAGCTGTAGGAAAGGTATGCACGTATGCAGATGTGTATGTATGTATGTATGTATGAAGATATGTACGAGTGTATGCATGTATGTAAAGCTGTAGGAAAGGTATGTACCTATGCAGATGTGTATGTATTTATGTATAAAGATATGTACGAGTGTATGCATGTATGTAAAGATGTAGTAAAGGTATGTACATATGTAGTTGTGTATGTATGAGTGTATGCACATATGTAAAGTTGTAGGAAGGGTATGTACGTATGTAGATGTGTATGTAAGTAGATATGTAAGTACGTATGTATGCATGAATTAGATACGTTGAGTGTTAACGTTATTAATGGTGTACCTTGAGAATGAAAAGAAATGCAGGTGCATTACTGAAGCCTCACCAAGAAATGGATACGCAGATGAAATGCTTAAAGTTTGAAAAATGACGAATTGTGAAGTGTACATGAATGAATCTTGTTTATATAATGTGTGCTAATGTTATGAATGTATGTGGTGAGTGCAGGTTGTGCGGTTCATGGGCGATTATTACAAGGGGTAGAGATCGAAGACCGAGTCACAAGATAGATTGTACGGGAATAATCGAGTATGTACTTTAGTAAACGGGAGTTATGCTTTTGTTTTGTAAAAGAGATATTTTTAAAACAAACTTTCAAGTAAGTCAAGACGTTTTTAATGAAAGAAATTTTATGGCACGAATTTCCGCTGCGACTTTTGTCAAATACCTGTTAGGGTCTTACATTATAGCATCTATCTATCTTCATTGTTAGATTCTTGTAGGATGTTTAAATTGCTAATTTGAAGTCCTCGATTGGATTTAATTGTGTACTTTAATGCGTATGTGACAAGACAATGTGACCAAAACCAAATCCTTGTAGCATCTATCTATTTTCATAATTAGATTCTTGTAGGATGTTTAAAGTGCTAATTTGAAGTCCTTGACTGGATTTAATTGTGTACTTTAATGCGTATATGAGAAGACGATGTGACAAAACCGAATCCTTGTAGTATCTATCTATCTTCATAGTTAGATACTCGTGGGATGTTTAAAGTACAATTGAAGTCCTTGATTGGATTCTTTGTGCACTTTAATGCGTGTTTACAAGTTGATGAAAAGTTGATGATTATGTGTTTATGTGGTTAGTAGTGATTTAGATAACGAAATGAGTGTAATACCATAAGAACATGGTGGATACGCCGCTGGTACTTCCTATATATAAGTGTTCTTATTGTATTACTCCTGTAGCGTTATCCGAATCACTTTAGGATTTTTGTGTTAATTGATTCAATGTTCAAGTATCCAAATCCTTGTAGAATCTTCCATATCTTCATATGTTAGATTCTTAGAAGGATATGCAAAGTATTATTGTAAATCATTGATTTGATTTCAAATAATACTCACACAAGTTATGACCGATTTCATTATTGTTATTAATAATCCTTGATTGGATTTCTAATAACACACTCACAAGTTTTATGACTGATTTCAATGTGATTACAAAGATCAAAGTACAATTTTTCAATGGCATAAAAATTACCTAGTAATAATCATATTGCCATATACAAAACTCTTTTGTCACAAGTTTCATAATCAAAATTAAGTATTGCAATACTAAACTTCTTGCCATTTATTTGGTTAAACAAAACCTATGTACTCGCCAGCTTTTATGCTGACTCTCATTTTCACATATGTTTCAGGATTTGATTAATCAAGCATGCTACACATAGGAACGCATCCGGACCTTAGACTTCTTTAATCAAAAGACAATTACATGTATTCTTTGTTTGTGAAACAATGTTAACAATAATGAAACAATTTAGTACTAGTGGTTGTGAGCAATTTGTAACGTGACTGCCCGATATTTTCACCGCGTGTTGTTGTACTACGCGATTGGGGTGTTACATCTGTCATCGTTTTGTTGCAAGTTAAATTCATTAAACTGTGCTTTGGTTCCATATTCCTTTTTCCAATAACCGCCGTCTGCTGACCCAAAAGTAAAAAAAGAGTATCTGAGTTTTGTATGACAATGAACGCTTGAATTCGAGAAATTATGAAAAGTTGAAAACCTATTTTACTTTGCTTCAATAGCAATACTGAATAGGTGTTGAAGCAAATCCTTTGCATCTCCGAGGGCGTGTAACATCTTCCATCGTGCAGCAGAGGCGTTATCTCCTTTCCCAGTCTCTGAAATCTGTGAAGACAACATAGCAAAGGCAGCGGAAGACGATTTTACCCTGCTTTTAGGTGAAACAATTCTAGCTGCTCTTGTATTTGGTGATAATGAAGCCCCTCTTTCAACACCGAAAACCATATTGAACATCATTATTCAGTGCATAATATCTCAAATAAAAAGCTAAATAGAAACGTAAAATACCTCGGAGCCTTGCCTTGAGAAGAAAGCTTTTTCCTGTTGTTTCATGCAGTTTTATTCCTCTTTAAGTTGTGACCACCAATGGAGAAACCCTAAATCTACATGTCGCTGTCATCTTCCCTCTTCAGGTCACCACCACCGTCACCATCTTCCTATTAGGTGATGAAACAGACAAAATTAAGAAAAAAAAAAAGAACTGGTGAAACGATTGTAAAATATTAAATCAATATCCTTTACTAAAAAAGTAAAATCAAATCATCTTTCATCAGTTTCAAAATCACATAGAAAAGTATAAACAAAATCACATAATCTGAATTAAAAACCTAACTAATGTGACCGTCAAACAACATCTACACTCAAAACACACTCGGGAACTGGAAATTTGAAACGATCGCCTTCAAAGGCTTCAACAATTGCTGATTCAAATTTCAAGCAAAAAAAAACCCTAATTTCTACATCAAATAAAGGATGAAATTGTTAATCAATGAAAGCAAGGCGATATATAGGGTTTTAGAAAATAACTGTGTGGTGGTTATTTACTAATATTTTGGTTTTTATATTTTTAATATACACACACAAAGTTTAACAAAAAAAACATTATAGATAACACTATAATACAAAAAAATAATATTTAAATAATATCAAATAATAACATGTATGTGTAAGGGCCAACGGGGTGCATGCGGGAAAGGTAATCAGCAAAGTGTTTGCCGATAGGCAACACCGCCGCCACATCAAGTTGCCTAGCCGAAGACCCACAAATCGGCGAAGAGTTGCCACATTGGGGAAATGTTTTGGACGTTGGAAGGCACAAATTTTTGGAATGTTTTAATGTTTTGAACGGTAATATTACCGTTGGTTTAAAAAAATAAGTAAACACCCTATAAATATCAATCCATTAAAAAAAATTCACCCCATTCTAAAAATTCACCCAATTTAAAAAGTTCTCAAGCACATCATGGATAGACAAAACAAGAGCGATGGCCAGAAAAAAGTATCGGGTTCGGGTTCGAGAGGGTGTGGCTCGCAAAGTAGACGAGGCGGATCAAGTGTGTACCAACCCAACTTCCCACCGCAATTTTTTCCGCAAACGAGTTTTTACAACACCCAACCCCAACCCAACTATCCACCACAATTTTTTTCATTACCGCAAGGTCCCACAATGGTTGCACCGGGTGTATACGAGTATCCTACGGAAGCCCAAAACGCTTTTGACCAGTTTGCTTATCGGAGTCCACCGTCTCAATCTCCAAGAGATAATATTGAACACATACTCCCCATATACGATGGCGATGAAGATGAAGATGAAGAAATTGTACCCGAAACTCCACACTTAGTTGACGATGAAGAATTTGAAGAAGAGGAAGATGTTCAAGATGAAGTAAAAAGGAAAGGAAAAGGGAATAGGGCGGATCCGCAAAGATGGACGAAGAAGCAAGAAGAGGCTTTAGCGATGGCGTACATGCATTGTACTCTTAACAAGAAAAAAGGAAATGCACAAAAAGCGGATAGTTTTTGGAAGAATGTTCTCGCACACTACAATACAACCGTTGGAGAAAGCTCACGGGCCATTCATTAAGTCCGTCCGAAATGGAAAAATATGCAATCAAGGTTGAACGAATTCAATGGTTTTTGGCATCAAGCGGTATAACTTTTAAAGTTTACATAGTTACTATTTTTACCATCAAATAAATTGTTGTTTTTTACATTGATATAATTTATATTTTTATTATAGGATCGTTTACGTCCTAACGGGTGTGACGATGCTCATGTTATGAAACAAGCGCTAAAAGATTACAAAAAATGACATGCGGGTGACTTTCCTCATATTGAGGCGTGGGAGGTGGTTAGAAAGCTTGAGAAATGGGCTCCGGTGCCATTGGTGGGTGAGGATAGTGGTGGTTCGTGGCAAAAAAAGAAAGTCATCCGATTCGGGTAACTATCAAGAGGGTATTGATCTACCCGACATAAACGTAGACCCCTCACAAACAAGGAAAAAAAGAAAGATAAAGGACCCGCAACATCAAGTGAAAAGTCAATTGGTATGTCCGACAAGCTTCAAGAATACAAAAATATGTCACAAGAGTTGGTGGCAATTAAAAAGAAACGAGGGGAAAAATATATCGAGTTAGCCGATGAACACCGAGAAGCGTTGAAATCGATTCGGTTTGATAAAGATCTCAAGACGTTTAACAGGCCAGAGGACAATGTTCCCCCGGAGATGTTAGAAATCACACTAGCTCGAAAACGCGAGATCGCCAAAAAATAAGGATGACCATGTAGTTTTTAAATTTTATGTAATGTCATTTTTTAATTTGGTTAATGTTATTTTACTTAGTTTATTTTAATATAATGTTTTTATTAATATAATGTTTTCATTAAAAAAAAGAAAAATTCCTTTGCCTAATCTTAATCATGCACTCCTTGTGATGTTTGGGTAATACGCAAAAACTTTAGGTAAATTACATGGCACAATTCAATTGGGTTGAGGAAAACTTTGGAAAGAAGTTAGGCATG
Organism: Helianthus tuberosus; assembly: GCA_030545235.1. NCBI lineage: Eukaryota > Viridiplantae > Streptophyta > Magnoliopsida > Asterales > Asteraceae > Helianthus > Helianthus tuberosus. The sequence goes on from CM060365.1 coordinate 192,885,479, forward strand.
CACCCCCTCACCCTATGACCATGCGTAGTCGTTTGGGTGAATAATGTCTCACCCTTGGGCGTTATCCGCCACGTGGCATCCTTGTCAGCAAAGGGGCATTGTGCAGAAATGGGCATGGGGATAATGCCCCGCCCTTGGGCGTTGTCCGCCACGTGTCACTTCCGCAATTTCCTATTTTTTTTAAACAAATTATATTCTATTAATTAAACAAAAATTACATAAATAATAAACACAATTACATAATATTTTTAAAACTATTAATATTTTTTTTAATTTTCGTCTTCGCTTTCGCCATTCCCATCATCTTCGTCTTATTCGTCATCTAACGTTTGCAATGGACGACGAGGAAATGGGGGAATCCATTTTTTTTATAAAATGGGTGAAGGTTGTATAAAGTTTTGATGTTTGAAGTTGTGGGTGAAAGAGTTTTTTTATTGAAGTTTGTATAAAATGGATGAGGAATGTAGGAATTTATATAAAAAATGTTTGAATTAAAAAAAAAATGAAGTAGCCGTTAACGTTACCGTTGCCATCGTCCCATTGGTCAATTTTTCCCCCATCCGGCATTGAAAATTGGACGCCCCAAACGAATTTTCGATGAAAAACGCCCACCGGGGCCGAGTCAGGGCGTTTTCTGGGTGTGGATGGCGAAAAAAAACGCCCTTTAGTCAACGAGTACACATGGTCTAATAGCGTGTTGCACGTTGGGCATGGATGGTATTTCGTAGGTTGTATGATTGCTTATTTTGGGCATGTTTGGATTGGCTTCTCAAACCAGCTTATTAGCTTATTGACTTATGGAGAAGTCAATAAGCTGTTTTTGTGTTTGGATAACAAAGAAGTCCTTCTTGAAATAGCTTATTGCAAAGAAGGAAACAGGAGGTTTTGAAAAGCCAAGAATTCGTGACTTCTTGATCCAGTTATGACTTTTCAATAATAAAATTACTACATTACCCCTTATATTTGTTTCCTTATATCTTGTTCCCTACAACAGTACAACAATTCTTCACCCCTGTTCTCTCGTAAACATAGCAGCAGCAAGCCGACACAGCAGCAGCAAGCCGGTTCCTTCTCCGGCGACCGACACAGCAGCAGCAAGCCGGTTCCTTCTCCGGCGGTTCCTTCTTCGGTGGCCGACACAGCAGCAAGCCGACACATCTGTTCTCCACCTCCGGCTTGCTTTTTCGGATTTGGGGACATAATTGAGTAATTTGTTGAATTGGGTGATTGGGGGGATGGGTTGTAAAAGAATCATGTAATCGAAATAGTGTAATGGGTTTGTGGGATTTATGGTGGGTGGTTTGAAGGTGATGGGGGGTTGGGGTTTTGGGATTGATTTTTGGAGTAAAGATGAGAGCTTTGTGGCATTTTTGGAAGCAGAAGATGTGGAGGGTTGGGGGAATGAATGTGGGGTTTTTCTGAAGCTCATGAAGCCACAAGGGGAAGGAGTGTGGCGGATGAACTATGAACAAGATGTAAGACGAGAGGGATCCAATCCAAGTTTTTGTTTTTGTTTTTATTTTTGTTTTTGTTGATTGTGTAAAAATATTGGGGTTTTTTTTAATTGTATGGATGAATGTACTAAGAGAACTATGGTGGTATTATTGTGTTTTAACTTTTGTAAAAGACATATTTTTTATTTTGTAGGTTTTTTTTATTAAATTAAACTTTTTATTAAGAGAAGAGAAACAAAAAAGCTAAGCCAAACACTTTTTTAAAAAGCAACTTATTGACTTATGAAAGAATGTCCATTTTAGTTATTTTACATCAATAAGCTAAGCCAAACACTTTTTAAAAAACAACTTATTGACTTATTTGGCTTTTCCCACCCCATAAGCTAATCCAAACACTTTTTTTAAAAACTCCTTTTCAAAAAGTCTTTTTCCCAAAAGTCATTTTTAGAGTAAAATGCACGGATAGTCCCTGTGGTTTTGCAAAATAACACCTATAGTCCCTAACTTTTGGAAATTACACCGGTGCTCCCTGTGGTTTGACAGTTTGTTACTCGGATAGTCCCTGGAGTGGATGACGGTTAGTTTTCTCCGTTAAGTCCATATAAAATTACTTATTTACCCCTCCCTTTAAAAATAAAAAAACAAATATGAATTATTAAATGTGTGAAGCCCACCTTATTTACCCTTTGACCTGAATCCAAACTCTTATGACCACCGTCTTCTTCATAGTCTCATCGCCTTATACACTTCCGACCACCATCTCTGACCACATTCATAGCAAATTGATAGATTAAAATCCATTGATTCCTTCAGTAACATCAATAATCCTTAAAATTTAAAATTCTCAAACAAACACTCTTGTGTTCTGTTGAGCCTCTGCAATTGTCATTAACAAACACTCTTCAGTAACATCAATAATCCTTCAGTAACGGATCCAGCGGTAACAAAATAAGCGAGTGCCCTAATAATACGGATGCAAATTAAGTGAGAGAATTAATAATACATACCTCTTGTGTTCGATATTAACTACGGTAGAAGGCTTCAAAATTGGTTATTTGGCCGCCATTGTAGGAGTGGTTGATAAGATAGATCTGGTTCAACAATTGAAGCAGCTTGATTTTGGGCGGATAACTAGGATATGAAGAAGAAGTTGAAGTTGTTGAAGGGGTTGTCGAAGAACTTGAAAACTTTTTCTGAGATGGGGTTTTGTTTGGATCAGGATGATGATGATGATGGTTCTGTTGACCTCTGCAATCGTCTCCTCTTTCAAAAAAATCACAGAAATGAAAAGCATCAAACTCGTAAGCGGAATCAAAATCATGGGCGGCGTCATCTGCAACCAAATCCTCCACAATTTACATAACAATTTCCACAATTTCCATATCAATTCAGTGGCGGTGATGGTGGAGGGTGGAGGGTGGAGGAGGGTGATGGTGGTGGGTGGAGGTTGAAGATGAAGTATGGTGGTAGGGTTTTATAAAAAAAATGATATAAAAAAGAGTGGGCCCTAAAAAAATTCTATTTTAATTTTTTTGTTTTTTTTTTGTTTCATTAAGGGTATTTTAGTAATTTTACATTGACTTAACCGGAAAAATTAACCTCCATCCACTCTGGGGACTATCCGAGTAACAAATGAGCAAACCACAGGGAGCATACATGTAATTTCCAAAAGTTAAGGACTATATGTGTTATTTTACCAAACCACGGGGAGCATCCGTGCATTTTACTCTCATTTTTAACTCTTATAAGCTTAGCCAAACATGCCCTTAGTTGGTACGTGATTCTGCTGTTGCTGCCTGTTTGCCACGTAGACCACCACCGCTACTCAGTTCTTCTCCGTTTTCTTCCCCTCTCTCAAAAAAACTGACAACACCACTCAATACATAGATCGGCGATTCGAGATGACCGGAGTGCTTGATAACATAGTGCCGACTTTAGATCGGCGGCGGTGGATGGAGCTATTGTTGGCATAAATGACTCTCAAAACATCCGACTGAGTCTTCTTCCATCGATCCGATTCGGATCGCGTTCTCCACTTCTCACAGCGGAGGCATCACTTTTACGGATCTGATGGTTCTACTTTATTACTTAATTTTAGTTGTTTTATCTTCTGTTTTGTTTATTTATGATTGTTTTTAACCGAATTTGGGCTGTGATTTAGCTTGAATAATAAGATGACCTGTTGTGCAATTTTTGATTAAATGTTGGATGCATAACAAAATCTGGTCATCCTTTTTGTTGCATAGTTTATATTAAATTTGTTTGGAATGTCTTCTTCTACAATGGTGTTAATGGGTTATGAAATTGTGTTGTTCGATCATTTGCCTCAATGAAATGCCGAAATTCAATGGTTGGAGCAAAATGCTTTCGGTCTCAAGAGCTATGGAAAAGTCTTTACAGATATGATGATTGTTGGCAGATGGTTACTAAAACAAATGATATGAAAGCCTTAAATGGGCAATGGTTTGCTTTCTGGTGAGTTTCTTGGCTTCCTAGCTTTTTTAGTTATATATATCTCATATGTTGGTGTTTTCGTTGCTATGGTTTTGGATGGTGTTTTTTCGTGTTTTGTTGCTTTCATTGGGAAGAATAATGTGTTGGTTAGTATGAGACTATAGCGTAGTTGTTGCTTGCGTTCGAGAAGAACAAACAATTCTGTATACAGAGGTGGATTGTTTCCTTCTTTCTGGCAGTTTCTGTATGATATCACCGATTGTTCCTCTTTCCAGACTATGATGACATTATTGCGTTCAAAGAAAGATGGGTTGTTGTACCTATTGGCGGGGCGACCAAGGTGTTTTGTGGATCATTTTGCTTTCACAAGACATCATGTTGGCATGCAGCCATAGAGTATAATCTCTCATACTTTATATGCTTACATGTCTGAGCCCATGCTACTATGGCTTTGAAAAGTAACTTTTGCATCCAGGACGATTGTCCCTTTTTGCAGGCTATGATGATGGCTTTGAATTCATCTGAGCCTATTAACTAAATACGATTTACTTACTTTCGTTTGTGAGAGGCGTTCCACTGTAGTTTTTTCGTACATGTTGGTGAAGCGTGGTTTCCCTCTTTCACTGCCATGGCGAATGGTTTCCATCTTTCTGGCAGTTTTTATTTGATATCGCTTATTATTCATCTTTCTAGGCTATGATGCCGTTTTTGTGTTCAAAGAAAGGTGAGTTTTGTGCCTATTGGCTGGGCAACCGAGGTGTTTTGGTAAATCATTTTGCTTTCACAACACATCCTGTTGGTGTGCAGCCATAGTGTACAGTGTCTCTTTCTTTATATGTCTACATATCTTAGTCTACGCTGCTATGGCTTTGAAAAGTGACTTTAGCATCCACGATTGATTGTGAGGCTATGATGATGGGTTTGAATTCATCTGAGCCTATGTTGTAATGGTGTTGTCATCGATAGTTTGTATGTCTTAGTTCATTGTTGTTTTTGAAAGTTAACAAGCTAGCTTAGATTTGTACGTGTTTTGGTGTGGTGGATGCGAAGGTCACGTCGTTTCCTTCGCTTTCACAAGACAACCTGTTACGCATGGAGATTTTTTAATTTATCAAGCTTTTCTCTATAGAGAGACTGTTAATAAGTGAGTTGCTTCTAAAAAACATTGTGTTGGGCCTTTCTTTAAAGATGGGTGTAGTTAGAATGTTGAGATAATTTCATTTAAACGGAATAACTAAGTCTTTGTTAGCATTCAAATACACTACAGGTGACTTTTGATTTTTTTTATCCGTTGACCCGTTTCACTTCAGCAGTTTCTATACTTTAAATAATATATGTTTTGCAGTTTGTTGGCACTATGTATCAAGAACAATGAAAAATAAGGGTTTTTGAAGAAATGTTTTAGCGTTTCCCCATTGGTAACTTTTTTTGCTCTGTGTTGAATTATATCAGGTGAAATCTCTGGTGTTCAACATCCGGTTTGAGGAGATATAATCAGTTATATCCATCTAGGAGTTGCATATGGTTTTGATGATAATGTAGAATATCAGCTCTCGACAGCTCGAAAGCGCATCAGTACAAACACATGTGATCTCTATTCGCTTACGAGCTCTTCTTACTGTGATTTTGTGTATACGTGCTGTGTTTCGTATGGTGTAGGTTGAAGGGCTGCATTTTGAGCCGATGCTATAGAGACAATGCTCGACCATGGTTTGATGGTTGTAGTTTGAGGCGGAGCTGCAGAGATGGTGTTCCATGATGTTGGTTTTTAGCACGTCTGATGGAGGCTCAAGCGAACCTATTGTTAGGGTTCCGGTAGAATTCATGTTTCTCAAATTCTGTAGCCGTAGAATTCCGTAGGTTTAAATTCTGAAATGACGACCTTTTGTTTTCATGCATTTTTACAGGATTGCCTTCTTGGTACCTACAAAAATGTTACAGGATCCTACAGACCTATGTTTCGAATGCCCTGCTAATGCGCTTCCTCGGCATGCTCTCTACGTTTCAGATCTTCTATATTTTGTATATGTTACAGGATCCTACAGACCTATGTTTGTATATGGTGGTAGTCTGGTAGATTAAGATTTAAGATTTCAAATCTTTTTGGGTGATAAACAACATTTGTATATAAAAAAAACCTTTTATATATTCGGAATACAATTATGAAATCAACTGTACAACACAACTGACACTCCAGTTTCATTTCAGGGCATAATTCGCTTAAGTGTTCGTGCATGGTTGGAAAGTATAGATGTCAATCGTCTTCCAGAAACAGAAACAGAAACGTCAGCTGGTGTTAGGAAGATGAGTTGTAAAGCAATTGATGCTGCTATTTTTTTTGTATAGAATAGGTAGATGGGAGAGCCAATGTGAATGAAACACAAGAACTTAATGCTACAGACATCAGACTTTCATCTACTTCATCTACTGTGATATACATATAACGATCCCCGCGGGCTAGCTTCGCCGCTTCAACGTAATATGACTTTTATTGAATTTTGTAGGAATAGAGTTTTTCTAAATTATCACAGAACTAAGATGGTTTCAGTCACGTTTGTTTCAAGATTTATAAAATTAATTCATTTAAAAGCGATGATGAATTAATTAGTTTGGCTGTTCGTTTCAAATTCCAAGGCCAACTCAGCTAATCGATGGCCTCCCCATCCCATACCCCATCATCTAAGGCTATATGATCCTCCACATAAGCGTCACGTAGGATGGGTGTGAGAATGGGACAAAGGGGATGAAACTAAGGAATTGGACGACAACGGGACAGGCGGATGATGTGCAGGGCGGCGACAGGCCGCGACGGATTGAGGACGGTCCCCATACCGTCTAGCCTAACGGCCCCAATCCTTCATTAATTTTATGTCCCACTTGCAATATTTTCGGTGTGAATTCATTAATTTTATGTCCCCACCTGCAATATTTTCGGTGTAAAAGTATGACTTTTTAAGCAACTAGTTTTTCTAACATCATGGGGTATGGTGGGGCGGGGGTTTGAGGCATGGGTTGACACGTGGAGTTCGAGCCCCTCGTTGGTGAGTGATGTGTCTGTGGGGTATGGCGGGGCGTGGCCAGGTGTATTAAAATAAAATAAAAAAAATCTAAAATTAAAAAAATACACACAACATTAAAAAAAAACTATGCCCCATGGGATCGCTAGCATGTGCCACGCCCGGATTTAAACTCCCGTCCAAGGGGCCACGCCCAAACCCAAACCCACCCGGGGTAGTGACTTGGGTGTTTCTCTCCAACCCACGCCCCATACCCCATAGGTAATTGTCCAAGTGATATTTTGAGAAGACTTTTTGACGTTTTAATGGCTTTATAATCTTCTTTCCCCTGAACTTCACTTCCCAACCTCTTTCTTTAAATTAAATTAAATGGCTTCTACTTCTTCATCTTCATCTGCCCCAACAACCTCTTCTTACGAGTACGACGTCTTCCTCAGTTTCAGAGGTGAAGACACTCGTCATTCTTTTACGGACCATCTTTATAAGGCCTTGCATCAGGCGGGAATCAGGACTTTCAGGGACGATGATGAAATCCGTGAAGGTCAACAACTGAAGCCAGAAATCGAGAGATCAATAACAACTTCTCGAGCTTCAATCATTGTAATTTCAAACAACTTTGCAAACTCAAGATGGTGCCTTGATGAGCTTTCCTTGATCCTCCAGCAAAAGAGGAATGCCCGTCATTTGGTTTTCCCTGTGTTTTACGGCGTCGATCCTTCGGATGTCAGGAACCAGCGAGGAAGCTTCGCGATTGAAGCGAAAGAAGGATCAAAATGGACGGAGGATAATGCGATTCGGTGGAAGGAAGCCCTAACAGAGGTTGCCGATTTGAAGGGGATGGTTGTTTCAGGGTATGCTTCAATTTCTCTCCCATTGGAATACTTTCTTTTTAGTTATTGCTACTTTAGTTTTGACTTGCCATCATTTGGTACCGGGTACCGGTATCGTTTCGTATCAGTATCAAACCGTACCGGATATATTGGATACCAGTACCCACTTTCCCTGTTTTTTAGTACCGGTACAGTATCAGTATTTACGGGTAAAATACCGGTAAATACCGGTACAACCGGTATAATCGGTACCGTGAGACTTGCCAAATTAGGATTTATGGCCTTTTACGTTTTTTTTATTCAACGGAAATTGTTTTTAAGAGCTATATCTATCTTTGTTTCATGGGGTGTATCGAGTTTTGTAATTTGGAGGGATCATGTGATGAGTATAAATGTCAAAATAAACAGATTTACAAAAAACATGTGAAATGAAGAAAAAATTGTTACATTGGTTTAATAAATCTCAAGATAAATTAAGAGTAAGCCTAGCAAATTGGATGTGTCGGGTTGGTTCAGGTGATGGGTCAAAACTGGTTCTTGCCGAGCCGATACAGGTTTGGAGCAAACAAGTTCGGATCAAACGGGCCGTTTAAAAAAAGGTATCAATTTGGTTCAGGTCAACATGGCTTGAGGTGAAAAAAAGTTTTGCTGAAATGAGTTGTTTTATAAAAACGATCCCAAAATAGGTTGACCCGCTATATTGTTTATGGTGGCTAGTGGCGATGGTGTAGGCAGAGGTATGGTGGTGGATACAAAGGCGGCGGTGAGAGGTGGAGGTTGCAAAAACAACTTCGGTTGTGGAGTGTGGTGATGGGTGTGTTGGTGGTTGCGGGGACAACGTAGTGGTCAATGGCAGTGGAAGTGGCACCCAGAACGAGTAGGTGGTGGAGGAATAATGGTCATGGGTGATGCTAATCCATTTGTACCCTTTTTAAGTTAGTAACTTTTATGATAGCTTTCTGTTTGACGCGTCTTGTTGCGTGCTGGATTCGAGATCGGCAGCGAATCTCCTAAATTAACAAGAAACTTAAATACAATTTTTCTTCTCTGCCTTTTTCATTCAACTAAGGAACTTAAATACAAAATATGGAAACATAAAACATGAGAAAATGGGATAATGCAAACTGGAAAAGCGTAGAACGTGGGAACATGCAAACATGAAAACTTTTTGTGAGCTATGTTATAACTATAAGTTATAAAGTTTTTTTATGAGCACCCAGTTTGCTAAAAGCTATGTTACTTTGCACAATTTGATGGCTCTTTTCATAGTAGAGTTTTGAAAACTTTTTTATTTAAATAGTAAACAATACAAAATGTAAACAAATGTTATTAATTAAGCAACCACATTGACGCCAGTAGGGCGAACATTGTTCAGTTTTTCATATTAGATTACGGCTTTTGTCTGAATGAATGTACATTTTATATGTACACTTTGGTTGATCATTTCTGGTGGTTTTAATCAAATTTCATGAATTACATTCTTAATAGTTTTGGATGTCTTGCTCTAAATGTGATCCTTTTCCTTTCCAGGTCTGAAACGGCCTTCATTGCTGATATTGTTCAAAAAGTTTACTGTGAACTAGATTTGAAACTCCTTAGCACTCCGACGGGTCTAACTGGAATAGAGACTCGAGCTGAAGGTATTAATTCATGGTTGAGATTTGAACAGCCTGATCATTCTGTTCTAGCAATTTGCGGCATGGGAGGAAGTGGTAAAACAACACTTGCCAAATACATTTATAACTTAAACAAGCAACACTTTGAATGCAGCAGTTTTCTTGAAGGGATTGAGAATCAACCTGGTGTATTGCTTGGTTTACAGAAACAACTTCTCAGAGATGTTTCAGGGAATAAAATAATGATATCTAATGTCTCTGAAGGAACATTTCAGATCGAGAAGGTCATAGAAAAAAAAAGGTTGCTTATTGTTATGGATGACATCGATGACAAAGATACATTAAACACTTTAGTTGGAACAAATGTTTTCCATACACAAAGTAAGATCATTATAACAACAAGGCATCTAAGCATACATACATGGGTCGGGTCCATATCTTCTAGGTGCTATGTCCACGAAATTGAATTGTTAAACGATCATGAATCATTGGAACTTTTAAGTTATCATGCCTTTGGATCTAAAGTTCCCATGGAAAGTTTTAAGGAGCTTGCAATACAGTTAGCAAAATATTGTGAAGGGAATCCGCTAGCTCTCAAGGTATTGGGTTCTTCTCTATCTGAAGGCCAGGGGACAAGAATTAAAACGTGGAGAAGTACTATGAATTCACTGAATTCTTTGAAAGGAGATATTAATATTAAAATCCAAGGTGTACTACAAAAGAGTTTTGATACCTTGCCATGTGAGAGTCACCGAGGGTTGTTTCTCCATATTGCTTGTTTGTTTCTTGGTGAATATGCAGATGAAGTGGAAAGCATATTGGAGGATGACTATCATGCAGAATCTGGAATGGTGACCCTCATCAACAGATGCCTTGTTGTTATAATCTGGGATCCAAAAGTTAGTCGGAAGAAACTGACAATGCATAAACTCCTACAAGATATGGCAAGAAATATAGTTCGAAAGGATTCTAAAGATCCTGCAGAACATAGTAGAGTTTGGCATGATGATGAATGTAAAACTTTGTTGAGGAATGGAGATGTAAGATGCTTCTTGCGTTTATCTTTGTGCTCATTGTCCATTTCGCAACCTTTCATGTCAAATAAGCATTCTCTAATGTCATGTCTTTCTCCGTTAGGGTTCCAAGAAAATTGAAGGCCTGGTGTTGAAGATGCGAGACGATACGCAAGGGATGGGATCAAAGGTACGTCTAATAAGTAAATTAGTGTTCCATAATTGGCAAGAATTACAAGAATTTCCCAATACCATAATTGTCACACATCAATATAGTTGTCTTCTTGACCAAATTTGAGCTATTATTTTAGTGAAATTAATTAAAGAGTAAATTTATGTTCTTCCCCGGTCTTTTACGCTTAGTTCCCGAGTTTCATTAAATGAGAGAAAAGAAAATATTTAAAAGGAAATAATTTTTAATTGTGTTCCACAGTTTCATTAAAGGAGAGAAAAGAAGAGAAAATGAGAGTTTTTTTGCCTAAAATTAATATTTCCAATTTGGAAAGAAACAGAGAGAAAGAAAAGAAAATGAGAGAATCATTTCTTTTCTCTCCTTAACTTAACTCGGGAACACAGTGTTAATGAAATTGGCCATACAGCTCGATACCCACCTAAATAAGCAATTAAATTATAAGAATTTCTTCACCTGTGTGTAGACTTAACCACCATAATGGTTGATTGGCTAATTGTAACACAAATTGACATCTGAATGACACAAAACGGTATGAAAAGATGATTCATTCCAAACCCATTAAATTGAAAAAAGAAACAGTTTTGAGATTTCCTCGCTTGTTTGTCTTTGAAAGAAAACTGTTATTGTTTTTGTTTTGTGGTTAACAATCAATTATTACGTTTTGCCTGTCATTCCTCAAATTGTTCATACATATTACGACCAGGACTAAAGAATATATTGGTTAGGGCCGGACACAATAGATTTTAGTTAGGGAAGCATTAATAAACGACTTTCAGGGAGGTGAATCGCTGTTTTTTTGTATACCTTTTCTTCATCCTCCAATGGTAGCGAAATATTATTTACCTAGTAATCATTATAAGGCATACTGAATTTGCAGCCATTTAAGACAAGTTCCCTTGTAAAGATGAAGAACCTAAAATTTCTCCATCTCGATAATGTGAAACTCACCGGGACCTACAAGAATTTTCCTGACTTAAGATGGTTGAAGTGGCAAGGATGTTTTCTGAAAACAATACCCTCAAGCCTATTAACAAACTGCTTGGTGGCATTACATATGAGTTTTGGAGATTTGAAAGAGTTCAACCCACCCATGGTATAAGGAATTCAGTCATCTGTTTATCACTTTACCTTTTAGCTTCTCAGTGTTAGACAATCTTCATTTGAATGTACAATGATATATTCAACTTGTTATTCGTGGAACAGGTTCTTAATTCGCTCAAGTTTCTAGATCTCTCTTGCTCTTACAAACTTGTAAGCATCTGCAATCTCCACCGACTCCCTAAACTTGTGGTTTTGAACCTCCGTGGCTGTATCAGTTTGAGTCATGTTTGTATAGCCATTAGATACCTTGAGAATCTTTCCATCTTGAGCTTGTCAGGGTGCACTAGGCTGTGGAAGGCTTTATCGAATCAGAAGTGTGTAAATCAACTGGAAAGGCTAAAAGCTTTATGTATTTGTGGTGGAACTCCCGAAAAGCCTTTGTTTGCCTTACCCCAATCATTATCTGAGTTGTTTTTATCTTACAATTCATTTGAGATCCTGCCCAGTTACATTGACCTTAAAATGCTTCAGTCGCTTTACTTGACAGGTTGTCCAAACCTCAAGTCTCTATCATGTCTCCCAAGTACGCTAAAGAGGTTGCGTGTAGGATGGTGTACATCGCTGGAGAGAATAACATTCCAATCAGCTCGTTTCACACTGCAGGTGTTTGATTATGAAGGTTGTTTCAAACTGTGTGAGATTGAAGGCCTTTTTAAGTTAGTATCCATAGAAAAACTTGATGAAGCAGATCTGGGACATATGCGATGGATTAAAGCGTATAAAGATCATAAGGTGGACCTGGTTGGTGATGTGATTACCCAAGGCAGAACTTGGAATATCCAGGTTATCTCTTTCTCAGTTTCTCACAAATATCCAGCAAATTTTTTTAGTATATGATGAAGTAATTGAGTTTTGTGTGTAATATATATAGATGTTGTATGAATATGGTATAAGGAGCACCTATCTGCAAGGCATAAAGGATCAAAGCATGGAGACACATCAGTATACGTCCTCATCCAAATTTGTATCCTTTCGTGTGCCTCAGCATCCAAAGAGGCATAAAATTCATGGATTAAATGTAACGGTCTTATACAGATCATCAGGTGGTGAAACTGAGCCGCCTCCTTTGTTCGCCAGAATCAGTAACCGAACCAGGGGTGTTACCTGGGTATACAGCCCTGTGGTGTATTGCAAACCCAGAGTTGATGAAGATGTTGTGTGGTTAAGTGATTGGCCAATTGGCAACTTATTTGACGCTGGTGATGACGTTTATGTGGATATCCTAACGGAGGAAGGAACAATAATAGTAAGAGGATATGGTGCGAGCCTTGTGTATAAGGATGGTGATGAAGAAGAAGAAAAGAGTGAGGAAGAAGTGATTGGAGGAGATCTGTCTCGATTCAAGGTAACCAAAGGAGGCTACTATCTTTGCCGTCGTGATTTCTTCAACTCAATCATCCCAGCTACTTTTTTTGGAGACAATATTCATATTACTGGTAAGTTCTTAGTTATTTGAACAGTTGAATGTCGATGTTTTACACTAGATATTAATATTTGATATTAAGATGCATAATGATAAGCACTTATTGTCATAGATTCACGAAGATGGAGAACATGTAGTGAGTTAGAATCTGACTTTGAGGAATTCAATAATTTTCGAAACCCCAATCACTATGTAAGTATACACCTTTACTTTTGTTTTTGTTGTCTCCGTATTTTGTTTGCTTTTAATGTTACGTCCATTAGCAAATTCTTATTTCTGTTTCTTTTCTTTTATTTTTGTTTTTTTTACTTTGTTTGAGAGAGTTCTGATGGTTCTTATTATCCTTTGTTGTTCGATCCTACTTTTTTTTTTCCAGAAATGGAAAGTAACGCTGGGAGTGAACTTTAACAGTGAAAGTGAAATAAAAAAGATAGAGAAGGCAGTTTCTAGTGTTCCGGGTATTGAATCTGTTTCCAACGACAAAGAAATAGGAAGATTGATTGTCATCGGGCGTTTTGATCATCAAGCAGTTGTAACGTGTGTGAGGGAATTTGAGAAGATGGTTCAGGTCCTACGGAAAGACTTTATTGAAAGTTGACGAGTAAGATGATGGCCTATTGGCCTCTCAACTTTGGGTGTTATACAAAACGGAACAAGATGGGTAGCAGCTGCTCATCTAGCATCATCCGATCTCTCCAAATCCAAACCCTAAATTGAAATATTAGGATAATGGGATTCCCAAAAATCATCTTACAAAACTTTGGCTCATCAAACTCTTACACCTCTGTTTTCTTTATGGATATAAATTGCTGCAACATCTGGATTGATACTTGTTGATAAATGAGTATATGGTTAGGATATAATATGAAGTTTCTTTGGCTAGGAAGGCTAGCAAGTAATCTTGACCATCAATTGATTTAATCAATGACTAAGATTAAATGAGTGAAATTGAAGGAAAAAAAAAAGGAAGCGCGTGGGTTTATGTCGAGGCATTCTAGTCAATCCAGGACAATAATTTCTCTCATTCAATTCCCTTCCATTTTTTAAACGTTAATAACTCTTTCATACGACATTATTTTTTTTTTATAAAAATTGCACCAAAAAACATGCGTTTTTTAATCTTTAAAAGAAGTATACTATAGCTATATTTTCGATTTTTTTTTTCGAAAACTCAGTTGCGTAAAATGCAATGGACAAAAAGGGTAAACATGATTTTTTTTTCTAAAACGCAATGGACCAAAAATACAAAGAAATGTCTTATTTCTAAAACGCAATGACCAGAAAATACAAAGAAATGTCTTATTTTTAAAACGCAATAGCCTAAAAACACAAAAGAAAGTGTTATTTCTAAAACGCAATGGACTGAAAACACATAAAAATGTGTTTTACCTAAAACGTAATGGACTAAAAACACTTCAAAATGTGTTTTTCTAAAACGCAATGGACCAAAAAACACATAAAATTGTCTTATTTCTAAAACACAATGACCTAAAAACACAAAAGAAAGTGTTCTTTCTAAAACGCAATGGACTGAAAAATGTGTTTTATCTAAAACGCAATGTACTAAAAACACTTCAAAATGTGTTTTCATAAAACGCAATGGACCAAAAAACACATAAAAATGTCTTTTTTCTAAAACGCAATGGCCTAAAATCACAAAAGAAGGTGTTCTTTCTAAAATGCAATGGACAAAAAACACATAAAAATGTGTTTTACCTAAAACGCAATGGACTGAAAACACTTCAAAATGTGTTTTTCTAAAGCGCATTGAACCAGGGTATGTTTTGTCTGTGAATTGTCTGAACTAGGAAGTAGGAGATAAAAAACAGTCTACGAATTTTTAATTTTTGGGGGTGTAAAACGCGATGGACCCCCACCAATGTCACACCCTGACTTTTGCGGAAGCGTATGATGTGTGACTTGCTTAATATCGTTGCATTCAATTATAATAAACAACTATATGATTAAAACCATGATGTTCATCCATTACTAAGTTCAAAATAATACAAACCATATTGTTTAGTACCAACCAAAGACTTCAAGTTTAGATTTCAAACCAACCAAATGTTTTAAGTTCCATAAATGACTTTGACAAAAGACATAAATAAAACCAAGGCTTTGACTAGTATGTCTTATCCAAGATAAAACATCCAAGTCAAACCCTTCAAAAACTCGGATGACATCATTTCTTGTAAACACATCTTGAAAACTTTAAACGACCGCCAGATCCATCTCAATTCCCTGAAATACATGTAGTTTGAAAAATCAACAAAAGTTGAGCGAGTTCATGTGTTTGTATATGTGCACGAATAACCTTGTAAACATTTGTAAGTATGTATTTGTAAACAGGTATGAAAGCGTCTATGAACAGATCGATTAATGATTTGCAAGGTCATTAATATGTGTGCAATGGTGCAGGAAGGCTCAAACCTAGCGGATTTTGTACCGGGCTTCCGGCTGGAAGACATAGTCACCACCTTCGGCCACTTCCGGCCCAGGGGTGAGGCTCGCAACACCCAAATAGATCTATCACTCATGTCCCTCGGTCCTTATACGAGGATTAATGGTCTTAAGTGTTGTACCCACCACTCACATGATCTAACAGTTCATTCCTTAGCTAACCATACCATTTGTAAACGTTCGAAACATATGTAACATGTATTTCACCCCCGAAGTTATAAACCGAAAACAGTTAAAAGAAAAGGGGGACATGAACTCACAATCTTGCGTCCTGCTGTCTGGTGTAACTCAAAGGTCCTGTCCTGAAGTCGTGCAACTACCTACACACGTGCTATGGTTTATTAGACGGCTAGGTCGTGTAACGACTCTTGGTTTTAGTTGTTATGACTTAACATTCTTTGAGTTACGTCTTGATGTTCATTACATTATTCCAAAGTATATAATTATTGGTTAAAATAATAATATTTTAACTTAAATTATATTTATCAATTATTTGAATATTTGTTAAAATAATATATTTTAACTTGGTATATTATGTATTTATACATGTATATTCTCCCAAGTATGGGTGTACTTGTATTTGTGTATTTCTAGACTTGTGTATTTTGCCAAGTATTGGTGGCGTATTCCTGTGTGTATTTGTACGTACGAGAATACGTATTTTCTTATATTTATTAAGTATTTTATACTTAATCTTGTATTTAATTTTCCGGAATAATATTCTTATTCAAATAAAAATTCACCAATTTATATTCTTAAAATATATGCATTTTAAGAAAACTTTTATAGAGAATTATCTATAAATCTTCCTTGGCAAAAATAATTATATTTTCGTATAAACCTCAAAAATAATATATTTTCAAGATTAACTTAGAAAATATTTATAATTCCATTTTTACCCAAAATAATATATTTTTAGTTTGTTTAAGAAAGCATACATTTTCTTCAAAAATAATATATCTTCTAATTGTTCAAGAAAATATATATATTTTCTCTACTAAAAAATAATATATTTTCTACTTGATAAAATATGATATGTTTTGTAATAATTGTAAAAATCATAACTTTCCGTTTCTATGGTTTCCAAAATACCGTTTAACTCGTTTGTCAAATTATACATGAGTTTCATTCTGGAATATATATAAGTGTAGTCCATACGTCCGTTTGTCCGATTGTCCAATATTCGGTATAAATTATAGATTTGTTTTCTTGGAATTTTGGTAATATTTTGTATTACATTTTTTTTGTATTTTGGTAAGTTATATTATTTTCAAGTCCTAAAATAATATAACTAATACTCATAATATACAAGTAGCACACAAATTGTGACTTCTAAATATATTTTCCTAAATTTATACTTGGTCACTTTTATTTATAAAAAATTCAACCTCCAATATTTGTAATTTTTGTAACAAAAATTATGGCAAGTTTTTATTTGAAAACCATGATCAAAATTTACTTATAAACACTTGTTTAAAAATATTTTTCTAAGTGTTTAAATTCTACAAAAATTTTGCCATACTTTCCCCTTAAAAATGGAGGTTTCCATGCTTTGAAAGCATATCATTTTCTTTTAAAATCATCATCAATCATCAACAATTCATTCAAGACTTACCATGAGCCAAAATCATGCAATTTACACTACATCATGAACTTGAAATTTTGTAAAAACTTGTAGTAACTTAATATGTTATTTAGTTGGTTTAGTTACCCTTAAAAATATGGTTATTTGTTTATAAATCACATTCTTGAAAAATTTAGTCTTTCACAACTTGTAGGATGATTTTTCTAAAAATAATTCTTTTGTATTTTTCTTGTTACAAACATGTTTCTAGCTTTGATTAAACACTTAAAACATGCTTAACTTCTTTAAAAATCAGAATCTTATAAATCTTGCAAATAGCTTTAGTTTTTTGAGAAAATCATTTTTGAAATAATCCATTTACAAGCCTTATAACATGTATCCATCATCATCATACACAAAAACAACTTCATTTTTCAAGTTCATGTTCACATAAAGGATGATCATTTTGGATTTTCACAAGATTCATCCTCTCACTTGCTAGATCATGTGTTTAATCACAATCTAGCAAGTTTCTTATGATGATCAACATCATAATCACAAGAAATCAATCATCAAGGATCATACATACACTAAATCAACATAGATTCTTATGTTTTTAAGCTTTATGTGAAAGATTATCTTCTTGTTTCTTTTTGATCTTCATGATTAACCACTTACATAATCTTTTAACCAACAAAAAGAGAAGTAAAAACAAGTCATAAGAGTCTTACTACTGGCACAAGGGCTAGGGAAGAATCAAAGATGAAGAAGATGATGAACACGGTGGATAAAAGCTCTAGGGAGTGGTCTTTCAAGTTCCAATGCCTCCAAGTTCCTTAACTTAGCTTCTAGCACTCTTGGATCACCTTAGAATGGTTGCTAGTGAAATGAAAATGGTGGTGGAGTGGTGGTTGTTGGTGGCCGAGAACACGAAAGAAGAAGGAAAAGGGGTGAAGTTGCTTGATGTAAGAATGAAAGAGAATAAAGAACTCTTGTGTTTTATAAACTACACTTCCAACATCTATATAACCAAGGGTCTTTATGTTTCAAAAGTTTAAAATAAACCACATAAACAATTCAACAAAATCAAGGGTGGGTCCACCCTTCATAACCGTCGCCAAGGGGGGGGGGGTATGGTTGAAATGTAATGGCTAGTTAGTTATGTTAGTTAGTTTCTAAGTGTAAAGTTTAGTGTTTATATGTGTTATGTAATTATAGGATACATTATGATGTTCGGTGATCATAACTAGCTCGGAAATTTTAAAACAATGCTTCTAGTGAAAATTTGGTGTTTCGGGTAGTGTCCGGTTGTTCGGTTGGTTACCGGTTCGTTAAGGTGCTAAATTACGCAGTTTAGTGTGCTTTATGTTTCTTTTTGTGACAATTTTGATTCTCGACACTTAGGAAGGTATTCTGGACCAATTAACCATAATTCTGCATTATATTTTAGTGTTAGAATGCTGATTTTTGCTGAAAAATGCAGAATTATGTAGTTTGTGTGAGTTTTAGGCACTTTCCGGCACTTAAACTATCACTAGGAAGACAGTTTTATGATCCTTACTTTTCTACACACTATACTAGTGTAACTCTTAGTTTCAGGCTCATTCTGTGTCTTAACATCATGTCTGTCTGAGTACTGAACTTCCGTCAGTACTTCTAGTTTGTCTGATAACTGTGCTAACTTTGTTTCGTGCACTAATTGGATCATAATGTGTTGCATGCAATAATGATATGAAATCATGCAACATGTAATGCACTTGTATGTATATGACAATAATCAGAAATCATTCATGCCATTAATTCAAATCAAGCACAGTTATTAAAGCACAAATTACTGTTTAACATGCACAGAATTACATGGAAAATTGACAGTTGTCACATTCTCCCCCCGTTAAGAAAATTTCGTCCTGAAATTTTAAGCTGCGTTACCAGTTGCAGGGGAGTTAGGGAACAAGTGTGGATACTTTGATTTCATTCGGTCTTCACGCTCCCAAGTAAACTCTGGGCCGTGATGTGAGTTCCAACGAACCTTGACCAGCTTAACACGACTCCTCCGAGTCTTGTTGACTTTCCAGTCTGTAACTTCAACGGGTTCCTCAGTGAATTGGAGAGTGTCATCGATATGCACTTCATCTGCAGGGATGATAACTGTTTCCTGAGTTGGGCTCTTCTTTAGGTTTGACACGTGAAACGTATCATGAACACCGTACAGTTCTTCTGGTAATTCTAGTTTGTACGCGACGGTACCAACCCTTTCCAAAATCTTGAATGGCCCAATGTAACATGGGTTTAACTTGCCACGTTTCCCAAATCGTGCTACACCTTTCCAAGGTGAGACTTTCAACAAAACCATGTCTCCTACCTCGAATTCCAACGGTTTCCGTCTTTGATCTGCGTAGCTCTTTTGTCGATCACGAGCCGCCTTGATGCGCTCTTGGATCTGTATGATCTTGTCAGTTGTTTCTTGAACCAGTTCGGGTCCAACCATCTGTCTATCTCCAGCATCTGCCCAACACAACAGCGAGCGACACTTATGGCCATAAAGAGCTTCGAACGGTGCGGCTTGAATACTCGTATGGTAGCTGTTATTATAGGAAAACTCAACCAGAGGTAGATGAGTATCCTAACTACCACCTAAATCCATCATGCATGCGCGGAGCATATCTTCCGGTGTTTGAATAGTTCGTTCGCTCTGATCTTCTGTCTGTGGGTGAAAGGCCGTACTTAGATTTAACTGAGATCCAAAGGCCTCCTGAAAGGATTGCCAAATCCTTGATACAAACCGTCCATCTCTATCTGATATTATCGAGATAGGCACTCCATGACGCGCTACTATCTCCTTAAGGTAAAGCTCAGCTAGCTTTCCAGTGCTATCTTTCTCTCGAATAGGTAGGAAGTGTGCAGACTTTGTCAATCGATCCACTATTACCCATATCATGTCGTGTCCTCTGGGAGTCCTGGGTAATTTTGTTATGAAGTCCATCGAAATTTGTTCCCACTTCCACATGGGTATTTCCGGTTGTTGCAAAAAAGACCTGAAGGTTTCTGATACTCGGCCTTAACCTTAGCATAGGTTAGGCATTTCCCAACATAAATAGCAACATCGCTCTTGAGCTTTGGCCACCAATAATAATCTTTCAGATCTTGGTACATCTTGTCCGATCCTGGATGGATCGAGTACCTCGACTTATGAGCTTCGTCAAAGATAACCTCTCTAATACCGCTATAGAGCGGAACCCAAATGCGTCCCATGAAGTATAAGGTCCCTTCCTCATTTGGCACTAACTTCTTATCCATTCCTCGGAGATATTCAGCCTTAAGGTTTTCTTTCTTAAGAGCCTCTTGTTGTGCGTCACATATACGTGAAGTGAGATTCGTCTGAATAGTCATTTCCAAAGCTCGAACCCTTATAGGCTTAACCCTTTCCTTTCGACTTAAGGCGTCTGCTACCACATTTTCCTTTCCAGGATGATACTTGATCTCGCAGTCATAATCATTCAGCAACTCAACCCATCGTGTCTGTCGCATATTAAGCTCTTTTTGATCAAATATGTGCTGCAGACTCTTGTGATCCGTGAAGATAGTACATCGAGTACCATACAAATAATGTCGCCAGATCTTCAAGGCAAATACCACTACACCTAGCTCCAGATCGTGAGTGGTATAATTCTTCTCATGTACCTTCAGTTGGTGCGAAGCATAAGCGATGACTTTTTGGCGTTGCATTAGCACGCAACCCAATCCCTGACACGAAGCGTCGCAATATACCACGAAGTCTTCAGTGCCTTCGGGTAGGGATAGTATCTGTGCATCGCATAGCTTGTTCTTGAGCAGTTGAAAGGCTTCTTCTTGTTTGTCTCCCCAGTCATACTTCTTGTCCTTCTGAGTAAGGGTAGTTAGCAGTTGAGCTATCTTGGAGAAATTCTCGATAAACATGCGGTAATAGCCCGCTAATCCCAAAAACTGTCGAATTTCAATCAGTGTCATGGGAGTTTCCCAGTTCTTTATTGCTTCAATCTTTGTTGGATCCACATGGATACCATTCTTGTTTACCACATGACCAAGGAATTGTACCTCGCGAATCCAAAATTCGCATTTTGAGAACTTTGCATAGAGCTTTTCCTTCTTTAGTAGTTCCAGAATGGCTCTGAGATGCTGTTCGTGCTCTTCCTTTGTCCGCGAATAAATCAGAATGTCATCGATAAATACAATCACAAATTTATCGAGATATGGCTTGCATACATGATTCATCAAATCCATAAACACTGCTGGTGCGTTAGTCAATCCGAACGACATCACAAGGAACTCATAGTGTCCATAACGAGTTCTGAACGTGGTCTTTGGTATGCTCTCCTCTTGAATCCGCAAATGATGATAGCCCGATTGAAGGTCAATCTTGGAGTAGTAGCTCGATCCTTGTAGTTGGTCGAATAAATCATCAATCCTCGGTAATGGATACTGATTCTTGATAGTTAACTTGTTCAGCTCCCGGTAGTCCATGCACATTCGAAAGCTACCATCCTTCTTTTTAACGAACAGCACCGGAGCTCCCCAAGGCGAGAAGCTCGGCCTTATAAATCCTTTATCCAATAATTCCTGAAGCTGCGTGGATAACTCTTGCATCTCAGATGGTGCAAGTCGATAAGGTGCCTTGGCTACAGGCGCGACGCCTGGAACCAAGTCAATGTGGAACTCGACTTGTCTCTGCGGAGGTAATCCTGGCAAGCTTCGGGGAAGACCTCAGGATATTCCCTTACCACAGGGATATCTTCAAGCTTCGGCTTTTCGGCTTCCTTATCCACTACATGAGCTAGGAAGGCAACACATCCTTTACGCAGACACTTCTTTGGTTTCATACAATTGATAATCCGCAAGGGCGTATCATGCTTCTCTCCATGAACCATGATCGTCTCCTCATTCGCCATCGGAATGCGAATGATCTTCTCATGGCAAACTATCTCTGCACGGTTGCTAGATAACCAATCCATTCCGACCACGACATCAAAGCTTCCCAAATCAATTGGCAGAAGATCTATCGAAAACTCACGCTCTCCAAGCTCCATAATACAACCTCTAATCACTTCGTTCGCCTCTACTAACTTCCCATCAGCCAACTCTATCGAATATGGGACATCTAGCTTACTTGCAACTAACCCAAGTATGTTCTTAAAGTCTATGGATACGAAGCTAAAATCAGCACCAGTATCAAACAGCATAGATGCATAACGTTGATTAATAGGGAATGTACTAGTAACCACATTTGGATCCTGGCGTGCTTCCCTGGCTCCAATGGTGAACACCCTTCCACGAGCTTGATTATTTTTAGGGCAATCCTTCTTGAAGTGCCCCATGTCACCGCAGCCAAAACAGCCTTGGCCACGTCCATTTCCATTACGACCCTGGTTGTTGTTGTTGTGTCCTCCACGGTTTCCATTTCCCGCCTGATTCCCGTTTCCACCACGGGTCTGATTACCATACTGATTCCCGTTCCCACCATGATTACCATTACCACCTTGTCCTCCATTTCCACGTCCTGCTCCATACCAACACGTCTCCTTAGAATGCCCAATTCTTCCACAATTGCCACGCTTCCTATATCTGCACTGGCCGGCATGATGAAATTGGCAAACGTCAAACTTTGGTAGGGTACCCATGTATCCTTTTCCCTTAAGGTCAGTGTTTGCTGCGCCAGCCTGAGCTTCCGCTGGCTGATTGGTGTCTCTACGCTTGTTGGTATTGTTGTTGTTGTTATTATTTGCTCGGGTGCCCCTTCTTGAAATTAGTAAATTTTCTTTTGTTATCACCCGATGACTCCACATGAGTCTCCTTCTTTTTTGTTTCAGAGATCGAAAACTTTCCCAATCGAACTGCCTCCTCAGTAAGCACCACATTTAGATCAATAGCCTCAGAAATAGTTTGAGGCTTGGAAGCTGTCACCATACTCAGAATCTGAGGTGCCAATCCCCAGATAAAACGCTCAATCCTTTTAAATTCTGTCTCCACCAGATAAGGAACAACTTTTGACAAATCATTGAAACGCTGAATATATTCTTCTACTTTCGGGCCATCCATCTTTAAGTTCTAGAATTATGTCTCCAACTTTTGAATCTCCGTTCGAGAGCAGTACTTTTTGCGCATTAACTCCTTCAGTTCATTCCATGTTAATGCGTATGTGTTGATGCATACGTCTGTCGACTTCGTCTTGTATCGAGTCTTGTATTAGATTGTATAGATCAGGGCACGTTATATGAGAATATTGTAAAAAATAGGTTAGAAGGTAATTTCGCACGAAATAACAGAGTGTTATTTCGCATGAAATTAGCTAGTGATTTCACACGAAATTACTTGGTAATTTCGCACGAAATAGTAATTTCGCACGAAATAGTAATTTCATGTGAATGTGATTTCGCATGAGTCATTCCATGCGAAATTAGCTAGCCTATAAATAGGTGCCTTGTGATTTCTTTGAAGGAGTTCCAACAAATCCAATTCCAGAGCCGAAGTGCTGCTGAAGTGTCAATGTGCTGTAAATCTTTGTCAAATCAATCAAAAAGACAGTTAAAGTGAATATCTAGCTGAATCGAACTCGATAAGTCTGTTTCCGCCTTTCGTATTGAGTAGAACGCCTCTGAACGACTCGTTTCGGTCGTGAAAACGATCCTACAAGTGGTATCAGAGCTCAGGAGGAGGAGTTTTACCGAATTTAGCTTGATTTCATCAAATTTTCTAACTTCTACGTCTTCTTTTCAAAATTGAACAAGATTTTTTGGTTAAAATGGTTTGAATTTCACACATTATATGCGAAAGAGTGTTTTAACAAAGCCTTGAGAAAATTGGACCTAAAATCGAGCAATAACCTGATCAATTTGACAAAAGTTTGGCCGACATGATGACATCAGCAATATTTCGCATGGAATAGCCTCTTAATTTCGCACGAAATTACATTTTGTGATTAATTTCGTTTGAAATTGCTGTTGATTTTGCATGAAATCAGATTTCGTTTGAGATATTTCATACGAAATTACTATTTCGTTCCAAAGAGGCTGTTTTCGTTTGAATCCAAGTTAATTTCGCACGAAATCATATTTCGTTTGGGTTGTTTGCACGAAATCACTATTTCGTTTGAAAATTCTGATTTCGCTTGAGTTGGTATTTCGTTTAAAGCTGTATTGAAGGTCATTTCGCTTGAGGAGGTTATGTCGTTTGAGGTCATTTCGTTTGAACGTTGGTATTTCGCTTGAGGGATTTCGTGTGAAAGTGTTTGATTTCGTTTGAAAGTCTGACTTAGTGAGAATTGTTACCGAATCATGGAAGAAGAATTCTATAACGCGTTTGCTACAGCTCCGACTACTCCAGCTGCCATTGCTCAAAGCATAAACATGGAAAACGAAACTGGAACTTTACAAAAACCCCCGAAACTCATGGGAATTGAAGAGTATTATGGTTGGAAAGACAGATTTGAAAACTGGGTTCAAGCTAATCATTTGAGGTATTGGGAATGTATTGAAAAGAAATATGTTAAACCTCGTACTGATTTGGGAGTTATTAAAACTATTTCTTAACTGAATGATAAAGAACGATACATGTACAAAGCAGAAAAGATGATGATCAGTCTTTTACAGCAAGCTATAAAAGAAGACATCTTCATATTGCTTCAGCACGACAATACTTCACGATCGATCTGGGATGCGCTTCGAATTAAGTTTGAGGGAAGTGAAAAGATGATCAGGAGCAAGAAAGCATTGCTAAAGAAAGAGTTTGATTTGTTTTCAAGTTTTCCGGGTGAATCATCAAAGAAGCTGATTGAAAGATATTGCAATTTAGTGCGATCTATGTCTTTGTTAGAAATTGTCAAAGATCAAGAAGAATGGGTCGATAAGTTAGCTGATGCATTACCTCAAAAAGAGTGGGGTGCATACTTGATGATTTTAAAGAATACTGGAGAATATGACAAGTTGACTATTTCCCAGTTCATTGAAAAGATTGAGGGTCAAGATCTGGAACAGCAAAAGATTGCAAGAATGAACAGTCCGAGTGGTCAACAAGATGTTAAAATGTATTACAAAGGAAGTGTTCAAGAGATTGAAACTAGTCCGAAGGTCCAAACTGCTTTCAGTGCTAAAAACTCATCTGAATCTGTTAATCAAAATTCAAGCAGCAGCAGTGGATTTTCTTCGTACCTAAATGTGAATCCAAAGAGTTCAACTTCAAGTCATAAGTTTCAAAGTTCAAACAGCAGTAATGGTCAAGTGTTAAATTGCAACATCGCGTTGCATCTTCAGAATGGTCAAAATTTCTCTGAAGAGGTCGCCAAAAATCACATGTCATTACTTGCTACTGTGTTGGAATCATATGAAGGATTGGTTGCTGGAAGGATCGGAAATCCTATGCTGATGAAAGAGGATTACGATCAGATAGATGCAGAAGAGATGGAGCTTATGGACATTAAATGGTGTTTAACTAGTGTTTTAAGGAGAGCTGAAAAGTTTAAGATGATTACAGGAAGAGATGATTTTAGGGATGCAAATGTTTCTACTTTGGGTTTTGATAAATCTAAAGTTACTTGCTTTCGATGCAGGGAGAAAGGTCATTTCAAGTGAGAATGTAAAAATCGAGAAGCAAGTGGAGCACAGAATCCATTTGGTGGCAATGATTACTATCGGAAAGCCATTTATCAACAAGTTGCTCATCAACCGTATCAACAAAAAGAACCACAAACTGCACATGCTAAAATGATCGAAGAAGCAAATAAGAAAGCTTATTTTGGTATAATCGATCAAGATGATGAAAAAATGGCAGAAGGTTTCAGTTGGGATAAATACATTCCACATGATTCCAAAGTGGTAGCTCTCACTGCTCAAATCATTCAAGAGCCAGTTTTTGATCAATCATCATCTGATGACAGTGATGATGAAGAGGAGACACAAATAAATATTGGAAAATCTATGTTATCTCCTGAAAGTTTTCAATTTTATTTTGCAGATAGATTGGAGAAGCTGAAGGAAAGACGAGCAGCAAAAGAACAGAGGAAGATGAAATGTGAAAGCGTTGCTCAAAAAGAGAAATCTGAACAAAGTGAAGAAGTTAAAATCCCTGAGAAGATAGTTGAATCAGAAAAAGTGGTTGAAGTTGAAAAAATAGTAGAAATTGAAAAAATCGTTGAGGTGATTAAATCGTGTCTAAAGTGTTTGGAATCTTGCAAACAGTGTGAAGAGAAAGATGAAAAGTTGAGTGAGCAAGATAAGATGAAAGAAAAATTACTGTTCGATCTCAATTACGTGAAAGAATCTTATGATGTGTTAAACAGAACAGTAATTGGTCTGAAAAAGACAAATTCTGAAAGAGAAGATGCGTTGACAATGATGAATGCTGTAATGATGTCAAAGCAGAAAGCTATCAATTATTACATTGAAGAAAGTGCAAAGTGGAAGCAAGAGTTGGATACAGAAAAAATAGAGAATGAAAGAATTAGCCGTTTGTTACAGAGTTATTCTAGTTCTGATTATTTGATTGACAAAATTTATCCAATTGTTGCAGGTCTTGAAGCCTTTCAAGATGAGATGCCAAAAGAGAAGGATACTGGTAAGAAACAAAGTGCAAGTTATAACAAGTGTCCGCCTCCGATCTGGGAAGGATATTCTCCCAGAAAACCGAATGAGGAGCAAGTCAAAAAGGCTGTCAATATAAAGTTAAAATCCGAAACAACTGATGAGTTACCAGAAAACATTGACGTCACATTCACATCGTCTGACACTGATCATGAGTCCGAGTTAATAAAAAAGGTGGTCAATCAGGTGTTGGATAAAGATGAGGAGTCGGAGTCAAAGTTTGAGTCTGAAAGTTCGAGAACATCATCAGTTGACAGTTCAAAATCGTCGGTTAAAAGAGTTTACAATAAAGAATTCTTGTTATCAAAATCTAATTTGAATGACGAACCAATCAAAGTGGCATATACTTTGAATGATTCAGACAAATTATATTCTGATGAGGAATTTCCAATAAGAGGTGTTAAACCAGAAATGATAAAAAAGGTTTTCAAATTAATAGAAATTAATATTTCTGAAATAAAAGATGAAAATGTTTCTGAAAAACCTAAAGCTTACACCTCAAGAGTTCAACAAAGGTTAAACAAGAAAAAAGGTTACAGTTCTGGTTCTGGTTTTCAAAAGAAATCAAACCATAACAGTAATTTCAAAAAGAAAGGACTTGGTTTTATTCCACCAAAAAATCATAAAAATGAGAAAACTTATAAACCAAAAACTGTATTTGTTTCAGGAGCAAGTTCAGAAGAGGAAGAAAAGAGCTCATTCTGGAAGCAATCAAACAGATAATTTCTTTCTAATAAGCAAGAAGAAATGAGGAATGGAGCATATCAAAGAAAGGAAACAAGAACCTGTTACAGGTGTCAAGAAGTTGGTCATATTGCTTGGAACTGTCCTAAAGTAACCAACATCAAACAGGAAGTTGTTTCTAAACTTAAAGGAAAGATTGTTGAGAAAAATGAACCACCAACTGAAAGATTCAAAGTTTTTAAAAATTCAACATATGAAGTTGGTGAATGTTCGAAGAAAAGATTTTACAAAAAAAGAGTTAATCTTGACAATCAAATGTGGGTTGTTAAGAAATCTGATGTGAAATCTGGCGATGAATCTGATTCCACAAAATCAAAGGAGCCACAAGTTGAGGTTAAAAGTGAGAAATCAGTTCCTCCAATGGATGATGTGAACTTTCCACCATTGAGGACTGAAAATTTCAAACAAAAGGTTGGCAAAGTTGAAATCTCGAATCAATTCTATTCTGAGAAGAAATAATTTGATGTCGAATAAGTGTTCAATGGGAATGTTATAAAGATTTTTGGGAAAATGGTCGAGGGTAAGGCCAAAGGGGTTAAAGAATTTTATGAATCAAAGAAGGCAACTTATACCCCAAGTGAAACTAAAGAGGTCACATCCAAGTTTGGTTAGGCTTGGATGTCTGTTTTTCACAAGTAAAAATTCTGACTTGCCGGAGCTCCCAGGTTGGTAAGTGTGGAGCAGGTATCGGCATCTTTCTTGAGAAATTTACTTCGGTGATATTTCGTCCTACAAGTGGTAAATCAGGGACATTAAATTGTACTTGATTTTCTACAAGTGGTATTTGTTGGTTAAATTTGAAAATGTTATATTTTTTGAAAAGGTTGTAGATAAAAGAACAAGGTGATGAATTGATCCCCTAACCTACAATTGGTTTTATGAAATCATCAAAACTTATTTTACGGAAAAACCATTTGATTAAAACAAACTTAAGTGTTTTGAAATCATAATGGGAAAATAGTTTGTTGTAAGGGGGAGTTCTGATTGTTTATGCCAAGTGGATGGCGATTTGAAGCAATTCACAACAGTTGTCATTTTATTTGTATAGTTTGTTTTCAAAATTTTTTTAAATGGTTTTGAATTTTAGGGGGAGTAAGAAATTTCAGAAAATCCAAAAACATTAGAAAATTTGAAAAAGTAAAAAACATGATAAAATCAAAAATGAGTTTTGTTGTGAAAAAGAGGAAATGATAGTACATCAGTGGACATTCACAGCACGCTAAAGAATTGGAAAGTCATAATGAGATAAACGGTCTCACTGATGATGTGCCAGTAGGTTTTTACACATTTAGTAAATTGTGTCGAGATATAAACCTAAATTTCAAACTTACTTATCTCGTGATATATGGGTAACCCCCGAAATCCTGTTTGAAAGGTCCCTCTTTCTAAGATACTAGGTCTTTATGCTTAGTGATATCTGGGGTATTATCCCGGGACTTCTGATTTTGCGAAAGCAATGGCCTAGTCCCCGTATAATACTTTCTGCTTGCTTGAAATATAGCACTCCCCTCCGCATAAAAAATGATGAAACATTGCAAAATGCTAATCATGTGCTGTTGAAGAAAAGATTCTCTAAAGGGAACACACCAAAAGTCGAAGCCATCATCTCTCTGATTTTGCGGAAGCAATAGCCTGAGCTCTCATGGCCCTCGCATTTAACCCTTTACAGATATCATCTAGGTATATTCCCCTGTAAGACTGAATATTGGGATCTGGATACGGGAGTATATTCTGAGGTGGGACACGCGAATAAGTTTAAGTGCTTAAAACATTAATCTCGTATCTCGAAACAGTTGAACTTTGTGTGAAAATTTAAGTGGATCAGTATACTGACAATCTAAGTGAATCGTTTAGAACTTAAAATGTTTAAAGCTTAACGGTGCTAGTGATTGGTCTAAAAAACTGATATTATCCTCTTACACAAACTCACAAAAATATTGTCTGTAAATATTTCTTTACTGCAATTCTTGAATTTCATAAATCCAAAAAGATTTTCAGTGTGTTTTAGCATAAATTTTGAAAATTCAAAAAGATTTTCGACAACTGATGTTGAAGAGCTGATTTTCAAAATTCCGAGTGCTAAACAGAATGAACAGGTTTGGGAGAGTGTGTTTGAAAAGATTTTCTTACTGGTGATACATCAGAGATTAAAAATGTTAAATCATTTTATGCGATACTTGCAAATGATATTTTAAGTTTGTGACTACAAGTGGTAAGCAGTGATATATAAATTTGTCAAATTTTAAATTTGTGAAATTTATTGTGAGGTAGAGATGTGTGCAGGTTAGCCAGTTCCT
Source organism: Helianthus tuberosus (assembly GCA_030545235.1). NCBI lineage: Eukaryota > Viridiplantae > Streptophyta > Magnoliopsida > Asterales > Asteraceae > Helianthus > Helianthus tuberosus. Next base: position 192,915,253 of record CM060365.1, read on the forward strand.
GATCCTGAGCAAAATGTGAGCCAGGTTACTATCTTGGTATTGCTGATGCTGATGAACTTAAGAAATCAAGAGATCTGATCAAGAGAAGATGGAGTCAGATTGAGATCCTGATAGAGAAGAAGAAGAGAGAAGAATGAGGATGTTTTACAATGTCAGATACTTCAGAAAGAGCATAAAGACTGATAAAGACTGAAGACATTGAATACTCGACACTGAAGACTTCGTCAACATCCGAGGGGGAGTCTGTTGATGCATACGTCTGTCGACTTCGTCTTGTATCGAGTCTTGTATTAGATTGTATAGATCAGGGCACGTTATACTAGAATATTGTAAAAAATAGGTTAGAAGGTAATTTCGCACGAAATTACTTGGTAATTTCGCACGAAATAGTAATTTCATGTGAATGTGATTTCGCATGCGTCATTCCGTGCGAAATTAGCTAGCCTATAAATAGGTGTCTTGTGATTTCGTTTGAAGGAGTTCCAACGAATCCAATTCCAGAGCCGAAGTGCTGCTGAAGTGTCAGCGTGCTGTAAATCTTTGTCAAATCAATTAAAAAGACAGTTAAAGTGAATATCTAGCTGAATCGAACTCGATACGTCTGTTTCCGCCTTTCGTATTGAGTAGAACGCCTCTGAACGACTCGTTTCGGTCGTGAAAACGATCCTACAGTATGCAGCAGCTTCACCCAGTGTTTGGACTTGGAGGTTCCACCACGAAAGCGCTCCGTCCAGAAACAACCCAGAAATATATGTAACTCTTTGTTCCGGAGCACATTTACTCATCCTCAAAACAGAGTCAGTTTTCTCTACCCAGCGTACGAAAGCGACAGCACCCCCAGTGCCATCGAAATTAAGGGGCTTACAGTCCAAGAATTGTTTGTAGGTACAGCCTGTAACACAAGCAACACAATTCGCAATAAGCATTCGCAAAGCACAATTGGAAATGTCTAAACGAGTCGTAATGTGTCTTAGGTGACTTAACATTACCGATTGGGGGGTTATTCCCAGAGGTACCACCGCTATGTTCGGAGCGGAGTGCCTCGTGCTGAGCGATATCTGGTGAGATGCGCTCTTGCAGCTCTGCCTCAGTCCTTGGCAGTGGATTGTTGGTATCGTTGTTTCTTCGAGGCGGCATTGTTCTACTAGGAAGAAGATCGGATAGGTCAGGCCTTATTCGTTAAATAAATAAATAATTGTCTAGGAGTCGTATGTACATATATATATATATATATATATATATATATATATATATATATAACATAAACAATCATCATAGCAAACAACCACACCATAACATAATCATAGCATGGACATGTAAACCAACAATGTATTTAATGAGAACACGACTATTGAGCGTCTATGAACAGATCGATTAATGATTTGCAAGGTCATTAATATGTGTGCAATGGTGTAGGAAGGCTCAAACCTAGCGGATTTTGTATCGAGCTTCCGGCTGGAAGACATAGTCACCACCTTCGGCCACTTCCGGCCCAGGGGTGGGGCTCGCAACACCCAAATAGATCTATCACTCATGTTCCTCGGTCCTTATACGAGGATTAATGGTCTTAAGTGTTGTACCCACCACTCAAATGATCTAACAGTTCATTCCTTAGCTAACCATACCATTTGTAAACGTTCGAAACATTTGTAACATGTATTTCACCCCCGAAGTTATAAACCGAAAACAGTTAAAAGAAAAGGGGGACATGAACTCACAATCTGGCGTCCTGCTGTCTGGTGTAACTCAAAGGTCCTGTCCTGAAGTCGTGCAACTACCTACACACGTGCTATGGTTTATTAGACGGCTAGGTCGTGTAACGACTCTTGGTTTTAGTTGTTATGACTTAACATTCTTTGAGTTACGTCTTGATGTTCATTACATTATTCCAAAGTATATAATTATTGGTTAAAATAATAATATTTTAACTTAAATTATATTTATCAATTATTGGAATATTTGTTAAAATAATATATTTTAACTTGGTATATTATGTATTTATACATGTATATTCTCCCAAGTATGGGTGTACTTGTATTTGTGTATTTTGCCAAGTATTGGTGGCGTATTCCGATGCGTATTTGTACGTACGAGAATACGTATTTTCTTGTATTTATTAAGTATTTTATACTTAATCTTGTATTTAATTTTCCGGAATAATATTCTTATTCAAATAAAAATTCACCAATTTATATTCTTAAAATATATGTTGTTGGTGCATAGATGTCTGTTAACTTCGTCTTTATAGAGTCTTGTGTATAGATAGGATAATCTAGTGTTCAGCAGGTCGGAAAACAGGTTTTAAATGTTAAAGGGTAATTTTGCATGAAGGTAATTTCGCTTGTATAGGTCCGTGCGAAATTACTCACCCTATAAATACCCAACTTGCTGATTCATTTGTAACTTTTCCGATTCAGAGCCGAGGTGCTGCCAGTTTGTCAAACGATCTGTAAAAGCTTTGGAGTCAATAATAAGAAGATAATTAAGGAATATCAAGCTGTTACACGTCTATTTCTCTAATTCCGCCTTTGAAATAGATTGTAAACTCTTCTGATTGACTCGTTTGGGTCACACATCGATCCAACAAGTGGTATCAGAGCTTAGGAAGAAGAGTTTATACCAATTCAGCTTATTTTCATCACTTCTACTCCTTCTTTTCAAAATTAAACGAGATTTTACGGTTAAAATGGCTTAATTTTCTCACATTTCACGCGAAACATCGTTTTATTGAATCCTTGAAAGAATTGGACCAAAATTCGAACAAAAACCGGATCAATTTGACAAAATCGTGGCCGACATGCTGATGTCATCCTGATTTCACATGGAATAGCCTCATAATTCCGTTTGAAGGCTGTTATTTCGTTTGAGATCTAATTTCGCATGAACTAATTTCGTTTGAAGTCATTTCGTGTGAAGTGATTTCATTTGAGATTGTTGTTAAAAATTCAAAAATTTCTCTAAGTGTTTGTTGATTGTTTCAGATACGTGAAGATGGATGAGTTTATGAATCCGTTCAGTGACATGTTTGCTTTCACGGGAAACACCGAAGATGATACATCAAACAACACAAATGAAAATGTTTCTAATCCGAGTGCAAAGAAAACCCTATCTGATGCTTTGAGTGTGGAGAGTGCATATGGCACATACAATAAACCTCCCAAACTGATGGCGATTGAAGAATACAATAGATGGGCTAAAAGGTTTGAAGAGTGGCTAAAAGCGTTTGCATATCCAAGTTGGAAAAGCTTGAAGAATGGTTTCAATATGGGAAAATCGGGTTATGAAAATATAACAGAGTCTGATGATGTAGAAAGTTTTGTTGCTGAACAAAAGTGCATTGCATTGCTTCATCAGTCTGTGAGAGACGACATAATATCGTTGATTGAGTACACAAATGCGAAAGGTCTATGGGAGAAACTAAAAGTAAAATGTGTGGGTAGTGCTGAGATAGTCAAAAATAAAAAGAAGTTGTTAAGAAAAGAATTTTATTTGTTTGGATGTTTGAAAAATGAATCTGTATCTAAGATGATTGAGAGATTTGGGCATTTGAAGCTGGAACTTGCAAGACATGGAATCGTTTGCACTCAAGAAGAGTTGGTTGACAAACTGTTTGACTCGCTGCCGGATGATAAAGACTGGCAATACTTTGCTTTGATGCTGAAGAACACAATCAAGTCGGAGGATCTAACGATTGATGTTAATCAAAAGATTGGAGAGTCATGAATTGGAGATCAAGAAATCAAACAAAGTCAATAATTCCTCATATCAGCAGAATGTTGAGCTGTATTATCGAGGAAGTATGATCCCGAAGAATGTGTCTCCTAAGACAGCTTTCTCTGCTGAAAGTTCTAACATGTCAAATCAAGAAAGTTCAAGCAGTGGTTTTCATGGTGGTTCATCGTCAACTACTTCAAGTCAATCAGTTCCAAAGAATCTGTTTCAATGTAACATTGCTATGGATCTAAAGAATGCTCAAAATTTCAGTGAGGAATCCACAAAGCAGCAAATGGTGTTTTTAGCGTTTGTGTTAGAGTCTTATGAGAGCCTTGTTGCAGGCAAGATTGGAAACACTAACCTCACCAAGGAGGATTATGACCAGATTGATCCAGAGGAGATGGAGTTAATCGATATCAGGTGGTGTATGGCTAGTGCGGTCAGACGAGCACAAAGGTTCATGGAGATTACTGGTAGACATTCAATTGGTGGACCTTCCACAAAACTTGGTTTTAATAAATCAAAGGTCACGTGCTTCAGATGTAAACAAAAAGGACATTTTAAACGTGAATGTCGAAACGCACCTGCTGATGATACTGCAAATCCGTTCCGTGAAGATTACTACAAAAGAGCAATCTATCATCAGAACAAATCTGAACCTCCCAGAATGAAGCAGCTTGAAGATACCCCTAAAGAAAAATCAAGAGCTCTTGCTGTTATCCATGACGATGAGGGATATGATTGGAGTCAAGTGTTACCAGAAGAAGATGCAGTGGGCTATGCGTTTGTGACAAAGATTGTTCCTTTCAAAGACAACAGAACAGAAGAAGAAAAATTCGTCAACAGAAGGATGAAAGCCCAAAACAGGATGAGCAGAATCTATTATACATACAAAGAAGCTAAAAAGGCAAAGAGATGGGATGCTGATAGAGAATGTTACCTAGATCCCAAAGGAAACATTGCTGTTGATCCAGATACTGTTGATGTTGAAACTCTCACCAAACAAATTTGCTGAAGAAGAAGAAGCCAGACAGAGAGAGTGGTGGGGAGGAGGAGAAGCTGATGAGAAAGAGAAAGAGAAAGAGAAAGAAAAAGAGCTGCAGCCAAAGAAAATTGATGACGGGATTATTGACACGTCACAAGAGTTTACTGCTGAGAATTTGAAGAAGATGGCTGACAAAGTATTTGCTGCAAAAGAGCTAGAGGTAGTTTCTGGTTCTGGATCTGAGTCTAAAAGCAAGGTCAGTCAGAATGATGCAATCAATGAGTCAGGTAAGAAAGCTAAAACTAAGAGTGACTGCAAAAATTGCATGAAAGACTGCAAGGTTTGTAGTACACTTGCTTACCTTCACGGTAAAAAGACCGAAGAACTGACAGGAAGGGTCAGAGACGTTGAAAGTCAGATCTTAAACCGTGACAAGATGTTGAAGGCTTCAAATGATAGAGTAAAAGAATTAACTGAGAAAATTGAAAATGATAAAAATGACGTAGAAAGAATTAGGAAAGAAAACGAAAAATTAATTCATGAAAATCGTCAACTTTCAGAAAATTTTGAGAAGCTAAAACGAACGGTAAAAGATTCTGATGAGAGAAATGGTAAGACAAACAAAGAAAATGTTCAATTGACAGGAGTTCTTAGGGTAAAAGAAGATCTAATCAATCAACAACTGGATGAAATTGCTAAGTTGAAGCTTCAGTTTCAAGAAGCAAAAATTGAAAATGAACGCATTCAGTTGAAACTGAACAGTTACAACTCCGCAAGTTTTGTTCTTCAACATATCGTTCCTAAACCAATTGGGAAGAACAAAGCAGGCGAAGATGTTTATTCGGATGGAACTGGGGTTGGGTTTCATCAGGTTCCACCGCCAGTTCTAAATAATTTTTCAAAGAAAAAGTCCGGGTTGGTTAATGATGAAGAAGAAAATGAAGTTAAGCTTCCAGACACGATTGATGTCACATTTACCACATCATCTGATGAAGATAGTGTTCAATCTGAAGTTGTGAAAAGCATGGTTGAAAATGTTTTAAAGTCTGAAAGTGACACTACTGAGGATGATGAATGCTTTTTGGAAAAATATATTCCAAAATCAAAATCCAAAAACAACTTAAGTGAAGAACCAAATCTTGTGATGTACAAGATGGCAGGATCTGATAAGTTGTATTCGGATCGTGATTTTCCTTTGGAGAATGTGAATGTTGGTAAATTGAGAAATGTGTTCAAGTTGATTGAGATTGATGTGTCTGAAATTGAAGGTTTGAAACATTCCAAAAGGCAATTAAACTTTGAAAAAGATAAAGCTTACTACAAAAAACCTGTTGTACCGCCGCATTTTTCTAACAAAAATCAAAACAAATGCTCGGGTGGTTATAAGGGTGGTAAGAATTATCAAAGAAGGAATTTTCAAAACAAGAAGTTTGTTGAGAAAAAGGTGTTTGTAAAAAGCTCGAGTTCTCATTCCGAGCAGGAATCTGAGATTTTTTCAAAATCAAATGAAGAGTTTTTTGAAGAAAAGGCCTCACAGCCTCAGACCGAAGGCACAAGTCGGGTAGTTGATACTCGTACATGCTTTAAGTGCAACAAAGTTGGACATATTGCACGAAAGTGCACCAACTTAAAGCCTAAGTCTGAAGTTGTTGAGAGTTAGAAAAAGAAAGCTGATGCAAAAGGCAAAGCTCCAATGGTTGTTGAGAAGAAAGTTTTGAAAAATGAAAACACCAAGATCAAAACTGAACTCGTAAAGAATGTGGTAACTAAAACTGAAAAATTTTACAAACGGGTTGCTTCGCCTCAACAAGCATGGAAACCAAAATCAGTTGAAAAGAAATCAAGTGTTCCAAAACCAAAGGTGTCTGAGACTGCAAAATCATCATCTTCAACTAATAAGATGTATGTACCTTTGGATTACTATGAGAAACTTGAACCACAAGAAGCTACTACTTCTGAAAAGAAGAATGTACCAAAGAAAGACCAATCATCTGGTCAACCTTCTAAAAATGATTTCTTTTTATATAAAGAGGTTGAGATTGGATCTGAGGAGAGCTTAAAGATGAATGACAAAAATTTTCCGCCACTTTACACTGCTAAAACTCACATCAATGTCAAGTTACCCGAGTCAGAAAAGGCTTGGGTGGCATCAAAATCTAACTAAAAGTGTTTGTGATATGTGCAGGAGCTTCCAAGATCCGTTTCACGTTGGATTATGGATAGTGGAGCTTCTCGGCACATGACAAGAAAGAAGACCCTACTGTACGATGTTCGAGGGTTTAATGGAGGATATGTGGGATTTGCAGGCAATCAAGGTGGTCAAATAATTGGTGAAGGGACTTTATCAAATGGAATTGTCACGTTTGAAAGAGTAAACTACATCGCCGAGCTTGAAAACAATCTTCTGAGCATCTCCCAGATTTGTGATCGAATGTATACAACGCACTTTACAGACAAAGAATGTTTGATCTTGAAACCAGGATTTGTTGTTCCCAAAGAGTGGGTTATCATGAGAGTGCCCAGAGTCAATGATCTGTACGTGTTGGACATGAGTGTAGCAACTACTACCACGGGTTAGGCTCACTGTTTTATGTCAAGAGCAACGGAAAAAGAATCACCATTGTGGCATCGAAAGATGGGCCACATTCACCTGCAAAAAATTAATCACCTGGTGCATAACGACTTAGTTATTGGTGTTCATGCAAAAGGTTTTCATCTTGAGGGGGAGTGCATTAGCTGTGTCAAAGGCAAGCAAAAGAAGAAATCTCACCCTAGAAAGAAAGTTAACTCAGTCTCAAGACCGTTAGAGAGAATTCATATGGATTTGTTTGGTCCAGTAAATGTCGAAAGCATATCTGGAGATCTCTACTGTCTAGTAGTAACAGATGACTACTCGAGATTTTCATGGGTATCATTTCTGAAAACAAAAGATGAGACGTTTGAAAGTTTGATGACGTTGTTCCGAAAAATTGAAAATTTGTACCAAACCCGAATTAGAAGAATCAGGAGTGATAATGGTACAGAGTTCAAGAACAACAAGATGGAAGAATATTGTGATGAGAGAGGTATATTGCAAGAATTTAGTGCTTCTTATACTCCGCAACAAAATGGAGTAGCTGAAAGAAAGAACAGGACACTAATTGAAACGGCTAGGACGATGCTTGCTGATTCGAAATTACCAGTCAATTTTTGGGTAGAAGCAGTATCAGCCGCTTGCTATACACTCAACCGAGTTCTTACAGTGAAGAAATTCAACAAGACATGTTTCGAGTTGATCAATAACCGCAAACCAAATCTGAAGTATCTGGAACCGTTTGGGTCTCCCTGTACTGTTCTAGAACCTTTTGGAAAATTTGGTGCAAAGAGCATTGAAGGAATTTTCGTGGGTTATGCAAGTCCATTAAAACGAGTCTTTGTTCCAAGCTTGAAGCGGATCATCGAAGCACACAATGTTGAGTGTCAAGGTTATACTATGCCACCGCAGAATCCAGGCGACTCATGGCGTTTTAATTACGATACACTGTGGGATTCGTTTGACATAGAAGACGAACCAGATTTCTTTGATGAGTTAGATATTCTGAGAGAGTATGAAGAATCACAAGAAAGGTTTCCAGCTGAGTATTCTAGACGTCAATGGCAAACTTCAAATGATGATGAAGCCGGTCCAAGTAATGTTGGAGAACATGATGATATTCAACAATCTCTTGACAATCAGACGGTAGTCAACAATAATCAAGAATCTGAAGATAGACCTATATTCGATCGTGGTGATTCAGATTCTGAGGGGGAGCAGATCCAGATATCAAGTCAAACAATTACAGTCAGTGAACAAGGTGCAAATCAGAATGTTACAAATTTGGAATGCGAGGTAGATGTTCCAGGCGAGGTGATGCCGAGAACTCTTTCGTACCATCCAGAAGAGCTGATTATTGGAGAATTACAATCAGGCGTTCGCACTAGACGACAAATTGACCAAGGCCTTACTTGTTTTTATTCTACAGTTGCTCCGTTACAAACTGAGTTTTCACTTAGTTGTTTTATTTCGCAGATTGAACCGCGAACATACAAGGAAGCACTAACTGAAGATTCTTGGGTCAACGCAATGCAAGAGGAGCTGAGCCAGTTTGAGAAGTTGGGAGTGTGGAAATTGGTAGACTTGCCTGATGGTCAAAGGAAGATAAACACCAAGTGGGTGTTCAAGTGTAAGAGAGACGATCGAGGGGTTATTATTCGTAACAAAGCTCGAATCGTAGTCCAGGGTTTCAGTCAGCAGGAGGGTATAGATTTCACTGAAGTGTATGCTCTGGTTGCTAGACTTGAAGCGATCAGAATCTTCCTAGCATTTGCATCTTGGAAAGATTTAAAGTTTATCAGCTAGATGTTAAATCAGCGTTTCTCTATGGGAAGGTAAAAGAGGAGGTATATGTCGAACAGCCACCGGGCTTCACCGATCCAATCCACAAAGACAAGGTGTACTTATTGGATAATGCGTTGTATGGTTTACACTAGGCCCCGAGAGCTTGGTACGAGACATTGTCTCAACATTTGCTTGAAAACAGCTTCATCCGTGGAAAAGTGGATGCCACTCTCTTCACCAAAGAAGTCGACGGACATCTTCTGATAGTTCAGATATACGTGGATGACATCATATTTGGGTCGACAAATGAAAATCTGTGCAAGATTTTGAAAGAGTTATGAAGCAAAAATTTGAAATGTCATCGATGGGTGAGATGAAATTTTTCTTGGGACTTCAGGTTGATCAACTGCCTAAGGGAATTTTCATACATCAAACGAAGTATGTTCATGATATCTTATAGAAATTTGGGATGTCAGGTTCTACTCCAGCTTCCACCCCGTTAGCGACGAACCATGAGATAAACCCTGATCTCACCGGAGAGAAGGTAGATGAAATGTTGTATCGTTCCATGATCGGATCGCTGATGTACTTGACAGCTTCTAGCCCCGATATTATGTATCCAACCTGCCTCGCAGCAAGATTTCAATCTAACCCGAGAGCTTCGCATATGGTGATTGTGAAACGGATATTACGCTACCTGAAAGGAACTCCATCACTGGGGTTGTGGTATCCAAGAGAAGGCGATTTCACGCTCGAAGGGTATTCCGATTCCGATTTCGGATGTTGCAAAGTTAACGCTAAATCAACAACAGCGGGGTGCCAGTTTTTCGGACCACGATTGGTTACCTGGCAATGCAAGAAGCAGACCTCTGTAGCTTTATCCACATGTGAAGCCGAGTATGTATCTGCTAGCAGCTGCTGCTCTCAGATCTTGTGGATCCAGCAACATATGAGAGACTACGGTTTACAATTTCTTAACACCCCTATCTTTGTTGATAATGAGGCAGCGATAAACATTACTAAAAATCCTGTTCATCACGCTAAAACGAAACACATTGAAATTCGTCATCACTTCATCCGAGACTGTTTCGAGAAGAAGTTGATACGAATTGAGAAAATCCACACTGACGAACAAAAAACTGATTTACATACCAAAGTGTTTGATAACAGTCGTTTTCAATATCTTTTAAAATTGAACGGTATGAAGCTTTTATCGGTGTCGGAGGAGATTCTTGGCGTAGATGAAGGTACCACTGTAGATGATGTTGAGAAGCAATCTGCAATGGTTTGTCAATTTTTTACTTGTTTTGGTATTTAGGGGGAGTATAGGGTAATATTTTCAGAAAATACAAAAACAATAAAAAAATTCAAAAATCCAAAAACATGAGATATTTTCAAAATTCAAAAACAATAGAAAACCAGAAAAGAGCTTGTGTAAAAAGGGAAAATGATAGTACATTGGCTTGACAGTTACGGTATGCTAAAGATATGTAAAGTTTAAAAGTCTTAAACAGTCTTGCTGATGATATGCCGATAGGTTTTTATACATTTAGTAGGTTTGTTCGGGATATAAACTTAAATCTTTACTTGCTTATTTCGTGGGGAACACTACTTGGATATATAGGTAACCCCTGAAATCTTGTTTGAAAGATCCCTCTTTCTGAGATACTAGGTCTTTATACTCAATGATATCTAGGGTATTATCCCGGGACTTCTGATTTTGCGGAAGCAATGGCCTAGTCCCCGTATAATACTTTACCGCTTGCTTGAAATATTAGCAACTCCCTCAGCATAAAAATGATGAAACATTGAAAAATGCTAATCATGTGCTGTTGTAAAAAAGATCCTCTAAAGGGGACACACCAAAAGTCGAAGCCGTCATCTCTCTGATTTTGCGGAAGCAATAGCCTGAGCTCTCACGGCCCTCGCATTTAACCCCTTACAGATATCATCTATGGTATACTCACCTGTAAGACTGAATATTGGGTTCTGGATACGGGAGTATATTCAAGAGGTGGGACACATGAATGAGTTTAAGTTCATTAATACACCTAATTCGTATCCTGGACAGATTGAAATTTGTGTGAGAATTTAAGTGGATCAGTATATCGACAATCTAAGCGAATTGTTTAATTCTGAGTATGAAATCTAAGCTTAACGATACTTGTGACTTGTCTAATAGCTGATATGATTCCCTAACACGCTCACCAAAATATGTTTGTAAATAGTTTACATTTACTGCATTTTATTTCTGTTTAGCATTCTAGTTTAGAAACCTTATTCAAAATCCAAAAAGATTTTACATTTCTGCTTTATTTTCCGACAAACCAAAGTGGAAAGTTGATCTTCAGATTCGAAGTTTGAAGAAGTTTGAAGCAGATGCAGGAAGTTTCTGAGCTGGAAGACGGGATTGGGAGCTAATCATGTTAAACCTGTGAAAAATGAAAAGTTAAAAACAAGTTCATTAAGTTGAAACTTGTAATATTCAAGAAAATGTTTTGAAAAATGTTGAACTAAAGTCAGTTTTGTTTCGTTTGAATCAACCAAGGTCATTAAGTTGGACTTGGTAGACAAATTAAGTGCTCAGGGTCATTAACTTGGACCTGAATACTTAAGTGGATTATTAAAACTGATAAAAAACGTGAAAATATGTTAAAAGTCAATAGATTGTAATGTTATATTCTTGAGAAACAGGAAACAAGATCCCCATGGCAAAGAAAGTGTAAAGTTTGAACCAGAATTCGAGCTCCAGCATATTGAAAGGGGGAGTCTATATTCTGGATCAACATTCAAAGGGGAGTTTGAAGATAGAGATTGAAGGATGCTTACAATGTTAGACAAATTGGACAGAGAATAATATAGATCAAGACTAAAGACTGGAGATTTGATGCTAAAGACTTCGTCAACATCCAAGGGGGAGTCTGTTGGTGCATAGATGTCTGTTAACTTCGTCTTTATAGAGTCTTGTTTATAGATAGGATAATCTAGTGTTCAGCAGGTCGGAAAACAGGTTTTAAATGTTAAAGGGTAATTTCGTACGAAATCACACAAGGGTAATTTCGCACGAAATTAGTAATTTCGCATGAAGGTAATTTCGCTTGTATAGGTCCGTGCGAAATTACTCACCCTATAAATACCCAACTTGCTGATTCATTTGTAACTTTTCCGATTCAGAGCCGAGGTGCTGCCAGTTTGTTAAACGATCTGTAAAAGCTTTGGAATCATTAATAAGAAGATAATTAAGGAATATCAAGCTGTTACACGTCTATTTCTCTGATTCCGCCTTTGAAATAGATTGTAAACTCTTCTGATTGACTCGTTCGGGTCACACATCGATCCAACATATGCATTTTAAGAAAACTTTTATTGAGAATTATCTATAAATCTTCCTTGGCAAAAATAATTATATTTTCGTATAAACCTCAAAAATAATATATTTTCAAGATTAACTTAGAAAATATTTATAATTCCATTTTTTACCCAAAATAATATATTTTTAGTTTGTTTAAGAAAGCATACATTTTCTTCAAAAATAATATATCTTCTAATTGTTCAAGAAAATATATATATTTTCTCTACTCAAAAATAATATATTTTCTACTTGATAAAATATGATATATTTTGTAATAATTGTAAAAATCATAATTTCCGTTTCTATGGTTTCCAAAATACCGTTTAACTCGTTTGTCAAATTATATATGAGTTTAATTCCGGAATATATATAAGTGTAGTCCATACGTCCGTTTGTCCGATTGTCCAATATTCGATATAAATTATAGATTTGTTTTCTTGGAATTTTGGAAATATTTTTTATTACAATTTTTGTATTTTGGTAATTTATATTATTTTCAAATCCAAAATAATATAACTAATACACATAATATACAAGTAGCACACAAATTGTGAATTCTAAATATATTTTCCTAAATATATACTTAGTCACTTTTATTTATAAAAAATTCAACCTCCAATATTTGTAATTTTTGTAACAAAAATTATGGCAAGTTTTTATTTGAAAACCATGAACAAAATTTACTTATAAACACTTGTTTAAAAATATTTTTCTAAGTGTTTAAATTCTACAAAAGTTTTGCCATAGTATCCCCTTAAAAATGGAGGTTTCCATGCTTTGAAAGCATATCATTTTCTTTTAAAATCATCATCAATCATCAACAATTCATTCAAGACTTACCATGAGCCAAAATTATGCAATTTACACTACATCATGAACTTGAAATTTTGTAAAAACTTGTAGTAACTTAATATGTTATTTAGTAGGTTTAGTTACCCTTAAAAATATGGTTATTTGTTTATAAATCACATTCTTGAAAAATTTAGTCTTTTACAACTTGTATGATGATTTTTCTAAAAATAATTCTTTTGTATTTTCTTGTTACAAACATGTTTCTAGCTTTAATTAAACACTTAAAACATGCTTAACTTCTTTAAAAATCATAATCTTGTAAATCTTGCAAATAACTTTAGTCTCTTGAGAAAATCATTTTGAAATCATCCATTTACAAGTCTTATAACATGTATCCGTCATCATCATACACAAAAACAACTTCATTTTTCAAGTTCATGTTCACATAATGGATGATCATTTTGGATTTTCACAAGATTCATCCTCTCACTTGCTAGATCATGTGTTTAATCACAATCTAGAAAGCTTCTTATGATGATCAACATCATAATCACAAGAAATCAATCATCAAGTATCATACATACACTAAATCAACATAGATTCTTATGTTTTTAAGCTTTATGTGAAAGATTATCTTCTTGTTTCTTTATGATCTTCATGATTAACCACTTACTACTAGCACAAGGGCTAGGGAAGAATCAAAGATGAAGAAGATGATGAACAAGGTGGATAAAAGCTCTAGGGAGTGGTCTTTCAAGCTCCAATGCCTCCAAGCTCCTTAACTTAGCTTCTAGCACTCTTGGATCACCTTAGAATGGTTGCTAGTGAAATGAAAATGGTGGTGGAGTGGTGGTTGTTGGTGGCCAAGAACTAGGAAGAAGAAGGAGAAGGGGTGAAGTTGTTTGATGTAAGAATGAAAGAGAATAAAGGACTCTTGTGTTTTATAAACTACACTTCCAACATCTATATAACCAAGGGTCTTTATGTTTCAAAAGTTTAAAACAAATCACATAAACAATTCAACAAAATCAAGGGTGGGTCCACCCTTCATAACCGTCGCCAAGGGGGGGTGGTATGGTTGAAATGTAATGGCTAGTTAGTTATGTTAGTTAGTTTCTAAGTGTAAAGTTTAGTGTTTATATGTGTTATGTAATTATAGGATACATTATGATGTTCGGTGACCATATCTAGCTCAGAAATGTTAAAACAATGCTTCTAGTGAAAATTTGGTGTTTCGGGTAGTGTCCGGTTGTTCGGTTGGTTACCGGTTCGTTAAGGTGCTAAATTACGCAGTTTAGTGTGCTTTATGTTCCTTTTTGTGACAGTTTTGATTCTCGACACTTAGGAAGGTATTCTGGACCATTAAACCATAATTCTGCATTATATTTTAGTGTTAGAATGCTGATTTTTGCTGAAAAATGCAGAATTCTGCAGTTTGTGTGAGTTTTAGGCACTTTCTGGCACTTAAACTATCACTAGGAAGGCAGTTTTATGATTCTAACTTTCCTACACACTATACTAGTGTAACTCTTAGTTTCGGGCTCATTCTGTGTCTTAACATCATGTCTGTCTGAGTGCTGAACTCCCGTCAATACTTCTAGTTTGTTTGATAATTGTGTTAACTTTGTTTCGTGCACTAATTGGATCATAATGTGTTGCATGCAATAATGATATGAAATCATGCAACATGTAATGCACTTGTATGTATATGAAAATAATCAGAAATCATTCATGCCATTAATTCAAATCAGGCACAGTTATTAAAGTACAAATTACTGTTTAACATGTACATAGTTACATGGAAAATTGACCGTTGTCACAACTAAGGGGGCATTGCCCCCTTGGAACCCCCATAGAACGCAATGACTCAATTCAAAAACCCAGATCATAAAAATGTAATTCAAAAATTTCTTACATAGATCGAAGTCGATTTCTTCAGATTTCTTCAACGATTGACGAAATGTGAATGTTAGAAACACTTATCAGCGATCGAATCGAACGAATCGAGTGATTTGCTTCAAAATCACAGGAAAAAAATGAGATATTGTATGAAATTAAACTGAGTTTCTTCAAAAAAGTTGAAGAACACGTTGATTGGGTGTTTGAATCATTGATTGGTGATGAAAATCGCACTATAATGTAGTGATTATCGAGATAGAAAGTGAAGAAAAGGTTGAAGATGGTGAGTTTTGAAGTTACAGAGAGAAGAAGGGAGAAGATTGGATAAAATTGACTAAAATATCCTTCCTCTTTATTTTAAATTTTGCCACATGTCAGAATCCTATTGCTTCCTATCCTTCCTAGCCAAAATAAACTTCCTATTTGCTACTTTCCCATGAGTATATACCTATAAATTTGGGCGGTACACATTCCACATATGAGAACGTATTTTAGGTTTGCTTCTTTTCTATTCGATTCTTATAGTATTCTGCAAATAATATGCGACAATTTTTTTTAAATGTTAGTTTTTTAATTCCAGTTTTTGGTATGTTATTTTTGTGACAACCCGAGTGTTCAAGGTCCTTCTCGACTCGTTACTTGTTAATTCGTTACGTTGTAACGGATGCGCGTTTGTTATAAATTTGTTTGTCATTAGGTTATTAAAAGATGGTTTTGTCATTAGTTGGTCTTATGATTAATGAATTGGAGTATGATTTTGTAAACTCACTAACTGTTTCACATTGACTTAATATTTGCAAACTTGAATTTGACGAAACATGAATGTTTCGTCATCACCATTTAGTCGACGAAACTTAGGAAGTTTCGTGGTCCCATGGAGGTTTCGCCGAATTGGGCTTTCGGCCCAGATAGGGCCCAAACATCTATCTGTTTTATATGTGCTCATTGTACGTAAACGTCAGTTATCGAACCCTAGATTTCCCTCTCTTGTGCGGCGACCATTCTGAATCCTTGAGGCTCTCCATATCGACCGGACCCACCGTTTCTGTCATCTCGGTTAGTATTAATAAATTGTGATGGTTATGATGGTTTTGTTAATTAATAAAGCATGTTTAGTAATCATATTTCTAGGGAATTGTTGTATAAATCAGTAGCTTTTGATCGGTCCAATATAGTCAAGGTATATGGCATGATAAAAATTATTAACCTTGAATTTAGAAGTGGTGGCCATGTGAAACCTAATCAAGAAGTATACATATTTCGATAGTAATGTCAGTGGCATACATGTGCAATAAATGAGGAGATGATGTGTTGATTTGGGATATGGAAATTAGTGAAAGTGGCGGCCCTATTCTGGGATTGTATGCATAATATAATTTAGTGCACAAAGACTAAGAATGACAATGATGAATTAAAGTAGGATTGTTGTTAGTCTTGGTGATCAGTAGGGCAAGGGAATAGGGTCTCGACGAAACATAATCTAATTGTTATGTGTAATGCATGTAATTGTAGCACCATTATGAAATGTACATGATACTTGTCGAGTTGCATGAACAATGAACTAGGTTGACTTTTGTGATGAATGGCTATGATTATGTGAATTAAACCATGATGCTTACTGTTGATTGTTAATCATTGGTGAAACTCTATTATTGAGTGTTAATGATATAAACATTGACTGAGGAAAACATAACTTGATTGCATGAGTAGCACACGTAATTGTTGAGTATTGTAGTTTAGCATGCACGTGAATTGTGAAATTGTACGAGTTTGAACAACTGTTATGTGATATTTGGTGATTATTGCATGCTCGCACACACTGTGATTACGATTCATACACAAACCTCATGAATGTAAACTGATTCGCGTACGTGAATACCATAGGCTGTGATTGTGACTGTTAAGTGTGAGCACGTAATAAATCAAACCGAGCAAACCAATGTGAGTTCACTTCACTTTTCCAAGCATGCATCCCGGGAAGGGATATCGGGTAACGTTCCAGGGAGGAATGCAGGTTAATGGGATGTTGGTTATTACTCAGTTTCTATCATATAAGACCCCTTACATCTACCGATTGTTGCCGGTAAGGCAACGAGGTATTTAGTTGATAGCGCTATTAGGTTTGGTACCCTCACACCGGGCCGGAATGGACGGGCGTGAACTATTTACCTTGACCACTTGACCAATGCTTTGATAGAGGCATTGGGGTTTGGGCAAACACATCTAGTAGCCACATACGGTAATCAAGTTAATAACAACATCAAAACATAATGTTGAACTGTTTTAAACACACATCTGGTAACTAAACGTGTTAACAAAACTTTGAACTCACTAGCGTCATCTGACACACTTGTCTGCATGCTTGCAGGTCGTTAGATTGTTTGACATGGACTTGCTATCTGGGAGTGCTGGAGTGGTCATGGATCGAGACTCTTGGATATATTTGATACAATGGTTTTGAACATTAATCTTGAACAGTTGTTTAACAACTTATTATATGCTTCCGCTGAACATCTATTTTGGTTTAAACTTATGATTTGGATCTGTATTTGGCAATTAATGAAATGTTTTATTTAAATACTATACGTGGTTCAATGTGATTGGTGGCTTGGATCCTGGTACGTCACACATCCCGCGGTGTTCCCGCATGTGGTAATTTGGGGGTGTGACAGTTTGGATGATGTGGCACCCGCGGAAAATACACCGTCATCTTGACTGACGCCATGCATTTGTGGATTCCTTATCAAATTTCGGGATGAAATTTCTTTCAAGTTGGGGATGATGTGACAACCCGAGTGTTCAAGGTCCTTCGCGACTCGTTACTTGTTAATTCGTTACGTTGTAACGGATGCGCGTTTGTTATAAGTTTGTTTGTCATTAGGTTATGATAAGATGGTTTTGTCATTAGTTGGTCTTGTGATTAATGAATTGGAGTATGATTTTGTAAACTCATGATTTTGTAAACTCACTAACTGTTTCACATTGACTTAATATTTGCAAACTTGAATTTGACGAAACATGAATGTTTCGTCATCACCATTTAGTCGACGAAACTTAGGAAGTTTCGTGGTCCCATGGAGGTTTCGCCGAATTGGGCTTTCGGCCCAGATAGGGCCCAAACATCTATCTGTTTTATATGTGCTCATTGTACGTAAACGTCAGTTATCGAACCCTAGATTTCCCTCTCTTATGCGGCGACCATTCTGAATCCTTGAGGCTCTCCATATCGACCGGACCCACCGTTTCTGTCATCTCGGTTAGTATTAATACAATTGTGATGGTTATGATGGTTTTGTTAATTAATAAAGCATGTTTAGTAATCATATTTCTAGGGAATTGTTGTATAAATCAGTAGCTTTTGATCGGTCCAATATAGTCAAGGTATATGGCATGATAAAAATTATTAACCTTGAATTTAGAAGTGGTGGCCATGTGAAACCTAATCAAGAAGTATACATATTTCGATAGTAATGTCAGTGGCATACATGTGCAATAAATGAGGAGATGATGTGTTGATTTGGGATATGGAAATTAGTGAAAGTGGCGGCCCTATTCTGGGATTGTATGCAAAATATAATTTAGTGCACAAAGACTAAGAATGACAATGATGAATTAAAGTAGGATTGTTGTTAGTCTTGGCGATCAGTAGGGCAAGGGAATAGGGTCTCGACGAAACATATTCTAATTGTTATGTGTAATGCATGTAATTGTAGCACCATTATGAAATGTACATGATACTTGTCGAGTTGCATGAACAATGAACTAGGTTGACTTTTGTGATGAATGGTTATGATTATGTGAATTAAACCATGATGCTTACTGTTGATTGTTAATCATTGGTGAAACTCTATTATTGAGTGTTAATGATATAAACATTGACTGAGGAAAACATAACTTGATTGCATGAGTAGCACACGTAATTGTTGAGTATTGTAGTTTAGCATGCACGTGAATTATGAAATTGTACGAGTTTGAACAACTCTTATGTGATATTTGGTGATTATTGCATGCTCGCACACACTGTGATTACGATTCATACACAAACCTCATGAATGTAAACTGATTCGCGTACGTGAACACCATAAGCTGTGATTGTGACTGTTAAGTGTGAGCACGTAATAAATCAAACCGAGCAAACCAAGGTGAGTTCACTGTACTTTTCCAAGCATGCATCCCGGGATGGGATATCGTGTAACGTTCCAGGGAGGAATGCAGGTTAATGGGATGTTGGTTATTACTCAGTTTCTATCATATACGACCCCTTACATCTACCAATTGTTGCCGGTAAGGCAACGAGGTATTTAGTTGATAGCGCTATTAGGTTTGGCACCCTCACACCGGGCCGGAATGGACGAGCGTGAACTATTTACCTTGACCACTTGACCAATGCTTTGATAGAGGCATTGGGGTTTGGGCAAACACATCTAGTAGCCACATACGGTAATCGAGTTAATAACAACATCAAAACATAACGTTGAACTGTTTTAAACACACATCTGGTAACTAAACGTGTTAACAAAACTTTGAACTCACCAGCGTCGTCTGACACACTTGTCTGCATGCTTGCAGGTCGTTAGATTGTTTGACATGGACTTGCTATCTGGGAGTGCTGGAGTGGTCATGGATCGAGACTCTTGGATATATTTGATACATTGGTTTTGAACATTAATCTTGAACAGTTGTTTAACAACTTATTATATGCTTCCGCTGAACATCTATTTTGGTTTAAACTTATGATTTGGATCTGTATTTGGCAATTAATGAAATGTTTTATTTAAATACTATACGTGGTTCAATGTGATTGGTGGCTTGGATCCTGGTACGTCACACATCCCGCGGTGTTCCCGCATGTGGTAATTTGGGGGTGTGACAATTTTGATAGATTCTTTTTGCTTTTAGTGTTCTGCTCAGTGTATAAGATAAGAAATATATCATTGTATACTATATGGTGTGGAGGAGCTTGAAAATGGGGCGTGATGCA
This sequence comes from Helianthus tuberosus, assembly GCA_030545235.1. Lineage (NCBI taxonomy): Eukaryota > Viridiplantae > Streptophyta > Magnoliopsida > Asterales > Asteraceae > Helianthus > Helianthus tuberosus. The sequence continues at coordinate 192,935,333 of CM060365.1, forward strand.
AAAACGGGAGGTGTGGGACGGGGCGTGGAAGAGACAAGATTCTTTTCCTGCGGGTTGGAAAATTTTCAAGGGACGGACGATAGGTTGTCCATTACTAAGTTTCGGCTTTTTCTACGGGTTTGATGTTGAAATTTCTACGGGTGCGAAGTCAAAATACCCATATATATAACATTAAAAGTTTTTTTGGTACGGGTTCGGCCGAACCCGTACCCTTTTATGTAGCTACACCCTTGAGAAGAGAGACGTTATTCAACACGTGACACACACTTTTTGTTATTATTTTATACTAGGTTAGAAACCTGTGTATTACAAGGGTTGCATAAATATAATTTTATATAATAAATAATAAAAATGATATATCTTTTAAAAACTCGTATATTGCACGTATTGAATAAAATATAATGTCATATGTTAACATATACACTCGTCAAGTTTATCTTTTAAAATGAACTTTGATATACTATTTAGTTATTATAACATTTTACTTTGTTTTTTTTTTTAATTTTCCATAAATGTAATTTTATATAATAAATAATAAAGAATATCTGTAAAAAAAGCTCGTATATTGCACATGTTGACACATACAGTCGTCAAGATTTATATTTTAAAAATGAACTTTGATGTACTATTTACTTATTATAACATTTTACTTTGTTTTTTTTTATTTATTATTAGGTTAAAAACACATGTATTACATGGGTTGAATCCCATTTTTTACGATACATTCAAATTATGAGATACAATTATTTTAGTTAGTTTTATGCACCTTCATGCTTATTGTTTATTTCATTTATAAAACACTCGTCTTAAATTTGTATTTAATAGAATTTATGGTACAAAAAGGTGGAGATCGATCTCCACATTTTTATAGGAAAATAAGGTGAGAATGCACGAGGAAGTGACACGTGTCCAATTTTTTTTTATTTATTAGTATAGGAAGATTTTTTTATGAATTATACCGTAAAATCGAGAATTAATTCTATTTGAATGGAGTATAGAATTGTTATATTTAAAAATGGTATTCTTTCTAAATGTTGATGCAATATGCGATAAATGATAGGGTTAAACCAATTATAACAGTACGTGTAACACAACATAGGTGAAATTAAGTTGTCTAGATTTGACATTTGAAAGAAATTGTGCGATTATAATGGTGTGTCCAAACCATTATAGCGATGCGTCTAAAAACACTTACAGTTTGATAGAACCATATGCTCCGACCTAGAATAACTATTTAATTCTAGTGAAAAAAACAATAATACAATGATTAAGGGGCTGTTTGACAACTTCTGAATGGTTAAGTGCTGAACCAATAAGAGGTCTGAACCATTAAGTGCTGAACCAGTAAGAGGTCTGAACCATTAAGAGTCAGTATAATGCTTAACTGTTCAAAGGCATATGTCTGACCAATTCAGATTAGAGGTCTTAACCATTCAGACTCAGTATAATGCTTGTTGGTGCATTCATATGTCGTCTTCGTCTTATATCGAGTCTTGGACTTGTTGCGGTTCTGTTCGTGCATAGAGTCAAATATGTAGGTTTCTCTTGAAAGTGGAACTTGTAGGTTTCTCTTGAAAGGTTTCTCTTGAAGCTGACATGTGTGTCTTCAAGAGAAACCAGGAACACTATAAATAGGCATCATGTCTATTCATTTGTAAGGATTTCCAGATTTGATACCGAAGTGCTGCCGGTATTTCTCTTAAATGTAATAGCTGTAAAATCAATATACAAGAGGTTTAAAGTGTAACTCAAGCTGTTTTTACATCCGTTTCTTAGTTTCCACCTCTGAAACGGACTAGAGCTCTTCCGAACGACTCATTCAGGTCGCAATCCGATCCTACAATGCTTAACCATTCAGAGGCAAATTTCTGAACCATTCAGACATCAGTTCGCGAAACAAACAGTCTGAATCATTAAGTGTTGAACCAGTAAGAGGTCTGAACCATTAAGAGTCTCATTAAGAGGTAACCAAACAGCCCCTAAGTATATATCAAACGCGAGCCTTTGATTCCTAATTTACTATAATTTGAATCACTGATCGGAGTGTCGCACTCCGGTCAAAGATAATATTTATATGCCCTAATTACCCTTAACAAATAGCTAGTGGTAGCAAGGGGTCGAACCATGAAGAGTTTGTGGTTTGCGAATGGACTTGATTGATTTTAAAGGTTTGTCACAATTATGAAGTTTACTAGACTGTTTTTACGAATTTTGTTTGTTTGGAAAAGATGTTGGAATGAACCAACAAATTTGATTTGATTAATTAACTACTAGAACTTGAATGGTTGCAAGAAAACTTTAATTAACGATTATAAAAACTGAATTAGAACAAGGTTCACACCCGGTTCAACAAATGCATGACCTAGGGTTACTACACGTTTTAACTTGGTTTAATTGAATTATTTCATTAACGGTTTGAAAATCACAAAGCTTAGGTGCCAATCGCTATCAACATTATAGACAACGGATCACGATGCACTTCGTTAATTTGGACAAGTAAATCTTATCAAAAGACAAGGCATAAATACGCATATTCATTTCACAAAGTCAAATTTAATCATTCATTCGACAATTCGCAAATACAATACAAACGTATGACAATTATCTAATGATTCAAATGCAATTCAATTAGTCACAAACCAAGTATCAAACAAGTAATAAACCCTAAACCTTACAAAAGTCTACACCGGGGTGAAACCTCCGAGAATTTAGCCGCTCATGGAAGGATGAACGCGATCACCGGATGTTGAGAGCTTGAACATCATCATCTTGAAGCTTTGAAGTGGTGGAAATGGTGATTAGGGTTTGGAATGATTGGAGGTGATGAATGGATGGATGATTGATGGAATTAGGGTTATGTAAATGAAAGTGATGATGATTTGGTTGATTAATTGATGAATTGTGATGATTAGGGATGAAGATGGTTGATGAAAAAAGCTCCAAGAATGCTTCCAAGGTTCAAAATCAAGTGTAACTTCTGTTTCTTGGTAAAAAATGGTGTTATAACTCGCCCCCATTCAAAAGAAACTTATTTTTCACGATGCAAGAAAGTAAGGGGCGTCCCCGGCGGCCATTTAAGGCGTCCCCGACGGCCCCTAGAAGTCTCAGTTTCACCTGACGGCTTAATCTGCTGTTTATGAAGGTTTCTGGCCGACGGAAAAAACCAGACGGCGTCGCCGACGGCCCTTTTGGGCGCCGCCGACGGCCCTTTTGGGCGTCGCCGACGTTTCCTCTAAAACCCATTTTTTGTTTTCTTCATAACTTCTTCGTTTTAGCTCCGTTTTTTCACCGTTTTTGCCCACGTCTTCGTAATTCAGCCCTCTATCATGCTATTTTCCAATATCTTCATTTTCAATCCATTAACATCCCCTAAAACACATCCAATCTTCATGGTTAACACCAACTTGTTTTCTGTTTTTCCATTTCTTGATCCCGGTTGACCCGATTCGCGTCCCGGTGCCCCGTTTAGCTCCCGATTAGCTCCTTAAACTCTTTTAGACCTGTAAAACACAAATCCCATTAAAAGTAGGCTATTTAAGATTAAAAGCTATGTAAAAACATCAACTTAAGCATAAACGATAACCAGTTTTCGACCACCACGTATCACATCCCCACACTTGTTGTTTGCTTGCCCTCAAGAAAATCTGTTTTTCACTTTCACGTGGGTTGAACGAGAAACACACATCCCATTCCCGAGACTAAGGTTAAGGTCTAATGTCATACTCTGTTTAAGTTTTTTTTTTTTTTTTACAATTTTCAACATATCTAACGGTAAAGTGACTAATCACATATAAAATGGTTATCCAAGATTAACCCGCCCTTGAAACTCACAAATCATACATATCCCTCACAATGTTCACTCCACTCAGTTTTCAAGTTGGCTAATTTTAATGATGTATTAGCACCTTTTTTAAAGTAATCACTCAAAACCGAATATAACATGTACCCGCATAGGCTTGCAACTCAATCGTTCTCCACCACCGGACACGAATACTAAGCACAAGTCAAAAGGTCTTTAAAGGGTTGTAATGGGGCTAGGCTAAGGGTAGGAAATAGGATATTTTAACGTGGCGAAGGTGATGAAAAATTCGATTTTTATTACAAACGACTATACTAAACAAAACTAGCTATAAACATCAAGTATGAGGCAATGGCTTTCGCCTTTTATTCAACAAACTAATAACTCGTATTTTTGTACTTTTCTCAATGCTTTTCTATTCTTTTTCGCAACATTTTCTGAATTTTTGCTTTTTTATATGAATTACAACTATACAAACACATAATCCTATAATTGAATTTTCATCACACGGGTTTAAAAAGAAAAGGTTTATGGTTATGGGCTAAGTGGGTTGTCAAATGAAAGGTTTAGGCTCAAAGTTGGCGAGTAAGGGATAGATTTCGTGTAAGGGTAAGCAAATGGGGTAAAAGGAAAAGGTTTACCTAATGCCTTAATCATTCTCATGCTTGTATTCGGTCTATGGTCTCAAACGTATCAAAAGATGCAAGTTTTACAATACATGACTAATGGTCCACTCAAACAAAGAAATATGTGTATATATGATGTATAAAAGTGGCTCAAGATCTCACGTATTAAGGGTAAAGAATATGATATACATAAATTTCAAGTTTCTTAGGCGGATTATTCCTAAATAACCACCCGCTAAATACCCGTCATGCTATTAACTGGAACTTGACCATGACAAAAGACCAAATGGGTGTGTCATCCCTCATTAACTTAGTTACTTGTGCTTTTTAGATCGCTTCAAACAAAGACATTTTGAAAAAAAAATTTGAAATTTTTCCCTCATCCCCACACTTGAGGTCAACATTGTCCTCAATGTGTAGTGTTTAAATGAACGGGTAAAAAATCAAAAAAATTTTACTCCCCCATCCCCACATTTAAGGAAAACATTGTCCTCAATGTGTAAGAACTAGAGTTTTTTTTCAAAACGCACAAGGGATGTGACACGGCTAACCTTCCCCAAAATTCCACCCCGGAAAATAAAATACAAAATACAATCCATTTATTTGCTAACTAAAATTCAAAGGTAAAAAGAAACGTATGCACCTGGTTTTTCGCTCATTCCTCGTGTGCTCTTCATCTTTCAACAAAGTGGTCGTCTCACGAACATGGTGTACCTACAAATCTCAACCCTTGTGTAGAAGCATGCTTCTCACAACCATCAAAATTTGTTAGTTACCTAGTTCTACCACTTTTATGAAAACATTACTAAGCCATACGTTATTGTACATTTTTATACTTATAATCAAACTTGTATGCTCGCCAATGCTATTTGTATTGATCTATGCTTTAACATGTATTGCAGGATTTGGATGATGCAAGGAATCTAGTAGGATTGCCTAGAAACGCATTTAAATTCTAATACCAGTTGTAATGTATTTTATTTTCAAACATGTTGTAATTTGTTTCCAATCTTTGTATGAGACCATTAATCAATGAAATGAAACTTAATTACTTGAATACTTGTTGTATTTTATTTATTTCAAACTTGTGGCATTTCTAGTTCAAACGATGTAAAAAGTAATTATTAAATACTCGTCACAATTAGTGTTAAGAAGTCTCTTGCAATCTATTTCGTCTCACTCCGATGTTTCCGCCATCGGTTGGGGTGTGACATTACCGTTCCCGTTGCACAGTTTATTATGGCATTAGCTGTTGCAAGGAACGGTCTACCCAGTATAACTATTGGTTGTGTGTCCTCGACACACCCAATATAATCAACTACCAAGAAGTCAACTGGGTAGTAGCAATCATCTACCTTTACAATCACATCTTCCACCATCCCCCGTGGATGCGTGGGAGTCCGATCGGCCAACACCACAGGAGTGTCAAACTTTTTTAATGGACCAAAATCATATTGGTCATATAGACTCCCGGGCAAAATGCTCACACAAGCTCCAAGATCTAGGAGCGCCCTCTCAATTTTGAATGTACCAATTTGTATTGAAATAAGAGGATCTCCCGGATCTTGTGCTTTTTGGGGGAGGGCACTCGATAAAACGGCACTAACATGAGATATCAAATCAACCGGTTCGGGTAATTTGTTGTGCCTTTTTTCGATGCTTAACTCCTTTAAGTATTCCACATGAGCCGGAACCTTTTTAATGTCATCGAGTAATGGTAAATTAGTTTTTGCTTGTTTAAAATTTTGTCATCTCTTGTCCTTCGGTGGGTACCGTTCCTCAACTTTTGATGCATTAATCGGGTTAAGTTGATTTAAACAATTTTCACAAAAAGAATTTTTAGTTATATTTTCAGTTTTAGTTTGTGAAATCATTTCTTGTTCATTTTCACTTTCTGGCTCATCACTTACATGTTCCACTACACCATCAACGAATTGTGGTGGTGGAATGCTTTGAACACTACAAATTTCATCATTCAGAAGAAGACTTACCGCGCTAATGTGTACATTCCTCACATTTCCCGTGCTTGAGCTTTGATGCTTCGGGTTCATTGTGGTGTCACTTGGGAGTTTTCCTACATTTCCCCGCATTTGAGCTACCTCTTCAGCAAGTTGCCCAACTTGCTTCGCCAACACCTCATGAGATTTATCCCTTATCTCATTTGCCTTTTTCATCTCCTTGATGTCACTATTGGACTCATTCACCACATTCAATAGTGCATCTATCTTGGCACTCAAATCATCACCACCGCCTTGATTGTTGTTCCTTTGGTAATCCCCTTGGTTACCTCCTTGGCGAGTTTGGTGCGAATACCCACCTTGATTTTCCGATTGGAAATTCGGGTTCATTTGGTTGGAGGCATTACCATACCTAAAGTTAGGAAGGTTCCTCAATCCAGGGTGGTAAGTGTTGGAGTTCATATCGTATTGCCTCCGATCTCCATACACTTGATTCACATCCATGGTGGCTTGACAATTCTCGGTCCGGTGACCGATGTCGCCGCATTCTTCACATACGATGTATTGCACCGCACCCACTTCTTTTTTCTTCATGCGGGCCAACTCCCGCTCCAACCTTTCAATCCGATCCTTAGAACTCGCATCACGGTCGGGCCAAGACCTTGAGGTGGGGTGCTTTTTGGCTCGATCGGCCGACTCTTTCGCCTTTGACCTCTTGCTCATCCTCTCGAGGAATTCCCAATCGTCGTCCTCATGATTACTCAACAACGTTCCATTACTAGTCGACTCAAGGTGGTTCCATGTCTCATCATCCAAACCCCTCAGGAAGCATTTGACCAACTCCCATTTTTCAATTTGATGATGAGCGCATTTCTGAATCAATTCCTTGTATCGAGTAAATGCTTCGTGTAATGGTTCACTCGATAGTTGGCGAAAGGAGCGAATTTCATCTCTAGCATCGTCTGTTTTCGCCATCTAATAATACTCATTAAGAAAAACCTGTTGCATTTCAGCCCATGTACGAATACTACCCGCCGGAAGTGTAAGAAACCACTGTTTTGCCTTATCCTTCAACGAAAACTGAAACAAACGCAGGTTCACCTCATCTAAAGCAAAATCATGCCCCCCAATTGTGCCGCATATGGCAGAAAACTCCGCCAAATGGGTATATGGTTCATCATTAGTCCTACCATTGAAGTAGGGTAGGATGTTGATGTAATGGGGTTTATAATCAAAAGTTCTTCTTCCACAAACAATAGGTGAATCATTATCAGTGACCACCGGTCTGAAACGGTCATTGACACCCCTCGAAGGTTGTTGTTGACGACGACGTGGACCGTCAACATCTTGATCCAATGGTCTTCGGTTATCTCTTCTATTACCACCTCGATCTCCACCTTGATTGCCGCCTCCCACAAATCGGGGAATCCGGTTACGGTTAGCATTGTTATTATTGTTGTAATAACCGTCATTCCGGTTCCTTTGGTTGTTGTTTCGTGGGTTGCGGTTGTTTCCGTAACCATCGTTCCGAGCATTCCCATAACCATAATTATCGTTGCCCACATAATTGGCGTTTTGATAGCCAAACTCGTCATTATCAAACCCCCTTGCGTTGTAGCCGTTATCCAAATCACATACCCCCAACCATCGTCTTCTACCCGTTCATCATAATTTCCCCCTGTCACACCCTGATATTTTAACCACAAACCAGTGGGCTCGATGGGGAGTATCGTGACGTAGTTGATATCATCATAGTCAAATATACACAGTTTATAGCACAGCGGAAGGCTTGGTAGAAATTACTATTACAAACCGAAAGTTTAAAGTACGAAATAAAAGAATATACAGCCGGTTGTAAGAAAGGATCCACGGACGGATCTAAATATAATATAATACAAAACAAGTTCAACAGACTCAAGGCATTACGGACTTGCAAGATCCTCTACTTAACGCCCAGAAGCTCCTAGCCTAGTACGTGTAGTACCTGTCACTTAGTCTTTTGAAAATACGCCAGTTTACACTGGTAAATACAATTAACCGACTCTTCTAAAAACATTTATGAAAATTGATTTAGATGCACAAGGCACAAATATTCTTTTATAACTTGGGACAATTATATATAAATAATCTTGTATACAGATTTACATGTTTGTCATACATTTAGGGCCCGGTATAGAAGCCGAGACATGATTAACCAACACACCACTAATATAAACCCACAAGGAGTTATCCCCAACAATGTGGGTATATCTTTTTACATACACAACTGTCAGGCGTATGCCTACACCCCGTGCTTAAGTCGTGGCCATTTGCAATTAAATGAGCCGAGTATATCTAGGACACGGTTGCATTAACCCCCAATGTTTATGTTATCGAACAAAACGGATTAAAACGGGTTATGTAACTTATTAATCACAATCCGATTAAATGATTCCATACCCGACCAAGCGATAATATTTTACCGTATCCCAAGCCCGTATAAGGGAAAATAAGTTAAAAGTATTTACCTGAGTTTCTAAATGCAAGATCTATCTACTCAGCCGTATAATGCAATTAGACTCGTGAAGGTAGCTTTTGCCGGGGCTTCCTAATCTGGAATGAAGGTTTTATTAACCTATTAGATTACTAACGGGTCTTATTTAAGTCGTAGACTTAGACCGGTTAGTTTAAAGAACGATTTACGGTACGAAACGCTAGATTAAGCGATGACTGGATTGGAATGTAATTTAGGCCCAACAAGTATGGAGACTTGTATAATATGGGTAAAATAAATACATTCTAGATTTTGAAGTTAAATTGATAAGGTTAAACACGTTTCGGCTAATTTATGCAAACTAGTTACATAAACCGTACCGAACGCGTGTAAGCATAAACGGGTAACCGGATGAGTCATATTCAAGTTCCATGAGTTATTATGCTTAAAATATGTTATGATACCAGTATGATATCAACAAATATGCCCAACAAGATTTTAAAACCGACTTAAGCCTCAAAAGGGCATTATGGTCATTTTATGGTTTATAAAAGGGGTTTACATGCAAACTGAGGTTCTGGTCATAAACCTTCTGTAAAAATATTTAATTTATGTTATATTAACAGTAGGATATCATATATATGTGTGGTTTACCATTTATGCCCAAACCATGCCCCGAAAGGGCATTTTGGTCATTTCACACATAGTTTTAAGGACTTATTTGGGATTCTGAGTTCATGACTTATACTTACTGTAAAAATATTAAAAATGGTTTATAAAATCAGTAGGTAACAAGTCTTGGGTGCTAAGTATGGTTTAAAACCATACTATGCATCTTAATGTCATAAAAATCGATAAATGACAATTATTTCGATGTTTAGGAAATTCTGAGGTTATGAACAGCTTTGAATGGTCAAAATAATTTATTTATCGTATCATATCAGTAACAAAAGGTTCTTGCATGTTAATCATATTTAAAACCCAATTTATGTGTGAAAAGGGCATAATCGTTATTTATTAATGTAATACGAAACTCATGCATAAACTTAGTAAGTGATCTGACTTGGAATCCCAATTAGTCCTAAATCTGATATCATAACAGTGAGTAATGAATTTTTATGTCAAAATCATGTTTAAACTTTATTTGCATGCAAAAAGGGTATTTTAGTCCTTTTAAAAGCATGTTTTACGATTTATTATATAATCTTAGTTTGTGACCAGAAGATAAATGTCAAAATATGTTAAATATCATTACTAATCAGAATGTAATTCATTTGCATGGTTGTTTATGTTAAGAAAATCTCATTTTTGACAAAAAGGGCATTTTAGTCAACATTAAGCATAATAACGGAATCAAGTAAATAAACTCAGATTACTAACAGACCATGTAATATAACCTCAGAGGGTTATACTACAAAATAATATGGTCACAAAGGAACCTTAATGGATAAAGAAACTAAGCTAATTCTGGTCAGAACTGAAAGTCAAAGCAAAAGTCAAGCTTTTGCGACTTTCAGTTGCGAACCGAGCCTAAACTTAGAATTATCGGGTTGAACATGTTTAGACATGTTCTAATACTATTTACCAAGTTATTAAAGTGATAAAACATATTTTGTAACCTCTACATTATCATATTTGAATTTATTTAAAAACTGACCCGTTTAACTTTTTATGCTAATTACTTTGACCCGACAATTAACTAAGTAATCGTGGTAATTAGGAGGTGCCCTTTTGAGGGATTAACACCCACCTAATTACAATCACGTAGCCATATTCACCTCGAACAATGGCTGGACCGTTTAGGTCTAAACCGAAAGTCAAAGCCGAATTGCGGCTACTTTGACTTTCGGCTTTTAAATGTATAAAAACCGAACTAAGGAGGCCAAGGACACTTACAAAGGGTCCTAGCTTGAAACTTGAACTATGGAGAGCTTCCTTTTTTATCAGGAACCTCAGAGAACCAAGCTTAGAGAGAAGAGATGATGTTTTTGAAATGAGCAAGTTACAAATGAGAGTAAGGGACTTATTTATAGTGCAAGAGGAGTTCTCATGTTGCAACCAGGTGTCCAGGGGTGTTGTGAGAGCTCAACAAGTGTCCACATATGTGTCCCTAAACAGCTAACAGCCCCTGGTATCGATTCTAAATTGTTTTGGTTGTTTGTGTGGCATGCAAGCAAATTTTCTGCCTAGTACCAGTCCTTACGGACCGTAAGAATATACCTCATACGGTCTGTAACCGCTTTTGAATTGTTTCGCCCAGATACAGTCCTTACGGACCGTAAGCCTGGACATTTTACGGTCCGTATGCGGTTGATCAGAGAACTAAATTTTGAAACTTTACATATTTGACCCCTCAACTTTTATATTCAATATCAATCATTCCCGAGAGCAGGTTTTAACATTATAAAGCCCCGGGTTTGATAAAAAGGTCACTCAGAGGCATAAAATAGCATGTTAACACTTTTAGTCCCTCCGCATACATCGTTTCATTGTTTAACAACTTCCGTCCTTCAAGATTAATCTTTTAAACGTTTTAGGGTTTAGGACACGTGTCATCACATAATTGGACACGATTTTTACGAGGTGTTACACCCCCTTCATCCGAGTATTCCAAGTGAATACTCACGTGTTCCAGCGATTGGTAGCCGGGAACACTATATGGTTCATCGTCGGGGATTGCGTTCCTCAAATCGTCGATATTAAAGAACGGGTCTTCATTCGCGGGATTGCCACGATCTCGGTTGCCTCTAGGATCGAAATTAACATTCCGGTCATCAAGGTTGGTGGGTAAGGAGTTGTGTCGGTTGAGGTTTTGTTGTGGAGGTGTTCTTTGGTTATTGTTAGGACCTTGGTTTTGAAATGGTGGTGTAGGTGGTCTCGAGTTGTTACCACCGTCCGGTTGATCTTGTGGAATGTTTGTTGGATATTTTGGTTTGGGTGAAAGGTTCCTCGGTATTGGAATTGGTGTTGGTTGTTTGGTTGATTGGAGTTTTGAGGGTCATTGAACTAGGTTCAATGGATGGTGTGGATTGTGAGTTTTGGGTGACTTGGTTAGAGACAGTTGTTGCCTCTAACCGGCTTGCTAAGTTTCGTCTTGCTACTCGTTCAATTTCTGGTTCGTAGACTAACGGTGATGTTCACCCGGAATTCCTTGTATGCATGCACTACCTATGACCTGCACAAATAACACAACCCGCGTAACAAGGAAAAAGACAAAGTACAAAAGAAAGAACTAAGCAATTTAAACAGTTAATCACAAAAATACAAACAAGTATCCAAACACAAAGAGCATGAACTCCCGGCAACGGCGCCAAAATTTGATCGGAGTGTCGCGCTCCGGTCAAAGATAATATTTATATGCCCTAGTTACCCTTAACAAATAGTTAGTGGTATCAAGGGTCGAACCACGAAGAGTTTGTGGTTTGCGAATGGACTTGATTGATTTTAAAGGTTTGTCACAATTATGAAGTTTACTAGATTGCTTTTATGAATTTTGTTTGTTTGGAAAAGATGTTGGAATGAACCAACAAGTTTGATTTGATTAATTAACTACTATAACTTGAATGGTTGCAAGAAAACTTTAATTAACGATTATAAAACACTGAATTAGAACAAGGTTCACACCCGGTTCAACAAATGCAAGACCTAGGGTTACTACACGTTTTAACTTGGTTTAATTGAATTAGTACATTAACGGTTTTAAAATCACAAAGCTTAGATGCCAATCACTATCAACATTATAGACAACGGACCACGATGCACTTCATTAATTTGGACAAGTAAATCCTATCAAAAGACAAGGCATAAATACGCATATTCATTTCACAAAGTCAAATTTAATCATTCATTCGACAATTTGCAAATACAATACAAACGTATGACAATTATCTAATGATTCAAATGCAATTCAATTAGTCATAAACCAAGTATCAAACAAGTAATAAACCCTAAACCTTACAAAAGTGTACACCGGGGTGAAACCTTCGAGAATTTAACCGCTCATGGAAGGATGAACGCGATCACTGGATGTTGAGAGCTTGAACATCATCATCTTGAAGCTTTGAAGTGGTGGAAATGGTGATTAGGGTTTGGAATGATTGGAGGTGATGAATGGATGGATGATTGATGGAATTAGGGTTATGTGAATGAAAGTGATGATGATTCGGTTGATTAACTGATGAATTGTGATGATTAGAGATGAAGATGGTTGATGAAAAAAGCTCCAAGAATGCTTCCAAGGTTCAAAATCAAGTGTAACTTCCGTTTCTTGGTAAAAAATGGTGTTATAACTCGTCCACATTCAAAAGAAACTTATTTTTCGCGATGCAAGAAAGTAAGGGGCGTCCCCGACGGCCCCTGGAAGTCTCAGTTTCACCCGACGGCTTAATCTGCTGTTTATGAAGGTTTCTGGCCGACGGAACAAACCAGAGGGCGTCGCCGACGGTGCCTCTAAAACCCATTTTTTGTTTTCTTCATAACTTCTTCGTTTTAGCTCCGTTTTATTCACCGTTTTCGCCTACGTCTTCGTAATTCAGCCCTCTATCATGCTATCTTCTAATATCTTCATTTTCAATCCATTAACATCCCCTAAAACACATCCAATCTTCATGGTTAACACCAACTTGTTTTCTGTTTTTCCATTTCTTGATCCCGGTTGACCCGATTCGCGTCCCGGTGCTCCGTTTAGCTCCCGATTAGCTCCTTAAACTCTTTTAGACCTGTAAAACACAAATCCCATTAAAAGTAGGATATTCAAGATTAAAAGCTACGTAAAAACATCAACTTAAGCATAAACGATCACCGGTTTTCGACCACGTATCAATCACAAACTCTAGACTATATATATCTACTCATAATAAAAACAAACATTTATCCTTATCTAAATTTTTGTTTAAAATTATTTATAGAAAAACAAATATTTATTCTTATCTAATTTTTTGTTCATAATTATTATTAATATTTAATATGATCATAATAAAAGCACACGTTTATCCTTATCTAAATTTTTGTTAATTTTTTTTTTATAGAAAACAAATATTTATTGTTATCTAATTTTTTGTTTAAAATTATTGTTATTATTATTTAATATGAGAGATAAATAGGAAAATAAGGTGAGAATGCACAAGGAAGTGACATAATTCCAAAAAAGATTTTCATTTATTAGTATAGAAAGATTTAAATTTTATAAAAAATCTATTAAATTTAAATAAAAAAACATTATTATAAATTGCATAAACAACATAAATTTAAAAAATTACATAAAATTAAAATAAAACCACATAAACTTAAAATAAAATTACATAAACATTAATCATTATCTTCGTCTAACAACGAAGAAGATGAACACGAATAACTTGAGCCTTCCATTTTATAAAAAATATGCTAAAACATGGGAGTGAATATGTAATTGGAAATAGAGAATTAGATTGATTTGATGTGTGTTTTCTAAGAAATGAGGTGAAAGTTGTGATTATATAGATGTTTTTTTAATATAAATTTAGTCAAACTAGCTGTTGAATGGCTAGGTTGAACCCACCAACACAGAGCCACCACGGCGTCTCCCGTTTGCCCTTGATGCCGGTGGAAATTCGATAGCCCCACGTACAAAGCCATAGACAACGCCATGGATGGGGTCGTTTGGGCGGCGTGGTCTGGCCTCCATGCTAGATTTCAACGCCCACACCGAGTGGTCTTATAGCCGCCCGTTCTAACCTGAACCCAGAATTACTCGAACCCATTCCGACCCAAACCAAATAACCATTTTTGTTAAATTGGCCCATCCAAACTTAAACCGATCCTGACCCAAACCCATTCTGAACCGGCATTCCACCCGACCCGACCTGCCCCTTTTTCCAGGTCTATTTAAATAGGTATACTATGTAACCAAGTTAAGAAACAGAGTTAATGGTTTAAAACTTACATAATTGTCAAAGTGCCCCCTTGAATGGCAGTGATAATCGTACAGACATAAAACGAGTTCGCTCGTAAAGATGTACAAAATTGCTCTAGCTCAATCATGTCTTACTCACTGAAAACAGTACCCACGGGCCTGTTAATGAACTAGTTGTTTGTATGTTTATAGTTAATATTAAGCAGCAAAAAATGATAAATACTACTCATAACACATATTGCCATAGATTCACGCTGAGTATTTGACGGGTCAATAGAAAACACTAAGGAGATGAACGCATTCAAAACCACAATCGCAACATACGTATACACCTCTGTCTTTCTTCTAGTCATCACTATTATTTGATTGTGGTACGAATAATGTCTTTAGTGTTAAATCCATCAGCCAATTCTTTTCATATAGTTGAGTACTAACAGTTTTTATTTCCTCCTCTTTTTATTCTTTATATAGCTGTTTGTATATCATCATTTATACAAGGTCAGGCGTTGACATGAAAGATAAATAAAGTCATCATAAATTATGATCTGATGTCATTTGATTGTGATCTATGAAGCACGGGGACGGCTTGGAGCCATGAGTACCCGTCCCGGGGACGGCGTGGGGACGGAAACGCGTCGGAAACGCCATGGGGACGTCCCCCGGACGTTTCCGGAAGTATGGGGACAACATCCAAACGCTTCCGGGAAATTGGGGACGGCAATTCGACGTTTCGGGAACGTTTCCTTCATGGCCGGCCCTGAGCAAGTTGAAAGAAACATAGCAGAGTGAAGATAATGTGACTGCATTTTTTCTCCGGCCAACATGGACAGCTCCTGTGGGTGGTGTTTTAGGTTAGGCAAAGGAAAGAGATGAAGCGTACTTCCAGTGGGCCTATCTATTATATTATATTAGCCGGGCCTTTTAAAAGTTTTGTCCAGTTTGCCGGCCAAATCACAGTCTAATACAAAGTTAAAAACCTATCATTTTAGACTTGTGTAATATTTTAGTTAATAGGGTAAGTCATGTAACTTTATTAATTTGGTTCGATTAAGCAGATAAAATTATATTATTAATTGAAAATATGAATACTACTTTAAACATTAAACATATTATTATATTTTATAAACTTAATAATAAAAGATATTTCTAAAATTTGGAGTTTACACTTTACATTAATATATATCTATTTTGGACTTTGTTTAATATATTTTTATTTTTATATTTTTTTGCCGTACCCGTATCTTGGATTTTTGAGTTTTGCCGTTTCCCGTACCCGTATCGTCCCCGTACCCCCGTCTTGTACCCGTTCCCGTGCTACATAGATTGTGATTAAGCAGAGGTGGAAGATGGGTAAGTTGGTAACTGGGTGGGTTGGATTGGCCCGGGAGATGCGGGAGGTTTCATGCACTAAAAGTACTCTTGGCTGACTTTTGACTTTCTGATTTTACCAATTTGACTCATTTTTAGCTACTTTCTTTTATTTTGTTTGATTGACCTGTTCTAAAAAATAATACAAGTTGAACCATTCATTACTAAAGGGTTGAAACTACCACTTAGTGAACATGGTTAGCTTGCTGCGTTAAAGAATTGACGAAAGAGAGTTTTCTGTATAAGAAGGAAAATCTATCAAGAGGTAAATTAGATGAATTCTTTGAATGGATGATGAATCAGGTTTGCTATTACTATGGTCGGGCTTATAATCCGCCCAATCCTTATTACAGCATTTTGAACTATAAAGCGTATAACATCTAAAAGACAACCCACAAACCAATTGGCCCATTTGAACACTGAGGTGAAGTCGGCCAATTTTTGAGAGTTCAAAAGCTGACAGCAATTTCGACACATGGCAATGGAATTTTCCACAAAATGTGGAAACTTATTCAGCTTCATTAAAATGACAGGAAACCAAAAGAATCAATGAAAATGAAAACTCCCTTCCGAAGAAATGTGTTTTTTGACTTTACAGGCCAAATCTGTGACCTTTTAGTTTCAGATTCTAACATTAGTTGATTTCCTTAGTTTAATCTAATTACCTGCAGGGGCGGTTCTTAAAAGGCCACTGGCAGGGTCACGGCCCGGGCAAGTTTTTCGGCCGTAGTGCTAATTTTCCGCATTTCGATCGAAAATTTTTATATATACTATGTTTGGCCCGGGCTTGCCCGGGCTTTTTTTAGTGTCCGTGTCTTTATGCCCTGGCACGTTCAACGGGCAAGATCCGCCACTGATTACCTGATATTAAAGCGCAATTTCAAATACCTCTTAATTAAATATCTAAATAATTATCTGATTTTGATTCTTGAAATTACAATAATCAATTTGACAATAAACATTCGATGTATGCTCATCATGTCCATGTGAATGCAACGTTCAATCTGTGTGTCTGCAAATAACCTGTTCCAAAACAGGAACACAGCTGGTAACTAATAACTCTTCATATCAAAAGTCATAACACATATGGAGACTAGTAACTTTTTTATCCACCATTTTTTGGAATTTTGAGATAATCAATTTATTAGAGATGATTCAAAATATTAAACCAATAATACAAGTCGTTTCAATAAAAAATGATTTACTATGTTCAAAGCATGTGAATGCACTTGGACAATCTTTAACCCATTTAACATGTTCAACATGTTTCATTTCTTTCTAGCTACTATTTTATACTTTACCAGTTTGACCCGTTACCAAACAATTAGAACCAAATGGCCCATTTTCATACAAATGGGTTAAATTAGCCACCTCTAGTCTTCACAAGTCAAAAAGAAGCAACATTAGTGAAGAAACAATGGTAAAAAGAAGGGAATCTGTTAGTTCATTCACTCTCACTTCTAGAGATCCTTCCTTCCTCCATAAAGGAACAAATTCCTTATAAGCATACTACTAAGTACTAATTGAAATAAGTACTTCTTTGCATCAGAAACCAGCTCCTTGAGTCTCATCATTTCCCCTGCCAAATGGGGAGTAGAATACAACTTATCGAACTCAAAACAAGAAAATAGTATGAAAAACGCCAGAAATTTAACAAAGAAAACTTATTTTACTTATTCCCTTTTGATCCTTCAGTTTGTTAGATGGCAAAAATACCCGAACCCGACGGGTATACCCGAAACATGTACTTATTTCTATGGTTTGAAACAAGGTGGTTGAAACTTGAGAAAATATTTAGGGAATTGGGCCAAAAATTAGTAATTTTCTTAATTTATAGATATTTAGTGGGGCAAAGGCCCATTGGTGAACGTCAAAATGATTTCAATATTTTTTTAACAAAATGATTTTCGAGGTTTTATGCATTGAAAAAACATTTTGAGCAACTTGAGACGTGTTTGGCCTTTGTTCCTTTGTTCAAGCGTGCTCCAGTTTTTCTATTTCTTAAAAAAACATTTACCAATTTGAACTGTTATATATATAACATAACCTAAGGGGGTGTTTGGGATTGCCTATTTAACTCAAAAGGAATTTTTGTCAAAAGGAATTATAGAGTTATAAATTATCCAAATTGAGTTTTTAGAAAAGTGTGTAGGGATATAAGTTAATAAGTTGTTTTTTAAAAAGGTGTTTGACTTAGCTTATTCATGTGAAATGACCAAAAAGTTATAAGGAGTTGAGTGGGTGAGGAGCTTTTCTAGGCAAATGATCGGGGTATTTTTGTAATAATAACCTCAAAAGTCATAAGAAGTTTTGAAAAGTCAGGAATCCCGGACTTCTCAAAATGACTTATTCCCCTTGTGTTAAAAAGTCATTTGGAAATATACAAACATCATTTCTCCTTATTAACTTTTTAGAAAAGTCAATAAGTTAATAAACATATTCAAAATGGAATCCCAAACAAAGTTACTCATACATAGATGGCTCAATATTCCACCTATACTAAGAAGAAGAACGTCAGATACTATCCAAACTATCTACACACCAAGTGTGTAGATAGTCACCGCAAAAAGGTGTTTTTTGTCCTTATGTGCACACCCTGTACTGTCGAACGGTGGCCAAAACGTGACGTTTTGGTTCGGTTAACCAGACAAAGACTGACGGGTGTCTGACGGGTCTGTTGACCGGACCAAAACGCCGAGTTTTGGCCGCGTTTTGGTCCTGTCAACCAGACCGGGTGTCAGTCTTTTGTCTGGTTGACAGGACCAAAACACGGTCAAAGCTCGGCGTTTTGGTCCGGTCAACAGACCCGTCAGTCTTTATCTGGTTAACCGGACCAAAACGCCGCGTTTTGGCCACAGTTCGACACTGCAGGGTGTGCATATAAGGACAAAAAACATCTTTTAAGGTGTGTAGATAGGCAAATGGGTGTGCCAATAGGTACACCCGACTATTAACATACATCATTTACCCTTTTTTTTTTTTTGCCCTAACCAAGTTTTAACTTGCATCAATAAAATGGTGTGATGTTAAAGATACACCACCCATTGCGCCGTATAATTACTATAATTACTGAGACAACACACCACCGTCACATCACTAAAATCTTATTTTACTTTTACACAGGCCCAATTAAGGCCTGGCCTATTCGCACACGGCCTTTGTCTTTTTGCACACTCAAAGCGCCCCGCTTTGGCCATAGCGGGGCGCTTTGAGTGTGCAAAAAGACAAAAAGTGTTGGCTGGAATTTGTGTTGTTTTTTTTTTGAAATAGGTGGGATGTGGGTTAGTTTGGTAGTGTTTTTTGGAGGAAAAAATTGTATTTGAGTTTTATAATACGTTGTTTTATAATTACGTTTTTTTACGTCATTATTTTTATAGAACGTATATAATATAAGTGCGTCTTTATAAACTGTTAACCTAGTTTATTTTGTTAAATTAAACGAACACGTTAAATAAATTGTACAGAAAGCCATAAGAATTAAACGTAAACAATCCAAAACCAACGTGATGTAAATATATATCAGTTTGTACATACAAAACAAAAAGGTACAACTGACTACATAATACATAACAAAACACTATACAAACAAACTAAGGTACTAATCCTCGTGCGGTGGGGACGGTGGGAGGGGAAGTGGAGGCAACCCAGCGAGCTCTCGTAGAGAAACGAGCGTCTCGATGATCCAGTCCTGGCGTGCGGCCTGGTGTCTGAGGCGCCGGTCGAAGTCCCGAGCCACCTCACGCGCTACCGGAGGCAGGTCAGCGTAAACGTGCTGCGGGTACTGTGGCGGCTCAGGAGCTGGTTGAACTGGTGGTACCGGGATCTCCTCGATATGCTCCTCCTGAGCCGGATCCTCTAATACAGGCTGAGCCTGAGCCTGAGGCTGAGCCTGAGGCTGAGCCTGAGCCTCAGCCTGAGGCTGGCCCGGGAACTCATCGAGTCCCAGAGCCTGTAGCTGAGCCTGCCGAGCGGCCGCCTGAACATCAGGAGGGGCTAACACTCCAGGCCTCACCTCAATAACAACCGGGATGACCTCCGGCACCACCTCCGGATGCCAAATCAGCCCGTCACGTCCCTTAAACCTCAGACCAACATCAAAGGTACGAGTGATCTGCATAGAAGATACTGACGCGCGGCCCAACCTGGTAGACGGGACCGGATCGGACAGCACCGGATCATGCTCAGGCACGAGCCCGAGCAAGCGTGCGATGGCGGTGATGAATGAGCCAGTGTGCACCCACCCGCGGAGCTGCCGGTGGTATGCTGTGGCAAAGTAATCTGCCAGGCAGGCTGCTAGATCGCAGGGCTGTCGTCGCAGTAGGCAGTATAGAAAGAAAAGGTCACTGAGGTTGACCTTCTCCCTGCTGGCACCCCGCGGCACGATAGTTGCCGCGATAACATGGTGCAGGTATCGGAACAAGGGGTCTCTAATGGTGGTGGCCTTTTGCCAGGATTTCCCAAAGGGAACCCTGGAAATGGCCCTCCAGAAACTGATAAGCGTCTGCCTGTCCATCATCTTAACCGCCTGCGTATATAAATCAGTATCAAGCTCGGCCTCTGTGTACAAACCTGTATAAACAAATAATATTAAATAAACAAATAATAATAATAAACAAATAATATTAAATAAACAAATAACATTAAATAAACAAATAATAATAATAAACAAATAATATTAAATAAACAAATAACATTAAATAAACAACTAATAATAATAAACAAATAATATTAAATAAACAAATAACATTAAATAAACAAATGATATTAAATATAAAATAATAAATAATATTATTTAAACAAACCTGTATGGACAGCAAACTGCCGCACACTCATCTGAAACTCCTGACCGGCGAGACGGAATGTAACCTCGTGGACTGGAAAATCCGGGTCCTCCACGTAATCCGCCGGATGCGGCGCGTATGTAAACGTGGAAAGAAACTCCCACGTAAGCTCAGGGTACGAGTCCTCCATCGCTAACTCAAATAGGCGCGACCAAGGAGTATCTAGTCCAACTATCTCACGCGCCCGCGCGGCCTCTCCCACGGTCTCCAGCAGGCCCCAGTCTATCCCTACATGCTCCCCAATGGGGATGGTGCGCAACCTCGCGCATCTCCCCCTCGCCCGTGACCCCGCCGGAAACTGCAGGTACGGACATGCCGGCTCTCCCTCCTCTCCCACATCTCCCTCAGCCTCCATATGCTCAATCTCGTCATCGGAGGAATCCATCCCTGCACGTTGACAAGATAATATTAAATATAAAATAATAAACAAATAATATTATTTATAAAATTTTAAATAATAAACAAATAATATTAAATATAAAATAATAAACAAATAATATTATTTATAAAATAATAAACAAATAATATTAAAAAAAAATAAACATGAACCAAGGCGCCGCGCTTTGGCCTCGACGCGGCGCTTTGGTTCTTCGTGATGAAGAACAGCCCACCAGATCGATCCCCATGCCCAAATCAAACAAACTGAAACACATAACTTGAACCAAAACAAGAAATGAAGTTCGATCGTACCTTTTAGCGGTTGAAAGCGTGAAAACGTTGATGATCCGGCTCAAGTGTGTGTAAATCGCACCTTGTGTGTGTGTTTGTGTGTTGGGTTTGAAATGGGGGAGAAGGCCGCTCCGCTTCAGCTATAGCGAGGGATCGAAGCGCCCCGCTATGGCCATAGCGCGGCGCTTTGAGGTCAAAGCGGGTCGCTTAGGTCAAAGCGGGGCGTTTAAGGCCTTTTTTTATTCTTTTTAAATTGTTTTTAATTCACAAACGCGTCGATAATAGTCTAAATTTTACGTTTTTTCCATTATACATCATTTTTTATTATATATGGACTATACTGCAAGTTCCGGATCAAATCGGTTACGTGTGATGTCTTATTCAGTTATATCGTATCATTTTGGTTTGAAAGCACAAGTACTCCTGTGAGAGGTGTTATGTGTATCAGCCGCCTACCGTACATGAACATGACGTATTTTTTCATTAATTGTAGTATTATGATGTATATTGTCATTTTGGGTCGTACAAGTGCGTATTGAATCTGATTGGGTCGTGTCGGTGACATTCGGTTTTTAACGTGATGTAACGCATATATTGAACAAACACAAACGTGATTATTATTAAACACATTTAACCTACATCGTGAACATATGGGGTTACATTAAGGTCAGGGGCACGATACGTAAGCATTTCGTACGTGTTGATCTGATCCCTGTATAATGTATGCCAGGCTGCTGCGCGCTCTGTTCTGTGTGCTGTCCAGAGTGGGTTTGGGGGAGGCATTGGATAACAACCTCCAAGCTCTACATGTATGAAATGCCCATGGTCGACGAACACAACCGCAACCACCAGGTGAGGTTCCTCAGCTTCGTTTGGCCCGCCCAGCAGAGGGAAAATTGTACAGCTCCCACGCATGTCGAAGGTGTGAACAATCACACCGTATCGTTGGGCAATAAGAAACCCCGTCTCAGGCATCGTCATGTAATTTTCGATATCTGCTCGTCCCATCCCCTTGAAATCGATCCGTCTAAGCAGCGCATCATAATGTCCTATGTTTTCCGGATCGAAAAACTGCCTCCAAAGCGATTCGTTCGTACGTAACTCCTTTATAAGTTGTTTCCGGATCATCAAATATGAATTTTGTTTCACTCCTAACCCAACAGCCACCGATCGAAACCCACAATGACCATCTGGTTTCACGTCCTTTATTCTAACGATGTATGGATGGACCACTTCGGGAATCTGAGGTGCGTAGTTGCGGATCGCTATATCCGTCTTAGGACCGAGCTTGATCATCGGGAAATCAGGATGTAGGTTGATCGTCTGAGGCTGTGACGGTGATATGTACGAGCTGTGACGGGGAAGATCGTCTGAGGCCTCGACCCAAGTTTCTCCCGACGGAATGTACGCGCTTTTTCTAGCGGCTTCAACCTTTCTTTCTTCCTGCGTTTTCAATGTTGGTCGACCACGAGTTTTCTTCAGAACAGCAGGAGGTTTTTTGTTATTGTTCCCTGGATTGAGGATTTGCTGAAACTTTTCAAAGAAGCTCCTTTTCACCTGAGGGGGTGTTGGATCGATCTTTTGTTTCAATTTTTCAAATTCCGCGTCTACATCGATATCCTCTATGTTTTTCTTTGCAGGCTTGAAGTTAAGCTTCTTCCAGAACACGTCTATGTGTGTGATCCAGAGTTGCTGACCTGTGGATGAAAACAAATTAGGTGGCAAAATCATAACGAGAAAGGTTAAAGATATTAATTACCTTTATTTTCCAACTTTTCCAAACGACAGGCACATGGCAAACCACAGCTGGTAAAAAGTTGGCAACCACAGCTTGCACCGTAGGCTCTCAACCCGTCTTCCTTACGTTTTAGTTCCCTACTCAAAAGCTCAATCGCATATATTGAAACCTTTCTGAGAATATATGCAAGCATGGGCTGCTTCTTGTGGTGCGTCATCACTTTTCGGAGGCTTGTTTCAAAGCTACTACTAATCTCGGTGTATTGTCTATCAACAACATGATCAACATACAGTACAAGTTTATCCAGTGTGTTGCGATGACTTGGAAAGTGACTTTTTAGTGTTGCATGCATGCCCTCAACCCTGTTGGTCGTAGTTTGGTGAAAGTTGATAGTTTTGTTAATCCAGCATGATACAAACTTTTCACGGTACGGATCCAACCAGGATTTCTTCATATAATCAAAAACCTCTAAAATTAAAAAAAACGTAAATAGTCAGTTTTTGTTATTATATAAAATTTGAACATAATTATGTAAGAAATACCTACGTTCACGGTCATCTTCTTTCAGCTGTGCTTCAAGGTTTTCCAAGTTATACCTGTATATTTCCTCGGTCGTAGACTCGCACAATAACCAAAAACTACGTACGAATTCTTTCCAATCCTTGTCAGAGAATTTCTTCTTGCTGTTCTTATTAATATTTTGTTGAATATGGAACCGACAAAGATACTTATGCGCTTTTGGAAAAACTTGTTCACACGCGTTCATTAGCGCAAAATCCCTGTCTGTTAAAATCACGCGCGGTTCCATACATCCTACCAGCATAGACTTGATCCTCTGCAACACCCATAGGTAGTTCTCTGACTTCTCAGCGGAAATTACCGCACAAGCAGCCGTAAACGATTTGTTTGTCGACGTCATGCCTACGACCTGAACAAATGGCAGGTTGTACATGTTCGTTTTGTAGGTGGCGTCAATCATTAGCACATGCGGGAAGGCACATCACACATTGAATGATCTTTCGTGAACAAAGAAGACATCTTCAACTTCGTTTGATATCTCATTCGTGCGCATGTAATAAGTGTAATTTTTTTCGAGAAGAATGCTTTCAAGTTTTTGCATCGGAGACTTACCGACATTTTTTTCGGCGTTGATCTTCTGAACAGCGTTGTGTATATCTTTCGGAATAAGCTTTCTAGCCGGATTGTTTTTTGTCAGCGTTCGCCAGATACTTTGGTTGGGAATGTCTTGCTCTGCCAGCTCCTTAACCAGTTTTGTATCCTCCGAAGAAAGCCTTCTCGCATACGCGTGACCCTCTAAGTTTTCAATAGGAGTGTGGTTATGCTTCGCCTTCGTCACCTCGATCCTCCAAACACTTCCGGATGATTCCGAAAACCCGATCATCTCGAACGGGCAGCCTATTTTCTTGCTACCCGTTTTCCTCTGTGTAGCTATACTCTTATGCTCCCCACCAAAAGTACATTGAAACCAAATCTTGTAATTCTCTCCTCTTTTATTCGACCTCTTAGTCACAATGAGGTAACCGTTGTCTTTTGCCGTGTCTTGTACCCAACGCACCAACTCTTTACGTGACGAAAAGGTCTGCGTCGTATCAAACGAAAACGTAACCGGGTAACAGCCTTCCTCGTCAACAGACACATCCCCCGGCTCACCATCGTCACCGAGGTCCGAATATACTTGATGTTCAAAGTTGTGCTCGCCACCGTAACTGAAATTCGAATAACCTTGTAAGCTCTGTTGACAACCGTAACTGTCGTTTGGACCACACTCCTGCTGTACAAAGCTGTACTCGCCACCGTAACCGAAATTCGAATAACTTTGTTGTGCGTAAGGGTCCTCCACAGGGGTATTCAAATCCAGCGTCACCGTGTTATCACGATAACGAATGCCAGATACAACCTCTGCCTCCCTCAAGTTGGACGAGACCGGTTTCTCATACGAGTCAGAAATAGCGGTCCCATCGTAAGAATCAGGAACAACTGTCTCGTTAGAATATTGACCGAAAATATAGTTGTTTAACCACGACATCGTTTTTTCAAGAGATGTAACTAATACAGCAAAACCACGCGTTATTTTGAAGAAACACAACGGATGGGGAATAAAGGCAATACAGACCTTTGATCTGAAATGAATGAAAATGTATATCGAAGTGTCTGTGAATGAAAATGTATATCGAAGTGTCTGTGAATGGAGGTTGCTTTTAAAAGGTAAAATGGGTGAAATTTGGGGTCGAAGCGCCGCGCTATGGCCAAAGCGCGGTGCTTAGGGTTAACGACAAAACATCATAATCAGCTTTATGTCTCTCAAACAGTAGCGAATGTCTCAAACGTCAATTGTCGACCATAGCGCGGCGCTTTGAGGTGTGAAAATAATTTTGGCCGTGTGCAATTAGCATGACCCCCAATTAAACCTTTTCCACATATCATACAAGTTGTATAGCCTCACATGAAGCCGCATAGCCTGGTGTGCGTGTAACCAGCTCCATACACACATTTGTTACCAAGAGTACATCAAATAAGGACGTGATCATCCATGATCAAATCAATCAAGCTTACAGAGAGAATCTTGAATATACAGACAAATTTAAGCACAAAATCAAGGTTCACTATACACTAAACATACACGGATCATTCATTATCAAATCAATTAAATCAAAGGAGCTTTCAGATGATGATTGACATCGAATAACGAGACTCATTTTTTCCGCCCATTGAGGTTCGAGGCTTTGGGCAGAGGGAGAATGAGTTTTTTATACATCCACAACCCAAAAGATTATTTTCATAAGACCTGACCCAATAAAATTTCAGTTAATATTTTTCAAATATATTTTAGAGTAAAATTCATTTTACGACCTTTAAGTTTTAACAAATATTCCGATGCTATCCTTTAACTGACGAAATTATAACCGATGTACTTCATGTTTTAATATTTATACAAGCGGTGTCCTTTTGCTCCAAACTCGTTACCTTTTAACGTTAAGTCGACCGTCGGACATTGGACCTCTTATGTGAGTGCGGACTTAGAATCAAATAAAAACATGATCTACCAACAAACTGAAAATTAATAAGAGGTGAACAAACAAACGTGAATTATATTTTATGCACGGAATGAAAGGTACAATGATCAAAAGTTACCCTTTTTCATTGTTTCTGCTTAACAAAAATAAAAGCCAATTCATATATTGTCATAGATCAGACACGAGAAAAAAAATCAATCAATAGGATGTGACTTGTTGTAATACAACACAATTTTTTTGGGTTTCATAATTTCTCATATTTATGTGCTATGTTAGATTAGAGGGTGTGGAGGTACTCATCCTCAAGGGATGTGCCTCTACGAAGGCAGCCACATCATTGAGTGGGGAGGATGACAAGGAATGGGTATAGGGTGTGGACGATGAACCTCTATTTTTTTATATTTTTTTGTTAAATAATATGCAATATATATAAAAAGTAAAATTAAATTAAACACTAAAATTAATAATAAAGCTTACATTTCATTAAAAAAATAGAAATAATAGATTTTAGAGTTAAATGCTGGTTGGTCCTTGTTGTTTGCAAATATTGTAGACTTTGTCCCAATGGTTCATTAATTACACACTTGGTCCCAGTGGTTGTAATTTTTGCACTCGTGTGGTTTTATCATTAACCACTGGAACCAAGTCTGCAATATTTGAAAACCATAGGGACCAACCAGACATTTAACTCTAGATTTTAATAATCCCAACTATTGTCCGTTGGCCGCCAACGGACTCAACTTCAAAAATTTCCACTAGCGGTCCCATCTTTTCACATATTTGCTTTCAACGGACCCTAACTAACAGGACCGTAACGCCGTTAGTCTCTGATCACCGGAAAAAGTTTTTTGCCGGAAAACTAAATATTTTCGTCTCAAACCTCTTTGTAACCTTATTATGCTATGCACCTTTAGAAACAATTTCTAGTAAAAAACCCCAATTATTAAGGTCACCGGAAAAACCCATTTTCTCTGGAAAAGTTTTAGCCGGAAAACTCAACTTTTTAGCTGGAAAACTTAAAGTTTTCGTCCCAAACTTGTTTGTAACCATAGATTGGACCTTTAGAAACCTTTTTCCGAGCAAAAACGTTTTTTTTTCAGCGATCGGAGACTAACGACGTTAGGGTTCTTTTAGTCAGGGTCCATTGAAGGCCAATATGTGAAAATATGGGACCACTAGTGGGAATTTTGGAAGTTGCTACCGTTGCCGGCCAACGGACAATAGTTAGGATTATTGAAATCAATTATAAAAAAAAGAAATCTAAACTTAAAAAAAGTTAATAAAAAAAAATACTAGTCGCTAGATAGGACCACCGGTGGGAAATTTTGAAGTTGCAAGCGTTGCCGGCCAACAGACAATAGTTAGGATTACGAAAATCCATAATTCCAAAAATAATTAAATCTAAACATACAAAAAAGTTAAATAAATAAAAAAAATACTAGTCTCCATTTTCGTCGTCGTTTGCATCTTCATTTGGTTCGGTGTTCCAAACTCAATCCACCAAGTATGCCTTAATGTTTTCATGTATGTACTTGTTATGTAACAAGAATATGTTCAAATCTTGTTGTTCCAGACTTACCGGGACATAATCGGGGGCGGACCCAAGTTATGGGGTGGGTGGGCGGCCGCACCCCTTGAAAAAAAAATTTAGTGGTATTTTTCGCGAAAAATACAGACCGCACTCCTTGAAAATTTTCGTCCGCACCCCTTGAAAAATTCCGACTGCACCCCTTAGAAAAAAATGTTAGGAATTTATGTAAAAAAATTGTGAACACGGATTGAAACCGGATTAAATTATGTAAACAAGTTAGCCTAACCCTTTTAATAAAACATAAATTCAATCCATCAAGCCCAATAACTTAATACCAATTCAAGCCCAACCCAACTACTAGTTTTGTTAAACAAACCAGTCCACATAATAAAAAAAAAACCCAAATCGCTGCCACTTGCCAGCGACACCTGCCCTCTCTCTGCCTCACTTCAGCGCCCAGCGACAGCATAATTCCGGCTGGCGACTGCAAAATTTCGGCTGCAAACTGGTTAATTCAGGTCGCCCCTGACAGGTACATGTTTTTTACTAGGGCTTATAATAATTACTAGGGCTTGAAATTCAAAATTTTGGTTGGCAAACATGTTTGTTGATTATATGATTGTTGGTTGGTAAATAATAATTACTAGGGCTTGAAATTCAAAATTTTAAATTGAAAATTAAGGAACATGGGCTATGGTTGAACACTTAAAGATCCTTGTTTATTTTGTATGTGATAGGATTAGGAATGAACAATGAGTAGGGAAGTTATGCCGCGATTTCTCAAGAGGAAAGGGGTTGAACCACTTTTTTTGCTGGATTATTCTAATTAAAGACCAAGGTATGTTATAGATAAGTTTTTTTGTTCTTTTATTGAATGATTAAGAGAAATAAAAGTAGGGATTGTTTGAACTTTGATGTTTTTTTGTTTGTTAATGTGATAGGAAGTTAGGAACTAGGGTTTGATTGTTTGAGAATTGAAATGGACCCGACCCGATCTGATTCGGCCCACTATGAAACTTTGTTTGTTTGTTTTTACTTGTTTTACATGACCCGACCCGCTATGAACCGATCTATTTATATAGCTAGCGGTCTAAAATCTTTAAAAAAATTACGCACCCCGAGGAAAAAAATCCTGGGTCCTCCACTGGACATAATTCTCGTTATCCGCATTTTCGTCGTTCTCACAAATCGCAGTGTACAATTATTCATCAGCGAAGTAATCGGCCGCCAACCTATAGTGGGCTCGTACACGTACATCAGGAATAAAAATAAAATAACGAGATAAAAATATAATAACGACATAAAAATAAATAAAAATATAAACTACCTTTTCGGTCTCTGTTTATGGCCACTTGCCTAGTTCGCGGTTGTGACATGGTATTTTCCACTTCTCCTTCCGCAGTGATCATCTAAGCTGCCCACGTTATGGCGTTTACAGAAAAACTGATCGTCTTCTACGAAGATGAAGAAATTGTGTATTTTTTAGGGAGTATGAGATTGTATAAAAGTTGGAGATGTTTTTTGAAAAAAAGAGGTTGAGATTGTATAAAAGTAGAAGAGTTTGGTAGAGATTGTGTTGAAAAAGATTGAGATTGTTGTGGTTTATAAAGAATATAATTAATTAATTTTATTTTTCTTTTATAAAAAATAGCCGTTGTAAAGGGCTTGATTTTTGAAATGGAAAGTCGACCCGGCTTCAAGAAGATGAAGATGACAAGACGGGCCTCATGGAGGTGGTGTGGATGGAGCTCGGCGAGGCTCGATGGCCCGGGCCCCTCCCACACCGTTAAGTATTGTTATCATGAGGTTTAAATGGTATTTGAAAAAAAATGTATTCTTGATCAGCGGTCCAACTCCTCCATCAGTTTTGCGTCCCCACTTGCATCTCTTTTCAACATTTTTAGTGTGAAATTATGTTTTTTCAGTCTTTGTTATTGGAAGAATCATCCAATTTCCAAGAAATGGGAAGCAGCTAATTACGTAAGATTATTGGGTCTGGGTGTGGTTTGGGGACTACCCGTCACGTAGACGCCACATCACCAAGGGTGGAGGACCATCCCCTTGGGGACTACCCAAGGGTGTGGAGTATAGTCCTCCCCCTTTTTTTAATTTTTTTTATTTAGTTAAATAATTAAAACAAAGTAAATAAAAATAAAAAGTTACATTTAAATAAAAACCTAAAGTCACATTTAAAAAAAAACCTAAAGTTACATTTAAAAAAAAGCCTAAAGTTACATTTAAAAAAATACAACACAAATAAATAAAAAACTACTCGTTGTTTTCTTCGAGATTCCGAATGTGTTCGATCAAGGGCTATAAAATATAAAAATAAATATATAACTAACTTTCTCGGTCTCGGTCGATGGCCGGGTTCCTGTTTCGTGGTTGTGACGAAACCTCCTCCTCCTCTTCTTCCAGAATTAGTTGTGTCGAGGTTACCACCGTGTTTATAAAATATTTTACGACTTCTCTTGTGTCCGTCGTACCCGACGAAGAGGAAGAGGACATTGCCTATTTTTTAGAGAAGACTATTTTGTAAAGTGGTTTGTTTGAAGAATGTGAGTGAATTTGTGTATAAAAAAAGGTTAAATGAATGTTATTTATAGGTTTTAAAATAATTAAAAAAATTATTTTTTTTAAAATAGCCGTAAAAAAACGACATTAATTAAGGGGGGCCCACTTTTTGCCTCGTTCCAACGGCTTGGAGAAGCCGGAAGCGTCGCGACGAGCCCATGGGGGCGGTGTGGGACGAGGGGGACGAGCCGGCGACGGTGTGGGACGTTCCCCACACCCCATGGTCTAATTGTCCTTTGGATATTTTTCACAAGACTTTTGACTTTCTGATGCCTTTAAATTTTTCTATACGTTCACTTCAATCTTTACACCTCAAAATTCATTCCTTTTAGGGTAAATTACACTTTTCGTCCTTTATGTTTGTATTGGATTGCAGTGGAGGTTCTTTAACTTCAATAATTACAGTAACAATTATTTCTTTGTTAATAACATTACACATTAGGTCCTTTAGCCCTAACCTAGTTAAACTTTTCAGTTAAGTATGTGACATGTGCAAGGAACATGAGGGCAAAACAATCATTTAATACACAAAAACCAAAATAATTTCAAAATTTAAAAAATATATATAAAAATCCATAATCTCTCACTCAACTGAATCTCTCCTATGTACTCTCTCTCTCTCCATCCCTCTTCTATAACCATCATCACCATCCACCATCCACCATCCACACCATAAACCATCATCAGATTAACCACGTTGACTTGTTTACAAGTTGCCACCACCACCCTTTAAAACCCAAGATCCCAAGCCTCGCCACGTTGGCTCTTTCTTCATCAATAAACCCCACCTTGCCCCCATTAAATCCTTCCTAGTTTCTCATCAATTTTAAATTTTGATTCAACTAATGACCACCAAATATGATCTTTCTTCTGGGTTTTAGACCAACAGTTCCATCTTTATTACTCAATTTGAGATGATACCACTTGAAATTCAAGAAACCCCCAATTTTGTTCCTTGTGTTTTCTTGATTTTTTTGGAAGTTGTCGAGGCCTGGACCGAGGCCCTTTGAATGTGTTAGTGTTGTCTGGTATAGAGAATAAACTTTGTAATTGAGGTTTGAGTTGTATAGAGAAAAATCTCATTTAGGGCTACATAAGAATGGTGTTTATATAGAACACCATGTTATACATTTAGCCCCTACACTGTGACATATTGTTTACTTTCCGATACTCCTCCTCAAGTTGAGTAGTGGGATCACCAATACTTAACATGCTCAAGCAGCTATTAAATACGTTTCCGTTAACGGCTTTTGCAAGAATATCTGCGAGTTGATCTTTTGATGATACATATGGGAGCTCTATGATACCTTCCTCAAGTTTCTCCTTGATGAAATGTCGGTCTACCTCCACATGTTTTGTTCGATCATGTTGGACTGGATTTTCTGAGATCTGTATGGCAGCTTTATTGTCGCACATGATTTTGGTTGCTGTAGTAGGAGGAAAGCCAATCTCAGTTAGGAGCTTGCGAATCCACATAATCTCTTCTAGGCCACGTGCAACCCCTCGGAATTCAGCTTCTGCACTAGATTGGGCGACTACTTTTTGTTTTTTTACTTCTTCAGGTGACTAGATTTCCTCCGACCATGGTGAAGTATCCTGAGGTTGACCTTCTATTCCTTTATCCCCTGCCCAATCGGCGTCTGTATATGCTTGGATTTCTGAGTGCCCATTTGATTTGAAAATTTTACCATGACCTGTTGTACCCTTGAGATACCTGCTAATTCTTAAAACAGCTTCCATGTGACTTGCTTGGGGGTGGTGCATAAACTGACTTACCACTCCTACTGCATAAGCTATATTTGGATGAGTGTAGGAGAGGTATATCAGTTTTCCCACTATTCATTGATATCTCTCCTTATCTGCTAGTTCTGCTCCATCTTCCATGTGTAGGCCGTGGTTAACCACCATGGGGTGGCCGCTGGTTTGCACTCAATCATTCCGGTTTCGGCTAGGAGATTGAAGGGGTATGGTCCCAGATCTCGTGCCAGCATGGCAGCGAGTGACCATTACCCTTATCAAAAACCCCCACCAACAAGAACTTATCTGTGTCCGTGCGGGCACGCGCGAACACAGCGGTCGAATCCAATCGGTCAAGTGATAAGAAGACTTACCTTGTGTATGAAAATGGGTGTACACATAGCGATGCGGCCTGGCACCGCATCCTATGAACATTTTCGTCACGACAAGGGATCTGGATAACAGCAACAGTCACCACAAGTGGCGATGCGGCCTAGCACCGCATCCCACATGACTCCGCCAGAGTGGGAACGCGGAAACAACAGCAGTTACCGCAAGCAGCGATGCGGCGCGGTACCGCATCCTGCCCACGAGGCAATTGGGACTGACACCACAGATCAAGTGGCACCAATGACAGTCGCCTGTCAGCCCATACGTAAGCAACAGACTGACACCGCAGTAGGACGTGGCTTCACCTCCACAACCGACAAGCCTGACACACCTACAGAAGGGCGGCGCGTCGTCAGTCTGACCATCCAATTACCCTCCTTCACTCCTCGGCTATAAATACCCATCCCAAACCAGGTTTGAGGTATTGCTTCTCAACTCTCTCACAACTACTACTATCACACACTTTGCTTCACAAGCAAATTACTGATTCTCACGCCGGAGAGTGGTAACAAGGAGGACCCCCCACCCTTCCTCCTTGTTACGAGTCACGGAGTGTTTTTCCTTGTGAAGGAGACAACCCAGCTAACGGTCCAGCCACCGATCCTCGGAAAGAAGGGATTAACCCTACTTGACGAGACCAGTTAATTAACCTCTCTTGGTTAACCACTATTTCATCATTGGCGCCCACCGCTACCCTTAGCACTTTTTTCCGCATCCTTTTTTTTCTTGAAGATCATGTCTGATCGTCAAAACAATCCTACCGGGGAAAACCTCAACCCCGCAAACTTCGTACTTACAGGGAACACCACCCCCGCACAACCAATCGGCCACATAGGCACATCCGCACAGGGGGGCTCTCCCCCAGTATTCATGCCATATTTTTCAAAGTTCGGTTCTGTGATACCCCCAGGAATGGATCTCCATTCCTGGTTTTACCAACAACAGGTTTCCCTCGCGGCAGCCTACAATAAGGCTTGCGCAGAGGCGCAAGTAGCCGGAGGACCCACCCCCGCACCATACACACCTGCAACCCGTATCTTGCAATACGGGAGTAGGGCACCCGCAATCCCAGCCTCCCGGGATAGGGTAGAAGAACGCGGATCCTCCTACTGTAGCGTCTGCACAATCGATGAGGACGACTCTACATATGGATCCCGCCGTAGGGGTCCCATACAAAGCTGCCTAGGTCCGCATGGCGAAGCTCGGCGGCAGTCAACACTCCACCGCGGCTATGGCATTCATAGCCGTCTGGGGCCACAGCCTCATAACGAGGGGCATGATCGCACCGACCCAGATGACCACACTTATTGTGGGGAATCCCACTCGGCCAACAGCCGACCGGGAGGATATAACTATATTCATCCCACTTAACCCCGCACTACCTACGTCCGCGCTACAAACGCAGGCCAACCCAACCCTACAGGCCAAAGTCCGCATCTGAAAACTCCAAATTCGTTCCGGAGATCGCCCACGCTAAAGTCACAACGACTAAACTCCCCCTCACGATTGGGAAATACAGTGGTTCATCCGATCCGGATGACCACATGAACATTTTTACCGGCGCTGGGTGCAATGGTAAATGGGACGAGGCCACATGGTGCCATTTTTTCCCCCAGACCCTCACTGGATTAGTGAGGGCCTAGTTCGATTCTTTGCCAGTTGGAGAGCTGGCTTCATTTAAACAGATGCAAGCAAAATTTCTTGCATATTTCAGCCAGCAACGACGTCACAAACGTGATTCAATGGATGTCATTAACATCTGGCTCGGAGACAACGAAAGCCTAGAATCTTTCGTTATCCGCTACAATAAAGAATGCCTTGAGATCGGCGGGATAACATATCAAATGGCTCGAAACCATTTTATTTTAGCCGTCAAGGACAATGAAATGGTGATGACCATTTCAGGCAAGGAGGGCTTGCCAGAAAAGTGGGACGACGTCATGGCCGCAGTCAAGACGTACGCCCAAACTCAACGGTCTCTCAAACCGCACACTGCCAAGGCACAGCCCCACGCGGAAGGTCAATCCTCCCACCAAGACGCCAAGCGCAACAACAAGCGCAACCGGGACACATGGAATCGTGGCAACGATTCCAAACCTTATGTCCCGCGCGTCTACCAGCCCGACACAAGGGCAACGATCAATGCCCAACGCGAACAACGGGCATCAAAGAAGGAATCTCAGGACCACAATCGGACCGAGATCAACAAGTCGCCAAGAGAAGTCCTCCAAACGGACGCACAGTTCTTGCGACCGGCCCAACCGGTGAAGTCCAAAAAGAACCAAGATCTCACTCTTTACTGTGAGTATCATAAGGACTCAGGCCACTCAACCAACAATTGCATCAGTCTCCGATTAGAGATTGAACGAGCTCTGAAAGAGGGGAAGCTGCAACATCTATTGACAGCCGCGCAGAAACAAACCAAGCACATCACCCCCAGTGACGAGGGCACCTCCATGGGAAAAAAAGACCATGTATGTGGCCTCAACCCACATGATCAATGGAGGCCGTGGAAGGCCGCGCAAGGCGGCAAGAAGAGGGGATAACGACTGGAAAGACGAACATGTCATTTTCCTCAAAGTTCGTGGCGGACCGCGCGACAGACGCGCCGTCTTAATCACCGGTTATCTAGCTCATTACTGCACAGAGCGGTTGTTCATCGACCCAGGCAGTACTTCTGACATCATATATGAGCAGTGCTTCAACCAGTTCGATCAGGAAGATAAAGATCGATTGCAACCGGTAGATTACCCTTTGGCCGGATTCGCGGGGGAAATGGTATTCCCCTAGGCCAAATTACATTCCCAGTGTGCCTTACCAACGGCAGGCACACGGGGATCTAGGAGGTAAACTTCATGGTTTTACCCCACACCTCCCTATACAACTTTAACATGATTACGTCTGTCCCCCACTCTGCCATCGGTTTCCCAACCGAGACGGGGTCGCCATAATTTATGCCCGCAGAGAAGTCATGTCTACGGACGAACTACGTCCGACCAAGACTGCAAGGCTCACACCCAACACCCAACCAAAAAAATGGGTTCTTAACGCAAGACACCCAGAACAGCCGGTGACATTGGGTCACGCCTTGTCTAACAGCACAAAGGCGCGCCTGAAGCAACTCCTCTTCAGGAACCAAGATATCTTCGCATGGACACCCGCAGACATGACAGGTGTGCCACGCGAAGTAGCGCAACATTTCTTGAATACCCTACCAGGTATCAAGCCGGTGATCCAAGGCCAACGCCACCTTGGATCTGCAAAGAACGAGGCGATGCATGAGCAGGTCAAAGAACTGCTCTCCACAGGCATCCTGCGGGAAGTTAAATACCAGACTTGGTTATCTAACCCAGTCATGGTAGAAAAAGCAACCGGGGGCTGGCGCATGTGTGTCGACTACAAAGACCTCAACAAATCCTGCCCCAAAGATTGCTACGCACTTCCAGAGATCGACGAAAAGGTCGATAACCTCGCCCCATTCCGATGAAAGTGTTTCCTCGATTGTTATAAAGGCTATCACCAAGTACAGATGGCAATCAAGGACGAAGACAAAACGGCATTCCGCACCCCTACGGGGAATTACTGTTATACAAAAATGCCGTTTGGGTTGCGCAATGCGGGCGCAACCTATCAAAAACTGATGAACGACACTTTTGGCAAACAAATCAGAAAAAGTGTCGAAATCTACATGGACGACCTAGTCGTCATACCATGCTCACGGACATCGAAAGAACATTCCAAACTCTGCGAAGCCTCAACATGAAGCTCAATCCAGGGAAATGCTCGTTTGGAATGGAAAAAGGCAAGTTCCTTGGATTCATCGTCACAAAAGATGGATTCAAGGTGAACTCGGAAAAAGTTCAGGCGATCGTGTAGGATCGTTGTTGGACCCGAAATGAGTCGATTAGAGGCGTTCTACTCAGAATGAAAGGCGGAAACAGACATAATGAGTTGAATTCAGCAAGATATCACTTTAAACTGTCTTGTATATTGATTCTGATACGTTTACAAATCTGAAGACACTTCGACAGAGCTTCGCCGTCGGAAAACAAGAATCATACATCTTATATCGCTTGAAGGCTATATATAGAGTTGAGATTTCGCTTGAAAGAGACACTTGTCATTTCAAGCGAAATATCTTATGTTGATTTCGCTTGAAATGGTGTTTGTCACTTTCAAGCGAAATAACATGTTCAAGCGAAATCAGCCTAAGACAACACTCAAAATCCTAAATTTCTCATACTACAAGCCCTGATCTAACAATTCTAGTAAAAGACTCGATACAAGACGAAGTCGACAGACGTATGCACCAACAGACTTCCCCTCGGATGTTGACGAGTCTTAAGTGTCGAGTCTTCAACGTCTTCAGTCTTTATCAGTCTGAACCCTCTCTTTCTTTATCAGCACCAATTGACTCTCCTCGAACAATCTCATCTACTTGGATGTCTTCAGACTCCCCCTTTCGATTTGCTAGGATCGCAGTCTGGCTTGTTGAAATCACAAAGTCTTCAGGTATCGGAACCTGGCTCTCTATCACTCAGATATCTTGGCTCTGTGCTCTTTCTTCAGGTCTCTTGATTCCTTAAGTTCATTAGCATCAGCAGTTTCAAAATCGT
This sequence comes from Helianthus tuberosus, assembly GCA_030545235.1. Classification (NCBI taxonomy): domain Eukaryota; kingdom Viridiplantae; phylum Streptophyta; class Magnoliopsida; order Asterales; family Asteraceae; genus Helianthus; species Helianthus tuberosus. The sequence continues at coordinate 192,972,578 of CM060365.1, forward strand.
TACTTGGCTCACATCTTGCTCAGGATTGAAACCTGGCTAACCAGCACATTCTTAACCCAGAAATAAATTTCACAAATTTAACAATTTACAAATTTATCTATCCAGACTTTCTCTCAAATTTAACCAAAATGATATATCAAAATTAGAATCTGATAAACCACTTGTATGAAAAACATTTTTTTTAAGAATCTTTTCTTGTTTCAAAAACAAACTTCCCTTCACAAGTTGTCATTATGTTTAGCACTTGGAATTTTGAAAATCAGCTCTCCAACATCAGTTGTCGAAAATCTTTTTGTATTTTTTCAAAATTTATGCTAAAACACACTGAAAATCTTTTTGGATTTTTGAAAAGAAATAAAATGCAGTAAAAAATATTTACAGACAATATTTTTGCGGGTTTGTGTAAGAGGATCATAAAGTACCGTTGAGCTTATTACACAATAAGGATTAAACAATTCACTTAGATTGCCAATATACTGATCCACTTAAATTCTCACACAAATTTCAACTGATTCAGGATATGAATTAGGTGTATTAAGGACTTAAACTCATTCATGTGTCCCACCTCTTGAATATACTCCCGTATCCAGATCCCAATATTCAGTCTTACAGGTGAGTATACCACAGATGATATCTGTAAGGGGTTAAATGCGAAGAACCGTGAGAGCTCAGGTCAGAACTTCCGTTCAGCAGAGAGATGACGGCTTCGACTTTTGGTGGGTCCCCTTTAGAGGATCTTTTTTACAACAGCACATGATTTGCATTTTTCAATTTTATTGTTTCATCATTTTTTGCTGAGGGCGACGCTATATTCCAAGTAAGCAGTAAAGTATTCTCCGGGGACTAGACCATTGCTTCCGCAAAATCAGAAGTCCCGGGATAATACCCCAGATATCACGGAGTATAAAGACCTAGTATCTCAGAAAGAGGGACCTTTCAAACAAGATTTCAGGGGTTACCTATATATCCAAGTAGTGTTCCCCACAAAATAAGCAAGTTTGAATTTAAGTTTATATCCCGAAAAGCTTACTAAATGTGTAAAAACCTATCGGCATATCATCAGTGAGACCGTTTAATGCTATATAAACATTACAATTCTTTAGCATACTGTGACTGTCTACTGATGTACTATCATTTCCTCTTTTCTGACAACAAAACTCGTTTTGAATTTTTATCATGTTTTTGTCTTTTTCAAATTTTCTAATGTTTTTGGATTTTCTGAAAATTTTTACTCCCCCAAAAATTCAAACACATTTAAGGAAATTTGAAAACAAACTGTACAAGTAACGTGACAACTGATATCGAATCACTTCAATTTGCCATCCACTTGGCATAAACAATCAGAACTCCCCCTTTCAACAAACTATTTTCTCATTATGATTTCAAAACACTTAAGTTTGTTTTAACCAAAATGATTTTTTTCGGAAAATAAGTTTTGTTGATTTTACCACTTGTAAAGTTAGGGTGAGAGATCATCAATTTGTTTCGTTCCTCTTTTCAAGTACAATTTAATGTCCCTGATTAATCTTGAAAATTAAGTACCACTTGTAAGAAAAATGTCGATACCTACTCCTCACTTACCAACCTGGGAGTTCCGGCAATTCCACAACCTGTAAAAATTTCACAATTTTCTAAGAAACTTTCACAAAATCAATTTTTAATAAGAATGATGCCGATTCCTGCTCCACGATTACAAACTTGGGAGCTCTGGCAAGTCCGGATGTTTACTTGTGAAATACAGACATCCAAGCTTCACCAAACTTGGATGTTTCCTCCTCAACTTCACATGGGTAAAATATTGCTTTCTTTGTTTCATAGAAATCCTTTAACTCTTTCACCTTACCCTCAACCATTTTTCCAAAAATCATCTTAACATTTCCATTAAATGCTTTTTCAACATCAAATTCTTTCTTCTCAGAAAAGAATTGATTTGAGATTTCAACTCTACCAACTTTAGATTTCAAATTCTCAGCCCGCAATGGTGGAAAATGAACATCATCCAAAGGCGGAACCGATTTTTCACCATTTTTAACAACCTGTGGCTCCTCTGATTTTATGGAATCAGATTCATCGCCATTTTTCTCATCAAACTTCTTAACAACCCACATTTGGTTGTCTTTGGCTCTCTTTTTGTAAAAATTTTTCTTTGAACACTCTCCAACTTCATAGGTTGAATTTTCAAAAATTTTGAATTTTTCAGTTGGTGGTTCATTTTTCTCAACAACTTTTTCTTTGAGTTTTTGAGAGACTTCCTGTTTTGTTTTTGTTGCTTGAGGACAGTTCCATGCAATGTGGCCAGCTTCATTGCATCTAAAACAGGTTCTAGTCTCTTTTCTATGAAAAACTCCAGTACCCATTCTCTTCTTCTCAGCAAGAAACTCCTGGTTTGACTGTCTCCAGAAAGGTTTCTTCTGTTCTTCTTCAGCGCTTCCTCCTGAAACAAAATTCATTTTTGATTTAAAATCTCGAACATATTTTTCATTTTTATAATTTTCTGGTGGAATAAATCCTAATCCCTTCTTTTTGTAATTACCCTTATGATTTGGTTTCTTTTGAAAACCAGAACCAGAACTGTAACCCCTTTTCTTGTTTAACCTTTGTTTAACTCTTGAGGTGTAAGGTCTTGAATTTTTAGCAAAATTTACATCTTTTATTTCAGAAATATTAATTTCTGTTAGTTTGAAAACCTTTTAGATCATTTCTGGTTTAACACCTCTTATTGGAAATTCTTCATCAGAATATAATTTGTCTGAATCTTTCAAAGTATATGCCATTTTGACTGATTCATCATTCAAATTAGATTTTGATAACATGAATTCTTTATTGTAAACCCGTTTAACCGACGACTTTTGACTGTTGACCGACGAACTCAGACTTTTGACGGACGGACTTGAACACCCAGACTCAGACTTTGATTTAAACTTTAACTCCGTCTCCTCATCTGTATCCAACACCTGATCAACCACCTTTTTTATTAACTCGGACTCATGATCAGTGTCGGACGATGTAAAAACGACGTCACTGTTTTCTGGTAATTCATCGGTTATATCGGACTTTAACTTTATATTGATTGCTTTTTCGACTTGCTCCTCATTCGGTTTTCTAGGAGAATATCCTTCCCAAATTGGAGGCGGACACTTGTTATAATTAACACTCTGTTTCTTACCAGTATCCTTCTTCTTTGGCTTCTCATCTTTAAATGCTTCAAAACCTGCAACAGTTGGATAAATTCGATCAATGAGATAATCAGAACTAGAATAACTCTGTAATAAACGTCTAATTCTCTCATTCTCTATCTTTTCATTTTCCAACTCCCGCTGCAACTATGCACATTCTTCAATGTAGTGATTAATCGCCTTCTGTTTTGTCATTATTACAACATTCATCATGGTCAATGCATCTTCTCTCTCAGAATTTGTCTTTTGAAAACCAGTTACTGTTCTATTCAAAACGTCATACGACTCTTTCACATAATTGAGATTGAACAATAATTGTTCTTTCATCTTTTCTTGCTCACTCATTTTCTCATCTTTTTCTGCTCATTGCTTGCAGGATTCTCAACACTTTAAGCAAGGCTTGATGACTTCTACAATCTTTTCAACTTCGATGACCTTCTCAATAATAATCACTGGTTCAGCTTCAATCACCTTCTCAGCTTTAACTTCTTCATTTTGAACAGTCTCTTCATCTTTATCAACAATTTCACACTTCATTGTCTTTTGTTCTTTTGCTGCTCGTCTTTCCTTCAGCTTCTCCAAGCAATCGGAAAAATAAAATTGAAAGCTTTCAGGAGATAGATGAGTTTTTGCAACATTAATATGTCTTTCTTCCTCCTCATCACCACTGTCATCAGTTGGTGATTGATCAAAACCTATTGTCTTCTCAGAACTATCATCTGAAGAACCAGAATCAGATGGTGTTTGATCAAAAACAGTTTCTTCTTCTGAACTTTCATCAGATGAAACAGATTCTTCTTCTTTATTCTTTACATTAACACCAACCACTTTCATCCACTCTGTAAACAAATCTGGTTCTTTTACAATTTTAGCAATGAAAGCTTTAAATTCTCCATTCTCATCCACAAACTGATCCCAGCTAAATCCTTCTGGTAACCTTTCATCATCTTGATTGATTAGGCAAGCTTTGCTGTCGGATGGAATGTATTTATCCCAGCTGAATCCTTCTTGATTCACCAAACATGCTCTTTTTGAAGAATCTTCTATTACTTTTCTACCATGAGCCACTTGTGGTTCTTGTTGTTGTTGACCGACTTGCTGATATATGGCTTTCCGGTAGTAATCATCTTTTCCAAAAGGATTCTTTGCTCCATTTGCTTCCTGATTTTTGCATTCTCTTTTGAAGTGACCTTTCTCCCTGCATCGAAAACAAGTAACTTTAGATTTATCAAAACCCAAAGTAGAAACATGTGCATCCAGAAAATCATTTCTTCCTGTGATCATTTTAAACTTTTATGCTCTTCTCAAAACACTAGCTAAACACCATTTAATGTCCATGAGCTCCATCTCTTCAACGTCTATCTGATCGTAATCCTCTTTCGTCAGCATAGGATTTCCGATCCTCCCTGCAACCAAACCTTCATATGATTGTAACACAGTTGCAAGTAACGCCATGTGATCTTTTGCTATTTCTTCAGAAAAGCTTTGACCATCTGGAAGATTCAATGCAATGTTGCACTGTATCACACAACCATTTCCACTTTTTGAACTTTGAGAATGAAAACTTGAAGTTGAACTCTTTGGATTTACATTCGGATATGAAGAAAATCCACTGCCACTGTTTGGATTTTGATCAACATTTCCAGAAGAATTTCCAGCACTAAAAGCAGTTTGAATCTTCGGACTCATTTCAACTTCTTGAACATTGCCTTTGTAATACATTCTCACATCTTGTTGATTACTCGGATTGTTCATCCTTGCAATCTTTTGCTGTTCAAGATCTTGACCTTCAATTTTTTCGATGAACTGTGAAATCGTCAAACCATCATATTCTCCAGTGTTCTTTAAGATCATCAAAAATGTACCCCATTCCTTTTGAGGTAAAGCATCAGCTAATTTGTCGACCCATTCCTCTCGTTCTTTGGTTATGCTTAACAATGACATAGAACGCACTAAATGGCAATATCTTTCAATCAGTTTCTTTGTATCTTCCCCTGGCAAACTTGTGAATAGATCAAATTCTTTCTTAAGAAGTGCTTTTTTACTCTTGATCATCTTCTCACTTCCCTCAAATTTGATTTTAAGAGCATCCCAAATTGATTTTGAAGTTTTGTCATGCTGAAGCAATACAAAGATGTCTTCTTTAATAGCTTGCTGAAGTAGACTTATCATCATCTTTTCAGCTATGTACATGTCACGTTCTTTATCAGTGAATTCAGAGATTTCTTTTTCAACTTGCAGATCAGTACGTGGTAGTACATATTTCTTCAAAATACACTCCCAAGATCTCAAATGATTAGCTTGAACCCAGTTTTCAACCGATCTTTCCAACCGTAATACTCCTCAATGCTCATTAGCTTCGGGGGTTTTTGTGTAGTTCCAGTCTAATTTTCCAAATTCATGTTTTGAGCAATGGTAGCTGGAGTAGTCGGTGATGTTGCAAATGCGTTGTAAAATTCTTCACTCATGATTCGGAAACACGTTTATCAAAACAGTCACTTTCAAGCGAGATTAAGTCTTCAAGCGAGATAACTTCCAAGCGAAATAACTCCTTCAAGCGAAATTACCTGCATACAAACATCAAGCGAAATTAAGGTTTCAAGCGAAAAAAGAACTTTCAAGCGAAATCAAAATGATTTTCAAGCGGAATATCAACTAGAAGTGAAATCACCAAACAGATATGGATTTTCAAGCGGAATCACTTATTTCGATTGAAAATACATCAACTTTTCAAGCGGAATCAAAAGTTACGTTCGAGCGGAATATGGTTTTTAGTCCAATTTTATCAAATTTAGTCCGAATTAAGGTCTAATTTTCTCAAGGATTTGTTAAAATATGATTCCGATTATACTGTGAAAAATTCAGATCATTTTGACCGTGAAAAGTTGTCCAATTGAGAATAGAAGGTGTTGAAGTAAGAAAAAGAGATGAAATCAAGCTGAAATCTGCAGAACTCCTCCTCCTGTTCTCTGATACCAATTGTAGGATCGTTGTTGGACCCGGAATGAGTCGATCAGAGGCGTTCTACTCAGAATGAAAGGCGGAAACAGACATAATGAGTTGAATTCAGCAAGATATCACTTTAAACTGTCTTGTATATTGATTCTGATACGTTTACAAATCTGAAGACACTTCGACAGAGCTTCGCCGTCGGAAAACAAGAATCATACATCTTATATCACTTGAAAACAAGAATCATACATCTGAAGACAATGCGAAGATGAACAAACCCCTACATCCCCACCATCCTCAGACATCTGGGCACTATATACTGATGGTGCGTCCAACGAAGACGGTGCGGGCGCAGGTCTACGACTCGTAAGCCCTGATGGTAAAGAGCTCACCTACGACATCCGCCTCGATTTCAAGAGTACAAATAACGAGGCAGAATATGAAGCTTTGCTAGCAGGGCTACGCTTGGCAGTCAAACTCGGCATCCAACACTTGGAAGCACACGTCGACTCACTACTAGTTGCGGGGCAAATCCGCGGCGACTATGCCGCGAAAGGAGATATCATGATCCTTTATCTCGAACAAGCCATGCAACTAAAATCCAAGTTCACATCCTTCAATATCCGACATATCAACAGGAGTGAAAACAAACCCGCGGATGCACTTTCAAAACTCGCATCCACCAGCTTCCAACATCTGGCAAAGGAGATACGTATCGAGATCCTTCAAAATCCCTCAGTACCCCTGCGCCAACTCAACGTCATCCAATACGGGACAACGTCTTGGATGACACCAATCATCGCATATTTACAATCAGGTGTTACCCCCGAGAGCAAAGCAGAGGCATGCAAACTACAATACAAGGCGTGCCACTATCAGTTGGGGGAGGGTATTTTATACCGCAAATCATACCTGGGGCCACTTCTACGATGCGTCAACCCTCAGGATGCCACATATCTTATCAGAGAGATACACGACGGAATATGTGGCATATACGCAGGCCCGCGCATGGTAGTGGCCAAGATCATGAATTCCGGGTATTACTGGCCCGACATGTACCTAGACGCGGTCAAAGTCTTGCACAAATGTTTTAATTGTCAGAGACACGCACCAAAAACTTTGCGCCCAAAGAACAACCTCGTCCCCGTCAACACCGCATGGCCTTTTAAAAAATGGGCCATCGACGTGGTAGGACCATTTCCAGATGCACCTGGTGCGGTCAAATTTATCGTAGTGGCTGTCGACTACTTCACCAAATGGGTAGAAGCCAAACCGCTAGCTTCTACCACCGCTATGATAACAAGGAAATTTGTCTGGGAACACATCATCTACCATTTTGGTCTACCAATGTGCATAGTAACCGATAACGGCACCAACTTCACGGCCGAAGATTTCCAAAACTGGCTAAAGGAACTAAACATTGAACACATCTTCTCCTCTGTTGCACATCCGCAAGGGAATGGCTAAGTCGAGAGCATCAACAAAAGTTTAGTCGAGGGAATAAAGGCACGGTTGGGAACAGCAAGACGCGGCTGGGTCGATGAACTCCCAAGTATCCTATGGGCCCATAGGACTAGCCCAAAGACAAGTCACGGGGATACACCCTTCAGCCTAGTCTATGGCTCTGAGGCGGTGATCCCCGCTGAAATCGGTCTCCCTTCACCCCGAATGTTAGCTATCAACAAAGTTGACAACAGTGACGAGCGCAGACTTGACTTGGACCTTTTAGAAGAAAGGCGTGAAAATGCAGCAATCAATGAGGCCAAATACAAAACAAAATTGGAAAAATACTACAATGCGCACGTCCGCATCTGCACATTCAACCCGGGAGACTATGTCCTTTGGGACAATGACGCCTCTAACGCAGAGCGCCCTGGAAAACTTGCCCCCAAGTGGGAAGGACCCTACCTCATCCAAGAGGTCTTGGGCAAGGGCGCGTACAGATTACAAACGTTAGAAGGTGAACCCATCGCAAGAACATGGAACGCACAGCAACTTCTGTAGGGATCGGGTTCGCGACCTAAACGAGTCGGTTCAGAGGAATTCCATCAAATATAGGTGCGGAAAATAAGTATTTGACTTAAACACAGCTGAATCTTCACTTTAACACTGATTATATTGATATTTGAACACAAATACAATCAGTTCTCACACCGGCAGCACTTCGGTATGGAATCACTCAAATATTACTTATGATTTCGCTTGACCTAGTCCTCCTATATATAGAGATTGGGATTTCGCTTCAGCATGACTCAAGCGAAATCTTAACATGTTGATTTCGCTTGAGCTGCTTCAAGTGAAATCCTTTACATACACAAACCTTCAAGCGAAATCTTGCTAACTCTCTCTCATTCTCTCGTTCTACGTGCCCTGATCTAAATCTATCTAAAATAAGACTCGATACAAGACGAAGTCGACAGATGTAGTGCACCAACAGACTCCCCCTCAGATGTTGACGAGTCGACTATCGAGTCACACCAATGCTGTGTCTTCACATCTTCATTCTTGATCAGTCTCTGGGCTTTTCTCTCTCTATCTTCTTTTCCAGAATCTCCTGGCTCTATCAGACTCCCCCTCACGATTTGCTGGTATTCATTTGTTCTTCAGCAACATCTGCTTTAGAATCGATGTCTGACTCAAATGTTGTTTACAAGATCATTGCCTGGCTTTTATCTAATTCTCTTGATCAGATCTCTTGATTCCTTAAGTTCATCAGCATCAGCAGCTAGCAAACTTTAGATTCATGATCAGATTCTGACTTTTGTAAGCTTTGAATGAATTAACCTGGCTCACCTGTAACAATCTTAACCCAGAAATAAATTTTCTAAATTTAACAATTTAAATGCACCAACAATCTGATATAATCAGATAATTTTCTTTCATATCACAAACCAATAATGAACCAAATGTAGGTTTTAAAAATACCAATTGTAGGATTTTAACAAACCTTTTTGACATTTTAAGATTCACTCCCCCTCACAACCAAGTCATCATGTTTAGCACTTGAAATTTTGACAATCAGCTATCCAATATCAGTTGTCGAAAATCTTTTTGAATTTTTCAAGAATTTATGCTAAAACACACTAAAATCTTTTTGTAATTTTTGATTGTAAAGGAATGCAATAAAGAAATATTTACAAACAATATTTTTGTGAGTTTGTGCAAGAGGATCATATCAGTTTCTGAGACCAATCACCAACACCGTTAAGCTTCATTTCATATTAAGTTCTAAACAATTTACCTAGATTGTCAGTATGTTTGTCCTCTTAAATTTTCACACAAAGTTCAATTGATCCGAGATACGATGTTAATGTTTTAAGAGACTTAAACTTATCCGTGTGTCCCACTACTTGAATATACTCCCGTATCCAGATCCCAATATTCAGTCTTACAGATGAGTATACCACAGATGATATCTGTCAGGGGAATAAATTATAGTACGAGGGCCGTGAGAGCTCAGGTCGATCTTTCGATACGCAGAGAGATGACGGCTTCGACTTTTGGTGTGTCCCCTTTAGAGGATCTTTTTGTATTACAACAGGAGCGACTATCAATTTTATTGTTTCATCAGCTTGCTGAGGGCGATGCTATGTTTCAAGCATTTGCAGAAAGTATTATCCGGGGACTAGGTCAGAAATTTCTTTCAGCAGAAGTCCCGGGATAATACCCCAGATATCACTGAGCATAAAGACCTAGTATCTCAGAATAAGGGACCTTTCAAACAAGATTTCAGGGGTTACCTATATATCCAAGTTTGTGTTAACCCACAGAACAAGCAAGTTTGAAATTTAGATTTATATCTCGTCACAATCTACTAAATGTGCAAAAACCTACTGACATATCCACAGTAAGATTGTTTATCACATTTTTACATTACATTTCTTTAGCATGTTGTGATAGTCCACTGATGTACTATCATTTCCTCTATATGCAACAAAAACTCATTTTTGAATTTTATCATGTTTTTGTATTTTTCAAATTTTCAAATGTTTTTGGATTTTCTGAAAAATTTTTACTCCCCCTAAAATGCAAACACATTTTAGGAAATTTGAAAATAACCTGTACAATAAAGTGACAACTGATATCGAATCGCATCAAATCGCCATTCACTCGGCATAAACAATCAGAACTTCCCCTATTACAAAACTATTTTCTCATTTAGATTTCAAAACACTTAAGTTTGTTTTAATCAAAATGATTTTTCCGGAAAATAAGTTTTTATGATATAATCATTTGAAGATTCGGAGTGTGGTTCATCACATTGTCTATTCGAAATACCAATTGTAAGTATGGTCCAATCAAGTTCAACTTAATGACCTTGATTAATCTTTTTCATGTAAGCATTTTCTATACCAATTGTAAAAATTACCACATGTAGGAATGTTACGTCTACATCACCATTTTACCAATTAAAATGCCGATTCCTGCTTCGCACTTACTAACCTGGAAGCTCCGGCGTAGTCATACAACCTGTAAAACATTCAAACACTATCAAAAACTTTCAATCAAAATCTTCAAACATTAGAAAGATGCCGATTCCTGATCCACGATATAAACTTGGGATCTCCGGCAAATCCTAAGACTTTTAAGGAAAGCAAACTTCCACCCAAGTCTTATTTGACTTGGTGGCTTCCAATTCTTGTGCAGTAGGGTTGTAAGTTGCCTTCTTAGTAGCATAAAAATCTTTAACCCCCTTTACTTTCCCATCAAGCATTTTCTTGAAAATTTTCTTAACATTTTCATTGAATGTTTTTTCAACATTAAAATCTGAGCTTTCAACTTTATCAACCATTTGTTTAATCTCTTCCACACTCAGTGATTTAATGTCAACATCATTCATCAAATCTTTGATTTCATCTTGTGACTCCTCTGATTTTGTGGAATCAGAATCATTGTCAGAGTTTTCACCTGATTTTTTAACAATCCATTTTTGATTGTCTTTTGCACTCTTTTTGTACAATCTTTTAGAATTTTCACCAACTTCATTCTTTGAATTTTCAACAATTTTGAAGTTTGTAGTTGGTGAATCATTCTTTTCAACTACTTTTTCTTTAAGTTTTTCCGATACTCCCTGTTTTTTGTTGACTTTGTTTGGACAATTGTGAGCGATGTGTCCAACAACTTGACATTGAAAACAAGTTCTTGTGTCTCTGGTTTGAAAAACTCCAGTTGAATGAAAAACTCCAGTTCCTGTTCTTTTCCTTTCAGCAAGGAACTCTTGATTTGATTTTTTCAAAGATATGCTATTTGACTCCTCTTCATAGCTTTTTCCTGCAACATATGTCATTTTTGATTTAAAATCTCTAACATATTTTTCATTTTTACGATTTTCAGGTGGAATAAAACCAAGACCTTTCTTCTTGTAACTACAATTTTGATTTGTTTTCTTTTGAAAACTAGAATCAGAATTGTAATTCTTTTTTCCTTTTTTCTTGTTTAACCTTTGTTGAACTCTAGAAGTGTATTTTTTAGGTTTTCCAATAGATTTTAGATCCTTAATTTCAGAAAAATTAATTTCAGTCATTTTGAAAACCTTTTTAATCATGTCAAAACGAACACTTCTAATCGGAAACTCTTTGTCAGAGTATAATTTGTCCGAATCATTTAAAGTATATGCAACTTCAAATGTTTCATCATCCAAATTTGCCTTTGATAGCAAAAATTCTTTACTGTAAGACCGTTTTTCCGATGATTTTGAACTTTGAACTGACGAACTTGAACTCCCAGACTCAAACTTTGACTCAGACACCTCCTCAGTATCCAACACCTGATCGATCACCTTTTTGATTAACTCAGACTCATGATCAGTATCAGACGAGGTAAACATGATATCAATGTTATCTGGTAAAACGTCAGTTGTCTCGGATTTGAACTTTATATTGACTGCTTTTTCGACTTGCTCCTCATTTGGTTTTCTAGGAGAATACCCTTCCCAGATAGGAGGCGGACACTTGTTATATTTAACAGTCGATTTCTTACCAGTCTCATTCTTTTGCTTCTCATCCTGAAATGCTTCAAAACCTGCAACAGTAGGATAAACTCGATCAATAACATAATCAGAACAAGAATAACTCAGTAATAACCTTCTGATTCTTTCATTCTCAATCTTTTCTTTCTCCAACTCTTGCTTTAGATTAGCATTTTCTTCGATGTAATGATTAATTGCCTTTTGCTTTGCCATCAATGTAGAATTCGTCATCGTTAAAGCTTTTTCTCTTTCAGAATTTGTTGTTTGAAGACCTGTCACAGTTCTGTTCAACACACTATATGATTCTTTCACATAGCTGATGTCAGATAGTAGCTTTTCTATCAGTTTTTCTCTATCAAACAGAATCACATCTTTTTCTTCACAACTTTTACAGACTTCCAAACACTTCTTACAAGGCTTTTCAACTTCAACAATCTTCTCAATCTCGATTGTTTTTATCACTTCAATCACTTGTTCTTCATCGGTTACCTTCTCAGCTTCAGTCACCTTTTCTTCAACAACTATTTTAACTTCCTCATTCTGTTGTTGTTCTTTTGCAGCTTGTTTCTCCTTCAGTTTCTCCATGCGATCTGCAAAATAGAAATGAAAACTTTCAGGAGAAAGATGTTTTTTAGCAATATTAATATGTTTTTCTTCTTCATCATCACTACTACTCTCCATTGGTGTTTGATCAAACTCTACTGATTTTTCAGAATCAGCATCTGAAATACCAGAATCAGATGGTGTTTGATCAAATGCAACTTCCTTTTCTGAAGTATCATCATTTTGTACACTCTCTTCTGTAGTTAATGACTCAGAATCAGCACTTTTTAAACTTTCTTCAGATGTAATTGATTGATCTTTCACTTTTTCACCAATTGAACTCATCCAGTTTGCAAACAAGTCTGGTTCTCTAACAATCTTTGCAATGAAAGCTTTGAAATCCCCTTTTTCATCAACAAACATATCCCAGCTGAATCCTTCAGGTAATTGTTCATCATTTTGGTCCACTAAACATGCTGTGCTATTAGAAGAAATGTAGTTGCTCCAATTGAAATCTACCAAACATCCTTTCTTTGAATCTTCAATCTTTCTACCATGAGCCGTCTGTAATTCTTGTGTCTAACCAACTTGCTGATAAATGGCTTTCCGGTAGTAGTCATCTTTTCCAAATGGATTTTGAGCACCACTAACTTCTCTGTTCTTGCACTCCCGCTTAAAATGACCTTTTTCCCTGCACCTGAAACAAGTAACTTTAGATTTATCAAAACCTAAAGTAGATACACAAGCATCAAGAAAATCATTTCGCCCGGTAATTGTCTTGAACTTTTCAGCACGTCTAAGAACACTTGCAAGACACCATTTGATATCCATTAGTTCCATCTCTTCTGCATCTATTTGGTCGTAATCCTCTTTGGTAAGCATAGGATTTCCAATTCGACCAGCTACTAAACCTTCATATGAGATAAGCACGGAACCAAGTAAAGCCATATGATCTTTTGCAATGTCTTCAGAAAAACTTTGACCTTCTGGAAGATTTAAAGCTATGTTGCATTGAATCACACAACCATTTCCCATCTTTGTGCTTTGAGACTGAAAACTTTCTGATGAGCTTTTCGGATTAACACTCGGATACAATGAGAAACCACTGTTGCTTTTGTTTGAGTTTTGATCAGTCTTTTCTGTAGAATCTCCAACACTATAAGCAGTTTGAATTTTCGGACTTCTCTCAGCTTCTGAAGTCGGAACACTACCCTTGTAATACATCTTTACATCTTGTTGACCACTTGGATTATTCATCCTTGCAATCTTTTGCTGTTCCAAATCCTGACTTTCAATCTTTTCAATGAACTGAGAGATCGACAATCTATCATAAACTCCAGTATTCTTCAGTATCATCAAATAAGTTCCCCACTCTTTCTGAGGTAATGCATCAGCAAGTTTATCCACCCATTCATCATTTTCCTTTCTAATGCTCATCATTGACATTGTTCTCACTAAGTGACAATATCGTTCAATGAGTTTCTTCGTATCTTCTCCGGGCAAACTTGTGAATAAATCAAATTCCTTTTTAAGCAATGCCTTCTTGCTTTTAATCATACTCGTACTGCCTTCAACCTTGATTTTTAGAGCATCCCATATTGATTGTGATGTTTTGTCATGTTGAAGTAGTATGAAGATGTCTTCTTTTATGGCCTGTTGAAGTAAACTGATCATCATCTTTTCAGCTCGGTATATTTCCCGTTCTTCTTTACTAAAATCTGAAAGCTGTTTTTCAGTCTGCATTTCGGTTTGTGGTGAAGTATACTTTGTTAAAATACATTCCCATGATCTCAAATGATTTGCCTGCACCCAGTTTTCGAATCTATCTTTCCATCCATAGTAATCTTCAATTCCCATTAACTTCGGGGGTTTCTGAGTAGTCCCCATTTCATTTTCAGAATTCATGTTCTGAGCAATGGAAGATGAACTAGGTGATGTTGCAAAAGCGTTGTGGAAATCGTTATCCATTTTTCAATTACTTTCAAGCGAAATAGTATCTTTCAAGCGGTACCCTTCAAGCGAAACAATTAAACTGAACAACTCTCAAGCGAAGTTCTTGAAGCAAAATACTTTGAAGCGAAATAGTTCAAGCGGAACTTTCAAGTGACAACTTTCTGAAGCGAAATCCTTGAAGCGATAACCTTGAAGCGAAAACGAACTCTGTTTGAAGCGAAATGTTAAGTGTCGCTTGAAGGTTCAAGCGAAATCGTCCAACACAAACTTTGTTCTTCAAGCGAAATCCATTCGGATATCAATTTTGATCAGTTTTAGGTTAAATTTGGCTGTGAAACTTTCAAGGGTTTGTTATCTTGTACTTTTAAACAATCTGTGAGAAATTAAAACGATTTTAACCGTAAAAATTTCTGAACTGTTAAAAGAAGATGTAGAAGTAAGAGAATGATGTCAATTTCAGCTGAAATCCTTCAGAACTCCTCAACTGGCTCTGATACCAATTGTAGGGATCGGGTTCCCGACCTAAACGAGTCGGTTCAGAGGAATTCCATCAAATACAGGTGCGGAAAACAAGTATTTGACTTAAACACAGCTGAATCTTCACTTTAACACTGATTATATTGATATTTGAACACAAATACAATCAGTTCTCACACCGGCAGCACTTCGGTATGGAATCACTCAAATATTACTTATGATTTCGCTTGACCTAG
The DNA here is from genome assembly GCA_030545235.1 of Helianthus tuberosus. Taxonomy (NCBI): domain Eukaryota; kingdom Viridiplantae; phylum Streptophyta; class Magnoliopsida; order Asterales; family Asteraceae; genus Helianthus; species Helianthus tuberosus. The sequence goes on from CM060365.1 coordinate 192,987,883, forward strand.
TCCTCCTATATATAGAGATTGGGATTTCGCTTCAGCATGACTCAAGCGAAATCTTAACATGTTGATTTCGCTTGAGCTGCTTCAAGCGAAATCCTTTACATACACAAACCTTCAAGCGAAATCTTGCTAACTCTCTCTCATTCTCTCGTTCTACGTGCCCTGATCTAAATCTATCTAAAATAAGACTCGATACAAGACGAAGTCGACAGATGTAGTGCACCAACAACTTCGCCGCTGTTACATGTAAGCTACGCTTACATTTTCCATGTAACCTAGTGGCCCGCAGGCCATTTGTCAATAAATAAATGAACGATTCAATGCAATATTGTTTATTCCTTCTATTACAAATGAGTGTTCCACTTTGCGGTATCTGCAAAAACAGATTGGCAAAATCTTCATTCGCGATACCCACACAAAGCGGTGACCACACACAAATATTGTAATAGGCCAGCAAAGGCAAAACATCAAGCGTCTATCCGGCTGGATACGCACATACAGTTTTTACAAAACTTAAACAATTCCTAAACCCTAATGGGATAAAAACGGGAATTGACTAATACTCACACGACAAGGGTGTAGAGTATACTCAACCGCGCTTTACAAGCCAACAGAGTTATATACTTGCATGTCACCTAGACATGCAAATGGAAAACAATGACTTAGTATTATTTACATGCGCCTGAAACATTGGCCTTAAATAAACACTATTTCAACCGCGCTCATACAAAGACAGTAAATATTCTTTACTTATAAACTTTGTGCCGCACATACTTGCATATCACCTAGATATGCAAATGGAAAATTCAGACATAATGTTATTTACAAGAACATTAACTCACACACGTTCAAAAATGCAAGTAATAAAAAGACTTGTACAAATTGATAAAAGGGGGATAAATTTTATATATTCCAAAATATTTCTACACGTTCAAAAAGAGAAGTCAAAAAGGGCACGCAGGCCAACCTAGTCTTCTTTTGTACCACTGGTACCTGCATCACCATTTGCGCCACCAGCGGTCTCCTCCTCCTCTTCAGGATCAACATACAACAACCGCAAGCGGTCCACATAATCTTCCGCCTCCAAGCATTTATCAATATCATCAATGGTAGGGCTGGCAATTGGGTACCTGTTAAGACACGATTAGACCTGTTTGACTGAAAAATACACCCTTTGACTTTTTTAATTTTTAAAATAATTAAAATTACAATGTTAGGATCTATCATTTATTCATCTTTGTACATAAAACATAAAACTGTTTTATAAACATGAGGTAGAAAGTAGTTAAACGAGTCGTAATCATGTTTGAAACTTATGTTGTGCGCGCCATCAGAAACCTGTTAAGACACGATTTGACAGTTTTAATCAATGGCGGAAATGGACAAGCTATTGTATGCGTTAATAGCCGCAACATACCGAGCCTCAGTATCTACACCATGGAACCCAGATCTTTCATCAGTAAACTTGCTCTGGTAGAAAGGGTTCACATGATTAAGGCATTCGTTGTACCCAGCCTTGAACCCCGCATCCCGCGCACGCTCCTTAAGCTCATTAACAGCAGCTGTGTTCTCAGGCGCGTCAAGAATGGTTCCAACAATCTGAAAATCACAAGTAACGAGGGTAAACGAAAGCAAACATAACAATAACAAAGGCACCGGATACTTACATGCCCGATACCGTGGTCACGCATCCAGTCACGGTCTGCCTTAAGCTGATCCAAAAAAGAAATCAAGCTATCTCTGGCCTCAGCAGCCTTCCTCGCCCGCGCTTCAGCTTCAGCCGCGCGGGCAGTGACCTCCTCAAGAATAGTCACTCAGTTCTGCACTTCAGCCTTTCAACAGCAAAGAAAGTATAAGTATAGGAAGGCAATCAGTTATACTTTTAAAAGAAAAGGAAGCAGACTCAAGTAGAATCGCGGTTCATACCTTAAGATCCTCAACAACTTTGTTTAAGTTGTTGCGATCAGCATCCGCCTCTTCAAGAGCCTTGGCACTGCGTGCCTCCGCCTCTTTCGCCTCCTTAGCAGCCGCTTCGGCTGCGGCCTTTTCCTTTACCAAGGCAGCATTCGCCGCCTTCAGATTGGTCACCTCCTGACGAACACGGAAAAGTTTTTCATTTTCTCGAGTGCAAGCTTCCCTCCAACCCTTGCGCTCATCAGAAAGCAACTTAGCAAGAATACGAACCTGTTTAAGGCCAGCAGTCGCGGCCCAAGCTTCAGTCTGCTTGTACTTCTCAAAAGCAACTTTCTCTCTTTCGAACTGCTCTGCACCCTCCCGAGCAACCTTTGCCATCGCCTCTGCCTCAGCCCGCTGGCGAACGATTTCCTCTTCCTTGCAGCCCAGAACCTTGTAGTCTTCCATAATAGCATTCGCCATTATGGAACTCCCAACAAGCATGGAGGAGAGTTGATTTATCCGGTTCTCACGGGGCAAACCACGGGTCCGAAGAACCTCAAAAGGAGTACCCAAACCGCTCAAGATGTCCCGGCAAGCAGAGGGATCATTGGAAATATCATCCCCTTGCATAACAGTCCAAGGGGGACGATGATAGCTCAGACTCCGGTTTGCCGCGTAAGAACGGTAGTAAAACTCCAATTCAGTCTCACCAGGCTGAATGGACGGTTGGTCCTCAAACCCCGTGCCTGCGGCAGTTGAACCAGATGTTTTTTCAGCAACGGGGGACTTCGGCTTTTCAGCATTAGCAAACTTCAGATTATGCCCCCCTCAACATCAATATCCCGCGGGGGGATCAAATTGTCAGAAGAATCCACCGTATCAAAGATGATCTGACCCGCGGCTTTCTTCCCAGTATCCTCTGCTTACACGGAGGGCGCGGTAACCACTTCGATAGAAGGGCTTCTCCTGAATTCCTTATTAACTCCCGAGTCCGCAGCCGCGTCTCGCGGAGGAGAAGAACGAGCCTCAAAAAAGGAGTAAGTCTCCTCAAGTGGCTCTACAACAAAGTAAAAACAAATATAAGCTACAAGCTAAAATGACAAACACTTGTAAACTTATGATCCACTTACAAGTCACAACCGCAGGCTTTGGCTGCGAGACAGCAGCTGTCCGAGTCATTCTCAACCTCGGATGTTTCTGCTCGCCAGCACCAGCAGCATCTCCTTTCCGCTTCTTCTCAAAAGCAGGCTTAGAACCCGCAACGGATCCACTCGCAGCCGCATTACCACCTGGAACACCCAAACCCTCAAGGGTGTCAGACTGCGGCACCAAAGGATGGATAACAACCGACTCGTGCGGTTTCTTCCCTCTGCGAAGCTTCTTGTCACCATGCTTCTCCATACGCTATTTGGGAACACCAGTGGCATCAGGGTCCCCTAAGGCCCCAAGACTCCCTGTGTTTCATCCATAAACAAGCAATCAGCAAGGTTCACAAAACAAGTAAAGAAAATATATTTATTATACCTTTGCCCTGCGACAACTCCACCACCAGTGCGGCCTCCGCGAGCACCCGGAAATTATTACGGATGGTGATGTTGAACCCATCCTCATCATCCGAACAAGCGAGCACCTCAACTTTACCCTTGAAGCCCGGGTCGAACATCCTCCAAAGGGGAGCATCCTCTGGTAGTACATTCACAAAACACTAATAACAAAGTTAAGGAAGCAAGAAACCGCACAGGAAGTAAGATACTTACCACCATTCTTCTCCCGCAGAACCGGTCTCGCCTTCCTATTCATCCTTCCCAGCATCATCCGCAGCACCCACAACTGCGAGTTGCTCAGTTTCTTCCACCCAATGACCCGCAGGTCCGAAAACCAGTCCACCGTATCCGCTTTAGGAAGACTAATGTTCTCCGATATGATGGTGTCCGTTACGTTTCTAAACTGCAACCTCGCAGTAATGGCAGTAGCTTTAACGTAAAAAAACTTGGTCTTCCACTTCGTAAGAACTTTGGGAGGGGTCATCAACTTGGGACTACCGTCCCGTTGACGGAAGGAGAAGAACCCCATCGACACCGTCATCTGATAGAACCGTCGGAAATCCCCGACAGTGGGCTCTATACCAAAAGCATGAAACGTATACTCAAGATTACGAACCCGGATCATCCAAAACGGACTCAATTGGGAAATATGGAGAAAACTTCAACGACAAACACCGTCAGTGGCAACCGGAGATTGCAAACCACGAAGAAATCAACCCATAAGGTGACGTATCCCGCCGGGGCATCGGCGGCGGTGTCACCCTCTTGTGGATAAATGGCCCCATACTCCGGTGGCATTTAAATATCCTTCATAAGGAACTCAAATGACGCCTTCAGCCACCTCAACACTGGTAGTTGCTCCCCTGGAGCATCACCTTCCTCCTCCTTCGCCGCTGCCGGCGACGAAGGGTCAGGGTTTTCACCCTCAGCAGAATGGGGATTCGATGGTTCAGCCATCACGAAAAAAAAGCAAGTGTAGAAACGAGTTCAAAAACTCAGAAACCTCACCGGAAAATCAAATATTTGATCGGAGAAGACGAAGATTCTTACTTTCTCTCACCGGAAAATTTTTGAAAATTCGTAGAAGTGAGGGGAAACCCCACAACGGTTTCCCCTTTTATACTCATCGCAATTAATGCGGAACAGTAACCGAAAAGTCGTGCGTAAAAGGAACGAACCATGCGACGACACGTGTACAGCGACAGTTCCGCTGACGGTTACCACGCGCGAGTAGCCGCCCACGTGCCTGACAGAAGAGACTTTTACACTCCTGCTACAGTGCAGTGATTACCTCGGGCAGTGCAAACGTCCTTTCATTTCAGCACATGTCAGGCAAATCTCACCAACTTCCACCAATTCGCACGTGCGGTCTACAACGTTTACAAAAGCTACGAATGAGGATAACTCTCATATACGCGGCATGCGGTTTTTTATGGTTTCTCAAACCATAACCTAGACCGCATGTCGTTTTTTACATCCCCTCAAAAAGTAGGAAAAATATATTTACACTAAGTAAAGGGGAATAACCTATATCCGCATATACCCACGAGCACATGTGGAATATGCGGAGCTGACACACACGAGCCCGTACATGTGTGTCAGATACTCAGAACCAACATTGTTCTTTAGACTGCAAAAACCGCTTCTCAAGTACAGCAAAACCGCATTACCTTGAAGTTCTTCAAGCTTCAAATCCCTCGTGTCCGGTTCACAACCACGGAGGGGACGCAAACAGCTACTCCATAGGGAAAAGGATAAGTATGATGAGCAACCGCACATCAGCAACCCTGACTCCTGATCCTTCAAGAGCCACATCAAAGAGAATCCCTCTTTTAAAGCGAGTCTTCTGCTGCAAACCGCAGACACTCATGAGTAGCTGCGGTGAAACGCAACTTCGCGAATGGTAGCTACGGAAGAACCACGACTAAGCCATCACACGATTGAGCAAAGCTACTTCCAGAAAAACTGCTTTCCAACTAAGCGTGAAGGAAAGTGGCTACAGAACGAATGCGGACGAGTTTCACCCATATTCCCAAGTATCTAAGGTGATCTTCTTGAGCAACAAGCCAAGGAACAGTGGTAACAAGTCTGCTTATGACTTTGTTTGCCCACCTATGAGCCACATAGAATAAACAATGGTGGGCACAACCCTGCCTATAACCATGTTTATTTGCCCATAGTTCAGATTCACATTGTTCGACCAAACACGACCAACAATGACGCAAGTTCCCCACATTGTTCGACAACGAGGTAACCGCAAAGGACGTGCGGTTACTTGAGAGCTAAACTGGAAGAACATGAACACCCCACAAGATAGGGATCATCGTTACATGTCCAGTTGATAAACATAAAGCGAGAGCAAGGCATTTACAGCATTGCATCCGCTTCCGCAGAGGTTACAACTAGAGTTGCGGCCACTAACATCTTCAGTCACCATCTCAAAGGTTGGTTCGACACACCAACAGGTGGCTGACCTCAGAAAAAGGTAGACCATGCTACCGGGTCAAAATCCTCGGCTGAGAATTCCGCATCAGACGAAACTTGCTCACCGGTACGGAAGAGACGTCACATGACTCTACCAGATCCTCAGCTTGATTTACTTGAAGCAGGAGCCATCTGCATGGCCTAGAATCTTTTCCGAACTCCAAACTACCTTCTAGACACCATAGTCCAGTATTCCTCCCACATGCAACTTGCATGAGGAAACAACACTAGACTGGGGGGACTTGAAGGGGTATGGTCCCAGATCTCGCGCCAGCATGGCCGCGAGTGACCATTACCCTTATCAAAAACCCCCCACCAATAAGGACTTATCTGTGTCCCTGCGGGCACGCGCGAACACAGCGGTCGAATCCAATCGGTCAAGTGATGAGAAGACTTACCTTGTGTATAAAAATGGATATACACATAGCGATGCGGCCTGGCACCGCATCCTATGAACATTTTCATCATGATAAGGGATCTGGATAACAGCAACAGTCACCACAAGTGGCGATGCGGCCTGGCACCGCATCCCGCATGACTCCGCCAGAGTGGGAACACGGAAACAACAGCAGTTACCGCAGGCAGCGATGCGGCGCGGCACCGCATCCTGCCCACGAGGCAAGTGGGACTGACACCACAGATCAAGTGGCACCAATGACAGTCGCCTGTTAGCCCATACGTAAGCAACAGACTGACACCGCAGTAGGACGTGGCTTCACCTCCACAACCTACAATCCTGACACACCTACAGAAGGGTGGCGCGTCGTCAGTCTGACCATCCAATTACCCTCCCTCACTCCTCGGCTATAAATACCCATCCCAAACCAGGTTTGAGGTATTGCTTCTCAACTCTCTCACAACTACTACTATCACACACTTTGCTTCAAAAGCAAATTACTGATTCTCACTCCGGAGCATGGTAACAAGGAGCACCCCAACCCTTCCTCCTTGTTACTAGTCACGGTGTGTTTTTCCTTGTGCTGGAGACATCCCAACTGACGGTCCAGCCACCGATCCTCGGAAAGAAGGGATTAACCCTACTTGCCGAGACCAGTGAATTAACCTCTCTTGGTTAACCACTGTTTCATTAGAGATCAAGAATATATTTCTTCTGACAGATAAAAATCCCTTGTTTAGATCTAAGAACTTCAATTCCAAGGAAACATTTTAATCTTCCCAGGTCTTTCATCTCGAACTCCGAAAAAAGTTTATCTCTTAACATTGACATTTCCTCTTCATTGTTCCCTGTAAGTATCATGTCATCAACGTAGATAATTAAGCAGGTTACAAGATTTCACCTACGTTTCAAAAATAGAGTATGGTTGGAATTGCTTTGTTTGAAGCCATATTTCTTAATAGCAAGGTTAAACCTCCCAAACCAAGCTTTAGGAGACTGCTTAAGCCCTTATAGAGATTTCTTTAACTTTCTCCAGCCTTGAAATTCTCATTGAATCTTGGTGGGGCATCCATATAGACCTCCTCGTTCAGTTCTCCGTGAAGGAAGGCATTTTTGAAATCAAATTGATGAAGGGGCCAACCTTTATTGGCGGCTATTGAAAATGAACTCTGATTGTGTCGATTTTTTCTACTGGGGAGAAGGTTTCAGAGTAATCAATTCCGAAAACCTGTTTTTTGAACCCTGTATAATAGCCAACATCAAAAATATGAGGTTCATGAGAAATTGGGATCAAACAAACATGTTTGTTTGAAAAAATCATGAACGGGTCAAAATTTGGTAAATATATATTAAGCCGAAGGCTTAAAAGTCTCCAATTTTTTTTTAATTTGGATGTCGGATTTTAACTCCATGTGATAGAGAATCAACTTACGATCACGTAAGAAGAAACATGACTTAAATCAGACCAATATCGAATAAATTATGGCTGTTTTCGTAAAGACTAACCTCGCTGGGAATGTGCAGGTTTGAAAACAAACCTTTCTGTCGTAGGGTCCTCGCGTCACACGATGGAGAACCCCATTTAGCGTCACGGCCCGCGACAATCACATGAAATCCCGTCGTGGCACGCGATGGGTGCTAAAGTCGGCAAAGGCTACTGAAACTTATTGTTGTTGTTGGTTTCGACTTGCGAACTTGTTTGGACATGTTTTAAACGCTAAATGGGTAACTCATTTCATGTTTTATGAAATGTAGGTATAATGTACAGTACCGTAGGACGATCAAGCTCAACAAAGAACCAGACACGATCAAGATTCAAGCTTCCGCGTTACGTTTCGTCGTCACTTTTAAACGACGAATTTATATATGTTATGTTGAAATTTTTTTAGGCTTAAAATGTTTTAACAAACTCAGAATTTTAAGTGTATGTATAATCGTAAATACACTAATATAATCGAAATCTATATGATAATCGTATAAATTAAGTAAGGATCTTACAAGTTGGTCTCTGAGTATAACCCTTTGCAACCAGTCGTGCTTTGTATCTTTCAATTGTGCCATCAGGCTTGTGTTTGATTGAAAACACCCAACGACATCCCACTGGTCTCTTTCCAGTTGGAAGGGTGCATTTCTCCCATGTGTTATTCTTCTTGAGTGCTTCCATTTCGGTCACCATGGCCTTTTTCGATTCTTTTGACTTCAAGGCTTCTTGTGTTCTAGGTGGCGTTAGTTCAGAGCACAAGGCAGCGGCAAATGCTTTAGCTTCCTTAGACAAATTGCCAGTGGCAATGTTTGCCACATGGTACCTAGACCTTGGAGCCACCCTTTCTAATGAGTATCTCTTGGGAGGAACTACTCTATTTTCTCTTGGAGGGAGAGGGTATCTTCCGGTTGTCTCGACTGCAACTGGTTCAACATGTTCAACAACTGGTTCAACCTGTTCAACATCTGGTTCAACACGTTCTGTAGGTTCGTTGTTGTCGGTTCTATGTGTTCCTCTGTTGTCTTATAGTTATAAGATGTAGAACATTCAGGGTTCTCAGTATTTCTTACCTCTGGTATCACGTTGGATGAACTTTCTTCTGGGGTACTATGCTCCGCAGATTGTGTGACTGTGTTTGAAGGTGACTGACTCGAAGTACTGTGATGGTCTTCTGTTGTTACTTCTTCAAGTGATGGAAATTGAGTTAGCCAACTTAGAGTGTCTATACATTCATTCTCCCCTTGACCACTGAGTTGGGTGTTATAAAAGTATTTTGTTTCAAGAAAGTCACAATTCATTGTGGTGAACATTTGATGAGTTTTTGGATTATAATACCGGTAACCTATTTGATCGATCCCATGGCCGAAAAATACACATTTCTCAGCACATGGACCAAGCTTGTTTCTGTTGGTTTTTGGTACGTGGATAAATGTTGTACAACTGAAGATTCGAGGTTCAAGTGTAAGAGGATGTGGAATACTGGCAGAGTTAGACAAACAATCTAAGGGGGTCTTGAACTTAAGAGCTTTGGTGGGCAGCCGATTTAGGAGATACACAAAGGTTGTGACCGCCTCCGGCCAGAAGGATGTAGGTACATGAGATTCAATTAGAAGAGCTCGAGTCATTTCAAGAATAATACGGTTTTTCCGTTCGGAAACACCGTTTTGTTCGGGGGTATGAGAACAAGAGGTTTGATGAACTAATCCTTTGGTTTTAAAGAATTGTTTCATGGATGTATTGACAAATTCCCCCCATTGTCGAATCGAAGGATTCGGATTTCCCTTTTGAACTGAGTGTGAATCATAGCATAAAACGTGGTAAATTCCTCATAAACTTCGGCTTTGGTTTCTTAAAAAATATACCCATGCCATGTGAAACGCCCCGCTGGCAGTATGCGCATATAATGTATATACGTGTGGGCACTGGGGGGGGGAAGTGAAAGTGCACTAATTTTTACTGTTATTTTACTAATTTCGTGAAAATAACGTTAAAAGAGGGGAGTGGTTAATCATGCATCATGTGGTGGCGTTGATAGCCGAAGACAAGGTAGTACATGCACTAATCGGCCTTTGTTTTAATTGCTGAGTGTTAAGTGCCTTATGTCCAAGGCTTGATTCAAAACTACTATCGAGCCGGGGGTTTCACTGGAAGCAGCCTCTTTATTCCTAACGGGTAGAGGTAAGGTTGTCTACATCTTACTCTCCTTAGAACCTATCTTAGCTTTGCTATTGGTGGGATTTACTGAGTATGATAATGATGATGATGACCCATGCCATGTGAGTGCAATCATCCACGAATAGTAGAAAGTACCGAAAACCCTGCCCCCCATAACAGGAGTAGGACCCCACACATCAGAATGGATTAGTGAAAAAGGTAAATCAGCTTTCGTATTGCTAGGTTTAAATGGTTGTCGATGGCTTTTGGCAAGAAAATAGGTTTCACACTCTATTTTACAATTTGAAGGGAAAAGTTTAGGAAACAAAAGATGTGAATAACAAGTGGATGGGTGTCCTAAACATCTATGCCATAGCCAAGCTTCCCGGTTTTCAGTTCCATGGGCCAACATCACATACCCTGTTTAGCCACTTCATCCACGTAGTATAATCCTTGGTGCTCAGTACCACGTCCAATAATCACACTCGTCCTGATATCCTGTAAGAGGCAGAAGGTAGAGCAGTAGTTCCGTGCAATTTAATTATTTGGTAATATGTGTGAGTGTAGGAATGTCTATCGCCTCCATCAATTAAGTTCGTAGCAGAAATCAGAAGAAGACATGGTTTTGTAATGCTTTATATTGGGAAAAGTCAAGGTGGCATTATTGTAAATAAAGAGAACTTAGCTTAGAAGCCTTGCCTATAAATAGAAGGCTTAGGGTATTAGTTTAGGACTTTTGCAACTTTTTCCATTTGCATACTTTGGAGAGCTTGGATCTTAGAGAGAGAGTCTAGAGAGAGAAAGTTGCAAAAGGTGATTCAAGGTGCTTGTACTTTGTAATATCATTCTATAGAATCACGGATTATATTTGTTCTTATGTTCGGTCCACACACGTGTACGGATTCCGCACGTCAGACGTGTCGTTACCTAATCGTACGGGAGTCGATTACAGTCCTACAACGTGCTCACAAGGGGTATCAGAGCAGGAGCTCGATTGCACGGATCAAATTCACCAGAATTCACGAGATATCATCAGATTCAGAGTTGATTTCGCATCAGATTTGTCTAATTTCTTCATCTACTCATTTTCTTCACTTTTTGTCAGAAAAACACAAAATTAACAAGGTTTTCACCGTTAAAATTTGCTGAAATTTTGACATATTGTGCGAAAACAATTACTTTACAAGCCTACAAATTTTCAGATGAAAACTCCAAATATTTTGTGAGAAATCGATGATTTTTTGTTCGAAAATTATGAAGTCTGCTGTTGTTTTATGTTCACCCGGATGGCCATCCGTTCGGATGACCATCCGGACATAAGTCCCCTTCAAAAATTTGTTATATATTGTCATCACCCGGACGGTCGTTCGACCGAATGTTCATCCGGACATAAGTCCCTTTTACAACTTGTCACTATCAGTTACATCACCTGGATATTAATCCGTCCGAATATTCCTCCGGACATAAGTCTTTTGGTTAAGTTGTCTTTGCAGCTCTCGGATCATCATCCGGACGACAAAAGTGATTCGCTCGAACGACTAAAAGTGATCCGCTCGGACGGCTTAAAGTGATCCGTTCGAACGACAATTCGGACGAATTGCAAATTTGAAAAAGTAATCCAGAACATTAGTCGAACGGTCATTCAACCAAACGACTATCCGGACGAAGTGTGTATTTGAATAGTGATTTGAGTTTGGTTTGAAGTCAAAAGGTCAAGCTCATCCGATCAAAGTCATTTGGTCAAAACCATCCGATTGACTATTGCTGATCCCATCCGAGCGGTTATCCAACCGATCCAATTGACTGATCATTTAAATTGATCGTTTGTTTGGGTATTTGCAGGTGATAAACGAGTTGAAAAATCAGGAGCGACACGGGAAGGAGAAAAGTGAAGTGTCATGGCTGAAGAGTTTTACAATACGTTTTACAAGGCATTCACTTCCGAGTCTTCCGAAACATCAACTGTTACACCGAAAACGATTACGAAAGCTACAAACGATAACATAAAACATGATAACTTTTACGGAACATATTCTAAACCACCGAAACTCGAAAATATTGAAGACTACACATGGTGGAAAGAAAGGTTTTTGAACTGGACGAAAGCTTACGCTCACGAAAGTTGGTTTTTTCTGGAATTTGGGTACAGTCGGCCTGTTAACGACAAAAACGAAGAAATTAATCTCAATAGCTTATCAGATGAAGATAAAAGGAAATTTTCGTACGAACAGAAAATGATCGCTTTAATCCAACAGTCTATCAGAGATGATATTTTTGCACTGTTAAATCATGATGGTTCGTCAAAATCAGTTTGGGAAGCTTTGAGAGTAAAAGCCGAGGAAGGAAAACAAATCAAAAAGAATAAAATTGCATTACTTAAAAAGGAATTTGATCTGTTTGATAGTTTAAAAGGTGAATCTGTTAGGCAAATGATCTAGAGATTTTGTCATTTACAAATTGAGCTTAACAGATTCGGTATAACTAAAACACGTGAGGAGCTCATTGATAAAATCATTGAAGCGTTACCACGAGCTGATCAGTGGCAAACATTTGTGTGTATTTTGAAAAATGATGTATTGTATGATACGATTACTCTTGATGCTTTGATTGAAAATATTGAAAGTCATGAGCTTGAGTTGCAAAAACAAAGCAAGATGAGCAGCTCGTCACATCAACAGAATGTCGGTCTTTACTGCAAGGGCAGTGTGCCTTCGGTGAAAGTCAGTGAATCGCCAAAGACTGCATTCAGTATTGAAAAGACAAAAGATTCTCAGACAAGCTCATCAAGCTATAATCCAGGGTATCATTCATCGTCAACAACATCAAACTCTGAAGAATCTGAAGAAATCCTCTACAACATTGCACTAAAGCTGAAAATTTTTCTAGCAATGAGCATTAACGCTGCTAAACAACAAATGAGTTTTCTTGCATCGATTCTAGAATCATATGAAGGTCCGGTGGCTAGGAAAATTGGAAACTCTGAGCTGACATAAGAAGATTACGACCAGATAGATCCAGAAGAGATACAGCTTATTGATCTGAGATGGTGTTTGGCTAGCTGCATTCGGAGAGCTCCGCGGTTCATGGAAATTACTGGCAGACAATTAATCGGTGGACCATCAACAAAGATGGGCTTCGACAAATTAAAAGTGACCTGCTTCAAATGCAAACAAAAAGGTCATTTCAAAACAGAATGCAGAAACTCTGCTGTTGAAGAAACCGCTAATCCATTTAAAGACGATTACTATCGTAAAGCGATCTATCATAGGATCAGAGAGGAACCATCAAAGATGAAACAAATTGAAAGCAATTCTAAAGAAAATTCAAGAGCATGTGTTGTGATCCAAGATGATGAAGGATTCGACTGGAGTGAATATCTTCCAGAAGAAGAATATGGATTCAACAAACATAATGCTTTTGTTGCTATTTTAAAAGAGAAAACGAAAGAAGAAATTCTAAAATAAAAAACTGATAGAGAACGATTCTTTGCAGATTGTAGAATTGAAAAGATGCATGAAGAGTTTGAAGAAGCGAAGTTTTATGGAAGGTACGACAAGAAGCGAGAGTGTTACATCAACAAAAACGGAGATCCAGTTGTTCACAGACGAGAAGTGGTGTACAATGATGTACTGGCTGTTATTCCTCTGTCCGACGAGTACTACTCAAATGTTGGAAAGGATAGAAATTATCTGAAAATGCTAGAAAAGATAATTTGAGATGTGATGACAGCAAGTCTAAAAAAAAGGGATGAAGAAAGAATGAAGAAGAATGTTGATGATTTGAAGAAGGTAGCTGAGGAAGAGAAAGAAAAAGAAGAAGAAGCGGTTGGAGAAGAAGTTGTTACTGAAGAACATCAGAATGGAGAGGATCTGAAGAACAAAGAAGAAGCTGATGAGAAGCTTGAAAGATCAGTTGAAGTGGATGATGCTGATGATGCTGCTGAGGAAAAATAGAAGAAAGAAGCAGATCAGAAGCAGACTAAAGAGAAAGCCGAGGTGCCAATCACTGAGGTAAATACTTCATCTGATTCAAAAGTCTTAAATAAAACTGTTGAACAGTGCAAGAAATGCATGGAAACGTGCAGTGCTTGTACTGAAAAGGATGAAAAATTCAGAACGAGGGATTTAGAATTTACTAAAATTGAAGAACTTTTTAAAGAAAAATGCAAAGGAATGTTAGAAAAAGAAAAGATTTTGAAAGATAATGACGAAAATCTTACACAAAAATGCAAGAATTTAGAAAAAGAAAATGAGATTTTGAAAGAAAAAGTTTCAAAAATGACAGAAGAGTGCTTACAAAAAGAAAATTCGTGTCAAGAAATGAAAAAAAAGTATGATTCGATAAAACTTGCTTATCATGTTACAAAAGAATCATATGAAGACATGAAAAGTCAAATGAAACTTGTTAAATCGAGATTGAAACATTGTTCTGAAACATCTGATATGCTTAAGTGACAGCATGAAATTAAACAACAAGTTGTAAATTCTTACATTGAAGATGTTGCTAAGCTAAAGCGTAAAATTGCTGATTTAGAACAAGATAACAAGTTACACAGTTAGCAGGCTTCATCATTTGTTCTTGAACGCATTTTCAATCTAAAACCGGATGGTAGAGATTCTGAGCAAAACAAGAAAGGAATTGGCTCAGAGTATCATCAAGTTCCACCACCGTTTGAGGAAAAATTCACGTTCTATGATGACGAGAAGGTGGAAAAAGCTTTCCACACGGTTGATCAATTGCCAGATAATATTGACGTAACCTATTCCAAATCTGATGATTCTAGTGATTCAGAGGTGGTAGGTAAGGTTGTTGAAAGTGTCTTGAAAGAAGAATCTATTGAAACAGGTAAATTTGAATCACATGATGAAAATGAAGGAAGTTTTCATGAAGGTTATCTGAAAAACTCAAAATCTGAGAAAAAGGAGAATGATGATTCAAAAGGATTGGTTTATACCATGATTGGATCGGACAAATTATTCTCAGATCTTGAAGTCTCGATTCAGAATGTGATTTCAGAAAAGATTGACAAAGTTTTCAAGTTGATTGAAATTGAAAAATCCAAAATTGCAAAGTTTACTGGAAAGAGTCACAAAACTTTTTATAACAAACCAAGTTTCAAAAAGAAAAATATGAAGGCTGGGTTGGATTATAAAAGGAAACATAATTGGAAAAGAAATGAAACGCCAAATTATCAGAAAAAGATGAATTTTGTTCACGGAACAAGTTCCGAAGAAGAGAAAGAACCCGATTTAGGCGTCAGTCTAATGAAGAGTTCCATGCTCAGAAAAAACAACAACAACAGGCTAAAGATGTGTCCAAGAGAACATGCTTTAATTGTAATCAAACTGGACATCTTGCACGCAAGTGTCCGAATTCAAAGCCTGTTGATGTTGAAAAACAGAATTCTGGGGATGTGAAACAAAGGTCAACCAGATTTGATTCAAAACAAACTTGGATGCACAACACAAACAAGTTTGCTTTGAATCAAACTTAGAAATCAAACCAGACTATGTTTGATTCAAGACAAACCTAGAATTCTCGCACACCCAGATTTAGAACAACACAGAGTTGAAAAACAACTTTTGATGCAACGAAACCAAGTCAGTTTTGGAAACCAAAAGTTGTTGTTCAAAATCAAAACAATCAGAATGAATCTCATTTTTACAAGAGAAGTACTTCAAAAGGACAAAACTGGGTGGTTAAGACACAACCTACTTCTGAATAGAAAACTGATTCAATCAAAAAGGATAAAGTGAAAGATGAAAAGTTGTTTGTACCAAATGACGATAATTTTCCAAGATTGAATGAAGCTTATTGTGTCGAAATACCTAAGGTCAAACAGGCCTGGGCTAAATTGTTCAAGTAATTGAATACATTGAATGTGCAGGTGCTCAAAAAATATGAATGTCATCTAGAGGAGTATTGGAGCAACCTGGCATAACAAAAGGAGGCAGCTGAACCCTGTAACTGAAACAGGTAGTTTGTTCATTTCTGTACATAAAATAAACCATATTTTAAAAACCCTAAAAATTGAAAATTTTAAATTCCAAAAATATGCTTTTATTTTGTCAAAAATTGAAAAATAAAAAATATGTTTGTTTTTAAATTTTTTTCAAAAATCAAAAATTTCAAAAATATGCTAATTGAATATACCGAAACCCTCATGGCGGAACAAACATGATTAATTTCACAAGATTGAAAAACGGTTTTCAAACTGTCAAATATCAATGTGTTGTAAATCATGGGGGTATATTTTCTGCAAAACAGAGCATGTGAAGCAGAAAATGGATTGTGACATCTGTGCATGTAATCATTGTACAAACTCTGAATAGTTCATTTATCAATAAAACAATGTGATTTGACCCCATTCGTCGCGCAATTTGGATCGTTTTTCGCGTTCGTTCAAGTTTCGTCGTAATTAACCGAACAACGTGATCGTACGACCAAACGAACTGACATCCGTGATATTTTTAAGCATATTTCATGTCCCCTATACTTAAACTTCATTATTGAGCCTTGAAAATGGGTTAACGGGGTTTAAACGCGTTGAAAATGGCTTAAACGTGCTGCAGGGACCATTTTTGCCTGTTTTCAAAACTTTCTGGTGCTGGTGTGTGGTGGCGTAGCGCGACCCCAAAGGGGTGGTGCCGTGGCGTGACGCCATGGCCTACTTTTGGCAGATAATCCATTTTCAGCAACTAGTTTGAACTTGAGGGTCTTTTATGCAACTTTCTCAATACTATGAACTAGTTTTGGAGCTCCCATTGTATACAAAACCATGTTCCACAAGTGTATGGCTAGGATTGAACCTTGATTCTTGCAAAAACACTTGTCATGATCTTGTTAATCCAAGCTTACTATAAATAGAAGTGGGTTCTTCACTTCATTCCTCACAATTTGATCTCAATTCTTCTCTAAGTTGAAGCTCTTACTTGTGAAGCTTCATACCTGAGAATTTTGAGTTCAAATCTTCATTGCTTGGACCTTTTGTAAGCTTCTTTCATATTTTTCATGTATTTCAAGCATGAAAGTAAAACAATGTTTGACTTTCTGCTTTGACCATGAATTGGTCAACACAAAGTTCTTTTGAACTTTGCAACGTGAGCGTAATTACAATGGTTATAGTCGCTTGTGACTACACCTACTGATTACCACGTTGATTAGTCGAAGTGACGAGTCAAAGTTTCGGTCAAAATACGTGTTTATGCGTATTTTGTAACGAAACTATTTTTGGGTATCAAAACCCTTTGTTTTGATATCAAACTTGTTTTCTAACTTAGTTAAACATGTTTAACTCGTCACTTTTAGTCTAGTGCTTGTTTAGGGTCATAAGTCAAGCGGTCTTGACAACTGCTTAGACTTTCGAACCCGACCCGTTTGGTCGATCATTAGGATCCGACCAAACGTATTTTGTGACCATAGTTGTATAGGGAATAACCTTCCGAGGTTATACCATATGGTCACTTAGTTTAATTAGTTGTATGATAGGTAGTTTATATGCCTTAGGTAAATGACCAAAATGCCCTTTTTGCGCATAATTTCATTTTAAGCAAATGTAACTTAAATTTTGCCACATAAACTGATTATTTAACATGTTAAGGCATATAATACTTGTCATAGGACTAGTTAGGCTACTCGTTTGCGCTTTTGCGCAAATGACACGTTAAAGTAGCGTAAGCTACCTAAACGGGTCATAAGCACTTAGGATAAGTTTCAACTTAGTATGTAGGCTTTGTTAAACCATGTCATATGAGTTCCAATACTCATTTGGTTTACGAAACCTCATTCTATCCGATCTTCCGATTTAGGTCCGGTTTATTAACGTGGTTACCTATATTAGGTGCCGATTGATTGTTATTTCAAGACTTCTAAGCAATATCAAGTGAGTACATAGTCCCCTCTTTTACTGTTTTCAAATATTTTGGGGTGATACACATGTGCCTATTTGTTACTTTCGTGCTTTTCGTGTTTTCATAACATATTCTTGCTATGTTCATTAGTACGCATATAGTACATGATTTCATTTATGCTTTGCTACATATGTTGATTGAGCATGCCAGCACATTGATTTCATAAATACATTTGTTTCATATGTTTTTTTTCAGCATATGTACACATTGATTTACATCACATTTATATTTTGCTATGTATGTTCATTTAGCATACTTAGTACATTGTTTTCACATAACATGCTCACATTTGGTTTGTTTAACGGGTCAAAAATACGTTCATTAACACTGATCACGCCGCTCGGTAGTATGTAGTGGTACCATAGGACTTGACAATTCCCATTCCTGGAATCCTAGGTTTGTTTGGACGTAAGGAATGACAGAATCCGATATACATAATTTTGTTAAATCTTTAATTTGTTTAAAAGTTTGTCTCCTCAATCGCAAGGCTTGAATGTATGCGATAAACATTACCACATAAATGTTTGTATCAGTAAAGTATGGTTTTATTTTGCAAAACATAACATTTTGATTTAAACTATGATTTATTCAAAAACATTGTTTTGTACATTTTACCTATGGTTTAAGTTGATACTCTCGCTTGCCATACATAACATTTGATTATACATGAATATTTTGATATTGGTTTAAACAAGACATTTAGGTGGTTTATTTTGGTAAGTGCTTTTATGATAATTACATATCGTAGCGTTATCTAAATCATTTCAACAAGAACATGTTACATTTTACAGAAATAACATATCTACATAAGACATTGTTTTACAAACGACATATTTCATGCAAATTTCATTTTTACTTGGTTATTTATTTAACCGAGCATTATTCTTTTATATCATTTGATTTTCTATTCGATTTTCGTATGATTCATAAAAGAAAACACTTTTATAAGGTTCATGACTACTTTTTTTGTTAAACAATTCTTTTAAACTTACAAGTCATGAATCCTGCATCAACTAAACCTATGTATCTCACAGGCATTTTTATGCTGACGTACCTATTTTAACATGTGTTTTCAGGAGCTGATGCATAAGGTTGGTCAAGATACACTTAGGCGGACTTGGGCCTTAGCGACAATAAAAGATGCAAGACTAGTTTAATTATGTTATGTTTCCTTGTTTTTAAGACAATGTAATCTTTTTAATTCAAATAAAATGAAACTTCAAATACCGTGGTTGTGTAACAATAATTCTGTCGCTCCACTCCCCGACGTTTCTGCCGTGGTTTGTTGTTTTACGCGGTCGGGGTGTGACAGAAGAGTTGGTATCAGAGCCAATGGTTATAGGGAATTAGGTTATTAGTAATGTTTTGACCTAGACTATAATTTTTCTAGGACCCTAACACAAGTTATCTTGTGTTTAGATCTTAAAACATACACATCACCTATCTTTAGGTGATTACCAAAACAAGAACACGATTTTCCAAAACGATTTTTGAAAATCAATCATCTATTCATAGATGATTTGTTATAAGGTTTTGAACCCTCTAAGTTTTCAAAATCTCGTCAAAGTTTGGGTCTAAATAATGTGAACACGTGAAATCTGGAAGGATGGATGCCTGTATCTCGAGTTTTCTGTCTAGGCTAGAGTGTTCGTACAAATCCACATAATCGGACCAGTCACTCTTACCTGGGAACTCTTGGGGTGAGTGTCCACTTATAGGCTAAAGCATGTCTTCGCGATACACTATTGCGGCCCATTTACTTTGATTAGTCACTGTGTGTCATTTGTTTGCTTTGTGGTAACGAACGAATGACCACCATCCATGCTTTTGTTGGTATTTGCAACATCTCATTTTTTCATCATATCATCTCACTCATTTTCTCTCATGTTTCCTCTTTTAGAATGCCTCCTCGATGTGACAATCAGCTACCTAATGCCGAACTGGCGGCTATCATTGCATAACAAATGGCTGCTGCACTCCTAAATCTCATCACTCAAGTTAACCAAGCTAACAATAACAACAATAATGCTCCATGCAACTTTAAAAGTTTCAATTCGGCTAAACCACTCAAGTTTAGTGGTTCTGAGGGAGCAACTGGGCTCCTACAGTGGTTTGAGAGTATTGAGAGTACTTTTCGTCATGTTCAGTGTCCCGATAATCGCAAAGTCGAGTTTGCTTCTAGTGTGTTTCAAAAGAGAGCTCTTACTTGGTGGAATAGGTTAATGAGAGACCGTGGTACTGATGTTGCTCTAGCACAAACCTGGGAAGAGCTTAGGGCTCTTATGATGAGGGAATTCTGTCCTCGTCACGAACAGAGGGCGTTAGAAAGGGAGTTTGATGATCTGAAATAGGATAGTGGTGAAAATCGGGCTTATACCGACAGATACGAGGAGTTGAGTCTGCTTTGTCCCACAATGGTTACCCCACTTGAAAAAGCCATTGAAAGGTATGTCGATGGTCTGCCTGACCTAGTGCAAGATATCGTTACAGGTAGTAATCCTACCACCGTTCGTCAGGCCATTGAACTAGCTGCAACCCTAGCTGAGTCCCAGATCAGGAAGGGTAAACTTCACAAAAAGGGTGACAAGAAATCGTCTGAAAAAGCCGAGAAACAAAAGGGTAAGAAAGCTGAGTCTTCAAAGAGGTCTAGGAAGCGCAAGGCTTCCCAAAATTTCACTGTTACTGCACAACCAAGCCAGTCAGCACCCAATCAGCCCGCACAACCACCTGCGAAGAAACAGTATGCTGGGAAGGCACCTTTGTGCAATAGGTGTAACAATCACCATCAACCACAGGTTCAGTGTCGTTTTTGTGCCAACTGTGGGAAGTCTGGTCATCTTGCCAATGTTTGCCGTTTTGCTCCTAATCAGAATCAAGTCGCACAAAACCCAAGTCAGCAACCTGCTCAACAGCCCGCTCAACAACAGGCACAGGCTGCACGACCTCACTATCCTCCTGGTTCATGCTACAATTGTGGGGATTTTACCCACTATCAAAATCAGTGTCCGAGGTTGGTTAACGCGAATCAGGCTCAGGCTCGTGGACGAGTCTTTAACATGAATGTAAATGAGGCGCGAGCAGACAACAAGGTGGTAAATGGTATGTTCTTTGTTAACAATCAGCCTGCTTCTGTCCTTTTTGATTCGGGTGCCGATAAGAGTTTTGTGTGATTATCTTTTGAACCTTTGCTTTCTATGACTAGAACACAACTAGGAAAGCCCTTAACAGTAGAAGTAGCTAGTGGTGAACCCATTGTACTCGATTCTGTCCTTCGTAACTTCCAGTTGAACCTTAACAACCATCTTTTTCCTATTGACCTCACGCCAATGCAACTTGGGAGCTTTGATGTAATAGTAGGAATGGATTGGTTAGCCAAGTACCACGTGGAGGTGGTTTGTTTTGAGAAGATTGTCCGTATACCGCTTTCGACTGGCGAGATCTTTGAAGTTCGTGGGGAGAAACCCGTTAGTAGTCTTAAACTGATGTCTAGTACCCAAGCCCAAAAATACCTATGAAAGAAATATGTCGCCTTCTTGGCACATATCGTAGAGGAGAAAGGCAAGGGTAAGTCCATTCAAGATATCCCTATTGTTCGGGATTATCCTGAGGTATTCCCTGAAGAATTACCTGGTTTACCCCCAGCACGCCAAGTTGAGTTTCGCATTGATCTTGTACCTGGTGCTAATCCTATTGCTAAATCACCTTACCGTCTTGCACCATCTGAGATGGAAGAGTTATCTAAACAGCTTCAGGAGCTTTCTGACAAAGGATTCATCCGTCCTAGCTTTTGACCTTGGGGCGTGCCTGTTCTATTCGTGAAAAAGAAAGATGGATCTTTCAGGATGTGTATCGATTACCATGAGCTCAACAAGCTCACCATCAAGAATCGATATCCCCTACCTCGCATTGATGATCTCTTTGATCAGTTACAGGATGCTACTTATTTTTCAAAGATTGATCTACGTTCTGGGTATCATCAACTATGTGTACTCGAAGAAGATATTCCCAAGACTGCATTCCGCACAAGATATGGTCATTATGAGTTCACTGTTATGCCATTCGGTTTGACAAATGCTCCTGCTATTTTCATGGACTTGATGAATAGGGTCTGTAAGCCTTATTTGGACAAGTTCATCATTGTTTTCATTGATGACATCTTGATTTATTCTAAGACTCGAGCTGATCATGAACAACATCTCCGTCTTACTTTGGAACTTCTGAAGAAAGAACAACTTTTCGCCAAATTCTCCAAGTGCGAATTTTGGCTCAAGGAAGTTCAATTTTTGGGACATATCGTTAACGAACAAGGTATTCATGTAGATCCCGCCAAAATCAGTGCGATTAAGGATTGGGATACACCTACTACTCCTACTGAGGTTCGTTCATTTCTTGGTCTTGTGGGTTATTATCGCCGCTTCATTGAAAACTTCTCCAAGATTACAGTTCCTCTCACTGCTCTAACTCAGAAGAATAAACCTTTCGAATGGGGATCCAAACAGGAAGAAGCATTTCAGACCTTGAAACAGAAACTTTGTGATGCACCTATTCTATCTTTACCTGAGGGTAACGATGATTTTGTCGTGTATTGTGATGCATCAAATTTGGGTCTTGGCGGTGTTCTTATGCAAAGAAACAAAGTCATAGCTTATGCATCAAGACAGTTGAAGATACACGAGAAGAATTACACGACTCATGATCTTGAGTTAGGTGCAATAGTTTTTGCTCTCAAAATCTAGAGACACTACTTGTATGGTACTAAATGTGTGGTTTTCACTGACTACAAAAGTCTTCAGCATATTTTCAATCAGAAAGAACTCAACATGAGGCAACGACATTGGGTTGAACTTCTAAACGACTACGATTACGAAATTCGCTGCCATCCTGGTAAGGCGAGTGTTGTAGCTGATGCATTGAGTCGTAAAGAGTGTGTCAAGCTTCACTGTGTTCAGGTTCGATCTGATATTCAAACTCGCATTTCTCAGGCTCAACATACTTGTGTTTCACAAGACTTGATGGGTAAGGAATTACCATATCACATTAAGCCTGATCTTGAACTGAAAGAAATGGATTGTATTATTTCATGGATCGTTTGTGAGTCCCAAGTCAAGACAATCTTCGCACCTTGCTAATGGATGAAGCTCATAAGTCTCGTTATTCTATTCATCCTGGTGTAGATAAAATGTATAAGGATCTTCGAACCCAGTTTTGGTGGCCCGGTATGAAGAAAGACATTGCCTTATACGTTTCTAAATGCCTTGTGTTAAGGTTAAGGCTGAACATCAACATCCCTCTGGATTATTGGAGCAACCAGAGATTCCAGTTTGGAAATGGGAAAACATTGCTATGGATCTCGTTACCAAGTTGCCACACACTAAGAAAGGTCATGATGCTATCTGGGTAGTTGTTGATCGTCTTACAAAGTCAGCACATTTCTTGCCAATCCGTGAGGATCTATCTGCAGACAAGCTTGCTAAAATCTATGTGGTTGAGATTATATCCCGTCATGGCGTTCCTTTGAACATTATTTCTGACAGAGACGCTCGATTCTCGTCTCGCTTTTGGAGAACCATGCAATTTGCAATGGGAACCCAACTCAATTTGAGCACAGCTTATCATCCACAATTGGATGGTCAATCTGAAAGAACAATCCAAACACTGGAGGATATGCTTAGAGCTTGTGTGATCGATTTTGGTGGTAGTTGGGATTCGTATCTACCGTTGATTGAATTCTCCTACAACAATAGTTATCACTCCAGCATCAACATGGCTCCTTTCGAGGCTATATACGGTCGAAAATGTCGTTCACCAGTCTGCTGGAATGAGATCGATGAAGCTCAGCTTACTGGACCTGAGCTCATTCTAGAGACTACATATAAAGTCAAGAAAATTCACGACAACCTTCAGACAGCTAGAAGCCGTCAAAAGAGTTACGCAGATAGACGACGCAAGCGTTTGGAATTTCAAGTCGGTGATCGCGTCTTACTTAAGGTTTCACCTTGGAAAGGTGTGATCAGATTTGGAAAGACAGGAAAACTTGCACCTAGATATGTTGGACCATTCAAGATCGTCGAAAGAATCGGAAAAGTAGCCTACAAACTAGAATTACCTCCTAAACTTGGAAATGTTCATCCAACCTTTCACGTGTCCAATCTCAAAAAGGGTTTGGCTGATGAGAACCTCTACATACCGCTTGATGAAATTCGTGTTGATGATACGATGCATTTTGTTGAAAACTTGTGGAAATCATGGAACCTGAAGTCAAGAAACTCAAACGCAAGCGCATTCCAATTGTCAAATTTTGCTGGGAATCTAAATGTGGACCAGAATTTACTTGGGAATGTGAAGATCAAATGAAGGTGAAATATCCGCATCTGTTCTCACAAGTATCCTCTAAATAAATTTCGGGACGAAATTTCCACAAGTAGGGGAGATTGTGACATATGTGCTTGTAATCATTGTACAAACTCTGAATAGTTCATTTATCAATAAAACAATGTGATTTGACCCCAATGTTTGTTCATTTATGTTTGACATTTTACATGTTTTGATTTTGTTCGATTTCAAACTCTAAATCGCTTTCTTGAGAGTTATACGCAAACTGATGCGTAAACGTAATCAGTTTAATGCGAAAAACACTCTGGAACATCAACATATGCTTAACATACCATAAATAACCTTTACATAACTTAGAAATAAGTTTTAAAGGGATTGGTATGGCAAAAACAAGTTTATTCGCTTACAGGGACTAATTTTGACAAACTGCGAAAGTATGCCTATTCGTATAGTAACGAACATTCCGGAACTTGATCATAATCTAAACATATCCTAAATATCCTTTACATAGCTTAGAAATAGGCTTTAAAGGTTCGGTATGCTAAAATAAACTTATTGGTCAATCAGGGACTAAAGGCGTCAAAAAGTGCATAAGTTTGCATTTTCGCGCATATCTTACGTTCTGAACATATCCGGACATCCAAAAAATTTTGTAATCAACAAAATATTTTATTTTAGTGATTGGAGTGCTAAAATACCATTCGTCGCGCAATTTGGATCGTTTTTCGCGTTCGTTCAAGTTTCGTCGTAATTAACCGAACAACGTGAGCGTACGACCAAACGAACCGACATCCGTGATATTTTTAAGCATATTTCATGTCCCCTATACTTAAACTTCATTATTGAGCCTTGAAAATGGGTTAACGGGGTTTAAACGCGTCGAAAATGGCTTAAACATGCTGTAGGGACCATTTTTGCCAGTTTTCAAAACTTTCTGGTGCTAGTGTGTGGTGGCGTAGTGTGACCCCAAAGGGGTTGTGCCGTGGCGTGACGCCACGGCCTACTTTTCGCAGAAAATCCATTTTCAGCAACTAGTTTGAACTTGAGGGTCTTTTATGCAACTTTCTCAATACTATGAACTAGTTTTGGAGCTCCTATTGTATACAAAACCATGTTCCACAAGTGTATGGCTAGGATTGAACCTTGATTCTTGCAAAAACACTTGCCATGATCTTGTTAATCCAAGCTTACTATAAATAGAAGTGGGTCCTTCACTTCATTCCTCACAATTTGATCTCAATTCTTCTCTAAGTTAAAGCTCTCACTTGTGAAGCTTCATACCTGAGAATTTTGAGTTCAAATCTTCATTGCTTGGACCTTTTGTAAGCTTCTTTCATGTTTTTCATGTATTTAAAGCATGAAAGTCAAACAATGTTTGACTTTCTGCTTTGACCATGAATTGGTCAACACAAAGTTCGTTTGAACTTTGCAACGTGAGGGTAATCACGATGGTTATAGTCCCTTGTGACTATACCTACTGATTACCAAGTTGATTAGTCGAAGTGACGAGTTAAAGTTTCGGTCAAAATACGTGTTTATGCGTATTTTGCAACGAAACTATTTATGGGTATCAAACCCTTTGTTTTGATATCAAACTTGTTTTCTAACTTAGTTAAACATGTTTGAACATGTTTAACTCGTCACTTTTAGTCTAGTGCTTGTTTAGGGTCGTAAGTCAAGCGGTCTTGACAACCGCTTAGACTTTCGAACCCGACCCGTTTGGTCGATCGTTAGGATCCGACCAAACATATTTTGTGACCATAGTTGTACAGGGAATAACCTTCCGAGGTTATACCTTATGGTCACTTAGTTTAATTAGTTGTATGATAGGTGGTTTATATGCCTTAGGTAAATGACCAAAATGCACTTTTTGCGTATAATTTCATTTTAAGCATATGTAACTTAAATTTTGCCACATAAACTGATTATTTAACATGTTAGGGCATATAATACTTGTCATAGGACTAGTTAGGCTACTTGTTTGCGCTTTTGCGCAAATGACACGTTAAAGTAGTGTAAGCTACCTAAACGGGTCATAAGCACTTAGGATAAGTTCCGACTTAGTATGTTGGCTTTGTTAAACCATGTTATATGAGTTCCAATACTCATTTGGTTTACGAAACCTCATTCTATCCGATCTTCCGATTTAGGTCCGGTTTATTAACGTAATTACCTATATTAGGTGCCGATTGATTCCGTGACCTTTCTAGCATTGTTTGATTGTTATTTCAAGACTCCAAAGCACTATCAAGTGAGTACATAGTCTCCTCTTTTACTGTTTTCAAATATTTTGGGGTGATACACATGTGCGTATTTGTTACTTTCGTGCTTTTCGTGCTTTCATAACATATACTTGTTATGTTAATTAGTACGCATATAGTACATGATTTCATTTATGCTTTGCTACATATGTTGATTGAGCATGCTAGCACATTGATTTCATAAATACATTTGTTTCATATGTTTATTTTTTCAGCATATGTACACATTTATTTACATCACATTTATATTTTGCTATGTATGTTCATTTAGCATACTTAGTACATTGTTTTTACATAACATGCTCACATTTGGTATGACATTTGGTTTGTTTAACGGGTCGAATATACGTTCGTTAACACTGATCACGCCGCTCGGTAGTATGTAGTGGTACCATAGGACTTGCCAACTCCCATTCCTGGAATCCTAGGTTTGTTTGGACGTGAGGAATGACAGAATCCGATATACATAATTTTGATAAATCTTTAATTTGTTTAAAGGTTTGTCTCCTCAGTCGCAAGGCTTGAATGTATGCGATAAACATTACCACATAAACGTTTGTATTAGTAAAGTATGGTTTTATTTTGCAAAACATAACATTTTGATTTAAACTATGATTTATTCAAAAACATTGTTTTGTACATTTTACCTATGGTTTAAGTTGATACTCTTGCTTGCCATACATAACATTTGATTGTACATGAACATTTTGATATTGGTTTAAACAAGACATTTAGGTGGTTTATTTTGGTAAGTGCTTTTATGATATTACATATCGTAGCGTTATCTAAATCATTTCAACAAGAACATGTTACATTTTACACAAATAACATATTTACATAAGTCATTGTTTTACAAACGACATATTTCATGCAAATTTCATTTTTACTTGGTTATTTATTTAACCGAGCATTATTCTTTTATATCATTTGATTTTCTATTCGATTTTCGTATGATTCATAAAAGAAAACACTTTTATAAGGTTCATGACTACTTTTTTTGTTAAATAATTCTTTTAAACTTACAAGTCATGAATCCTGCATCAACTAAACCTATGTATCTCACAGGCATTTTTAAGCTGACGTACCTATTTTCACATGTGTTTTCAGGAGCTGATGCATAAGGTTGGTCAAGATACACTTAGGCGGACTTGGGCCTTAGTGACAATAAAAGATGCAAGACTAGTTTAATTATGTTATGTTTCCTTGTTTTTAAGATAACGTAATCTTTTTAATTCAAATAAAACGAAACTTCAAATACCATGGTTGTGTAACAATAATTTTGTCGTTCCACTCCCCGATGTTTCCACGCGGTTTGTTGTTTTACGCGGTCGGGGTGTAACATGGATGGCGAGACGAAGCTATCTACATCGGTCATTAAATTTTCTTTAAATGTTTTGAATTTTAAGGGGAGTAAGGGTTGTCAGAAAATCCAAAAACATTTGAAAATTTGAAAAAGCCAAAAACATGATAAAAATCAAACAGAGTTTTGTGTAAAAAGAGGAAATGATAGTACATCAATAGACAATCACAGTACGCTAAAGATATGAATAGAGACCAAATTATAAGTGATTCTTCGGTGTCGTATCTATCTTCTACTCCTTTCTTAGTCGTAATAAACGAACCGAACACGTCGTATCGGGACCGAGGCTCCGTCAAACTCGCCGGTTCCTGGATTAGCAGTGGTATCAGAGCTACGGTACCGATTTAATCGATCTAACAGTCGGTTAAATCACCCAAGCTCATCAATTTTGGGTTAAACGGGAGTTTTGACGTTAAAACAGAGAAAATCATCAAAATAAAGGTTAATTCACGGATGGATTTTGGAATTGAAGACATCATTCTGTTCGGAATTGATTCGCGCACAATCATGTGAAGTTTAATCTTGAAATTCACACAAATAAAGATTCTGGATCGAAAAAACATGATTTGGAGTGTTCTTGAGCTGTTAGAACATATCTGATCGTTTGACCATCCGACCCATGTCATTATCTTGTGTTTGAATGATCAGTTGGCTTTCACTCAAATGATCATTTGATCGGATGACCATCCGATCCACAAACACAAGTTTGTCTCTTTTTTCATTCGGTCGAATGACCATCCGGACAGGAAGACCCATCGGATCGGATAACCATCTGACAACATGCCATTCGACCAGATGATCAAATGCCTAAAAAAATGGTGACTGAAAAAATGCAATGACGAGGAGAGTCTCTTGAAAAAATTTGGTGATTGAAATTTTTTTCGAGGTTTTAACGACCATGCTGGGTTGTTCGGGGACACCGTCTGGGGCTTAAGTGAACAAATTTGATGATGCGATTATGGATTGTGGAAATTAGTGGGGTAGTCATGATACTGGTGCAGAATGTTTATAATTCAGGTTATCTGACTATTTATGGGCCAAAACGTAAAATCCGCAATGATGAAAACTGACGTTTTGAGGAAAATTGTCATATTTTCGGCATAGTCGAGTTTTTCACATATAAAAGAGGACTGGATTTCTCAGTTTGAGGGGGAATTCAGTGATAGAGACGTCAGAATTTTCAAAAATGAGAGGGAATAAAAATTTCAATGTCATTTGTTGAAATTCTGGAATTTTTGAAATTCGTGACACTGCAACAGTATTCGGGTAGTTTCGACTTCAGATTGTCAGGGGGAATGTGAATCTGATCGTGGGTGAAAGCTTTCGAGATCAAGATGATCCGAGATGTTGATATCTGATCGTGGACGAACGCATCAGAGATCTGAGAGTAATCGTGGATGATAGCTTCTGAGATCTAGATTATCCGAGGAGATGAATCGGATTGTGGACGAATGCTTCAGAGATCGGATTACATTACCAGCTGATTTGTTTTCCAGTGAAGATTTGCTGATTGTGGAGAAAACCGTTTACACGGATCTGTCAATCTTACGGTGTATTTACGTTGATCACAGTAAACGAGATATCAGATCTTCAGGGGGAATCACGGATTTGAAGTTAACCAGTGGGGTATTTGAAGTTTCTATCAATTGCCGGTTGAGTTTTTGTACATTCTTAGATCGAGCAAGCGGAATGCGAGATCGTGGTGCTGACATATTATATGAAAAACTGAGCTCGGATGTGGTTAAAGCTGAAACAAAAGATGCTGCATTGATTAGTTTCAAGTTGGTGATTGTTTGTGAAGGTTGCAATTTAGCAAATCAGAGGAGAGTTGTGAACTGTGCAAAACACCTGAAGATTCATTTCAAGGGGAATTAGTGCTTTACTCTTTCAAAGCAAACCCGAATCATCAATCGAAGGGAATCTATAGTCAGATTTCAAGATGCCTGATTGAAGTTACTGAATATTTAAACACGGCTCAAGGTTCTCAAAGTGTTAAAGACGATTCGACAGTGGCAGCCAAGGGGGAATCTGTTGGTGCATATTTCGTACGTCTGCCACTATGCGAATAGTTAGATAGTGCGTGTGTTGAATATTGTATAGAATAGGAGAAAGTTGGACACGGTATTGTAATTGTTAAAGTCCATCCGGACGGATGACCATCTGACGGATGACCATCCGGACGGATGGACATAGTATCATCCAGATGGGTGTAGGTGGTTGTCTATAAATAGGGACTTGGGGTTCCCATTTGGACAAGCTTTTGGTCCCTGAGGGGAAATACTGTCCAACTGATCTCATGGTGCTGTAACTTGTCAAGATATGAATAGAGACCAGATTATAAGTGATTGTTCGGTGTCGTATCTATCTTCTACTCCTTTCTTAGTCGTAATAAACGAACCAAACACGTCGTATCGGGACCGAGGCTCCGTTAAACTCGCTGGTTCCTGGATTAGCAATATGACTAATTGAGAGCAATTTGTGTGATAATGACGGAACATAAAGGCAATTTGATAATTTCATAGTTAGTAAAATTTCAAATGATCCTCCTCATTTCACTTGCATTGTTCTGTTGTTCGCGGTATGAATTTGAGTATTTTGAGGTTTGGTTGTTGAACGCATGTCCAAAGGTTCAAACGTCATGGTGTCAGTGGCACCGGAAACTTAGTCCCACTCAAATCGGTTTCAACCTTCAAGTTTACCCTCAAATAGGTTATGGCATGCATTGATGAAGTGGTCATGGTTTTGGAAACCAAAAGAAACCCCCAAGTTTGGAAGTACTTTGATATGTGCTTGATGTCCGATAGCCATGAAATGGCACGCTGCAAAGGTTGTGGGAAGTTCATGAAGGCTACGGCGAACTCGACGCTTAAAAAACACACCGACCGTCATTGTCCGGTGACAAAGGCTACGACGAAGAAAAGTGATGTCACGGCCCCCGACATGGTTTGCCCGATTCAGAAGTCGCGGGACAGAAACCCGTGGTATTGGTATTTAATTGGCAGCGGAAATTTTAACAGGATCGTTTAAACTGAAAATACCGAATTATTTTATTATAGTTTCGGGACAAACCCCGTATTTTACAATAAAGGAATTTCACTGGGAAATTCCCTGATTACAGAAAACATGTTATTTATTTACTGAGCCACTTCATTCAAGCGGGAGTGCTACGCGGCATTTTTCCTTGTTCACAGTAAATCACCTGAAACATGTTTTAAAAAGGTTTGATCAGCGAAAAAATACTGGCGAGTGCATTCAATTTGTACAAAAGACAAATTGTTATAATTTACAGTATTAAGAGCGATTACAATTGCCCCTATCTTATAATTATCTGATCCAGTTGTCACTCGACCGGATCTGTGACTGTGGTCATATCATTACTGGGTCCGTTCACCCCAAAGTGACGTGTATCACTATTTAGGTCCGTTCACCTAAAAGTGATAATACAGCAGTAATGTATACAAGACCCCACTTACTATCAGAAATTTAAGATTTTGCAAAGACTTAATCCCTGTAATTATAACTGGAAAACATTTAGGGTTTTGCAAAGTAATTTGATAAAATAGAATGACTCACATTGCAAGTTTAAACGGTCAGAGCCTGCCTACTGATTAAGCCGGTAAACCTAGTTAAATATAAGATGCAAACGAAACCAGGTTAGTAACTTAATACAACGTTTACGATAATTCACGAGATCGAAACCCTCACGACGAATGACAAAGTATAGCCCAAAATTTAGGCAGCACTTAAACATTCATCAGATCGGTTTTAATCGATCGGACACTGTATCGTAGCAGTGATCGAGTTATTACCCCGTTATTGTAGCAGCGTTTCGATACTAATAAGTTGTAATTTGAGCATAATTGAAGCGTTTTGAAGGAAATTTTCGAGCAGAAGTGAATTGCCCATGCACGTCCCATTTATAGCTGAAAAACAACTTTCTCGCGGCCCGCGACGGCCTAAAGGCGGTCTTTCGCGGCCCGCCAGAGCCACCCTAGCTACAGCTAGGGTTTCCGTGTCATCACCTAGGTTTGCCACGTGTGTGACACGTGGCCCTGATCGTTATCCAGAGAGTCCTCAGGCTCTCGCGCCCCGCGATGAATACCCATGAGTCTGTCGTGTGACATCTGTGCTTGTGTAATCATTATACAAACTCTGAAGAGTTCATTTATCAATGAAACAATGTATTTTGATCCCTATATTTGTTTATTTATGTTTGACAATTTCTCATTCCAATTCTTGTTCGATTTCAAACTCTATATCGTTTTCCGGAAAGTTATACGCAAACTGATGCATAAACGTAATCAGTTTAACGCGACAAACACACTGGAACATCAACATAAGCTTAACATACCTTAAATAACCTTTACATAACTTAGAAATACGTTTTGAAGGGTTTGGTATGGCTAAAACATGTTTATTTGCTCACAGGGACTATTTACGTCAAACTACAAAAGTCTGCCGACTCGTATAGTAACATACACTCCGGAATATGATCATAAGTTAAACATACCATAAGTAGCCTATACATAGCTTAGAAATAGGCTTTAAGGGGTTCAGTATGCGAAAATAAACTTATTTGGTCAAACAGGGACTAAAAGCGTCAAAAATTGCATAAGTTTGCATTTACGCGCATATCTTACGTTCTAAACATATCCAGACATCCAAAAATTTTTGTAATCATTAAAATATTTTATTTTAGTGATTGGAATGCTAAAATACCATTCGTCGCGTAATTTGGATCGTTTTTCGCGTTCGTTCGTGTTTCGTCGTGATTAACCGAACAACGAGGCCGTACGACCAAACGAACCGACATCCGAGATATTTTCAAGCATATTTCATGTTCCCTATACTTTAATTTCATTTTAGAGCATTAAAATTGGGTTAACGGGGCTTAAACATGTCAAAAACCAAGTTTCTAGCATGCAGTGACCAAAACTGCCAAAAGCTGAAAACTTTCAGCCTGACCTGCCAGGAGTGTCGCGACAGAAATACTGTCACATTCCGCGTGTCGCCTGAGAGTGCACTATGCAGAAACTTGTTTTCAGTAAACAACAGCTGTTCCTTGGGTTTTAGACATGGTTTTTCAATGCTTTGGGCTGGCATTTGGACTCACCTAGTATTCTAAACTATGTGCTACAAATGTAAGGTCAAGATCAATCCTAGAAACACATGGAATGATCTCAATGGAGCTTGAATTTCTATATAAACCCAAGAATTCTCAAACCCAACTTGCTCATTTCCTTTCAAATCTGATCATTGAAGCTATCCCTCTGGTTGAAGGCTTCAATCTTTAGTATTCTTTGTTCTTGATCCAAGCTTGGACCCTTTGTATGTCTCCTACATGCTTGGTTATGCTTTTCAAGCATGAAAGTCAAACAGTGTTTGACTTTCTGCTTTGACCAGGTTATGGTCAAGTCAAAGTTCATTTGAACTTTGCAACGTGAGCGTAATCATAATGGTTATAGTCCCTTGTGACTATACCTACTGATTACCACGTTCGTTAGGCGTAGTGACGAGTCATAGTTTCGGTCAAAATGCCGATTATGCACATTTTGCGACGAAACTATTTTCGGGTATAAAAACCCTTTGTTTTGATATCAAACCTGTTTTCTAACTTAGTCAAACATGTTTTAGCATGTTTAACTCGTCACTTCTAGTTTAGTGCTTATATAGGGTCGTAAGTTAAGCGGTCTAAACAACCGCTTAGACTTTCGATCCCGACCCGTTTGGTCGATCATTAGGACCCGACCAAACATACTTTGTGACCATAGTTGTATAGGGAATAACCTTCCGAGGTTATACCTTATGGTCACTTCGTTTAGTTAGTTGTATGATAGGTAGTTTATATGCCTTAGGAAAATGACCAAAATGCCCTTTTTACGCATACTTTCATTTTAAGCATATGTAACCTAAATTTTGACATCTAAAATGATTATGCAATATTATTAGACATGTTAAGGCATATAATACTTTTCATAGGACTAGTTAGGCGGTCCGAACGCGCTTTTGCGCGAACGACACGTTAAAGTAGCGTAAACTACCTTAACGAGTCGTAACGGGTCGTAAGCACTTAAGGATAGCTTCCGACTTAGAATGTAGGCTTTGTTAAACCATATCATATGAGTTCCAACACTCATTTGGTTTACGAGACCTCATTTTTATCCGATCTTCCGATTTAGGTCCGGTTTATTAATGTAGTTACCTATATTAGGTGCCGTTTGATTCCGTGATCCTTCAAGCGTTACTTGGTTGTTATTTCAAGACTACTAAGAAATATCAAGTGAGTACATAGTCCCCTCTTTTACCGTTTTTAAATATTTTGGGGTGATTCACATGTGCCTACTTGTTACTTTCGTGCTTTTCGTGCTTTCATGACATATACTTGCTATGTTTATTAGTACGCATATAGTACATGATTTCTATTATGCTTTGCTATGTATTTTTACTTAACATGCTAGCACATTGATTTCATAAACATTTTTGTTACATATGTTAACTTAGCATATGGACGCATTGTTTTACATCACATTTCTGCTATGTATGTTTACTGAGCAGCTAGCACATTGATTTACATTACATTTCTGCTTCGTACGTTTACTTAGCATACTTAGTACATTATTTTCACATAACATGCTTACATTTGGTATGACATTTGGTTTGTTTAACGAAACTAAAATACATTCATTAACACTGATCATGCCGCTCGGTAGTATGTAGTGGTACCATAGGAATTGACAACTCCCATTCCTGGAATCCTAGGTTTGTTTGGATGTAAGGAATGACAGAATCCGAAAACATTTTGATAAACCTTTAACTTGTTAAGGGCTTGTCCTTCAGTCTCAAGGCTTGGATGTATACGATAAACATTACCATATAAATGTTCTTATCAGTAAAGCATTGATTTTGCAAAACATAATTTTTGACTTAAACTATGATTTATTCAAATACATTGTTTTTTACATTTTACATATGGGATTGAGTAAATACTTTTTATTCACCATACATATCATTTGATTATACATTAACACATACATATGGGATTGAGTAAATACTTTTTATTCACCATACATAACATTTGATTATACATTAACATATACATATGGGATTGAGTAAATACGTTTTATTCACCATACATAACACTTGATTATACATTGACATTATACATATGGTTAGAGTATATACTTTCTACTTGCCATACATTATATTTGATTGTACATGAACATTTTGACGTTGGTTTAAACAAGACATTTTTGGGTGGTTTATTTGGTAAGTGATTTAAATAACGAGACGTGTGTAATATGATAAAAGCATGGTGGATACGCCGCTGGTACTTCCTATATATAAGTGCTTTTATGATATTACATATCGTAGCGTTATCTAAATCATTTCGACAAAAAAATAATACATTTTATACAAATAATATATTTTCACAAGACATTGTTTTACAAATGACATATTTTATACAAATTCATTTTTACTTGGTTATTTAATTAACCATGCATTATTCTTTTATATCATCTGATTTTCTTATCGATTTTCGTATGATTTATAAAAGAAAACACTTTTATAAGGTTCATGACTACTTTTTGTTAAACATTTCTTTTAACTTACAAGTCATGAATCATGCATCCACAAAACCTATGTATTTCACAGGCATTTTTATGTTGACGTAACTATTTTCACATGTGTTTCAGGTGCTGTTGTTAGATGATCACGATGCAAACATAGGATTGGACGTAGGGTTGTTCATAAAGCTCGCGAC
This sequence comes from Helianthus tuberosus, assembly GCA_030545235.1. NCBI lineage: Eukaryota > Viridiplantae > Streptophyta > Magnoliopsida > Asterales > Asteraceae > Helianthus > Helianthus tuberosus. The sequence goes on from CM060365.1 coordinate 193,023,464, forward strand.
TCGTAGCTCGGCTTGTAGCTCGCTCGAAAGAAGCTTGAGAAAAACTAGCTACAAAAAACTCAATTTGAGATGACGTGAACCAAGCTGGCTCATTTTGTAACCAAGCCCAGCTCGAGCTAAGCTCGGTGATGCGTGAAAAAATGTATATAAGTTTAAGTATATTTTAAGCCCTTTTAGACTTTTTAGCCAAGTTTTAAATTTATAAAACACGATATTTTACTAACACCAAACACACATATGGGCAAGTGCACCCATCGTGAGCGTAGTATAGTGTTGGCAAAATATCGAGGTCGTCCAAGGACACAAGAGCTTTTAGTACCGGTTTATCCTCAACGTCTAATCAAATCAAAAGTTTAGAAAAAGGTTTTAAACTAGAAAAATAAAAACTAACTAAAATGCTGAAAAATAAAAATAAAAGAAAAACAGATAGACAAGATGAATCACTTGGCTCCGACTCGTGTTTAGTGTAACATTTGATTATTTCCGCACTTTTGCACTTTTTAAGAGATTATCTTAGTTATTGTAGTAGGCCCCTCTTTTGAAGGTGACGTTACCCTCAACCCAGTAGTTTGAGTCAGCAAGGATACAATCCTAAAGGGTCGGATTATTGAAAGATAATTAATTAAGTTATTAATGCATATTATGGTAGGCCCCTCTTTTGAAGGTGACGTTACCCTCGGCTAAGTAGTCTGAGTCAGCAGGGATACAGTCCTAAGTAGCCGGGTTAAAGTATTAATAGTAGCTTACATATGAGGGGATCAAAGAGTTTGGACCCCCGCCATCCAATATCGGTGGGTATTGATGGAGGTCCTACTAAATTTGACCCAGGTCCTTGCAGGATGTATACACTGAACAACGCAAGACTCTTACCAAACCGTTCCCTTAACCCCCGACCAGGTAGCCAACATACCTCCATATAGACAGTGGAGATATGAATGTTGAAAATCTTTTATTTTATATAGACAGTAAAATAATGCCAAGACACCACGGACAAACGATAAGGAAGAATCACCTTCAACATAAGAAACTAGTTATTAAAGTCATTAATACATAACCAAGTAAAAAGTGCGAAAAGATTAAAAATAAAAAGTATTACACTAGACACTTGTCTTCACCAAGTGATGTAAGAGACTTAGGCAAACATGGCCTTGATTGTCAAGAACTCTTACGATTAATCTTGGATCCTGAGACAACTCACACACTCTATGATGGACAATGGATGATGGTGGTTGTCACACCCCAACCGATGGCGGAAACATCGGGATGAGACGAAGTGTGTATAGATTGCAAGAGACTTCATAACACTATGTGACAATATTTAATTAAATTCAAATTTCATTGCAAGTGCTAAATTGTCATACAACATTTAAAATAGAAATAACAACATTGTTCAAATTCAACATAACATCAAAAGATAAATAGATTAAAGGTGTGTATCTAGTCCACCCTAAACTCGTTTCATCATTCATCCATACTTCAACAATCAACCTGCAACATGTATTAAAATAGAGTTTCAATGCAAAATCAAAAGTGAGTATACAAGTTTAATTACATAGCATAATAGGATAAAAACTCAAATCCAACATGATTCATAGTATGTGATTACTAGTATGCAATTTTGGCGTACAATATGATCAAACCCGAGAATACAACGCATAAAAGAGCCTAATCCCAAAAGTTTAGCGGGGTGGTAATGTTTAACTTAACAATACCCAAGAGTATAACGGGCGGGGCATTAATCCTATAGCGCTATAATTGTTAAGGTGGGCGAGCAAAGTTAATGAGCATATAACGTTCCAAATCGTTCACATAGCATACGAGAATAACAAGTAAGTCACATTAGTTTCATGTTTAATCATGGATAGAGTAAGTTTAATTGAGTTTAAAAGTTGTTTGCATAGTTATACATGTTGCATCCCAAAGTGTAAAGGGGAAAAAGGGATCGAGTATACTCACGGTGGTTGCAAGCTTTCCTACTTGAAATCCCGCGAGTGAGTTAGTGGATGGATTAGTTTGGAGCACCTAGTCCTTTTTTGTTAAGGAGTATGAATCTTTCCAAAACTCTTATTTGCAACAGATTTGAGAGTGAATTTGTGAGGTGTAGAGAGTTGTGAAAGTGTAAAATGGTGTGGGGAAGGTGTGTATTTATAATGGAAGAGGTTAGGGATGATTGGAGGTGTTTAGAGGTGGATTAAAGGTGATTGGGTGAGGTTGGATGTTGGGATTTCGTGCATAAACGCGGGCTGCTGCGTTTTCTGTCCGCCCATACATCCTTACGGATCGTAAAGGTGGTGGCTTACGGTCCGTAAGCCATGGTCAGAAGCACATAATTTTTATTCTTTGTTATTTCCATTTGTAACTCGTCCCCAAGTTAAAAGTTACGGGTTTTGGGATTATTTTAAGGTTCTAAGGTATAAGTAACATGTTCCAAAAGTTATGTAAGTGTCCAATTGAATATGATTAAGTATAAGTTTCGTATAAAACATAAATGTCACGAGTGTAATAATTTATCATAAGTTTGTAAACATCTCAAATAAACATCAAATTGTTTCTCAATTTAAGCGTATAAACATGTATAGAGTATGTATAACACGAGTTTAAAAATAGAAATACGAGTATACATAAAGTGTGTATAACAAAATACGAGTTTCATTAATGATCCAAGTCTCGGTTTTACAATGATTACAAGGAAAGAACGATTACAAGAATACAAAGTTTTCAAAAATAGAAATACGAACAAAACTTTCTATAAATGGAAGGTACAAAAGAGCCGGGCGTTACAGTCTCCCCTCCTTTAGGAAATTTCGTCCCGAAATTTAGGAAGATGTAGCGAAAAGATGAGGGTACTTCGTCTTCATATCGCTCTTGAGTTCCCAAGTGAATTCAGCGCCACGTTTACCTTCCCATCGAACCTTGATGATAGGAATTTTACTGCGCCTCAATAACTTGACTCCTTGATCCATGATTTCGACGGGTTTCTCCACAAAATGCATAGTTTTGTTGATTTGGAGATCTTCAAGAGGAACATGAAGTCCTTTATCAGCGAGACATTTATTTAGATTGGATACATGAAACGTCGGATGAACGTTGTCGAGCTCTTGAGGTAAATCGAGTCGATAAGCCACCTTACCAATCCTTTCGAGTATCTTGAATGGACCAACATAGCGAGGGGCAAGCTTTCCCTTTTTACCAAAACGAACCACTCCTTTCCAAGGAGACACTTTAAGTAGAACATGATCCCCAACGTTGAATTCCATAGGTTTGCGTCCCTTGTCAGCTTAGATCTTTTGACGATTGCGAGCCTTGAGTAGATTATCACGGATTTGGAGAATCTTATCCGTTGCTTCTTGTATGATCTCAGGGCCAGTAAAATGTTTGTCACCAATCTCGTGCCAGCTTAAAGGAGATCGGCATTTGCGACCATACAATGCCTCGAATGGAGCCATTTTAATACTGGAGTGGTAGCTATTGTTGTACGAGAACTCGACCAAAGGTAAATGCACATCCCAACTACCACCAAAGTCGATGACACAAGAACGGACCATGTCCTCTAGGGTTTGGATAGTACGTTCAGTCTGTCCATCCGTTTGAGGATGAAAAGCCGTACTGAGATTCAAATGAGTACCCATAGCGAACTGAAAAGTTTGCCAGAGACGCGAAGTAAATCGACCATCGCGATCAGAAATGATGTCGAGAGGAATACCATGATGGCGTATGACTTCATCGGTATAGATGCGAGCAAGTCGTTCAACCTTGAAATCTTCACGAATAGGAATGAATTGAGCGGACTTGGTCAAACGATCGATGATCACCCAAATGCTATCGTGACCAGATGGTGTACGAGGGAGTTTAGTTATGAAGTCCATCGCAATGCTATCCCATTTTCAAACGGGGATTTCAGGTTGTTCGAGTAGACCGGAAGGTCGTTGATGCTCGGCTTTGACTTTCGAACAGGTAAGACACTTAGAAACATACACGGCAATGTCTCCCTTCATACCGGGCCACCAATAGGACGTACGTAGATTATGGTACATCTTGTTAGCACCAGGATGAATTGAGTACTTGGATTTGTGTGCCTCGTTCATAATGAGATCACGGAGATTGTCGCGATCTGGTACCCAGATGCGATCACGACAGTAGAGCAGACCATCAGATTTCAAAGTGAGTAGGTCTTCAGTAGCTCCACGTATTTCTACAGACATGGAACCTTCGTTGATAGATGAGTATTGCGCTTCACGAATGCAATTGTGAAGATCGCTCGAGATATGAAAACAACGAATGTAATCTACATGAGTCTTATGACTAAGTGCATCGGCCATGACATTCGCTTTACCAGGGTGGTAGCGAATCTCACAGTCATAGTCGTTAAGTAATTCCACCCAACGTCGTTGATGCATATTGAGTTCTTTTTGGTCAAAGATGTGTTGTAGGCTCTTATGGTCAGTGAAAACCACACACTTTGTACCGTATAGGTAGTGTCGCCAAATCTTTAACGCAAAAACAACTACGCCAAGCTCGAGGTCGTGGGTAGTATAATTTTTCTCATGTATTTTGAGTTGGCGAGAGGCATAAGCGATGACTTTGTCTCGTTGCATGAGAACACAACCAAGACCACGATTTGAGGCATCGCAATACACCACGAAATCATCATTCCCATCAGGGAGAGTGAGAATAGGAGCGTTGCAAAGCAAGTCTTTGAGAGTCCGAAAAGATTCCTCTTGCTCAGGACCCCAAGCAAAAGGTTTCTCTTTTTGAGTCAACGAAGTGAGAGGAACGGCGATTTTTGAAAAATTCGAGATGAATCGGCGGTAATAACCCGCCAATCCTAAGAAGGAACGGATTTCAGAAGGAGATTTAGGTGCGGTCCAGTTCTTTACGGCTTCGATCTTTGCAGGGTCAACGTGGATTCCTTTTTCGCTAACAACGTGTCCAAGGAATTGGACTTCTTTAATCCAAAACTCGCATTTAGAGAACTTAGCGTATAAGCGTTCAATACGTAAGAGCTCGAGTATAAGACGAAGATGACGTTCATGATCGGCTTGAGATTTAGAATAAATGAGAATATCATCAATGAAGACGCTCACAAAGCGATCCAAGTAGGGCTTACAAACACGATTCATAAGATCCATGAACACAGCGGGTGCGTTAGTCAAGCCAAAAGGCATAACCACGAACTCGTAGTGCCCATAGCGAGTGCGAAAAGCGGTTTTGGGGATGTCCTCATCGAGAACATGAAGTTGGTGATAACCAGAACGAAGATCGATCTTGGAGAAACAGGTAGCGCCTTGAAGTTGATCAAAGAGATCGTCGATACGCGGAAGAGGGTAATGATTTTTGACGGTGAGTTTGTTAAGCTCACGATAATTGATGCACATGCGGAAAGAGCCATCCTTCTTTTTGACGAAGAGCACAGGAGCACCCTAAGGTGAGGCACTTGGACGAATGAAACCCTTATCGAGGAGTTCTTGAAGTTGCGTAGATAATTCTTGCATCTCAGAAGGTGCAAGACGATAAGGAGCTTTGGCAACTGAAGTCGCACCAGGTACGAGGTCAATACGAAAGTCAACAGATCGAGGTGGATGAGGACCAGGTAAATCCTCAGGAAAGACGTCAGGGAAGTCGCGCACCACTGGAACATCACTTATACTTTTTCCCTTGCCCTTTTCTTTCACAACGTGGGCTAAAAAGGCAAAGTACTGTTTGCGTAAGTATTTGTTCGCTTGTGTGCAGGACATCAACTTCAGTCCCTTTGAGGTCGGTCTCCATAGACGTGCAAAACATCACCAGATGGAAGGGGTAAACGAACGTATTTATCTTGACAAGCGATTTCCGCAAGGTTCTTTTGGAGCCAATCCATGCCTATGATGATGTCGAAACTACCCAATTGCATGGGTATGAGGTCGATGGTAAAAACGTGCTCGTTAAGAGTAAGACGACAATCGCGAAGAACGGAATCGACTAAGATGGACTTGCCATTTGCGACTTCAACGGAAAACGACTTAGGTAGCTTAGAGCGCATGCAATTTAACAATGATTCGAATTCTAAGGACACAAAGCTTTTGTCCGCCCCAGTATCAAATAGTATCGAAGCATAAAGATGGTTAACAAGAAACGTACCGTTAACGACATCATTGTCGTTGCGCGCTTGATTTGCGTTCAGGTTGAAAACGCGTCCACGAGGAGGTTGTTGTTGCTCTTGATTCCATTGTGGGCATTAAGGACGAAGATGATTAGTATCCCCACATTTGAAACAAGCCCTAGCTGGTCTTGCATTTTGGGGAGCAGGTGGAGCCTGTTGTGCTTGCTGAGCTTGTGGTGCTTGCTGTTGATAATTGCGGCAAAAGGCGGTGTCATGTCCATAACGGTTGCAATTGGTACAACGACGACACCTGGCATTGGCGGGATGGTGATAGTTACAAGTGGCACACTTGGGGTGAATCCCAGTGTACGACTTTTGGGTGTTATCAGGAGCAACAGGATTTGGGTTAACGGGTGGCACAATTGCATTACAAACAGGGTTCAATTGCTTTTGCTTCTTCCCCCTATTGCTACTCGACTGTTGGGTAATTTGGTTGGCTGGCTTGAATGAAGCGGGGTTTGCGGCTTACTTATCGCGTACACGGTTGTTGTTCAGGGAAGCGGCCAAACGATAAACAACTTCGATATTGTCGAGTTTGGCTGCCTCGATCGTATTGCGCATGCTAAAAGGTAACCCATTGATGTACTACCTTATCTTACGGTTGGTGGTCATAACGAGGTGAGGAACAATGAAGCTAAGTTGTTTGAAACGGGTAGTGTAGGCTAGGTTCTCATCACCCACTTGCTTTTGAGCCCAAAATTCTTCTTCTAACCTTTGTTGCTCATGCGGAGGGCAAAATTCGTCCATCATTAGGGCCTTAACTTCTTCCCAAGTCAACGAATAGGCCAGTTCGTTCGAGCGGATGTTCATTTCGTTCGTCCACCATTCGAGAGCTCGGGCTTGGAATACCCCAGTCGCACTACGCGTTCTGAGCTCATCGAGGCAATTACTGTTGATGAACGTGACCTCCATGCCATCAAACCACTCGAGCATGGCGGTCACGCCGTCATTGCCGGTGAATGGCTTGGGATTGCACGATGAAAAGTGCTTGAAGTTGAATGAAGCGGGCTTGCGTATTTCGACCTTAGAGTCGACGGAAGAGTGAGGAGTTTCAGAAGCTCGAATCTCGGTAATGACCTTAGGAACGACACGCGCAAACTGATCGGCCATGAAAGCCATCATCTTCTTTGTAGCACGGGTCTTTGACTACTTAGACATTTTGGAGAGACGGGTAGACATCTAAGATTCAAAAGAGTGAAAAGGTGAGACTTGATCATAATGTTTGTTTAAGAAAATTGTTTGCATAAATTGATTCACATAGCATAAAGTGTCACATAGCATAAAAGGTTCAAATTGATTCACATAACATAAAGAGTTTAGACGTCTCATATAGCATAGTCATGATTTCCACATAGCATAGCATGAATAAATGAAAGCATTGTAAATTTAGTTTGTTCACGAGGGATTATTATTGTTTGTGATTGCGATCAACGTGCGAAATGAGTGAACCAAAATTTGAAAAGAACGAACGTTCAAGTATAAAATCACATATAAATTGAGGTACATAAAAGAGAGGCTCAATAAAACATTGGATTGTTTCGGGTAGAGAAACGTCGACTATTCCAAAGTGGGTCGAAAGCCTTTCGAATTAGAGAAAAACGTGCTTTGGCCTATAGGTAAGATACTCTCGTCGAGAAGCGATTAACGGTATCTTACCCTTCCAGTTACTACACGTCTCTAACCGATTGGAACAATCGGGACTTTGGCGAGATTGAAAATCGAGGAATGGGACTTAATCGACGATATGCGGGTTTCACCCCTAACTTGACGATTTCGTACCCTAAATGTGGTTGGTACTCGTCGGGTCAAAATATAGTTTCGACACTTTGACGAGGGTCCACTAGAGTTGAAATGGAAATTACCATTAAGTTGTGGATTTCACTCCTAGCTTAATGGTGAAATTTCGTGCAAAAATAGTTTAAGCTAGAATGAGAGTCGTTTACCAAATTGTGGGTTTCACGCCTATTTTGGTAAAGTTGTCTCGTTTGTGTTACAAGAGTATAAAAATAAACAAAAGTGTATTCATGTTAACCTTAGGAAAGGCATATAAATTTAATCAACAAGAAGTATAGCTAGGAAGCATGCATGGTAGAGTACAAAAGTTTTAAACAACACATAAGAGGCAAAATTCCTAAAACTATAGATTAGGGCAAAAGCATGGCAATTTTTCCTAATTCCCTATAGTTATGGCTCTGATACCAATCTGTCACACCCCAACCGATGGCGGAAACATCGGGATGAGACGAAGTGTGTATAGATTGCAAGAGACTTCATAACACTATGTGACAATATTTAATTAAATTCAAATTTCATTGCAAGTGCTAAATTGTCATACAACATTTAAAATAGAAATAACAACATTGTTCAAATTCAACATAACATCAAAAGATAAATAGATTAAAGGTGTGTATCTAGTCCACCCTAAACTCGTTTCATCATTCATCCATACTTCAACAATCAACCTGCAACATGTATTAAAATAGAGTTTCAATGCAAAAGCAAAGGCGAGTATACAAGTTTAATTACATATCATAATAGGATAAAAACTCAAATCCAACATGATTCATAATATGTGATTACTAGTATGCAATTTTGGCGTACAATATGATCAAACCTGAGAATACAACGTATAAAAGAGCCTAATCCCAAAAGTTTAGCAGGGTGGTAATGTTTAACTTAACAATACCCAAGAGTATAACGGGCGGGGCGTTAATCCTATAGCGCTATAATTGTTAAGGTGGGCGAGCAAAGTTAATGAGCATATAACGTTCCAAATCGTTCACATAGCATACGAGAATAACAAGTAAGTCACATTAGTTTCATGTTTAATCATGGATAGAGTAAGTTTAATTGAGTTTAAAAGTTATTTACATAGTTATACATGTTGCATCCCAAAGTGTAAAGGGGAAAAAGGGATCGAGTATACTCACGGTGGTTGCAAGCTTTCCTACTTGAAATCCCGCGAGTGAGTTGGTTGATGGATTAGTTTGGAGCACCTAGTCCTTTTTTGTTAAGGAGTATGAATCTGTCCAAAACTCTGATTTGCAACAGATTTGAGAGTGAATTTGTGAGGTGTAGAGAGTTGTGAAAGTGTAAAATGGTGTGGGGAAGGTGTGTATTTATAATGGAAGAGGTTAGCGATGATTGGAGGTGTTTAGAGGTGGATTAAAGGTGATTGGGTGAGGTTGGATGTTGGGATTTCGTGCATAAACGCGGGCTGCTGCGTTTTCTGTCCGCCCAGACATCCTTACGGACCGTAAGGGTGGTGGCTTATGGTCCGTAAGCCATGGTCAGAAGCACAAAATTTTTATTCTTTGTTATTTCCATTTGTAACTCATCCCCAAGTTAAAAGTTACGGGTTTTGGGATTATTTTAAGGTTCTAAGGTATAAGTAACATGTTCCAAAAGTTATGTAAGTGTCCAATTGAATATGATTAAGTATAAGTTTCGTATAAAACATAAATGTCACGAGTGTAATAGTTTATCATAAGTTTGCAAACATCTCAAATAAACACCAAATTGTTTCTCAATTTAAGCGTACAAACATGTATAGAGTATGTATAACACGAGTTTAAAAATAGAAATACGAGTATACATAAAGTGTGTATAACAAAATACGAGTTTCATTAATGATCCAAGTCTTGGTTTTACAATGATTACAATGAAAGAACGATTACAAGAATACAATGTTTCCAAAAATAGAAATACGAACAAAACTTTCTATAAATGGAAGGTACAAAAGAGTCGGGCGTTACAGTGGTGGATGATGATGTTGTGATGGTAGTGGGTGGTGGGTGAAGTGTGAGAGAGGTGGTGTGCCAAGGGATGTTTTGCAAATGAGTCAAGCACCCCTATTTTTAGCCTGAACAGTAGCTCGGGCACGGCCCCGTGTCCATTGGGCACGGCCCCGTGTCCATCCTCTTCTCTGTCTTCATTAATTGCAGTTTGTCTGCATTAGTTGACCACACCCCCGTGTCCGCTGGGCACGCCCCCGTGTGCAGAAGCATATCTGTACTATCAAGATTTGCCTGGATTCTGCGAATCTTATAGTTGACCACGGCCCCGTGTCCGCTGAGCACGGCCCCGTGGTGGGCGATAGAAGCTTCTATAGCTTTGTCTTTTATGCTGGCACTTGGGCACGCCCTCGTGTTCACTGAGCACGGGGCGTGTTCAGTCTTCTGTCTTCTTGTATTGCTTGGGAAGATGCTGTTGGTGAGGTCGGGCCTGCCACGTTTGTTCCTTTTCTTGTATTTATGTTAGATTTAACTGCCTTTTTGCTTCTTTTGTTAATTTGAGCTCATTTAATCCTGAAAATACAAAAGGAAGACAAAAACACACTTTTTCCAACATTAGTACTAAAAAAGGGTTAGTTTTATGCTACAATTGATGTAATTTATATGTTGCATTTTGTGCACATCAAGTACCCCCACACTTGAATCTTTGCTTGTCCTCAAGCAAAACTCTTTATAATGTGGTTTTTCACTCCCAAATGGAATGGGTAGAAGAGAAGGTTTTTGGGCTTGTCATAGAGTGTCGGGATTTCCAAGAATTTTTTATTAGGTTTTATTTTTATTTATTTACAATCCTATTCGTCTTGATTTATTTAAAACATTACATAAGATAAATTACTTATTAGGGCATAACATGCCTTTTTTAAAATTCCATTTATATACAAGTTCACATACCTCACGGGGATCACTCAACACTCGGCCGAAGATGTATTTTAGTGAATCACTCGAGAGCGGCATGGAACTTACTCCTACCATAGGCTTGCCAAGCAATCAATCCTTCTCCTTTTTAACTATATACCTTTGTAAATATCAAGAGGACTTGTGGGCGAAGGGTTAGGCTTGGGTTAAAGGTAGGTGGTTGGGTTAGTGGTTAGTAGAAAAAGGGCGAAAAGCGTAAAAAGCATCGGTTTTTGTAAGACTTTTTATTTTTATTTTGATGAAGCCATTATTCAAACAAAGTTATTTTTGATGAACTTGTTTGTTTATTTCTTTTGCTTCATCATCAACACATTTTTTTTGAAAAGTCATACGAAAAACCGAGCTTGTTACTAAAACAAAGGGTTAAAAATAAAAAGGGTTTTGGTGGGTGAAAGGGTGTTTGTTTTTTGGTTAAGAAATGAAAAGGTTTAGGCTCAAAGGGGTTAACTAGGGGGATTTTGGGTAGGTGGTAAAAAAGAGAAAAATAATGGTGTAGAAATGAAAAAGGGTTAGTCCTAATGCCTCCATCATTTACTTACCTGGGTTTAAGTTGGTAAGGACCGGGAATGTATTGTCGTGGCAAGTTCTAGAGTTATAAGGACCAAGCGGCTATTCACACAAGAAACGAAAAATGAGCATTTAGTTTAAATATATGTATTTGTATGCTCAATAAAGGCTCAAAACTCACTTTTGTGGGAATGGGTTTTTATGTGATCAAGTATATATAATTAAATTTTAACTAAACTTGTCATGCCTTTTCATAATTTTCTTATGTTGGTTCTTTTTATCATGACGCTATCGGTTGTAAATTTGTAAAAATATAACCTTTTTAGAATTTTGAAATTCCCAAATTAAACCTAGACAAGTAAAAAATGAAAATTTTTGAAAAAAATTTGGGGTGATTAGCGGTTCCAATAGAGTTTTGTGTAAGGCTTGTAATTAGGAGTTGCAAGATTCAAAGTTTTAGCATCCCCCCCCCCACACTTAAATTACACATTGTCCTCAATGTGTCCCAAAAATAAGTTTTTAGGTTGATTGAATGTGTAAAAAGGTGTGAAAAAGCAAAATTTTATGTTACTGGACGTCTGGACACGGACACGACCCCGTGTCGGAGTACCAGTAATGAAAACTTACAGAAGTTGGACACGGGGGCATGTCCACTGGGCACGACCCCGTGTCTGGCAAAAGTCTGCAGATTTAGAAAAACAGCAGGTCTGGGGGAGTGGGCACGGGGGCGTGTCGGCTTGACATGGCCCCATGTAGACAATCTGCAAAGGTGAAAAACAGGTTTCTGGCTCCAGTTTTCCTGTCCCAGCTTTAGTAGCACTAATACTTAGTGCTCTAAGCCTCGTATGTACCTGTTTTATCAATAAACACTACACCAAACCATAGCAAACATCCTAAATTACTAACGTTCAACATCCACATCACAAAGTTAGAAAGAAAAACAAATGCAGAAAATAAAAAGAGTTAAAGGAAAGTAAATTGTTCAACACACGGCACGCAGGCCGGAAATTGTTCAAGATAAAGGGGGGGGGGGTTAACCTGTGGGATCTCCAACCAATTGCTCCTACCTCTACTCCTCCCGCCTAGTCCATTTCCTCGTCCTCATCATCATCATCTCCCCCACCATACCCCGCTATGTACTCCCGGATATTCCCGAGATCATCTTGGATGTCGGAAATGTTTCTCTCAATAGCTCCGACCCGGTTGTACGTGTTTCTCGCCATGTTATAGGTGTTCCTGGTGCACATGAGGTTTTCCTGCAATAAATCATGTAAACTTTGGAAGTTAGGAAAACCGCCTCCTTGTGAGGAGGATTGGCCCGGATCACCGTGGGGCTGATACTGGTACTGATGATGCTGTGGAGCGTGAAGGACAAGTGCCTCTTGCGGGTTCCATGCATGCCCCTGCATCCTTTGGAAGCTAACTGTCCCGTCTTCCGCCTCATAAATTAAGTTCATGGAGCGGCAGATGTGTACATCCACTCTTCCCGACCATGGACTCCTTTCGAAGGACCTAGGTATGCTCGTGAAGTGCTTGAAGAGACGGTATATCCACCCCCCGAAGAAGATAGGGGTTGGTGAAGTAGCGAGTCGGTTCAGATGCATGTTACGGAGCAGGAGGTACGGAACATCTAGGTGTCTGCGGGTATGAATGCAATGAAGGACCACCAAATCTCTCAACCCCACAACGCCACTGTTATCATGCCTTTGGCTAAGAGAGTAAGCGAGGACCCTATGGATGTATCGGTAGAGTGGGTCCCTTAACTTAGTGCTCTTAGTGCTGCTCGGGTTGTAGTGCCCTTCACCAATCTGAGCCCACGCGGCTTGGCGTTCGTTCTCATCCAACTCTCGCACCCCTCCGGTGTTTTCTTCATTACCCGCATCTTCCTCCGCATACAACCCAATTATCGACCCAAATTGTGCCATCGAAATCGAGTACCTAGTTCCACCACATCGGAATACTACCCCATCATTGTCAAATGGGTCGCACCTTGAATTGAACGTGAAGGTGCTATAGAATTCCATAGTGCACTCGTGGACTGAGCGAAGTCGAGTGGTCAGGGAGACTCTTAGTGGGCCGGTAACGAGGTTGTTAAACCGGTCAAGTTGGTTTACCATTGCTAACAGATCCATGCATGCTTGTCTTGGGTATTCTTCCCGTCTTGTTTGAAGTACTTCGTATCTTGCCCTAGCATCGAGCTCATTTGTGTTGAACCTCGTGAATTTCTTTGACATCTGAAAGAATACTCCAAAAGTTAGCATGAAACAGTGGAATTTTCGGACAAAACTGCAAACAGTGAGCTGGACACGGCCCCGTGTTCAGCGGACACGACCCCGTGTCCAGGCATCTGTTACTCAAAAATTTCATTTTTCGACCCGGTCCCGAAAGCTTGAAAATTTTTTGTCCACTAGGTGCGGTTTTCCCCGAAAATGAAACCCCAAGCGCCGTTTTTCCCAAAACAAACCGTTTACCCATTCAATTTTATCTTTTTCGGTTCAAAAACAAGGGTTTGAGGTTTTTGTGAGAAATCGGGCGAATCTTTGAACAATACAAGTGGATTTACTCCCCATAACATTAATCTAACTAAATACTAATAGATTTATACAAAAATTTGAAGTTCGATCCTGATGAAGTTCAAGAACCCTAGATTTTCCCCAAATTTTTGATGTTTAACCTACATGCAAATGCTTAATCTAACTACTAATGATGATAGAATCATACCTTGATGTTGTTAGAAGTAGGGGAGACGTCGAAAATCTGCGGAAAATCGCCTTGAACCAGAGCATTTTTGGGGAAACTGGCGTGTGGAATGGTGTAACTGTTATGAAAAAGGGGGTTTATCCCGACAGTCGCGCGGACACGGCCCCGTGTCCAGCGGACACGGCCTCGTGCCGAGCAATTATTATTATTTTTTTTAAGTGCTCGTGTGAGTGCCCTTGTTTCCCAAAAAAAAACTTGGTTAGAAGACTTACCGATTAAGATGTCATCTCGTTGGTTCTTAACTTACCAGGTATGATGTTGTTGCTTTTACTCTTCGACCGTTTGAAGCGAGATTTCTTCCTCTTCATCCTCAATTAATCCTTGATAGAGTTTCAGCCGTTGGCCATTGACTTTGAATGGAATTCCATTCCGAGATTTAATTTCTACTGCACCGTGTGGGAAAATATGGGTGATGGAAAAAGGTCCAGACCACCTAGACATTAATTTACCAGGAAATAATCGAAGTCGTGAATTAAACAAAAGAACTTGATCTCCTACTCGAAATTCATTAGGTTTAATATGTTTGTCATGCAAGTTCTTCATTCTTTCCTTATAAATTTCAGAGTTTGAGTATGCATAATTCCTAAGTTCGTCTAGTTCATTTAATTGACAAAATCGATTTCTACCGGCAAATTCTAAATCTAAGTTTACATTTTTAATTGCCCTGTAGGCTTTGTGTGCAATTTCTACTGGCAAATGGCCGCTTTTTCCATAGACTAACGTATATGGGGTTGTACCTATTGTTGTTTTATAAGCAGTTCGAAAAGCCCATAAAGCATCATCTAATTTATCTGCCCATTCCTTTCTATTTAACCCTACGGTTTTATCAAGTATTCGTTTTAAACCTCTATTAGTCACTTCGGCTTGTCCGTTTGTTTGAGGGTGATATGCTGTTGAGACCCGGTGATAGACCCCATATCTTGTTAAAAAATTTCAAGTTGATGATTGCAAAAATGGGTACCTCTATCACTTATTAATGCTTTAGGTGTTCCAAAACGAGAGAATAATTTTTTCAGAAATCTTACCACGACTCTTCCATAGTTTGTTGGAAGTGCCTCGGCCTCGGCCCATTTAGACAAGTAATCTACTGCCACAAGTATATATTTGTTTCCTTTTGACGGCGGGAAAGGTCCCATAAAGTCGAGTCCCCACACATCAAAAATTTCACAAACAACAATGCCATTTTGTGGCATTTCTTTTTTGGAAGAAATATTACCTGTTCTTTGGCAAGCATCACATGTCTTAACAAGACTTTGGGCGTCTTTGTAAATGGTTGGCCAATAAAACCCTGAATCAAATACCTTTCATGCGGTACTAGCGGCACCATGATGTCCTCCGTATGGACTTTCATGACAATGGCGGAGAATTCTCTGTGCTTCACTACCATGTACGCATCGTCGGATGAGTTGGTCAGCACACATTTTGAAAAGATAAGGGTCTTCCCAAAAATAATGCTTCATATTAGCAAAGAATTTTTTTCTTTGATGATGTGGCCAACCTTTTGCGACTATACCGCTAGCTAAGTAGTTAGCATAGTCGGCGTACCATGGTTCTTCTTTGTATTCCACCATTTCTAGGGACTCCGTCGGAAATTTTTCGTTGATTTGCTCGTCCCTGGTTGCCTCCAAATCTGGGTCTTCTAAGCGTGAAAGATGATCTGCTGCGGTGTTTTCTGCTCCTCTTTTGTGTTTGATTTCAATATCAAATTCTTGGAGGAGTAAAATCCACCGAATCAAACGTGGTTTTGCGTCCTGCTTTTTGAAGAGATATCGAATGGCTGCATGATCTGTATAGACTATAGTTTAAAAAGAACAAGATAAGAACGAAATTTATCAAAAGCAAATACCACAGCTAGTAATTCTTTTTCAGTTGTTGTGTAATTTTCTTGTGCATCGTTAAGTGTTTTACTAGCATAATAAATTGGGTGAAAATGCTTTTCTTTTCTTTGTCCCAAGACAGCTCCAACTGCAAAGTCACTTGCATCACACATGATTTCGAAAGGAAATTTCCAATCAGGCGCTATCATGATAGGTGCATTGACTAGCATTTCCTTTAGGGTTAGAAATGCTTGATTTTAATCCTTATCAAAGATGAAAGGAGCATTTTTTTCAAGTAATTTTGTTAGAGGCCTTGAGATTTTAGAAAAGTCTTTGATAAACCGCCTATAAAATCCGGCATGCCCTAGGAAACTTCTGATAGCTCTAACGGAGGATGGGGGTGGTAATCGAGAAATAGTGTCTATTTTGGCTCGATCAACCTCCATTCCTTCGCTTGAGATTTTATGACCGAGTACTATTCCCTCCGTTACCATGAAATTGCATTTTTCCCAATTAAGGGATAGGTTAGTTTCCTCACATCGGGATAGCATTCGTTCAAGGTTATCGAGGCATTGGTCGTATGAATCCCCAAAGATGGAAACGTCGTCCATGAAGACTTCCATTGTCTTTTCTATCATGTCATGGAAGATGGCTACCATGCAACGTTGGAAGGTTGCGGGAGCATTACATAGACCAAATGGCATGCGTCGATAAGCAAAAGTTCCATAGGGACATGTGAAAGTTGTCTTTTCTTGGTCTTCGGGTGCTATCGGGATTTGAAAGTAACCTGAAAAACCATCCAAGAAACAGTAAAATTTATGACCGGATAATCTTTCTAACATTTGATCAATAAAGGGAAAAGGAAAGTGATCTTTCCTCGTTGCTTCATTTAATCGTCTATAATCTATACATACTCTCCATCCTGTGACGGTTCTCGTTGGTATTAATTCATTCTTTTCGTTAGTTATTACCGTCATACATCCTTTCTTTGGAACTACTTGGACGGGACTTACCCAAGGACTATCAGAGATAGGGTAAATAAGTCCGGCGTCAAGTAATTTGATGACTTCATTTTTAACCACTTCTTGAACATTTGGATTTACTCGACGTTGTGGTTGTATTACCGATTTGTAGTCATCATTCATTAAAATTTTGTGCGTGCACATCGAAGGACTTATTCCTTTAATATCTACAAGCTTCCAAGCAATCGCATTTTTATGTTTTTTCAAAAGGTTAATTAATTTTTCTTTTTCTGAATTATCTAACTTAGATGAAATAATTACTGGTAATTTACCATCTTTGTCTAGAAAAGCATATTCCAAACCTTTTGGAAGTTCTTTGAGTCAAGAGGTGGGTCTTTAGGAGACTCCTTATTTGGTTGCTCATTTTGATCAAGAACTTTAAAAGTTTGTTCTATGGCGACCTCTTCTTCAACAAAGTGGTCAAACTTTTCACTTGTATCGGGTGGTTCATCTTCATCTTCAATTAGGGGGTCATTATTGCCGAATGGATATTTCATTGACCGCTCAAGATCGACACTCTTTTTAAATGCCCCTAATTGAATAGGTAGATTGTTATACTTCCGGTTCTTCAAAGCTTCGTGGGTTTTTACAAAGGGTCGTCCCAACACTAGAGGAGCGTCATCGAGGATGACAAAGTCGGTTGGGATTACCATTTGATTTGTTTGAACCAAGACATCCTCAACTACACCGATTGATTTTATTACTTTCCGATTAGATAGAAAAATGGGTATTTGAAGTGGAGAAAAATCACTAATACTTAATTTTTCGAAAATGTAATTGGGCATTATGTTAACGCAAAGATCTTTATCAATTGTGACATTACTAATAAATGAATTTTGAAAAAAACATGGAACCGGTGTAATGTTGATTTCAAATGGATCTTCTTTTATTAGCGAGGTTTGATCTTTAGTTAACTTAACACTTACCGTTTCGTCAATTTTAGTGTTAGTGTTTAACTCTTTTAAAAACTTAGCATGAGTTGGAACTAAACAATGATTTTCAAAAGAAGGTGACAAGAGATTAATTTCTTCAAAATTAGACTCTTCTTGAATTTTAGCGTTGTCGGACTCAGCTTTTTCGTAGTTTAACTCATGTGTCGGTTTTTCACTTATTTGTTCTTCCATTTTTACACTTTCAATTATCTCTTCTTTATTTAATTCTTCTCTTGCGCGGGACTCCTCTTCCCTTGCGCGAGATTCTTTTATATAGCGCTCGATAACGTTAAGGTGTTCTAATATCCTATCGGTCACTTCGGTTATAGAAAAAGGATCGGAATTTTCAAAGCTTGAATCCGGTTGTTCGATCCTTTGTTCCTCATAATACTCATAGGAAGTAGATGGTTCACACCATTGTCCTTCATTGTAAGTATATGATGGATAAGGGTCGTAATTTTGTTCTTCATAATACTCATATGAGGTGGGTTGTTCACGCCATGGTTCCTCATAATAAGCATATGATGGTGGTGGCTCATATCTTGGTTCCTCAAAGTATGAATAAGAAGGCTCATACCTTGGTTCATCAAAATATGAGTATGAGGGAGGAGGTTCATACCTTTGGTCTTTATAGGATGTGTATGAAGTTGATGGCTTGTACCTGGGCTCCTCATAGTAGGTGTATGAAGTGGATGGTTGATATAAGTTACAATATTGAACCGAGTGTGGGTCACCACAATTAGTGCAATAGTTACTCCTATAATCATCCTCCTCATAGGTGTAGTTGTAACCTCCTGAGTATTGATCCATAAGAATCACTCTGCAGACCACAACCAAGTCTCGAGATCAGAAAACAAAAATAAAAACGAAAACAGAGGCTGGACACGGCCCCGTGTTCAGTGGACACGGCCCCGTGTACAGAATCTGTATCTGGGCGTTTTAATTAAAGTTACTGATTTCGTTGAGCACGGGGGCGTGTTCAGTGAGCACGACCCCGTGTTCAAGCTACTGTATCTGGGTGTTTTATGAAAAAAAATGCAGCACGACCCCGTGTTCAGCGAGCACGGCCCGTGTTCAACCTACTGTAAATGCAAAACTAAACTAAAACGCAGAAAAATGTGCGCGCGTTTTAAAAAAAGTTTTGAAAAACTGATTAGGCCGTCGATTTTAAGCTTTCTTAAAATCCTTGTGTTCCCCGGCAGCGGCGCCAAAAACTTGATGCGTGTGAAGTGTGTATATAAGTTTAAGTATATTTTAAGCCCTTTTACACTTTTTTGCCAAGTTTTAAATTTATAAAACACGATATTTTACTAACACCAAACACACATATGGGCAAATGCACCCATCGTGAGCGTAGTATAGTGTTGGTAAGATACCGAGGTCGTCCAAGGACACAAGAGCTTTTAGTACCGGTTTATCCTCAATGTCTAATCAAATCAAAAGTTTAGAAAAAGGTTTTAAGCTAGAAAAATAAAAACTAACTAAAATGCTGAAAAATAAAAATAAAAGAAAAACAGATAGACAAGATGAATCACTTGGCTCCGACTCGTGTTTAGTGTAACCTTTGATTATTTCCGCACTTTTGCACTTTTTAAGAGATTATCTTAGTTATTGTAGTAGGCCCCTCTTTTGAAGGTGACGTTACCCTCAACCCAGTAGTTTGAGTCAGCAAGGATACAATCCTAAAGGGTCGGATTATTGAAAGATAATTAATTAAGTTATTAATGCATATTATGGTAGGCCCCTCTTTTGAAGGTGACGTTACCCTCGGCTAAGTAGTCTGAGTCAGCAGGGATACAGTCCTAAGTAGCCGGGTTAAAGTATTAATAGTAGCTTACATATGAGGGGATCAAAGAGTTTGGACCCCCGCCATCCAATATCGGTGGGTATTGAAGGAGGTCCTACTAAATTTGACCCAGGTCCTTGCAGGATCTATACACTGAACAAGGCAAGACTCTTACCAAACCGTTCCCTTAACCCCCGACCAGGTAGCCAACATACCTCCATATAGACCGTGGAGATATGAATGGTAAAAATCTTTTATTTTATATAGACAGTAAAATAATGCCAAGACACCACGGACAAACGATAAGGAAGAATCACCTTCAACATAAGAAACTAGTTATTAAAGTCATTTATACATAACCAAGTAAAAAGTGCGAAAAGATTAAAAATAAAAAGTATTACACTAGACACTTGTCTTCACCAAGTGATGTAAGAGACTTAGGCAAACATGGCCTTGATTGTCAAGAACTCTTACGATCAATCTTGGATCCCGAGACGACTCACACACTCTATGATGGACAATGGATGATGGTGGTGGATGATGGTGTTGTGATGGTGGTGGGTGGTGGGTGAAGTGTGAGAGAGGTGGTGTGCCAAGGGATGGTTTGCAAATGAGCCAAGCACCCCTATTTATAGCCTGAACAGTAGCTCGGGCACGGCCCCGTGTCCATCCTCTTCTCTGTCTTCATTAATTGCAGTTTGTCTGCATTAGTTGACCACGCCCCCGTGTCCGCTAGGCACGCCCCCGTGTGCAGAAGCATATATGTACTATCAAGATCTGCCTGGATTCTGTGAATCTTATAGTTGACCACGGCCCCGTGTCCACTGAGCATGGCCCCGTGGTGGGCGATAGAAGCTTCTATAGCTTTGTCTTTTATGCTGGCACTTGGGCACGCCCCCGTGTTCACTGAGCACGGGGCGTGTTCAGTCTTCTGTCTTCTTATTTTGCTTGGGAAGATGCTGTTGGTGAGGTCGGGCATGCCACATTTGTTCCTTTTCTTGTATTTATGTTAGATTTAACTGCCTTTTTGCTTCTTTTGTTAATTTAAGCTCATTTAATCCTGAAAATACAAAAGGAAGACAAAAACACACTTTTCCAACATTAGTACTAAAAAAGGGTTAGTTTTATGCCACAATTGATGTAATTTATATGTTGCATTTTGTGCACATCACTCGGCTCGGCCCATGGCTCGGCTCGTTGGCTCGTTCTTAGGCTCATTTAACTCTGACGTAAAGCTCAAGCTAAGTTTAACCACCTGAATTAATTTCGAGCTTGAGCTCGACCCTACCCTAGCTCGATTCGGCTCGACTCGTTTACAGCCCTAATTGGACGAGGGCCTTAGTGACTTAAAACCATGAAAGACAGTTTAATTCATGTTATGCTTCTATAAATTACTAGATAATGTAAACATTTTAATTAATGAAACCAAACTTTAATTACAATGTGTTGTGAAACAATGATTCTGTTACTCCACTCCCCGACGTTTCCGTCGCGGTTTGTTGTTTTACGCGGTCGGGGTGTGACAGAAGAGTTGGTATCAGAGCTCATGGTTATAGGGAATTAGGTGATTAGTAATGCTTTGACCTAATCTATAACCTTCCTAGGACCCTAACACAAGATCCTTGTGTTTAGATCTTAAAATAATACCGTCACCTATCTTTAGGCGACAACCACAACAAGAACACAAATTACAAATCCGTTTTGAAAACTAATCATCTATTCCTAGATGATTTATTATAAGGTTTTGAACATTCAAAGTTTTCAAAATCTCGTCAAAGTTCGGGTCTTTATAATGTGAACACATGCAATCTGGAAGGGTGGGTGCCTGTACTTTGAATTTTCTGTCTAAGGCTAGAGTGTTCGTACAAATCCGCAGTATCGAACTAGTCACTATTACCTGGGAACTTTTGGGGTGAGTGTCCACTTATAGGCTAAAGCATGTCTTCGCGATACATTATTATGACCGCTTACTTTGACCAGTCACAGTGTCGTTTGTTTGTTTTAATTAACAAATAAATGGTCACAATCCTCATGTTTCATCGATAATCTTAACATTCAGTTTTGATTATCCAATAACATCTCACTTGTTTTCTCTCATATTTTCCACTTTCTTTAGGATGTCTTCTCATATCGGCGATGCTCAAAGGTCCGAACTGGCTGCTACAATTGCCCAACAACTAAGCGTAGTGCTCTGTGGGACCATTAAGTTAGCTATTACCATGTCTATCTCAAGGATGAAACTACTCCTGAGGCACCTAAGAAGACGAAAACCAAGACCTCAAGAAGGTCAAAGAAGCGTAAGGCTTCACTGAACTTCGTTGGGGCTACCCAAAATAATCGCACTACACCCAACCAACCAGCTCACCCCCTGCTAAGAAGCCATACAAGGGAACTGCTCCTTTGTGCAATCAATGCAACCGTCATCATCTGAATCAAACACCATGTTTCAAATGTACCCACTGTGGACGATGGGGACATTTGGTTAACGCATGCCGTTTTGCTATCCAAAATAAAACTGATGCAAATCCTGCTGCTGCTCAAGCACCATACCCACCTGGATCGTGCTACAACTGTGGCAAGATGGGTCATTTCAGGAACAATTGCCAAAGCTTGTCAATGCAAATCCGACCCATGAATGAGCATTTGGCTAACTGGAAGATGATGCTACTTTGAAACAACTATGATTTTATGTTTTATTTCTTTTGCTTTCCAAGAATCTTGAAACACTTTGGTTGTTCCAAAAATAAATTTGATCGTTTCCATTTTATTTACAAACTCAATGTGAACACATGTATTTATAACATACCCCTACGATACCAACACCAAGGAACTATGTTCCTTGCAAGACAAACTACTATTGTAGTTCTCCCATTCATGTGATCGCTCACGATTTCCATGAAAATCCTAAGTACTCGTTTCATTCTAAGAAATAAAGTACAAGTTACAACTCAGGACGAATACTCAAAGTACCACTTTAAATCCTTGCTTGGATAACTAAGTGGATTTTTCATAAGTCCTTCAATAGTCTCATGCGATATGTCTATGTCCATATCATTACATTCTGGTTTTCATAACAACATACATAGTATATGTTTTCAAAACATCCTCCACGATTTCAAAGACATTTCTTATGATTTAAAAACATTTTAACATAGTATATTTTCTTAATATACCAAGTGCATAATTTCAAAAACATTATCCATGTTTTCAGAAACCTTATACATAATTTCAAAACCATCTCACATGGTTTTAAAACATTTATAAACATATTTACCTAATATACCTACCATGTGATTTCAAAAGCATTACGTAAAGGTTTCAAAAACATTAAACACATTTTCAAAGAACCCCATGAATAGTTTTCAAGAAACACTCTGCTCGTATGTTAACTTAACATACGTAGTACACGACCTCCAAATTCTGCTTCATATGTCGCCTTGCCATATCTAGCACCTTAACTTCATGAACACTTTGCCTCATGTATTGACTTAAGCACATCTAGCATGAGGTTTCCAAACGTCTCCCGCTACACGAATTTCAAAATCCTTATAGGATCTTCCTATCTTCATAATTTGATCCTTATGGATGTTTAAAGCGCAAAATCAGAATCTTTAATTGAATTCTTTGTGTGCTTTAATACGTATATTATGATTCAATAAGGACAAAACCGAATTCCTATAAGATCTTCCTATCTTCATAGTTGGATTCTTGAGGATTTTTAAAGTACTAATTGAAGTCCATGGATTGGATTCCTGGTGTACTTTAAATACACATGTACAAATTGATAACAAGTTGACAAACAAATTAATAACAAATTGATGACCAAGTTGAACAATTATGTGTTTATGTGTTTATGTGTGATTCGAATGCTCGCTATCCAAATCCTCGTAAAA
This sequence comes from Helianthus tuberosus, assembly GCA_030545235.1. Classification (NCBI taxonomy): domain Eukaryota; kingdom Viridiplantae; phylum Streptophyta; class Magnoliopsida; order Asterales; family Asteraceae; genus Helianthus; species Helianthus tuberosus. The sequence goes on from CM060365.1 coordinate 193,047,029, forward strand.
TCTTCCATATCTTCATACGAGGGATTTATCAAAGGAAATCCAAAGGTACTATCTTAAATCCTGAATGGGCTTCTATGTAATAGTTAAGACCCTTGGATTATAAAGTACTATTCCAAAGTTAAAAAGACCCCTTGGGTGGTCTAGTTAAAAAAGATTGACTCGTTAATCTGGTTAAAGATATCATGTGTTGATGTAGTTGAAGAGACTCTTTAGTGGTCTATTTAAAGAGATCATGTGTTGATCTAATTAAAGGGACCCTATGGTGGACTAGTCACAGTCATCACATGTTTTATTTTTCCACTACACATTATAAAATGAACTGTGCAGACTGTGCAAGGAATTACGTAATTATGGATGCATACATAATTATAGAATTCAGTGCACAAAATACTCAGCAAGTTTTGTCATGTGTAAGAACCTATGGTGATAAGAATAATGAAACGTGAATAATGTAATGAGGACACAGTGGATACACCACTGGTGCTTCCTATATATATATAAGTGTCCCTTATTACATTGCAAGCGTGACGTTATTTAAATTACTAGAAGTTCAGGACCTTGACCAATGTTGTTTTATCTCTCCGATTTCAAGTTTTGAGCACACACAAGTTTCCTATAATAATCTTCATAAGAAACATTCTCTCTATCCGTTGTTCGAAACTTCAACTTTTTTGTCAAATTCACACGCTCTCTACATTTTACTACAACAAGGACATCATTTTGACAATTTCACGGCACTCTTAAGGATCGGTACAACCATACACAAACTCATTAGAATGGAGTTTAAATCTTCGGATCTAAACCCTTCCCTATAAACAACAGACTGGTACAAATAACAAAAGCTTGCTGGAAATCCAAACGTGACCCAGAAATCCAACTTAGGGAACGGAGGATTTATTTGAAAGCAAAACATCCACATCTACTCTCACAAGTTTCCTCTAAATAAATTTCGGGACGAAATTTCCTAAAGTAGGGGAGAGTGTGACATCTGTGCTTGTGTAATCATTATACAAACTCTGAACAGTTCATTTATCAATGAAACAATGTATTTTGATCCCTATATTTGTTTATTTATGTTTAACAATTTCTCATTTCAATTCTTGTTCGATTTCAAACTCTATATCGCTTTCTGGAAAGTTATACGCAAACGGATGCGTAAACATAATCAGTTTAATGCGACAAACATACTGGAACATCAACATAAGCTTAACATACCTTAAATAACCTTTACAAAACTTAGAAATAAGTTTTGAAGGGTTTGGTATGGCTAAAACAAGTTTATTTGCTCACAGGGACTATTTGCGTCAAACTGCAAAAGTCTGCCGATTCGTATAGTAACATACAATGCGGCTTTGAGGGGTTCGGTATGCAAAAATAAACTTATTTGGTCAAACAGGGACTAAAAGCGTAAAAAATTGCATAAGTTTGCATTTACGCACATATCTTACATTCTGAACATATCCAGACATCCAAAAATTTTTGTAATCATTAAAATATTTTATTTTAGTGATTGGAATGCTAAAATACTATTCATCGCGTAATTTGGATCGTTTTCCGCGTCCGTTCGTGTTTCGTCGTAATTAACCGAACAACGAGGCCGTACGACCAAACGAAGCGACATCCGATATATTTTCAAGCATATTTCATGTTCCCTATACTTTAACTTCATTTTAGAGCCTTGAAATTGGGTTAACGGGGCTTACACGTGTCAAAAACCAAGTTTCTAGCATGCAGGGACCAAAACTGCCAAAAACTGAAAACTTTCAGCCTGACCTGCCAGGAGTGTCGCGACAGAAACACTGTCACCTTCCGCGTGTCGCCTGAGAGTGCACTGTGTAGAAACTTGTTTTCAGCAAACAGCAACTGTTCCTTGGGTTTTAGACATGGTTTTTAAATGCTTTGGGCTGGTATTTGGACTCCCCTAGTATTCTAAACTATGTGCTACAAGTGTAAGGTCAAGATCAATCCTAGAAACACATGGAATGATCTTAATGGAGCTTGAATTTCTATATAAACCCAAGAATTCTCAAACCCAACTTGCTCATTTCCTTTCAAATCTGATCATTGAAGCTATCCCTCTGGTTGAAGGATTCAATTTTTAGTTTTCTTTGTTCTTGATCCAAGCTTGGACCCTTTGTATGTCTCCTACATGCTTGGTTATGCTTTTCAAGCATGAAAGTCAAACAGTGTTTGACTTTCTGCTTTGACCAGGTTATGGTCAAGTCAAAGTTCATTTGAACTTTGCAACGTGAGCGTAATCACAATGGTTATAGTCCCTTGTGACTATACCTACTGATTACCACGTTCATTAGGCGTAGTGACGAGTCATAGTTTCGGTCAAAATGCCGATTATGCGCATTTTGCGACGAAACTATTTTCGGGTATCAAAACCCTTTGTTTTGATATCAAACCTGTTTTCTAACTTAGTCAAACATGTTTTAGCATGTTTAACTCGTCACTTCTAGTTTAGTGCTTATATAGGGTCGTAAGTTAAGCGGTCTAAACAACCGCTTAGACTTTCGAACCCGACCCGTTTGGTCGATCATTAGGACCCGACCAAACATACTTTGTGACCATAGTTGTATAGGGAATAACCTTTAGAGGTTATACCTTATGGTCACTTCGTTTAGTTAGTTGTATGATAGGTAGTTTATATGCCTTAGGAAAATGACCAAAATGCCCTTTTTACGCATAATTTCATTTTAAGCATATGTAACCTAAATTTTGACATCTAAACTGATTATGCAATATTATTAGACATGTTAAGGCATATAATACTTTTCATAGGACTAGTTAGGCGGTCCGAACGCGCTTTTGCGCGAACGACACGCTAAAGTAGCGTAAACTACCTTAACGAGTCGTAACGGGTCGTAAGCACTTAAGGATAGGTTCCGACTTAGAATGTAGGCTTTGTTAAACCATATCATATGAGTTCCAACACTCATTTGGTTTACGAGACCTCATTTTTATCCGATCTTCCGATTTAGGTCCGGTTTATTAATGTAGTTACCTATATTAGGTGCCGTTTGATTCCGTGATCCTTCAAGCGTTACATGGTTGTTATTTCAAGACTACTAAGAAATATCAAGTGAGTACATAGTCCCCTCTTTTACCGTTTTTAAATATTTTGGGGTGATTCACATGTGCCTACTTGTTACTTTCGTGCTTTTCGTGCTTTCATGACATATACTTGCTATGTTTATTAGTACGCATATGGTACATGATTTCCATTATGATTTGCTATGTATGTTTACTTAGCATGCTAGCACATTGATTTCATAAACATTTTTGTTACATATGTTTACTTAGCATATGGACGCATTGTTTTACATCACAATTCTGCTATGTATGTTTACTGAGCAGCTAGCACATTGATTTACATTACATTTCTGTTTCGTACGTTTACTTAGCATACTTAGTACATTATTTTCACATAACATACTTACATTTGGTATGACATTTGGTTTGTTTAACAAAACTAAAATACGTTCATTAACACTGATCATGCCGCTCGGTAGTATGTAGTGGTACCATAGGAATTGACAACTCCCATTCCTGGAATCCTAGGTTTGTTTGGATGTAAGGAATGACAGAATCCGAAAACATTTTGATAAACCTTTAACTTGTTAAGGGTTTATCCTTCAGTCTCAAGGCTTGGACGTATACGATAAAGATTACCATATAAATGTTCTTATCAGTAAAGCATTGATTTTGCAAAACATAATTTTTGACTTAAACTATGATTTATTCAAATACATTGTTTTGTACATTTTACATATGGGATTGAGTAAATACTTTTTATTCACCATACATATCTTTTGATTATACATTAACACATACATATGGGATTGAGTAAATACTTTTTCTTCACCATACATAACATTTGATTATACATTAATATATACATATGGGATTGAGTAAATACGTTTTATTCACCATACATAACATTTGATTATACATTGACATTATACATATGGTTAGAGTATATACTTTCTACTTGCCAAACATTATATTTGATTGTACATGAACATTTTGACGTTGGTTTAAACAAGACATTTTTGGGTGGTTTATTTGGTAAGTGATTTAAATAACGAGGCGTGTGGCTTTGTTGTCAGCTGGCTAGACCAATTTAGGGCAGTTTGGCTTAAAATGCTCGGCTTCTCCGCAGTTGTAGTAGATCATTGATTTCTTTCTGCACTCCTCCTCTCGGTGCCCTGGTGTTTTGCAGAAATTGCAGTATACTTTACATTTTCCAAAATGCTTTCTTTTACAATTACTCCAAAATGGCGAGGTGGAAGACTACCCGGTTCCCTTTTTCTTGGAATTACTATTATTACCCAAACGGAAACCTTGGGTAATCTTTTGGGCCAATTCCTTTTTCCTATTCTCCTCTCTTGTGCGCACCAATCCGTCAGTCAAGGTGTTGGCCAATTCGACTGCATCGTTGATCGTTCGAGGTCTCGCAGCCTTGACTATATCACGGATCTCGCTAATCAGTCTCCAAATGTAGCGAGAGATGAGTTCAGGTTCTGGCGAGGCCAGAGTCGGTACGATTCTATCATACTCGAAAAATTTTGAAGTATACTCACAGCAATTAACATCCACCATCCGGTGGTTCAGGAATTGGTTTGTCATTTGTTCCTTTTCGTAGGAAGGAAAAAAATTTATTTCTACCAATTCCTTAAACTCCTCCCAACTCATGGCATAAGCCATGTCACTTCCTTTGGCTTGCAGCACCGTATTCCACCATTCTAATGCTTCTTCTTTGAAAAGGTGGGATGCATACATTACCCGGTCTTCTTCTGCGCACTTACTTAATTTAATCACAGCTTCCGTTTTTTTTCTAACCAGCGAAGTGCAGTAGTTGCTCCTTCATTGCCTACAAATTCGGTTGGCTTACAGGAGAGGAATTCTTTATAAGTGCACCTAGTCGTTAATACTTTCCTTTTCTTAGAAATGGGTCTTGAATTACATTATTATTATTGTCTCCATTTATGCTTTAACTGAAATTATCATCGCGGGTGCGTTTGCTATGGTCGGCTTTGGAAGGTTCAACGGGATTCTTAACGGCAGTGACGATTGCTGGGATAGCATTGGCTATACCCTGAGCAACTATATTTTCTATATCTTCTCTATTGAGAAAATGTTCTTGATTGTCTGGTTCCGATTGATTAACTTCGTTTGCCGGTTGGTTTACTGCATTATTCATCTGAATTATAAATATAACATATAGATTAATATCACAAAGATAGATAGCAAATAAACACAATATTGCAAACACACATTAAGTCAGCACATATAACCAAAATCGTCGACCTTGCGACATTTATATTTTTATATATAATACTTATGCGTCCGTACAAACCACGTATTTACAGGTGATATTATATAATATTATACATTAATTTATTATTGTTATTATATTATATATGTATATTTTATTTATTATATATATATATATATATATATATATATATTCCACATATTTTATTATTACACAAAATATCTACACTATTGTTAACGGTCTTAAAAAACGGAGCTCCCCTTCGTCATACTTCCAAGAGATGTTTCCCCCACGGCTCGGATCCGATTTCCCGCATCCACCAGTTCCTCGCCGTAGAGGCGTAGTTCAGCAACATTTTCTTCATGGGTGGAAAAGTAGCAGGGGCAGGTTCAAACTGTGGGTAGTACGCATATGGATTGTTCATAAAGTTTTGGAAGTGCCAGTCGCCGGTCCACCATTCTTCCATTTGTCCTGGAAGAAGTTGAGGGTTGACAATTGGTTCAGGGATGGCAGGTTCCAGATTGATAGGAAGTTCGTTTTGAGCGGGAAAATTCATGAGGGTTTCATCAGCTGGGCCAAATAGGTCGTAGTTTGCCAGTTTTCTGTCCAATTCCTCCCAAGGTGGCAACTCCTGAGCTTGACCAGAGCTTTCTCCCACTTCTTTCTCCTTTCCTTTTGGCTCAACACTTTTCTTCACTTTTTGGGCTGCAGGTTTCTTCTTTCTCCCCCGTTTCCAGTCTAGAAGCCTTATTCTGTTCTTGGGTTTAGGTTTTTCCTGGGCTTGGAACACAATTGGCTCCTCTGTGTCAGCCTCGTAACCAGACTGGTTTCCGGTAGTCTCTATATCAGTAGAATGGATAGTGAAATTTCGGAGAGCCTCCGATAATTCACTCATGTTGTTAGTCACACATAAGGAAAACACAAAAGTCCAAATTAAATTTTAATTTTTGTAAATTTAATTTTCACAGAAACATAAAATTGCAAACTAACATTTACATATTTTTCAAATACTTAATTGGCTTAAACCAGTGGCTCTGATGCCACCTTTTCTGTCACGGCCCCCGACCCGGTTTGCCCGATTCAGAAGTCGCGGGACAGAAACCCGTGGTATTGGTATTTAATTGGCAGCGGAAATTTTAACAGGATCGTTTAAACTGAAAATACCGAATTATTTTATTATAGTTTCGGGACAAACCCCGTATTTTACAATAAAGGAATTTCACTGGGAAATTCCCTGATTACAGAAAACATGTTATTTATTTACTGAACCACTTCATTCAAGCGGGAGTGCTACGCGGCACTTTTCCTTGTTCACAGTAAATCACCTAAAACATGTTTTAAAAATGTTTGATCAGCGAAAAAATACTGGCAAGTGCATTCAATTTGTACAAAAGACACATTGTTATAATTTACAGTATTAAGAGTGATTACAATTGCCCATATCTTATAATTATCTGATCCAGGTGTCACTCGACCGGATCTGTGACTGTGGTCATATCACTATTGGGTCCGTTCACCCAAAAGTGACGTGTATCACTATTTAGGTCCGTTAACCTAAAAGTGATAATACAGCAGTAATGTATACAAGACCCCACTTACTGTCAGAAATTTAAGATTTTGCAAAGACTTAATCCCTGTAATTATAACTGGAAAACATTTAGGGTTTTGCAAAGTAATTTGATAAAATAGAATGACTCACATTGCAGGTTTAAACGGTCAGAGCCTGCCTACTGATTAAGCCGGTAAACCTAGTTAAATATAAGATGCAAACGAAACTAGGTTAGTAACTTAATACAACGTTTACGATAATTCACGAGATCGAAACCCTCACGACGAATGACAAAGTATAGCCCAAAATTTAGGCAACACTTAAACATTCATCGGGTCGGTTTTAATCGATCGGACACTGTATCGTAGCAGTGATCGAGTTATTACCCCGTTATCGTAGCAGCGTTTTGATACTAATAAGTTGTTATTTGAGCAGAATTGAAGCGTTTTGAAGGAAATTTTCGAGCAGAAGTGAATTGCCCATGCACGTCCCATTTATAGCTGAAAAACAGCTTTCTCGCGGCCCGCGACGGCCTAATGGCGGTCTTTCTGAAACGCCCGTCTCGCTGAAAACAATATTAAAATTCTTTGCGGAAATAGGCCCAGAAATTTTTTTTATCTTACTTAATAAAGTTTATTATTCCATAAATATATTAATCCACATATTTGGATTAATAAAACATTTACAAATCCTCATTAAGAAAATTTCGCCTTGACCCGTTTGCAAAACGACAATTCCTTACGAAGACAAAACCTGCTTAATAACCAAAGTTTTTATAAAACAAACATAACCAACTACTACATTGACATACTAGCGCTTAGCTAAAACAAACATTGAAGTTAAACTCCAAAATGTAAATAACTAGGTCAATATGACCCGATAAGAAAACCCATATACTTATGTGACAACTCGTATTTCCAAACCGATCTTTGTACTTTGATGAAACGTATGTGTACGATATGTGATTTTTATGAAGGCGAATGTTTATGTGAACGTTATGTTAATACGTGCTTGTGTTTGTTTAAAGGTATGTATGTATGTATATAAACGGCTTAGGCTTAAGCGCACAACACTCACCCGATCGCACAAGCCCTTTTGGGCCACAACTTGTATTCGGACCAATGGGCAGCCTAAGTGAGGGTTCGGCCCACTCCCCCATATCGCATAACACTATGGAGTTAGGGTAAACTTCTTATTTGTTGCAACTCTCATAACACACAAACCCTAGTGCTCTCCTCTCTCTCTCTAACTTGACGGCAGCCACACCTCTCCTTTCCATCGAAGATCTATTGGATTCGGACCATTCTTGTGCTATATCGGTTAGTGTTCTAATCGTTTAATTGCATAGTAGATGATGTGTAAGCTTACATGATGATCTAGGGATGTTATGTGTTTGACATATATGATTGAAGTTCATGAACTCGACCTCAGAACTACCCTACTGGTGGCCTAGCGTGAAGGCCCACATAGCAACATACGTTAGCAAGTGCTTGACTTGTGCGAGAGTCAAGGCGGAGTACCAGAAACCTTCAGGCCCACTTCAACAACCAGAGATACCACATTGGAAATGGGAGCAAATTTCCATGGATTTTGTTACTGACCTGCCTAGATCTCAACGTGGTAACGATACTATTTGGGTGATCATGGATCGACTCACAAAGTCCGCTCACTTCCTGGCTATCAAAGAAACGGATAAGTTCTCCACCCAAGCAGAAGTATATCTCAAGGAAGTTGTCTCGGGGCACGGGGTGCCCACCTCTATCATCTCGGATCGAGATGCGCGTTTTACATCAGAACTGTGGTAAGCAATGCACAAGTCCTTTGGCTCAAGGCTAGATATGAGCACAGCTTATCGCCCACAAACGGATGGGCAGTCGGAACGTACCATCCAGACCCTCGAAGACATGCTTAGGGCATGTGTGATTGACTTTGGCAACGGCTGGGAAAAGCATCTGCCACTTGTGGAATTTTCGTACAACAATAGCTATCACACCAGCATTAAAGCTGCTCCGTTTGAGGCATTGTACGGGCGTAAATGCCGGTCACCTCTTTGTTGGGCAGAGGTGGGGGATAGTCAGATTACTGGTCCAGAACACGTGGTGGACACAACAGAGAAAATTGCTCAGATACGACAACGAATGGCGGCAGCTCGTGACCGTCAGAAAGTCTACGCCGATAAGGGCAGAAAACCACTAGAGCTCCAGGTTGGGGAGCGTGTACTACTCAAAGTTTCACCCTGGAAGGGTGTGGTTCGTTTTGGCAAACGGGGCAAACTTAACCCACGATACGTTGGACCTTTCGAAGTCATTGAGAAAATAGGCAAGGTGGCCTACAGACTGAACTTACCAGCAGAACTCAGTGCAGTTCACGACGTTTTCCATGTATTAAATCTGAAGAAGTGTCTGTCAGATGAGACCCACGTAGTTCCCTTGAAGGAGCTCACGATCGACGAGCAGTTGCGATTCGTCGAGGAACCTGTTGAAATCACGGACCGGGATGTTAAGGTCCTCAAGCGTACTAGAATACCTCTCGTTCGAGTTCGTTGGAACTCACGTCGCGGCCCAGAGTTCACCTGGGAACGCGAAGATCAGATGAAACAAAAGTATCCCCAACTGTTCGCAACCGGTACAACCACTACTGAGGCTGAAGCTACGGAATTTCGGGACGAAATTCTAGATCAACGGGGGGAGGATGTGACACCCCAGGAAAACCAGGAAAACCATGCAACTTAACTAGCTTCCTCAGTGAGTACGTGCTAAATTTCGGGACGAAATTTCTTTCAACTTGGGGATAATGTGACAACTCGTATTTCCAAACCGATCTTTGTACTTTGATGAAACGTATGTGTACGATATGTGATTTTTATGAAGGCGAATGTTTATGTGAACGTTATGTTAATACGTGCTTGTGTTTGTTTAAAGGTATGTATGTATGTATATAAACGGCTTAGGCTTAAGCGCACAACACTCACCCGATCGCACAAGCCCTTTTGGGCCACAACTTGTATTCGGACCAATGGGCAGCCCAAGTGAGGGTTCGGCCCACTCCCCCATATCGCATAACACTATGGAGTTAGGGTAAACTTCTCATTTGTTGCAACTCTCATAACACACAAACCCTAGTGCTCTCCTCTCTCTCTCTAACTTGACGGCAGCCACACCTCTCCTTTCCATCGAAGATCTATTGGATTCGGACCATTCTTGTGCTATATCGGTTAGTGTTCTAATCGTTTAATTGCATAGTAGATGATGTGTAAGCTTACATGATGATCTAGGGATGTTATGTGTTTGACATATATGATTGAAGTTCATGAACTCGACTCACATGTGTAATTGATAATGTTCATATAACTTGGAATTTGTATGTTAATGATCAAGAACCGATTGTATATTAACCGGCTGTGATGTATTGTTATTTGGATGATGATGTATTGTCATGATAATATGAATGAAAACCGAATGCTTGTGATATCGGCTGTGATATGTTTACATGAGGATGATGATTATATGATAACGTATGGTTATGTTATGTTAGTATGAATGATATGTGAATGGATTTGTCAACCACTATACATAAATCGGTCCAATCAAAAATCGTCCTCTGAATGCTAAATCAAATTGTCGGCCATTGTTATGTTTCTAGATAATGACAAATTGTTAACATATGATGGAATTGGAAGTCTAGTATATTAAGGATTTTGTGTCAGACCCACTAAAGAAGGGAAGGTCCAATAAGCATTAGAGTTGTCATAGTATTGCTAAACTTACATGTGATGGTCTGATGACCATGTGAATTGCATAATTCGATGAGGATGATGATGTGTTGATATGCACTAGAGTTCTTATTTATTTAATAATAAAATTGTTTGGTTTGATCGAATATGGATGGTGTTTGAAACTGTTGATTTGTTAATTGATAAAATATAAGGAAACTTGTAATTGTTGCAAGATAAAAGCTGGATAACTGATTTCCCTAATATCCGATTAATAGAACTAGTCGCACAAGGGTACCTGATGTCGCACAAGATTGCTTGTTGTTTGTTGTATTGGGCCGTATGTTTGTATGTAATGGGCTGGGCTAGTTCCGGATCGCACAAGAGATCCCGGGTCGCACAAGAATTATATGTGTAATTGTTTGGGCCGTAAGTTATATATACATTGGGCAGGATAATAGGATCAATCGCACAAGATGTATGATTACTTAACTGTTGGGCCGGGTGTGTGTGTTTGGGCCGGATGAGTCCAATCGCACAAGGGGTAATGGATCGCACAAACTGTTTAATTATTGGGCCGCTTACTTGTTGGACTGTTTTGATTATTGGGCTTAACCTTTCGGGTCGCACAAAATGAATGGGCTAACGTGATGTTGCTTGTTTGCTATGTTTCGTATGTGTTTCTTGTATGCTATCAATGTGATACTTGTGTGCGCTACTTGATACCAAAACCTGACTTGTATGATAACCATGTTAGGACGTGGTTGACCACTAGCTGCTAGACTTGACCTTTCTGTGTAATCTGCCGAGCAAACCAAGGTGAGTTCACACTTCGTTACAAAGCATGGGATTCCTAGGGGTTGGGAATGGGTTAAGGAATAGGGATTCCTCGTCCTGTTGAGACGTAATCAGGAATATAGATTCCTCGTCCTGTTGAGACGTAATCAGGAACATAGATTCCTCGTCCAGTATGAGACGGATTTAACTATACTAGACTAGAACTCTATCAACGAAGTCCCTCCTTTTATATCGACTTAATCGCCGAGGCCAATGGCGAACGGGTCATTAGTTAAATAGCGCTATTAGGTTTAACAAACCTCACACCGTGCCGCAGAGGTCGGGCGTGGACTAATGGACTATGGCACGTCAGTGATGATAGAGACAGACGTTAGGGCACTTAAACATGACGAACGTTAGTAGTCGATATGGTAACGAGTCTGGTGAATTAAACATGGGGTAGCCCCCACGGCCATAGAGCCGGGATGGAATAGCCAACGTAAGAACGGGTAACTAATAAACGTTTTTCGAACTATGGGGTAACCCCCACGGCTGGATAGCTGGTAAAGAACAAACTGTGTTTTTGGAATAACTATAAACTGGACAACCAAACGTGAACTCACTCAACTTGTTGTTGACTCATTACTACATCCTTTGCAGGTCATTAGGTTCTTAGCTGGAGCTTGCACAAGGAAGAGTCGTTGTAGGACATGGACAGCTGTGTGCCATGTTAAACCTTTGGATACTTGAACTTTTGATTTGGTTTTAAACATTATGCTTCCGCTCATAACTTGAACTATGGTTGTTTTGGACACTAATTGTGTTGGTTGGACTTTTACATTTAATTACTTGCCTGTTCAATATGATTAGTGGTTTGATCCTGGTCAGTCACGCCTCTAAGCGGTGATACTCCGCGTGTGGATTTTGGGGGTGTGACAGATTGGTATCAGAGCCATTGGTTATAGAGAACTTGGTTTTAATAAAGGAAAATGTTTTTTTCTTAAAACCAGACTATAACCTGTACAGTGCTCTACGATCCACAACGACGCTTCACTCCACGTGCAAGGCTCGACATTCTAGGTGATATGGTTTGTGTTTTATTGCCTACTTGCTAGATTGCATAGAACTTTGCTCATGGTATGCTTAGATAAACGTAGCAACTATAGTTTGAAAACACATTTGTGCTTGCTCCCTACTGTCACTCCACACTTACACACATTTGCGACACCTTTCCTATTTGTGTTTCCTTCGATGTGAGATCATGAGGGAACGTGTGAACCTAACTCAAGCCAGCTGACAGCTCTTATCAACGAACAAGTTACGGCAGCACTCGCGGCCGCCCAGGCAGGAGGTGTAACCTGCTATTGCGAACCTACCCTAGGATGTTAGATCCTACTCTCATGACCTAACTCTCGCGCTTAACCCTGTCTCTTCTTCCTCACGCAACAAGGTCAGAACGCTCAGCCACCTGTATGCACATTCAAGACGTACATGGACTGTTATCCTAGTACTTTCAGTGGCACTAAAGGAGCTGTTGGACTCTTCCATTGGTTTGAAAAGCTCGAGTCTGTTTTAGAGATGTGTGAATGCCCTGAGGCTCGCAGGGTGAATTACGCCACTGGTACTCTCGAAGGCACTGCGCTAACTTGGTGGAACGCGCAAGTTCAGATGCTAGGACTGGCGGCTGCTAATGCCACCCCTTGGAATGATTTTAAGGAACTGATCAAACGTGAATAGGGTAGTCGTGATGACATCCGCAAACTGGAAGTGGAGTTCTTTAACTTGAAGATGACGGGGTCAGAGATAGAGGCGTATACGAAGCGATCTAACGAACTGGCAATTTGTGCCCAACTATGGTGGAACCTCCCATCAAGCGCTTTGAGCTGTACCTCAAGGGCTCAGTACCAGAGATTCAACGTCATGTGACTTCTGCTAACTTTGCTACTATCCAGGATGTTACTCGTTTTGCTCATCGTCTCACCGACCGGGCAGTGGAACAGAACAAGCTGCCTAAGCATATTGGTACTACTACTACCACTTCTGCTACTCCCAGTGACAACAAACGCAAGTGGAATGGAAATTCGAGCAAGGGTCCCACTTCGGTTCAGCCTCAGCCGCAGCACAGGAGCTCCAGTCAGCAGTCTTTTAGTAATCGAAGTCAGAGTGGATACAGGGGAAACCACCCTAAGTGCAATCGATGTAATTTGCACCACAGCGGGCAATGCAACAAAGATCGTTGTCAGAGATGCAACGAGCTTGGTCATGGAGCCAAAGATTTTAGAATCTCACGTCCTGCAAACAAGGACCGACAATAGCAGCCACAAGCTCCACAGAATCAGCAGCAACAGCAGAGTAACAAGGGATGTTATCAGTGTGGTGCTGAAGGTCACTTTATGAGACACTGCCCACAGTTGAACCAGAACCAGAACCACAGCCAAGGAAACAGGAACAACAATGGGGCAACAACAGGGGTAATAATGATGGCGATGGTGCCAGGGGTCGAGTATTCGTGATTAGACAGAGTGATATTAGGAATGACCCCAACATTGTGATGGTTTTGACATCGTTATTGTTATGAATGGGCTACCTCAACATCGAACAGAGAATCTTTGTAACGAAAAGATTGTCCGCATTCCGTGCCCAGGTGAGGAACCTCTTATGATTCGTGGCGACAAGAGTGGTGCTGTTGTGAGCATCATTTTTTCCCTTAAGGCTCAAAAGTGTTTGCGTAAGGGCCACACTGCCTTTCTGGCTCTTGTTACTGACACCCCAAGGAAAGAGAAAAAGATAGAAGACTTTCCAATTGTACGCGACTATCCTGAGGTATTTCCTGAGGAACTACCTGGCCTTCCGCCTCATCGACAGGTCGAGTTCCAGATCGAGCTAGCTCCTGGAGCAGCGCCCATAGCTCGTGCACCGTATCGTTTAGCTCCATCAGAGTTGAAAGAGCTATCTACGCAATTACAAGAACTCTTAGATAAGGGTTTTATTCGTCCTAGCTCTTCGCCCTGGGGAGCTCCAGTGCTATTTGTGAAGAAGAAAGACGGTACGTTCAGAGTGTGCATCGACTACCGTGAACTGAACAAGGCGACTGTGAAGAATCGCTACCCTCTTCCATGCATTGACGATTTGTTCGACCAGCTGCAAGGGTCGAGCTACTACTCAAAGATTGATTTGAGATCAGGGTATCACCAGCTGAGAGTCTGAGAAGAGAACGTCTCCAAAACAGCCTTCAGAACTCGATATGGCCACTATGAGTTTTTGGTAATGCCTTTTGGGCTGACAAACGCACCAGCGGTCTTCATGGACTTGATGAATCGAGTGTGCAAGCCATACCTAGACAAGCTCGTTATTATATTCATCGACGACATCCTGATCTATTCTAAGAGTCAGGAGGAACACGAACAGCATTTACGACTCATTTTGGAACTCCTTTGAGCAGAACAGCTGTACGCCAAGTTTTCAAAATGTGACTTCTGTCTTCGTGAAGTCCATTTCTTAGGCCATGTAGTGAATAAGGATGGGATTCACGTTGATCCATCCAAGGTAGATTCGATCAAGAGCTGACCTGCACCTCGTACGCCAACGGAAATTCGCCAATTCTTGGGTTTGGCAGGTTACTACAGGAGGTTTATTAAGGATTTTTCCAAGATTGCGCAGCCTCTTACTTCACTAACGCAGAAGGGCGTTGTTTATTGTTGGGGAAATGCACAGGAGTTAGCGTTTCAGAACTTAAAGGATAGACTTTGCAGTGCACATATCCTTTCATTGCCAGAGGGCACAGACGACTTTGAGGTTTATTGCGACACATCCATTCAGGGTCTTGGTTGCGTACTGATGCAACGGGATGAGGTTATAGCCTACGCCTCATGCCAACTCAAGTTCCTGAAAGGAACTACACTACACACGATTTAGAGCTGGGAGCGGTTGTTTTTGCACTTAAGATATGGAGACACTACCTGTATGGTACCAAATGCGCTATCTACACTGATCACAGGAGCCTCGAGCATATCTTCAAACAGAAGGAACTCAATATGCGACAACGACGATGGGTCGAGCTACTGAATGACTACGAGTGTTCGATCAGGTACCACCCAGGCAAAGCCAATGTTGTGGCTGACGCCCTCAGTCGAAAGGACACTGCGCCTAAGCGCGTACGAGCTTTACAACTCACTATCCAATCTAGTCTTCCTGCACAGATACGAGATGCTCAGGTAGAAGCATTGAAACTAGCAAACATCAGGGCTGAAGCCCTACGCGGCTCAAGGCAACGGTTAGAACAAAAGGAAGACGGTGCTTACTACGTAACATGACGCATTTGGGTCCCACTTTATGGCAACCCACGAGAGCTTGTGACGGATGAGGCACACAAGTCTCGCTACTCAGTACATCCTGGTTCGGATAAGATGTACCACGACCTCAGAACTACCCTACTGGTGGCCTAGCGTGAAGGCCCACATAGCAACATACGTTAGCAAGTGCTTGACTTGTGCGAGAGTCAAGGCGGAGTACCAGAAACCTTCAGGCCCACTTCAACAACCAGAGATACCACAATGGAAATGGGAGCAAATTTCCATGGATTTTGTTACTGACCTGCCTAGATCTCAACGTGGTAACGTTACTATTTGGGTGATCGTGGATCGACTCACAAAGTCCGCTCACTTCCTGGCTATCAAAGAAACGGATAAGTTCTCCACCCTAGCAGAAGTATATCTCAGGGAAGTTGTCTCGGGGCACGGGGTGCCCACCTCTATCATCTCGGATCGAGATGCGCGTTTTACATCAGAACTGTGGTAAGCAATGCACAAATCCTTTGGCTCAAGGCTAGATATGAGCACAGCTTATCGCCCACAAACGGATGGGCAGTCGGAACGTACCATCCAGACCCTCGAAGACATGCTTAGGGCATGTGTGATTGACTTTGGCAACGGCTGGGAAAAGCATCTGCCACTTGTGGAATTTTCGTACAACAATAGCTACCACACCAGCATTAAAGCTGCTCCGTTTGAGGCATTGTACGGGCGTAAATGCCGGTCACCTCTTTGTTGGGCAGAGGTGGGGGATAGTCAGATTACTGGTCCAGAACACGTGGTGGACACAACAGAGAAAATTGCTCAGATACGACAACGAATGGCGGCAGCTCGTGACCGTCAGAAAGTCTACGCCGATAAGGGCAGAAAACCACTAGAGCTCCAGGTTGGGGAGCGTGTACTACTCAAAGTTTCACCCTGGAAGGGTGTGGTTCGTTTTGGCAAACGGGGCAAACTTAACCCACGATACGTTGGACCTTTCGAAGTCATTGAGAAAATAGGCAAGGTGGCCTACAGACTGAACTTACCAGCAGAACTCAGTGCAGTTCACGACGTTTTCCATGTATCAAATCTGAAGAAGTGTCTGTCAGATGAGACCCACGTAGTTCCCTTGAAGGAGCTCACGATCGACGAGCAGTTACGATTCGTCGAGGAACCTGTTGAAATCACGGACCGGGATGTTAAGCTCCTCAAGCGTACTAGAATACCTCTCGTTCGAGTTCGTTGGAACTCACGTCGCGGCCCAGAGTTCACCTGGGAACGCGAAGATCAGATGAAACAAAAGTATCCCCAACTGTTCGCAACCGGTACAACCACTACTGAGGCTGAAGCTACGGAATTTCGGGACGAAATTCCAGATCAACGGGGGGAGGATGTGACACCCCAGGAAAACCATGCAACTTAACTAGCTTCCTCAGTGAGTACGTGCTAAATTTCGGGACGAAATTTCTTTCAACTTGGGGATAATGTGACAACTCGTATTTCCAAACCGATCTTTGTACTTTGATGAAACGTATGTGTACGATATGTGATTTTTATGAAGGCGAATGTTTATGTGAACGTTATGTTAATACGTGCTTGTGTTTGTTTAAAGGTATGTATGTATGTATATAAACGGCTTAGGCTTAAGCGCACAACACTCACCCGATCGCACAAGCCCTTTTGGGCCACAACTTGTATTCGGCCCAATGGGCAGCCCAAGTGAGGGTTCGGCCCACTCCCCCATATCGCATAACACTATGGAGTTAGGGTAAACTTCTCATTTGTTGCAACTCTCATAACACACAAACCCTAGTGCTCTCCTCTCTCTCTCTAACTTGACGGCAGCCACACCTCTCCTTTCCATCGAAGATCTATTGGATTCGGACCATTCTTGTGCTATATCGGTTAGTGTTCTAATCGTTTAATTGCATAGTAGATGATGTGTAAGCTTACATGATGATCTAGGGATGTTATGTGTTTGACATATATGATTGAAGTTCATGAACTCGACTCACATGTGTAATTGATAATGTTCATATAACTTGGAATTTGTATGTTAATGATCAAGAACCGATTGTATATTAACCGGCTGTGATGTATTGTTATTTGGATGATGATGTATTGTCATGATAATATGAATGAAAACCGAATGCTTGTGATATCGGCTGTGATATGTTTACATGAGGATGATGATTATATGATAACGTATGGTTATGTTATGTTAGTATGAATGATATGTGAATGGATTTGTCAACCACTATACATAAATCGGTCCAATCAAAAATCGTCCTCTGAATGCTAAATCAAATTGTCGGCCATTGTTATGTTTCTAGATAATGACAAATTGTTAACATATGATGGAATTGGAAGTCTAGTATATTAAGGATTTTGTGTCAGACCCACTAAAGAAGGGAAGGTCCAATAAGCATTAGAGTTGTCATAGTATTGCTAAACTTACATGTGATGGTCTGATGACCATGTGAATTGCATAATTCGATGAGGATGATGATGTGTTGATATGCACTAGAGTTCTTATTTATTTAATAATAAAATTGTTTGGTTTGATCGAATATGGATGGTGTTTGAAACTGTTGATTTGTTAATTGATAAAATATAAGGAAACTTGTAATTGTTGCAAGATAAAAGCTGGATAACTGATTTCCCTAATATCCGATTAATAGAACTAGTCGCACAAGGGTACCTGATGTCGCACAAGATTGCTTGTTGTTTGTTGTATTGGGCCGTATGTTTGTATGTAATGGGCTGGGCTAGTTCCGGATCGCACAAGAGATCCCGGGTCGCACAAGAATTATATGTGTAATTGTTTGGGCCGTAAGTTATATATACATTGGGCGGGATAATAGGATCAATCGCACAAGATGTATGATTACTTAACTGTTGGGCCGGGTGTGTGTGTTTGGGCCGGATGAGTCCAATCGCACAAGGGGTAATGGATCGCACAAACTGTTTAATTATTGGGCCGCTTACTTGTTGGACTGTTTTGATTATTGGGCTTAACCTTTCGGGTCGCACAAAATGAATGGGCTAACGTGATGTTGCTTGTTTGCTATGTTTCGTAGGTGTTTCTTGTATGCTATCAATGTGATACTTGTGTGCGCTACTTGATACCAAAACCTGACTTGTATGATAACCATGTTAGGACGTGGTTGACCACTAGCTGCTAGACTTGACCTTTTTGTGTAATCTGCCGAGCAAACCAAGGTGAGTTCACACTTCGTTACAAAGCATGGGATTCCTAGGGGTTGGGAATGGGTTAAGGAATAGGGATTCCTCGTCCTGTTGAGACGTAATCAGGAATATAGATTCCTCGTCCTGTTGAGACGTAATCAGGAACATAGATTCCTCGTCCAGTATGAGACGGATTTAACTATACTAGACTAGAACTCTATCAACGAAGTCCCTCCTTTTATATCGACTTAATCGCCGAGGCCAATGGCGAACGGGTCATTAGTTAAATAGCGCTATTAGGTTTAACAAACCTCACACCGTGCCGCAGAGGTCGGGCATGGACTAATGGACTATGGCACGTCAGTGATGATAGACACAGACGTTAGGGCACTTAAACATGACGAACGTTAGTAGTCGATATGGTAACGAGTCTGGTGAATTAAACATGGGGTATCCCCCACGGCCATAGAGCCAGGCTGGAATAGCCAACGTAAGAACGGGTAACTAATAAACGTTTTTCGAACTATGGGGTAACCCCCACGGCTGGATAGCTGGTAAAGAACAAACTGTGTTTTCGGAATAACTATAAACTGGACAACCAAACGTGAACTCACTCAACTTGTTGTTGACTCGTTACTACATCCTTTGCAGGTCATTAGGTTTTAGCTGGAGCTTGCACAAGGAAGAGTCGTTGTGGGACATGGACAGCTGTGTGCCATGTTAAACCTTTGGATACTTGAACTTTTGATTTGGTTTTAAACATTATGCTTCCGCTCATAACTTGAACTATGGTCGTTTTGGACACTAATTGTGTTGGTTGGACTTTTACATTTAATTACTTGCCTGTTCAATATGATTAGTGGTTTGATCCTGGTCAGTCACGCCTCCAAGCGGTGATACTCCGCGTGTGGATTTTGGGGGTGTGACAACTTAGTGAACAAATCATCACTAAATCTTCCTATAGTTGACCCACTTCCAAGACTTGATCACTTTCTCCTTTCTACCATCCGAATCTGCCATATAATATTATCATATCATTAGCCTCGACCGAGAAATCTAAACATATATATAATCCTACGGTAAACATAACAATGACAAATATTGAGTGAATCGGATTATTAGTAAAGGACTTTTGAGTTCTTTTCTTCTTCCATGTTACCGGTTCAACCCACCCTGTTGTTTCTCGCGTCTTATCTATCCGTTCATTATTTTCAAACATATCACCTACATGGAAGATGTGACAACTCGAAATTTAGAACCTTTCTTGTATCCCGATGTAACATGAACGTATGACTAGTTAACTTGTGTGATTAATGATAAGTGAACCTCTTATGTGACTATGTGATTATTATGTGTTGTGCTTGTATGTATAGTGTGTACATATGCATAAATGAGCCGAGAACCATGAACCCGACTCGAGACCATGTGGTCTCGAGTGAACTGGTGAAACAGTGGGCCGGATCGGGCCACACACCCCTTAGTCTAACCGAAAAGCCCATTAGGGTGCACAATGTGAAACAAGTATATAACCTTAGTGATAGCCACACTTGTCATTTTTGGGCAAACAAAACACATACTCCTCTAGCACACACACTCTCACACTCTCTCACAAAAACCCTAGAAAACACAAACCCTCTTCTCATTCTCGGATCAAACCAACCGACCACAAAAGGGTTCTCGGATTTGCTTGTTCACACCAAACAAAGCTTCATCTTTCACCACTACTCCTCTAACCGGTTAGTGATTCTTTCTATGTGTTGTATTTCGGTTGAAGATGATAATGTGTGATATTTTGGTTGATGATAATGAATAATGAAGTTACTAGATAACATGTTTTCCTTATGCATGATGAACATACCCCACTTGAATAATCGGTACTAGAATTGTTGTTGTTCATCTATGATGTTGATATTTGAATTCTAGATAAAGTCATGATTAGTAAGAATAGATTGGGTTGTTAAGAATCATGCTAGTTTGACATATGAATAAGTAGAGATATGTTTGAATATGGTGCCATTATGTTCTCGGTTGAATGTGTGAATGATAAGGATCATTGGTGCATTAAACTAGGTAGATTATGTTAACATGAATCGGTTTCATGAGCTTGTTTGTTCAAAGGATGAAAACCCTAAAGATGAACTAGATGAATATGTGATGAATGTGGTATGAAGATTGGATAATATTTGAAATTTGCTATGTTTGATCCATTTTAGTAAATTGTTAGACAAGAAAACATGTTTAGTGGATAGTACAAAATGGTTGCATGAAATTAAAACCTCATTGGATAGTACATGTCGGAAATCAGCATATGTCCCAGCCGAGAACTTCAGTCTCGACTCGAGACCGGAAACATGACAACTCGAGACCCCCGATTGCGACACTAGTTGCGAGTCGAGAACCTATAGTCTCGACTCGAGACCATACTTCATCGACACACACATCATGACTCGAGAACAGGGTTGTGAGTCCGGTTGCGACTCGAGACATGACCCGAGACCTTCACGTTTGTGACTCGAGACCGTCTGTCTCGACTAATGCACAAACAACTCGGAACCGCACAGTCTCGACTCGAGATCTCTAGTCTCGACTCGAGACCATGTGCACGGATTCACTGTTTTGGACTTGCATATTACGGGCTTAGTTGATGGGCCGGACCTTGGGCTTTGTTTACTTATATGCTACTGTGCAACCCGTAGGCATTATTACAAACTGCCATGTTCATACATGTATGCCATGATTATTACTTGAGTACAATACGTGTAGAACATACGTGCACAACTTGGATACGAACCTGACTTGTATGATACAACTATGTTAGGACGTGAGTGACCACAATATTGCTTGATTGACCTTTCTGTGTATCAGCCGAGCAAACCAAGGTGAGTTCACATCCTCTACAAAGCATGGGATTCCCAGGGGTCGGGAATTGGGGTTAAGGAACATGGGTTCCTCGTCCTCCTTGGGTAGGACAGCAAAGGTTCAGGAATGAAATTCCTCGTCCTCACGGACAGATAACTCGTACTAGACCAAAACTCTATCACGAAGTCCCTCCTTTTTATATCGACTTAATCGCCGGGCCAATGGCGAGCGGGTCATTAGTTAGATAGCGCTATTTAGGTCTGACAAACCTCACACCGTGCCGCAGAGGACGGGCGTGGCCTAATGGATCTGGGGCACGTCAATGATGATAGACATTGACAGTTTCAGGGCACATAAACATGACTACAGTTAGCAGTCGATATGGTAACGAGTCTAGTGTATACATGGGGTAGCCCCCACGGCCGAAATGCCAGATAACTAACACGGGGTAGCCCCCACGGCTGGATTGCCAGAGTAACCGGGAATAAACAAGTCACGTTTTAACTATGGGGTAACCCCCACGGCAGGATGCCAGATAAAGGAAACTGTTTTCGAAACAACTTAAAACAAACACCCAACCGTGAACTCACTCAACTTGTTGTTGACTCGTTACTCCATGCTTTGCAGGTCAATAGGTACTTAGCTGGAGCTTGCATGGAAGAGAGTCGTTGTGGGACATGGACGGCTGTGTGCCATGTTAAACTTCGAAACAATTAAACTTATGTTTTGGTTTTAAGACTTATGCTTCCGCTTGCAACTTAAACTATGTTTTGTTCGAACACCAATTGTATTGGTTGGATTTTTATAACTATTTACATGCTTGTTCAATATGATTGGTGGCTGGATCCTGGTCAGTCACGCCTCCAAGCGGTAGTACTCCGCAGGTGGATTTTGGGGGTGTGACATATTGGTATCAGAGCCATTGGTTATAGAGAACTTGGTTTTAATAAGGGGAAAAGTTTTATTAAAATCAGACTATAACCTGAACAGTGCTCTACGATCCACAACGACGCTTCACTCCACATGCAAGGCTCGACATTCTAGGTGATATGATATGTGTGTGTTGCCTACTTGCTAGTTACATAGTACATTGCTCATGGTATGCTTGGTTAGTATAACTACTGTTGCTTGAACACGTGCATGCTTACTCTATCCTATCATCGTACTTTCGCGAACCTCTCTCACTCGTGTTACTCTTGATATGAAGATCATGTCTGGATGCGTTAACCTGACACAAGCCCAGTTGACGGCTCTGATTAACGAACGAGTTGCTGCGGCACTTGCAGCTGCACACGCAGGAGGTATATCCTGCAGTTCTAACTTAATTTAGGACTTGTAGATCCTACTCTCGTGAACCAACCTTTGTGTTAAACTCTGTCTTTCTTTCGCCCACAATAGGTCAGCATGCTCAGCCACCCGTGTGCACTTTCAAAACTTTCATGGACTGCCGACCCACTACTTTTAGCGGCACTGAAGGAGCAGTAGGTCTCCTCCACTGGTTTGAGAAACTAGAATCTGTCTTCGAGATGTGTGAATGCCCGGAGGCGCGCAGGGTGAAGTATGCTACCGGTACTCTCGAGGGTTTAGCCATCACGTGGTGGAACGCTCAGGTCCAAATGCTGGGGTTGGTTGCTGCCAACGCCACCCCATGGGAGAATTTTAAGGAGATGATCAGGGAAGAATACTACAGTCGGGATGAGATTCACAAACTGGAGGTAGAATTCTTCAACCTCAAGATGACGGGGTCGGAAATTGAAGCTTATGTGAAAAGGTCGAACGAACTGGCAATTCTGTGTCCTACTATGGTGGATCCTCCCATCAAACGCATCGAACTGTTTCTCCAAGGCTTGGTGCCAGAAATCCAGAGTCATGTGACTTCAGCGAACCTCGCCACCTACCAGCAAATTGTTCAGTTGGCTCACTGTCTCACGGATCAGGCGGTGGAGCAGAACAAGTTACCAAAGCGCATAGGTGCTGCAACTACTTCAGGTACTCTTAGTGACAACAAACGGAAATGGGATGGAACTTCAAGTAAGGGGTCGACTTCTGTTCAGTCCCAGTCTCAGCAGAGAAAGACTAATGACTACAAGAGCCCTAGTCAGCAATCATCTGGTGGTCAAAGTCATGGTGGGTACAAAGGGAATCACCCCAAATGCAATCGATGCAGCCTGCACCACAGTGGGCCATGCACTAGGGGCAACTGTCATCGGTGCAACAAGCCTGGTCACGCTGCAAAGGATTGCAGGAGCTTATACCCCGCCAATCAGAATCGTCAGCAAACCCAACAGAACCAACGTCAGCAGCAGCAACAGGGTGATAACAAAGGGTGCTTTCAGTGTGGAGCTGAAGGCCACTTCAAGAGAGATTGTCCCCAACTGAACAGGAACCAGAACAACAACAACAATAACAACAATCAGGGGAATGGTAACAATGGGAACAACAACAACAACAATGGTGCCAGGGGGCGGGCGTTCGTGATCGGCCAAGGTGAAGCAAGGAATGACCCCAATGTTGTGGCGGGTAAGTTCCTTCTCGACGACTTTTATGTTTCAGTATTATTTGATTCGGGTGCCGATACTAGCTACATGTCACTAGAAGTTAGTCGAATGCTTAAGCGTATTCCAACACCCTTGAACAACAAGCACACTGTAGAGCTAGCAAATGGTAAGAGTTTAGAAGCTACACACGTAGTCAAGGGTTGTAAACTTATTCTCGCTGACCAGACCTTCTCTATCGACCTTATTCCTATCGTCTTGGGTAGTTTCGACGTTGTCATTGGGATGGATTGGTTATCCCAACACCGAGCAGAGATTCTTTGCAACGAGAAGATTGTCCGTATTCCCGGATCAGGTGGTGAACCTCTCATGATTCGTGGCGACAAGCGGAGTGCCGTTGAGAACGTCATCTCCCTCCTTAAGGCCCAGAAGTGTTTGCGAAAGGGCCACACTGCCATATTAGCCCTCATTACTGACACCACGGAAAAGGAGAAGAAGATAGAAGATTTTCCGGTTGTACGCGATTATCCAGAGGTATTTCCTGAGGAATTACCTGGTCTTCCGCCTCATCGCCAAGTCGAGTTTCAGATCGAACTAGCTCCTGGAGCTGCGCCTATAGCTCGTGCACCTTATCGATTAGCTCCATCAGAGTTGGAAGAACTCTCTACGCAACTACAAGAACTCTTGGATAAGGGTTTTATTCGTCCTAGCTCATCGCCCTGGGGAGCTCCAGTACTATTTGTGAAAAAGAAGGACGGTACCTTCAGAATGTGCATCGACTACCGGGAACTCAACAAGGTGACTGTGAAGAACCGCTACCCTCTACCGCGTATTGACGACTTGTTCGACCAGCTGCAAGGGTCGAGCTACTATTCAAAGATTGATTTGAGATCGGGATATCACCAACTGAGAGTCCGAGAAGAGGACGTCTCCAAAACAGCTTTTAGAACACGTTACGGGCACTATGAGTTTTTGGTCATGCCTTTTGGGCTGACGAACGCACCTGCGGTTTTCATGGACTTGATGAATCGAGTGTGCAAGCCTTACCTGGACAAGTTCGTTATAGTCTTCATCGACGACATCCTGATCTATTCTAAGTGTCAGGAGGAACACGAGCAACATCTACGGCTTATCCTGGAACTCCTTCGAACAGAACAGCTTTATGCAAAGTTCTCGAAATGCGACTTCTGGCTTCGAGAAGTCCATTTCCTAGGCCACGTGGTAAACAAGGATGGGATTCACGTTGATCCATCCAAGGTAGACTCGATTAAGAACTGGCCTGCACCTCGTACACCAAAGGAGATTCGCCAATTCTTAGGTTTGGCAGGTTACTACAGGAGGTTCATTAAGGATTTTTCTAAGATCGCGCAGCCTCTCACCTCACTAACGCAGAAAGGCGTTGTTTATCGCTGGGGAAATACACAGGAGTTAGCGTTTCAGCACTTGAAGGATAGACTTTGCAGCGCACCTATCCTTTCCTTGCCGGAGGGCACAGACGACTTTGTGGTCTACTGCGACGCATCAATTCAAGGTCTTGGTTGTGTATTGATGCAACGAGATAAGGTTATAGCCTACGCCTCACGCCAACTCAAAGTTCATGAGAAGAACTACACTACACACGACTTAGAGCTGGGAGCTGTTGTCTTTGCACTTAAGTTATGGCGGCATTACCTGTACGATACTAAGTGCGCCATCTACACCGACCATAGGAGCCTCGAGCATATCTTCAAGCATAAGGAACTAAACATGCGACAACGACGATGGGTCGAGCTGCTGAATGACTACGAGTGCTCAATCAGGTATCACCCGGGCAAGGCCAATGTTGTGGCTGACGCTCTCAGTCGAAAGGACACTGCGCCTAAGCGCGTGCGAGCTTTACAACTCACGATCCATTCTAGTCTTCCTCCCCAGATACGAGCTGCTCAGATAGAAGCATTGAAACCAGAAAACGTCAGGGCTGAAGCCCTACGCGGGTCAAGGCAACGCTTAGAACAAAAGGAAGACGGTGCTTACTACGTAACGGGACGCGTTTGGGTCCCACTCTATGGCAACCTACGAGAGCTTGTGATGGACGAAGCACACAAGTCTCGCTACTCGGTACACCCTGGTTCGGACAAAATGTACCACGACATCAGAACTACGTATTGGTGGCCTAGCATGAAGGCCCACATCGCAACTTATGTCAGCAAGTGTTTGACTTGTGCGAGAGTCAAGTCTGAATACCAGAAACCCTCAGGCCTACTCCAACAACCAGAGATACCACAATGGAAATGGGAGCAAATTTCCATGGATTTTGTTACTGGCCTACCTAGATCCCAGCGCGGGAACGATACTATTTGGGTGATCGTGGATCGACTCACAAAATCTGCACACTTCTTGGCTATCAAGGAGACGGATAAGTTCTCCACTCTTGCAGAAATATACCTCAAGGAAGTTGTTTCGAGGCACGGGGTGCCCACCTCTATCATCTCGGATCGAGATGCACGTTTTACTTCAGAGCTGTGGCAAGCAATGCACAAATCCTTTGGCTCACGATTAGACATGAGCACAGCGTATCACCCTCAGACGGACGGGCAGTCCGAGCGCACTATTCAAACCTTAGAGGACATGCTTCGTGCATGTGTAATCGACTTTGGCAACCGCTGGGAAAAGCATCTGCCACTTGTGGAGTTCTCGTACAATAACAGCTACCACACCAGCATTAAAGCTGCTCCATTTGAGGCATTGTACGGACGTAAATGCCGGTCACCTCTTTGTTGGGCAGAGGTGGGAGATAGTAAGATCACTGGCCCAGAACATGTGGTAGACACAACCGAACAGATTGCTCAAATACGAAAACGCATGGCGGCAGCTCGTGACCGTCAGAAAGTTTACGCCGATAAGGACAGGAAACCACTAGAGCTCCAGGTTGGGGAGCGGGTACTACTCAAAGTCTCACCCTGGAAGGGTGTGGTTCGTTTTGGTAAACGCGGTAAACTCAACCCACGATACGTTGGACCTTTCGAAATCATCGAGAAAATAAGCAGGGTGGCCTACAGACTGAACTTACCAGCCGAACTCGGTGCAGTTCACAACCTTTTTCACGTGTCGAATCTGAAGAAGTGTCTGTCAGATGAGACCCACGTAGTTCCTCTGAAGGAACTCACTATCGACGAGCAGTTACGATTCGTCGAGGAACCAGTCGAAATCACGGACCGGGATGTTAAGGTCCTCAAGAGCACTAGAATACCTCTCGTCCGAGTTCGTTGGAACTCACGTCGCGGCCTAGAGTTCACCTGGGAGCGCGAAGATCAGATGAAACAAAAGTATCCCCAACTGTTCGCAAACAGTACACCCACTACTGAGGCCGAAGCTACGGAATTTCGGGACGAAATTCCAGATCAACGGGGGGTGGATGTGACACCCCAGGAAAACCAGGAAAACCATACAACTTAACTAGCTTCCTCAGTGAGTGCCTACCAAATTTCGGGACGAAATTTCTTTCAACTTGGGGATGATGTGACAACTCGAAATTTAGAACCTTTCTTGTATCCCGATGTAACATGAACGTATGACTAGTTAACTTGTGTGATGAATGATAAGTGAACCTCTTATGTGACTATGTGATTATTATGTGTTGTGCTTGTATGTATAGTGTGTATATATGCATAAATGAGCCGAGAACCATGAACCCGAATCGAGACCATGTGGTCTCGAGTGAACTAGTGAAACAGTGGGCCGGATCGGGCCTCACACCCCTTAGTCTAACCGAAAAGCCCATTAGGGTGCACAATGTGAAACAAGTATATAACCTTAGTGATAGCCACACTTGTCATTTTTGGGCAAACAAAACACATACTCCTCTAGCACACACACTCTCACACTTTCTCACAAAAACCCTAGAAAACACAAACCCTCTTCTCATTCTCGGATCAAACCAACCGACCACAAAAGGGTTCTCGGATTTGCTTGTTCACACCAAACAAAGCTTCATCTTTCACCACTACTCCTCTAACCGGTTAGTGATTCTTTCTATGTGTTGTATTTCGGTTGAAGATGATAATGTGTGATATTTTGGTTGATGATAATGAATAATGAAGTTACTAGATAACATGTTTGCCTTATGCATGATGAACATACCCCACTTGAATAATCGGTACTAGGATTGTTGTTGTTCATCTATGATGTTGATATTTGAATTCTAGATAAAGTCATGATTAGTAAGAATAGATTGGGTTGTTAAGAATCATGCTAGTTTGACATATGAATAAGTAGAGATATGTTTGAATATGGTGCCATTATGTTCTCGGTTGAATGTGTGAATGATAAGGATCATTGGTGCATTAAACTAGGTAGATTATGTTAACATGAATCGGTTTCATGAGCTTGTTTGTTCAAAGGATGAAAACCCTAAAGATGAACTAGATGAATATGTGATGAATGTGGTATGAAGATTGGATAATATTTGAAATTTGCTATGTTTGATCCATTTTAGTAAATTGTTAGACAAGAAAACATGTTTAGTGGATAGTACAAAATGGTTGCATGAAATTAAAACCTCATTGGATAGTACATGTCGGAAATCAGCATATGTCCCAGCCGAGAACTTCAGTCTCGAATCGAGACCGGAAACATGACAACTCGAGACCCCCGATTGCGACACTAGTTGCGAGTCGAGAACCTATAGTCTCGACTCGAGACCATACTTCATCGACACACACATCATGACTCGAGAACGGGGTTGCGAGTCCGGTTGCGACTCGAGACATGACCCGAGACCTTAACGTTTGCGACTCGAGACCGTCTGTCTCGACTAATGCACAAACAACTCGGAACCGCACAGTCTCGACTCGAGATCTCTAGTCTCGACTCGAGACCATGTGCACGGATTCACTGTTTTGGACTTGCATATTACGGGCTTAGTTGATGGGCCGGACCTTGGGCTTTGTTTACTTATATTCTACTGTGCAACCCGTAGGCATTATTACAAACTGCCATGTTCATACATGTATGCCATGATTATTACTTGAGTACAATACGTGTAGAACATACGTGCACAACTTGGATACGAACCTGAATTGTATGATACAACTATGTTAGGACGTGAGTGACCACAATATTGCATGATTGACCTTTCTGTGTATCTGCCGAGCAAACCAAGGTGAGTTCACATCCTCTACTGTCACACCCCGACCACGTAGAACATACAAAACGTGGCGGAAATGTCGGGGAGTGTTGTAACAGAATTAATCGTTTCAAATCCATAGCAATTAAAGTTTCGTTTTAATAATCAATTATGAGAGTTTACATTGTTTAAACAAGAACAAAGGGTACATAACATAAGTTAACTAGTTATTGTCTCGTTTTAAGTCGCTAAGGCACGAGTCCATCCTAAATGTAGCATGTATCAACAATCATTACAAAGCAGTACCTGAAACATGTGTAAAAACGAGGTCAGCAAAGAAATGCTGGCGAATACATTGGTTTTGTAGGAGTGTCGAAATCATGGCTAGTTTAGACGTTGCAATACTTTATTTAAAAACCTTGTTTTGAAAAGAGTATAATATTGCAACTTAATTAACCAACTCAAATCAAGCTGTTTATAATTTGTAAAACCTCGTAGCCATGACTCTTAACCCATAAACATTTGTTTTAGTAAATTATTTGAAAAACAATGATAAGTTCTGATGATATGTATAAATAAGAGAATAATGCATGATTAAATGCATAACCATGTAACATGAGTTTGTATAAGATATGTTGTTTGTAAAACAATGTCTTGTGAAAAGTATGTTATTTGTATAAATGTTATATATTTCAAACTGAAATGATTCAAATAACGTTACAGTATGTAATACCATACAAGCACTTATATATAGGAAGTACCAGCGGCGTATCCACCATGCTTGTATCATATTACACACGCATCGTTACTTAATCACTTAATCAAACTAAACCAAATCGATAGATAGATAGTACATTAAATATACCTTCGTTGTTCAAAAGAATAGATTTAGATAGTATAGTACAAGTATACTTCGGATTTATAGATAACATATCAAAATATGCTTTGGGTGTGATAAATAACATATTAAACTATGTTTTTGTTTAGTAAATAACATATTAAAATATGCTTTGGATGGTTAACAAAATATATGTTGGTTTGTACAATACCACACATGAGAGTATATTCAACTATACTTTAATAGTGTGATTTAAGAATTCATTCAGACCTAGTGCATCAAGATACACCTTTGAGACTATAGAAATACCACAAAGGAAATTCCTATTTGGATGGAGCAATAAATTGGTTTCAGACATTCCATGCCAACAGGAATGGGGTGTCAAATCCTATAGCGCTATATCATACTAACAATCGGTCTGGTGAACATAAAATAAGTACAATTCAACAATTTATTTTATGTTCTTTGAGAAAACAATGTTTAAATCATAGATAGTCATTCAATTGGTCAATAGATAAGTAATAACATGTATAATCAATTATACTTTTGGAAAACATGAAAGTAACAGATAGGTACACATGCTTCACCCCAAAACAGTTTGGAAAACAGTAAAATAGGGGAATAATGTACTCGCCTGAGATTGCTCAGATGTCTAAAGATAATCACCAAGTAATGCTAGCGATCTCGGAATATCAAACGGCACCTAATATAGGTAACTACATTAATAAACCGGACCTAAATCGGAGGATCGGATAGAGTGAGGGTTTGTAAACCAAACGAGTGTAGAGACTCGTGTCATTTGGTTTAACAAAGCCTACATACTAAATGAAACCTAACATAATTGTTTTCGACCCATTACGACCCGTTTAGGTAGCTTATGCTACTTTAACGCGTCGTGCGCGTGAAACGCGTTCGGACCGTCTGACTAGTCGTATGACAAGTGTTATATGCCTAAACATATTACATAATCAGTTATGTGACAAAGGTTTAGGTTACATATGCTTAATTACCAATTATACATGAAAAGGGTATTCTGGTAATTTACCTAAGGCATATAAACTACCTATCATACAACTACTTAAACGATGTGACCATAGGGTATAACCTCGGAAGGTTATTCCCTACCTACTATGGTCACCTAATGTATTTGGTCGGATCCTAATGATCGACCAAACTGGGTCGGGTTCGAAGGTATAGGCGATTTATTAGATCGCCTACCCTACGACCCTAGACAACGTGGTAATCAGTAGGCATAGTCCCAAGGGACTATGACCATCGTGATTACAATCACGTTGCGAAGTTCTAACGAACTTCGCATTGACCATTACTGGTCAACGCTGAAAGTCAAACAAAGTTTGACTTTCTGACTCGAAAAGCAGTAAAAATAATGAAAAGAACGAAAGAATACTTACGAAGGGTCCCCGAATGCTAATCTAGATCAGTATAGTTCAGGTATGAAACAAGGTTTCAACTTAGAACACAACTAATAAGATTCTTGTGCCTTAAAACAATGAAAGGCATGGGGTATATATAGTTTTCGGGTAACCGTTAGGATCGTTTCTTGAATAACGTGATCGAATCTCGTGCGTACACTTGTCGGAAAGGTTATGGAGCCACATATGCTCCTTAACTTAGTGACACATCAACTTAAAACATGTGGTTAAGAATCAATTAGTTGCAACTTGTAATTAGAAACATTGAATCTGATCAGCAAGTCAGTCGCGTAGCGCGACAGGTAGCCCCATAGGCGTCGCGCTACGCGAGCACCTCACCTGAATCAGAAAGTTTCATTTTTTGGCAGCAATGGTCCCTGCACGTGTTTAAGGCCTTTTTCGATGCGTTTGAACCCCGTTAACCTCATTTCAAGGCTCTAAAATGAAGTTAAAGTATAGGGAACTCAAAACATGCTCAAAAATATGCCGGAGGTTGGTTCGTTTGGCCGTACGAACGCGATGTTCGCTTAATTACGACGGAATGCGCATAAGCGTGAAAAACGATCCAAATGACGCGACGAATGGATTTTTCTTAAGGAGAACACTAAAATATAATGTAGTCATGCTTACATAAATTTTTGGATGTCCAGATGTATTCAGAACGTAAGTTATGCGCGAAAATGCAAACTTGTGCACTTTTTGACACTTTTAGTCCCTAAATGACACAAAAGTTTATTTTAGCACACCGAACCCCTCAAAGCCTATTTCTAAGCTATGTAAAGGATATTTATGGTATGTTTAACTTATGGTCATGTTCCAGAATGTCTGTTACAGTTCAAATTGGCATACTTTCGCAGTTTGTCAAGTTTAGTCCCTGTAAGCGAATTAACTTTGATTTCACCACACCAAACCTTCCAAAACTTATATCTAAGTTATGTAAAGGTTATTTTAGGTATGTTAAACCTATTTCACTATTCCGGAGTGTTTGTTGCATTAAACTGGTTATATTTACGCATTAGTGCGCGTATAACCTTCCAGAAAGCGATTTAGAGTTTGAAATCGAACAAGAATTGATATGTGCGAAATGATACACATATTTTTACAATTCCCAAGTATGAAATATAATATTTCATTGGTTCGGTATTTGTTTGATGGCCGTGGAGTGACACAGGTGTTACAGTCTCCCCTACTTTAGGAAATTTCGTCCCGAAATTTAATTCTAGAGGAAACTTGTGAAGACAGCTGTGACCGTTTCGCCTTCTAATAGTTCCATTGAACCCTTAAGTAAAACTCTGGGCCATGTTAGGATTCTTAGCGAATTTGTTAACCCTCAAAGTGAATTCCTTGTAGCAGTAAAACATGGAATTTTTGAACCACGGACAGAGGAACGTTTCTTATGAAGACTTATCATTTGAAACTGTGTGTGTGATTGAGACCAGAATTGAGAAGTGTGAGAATAAATGACATCGGTCAAAGTCCGAGACTTCTCCCGTATCATTATTCTTGTCACTTTAGGTCTTAACACATGACAAAACTTCTTGTGGTTTCTGTGCACTGAATTCCATAATTATGTAGGCCTCCATAATTACGTAATCTCTTGCACAGTCCGCACAGTCCATTTCATAATGCATAGAGGAAAAATCAATTGAATAAACATGAAGCGACTTGACTAGATCACCAAAGGATCTTTTTAACTAAATCAACGAACGATCTTTTTAACTAGATCAACTCATGATCTTATTAACTAGACCGTCGTACGATCTCCTTAAATAGACCACTTAAGGGATCTTTTCAATTATATCATCATATGATATTTCTAATCAGATTTTCAAAAATTAATCGGTTTAACTAGTCCTCCCAAGGGTCCAATTATAGAATAGTACTTTAAAACCCAAGGGACTTGACTACAACGTAGAAGTCCATTAAGGATTTAAGATAGTAACTTTGGATATCCTTTTATGAATCTTTCATATGGAATATAAAAGACTCTACGAGGATTTGGATGGATCACATACAACCACAAAACATGTAAGAAAACACATAAGCACATAATTAGTTAACTTGATTCTTTAATTTGTTGTCTTTGGGGCATGGATATTTAAAGCACACTAGAAATTCAATCCATGAATTTCATTTGGTACTTTAATCATTTCCAAGGATTCATCTAAAAAGATAGAAGGATTCTCAATAAGAGTTTGGCTTTGTTTCTTAGAAGAAACAAGTGTTTAAGGTTCTTGGGGAGATCACAAGTGATCATAAAATAGCTGAACCATACGAATAGTTTGTCTTTGAGTTGACATCATAAGATTGTATCCAACGATCACACAATCGTATCAGTTTTGCAAAAATAAAAACGACGAATTTTTTTTATTTATATAACAACTGACTTGTCTTTAAACATCATAAGATAACAGCCAAGGAAAAATAACAAAACACTAGTTGTTCACTACCGCATCATTGTTCATGTTTGCCCCATTGACGTTGAACACTCGTCCATGCGCTGGAGGTGCGTTAACAAGTCTTGGGCAATTGTTCCTGTAGTGGGTAAGGTCACCACAATTATAACATGACCCCGGAGGGAACCGTGCTTGAACAGCAGCAGGGTTTGCAGCAGCTTGATTTGCATAACGACAAACATTGATCAAATGTCCCAACCGCCCACAGTGGGTACATTTGTGACACTGCTCTTGCGCTAGATGATGACGGTTGCACTTGTTGCACAAAGGTGCAGTACCAACATAGTTTTGCCTTTTGCGAGGTTGTGCTGGTTGGTTTGGTGCAACCTGTTTGTCTTGAGCTGTTACAGCGCAGTTCTGAGAGGCTTTGCGCTTCTTCTTCTTGGACACCTCAGCATTTTCTTCCTTTGGGTCCACATGAGCAGTCTTGTCAGATGGTCTTGGGTCGCCCTTCCGAAACAGCTTTTTCTTTCTGATGTGGGATTCAGTCAGAGTGGCAGACAGTTCAATGGCTTGTCTGACAGTAGTAGGGTTACTGCCAGTAACGATATCCTGAACTAGATCAGGAAGACCATCTGTATATTTCTCGATCGCCTTATCCACAGGAGTAACCATAGCAGGACACAACAGACTCAATTCTTCAAAACGGTCAGTATAGGCTCGATGCTCGCCACTGTCTTGCTTCAAATCATCAAACTCCCTCTCCAAAGCTCGCAGTTCATGACGAGGGCAAAACTCCTTCATCATAAGAGCCCTAAGCTCAGCCCAAGTCTGTGCTAATGCAACCTCAGCACCGCGATCTCTCATCACCCCGTTCCACCATGTAAGAGCCCTCTTCTGAAACACACTCGAAGAAAACTCGACCTTACGATTTTCAGGACACAGAACATGACGGAAGGTATTCTCAATGCTCTCGAACCACTGAAGAAGCCCAGTTGCTCCCTCAGAACCACTAAACTTGAGCGGTTTTGCCGAGTTGAAACTCTTGAAATTGCATGGAGCATTGTTGTTGTTGATGGTTTGCATCATTTGAGCATAAAGATTTGGGAAGGTAACAGCCATTTGCTGTGCGATGATTTCCGCCAGTTCGGCATTATCCATCTGATTGTCGCGTCGAGGAGGCATTCTAAAAGAGGAAACATGAAAGGAAACGAGTGAGAGAATTTAGACGAAAAGAATGAGATGAAACAAATCTGATGAAAGCAAGGATAGTGGTCATTTGTTCGCATTACAAAGCAAACAAACTACACACAGTGACTAATCAAAGTAAATGGGTCAAAAATAATGTATCGCGAAGACATGCTCGCCTATAAGTGAACACTCATCCCAAGAATTCCCAGGTAAGCACAACTGGTCTCGCGTCTGATGAGATATATACGAAGTGCTTGCCTAGACAGAAAACCCAGAATACAGGCATTCACCCTTCCAGTTTGCACATGTTCACATTATTTAAAACCCAAAACCTTGACGAGATTTTTGAAAATTCAAAGGGGTTCAAAACCATATAACAGAGGGTTCAAAACCTTACAATAGAGGGTTCAAAACCTAGTAATTAATCATCCTAGAACAGATGATTAGTTTTCAAAGCGGTTTCGAAAAATTATGTTCTTGTTGTGTTAGTCGCCTAAGGATAGGTGACGGTATTGTTTTATGACTTAAACGCAAGTAAACTCGCGTTAGGGTCCTAAGAAGGTTATAGACTAGGTCAAAGCATTACTAATAACCTAATTCCCTATAACCATTGGCTCTGATACCATCTTTTCTGTCACACCCCGACCACGTAGAACATACAAAACGTGGCGGAAATGTCGGGGAGTGTTGTAACAGAATTAATCGTTTCAAATCCATAGCAATTAAAGTTTCGTTTTAATAATCAATTATGAGAGTTTACATTGTTTAAACAAGAACAAAGGGTACATAACATAAGTTAACTAGTTATTGTCTCGTTTTAAGTCGCTAAGGCACGAGTCCATCCTAAATGTAGCATGTATCAACAATCATTGCAAAGCAGTACCTGAAACATGTGTAAAAACGAGGTCAGCAAAGAAATGCTGGCGAATACATTGGTTTTGTAGGAGTGTCGAAATCATGGCTAGTTTAGACGTTGCAATACTTTATTTAAAAACCTTGTTTTGAAAAGAGTATAATATTGCAACTTAATTAACCAACTCAAATCAAGCTGTTTATAATTTGTAAAACCTCGTAGCCATGACTCTTAACCCATAAACATTTGTTTTAGTAAATTATTTGAAAAACAATGATAAGTTCTGATGATATGTATAAATAAGAGAATAATGCATGATTAAATGCATAACCATGTAACATGAGTTTGTATAAGATATGTTGTTTGTAAAACAATGTCTTGTGAAAAGTATGTTATTTGTATAAATGTTATATATTTCAAACTGAAATGATTCAAATAACGTTACAGTATGTAATACCATACAAGCACTTATATATAGGAAGTACCAGCGGCGTATCCACCATGCTTGTATCATATTACACACGCATCGTTACTTAATCACTTAATCAAACTAAACCAAATCGATAGATAGATAGTACATTAAATATACCTTCGTTGTTCAAAAGAATAGATTTAGATAGTATAGTACAAGTATACTTCGGATTTATAGATAACATATCAAAATATGCTTTGGGTGTGATAAATAACATATTAAACTATGTTTTTGTTTAGTAAATAACATATTAAAATATGCTTTGGATGGTTAACAAAATATATGTTGGTTTGTACAATACCACACATGAGAGTATATTCAACTATACTTTAATAGTGTGATTTAAGAATTCATTCAGACCTAGTGCATCAAGATACACCTTTGAGACTATAGAAATACCACAAAGGAAATTCCTATTTGGATGGAGCAATAAATTAGTTTCAGACATTCCATGCCAACAGGAATGGGGTGTCAAATCCTATAGCGCTATATCATACTAACAATCGGTCTGGTGAACATAAAATAAGTACAATTCAACAATTTATTTTATGTTCTTTGAGAAAACAATGTTTAAATCATAGATAGTCATTCAATTGGTCAATAGATAAGTAATAACATGTATAATCAATTATACTTTTGGAAAACATGAAAGTAACAGATAGGTACACATGCTTCACCCCAAAACAGTTTGGAAAACAGTAAAATAGGGGAATAATGTACTCGCCTGAGATTGCTCAGATGTCTAAAGATAATCACCAAGTAATGCTAGCAATCTCGGAATATCAAACGGCACCTAATATAGGTAACTACATTAATAAACCGGACCTAAATCGGAGGATCGGATAGAGTGAGGGTTTGTAAACCAAACGAGTGTAGAGACTCGTGTCATTTGGTTTAACAAAGCCTACATACTAAATGAAACCTAACATAATTGTTTTCGACCCATTACGACCCGTTTAGGTAGCTTATGCTACTTTAACGCGTCGTGCGCGTGAAACGCGTTCGGACCGTCTGACTAGTCCTATGACAAGTGTTATATGCCTAAACATATTACATAATCAGTTATGTGACAAAGGTTTAGGTTACATATGCTTAATTACCAATTATACATGAAAAGGGTATTCTGGTAATTTACCTAAGGCATATAAACTACCTATCATACAACTACTTAAACGATGTTACCATAGGGTATAACCTCGAAAGGTTATTCCCTACCTACTATGGTCACCTAATGTATTTGGTCGGATCCTAATGATCGACCAAACTGGGTCGGGTTCGAAGGTATAGGCGATTTATTAGATCGCCTACCCTACGACCCTAGACAACGTGGTAATCAGTAGGCATAGTCCCAAGGGACTATGACCATCGTGATTACAATCACGTTGCGAAGTTCTAACGAACTTCGCATTGACCATTACTGGTCAACGCTGAAAGTCAAACAAAGTTTGACTTTCTGACTCGAAAAGCAGTAAAAATAATGAAAAGAACGAAAGAATACTTACGAAGGGTCCCCGAATGCTAATCTAGATCAGTATAGTTCAGGTATGAAACAAGGTTTCAACTTAGAACACAACTAATAAGATTCTTGTGCCTTAAAACAATGAAAGGCATGGGGTATATATAGTTTTCGGGTAACCGTTAGGATCGTTTCTTGAATAACGTGATCGAATCTCGTGCGTACACTTGTCGGAAAGGTTATGGAGCCACATATGCTCCTTAACTTAGTGACCAATCAACTTAAAACATGTGGTTAAGAATCAATTAGTTGCAACTTGTAATTAGAAACATTGAATCTGATCAGCAAGTCAGTCACGTAGCGCGACAGGTAGCCCCATAGGCGTCGCGCTACGCGAGCACCTCACCTGAATCAGAAAGTTTCATTTTTTGGCAGCAATGGTCCCTGCACGTGTTTAAGGCCTTTTTCGATGCGTTTGAACCCCGTTAACCTCATTTCAAGGCTCTAAAATGAAGTTAAAGTATAGGGAACTCAAAACATGCTCAAAAATATGCCGGAGGTTGGTTCGTTTGGCCGTACGAACGCGATGTTCGCTTAATTACGACGGAATGCGCATAAGCGTGAAAAACGATCCAAATGACGCGACGAATGGATTTTTCTTAAGGCGAACACTAAAATATAATGTAGTCATGCTTACATAAATTTTTGGATGTCCAGATGTATTCAGAACGTAAGTTATGCGCGAAAATGCAAACTTGTGCACTTTTTGACACTTTTAGTCCCTGAATGACACAAAAGTTTATTTTAGCACACCGAACCCCTCAAAGCCTATTTCTAAGCTATGTAAAGGATATTTATGGTATGTTTAACTTATGGTCATGTTCCAGAATGTCTGTTACAGTTCAAATTGGCATACTTTCACAGTTTGTCAAGTTTAGTCCCTGTAAGCGAATTAACTTTGATTTCACCACACCAAACCTTCCAAAACTTATATCTAAGTTATGTAAAGGTTATTTTAGGTATGTTAAACCTATTTCACTATTCCGGAGTGTTTTTTGCATTAAACTGGTTATATTTACGCATTAGTGCGCGTATAACCTTCCAGAAAGCGATTTAGAGTTTGAAATCGAACAAGAATTGATATGTGCGAAATGATACACATATTTTTACAATTCCCAAGTATGAAATATAATATTTCATTGGTTCGGTATTTGTTTGATGGCCGTGGAGTGACACAGGTGTTACATCTACAAAGCATGGGATTCCCAGGGGTCGGGAATTGGGGTTAAGGAACATGGGTTCCTCGTCCTCCTTGGGTAGGACAGCAAAGGTTCAGGAATGAAATTCCTCGTCCTCACGGACAGATAACTCGTACTAGACCAAAACTCTATCAC
Source organism: Helianthus tuberosus (assembly GCA_030545235.1). Lineage (NCBI taxonomy): Eukaryota > Viridiplantae > Streptophyta > Magnoliopsida > Asterales > Asteraceae > Helianthus > Helianthus tuberosus. The sequence goes on from CM060365.1 coordinate 193,086,323, forward strand.
GAAGTCCCTCCTTTTTATATCGACTTAATCGCCGGGCCAATGGCGAGCGGGTCATTAGTTAGATAGCGCTATTTAGGTCTGACAAACCTCACACCATGCCGCAGAGGACGGGCGTGAACTAATGGATCTGGGGCACGTCAATGATGATAGACATTGACAGTTTCAGGGCACATAAACATGACTACAGTCAGCAGTCGATATGGTAACGAGTCTAGTGTATACATGGGGTAGCCCCCACGGCCGAAATGCCAGATAACTAACACGGGGTAGCCCCCACGGCTGGATTGCCAGAGTAACCGGGAATAAACAAGTCACGTTTTAACTATGGGGTAACCCCCACGGCAGGATGCCAGATAAAGGAAACTGTTTTCGAAACAACTTAAAACAAACACCCAACCGTGAACTCACTCAACTTGTTGTTGACTCGTTACTCCATGCTTTGCAGGTCAATAGGTACTTAGCTGGAGCTTGCATGGAAGAGAGTCGTTGTGGGACATGGACGGCTGTGTGCCATGTTAAACTTCGAAACAATTAAACTTATGTTTTGGTTTTAAGACTTATGCTTCCGCTTGCAACTTAAACTATGTTTTGTTCGAACACCAATTGTATTGGTTGGATTTTTATAACTATTTACATGCTTGTTCAATATGATTGGTGGCTGGATCCTGGTCAGTCACGCCTCCAAGAGGTAGTACTCCGCAGGTGGATTTTGGGGGTGTGACAGAAGATACCACAAAATTAGCTTTTCCTAAGTGATGACTCATAATATTACTTTTTTTTATCAAACATAAAGGAGTTTTCAATGCTCATGACGCCCAACGAAACAACATCAGACCACTACTTCATTATCTCGAGTCACGCATTTGTGACTTTTTCCGTTCTAATCCGGGAGCCCCTTTTTTCAACATCTCATGTATATCCCTGCTAATATAGAGTCAATGACACTTCAAGGTAAACCATTATTAAAGCAATTCAGTCAATACAAATAAAATGCTAAACCGCCACATAACTATGTTGTAATTCATTAAACAACATATACGATTATCAACGACCATTATTACTTAACATATTCTTAATAATTCATATATGCATTCATAACCTACTCAATTAGGTTATATAATTTTAACGACACAAGTGTCATTTATTCATAAGGACTACACAATGAACACATGTATTTGCACATACGGGTCACAATGCCCATGACTTTTTAGTTTAGCATGCACATCCCATATTCATGGAATCACTCACTTTAACTCATGTAAATATATATAATTATGTTGAGGTTTGCAACAATAATAAAATCACTTCCGACGGGTTCTTTATAAAATCCCCAAGATTATGCAAGTGTTATAAAATTATGTTTTTCACTCAGCTTTGCGCAGCTGTAGTAATTCAGTATATTCCCCTTTTTATAGAGAGTATTTCAGTTCAAACTAAAATTCTTAGTGACCGCGTCTCAGAGACCTTTCCGTGGATATAAAATACATCCCGAACGGACATTCGGTTGATTTACTATGAATTTTTAAAGATCAGCAAAAATCTGGAAATAAGCTGAATTTTCAGCACTTGGGTATCTCGACCCATTAACAATTTGCATTCTTTTTCAATGGGTTTAAACCCCCAAAACATCACAAAAACAATACGTTATTGTTAATTCAAACCATATTCAATAATTTGTATTAAACCGTCCACCTTAACTATAAGATTTAGAGTTAACAAGAATACTATTTAATTCAAGAGAATCTAAACACATTCGAGTCACTCACCTTCACCCGTAGGAGTGTTGTTGCTTTATCATTCGTTTGACCCGTTGCCATCCAAACGTTACCTCACCTATCTTGACAACAAATCAAACTTGCAAATCATTAAAACACATAACATGGGTATTCATCTCATAATACCTAAGTATTTATTCACCCATCATCAATCATGTGTTCTAAATCATTCTTTTATCCCAAATTTGTTAATTGGTTTATTACCATTCATTTGACCCGTTATCACCCATTTTGCATAACCAAAAGTTATGGGTCAATACTATCATATTAAGATTTAAAAGCATACTTAAAATCACAAATTAATAATAACACATAAGTTATTGTTCTAAACCAAACCATATACTTCCATTTACCCAAATGACCCATTTGGTCGATTAGCCCATTCTTTGACATAACGAACTCATATGTGTCATTATGATAATATATAATAAACCAATTAACCAATTAGGTTTGTCATAAACTTGCGCCCACTAATTAACTCTTGATTATTAATAAATCATTTCATGAAGTAAGCATGACAAATCTTTCAAAAATTCACTTTTATTTTGGTTTAGGCATTTAATCAAACACTTTGCGGACATAAACTATATTTCACCATTTTTACGCTTATATGAACTCTTATACCCCCAATTCATCATCAAAGATGTCTACTCTCTTTGTAATTCTCAAATAGTATCATCTTTTATGTTTTCAAATAAAATCACCATTGTTTTTATATTCACAAGTTCTGTTCAGATTTGTGTAAGGAAATATACATGTTTTCCATTCTACCTTACTAATTTGCCAAACTTAGTAGTTAAATCTTTTCATGCAATATAAACTCATAACTCCAAACTACATCTAATCTTTCTAACATATCAATTAGAGTTTCTGCATCCAGAAATCAAGCATCAAAACTATGAATTTCAGTTTTATTGAACCATAAAACACAAGAACCCTAACCCATGAGTTTTTCATTATCCAAAACATAGAGGGTTACTTACCATTAGCCATAGAAATCGAGAAGGATGATAGAATCAAGGGCATGTTTGGCTTTCCTTTTGAAAACTCCTTTTCAACTTCTTTGAAAAGTTAATAAGTCAGAATTTCTAACTTATTAACTTCTTGCCTCACATCACATACAATCCCAAACACTCTAAAAGTCCTTTTTTACCTTTTCAAGAAGTGAATAAGTTAATAAGTTGATAAAATAAGGAATCCCAAACACCCACCAAGTTCCAATCTCATTAATTCGTCTTCAATTTGTGAAATTGACATCATCTAGGGGGTCTTCTCCCTCCATGAAGAATCATCCAGGAGGTTCTACCTCCTTGGTGTTGCCCTTTCCTTCTGTTTCTTTTTTTTCCATGTTTTTAATTAAAACAACTTTCAACTTGCCCCCTTTTAATCCCTATAATTTTGTTCATTATTTTGTTTAGTCACCAGAAATTCATTCCTTGTTATTGAACTTACAATTTAACTAAACTAAATAACTTGGTTATCTCATATCATACCATGACACAAGGGATCAAGCTATCGAATTAAAATTCAAGTTTTGGGGCGTTACACTTTCGCGGCCCGCCAGAGCCACCCTAGCTACGACTAGGGCTGCCGTGTCATCACCTAGGTTCGCCACGTGTGTGACACGTAGCCCTGGTCGTTATCCGGAGAGTCCTCAGACTCTCGCGCCCCGCGATGAATTGCCATGAGTCTGTCGCACCCCGCGACAGACTAATATTTCTTGTTTTCTTGGATTTTTGTAAATAGGAAAGATGTACAGGCCCGGGTTTTCACTTACGGAGCGTTTTAGGACATTTTTATGCAAGTCGTTACAAGTGAAGGCAGTGAATCATCCGGAACCGGTTCTTCGAAAGTATTATTGTTGTTTAGGGGCGTTTATATTGATTTTGGGGTTTAACCACATGATTGTAAATTGAAGTTTATTATTATAACTATTATTGTTGTTTTACTAGAATCTACCAATAAACTGATATTTGTAACTTAGCAATGGAGTAAGGACTGAATCAATAATTGTACATTTTATTTCATGCACCAAATGAAAGGTATGAATGATCGGAATTACCATTTTTTATTGTTTCCATGAGAGACAAAAGAAGGAAAGCACATTCATATATTTTCATAGATCAAACACAACACAAGAGAGAAATATTAAACACTCAATCAGAACATGGATCGTGACTTCACTTGTGTGTATGATAAATTTAGAGAACAATGTCTTGATAAAGGAGTGTCCTCTATCAAATCCTAAAATGATTTTAAATGTGAAATCAGAAATCACTTGAAAGCATGACTTTTCATTCTTTGTTTTGTCTTTTTTAGAGTAAATTACGATTTTGGCACCTGTGGTTATATCACTTTTACCCTTTTAGCCCAAAAAGGAATCTTTTAACATCTGAGCCCCTAACATCTTTTTTTTTAACTCTTTTGGCCCATAACAATAACCCATTCATTTACTTTTAGGGGCCAAAAGGGTTTAAAAAAAAGAAATTGGGGCCCAAAAGGATTAGAAAAAAAAGACGTTAGGGGCTCAGATGTTAAAAGATTCCTTTTTTGGCTAAAAGGGTAAAAGTGATATAACCACAAAGGCCAAAATCGTAATTTACTCTTTTTTATGTCCCCACCTACACATTTTTCTCGGTGCCTTCTCTTTGTAATTGTTTTGTCTTTTTTTTGTTTTTGTTTTATTGAACATCACTTTTACTTTCCAGTCTTTGTTAGGGTGGAAGGAGTGCTCCCCATTTGGGGAGTGGTAAACTTATTTTCTAACCAATAATGTCATGCCATGTCAAGTTCTCACTCCACTCCCTATTTTGCACTCAATCACTAGCATTGCTAAAAGCCTCAAACACATGGATAGTGGTAAACAATTTTTTTTAAAAAGAGTGTGATTGGTTGAAAGGGGTTGGGGCCCACCATTAACCCCCTCTCTCCTCTTCCCCACTCAGTGACTACTCACCGCCTACACCCCTCTCTGCTCACCGATTGAAGGCCGGCAACACCACCCCGATCGGCAAAGCCCCTCCCCGCATGAGTTTCCCGAACCCACTCCTTCCACCCTTAACAATAGAATCATCCACTTGTTGTTAAGACCATGGGGTTTGGTTCCCCCTTCCCTCATGGCCACATAGGCGTCACCTCAGCACCTTATCTCCACCTTATCATCTTCCACGTCAACGGGGGTGGTGTACCCCTTCCCTTCCCCCTTCCCCTTCCCTTTCAACTAGTCACCATCAAAGATCTAGGAGAAAAGTGCTTGGGGCGGACGGGAGTTATTCACCAATGGTCCCGATCTTCGGTCGGGAGGGGCGGTGTTCCCGATCGGGGAAAGCCTCCACCTCAGCTCCCCGAGCTACTTGCCGATGCCACACCCCATCGCCTAACGTGAAGTAACTACTTTATATATTTACCTAAATAAAGACTATTACCCTCCATAAAAATTGTACAACTATAATTCTAGCAAAGATAGCAACTGTTGCTCTGGTTCATCACATAAATTGTCAGCATTTTCTACACAGGTGACATCTTCCTCTACCGAACTTTCATTGAATGAGGTAGCTTCAAAGAGCCTGTTGTTGTTGTTTTGTCGCTCCAACTGTTGGTTTTCCAGCAGTTTCAGTTGGTTGAGTCCCGTTCTTTTAAAAAGCATTTCTTTATGAAAAATCCGAATACATCTCCGATTAGTGTTTGATCTTATGCAATGTGGTTTACATCTTGTGTACTGATGACGGGGGTAGCCCAAGACCAAATATAAACGACTTAAATACGTAAATGCTCATAAGGCAAAAAGGTTCAAGGGTTAAAAACCTGGGAAGTCGAGATAAAGTAACACGGAACAGTAAGTAGTCATGTCTCTGGATTACTTCACCAACCCGCCAGCCGCAAAAGCAATGCAGGTCCACAGAGCACACTCTATTATCCAGGGGTCAAAAGGCTTCAACCCCCGAAAGGGTAAGCCCCTCACTGCAAGCATGGTCACTAGTCAAATGCATTCCTCTTTGGGAGATGTCTTCTCCTATATATTGGACACTTCATTTACAAAGCAAGACATTCCTGGCCAGCCCTGATTCCTGAAATCTCTGGTCATTCATTCCAAGTACTCGTTTCATACGAGTTACTTCCTTTCACATCCAACACACACATTCTGTTTGCTCCTTCATCCGAATCTGAGCACATTTCAGAGGAGGATCCTTAGCAAACAACAAAAATAAACTAGTGAACCTCCTTCCACGTCTTGCAAACATGGGGGGACCCCACGACCCGCGTTAGGCAAAGTTAAACCCTCTAACCCTTTTGCCTAACGAGCCCAGCTACTATCCTTGGTCTATTATTTGTTGCATCAACAAGTTGGCGCCCACCGTGGGGCTACACCACTATTTTTATTCAAAAGACCTAGTAGCGTAGCTCCATTCTTTCGAAACCACCATGTCAGAAAGTGGATCCCCGAGAGAAGTAAATCAAATTCCAAACACCTCTACCCCGGGTACTAGCCAAACTCATGTGGCTATACCAACTTCTTTCTCAACTCCGGGGAGCACTCCCGAGTTTCTCACTTTCAACACTCCAACTCCGTCTAGATCTGGTGTCCCTTCCCCCAATGTTGGTGTCTCTAACACCCCAGCACGTATTGAACTTACCCCTGAGGGGGTCGCCAACAATTTCCTTGAGTTGAGGTCTCTCCTCAACCAATATGTGAATAGGGAAAGGGACAAGGGAGTGAGGATTCGTCTAGACTATGATGAGCCAGAACCAACGCTGTATCCCGGACCTCCCATCCCTCCTTTTACAGCTAGGGATGAGGCTGGTCCCAGTAATCCTCCAAACCCTCATCCATATCTGTCCGCAAGGCCAAATCCTACAGCATATCCTCTCTTCTCATCTCAACCAGCTACAAGTGGTGCTCCTCTGGGCCATGAGCTGACCTTAGACCAGCTCCTACAATCCCTAGTGAGGAGCCTTCCAACTTCAACAACAACTTCATGGGAGCAGGCTTTGTCCGTACTCCCCTTGGCACGAAGTGCTGTTATGAGCACTCCTTTGGGAGTTAGTTGCCCAGTAGCTTCAACCTTATGCCCCAGATGATGACCCAGATGATGGCCAGTTTCCCGTGGCAGCATTTTATTAACCAGGTGCTAGCCACTCAGGGGAACAACAACAACGGCAACAACACGGGTGCAAGGGCTGAAGAAGATTTGGCCAAACCTTACAAGCCGAGTAACCTTTCGTGCTTTTCACAGCAAATAGCCGATTATGATTTTCAACCAAAAATCAAGATGCCACCCCACATCAAAATGTATGATGGGACTGAAGATCACCTTCAGATCTTCACTGGTGCCGCAAGGATTGAAAAATGGTCAAACGCTGAATGTTGTCTAATGTTCATGCAAACTCTTGTCGGATCAGCCAGGATCTGGTTCAATGATTTACCTGCCCGAAGCGTTCGAAGCTTCGACGACCTCAGGAAGGGTTTTCTGACCAATTTCTCCCAACAAAGGCGATATGTCAAAGATGCAACAGTGATCTTTCAGATAAAACAACGTGATGATGAAGGTCTTCGAGAGTTTATCGAACGATATAAGAAGGAAGGTCTAACATATGTGGGGGCAGACGAAAAAATGAGGGTGGCTGGTTTTATGAATGCTATCACCTCAAAATATCTCACAAGAGATTTCAACAAATCCCTGCCCAAGACCTTGGAAGAAGCTCTCGAAAGAGCTGAAGCCCATATCCGGGGAGATGAGGCAGTAGATATTAAAGAACAAAGGAAAAAGGGGTCCAGTTGGCGAAGTAACAGCCCAGCCAGAAAAAAAGGGAACTTTAACCCCTATGACAGACGTCAAAAGGGTTCAGACCATCGAGGGCCTGAAGGTCGGAACCCTTCCACCAGGGAGAAAGGCATAAGTTTCACACCCCTCACAAAGACTCCTCAAGAAATCCTTGCAACAGAAGAGGTCAAGCAAAACTTTCGGCCTCCTAGGCCTCTCCCCAAGAGCAGAAAAATCGAAAATTCCACACAATACTGTGAATTTCATGAAGAAAAGGGACACCATACAAATGATTGCTTTCAGCTTAAAAAGAGAATCGAAGAAGTCGTTAAATCTGGGGAACTTGCTCACTTGGTAAAAGGATTAAGGGACAAAATGGCTGAAGGAAAAGGCAAGGAAGTCAATATGGTGGATTTCGATGGAAGGGTTCCAAACAAAAGGCAGCGGTTGGAAGCTTGGGAGCTTCAGTGTGTTTGTTTCCCACCAACTGAAAATGACCCACTTTCAAACCCTCTTGTGATTGAAGCTACTGTGGGAACATTGCAAACAAGTAAAGCATAAATAGACACTGGTGCGGCCACTGAAATCATGTTTGAAAAGTTCTTCAGTCGTCTAAGCAATGAAGAACGTTCAAGGCTCCAACCCTCCGGAACCTCCATAAAAGGGATTGCCGACATACCCCTCAAGACTTTAGGGCAGCTAACACTCGACGTTCGTTTCAGTGAAGGTCAGAAGGAGAGAATCCAACCACTCACCTTTGTGGTCATCAATATTCCCTCAAACTATGACGTGATCATTGGGAGACCGGGACAGTGTGCATTTTACATGGCCGTGTCCGTTGGCCATAGCACTGTCAAGTTTCCCACCGAAAGAGGAATAGCAACCCTTCAACCTTCCCAGGAAGCCTACATGGTTGAGGGTGAAAGCTCAAAAAATGAAGAAGACAGGCAAAGGCTAATTGTAAATCCCAAATACCCCGAGCAGAAGATAAGGGTCAATCCTAGCCTTTCACAAGAAACCCTGTCGTACCTTAAAAAGCTGTTGGAACATTATAATGATGTCTTCGCATGGTGCCCGGAAGATATGACAGGCATCCCTAGAAGCATTGCTGAGCACGAGTTGAGAATACCATATCATGTCAAGCCCGTCGTCCAGAAGAAAAGAAGTCTAGCACCCGAAAGAAGTTTGGCTGCATGCCTGGAGGTCGAAAAGCTTGTGTCAGCCGGCATTCTCCGCGAGGTCAAGTATCAATCCTGGGTTGCAAACTCGGTGATGGTCCGAAAGCCAGATAATTCGTGGAGAATGTGCATAGATTTCAAAGATCTTAACAAGGCTTGTCCCAAAGACTGTTATCCGTTACCTGAAATTGATATCAAGGTGGATTCCCTCACCGGGTACCCGTTCAAATGCTTTCTTGACGCCTACAAAGGCTATCATCAAATCCTCATGAAGGAAGAAGATGAGGAAAAAACAGCCTTTCATACGGACAAAGGGATATTCTGTTACCAAAAGATGCCTTTTGGCCTCAAGAACGCGGGAGCAACCTATCAACGCCTAGTTGACAAGGCCTTTGCAAGTCAAATCGGTAAAAACATGGAGGCATACGTAGACGACTTGGTGATCAAAAGTAAGACGGAGTATCAAATGCTCGATGACATTCAGGAAACCTTCAAGAACCTAAGGAAGGTCAACATGAAGCTCAACCCAGAAAAATGCTCTTTTGGGTTTGAGGAAGGTAAATTCCTTGGGCACATTGTAGGAAAACAAAGCATTAAAGCCAACCCAAACAAGGTGAAAGCTGTTCTGGAAACCAAACCACCAAGAAGCAAGAAGGAGGCGGAGAGCTTAAACAGGAAGCTTGCAGCCTTGAAGCGTTTTACCTCCAAGTTGGCTGAAAGATCTTTGCCCTTCTACAAAACGCTCAAGAACTGCTCTGATAAGAAAGACTTCAAATGGACTGAGGAGGCTGAAGAAGCCTTCAACCAGATGAAACAACATCTTGCTTCCTTACCTGACAATGCAGCTCCAGAGACGGGGGAGTTAATCTCGGTGTACCTTTCAGTCGCTGAGGAGGCCATAAGCGCGGTCCTCACCATTGAGCGAGAAAAGGCACAGGTACCCATTTATTTCTTCAGCAAAACTCTAAAATTGGCTGAAACCAAATACCCTCCTCTTGAAAAACTTGCCTTAGCCCTAGTTCAAACAGCTAGAAGGCTTCGAAGGTATTTTCAAGCACACCCTATATAAGTGGTCACTGACCAGCCTGTTAAGAGTGTGCTTGAAAAACCAGAAAACTCGGGACGACTAGCCAAATGGGCTGTAGAACTAGGTGAGCATAACATCACCTACGTCCCAAGAAAAGCTATCAAAGCCCAAGTCTTGGCAGATTTCATTGTAGAAGTTCCAAACCAAGCAATCACTGAAGTGAACACTGCCACCACTGAACCTTCCAATCTTGAAGCCTGGAAGCTTTTCACTGATGGGGCTTCAAGCGTTGAAGGGTCAGGGGTTGGAATTCACGTATGCCCTCCGTTTTGATTTTCAGACCACAAACAACGAGGCTGCATACGAAGCACTGGTCGCCGGCTTAAGGCTGTCTAAAGAAATGAAGGTCCAAAAGCTTGAAGTGTTCACGGATTCGCTGCTGGTCTCGAGACAAGTGAATGATAGCTACGTTGCAAAAGAGCCCAACATGAAAAGATACAAAGAAAAATCCAAGGAGCTGATGAGTACCTTCCAAGCATGCAATATCAAGCAAATTCCTAGATCCCAAAACAAAAAGGCGGATGCCCTAAGTAAGCTTGCATCTCTCACTTTCGCCCACCTTACCAAAAGGGTGTTGGTAGAAGTGTTAAAGGCTCCATCAATCGATGAATTGGAAGTTCAAGACGTAATCACTGAGGAAGATCCAAATTGGATGACTCCAATCAAGAAATCCTTAAAAATGGTGAATTGCCAAGTGATCAAATAGAAGCTGAAAGGGTTAAGATCAAAGCAAGGCAATATGTGCTACAAGATGAGACCCTTTACAAAAAGGGTTATCTTGCTCCCTTGCTAAGATGTGTGGGTCCTGAACAAAGTCAGTACTTGATCAAAGAAATTCACGAAGGTATATGCGGAGCTCATTTTGGAGCTAGGTCGGTGGTTGCAAAACTCATGAACCTTGGGTACTTTTGGCCCTCAATGCACCGGGATACCGCTGAGCAATTAAGGAAATGTGATGCCTGCCAAATTCATGCACCAATCCCAAAAAGTCCCAAGCATGATATGGTCCCAATAACCTCACATTGGCCATTCTATAAATGGGGAATGGACATTGTCGGTCCGTTTCCCCCAAGCAAAGGTGGGGCAAAATTCTTGTTGGTGGCAATAGATTATTTCACCAAGTGGCCAGAGGTTAAACCACTCGCAAAGATCACAGGCAAACAAGTCATTAACTTTGTTTGGGAAAACATCATTTGCCGTTATGGATTGCCGGGAGTACTTGTCACGGACAATGGAAAGCAATTTGCTGAGAAGCCTTTCAGCGTTTGGTGTAAAGAATACAGGATCAATCAGGTTTTCAGCTCAGTGGCATACCCACAGTCCAACGGTCAGGTTGAAAGGACAAATCGAAGCATAGTGGAAGGTATCAAAACAAGACTGGGAAGGTACGAAAGCAACTGGCTCGATGAATTGCCTAGTGTTCTATGGGCCATAAGAACAACCGAAAAAACAAGCCATAAGAGAACACCCTATAGTTTGGTATTTGGATCCGAGGCTGTGATCCCAGCCTAAGTGGGAGTTGTAACACAACGAATCGTCAACATGGATCCCGAAGTAAACCAAAGAGAGACCATGTTGAACTTACAACTCCTAGAAGAAGCACGAGACCAAGCTGCAATTCAAGAAGCCAAGTACAAGCAACGAATGGAAGCCTACTACAACAACAGAGTCAAGAATGAACGTTTCAGGCCCGGAGACCTGGTGCTTAGAAACAATGAAGCTAGCAAAAAGGAAAATCAAGGAAAGCTTGGCCCAAAATGGGAAGCTCCATACACCATCCTTTGAAGCACATAAGGGTGGATCTTACAAGCTAGCAGACTCAGAGGGTAAAAGGCTTCCAAGGCATTGGAATGGAAAGACCTTGAAAAGGTTCCATGTCTAAACAGGAAAAGATTGGTTTGTATTTCAAAAGTTGTATTTTGAAAATGACACTACGAAAACCTTTTGTACGAACAAGTATCTAGTGAATGAAGGAAGTTGTTTTATCAAACTTGTCTTTCTATCCTAAGATCAGGCTAAGAACCTAGCAAAAAACTCCATGGCAAGGGCCATGTAAGGGGATGAGCTCCCAGGACACATCGCCCAATAGGTTCAAAGGTTGAATGAACCTATATAAGAGGTGAGTTCCCAAATAAATACAACTCCATGAGACTTATTATCAAAAATAAAGTTGTCTCATAGACGGGTTTGAACAGCCTACACCAAATGTTCCTTAAGCCTTAGAAGAATAATCAAACAGGCTTACGAAATCAAACAAAAACAAGAAAATAAATAGGATAGGTGCTATGTCTTCTTGTTAAAAATACCATGGCTAAGTGACTGCAGCACTGAACCCTTTAAGGTATAAAAAACATAAAGGCAACGCAAACTTGACAAAGACAAAGTTACAAGAAAAAGATATAACTCGAAGAGTAGTACAACAACTCGAACAAAGAGTTAGAAAAACTTAAAATACAAACCAAGTCAAGTTACAAAACTAAGAAGCCTTCAAAGCTTCAAGCCCCATATGTGACAACTCAAAACCATTAAAGGCTTCAACCTACCTACGGATAAGCCAAAAAGCTTAAAAGCTTGAAGCCAACCAAGTTGCCTTAACAAAATAGGCACAAGTATAAAAACACGGCACAAAAAAAATAATTAAACATAATATCATAACAAAGAAAGCCATGTAAGACCTTCAACCATTCAAACACAAGTTAAAACAAGTCCTAGCGACTTGCAAGTTTAGATATTGTTCAAACGGACATACAGGCCTAAAAGCACAACCACATAACAAGAACCTTAGGGGTTCCTGCAAAACCTAATATTGTCTAAAGTTAACATTACAAACCACAAATTGTTTTTGAGTGCTAAGAAAGCTACGAATATCCATCAGCAGAAGGCTTAGAGGCCCCAGAACTGTTACCTTTAGCCTTCTTAGTCCTTTTAACCTTCTTAGCCTTCGGGCCCTCATCACCAACAGCTGAACCCTCCAAGATGGCATCCTTAGGAGCATCAAGTTCTCCAGGAAAGGTATCTTCGCTATCCCTTGAGTAGGAACGTTTCCTAGAAAGAGAGCTAAGCATTTCAACACATACCTTCTCATTTAGACCATCCGACTTCAGTTCCTGCAAGACGGAAAGAGGCTTACCATAACAAGAAGCAACCTGGCTCACATACGGGTATGTTAACCTCTCCATTTGCTCAACGGAACTCTTGAAGATATCGGAAGCCTCGGGACGGTACAAGGGAGATTTTTATAATGGATGGCCAGACTCATGAAGCTTATAACCCGCAATAAGACCTTGATGTTTTCCCAGATTGAGCAGTTTAGTGTAAACCTCACCAAGAGCAGAGTTAAACTCTTTAGAGTGAAGAAGATAGGTAACAACCTGATGAAAACCCTGCTCAATAAGCCACTGGTTATCCCCAGTGGCTTGGGCAACCAAAGTTTTCAAACCATCTTTTTCCTCATCAAAAGCCTTTTGTTGGACAACCAAGGCCTCTCTATCAGATTTCAACTTCAATCGGTCAGCCTCAAAACTCTTTTTGAGATCACCTATCTCAATCTCATGTCTTTTTGTCAACTCACCCATCTTCTTGGCCCACGCCAGCTCTTTCTCAGCAAAACCATCAATCTCCTTCTTCATCGTAGCAATTGAAGCCTTCATTTTTTCCTTCTTCTTGGAGGCTTCCTCGTATTCCTGCATACCTTTGGCAAACCGAGTAACACCTTCAGCCAACAGGGCTGAAAGGTTGCAGGAACTGAGCATCATCCTAGAAATAAGATGATCAGCCTCCATCTCTGAAATGGCGTCCCGAACGCCAGGAGGAGCAAAATGAGCTAAGGCTTCAGCACAAACAACTGGATCTTTAAAACTATCTCCAACTTTAACCCCCCAGTTGGGCACATAAACCTCTTGACCCTCTGAACCTTCGAAGCTCTCAACGTTTTTGACTGACGGACCCTGAATGACAGAAGGGGTGCCTTTCTTAACCAACTTCTTCTTTTTGCTTGAAACAATTAACTCCTTCTCCTTACCCTTGCCAACATCAATGGTCTGCTCTGCCGATACTTCAATATCATCACTAATATCAACAGCCTCCGAACCAGATGGTTGATCAACACCTTTCAGATAGCGTTGGGAACGACGAGTGGAAACCTTGGAAGCAGTAGTCTTGGTGAAGCCTTTAACATTTGGGACATTTACATAACCAGAACCCTCGAACCTATAATCAGAACCCCTAACAACCGCATCCTCACCCGGAGTAGCAGCAGCATCATCAAAGGCAACGTCAGAGGTGTCATCACTTTTGATAAAGTCAAGTGCAGACATAACTGCAAAACAAACAAAAAACACATAAGCAAACATAGAAATAGGAACACAAAAGCACGAGAAGAACAAACGCATACCCTTCCCATCTCTCATGAGCACCGGGTCTCGATCACGTTTTTCCCATAATTTACTAAGACCCAATAACACCAACAAATGCTCCAGAAAGGGACGAAGCCTTGAAGAGAACCCCCTAAGAGTTTCTACAAATCGAGTATTTATATCAGACGCAGAAGGCTCAGGTTCGTTCAGAACGGCATCCGGGTGTCTCCAAACAAGTTTGAAAGGAACAATCTCCTCGGACACCCAGAAAAACCGGTCCTTTCAAACCCCAAGTGTAGAAACCATGGACGAAATCAAACAGGTATCAACTTGAGTGGTCTCGAAGGTAAACCAATCACCATTCTTAGCAAGCCGAAAGAAGCGGCGGAAGGACAACAGAGATGGGTCATACCCGGAGGACCGACACAAAATTTCAAAATGTTAAACCCTAGCCATACCAAGGGGTGAATCTGACCAAAAGACACTCGATAGTATTCCAGAACATTCAAAATAAAGTTTGAAAACGGGTGACGAAGATTGGAAAACTCAAAATGCCGACAATATAAAGCAATCAAACCAGGAGGACATTCATTGACAGATTTATCACAAGCCGGTGCAACCGGTTTAAACTTTGTCCCTATCCCCTATTCCATACAAAACAAATCAACTTCCTCTTGAGTCATTCGAGAGAACGACCTTGCCATATCCTTACGAGCACACATGATATAAGAATTTAAACAGAAAATAAGCAAAGGAAACTAACCTGATTTGATAAAGGGGAAAAACTTGAAGAAAAAGAGGACAAGTAATGTTCTTCTGATAAAATATGTGTAAATAAATGAAATAAAAAGCAATAACTAAGGGATAGAATTAAAAACCGCCGCCTGACAAACTGCCACAAGTCTTGTCAACTGTCTTGTCAAATTCCGAAATTCAAAAAACTCAACCGTTTTCAACCTTCCAACCTTTGAACCTTTGAAGCCTTTGGGCAGTAAAATACACGTATAAAAGTCAGAAGTCTTTGAGCTCATTTCCCAAAAACCTCTGACTTGGGGGGCTGATGACGGGGGTAGCCCAAGACCAAATATAAACGACTTAAATACGTAAATGCTCATAAGGCAAAAAGGTTCAAGGGTTAAAAACATGGGAAGTCGAGATAAAGTAACACGGAACAGTAAGTAGTCATGTCTCTGGATTACTTCACCAACCCGCCAGCCGCAAAAGCAATGCAGGTCCACAGAGCACACTCTATTATCCAGGGGTCAAAAGGCTTCAACCCCCGAAAGGGTAAGCCCCTCACTGCAAGCATGGTCACTAGTCAAATGCATTCCTCTTTGGGAGATGTTTTCTCCTATATATTGGACACTTCATTTACTAAGCAAGACATTCCTGGCCAGCCCTGATTCCTGAAATCTCTGGTCATTCATTCCAAGTACTCGCTTCATACGAGTTACTTCCTTTCACATCCAACACACACATTCTGTTTGCTCCTTCATCCGAATCTGAGCACATTTCAGAGGAGGATCCTTAGCAAACAACAAAAATAAACTAGTGAACCTCCTTCCACGTCTTGCAAACGTGGGGGGACCCCACGACCTGCGTTAGGCAAAGTTAAACCCTCTAACCCTTTTGCCTAACGAGCCCAGCTACTATCCTTGGTCTATTATTTGTTGCATCAACATGTACCTATCACTTTTCCAGCTTCTCTAGAATGTAAACAGGAAGAAAATTAAAAACAAAGCCAATGTCTGGATTTCTTAGTTGAACAATTTGTCTGCTTATGGCATTTTATAAAGCAGACAAGGACTTTTGAGTAGTTGGATAAAGAATAGTGCTTATGCTTATCTGCTTATATTGCCGGGAAATTAGCAGTTTTCTATAAGAAGCTTGATATTGCTTATTCTTGAAATTTAGTTACAAATTCACCCATAAATTGAACTAACTTGTTTTCAATAGGTCGATTATCCGCTTCTGCTCAACACTTATTTGAACTTAGAAGCTGTACTGCAAACTCTTTCAAATAAGTTATAACCCAAACATCCCCTTTAAGCAACCTCAAAACACTCCCAAGAAAGACATTACATTTGTCATTTGAGGCTAAATCTGTAATTTTCCATATTCAATAGGCAATAAGACCTGTGTTACAAATTTAGATATTTGTAATTGGTCTTTATCAAAATTCTATTATTTAATAATCAACATGAAACCTGTAAGAACATGAAAATAATTACGAATCTCATAAAAAAACTTATATTTGACATTTGAAGTCAAAATATGACTCATTAGATTCAAACTTTGACAACATCCTCAATTGGAAACCTTTTCAGCTTCTTTAAAAAGACAGAAAACCAAAAGAATCCAAGAAAATGAAAATTCCATTCAAAAGATTAATGTTTTATGACATTAAAAGTAAAATCTGAGACCTTTTAGTTTCAAAATTGGCAAGAACTCTGTGTTACTAGATATTTTTCCTGCAAATTTGTATGTTCATGTATCAAATTGTCTGTGTCACTGGGTATATTAAATTGTTCCTGTTAGGATCGGACACTCTCACACTCTAACTCACCACACACACACTCTGCCACAATCAAGAACACAAGGATTTACGTGGTTCGGTCTAAACTGACTTACGTCCACGGGTAACTAGGAGTTTATAATACTTGGAGAGGTACAAAGTTTACAATACAAATGAATCTCTTATATAGAGATTGAAGAAAGAGAAAATTGTCCCAAAACAAGATCTGTGAATAATGGCCCCCTGCCCCTTATCCTCTTATCATGTTAGAGATTCTGATGTCCACTTGATCAAGTGGCTTCATACTCAACAATCTCCCACTTGAAGCCACGGGATAATCTTCACCTATGCTTCAACTGTGCATCTGCATTTCTGTAAAAACCTTTTGATCTTAGCTCCTTCTAGTTACCGGGCCTTCTCTTCAATTATCCTGAAGGCCCGTTGAAGCTTCCAATAGCTTCAACACATCAGTCATGGCTAAGTCTGCCCCTAACCCATTCTCTGTCTCCACCGGCTCCCACTGACATGAACTGTCGGATTCTGAGAAAACCTGAGAACTAACACTCTCCATCATAAGCAGGTAATTCACTGGAGAGACTTTCACCGCTGGAATACAGGTTCTCTTAACCCACTGTCGTCTGGGAGTTCTGACTGAAGCACTACCTATGCTCCCACTGCCACGAAAACCCCTGACTGGTTTCTCTGAACCTTTCCTAGCACGTTCAACCTGAATCTGACCTGTGGCTCTGGGTTTGTCTCCTGCAAAACAAACCTTCTTCTGCCCACGAGATTCTGTAAACCAGATCTTGGTCTTCTTCTGAACTGGGATGGTTACTTCCTCAGACGGTAAACTGACCATATACAGCGAACCCCGTTTCTTTCCTCGAGCTATGACTAGATTTCCCTTTAGAACCTTCCACTGCCCGTTTTTGAACTTAACCTCGTGCCCCTGTTCATCCAACTGCCCAACAGAAATCAACTGTTTCTTCAGACTTGGAATTACCCGGACATCCTTCAAAGTCCATGAACCGACTGGAGTCTTCAGATCTAAGTCACCCATGCTCGTCACATCAAGAACCTCATCGTTCGCCAGTCTTACCTTACCAAAATCACCTTCTTTCAGATTTCGCAGTGCTTCACTGCTGTGGGTAGCGTGAAATGAAGCACCCGAATCCATAACCCAGGAATGCACACTGCTCTCCACACTACAGATCAAAACATCATCATCTGGGTGGGCTACTGCAGCGTTAACTTCTTTCTTCTCATTTGGACATTGATTCCTAAAATGTCCTACCTCTTTGCAGTTCCAACAGGTTACATCACCTCGAGCCCTAGACTTACTCCTATTTATGTTCCTGCTCCGACTATCTCTGTTATTCTTCCTTCCTCTGCCAACATTCAGTAATTCACTCGATGATCCACTCGAACTTCTTCTTCTGACGTCCTCGCTCAGAATAAGATCACGAATCCCTTCAAAAGTAAATCCACTGGTACCTGATGAACTGGAAATCGCTGTAACAGTTTCGGACCAACTGTCTGGAAAAGAAGATAACAGTAGCAAAGCTTGAACTTCATCTTCGAATTTGATGCCCACTGACGCAAGTCTGGCCAAAATCGAATTCAACTTGTTGATGTGCTCTGTGACTGAACTACCTTCCCTCATCCTAGTATTCACCAGCTCTCGAATCAGAAAGACCTTATTAGTTTCCGAAGGCTTCTCGTACATGTTAGATAGGGCTAACATCATGCCACTAGTTATGGTTTCCTTCATGATGTTGAATGCCACAGTCTTTGATAACGCCAATGTAACAACTGCCCTGGCTTTCCTGTCTTTTGATTCCCAATCTGCTGGTTCCACCCTTTCTGGTCTAACTCCTGTTAACACAATATCAAGATCTTTTTGAACCAATAATGCCTCAATCTGCATCTTCCACCAGCTAAAATCTGTACCATTAAATTTATCGATTTGAACTTTCCCGTCTTCTGCCATGTTAACAAACACGACTAACCGAAATTTAAATCGAAATATAAACCGAAATTTAAATCGAAATATAAACCGAAAATCAACACTGAAACAACCGAAACAAGCACTGGTCTACGGTTCTGTTTCTTCGATCTTCAACGAAACGATACTCTAAAAATTTGCTGGTTTAACCGGACAGAAAACTGATCTTGAAATTTTAAACCTTCTGCCTAATGCCCTAAAAAAAATTTAGTTCTTTGAAAAATAAAGGTTTGGCTACTACTGCCAAAGGATTAAATAAAAAGAACTAAACCCAATTTTTGTTTAAAGTTGAGGGGCCTTTTGATAAAATTGAAAACTTCAATTCCACCAGAAATAAAACACGTCTCTTCTTCTTCCTACGCACACTTCTTCCTATGCATAGAGCAAAGAAAAAACTTCTCTCCTCCTGATTCGAAATCCAGCGAAACCCCAAGCAAAATCGAAACCCTAGGTGGCGGCTGGCGGCGGGAAGATGACCGGCGGTTCTGCCGGCGATTCTGCCGACTGTGGAGACGATTTTGATGACGTTGGAGGCGGTTCTGATGGCAGTGGAGGCTATTCTGATGGTGGTGGCCGTGATTCTGACGGAATCCGGCGGTGTGGGCGGCAGCGGATTCGAACAGAAAATGGCTGACGTGAACAATCCGGTAGAAACTGATGCAAATCGGAACCCTAGTTCAGATTTCTGCACCTTCAGGTATCTTCTTCTTCTACACCTTTGTTTCTGTTCGGTTTCTGTTCATTCTATTCGGTTTCTGTTCGGTTTAACAACACGAGCCTGAGCTCTGATACCAATTGTTAGGATCGGACACTCTCACACTCTAACTCACCACACACACACTTTGCTCTCACACACTCTGCCACAATCAAGAACACAAGGATTTACGTGGTTCGGTCTAAACTGACCTACGTCCACGGGTAACTAGGAGTTTATAATACTTGGAGAGGTACAAAGTTTACAATACAAATGAATCTCTTATATAGAGATTGAAGAAAGAGAAAATTGTCCCAAAACAAGATCTGTGAATAATGGCCCCCTGCCCCTTATCCTCTTATCATGTCAGAGATTCTGATGTCCACTTGATCAAGTGGCTTCATACTCAACAGTTCCAACATATTAAAATGTGCAGGTATATGTCAGCATGAGGAAAACCTTTGATATCTAGCCCTTTCATAAAAGAATAATCTCTTCACAATTTCTTGAGTGAACCAACTTCCTGTTCTCAAGTTAACATCAAGTAAGTTTGCATGTGTTTAATGAGGTGTATAAATAACTAAATACGCATAAAAAAAGTCAACTTTGCAACGTCTGACAAAACCGATTCTGATTTTCTATTTGTTTTATCTAATTATCTGATCTGAAAGCGCAAATTCAAATACCCCAGAATCACATATTGAAAATACTTATCTTATTAGTGAAAGTGCTCGGGGGGCAAAAGTGAAAGTGCACTAATTTTAACGTTATTTTACTAATTTCGTGAAAATAATGTTAAAAGAGGGGGATGCACTAATTGGCCTTTGTCTTAATTGCCGAGTGTTATGTGCCTTATGTCTAAGGCTTGATGCAAAACCGCCATTGAGCCGAGGGTCTCACTGGAAGTAGCATCTCTATTCCTACGGGGTAGATGTAAGGCTGTCTACATCTTACCCTCCTCAGACCCTACCTTAGCTTTACTATTGGTGGGATTTATTGATGATGATGATGATGATGGTGGTGGGATTTATTGATGATGACGATGGCGATGGCGATGGTGATGGAGATGGCGATGGCGATGGCGATGACGAGGTGGAGGAGGAGGAGGATGATGAGGAGGAGGAGGAAATATCCGACACGCATGATGATGATGATGATGATGATGAGGAGGAGGAGGAGGAGGAGGAAATATCCGGCACGCCACACCATAGTAGTTGTCACTTTACTTTTTGTGCAGAATGTATATATAGGGGGGGTGGTAGTACTCTTGGGGTAGACAGGCATGTGCTGGGATGGGAGGAGGAGGAGGAGGAGGAGGTTTGGGCCGTTTTGCCAATTAGTCCAAAGGTTTCATTTTTCTCCTGTAGGTCTGTTGCCAGTCCACTAGGTTAACTTCATTCATTTTTTCTGTCAACGAGAAAGGCAATTCGGTCATTTTTATATGGCCGAATTGGCCTTCTAGTTAACAGTATTATATATAAAATGACCGAATTGCCCTTCTCGTTACTAGAAAAAATGGATGAAGTTAACCCAGTGGACTAAAATGGCAACGGTGAAACATTTTTTGACCCACGTACGAAAATAAAACCTTTGGACTAAACTGACAAAATGACCCAAACCACAAGGACTAAAATGATATTTAACTCTTATTGAAATCACAATAATCACTTTGAAAGTGAACATTCAAACACCCCTAGAATATTGCATACAATAATATTGATGTATTATCATCATCTCCATGTGAATATACGGTTCAATCTGCGTGTGTACAAATAATTTGTTCAAAAGAAAAGGAATACAGTCAATAATCAATAACTGTTCATATCGAACTGTGATACTTTTGGAATTCTGAAATAAACATTTTATATCATAAATGCCAGTCGTTTTAGATAAAAACGATTTCTTATGTTGTAAGCTACTCTTTTACACTTTACTAGTTTGATCCGTTATCAAACAAATACAACCCAAATGGCCCCGTTTTCAAATATACGGGTTATAATAGCCATCTCTAGTCTGCATAAAATTAAAAAGATCAGCAACAGTGGCTATTTGTGAAGAAACAAGTTGATTGAATTTTTGTTTTAAAAGGAATTAAAGATTTACTTTTTATCATAATATTGTTAAATATAGATTTGCAGAATAACCTTACCCTTTATATAAGGCTCCAATCCTTCATTAATTTTGTGCCCCCACCTACAATACTATCGGTGTGAAAGTATGACGTTTTGTTCTTGTTACTTTCGGTGTGGAAGTATGACCTTTTGGTTCTTGTTAATAAGCTTCCCAGAAAATGCAAAGCAACTACTTCATCTAGTTTGAGAAGACTTTTTGACTTTTTAATGGCTTTATAATCTTCTATCCCCTCAGCTTCACTTGAGAACCTCTTTTAGTTTAAATCCCCCCTCTCTCTCTCTCTCCTGATTTCACAACCTCTTCTTAAATTAAACTAAATTAAATGGCTTCTACTTCATCTTCATCTACATCTGCCCCAACAACCCATTACGACTACGATGTCTTCCTCAGTTTCAGAGGGGAAGACACCCGTCATTCTTTTACGGACCATCTTTATAAGGCCTTACATCAGGCGGGGATCAGGACTTTCAGGGACGATGATGAAATCCCTGAAGGTCAACAACTGAAGCCAGAAATCGAGAGATCAATAACAACTTCTCGAGCTTCAATAATTGTAATTTCAAACAACTTTGCAAACTCAAGATGGTGCCTTGATGAGCTTTCCTTGATCCTCCAGCAAAAGAGGAATGCCGGTCATTTGGTTTTCCCTGTGTTTTACGGCGTCGATCCTTCGGATGTCAGGAACCAGCGAAGAAGTTTCACCATTGAAGCGAAAGAAGGTTCAAAATGGACGGAGAATAATGTGATTCGGTGGAAGGAAGCCCTAACAGAGGTGGCTGATTTGAAGGGGATGGTTGTTTCTGGGTATGCTTCATTATCTCTCCCATTGGAATATTGTTTTCTTAATTTAGCTAAAATTGGTTATTTTAATTTGTTTCAAACTTAAAAGCATATATTTCAAGAACAATAATGAAAATGGAGCTATATCTTTTTTTCATGGAGTTTATCACGCTTTGTAATTTGGAGGGATCATGCTTTTATATTCCTTGTAGCTATACCATTTTCCGTTGTATTTATAATCTATACATATAATAAAAGAAACCTCTTTGAGGACACGTGTCAATCAACGAGGCTATCAAAATTTGAGTTTTTTATAAATATTATTTAAGTGTGATAATATCTTTTGTTCAATATTTGAGTAATTCATGGTTGTTTGTTGCCTAATGATTTAAAGATAATTTAATCCATTAAAATTTTTAAATCTTCCATTCAAATTTTATCTAACATTGGTGTTGGGTTTTGAATTATTTATTCAATATTAGGATAAAGGATTCAACTGACAAAAGCGATTGGATCGACTCTTTATTTGAAAAAATCTTCATTGGAAATGAATTGTGTCAATGTGGTCAACAAAATCAATTCTCAATTTTTTTGTTTCTAATCTTGATATCCTTCCTTTTGTTTAATTTATTCTACCGTATATTATGTTGATTTACTTACTCTATTAATTTCTCAATGACAAATGTTATAATAACTTTACTTCTAAATTACACCAAATAGATCCTAATCTATCCATGCTATTATGTTGATTCACTCTCTTTATTAATATTAACAATGGCGAATGTTACTTTTTGTGTTTACAGATACGTATAGTGCATTCACAAGTTCCCATATCTTTTAAAAAACTTAAAACATATTAAGTATAGGTACTTGGTGTCTTTCTATATAGATATATTTTTCATATAACTAAGTTTTTTCATTAGCCATTTTGGAACATAATGCTTCACTATAACGAAATCGTTTGTTTTTTTTATGCTATATTTTTTTCTTATTATCACGGAAACCAAACTTTGTATTATTATGTTATCATTAGTTTTTTATGATACAACTTTTTTTTCTTATTTGGTACATAAAATTAGGTTTATTCAACCCGTGTAATACATAGGGTTTTAAAAAATAACTTTTTTTTATTTACTATACAAAATTAGATTTATTTAACTAATGTATTACACAAGATTTTTAAAGATATAACTATTTTTTATTATTATTTGGTATATAAATTACATTTGTTAAATCCATACAATACACGAGTTTTTTTAAGGATATATTATTTTTATTATTTAGTATATAAAATTACATTTAGTAAACCCGTGTAATACACGGGGTTCTAACCTAGTAATGAGTATAAAACAAGTTCAGGTCAGAACAAACAGATTTACAAAAAAAAAACATGTGAAATTGGTGCGGGCCAGAGCATGCTATATTTTCTTTAATGATTAAATGGGTGGAGCAAATAAGTTCGGGTCAAACTTGACGTTTTAAAAAAAGTATCAGTTTGATTTAGGTTAACATGGCTTGAGGTGAAAAAAGAGTTGCGTTAAAATGAGTTACTTCGGTTGTGAAGATTTTGGTAATCAGATAGATTAATTTTTCTCTCTTAATTTTATTCATGACCAAGATCGAACTTAAATACAAAAGGAACTTGCAGAACAAGAAAAGTCTAACAAACAATCCTAAAACAAAGGAAATAATCAAAAGATGATATATGTAAATTAACGAGTTGACGTTAACCCGTGCGTTGCGGCGGGATGTTGATACCTTATTCCGTAAGGCGCGGGCAATTAAAAATAACCATTCGACTTACAAACATTGGACACAGACAGTAAAAAATGTTACATTGTAAGTAGAATGGTTACCTTTTGTAAGAATTTAGACTACGATGAAATTGGTCGAAACTCATTTAAAATGTATATAAATCATTTAAACTATTTGACCAATTAATCAATTGTTCATTTTGTCACATTTGCATGCCCCTACAATGCATTAGAGTATATGAGAGTGTTAAAAATAAAAATTTTCTATTTCTTTAATCAAACAATAAGCCTTTAGGCACTTAAAAATTGGGCTAAAACTTGAAAGGAAGCATATCAAAAGATGGGACTATAGCAAGTGATTGGCTTAGGCAGGTTTTGTTGCTTAGAAAACCCGGATGACCGAGTGATCCTACCGGTGATTACTTTTCTATTTTCATCCATTAAAAAAATCAATTGCACACAAATGGGTCACACACATTAATTCCACCATTGTTTTTGTTCATATCTCTCATTTCGACTATAGTAAATTGAAGTTTCTAAGTTTCTAATCACTTGACTCCAATTTTATAAAAAGTTAGCAATCTCATGGATTTTAAAAGAACAATCTCATTTTCGGATTCTAAAAGAACAATCACATTTTCTTCTTCTGCGTTGAGATGAATTCACTTTTATCTTCATTTGAACAAAGCTATATAAGTACTCTTACTATCTTCAACAAATATATTTTGTATACATGGCCATAGTCAGCCAACTTCTCGTCTTTCTATCGTCTATAACAACAATCAACTCAAAAATCATAATAAGAGATTAAGAAAAACTTACAAATGAAAAGAGTGAGATATCCGAAATACGAAAACAACAAATGGGTCAAAAGCCCTGAAACAAACAATGGAAAAACATGTTACAAATGCGCAAACAAAGAATAATATAACCAATATAATCAACGTGAAAGATTATAAAAGTGGTTACTTCGTTTTCAGTCTCCTTGCATCCAACATCCCACCAATAATAATTACATATAGTTTATGGAATTGTAGGCCAGTAACACCATATCATGTCTGAGATGTACCACTAATGACTCAAACTTTTAATGCTTAGTATCCAGTGAGCAATATTACTAAATAAAATAAAAAAACACAAATTTGCCAGTAACATGAGAAAAAAGAAGCATATAATTTTCTTTATGAGAATTACAAACCACTAATTGGGAGTTATGATTAGGGGTTTGATGTCCCGAACTCGAATGCATCTTTGGACTTAGATTATGGGTTGAATTATTGGTCAATCTATATATCAGTACCAGTACCCTATGTATGAGAATAAAAAAACTACTAAATCCATAATAATATGCATCAATTCATCAAATCAGTACTAATAGTAAACTATACATCAATTCATCAAATCGTTACTGACTATATCTAATACACGGAAGCCGTTCTTTGCGGCGGCGTTAAAATGTGGAAAAATAACGTCGAAAATAAGACAATATAAAGGATTTGACATATTTCATCAAAAGGAAGGATAAGAGAATCGAACCAAAGGACCTCCATAATGAAAGTAACTAATGTGGTGTGTAATGGTTAACGCTTCTTTGTGTATGCTATCCAACATGGCAACCAATTCTAGGCATCAAGGACGCTATACACTTCATCGATGGGGTGTGAGAGGCGTGAAAGGCGCTCAAACGTGAGGCGAATGACAAGCGCTAAGACAAAAGTGAGCAAATCTTCCTATGTGGCATTTTTTAGATTGATCACTCTCATGGGCGTAAAACTTTACACAGCGTCACAACCTAAGTAAACGAAAACAACAAAGAAGTAAAATATTGTTTATGTATATGTATATAAAAAATAAAACTACGTAAAGTAAAACAAATTAAAAAAGAAAAGAATGAATGAATGAATGAAAAAACCATCACATGAAAGAAACCATGTACAGGTTTGGAAATGGTAAAAACGTAAAACTCATTTATTCATTCATTTTTATGTAATAAATGAATAAATCATCAGATTCACATCCCAAAGTTTTCACACCCTCTCCGCCAGTCCGCCATTACCCTAAAACAAACTGCAAAAGATCTACGGGTTTCATCTCCGGATCTGTAAAGATAGGTGCGGCAACGCTCCCGTCCTTCGTGGTTGTCGCCGACAACTATTCTCTGGTGCACCACCGCTAGCATTTAACATACATGATCATCGGTAACCGAAATCTCCGTGGCAGAACGGTGGGACGACGGCGGTGTTTAGTAAGATTACGTTATTGGTGGAGGGTTCACAATCATCGTTGACATTGTTCTTATTCTTCCTTGGTACCGATTTTAATAAGAAGTTGAGAAATTATGTGGTAAATGATTGTGTTACCGTGTATGTGGTGGTGGCATTGAGGATTATAAAAGGTGTGAAACGGTGGCGGGGAAATGGTGGTGGCGACGCGACGGAGTACAACGTAATTGAATAACTGCAACGGAATTGATCCAATAATATTTTGGAAAACTTTCGATAACAATCGTGTTAGTTACCATTCAATCAATAATTAATGCATATGTCCAATAATAAATAGCATTGAATCAAGTTGAAGATGATAACATCAATGATTCGGTGGGATTAGTGAAATCAATTGAAACGGTGGGATAATACGTGGACCTATGATACGGTGTGATAATTGCATTAGTTGAAACGGTGGCGTTGTCCTGTAATTTGGTGGTTTTTTTTTGGACGCAACGGTTGGATAGCAGGTAGGTTTTTAGTTGGTAATTGTATAAGGGTATAATAAAAGATCTGGCCATATATATCGCAATATGGGATATATCCAATATTCCCCCTCAAGTTGGAGCGTGTAAGTTCTGCATGCCCAACTTGACCAGTAAACTTCGAAGATGTTGATCTCCCAGTGGCTTAGTGAGAAGGTCTGTTTCGTACCAATGTACATTGGTTGTACTTCTTTCGACTCTACTCGTTCACGAACAAAATAGCAATCCATTTCTACATGTTTTGTTCTTTCATGGAAAACTGGATTGTTCGCAATGTGTTTAGCAGCTAGGTTGTCACAAAACAATACGGTTCCCTCTATGGGGGTCTCATTGAGTTCCGTTAGCAACGAACAAACCCATAATACTTCGCTAACCGTGGTTGCCATGGCTCTATATTCTACTTCAGCCGAGGAACGAGAGACAACCGATTGCTTCTTTGATTTCCATATATTGGATATATCGCAAATTGCGATATATATGGCCATTTCTTTTATTAATTTACTTATTTCCTTTGTTTTAGGATTGTTTGTTAGACTTTTCTTTTCCTTGAGTTCTGTAATCTTGCTTCCAACATTGCAAGTGCAGCTATCGCATTCACACCATGGCGTTGGTAGAACCGAGTCAGTTTATCCCATAGGCTTCTTAGTTTTGTGAAATATGCTGAAACGGAGACCCCTTCTTGGCATGTCTGCGTGACTGACTGCTTTAGTTCGTCTGCCCTTGGAGCACTTTCTTTCCCGAACCTCTCGTGTAGATCCTTCCAAATCTCGAGGGTCGTGTTTGCGTATTTTACGCTGCTTCTAATCTCCTTTTCCATTGCAGTTGTGAGCCATCCTTTGATCATGGCATCACAACACATCCACTGCATATACTTGGCATCGTTCTTGTCGGGTTTGAGAAGGGAGCCATCAACATAACCAATTTTGTTTTTTGCGAACAAGAAATTGGTCTCTCTTGGCTCCAGTCATTAAAGTTGTTGTCAGTAAGGTTTTTGTTTACCTGGAGTTGTTTTGGATAGTCAGACGGGTGTAGGTAATACAGAGAATTGGTGTCGATCGTTTCTCCATTGTCTTTGGAGCCTTCAGGCTTATCTCCGGCCATAAGGAGTCGGTTGTTTATGATCTTAATGTTGTTGTATCTGCTCTGATACCATAAAGATTTTGGTAATCAGAGAGATTAATTTTTCTCTCTTAATTTTATTCATGACCAAGATCGAACTTAAATACAAAAGGAACTTGCAGAACAAGAAAAGTCTAACAAACAATCCTAAAACAAAGGAAATAATCAAAAGATGATATATGTAAATTAATAAAAGATCTGGCCATATATATCGCAATATGCGATATCTCCAATAGGTTGTGGAGTGTGGTGATAGGTGTGTTGGTGGTTGCGGCGACAACGTAGTGGTCAACGGCAGTGGAAGTGACACCCAGAACGAGTAGGTCACGGGTGATGCTAATCCATTTGGACCCTTTTTAAGTTAGCAACTTTTACGATAGCTTTCTGTTTGACGCGTCTTGTTGCGTGCCGGATTCGAGATACGCAGCGAATCTCCCAAATTAACAAGAATGTAAAAATTACGTAAACTTAAATGCAATTTTTGTTCTCTGCATTTTTCAGTCAACTAAGGAACTTAAATACAAAATATGGAAACATAAAACATGGGAAAATGGGATAATGCAAACTGGAAAAGTGTAGAACGTGGGAACATGCGAACATGAAATAAATAACGGAAATAAAATGTAAACGTGCGGCAGAGCTGGCAGGAAGTAATCGTGGGTTTTCCGGGTCAATTCGGATAGACATTATCACGTCTACTAACTTGAGTAGGCACAAATTAACCAATTGACCAATTTAAGGTGATCGAAAGGAACCATATTGATTTTTTATACCCTAACCTATCCATTCTTTTAATAATGGGTCGAGATTGCCACCTATAATAAAGAGATAATGAAAAACTATACATCGTCACATTTGGTAGTTGCGGCTCATGGGGTGGTGGCAAGGACAGTGGTGGAAGTACAGGCGGTAGAAGCAGAGGGGACGATGGTGGTAACAAAGCTATGTTACTAAAAGTTATGTTACTTTGCACAATTTGATGGCTCTTTTCATAGTAGAGTTTTGAAAACTTTTTTATTTAAATAGTAAACAATACAATTTTAATGTAAACAAATGTAATGAATTAAGCAACTACATTGACGCCAGTATGGCGAACATTGTTCAGTTTTTCATATTAGATTACGGCTTTTGTCAGAATGAATGTACATTTTATATGTACACTTTGGTTTATCATTTCTGGTGGTTTTAATCAAATTTCATGAATTACAGGTCTGAAACGGCCTTCATTGCTGATATTGTTCAAAAAGTTTACTGTGAACTAGATTTGAAACTCCTTAGCACTCCGACGGGTCTAACTGGAATAGAGACTCGAGCTGAAGGTATTAATTCATGGTTGAGATCTGTACAGCCTGATCATCCTGTTCTAGCAATTTGCGGCATGGGAGGAAGTGGCAAGACAACAGTTGCCAAATACATTTATAACTTAAACAAGCAAAACTTTGAATGCAGCGGTTTTCTTGAAGGGATTGAGAATCAACCTGGTGTATTGCTTGGTTTACAGAAACAACTTCTCAGAGATGTTTCAGGAAATAACATAATGATATCTAATCTTTCTGAAGGAGCATTTCAGATCGAAAAGGTTATAGAAAAAAAAAGGGTGCTTATTGTTATTGATGACATCGATGACAAAGATACACTAAACACTTTAGTTGGAACAAAGGTTTTACATACACAAAGCAAAATCATTATAACAACAAGGCATCTAAGCATACATACATGGGTCGGGTCCATATCTTATGGGTGCACTGTCCACAAAATTGAATTGTTAAATGATCATGAATCATTGGAGCTATTAAGTTATCATGCCCTTGGATGTAAGGTTCCTATGAAAGGTTTTAAGGAGCTTGCAATACAGTTAGCAAAATATTGTGAAGGGAATCCGCTAGCTCTCAAGGTATTGGGTTCTTCTCTATCTGAAGGCCAGGGGACAAGAATTGAAACATGGAGAAGTACTATGAATTCATTGAATTCCTTGAAAGGAGATATCAATAATAAAATTCAAGGTGTACTACAAAAGAGTTTTGATACCTTGCCATGTGAGAGTCACCGAGAGTTGTTTCTCCATATTGCTTGTTTGTTTATTGGGGAATTTGTATATGATGTGAAAAAGATATTGGAGGATGACTATCATGCAGAATCTGGGATTGTGACCCTCATTAACAGATGCCTTGTTACTGATCCAAGAGTTAGTGGGAAGAAACTGGCAATGCATAAACTCCTACAAGATATGGCAAGAAATATAGTTAGAAAGGATTCCAAAGATCCTGCAGAACATAGTAGAGTTTGGCGTGATGATGAATGTAAAACTTTGTTGAGGAACGGAGATGTAAGATGCTTCTTGCGTTTATCTTTATGCTCATTGTACATTTCACAACCTTTCATTTCAAATAAGCATTCTCTAATTTCTTGTCTTTCTCCGTTAGGGTTCCAAGAAAATTGAAGGCCTGGTGTTGAAGATGCGAGACGATACGCAAGGGATGGGATCAAAGGTAAGTCTAATAAGTAAATTAGTGTTCCATACTTGACAAGAATTACAAGATTTTCCCAATACCATATTTGTCACACATCAATATAGTTGTCTTCTTGACCAAATTTGAGCAGTTATTTTGGTGAAATTAATTAAAAAGTATATTTATGTTCTTACCCGGTTAAGAAATTGGCCATACAGCTCGAGAACCACCAAAATAAGCAATTAATTATAAGAATTTCTTCACCTGTGTGTAGACTTAACCAACATAATGGTTGATTGGCTAATTGCAACACAAATTGACATCTGATTGAGCTAGAATGACACAAAACGGTATGAATATGATTTTGTTCACTCTTTCCTGTTAATAAAAACATGATTCATTTCAAACCCATTAAATTGAAAAAAGAAACAGTTTTGAGATTTCCTCGTTTGTTTGTCTTTGAAAGAAAATTGTTATTTTATTTGTTTTGTGGTTAACGATCAATTATTACGTTTTGCCTGTCAATCCTAAAATTGTTCATACATATTACGACCAGGACTAAAGAATATATTGGTTAGGGCCGGACACAATAGATTTCAGTTAGGGAAGCATTAATGTATGCCCTAAGGGGTTAAGAATAGGAGGTGAATCGCCGGTTTTTTGTATACCTTTTCTTCATCCTCCAATGGTAGCAAAATATTATTTACCTAGTGATCATTATAAGGCATACTGAATTTGCAGGCATTTAAGACAAGTTCCCTTATAAAGATGAAGAACCTAAAATTTCTCCATCTAGATAATGTGAAACTCACCGGGACCTACAAGAATTTTCCAGATCTAAGATGGTTGAAGTGGCATAAATGTTATCTAAAAACAATACCCGCAAGCCTATTAACAAACTGCTTGGTGGGATTACATATGAGTTTTGGAGATTTGGAAGAGTTCAACCCACCCAAGGTACAAGGAATTCAGTCTTCTGTTTATCACTTTACCTTTTAGCTTCTCAGTGTTAGACAATCTTCATTTGAATGTACTATGATATATTCAACTTGTTATTCATGGAACAGGTTCTTAATTCGCTCAAGGTTCTAGATCTCTCTTTCTCTTACAAACTTGTCAGCATCTGCAATCTCCACCGACTCCCTAAACTTGTGTTTTTGAACCTCCGTGGCTGTATCAGTTTGTGTCATGTTTGTAAAACCATAGGATACCTTAAGAATCTTTCCTTATTGAGCTTGTCAGGGTGCACTAGGCTGTGGAAGGCTTTATCGAATCAGAAGTGTGTAAATCAACTGGAAAGGCTAAAAGCTTTATGTATTTGTGGTGGAACTCCAGAACAGCCTTTGTTTGCCTTACCCCAATCTTTATCTATTTTGAGTTTAAAACACCTTGAGAATCTTGAGATCCTGCCCAGTTACATTGACCTTAAAATGCTTCGAGCCCTTGACTTGGGTTGTTGTCCAAACCTCAAGTATCTCCCATGTCTCCCAAGAACGTTAAAGAGGTTGCGTGTAGGATGGTGTACATCGCTGGAGAGAATAACATTCCAATCAGCACGTTTCACACTAGAGATGTTTTTTTATGAAGGTTGTTTTAAACTGTTTGAGATTGAAGGCCTTTTTAAGTTAGTATCCATAGAAAAACTTGATGAAGCAGATCTGGGACATATGCAATGGATTAAAGCGTATAAAGATCATAAGGTGGACCTGGTTGGTGATGAGATTACTAAAGGCAGAAGTTGGAATATCCAGGTTATCTCTTTCTCAGTTTCTCACAAATATCCAGCAAAATGTTTAGTATATGATGAAGTAATTGAGTTTTGTGTGTAATATATATAGATGTTGTATGAATTTGGTATAAGAAGCACCTATCTGCAAGGCATAAAGGATCAAAGCATGGCGACACATCAGTATACGTCCTCATCCAAATTTTTATCCTTTCGTGTGCCTCTGCATCCAAAGAAGCATAAAATTCATGGATTAAATGTAACTGCCTTATACAGATCATCAGGTGGTGAAGATAGATGTCCTTTGTTCGCCAGAATCAGTAACCGAACCAGGGGTGTTACCTGGGTATACAGCCCTGTGGTGTATTGCAAACCTAGAGTTGATGAAGATGTTGTGTGGTTAAGTTATTGGCCAATTGGCAACTTATTAGACGCTGATGATGAAGTTGAGGTGGATTTCCTAACGGAGGAAGGAAGGATATTAAGAGGTGGGTATGGTGCGAGCCTTGTGTATAAGGATGGCGGTGAAAGAGAAGAAAAGAGTGAGGAAGAAGTGATTGGAGGAGATCTGTCTCGATTCGAGGCAACCAAAGGAGCCTACTATCTTTGCCGTCGTGATTTCTTCAACTCAATCATCCCAACTATTTTTTTTGGAGACCATATTCATATTACTGGTAAGTTCCTAGTTATTTGAACAATTGATTGTTGATGTCTTATACTTGATATTAATATTTGATATTAAGATGCATAATGATAAGCACTTATTGTCATAGATTCACAAAGATGGAGAACACCTAGTCAGTTAATACCTAGCTTTGAGGAAGTCAATAATTTCCGGAACCCCAAACGACGTGTATGTATACACCTTTACTTTTGTTTCTGTCGTCCCCGTAATTTGTTTGTGTAAGAATTGGTATTCAAGATGATTTCTATTGACTACAATCGAGTGTATAAATACTGTTACAATGAGAGCTCCTCTCAATCAATATTAATTGCCTACCAATCAAAATAAATCATTCCTATATTTAACAAATCAATTTACAAAATAGATGCCAGCTATTAAATATGTACTCCAGCTAATACACCCCCACAGTCGAAGCGGGAGGAGAGCGGATGCTGAGACTTGATCGAAAGTCTTCAAATAGAATCCGTGGGAGACCTTTGGTGAAGATATCGACAATCTGGTAACGAGATGGCATATGGAGGATACGAACATTGCCACGCTGAACATGTTCCCGAACAAAGTGAATATCCAGTTCAATGTGTTTGGTACGCTGATGATTAACTGGATTGCCAGACAAGTAAATGGCACTGACATTGTCGCAGTAGATTAACGTTGCATGTGAGAGGGGACGGTGCAACTCAAGAAGCAGGTTTCGAAGCCAACAAATTTCGGCAACAACATTGGCGACACCGCGATATTCAGCTTCTGCACTGGAGCGAGAGATGGTAGATTGCCGTTTAAAGGACCAGGAGATAAGATTGACTCCAAGATAAACACAGTAGCCAGAGGTTGAGCGAGGAGTGTCAGGACATCCAGCCCAATCAGCATCGGTGTAAGCACGCAAGGATAACTGAGGCGTGGGTCCTAGAAGTACACCAAAATCAGAAGTGCCTTGAATGTATAGAAGAATCCGTTTGAGGGCATTCCAATGATGAACCGGGGGGAATGCATATGCATACAAATCTGCTGAACTGCATATGTAATGTCTGGACGTGTGAAAGTTAGATATTGTAGTGCACCCGCGAGGCTCCTGTAGGTAGACGGGTCATCAAACATAGGACCGGAGGAGCTACTCAGTTTAGATTGAGTGTTGACAGGAGTGGGAACAGGTTTGCAAGAATCCATGGCAGCCCGATGCAGAATATCTTTAGCATAAGCATGCTAGGATAAGAACATTTGAACCCCGCTGTGAGTAACTGAAATGCCAAGAAAATATGTCAAGGGTCCCAAATCTTTCATCGCAAATTCACCGGCAAGAGAAGACATTAGGCGCTTACGAAGATCATCCGATGAGGTGGTGAGGATTATGTCATCCACGTAGATCAATAAATAAGCTGTGTGGGATCCATGATGATATATGAATAGTGAGTTGTCAGACTTGCTCTGAACGAAGCCAAGCGTTAGAACAAAATTCGTGAAGCGTTGATACCATGCACACGAGGCATGTTTGAGGCCATACAGAGATTTCTTGAGATGACACACATGATCCGGATAATCTCGATGTCGGAACCCCATGGGCTGATACATGTATACTGTTTCAGCCAAAATCCCATGAAGAAAAGCGTTAGTGACGTCAAGTTGGTGAATCTTCCATGACTGAGAAAGAGCTAAAGATAACACCAAGCGAATGGTGGCGGGTTTGACCACCGGACTAAACGTTTCCCTACAATCAATGGCAACCTGTTGTTTTCTACCGTCACATACCAAGCGAGCCTTATAACGTTCAAGACTTCCATTAGATTTGAACTTATGCTTAAAAATCCACATGCTGCGAATAATATTCATATCTGAGGTTCTAGGAACAAGTTCCCAGGTCTCATTTTTAATAAGGGCACTAAATTTGTCATTCATAGCATTGTACCATTCTGGTGAGGACAGAGCAACTTGTGGGTTTTTGGGAATAGGAGCAATGGTGGAAGTGTGAAGGTTAAGGTTCGGCCTAATTTGTTTAGAGATGCCATCCATAGCGCGTGTGCGCATGGTACGGGTGGGAGGTTGCAACGGTGGGGGCGGAGGAGGAGGGATAGTTGGGGAATGACCCGGGAAGAAGACAGACCTAGGTTGAGTGGTACCAGGCTGTCTGCGGGTGTATGTGTGAAGGAGGGGAGGAGAGTTGGGTTGTGAGGGAGAAGGGGGTTGTTTTGGAAACAGGCTCAGTGGCATTAGGTTGGGTTGGGGGCTTGAGGTCTGATAAGGTTTGAGCTGATGGGGTTTGGGCGGATGGGGTTAGGGCGGTGTTTGAAGGGGGAGTGGGCTGGGCGGCGGTTTGTGTAGAGGACTGGTGATGGGCCGAGAGCTTGTTAGAACAGGGCTGGGCCGAGATAGATGATTGAGAGTTTGGTTGGGAGACATGAGACCACAGAAGTGGGTGTAAGGGAGAAGAAAGAAAGGCGTACGAATGGGAAGGGGTGGGGGAACGGATGTGATATGGAAAAATGCATTCCTCGAAGTGGACATGGCGGTTAATGAAGATTTTGTGCGTTTGAAGGTCGAGGCACTTGTAGCCTCGGTGGTTAGTAGGGTAACCGAGAAACACACAAGGTTGGGATCGGTTAGCTAATTTATGAATTGTGTTGGAGGGGAGGATGGGATAACACAAGCAGCCAAAAATGCGTAGGTGTTCGTAGGTGGGCTGGCAATTGTAAAGAAGGGTAGTGGGTGAGAGAAATTTGTGGTTTTTACTTGGGAGAATATTAAGAAGGTAGGTGGCAACTGCAAGCGCGTGATGCCAGAAGTTTGTTGGGAGAGAAGATTGAGTGAGAAAAGTGCGTATCATGTTGTTGATAGTGCGGATTTTGCGTTCCACTTTTCCGTTTTGGGAGGAGGTGTGAGGGCAGGAAAAACGGAAGTACATACCATTGTTGTGCAAAAATTTTGTAAATTATTATTTGCATATTCTTACCCGTTGTCGCACTGAAACTGTTTTATTTTTTGCTCAAATTGGGCATTTATGTAATTGTTAAAACGTGTGAATATCTCGAAAACTTGTGACTGATGGGGTATGTCCATAGAAAGTTAGTAAAGTCATCAAGAAACAATATATAATAACGATGCCCACCGGTGCTAAGAACCGGTGATGTCCATAAATCACTATGAATAATGTCAAATGGTAAAGAAGTTTTATTCAAGGAATCATAAAAGGGTAATTTAACACTTTTGCCAAAAAGACATGGTTGACAAATAGTGGAACTAGGTTTTCCATAATCAATACTAGAAGAAGATTTTAATGAATGCAATAAATTTTGTCCCGGGTGCCCAAGTCGTTGATGCCAACGTTCCTGGGTGATGGCAACAAATGTGGAAGGTGAGGAGAAAAGACTTTAAAGAGGTGTGGTGAGAGGATAGAGATCACTCAAGCTATTGCATCGTAGGATAGGGGCCTTGGTCTTGAGGTCCTTCACAAGAAAATTGAATGGGTCAAATTCAATAGATATTAGATTATCAGTGGTAAGATGACGCACAGAGATAAGGTTTTTAATTAATCGAGGGGCATAGAGAACATTATTAAGTTTAAGTGGTGGGAATGGGGGTGGTAAGGTGTGGTTGCCCTGTCCAAGAACAGGAATGGTCATGCCATTTCCGACAATAATATGTTTAGGAGTGCCATTATTAAAAAGAGACGGGGAATGTTACCTTGCTGGTTTGCCATGTGACCTGTGGCTCCAGTGTCCAAGATGCCGACCGGGTCTGGTTGATTGAGAGATAAAGTGTAAAGGGCCTGAGCAATGTCGGTTGGAACTAGTCCTGTAGTGTAGGCCTGAGACGATGCTGGGCCAAGCAATCCTGCACCCGTATTGGGACGTGGTGTAGATGGGTAAGGGCATGGTAGACTCGTGTTTGCTGCTGCCCATTGCTGGGCCTGGTTATTCATAAGACCAGCCCACTGATTCGATGCCCAGCCCTGCGGAAACACAATGTACGGGTGCTGAGCATTGTACCCCCGGCCCCCGCGACCATTGGAGCCACGCCCCCTGCCACGCCCAAGGCTACGACCCCATCCACGATTACGATCAGAAGGTGGATTGGCGTTGTTTTCAGATGGTAAAGGGCTGGTTGTGATAGCCGCAAGTGCAGTGGTGGAGGAATGGGCAGCCTGAGCGACCTGATGTTTCTTCTTACTTTCCTCCATCGTGAGATGTGAATGTGCTTCATGAAAATCAGGCAGAGGATCCCTATTCTGTAGGATCGTTGAGATCCCGTCGTACTGTTCGGTAAGACCGGTTAAAAGTTGAAGTACAAGTCTCTGGTTGTTAACCGGGGCCCCCACACTAGTAAGTTGATCGGACAGGAGTTTAACTTGTTGACAGTAGGCCGACATGTTTGGAAAGTTCTCTAGGCGGACATTGGAAAACTCCTGCTGAAGGAAGACAGACCTGGTGTTTTTGTTGTCTTGAAAGAGGTTAGCCAGGGTGGTCCATGCATCGTAGGCTGTTTGACCAGGAGTAAGGATGGTGTGTAGGAGGTCAGTGGATATGGTACCATAGATCCATTGCTCTTTCTGGGTTGCAAGTGATCATATACCTGGTATGCTTTGCAGGAGTTCTGGAAGAGTTCTGCCCAAGTGGTGTAGTGAGCAGCGTCGGCTTCTAGGGTTATGGGTACGAGGTTTCTGACATTGGACACTGTCATGGTGGGATGAAGTTTGCTGTCCATTGTGAAAGACAGGATGAAATCTGAAATCTGAAATCGGAAAAAAGTAGAAGGAATATTGGAGAGAGAAAATGGGGCGGAAGGTGGCGATTGAGAAGAAACAGCGCAGAAAGTAGGGTTAGGGTGAGAGGGATCAATAAGCGAATTGAGCAGGGCCTTGTTAACAAGGGAGCAAGACCTTGTTGATAAGAGAGCAGGGCCTTGTTGATAGAGGAGCAAGGTCTTGTTGAGATCGGAAAACAAAAGAGACAGTCGGCAGAAATTAGGGTTAGGTTGAGGAGGATCGAGGGAAGGCTAATACCATGTAAGAATTGGTATTCAATATGATTTCTATTAACTACAATCGAGTGTATAAATACTGTTACAATGAGATCTCCTCTCAATCAATATTAATTTCCTATCAATCTAAATAAATCATTCCTATATTTAATAAATCAATTTACAAAATTGATGCCAGCTATTAAATATGTACGCCAGCCAATAGTTTGCTTTTAATGTTACATCCATTAGCAAATTCTTATTTCTGTTACTTTTCTTTTAATTTTATTTTTTACTTTGTTTGAGAGAGTTCTTATTATGATGATTCTTATTGTCCTTTGTTGTTCGATCCTACTTTTTTTTCCAGAAATGTAAAGTAATGTTGGGAGTGAACTTTAACAGTGAAAGTGAAATAAAAAAGATAGGGAAGGCAGTTTATAGAGTTCCGGGTGTTGAATCTGTTTCCTACAACAAAGAAATAGGAAGATTGATTGTCATCGGGCGTTTTGATCATCAAGCTGTTGTAACGTGTGTGAGGGAATTTGAGAAGATGGTTCAGGTCCTCGGAAGAAAGATTATTTAACCTTTGTTTGATGATGAATCAGAAGTTTAGGGAGGAGAAACCTTTTTGGAAGTTGTTATAGTGCAATGGGAGGCTTGTATATGAATCTGGTGATTATGTTTATTTTTAGTATGCAAAAGATTTGATGAGTTAATAGAATACGTGGCAAGCTCTCAAGTGACAACATCTTGTTGAAATTGTGTCACATGTCACAAGGAAACATGGCTAACTGATAGTGCCTCAATGTAAAATATTTACACTTTGTCCTTTTCAAATCTCTTTATACAAAAATAACGGCTCCTCAACTTTGGGTGTTATACAAGATAGGCTAACAGGTGGGTGATCGCACAGGGCCCGATTCTCCATGGTCCATATTTTTTTTAAATTTATATATATATATATATATATATATATAGGGTAGGGATATGGTAAAAAGTTTCTAAAATGTAAGAAGGGTAAGAAGTGTTTTAAACCATTGGATATTTGATCTAATGGTTGAGATTAATAGGGTATAAAATGTAAATTGTGTTTTAATTAGAAGGACCTTATGTAAAAATTGAAGGGCAATAGTGACTTTTCCAACATTTCAAATATGGTAACCGTTTGAAAACCACCCATCAATCTCCTAAAGATCAGCGAATTATATGGTAACCGTCATCAATCTCCAAAAAATCAGCGAATTTCTTCATACTTTATCATAAATAGCTCTATAATCAGATTCATGGCGTAGTGTTTTATCAAATACAAAACATTCCTAGATTTAAAACACCATGACTATGATTCAAGTCATGGTGTTTTATCTGGAGACATTGTTCATGGCGTGGTGTTTTAAAACATCTATGATTCAAGTCATGGTGTTTTATCAGGAGACATTGTTCATGGCGTGGTGTTTTATCAATACAAAAACATTCCCAGATTTTTAAAATACCATGACTATGATTCAAGTCATGGTGTTTTATTTGTAGACATTGTTCATGCTGTGGTGTTTTAAACATCTATGATTCAAGTCATGGTGTTTTATCAGGAGACATTGTTCATGGCGTGGTGTTTTATCAAAACAAAAACATTCCCAGATTTTAAAACACCATGACTATGATTCAAGTCATGGTGTTTTATCTGTAGACATTGTTCATGGTGTGGTGTTTTAAACACACAGAACTAATAACAGCTGCAGATCCACAAGACGGATCTAATACAACAAAACCTGAGATCCACACTGGATCATCAACAATAATAGCAGTCGGCAACTACAGAAATAACAACCGCAACTACTGGAACAAACTCGAACAGATCTTGAACAACTTGGAGAGGGTTGCGATTAAGATGATGAAGAAATGATACGTAGGTTAAAATCGAATTGGATCTTGCAAAAAAATAGGACAACAGTTTTTTTTTTCAGTTATCTTGAAAGTCAATTAATTGATAAGAAATGTAAATTACTAATATACCCTTTTGAATTAATTAAGATAGAGGACACTTGTCATCACCAAATTATTTCTCACACTTCTTACAAAAGTATGACTTTGTACAGGATCCTTTACCTATATATATATATATATATATATTTAATAAAAAACCAATATGTTTAAGCCATTTTTAAAGATACAAATTCTTAATGGACCACTCAGTTTTAATACTTGAAATTAATCCATTATAACATATTTTAATAGGTTGACAATAATAGCTATTCAAAATGAAATATAAGAAAATATGGACTATAGACTTGATTGGGAGATTTACTTCAAAAAAAAACGTTAGGAGAGCCTCGCAATTCGCTTAAGTAAGTTCGGTCATTTTCCTACACTACTTTTGATTTGTTTATTTTATAACAATTAACGTTGTATTATTGATTTTTCATATATATATATATATATATATATATATATATATATATATGTGTGTGTGTGTGTGTGTTTGTGTGGTGAGTTTATATTATAGGGTGGTGCCCAGTTGTTAATCTCACCCAGAGCCCCAACGTTAGTTTAGCATTCTCGGGGACGACTTGTTGGCGGGGTCCCCAAAATTTACATAAATGACTGGTCTGTCAAATTCGATGAAAATATAAATTGATTTTAAAATTTCTAAAAATCCTTAATCCAATGTTTCAAGTTAAATTTGGTATTAGTTGGTTAGGATGACCATGGTACTTACGTGCTTGATAGTAACAAATAAAAGGAAACAAAACACAGACGAATTTTAAAGTAAAAGAACCAAAGACTACTAACTACGCATGTAACAATCAAGCATACCTATCAGAATATAGTATAGTTCAAGTAAGTTACCGAGATTTAATCTTAGGACACAAAATCTATAACTCTAACGATGTGAATAATATCTAACCTATGTAACATTGAAAGGGTGAAATAGTAAGAACAACAAACTACTAAAAATCATTTTTAAAATCAAATATAAGAAAGGATAACCAATTAAGACCAGAATCCTCCTAATACTTTTATAAAGTCATTTGATTATGTATTTATCTAAAGCTCATCATAGTAAAAACTATTGATGAGGTGTGAAGTGTTAAAAGGCCATTACCCTCTCGAGTTAATTACCAAATAACCCTGAATACTCAAGCCATAGACACACCTAACTACTCGGTTTTAAGTAACTATGTAATTTACCTATCCCTTGTCATTTAGAGCTTCTATTATTGTTTAGTTACACAGATTAACAAACTGAGCGATTTACTATCTATGTTGCTCAATTTTACCTACTAAGTATCAAGTCCTAGACTAACGATTGATATATAGTCCAAAGATAGATAAAACAGATTAAACATGCATAACCTCATAGAAAGATCTAAATTACCTACACAAAACTTATTCATGTAACACCTCGAAAATTCACGTCCTATAATGTGTAGACACGTGTCATATGTTTAAAACCATCCACATTCCTCTTGACCCCTAGACACCCCCTAAGCACTAGGAACATGTGTTGATCAATTGTGGTGAGTTGTAGACTCATGTGTCAAAGAATTATGGTGAGAATTTCACTATAAAAGGACCATGAACTTGCACACATTCTTCACACCTCCTCTCTTGCAATCTGATCATTTATGGAGCTCCAAGACACTCACAAGTGATCACTAATCAAGCTTAGGACTCTTGTAAGTTTTCTAATCCTTCTTTAATAAGGTTTAGCTTAGTTATTTAGCTAAAAGTCAAACCATCGTAATTACGGTTTGACTTCGAGATTAGTTAATGATGGCTCAGTCATATCTCGAATTAAAAGTAGTTATAAGTTGGTAATTATGTGGGTAATAAACCCTCAAAAGGGTTCCCCCTGATTACCACTCTAACCAGGTCAAAAGTCGGGTCAAACGTGTACTTAAAAAGTCAACAGAAAGTTTAAAATGCGATTTATGCATAATTAGCAATGTAGACCATATACAACCTGATTGATCATTGTTATAACTTGGTAATAAGTGTAAGAACATGTCTAAACATGTTCAACCCGACAATTTCCTGTTTAGACCCGGTTCGGAACCGAGAGTCACATAGTTTGACTTTCACTTTGACCTTCAGTTCTGACCCGTTAAGGCATGTTTTAGAAATGACTCAAAGCTTTAATTGGACTAGGTTACATGTTAGAATAACCCTCAGTGATTATGCACCTCGGTTCATTAGTTATCCAATTAATATGCATGTTTCCGTTAATCGCTCATATGTTGACCATTATGCCCTTATTACCTTAACACGTGATTTATGAAAATGTAAAAGTGTAGAAACCTTAGTTCCTGATATATAAACTTGTACGCAAAGTTTGACATCAGTTTGACTTGTAGATTAAGAGTTATGCTCATTATCGCAAAAATTAATGCTTTATGTTAATAAAACGGCGTAATTAGCGTATAGCCTAGTTAAGCCTACTTTTTAATACCAAATATTTTACCCACTGATGTAATATATTATTTTGTGATTTTTAAAGATTTTTAATTAATTTTAGGCTGAGCATAACTAGTAGTCGTAGGTTTAATCCGGTAATTGTCGATTTTGCCCTTACGGGTCATAAAATGAGTTTTACATATCTAAACGACTCCAAACCTTTTGCTACTGATCATATATGATAAATAAATTATTTTAAGTCTTCTGGAAATATAAAAATATCAGATTTAAGTATCGAACTCGGAAATGGCCTTTAATCGCCTTATTAAGCGTTTTTAGCGCAAAGTATATATTAAAAGTATATTGGACATACCCGGGTTGATACCTACTGATATATGAGGCAAATTATAATATTTTTACAGTAAGCAAAGGTTGATAAACTCAGACTTCAGTTTTGAGCTTTTCGGCTTATGTGAAATTACCAAAATACCCCTACGGGGCATAGTTTGGTTGAAAATGATAAATTTCACATATATGCTTTAACCTACTGATACAACTTAGCAAATTATGTATTTTTTCTGATTACATCAGACCTGTAACTCAGGTTGTTACTTAAACTCTTTTATAAACTTTTAAATAACCAAACTACCCCTACGGGGCCTAGTTTGTGTTTAAACACGTTTCGGGCATAATGAAAGACATCTTACTGATGTCACAACATATTTGAGGCATAATTAACTTAGAAAACCTGTATATAGCTCTCATGAATACCCGTCACGCTTATTAAGCGTACGGTTCGGTTTATGTAACAAGTTTACATAAATTAACCGAAACGGGTCAAACCTTAACGGTTTTATCTCAAAATCCAGAATGTGAATAATAAACCCATATTAAACAAGTCTTCAAACTTGTCGGGTCTAAATCACATTCTATCCGGTCTTCGCTTAATCGTGCGTACGAACCGTATCTTTGAAACTTGTCGGTCTAAGCTTAAGCTTAATTAAAGACCCGTTAGGATTCTAATAGGTTATTATAAAACCTTCGTTCCAGATTAGGAGGACCAGTAAAAGCTACGTGCATTTTGCTAATTGTGAATTATACTTTACTCAGGTAAATACTTTTAACTTATTTTCCCTATACGGGCTTGGGTTACGGTGTATAGCATACCGCTTGATCGGGCATCAAATTCTCCACCGTTGAGTGGGTAATTGAATAAATTTGATCGGCTCGTTTAAACAGTCTTGTTACTTAAAGCCTTTGGGGGGTTAATGACCATGTCCCGGATATCCTTGGCATCATTTTACGAAATGGCCACGACTTAAGCGCGGGGCGTAGGCGTACACCCGTCAGTGCACAAAAGAATAATGTGGTGTGTCTA
Source organism: Helianthus tuberosus (assembly GCA_030545235.1). Classification (NCBI taxonomy): domain Eukaryota; kingdom Viridiplantae; phylum Streptophyta; class Magnoliopsida; order Asterales; family Asteraceae; genus Helianthus; species Helianthus tuberosus. The sequence continues at coordinate 193,129,807 of CM060365.1, forward strand.
TTGATCTTTAACCCGGACAAGATCCGGGCTACTGAACGCACAAGGAACATGTAATTCGTTCACAAGATTATAATATTAAATAATTCTCCCAAGTTAAAAAGATTAATCTTGCCTCTGTGCATTTTAATCAAATTATAAAACATTTATGCCATGTGCATCCAAACCAATTTTTAAATCATTTTCCAAAATGAGTCAGTTGATTGTATTTACCAGTGTAAACAGACGTATTTTCCCAAAAAGACTAAATGCAGGTACTAAACGTAATTGACTGGATTGTCTCCTTAGCATCAATAAAGAGTCTCGCAAGCTTAAGATGCCTGAAGTCTGTTGAACTATTGTTTCCATTTTAATTACGATCCTTCTGTGGATAAACTTCCGAATATTGTGACATTTGATATTACAATACTAAATTCGGTTGTATTATATTTTCAATTGCTTCCGCTGTGCATATTAATATTGTGTGGTTTGACTATTATGTTGCCAACCATGACGTCACGATACTCCCCACCGGGCCCACTGGTGACACGTGGAAATCAGGGTGTGACAGGTTGGTATCAGAGCCAACATTGAGTGAATTAAACACTAGCTTTTTTGGTGTTTAATCTCAATGACACAGTAGCACATTCCTTGACCTTCTGAGTCTAGACTTAACTTAGGAATATTCTCAATCCTAATCTAGAAATTTTTACTTCCAAATTTTTATTGGATACGTCGCCAAGCGAAAAAGCCGTAATAGGAGTTATCCACACCTGGAGCCCTGAGATGCTAAGCTTCGTACCGCGGCTAGAATGAAACGAGCATCCAAGGAGAAAGCATTCAGAAATAAAATGAAGAAGAAACTCCTTTTTACTGAAGATCGTTTCCTTATTAGTCCTTATAAGGACATAATTATCTTTCAGTCCCTACGAGGACAACGTTATTTCGTTCAAGTCCCGCTTAGGGCAACTTTATACTTTTATTTTTATATAATGGAATGATTAAGTTTAAACTTTCATTCTAAACAAGAAATATTAAATAAATGGAAAATAACATTTCCTTTTGCAAGATCTACCATTATAATAAAATGGCAAAATCTAAAAAGGACAAGACCTAGCCTCGTGTCATATTAAGACCCGGCCAAGATGGCAGTTCCTCAAATTAGATTCAGATCCTTATTAACATTTCTTTTATAAGATCTACCATTGTAATAAAATGGCAAAATCTAAAAAGGACAAGACCTAGCCACGTGTCATTTTAAGACCGGGCCAAGATGGTAGTTCCATAATTAGATTCAGATCCATATTAACACCTCAATTTAAAATTGTTCTGCGTTAATTAAATTAAGAATCTTAAGTGTGAAACCTAGCCTTCGGGTCAATTATAAGACCGGGCCAAGATGGTAAGACCTGTTAAAAAGATTCAAACCATTAATAAAGAATCTTAAGAGTGAAACCTAGCCGAGTGTCATTATAAAGACCTGGCCAAGATGGTAAGACCTGTTTAAAAGATTCAAATCCCTGTTAACATCTGAAAATGTGTTAACACTCCTGGCAGACGTGATTCATAAAAAAAAATCACACACGTCATTTTTATATAGGATCCTCCAAAAGATTCCTAACCCAGTTTAATGATCTCTGAATCATGGGTTTACATCATTAATTGAGATGATCATATTTTAACCATACGTGGTAACATAATGCCTACGGGCCCTGCTCATTTCCATATGAGCCAAAAGACCGTGGTAGCGATGACTCCCTGTCAGATAAAGGTAATGAACTATGTTCAAACCTCAAATGCTTTGATTCTCTGAAATCCTAGCATATAATTTATAATTGTCCTTGTGACTAGGCCTATTGTGCCAATATACTCAAATGCTTTGATTCTCTGAAATCCTAGCATATAATTTATAATTGTCCTTGTGACTAGGCCAATTGTGCCAATATACTCAAATGCCTTGATTCTCTGAAATCCTGGCATATAATTTATAATTGTCCTTGTGACTAGGCCTATTGTGCCAATATACTCAAATGCCTTGATTCTTTGAAATCCTGGCATATAATTTATAATTGTCCTTGTGACTAGACCTATTGTGCCAATATACTTTCATGCTTTGATTCTCTGAAATCATGAGCTTATAATCTATAAATGTCCATGTGACCAGGCCATTGGGTGCCACTAATAAAACTATTAATGTTTTATAATTAGGATAGAAATCCTAAACATAAATGATTAATAAATTAACCAAATATGGTCTCTGTTTACCATGGTTAATGAATTTCCCTAAGGGGCAATTCCGTAATAAACATCCCTTAGAAGGGAAGTACCTACGGGCTAAACTTGTTGTCTGATAAGACAACGACAGTGGTGGTCTTTGACCTCCTGTCTAAAATGTTGGACTATGTCCAAACATAATAGTCTATATGATCAATGCGATCATGACTAATATCATCTAATACGATGATCATATTATTTAACATCCTTTAGTGATGTTTTGCCTACGGACTATAATAAATTGTTCATTTGGGACGTCGACATTGTTATCCTTATGATTCCTTGTTTGAGGTGGTGAGCTATGCTCAAGCCAAATAGTCAATATGATTAATGCAATCATGACTTATATCATCTAATAGGATGAACCTATTATAAACGTCCATTAGTGATGTTTCGCCTATGGGCCATATTATATTGACCATGTGTGACAAAGACATGGTGATCTTTATGATTCCCTGTCCCAGGTAGTGAGCTATGCTCAAGCCTAATAGTCTATATGATCAATGCAATCATGACAAAAATCATCAATACGATGGTTAAAAATTTTAACATCCTTAATGATGTTTTGCCTAAGGGCTTTATTATATTGTCCAATTGAGACAAGGCAATTGTAATCTTTTGTGATTGATGTATTGCAAAATACATACTTATATCGTGTATAGTTTGTACATTTTATTGTTATTTATAGTTTAGTTTTATTTAGAGCTACGTGCTATTGATGAAAGTTCGGTTTTTCAGGTCTTGATACGATAATTGGCTGGAAATTGAGTGGAAACGAGCTTGATGCTGAATTCGTATGTTTTGGAATGAGTTTAAAAGTGTTAGAATAATTCTTGGAATTTTTGGAGACATAAAGCTGGAATTGTAGGGCAACATTCTGTGAAAAAACGTCACTCGCGTAGCGCTAGCATAAAAGGTTGATCAGTCGCGCTACGCTACAACATTAAACAAGAAAATGCTGACTTTGGAGGCGCTCGCGTAGCGCGAGGCTGAAGTGAAGACCCGTCGCGCTACGCGACGGGTATGCAGATCGCGAATTGTTTGATCCGATGTTAGGGTTTACTATTTAAGGATTTTTTTAATGATCATTTAAGGAGGTTACGAATGAACAAACCCTAAGGAGGCTTTGGAGCAGATTTTTACATCATTCGAGGTGTTTTAGCTTGCGGGAATCAAAAGGTTGAAGCTAGGAAGCGTGGGAGTGAAGATTGTTCGGGTTTTATCTCCCGGTTTTCTTTAATTTCGTGTTTTCGATCTTTTTCCATGAATTCTTGTTTTGAACTTGATTTGTTTGCTATAGACAACATGTTTCTTGGCTAAACCCTAGATACTACCTAGACAAGATGATAGTTTGATTAAATTTTGGATCTTTTAATGGTTATTATTGTTTGATTATGGATTGATTCTTAAAAGTAGATTATTCTAGAATTCTTACTTGGTGCATATGCGTGCTTGATGATTATTCTACTATTGTTTATTGCTTCGTATAATCATTAGTGACGGTCTTTATCACATAATAGGGTTATATTAGGATTCTTGATTTAGGTGAGTGTCTATATCACGTAATAGATCATTAATCCTTTAGGGTGAAAATCTAGTAAGTAACCTTAGAAGTAATATTCGGTAATTTAATAAAATCAAGTGTTCTGCTTAATTTGTCGCTGAGAGGCTCGAGTTAGTTATTAGGTTGTAGTGCAGTATATATCTAAGATAGGTTTTGAGAGAAGTCGATCTTATTTCCCTAATTGAATTTGTGTCTAGTAAACCAAGTCAGAACCTAGAATTGCCTTAGATTATCGCGCTGAGAGGTAGATAGTCATATCAGGGCACTTTTAGAATCGTTAGAGGACTAAGAGGAAGTCTAACAGTCGGTAATCACAACAGCCTTGTAGGGTTTCCTAGGTTTCTTCCTGAGAAGGGTCGGGAGGTCTTAGCATTGAAATACCTTAAGGTTTAGTATTTTACGATTCCGGCTCCATACAACAATAATTCCGTTAGAAGTCCATTCCAATTCAAACTGGATTCGAGTCTAGGTAGTCGTTAATCTCATCTGAATACATCCCTAGTTTTCGTTCGTGTCTTAGTCTAAGTCTAGTTAATTAATTAGGTTAATATAGATTTCCTAGTTTTTTCAGTAACCCCCCCCCCCCCCTCAAAACAATTAAACAAGTTTAAGTCGCGTCTGTCAGTGTCTATTAGAGTCTAGCTTACGTAATACATAGAGTCTCAGGGTTCGATACTCGGACTTGCTTAGGCTATACTACATTGACCGGTACACTTGCCGGTTGTGTGGTTTAGGTTTTAGAGAGTCCTAGTCTATAAATTTAAAACTTAGAGAGTCTAGATTTAGGGTAATTTTAGTTGTTTTTGTTAACCCATTTTCAGCACATCAAGTTGTTGGCGCCGTTGCCGGGGATTCTTGGCAATTGCGTTTATTAGCTTTGATAGACCTAACTGATATATACGTGCTACGTGTTTTATTTGTTTTGTTGAGTCTTTGTCTTCTCTTGTGTCTCGGTAACTAGTATTTGCTTTTCTTGTGCTAGGTTTTTGCTAGTAGTGGATGCCACATCTGCGCTCGCACGGACCACCATCACCAATCAAGCAGTCATCATCTCAACTGGGCGAAGGCCCAGAGGTTAGTTCTTCATCTTCGCCTGTTTTTCCAGATTTCGACACCAATCCAATTCCCGTCCCACCACCTTCACCAAACCATTCACCCAAGAATACCCCACCCAGTAGTCCCACTTCTAGTACCTTTAGTGAACCAGAGAACGTAGATCAAATGGCCAACCCTAGGCAAACAGTCCATCAGCAGGCCACTCAGGATTTTACCGGCCTTGCTTCACCCATCACCGTTCCACCCATAGTTAGCGAGCATTCATGGCAGATTCCATCTTATGCCATGCAGGCCATAACTAATAGCATCCAATTCCATGGCCGAGACGATGAGGACGCCCCGGCCCACATTAACCGTTTCTCCCGCATCCTAGCTACCTTTAACCTTCACGGTGCACCCAACGATGCCACCTACCTACAGCTTTTCCCGTTCTCATTAGCCGGCCGTGCGGCTACTTAGTTGGACTCTCAACCAACCGGTACTTTTACCACTTGGGCGGGGCTTCGTCAAGCCTTTTTGAATAAGTATTTCCCGCCCGCTAAGGCCTCACGGCTTAGAGACGAAATCCATTCCTTCCGCATGGGGCCCGACGAGCCCTACTACCTTGCTTGGGAGCGTTTCCAAAACCTTTGTGCTCGTTGCTCCCAACATGGTCTTTCTGATTGGGCTTTATGTGAGAAATTTTATAACGGTCTCACCCAAGAGACTCGTGATAGGTTCGATACTAATGCGGGGGGGGGGGGGGGGGGGGCATATGATGGGTATACTTACAGTAGCTGAGTGTTTAGAGAGATTTGAGGCATTTGCTCAATCTCAATCCCAATCGCGTTCCGATCAGCGGTATCAAAGTGGTAATTCTAATACCACTACTAGTGCACCCACCCGAGGGGTGAACCATGTCACCATGGATCCTAGTTTAGCCGCTGTTTTGGAAAACATGTCTAGGGAACTTAAGGAAATTAAGGCTAAGGTAGACAAATGTGAGTATTGCCGAGGGGGTCACAACACAAGTGTGTGTCCATTGTTAGTTGGTGAGGAGCGAGTTGATTTTGTAGGGGGAGGGGTTGGTAGAGGTCAACCTAGCAGTTTTGGAGGTAATAATAACTTTGGTTCGGGTTGGCGTTCTAATAATAATAATAATTTTGCTTCTAATAACAATTTTCGCTCAAATGGACCTCCTGGTTTTCAAATAGCTCAAAATCCAAATAGAGGTCTAGGTTCACTCTTTGGTGGGGGTTCAAATGAACAGGTTCAGAATGGGGGGTCGAATAACCAAGGTCAAACAAGTCGTGAAGGTCCAAGTTTCGATCTAGGGGGTAGCATAGAAAGAATGGAGTCCATGATGAGTCAACTCATTGCTAGGGATCAAAACACCCAAAAGAAACTTAGTGAACACGATCTCATGCTTAAGAACCACCAAGCCTCATTTCAGGACCTTCAAAGGGTTGTAGGAGATATGTCTAGGAAGTTGGAAGAGAGATTACCCGGTCAATTTGCGGGAAACACCTTAAAGAACCCTAATGCTTCTGTTAAAGCCATTACCACCCGTAGTGGCAAGACCGTAGGTGATCCGAGAGTCGAAGAGAGGGTAGTTGATGAAGATGGAGATATAATAGATGAGGAGATCCAAATGGAAGCACCCGGTAAAGTGCAATCTAGGTTCACCCCAGCAAGTACCGCATACACCGGGGGGCTTCCAAGTGAGAAGAGTTTTGGTAAGAAACCCACTCAAGTCGTTCCATCACCCACTGTTGATCTTTCCCGTGCTCCTTTCCCATCTCGTCTTAAAAACCAAACATATTCTAAGGAGTACGGGAAGTTTCTAGAGATCTTTAAGCAGCTTAGGATTAACCTTCCTTTCATAGAAGCCCTTCAATCAATGCCCAAATATGCAAAATTTTTAAAAGATCTTCTAAAACGTAAGGAAAGGTTAGGAGAGGTTTCTAACATCCCCCTTAGTGGAGGGTGTTCTGCCGTAGTCTTGAACAAGGTCCCGGAAAAGTTGACGGATCCGGGCCTTTTCACCATCCCGTGTTTGTTTGGGAGTGATACCGAGTGTAGGGCCCTAGCCGATTTAGGAGCAAGTATAAACCTAATGCCATATTCCTTGTATGAGAGGTTAGGTCTAGGAGAGCTTTCACCTACACGTATGTCTTTGTCTCTAGCCGATAGATCAGTGAAGTATCCACGTGGTATAATAGAAAACCTCTTAGTTAAAGTGGATAAATTCGTCTTCCCCGTAGACTTTGTCGTTCTTGACATGGAAGCCGACGAAAAGGTACTGTTAATTCTAGGACGCCCATTTTTAAACACCGCAAAAGCTCTTATAGATGTCTTTGTAGGCACCATTACACTTAGAGCGGGTGAGGAATCGGTAGTTTTTAAGGTTATGAATTCGAAAGGGCCTAGTGATATAGAGCATGAGGTATCGTTAATGGGGGAGTATGAGAAGGATGAGCGAGATGAGGGGAGGTTAGTGAGTGATCCGAGTCTACAGGAGGTGATAGGACTCAAGTGTGGGGACCCACCGGATAGTAAATTAGAGGAATTAGAGGAAAGGGTGGTGTGTTTAGAATCTAAGATAGAGACACTGAGCAAAGCTCAATGTGGGGATAGAATTCAATATGAAGAGTATCGATTCAAACCACCAGGTGAAGCGTTACGAGGTTGTGAGAGAGATAAGAGTGCTTTGGGTGATTTGGGCAATAATAGGTATAATGGTGCTGCGGCCCGTGAGTTTGTTTTTGGAGGTGAGCTGCATCTCCATGATCCTCCGTAAGTATGTGAGAAGTTATTACTCGTTTGTAGAGTTTGTATTTTGAGTCTTTTATTTTGTACCATGAGTCTAGATTAGTAGTTTTTTTTTAGAGTTGGTACTGCTTTGGGTTTTGTTTTACTGTGTTTGTGCAGGTTTGGATTGTACCACCCGTACTCAATCTCCATTCGGGTGAGTTCGGAACTGCCATATTGATAAACCCAAGCAGACTAGCAACGATCGCGAATGAAATGCTATACGATCGTTCGTTGGATTTAAGACTCGTACGGCTGGCACTGACTTTTGTCCTAACCAGCTAAGTCTTTTCCAACTCTCTCTCTGTATTTTATTTCTTGCTTATTTATTGTTAGTTTCCGTTCTTTGCATTAGGGACAATGCAGTCTCTAAGTGTGGGGATGGGATACATGTAAATAATCGAGTCTTAAATATGAAAAATACAAAAAAATTAAAAAATTTTAAAAATAAAAAAAAAATGAAAAATCAGAAAAATGTCCTTTGAAATGAGAAGTTTGCATATTAATGCGGAAAATGATAGAAAAGATGAGTTTTTGCTTGGGTTCGAATAATAATAATATGAGATTAATTAAATCGAGCTTGTGTCTAGTTAGGGATATGTGGATAGGCCCGGGCTTGGTTTTAAGTCCCTTTGAGCTAATACACCTTAAATTGTCGGTCTGCTAGTGGGTTTTCGCCTGGGAAATATGGGAAACTAAAACTGCCAATAAGAGTATAAGGGGCACCGTTATAAGTTAAAACCGGTAGAGTTTGTGGTCATGAAAAAAAAAATAGAATAAAAAGTGAGCTAGAAACTAAATGAGAGTAGCCATTCCTATGTAATCTGTGATTGGGGATAGCGACTCTACAGTCGGATTACCGCTAGGGTGTGTGAAATCGACTTGCCGAATAAAAGTACCGAAACCTAAGTAATCTGTGGTTGGGGATAGCGACTCTACAGCCGGAATACCTCTTGGTTAGGGAAAGCATCGTCTAGACTCACGAGAAAAAAAAAGAAAAAATAGAAAAAAATGAAAAAAAAAGAAAAAAAAAGTTGATTGTAAACTCTCTTGGTTTTGATATAAGACGGTTAGGAATTGGTCCAGTGATCGTTCCTTTAGTCCTATAAGCTTGAGGTGGGGGTAGGTGGACTGTAGATTCTAGCGTGAGACCTTAGGTAGACTGACCGCACTTGAATTAAATTCACATGATAAGGGCTTAGGATTAGATTCGGGTTTAAGAGGATCAGTATATTCGCAATCGCGACTAACGCAAGTTTTGGTTTTAATAAGATATAAATAATTTTTGATCCAAGTGATGATTCGTCTCTTATTCCGTTGCACAATTCTTTTTCGGGGACGAAAAAAGTGTAAGTGTGGGGATATTTGATGTATTGCAAAATACATACTTATATCGTGTATAGTTTGTACATTTTATCGTTATTTATAGTTTAGTTTTATTTAGAGCTACGTGCTATTGATGAAAGTTCGGTTTTTCAGGTCTTGATACGATAATTGGCTGGAAATTGAGTGGAAACGAGCTTGATGCTGAATTCGTATGTTTTGGAATGAGTTTAAAAGTGTTAGAATAATTCTTGGAATTTTTGGAGACATAAAGCTGGAATTGTAAGGCAACATTCTGTGAAAAAACGTCACTCGCGTAGCGCTAGCATAAAAGGTTGATCAGTCGCGCTACGCTACAACATTAAACAAGAAAATGCTGACTTTGGAGGCGCTCGCGTAGCGCGAGGCTGAAGTGAAGACCCGTCGCGCTACGCGACGGGTATGCAGATCGCGAATTGTTTGATCCGATGTTAGGGTTTACTATTTAAGGATTTTTTAATGATCATTTAAGGAGGTTACGAATGAACAAACCCTAAGGAGGCTTTGGAGCAGATTTTTACATCATTCGAGGTGTTTTAGCTTGCGGGAATCAAAAGGTTGAAGCTAGGAAGCGTGGGAGTGAAGATTGTTCGGGTTTTATCTCCCGGCTTTCTTTAATTTCGTGTTTTCGATCTTTTTCAATGAATTCTTGTTTTGAACTTGATTTGTTTGCTATAGACAACATGTTTCTTGGCTAAACCCTAGATACTACCTAGACAAGATGATAGTTTGATTAAAGTTTGGATCTTTTAATGGTTATTATTGTTTGATTATGGATTGATTCTTAAAAGTAGATTATTCTAGAATTCTTACTTGGTGCATATGCGTGCTTGACGATTATTCTACTACTGTTTATTGCTTCGTATAATCCTTAGTGACGGTCTTTATCACATAATAGGGTTATATTAGGATTCTTGATTTAGGTGAGTGTCTATATCACGTAATAGATCATTAATCCTTTAGGGTGAAAATCTAGTAAGTAACCTTAGAAGTAATATTCGGTAATTTAATAAAATCAAGTGTTCTGCTTAATTTGTCGCTGAGAGGCTCGAGTTAGTTATTAGGTTGTAGTGCAGTATATATCTAAGATAGGTTTTGAGAGAAGTCGATCTTATTTCCCTAATTGCATTTGTGTCTAGTAAACCAAGTCAGAACCTAGAATTGCCTTAGATTATCGCGCTGAGAGGTAGATAGTCATATCAGGGCACTTTTAGAATCGTTAGAGGACTGAGAGGAAGTCTAACAGTCGGTAATCACAACAGCCTTGAAGGGTTTCCTAGGTTTCTTCCTGAGAAGGGTCGGGAGGTCTTAGCATTGAAATACCTTAAGGTTTAGTATTTTACGATCCCGGCTCCATACAACAATAATTCCGTTAGAAGTCCATTCCAATTCAAACTGGATTCGAGTCTAGGTAGTCGTTAATCTCATCTGAATACATCCCTAGTTTTCGTTCGTGTCTTAGTCTAAGTCTAGTTAATTAATTAGGTTAATATAGATTTCCTAGTTTTTTCAGTAACCCCCCCCCCCCCTCAAAACAATTAAACAAGTTTAAGTCGCGTCTGTCAGTGTCTATTAGAGTCTAGCTTACGTAATACATAGAGTCTCAGGGTTCGATACTCGGACTTGCTTAGGCTATACTACATTGACCGGTACACTTGCCGATTGTGTGGTTTAGGTTTTAGAGAGTCATAGTCTATAAATTTAAAACTTAGAGAGTCTAGATTTAGGGTAATTTTAGTTGTTTTTGTTAACCCATTTTCAGCGCATCAGTGATTCTTTGCCCAAGGGGGTGAGCTATACTCAAATCCCATAGTCTATACTATCATTTCGATCCTGACTAGTATCATCAGTATGATGATCATAATATTAACATCCCTCGTGATGAAATGCCTACGGGCTATACTTTATTCTAGTGTCGGTAAGACAAAGATAGTAGTGATCTTTATGATCCCCTGTTCAAAATGGAGTGATTATACTCAAACCTAATAGTCAATACGATCGATGTGATCATGACTAATATCATTAGATACGATGGTTATATATAAACATCCATTAGTGATGTTGATTGGCTTACTTTTCTGCCAAATAAATCGTCCTTCAAGACGATGACAGTTGTAGTCTATGACTCCCTGTCCAAAGATGAAGAACTATGTTCAAGCCTTAAGACTCCTGATCTAATAAGATTGCAACCTATGAATTGATGTCCTTGTGACAAATCCACAAGTTATATTCAAGTCACCCATAACAAGCCTCCGGGCTATAATTCGTCGTTCGTAACAAGTTAACATACTAAATGTTAACATCACGGGTGACAGGCCTTAGTGCCATATCCTATAACGTCCTAGAGACAAGGCCATTTGTGCCGCATCTAAATGTCATTACGACAAGGCCTTCGTGCCGTATAATCATTTATGTCCTTCGTGACTAGGCTTTATGCCATATCTTTCTACGTCCAACGAGACAGGCTTCTATGCCATATGTGTATACATATAATAAAAGTCTTGTAAGGCAAGCCTTTGAGCTATTTATAATCGTCCTTGTGACAAAGACAGTTGTGACATTATGGTCCCCTGTCAAGCAGGTATTGGACTCGCTCCAAACCTTAAATGCCATTGATAGTCCTTTTGTGACTTAAGCTAAATGTAATAGATATACATTCAAATAGCATTCATTAAGAATGTTCAGAACAGAATAGCCCATACGGTTTATTAATGCCGTGGCTAATCTAAGTCAGGTCATCAGGATGATGACTAGTAATTGTTAAATCTTGGTGATTAGTACCAAGTTTTGAGTATGGAAAACTTGGATGAGATGGGCAGTTCACGATGTCCTAGTTTCCGTTAAAATATAAAGACACAATATAGTTATAAAATCGATGGGTTGTCTTAAAAATCAAGCCCATATTGTGGGTAATAAGGAGCAATTAATTATCAAGACTCCTTATGAGCAACCCTCATAATTATATGTATCAGTATGAGTAACTAATATTAAACATTAAAAACGGTGGAACCGGCCGTCCCCGGAATCGAACCTGGGTCTAGGCCACACCCTTTCGCGCGCCTAGCCAACCGAGCTAGGTGCCTAGTTTGTGAAATTTCCATTTTGATTATATATAAGCACATAATTATTAGTGGTTAGCATTGGCAATAAGAGGGCACACTAAGGTTTCAAAACCTACTCATTATAAATCCATTATGGATCTACCTCAGCTACTCACGTTATATAGATTAAGAAACGACCAGTCAAAGCTGAGACTGCCCTAAATTGTCATAGATTTTGCAGCTAAGTTGAAAGGATTAAGAATGGAGGCGCTTAACCCTCTTGGTGAATGAATGCCAAGAGGCAGTTCACGATGTCATCAAATACATTCCTTATCATTTACCAATGATAACTTCTGCTAAGTGTCCTGTTTTTTTTACAGGCAATAATAAATCTTCATAAACCTTAAGCTTAGCAAACTTTTATATTTTTCACAAGATATAACTTACCAAGGAAACCGTAGTAACCAATTCTTTTAGTATCGGCAAGAAATCCTTCCGAAAAATCTAAGAGTACTCTTTCTTCGCATAGAGTACGACAACATATGTTATTTTAATTATTTTCTCATTGTTTTTCTATCGCCTGCGAATGCCAAACTATGTTTGATAAAAGTGTCATATGAGGATTGGCGTATCCTAGTGTGTCCCATAGATTACTTCCATGCCTGATCAGTATGGAGGTTTAATACATGGAACCCTAAGATATCCCAATGATCATATTGTACTAAAGTCGACTAGTAGTATTCAAGGAAGATATCCAGAATGGAATTGTCCAAGTAAATGTTCCCGATTAAGGAATTCGTGGACTTATAACATAAATGTGTCACTTATTTGACACGAACAATGATGGATGAACTGGAGCCTGAGATATGGAAAATCTCTGTAGCCTCCTTGCATCTTGATTATCTTCTCATAAGTTTTCCCTGCTTACCTCCTGGAAGGCAGGTAGAATTAAGATTTGTATCCCGCTGTGGGCGGGAGTATTGTGAAAACTCCATATTGATTATGGAATAATCGAAACCTTGATTAAGTAGGTTTTAAGACATAAGCTCATATAGCCTGACTCAATATTCTGAGAGTTTTATGTTATTAAATAAGAAAGACGGTTCATATTGCTTATGCATACATACCGCAACCCTAATTAGGCAACGATTAAGAATTTGCCATCAGCTACCCAGGATCTAAGGGCAAACTATTGGTGGATAGGCTTAAAGAAGTCTGTGGCCACCTATGTAGCTAAATGCTTGACAAGTGCGCAAGTCAAAGCCGAGCATCAAAAGCCGTCAGGCTTGCTACAACAGCCTGAACTTCCTACGTGGAAGTGGGAAATGGTAACTATGGATTTTATTACCAAGTTACCCAAGACAAGGAAAGGAAATGATATAATATGGGTTATAGCTGATAGACTGACTAAGTCAGCGCATTTCCTACCCATCAAGGAGACTTATAGCTCCGACATGTTAGCCCAGTTATACGTTGATAAGATTGTAGCCTTACATGGCATACCTGTGTCTATTATCTCGGACCGAGATACTAGATACACGTCACATTTTTGGAAAAGTTTCCAACAATCTTTGGGCCCACGTTTGAATTTTAGTACGGCTTATCATCCTCAGACTGACGGTCAGAGTGAGCGTACTATTCAAACGTTGGAAGACATGCTACGTGCATATGCGATCGATTTGGGTGGTAGTTGGGATAAGAACCTACCGTTAATCGAATTCTCCTACAACAATAGCTACCATACCAGCAATAGGGCTGCGCCCTTCGAGGCATTATACGGTAGAAAGTATAGATCGCCCGTTTGTTGGGCGGAAGTGGGAGATGTCCAATTAACAGGACCAGAGATAGTCTTTGAAACGACGGACAAGATTGTCCAGATTCGTGACCGTCTCAAGGCTGCCCGAGATAGGCAGAAAAGCTACGCAGATCCGAAACGTAAAGTCTTTCACTTCGAAGTAGGTAATAAAGCGTTACTTAAAGTATCACTCTGGAAGGGGGTGATGCGATTTGGTAAGAAAGGCAAGCTAAGCCCGAGATACATAGGACCTTTCTAGGTTATCGAACGTGTCGGGTCAGTTGCCTATAAGTTAAACTTACTGGAAGAGCTCAGTGGAATTCACAACGTGTTCCACATCTGCGATCTGAAAAAGTGTTTCGCTGATGAATCACTGGTGATACCGCATACAGGTGTGCATATAGATGAGAGCTTAAAATTTGTGGAAAAACCTTTGTCGATTGAAGATCGACAGGTAAAGAAGCTTCGAAGGAAGCATGTACCTATTGTAAAGGTCAAATGGGATGCCAGTAGAGGTCCCGAATTCACGTGGGAGGTTGAATCCACGATGAAAGAAAAGTACCCTTATTTATTTCAGTAAATCTCGGGTCGAGATTTATTTTAAGGGGGTGAGGATGTAACACCTCGAAAATTCACGTCCTATAATGTGTAGACACGTGTCATATGTTTAAAACGTGTGGAAGAATATTATAGAAGGACTAAAGTTGACAAACATGGAAAGTATGTGAATATACGTATTCTAAGTGTCAACTGTGAATAAATATAATGTACATTAACCCTACATGGTGCTCATACCTTCAAACGAATAAATCATGGATCATACGAAGCTAAAAGTGAGAGATTTCAAACTACAAGGGCTAAATGTGTCAACATGTTTAAGTTATACCTCTGAGTGACCTTTTGACAAACCCGAAGCTTTGTAACGGTTAATTATGCTCACTAGAATGCACGATATAAATTTCATAAAGTTTCGTTATCGTATGAGAAAGTTATGATCAAATTCGTGTGCGAAGGGTTAAAGCGTAAATGTTGAAAGTTAGGACTTTTCGGGTAACAATAAAGTTAACCGGGGAGTTAACAAAATGGGTATATGTCTTAAGGCCCCTAAACATCAATTTGGAGGGTTCATAATGCAAGAAACAAGTGCCTAATCAAATTTTGAAGAGCCAAGGATCAAATTGCAAAAATCACAAAATTCTGATTTGGTCAGATTAGGCCTAGCGCGACGCCAGGGGGGTGGCGTCACGCTAGGGGTCCCCAGCTCAGAATCAATTGGGTTTTGCCTGCTGAAGTGCAATCTGCTCGATTCCAATCGATTTTCCACATTCCTCTTGACCCCTAGACACCCCCTAAGCACTAGGAACATGTGTTGATCAATTGTGGTGAGTTGTAGACTCATGTGTCAAAGAATTATGGTGATAATTTCACTATAAAAGGACCATGAACTTGCACACATTCTTCACACCTCCTCTCTTGCAATCTGATCATTTCTAGAGCTCCAAGACACTCACAAGTGATCACTAATCAAGCTTAGGACTCTTGTAAGTTTGCTAATCCTTCTTTAATAAGGTTTAGCTTAGTTATTTAGCTAAAAGTCAAACCATCGTAATTACGGTTTGACTTCGAGATTAGTTAATGATGGCTCAGTCATATCTCGAATTAAAATTAGTTATAAGTTGGTAATTATGTGGGTAATAAACCCTCAAAAGGGTTCCCCCTGATTACCACTCTAACCAGGTCAAAAGTCGGGTCAAACGTGTACTTAAAAAGTCAACAGAAAGTTTAAAATGCGATTTATGCATAATTAGCAATGTAGACCATATACAACCTGATTGATCATTGTTATAACTTGGTAATAAGTGTAAGAACATGTCTAAACATGTTCAACCCGACAATTTCCTGTTTAGACCCGGTTCGGAACCGAGAGTCACATAGTTTGACTTTCACTTTGACCTTCAGTTCTGACCCGTTAAGGCATGTTTTAGAAATGACTCAAAGCTTTAATTGGACTAGGTTACATGTTAGAATAACCCTCAGTGATTATGCACCTCGGTTCATTAGTTATCCAATTAATATGCATGTTTCCGTTAATCGCTCATATGTTGACCATTATGCCCTTATTACCTTAAAACGTGATTTATGAAAATGTAAAAGTGTAGAAACCTTAGTTCCTGATATATAAACTTGTACGCAAAGTTTGACATCAGTTTGACTTGTAGATTAAGAGTTATGCTCATTATCGCAAAAATTAATGCTTTATGTTAATAAAACGGCGTAATTAGCGTATAGCCTAGTTAAGCCTACTTTTTAATACCAAATCTTTTACCCACTGATGTAATATATTATTTTGGGATTTTTAAAGATTTTTAATTAATTTTAGGCTGAGCATAACTAGTAGTCGTAGGTTTAATCCGGTAATTGTCGATTTTGCCCTTACGGGTCATAAAATGAGTTTTACATATCTAAACGACTCCAAACCTTTTGCTACTGATCATATATGATAAATAAATTATTTTAAGTCTTCTAGAAATATAAAAATATCAGATTTAAGTATCGAACCCGGAAATGGCCTTTAATCGCCTTATTAAGCGTTTTTAGCGCAAAGTATATATTAAAAGTATATTGGACATACCCGGGTTGATACCTACTGATATATGAGGCAAATTATAATATTTTTACAGTAAGCAAAGGTTGATAAACTCAGACTTCAGTTTTGAGCTTTTCGGCTTATGTGAAATTACCAAAATACCCCTACGGGGCATAGTTTGGTTGAAAATGATAAATTTCGCATATATGCTTTAACCTACTGATATAACTTAGCAAATTATGTATTTTTGCTGATTACATCAGACCTGTAACTCAGGTTGTTACTTAAACTCTTTTATAAACTTTTAAATAACCAAACTACCCCTACGGGGCCTAGTTTGTGTTTAAACACGTTTCGGGCATAATGAAAGACATCTTACTGATGTCACAACATATTTGAGGCATAATTAACTTAGGAAACCTGTATATAGCTCTCATGAATACCCGTCACGCTTATTACGCGTACGGTTCGGTTTATGTAACAAGTTTACATAAATTAACCGAAACGGGTCAAACCTTAACGGTTTTATCTCAAAATCCAGAATGTGAATAATAAACCCATATTAAACAAGTCTTCAAACTTGTCGGGTCTAAATCACATTCTATCCGGTCTTCGCTTAATCGTGCGTACGAACCGTATCTTTGAAACTTGCCGGTCTAAGCTTAAGCTTAATTAAAGACCCGTTAGGATTCTAATAGGTTATTATAAAACCTTCGTTCCAGATTAGGAGGACCAGTAAAAGCTACGTGCATTTTGCTAATTGTGAATTATACTTTACTCAGGTAAATACTTTTAACTTATTTTCCCTATACGGGCTTGGGTTACGGTATATAGCATACCGCTTGATCGGGCATCAAATTCTCCACCGTTGAGTGGGTAATTGAATAAATTTGATCGGCTCGTTTAAACAGTCTTGTTACTTAAAGCCTTTGGGGGGTTAATGACCATGTCCCGGATATCCTTGGCATCATTTTACGAAATGGCCACGACTTAAGCGCGGGGCGTAGGCGTACACCCGTCAGTGCACAAAAGAATAACGTGGTGTGTCTATTGATCTTTAACCCGGACAAGATCCGGGCTACTGAACGCACAAGGAACATGTAATTCGTTCACAAGATTATAATATTAAATAATTCTCCCAAGTTAAAAAGATTAATCTTGCCTCTGTGCATTTTAATCAAATTATAAAACATTTATGCCATGTGCATCCAAACCAATTTTTAAATCATTTTCCAAAATGAGTCAGTTGATTGTATTTACCAGTGTAAACTGACGTATTTTCCCAAAAAGACTAAATGCAGGTACTAAACGTAATTGGCTGGATTGTCTCCTTAGCATCAATAAAGAGTCTCGCAAGCTTAAGATGCCTGAAGTCTGTTGAACTATTGTTTCCATTTTAATTACGATCCTTCTGTGGATAAACTTCCGAATATTGTGACATTTGATATTACAATACTAAATTCAGTTGTATTATATTTTCAATTGCTTCCGCTGTGCATATTAATATTGTGTGGTTTGACTATTATGTTGCCAACCATGACGTCACGATACTCCCCACCGGGCCCACTGGTGACACGTGGAAATCGGGGTGTGACAATTCAAGAATCAATACCCAACATACAGATTAACACATCACAAGTTCAATTATATACAGTTATCTAAAATTACATTTTCATAAATAAAACCATCCAACTTCAAAAAGTATCAAGATTTATCCTACCTAATCGGCTATAAGGTGGTTAGCTATCCATACAAATAACTAAAACACAAGATTTCATCGAATACATGATAAAGACAAATGAAAACAGAATTATAAACGTTCTAACTCAATAAAAATCAATAGATTGATCTCCTTGAATCTTCTGGATTCATTGAAAAACTTGAACAACCCACCCTGTTCTACTCTTTTTGACGTCTGACTTCGCAACTTAGGGTTTCTTGGATGACTTATTCTATTTATATGGCCCACTAAAGTTTTGGGTCGGGTCGTCCCGTACGCCCCAATAGGGTACAAACTATATCCTCTTATGTTAGCAGTTGAGCCCACTAGGGTTTTAAACTTCTAAAGCGGTGCAACCCAACTTCAAAGCATACGACCCATACTCTTCTGATCCGTACGACCCGTACTAAAGTCGATCCAGCAATTCTTCTGAATTCTTTAGTTAAGCTTGTATTTTACATGAAAATCCACCGTTTTAACTATAAACCTGCAAAACACCAATTAACATATTTAACCAATTCAAAGTGAAATTTGCACTAAACCACTACTAAAACAGGGTTTTAGACATTAAAAACTATGTTGTCTTTCAGACACATCAGATACTCTTGTCCAAAATTTTCATAAATGTGGTGGCGGGTGGCAGCGATAGCATCGATGGTGGGTGGTGGCGGTGGTGGGTTGTGGCGAAAGTGGTGGGTTGTGGTGTTGATGAGTGGTGCAAAATGGGATGGAATGGAAAAAAACATGGGGGGTGGAAGGAATGATTTTGAGGGAATGGAATGCCTTTTGGAATGGGTGATTCCATTACATTGACCAACCAAACACCTTTTTCTTCATTCCCTCGTAATCATCTATTCCATTCCACCTCTCATTCCTGCATACCAAACACTACCTTAGTGTGTCAAAATTGACTAAAATGCAAATAGATTTTAAATTTTTAAAAATCCTTAATGCAAGGTTTCAACTTTCTAATTTCTATTGGGTTTCATTTCTAGTATACTACTCATTAAATATGATGAATATCAACATCTTTCTAGAGAACTCTATAGCAACTTATCTAAGAGAAAAACATATAATCTGCTAGAAAAACTATTCATAGGTCAACGACCCATGATTTATTTATTTATTTAACAATTTAATACACCGAAATACCACTACGTAAACATATAATTTGTCAGGTGAGCACATTTTTCATATGGTCATGTTCCTTCATAGCTGATGCTCAACATTTCTTTGTTGTCGCTTGTGCCGGTGCTGCTGAATGTACATCCCAGTTAGGATTGAGTTGCAGATTATTGTTGTTGATCAAATTAATCCTTTTTATTTTGATAGTTTTGACCATTAAAAACTAGCTTTCTGAATCCAGTTATTGTAAATCTCTATAGCGCAAGAAGAATTATTTGTTACCCAATACAATTTCAAAGAAGCAAGAGTCATGAGGTTTTTATGTTTTTCAATTTGTACAATACATTTCAGGGCATTTCAAGGTTTACATTCTACAATAACACTACTGATACCAAAACACGGTTACAGTTTTAACCTGCAAAAAACACACAAATCAAATTCAGCTACCATAAAATCAAAACTCCATCTTCACCATAGAATTTGTTGAATCAATTGATACACCACAAAGCCATTCCTTAACACAAATTAGTGCCTCAACTATTTCCGCCCTCAACAAAGAACTCGGATTCCTGAACCACACTCGACACTGGAACTGTTTAAATATCATGCACCATCTTTGATATACTTAATCTCATTTACTTCCATTGAAGAAACACTATATATCTTAATATTTAAAAAGAGATAATAAATACAGGGATGAAATTCAATACAAATAGTTAACTAGAGAAAAGAAACGTTATTTGCGTACCACACTTATGTTTTGGCCCTAACTATCTGCACACCCAGTTTGCCTATCTGCACACTTAGGGTTTACCTACGCTGCGTATAGGTCAATACGCAGCGTATAGGGTTAACCCTATACGCTGCGTATAGACCTATACTCAGCGTATATAAACCATGGATTTCAGAGCCTTATCAGCAATCATTACACAGAAAACAAGGGTTCATATACGCTGCGTAGAGACCTATACGCAGCGTATATAAAGCTCATTTTTTGTATTTTTTTATGTATTCCTTTATTTATAAAAAAAAGAAAAAATTATTTATAAAAAACAATATTATTGGTAAATAATACAAATATAAATTATAAAAATTAAAAATAATACAACTACTATTAATTATAAAAATTAAAAAAGAAAATTATTTATAAAAAACAATATTATTGGTAAATAATACAAATATAAATTATAAAAATTAAAAGAGAAAATTATTTATAAAATACAATATTATTGGTAAATAATACAAATATATTATACGATACGATGCAACACGATACGTTACTACACTATACGATACGATGCAACACGATACGCTACTATACGATACGATATAACACCCGTATAGGTCTATTGGTGTATATATGTCCCGTATAGGCCTATAGGTGTGGTTTAGGTCCCGTCTAGGCCTATAGGCGTATACAAGACCTACATGGAACCTATACAAGACCTACATGGAACCTATACGCTACTACACTATACAATACAATACAATACAATACAATACAATACAATACAATACAATACAATACGATACGATACGATATAACACCCGTATAGGTCTATAGGTGTATATATGTCCCGTATAGGCCTATAGGTGTGGTTTAGGTCCCGTGTAGGCCTATAGGCATATACGAGACCTACAAGGAACCTATACGAGACTTATACTATACACTATACGATACGATGTAACACGCTACGCTACTATACGATACGATATAGCACCCGTATAGACCTATAGGTGTATATATGTCTCATATAGGCCTATAGGTGTGGTTTAGGTCCCGTGTAGGCGTATAGGCATATACAAGACCTACATGGAACCTATACGAGACTTATACTATGAATTATCGTATTCCTTTGTTTATTTATAAAAAAAAAAGAAAATTAATTGTGTGCATACGAGGTCAATGCGTGACCTATACGACGCTATTCGATACGATATCACAGTTATAGGCTTATACGACGTCAATACGTGACCTATACTACGTTATACGATACGATATCACACTTATAGGCTTATACGACGTCAATACGTGACCTATACTACACCTATACTATACGATATCACACTTATAGGCTTATACGATGTCAATACGTGACCTAAACCACACCTATACGATACGATATCATACTTATAGGCGTATACGAGGTCAATACGTGACCTATACTACGTTATATGATACGATATCACACTTATAGGCTTATACGACGTGAATACGTGACCTATACTACACCTATACGATACGATATCTCACTTATAGGCTTATACGAGGTCAATACGGGACCTAAAGCACACCTATACGATACGATATCACACTTATAGGCTTATATGAGGTCAATACGGGACCTATACGCCGCTATACGATACGATATCACACTTATAGGCTTATACGAGGTCAATACGGGTCCTATACGCCGCTATACGATACGATATCACACTTATAGGCTTATACGAGGTCAATACGTGACCTATACTACGCTATACGATACGATATCACAGTTATAGGCTTATACGACGTCAGTACGTGACCTATACTACGTTATACGATACGATATCACACTTATAGGCTTATACGACGTCAATACGTGACCTATACTACACCTATACGATACGATATCACACTTATAGGCTTATACGAGGTCAATACGTGACCTAAACCACACCTATACGATACGATATCATACTTATAGGCGTATACGAGGTCAATACGTGACCTATACTACGTTATATCATACGATATCACACTTATAGGCTTATACGACCTCAATACGTGACCTATACTGCACCTATACGATACGATATCTCACTTATAGGCTTATACGAGGTCAATACGGGACCTAAACCACACCTATACGATACGATATCACACTTATAGGCTTATACGAGGTCAATACGGGACCTAATATTTGTATTATTTTTAATTTTTATAATTAATAATATTTGTATTATTTTAATAATATTGTTTTTTTATATATATAAACATGGAAATACCCCAAAATAAAACAATTAATTTTCTTTTTTTTTTATAAATAAAAAAAGGAATACAAAAAAAAATTACAAAAATGGAGCTTTATATACGCTGCGTATAGATCCCTACGCAGCGTATTAGACGAAAATGACAAAACTACCCTTGTATTTGGCTTCGTATAGCCTCAACACAAGGGTATAAAAGACATTTTCAGACCTTTATATACGCTGCGTAGAGGTCTATACGCAGCGTATATATACTATAAGGGTTAAAAAGATAATTTAACCACATGTTTGGGGTTAAAAATAAAAAAACTACCCTTTAAATACGCTGCGTATAGACCTATACGCAGCGTATACAAAGGTCTGAAAATGTCTTTTATACCCTTGTGTTGAGGCTATACGAAGCCAAATACAAGGGTAGTTGTGTCATTTTAGTCTCATACGCTGCGTAGGGGTCTATACGCAGCGTATATAAAGCTTCATTTTTATATTTTTTTTATTGTGTATTCCTTTGTTTATTTATAAAAGAAATTTATTTATAAAAAAACAATATTATTGGTAAATAATACAAATATAAATTATAAAAATTAAAACTAATACAAATATTATGAATTATAAAAATTAAAAAAGAAAATTATTTATAAAAAAAATATTATTGGTAAAGAATACAAAGATATTATTTTGTTATCGTTTAAATTAAATTATCGTATTTCTTTTTTTATTTATAAAAAAAAGAAAATTAATTGTGTGTATACGAAGTCAATACGTGACCTATACGACGCTATTCGATACGATATCACACTTATAGGCTTATACGAAGTCAATACGTGACCTATACTACACCTATACGATTCGATATCACACTTATAGGCTTATACGAGGTCAATACGTGACCTAAACCACACCAATATGATACGATATCATACTTATAGGCGTATACGAGGTCAATACGTGACCTATACAATGCTATTCGATACGATATCACACTTATAGGCTTATACGACGTCAATACGTGACCTATACTACACCTATACGATACGATATCTCACTTATAGGCTTATACGAGGTCAATACGGGACCTAAAGCAATCCTATACGATATGATATCACACTTATAGGCTTATACGAGGTCAATATGTGACCTATACTACGCTATACGATACGATATCACAGTTATAGGCTTATACGACGTCAATACGTGACCTATACTACGTTATACGATACGATATCACACTTATAGGCTTATACGACGTCAATACGTGACCTATACTACACCTATACGATACGATATCACACTTGTAGGCTTATACGAGGTCAATACGTGACCTAAACCACACCTATACGATACGATACGATATCATACTTATAGGCGTATGCGAGGTCAATACGTGACCTATACTACGTTATATCATACGATATCACACTTATAGGCTTATACGACGTCAATACGTGACCTATACTACACCTATACGATACGATATCTCACTTATAGGCTTATACGAGGTCAATACGGGACCTAAACCACACCTATACGATACGATATCACACTTATAGGCTTATATGAGGTCAATACGGGACCTAATATTTGTATTATTTTTAATTTTTATAATTAATAATATTTGTATTATTTTAATAATATTGTTTTTTTATAAATAAACATGGAAATACCCCAAAATAAAACAATTAATTTTCTTTTTTTTTATAAATAAAAAAAGGAATACACAAAAAAATTACAAAAATGGAGCTTTATATACGCTGCGTATAGATCTCTTCGCAGCGTATTAGACGAAAATGACAAAACTACCCTTGTATTTGGCTTCGTATAGCCTCAACACAAGGGTATAAAAGACATTTTCAGACATTTATATACGTTGCGTAGAGGTCTATACGCAGCGTATATAAACTTTGTGAAAAAATGATCCCTCAAACCTACCAAAATGACCAAAAAAATCTAATGGTTTATATACGCTGCGTATAGACCTATACGCAGCGTATATGGCCCTTGTTTTCTGTGCAATGATTGGTTATCAGGCACTGAGATCCATGGTTTATCTACGCAGCGTATTGGTCAATACGCAGCGTAGAGGGCTAACCCTATACGCTGCGTATTGACCAATACGATGCGTAGATAAACCCTAATTTTGCTAGGGTTTTGTGTGCCAATAGGCACACCCTATGTTTTTTGGGTTGTCTAAAGTTGTTGGGTTAACACTTCGTAACATGCGTGGTGATTTAATGTTTTTACGTCTATCTTTCTGTTCGATTTAACGGTTTAGACGCAACACGCGAGTCCCAAAAACTCGTACATATTAAAACACAACTTATTGCTGTAGTACTCATAAAACCTTCCATTTTGAATTTAGTTACAATAGTGTCTATCACTCTATCCTATGTTGTGACAAAATTACAGAAGATTTTGGTATACGTAGTCGACGTCTACTTTTTATTTGCGTTTTGATTTTCAATACCGTGCCGCCGCAACGCATGGTGAATCTCACTACTTTAAAGAATTTAGATAATTGAATTACATAGATCATGTTCAGGCTGCTCCCGCACAAACCGGCGGCTTTAAAAACCTTTGTTGACATGCAGACTAGTAAGGAATAAGAATAGTGGGTAGTAATCTACTGAGAACCAGGTTCATGCACGTATCGTATCATAACATAAAATCAACCGTATATTATCTAAGATTGTAATAGAAGTACGAATGTCTTGTTTTGTGTTTACAAATTGCAAAACTAATTACTTTCTTCATTATAGAAATCAACATGCAGAAAACAAAGGCTTAAACATCAGTATAACACTGTACTTTCTGATGTGTTTTTATTTATCTTCACTGGGCATCCTGTTTTACATCACCTCATCGTCTTGTTGTTGATAAATCGAAGCATCTTGGGATGATAATGACGGCGGGGTTCCTGGCGGGATCGAGGCGACACCGTTCTCACCGGCATACACACATAGAGCCTCTGCATCGCGAAGAACGGGATCAAGGTCGATTTGACCGCTTAATTCGTTGATGAACTTTAAAAGGGTGTCAAAGTCCATTTGCTCTCCCATTATTTTGGCCCGGTGTCTTTTAAGGATAGTGACGCATACGTATAGATGAAGATGCTCGCTAGGGTAGTGAGTCCATAAAACCTCCCATAACCTTAGCGTTGTCTCGTATTCAAACTCCCTGAGATAACATTACCGACATCAATTACCACAGAATCTTGGTCTTTCCGATAAGAATTCAAAATTAAGTTATTTACAGGCATATAGACTTCTTCAAGTATAATCAAATTTCTCTTTTGTGGGTCCCGACCCAATTCTTCTTGTTTATAGTAATAAGACGCACAACTTTGATCCGGAAACTGTAAATTGGGCACAGGATAAAGAAATAACTTACCTTTTGAATTGAATAAGAATCCAGCGAAAACAGAAGAAAAAATTCAAGCAGTCATTCTGCTTGAAGTAATTATGTAACGGACTGTCTAGAAGTTCCACCAACTGCCATATAAAACGAAAATATACATGTTAGAAGACAAGAACACATTATATGAATCTGAAGTTCCCAAAAGACAGATACATAATATTTATCTAAAGTTGACAAAATGGTGGGTCGAGTAACAACTAACAAGCCAAAATGATAACCATTTAGTACGGGTATATGTCGGGTTCGACCAACCAACAAACATCATCTTATATATGAACTATACAAATAATCAAAGTGTTACGTATAGGCTTGTAAACGAACTAAACGTTCATGAACTGTTTGTGAATTTGTTCGGCGGGAAGGTCGTTAATTTTATGAATGAATGAACATGAACAAATATTTTTGTTCATTTAGATAAACGAACGGATATGAACACACATTTTGTTTGTTCATTTATGTTCTTTTAAATTTTAATAAATACATAAGTAGCTAGGGGAAGGTTCATTGGGGAACACTAAAAAAGTGGGGAACAGCGGGGAACCGGCTCAAACGAACTCCGATTGGACTCATTCCAGCGGCGTTGGAACCGTCTCGTCGAACCCTAACTAAGATCTCTTAACCCTAAACTCTAAATCCTAACTCCTAAACTCTAAACCCTAAAGCTAAAAACTAAGGCTAAAACCTAAGCTAAACCGTAAAATCTAAACTATAAACCCTAAAAGCTAAACTCTAAAGGCTAAACCTAAAGCTAAACCCTATGGCTAAACCTAAAGCTAAACCCTAAACCCTAAAGCTAAACTCTAAACACTAAAGCTAAACCCTAAGGCTAAACCCTAAAGCTAAACCCTAAAAGCCAAACCCTAAAAGCCAAACCCTAATATATTAGGGTTTAGGGGTTATGATTTAGGGTTTAGGGTTAAGATATCCTAGTTAGGGTTCGACGAGACGGTTCCAACGCCGCTGGAATGAGTCCAATCGGAGTTCGTTTGAGTCGGTTCCCCACTGTTCCCCACTTTTTTAGTGTTCCCCAATGAACCTCACACTAAGTAGCTATATTTATATAAGTACAAACATAATAAGGGCTTTCTAACTACTTATATAAATATAACTAATTAGTAAGTGTGGCGAGCTTTCTAGTAATAAAAATTGGCTTTTCAATGGAACTTATCGTAATTAATCACTAATTTATGTAAAAAAACTATTATATGTTCGCTTGTGTTTGTTCGATTATGTTCATTGGTGCTCTCTTATGTTTGTTAAATTATGTCGGTTTAAGTTTGTTTGTTTATGTTCGTTTGTCCGAGAATTGTTCGATTAGGTTTTAAATGAACAAACATAAACGAACACGAACATGACCATCTTATCAATGAACAAACATGAACAAAACAATATTGTTCGATTATGTGTTCGTGTTCGTGTTCGGTTGAAGTTAAATAAACGAACACAAACATGCCTCCATTCATGTTCATTCGATTCGTTTACTGGCCGAGTTAAATACTTAAATATCATTAAATAACCTATAACTCCACAAAAATAATTGAAATATATATAATAAAACAAATTACGAGGCTTTATTCATTTTAATATGCTTTTAAGCGACTTTCAACCTGTTTAAATACACATACAGAAAAATAGGTTTAAATTGTCGCCTCAAAATCCATGTTTTAACCAATCAAAGCATGTGAAATGCAATGTGCATATATCAACAATCACAGTATCACACACAGAGAACGAAGTAGAGATATAGAGAGGACCTTAGAGAGTGCAAAAAGTTGAGAGTGCATGCCACTTTGATCACGATTGAAATTTGGTCCAAGCCGTTCCAATAGATAAATGAAGCACCAGAATGCTTCTGATTCATCTTTCATGATATATAATATCGGGGAGAGGAGATCACTCATGCCCTTTGAGAAGTATATTATACCCATTAGCAAAAACATTTAGTAACTTACTTTATATAGAAACAAAACATATCCAGAATACAAGTCAATGAGATCAGTAGAATGTACATCTCATAAAAGGTAATAAAGAATAACTAGAACTGATTAAATTCAGTTTGCTTGTGTGCCAGGCTAGAGATGGCGACTTAGACCCATTTACTTATGAATGCGTCGATTCTGATTCTTATACTTAATTTTGTAAAAAAATGCCTGAAGGGAAATGGGAAGTGTAATTCTATATATACTTAAAATGCTATTTTGTCAACATCAACCATGGTAATGACATATTAAGTCCCTCAACTTTAATAGTAATATGTTTGGCCTCTCAACTTTTCTCAGTATCAACCAACTTTGGTCCCTCAACATTGGTAATGACATATTTAGCCCCTTAACTTTGGTAATGACATACTTAGCCCCTCAACTTTAATAATGACATGTTTAGTCCCTCAACTTTAATAATGACATGTTTACTTTAAGGGTTTTTTTTTTCAATTTTCATTATTTACCCTTACACTTTATTATAGTTACAATTTAGACCTTTGCATATTTTTATCTATGTTTTGAACCCGCTGCGGGTGGTAACCCACTAGTTGTAATTTATAAAACCTCCAAAAGCATTTTAAGAAAAAAAACTAGATAATATTGAAATAATATATAGCTTTTGTAATTATATTTGACACAATAAAAAGTTCATAACTTGGATTTTGGAACAGAAAGTGTTTCGGGTCAACCCAACCAGGCCCGTCCAGTTTAAACCTGTTTAGATCCTTTGCCCAGCCCGCCCAACAAGCCCATTTAACCACCTCTAGCGTCAGGCTATCAGCCATACAAGCGGTCATGCCCATGACAAAAATAACTAACAATGGTTGTGTGTTACCTGACAGTAACCAAGATCAAAGTTGTAGAATGAGTAAGTCAACAATATGTCATGCATACGGCGTACATCAGGATTGTCATCACCCTCATAGAATGATAGTGACCTGTCGGTCCTTACCTTGAAAATATAAATAACCGTTTAAGTATCATAGAAAAAAGAGGCGTATTGTGAATAATTTGAAATGGGTGTTTAATCTGTCTTACTACTCATACCACGTCTTTCTCGATAAGAATATTCCTTTCTCTGAATTTTGTAAACCTTTTTGCCTGCTCTACAGAAATGCTCTGCACAAAGAAATTATATATACTATAGATATGATATTTTGTCACATCAACCAACTTTGGCCCCTCAACTTTGGCATTAACTAACTTCAATAATGACATGTTTAGCCCCTTAACTAAAACATCAAAAAACTTTAACTCTCGCGATTTGCTTATTTTTATCTACGTTTCGAACCCGCTGCGGAGCGCGGGTGGTAATCCGCTAGTTGAAATATAAAGAATACAATTACTTTTTTTAACATAACATTTCCTAGCCCATTTAATAAACGGGTTGAGTTCAGGTCGCCCTGACTCGCTCGTTTCCAACCAGTCATCCTGTCTAAAGATTACAACTTAGAAACTAACTAAAAACTTACAACACTAGATGTATCTGTTTTGATCATATATTACAGACCTGCCATTGGTTTTTGATAGTCTCATATTCTGACTTCTTAGCTGACACAGCATACTCCCTCTCTGCATATGTAGAATCATATGTATAATATCCCAACAAAAATGGCCAAACCTGAAAACATTTATCATCAAAGTGTTAGTTCCACACTTCCACTTCCACTAGCCAAAACGAGGAAATCATAAAAGACCCAATAGTACCACGATACAAAATTACAAACCTCTTTACGCAAATTGTCCTCCACTCCCCCATAGAATACTCGCTTTCTCAAAGCATCAGGATCAACAATACGACCTTCGGAATCCAAAAAGATTGACCACTGTATAAAAAGATCTTAACAGTCAAAGACATGCATGTACACCCAATCACCCGTTTTTGAAGGTGTGTATGTGCTTGCAGAAGAAGGAATTCAATAAAACAGAAGGAGCAATAAATGCAAATACTATTCAGCAAACAATATTTTATACATCACAAATATTAATAAACGAACAAAGAAAATTGTTACCTTAAATTTTTTCTTGAATATTCAATCATGATGGGTTATTTATCATTTCTTATAAAACGTACCGAAAAAGGTATGGTTTACCTCTTGATGTTCTAAAGGATGTTGTCGTGGTTGTCCCCATACCTTTGACAGCTTATGGAGCTGCCAAAAATGAAAGAGCAAAAAGGAGCAAGGTCAAAAGTGTTGTGTGGGCACTCATCATATATGGAATCACATAAAAAAACATAGATGCTATACGTTGGTAAACTGATCAAATACTAAAATCACCAACTTGGACACAAAAAAATATAAAACATAAATATCTCTATCGTGGTTAATCATCATAAATGGATTACTGAACTGAAAGCTGCAGTGCATGTTCATACACACATTATGTGTAGGATATCACGATGCTGCAGCAAAAGTGTAGCATGCAAATTTCTTTATTTCAAACCATCAACTTTTGATTTCTAGATATCTTAACAAAAAAGACATTGAACAAGTTTTAAATTCTACTATATCTGGATCCTACATCTTGCATAATTTATCTAAATAGTTGTGATAAAAAAAAATCAACATGTAAAACATCTACAATTTTTCACAAAATAAAATCAACTTTTAACCTTCATTGATAGGAGTTACTGCTTATTAGCAAACAACGAAGTACCCTTGCACGTTCAAAATAAACTAACGGGTAAATTACACTTTTCGTCCTTTATGTTTGTAGCGGGTTACAGTAGATAGCCTTTACCTTCAATAACTACAGCCACAGTCCTTGATTTTAAAAACATGTTGCACGTTTCATCTTTTATACCCCAAACCCAGTTAGAAAATCAAGTTAGTTCCGATAACGTGCTTCGCACGTAAGGGCATTTAAGACCATTCACCTACCATCTACCCCACCATATAAATACCCCCTTTTCTCCCCCAAATCCCTCATTAAGGTTTACCCAAACCTGCAACTCTCTTCACAAAAATCCTCTATGTCGAATTCTTCTTGTATCTTTTCTGCTTCTGGTGTTGCTGGTACTTCAATTATGGGCTCTGGTGATGCTGGTACTTCAATAATAGGGTCACGATTGTGATCGTGGTGCAGATAGTGATCAGCTGGAGGCAGAGTTAGGGTGTGCTGATTAGTATGGCTTTGACTTTGACCATGTGATTTATTTGCAGTAACGATTCTTTTCTCCTCTGGTGCTGGCAGTGCAAGCCGAGAACTGCAGTACGAATCTTTATTAGTGACAAGAGAGATTATGAAATTATTATGCTGGATTAAAAGAAATGTTGGTTAAACCTTGCAAATGCACTTGCAAAATGTCGGCACTTGCAAAATCCCTGATCAGGACACCCATAAGAAAGGGGACCTGGGTTAACAGCTTGTTTTCCACATTCGCATAACACCATCTTCGTTTACAAGTAGTATCTGAACCCTATTTTGTTTTGTTTTTGGTTTTGGTTTGCGTCAAAGTCCCATAATTAGTTTTTCTCCTTTTGGTAACCACAACCAAAGTTAATATTTTCGAATATAATGCAATAATAATGTGATCTTTTCTTTATATAGAAATTAGTGTTTTACTCATTGGTATTTATTTTGATTCTTATGCATACTTTATATGATCATATTTAATGGTTTAGATTATAATCACTTTTGATAACATTAATATTAATGCTCTATGATTTTTGTAACTCCAAATATATGTGCATGCATTTTGTTTATAGTTCGATCGGTTATGGTTTCGCCAATGAACCTATAAATAACAACAAAATTTATCATAATAAAAAAGATAGCTTATTTACAAGTAATAGATGATTACATGTTATATATTAACATATTATATGGAGACTTGATAAAAAGATTTGTTTATGTTTCAAATTAGAGTATGCTAGTTGCATATAAGATTTACTTTTGATTAGTTATACACTTATACCATGAGAGGTTAATATATAAATAATATATGTTTATAAGTGATATATAAAAGAAAATATTATTTACATGAAATCTTATAATAACTCGTTTTATATGGTGACATATTATAATAATTATATTTTGTATGATTTGATTTTATGGGACACCTTGTATTCTATATCCTATTATTTATTTAACGCTGCTATTTTAAACGTATATGCTTCATATGTATATGTATAGCTTACTTCTGTATGTGTTAATTAGTTGTTTAACAACAAAATTTGTGAATAAAAACAGTATGTCATGTAATCCGTTACTATTGCAATATTTAGGACATTATAATAATGAATGTGTTATTGGTTTTATGTAATGGTATTGGCCGTATTGCTATAACCTTAGAAATCATATACTTTGGTGTTGTGTTATATGTCATATACATGTTATTAATTATTTATACAAATAGCCATTTAATAAAGCAAATATAAGCAAATAATTGTGTTTTATTATCAATCTCATAATCTCATGAAAGAGTATGCTTATATTAGACATCCAAAGTATTATAGTTCTTGAATCTCATTATCAAGCTACAAAAGGTCATAAGATTTTAGACCGATAAAAATATATGACTCACATATGTAATTACTTCTCAACTGATGTTATGTGAAGAGAAGATTATTTATGTGAAAAACTGGATAAAAGTTTTTCATTTATGACACGTGAGATATGCTCCTGAAATAGCAATATTATTAAGAGAGTATAAAAAGATTATATATCTGTGTGACCGAGTAAATAATGAAAAGCTATAAAGCTTGTTCTGGTTATCTCATTCCCTGAAGTGGATGTCATTACATATTAGTCATTGTAAAAGTAGTGATCATGGACATAACTGAAAAAGTTGTCATGATGAGATCGACCATTAAGAATTTTAATGAAGGTCATGTTAACAATGAGATGGACCATCAAAAGTGGAAAAATAAGGAGTGAATATATAACATGATGGTTTGAACTTTAAGGTTATAATACATTCTCTCATGCATATCTTACGTTTTGTATTACATATGTGCAAGTCATACATATATTATCATAAACAAGAAGTTTATGGATCATAATTATTTGATTAGTTGGCATGACCGATTAGACCACACCGTGTATTGATGATGTGAAATGTATTGAAGAACAAGAAGATTCTTCTTAACGATTAAAAATGTCATGTTTGCTCTCAGGGGAACTCAATTATTTACCAACCAAAGTAGGGTAAATAGTCTGTATTGAATAAAGAATACATCTATCCACACATGATACCATTTAGTGTTTTTAAATCGATGCATCGTCTAAATGGTTATCAAATCCACAACTTGAAGTTTGTGTGACTTATGGCTTAAGCTAATGGGATAGCAAACGCAATATTTCAGATTGCATATATTTATTTCCCGATTTATTAATGATCGTTGGAATAAGTATTGCACTTATGTTCATAATGATCGTAAGAGCAACATTCATATTTGTATTTGGCTACATGCGATTTTATATACATAACATTATTTCACATCAAGCCAACAAGTTATAATACTTCCTCCCCATTACAGTTGGTTGTTGGTTAGGAACCAAATATTTTCCATCTAATGTTTTTAGTTGTGCAATATATATTGTTGGGTATGAACTTTCCCAACATGAGGGGGAGATTGAAGGCAGTTGGAGAAGGAATGTGTAGGAATGCATTATCATTGATCCTCAAATTAAATGATGTGAACTAGATGTTCAAAGGATAATTCATTCACTACGATTAATAAAACAGTTACCAAACACATTCACTGACATAAATAACTGTGACTAGCTACGTCACATATACCAACTGCTAATGCTCCAATTAAGATAAGTGTCCTAAAAAATAACCATATATTGGTGATGAGTCTATGGCACGCCTAAAGCGTGGTAGATTAGTCGATTCCAAGATTAAAATTCCTTGAAAATTGGAGCAAGTAATGAAGATGGTCAAGACGAGGTATAGTATAAAGGGTCTCATAAAGAGACACTAAACATGAGGTACCTGAAAATAAAGAGATCTCGTTATATTATATCATGTCTACGAAATATATGGATTCGAAATAAAATCGACGTCGTTATACTTTTGTATATAATATAGCGCTTGAAATGATGAAATAACGAGGATCAAGATTTAAGATCTGCCTACGAATTAACAATAAGAAATGATTGGCCAAAATAGAAAGACGCAAATAAGGCAGAGTTGAATTCTCTAATGAAATGGAAAGTTTATGGATCAACAGTCCATACTACTGTAGTTGTAAAATATGTTAGATACAAATGGGTTTTTTATGCGAAACATGTGAAAAGAAAATTGAGTGATATAAGGCAAAACTGGTGGCACTGTCTCAAAGACCTATGACTGATTATGAGGAGTCGTATTCTCTAGTGGTGGATGTATTGACTTTCCAATATCTTATTAGTCTGGTAATATATAAAGAGAGAATTGGCAGGCGTCTTATGGATGTTAAGTATCACTAGATACTGAAAGTTTACATGATAGTCCCTCAAGGATTTAAATTATCAAAATCATGTAAAGTAAGTTCTCGAGAACAATATGATTATTGTATACAAATTCATATGTGAATACGCTGAATATAATTAGAACTCTTGATGAGTTTCCTAAAACAACTGAGTGCTTAAAAGGTTATTTGAAACATCTTAACGATGTAATTCTTGTGCCCCAATACACATACATAGAAAACTTGTACCCGGACCCAGTGATCGTGATATCTCATTAAACAGTGTACAAGCATGGTACAATATATATTTTGGAAATAAAAGCAAGTATTCATGACATTTTTGCATATGATATAGAAATTTATGTGTTAAATGAGCTAGTTTATGTAGTAAACTTTTGAAGAGTTAATGCACATGCTTATTTGGATAAGATGGAAAGAATTCCCACATGGATTGATAATGCCAAAAGCATTTATATCAAAACCTCAAGAACATACTGTGTGAAGTTGAAAAAAATACGTATGGACTAAAATAGTCGAGTTAAATGTGGTATAATCGACTTAGGAGTAAGCTCGAGAAATACATATGGTGAAGTTGGTCTATTGGTTTTCATTAAAAGAACAATATGAGGTTTACAAGTATTACAATATGTGTGGATGATGTCACTTAATCGCCTGAGGAGATCAAATATTAAAGCAAGAATTTGCAAATGAAAAATGGTATTGCAAATTTATGGCTGGATATGTAGAACATACATTTATATTATTATCCATCAATTATAACACATCTAAAAGATTGTGGACATTTTCATAGGGACAAGGCTTATGGTGTAAGTTCATTTATTGATGTCCAAGTATTTGATATTGAAAATGACTCTTATCATCTTCTATCAAAGAAGCAAAGATCATTGGTCATGAAGTACCATACTTAAATACAAATTGTATTAATATATCTTACTAGTTTTACAAAAACATATATCATTAAATTCATAACTCGTGTATAGTGAGGAGATAATTTAATGGGTAAAACATATATTTTCTATATCCTTAAGGTACGAAAGATGTGGGTTTATATTTTACTAACCCATCAACAAGTTTGGTTAGAGTTGTAAATGCAGGGATTGTAACAAAACATATTCATGGATCTTATGGTATATGCTGACAAGGGGAGGCAACTAAAGTTTCACGTGAAGATCATACATCAATGTTCACTAAAGGATTGCACATCAAGAGATCAAGCGACAAATCACTTACTACAAAAGTTTTCAACAACTTTCATAGAAGATTGACACCTGTTACTACACTGATACATATTATAATGAGGGGGATTTTACACAAGTTGCACTCTTTTTCCCTTTACTAAGTTTTATCCCATTGGGTTTTCTTAGTAAGGTTTTTAATGAGGCAACATACCTGACCCAGAAGTATCAGGGGGAGACAATACGCGTTGCACTCTTTTTCCCTTAGCTGAGGTTTTGTCCCATTGGGTTTTCTTAGCAAGGTTTTTAACGAGGCAGCATCTACAAGCGTATCAAGTTGATAACCAAGGGGGAGTGTTATAAATATATTATTATTATGGTTATCAACACCAAAAATAAAATAAATTAGCTTATTCTCCAAGTTTTGTACTCCTATATATACCCTATTGTATCTCATTGTAAAATACACCTCAAGTAATGAAATATCAACTTATTCTCCCTACATCTCTCTTCTATTCTTTTGCTATTAGGCTATCTTCACTACAAAAAGTAATAATTTTTCAATCCATCGATCAACAATACATGTACAGTAATCATTCCCTAAATTCAAATAATACTTCTAATTTAGTAATTATCTTTAGTATATATTATGTCACACCCCCAAAATCCACCATGCGGAGTATCACCGCTTGGAGGCGTGACATGACCAGGATCGAGCCACCAATCATATTGAACAACACAATTAAGTAAATAAAACCAAACATAATACGATTGGTGACCAAAGCTAGTTAACCTTGTTTGGTTTAAACAGCGGAAGCATAAACGTAAGTTCAAAACATAAGTTCACAGTTCATAAGTTTAAAGTCTCAAACATAAGTTCCATAGGTTTATAAAGTTCAATTATTAAGTATGGGATATATCAACCCATGTTCCACAACAACCTCCTCCTCGTGCAAGCTCCCAAAAGCATCTAGCGACCTGTAAGGCATGTAACAACGAGTCAACAACAAAGTTGAGTGAGTTCACGTTTGGTTGTTTAGTTTTAAGTTGTTTCTGAAAACGTGGTTTGACTTTCGTTGGCTTATTTGCCGTGGGGGTTACCCCGTAGTTGAAAGTATGTTTAACCATTTCTCTTTTTCTTTACCCAATCCATAACCATGATCAGTGGGGGGGTTTTCCCCGTTTGAACTACTAGACGGTATGATATCGACTGCTACGCAAATAAGTTGTGCCCTATATCAGTGTCTATCATCACTGACAATCTGCCATAGTCCATTAGTACACGCCCGTCCGACTGGCACGGTGTGAGGTTTGTTAAACCTAATAGCGCTATTAACTAATGACCCGCTCGCCATTGGCCTCGGCGATTAAGTCGATATAAATTGAGGGACTTCATGATAGAGTTTTGTCTAGCTAGTTTTAAGGTTGTTGTCCTACCCAAGGAGGACGAACGTACGTATTCTGCACCAGGAGAATTCGTAGGTTTAATAATGGCATCCGCTCTATGGAGGATGGCCGTACATATCCTACCCAAGGAGGATATGTAGATTTAGTTTTAATTCTTTAACCCATTCCCAAACCACCGGGAATCCCATGCCTTAGAAAGTGTGTGAACTCACCTCGGTTTGCTCGGTTAGATTCTCAATATAGCTAACAGTCAAGGTCGGTCAATCACGTCCTAGTATGATTTACCAGTTAGTCATTTAGTGGCTTTCAAATAGAACACAAAGTTCCTACACGTATCTATCACACAACATGCATCACTGTAACGGTTTACGCCCATCTAAGTTTCCCGTCCATTCCCCACTCAAAATCAAACATACGATAATGCACATAACATATATAACATGTCAAATCATTCACAGATAGCATACTCGACATTTAGACACGCAAATCACTACTTATGTCGTTTCAGCTTTTATACTCGAAACTGGGCTGTTTTCGGGGATTTTAATAAAATAGTTAACATGTTCCAAAAATTCCCAAATTTTTACAGAATGTCTTAAACGTTCCATATTTTATTGTGTAAAAATATCGGGGTCCGGTTCATCACCAATATTTTATAAAAATTCATATTCGGGACTGAACTCAGATTTATGTATTTCTGACCACAGTCCACGAAACAATTTATTAAAAATTCATCGTAAGTCCGATTTGCGAAATTCCAGTGGGGTAATTACAAATACTTCAGTTATCATCTACAGTAAAATTTTCATGGTCCGATTCATCACAAAATTCAGGTTATGACTGAAAGTACGACACCCATTTATTGCTGTCAAAATTCAGCTTAAGTTGCTGTTACAATTTAACACTTTTAAAATAGTAAACGAAATCCAAAAATTACGATTCCGGTGCCATTAGAACCGTATTTCATAATAACATATTTTAGATTCAAAATATCGGTTTTTCGTTGAGTTTAAGACCTGTTTACAGCCAACAGAAGTGGGCTGTAAAAGTTGGACAGATTCTGATTCTTTTGTGTTTAACCTTCTAAATCGTGTTCGATCGATTCCGTTAACAAGTTTAGTGACCACAACAATATCACATACTAATATTATTCAGCACAACATCAGATAATCAGCCAATCATCATAATGACACAAGATCTACATGTTTTACACACATATTCATCCATTAACCAACATGTTCAAGACTTTAGTGCAAGTTCTTTAGTGTTTCATAACTTTAATCATCAAATCACTTATTAACCACTTAAATAACATGAAGAATGAATGGATCTAAGTTCTTACCACTAGCACAAGGCTAGGAGGGTTCGAGTGTAGAAAAGTGATGGATAAAAGCAAACGAAGGTGGTCCTTCAAGTTCCGTGAACACCGAGCCTCCTAAATCACCTTCTAACACCTTGTATGAAGCTTGGATTAGATGATCTTGAAACAAAAGGGTGGGTGTGTGTGAAGGTTGTTTGGGCCGTAGCTTTATGGAGAAGAAGAAGGGGATTTTTGGTTATTTAAGTGAAGGGGATAATTGATTATATAAACATAATTTCTAATAACCAATGGATAATGTGTCTAGTGAAGTACATGACAAATCTTCATCAAGTCCCATGAAAGATTAGGAAGATATATTAGGATATTATGGAAGATTTACAAATCTTATGGTGTGGGTCCCATAGGGGACGGTCATAACTTAGGGGGGGGGGTGTAAGATGTATTTTGATGGTAATTAACTTAGTTAGTGGAAGGTTATTTGGTAAAAGTCTAGTGTTATATGTTACATGTATTATGTATTGTGTTAGTGTGTTCGGGAACCATAACAAGCTCAGAAAAAGTGAAACAATGTTTTTAACAATATTTTTATGTTCCGGTTAAAGTCCGATTGTTCGGTTTGACACTGTTCCGTTAAAGTGCTTAATTAATCCGTTGAGTGTCCTACATATATATTTTTATAACACTTTTAATTTCTAACACTTAGGAAATTATAACGGACTATCTGGTGACTTTTCTGTACACTATTAGTATATTAACAAGTACATGTAAGTATAACACAGTAAGTCAGAGAGCAGTTAAATGATTCAGCACAATCATCAAGCACTTTATTTATCATTAATAAACTGTATGGTTACATGCAAATTTGAGGGTTGTCACATTCTCCCCCTGTTAAGAGAATTTCGTCCCGAAATTTAGCGCGTGGTTACTGAGGAAGCTAGTTAAGTTGCGTTGTTTTCCAGATTTTCCTGGGGTGTCACATCATCCCCCCGTTGACTTGGAATTTCGTCCCGAAATTCTGCGGTAGCTTCAGCCTCAGTAGTGGTTGCGTTTTTCTTAAACAGTTGGGGATACTTAAGTTTCATTTGGTCTTCTCGTTCCCAGGTATACTCTGGGCCACGACGAGCATTCCAACGAACTCGAACGAGAGGTATTCTTGTGTGCTTGAGAATCTTAACATCTCGATCAGTAATCTCTACTGGTTCCTCGACGAATCGCAGCTGGTCGTCGATTGTGAGTTCCTTGAGAGGAACTATGAAGGTCTCATCTGACAGACA
This sequence comes from Helianthus tuberosus, assembly GCA_030545235.1. NCBI lineage: Eukaryota > Viridiplantae > Streptophyta > Magnoliopsida > Asterales > Asteraceae > Helianthus > Helianthus tuberosus. The sequence continues at coordinate 193,169,065 of CM060365.1, forward strand.
CTTCTTCAGATTTGACACGTGGAATACGTTGTGAACTCCGCTGAGTTCTTCAGGTAGATCCAACCTGTAGGCGACTTGGCCAATTTTCTCAATGACTTTGAACGGTCCGATATAACGCGGATTGAGTTTGCCTCGTTTGCCAAAGCGGACTACACCTTTCCAAGGTGAGACTTTGAGTAGCGCTCGATCCCCAACCTGGAGCTCGAGTGGTTTTCTTCCCTTATCAGCATAGCTTTTCTGACGGTCACGAGCTGCCGCCATTCGCTGTCGTATCTGAGCAATTTTCTCGGTGGTATCTACCACATGTTCTGGGCCAGTGATTTGGCTGTCACCAACTTCTGCCCAACAGAGAGGCGATCGGCATTTGCGTCCGTACAATGCCTCAAACGGAGCGGCTTGGATGCTGGTGTGGTAGCTGTTGTTATATGAGAACTCCACTAGCGGGAGGTGCTTTTCCCAGCCGTTACCAAAATCGATTACACATGCCCTAAGCATGTCTTCAAGGGTTTGGATGGTGCGTTCAGATTGCCCATCCGTCTGCGGGTGATAAGCGGTGCTCATATCTAAACGTGAGCCAAAGGACTTGTGCATTGCTTGCCACAGTTCAGAAGTAAAACGTGCGTCACGATCAGATATAATAGAGATTGGCACTCCGTGCCTTGATACCACTTCCTTTAGGTAAATGTCTGCAAGAGTAGAAAACTTATCCGTTTCCTTGATGGCCAGAAAATGTGCAGACTTGGTTAATCGATCTACGATCACCCAAATGGTATCGTTTCCGCGTTGAGATCTGGGCAGGCCGGTAACGAAATCCATGGAAATTTGCTCCCATTTCCATTTCGGGATCTCCGGTTGTTGAAGTAGGCCTGATGGTTTCTGATATTCAGACTTGACTCTCGCACAAGTCAAGCACTTGCTGACGTAGGTTGCTATGTGGGCTTTCATGCCAGGCCACCAATACGTAGTCTTGAGGTCGTGGTACATTTTATCCGAACCAGGATGTACCGAATAACGAGACTTGTGCGCTTCGTCCATCACAAGCTCGCGTAAGTTTCCATAAAATGGAACCCAGATGCGTCCGTTTACATAGTAAGCGCCGTCTTCCTTTTGTTCTAGCCGCTGCCTCGATCCTCGTAGGGACTCAGCCCTGATGTTCTCTGCTTTCAATGCTTCGACCTGGGCATTTCGAATCTGAGCAGGAAGGTTAGACTGGATGGTAAGCTGTAATGCTCGTACTCGCTTAGGTAAAGTATCCTTTCGACTGAGGGCGTCAGCCACAACATTGGCTTTGCCCGGATGATACTTGATAGCGCATTCGTAATCATTCAAGAGTTTGACCCATCGGCGTTGTCGCATGTTTAACTCTTTTTGCTTGAAGATATGCTCGAGACTCCTGTGGTCGGTGTAAATGGTGCACTTTGTACCGTACAGGTAATGTCTCCATATCTTAAGTGCGAATACAACTGCTCCCAGCTCCAGATCGTGAGTAGTGTAGTTTCTTTCGTGAACCTTGAGTTGGCGTGATGCATAGGCAATGACCTTGTCACGTTGCATCAACACGCAACCAAGTCCTTGGATGGAAGCATCGCAGTAAACCACAAAATCTTCTATGCCTTCAGGCAATGAGAGGATAGGCGCGCTACAAAGTCTATCCTTTAGATGTTGAAATGCGGACTCCTGTGCATCATCCCAACGATAGATGACGCCCTTCTGAGTCAGTGATGTGAGAGGTTGCGCAATCTTGGAGAAATCTTTTATAAACCTTCTGTAATATCCGGCCAAACCCAAGAATTGGCGGATTTCTGTTGGTGTGCGGGGTGCAGGCCAGTTCTTGATCGATTCAACCTTAGATGGATCCACATGAATCCCATCCTTGTTTACCACATGGCCTAGAAAATGGACTTCGCGAAGCCAGAAGTCACATTTCGAAAACTTGGCATACAACTGCTCTTTTCGAAGAAGTTCCAGCATAAGTCGTAGATGCTGCTCGTGTTCCTCCTGACTCTTAGAATAGATCAGGATATCATCGATGAACACAATAACGAACTTATCCAGGTAAGGCTTGCACACTCGGTTCATGAGATACATGAAGACTGCCGGTGCATTCGTCAGCCCGAATGGCATAACCAGAAACTCGTAATGGCCGTAACGAGTTCTGAATGCTGTTTTGGAGACGTCCTCATCTCGGACTCTCAGCTGATGGTATCCCGATCTCAAATCAATCTTGGAGTAATAGCTCGACCCTTGCAACTGGTCAAACAAGTCGTCAATACGTGGAAGAGGATAACGATTCTTCACAGTCACCTTGTTAAGTTCGCGATAGTCAATACACATCCTGAAGGTACCGTCTTTCTTTTTCACGAACAAGACTGGAGCTCCCCAGGGTGAAGAGCTCGGACGTATAAAACCCTTTTCCAAGAGTTCTTGTAGTTGTGTGGACAGTTCTTCGAGTTCTGATGGGGCTAGACGATATGGTGCTCGAGCTACTGGCGCTGCTCCAGGAGCTAGCTCGATTTGAAACTCAACTTGGCGATGAGGAGGAAGACCAGGTAATTCCTCAGGAAATACCTCGGAAAATTCGCGCACAATAGGGATGTCTTCAATTCTCTTCTCTTCCGTGGATGTGTCAGTAACGAGTGCTAAAATGGCAGTGTGGCCCTTTCGCAAACACTTCTGGGCCTTAAGGAAAGAGATGATGCCTTCGACAGCACCACTCTTGTCGCCATGAATCACGAGGGGTTCTTTATCAGAACGAGGAATGCGGATGATTTTCTCCTTGCAAACAATCTCGGCTTGATGATGAGATAGCCAATCCATCCCAATAACGACGTCGAAACTACCAAGTGTGATAGGAACAAGATCGATAGGGAAAGTCTGACCAGCTAAGACGAGGTTACAACCTTTAACTACGTGTGTGGCTTCAAGACTTTTACCGTTAGCTAGTTCTACCGTGTGTTTGGTGTTCAGGAGTGTTGGGGTGCGCTTAAGAATTTGGCTAACTTTCACGGACACATAACTAGTATCGGCACCCGAATCGAATAAAACAGTAACGAAGAAGTCGTCAAGAAGAAACTTACCCATCACAACGTTGGGATCGTTCCTTGCTTCTCCCTGACCAATCACGAACACACGACCCCTTGCCCCATTGCCATTGTTGTCTCCCCCATTTCCGCCTCCATTGTTGTTCCCATTGTGGTTCCCATTTCCTTGGTTATTGTTCTGGTTTTGGTTTAGCTGGGGGCAGTTCCTCTTAAAGTGGCCTTCAGCGCCACACTGAAAGCATCCTTTATTTCCCTGCTGATGCTGTTGCTGGTGGTTCTGTGGGGCTTGTTGTTGTTGTTGGCGATTCTGATTCGCAGGACGTGGGCTCCTGCAATCTTTGGCTTCATGGCCCAGTCTGTGACATCTCTGACATCGACCTTTGTTGCACTGCCCGCTGTGATGCTTGTTGCACCGGTTGCACTTGGGGTGGTTTCCTCGGTATCCACCCTGTCCTTGATTACCAGAAGATTGCTGACCGGGACTCTGGTAGTCATCACTCTTTCGCTGTTGAGACTGAACTGAAGTAGACCCCCTTCCGGAGTTCCCATCCCATTTTCTCTTGTTGTCGGTAGGTGCATCAGAAGTAGCTGTGGCACTGATACGTTTGGGTAGCCTGTTTTGCTCCACCGCCTGGTCGGTGAGACGATGAGCCAACTTGATAATTTGCTGAATGGTACCCAGGTTGGCTGAAGTTACGTGACTTTGAATCGCTGGTGCAAGGCCCTTGAGGTAAAGCTCAATACGTTTGATGGGAGGGTCCACCATAGTTGGGCACAGGATGGCCAGTTCGTTCGACCTCTTGGTATACGCCTCGATCTCAGATCCTGTCATCTTCAGATTGTAAAATTCCACTTCTAGCTTGTGGATGTCATCCCGACTACAGTACTCCTCTTTGATCAGCTCTTTGAAACCATTCCAGGGCGTGGCATTAGCAACTGCCAGTCCTAGTAGTTGAACCTGTGCCTTCCACCAGGTTAACGCAGCTCCTTCAAGTGTTCCGGTAGCATATTTCACCCTACGGTCTTCGGGGCATTCGCACATCTCGAAAACTGTCTCAAGATTTTCAAACCAGTGAAGAAGGCCCACTGCTCCTTCGGTGCCACTGAAAGTGGTAGGTCGACAGTCCATGAACGTCTTGAACGTGCACACAGGAGGTTGAGCATGTTGACCTGTTGCGCGAGAATAAAAGACAAGATTAAGCATGAGGGTTGGTTTACGAAGGTAGGATCTAAATGTCCTATGGTGAGTTGGTATGGCAGGTTATACCTCCTGCAGGGTTAGCTGCGAGTGCCTCCGCAACTCGTTCGTTGATCAAAGCCGTCAACTGGGCTTGAGTGAGGTTGATACGTCCTTCGCGTCCGCTCATGATCTTCATAATGAAGCAACGTAAGTGAGGAAAGTGTCGCGAAAGTGTGTAAGTGTGTGGGACGACATTAGAGAGTAAGCACACAAGGTTCTAATAGCAATTATCACATTATCTTATGCACAGTGAGAACTATCTAACCGACAATATAACATAAATCATACCACTTATGGTGTCGAGTCTTGCACGTGGAGCGAAGCGTCGTTGTGGATCGTTGAGCACTGTACAGGTTATAGTCTGGTTTTAATGAAAACTTTTCCCTTATTAAAACCGAGTTCTCTATAACCAATGGCTCTGATACCAATCTGTCACACCCCCAAAATCCACCATGCGGAGTATCACCGCTTGGAGGCGTGACATGACCAGGATCGAGCCACCAATCATATTGAACAACACAATTAAGTAAATAAAACCAAACATAATACGATTGGTGACCAAAGCTAGTTAACCTTGTTTGGTTTAAACAGCGGAAGCATAAACGTAAGTTCAAAACATAAGTTCACAGTTCATAAGTTTAAAGTCTCAAACATAAGTTCCATAGGTTTATAAAGTTCAATTATTAAGTATGGGATATATCAACCCATGTTCCACAACAACCTCCTCCTCGTGCAAGCTCCCAAAAGCATCTAGCGACCTGTAAGGCATGTAACAACGAGTCAACAACAAAGTTGAGTGAGTTCACGTTTGGTTGTTTAGTTTTAAGTTGTTTCTGAAAACGTGGTTTGACTTTCGTTGGCTTATTTGCCGTGGGGGTTACCCCGTAGTTGAAAGTATGTTTAACCATTTCTCTTTTTCTTTACCCAATCCATAACCATGATCAGTGGGGGGGTTTTCCCCGTTTGAACTACTAGACGGTATGATATCGACTGCTACGCAAATAAGTTGTGCCCTATATCAGTGTCTATCATCACTGACAATCTGCCATAGTCCATTAGTACACGCCCGTCCGACTGGCACGGTGTGAGGTTTGTTAAACCTAATAGCGCTATTAACTAATGACCCGCTCGCCATTGGCCTCGGCGATTAAGTCGATATAAATTGAGGGACTTCATGATAGAGTTTTGTCTAGCTAGTTTTAAGGTTGTTGTCCTACCCAAGGAGGACGAACGTACGTATTCTGCACCAGGAGAATTCGTAGGTTTAATAATGGCATCCGCTCTATGGAGGATGGCCGTACATATCCTACCCAAGGAGGATATGTAGATTTAGTTTTAATTCTTTAACCCATTCCCAAACCACCGGGAATCCCATGCCTTAGAAAGTGTGTGAACTCACCTCGGTTTGCTCGGTTAGATTCTCAATATAGCTAACAGTCAAGGTCGGTCAATCACGTCCTAGTATGATTTACCAGTTAGTCATTTAGTGGCTTTCAAATAGAACACAAAGTTCCTACACGTATCTATCACACAACATGCATCACTGTAACGGTTTACGCCCATCTAAGTTTCCCGTCCATTCCCCACTCAAAATCAAACATACGATAATGCACATAACATATATAACATGTCAAATCATTCACAGATAGCATACTCGACATTTAGACACGCAAATCACTACTTATGTCGTTTCAGCTTTTATACTCGAAACTGGGCTGTTTTCGGGGATTTTAATAAAATAGTTAACATGTTCCAAAAATTCCCAAATTTTTACAGAATGTCTTAAACGTTCCATATTTTATTGTGTAAAAATATCGGGGTCCGGTTCATCACCAATATTTTATAAAAATTCATATTCGGGACTGAACTCAGATTTATGTATTTCTGACCACAGTCCACGAAACAATTTATTAAAAATTCATCGTAAGTCCGATTTGCGAAATTCCAGTGGGGTAATTACAAATACTTCAGTTATCATCTACAGTAAAATTTTCATGGTCCGATTCATCACAAAATTCAGGTTATGACTGAAAGTACGACACCCATTTATTGCTGTCAAAATTCAGCTTAAGTTGCTGTTACAATTTAACACTTTTAAAATAGTAAACGAAGTCCAAAAATTACGATTCCGGTGCCATTAGAACCGTATTTCATAATAACATATTTTAGATTCAAAATATCGGTTTTTCGTTGAGTTTAAGACCTGTTTACAGCCAACAGAAGTGGGCTGTAAAAGTTGGACAGATTCTGATTCTTTTGTGTTTAACCTTCTAAATCGTGTTCGATCGATTCCGTTAACAAGTTTAGTGACCACAACAATATCACATACTAATATTATTCAGCACAACATCAGATAATCAGCCAATCATCATAATGACACAAGATCTACATGTTTTACACACATATTCATCCATTAACCAACATGTTCAAGACTTTAGTGCAAGTTCTTTAGTGTTTCATAACTTTAATCATCAAATCACTTATTAACCACTTAAATAACATGAAGAATGAATGGATCTAAGTTCTTACCACTAGCACAAGGCTAGGAGGGTTCGAGTGTAGAAAAGTGATGGATAAAAGCAAACGAAGGTGGTCCTTCAAGTTCCGTGAACACCGAGCCTCCTAAATCACCTTCTAACACCTTGTATGAAGCTTGGATTAGATGATCTTGAAACAAAAGGGTGGGTGTGTGTGAAGGTTGTTTGGGCCGTAGCTTTATGGAGAAGAAGAAGGGGATTTTTGGTTATTTAAGTGAAGGGGATAATTGATTATATAAACATAATTTCTAATAACCAATGGATAATGTGTCTAGTGAAGTACATGACAAATCTTCATCAAGTCCCATGAAAGATTAGGAAGATATATTAGGATATTATGGAAGATTTACAAATCTTATGGTGTGGGTCCCATAGGGGACGGTCATAACTTAGGGGGGGGGGGGGGGTGTAAGATGTATTTTGATGGTAATTAACTTAGTTAGTGGAAGGTTATTTGGTAAAAGTCTAGTGTTATATGTTACATGTATTATGTATTGTGTTAGTGTGTTCGGGAACCATAACAAGCTCAGAAAAAGTGAAACAATGTTTTTAACAATATTTTTATGTTCCGGTTAAAGTCCGATTGTTCGGTTTGACACTGTTCCGTTAAAGTGCTTAATTAATCCGTTGAGTGTCCTACATATATATTTTTATAACACTTTTAATTTCTAACACTTAGGAAATTATAACGGACTATCTGGTGACTTTTCTGTACACTATTAGTATATTAACAAGTACATGTAAGTATAACACAGTAAGTCAGAGAGCAGTTAAAAGATTCAGCACAATCATCAAGCACTTTATTTATCATTAATAAACTGTATGGTTACATGCAAATTTGAGGGTTGTCACATTTATTAAATATAGAAAAGCTATCCAATATAATAAACTAGGTTAGAACCCCGTGTAATACACGGGTTGAATAAATGTAATTTTATATATCAAATAATAAAAAATATATTTTTAAAACCTCGTTTATTACACGGGTTGAATAAATGTAATTTTATATACCAAATAATAAAAAATATATCTTTAAAAATCTCATTAATAGCATGGGTTGAATAAATGTAATTTTATATATTAAATAATAAAAAGTTATATCTTTAAGAACTCTGTGTATTGTATGGGTTGAGTAAATTTAATTTTATATATTAAATAATGAAAAAAGTTACATCGTTAAGAACCTCATGTATTGTATGGGTTGAGCACATGTAATTTTATATACCAATCAATAAAAAGTTATATCTTATTATTTATTTATAAACCCTGTGTATTATAAAACATTTGGACTAAACTGACAAAATGGCCCAAATCATAGGGACTAAAATGATATTTAACTCTTTACAGTATATTAATTTATAGAGTTAATTGCCAAAATCGTCCCTTATGAGGTTTGGCCGTCATTTTCGTCCAAAATGATACTTTTGTACCAAATTGCCCCCAACGTTTGTAACTTTTTGCCATTTCCATCCAAACCACTAACTTAGTTTATTTTTTCTGTTAAGTTGAGGATATTTGGATGAAACTGACAAATATAAAACCACATGGACGATTTTGGCAATTTACTCAAACCATTTATAATTTCTTTTATTTAATTATTTTTTTTACATATATAATAAAAAAGAATATACATGGAGTTTTTAGAAAAAAAAATTTAATAGTTTTGTCACATAAGTTATATAAATTTTCATCCAAATTACTAACTCAGTTTATTTTTTCTGTTAAGGTGAAGGATGTTTTAAATTTTATAAATTAAGACAGAAATTAATTTACAGCTTCTTTATATAAATCAGTTTTATAAAGAGAAAACGTCATTGGTGTGCAACACATAACAATCGATTACAACTTTTAGTATTTATCAGTTGTAGAGATAGAAAAAAATTGTAAAATGTTACATATTTTTTAAATGTGTTGAGCACCTAAGAAATATGTTGGTATAAATAAAATATTTATTTAATTAAGATTATGAGGTTAACTAACTAATACTTATTCTGAGTGGCTTGAGTAAAGAAACTTTTGGTTCATAGCATTAAAATTACAATTTGGTGGGTAATTTTAAGGTTTGGTAACGATACTTTGTTTGATAGGGGGCACTGACTTCTGTTTTTCCTTAATAGCGAATTTAAAAAAGTAGAAGATGAATTACAAACTTGGTACATATGATAAGATTTTTTTATTTGACATTTTCAATAAGGTCACCAGCATTTTAGTTTTTTAAAATTTAGGGGTTTAAGTAGATTTTATTTTTATAAAACTGATCTATATAAAAAATTAGAAATTAATTTATGTCTTAGTTTATAAACATCATTCACCTTAATAGAAAAATTAACCTAGTGGTTGGATGAAAATTTATAAAAATTATGTGACAAAGCTATTATTTCTTTCATATAAAAATTGAATGTATATTCTTTTTATTACATAAGTAACAAAATTAATTAAATAAAAGAAATTTAAAAGAGTTTGAGTAAATTGCCAAAATCGTCCCTGTGGTTTTATATTTGTCAGTTTCATCCAAATATCCTCAACTTAACAGAAAAAATAAACTAAGTTAGTGGTCTGGATGAAAATGGCAAAAAGTTACAAACGTTGGGGGCAATTCGGTACATAAGTGTCATTTTGGACGAAAATGGCAAACGTGCCCAAACCTCAGGGACGATTTTGGCAATTAACTCTAATTTATATTTAGTGTACGTCTTTTGTTAATGTCAAGATAAATAATTTTGAAATCTAATAAATATTTCAAAAGATTATATTATCTCTTATACGAATTGTTTAAATTTAATTTTATAATTATGTTTTAATTAATATTAATTATCTATAATTAAGCAGGAGATAGAGATGAGAAAACTAAATAATAGATTGCTCGAATGAATGACATGTGTCCCAAAATTGGTTTCTTTTATTATATAGTATAGATTTCCTGGGTTTTGCTAACAATAACCTTCTACTTTTCTTAAAAATATAGTTAAAATAAGGGTGAGGGTATTGACACATCTCTATTTTTTAAGTGCACATCCCCCAGAGGCAGCGTATAGGGCTATGAGGGGAGTATATGGTGTGAAAGCATTAAATGTGTCAGAAAAAGTGAATCTATACGCCTCCCATTGCCCTATAAGCGGTGTATAAGATTGTGGTAGTTGAAGCATTAAACCTTGTACGCCTCCCATTGCCCTATGAGCGGTGTACAGGTACGATGTTTGATGAATTTAAGGTATAAATACTGACATGCAACGAGTTCAGACTGAAAAGTCTGAAAAGGTGACCCGTATACGCGCTTATTGACCTATACGCGACTTATCGTCCGAGAAAATGTTATTTATCCAAGCATACATGAACTATTTCATTTGAATGTTCAAAACTCACAAAATACTGATGAAAATTCTCAAATAAAAACGTCGGTTGAAACCGTGAAGCATAAAGATGTCGTCTTGGGACATTGGTTATGTTTTTGGCGAAGATTCGAACCAATCATACATCTCCGAAGGCGTTTGGTTATCCGGCGTTGATCGAGGTGAGGAGATGGTTGTGTATGTGCCTCATTGTGATGACGGGGGTGTGTGTCCCATGTTGCCTGATTTGAACCAGGTGTTCGTAGATGAGGCAGAACCATCTTACATGGCCCAAAGTTATCTGCCACACGAATACGGGATTTACCATTCGTATACGAAAAACCAACACACGTTAGAGTACGAGGAAGGTGCAAAGGACTTTGAGGAAAATGATAACGAAGTCGAGGAAGGTGCTAAAGACTTAAGGAAAATGATAACGAAGTCGAGGAATGTGCTATAGACTTTGAGGAAAATGATAATGAAATCGAGGAAGGTGTAATGCACTTTGAGATATATGATCACGACGACCTCACGAGGAAGGTTTTGACGACGACGAAGGTGCTAACGACGAAGGTGATAACGAGGAAGGTGCAAATGACGAGAAAAAACAAAAAAGTATGACATAACCGTCAATTACATGTTATTCGTTATATATAATGTTTATATAATTTTAAAGTGAAAAAAATGATTTTATATATGTGTTATTCATTATATATAATTTTTATTAGGTATGAGAAAACTAGAAAATGTATGACCCGACATGACCCTAACCTGAACCCGACCCGAAATTTCATACAAACCCGAAAATTGTGTCATACATATTAACACGACCCGTCCCTGAACAAGTTTTAAATTCTACTATATATGGATCCTACATCTTGCATTAATCAATCAATCATGCCCAGTAAAATCACATAAATAGCGAAGCTATTGGTAGGGTTTGGGAGGGTGGGAAGGCACACCTTACCTCTACCCCTAAGGATAGAGAGGCTGCTTCTAGTGAGACCCTCGGCTCCAAAACACCCAAGAAAGAAATAAATAGAACATTGGGTGTGTGTGTGTATGAAGCTATCAATATAACATGAGTGGTGAAAGAGTACATGGTTAACAAGACAAATATAACAACACAAATAACCTATACACATAGATACATATCTACGACCATACATTACACCTAAAACACAATTATACCCTCCCCTAGAAATCCTTAACCTTAATCCTACGTCTCCACGAACTCCTATCATGGACCATGTTCTCATAGAGTTGCAATCTTTGCAAATCTTACCTAATCCACTCATCCCAAGTAATTTTGGGTCTGCCTCTACTCCTCCCCTCCACCTCGGGTGTTTCAACCACTATAACTGGCTCTATCGTCTGCCTCCTCTTCACATGCCCAAACCATCTCAATCTTCCCTCCTTTATCTTATCTGATATACTAGCTACTTCTAACCTCTCCTTAAAAACATCATTTCTTATTCGGTCTAACCTTGTGTGCCCACACATCCACCTTAGCATTCTCATCTCTGCCACCTCCATCTTACGTGCTTGTACTTCCTTAATGGCCCAACAGTCGGTTATGTATAACATAGCTGGTCTAATTGCAACCCTATAAAATTTCCCTTTCAAATTAGTTGGAAACCTCCTATCGCACAATACCCCAGTGGCAGCTCTACACCTACACCATCCAACCTGGATGCGATGGGCAACGTCACTATCTATCTCCCCATCCATCTGAACAAACGATCCTAGATACTTGAACTTAGTCACCTGCGGAACCACTTGACCGTCAATGGTGATCTGAATATCCTCGTCGTTGCCTATTCTATTAAAGTCACAATACAAGTACTCAGTTTTAGATCGACTAATCCTTAAACCTCTGCCCTCTAAAGTTGCTCCCCACTCTTCTAACCTTGCATTCAGGCTTTCTTTACTATCCGCAACTAACACAATATCATCCGCAAAAAGCAAGCACCACGGAAGAGCCTCCTGAATTAACTTTGTCAACTCATCTAGGATAACTGCAAACCGAAAAGGGAGCAAAGCAGACCTTTGATGAAGTCCTACCTCCACAGGGAAAAAATTTGTATCCCCTACAGGCGCCCGGACACTAGTCTCTGTCCTAACATACATATCCCTAATCAAGTCTATATACTTCCTAAAAACCCCTCTACTCTCCAAACTATCCCAAATCAGTCTATGTGGCACACTGTCATAGGTCTTTTCTAGATCAATGAACACCATGTGTAGATCCCGCTTCTTCTCCTTATACTTCTCCATCAATCTCCTTAAAATATATATTGCTTCCGTAGTCGATCACCTTGGCATGAAACCAAATTGGTTTACCGTGACTTGAGTTTCTCTTCTGATTCTCGTCTCAGTTATTTCTTCCATAATTTCATAGTGTGTCCTAGAAACTTAGGGGTTGTTTGTTCATCACTTAATGGTTCAGACTGTTTGTTTCGTGAGCAGATGTCTGAATGGTTCAGACATTTGCCTCTAAATGGTTAAGTATTATACAGATTCTGGATGGTTAATACCTCTAATCTGAATTGGTCAGACATTTGCCTCTGAAGGGTTAAGCATTATACTGGCTCTTAAGGTTTAGACCTCTTACTGGTTCAGCACTTAATGGTTCAGACCTCTAACTGGTTCAACACTTAACCATTCAGAAGTTGCCAAACAACCTCTTAATCCCTCTGTAATTCCCACAACATTCGTTGTCCCCTTTGTTCATATATACAGGTACTACTACATTATTCCTCCATTGATCTGACATTTTCCCAGATTTGAAAATAATATTGAATAAAATAGTTAGTCAATGAACTCCTTCTTCTCCCACGCATTTCTATACCTCAATCGGTATGTTATCTTGCCCAACTGCCTTAGCCCTTCCCATCTTTCTAAGTGTTGTTCTCACATCATCCCGTGTGATACGTCGACAGTAGCAGTTATTCCATAGTGGCCTTTGAGTAGGTGAATCATCATTTTCTTGTTGGTAATCCCTCCCGCCATTGAAAAGATTGTAGAAGTACGCTTACCATCTCATCTTAATGTCGTGTTCTTTGACCAAAACGCAACCGTCCTCTCCCTTTAAAAACTTCACTACTCCTAAGTCATGCCTTCTACGCTCTCTAGCTTTTGCAACCTTGAACATGTCATGCTCCCCCTCCTTTGTTTCCAGTCGATCATACATCCACTTGTAAGCTGCGTTCTTCACCTCTGACACTGCCTTTTTCGCCTCTCTCTTGGCCTCCTTGTATCTCTCCCTTAAAACCACTTACTCCTCCTCGACTGTACACCTCAAAAGATCCCTAAAGCACCCTTGTTTAATCGTTATTTTAGTATGAACATCCTCATTCCACCACCATGACTCCTTATGGCCACATCTCTCTCCTGTTGTGACCCCTAGCCTTTCCTTCGCCACATTAGTAATGGTGTTTGCCATGTCCTCCCGCATTTGGTTTGTGTCCCCATCTACTCAAGGCAATATCATTAAGAGGACCTTATCTCTAAACACTTAGAGTTTGTCGCCCTTTAACATACCCCATCTGACCCTAGGTCGCATTACCCTCTCTCCCTTGGTTAGCTTTCCTCTCATGATTATATCCGCCACTAATAAACGGTGTTGAGCCACTGCTGTCTCCCCTGGTATAACTTTGAAGTCCCTCCACCACCTTCGATCTCCTAGCCTCATCTGTCACACCCGATTTTCGGTTTATGCGGAAGCGTATTGTGAAGTGTGACGAGAGCGGCAATCGTTACAATCAATCGAGTAAACAACATATTTGAAACATAAAAGATGTTCATCCATACATTTAATTCGAAACCATAGTTTACATTAAATATGTCTTGTTTGAAATTTAAAACAACAACTTTAACTACATTATTCAAAGTTCAAAATAGTTTCACACAACATAACAACTGAAAACGGATGACATCTCAAAAGCTTGCGTTTTTTATAACCACTCGAACATATTTTTCCCAACGCCATCCACTAATCTCCTGTAATACATGTTAATTTTGAAAACATCAACAAAAGTTGAGTGAATTCATGTTATTTTGTTTTCGCATCAAATGAGTCTCTAAAACATTTTATCCAAAAATATATACTTCTCATATTTGTTTAGAAATCTTTTTATAAAACATGGATTTATAACTTTGTCCAAAATTTGTTTAACAATGTTCAAAGACTTCAAATAGTTGTTTTAGTTACATACTTCTTTCTTTAACAACTTTTAAATCATAACAAAATTTATAAAAATTTTGCCATAGTTTTGTTTGAAATATGGATTTTTCCCCAAGTTTATACAAAACTTGTTTTCAATTTATTTCAATACAAAGCATCATCAAGTATCAATATCCATCAAAATTTGTCAACAAAAGTAGCATGAACATGATATTGTTCTTAACTTTCCAAAAAAGAAAACTTTATTCCTTATTTTTGCCAAAAATTTGTAGAACAAGATTTTATGAAAAACTCTTGTTTTAGATGTCTCACAAGGTGTATTCAAAACATTTACTACTAACATATTTCTTGTTTTTTTATTCTTTCCAGAAATGGAAACTTTATTCAAGAAATTTTTCAAAAATTTATTTTCTTGGTTTTAAATAATTTCTCACATTTTTCTAGCATGCATGTTCATAAAAATTCATGTTCATCACTTTGTTGATGAATCTTGGTTGATCCTACATGCATGTATGTAGATCATATTTTTGAGTAAAAATAACCAAGATTCAAGTTTATTAGGCTAGATTTCTCCAAGTTCATCTCATAATCATAGAAAAATCATGGTTAAAAATAATGATTTTTAGTTGTTTCTTGTTGTTTTTCAAGTGGGTTTATGTCGCAATCCCCGCCCCCTGATCTGTCCCGGGAACGGGCGTCCGCGAACATTCGTTTGTGGTGGTATCAGTTATTTAATTATTAATTTGGCAGCGGAAATTACATTAGGACCGTAGTTAGGAAATTGTTTATCAGAGTAAAACCACCATATTTTATATTAATAACCACATGGGTAAACCTAAGTTTCTTTATTACAATATGTTTACATGGATAAACCCTATTTTATTGGATTTAAAACATCGTCTTTTTGGTAACTTTTATAGCCACATTTTTCCAAGCCATCAGTGCTCTCCAGCGGGCTTTTTACTAATTGGCTGTCACATTGTGTTACCTGAAACGCGTTTTAAAAACATTTGTCAGTGGGAAATACTGGTGAGTGAATCCCAGTTTAATCAAGAAACATTTTATCAATTAACACAGTATTGAGAGCGATCACATTGTTTATTTCTACACAATTACTCATTCAGTATTGTCAATCCTGACTGGTGGGTCATATTACACATTGGCTAACTCGTCGTCCAATGGTAACGTGTTCCACATTTTCTATACAAAACCCCAACATACCGGCAGTAATTGAAGAACTACAAAGACTCAATCACTGCTTAATCATATTGTAAAGCATTTAAGGTTTTGTAAAACAGTTCACAAAAAGGTTTACAAAAAGCGGATAAACTCACATTGCTGTTTTAGACTTCTTCTAGGGTTTCCTGGTGTTAATCTATAATTTACACAAATGTACATATGTTAGTATAATAACCCTTTAATTATATTAACGATATCCTCCCCGAGACGGTATTCCAACAACTACGTCGGGCAGAACCACGACAGTTGTTACGGAACCCTGGATCAATCGGGCAGCGTATCTAATACGAAACTGGGGTTATAATACTTACAACGGAGCAGAACCTCGCTAATTAGGGGGATATAATACCCGTATATTATGTCTACTACTTCAGAATTTGATTAGAAAGAAAAGAAATGAGCGAGTTTGCTGAAGATCCGATGCCTGCTACTTAAAGTGCTGAAAAACGAGTTTCTCGCGGCCCGCGTAAATGTAAGCGAAGGCTTACGCGACCCGCGTCCTAGGGGGGTCTAGGTCTAGCTGATCCGGGTCATGACTAGGTTCAACACGTTGCTTGACACGTGTCAACACCGGGGTTCGCTGGACCTTTAAGTTGTCGCGGCCCGCGTAAGGGTTAAGAGAAGGGTTATGCGGCCCGCCTGACACCCAATTTTCTTGTTTTTTATTTATTTTAAATGATATTTTATATTTTGGGCTCGGTTTTAACATACGGGGTGTATTTTAAGACATATAGGGGTATTTTAAAATATATTAGGGTGTTAGAAAAATATTCGGGAGGGTTGTTATATCCTCCCCACCTTGTTTTAGAGCTCGTCCTCGAGGTCTACTGGAATAGGTGTGGGTATTTCCTTTGCATTTCTGATTCAAGCTCCCATGTGTATTCTGGTCCTCTTTTGGAGTGCCACTTCACTTTGACTAGAACTAGTCTTTTGTGCTTGAGATTTTTAACTTTCCTGTCTTCAATTTGTAGTGGTCTTTCTACAAATTTTAACTGCTCATTCACCTCTATATCTTTAAGAGGTACTATTAGTGACTCATCAGCTAAGCATTTCTTGAGATTAGATACATGAAATATATCATGTATTCCTGCCATTTCTTCTGGCAGTTACAGTTGATAGGCTACATGTCCTATTCTTTTAATAATCTTGAAAGGTCCAACATACCTCGGACTTAGCTTTCCCCTTTTTATGAATCTTACCACTTGATGCGTGTGTGGTGTGTATATAATTTTAAGTATATTTTAAGCCCTTTTTACACGTTAGTCAAGTTTTAAATTTATAAAACACGATATTTACTAACACCAAACACACATATGGGCAAGTGCACCCATCGTGAGCGTAGTATAGTGTTGGTAAGATACCGAGGTCGTCCAAGGACACAAGAGCTTTTAGTACCGGTTTATCTTCAACGTCTAATCAAATCAAAAGTTAGAAAAAAGTTTAAAAAAAAAACTAACTAAAATGCTGAAAAATAAAATAAAAGTAAAAAACAGATAGACAAGATGAATCACTTGGCTCCGACTCGTGTTTAGTGTAACCTTTGATTATTTCCGCACTTTTGCACTTTTTAAGAGATTATCTTAGTTATTGTAGTAGGCCCCTCTTTTGAAGGTGACGTTACTCTCAACCCAGTAGTTTGAGTCAGCAAGGATACAATCCTAAAGGGTCGGATTATTGAAAGATAATTAATTAAGTTATTATTGCATATTATGGTAGGCCCCTCTTTTGAATGTGACGTTACCCTCGGCTAAGTAGTCTGAGTCAGCAAGGATACAGTCCTAAGTAGCCGGATTAAAGTATTAATAGTAGCTTACATATGAGGGGATCAAAGAGTTTGGACCCCCGCCATCCAATACCGGTGAGTATTGAAGGAGATCCTACTAAATTTGACCCAGGTCCTTGCAGGATCTATACACTGAACAAGGCAAGACTCTTACCAAACCGTTCCCTTAAGCCCCGACCAGGTAGCCAACATACCTCCATATAGACCGTGGAGATATGAATGGTGAAAATCTTTTATTTTACATAGACAGTAAAATAATGCCAAGACACCACGGACAAACGATAAGGAAGAATCACCTTCAACATAAGAAACTAGTTATTAAAGTCATTAATACATAACCAAGTAAAAAGTGTGAAAAGATTAAAAATAAAAAGTATTACACTAGACACTTGTCTTCACCAAGTGATGTAAGAGACTTAGGCAAACATGGCCTTTGATTGTCAAGAACTCTTACGATCAATCTTGGATCCCGAGACGACTCACACACTCTATGATGGATGATGGTGGTGGATGATGGTGTTGTAATGGTGGTGGGTGGTGGGTGAAGTGTGAGAGAGGTGGTGTGCTAAGGGATGGTTTGCAAATGAGCCAAGAACCCCTATTTATAGCCTGAACAGCAGCCTGGGCACGGCCCCGTGTCCAATGGGCACGGCTCTGTGTCCATCCTCTTCTCTTCCTTCATTAATTGCAGTTTGTCTGCATTAGTTGACCACGCCCCCGTGTCCGCTGGGCACGCCCCCGTGTGTAGAAGCATATCTGTACTATCAAGATTTGCCTGGATTCTGCGAATCTTATAGTTGACCACGGCCCCGTGTCCGCTGAGCACGGCCCCGTGGTGGGCGATAGAAGCTTCTATAGCTTTGTCTTTTATGCTGGCACTTGGGCACGCCCCCGTGTTTACTGAGCACAGGGCGTGTTCAGCCTTCTGTTCTCTTGTTTTGCTTGGGAAGATGCTGTCGGGGAGGTCGGGCATGCCACGTTTGTTCCTTTTCTTGTATTTATGTTAAATTTAGCTGCCTTTTTGCTTCTTTTGTTAATTTGAGCTCATATAATCCTGAAAATACAAAAGGAAGACAAAAACACACTTTTTCCAACATTAGTACTAAAAAAAGGTTAGTTTTATGCCACAATTGATGTAATTTATATGTTGCATTTTGTGCACATCAAATACCCCCACACTTGAATCTTTGCTTGTCCTCAAGCAAAACTCTTTATAATGTGGCTTTACACTCCCAAATGGAATGGGTAGAAGAGAAGGTTTTTTTTTTGGGCTTGTCATAGAGTGTCGGGATTTCCAAGATTCTTTATTAAGTTTTATTTTTATTTATTTACAATCCTATTCGTCATGATTTATTTAAAACATTACATAAGATAAATTACTTATTAGGGCATAACATGCCTTTTTAAAATTTCACTTATATACAAGTTCACATACCTCATGGGGGATCACTCAACACTCGGCCGAAGATGTATTTTAGTGAGTCACTCGAGAGCGGCATGGAACTTACTCCTACCATAGGCTTGCCAAGTAATCAATCCTCCTCATTTTTAACTATATACCTTTGTAAATATCAAGAGGACTTTTGGGTGAAGGGTTAGAGTTGGGTTAAAGGTAGGTGGTTGGGTTAGTGGTTAGTAAAAGGGCGAAAGGCGTAAAAAGCGTCGGTTTTCGTAAGACTTTTTATTTTTTTGCAATTTTTATTTTGATGAAGCCATTATTCAAACAAAGTTATTTTGGATGAACTTGTTTGTTTATTTCTCTTTTGCTTCATCATCAACATTTTTTTTTTGAAAAAAAAAATCATAAGAAAAACCGAGCTTGTTACTAAAACAAAGGGTTTAAAATAAAAAGGGTTTTGGTGGGTAAAAAAGGGTGTTTGTTTTTGGGTTAAGAAATGAAAAGGTTTAGGCTCAAAGGGGTTAACTAGGGGGATTTTGGGTAGGTGGTAAAAAAAAAAAAATGGCGTAGAATAAAAAGGGTTAGTCCTAATGCCTCCATCATTTACTTACTCGAATTTAAGTTGGTAAGGACCGGGAATGTATCGTCGTGGCAAGTTCTAGAGTCGTAAGAACCAAGCGGCTATTCACACAAGAAACGAAAAATGAGCATTTAGTTTAAATATATGTATTTGTATGCTCAATAAAGGCTCAAAACTCACTTTTTGTGGGAATGGGTTTTTATGTGATCAAGTATATATAATCAAATTTTAACTAAGCTTGTCATGCCGTTTCATAATTTTCTTATGTTGGTTCTTTTTATCACGACGCTATCGGTTGTAAATTTGTAAAAATATAACCTTTTTAGAATTTGAAATTCCCAAGTTAAACCTAGACAAGTAAAAAAATGAAAAATTTTGAAAAAAATTTGGGGTGATTAGCGGCTCCAACAGAGTTTTGTGTAAGGCTTGTGATTAGGACTTGCAAGATTCAAAGCTTTAGCATCCCCCCCCCCCCCCCCCGCACTTAAATTACACATTGTCCTCAATGTGTCCTAAAAATAAGTTTTTAGGTTGATTGAATGTGTAAAAAGGTGTGAAAAAGCAAAATTTATGTTACTGGGCGTCTGGACACGGCCCCGTGTCCGATGGACACGACCCCGTGTCGGAGTGCCAGTAACGAAAACTTACAGAAGTTGGACACGGGGGCGTGTCCACTGGGCACGACCCCGTGTCTGGCAAAAAGTCTGCAGAATTAAACAAACAGCAGGTCTGGGGAAGTGAGCACGGGGGCGTGTCGGCTGGACACGACCCCGTGTAGACAATCTGCAAAGTTGAAAAACAGGTTTCTAGCTCCGGTTTTCCTGCTCCGGCTTTAGTAGTACTAATATTTAGAACTCTAAGCCTCGTATGTACCTGTTTTATCAATAAACACTACACCAAACCATAGCAAACATCCTAAATTACCAAGATCAACATCCACATCCCAAAGTTAAAAAGAAAAACAAATGCAGAAAATAAAAAGAGTTAAAGGAAAGTAAATTTTTCAACACACGGCACGCAGGCCGGAAATTGTTCAAGATAAAAGGGGGTTAACCTATGGGATCACCAACCAGCTGCTCCTAACTCCGCTCCTCCCGCCTAGTCCATGTCCTCGTCCTCATCATCATCTCCTCCTCCACCATGCCCCGCTATGTACTCCCGGATATTCCCAATATCATCTTGGATATCGGATATGTTTCTGTCGATTGCTCCAACCCGGGCATACGTGTTGCTTGCCATGTTATAGGTGTTCCTGGTGCACATGAGGTTTTCCTGCAATAAAATATGTAAACTTTGGAAGTTAGGAAAACCGCCTCCTTGTGAGGAGGATTGGCCCGGATCACCGTGGGGCTGGTACTGGTACTGATGATGCTGTGGAGCGTGAAGGACGAGCGCCTCTTGCGGGTTCCATGCATGCCCTTGGACTCTTTGGAAGCTAACCGACCCGTCTTCGGCTTCATAGATCAAGTTCATGGAGCGGCAGATGTGTATGTCCAATCTTCCCGACCATGGGCTCTTTTGGAAGGACCTTGGCATGTTCACGAAGTGCTTGAAGAGACGGTAAATCCACCCCCCGAAGAAGATAGGGGTTGGTGGAGTAGCAAGTCGGTTCAAATGCATGTTTTGGAACAGGAGGTATGGAACATCGAGGTGTCTGCGATTATGAATGCAATGAAGGACTATCAGGTCTCTCAACCCTACAACGCCACCGCTGTCATGCCTTTGGCTAAGAGAGTAAGTGAGGACCCTATGAATGTAACGGTAAAGCGGGTCCCTCAGCTTAGTGCTCTTAGTGCTGCTCGGGTTGTAGTGCCCTTCTCCAATTTGAGCCCACGCGGCTTGGCGTTCGTTTTCATCCAACTCTCGCACCCCTCTGGTGTTCTCTTCATTACCCTCATCTTCCTCCGCATACAGCCCAACTATCGACCCAAATTGTGCCATCGAAATCGAGTACTTAGTTCCACCACATCGGAATCCCACCCCATCATGGTCAAATGGGTCACACCTTGAATTGAACACGAATGTGCTGTTGAATTCCAGATTGTACTCGTGGACCGAGCGAAGTCGAGTGGTTAGGGTGACTCTTAGTGGGCCGGTAACGAGGTTGTTAAACCGGTCAAGTTGGTTCACCAATGTCAAGAGATCTGTGCACACTTGTCTTGGGTATTCCTCCGGTCTGGTTTGAAGTACTTCGTATCTTGCCCTAGCATCGAGCTCATTTGCGTTGAACCTCGTGAATTTCTTCGACATCTGAAAGAATACACCAAAAGTTAGCACGAAACAAAAGAATTTTCGGAGAAAACTGAAAACAGTTAGCTGGACACGACCCCGTGTCCAGGCGTCTGTTACTCAAAATCTTCATTTTTCGACCCGGTCCCGAAAACTTGAAAATTTTTGGTCCAATAGGTGTGGTTTCCCCCGAAAATGAAACCCCAAGTGCCGTTTTTCCCAAAACAAACCGTTTACCCCTTCGATTTTATCTTTTTTGGTTCAAAAACAAGGGTTTGAGGTTTTTGTGAGAAATCGGGCAAATCTATGAACAATACAAGTGGATTTACTTCCTATAACACTAATCTAAACTAATGCTAACAGATTTATACAAAAATTTGAGGTTCGATCCGGATGAAGTTCAAGAACCCTAGATTTTTCCCCAAATTTTTGATGCTTTAACTACATGCAAATGCTTAATCTAACTACTAATGATGATAGAATCATACCTTGGTGTTGTTAGAAGTAGAGGAGACGTCGAAAATCTGCGGAAAATCGCCTTGAACCAGAGCGTTTTCGGGGAAACGAGGCGTGTGGAATGAAGTAACTGTTATGAAAAAGGGGTTTTATCCCGACAGTCGCACGGAGATGGCCCCGTGTCCAGCGGGCACGGCCTCGTGCCGAGCAATTATTATTATTTTTTTAGTGCTCGTGTGAGTGCCCTTTGTTTCCCAGAAACTCGGTTAGAAGACTTACCGATTTAGATGTCAACCCATTCGTTCGTAACTTACCAGGTATGGTGTTGATGCTTTTATTCTTCGACCGTTTGAAGCGAGAGTTCTTCCTCTTCATCCTCAATAAATCCTTGATAGAGTTTCAGCCGTTAGCCATTGACTTTGAATGAAATTCCATTTCGAGATTTAATTTCTACTGCACCGTGTGGGAAAATATGGGTGATGGAAAAAGGTCCTGACCACCTAGACTTTAATTTACCAGGAAATAGTCGAAGTCGTGAATTAAACAAAAGAACTTGGTCTCCTACTTGAAATTCATTAGGTTTAATATGTTTGTCATGCAAATTTTTCATTATTTCCTTATAAATTTCGGAGTTTGAGTATGCATAATTCCTAAGTTTGTCTAATTCATTTAATTGACAAAATCGATTTCTACCGGAAAATTCTAAATCTAAGTTTACATTTTTAATTGCCCAGTAGGCTTTGTGTGCAATTTCTACTGGCAAATGATAGCTTTTTCCATAGACTAGCTTATATGGGGTTGTACCTATTGTTGTTTTATAAGCAGTTCGAAAAGCCCATAAAGCATCGTCTAATTTATCGGCCCGTTCCTTTTTATTTAACCCCACGGTTTTTTCAATTATTCGTTTTAAACCTCTATTAGTCACTTCGGCTTGTCCGTTTGTTTGAGGGTGATATGCTGTTGAGACCCGGTGATAGACCCAATATCTTGTTAAAAATTTTTCAAGTTGATGGTGGCAAAATTGGGTACCTCTATCACTTATTAATGCTTTAGGTGCTCCAAAACGAGAGAATAATTTTTTCAGAAATCTTACCATGACTCTTCCATCATTTGTTGGAAGTGCCTCGGCCTCGGCCCATTTAGACAAGTAGTCTACCGCCACAAGTATATATTTGTTTCCTTTTGACGGTGGGAAAGGTCCCATAAAGTCGAGTCCCCACACATCAAAAATTTCACAAACAAGAATGCCATTTTGGGGCATTTCGTTTTTGGAAGAAATATTACCTGTTCTTTGGCAAGCATCACATGTCTTGACAAGACTTTGGGCGTCTTTGTAAATGGTTGGCCAATAAAACCCTGAATCAAATACCTTTCGTGCGGTACTAGCGGCACCATGATGTCCTCCGTATGGACCTTCATGACAATGGCGGAGAATTCTTCGTGCTTCGCTACCATGTACGCATCGTCGGATGGGTTGGTCGGCACACATTTTGAAAAGATAAGGGTCTTCCCAAAAATAATGCTTCACATTAGCAAAGAATTTTTTTTCTTTGATGATGTGGCCAACCTTTTGCGACTATACCGCTAGCTAAGTAGTTAGCATAGTCGGTGTACCATGGTTCTTCTTTGTACTCCACCATTTCTAGGGACTCTGTTGGAAATTTTTCGTTGATTTGCTCGTCCCTGGTTGCCTCTAAAGCTGGGTCTTCTAAGCGTGAAAGATGATCTGTTGCGGTGTTTTCAGCTTCTCTTTTGTCTTTGATTTCAATATCAAATTCTTGGAGGAGTAAAATCCACCAAATCAAACGTGGTTTTACGTCCTGCTTTTTGAAGAGATATCGAATGGCTGCATGATCTGTATAGACTATAGTTTTAGAAAGAACAAGATAAGAACGAAATTTATCAAAAGCAAATACCACAGCTAGTAATTCTTTTTCAGTTGTTGTGTAATTTTCTTGTGCATCGTTAAGTGTTTTACTAGCATAATAAATTGGGTGAAAATGCTTTTCTTTTCTTTGTCCCAAGATAGCTCCAACTGCAAAGTCACTTGCATCGCACATGATTTCGAAAGGAAATTTCCAATCAGGCGCTATCATGATAGGTGCATTGACTAGCATTTCCTTTAGGGTTAGAAATGCTTGATTGCAATCCTTGTCAAAGATGAAAGGGGCATCTTTTTCAAGTAATTTTGTTAGAGGCCTTGAAATTTTAGAAAAGTCTTTGATAAACCGCCTATAAAATCCGGCATGCCCTAGGAAACTTCTGATAGCTCTAACGGAGGATGGGGGTGGTAATCGAGAAATAGTGTCTATTTTGGCTCGATCAACCTCCATTCCTTCGCTTGAGATCTTGTGACCGAGTACTATTCCCTCCGTTACCATGAAATGGCATTTTTCCCAATTAAGGGCGAGGTTAGTTTCCTCACATCGGGATAGCATTCGTTCAAGGTTATCGAGGCATTGGTCGTATGAATCCCCAAAGATAGAAAAGTCGTCCATGAAGACTTCCATTGCCTTTTCTATCATGTCATGGAAGATGGCTACCATGCAACGTTGGAATGTTGCAGGGGTATTACATAGACCAAATGGCATGCGTCGATAAGCAAAAGTTCCATAGGGACATGTGAAGGTTGTCTTTTCTTGATCTTCGGGTGCTATCGGGATTTGAAAGTAACCTGAAAAACCATCCAAGAAACAGTAAAATTTATGACCGGATAATCTTTCTAACATTTGATCAATGAAGGGCAAAGGAAAGTGATCTTTCCTCGTTGCTTCATTTAATCGTCTATAATCTATACATACTCTCCATCCTGTGACGGTTCTCGTTGGTATTAATTCATTCTTTTCATTAGTTATTACCGTCATACCTCCTTTCTTTGGAACTACTTGGACGGGACTCACCCAAGGACTATCAGAGATAGGATAAATAAGTCTGGTGTCAAGTAATTTGATGACTTTGTTTTTAACCACTTCTTGAACATTTGGATTTACTCGACGTTGTGGTTGTATTACCGATTTGTAGTCATCATTCATTAAAATTCTGTGCGAGAACATGGAAGGACTTATTCCTTTAATATCTACAAGCTTCCAAGCAATCGCATTTTTGTGGTTTTTCAAAAGTTTAATTAATTTTTCTTTTTCTAAACTACTTAATTTAGACGAAATAATTACAGGTGATTTACCATCTTTGTCTAGAAAAGCATATTCCAAACCTTTTGGAAGTTCTTTGAGCTCAAGAGGTGGGTCTTTAGAAGACTCCTTATTTGGTTGCTCATTTTGATCAATAACTTTAAAAGTTTGTTCTATGGCGACCTCTTCTTCAACAAAGTGGTCAAACTTTTCACTTGTATCGGGTGGTTCATCTTCATCTTCAATTAGGGGGTCATTATGGCCGAATGGATATTTCATTGACCGCTCAAGATCGACACTTTTTTAAATGCCCCTAATTGAATAGGTAGATTGTTGTACTTTCGGTTTTTCAAAGCTTCGTGAGTTTTTACAAAGGGTCGTCCCAACACTTGAGGAGCGTCATCGAGGATGACAAAGTTGGTTGGGATTACCATTT
Organism: Helianthus tuberosus; assembly: GCA_030545235.1. NCBI lineage: Eukaryota > Viridiplantae > Streptophyta > Magnoliopsida > Asterales > Asteraceae > Helianthus > Helianthus tuberosus. The sequence continues at coordinate 193,194,648 of CM060365.1, forward strand.
GATTTGTTTGAACCAAGACATCCTCAACTACACCGATTGATTTTATTATTTTCCGATTAGATAGAAAAATGGGTATTTGAAGTGGAGAAAAATCACTAATACTTAATTTTTCGAAAATGTAGTTGGGCATTATGTTAACACAAAGATCTTTATCAATTGTGACGTTACTAATAAACGAATTTTGAAAAAAACATGGAACCGGTGTAATGTTGATTTCAAATGGGACTTCTTTTATTAGCGAGGTTTGATCATTAGTTAACTTAACGCTTACTGTTTCGTCAATTTTATTGTTAGTGTTTAACTCTTTTAAAAACTTAGCATGAGTAGGAACTAAACAATGATTTTCAAAAGAAGGTGACAAGAGATTAATTTCTTCAAAATTAGACTCTTCTTGAATTTTAACGTTGTCGGACTCACCTTTTTCGTTGTTTAACTCATGTATCGGTTCTTCACTTATTTGTTCTTCCATTTTTACACTTTCAACTATCTCTTCTTTATTTAATTCTTCTCTTGCGCGGGACTCCTCTTCCCTTGCGCGAGATTCTTTTATGTAGCGCTCGATAGTTTTAAGGTGTTCTAATATCCTATCTTTCACTTCGGTGATAGAGTAAGGATCGGGATTTTCAAAGCTTGAATCCGGTTGTTCGATCCTTTGTTCCTCATAATACTCATAGGAAGTAGATGGTTCATACCATTGTTCTTCATTGTAAGTATATAATGGATAAGGGTCATAATTTTGTTCTTCATAATACTCATATGAGGTGGGTTGTTCACGCCAAGGTTCCTCATAGTAAGCATATGAAGGTGGTAGCTCATATCTTGGTTCCTCGAAGTATGAGTATGAAGGCTCATACCTTGGTTCATCAAAATATGAGTATGAGGGAGGAGGTTCATACCTTTGGTCTTCATAGGATGTGTATGAAGTCGATGGCTCATACCTGGGCTCCTCATAGTAGGTGTATGAAGTGGATGGTTGATATAAGTTACAATATTGAACCGAGTGCGGGTTACCACAATTAGTGCAATAGTCTTCCCTATAATCATCCTCCTTATAGGTGTAGCTGTAACCTCCTGAGTATTGATCCATAAGAATCACTCAGCAGACCACAACAACGTCTCGAGACTAGAAAACAAAAATAAAAACGAAAACAGAGGCTGGACACGGCCCCGTGTTCAGTAGACACGGCCCCGTGTACAGAATCTGTATCTGGGCGTTTTAATTAAAGTTACTGATTTCGTTGAGCACGGGGCGTGTTCAGTGAGCACGGCCCGTGTTCAACTTACTGTAAATGCAAAACGAAACTAAAATGCAGAAAAATGTGCGCGCGTTTTAAAAAAGTTTTGAAAAACTAATTAGGCCGTCGATTTTAAGCTTTCTTAAAATCCTTGTGTCCCCGGCAACGACGCCAAAAACTTGATGCGTGTGTGTGGTGTATATAATTTTAAGTATATTTTAAGCCCTTTTTACACGTTAGTCAAGTTTTAAATTTATAAAACACGATATTTACTAACACCAAACACACATATGGGCAAGTGCACCCATCGTGAGCGTAGTATAGTGTTGGTAAGATACCGAGGTCGTCCAAAGACACAAGAGCTTTTAGTACCGGTTTATCCTCAATGTCTAATCAAATCAAAAGTTTAGAAAAAGGTTTAAACTAGAAAATAAAAACTAAAAAATGCTGAAACCGTTCCCTTAACCCCCGACCAGGTAGCCAACATACCTCCATATAGACCGTGGAGATATGAATGGTGAAAATCTTTTATTTTATATAGACAGTAAAATAATGCCAAGACACCACGGACAAACGTTAAGGAAGAATCACCTTCAACATAAGAAACTAGTTATTAAAGTCATTAATACATAACCAAGTAAAAAGTGCGAAAAGATTAAAAAAAAAGTATTACACTAGACACTTGTCTTCACCAAGTGATGTAAGAGACTTAGGCAAACAAGGCCTTTGATTGTCAAGAACTCTAACGATCAATCTTGGATCCCAAGATGACTCACACACTCTATGATGGATGATGGTGGTGGATGATGGTGTTGTGATGGTGGTGGGTGGTGGGTGAAGTGTGAGAGAGGTGGTGTGCCAAGGGATGGTTTGCAAATGAGCCAAGCACCCCTATTTATAGCCTGAACAGCAGCCCGGGCACGGCCCCGTGTCCATTGGGCACGGCCCCGTGTCCATCCTCTTCTCTTCCTTCATTAATTGCAGTTTGTCTACATTAGTTGACCACGCCCCCGTGTCCGCTGGGCACGCCCCCGTGTGCAGAAGCATATCTGTACTATCAAGATTTGCCTAGATTCTGCGAATCTTATAGTTGACCACGGCCCTGTGTCCGCTGAGCACGGCCCCGTGGTGGGCGATAGAAGCTTCTATAGCTTTGTCTTTTATGCTGGCACTTGGGCACGCCCCCGTGTTTACTGAGCACGGGGCGTGTTCAACCTTTTGTTCTCTTGTTTTGCTTGGGAAGATGCTGTCGGGGAGGTCGGGCATGCCACGTTTGTTCCTTTTCTTGTATTTATGTTAGATTTAGCAGCCTTTTTGCTTCTTTTGTTAATTTGAGCTCATTTAATCCTGAAAATACAAAAGGAAAACAAAAACACACTTTTTCGAACATTAGTACTAAAAAAGGGTTAGTTTTATGCCACAATTGATGTAATTTATATGTTGCATTTTGTGCACATCACCACTCCTTTCCAAGGAGAGACTTTTAATAACACTTTATCTCCTACTTGAAATTCCAACGGTTTTCACCTGTTGTCAGCATAACTTTTCTGTCGATCACGTGCTGCTTTCAGTCGTTCCTTGACATGAATAATTTTGTCTGCTGTTTATTGTCCAGATAGTTGCTTTTCCCCAATTTCGGCCCAACAGACTGGAGTTCGGCACTTTCGTCCATAAAGTGTTTCAAATGGTGCAACATTTATACTTTTGTGATAACTATTATTATAGAAAATTCTATCAATGGTAAGTGCTCGTCCCAATTACCTCCGAAATCAATTACACAAGCTCTAAGAATTTCTTCCATTGTCTGAATTGTCCTTTCGCTTTGTCCATCCGTTTGAGGATGATAAGCTGTGCTTAGATTCAACTTGGTTCCCATTGCTTTTTGGAAACTTGTCCAAAAATGAGAGGTAAAACGACTATCTCTGTCAGAAACAATTGATAGAGGAATTCAATGTAAAGAAACTATTTCATTTACATATAATTTAGCTAATTGTTCCATACTAAAAGTTTCTTTCATTGATAGGAAATGAGCTGACTTGGTTAGTCTATCTACAATCACCCAGATTGTATCATTACCTTTCTTTGTTTTGGGTAATTTAGTAACAAAATCCATTGTTATCAATTCCCATTTCCCAACAGGCATTTCTAACTGTTGCAATAAATCAGAAGGTTTCTGATGTTCAGCTTTGACTTGTGAACATGTTAAACATTTAGAAACATAGGCTGCTATGTCCTTTTTCATTCCTATCCACCAGAAATTCTTTCTTAAATCTTGGTACATTTTATCGCTTCCTGGATGCATCGTATATTTAGACTTATGGGCTTCTTCTAATATGCGATGACGTAGGTTTCCTAATTTAGGTATCCACATTCTTTTCTTATGGAATCTCCAAATCCCATCTGTTCCTTGTTCTAATTCCTTGATCATTCCTTTTAGTTTTTCAGTATCATCCTTGATTACTGATTCTTGCGCTTTTCTAATCTGCTTATTTAAATCTACTTGTAGATTTAATTTAAGAGAACGTACTCTTTTTGGCTTTTCATGATACTTTCGACTTAAAGCATCAGTAACTACATTTGCCTTTCCTGCATGATACTGGATATCACAATCATAATCACTAAGTAGTTCCATCCAGCGTCTTTGTCTCATATTCAATTCCTTTTGCCCGAAGACATACCTTAAACTCTTATGATCGGTGAACAAAGTAAACTTACTACCGTACAGGTAATGTCTCCAAATCTTAAGAGCAAAAATTATAGCTCCAAATTCTAAATCATGAGTAGAATAATTTTCTTAATGATTCTTAAGTTGTCTGGATGCATAGGCTATAACCTTTTGACGTTGCATTAACACACATCCATAACCTAATTTGGAAGCGTCACAATAGATTACAAAATCTTCAGTTCCTTCTGGTAACGCTAGTATGGGTGCATGAGTTAATCTTTTCTTAAGGATTCTAAAGGCTTCTTCTTGTTTGGTTCCCATTTAAACTTAACATATTTACAAGTTAACTTAGTTAAGGGAATGGCTATTCTAGAAAAATCTTGAATAAATCTTCTATAATAACCGGCTAATCCTAAGAAACTTCTAACCTCAGTTGGTGATTCAGGGGTTTTCCAATTGGTTATTGCCTCGATCTTAGTGGGATCTACATGAATTCCTTCATGATCAACTAGATGTTCGAGAAATTGTACCTGTTCTAACCAAAATTCACACTTTGAAAACTTAGCATAAAGCTTTTATTTTCTTAATAAACTTAAAAGTGCGTGCAAATGCTTCGCATGTTCCTCTTTACTCTTAGAGTAAATGAGAATATCATCTATAAAGATAATTATGAATTTATCCAAATATAGCTTACATATTCGGTTCATCATATCCATGAATGCAGCTGGGGCATTGGTTAAACCAAATGGCATGACAGTAAATTCATAATGGCCATACCTTGTTCTGAAAGCGGTCTTAGGAATGTCCTCTTCCTGTACCTTTAATTGATGATATCCTGACCTTAAATCGATTTTAGAGAAAAATCGTGCTCCTTGCAATTGATCAAACAGATCATCTATTCTTGGTAATGGATACCGGTTCTTAATTGTGACTTTGTTCAATTCACGGTAGTCAATGCACATTCGCATTGATCCGTCCTTCTTTTTAACAAATAAAATCGGCGCTCCCCAGGGTGATGAACTGGGCTGTATGAATCTTTTTTCTAGTAATTCGTCTAATTGTTTCTTTAGTTCTTGCATTTCTGCAGGTGCCAAACGGTAAGGTGCTTTGGCAATTGGTGCTGTCCCTGGTATTAAATGGATTCTGAATTCAACTTCTTGATCTGGAGGTTGCCCCGGTAATTCTTCTAGAAATACATCTGAAAACTGAGATACTACTGGAATATTCCTTAATTCTTTTTCTTTAGTGTTAGTGATTATAGAAATCAAATACACTAATGATCCTTTTCTTATGTAACTTGCTGTTTTCATCACAGAGATGGATTTAGTAGATCTAGAGGTTTTATATCCTTTAATTGTGATCTTTTCACCTTTTGGTGAATTTACTTGTATCGACTTTTGATCACACAAAATACTGGCTTTATTGGCTATTAACCAATCCATTCCTAATAATACATCAAATCCTGCCAGATTCATTGGGTAAAGGTTTGCAATAAATTTCTGATTTAGAATTTCTATTCTTGCTCCCTGCAAGATTTCAGAAATTGTAATGGTTTCCCCATTTGTTGTCTCTACTAAACATTCTTGTGGAAGTTTGGTTAATGATTGATTGAGAAGTTTGCAAAATGAAGTATTAATAAAACTTTGGTTTGCACCAGAGTCAAATAATACTTTAGCAAAAATATCATTAACTAAAAACGTACAAGTGATCACATCCGGGATCATCTTTGCTTCTTCTGCCGTCAGAACGAAAGCTCTAGCATTTTTGGTATTCTTGTTGTTTGTAGCCGGAGCTAATTTTGGACAATTAGGTTTGATATGACCTTGTTCTCCACAATTGTAACATATCCTATTATTAGCTTTCTTCCTGCAGTCTTCTTCCTTGTGTCCCGATATGTTGCAAAAGTTACAGTATATGGAGCATCTTCCTGAATGCTTTCTTTTGCAATTCTTAAAGTAAGGTGCAGAGGTAGAACCTATATTTTTCCCACGGTTAAAATTTCCAGAACGAAATTCTTGTGTGAGCTTTTCGGTTAGGTTCCTCCTTTGATCTTCTTCTCGTGTACGGATTAATTCATTTGTCAAGGTATTGGCTAGTTCTACAGATTCTTCTATGGTTTGAGGTCTAGCTGCCTTAACTACATGCCTTATCTCTCCGATTAATCCCCATATATAACGGGAGATTAACACTGGTTCAGGTGAAGCAAGGGTTGGCACTATTCTAGCATATTTATAACAACCCTAAAGAAAACCGACACCCTCATAAACTATCCGACACCCTAATATATTTTAAAATACCCTAATATGTCCCAAAATACACCCCATACGTGAAAACGGGCCCCGAATACCTTAAATATTATCAAAAATAATTAAAAATCGGGTTTTTGGGTTTGAGGCGGGCCGCGTAAGCCTCACCTCAAACCCTACGCGGGCCGCGATAAGGTTAGGGCTGGCACGACCATGGGCCGCCACGTGGCCCAACACACGACAAAGCTAGTTGCTGACCTGGACAAGCTAGGAGGTTGACCAAGGTTGACGCGGGCCGCGTAGCCCCTTGGCTACTCTTACGCGGGCCGCGAGAAACCCAAACTCAGCTCCTATAAAGCTGGAGCTTGGGCCTTCAGTTTACGTTGCTCAAATTCAATTCTCTCTCAACAAATTTCTGATAGTATAAGCTATAGTCGGGTCCAATACCCCCCTAAATAGCGAAGTTCTGCTCCGTTGTAAGTATCATAACCCCTGGATACGTATTAGATGCTCTGCCCGATTGATCTAGGGTTCCGTAACGGCTGTCGTGGTTCTGCCCGACGTAGTCGTTGGAATGCCGTCTCGGGGAGGGTATTACTAATGTTAAAATGGGTTATTATACTAACACGTGTGCTTTTGTGTAAATTATAGATTGTCACCAGGAAACCCTAAAGGATAATCTAAGACAGCAATGTGAGTTGATCCGCTTTTTGTGAACCTTTTGTTAACTATTTTTACAAAATCTTATACTATTAATTATATATCAAGCAATTATTGAGTATTTGTAAGAATACAATTATCATGAGTATGTTGGGGTTTTGTATACAAAAATTGTTACCACCTGGTCAAGGAGTAACATTTCCACAAGTCGGGTCTGACAGTACCATGGATGTTAATTGGTATAACTTGGAAACAAATATAATTGCGAGATCGCCCTTAATACTGTACAATGGTTTTTATTTAAACTTGATTAAACTGGGATTCACTCACCAGTATTTCCCACTGACAAATGTGTTTAAAACACGTTTCAGGTAACAAACTGTGAAAGCCAAATAGAAGCCAGCTGGACAGCACTGAAGGCTTGGAAAAGTGACAATAAAGTTACCTAAAATAAAATAGATGTTTTTATTTAATAAAACAGGATTTATTCCTATGAAAATGTGTGTACTGCAAACTTGGGTTTTATCCCATGTGTTTAATATTATGAAAATGTGGTATTTTACTTATTTTACTCTGATCAAATATTTCATAACTACGGTCCTGATGAAAATTCCGATGCCAAATTAGACAATACGCGATACCACCGATACTGGCTCGCGGCCGCCCGTTCCCGGGGATTAGGGATCGGGGGTTGCGACAGAAGGTGGTATCAGAGCTAAGCCACTGATTCAGCCACAGAAGCGTTCTGCTGACATCAAAAATCAATCTGTTAGGAAATAAATTATGGAAATACGTGCATAATTGTATTTTATTGTTATATGTTATTTGACTATTTGTTAGTTTACAGTATGAGCGACCAAGGACCATCTGACGCGTATCGTCAATTGTCTGGTTCGCTCAGAAGCGAAGGCACCTCCTCTTCTCAGCCGGCCCTCTCAGGGTACTCTGCTGATACGGAAGAAGGAATCTTTGTGTTTAAGGCTCAGTCTGAAGAGCCATTTCCTCAGAAAAAGAGGGGATGGTTCAGTAGAGGAGCACACGAGCGTAGAAAACGTATGAAAAAGTTACAAGACCAGAGAGCACTAGCAGCAGCCAAAAGAGAAACCGATGCCTATGCCCAGGATATGATTAATAGGGGTATAACCAACATCCACATCTTAGCAACCACTGCAGCTGACCCTAATCTGGAACAAATAATAGCACCCCAACCACAACCACAACCACCAATTCCTGACCAACCAATGGAGATAGAAAGCCCTGAAAATCAAGTAGAAATGCATGACTTCAATCCAGAAGAAATACCTAGGGTACCAGCACCAAACCCCCTAGACCCAAATTACGACCCCTGGTGGGACGACAATAGGGACTATGTGCAACGTTACCCGATACATGAAGACATGCCCATGCCAAACATAGGAGCCTACCCAGGTTTGGATCCTTTAGATCCCTATTATCACGATGTATTCATTAGGGAGATTTTAGAGAATCCTTACCAATTTCAGGCCCCTACACCCCCATAACAAGAACCCGCACCCCAGATTCCGAACCCAGTCCTAGAACCTGCACCCCCAATGAGTGCAGAAAACGTACAAGAACTTAGGACATTTAGTGAGGAAATTTTAGAGAGTAGTGAACGAATGAGACAGGTGGGAGAGCGACTCGTCTGGAAGTATGACGAGCGCAATATGGATTTCTGGATGAATCCATATCCATGAATATGATAGTGGAGACGGTAGTAGTAATAATAATAATAATAATAATAAAATAAAATATATTGTGTGTGTACGGATGCCTACTATTATTAGTGTAATTTTATTTCAGTCGGTATTGTAATTTTAATTTCAGTACTGGTGTGTAACAGATGCATAATATATAAAAATAGAGTAAGTCGCAATGATCGACGCTTTTGACCAAAATGCGTGTCATGTGATTGGCTATATTAAATATTACTTTGTAATGTTAATATGTGGTAAATGTTTAAAATTCAGATGGCCGACGAAGGAAATCAAGGAAATCTGAATAATGATAACCAGAGTAACATTAACTTGGTTAATGAGAATCCAAGCATCAATAACAATGGAAACCAAGTGGATAATAGTGCTATCCAACACATAGTGGCACAAGGAATCATAGATGCAATGCCATTTATTCTTCAAACTGTTAAGGATGCTGATAATAAAAGTAAACATAGCAGTAAGCGACCAACTGAACCTGAACACAACGTGAACAATGGACCTGTACTTCAAGTACCCATTCCCAAAAGAAGAAGAACCGTGCCTTATGGTTGTTCTTACAAAGAATTCTGGTCCTGCAAACCAATAGAATTCTCGGGCAATGAAGGACCCATTGCAACTCTACGCTGGATAGAAAAGACTGAGGCTGTTTTAAAAATAAGCAAGTGTGCTGTAGAAGACAAGATAATGTTTGCTTCTAATCTGTTTAAGAACTCAGCCTTAGAATGGTGGAACACTATCCTCCAATCAAGAGGAAGTGATAAGGTATATAACTTAGAATGGGAAGAATTTAAGAATATGGTAGAAAGGAAATTCTGCCCTCCCAATAAAAGGAACATATAGCAAATAAGTTTCTAAACTTAAGAATGATCGGGGTAGATAGTAAGGGTTATACTACCACATTCTTTGAATATGCTAGAATAGTACCAACCCTTGCATCACCTGAACCGGTATTAATCTCCCGTTACATCTGGGGATTAATTGGAGAGATTAGACATGTAGTCAAGGCAGCTAGACCCCAAACTATAGAAGAAGCTATAGAACTAACAAAACGTTGACAGATGAATTAGTACGTACTAGAGAAGAAGATCAGAGGAGAAATCTAGCCCAAAGGCTTACCCAGGAATTCCGTTCTGCGAATTTCAACCGTAGGAATATAGGTTCTACCTCTGCACCATACTGCAAGGCCTGCATGAAGAGGCATTTAGGAAAATGCTTCACTCACTGCAATTTCTGTAAGTTACCAGGACACAAGGAAGAAGATTGCAGGAGGAAATCTAGTAACGGACTGTGCTTCAACTGTGGAGAAAAAGGTCATATCAAACCAAACTGTCCGAAATTGGCTCTAGCTGCGAACAACAAGAACACTAAAAATGCTAGAGCATTTGTTCTGACTGCAGATGAAGCCAAAATGATCCCGGACGTCATAGCCGATACGTTTTTAGTTAATGATGTTTTTGCTAAAGTATTATTTGACTCTGGCGCAAACCAAAGTTTTATTAATACTTCATTTTGCCAACTTCTCAATCAACCATTAACTAAACTCTCACAAGAATGTCTAGTCGAGACAACAAATGGAGAAACGGTTAGGATTTCTGAAATCTTGCAGGGAGCAAGAATAAAATTTTTAAACCAAAAGTTTGTGGCAAATCTGTACCCAATGAATCTGGCAGGATTTGATATTGTATTAGGAATGGATTGGTTAGAAGCCAATAAAGCTAATATTTTATGTGATCAAAAGTCAATTCAAGTAAATTCACCAAAGGATGAAAAGATCATAATTAAAGGTGATAAACCATCTAGATCCACAAAATTCATCTCTGTGATGAAAACTGCAAGTTATATTAGAAAAGGATCTATAGTGTATTTGATTTCCATAATCACTAACACTAAAGGAAAAGAACTAAAAGACATTCCAGTAGTGTCTCAGTTTTCAGATGTATTTCCGGAAGAATTACCAGGACTACCGCCGGACAGAGAAGTTGAATTCAGAATCCATCTGCTACCCGGAACAACACCTATTGCCAAAGCACCTTACCGTTTGGCACCCGCAGAAATGCAGGAACCAAAGAAACAGTTGGATGAATTATTAGAGAAAGGATTCATACAGCCAAGTTCGTCGCCGTGGGGAGCACCGATTTTATTCGTTAAGAAAAAGGACGGATCAATGCGTATGTGCATTGACTACCGTGAATTAAACAAGGTCACGATTAAGAACCGTACCCATTACCAAGGATCGATGATTTGTTCGATCAACTTCAAGGAGCTCGATTTTTCTCAAAAATCGATTTAAGATCAGGATATCATCAATTAAAGGTACAGGAAGAGGACATTCCTAAAACCGCATTTAGAACCAGGTATGGCCATTATGAATTTACTGCCATGCCATTTGGTTTAACCAATGCCCCAGCCGCATTTATGGACATGATGAACCGAATATGTAAGCCATATTTGGATAAATTCATAATTGTCTTTATAGATGATATTCTAATTTATTCTAAAAGTAAGGAAGATAATGCAAAGCATTTGCACGCACTTTTAAGTCTATTAAGAAAGGAAAAGCTTTATGCTAAATTTTCAAAGTGCGAATTTTGGTTAGAACATGTACAGTTTCTTGGACACTTAGTCAATCATGAAGGAATTCATGTGGATCCTACAAAGATCGATGCGATTACCAAATGGAAAACCCCTGAATCACCAACCGGGGTTAGAAGTTTCTTAGGATTGGCCGGTTATTATAGAAGGTTTCTTCAAGATTTTTCTAAGATAGCCATTCCTTTAACTAAGTTAACCTGTAAATCCATTAAGTTTGAATGGGGACCAAAGCAAGAAGAAGCATTTAGAATTCTTAAGCAAAGATTAACCCATGCACCCATATTAGCGTTACCAGAAGGAACCGAAGATTTTATAGTATATTGTGACGCTTCTAAGTTAGGTTATGGATGTGTATTAATGCAACGCCAAAAGGTTATAGCTTACGCATCTAGACAACTTAAGAATCATGAAGAAAATTATTCAACCCATGATCTAGAGTTAGGAGCCATAATTTTTGCTCTTAAGATTTTGAGACATTACATTTATGGTAGTAAGTTAACCATATTCACTGACCATAAGAATTTAAGGTATGTTTTCGGGCAAAAGGAGTTAAATATGAGACAGAGACGCTGGATGGAGATGCTTAGTGATTATGATTGTGATATTCAGTATCATGAAGGAAAAGCAAATGTAGTGGCAGATGCTTTAAGCCGAAAGTATCATGAAAAGCCAAAAAGGGTACGTTCTCTTAAATTAGATCTGCAAGTAGATTTAAATGATCAGATAAGAGAAGCACAAGAATCAGTAATCAAGGAGGATACTGAAAAATTAAAAGGTATGCTAAAGGAATTAGCACAAGGAACAGATGGAATTTGGAGATTCCATGAAAGGAGAATGTGGATACCTAAATTAGGAAACCTACGCCATCGTATATTAGAAGAAGCCCATAAGTCTAAGTATACGATGCACCCAGGAAATGATAAGATGTACCAGGATCTAAGAAAGAATTTCTGGTGGATAGGAATGAAAAAAGACATAGCAGCCTATATTTCTAAATGTTTAACCTGTTCACAAGTTAAAGCTGAACATCAGAAACCCTCAGGTTTGCTACAACACTTAGAAATGCCAGTGTGGAAATGGGAATTAATAACAATGGATTTTGTTACCAAATTACCCAAAAAAAAGAAAGGTAATGATACAATCTGGGTGGTTGTAGATAGGCTAACCAAGTCAGCTCATTTCCTACCAATGAAAGAAACTTTCAATATGGAACAGTTAGCTAAATTATATGTAAATGAAATCGTTTCATTTCATGGAATACCCTTATCAATTGTTTCTGATAGGGATAGCCGTTTTACCTCTCATTTTTGGGCAAGTTTCCAAAAGGCAATGGGAACCAAGTTAAATCTAAGCACCGCTTATCATCCCCAAACGGACGAACAAAGCGAAAGGACAATTCAGACGATGGAAGACATGCTTAGAGCTTGTGTAATTCATTTCGGAGGTAATTGGGACGATCACTTACCTTTAATAGAATTTTCTTATAATAATAGTTATCACACAAGTATCAATACTGCGCCATTCGAAGCACTTTATGGACGAAAGTGCCGAACCCCAGTCTGTTGGGCAGAAATTGGGGAGAAACAACTATCTGGACCTGAGATAGTGCAGGAAACAACCGACAAGATTATTCAAGTCAAGGAACGACTGAAAGTAGCACGTGATCGAAAAAAGAGCTATGCTGATAACCGACGCAAACCATTGGAATTTCAAGTAGGAGATAAAGTCTTGTTAAAAGTCTCTCCTTGGAAAGGAGTAGTAAGATTCTTCAAACGAAGAAAGCTAAGTCCCAGGTATGTTGGACCTTTTGAGATTATTAGAAGAATAGGACCTGTAGCCTATCAGCTACAACTGCCAGAGGAAATGACAGGGATACATGATGTGTTTCATGTATCTAATCTCAAGAAATGCTTAGCTCAAGTTTGTAGAAAAGCCTCTACAGATTGAAGACAGAAAAGTCAAGAACCTCAAGCATAAGTGATTAGTTTTGGTTAAAGTAAAGTGGGACTCCAAAAGAGGACCAGAGTACACATGGTAGCTTGAATCTGAAATGCAGAAGAAATATCCACACTTGTTCCAGTAGATCTCAAGGACGAGCTCTAAAACAAGGTGGGAAGGATATAACAACCCTAAAGAAAACCGACACCCTCATAAATTTTCCGACACCCTAATATATTTTAAAATACCCCAATATGTCCCAAAATACACCCCATACGTGAAAACGGGCCCCGAATACCTTAAATATTATCAAAAATAATTAAAAATCAGGTTTTTGGGTTTGAGGCGGGCTGCGTAAGCCTCACCTCAAACCCTACGCGGGCAGTGACAAGGTTAGGGCTGGCACAACCATGGGCCGCCACGTGGCCCAACACACGGCAAAGCTAGTTGCTGACCCGGACAAGCTAGGACGTTGACCAAGGTTGACGCGGGCCGCGTAGCCCCTTGGCTACTCTTACGCGGGCCGCGAGAAACCCAAACTCAGCTCCTATAAAGCTGGAGCTTGGGCCTTCAGTTTACGTCGCTCAAATTCAATTCTCTCTTAACGAATTTCTGATAGTATAAGCTATAGTCGGGTCCAATACCCCCCTAAATAGCGAAGTTCTGCTCCGTTGTAAGTATCATAACCCCTGGATACGTATTAGATGCTCCGCCCGATTGATCTAGGGTTCCGTAACGGCTGTCGTGGTTCTGCCCGACGTAGTCGTTGGAGTGCCGTCTCGGGGAGGGTATTACTAATGTTAAAATGGGTTACTATACTAACACGTGTGCTTTTGTGTAAATTATAGATTGTCACCAGGAAACCCTAAATGATAATCTAAGACAGCAATGTGAGTTGATCCGCTTTTTGTGAACCTTTTGTTAACTATTTTTACAAAACCTCATACGATTAATTATATATCAGGCAGTTATTGAGTATTTGTAAGAATACAATTATCATGAGTATGTTGGGGTTTTGTATACAAAATTTGTTACCACCTGGTTAAGAAGTAACATTTCCACAAGTCGGGTCTGACAGTACCATGGATGTTGTAGGATCGTTTTGAGACCCGAACGAGTCGTTCAGAAGAGATTTTATCAGTTTCAGAGGCGGAAACTAAGAAACCGACGTCGAAACAGCTTGAATATCACTTTAAACACTGATTTTATTGATATAATATCGTTTACAATCAGTCTTCACACCGGCAGCACCTCGGTATGGAATTCTCAAAACTCTGTTACAAATGAAATGAACTCAAGCCTATTTATAGACCTCCTAGTTTCGCTTGAACCACATACAAGCGAAACCCATAACTCATTCATGCGAAACCTAGATAAAACATATAACAATTTCAAGCGAAAGCCATGTGCAATCTGATTTCAAGCGATAACCATCAAATATAGTTTTGTCTTCTTGTGATGATGTTATTGATGATGTCATAATATGATGTCATCATTTAATATGATGACATCATGCTTGAACTGATCCGCAATGAACCCGAGACTCGACATAAGATGAAGACGACAGATGAATGCACCAACAGACTCCCCCTCAGATGTTGACGAGTCTTAAGTGTTGAGTCTTCGCATCTTTAGTCTTTATCAGTCTCTTTTCTTTCTTAGCATATACCAGGATCTTCTCTTTGGCTCTAACCTCGTCAGACTCCCCCTCTCATCATGATGGGATCGCTGTCTGGAATTAGCTATCACCTTGAGATCAATCCCTGGTTTTATCTATGTTCAGCTCAATTCCTGCACACATTTTCTCATCACAACATAAGTTTTTACTTAAATCAATAAAAAAAACTTACTAGTAATAGTTACATCAAGTTCAAATTAATGACCTTGATTAACTAATCTAACTTTCTTTCTCAAAAACAAATTTCTTCTGTTAAACACACACTCCCAACCCTGTTCGTCAAGTTCAGCACTTGAAATTTTGAAAATCAGCTCTTCAACATCAGTTGTCAAAAAATCTTTTTGAATTTTTCAAAATTTATGCTAAAACACACTAAATCTTTTTGGATTTTTGAATGTAAATGAAATGCAGTAAAGAAATATTTACAGACACTATTTTTGTGAGTTTGTGCAAGAGGATCATATCAGTTTATGTGACCAATCACTAGCACCGTTAAGCTTTAAACATTTTTAGTTTTAAACGATTCACGTTGATTGACGATATTGTTGTCCACATAAACTCAATCTAAAAACTTTCGAAATGCTTACCGATACGTTAAGGTATATTTAGATAGCACTAAATTCTTATGGACCCCACAATCTCAGCATATCCCCTCATCATGCAATACACTGACTCAAGTAATGCCTTTAAACTTTTATCAACTGTGATTTGTGCGAAAACAAAGCAGAATGTTTAAACATTAACAATCAGGTCGATACTTCCGTATACGCAGAGAAAGTCCAATGTTTAAACAAAATAAGAAAAATAAAACAAGTTGAAGTTGTTTAGGCTTTAACCACCAGGTCGATACTTCCGTATACACAGAGGAGGTCCAAAGCTTAAACGAAACACCAAAGAAAATAAAGCAGAACGTTTAGGCAACAACATCCAGGTCGATACTCACGTATACGCAGAGGATGTCCGATGCTTAAACAAAATAAAGAAATAAAACAAGTTTAAGTCTTTGCAAAATGAAATACACAATCACAGCGACTTTTCAGCAAAGTTGTGAAAATTCACAAACTTAACCAGTTTTATGTCTTTCGACAATCAGCGATTACTGAGTAGGCACACAGTCAAGAAGGACAAAACTAAGTACTATGCTTTCAATCATGTTTCCCACTAGAACTAGGCTTTTTCATTTAAGTTTGTATCGTTATCGCAAATCTACTAGTCTAGCTGAGCCTATCGTCACATCTTTAGTGAGACCGTTTATCACATATAGACTTTCATATCTTTAGCATGCTGTGATAGTCCACTGATCTACTATCATTTCTTCTTTTTGACAACAAAACTCATTTTTCATTTTTCAATGTTTTTGACATTTTCAAATTTTCTAATTTTTTAAAATTTTTACTCCCCCTAAAATCAAAATATGTCACAATTTTGATTTTCTGGGAAAATTTGAAAACAAGCTGTACAAACTTGACAACATGATGAGAATCACTTCAATTCTCCATTCACTTGGCTTGAACAATCAGAACTCCCCCTGACAACAAAACATTTTCCCATGATGATTTCAAAACACTTAAGTTTGTTTTAATCAAAATGGTTTTTCCGGAAAATTAGTTTTGTAAGTCATTTCTCAAACATGGGGATCATCACCTTGTTCTTTCAACCACTTGTAAAAACTAACATTTTAAGATCAATTCACAAACATCACTTGTAGAAAATCAAGTACAACTTAATGTCCCTGATTTACCACTTGTAAGATCAATCAAATCAAGCATTTTCAACCAAACATCCTCTGTTGGTTGAATTCACAAGGTGCCGATTCCTACTCCACACTTACCAACCTGGGAGTTCCGGCAAGTCAGGTTTTTCTATATAAAGAGTTTCACCCAAGCCTGACGGTCCTTGGGTGCTTTTGAAATTCCATTTGACAATGATTGGAAAATTTTCATCATTCATTGTCAAACCGCAATCACCAATTTTTACCTCAACACATGGCTCCTCTGGCTTTACCACACCAGATTCATCGCCTGAATGTGGCTTGTCTGACTTTGATGAGCCAGATTCATCGCCGACATGTGGCTCCTTTGTTTCCAAAGAAACAGATTCATCACCACTAACTTTCTTCTTCTTCTTTCCCTCTTTCGTCCTCAGATTTGTATCTGATGAATCCGTCTTGCTGGACTTTGCAGTTGAGGGAGTTGATTCATCAGAACTCTTATTCGATCTATCCGGTGAACCCGAGGACAAGATCTTCTCTAGATACTCTCTAGCCTTCTTTCTCTTCTTCCTCAGTCTGTCTTTCTGCCCCTGAGAAAGTTTCACTTTCGTTTCTTGAACTTTAGGTTCTTGAACCTTCTGTTCTTTGGGCTTGACATTGACTGATTTCTTTGCCATCTTCTGAGAATTAACCCTCAATCTTTCATTTGATCTCCTTGGGCAATCTCTGGCAATGTGACCTCTGATATTGCAATTAAAGCATCTCCTCGTCTCATAATTCCAACTTTGGCAGTTAACAGCAATCTGTCCTTGATAACCACATCGGTAACACACTCTGTTATCGTACCAATCACCATTTTCAGCCCAAATGCTCAAATCATAGCATTGTTTGGCTTGGTGATATTCCTTCCTCATGTTTGCTGGATTTGACTTTTGAGCACTGTGGTCCAACCTGCACCACTTATTGTCAACTATTTTAGAGTTTTCATTTTTCAATTTGTTTAAATTTTTGTTTTGATTGGATGATTGAACTGATGAGCTTTTATTTTCTTTTTGAAAATTTTTCGGTTTTTTATCTTTTTGTTTTTGTTCCATATTCTTCTTTACAGGTTTTTGCGTTGAGCATTCACATTTTTTAGTAGAATGTAGAACAGTTTCTCGAAACATTTCTTTTAATTTCAAAAATGTTTTCTTTTTCTCATCATCATCAGTTTTCTCATCACAATCTTCAACTTTGACATTGTCAAAGTTTGTGACATTGTCACTTATTGGAATGGAATTGATCGGTTTTGGACATGGATAATCTGGTGTTGATGACGAAGTCTCAAAACCTTTCAATTTCTCTTCAAGCTCTTTGATTTTAATCCGAGCTTTTTCAGCTTCATTTTCAAGTCGAATGATTTTCTGAAGATGAGAGTTTATTTCAATCTGTTTTTCAAGATTATTTTTAAAAATGGCAGATTTCTCATCTTCTAAAATCTTCATTTGACTTTGAAAATCTTTTTCAAATTTTAATTTTTCATTTTCAAATTCTTTTTCCTTTTCTTTCAAAATCTCGTTTTTCATTGTCAAACTGTTCAAATCTCTTAACAGTTTGTCATTTTCTGATTTCAACTTCTCACAATTTTCCGTTAAATCAAAAATCTGTTTCTCATTAGCTTTCTTCTCGTCTTTCAAAACTGAAATTTCTTCAGTCTGTTCCTCTCCCACTTGAACACCTTTACTCTTGCTCTTCTTTAATATTGATTTTCCACTTTGACTTTTCTTCTTCTCAGCATTTCTCTCCATCTGTTCTTCAAGTTTCTTAATGAATTGACCAATTGTCAATTTAGAGTATTCTCCAGTTCTTTTTAAATCCAAAAGATATGTACTCCACTCTTGTTGAGGTATGGCATTAGCCAATTTTTCAACCCATTCATTTGGACTTTTCTTAATACCCTTCTCAGACAATGAACGAACAAGATGGCTATACCTCTCAATGATACTCTTTGTACTTTCTCCTGGACAACCTGAAAACGAATCAAATTCTTTCTTTAATACATTTATTCTATCAAATGTTTCTTGAGTCATATTAAAGAAATTAATATCCATGATTCAGAAACCCGTTTTTCAAGACAGTCCCGTTAAGCGAAATATCAAGTCCCAGCTAGATCACCTTTCAAACAAAATACCAATTACTTAAAATTCTGATTGGGCCGAACACTTTAATCGATTGATAATTTGGCCCGATGAGTATTGGGCTTGATGACCTTTAATCACGTGAAAGATGAAAGCACATGCAAAACATATTCTTGATTAATGGGGCGACAACTTCAATGTTCTGATCAGATCAATGTCAGATAACTTTAAAGCATATCTCAATTTTAATTGAATCTCAAATTTTAATATGGCCGACAACTCACAAGTGATAAACTAATTGCACCGATACTTGATGATTGGGCCACAAAATCCACCCAACTGATAATCACAAATGTTAATCTCTGATTGGGCCAAGACAATTCAATATCTTTTATACTCTTAACTCGACAATATCTTTATATATGGATTCAGCACATGGATCACTTGAACAACACTATCACATGTATCGATTATGAATCACATGCTAACTGACACAAACAAGCTTGCAACAACACATGTGATATTCTATTCCCGATGTACTGTCACCCTCGTTTAATGAAACACACAACTCGATGTATTTATCACGTGAAAGACAGTTCAAGCGGTACACGTATTTTTAAGCAAACTGCTGATTTCAAGCGAAAGCCTGCGTTTTGCTTTAAACTGCACCAAATTTTCAAGCAAACCCTGAGATTTCAAGCGAAAGCCTGATAATGTCAGCAAATGTCGAACCAATTTCAAGCGAATGTCATGTTTTTAACCAGTTTTAAGTCGATTTAAGCTCTGAAACTTTCCAGGATTTGTTAAAACATGATTACGCATGATATGTGAGAATTTGAGCCGATTTTAACCGTGAAAATTTTTAATTTTGAAAAGAATGGTGTAGAAATCAGAAAAAAATGATAAAAACAGGCTGTTTTGGCAAGATCTCTTCCTCCTGAGCTCTGATACCACTTGTAGGATCGTTTTGAGACCCGAACGAGTCGTTCAGAAGAGATTTTATCAGTTTCAGAGGCGGAAACTAAGAAACCGACGTCGAAACAGCTTGAATATCACTTTAAACACTGATTTTATTGATATAATATCGTTTACAATCAGTCTTCACACCGGCAGCACCTCGGTATGGAATTCTCAAAACTCTGTTACAAATGAAATGAACTCAAGCCTATTTATAGACCTCCTAGTTTCGCTTGAACCACATACAAGCGAAACCCATAACTCATTCAAGCGAAACCTAGATAAAACATATAACAATTTGAAGCAAAAGCCATGTGCAATCTGATTTCAAGCGATAACCATCAAATATAGTTTTGTCTTCTTGTGATGATGTTATTGATGATGTCATAATATGATGTCATCATTTAATATGATGACATCATGCTTGAACTGATCCGCAATGAAACCGAGACTCGACATAAGACGAAGACGACAGATGAATGCACCAACAGATGTTAATTGGTATAACTTGGAAACAAATATAATTGCGAGATCGCCCTCAATACTGTACAATGGTTTTTATTTAAACTTGATTAAACTGGGATTCACTCACCAGTATTTCCCACTGACAAATATTTTTAAAACGCGTTTCAGGTAACAAACTGTGAAAGCCAAATAGAAGCCAGCTGGACAGCACTGAAGGCTGGGAAAAGTGGCAATAAAGTTACCTAAAATAAAATAGATGTTTTTATTTAATAAAATAGGATTTATTCCTATGAAAATGTGTGTACTGCAAACTTGGGTTTTATCCCATGTGTTTAATATTATGAAAATGTGGTATTTTACTCTGATCAAATATTTCCTAACTACGGTCCTGATAAAAATTCCGCTGCCAAATTAGACAATACGCGATACCACCGATACTGGCTCGCGGCCGCCCGTTCCCGGGGATTAGGGATCGGGGGTTGCGACAATATTCAAAGAATAACTTAGTGTATCCCTTACTATCAACACCAGTCATTCTAAGGTTTAAGAACTCGTTTGCTATTTGTTCTTTTTCATTAGGAGGGCAAAATTTCTTTTCTACCATGTTTTTAAACTCCTCCCATTCCATATTTTATGTTCTATTACTTCCTTTAGTCTGGAGAATAGTATTCCACCATTCTAGTGCTGAATTCTTAAACAAATTGGAAGCAAACATTATCTTATCTTCTTCTGCACACTTGCTTATTCTTAAGACTGCCTCAGTCTTTTCTATCCAGCGTAGAGTTGCAATGGCCCCTTCGTTGCCTGAGAATTCCATTGGTTTACAAGACCAGAATTCTTTATAAGAACAACCGTAAGACGCAGTTCTTCTTCTTTTGGGAATGGGCATTTGAAGTACAGGTCCATTGTTCATGCTATTTTCAGGTTCGGAAGGTCGCTTGCTATCATGTTTACTTTTATTTTCTGCTTCCCTAACCGTTTGAAGAATATATGGCATCACATCTATTATTCCTTGTGCCACTATGTGTTGGATGGCACTGTTATCCACTTGGTTTCCATTGTTGTTGTTTGGATTTTCGTTAACCAAGTTATTGTTACTCTGGTTATCATTATTCAGATTTTCCTGGTTTACTTCATCGTTCATCTGAATTTTAAACATTTATCACATATTAATATCACAAGATAATTAGTAGTTTAGGTAACAATCACATAACACACATATTGGTCAAAAGCGTCGAGCATTGCGACTTTACTCTTTTTATATAGTATGCGTCAAATACACACTAAAACAGGAAATTAAAAATTACAATATTATGCATCACTAACCACGAAATGGTCTATACTACAATTTATTATTATTAATTTTTTTTTCATACAAACATATTATATATTATTATATTATTATTATTACCAACTCCACTTATCATCTTTCATGGATATGGATTTCCCCCGAAATCCATCTGATGCTCGTCGTATTTCCAAACGAGTTATTCTCCTACATACCTCATCCTCTCACCACTCTCTAAGATTTCTTCTCCGAAAATTCGGAGTTCTTGCAAGTTCTCTGCACTCATTGGGGGTGCAGGTGCTGGTACTGTATCTGGATACTGTGGCCTGGGATTCTCTTGATGGTATGGATTCTCTAAAATTTCCCTAATGTATTCATCGTTGTCATAATAGGGATCTAGAGGGTCCAGACCTGGATACGCTGCTATGTTTGGCAAGGTTTCGTCATTTACATGGTAGCGTGGCACATAATCCCTAAGATCATCAAACCATGGATCATAATTTGGGTCTAAAGGATTAGGGGCTGCTATCCTAGGTATCTCCTCAGGGTTGAAATCATGCATTTCTACCTTTATCGGTTGAGTGAGAATTAAAGGTAAGGGTTATTGGGCTACTAGTTGTTCCAGACTTGGGTCGGCAGCAGTTGTTGCTAGGATATGGAAATTGGCTAGGCTTTTATTAAGCATATCCTGTGTATGGGCATCTGACTCTCGCTTAGCAGTTGCTAGGACTCTTTGCTGTTGCAACCTTCGCATTCTTTTTCTATGCTCAAAGGCTCCCTTACGGAACCATCCTCTCTTTTTCTGAGAGAATGGCTCTTCAGACTGAGCTTTAAAGGCAAATATCCCTTCTTCCTGATCAGCAGAATACCCAGAGAGGGTAGGCTGGGAAGAGGTACCTTCACTCCTAGGTGAATCGGACAACTGACGATACACGTCTGAGGGTCCTTGATCACTCATACTGTAAATTAACAAATAGTCAAATAACACATAACAATAAAATACAGATATTCATGTATTTTAAGAATTCATTTCCTAACAAATTAAATAATATAATGATGTCAGCAGAACACTCATGTGGCTGAATTAGTGGCTAAGCTCTGATACCACCTTCTGTCGCAATCCCCGCCCCTTGATCTGTCCTGGGAACGGGCGTCCGCGAACATTCGTTTGTGGTGGTATCATTTATTTAATTATTAATTTGGCAGCGGAAATTACATCAGGACCGTAGTTAGGAAATTGTTTATCAGAGTAAAACCACCATATTTTATATTAATAACCACATGGGTAAACCCAAGTTTCTTTATTACAATACGTTTATAGTGATAAACCCTATTTTATTGAATTTAAAAATCGTCTTTTTGGTAACTTTTATAGCCACATTTTTCCAAGCCATCAGTGCTCTCCAGCGGGCTTTTTACTAATTGGCTGTCACATTGTGTTACCTGAAACGTGTTTTAAAAACATTTGTCAGTGGGAAATACTGGTGAGTGAATCCCAGTTTAATCAAGAAACATTTTATCAATTAACACAGTATTGAGTGCGATCACATTGTTTATTTCTACACAATTACTCATTCAGTACTGTCAATCCTGACTGGTGGGTCATATTACACATTGGCTAACTCGTCGTCCAATGGTAACGTGTTCCACATTTTGTATACAAAACCCCAATATACCGGCAGTAATTGAAGAACTAGAAAGACTCAATCACTGCTTAATCATATTGTAAAGCATTTAAGGTTTTGTAAAACAGTTCACGAAAAGGTTTACAAAAAGCGGATAAACTCACATTGCTGTTTTAGACTTCTTCTAGGGTTTCCTGGTGTTAATCTATAATTTACACAAATGTACATATGTTAGTATAATAACCCTTTAATTATATTAACGACACCCTCCCTGAGACGGTATTCCAACAACTACGTCGGGCAGAACCACGACAGTTGTTACGGAACCCTGGATCAATCGGGCAACGTATCTAATACGAAACTGGGGTTATAATACTTACAACGGAGCAGAACCTCGCTAATTAGGGGGATATAATACCCGTATATTATGTCTACTACTTCAGAATTCGATTAGAAAGAAAAGAAATGAGCGAGTTTGCTGAAGATCCGATGCCTGCTACTTATAGTGCTGAAAAACGAGTTTCTCGCGGCCCGCGTAAATGTAAGCGAAGGCTTACGCGGCCCGCGTCCTAGGGGGGGTCTAGGTGTAGCTGATCCGGGTCATGACTAGGTTCAACACGTTGCTTGACATGTGTCAACACCGGGGTTCGCTGGACCTTTACGTTATCGCTGCCCGCGTAAGGGTTAAGAGAAGGGTTACGCGGCCCGCCTGAAACCCAATTTTCTTGTTTTTTTATTTATTTTAAATGATATTTTATATTTTGGGCTCGGTTTTCACATACGAGGTGTATTTTAAGACATATAGGGGTATTTTAAAATATATTAGGGTGTCAGAAAAATATTCGGGAGGGTTGTTATAGTTTATGATGAACTTGTAAAAGAAATCAAAAATAAAAGTGAAGCTAGTATGATGTTCTTACAATTTTGCAAGGAAATAAAGATGAGGATAAGAAATCTTGTTGATCTAAAGCTCCAAGTTCCACCAAAAAGGCTCCAAATAGCTTTTCTAAACACCCTAGTAGCTTGTTTCATCCATGGACCTCCATAAGAGCATGAATTCTTGACTTTGAAGATTGAAATGAAAGTGATCTAGGGGGTGTTTGGCTTGAACGATTTTAGAGAGAGAGAGAGAAGAAGAAGGTGGTAAAGTTTGATGGTTTTGGGATTATGGGAGATGGTGGAGTTTTAGAAGTATCAAAATCTTGGAAAGAGACACTAATCATGCATTTCCTTGTTCCAACACAACAATTAGATGAGTGAGCTTGGAGGGGGGACCCACATGACCGAAAATCATCTATGGGGGAAGGGTTTTTGCTGAATTTTTTTATAAAAAAACTTGTTCAATACTATAATCTTTAAGCATTTTTAGAACTTTGACATTTTATATAAAAATATCAACAAGGTTTTAAGCTCTAATATTTTAAAGTAGTGTGACACTAGGTAAAACTAGTTTACCAAAATTTTTAGTTTGTAGTTCGGGTGAAAAAGTCGGTTCGGGTCCTGTACCGGGTTAAAAATTTTTAGTTTACCAAAATTTATTTAAGTAAATATATGACAAAAATTATTTTTGCACTTGTTTTATTATACAAATAATTAATCCAACCTTTTGGACTAAAAATTTTATTATTTTTGACACGGTTTCGGTACTGGCTTTGCTGACTGACAGTTTACTGAACTAGCCGTACAGCTTAACGCAATAAGATTTGATTGCGAATTTTGTGTCGTTTTTAATACCCATTATATTTTTATGTCAAATATATTTATTTTTGGGTTTTCGGACTGTTACTGTTTCGTTCTGCGGAATGCTGTACATTTTCGCAGGATTGCTGTATTTTTCTACGGACTTGGACAATTTGGTTTTTAATTGGAATTTTGTAAATAATAAGGCACATATTTTTTTGGACAAAGCTTTTTATAGAATATTTGTGTAGACATATCCGTATGTCTTGTTTTTATCGTGTCAGACTGTACCGCGACTAGTACTGACAAGTATTGTTTATTCGCGTTCCTATTGTTAGTCTAGGATATTGTTTCTAATCGCAACGGATTCGTTATCATAATTCACTATGATTTTTGTAATTCCTAGACTTTAAAGACTTTAATTAATTAATATCAAGTCAAACACGCGAAATAATAGTTGAATTAGTTGTTCAAGTTGTACGGAATTACCGGAATTTTGCCGATTGTCACATTCTCCCCCTGTTAAAGAAAATTTCGTCCCGAAATTTTAAGCTGCGTTACTTCTTTGTTGGGACTTTCTTAAACAAATGAGGGTACTTCTTTTTGATTTCGTCTTTTCGTTCCCATGTGAACTCGGGTCCTCTTTTCGAGTTCCATCGGACTTTGATTAGTTTGATACGACTTATCCTTGTTTTATGAATTTTTGAATCTAGAACCTCAACAGGTTCTTCGATGAAATGGAGTTTATCGTCTACATGGATTTCGTCCGGGGGAATAATAAGTGATTCATCCGAAAGACACTTCTTCAAATTCGACACATGAAAAGTGTCGTGAACGTTACTGAGTGTTTCTGGCAGCTTTAACTTGTAGGCGTCGTTTCCAATCTTTTCCAAGATTTCGTATGGTCCTATGTATCTTGGGCTAAGCTTCCCTTGCTTACCGAATCTAGCTACGCCTTTCCACAGTGAGACTTTTAGCAACACCTTGTCTCCAACTTCAAAAGACAATGGTTTGCGGCGTCTGTCCGCGTAGCTTTTCTGTCTGTCTCGAGCCGCCTTAATACGGTCTCGAATTTTGAATATTTTATCGGTAGTTTCTTGAACTAACTCAGGACCTAACATTTGTTTGTCGCCTAGTTCCGCCCAATGATGTGGTCTAAAATATACAAATTTTTATATAAATATTCCTGCACTTTTAAGTAGATTGAGGGTTGTTCTTACTAGTTTTTGGTTCATGTTTAAAGCTTGATGATTTTAAAAGATAACGAGCTAAAATGATAAATTTTAAGTTCTAAAGAAAAAAAACATATGTTTAAAGAATGGTGTAATTAATTTGGAATTAACTGAGGAGTAGGAATTAATTCATATGATTACATATCCACGTACACTTGATAATAAATCAAAGGTAATTGAATGGAATGGACTTTATTACTATTACCTTTGTGATTTAAATTATTTTGTGATCATACAGCAGCTTAAATGCACTATGCAATGAATTAAATTATATGCATCACAAGGAAATATAGATAAAGGAAACAATGATTTATTAAAGTTTGGTGGGTTTTTGTTGGACAGTACTTGGGCCGCAATAATTGGAGGTGGTTATTATCATATATACATTCGAAGAAAGAGGGCCAAGCCCATTAGATTACACGAAGAAAAAAAGAAGGGGCGCAACATTGATTTGGAGAGGACGGCAGAAACCTACGAACGGCAGCAGAGGTGCGGACGCAAAGAAAGAAGGCCACTTTCAGGGTCGATTAAGAAAGGATTGAAGTTGTTTGGTTCGAGATCAAGCCACGATCAAGAATCTGGTCGGGTTTACAAATAGTTAGTGTTCAGTTTTAATTACTTTGTGTTTTTCAACGTATGAACATGAATTATTTGTTATTTCAGACTTGTTTACTATTGTTCTTGACTATGATTCTTGGCTAATTAGCTTATCTACCCGGGTTTGTGATTAATATTTATTGATAATTGGTAATTTCTCGGTTTTGGTAATTTTATGATGGATAAATATTAAAGTAAAAGACCTAATAATAATTGGCTAGATGTGTGTGCGTGCTTTATTCTAATTTATTATCGTTCAATCGTTCCTCATGTGTCTTTGTGAATGTCTTTCATGTATAGATGCATGTTAGGTTACCTACTTTGTGTTCGTAACTAGTTTATGGTTTATGGTGCACGTATTCCATAGGAACTTTGTTTGATAATTTAGATGAGTTTAGTGTTCTACCTATTCTTGAGACCGGGAGGAGATAGATAGTTAGGATTGTCTTTGGTGCTAGGTATTTAGGTGCAGTGAGACCGGGAGGAGATCTGTCTAAATGGTCTAGTATTATTTGTTTTCCTAAGTCTTGTCAAGAGTTTTTAGGTTACCCCGTACACTCTAGGGTGTATTGTGATTAGTGAGACCGGGAGGAGATCTAGTTTTTGGGAACTTTAGTATTGTTGGAGAGACCGGGAGGTGATCCAACTCATACCAGTGAGCTTTATTTTACCCTAGGACCTTAGGAGAAGTTGATGAGACCGGGAGGAGATTCAACCTGTCTTTAGTTTTAAAGTGTCATATTATTAGACCCTGGTTCCATCATAGTTACCATTGCCGAGAGAAAACCGATAGTCACGAGTATGATTCCAAACCTGGGTAGTACTTTCTCATCCTTGATTTCACCTTAGTAGCCTTCGGCTTACGTCTCAGTCCGTCTTAGTTCTCGTTAATTTAATTAAATTATTAGTTAATTAGTTAAAACCTCAAATTCAAAACAATTAAAACCAGTTAAGTAATTAGTTGAGTCAGAGTCTAGTGTAGCGTCGCTAGTGTCTCGTGGGTTCGATACTCGGACTTCATTAGGCTTTACTACGTACGATAGGTACACTTGCCTGTCAGTGGTCTAGCATTATAGAGTCTTAGTTTATAAATTTAAAACTAGGGTGTCTAGATTAGGTTAGTTTTTTTATAGACCATAATTTGCACATCACCCAACATAATGGAGATCGACACTTACGACCATATAACGCTTCGAATGGTGCGGCTTTAATACTCGTGTGATAACTGTTATTGTATGAGAACTCCACTAAAGGCAAGTGAGTGTCCCAATTCCCACCTAAATCCATCACACAAGCGCGCAACATATCTTCTAAAGTTTGAATTGTGCGTTCACTTTGGTCGTCAGTTTGGGGATGAAAGGTCGTGCTCAAATTTAACTGGAATCCAAAGGCCTTTTGAAAAGACTGCCAGACCGTCTCGGTCAGAGATTATCGACACAGGTACACCATATCTTGCTACAATTTCTTTAAGATAGATTTCATCTAACTTCTCAGTACTATCTTTCTCACGGATAGGCAAGAAGTGAGCAGTTAATCGGTCGACGATTACCCAAATCATGTTGTGACCACGTGAAGTTCTGGGTAATTTAGTTAAGAAGTCCATAGAAATATGTTCCCATTTCCACGTAGGGATTTCGGGTTGGTGTTGCAAACCAGAAGGTTTTTGGTACTCGGCCTTAACTTTAGCACATGTTAGACATTTTCCAACATATGTCGCAATATCACCTTTGATAGTAGGCCACCAATAAAATTCCTTGAGATCGTGATACATCTTATCTGCTCCAGGATGTATCGAGTATTTGGATTTATGAGCTTCATCAAGAATTAGGTCTCGAAGACCACCAAAATGAGGAATCCAAATTCTATTCATGAAATATAAGGCTCC
Organism: Helianthus tuberosus; assembly: GCA_030545235.1. Classification (NCBI taxonomy): domain Eukaryota; kingdom Viridiplantae; phylum Streptophyta; class Magnoliopsida; order Asterales; family Asteraceae; genus Helianthus; species Helianthus tuberosus. The sequence goes on from CM060365.1 coordinate 193,222,955, forward strand.
GTTCTCTTTTGGTTCTAATTGTTTTTCCATACCTCTAAGCATTTCTGCTTTGATGTTTTCTGCTCTCAATGCTTCTTGCTGAGCATCAAGAATTCGAGAGGTAAGGTTGTTATGAATTGTGAGCCTTAAGGATCGCACACGCAAAGGTTTAACTCGTTCTTTTCGACTTAATGCATCCGTGACAACATTCGCTTTGCCCGGATGATATTTGATCTCACAATCGTAGTCGTTCAACAATTCAACCCATCGTCTTTGACGCATATTTAACTCTTTCTGGTTAAATATATGTTGAAGACTCTTGTGATCTGTGAATATCGTGCATTTAGTACAATAAAGGAAATGACGCCAAATTTTTAGTGCAAATACCACTGCACCTAACTCTAGGTCATGTGTGGTATAGTTCCTTTCGTGTATCTTTAGTTGGCGTGATGCGTATGCAATAACTTTTTCCCTTTGCTACACGCATCCTAACCCTTGTCGTGAGGCGTCAAAATAGACTACGAAATCATCCGTACCGTCTGGGAGTGACATAATTGGTGCATTACAGAGTTTGTCTTTAAGCAGTTGAAAAGCTGCTTCTTGTTTTTCTCCCCATTCAAATTTCTTATCTTTTTTAGTGAGAGAAGTGAGGGATTGAGCAATCTTCGAAAAATTCTCGATGAATCTTCGATAATAACCGGCCAATCCTAGGAATTGACATATTTCGGTCGGTGTCTTTGGTGCACTCCAATTCTTTATGGCCTCAATTTTCGATGGATCCACATGTATGCCTTTCTCGTTGACTACATGTCCGAGAAATTGAACTTCGCGAAGCCAAAATTCGCATTGGAAAATTTCGCATACAGTTTCTCCCTTTTCAACAACTGAAGAATAGTTCTAAGATGGTGCTCGTGTTCATCCTTGTTTCATGAGTATATCAATATATCATCGATAAACACTATCACGAATTTGTCAAGGTAGGGCTTGCACACGCGGTTCATTAAGTCCATGAACACCGCTGGTGCATTTGTTAAGCCAAACGACATGACAAGGAACTCGTAATGACCGTAATGAGTTCGGAATGCCGTTTTTGGAACACTTTCTTCTTGAATCCTGAGTTGATGATATCCAGATCTCAAATCGATCTTTGAATAATAGCTCGATCCTTGAAGTTGATCGAATAGATCGTCAATCCTCGGTAATGGATACCGATTCTTGATCGTGAGTTTATTCAACTCCCGGTAGTCTATGCACATCCGAAAAATTCTGTCCTTCTTCTTTACGAATAACACTGGAGCTCCCCAGGGTGAGTGACTTGGTCTGATGAAACCCTTATACAACAACTCTTGAAGTTGTGTGGATAATTCTTGCATTTCCGAAGGAGCTAATCGGTATGGAGACTTTGCCACAGGTGCGGCACCTGGAATTAAGTCTATGCGGAATTCGACTTATCGTTGCGGTGGTATTCCCGGCAAGTCTTCTGGAAAGACTTCAGGGAATTCCTTCACAACCGGAATTTCCTCAAGTTTTAGCTCATTGGCCTTCTTGTCAACAATGTGCGCTAAGAATGCTATACATCCTTTTTGTAGGCACTTTTGGGCTTTCATACATGAAATAATTCGTAATGGCATTTCATTTTTCTCACCGTGAACAAGAAGTGTTTCGTTATTAGGAAGGGGGATTCGAATGATCTTGTCGTAACATACGACTTCGGCTTGGTTGTTGGATAGCCAATCCATTCCAACTACAATATCAAACTACCAAGTTGAACGAGCATTAGGTCAATTTTGAATTTTTGTCCTCCTAGATCTAAGGAACATGCTTTAAAAATTTTATCGGTTTCAATCACTTTTCCATTCGCTAATTCGATAGTGAATGGAACAACACCGGTGAAACTTACCTGTGTGCAAATCCTGTTTATCATTCGCGTATGAAACACGTTGCACTAGATTACCATTTTGTACGAGAAAAGGTCGCGGCACGCACTCTACGTGTTCATCACATCAATTCAAGGAATCAATTAGCGGATGCTCTCACAAAGCCACTCTCTCGAGCCCCTTTCTTAAGATTATGGTCCAAGATTGGAGTTTCCGACGGAACCTCCATCTTGCGGGGGCGTATTAACACCAATACAAAGTAACACTCAATTCCCTGTAACTAAATCAATTCAATTTATTAGAATATTCTAGATTTAATGTTTAGTCAATGGTTGTTATATTTTCCATGTATATCCTTCCATTAGCTCCTGTAATTGAGGAATACTCCCTATATGTACAGATTGTTATCGTGTGAATAAATCATCACTTCAATAAGCTTTTACACATTCTACCCGACCTGCCCGTTTTTCCAGGTCTACTTAAATAGGTATACTATGTAACCAAGTTAAGAAACAGAGTTAATGGTTTAAAACTTACATAATTGTCTAAGTTCCCCCTTGAATGGCATTGATAATCGTACAGACATAAAACAAGTTCGCTCGTAAAGATGTACTTAAAATTACTCTAGCTCAATCATGTCATACTCGCTGAAAACAGTACCCACGGGCCTGTTGATGAACTACTTGTTTGTATGTTTATAATTAATATTAAGCAGCAAAAAATGATAAATTAGATGAATTCTTTGAATGGATGATGAATCAGGTTTGCTAGTTTCCATAATCTGATTAACATCACATTAAAAAAAATACAAGAAGATGGAATTATTTGTTACAATTCCAAACAAGCAAAACAACTCAAAACTCCTGTGAAGTTAATAAAATAAGTTTTTTCTTTGGTTAAGGTGGAGTAGGACCTCGGTAACACTTTAAAATTTAATAAAAAGATTACAAACTAAGAGCATTAGAATTTTTATAACTATAGCCCTAAAACGCTAAGCGAGTCCTATACAATAGCTAGGATCGTAATCCCAGACCAAAAAAGTTTAGGATAAATTACACTTTTCGTCCTTTATGTTTGTATTGAATTGCAATAGATGACCTTTAAGTTTAATAATTACAGTCACAATCCTTTATTTGTTAAACTTATTACACCATAGGTCCTTTAACATTAACATGGTTAAAATTTTAAGTTAAGTTTGATCATGTGCTTTGCACATAAGGGTAGAATAGTAATTTTACTTATTTATTTAAAAAATTAAAATTATATATAAATACACATCAAACCCTAACTATTTCTCTTAGGTATTTCTCTCTCCTATTTCTCTCTATCTTCAACCAACCTTCACCACCACTAAAACCAGCTATCACCACCATATCCCAGCCACCAGCATTACCGCATCTAGTAACCACCGCCACCAAATCCGTCCACCAAACCCCACCACCTCCACCCGGGTTTGAATCGATGAGAAAATGGGTAGGATGAGGTTCAGAGCTTCGAAAAAGCTTTCCAGCCACCGATAGATATGAAGTGTTGTTGTTGATGACGGTTTTTAATCGCATATAAGTAGTGTCGTTGCTGATAACAGTTTCATTGCTGATAACAGTTTCGTTTTTTATGGCGGCTCCATTGTTGTCCTGTTAGATCTGAAGATGAGTTTTAAATCTGAGCAACACTTTAATCTCAGATTTAGCCCATATTGTTCAAAGTGTAAAAGGGTTTATGATTTGCAGATTTCAAAACCCATAAATGGGTTGAAAGATTGAAGGGATTGATTCAGAAATTAGCAGCAAGATTGTGAGATTGGATGAATTTAGTTGTGGGTGATTTGAAGATTCATGAAATTATTGATTTTGAGGGGTGATTACTAGTATTTGAAATGTTGAATTTGTTTAGCAGACGATTTGAAGAAGAGTTGTTTTAATTTTAATATACATGAAAGTAATATGTGTAATTTAACTAAAATATAATGATGATAAAGAAAAAGAAAAATTCCAAGAACAGATGTTTATTGCGTTATTTGGTGAGCTTTCATGTGGACTTTAGAAACTCAGATCTGATTATAGTGAAAGTGGTGGTAGATGGAGTGGAGGGTTTGGAACTTTGGATGGTTGGAGAGAGAGAGAGAGAGAGAGAGAGAGGAGGAGGAGGTTTATGTTTTATATATATATATATTTTTTAAATCTGATTTGTTTTATTATTTAAATTTATTTTAGATAACTAAATGAGTAGAATTACCAATCTGCCCTCATGTGCAAGGCACATGTTATATTTAACTGAAAATTTTAACCAAGTTAAGAGCAAAGGACGTAAAGTGTAATAAGTTTTACAAATAAAGGATTGTGACTGTAATTATTGAAGTTAAAGGTCATCCATTGCAATTCAATACAAACATAAAGGACGAAAAGTGTAATTTATCCAAAAGTTTATGTCTATCACTATGATCGGGCTTATAATCCGCCCAATCCTTATTACAGCATTTTGAACTATAAAGCATATAACATCTAAAAGACAACCCACAAACCAATCGGCCCATTTGAACACTGAGGTGAAGTCGGCCCATTTTTGAGAGTTCAAAAGCTGACAGCAATTTCGACACATGGCAACGAAATTTTCCACAAAATATGGAAACTTATTCAGCTTCATTAAAATGACAGGAAACTAAAAGAATCCATGAAAATGAAATCCCCCTTCTGAAGAAATGTGTTTTTTTGACTTTACGGGTCAAATCTGTGACCTTTTAGTTTCAGATTGTAACATTAGTTGATTTCCTTAGTTTAATCTAATTACCTGATATTAAAGCGCAATTTCAAATACCTCTTAATTAAATATCTAAATAATTATCGGATTTTGATTCTTGAAATTACAATAATCAATTTGACAATAAACATTCGATGTATGCTCATCATCTCCATGTGAATGCAACGTTCAATCTGTGTGTCTGCAAATAACCTGTTCCAAAACAGGAACACAGCTGGTAACTAATAACTCTTCATATCAAAAGTCATAACACATATGGAGACTAGTAACTTTTTTATCCACTTTTTTTGGAATTTTGAGATAATCGATTTATTAGAGATGATTCACTATATTAAACTAATAATACAAGTCGTTTCAGTAAAAAAATGATTTACTATGTTCAAACCATGTGAATGCACTTGGACAATCTTTAATCCATTTAACATGTTGGGGAATTTTGAATTGCCGGATGATCAGAGAGGCGTGTAATCACTCTCAGATCAAATTATTTTGGTGGTTCACCCGAAAATTCAATCGGATACAACTCTGATTTTATGAGAAATTAAACCAGGGTATGATAGTGTGTGTGAATTTTCGAACCAGTGGATTGTGACCAAGAAACTGTCTACGAAATTGGAATGTTTTTTGGGGTGTAACTGCCTAGTGGCAGTTATCTCGATTTTCAGACAAATTGCCCAAAAACTGCCAATTTTTGTCACTTCGAAAATGTGACAAATTCCAGAAAATAAAATTTTCTGATGCGGTTTCATAAAATTTTTGTCACTCGACCCCAGCCAGGGGCTCTGCCCCTTGCACCCCGCCAGGGGCTGCCGTCCCTTGGACCCTGCTCCAAGGGGCGCTGCCCCCGGACACCCACCAAGGGGGCGCTGTGTAACACCCCGAAAACGGGTTTAGTAATCAAACCTTGTTAATAGTGATGAACGGGTAAAATACCGTTAGTGGTAAAATTTAACCCGGTAAATATTAGGACTTAAATAAATAAACCTAATATTAATTAAAAAGGAAAATAAATACTTTGAGAAAACAAAGTATATAAAAAGCCCAAATTAACGGGACATAAAACATAACGGGTTATAATTTCCCGAACCCGTTAAAGTAACTAGGAATAATTAACCTAGTTAGTAGCATGTGATTAAGTAACTAATGGTGAGTTATAGCTTCATTTTATCAAAATAAAACATGAGGGACTAATATTGCCAAGTGGGAAACTTGTTTTATTAAAACAAAAGTTAAACACCAAAACACACACTTTAAGTGTGTGTTCTGGTCGAGATATTCACAGGAGCCAAGAACTCTTGAGCTCAAAAACCCTAACAAGCACAAAATCAAGAAATTGGAAGGGCAAATCAAACCCAAATCGAAATTCAAGCACAAATTAGTGATCACCTCAGTGAAGGGATCACAAGGTATGTCAAAATTCACAATTTGGTTTCATCTCAAATTCTTGATAAACTTGTGAAATCGAAATCTGAACTTAGTTGATTGATGTTTGAATGAAATTATGATAAATTCAGGGTTAGGAATGAACCCTAATCAATAATATGATGCATTAATGTTCATGCATGTGAAATTGAGAATCACCCATTTAGGTGTTAAGTGGGTCTTGTAGGAAGATGATGAACACTAGATTTATGATCATCAATTTGGTGTTATTTGATTTCCATAAAGTAAGTCTAGGTGTTGTGATGCATGCTAGACATAAGAACTTATGAATGATGTTAAAACTTGGGGTAAATAACTAGTTATGAAAATAGATTGTTGATTTTATAGAATATGCCCACAAGGTGTTTGCTAAAATGCCTAAGTGAATGTTTAAATGTTGAAATTACAAATGAAACACGTAATTGCCTTATTTGACTAATTACGTGAAAAATGGGTTTTGGATGATTTGATGAAATTGATGTTGTATTGGTATTTATAAACACCATACTAACTTGTATGAAAGAACTACTTGAACAAAATGGGGATTTGTTTAGAGTTCATACTTGATTTGAAGTGGGTCTTGACACAAGAATTTAAACTCATGATTTATGATTTAGTTCAATAAGAAAAGTAGTCAAAGATTCATAAGGTGTGAAAGTCATGATTTAGAATGACTAATCTAAGAACCTTGTGAATAATGAATGATAGTTGGCGCTTAACAAGCTAGGTGAAGCTTGGGGAGCAAGCGGGTCGATCGAAGCAAGTGAGAAAAGAAAAGCGTAATTTGGATGTGAGGTAAGTTAAAACTTACACCTTTTATTTGATATCTATGGGTTTTATAAATTTTGAATAATCAAAAGTCACATTTGACTTATGATGTTTCGACCCGACATGCGAGGTTCGGAACAAAAGACAATAATGATAAACCATGTTGAATGGTTAAAAAGAGCTAATAAGGTCATTTAGTCATGTGATGACTAATAAATAACGAGTTTTGAATGATTTACCTTATAAGGTAAATCAATACAATTAATAAGGGTAAAACGGCAATGTAGTCACTCGTTGACGATAATCGTTAGTTTTGTAGGACACTTTACGGCGTAACATATAAAGGGGTCAAAATAATCAAGAAATAGATTTATAAGTAAATTGACCGTACGGTGTAAACGGGTACAAGTCATGTAGACGAGATGATAATAAATCCATCTCGTAAAAGTAAACGGTCATATAAGACCAAACGGGTCAAAAAATGAAAATATCACCCTTTGACAATATCGGCTAATGTATTGTCGAGTTGCTTGATTACAGGAATAAATATCGATTGAATGGTGACATCGCTATTACTTAGCGCCACTAAGGCAAGGTATCGTAACGGGTCAATACATTGATCCGAGCCAAGTTTGTGTAATGATTCAACTCATCATGTAGAATTTGAAGTTTTCTAAGAGTTAAAGAAGGTCAAATTAGATATTTTGTTATCTTAAAGATAAACCGAATAATTCAAGTCATAAATGTAGTGTTTTAGAAACATAATGGTTTCTAAACAATGTCACAGTTAAAAGACCGGAAATTTTGGGTCAAACAAGTATCTGAAAGTCCTTTGTCGTAAAAGAATGATCAAAATTGACCAAAACGCCCTTGTAGGCTAAATTGAACAAACAACCCTTAAAGGTTGTTTGGAAACAAGTTTCATGATTAGATAAATACTTAGAATAAGTGTAGAAGTTGAAAGATGTAATACGTTAGTCAAATGGCTCTATTTGAGTCTTGCCGTAAAATAATAATCCGAGGGGTAAAACTCGGAACATATAGATATCCACATTAGATCCAACACACTTATAGTTGTAGTGGAAGATTACTTGATAAGAAATGTAGAAATAAGATGCTAGAAATGAATGAAAGCGATTTCAAGCTTTAAGGTGCTTAAATACCCTTAACAGGTCAAAATAAGCATACGAGCGAGAATGGGTTTAAATTGTGTAATAAACCTATGATTAGAACCTAATATGGTAGGTAACATTAATTTGAAGAAGTGTATGTGATATAGGAATCAATCAAATACGTTTGTTTGATAAAATGCATAAACGGGTTAAAATTCGGTAAAAAGGTAACGAGTCAAAGGCTTAGAAGTCTCAAAATTTCTTATGTTGGATGTAGGATTTTAACTCCATAAGATGGAGGATTAAATTACGGACGCGTAGGAAAAAGAATCGGGTAAAACGGATCAATAACGAAGAAGTTATGGCCGTTTCCGTAAAAACTGGCATAGCTGAACTGAGCTGCAGGCCTGCTGGAAAACGGTCTCCCTCGCGTGGCGCGAGGGAGCAACTGGGTTCCTTCGCGTGGCGCGAAAAACCCTGTTTTGGCGAAAAAATTTAATTTTAATCAGTTTCGCTTCCCGGACTCGTTTAAATACGTTTTAAGTTACGTATGACTAATCCAACTCATGTTTTATGAGTTTCAGGTATAATTTTAGCACCGGAGGACGATCAAGCACAACGAAGAACCGAACACGATCAAGAAATAAGCTTCCGCACTTTGTATCGTTGTTATGTAAATTGACGAACTCACCCATAATATGTTGTATAGTTTTTAATTCTGTAAATAAAGTTTAATGAACCCGTATTTTCAATGTATTTGAAATCATAATTACTCGTTTGTTTTCGTAAATTATATGAAAACCTTTAAATAATAATAAGGGTGTTACAAGTTGGTAATCAGAGCTCAAGGTTGTTGAAAAATGTGTTCGGTTCGAGGCTTGATCGCAAATCCGGTAAGTACATGTATACCAATGGTTTAGTATGATTAAAGTGTTGAGAACAACACATATGGTTATCGTGTAATACACGTTACACCAATAAAAACGATATAGAATAGATATAGTCAACGAAATTACACGCGTTGATGCGTATAGTAGAAAAGCCTTGTATTTTAATACGGGCATCCTTTAATGTTGAAATTACTAATTGTTGTATATGTTTTAGTTGAAGGACACTCGCATATGAGGATAGCGAGAGTTTAACAAATCGCAGATTTGACAGAGGAACGGTCCAAAGAGAATGCTCATCAAGGACCTAAATCGCGTTACGGTCGCGAACAAGGCTAATGGCAAGAGAAGCCTGTTAGGGCAAACATTACCAGGTGCACATTTTAAATTTAATTGCATAAATAGTAATATGCAACAAATATGTAGAAATTGAAAGTTGCATATGTAGATTAAAAACTTGAAAAAACCCGAATAGAAAATGTATTTGGGATATTGTTTCCAAGAGAAACAAATAGAGGCATTACTTACATGGGGTGTAATGTGAAAATTATAAAAAGGTCATGTATACCAGGTGTTGATCGCTTACTCTGGCCAAGTAAGTAGTGAACACGTGGTACCATGAACTTCTTATGATGGACACATTTATGTCCGATGTAGTAAGGGTGGGGTGAATGGGACTAACTTAAATGGTACCCAAATGAATCAAATAAGTAAGATATTTGATAGTAAACGTAAACGTAAGTCGGATGACTGAAGCGTATTACGTAAGGATAACGAGCCCGAGAGAAGGGACAAGGATCAAGTAAAAAGAAAAAAAAAATACAGACCGACCAATAGGAATGCTAAGGCATAGGGATAAAAGTTTGACTGTCACAAGTGATGAAATTCACATGGACAAGTCAAACGAATTGAATAAAGAATAAAGGATTAATTAGAATAAAAGCGATGGATCTCGCTAAGACGACCAAATAAATTAAAATAACGTCTAAAACCATATAAGAATGGTTACTTGAAAATGATTACGGTAAAGATACCTGATGAATGGGTAGGATTTGGAAAGAACGCGTAAACCGAGAGACGGGAACGCGAAATAGAAAGTCAAAAGACTCGGAATATGAGTCATGACTAAAAGACAATGAGAATTTGCAAACAGAAATGTTAGTAACTACGCTCAACTATTTTAAAGTTGAACGGGTCGAATAAAGAATGGAGTTTGATGTTCACAAGTGATGAAATTTCACACTAACAAGCCAAACAAGATAAATAAGGTATAAAAACTTGGTAGTGCAAGTAAGCGCAAACTGAATAATGGAAGCGCGAAACATTAATGAACCTACGTGATGGGTCATAAAGGAATATATACAGGAAAAACGCAAACTAGCGAAACAAAAATGTTAAAAACACTAAGATAAAGAACCCGGGTAATGGGTCGTAAAGAAGTATAGGTAAGAACCGGGTAACGGTAAGTGTAGGACAAACCGACGTGTAAATGACGTTAGAAGTCATAAAGTCAGAAAGATAATTCGAAAGAGAACTAATGTAGCCTTAGACTACGGTCAAGGTCAAATGAAATCCAAAAAGCAAGAGTAAATAGTTCTAGACATAAAAGGGGTGCCTTGACACCATATATATATATATATATATATATATATATATACAGTTGAATAAAGACTTGAATAAAAGATGATCTACGGGATTATCATAACCTACGGGATTAGACATGGTGTTAAGGTCTACAGGACTAAGAAGACCCTTGGGCCATAAATAGAAAGAAACAAACTGTTGGGTCTCACCTTAAAAAGGTGGAAATATAAAGGAATAGCATATGAGGCTAAGTGAAAGAACCTACGGATCATATGGGTTAAGCGAGGGAATTAGTTATAATTCCCCGCATTAAATGATAACGGAAAAAAATAGACCCTTAAACGGGACAAAGTAACGGATTCGTAAAGAATTCGATAGTATATGAAAGCGATGGATATCGCTAAGTTAACTAAACTAGTGGAAATAACGAAATTACGTTATTTCAAGTTGCATTATGTCGTAAGAGATACGTAGACAATAAGTAACCAAAAAGATGTTACCATACTTTTCTGGTAATACTAACAATTGGTTAAAAGTATAAATAATGTTTAAAAGATTTCTCGGATTAAATACACTGAGTTTAAACTCAATGAATTATGTAAGAAAAGGTTTCGAGGATGAAACCTCTTTAAGGGGGTAGACTTGTAACACCCCGAAAACGGGTTTAGTAATCAAACCTCGTTAATAGTGATGAACGGGTAAAATACCGTTAGTGGTAAAATTTAACCCGGTAAATATTAGGACTTAAATAAATAAACCTAATATTAATTAAAAAGGAAAATAAATACTTTGAGAAAACAAAGTATATAAAAAGCCCAAATTAACGGGACATAAAACATAACGGGTTATAATTTCCCGAACCCGTTAAAGTAACTAGGAATAATTAACCTAGTTAGTAGCATGTGATTAAGTAACTAATGGTGAGTTATAGCTTCATTTTATCAAAATAAAACATGAGGGACTAATATTGCCAAGTGGGAAACTTGTTTTATTAAAACAAAAGTTAAACACCAAAACACACACTTTAAGTGTGTGTTCTGGTCGAGATATTCACAGGAGCCAAGAACTCTTGAACTCAAAAACCCTAACAAGCACAAAATCAAGAAATTGGAAGGGCAAATCAAACCCAAATCGAAATTCAAGCACAAATTAGTGATCACCTCAGTGAAGGGATCACAAGGTATGTCAAAATTCACAATTTGGTTTCATCTCAAATTCTTGATAAACTTGTGAAATCGAAATCTGAACTTGGTTGATTGATGTTTGAATGAAATTAGGATAAATTCAGGGTTAGGAATGAACCCTAATCAATAATTTGATGCATTAATGTTCATGCATGTGAAATTGAGAATCACCCATTTAGGTGTTAAGTGGGTCTTGTAGGAAGATGATGAACACTAGATTTATGATCATCAATTTGGTGTTATTTGATTTCCATAAAGTAAGTCTAGGTGTTGTGATGCATGCTAGACATAAGAACTTCTGAATGATGTTAAAACTTGGGGTAAATAACTAGTTATGAAAATAGATTGTTGATTTTATAGAATATGCCCACAAGGTGTTTGCTAAAATGCCTAAGTCAATGTTTAAATGTTGAAATTACGAACGAAACACGTAATTGCCTTATTTAACTAATTACGTGAAAAATGGGTTTTGGATGATTTGATGAAATTGATGTTGTATTGGTATTTATAAACACCATACTAACTTGTATGAAAGAACTACTTGAACAAAATGGGGATTTGTTAAGAGTTCATACTTGATTTGAAGTGGGTCTTGACACAAGAATTTAAACTCATGATTTATGATTTAGTTCAATAAGAAAAGTAGTCAAAGATTCATAAGGTGTGAAAGTCATGATTTAGAATGACTAATCTAACAACCTTGTGAATAATGAATGATAGTTGGCGCTTAACAAGCTAGGTGAAGCTTGGGGAGCAAGCGGGTCGATCGAAGCAAGTGAGAAAAGAAAAGCGTAACTTGGATGTGAGGTAAGTTAAAACTTACACCTTTTATTTGATATCTATGGGTTTTATAAATTTTGAATAATCAAAAGTCACATTTGACTTATGATGTTTCGACCCGACATGCGAGGTTCGGAACAAAAGACAATAATGATAAACCATGTTGAATGGTTAAAAAGAGCTAATAAGGTCATTTAGTCATGTGATGACTAATAAATAACGAGTTTTGAATGATTTACCTTATAAGGTAAATCAATACAATTAATAAGGGTAAAACGGCAATGTAGTCACTCGTTGACGATAATCGTTAGTTTTGTAGGACACTTTACGGCGTAACATATAAAGGGGTCAAAATAATCAAGAAATAGATTTATAAGTAAATTGACCGTACGGTGTGAACCGGTACAAGTCATGTAGACGAGATGATAATAAATCCATCTCGTAAAAGTAAACGGTCATATAAGACCAAACGGGTCAAAAAATGAAAATATCACCCTTTGACAATATCAGCTAATGTATTGTCGAGTTGCTTGATTATAGGAATAAATATCGATTGAATGGTGACATCGCTATTACTTAGCGCCACTAAGGCAAGGTATCGTAACGGGTCAATACATTGATCCGAGCCAGGTTTGTGTAATGATTCAACTCATCATGTAGAATTTGAGGTTTTCTAAGAGTTAAAGAAGGTCAAATTAGATATTTGGTTATCTTAAAGATAAACCGAATATTTCAAGTCATAAATGTAGTGTTTTAGAAACATAATGGTTTCTAAACAAGGTCATAGTTAAAAGACCGGAAATTTTGGGCCAACAAGTATCTGAAAGTCCTTTGTCGTAAAAGAAGGATCAAAATTGACTAAAACGCCCTTGTAGGCTAAATTGAACAAACAACCCTTAAAGGTTGTTTGGAAACGAGTTTCATGATTAGATAAATACTTAGAATAAGTGTAGAAGTTGAAAGATGTAATACGTTAGTCAAATGGCTCTATTTGAGTCTTGCCGTAAAATAATAATCTGAGGGGTAAAACTCGGAACATATAGATATCCACATTAGATCCAACACACTTATAGTTGTAGTGGAAGATTACTTGATAAGAAATATAGAAATAAGATGCTAGAAATGAATGAAAGCGATTTCAAGCTTTAAGGTGCTTAAATACCCTTAATAGGTCAAAATAAGCATACGAGCGAGAATGGGTTTAAATTGTGTAATAAACCTATGATTAGAACCTAATATGGTAGGTAACATTAATTTGAAGAAGTGTATGTGATATAGGAATCAATCAAATACGTTTGTTTGATAAAATGCATAAACGGGTTAAAATTCGGTAAAAAGGTAACGAGTCAAAGGCTTAGAAGTCTCAAAATTTCTTATGTTGGATGTAGGATTTTAACTCCATAAGATGGAGGATTAAATTACGGACGCGTAGGAAAAAGAATCGGGTAAAACGGATCAATAACGAAGAAGTTATGGCCGTTTCCGTAAAAACTGGCATAGCTGAACTGAGCTGCAGGCCTGCTGGAAAACGGTCTCCCTCGCGTGGCGCGAGGGAGCAACTGGGTTCCTTCGCGTGGCGCGAAAAACCCTGTTTTGGCGAAAAATTTTTATTTTAATCAGTTTCGCTTCCCGGACTCGTTTAAATACGTTTTAAGTTACGTATGACTAATCCAACTCATGTTTTATGAGTTTCAGGTATAATTTTAGCACCGGAGGACGATCAAGCACAACGAAGAACCGAACACGATCAAGAAATAAGCTTCTGCACTTTGTATCGTTGTTATGTAAAATGACGAACTCACCTATTATATGTTGTATAGTTTTTAATTCTGTAAATAAAGTTTAATGAACCCGTATTTTCAATGTATTTGAAATCATAATTACTCGTTTGTTTTCGTAAATTATACGAAAACCTTTAAATAATAATAAGGGTGTTACACGCTGCCCCCTTGGAACCCCCGTAGAGTACGGGCTCCGCCCGTACACTTCGAATTATAATAACTCAAACAAGCGTGCACTCCCGCACCTCCTAACTTGCTTGATGTGTATTATTATTCGCCTTGATCACCAAGTCAATCCTCCGATTACACTAAAATATCTAACAATCCTCCCCCGATTAACTTAAACAAATTTCACAAACAATCAAACTTATGCATAAATGAAATATCACGATGATTGAATTTCACATTAGTATATTACACATTCCAAATATTCGAATATAGGGGTGTCGCTAAGGATTGAACCCTTTCTATTCAGTGAATACATGAAGATAATATACACACAAGTTTACATACTCTAATGTTCTTTCTTGACACTATTTTTACTAGCCTGTGTCCCATCCTTCAATGAACATATCAAAGCCAAGTCCTAGCTTCTTGAAGCGGCTAAACTTCATGCTCATATAGGTAGCTCTTTATTCTTGCACCTGCATATGCAATTTTTCAAAGAACTATTAAGAAGAAAACCTTCAACCTCCTTTAACTTGCAGGTCTGAACACATACCTTGGGATGATGCTACTAATGTGTTCCAATTTCTATATGTTAAGCTTTCCACATTGAATTCAGCACCCAACGTCATATTAGGTGGGAATTGGGTATCTTAACACTAGAAATCTCAGGTGGACTTTAATCCCATCCCTACAGCCGCCTTGTGCACAAGATCTCTACATAACTCTTTGGTTAAGTGGTCGGCTAAATTCTGTTGAGTTCTCACAAACTCCACCGATATCACCCCTTGCGTGATAAGCTCACGAATCATGCTGTGTCTAACACCTAAGTGTCTAGACTTCCCATTATACACTTGGCTATAGGCCTTAGCCAAGGTAGCAGCACTATCACATCTAATAGATATCGGTGATATAGGTTTAGGCCACAATGGAATCTCATAAATCAAGTTTCTTAGCCACTCAGCTTCTCTGCCAGCTGCGGCTAATGCTACAAACTCAGACTCCATTGTCGAATCAGTAATGCAAGTCTGTTTCTTAGATGCCCAAGATATGGCAGCTCCTCCAAGTAGAAAAGTCCATCCACTTGTGGAAGAATGATCTTCCTTGTTCTTAATCCAGCTTGCATCTGAATAACCATCTAGAACTGAAGGAAATCCGGTATAAGTCAAACCATATTTCATGGTTCCTTTCAAGTACCTAAATACTCGATTCATTGCTTGCCAATGACTTGCACCTGGATTGCTAGTATACCTACTAAGCTTTCCAACAGCATAAGCTATATCCGGTCTAGTGCTAATCATGGCATACATGAGGAATCCAATGGCCCTTGAATATTTAAGTTGACTTACAGCTACACCTTCATTAGGTGAGAGCTTAAAAGCAGGATCCATTGGAGTGCTAACCGGAGAACTATCATGAAAATTGAACTTTTTCAATATCTTCTCAATATAATGAGATTGAGAGATAGATATGCCATTGTTCTCCCGTTTGATCCTTATACCAAGGATCACTTCCGCCTCCCCATGTCTTTCATATCAAAACAAGATGACAAAAATTTCTTTGTTTTATCAACTTGATCCTGGTCAGTACCGAAGATCAACATGTCATCTACATATAGACAAATTGTGACTCCTTTACTAGAATCATCAAATTTGCTATTGTAACGCCCAGCTCTTTTGTACTTTCCATTTATAGAAAGTTTTGTTCGTATTTCTATTTTTGGAAACCTTGTATTCTTGTAATCGTTCTTTCCTTGTAATCATTGTAAAACCGAGACTTGGATCATTAATGAAACTCGTATTCTGTTACAAATATGTTATACACACTCTATATATGCTCGTATGTTTGATTTTGTGAATCAATTGATACTTAAATGATATTCTCGGAAACTATGTGCTAAACTTGTAATTAAACTAAACTTATGCATGAAACGTGTTTTGAACGTAAACGATGCTGGATTATGATACTTATACACTCAATTATACTTGGGTTACGATCGCCATGCTTGATTATGCCTTATACTATGCTTTTGTGTCCAAACAAGTCCCTAAACTATCAAAAAGGCATCAAAAGTGGCTCAAACATAAACTACAGGGACTAAAGTGTAACAAAACAAAACTTGTCAAACATGACGCGCCGCGTGACGCCAAGCCCCCTCGCGTCACGCTAGGCCCCTGTTTCGACAGACTTGTGTTTTCTTCAGCTGGTTGCACGAAATCCCAAGTTCTAATCTCACCCAATCACCATTAATCCACCTCTAATCACCTCTAAACTCTTCCACTATAAATACACACCTTCTCCAACCCATTTTAGACTTTCACAACTCTCTAATCTTCACAAATCCACTCTCAATCTGTTGCAAATCAGAGTTCTTGGACAGATTCATACATCTTAACAAAAGTGAGTGTAACTTGCTTGTTTTCACTCCAAATCACTTGATTCTTTCTTCTATTGCTTTGTTATGTCCTTGGGTTTGATTCCTTGGTTTTTCCCTGGAGAAATCATGTTTGGAATTGCCCTAAAAAGGACCTAAACTTTCTGTTTTGTTTGATGTTATTCAAAAACTTATCATTCTTGTGTCTAACACAGCTCAAACTTATGTAACAATGCCTACAACCTTTCCTATGGTTATTTAGGTGTAATAACATGATTGAGACATGTAAAATCAGAGGATAAACCTCAAATACTTCCTGTTTTATTTAGGGTATTTCACCCACAAGTCATGTTCAAGCTTAGGTCTTGATGTAGAGTGATTATGGAACAACTTGGGTTGTCCAAACATACAATCCTCACATGATTTGATGATTTCTCTTTAGTTAGGTTGTTTACATTATTGTACAAATCCTAGTTCGTGACCCTCCTTGGTTGTTTTTACATCAAGTGAAGTGGTGAACATTCAAGGGGTTCCTAAATGGAAGCTTGTTCTTCCTACCCCATACATGACATCCATGATAACTCGAGGTGCCTAAATGAGGATCCTAATCTTCTACCTCCTACATGAATTATTAGACTAAATAATATGTAACCTAGATATATACATATACTCATTCGAACCTTTAATGTTGAACTTGTGTTTATATGTTAAAGTAGTAGAATATCATCTAAGACTTAAAACCTTGATATGATTCTAATGGGTGTACTACCCATGAAATACAATATAACCCTAGTGGTTACATAGTGTCATATAAGAGTTATAAGTTAACGATGATTATCTTTATATTGTACTTTATGCTATGTTAAATCCGAATCCATAATCTTCCGTTAAACGCCAAACTCACACACCTATGTTTCCTCGTGTAGAAGGACTAGGTGCTCCAAACTAATCCATCCACCAACTCACTCGCGAGATTTCAAGTAGGAAAGCTTGCAACCACCGTGAGTATACTCGATCCCTTTTTCCCCTTTTACACTTTGGGATGCAACATGTATAATTATGCAAACAACTTTTAAACTAAACATACTCAATCCTTGATCAAGCATGAAACTAATGTGACTTACTTGTTATTCTCGTATGCTATTTGAACGATTTGGAACGTTATATGCTTATTAACTTTGCTCGCCCACCTTAACAATTATAGCGCTATAGGATTAACGCCCCGCCCGTTATACTTTTGCGTATTGTTAAGTTAAACACTACCACCCCGCTAAACTATTGGGATTAGGCTATTTTAGGCGTTGTATTCTAGGGTTTGATCATATTGTACGCCAAAAAAATTGCATACTAGTAATCACATATTATGAATCATGTTGGATTTGAGTTTTTATTCTATTATGCTATGTAAACAAACTTGTATACTCGCCTTTGCTTTTGCATTGAAACTCTATTTTAATACATGTTGCAGGTTAAATTGTTGAAGTATGTTGAAAGATGAAACAAGTATAGGGTGGACTAGATACACACCTACAAATCGTTTATCTTTTAATGTTATGTTATTTGTTGAAACAATGTTGTATTTCGTTTTGATTATTGTATGACAATTTAGCACTTGTAATGAAATTTGAATTTAATTAAATATTGTCACATAGTGTTATGAAGTCTCTAGCAATCTATACACACTTCGTCTCATCCTGATGTTTCCGCCATCGGTTGGGGTGTGACAGATTGGTATCAGAGCCATAACTATAGGGAATTAGGAAAATTGTCATGCTTTTGCCCTAATCTATAGTTTTAGGAATTTTGCCTCTTATGTGTTGTTTAAAACTTTTGTACTCTACCATGCATGCTTCCTAGCTATACTTCTTGTTGATTAAATTTATATGCCTTTCCTAAGGTTAACATGAATACACTTTTGTTTATTTGTATACTCTTGTAACACAAGCGAGACAACTTTACCAAAATAGGCGTGAAACCCACAATTTGGTAAACGACTCTCATTCTACCTTAAACTATTTTTGCACGAAATTACACCATTAAGCTAGGAGTGAAATCCACAACTTAATGCTAATTTCCATTTCAACTCTAGTGGACCCTCATCAAGTGTCGAAATTTTATTTTGACCCGACGAGTACCAACCTCATTTAGGGTACGAAATCGTCAAGATAGGGGTGAAACCCGCAACTCGTCGATTAAGTCCCATTCCTCGATTTTCAATCTCGCCAAAGTCCCGATTGTTTCAATCGATTACAGATGTGTAGTAACCGGAAGGGTAAGATACCGTTAATCGCTTCTCGACGAGAGTATCTTACCTATAGGCCAAAGCACGTTTTCTCTAATTCGAAAGAACTTTCGACCCACTTTGGAATAGTCGACGTTTCTCTACCCGAAACAATCCTATGTTTTATCGAGCCTCTCTTTTATGTATCTCAATTTATATGTGATTTTACACTTGAACGTTCGTTCATTTCAAAATTTCGTTTTAATCGTTTCTCACGTTATCGCAATCACAAACAATAATAAACCCTCGTGAACAAACTAAATTTACCATGCTTTCATTTATCCATGTTATGCTACGTTGAACTCATGACTATGCTTTATGTGACGTTTAAACTCTTTACGCTATGTGAATTAATTTGAACCCTTTGTGCTATGTGACACTCTATGCTATGTGAATCAATTTATGCAAACAATTTTCTTAAACAAACATTATGATCAAGTCTCACCTATTCGTTCTTTTGAATCTTAGATGTCTCCTCGGCACTCCAACTCGTCTAGGAAGTCAAAGTCCCGTGCTACGAAGAAGATGATGGCTTTCATGGCCGATCAATTTGCGCGCGTCGTTCCAAAGGTCATTACCGAGATTCGAGCCTCTGAAACTCCTCACTCTTCCGTCGACTCTAAGGTCGAAGTACGCAAGCCCGCTTCGTTCAACTTCAAGCACTTTTCATCGTGCAATCCCAAGCCATTCACCGGCAATGATAGGGTAACCGCCATGCTCGAGTGGTTCGATGGCATGGAGGTCACGTTCATCAACAGTGATTGCCCCGATGAGCTCAGAACGCGTAGTGCGACTGGGGTATTCCAAGCCCGAGCTCTCGAATGGTGGACGAACGAAAGGAACATCCGCTCGAACGAACTGGCCTATGCGTTGACTTGGGAAGAAGTTAAGGCTCTAATGATGGACAAGTTTTGCCCTCCACATGAACAACAAAGACTAGAGGAAGAATTTTGGGCACTAAAGCAAGTGGGAGATGAGAACCTAGCTTATACCACCCGTTTCAAACAACTTAGATTCATTGTTCCTCACCTCGTTATGACCACCGACCGCACGATAAGGAAGTACATCAATGGGTTATCCTCTGCTATGCACGATACGATCGAGGCTGCCAAACTTGACAATATCGAAGCTGTTTATCGTTTGGCCGCTTCCCTGAACAACAACCGTGTACGCGATAAACAAGCCACAAAACCCGCTTCTTTCAAGCCAGCCAACCAAATTACCCAACAGCCGAGTAGCAATAGGGGGAAGAAGCGAAAGAAATCGAACCCTGTTTGCAATGCGATTGTGCCACCCGTTAACCCAAATCCTGTTGCTCCTGATAACACCCAAAAGTCGTACACTGGGATTCACCCTAAGTGTGCCACTTGTAACTATCACCATCCCGCCAATGCCAGGTGTCGTCGTTGTACCAATTGTAACCGTTATGGACATGACACCGCCTTTTGTCGCTATCAACAACAGCAAGCACCACAAGCTCAGCAAGCACAACAAGCTCCACCTGCTCCTCAAAACGCAAGACCAGCTAGGGCTTGTTTCAAATGTGGGGATACTAATCATCTTCGTCCTCAATGCCCACAACGGAATCAAGAGCAACAACAACCTCCCCGTGGACGCGCTTTCAATTTAAACGCAAATCAAGCGCGCAACGACAATGATGTCGTTAATGGTACATTTCTTGTTAACCATCTTTATGCTTCAATACTGTTTGATACTGGTGCGGAAAAAAGCTTTGTGTCCTTAGAATTCGAATCGTTGTTAAATTGCACACGCTCTAAGCTACCTAAGTCGTTTTCCGTTGAAGTCGCCAATGGCAAATCCATCTCAGTCGATTCCGTCCTTCAAGATTGTCGTCTTACCCTTAACGAACACGTTTTCCCTATCGACCTCATACCCATACAACTGGGTAGTTTCGACGTCATCATAGGCATGGATTGGCTCCAAAAGAACCATGCTGAAATCGCTTGTCACGAGAAATACGTTCGTTTACCCCTTCCATCTGGCGATGTGTTGCACGTCTATGGAGACCGACCTTCAAAGGGACTGAAGTTGATGTCCTGCACACAAGCGAACAAGTACTTACGCAAACAGTACCTTGCCTTTTTAGCCCACGTTGTGGAAGAAAAGGGCAAGGGAAAGAGTTTAAGTGATGTTCCAGTGGTGCGCGACTTCCCTGACGTCTTTCCTGAAGATTTACTTGGTCCTCCTCCACCTCGATCTGTTGATTTTCGTATTGACCTCGTACCTGGTGCGACTCCTGTTGCCAAAGCTCCTTATCATCTTGCACCTTCTGAGATGCAAGAGTTATCTACGCAACTCCAAGAACTCCTCGATAAGGGTTTCATTCGTCCAAGTACCTCACCTTGGGGTGCTCCTGTGCTCTTCATCAAAAAGAAGGATGGCTCTTTCCGCATGTGCATCGATTATCGTGAGCTTAACAAACTCACCGTCAAAAATCGTTTCCCTCTTCCGCGTATCGACGATCTCTTTGATCAACTTCAAGGCGCTACCTGTTTCTCCAAGATCGATCTTCATTCTGGTTATCACCAACTTCGTGTTCTCGATGAGGACATCCCCAAAACCGTTTTTCGCACTCGCTATGGGCACTACGAGTTCGTGGTTATGCCTTTTGGCTTGACCAATGCACCCGCTGTGTTCATGGATCTTATGAATCGTGTTTGTAAGCCCTTCTTGGATCGCTTTGTAATCGTCTTCATTGATGATATCCTCATTTATTCTAAATCTCGAACCGATCATGAACGTCATCTTCGTCTTATACTCGAACTCTTACGTATTGAACGCTTATACGCTAAGTTCTCCAAATGCGAGTTTTGGATTAAAGAAGTCCAATTCCTTGGACACGTTGTTAGCGAAAAAGGAATCCACGTTGATCCCTCCAAAATCGAAGCAGTGAAGAATTGGACCGCGCCTAAATCTCCTTCTGAAATCCGTTCCTTCTTAGGATTGGCGGGTTATTACCGCCGATTCATCTTGAATTTTTCAAAAATCGCCGTTCCTCTCACTTCGTTGACTCAAAAAGAGAAACCTTTTGCTTGGGGTCCTGAGCAAGAGAAATCTTTTCAGACTCTCAAGGACATGCTTTGCAACGCTCCTATTCTCGCTCTCCCTGATGGGAATGATGATTTCGTGGTGTATTGTGATGCCTCGAATCGTGGTCTTGGTTGTGTTCTCATGCAACGAGACAAATTCATCGCTTATGCCTCTCGCCAACTCAAAATACATGAGAAAAATTATACTACCCACGACCTCGAGCTTGGCGCCGTTGTTTTTGCGTTAAAGATTTGGCGACACTACCTATATGGTACGAAGTGTGTGGTTTTCACTGACCATAAGAGCCTACAGCACATCTTTGACCAAAAAGAGCTAAACATGCGTCAGCGACGTTGGGTGGAATTACTTAACGACTATGACTGCGAGATTCGCTACCACCCTGGTAAAGCGAATGTTGTGGCCGACGCACTTAGTCATAAGACTCATATAGATTACATTCGTTGTTTTCACATCTCGAGCGATCTTCACAATTGCATTCGTGAAGCGCAATATTCGTCTATCAACGAAGGTTCCATGCCTGTAGAAATACGTGGAGCTTCTGAAGACCTACTCACTTCAAAATCTGACGGCCTACTCTACTGTCGTGATCGCATCTGGGTACCAGATCGCGACAATCTTCGGGATCTCATTATGAACGAGGCACACAAATCCAAGTACTCAACTCATCCTGGTGCTGACAAGATGTGCCATAACCTACGTACATCCTATTGGTGGCCCGGTATGAAGAGAGACATTGCCGTGTACGTTTCTAAGTGTCTTACCTGTTCGAAAGTCAAAGCCGAGCATCAACGACCTTCCGGTCTACTCGAACAACCTGAAATCCCCGTTTGGAAATGGGATAGCATTGCGATGGACTTCATAACTAAACTCCCTCGTACGCCTTCTGGTCATGATAGCATTTGGGTGATCATCGATCGTTTGACCAAGTCCGCTCAATTCATTCCTATTCGTGAAGATTTCAAGGTTGAACGACTTGCTCGCATCTATACCGATGAAGTCATACGCCATCATGGTATTCCTCTCGACATCATTTCTGATCACGATGGTCGATTTACTTCGCGTCTCTGGCAAACCTTTCAGTCCGCTATGGGTACTCATTTAAATCTCAGTATGGCTTTTCATCCTCAAACGGATGGGCAGACTGAACGTACTATCCAAACCCTAGAGGACATGCTCTGTTCTTGTGTCATCGACTTTGGTGGTAGTTGGGATGTGCATTTACCTTTGGTCGAGTTCTCGTACAACAATAGCTACCACTCCAGTATTAAAATGGCTCTATTCGAGGCATTGTATGGTCGCAAATGCCGATCTCCTTTAAACTGGCACGAGATTGGTGACAAACATTTTACTGGCCCTGAAATCATACAAGAAGCAATGGATAAGATTCACCAAATCCGTGATAATCTACTCAAGGCTCGAAATCGTCAAAAGGTCTATGCTGATAAGGGACGCAAACCGATGGAATTCAACGTTGGGGATCACGTTCTACTCAAAGTGTCTCCTTGGAAAGGAGTGGTTCGTTTTGGTAAAAAGGGAAAGCTTGCCCCTCGCTATGTTGGTCCTTTCAAGATACTCGAAAGGATTGGTGCGGT
Organism: Helianthus tuberosus; assembly: GCA_030545235.1. NCBI lineage: Eukaryota > Viridiplantae > Streptophyta > Magnoliopsida > Asterales > Asteraceae > Helianthus > Helianthus tuberosus. Next base: position 193,246,570 of record CM060365.1, read on the forward strand.
GGCTTATCGACTCGATTTACCTCAAGAGCTCAACAACGTTCATCCGACGTTTCATGTCTCCAATCTAAAGAAATGTCTCGCTGATGAGGGACTTCCTGTTCCTCTCGAAGATCTCCAAATCAACGAAACTATGCACTTTGTGGAAAAACCCGTCGGAATCATGGATCAAGGAGTCAAGTTATTGAGGCGCAGTAAAATTCCTATCGTCAAGGTTCGATGGGAAGGAAAACGTGGCGCCGAATTTACTTGGGAACTTAAAAGTGATATGAAGACGAAGTATCCCTATCTTTTCGCTACATCTTCGTAAATTTCGGGACGAAATTTCCTAAAGGAGGGGAGACTGTAACGCCCGGCTCTTTTGTACTTTCCATTTATAGAAAGTTTTGTTCGTATTTCTATTTTTGGAAACCTTGTATTCTTGTAATCGTTCTTTCCTTGTAATCATTGTAAAACCGAGACTTGGATCATTAATGAAACTCGTATTCTGTTACAAATATGTTATACACACTCTATATATGCTCGTATGTTTGATTTTGTGAATCAATTGATACTTAAACGATATTCTCGGAAACTATGTGCTAAACTTGTAATTAAACTAAACTAATGCATGAAACGTGTTTTGAACGTAAACGATGCTGGATTATGATACTTATACACTCAATTATACTTGGGTTACGATCGCCATGCTTGATTATGCCTTATACTATGCTTTTGTGTCCAAACAAGTCCCTAAACTATCAAAAAGGCATCAAAAGGGGCTCAAACATAAACTACAGGGACTAAAGTGTAACAAAACGAAACTTGTCAAACATGAGGCGCCGCATGACGCCAAGCCCCCTCGCGTCACGCTAGGCCCCTGTTTCGACAGACTTGTGTTTTCTTCAGCTGGTTGCACGAAATCCCAAGTTCTAATCTCACCCAATCACCTTTAATCCACCTCTAATCACCTCCAATCACCTCTAAACTCTTCCACTATAAATACACACCTTCTCCAACCCATTTTAGACTTTCACAACTCTCTAATCTTCACAAATCCACTCTCAATCTGTTGCAAATCAGAGTTCTTGGACAGATTCATACATCTTAACAAAAGTGAGTGTAACTTGCTTGTTTTCACTCCAAATCACTTGATTCTTTCTTCTATTGCTTTGTTATGTCCTTGGGTTTGATTCCTTGGTTTTTCCCTGGAGAAATCATGTTTGGAATTGCCCTAAAAAGGACCTAAACTTTCTGTTTTGTTTGATGTTATTCAAAAACTTATCATTCTTGTGTCTAACACACCTCAAACTTATGTAACAATGCCTACAACCTTTCCTATGGTTATTTAGGTGTAATAACATGATTGAGACATGTAAAATCATAGGATAAACCTCAAATACTTCCTGTTTTATTTAGGGTATTTCACCCACAAGTCATGTTCAAACTTAGGTCTTGATGTAGAGTGATTATGGAACAACTTGGGTTGTCCATACAATCCTCACATGATTTGATGATTTCTCTTTAGTTAGGTTGTTTACATTATTGTACAAATCCTAGTTCGTGACCCTCCTTGGTTGTTTTTACATCAAGTGAAGTGGTGAACATTCAAGGGGTTCCTAAATGGAAGCTTGTTCTTCCTACCCCATACATGACATCCATGATAACTCGAGGTGCCTAAATGAGGATCCTAATCTTCTACCTCCTACATGAATTATTGGACTAAATAATATGTAACCTAGATATATACATATACTCATTCGAACCTTTAATGTTGAACTTGTGTTTATATGTTAAAGTAGTAGAATATCATCTAAGACTTAAAACCTTGATATGATTCTAATGGGTGTACTACCCATGAAATACAATATAACCCTAGTGGTTACATAGTGTCATATAAGAGTTATAAGTTAACGATGATTATCTTTATATTGTACTTTATGCTATGTTAAATCCGAATCCATAATCTTCCGTTAAACACCAAACTCACACACCTATGTTTCCTCGTGTAGAAGGACTAGGTGCTCCAAACTAATCCATCCACCAACTCACTCGCGGGATTTCAAGTAGGAAAGCTTGCAACCACCGTGAGTATACTCGATCCCTTTTTCCCCTTTTACACGTTGGGATGCAACATGTATAATTATGCAAACAACTTTTAAACTAAACATACTCAATCCTTGATCAAGCATGAAACTAATGTGACTTACTTGTTATTCTCGTATGCTATGTGAACGATTTGGAACGTTATATGCTCATTAACTTTGCTCGCCCACCTTAACAATTATAGCGCTATAGGATTAACGACCCGCCCGTTATACTTTTGGGTATTGTTAAGTTAAACACTACCACCCCGCTAAACTATTGGGATTAGGCTATTTTAGGCGTTGTATTCTAGGGTTTGATCATATTGTACGCCAAAAAAATTGCATAATAGTAATCACATTTTATGAATCATGTTGGATTTGAGTTTTTATTCTATTATGCTATGTAAACAAACTTGTATACTCGCCTTTGCTTTTGCATTGAAACTCTATTTTAATACATGTTGCAGGTTAAATTGTTGAAGTGTGTTGAAAGATGAAACAAGTATAGGGTGGACTAGATACATACCTACAAATCGTTTATCTTTTAATGTTATGTTATTTGTTGAAACAATGTTGTATTTCGTTTTGATTATTGTATGACAATTTAGCACTTGTAATGAAATTTGAATTTAATTAAACATTGTCACATAGTGTTATGAAGTCTCTAGCAATCTATACATACTTTATCTCATCCCGATGTTTCCGCCATCGGTTGGGGTGTGACAGCTATATACACACTTGTCTGCTTAGTTTAATACAAAACCATTAGACAAAACCACATCATCGAACTTTTGAAGCCACTGTTTTGGTGCTTGCTTTAAGCCATATAATGACTTAACTAGCTTACACACCTTATGCTCATTGCCAGGCATAACAAACCCCTCTGGTTGCTTCATATATATCCCCTCATCCAAATCACCATTCAGGAAAGCGGTTTTCACATCCATTTGGTGAATTACAAGATTGTGTATTGCAGCTAAGGCAACCAACAATCTAATAGTGGATATTCTTGCTACAGGAGCATATGTATCAAAGTAGTCAATTCCTTCCTTTTGTCTAAAGCCTTGGATAACCAATCGGGTTTTAAACTTATCAATTGACCCATCTACTTTCATCTTCTTCTTGAAGATCCATTTACAACCAAGTGGTTTACACCCAAGGGGTAGATCACACAGTTTCCAAGTGTTATTCTGCATAATAGAGTCCATCTGATCATTTATAGCTTCTTTCCAGAAAGCTACGTCCCGAGATACCATGGCTTCACTATAGGTTTTAGGATCTTCCTCAATATTGAAACAATATTGATATTGAATTTTAATTTCATCTCTAGACCCTTCAACCAAATATAGCTGAAAATCATCACCAAATGATTTAGCTTTTCTTGCTCTACCACTCCTCCTAGGTTCCGGAGGAGTATCCATCACTTGATCAGCCACATGAGAGTTACTTGAGCTTGGAACCATGTCTCTAGGCCTAGGTATTGAAGAGAATCTATTCTCATCATACTCTGCAGTTCTTGCCTCAATAACCGTATGCACTGACACGTAGTCATTTGGTTCTATAACATAGAACCTGTGAGCAAATGAATGCTCCGCATACCCAATGAAAATGCAGTCTATGCCTCTTTCCCCTATGTTCCTTATCTTAGGATCAGTGAGCCTCACCACGGCTCTAGAGCCCCAAACTCTCAGCTTATGCAGCTCAGGTGGTTTTTTATACCAAAGCTCAAAAGGGGTGGTCTTGTTCCTTTTATTTGGAACCCTATTTAGCAAATAGCAGGCCGTCAACATAGCCTCACCCCAAAAGCCCTCACTTAGGCCCGAATAGGACAACATGGTATTGACCATTTCCTTTAAAGTCCTATTTTTCCTTTCTGCCACACCATTTTGTTCCGGTGTGTAAGGAGCTGTGGTATGGTGTATTATTCCAGTAGATTGGAAATACACCGGATCAAAATACTCACCACCTCTGTCTGTATGTAGGGTTTTGATCAACCCACTCCGATGAAGCTCTATTTCTTGTTTATAAATCTTAAACTTTTCAAGAGCTTCATCCTTAGCATGCAACAAATAAACGTAACAAAATCTAGTAGCATCATCTATAAATGTTACTACATATTTTTTATTACCTATAGATGGTGTAGCATGAAAATCACATAGATCACTATGTATCAAATCTAACACTTTAGTTTCCCTATGAACATGTTGCATGAAAGGCTTTTTGGTTATCTTATTCAACTTGCAAACATGGCATTTATCATTGTTTATGTTAATAGGCGGAATTAAGCTCATTTTAGACATTTCTTTAACTCTTTTATAATGTACATGTCCTAGTCTAGCATGCCATAATTCCGATTCAGTCAAGTTGTTTCTACTACGAGTTGAAGCTATACAATTTGCATTACTAGTTGAAGGTACATCATTAACATTACTAGTTGAAGCAACACAAACAGATTCATTCATAAACGAGACATCAACATTCAACATAAACATCCCATTACATAGATAACCGAAACCAACAAAGGTACCATGTCTTGACAAGATATACTTGTCACTTTCCAATACTTGTTTGTACCCACAATTATTCAACACAATGCCACTTAACAGATTCTTTCGAATTCCAGGCACATACAAAACATTGTTCAAAAGTAAACATTTTCCAGAAGTAAAAACAAGATTCACAGTTCCTATTCCTTTGATTGGTTCAGTTGCAACGTTCCCCATCTTGATGATAGATCCGTCTTCGATTGGTTGAAAGTCTTTAAACCAGCGAAGATCCTTGCATACATGACTTGTTGCACCTGAATCAACCCACCAAGCAATGTCATCATCCTGCACATAAAATGCCTCAGAAATTAGTGATACATAATTCTGAACCGAATTATTAAATTGTACTAAATTCTGACCTTGCTTGCCCGGGTCCTTGGACCCGCTAGAACCAGCCTCATTCTTGTTCTTTGAACCAGACTTATTGTTATTCTTCCTCATTTTACAGTCCCTCTTAAAGTGACCAACCTTACCACATTTCCAGCAAGGGTAATTCGGCTTTTTGTTTGAACCCAAATTGTTGTTTCCTTGAAACTTACGTTTCCCTTTGAACTTACTGTTTCCTTTGGATGATTCACCCGTTTCAACCATGTTCACAGAACTTGATCCAGCCCGTTTCTTATCATCATTGACCAACACATTTTCTTGTGCTCTCAAGCCTTCTTCAATTCTGAAGTGGCTTCCAAGTTCAACCAAGGTTAACTCTCATTTCTGATGTTTTAGATTATGTTTAACATCTCTTCAGGAAGGAGGTAACTTGTCAATGATACTCGAAACAGAGATGGATTCATCCATCTTCATATCATGTTGGGAAAACTGCCCCAGAATTCGTAACAACTCATGATATTGTTCCATCACAGGCCTTTCATCAACCATTCTGTAATTATTGAAATTACTAACAAGAAACTTCTTACTAGAAGAATCTTCTGCCATGTATTTGGCTTCCAACGTGTCCCACAGTAACTTTGCAGTTTCAACATTTTGATAAACATCAAATAAGGGATCAGACATACCGTTCAGGATGTGGCCAAGACATATATAATTGTCGTTCTCCCACTTCGACCTCTTCCTGATTTGCTCCAGATTTCCCTCCGCCTGTATCATCGGGATTGGAGTAGTCAACACGTACACAACCTTCAACGAAGTCAGAAGAAAATGCATCTTCTTCTGCCATCTTCGGAAGTCCACCCCTTCGAACTTCTCCCGTTGTCACACCCCGATTTCCACGTGTCACCGGTGGGCCCGGTGGGGGAGTATCGTGACGTGGTTGGCAACGTAATAGTCAAACAACACAATATAATAATGCACAGCGGAAGCAAATTTAAAATAAGATACAACCGAATTTATTTATTGTAAACAAAGTCACAATTATCCGGTGTTTATCCACAGTAGGATCGAAACAAAATAACATTTAATTGTTCAACAGACTTCAGCATCTAAAGCTTGCGTGACTTCTAATGGTGCTTAGGAGAATCCCAGCCTATTTCGCCTAGTACCTGCATTTAATCTTTTTGGGAAAATACGTCAGTTTACACTGGTAAATACATTCAACTGACTCATTTTATAAAATGATTGAAAATTTGTTTGGATGCACATGGCATAAACATTTTTATAACTTGGGAGAATTATTCAATATTATAATCTTGTGAACGAATTACATGTTACTTATGCGTTCAGTAGCCCGGACGTATCCGGGTTAAAGATCAATAGACACACCACTTTAAGTGAGTTATACACGGGAGTACGCCTACACCCCGTGCTCAGGTTGTGGCTATCTCGTAAGATAATGCCAGGGATATCCGGGACATGGTCATTAACCCCCCAAAGGCTGTAAAGTAAACACATCTGTTTAAAACGAGCCGATCAAATTATTCAATTAACCACTAAGCGTGGAAGATTTGATGCTCGATCAAGCGGTACGCTATGTACCGTAACCCAAGCCCGTATAGGGAAAATAAGTTAAAAGTATTTACCTTTGCAAGTATAAATCCTTAATCGAATAAATTGCAGATAGCTTTTACTGGGCTCCTAATCTGGAACGAAGGTTTAATATAACCTATTAGAATACTAACGGATCTTTAATTAAGCTTAAGCTTAGACCGGTCAGTTTTAAAGATACGGTTCGTACGCACGATTAAGCGAAGACCGGATAGAATGTGATTTAGACCCGACAAGTTTGAAGACTTGTTTAATATGGGTTTACTATTCACATTCTGGATTTTGAGATAAAAATGATATCGTTTGACCCGCTTCGGCTAGTTTATGCAAACTAGTTACATAAGCCGAACCGAACGCGAAAAATGCATAACGGGTAACCGAAAGGGTCGCGAACAGGTTTCCTAAGTTAATACGCTTTAAATATGTTGTGATATCATTGTGATATCTTCCATAATGCCCGTAACGAGTTTAATCCTTAATTATGCCCCGTAGGGGTATTTCGGTCATTTTGAAGGTTATAAAAGGGATTTATAATACCTCTGAGATACGGGTCTGGTTTAATCAGAAAAATTATCAATTTTAACAGGTATCAACAGTTGGTATAAAGTCTTTTGTGATAAAATGGTTCTAGACCCAAACTATGCGTTTAATACGCGTATAAAGCCGTTTTAAGCGACGTACGGTTTAAAATACCATTCTGAGTTTTCTGATCAGCAAAACAGGCTCAAAACACTCTATTTATTATTTTAAATCAGTGGCAATTGGATTGGTATCAATCGGATTTGTAAAACTCGGTTTATGGCCTAAAAGGGCATATTCGGTATTAACCGAATCAATGCGATAAGCCTAGCTTAAGATCAGTTTAAAAATAATTAAAAATCTTCAAAAATCCCAAAATATTATTTAACATCAGTGGGTAAAAGTTTTGGTACCGAAAATCGGGTTTAGATAGGCTATGCGCTAATTGCGCCGTTTAATTAATAAAAAGCTTATTATTTACGCTAATGCGCATATCTCCTAATCTAGACCTCCGATTGACGTGAAAATTTACGTACATGCTAAATAATCAGTAACTAAGATTATTGTACTTCCATTTCAAAATTCTCGTTGTAAGGTCATAAGGGCGTTATGGTCCAATTTAAGCGATTAACGGAAACGTGTGCATGCATCGGATAATCAATGAAACAAGTACAGAGACTCATACTAGCATGTAACCCAACCCTAATGAGACTTTAAGGCATGTCTAATTCAAACTAAAACGGGTCAGAACCGAAGTCAACGCAAAAGTCAAAGTTTTGCGCCTTTCGGTTCCGAACCGGGTTTAAACAGAAATTTGTCGAGTCGGGCAAGCGTAGACAAATTTTCACACTTATTACCATGTTATATTAAGGTTAAAACAGGTTGCACACCTTTCGGATCATTAATTGTGCATTAAATCGCATTTTGTATTTCTGTTGACTTTTTCGGTCAACGTTTGACCCGACAAACGACCTAGTTAGGTCTGGAATTGGTACTTGCCCTTATAAGGGTTTAATACCCATACAATTACCTATCTAACGGTACTTTTAATTTGACATACTACTGAGCTATCGTTACTTAATCACAAAGTCAACCGTTAAGCTCGATATATTGACTTTTAAGCTAATTACTAAGCTAGAATTAATTTAGAAGGGATTAGAGACTTACAAACTGATTTATGGTTACTTAGGAAGGCTCTTGATCAGCTTGGATGTTCCTCAAATGCTCAGATTGTTTGCAAGAATGGTTGTGAATGAATGGGTCTTTATATACAAGTTTCAAACACCACAATAAAGTGACAACCAAGTCTAGGGCCATCCACAATTGATCAACACCTGGTCCTAGTGTTTAGGGGTGTCTAGGGGTCATGCACATGTGAGAAAAACCGGCTTAGAGGGTCACAATTGCACACAATAGCCAACAGCAAGTCATCTGTCGCTGGGCACCCCTCGCGTCGCGCGAGGGGCCGTCGCGCCACGCGACGCCCTGCTGATCAGATTTTTGTTTTGTTTGTTGAAGGTTTGAAAGGGCAGCCGGTATAAATGACTTGTGGACTTATTTTATCAGTAGGGGGCCTCCCATAAGTGTCTATATGTTTGAACATACCCTACCATTATCCAATGTTTCAAATGAATGCATAAACAAGACCCGAAAACATCGGTTTACCATTGCTTTTCATCGTGGGATCACATCATGCTTTTCAACATCCATTATTGTGAACCCAACTTCTGAATTGAGAGTGTAATAGATGTGTAATTTATTATATCGGGTCTTGGGATTTATAATTGAGGTCGTTCAGAGGTAACGATTTAACATGACGCCACTTTAAATCCTACTGAAACATCTTTATTAAATCCGGGTTTCCAACGCGTTTTTGTCTTACATGACACGTGTCGTTTTAATATTAAACCCGAAATTTGCGAGGTGTTACATCCTCACCCCCTTAAAATAAATCTCGACCCGAGATTTACTGAAACAAATAAGGGTATTTTTCTTTCATGGTGGATTCCAATTCCCACGTATACTCGGGACCTCTTCGGGCATCCCATTTGACCTTTACAAAAGGTATGTGCTTTCTTCGAAGCTTCCTTACCTGTCGATCTTCAATCGACAAAGGTTTTTCTACAAACGTTAAGCTCTTATCTATTTGCACATCTGTATGTGGCATGACATGCGAATCGTCAGCGGAACACTTCTTTAGATTGCAGATGTGGAACACATTGTGAATTCCACTGAGCTCTTCCGGTAAGTTCAACTTATAGGCAACTGACCCGACACGTTCGATAACCTCGAAAGGTCCTATGTATCTCGGGCTTAGTTTGCCTTTCTTACCAAATCGCATCACCCCTTTCCAGGGTGACACTTTAAGTAGGACTTTGTCACCTACTTCGAAGTGAAAATCCTTACGACTTGGATCCGCGTAACTCTTCTGCCTATTCCGGGCAGCTTGGAGGTTGTTACGAATCTGGACAATCTTGTCCGTTGTTTCGAACACGATTTCTGGTCCTGATAACTGGACTTCTCCAACTTCCGCCCAACAAACTGGCGATCTACACTTTCTACCGTATAATGCCTCAAAAGGCGCAGCCTTTATGCTGGTATGGTAGCTATTGTTGTAGGAGAATTCTATCAATGGTAGGTTCTTATCCCAGTTACCTCCCAAATCGATCGCACATGCACGCAGCATGTCTTCCAACGTTTGAATAGTACGCTCACTCTGACCGTCAGTCTGAGGATGGTAAGCCGTACTAAAGTTCAAACGTGTGCCCAAAGATTGCTGGAAGCTCTTCCAAAAATGTGACGTGTACCTAGTATCCCGGTCAGAGATAATAGCTACAGGTATGCCGTGTAGGGCTACAATCTTATCAACGTATAACTGGGCTAACATATCGGAGCTATAAGTCTCCTTGATGGGTAAGAAATGAGCTGACTTAGTCAGTCGGTCAACTATAACCCATATCGTATCATTGCCTTTTCTTGTCTTGGGTAACTTGGTAATAAAATCCATAGTTACCATTTCCCACTTCCACGTAGGGAGTTCAGGCTGTTGTAGCAAACCTGACGGTTTCTGATGCTCGGCTTTGACTTGCGCACATGTCAAGCATTTTGCTACATGGGCGGCCACAGACTTTTTCAAGCCTATCCACCAATAATTTGCCTTTAAATCCTGGTACATCTTATCAGCTCCAGGATGAACGGAGTATTTGGAACTATGGGCTTCTTGGAGGATGACATCACGAAGTCCTCCAAAAATCGGAACCCATATTCGTCCGTTTAACCGTAAAATTATGTCCTTGCTAAGAGTTAACTGCTCCTCAGTTACTCCTAACTTTTCATTAGGATAGTTAGCTTCCAACACAGCTTCCTTCTGTGCAGCTAACACCCTTTCTATCAAACTGTTCTTTACCTCCATACGCTTGGCGTTAATTCGAATGGGTTTAACCCTTTCCTTTCTGCTCAAGGCATCAGCGACTACATTCGCTTTGCCGGGATGGTATTTGATTTCACAATCATAATCATTTAAAGTTTCCATCCAACGGCGTTGCCTCATGTTTAATTCTTTCTGGTTAAACAGATGCTGGAGGCTCTTGTGATCAGAAAAGATCACAAACTTGATCCCATAAAGATAATGCCTCCACAGTTTTAGTGCGAACACAACGGCACCCAATTCCAAGTCATGGGTGGTGTAATTCTTTTCGTGCACCTTTAACTGTCGCGATGCATAGGCAATCACCTTGCCTTTCTGCATAAGCACACACCCCATGCCAGTGTGTGATGCATCACAATAAACTACAAATTCTTCAGCGCCTTCAGGTAATGTAAGCACAGGAGCGTTGCTCAACTTATGTTTCAAAACATCAAAGGACTCTTGCTGCTTAGGGCCCCATACGAATTTTACTTTCTTCTTGGTCAAGGAAGTTAGGGACGCAGCAATCCTTGAAAAATTTTCAATAAAACGCCTGTAATAACCCGCCAATCCTAGGAAGCTACGAATCTCCGTAGGTGTCTTTGGCTCTTGCCAATTCATAACAGCTTCCACTTTAGCGGGATCCACCTGGATACCACGCTCACTAACCACGTGTCCAAGGAATTGGACTTCTCGTAGCCAAAATTCACACTTAGAGAATTTGGCATAGAGCTTCTCCTGACGTAGAAGTTTGAGAATACAACGAAGGTGTTTCTCGTGGTCAGCTTGATTCTTAGAGTAAATAAGGATGTCATCGATGAAGACGATAACAAATTTATCTAAGTAAGGCTTGCAGACGCGATTCATGAGATCCATGAACGCGGCTGGTGCATTGGTGAGCCCAAAAGGCATCACTAGGAACTCGTAATGACCGTAGCGAGTCCTGAATGCAGTCTTGTGAACGTCTTCATCCATAACCTTCAACTGATGGTATCCTGGCCTTAGATCAATCTTTGAGAAGTAACTTGCCCCTTGAAGCTGATCGAACAAATCGTCGATCCTAGGCAATGGATATCTATTCTTGATCGTGACTTTATTAAGCTCGCGATAGTCGATGCATAGACGCATCGATCCATCCTTCTTCTTGACAAACAGGATTGGTGCTCCCCAAGGAGATGAACTAGGTCGAATGAAACCCTTAGCTAGCAATTCATCTAGCTGCGTCCGCAACTCCTTCATTTCCGTGGGTGCCAATCTGTATGGAGCTCTAGCAACTGGTGCCGCTCCGGGGATGATATCGATCCTGAATTCGACTTGTCTATCTGGTGGAAGACCAGGTAGATCTTCAGGAAACACTTCTGGGTATTCCGAAATGACAGGGATATCTTCTAACTTTGGTTTAGGCTCGTCAATGATCACTTGCGCCATGTAAATGACACATCCCTTTTTCAAACACTTTGAAGCCTTGAGCATAGTCACGTGCTCAGGCAGTCCGTACTGGGTATCTCCCCGAATGGTAAGTGATTCACCAGACGGAGTCTTTATCACTACTTGCTTCATGTTACAGACGATTTGGGCCTGGTTATGAGATAACCAGTCCATACCCAGAACTATGTCAAAACCGGCTAACTTAAAGGGAAGTAGAGATAGAGGAAAAGAATGGTTCTTAATGGATATAGCACATCTATCTAACTCAGTAGAGACGGCTTCAATGGTACCGTCTGCTAACTCTACCTCATAATTCACTTTTCGGGTTTTGACAGGTAAATTCAACAATTTACAAAATTTATGATCTACGAAGGACTTATCTGCGCCTGAATCAAAAAGTACTCTTGCAAAAACATCGTTTACAAGGAAAGTACCTGTTATGACGTTATCATCCTGCACAGCTTCCTTCGCATCCATCCTGAAGACTCTGGCGTTAGTCTTCTTAGCCTCCTCAGGCTTCTTGTTGTACTTAGGGCAGTTAGTCTTTATGTGGCCCTTTTCATTGCAACGGTAGCACGTTGCATCTTTCATCTTCTTGCAATCCAAGGTTTTGTGTTCCTTGGACTTGCACAAACCACAAGCAAAAGACCTTGACTCGTTATTCGAGTTTGATTCGAGTCTGCACTTTCCAAAGTGCTGTTTCTTGCAAGTTTTGCATGTGGGCTTCTCTCCAGAGCGATGCCCATCCTTCTTCGAATCAGATCCCTTCTTGTGATCACCGCTCCCACGGTGCTTCTTGTTCGACCTACGCGAACCATCATCTTCATGCTTCCTCTTCTCGGCCGCCTTATTCCTCTGCGATCTCTGCCGGACCGCATCCAGAGTGAGGGATAAGGAAAGGTCAGTTACAGACCTGAAGGTAACTGGCCGAGAAGCCTTTACACTGGACTTGATCTCGGGTTCCAAACCACCAATAAAGCGAGCAATTCTTTTTGGCTCCGGGGTTACCAGATAAGGTACCAACCGGGATAGTGTATTGAAGCTCTTCAGATAAGCTTGACAATCGAGGTTCTTCATTACCAGTGATAGGAAGTCATATTCTATCTTTTCCACCTCATGTTGAGGGCAGAAATTTTCCTTGATCAAGGCGATGAACTGATCCCACGTCATGCTATACAACGGGATCTTTCCGGAGGCCTCCATCAGAGATCTCCACCAAGCTAACGCCTCACCCTTGAAGGACTGTGAGACAAATTTAACCACATCACCTTCAGCGCATCCGCTGATGTCCACGACCGTGTCCATTTCATCTAGCCACGTCATGCAGTCTACGGCTCCTTTCTCTCCCGTAAAATCCCTGGGTTTGCAAGACACAAAGTACTTATATGTGCAACCCTTGTTACGGTGTCCCTGATGCAGTACCAACTGCTGAGATGAATTACTTTGGTGGTTGGTGGACTGGCGATCATCACCGTTTTTCTTTGGCACATCCTTTTTGGGAGGAGGCTTGTTATGAGCCTCTGAATGTGTCCTTGGCTTTGAATGGGATACAGAGTGAGTCCTACTTCGGGTACTACTGTATTCTTCATACTGTCTATCCAAAGCTTGAGTAACAGCACCGTCTATTATTGCTTTTAGCTCGGCACCCGTTAATGTAATCTGGGCGTTCTCATTCGGCTCCACAGGATGGCTATTGACTTCATTAGAGTTAGCCATTTGTATTGAACTGTTGCAGAAAACAAGGACAATAATTTATTTGGGAGTTTATTATGGAATTACCCCTTAGGGTAACTCGTTAACCATGGTAAACAGAGACCATATTTGGTTAACTTATTAATCGTATTAATTTAGGATTTCAATTAAAATTTATCCTAAACATAAACAATAACAATATATATTAGCACATAAGGCTTGGTCACATGGACAATTTAAATTTTAAGCTATGATTTCAGAGAATCAGGACTTTTAAGGTTTGAACCTAGTTCATTACCTTTATTAGACAGGGAGTCAAAGCTACCACTGTCTTTTGGCTCATATGGAAATGAGCAGGGCCCGTAGGCATTATATTACCACGTATGGTAAAATATGATCATCTTAATTGATGATGTACCCAGGATTCAGGGATCATTAAACTGGGTTAGGAATCTTCTAAAGAATTCCTTTATAAAAATGACGTATGTGATTTTTAACGAATCACTTCTGCCAGGAGTGTTAACATGTTTTAAGATGTTAACAGGGAATTGAATCTTTTAAATAGGTCTTACCATTTTGGCCCGGTCTTATTTGACACGTGGCTAGGTTTCACACTTTAAGATCCTTAATTAAATAAATTTCATAGGCAGATTAATTTAAAAGGAATTATTTTAATTTATTTATTTCATTTATAATTTATATATGCACATAATGGCAAACATGAAATTTATAAAACAACATTCCATTAATTATACGTAGGTTACATATTGCCCTAAACGGGTCTTTTCACACAAACCATTTCCCACGTAGGGGTCAAACAAGTACTTATCCGCGCAGGGGTTAAATTTAAAACACAAGTCCTCGCAGGGACCGATTACTTAAATAGATGTCCACGCAGGGACTAGGTACAAAGATAAATGTCCACGCAGGGACCACATACACACATAAATGTCTACACAGGGACTTAATTTTAAAGTAGACATACACACATAAAGGATTTACTGATCCTTCTTGCTCTTTCCCTTGATTAAGTTCGTCAAGGTCTTGAACATCCCCTGGTTACGCCTTCGGTCTTCCCGTGCCTCATGCCGCACCTCCCTAATACTTTGTAGGATTTCCTGATGCAGTGGTGGCGACATCTGCAGAGACGGCGGGGGTTGTTGGTAGTACGGGGGTTGTGTAGGCATCTGGTATCCCTGTGCCGGGTAGCCTACCCCCCAAGGACCTCCATACGGTCCCTCTTGGTTAAGGGCGTTGTAATTAGCTGCTCCCAAATACGGGTCGGCTTCAGCGTAACCGAGGTTAGTGTGAGTCGGTGGCTCAAACGGGTTGTACATCGAAGGACCCGTGTATGCTGGTATCTGATTATCGAAACCCATTGGTGGCGGTTGCTGCGCGTAGGGGTTTGATGGTCCACCTATCTGTGGAACTTCTTGTTCCGGCCGATAATTTCTGCCACTTGATTGTAGAGGAGAGCTGAAATGAAACTCTTCTCTTCGTGTGGTCATCCGGGGTCCGGTTCTCATACGTCTTTGCGGTTGCGGAGGCGCCGGTTGAACTGGTGGCGGTGGAGGCGGTGGCGTAACTGCCACAAACTGGTGATTCCCAGAGGAATCTTGATGATGCTGCTGTTGCTGCTCATGCGGCGAAGAATAGTGAGGCTGATGCTGCTCATGCGGCGATGAATGGTGAGGCTGATGCTGCTCATGCGGCGATGAATGGTGAGGAGGTGTATAATACCATTCGTGCCGAGTAAAGATAGCCTGGAAGCTATCTGGACCATTATAGGGTGGCCCATGATAAATGGAACTATCCGAGACCTCGATGGGATGGTTGGGAGTTCCTGATGCGGGCTCTTCGGGGTCGTCTTCCTCATCCATATCATTTCCTCCAGAAAAATGGTCCTCCGGCCCCAATGGGTTAAAACCCACTGGTTCTTGTATATAATCCGCCGGGTTAAACTGGCCTTGAAAGATTGGAGTGGGGTCTCCAAAAGGGCGGTGCGACATAGATCGCTGTAACGGTATGTGCGAATGGTGGGGGTCTCTAGGCTCATTTTCTGATTGTGGCCCGTAGGAGTCTTGAGCGGGAGTCGTAGAGCTGTTCGAAACCGACCGTCTTGCCGGTTGAAAGAGACCTCTCTGGTTCCGCCGAGTACCGTCACTCTCGGCGGGGATAGGAGCTCGTGTATTGGACGGCCCAGCTTCATGGTCGTTGGGGGCGGTGGTCGGCCCCTTTCCTCCTCGTCCTCTCATACGTAAAAATCTTGGAGGCATCTTTGTTATACCTGTCAACAAAACATAAGATAACAAATAACAAAAATATAAAGCTTAAAGGACAAAACAAAAACCGAATAAGGTGGAATTTGTCCTATGTTATAAGTCTAGACTCGAAAGTTTAAATATGT
Source organism: Helianthus tuberosus (assembly GCA_030545235.1). Classification (NCBI taxonomy): domain Eukaryota; kingdom Viridiplantae; phylum Streptophyta; class Magnoliopsida; order Asterales; family Asteraceae; genus Helianthus; species Helianthus tuberosus. The sequence continues at coordinate 193,262,569 of CM060365.1, forward strand.
GCAATTGTGTAACTGAGATTAAACACAAAAGGCTAGTGTTTAATTCACTCAGTGTTGGCTCTGATACCAACCTGTCACACCCCGATTTCCACGTGTCACCGGTGGGCCCGGTGGGGGAGTATCGTGACGTGGTTGGCAACGTAATAGTCAAACAACACAATATAATAATGCACAGCGGAAGCAAATTTAAAATAAGATACAACCGAATTTATTTATTGTAAACAAAGTCACAATTATCCGGTGTTTATCCACAGTAGGATCGAAACAAAATAACATTTAATTGTTCAACAGACTTCAGCATCTAAAGCTTGCGAGACTTCTAATGGTGCTTAGGAGAATCCCAGCCTATTTCGCCTAGTACCTGCATTTAATCTTTTTGGGAAAATACGTCAGTTTACACTGGTAAATACATTCAACTGACTCATTTTATAAAATGATTGAAAATTTGTTTGGATGCACATGGCATAAACATTTTTATAACTTGGGAGAATTATTCAATATTATAATCTTGTGAACGAATTACATGTTACTTATGCGTTCAGTAGCCCGGACGTATCCGGGTTAAAGATCAATAGACACACCACTTTAAGTGAGTTATACACGGGAGTACGCCTACACCCCGTGCTCAGGTTGTGGCTATCTCGTAAGATAATGCCAGGGATATCCGGTGTCACACCCTCAAAATCCACACGCGGAGTATTACCGCGAGGCGTGTGACGACCAGGATCTTAGCCACTAATTATTTTGAACCGTTTAGTTATTATTACAAATAATGGTATAATTAGCGACCAATTTTTTTTTTTTGTTTAAATTTTTCAAAACATAGCTTGAGTTTGCAGCGGAAAGGAAAGAAGAACACATCGTAATTTAAAACCACAAGTTGTTCATATGAAACTTACGAACCACGCACTCCATCCGATTGCAACGTCCGTCCAGAGCTGTATCGAACAACCTGCAAAGCATGCAGTCGAGTGTCAACATAAAGTTGGCGAGTTCACGAGTTTAGTGTTTTCCAGTTTTATTTCCAAAAACTTGTTTTAACCAGTTAATTTATCCGTTTATACATGCGATGGGGAGCTACCCCATAAGTAAGCGACTAAACTGTTTTTACAATACCGAATACTATTCATCCATACGTTTCCGTAGAGTGCCCCGTTTGTCAATGTTCTATCATCATTGACGGTTGCCAGAGTACATTAGTTCACGCCCGATCCCATACGCGGGCACGGTGTGAGGTTGGTGAGACCTAAATAGCGCTATCAACTAATAACCCGTTCGCCTGACCCCGGCGACTAATCGGTATTAAGAAGTGAGGACTTGAGTGATAGAGTTTTGTTTAGTGTTGCTTGTTGCATCCAGTATAAACAGTAATTAACTAAAAGTTCCCAGTAACAAGGGAAGTAAGTAAGTTTGTTCCCAGTAACAAGGGAAGAAAAGTAAGTTTGTTCCCAGTAACAAGGGAAGAAAAGTAAGTTTGTTCCCAGTAACAAGGGAAGAAAAGTAAGTTTGTATCCCTCACAAGGGGATAGCGTTGTTACCCGTATCCCACACAAGGAGATAGAAATACCGTATCCCGCACAAGGAGATAGTAAGCAATCCCAAACCAGGAAAAGTGTTTTGTTCCGTTTCCCAATCCACCGGGAACGCATGCTTTAAGTAAAAAGTAGTGAACTCACCTTTGCTTTGCTCGGTAGTTAATTTACTTGTGTTACATTGGTCAACCATACCCTATTATGGTTTATAAATATTTATTAGGTTCGTGTGCAAGTAATGGCACGTACAACTACACGTATTTAGCACATAGCACGTAAGTTACACTAGCATGGCAACATATACGTTATTGGGCCTATCCTATCATAAAAACAGTTCGACAGTAACAGTTAAACAATAACAGTAGCACATAGTCCAAAACATCAGTTTGTGCGGCCCAACAACTAAGCAGAGTAGTCCAGTCGAAACCGGGTGGTCTCGACTCGAGAACAAGAGGTCTCGAGTCGCAACCATGAAGTTTCGAGTTGCAACCAGACGGTCTCGAGTCAGGTCTCGAGTCGAGATCAGGAGATCTCGAGTCGTAACCAAGCTGGTCTCGACTCCTGGAGTGTGTTGTCTGGTTTCGAGTCGCAACCATAAGGTTTCGAGTCGCAAACTGTGCAGATGCTTCTAGAACCCTTATCCAACTTGTACGAACCAATCAAAATTCATTAACATGTACTGTCCAATCAAATTTCATTATCATGTTTTATTCTACCGTACACTTTCCAATTCAGATCAAAACAACAAAATTTCAAATATTTTCAATGATCTTCAATCAGTTAATCACGTAGGATTTTTCACATCATCACTGTTTTATTAAAGCATGGCACTACATTTATCATCTAAACATAATCTTATTAGCCTATCACCACAGTTCTAACCAATGGCATACATATCATCACGTATTTATCACCTTTAAACATTACATGTTTAATATATCACATTTAGACCTTACATATCTAATAGCTACAAGTGGGTCATGATCAACCAACCCCAATTCTTGTATATAGAATAGAATCAACCCAGCCCATGGTCGTTTGTGATTCTCAAATATTGTGCGGCCCAACAACATATTGCAGCCCAACTTAATTGGAGTGTGTGTGATCTGTGGAAATGTGCGACATGGTGGTTCCAAATACAAAAAGGGTGTGGGTCCTCATGTCAGTTTGTGCAATTCATTCTACAACTTCTACACATATCATTCTCCTACCTAAATCAAATCATAAAAGACAAACAACTGGCATTCCCACAATTTCAAATCATTTTTAGGTAGGTTGTACTCTAAGCTTATAAACTTGTACATTTTATGAAAATCCAGATACAATTTATAAATGGCAGACACACACATTTGAATTAAAACAGATAAGACAAAAGTTCCTTCTTCATCATCCCTAAATCATTCCAAAAACCCATATCTCTAACTACGACCCATATCCATGTTTGTGAATCATCGGACTCTCTTATTTGACAACATGATTATCATCCTTAACGACTTATCAACACTCATCATCATCGCATGGAACAACGAATCATATATTATCATAACTATTTCGAACAGAAATCGACACCTTTCGTCACTTACACAGTCGTTGGATTCAAACATTAAGCAACAGGTTACCACTATCACCTAAACATGATCTTTTTGAATGAACAGAAATATCCATATGAACCAAACGAATATTATCATGAACAGAGCTAGTTATCGAGTATCTGATGTTAAACGGGTTCATATAAGAAGTATCATTAATAACAGATTCAGCAGATAATTTCTCATCTTTAATCATTCACTGTTTTGTTAACAAGAATCCATTCTTTCATGTTTATCACACAAGTTCGCAAACTATCATTTATTACCATCAGTACTTCAGATCTGGGCACATGACAAGAACCGATTCACACACCTTCATACTTTTCACATATAATCATTCAACGAGCTCACTTAGTCAAGCACAATAAAGCGACTAACCTGGATTCGAAGTTTGTGACCGGTTGTAAGCTAAATAGATCGAAGCGGAGTTCCGAGTTCTGAGAACGTAAGCTGCCAAAGACTGATCGGAATGGAGTGGGATTTGCCGGAGATGACGAGGTTAAGTGTGTTAAGAAGAGGTGTCACCGTCATTGTATAATCGGAATTTGATCGGAGGCGCCGATGTTATGGTCGCAGGTTTTGTTTGGAGAAGAAGGAATATTAGGAAGAGAGAGAGAACAGTGGGGAATTCTTTTTGGGATTGCAGCTGACCTATGTTATCGGCTGTGAGTTGTTATACCCTCCAATTAAACGTCGATCAGGATTAGGGCATACAAATTTTGTTTTGGGCTTTTCCCTGGGCCGACTAACAGGGGTTGTGTTGTGGAAGTTTGAATATTTGGTTAATGTGTCCATTAGCCTTAAATTCCTTTAGAATAAATTCGCACCAATATATATTCATGAGATCGCTGATAACAAATTCACCTTGGTATTTTTGTGATTTATACCAATAGCCATATTTGTAATATAATAAACACCAATCTAACAGTTAGTTCGCATAAATTAAATAATGAGATTTTCAAGGAAGTAGGATGTGCGGGTAAAACCCGGAGTGTCACATTATCCCCAAGTTGTAGAAAATTTCGTCCCGAAATTTAAAGTGCAGCCACTGACAAGCTAGTATAAGTGTGAACGTCTCAACGGGGTGTCACATCATCCCCCCGTTAGTTTGGAATTTCGTCCCGAAATTCGGGTGTAGCTTCAGTGCTGGGAGTTTCATTAGGGAACAACTGGGGATACTTGCGCTTCATCTGGTCTACCCGTTCCCAGGTAAACTATGGGCCACGGCGCGAGTTCCAACGGACTCGTACGATAGGTATCTGGCTACGCTTGAGGGTTTTGATCTCTCGATCCGTGATCACAATCGGTTCCTCAATAAAGTGTAGCTGATCGTCAAAAGTTAGCTCCTTGAAAGGAATGATGAGTGTCTCATCTGACAGACACTTCTTCAGATTAGACACGTGGAAGACGTTGTGTACCGCACTCAGCTCTTCAGGCAGGTTTAGTCTGCAAGGCTACCTTACCGATCCTTTTGGTAATTTCGAACGGTCCAACATATCGCGGATTAAGTTCGTCCCGTTAACCAAAACGTACCACACCCTTCAAGGGTGAATTTTAAGTAGAACCCAATCTCTGACTAGGAGTCCTAGGGGTTTCCTACGCGTATCCGCGTAGCCTTTCCGACGGTCCAGAGCTGTCGCCATGCGTTGTCTATTCAGGGCAATCCTACCCGTTATGTCAAGTGCAAGTTCTGGGCCGGTAATTTGGCTTCCGCCCAACGCAGAGGTGACCGGCATCAGCGTCCGCGCAATGCCTCAAAAGGTGCTGCCTGAATGCTAGTGTGGTAGCAGTTGTTGGAAGAGAATTCTTCAAAAAGGGAGTGTCACTCGTATCCAAGGTCGATAACACATATTCTTAGCATGCCTTTGGGTGTTTGGATGGTGCGTTTGGCCTGACCATTAATTTGCGGTCGATAAGCAGTGCTCATGCCTAACTGTGAGCCAAAGGTCCTTGTTCACAGCTAGTAACGAATCGGATGCAAAGCGGTGGTTTCGATCAAAAGTGATAGAAGTTGGCACTCTGTGCCCAGCATCTACTTCTGTCAAGTAGAAGATTGCAAATTCAAAAACTTATCGGTTTCCTTGGTTGCGTGTCGTTACTAGCAGACATTTCGTCAATGCCTTGGATAGGAATAAATTAGATGGAAGCATCTCATAGATCATCTTCCAATTGCTAGAGTTGCGGATTTTTGAGCATCTCCCTAATGTCAGGTGATACTCTTTTGAGTTAAAATCGTGAGGGGTTGCGTATACGGTCGAGAAATGCGGGCGTTACGACGTTAAAAGTCGTGCATTGAAAACTTAGCGCAAGGTTGTTTTGCGTCGTAGAAGTACCAGGGTAGTGTGTAGGAGTCGTCCTGATTCCCACTGGTTTTCGGGATAGGTTCGGGCGTCGTTGAAAGAAATGAGTGTCGAATTTTGACAGGATGGAATAAATTCGAGTTTCGTAACTAGGTGTTGATCGTATCGAGTTCGAAGAACAGTGCTTGTGATACCCGTTACCCCCGGGGTGTCCTTGGCTCGTTGCTCCAACGAGTAACATTCGTAGGAAGTAATTCATCCAAACGGAGATTTGTGCAGGGTAGAGTAGGATAAGGATCATGGAATCCGTGAAACATAATGCAAGTAGCGAGAATTTTGCAAGAAGGATAGTCGCAATCGATGCATTCAAACTTGAGGCAAAACATGAGGGCTTTGGAATAGGCAATGAAGGATTCGTCTGATGTCGACGAGGTAGCTGGTCGTACACACGTTGTATGCAGTTAGAATTAAAGAACGTCGCTTGTCGATAAGGAGTGTTTCGTCGATGTGGTTAGCACCATAAGAAGCAGCTAGAGAGGGATGGCCGTCGTGCGGGTTTGTAGGTTTTAGGATCTACTGAGACGTCTGGCAGGATGTGATTCCTCAAATCGGTAAGAAACCAAGTTCGAGTGGATTGTTCTAAGTCGGGCGAATGAGTTTGAAGTAGTGTTTGCGTCGTCGAGGGGTTTCGATGTGAAACTGCGAAAACAGGTTTTCGAGAAAGTACGGTTGAAGTAACACGTTTGTCGGCTAAAGGTCGAGTTTGTTGAATTCACCAAACTAGAGAGAGATCTGGTCGAGGTTTCTATACGAAGAAACGTGGATGTCGTGATAAAGAAACGATAGAAACAGGGATACCATCTTGAGCAAGAAGCGCGAATTCGTACAAAAGCTAGCGAAAGGAACCACGGAATTAGAAAAGTCGTCAAAGAATAACGGTTCTGGCGAATGAAGGATAAGGTAAGCATCTAGGTCACCGTACTCGTAGGTGGGTTGAATGGCTCGTAACTTCGTCTTGCCACGCTTCCAAATACGCCGGTAAGAAGGATACACTTTGTGCTAAGGTATAAGGTTGAACTTGAATAATGATTTACCATGTAATGAGGAATTAGGGGAAATAACTTTGTGGTCGATGGAAGGGTGATTCGATATCTGGCACTACAATGAGAAGCATACACCACGCATGCTTTTCGTGTTCGAGACTTGCAAGTAAAATCCCGAAGAGTGTAGACTTACTAGAATGCTTCAAGAGTCAAGGTGATCAGTCGGGTGAGGGAACAAGTCTCACCACTAAAGTCGGGAAAGGAAATACGCAGGTAAAAAGGATGCGAATGGCGTCGTCATTCCTTCTAATATCCCATGATATAGGGGTGGCTCCCCTTCGTCGATTCGTTCTCGTAACTTCTCTATATGCTTCGTAGCAGGCCTTTCCTGAGCAGGTTTATTGAGTGGACGTACCTCACGTCAATTTGAAGTCCAGGGATGATATCAGGAAATACGTGGACGAGGGATTGGAATAACTGGTTCCTTGCCCTTAGTGTATCGTGGTTTCGAACCAGGTTTAGGAGGACTCGCTCCTGTTTAACACGTAACATGCTAGCCTAGCCTTCGTATGATCCACTGTGTGAAATACTAAATATACGCATACATACTAACACATATAAGCTAATTATACACATACACACATGCGTGTTCACACACATAGGTTATGCACAAGTAAATGCCGTTAACCTACCATTACCAGGTGAGTATCTGAGGTTGACGAACCTTGCAATCCGGAGTGTGGTGTCGTTGTGGTTTTCGTTAAAGAACGGTTATAGTCTGGTTTTCATATAAAAATATTTTAAGTCCAAAACATTTTATATTTTAAACCTAGTTCACTATAACCAATGGCTCTGATACCAATCTGTCACACCCTCAAAATCCACACGCGGAGTATTACCGCGAGGCGTGTGACGACCAGGATCTTAGCCACTAATTATTTTGAACCGTTTAGTTATTATTACAAATAATGGTATAATTAGCGACCAATTTTTTTTTTGTTTAAATTTTTCAAAACATAGCTTGAGTTTGCAGCGGAAAGGAAAGAAGAACACATCGTAATTTAAAACCACAAGTTGTTCATATGAAACTTACGAACCACGCACTCCATCCGATTGCAACGTCCGTCCAGAGCTGTATCGAACAACCTGCAAAGCATGCAGTCGAGTGTCAACATAAAGTTGGCGAGTTCACGAGTTTAGTGTTTTCCAGTTTTATTTCCAAAAACTTGTTTTAACCAGTTAATTTATCCGTTTATACATGCGATGGGGAGCTACCCCATAAGTAAGCGACTAAACTGTTTTTACAATACCGAATACTATTCATCCGTACGTTTCCGTAGAGTGCCCCGTTTGTCAATGTTCTATCATCATTGACGGTTGCCAGAGTACATTAGTTCACGCCCGATCCCATACGCGGGCACGGTGTGAGGTTGGTGAGACCTAAATAGCGCTATCAACTAATAACCCGTTCGCCTGACCCCGGCGACTAATCGGTATTAAGAAGTGAGGACTTGAGTGATAGAGTTTTGTTTAGTGTTGCTTGTTGCATCCAGTATAAACAGTAATTAACTAAAAGTTCCCAGTAACAAGGGAAGTAAGTAAGTTTGTTCCCAGTAACAAGGGAAGAAAAGTAAGTTTGTTCCCAGTAACAAGAGAAGAAAAGTAAGTTTGTATCCCTCACAAGGGGATAGCGTTGTTACCCGTATCCCACACAAGGAGATAGAAATACCGTATCCCGCACAAGGAGATAGTAAGCAATCCCAAACCAGGAAAAGTGTTTTGTTCCGTTTCCCAATCCACCGGGAACGCATGCTTTAAGTAAAAAGTAGTGAACTCACCTTTGCTTTGCTCGGTAGTTAATTTACTTGTGTTACATTGGTCAACCATACCCTATTATGGTTTATAAATATTTATTAGGTTCGTGTGCAAGTAATGGCACGTACAACTACACGTATTTAGCACATAGCACGTAAGTTACACTAGCATAGCAACATATACGTTATTGGGCCTATCCTATCATAAAAACAGTTCGACAGTAACAGTTAAACAATAACAGTAGCACATAGTCCAAAACATCAGTTTGTGCGGCCCAACAACTAAGCAGAGTAGTCCAGTCGAAACCGGGTGGTCTCGACTCGAGAACAAGAGGTCTCGAGTCGCAACCATGAAGTTTCGAGTTGCAACCAGACGGTCTCGAGTCAGGTCTCGAGTCGAGATCAGGAGATCTCGAGTCGTAACCAAGCTGGTCTCGACTCCTGGAGTGTGTTGTCTGGTTTCGAGTCGCAACCATAAGGTTTCGAGTCGCAAACTGTGCAGATGCTTCTAGAACCCTTATCCAACTTGTACGAACCAATCAAAATTCATTAACATGTACTGTCCAATCAAATTTCATTATCATGTTTTATTCTACCGTACACTTTCCAATTCAGATCAAAACAACAAAATTTCAAATATTTTCAATGATCTTCAATCAGTTAATCACGTAGGATTTTTCACATCATCACTGTTTTATTAAAGCATGGCACTACATTTATCATCTAAACATAATCTTATTAGCCTATCACCACAGTTCTAACCAATGGCATACATATTGTCACACCCTGGCTTTGCGGAAGCGTGGGTAATTTTGGTGTGACTTCTTAATACCATAGCTTAATCATACCAAAGCTATATGAGTTAAAAACATGCAAGATCATCCATTAATTTTTGAAATTCAAACACAATACCATTGTTTTAACATACCCTGACAACATAATCTTGTTCAACAAACTTTACAAACATAACATAGACATGGTTTAAGGATTGTGTCTTGTCCAGGAAAGAGACACATCCCCTAAACCCCGGATGACCTTGGAAAGTAGTGCAGCGGAAAACATGCCATACCGTGCCAGATCTCGTTAATTTCCTGAAATACATGTAAGTTGAAAAATCAACAATAATGTTGAGCGAGTTCATGCGTTTAGTATGTGCGCGTGAATAAACCTTTGTAATCATTGCAATTATGAATGTTTTGTAAGCGCTGGTATGAAAGCAAATAAGGAAACCTATCAGTTATTGTGTATCCACATGGTCCAACCTGCGGGCGCATGGGAGGGGATAGGACAAGGTCACCACATGGTCCAACCTGCGGGCGCATGGGTGGTGTTACGACAAAGTCACCACATGGTCCAACCTGCGGGCGCATGGGTGGTGTTAAGACGGGGTCACCACATGGTCCAACCTGCGGGCGCATGGGTGGTGTTAAGACAAGGTCACCACATGGTCCAACCTGCGGGCGCATGGGTGGTGTTTGTTATGCACAAATAGGCCTATCACTTGTATCCCTCGATCGTACTACGAGGACTAATGTTCTTAAGGTTTCACCTACCCAATCACATAACCTAACAGTTCCTTCCTTAGCTGACCATACCATGTAAGAACATTCGTAATCATAGTAACATGTATTTCACCCCCGCAGTTAAGAAAACTGAAAACAGTTAGAGAAACGGACAAATGGAGTCGGTCTTTTCGGACCAACGGACAAATGCAACGGTGCCTCCTGTTTTATCAAAGTTCAAAGGCTTGCAGTTCAGGAACTGTTTATAGGTGCAGCCAGTTGGATGGTTATTTCCAGTAATGCCATCGTTGTACTTAGAGCGGAGGGCTTCATGTCGTGCATTTATTTGTGAGATGCGTTCTTGCAGCTCGTCTTCTGTCCTTAGTAACGTACTGGTGCTTGTGTCACGCCTGGGTGACATTCCCTTTTTGTCGAAATAGCGTGAAGCGGGTTGGACAATGTTTCAATTGTCTATGGGGTATATATATAGCAACGTAAGCCATCATGTAATCACCCCATTTCACACGCAAATATACTCACTGTATAAGTGGGGAAATAAATTCCTGAGCCTCCACATAGGCTTGTCAATTTGGCTTGTTGCTTGTAATAGAATGAACTCGAGGCTACATCGCCTAGGTCATTTGTGTTTAGGTTATTTCCTGCTGCATGGGTTATCATTAGCTCGACCCGCAGAGTCCACCAGGATTCCTGTGCACTACAAGTCGTTATTACGTGGGCCCCCGTAATAATAAATTGTCTTGCACAGTTACCCCAAATTTTCTCTCGTCCACGCAGATGATCAATCAAGGAGCAACAGCAGGTGCATCGGCATGAACAGGGTCATGCTCCAATGCGGGGTCAGGAGCAACGCCTGGCTCAGGGGCCACGGCTAGCTCCGAATCAAAAACTCTATCTCAAAATCAGCTGGATCAACAAACACAGGGGTCGACAGGGGCTACAGGATCCCCCAAGGGCTGGTCTAAGTGTATGAACTCAATGTCATGGTCTGGATCAACACCAGGCGGAAAAACAGAATCGTCCTCATTATCGCGATCAAACTCAAAACTGTGTACGGGATCCGGTGCAGCTAATGATGCCCTATCAGGGTCAGTGTCGTGTAAGTAGTGCTGCATTCCCTGTATGTGCGAAGATGCGGATGTTAGAAACTCAAATGAGTCTGGGATAGGGGAATGGACATGAGTTTCCCCCTACAGGAGCGTCCGCATGCAGTAGTCTAATACCAGCAGCAATAGGGCCTCGCCCTCAAGTGGGTCCTCCTCTTAGTAGTTCGACATCGTCTTCAGAGACAACGTCGGGGGCATATCAACAACGAGATAAGCGGCAGGGGGGGGCAAATTCCCAACAAGGCAGCCATTAGTAGGCTCTGCTACGACTTCAGGCAGCGCACAGAGGGCTGAGAGTCGTCGTTGTCTGTGCCGGTAGTATCAGAAATGTACACCTCGTGCTTCGATGAAACTATGTCGTCTGATACTATGGTCATGGGATTTGTAGTGTCCGTCTTTCTAGTACTTGATGAAAGCATGACGTTTGTAACACAAACACATATACGTATAATAATTAATCATATAGTCATATAAACATGTAGTCACCACGTAACATTCAAATTATCCTTCTAGTCCCACTAGCCAACACTTCTAGTCCCACTAGTCAACACTTCTAGTCCCACTAGCCAACACTTCTAGTCCCACTAGCCAACACTTCTAGTCCCACTAGCCTCCTACCTCAACCTCCCCAGACTGAGCCTAGAATAATAAATAAAATGTGCTCAACATTTGTTTGTAAAAAGTTGTGGATCTGGACTTAAGTGGTATGCAGTAAAATGTTTTCGTGAGAGCCCTAGTGATCATAGTCTAGACTCAAGAATGAATCCTAGTTCGCTATGATCAGAGCTCTGATACCAAGCTGTCACACCCTGGCTTTGCGGAAGCGTGGGTAATTTTGGTGTGACTTCTTAATACCATAGCTTAATCATACCAAAGCTATATGAGTTAAAAACATGCAAGATCATCCATTAATTTTTGAAATTCAAACACAATACCATTGTTTTAACATACCCTGACAACATAATCTTGTTCAACAAACTTTACAAACATAACATAGACATGGTTTAAGGATTGTGTCTTGTCCAGGAAAGAGACACATCCCCTAAACCCCGGATGACCTTGGAAAGTAGTGCAGCGGAAAACATGCCATACCGTGCCAGATCTCGTTAATTTCCTGAAATACATGTAAGTTGAAAAATCAACAATAATGTTGAGCGAGTTCATGCGTTTAGTATGTGCGCGTGAATAAACCTTTGTAATCATTGCAAGTATGAATGTTTTGTAAGCGCTGGTATGAAAGCAAATAAGGAAACCTATCAGTTATTGTGTATCCACATGGTCCAACCTGCGGGCGCATGGGAGGGGATAGGACAAGGTCACCACATGGTCCAACCTGCGGGCGCATGGGTGGTGTTACGACAAAGTCACCACATGGTCCAACCTGCGGGCGCATGGGTGGTGTTAAGACGGGGTCACCACATGGTCCAACCTGCGGGCGCATGGGTGGTGTTAAGACAAGGTCACCACATGGTCCAACCTGCGGGCGCATGGGTGGTGTTTGTTATGCACAAATAGGCCTATCACTTGTATCCCTCGATCGTACTACGAGGACTAATGTTCTTAAGGTTTCACCTACCCAATCACATAACCTAACAGTTCCTTCCTTAGCTGACCATACCATGTAAGAACATTCGTAATCATAGTAACATGTATTTCACCCCCGCAGTTAAGAAAACTGAAAACAGTTAGAGAAACGGACAAATGGAGTCGGTCTTTTCGGACCAACGGACAAATGCAACGGTGCCTCCTGTTTTATCAAAGTTCAAAGGCTTGCAGTTCAGGAACTGTTTATAGGTGCAGCCAGTTGGATGGTTATTTCCAGTAATGCCATCGTTGTACTTAGAGCGGAGGGCTTCATGTCGTGCATTTATTTGTGAGATGCGTTCTTGCAGCTCGTCTTCTGTCCTTAGTAACGTACTGGTGCTTGTGTCACGCCTGGGTGACATTCCCTTTTTGTCGAAATAGCGTGAAGCGGGTTGGACAATGTTTCAATTGTCTATGGGGTATATATATAGCAACGTAAGCCATCATGTAATCACCCCATTTCACACGCAAATATACTCACTGTATAAGTGGGGAAATAAATTCCTGAGCCTCCACATAGGCTTGTCAATTTGGCTTGTTGCTTGTAATAGAATGAACTCGAGGCTACATCGCCTAGGTCATTTGTGTTTAGGTTATTTCCTGCTGCATGGGTTATCATTAGCTCGACCCGCAGAGTCCACCAGGATTCCTGTGCACTACAAGTCGTTATTACGTGGGCCCCCGTAATAATAAATTGTCTTGCACAGTTACCCCAAATTTTCTCTCGTCCACGCAGATGATCAATCAAGGAGCAACAGCAGGTGCATCGGCATGAACAGGGTCATGCTCCAATGCGGGGTCAGGAGCAACGCCTGGCTCAGGGGCCACGGCTAGCTCCGAATCAAAAACTCTATCTCAAAATCAGCTGGATCAACAAACACAGGGGTCGACAGGGGCTACAGGATCCCCCAAGGGCTGGTCTAAGTGTATGAACTCAATGTCATGGTCTGGATCAACACCAGGCGGAAAAACAGAATCGTCCTCATTATCGCGATCAAACTCAAAACTGTGTACGGGATCCGGTGCAGCTAATGATGCCCTATCAGGGTCAGTGTCGTGTAAGTAGTGCTGCATTCCCTGTATGTGCGAAGATGCGGATGTTAGAAACTCAAATGAGTCTGGGATAGGGGAATGGACATGAGTTTCCCCCTACAGGAGCGTCCGCATGCAGTAGTCTAATACCAGCAGCAATAGGGCCTCGCCCTCAAGTGGGTCCTCCTCTTAGTAGTTCGACATCGTCTTCAGAGACAACGTCGGGGGCATATCAACAACGAGATAAGCGGCAGGGGGGGGCAAATTCCCAACAAGGCAGCCATTAGTAGGCTCTGCTACGACTTCAGGCAGCGCACAGAGGGCTGAGAGTCGTCGTTGTCTGTGCCGGTAGTATCAGAAATGTACACCTCGTGCTTCGATGAAACTATGTCGTCTGATACTATGGTCATGGGATTTGTAGTGTCCGTCTTTCTAGTACTTGATGAAAGCATGACGTTTGTAACACAAACACATATACGTATAATAATTAATCATATAGTCATATAAACATGTAGTCACCACGTAACATTCAAATTATCCTTCTAGTCCCACTAGCCAACACTTCTAGTCCCACTAGTCAACACTTCTAGTCCCACTAGCCAACACTTCTAGTCCCACTAGCCAACACTTCTAGTCCCACTAGCCTCCTACCTCAACCTCCCCAGACTGAGCCTAGAATAATAAATAAAATGTGCTCAACATTTGTTTGTAAAAAGTTGTGGATCTGGACTTAAGTGGTATGCAGTAAAATGTTTTCGTGAGAGCCCTAGTGATCATAGTCTAGACTCAAGAATGAATCCTAGTTCGCTATGATCAGAGCTCTGATACCAAGCTGTCACACCCTGGCTTTGCGGAAGCGTGGGTAATTTTGGTGTGACTTCTTAATACCATAGCTTAATCATACCAAAGCTATATGAGTTAAAAACATGCAAGATCATCCATTAATTTTTGAAATTCAAACACAATACCATTGTTTTAACATACCCTGACAACATAATCTTGTTCAACAAACTTTACAAACATAACATAGACATGGTTTAAGGATTGTGTCTTGTCCAGGAAAGAGACACATCCCCTAAACCCCGGATGACCTTGGAAAGTAGTGCAGCGGAAAACATGCCATACCGTGCCAGATCTCGTTAATTTCCTGAAATACATGTAAGTTGAAAAATCAACAATAATGTTGAGCGAGTTCATGCGTTTAGTATGTGCGCGTGAATAAACCTTTGTAATCATTGCAAGTATGAATGTTTTGTAAGCGCTGGTATGAAAGCAAATAAGGAAACCTATCAGTTATTGTGTATCCACATGGTCCAACCTGCGGGCGCATGGGAGGGGATAGGACAAGGTCACCACATGGTCCAACCTGCGGGCGCATGGGTGGTGTTACGACAAAGTCACCACATGGTCCAACCTGCGGGCGCATGGGTGGTGTTAAGACGGGGTCACCACATGGTCCAACCTGCGGGCGCATGGGTGGTGTTAAGACAAGGTCACCACATGGTCCAACCTGCGGGCGCATGGGTGGTGTTTGTTATGCACAAATAGGCCTATCACTTGTATCCCTCGATCGTACTACGAGGACTAATGTTCTTAAGGTTTCACCTACCCAATCACATAACCTAACAGTTCCTTCCTTAGCTGACCATACCATGTAAGAACATTCGTAATCATAGTAACATGTATTTCACCCCCGCAGTTAAGAAAACTGAAAACAGTTAGAGAAAAGGGGGACATGAACTCACAGTGAATGCGCGTCTCTACCAAGTGTCTCCAATACAGTAAGCTGTGCAACGACCTACAAGTGCTAATTCTATTAGACGGACGGCCGTGCTTTAGCTTTATAGTTTAAGTCTTTGGGAAATAGTTAGACAACTATTTCGTGTTTATGTTCCGTATACACTTGGTAGTTATGCTTCTTCCCAAGGATGGGGAATACAATACATGTGCGTAAGTTACGTTTTATCAATCTTGTGGTAATGTAATTACCGGTGTAACTTATATAATCATAGTGAAAGCGTTCGCAAAGTTTTGGAATCGTTAACGCTTGTAAATATTATTTTTACTCTAAAATAATATTTATGTATTTTCACAAAATAATCATAAACAGTGTTGTGACAAAACATATTTATCACCTTAACTTAGTGAAAATCCCACCTCCGAATATTTAGTAAATATAGTCGTGGCGAAATTTTATGTTTCGAAAATATGTCAAAAATAGTTCTAACACTTGTTGCGTAAATAATTCTAAGTGTTAGGTTTTAGAAAATTTCGCCAGAGTTTCCTCTGTAACTGGAGGTGGCCACGCTCTCAAGCGTATCATTTTCTTTTTGAAAACAACCCACGATCATCAACAATCAACTCTTACGTTTTAACACGCGAAACGCTACCCTTGTCGTTACAGTTTCAATATGTGGAAACTGGACTGTTTTCGGATGACTAAATAAAATACTTAACCCTTTCCAAAAATTCCCTAATTTTTACGGGTCGTCCTAATCGACCCAAAAATGATTGTATAAAAACATCGGGGTCCAGTTTCTTATCAATAATTTACAGAAAATCGTTTACCGAACTGTGATCAGATTTGTCACATTCTGATCACAGTTTACGGAAAAAGTCGTCAAAAATTCCTCGTATGTCCGTTTATCGAAATTCCAGTTTGAGGGTCACAAATACATCCGTGACCATTTTAGATAAAAGTTTCAGGGGCTGGTTCGGTTCGGGTTTTAAGTTGTGATCGAAAACGCACAGCCCAATTTACTGCAGTAATAAACAGCCTTAGCTGCTGTCACGAAAACAGGTTTTTAAAATAGTAACCGACGTCAGAAAAATACGATTCCAGCGCCATTTTCTTCGTTTTTCGAAATGACACGATTTAGGCTTTTGAAATTCCGTTTTTCGAGTTGTTAAAGTCTGTTTACAGCCTGTAGAAGGCGGCTGAAAAAGTAATTCAGAATGTTATTTTAAGGTTTAAACATTACTAAATAGCCTTATGTTAAGATCCATGACTTTACCAAACCGGGTTAAATGGTGATCCGAGCTACCACATCGTAGATCGGGTCTAAATAAGCACATCTTCCAAATACTACATCTTTTACACAAGTTATATGTTATTATCCACCACTTTTATAGTTTTTACTAGACTTTTATGCATCAAAATGTAAGTTAACGATATTTAACCGACAAAATTCCTTTTAACCACCTTAGATACGTTCAAACAAGAGTTTTAAACAATATACCTCTAGCTCGGGGCTAGGGAAGAATCTTGGCGAAAAGTGGGTGGATAAAAGCTAACGGTAGAGGTCCTTGCGATTCCGTAAGCACCGAGCTTCCTTATATGATATGTAGCACCTTTGAGTAGCATTAGAATGAATGGAAGGAAGTTGGATGATGGTGGGGTTGGTGTTTGTTGTTCAAGGCCGTAGCCAAGAGGAGAGGGAGAGAAGGAATTGGTGTGTTGAGTGGGGAGTGAGGAATGATAGTTTATGTTCTCCATGTTACATTTATAACCATATTCTAATATTGTCCAACATGTAATATGTCTACAAAAGGGAGACAAGATCTTGTATGTAAATCAAATGGGATCAAATGGTGGGACACATGGATCCGCCAACTATGTGTGTGTGGGGTTCTAGTTGTAGGATGTAACCAATATTTAGTTAAATTAGTCATATTCCAAGTATTAGTTAAGTTATTAGGATTTTAATATTAGTTACTAGAGTGTTATGTATTAACACGGGTGTTAGGGTATACGGGGACCCTAACTGGCTCAGAAAAATAAAAATAGTGAAAATACTAATATTTTCATGTTCCGGGTAAAGTCCGGGTGTCCGGTTGGATAGTAATCCGTTAAAGCATTACAAAAGGCTTTAAAGTGTCGTTATTGTTGTTTTTAGTGACACATTTTGTTTCCAACACTTTAGAAAGTGTCTAGTGTTATTTTCTCATGTTCTGGCACTTTATTAGTCAGCTAGAAGCTGGTTTAATTATTAAAGTGCTGTGTTTGGTACTTAAAGTACGTTCTTGGCACATCCGAATCAGTGTATCTTATTCCTAGAGACGCGGTACCACAACCCTTATATCCCTACACTCACTACCAGTGTAGCAAAAATATATGAGGCTCTTAACGGGCCTTAGAGGCAGTGTCTGCCTGATGCTGGTTATTTCAGCATGTTCACTGTGTATCCGTTTAGTGCTACTGTGCTTTTTGTGCATCATGTTTGTCACTAAGGTGCCGTATGTAAATAATGTAGTGACCGCATATAAAGTATGATGCAAGTAAGTGCATGTATCAGTATGCAGGTAGCAGTTCATCAGCTAGTTCAATCAAGCACAGTAATTAAGCAGTAATTTATCATTAATTAAGTTGTACGGATACCTGGTTTAGTGCGGGTTGTCACATTCTCCCCCCGTTAAATAAATTTCGTCCCGAAATTTAAGTTCTGCTTGTAGATGCAGAGTTCTTAGGAAAATAAGTGGGGGTATTTCTCTTTCATCCGGTCCTCACGTTCCCATGTGAATTCAGGACCATGTCTGGCATTCCAACGAACTTTGACGAGTTTGACACTGCTCCGGCGGGTCTTGTTAACTTTCCAATCCGTGACCTCGACAGGTTCTTCAACGAAGTGGAGCGTGTCGTCAATATGAATCTCGTCGGCAGGAATGGCAACGTCAATTTGAGTTGGACTTTTCTTTAATTTGGATACATGAAATGTATCGTGAACACCATTCAGTTCAGCAGGTAGGTCCAACTTGTATGCTACAGTTCCAATTCTTTCCAGAATTTTGGAGAGACCAATGTAGCGCGGATTTAACTTTCCATGCTTCCCAAAGCGTGCCACCCCCTTCCAGGGTGAAACTTTCAATAACACCATTTCTCCGACTTGGAAGTCCACATGCTTCCGGTTTGGATCCGCGCAGGCCTTTTGTCTGTGGCGAGCGGCTTCGATGCGTTTAAGTATTTGCGCGATCTTGTCTGTCGTCTCTTGGACGATCTCGGGACCAGCAAGCTGCCTATCACCTGCGTCAGACCAACATAGGGGTGATCGGCACTTGCGTCCGTATAGGGCCTCAAATGGCGCGACACCAATACTGGTGTGGTAGCTGTTGTTGTACGAAAATTCGACCAAAGGTAAGTGTTTATCCCAGCTACCTCCTAAATCCATAACACATGCCCTCAGCATGTCTTCCAAAGTTTGTATCGTTCGCTCGCTCTGGCCATCAGTTTGCGGATGGAACGCAGTGCTCAGATTTAATTGTGAGCCAAAAGATTCTTGGAAGGGTTGCCATATTCTTGACACAAATCTTCCGTCTCTATCAGAGATGATCGAGAGAGGTACTCCATGTCGTGTCACGATCTCTCTCAAGTAAATTTCCGCAAGTTTACTAGTGCTGTCTTTCTCCTTGATTGGCAGAAAGTGTGCGGATTTTGTTAGGCGGTCAACAATCACCCAAATCACATCATGGCCTCTTGGCGTTCTTGGCAGTTTTGTAACAAAGTCCATTGAGATTTGTTCCCATTTCCACTTGGGAATCTCAGGTTGTTGCAGAAATCCCGAAGGCTTCTGGTATTCCGCCTTGACCTTAGCGCACGTTAAACATTTGCTCATGTAAACAGCAATGTCGCCTTTCATCCTAGGCCACCAATAATAACCTTTGAGATCCTGGTACATCTTATCCGATCTAAGGTGGATAGAGTACCGTGACTTGTGCGCTTTGTTGAAAATAACTTCCCTTAATCCACCAAACAGAGGAACCCAAATCCTTTTCTCAAAACATAACGTTCCTTCCTCGTTTGGTACCAAAAGCTTCTCCATTCCACGGAGATATTCTTCCTCAAGGTTTCCCTCCTTGAGAGCTTCCTTTTGTGCAGCACGAATGCGCAAGGAAAGGTCGGTTCGTATAATCCTTTCCAAAGCTCTAACCCTTATGGGCTTGATTCTTTCTTTACGACTTAGGGCATCGGCAACTACATTCGCCTTCCCTGGGTGATATTTTATCTCGCAGTCGTAGTC
The DNA here is from genome assembly GCA_030545235.1 of Helianthus tuberosus. Classification (NCBI taxonomy): domain Eukaryota; kingdom Viridiplantae; phylum Streptophyta; class Magnoliopsida; order Asterales; family Asteraceae; genus Helianthus; species Helianthus tuberosus. Next base: position 193,282,103 of record CM060365.1, read on the forward strand.
GTTTAGCAACTCAACCCATCGTCTTTGCCTCATATTCAACTCCTTCTGGTTGAATATATGCTGTAGGCTCTTGTGATCTGTGAAGATTGTGCACTTCGTACCATACAGGTAGTGTCTCCAGATCTTTAAAGCGAAAATCACTGCGCCAAGCTCTAAATCGTGTGTGGTATAATTCTTTTCATGCACTTTCAGTTGGCGTGATGCGTAAGCAATGACCTTTTGGCGTTGCATCAACACACAACCCAATTCTTGACGCGATGCGTCGCAGTATACCACAAAGTCATCAGTACCTTCTGGTAGAGCTAAGATTGGCGCGTTACAAAGCTTATCCTTCAATATCTGAAATGTTTCGTCCTGTTTGATTCCCCAATCAAACGTCTTGTCCTTCTGCGTGAGGAGCGTCAAAGGTTGAGCGATTTTCGAGAAATCCTCGATGAACCTTCGATAGTAGCCAGCCAAACCCAAGAATTGCCGAATCTCGGTTGGCGTCCTTGGCGTCTCCCAACTCTTGATTGCCTCGATCTTTGTGGGATCAACATGAATCCCATTTCCATTAACCACATGTCCAAGAAACTGGACTTCGCGTAGCCAAAACTCACACTTAGAGAACTCGGCATGCAACTGTTCCTTCTTTAGCAGCTCCAGAATAGTTCTTAGATGCTGTTCGTGTTCAGCCTTTGTCCTTGAATAAATCAAGATGTCGTCGATAAACACAATCACGAACTTGTCCAAGCATGGCTTGCAAACTCTATTCATTAGATCCATGAATACCGCAGGTGCGTTTGTCAAACCAATGGCATAACGAGGAACTCGTAGTGTCCATAACGAGTTCGGAAGGCTGTTTTCGGGATACTTTCCTCCTGTATCCTTAATTGATGGTATCCAGATCGAAGATCGATCTTTGAATAATAGTTCGAGCCTTGCAGTTGATCAAACAGATCGTCGATTCTTGGCAGAGGATACCTGTTCTTGATTGCCAGCTTGTTCAATCCTCTGTAGTTGATGTTTATTTGAAAATCATCATCCTCCTTTTTGATGGGTAACAATGGGATTACCCCAGAAAGGAATTTTTGGTCTGTTATCTTCCTTCTCCATCCGTTGTCAACACTTCTCTGTCAACCCTTGCACCCTCGAAAATGTAAGTCGCTATGATGCATTGACTACGGGTGCAGTGCCTATAATTGAATCGTCGCAAAACTCTACTTGCCTCTGAGGTGGCAGTCCAGGCAAGTCTTCTGGGAAGTCTTCTGGATACTCCCTTACGACAGGGATGTCTTCGACTCTTGGCTCAGCAGCCTTTTTATCCATGATGTGTGCTAGAAAAGCAACACATCCTTTCTGTAAACACTTCCTTGCCTTCAAGCAGCTGATAAATCTTAGCGGTGTGTCACGCTCCTCTCCGTGAACTATAATTGTCTCACCATCATTGGTTGGAATACGAACAACTTTCTCGTGACATACTATCTCAGCCTTGTTTCCGGATAACCAATCCATTCCTACCACCACGTCGAAGCTTCCCAATTCGACTGGTAGTAGATCCAAAGTAAACTCACGTTCTCCCAGTTCTATCACACAGCCTCTGATTACTTCGTTGGCTTCAACTAACTTTCCATTAGCTAATTCGATCGAGTAGGGGATATCTAACTTACTAGCGGTTAAACCAAGTATATTCTTAAATTCTAATGACACGAAGCCATAACCGGCACCAGTATCAAACAAAATAGGTGCAAAAGTTTTGGTTGTTAGAGAACGTACCAGAAATCACACCTGGATTCTGGCATGCCTCACAAGCTCTGATGTTGGATTTTCTCTCACGGTCTTGTTTCAACTTCAGGCATTCCCTCTTAAAATGTCCAACTTCCTTACAATGGTAGCATCCTATCATTCGGCCATTTCCCTTCCCATTTCCACCTAGAGCGTTGTTACTGTTTTCTCCTTGTATGGAACTCTTCATCCCACAACCTTCCTTGTTGTGTCCTTTCCTCCCGTACCAAGGCTTCTGACATCCACCATCACGGTGACACTCGCACTCAGCACATCTTGGTTTGGTTTCTAAGTAAATCTTATCATTGGCCTGTTTGTTGTTAGGGCAATCTTTCTTGAAATGCCCTTTGTCCCCGCAGTCAAAGCAACCTCGAATAGATCTTTGTTCATCGTTGTTCATTTGGGTATCTTCGGTAAGCTTCCTTTTGTTCTTTCCAGACGACTCTACCTGAGTTTTCTTGTCAGGGTTTGCAAGTTTTTCTAGTCTATTTGCTTCCGTAACGAGTGCCAAACCCATCTTTCTTGCAACAATGGTTGTTGGTGGCGTAGATGCTGTCATCAAGCTCAAGACTTGAGGCGCCAGTTCCCAAATGAATTGTTCCAACTTCTTCAGTTCTGGTTTTACCAGGTATGGAACAATTTGTGACAGATCATGAAGTCGTTGCACGTACTCCAACACCTTCGGACCTTCCATCATTAGGCTCCGAAATTCATCTTCCCACTTCTGGGTTTCCGTGTGGGGGCAATACTTCTTACGCATCATTCCTTTCAACTCATCCCAAGTTAAAGCGTATGCTGTAGCTAGGCCCATTATTCGAATCTGAAGATTCCACCATAATCGAGCTCCATCTTGAAACAACTCAGAAACGTTTGGGACCTGTTGTTCTGGCGTACAGCCACTCATTCGAAAGATGGATTCCATACTTTCAATCCATTTTACAAAAGTTATGGCACCCCCAGTGCCGTCGAACGTCGGAGGCTTGTAGTTGAGGAAGTGCCAGTAGGAACAACCGTTATTTTCTGAGGTACCTTTGATTGGTTCGGAGCGTAGGGCCTCGTGATGCGCTATAGCTGCAGCAATTATCTCTTTAAGTTCTGCCTCAGAGGTGGGCATGCGCACTTCGCGTCTTGGCGGCATCTTCTAAAAGATGTTTCACGTAGGTTAGGTCATAGCAAGTGAAGTGTACGTATGCATTCAACAATACCAACACATAACATCTCATGTTATCAACAAATCAATCACATAACCTCTTATGTTATAGGGCATAAACAATTGATTGAACATCGCATGTGATGAGAATACTGCGATTGTATTGCCACAATTCGAGACCACAATGTAAAGCTCACAAGTACACCACTATATCATACTATATCAATGACTTAGTAGGGGACGACCCTAGACAAGTCGTGCGATCGCTGGTCATGTTCAGGAGTCTCTGGTTCGTCCTTCCTCAAATTTCAGGACTCCACGTCAAGTTTCTGAACTTCTGTCCTAAAACAACATTTCTTCTTAATCGTTTCCTTGAGCTCGTCCCAGCTCAGTGCATAAGCAGCGTCTGTGCCAAGGATCTGAACCTGGAGGTTCCATTAAGAGAGTGTGCCATCTAGAAATGTCCCCAAGATATAGGTAACACTCTGTTTGGGGCGAACAGTTACTCATTCTTAGAATGGAGTCGGTCTTTTCGGACCAACGGACAAATGCAACGGTGCCTCCTGTTTTATCAAAGTTCAAAGGCTTGCAGTTCAGGAACTGTTTATAGGTGCAGCCAGTTGGATGGTTATTTCCAGTAATGCCATCGTTGTACTTAGAGCGGAGGGCTTCATGTCGTGCATTTATTTGTGAGATGCGTTCTTGCAGCTCGTCTTCTGTCCTTAGTAACGTACTGGTGCTTGTGTCACGCCTGGGTGACATTCCCTTTTTGTCGAAATAGCGTGAAGCGGGTTGGACAATGTTTCAATTGTCTATGGGGTATATATATAGCAACGTAAGCCATCATGTAATCACCCCATTTCACACGCAAATATACTCACTGTATAAGTGGGGAAATAAATTCCTGAGCCTCCACATAGGCTTGTCAATTTGGCTTGTTGCTTGTAATAGAATGAACTCGAGGCTACATCGCCTAGGTCATTTGTGTTTAGGTTATTTCCTGCTGCATGGGTTATCATTAGCTCGACCCGCAGAGTCCACCAGGATTCCTGTGCACTACAAGTCGTTATTACGTGGGCCCCCGTAATAATAAATTGTCTTGCACAGTTACCCCAAATTTTCTCTCGTCCACGCAGATGATCAATCAAGGAGCAACAGCAGGTGCATCGGCATGAACAGGGTCATGCTCCAATGCGGGGTCAGGAGCAACGCCTGGCTCAGGGGCCACGGCTAGCTCCGAATCAAAAACTCTATCTCAAAATCAGCTGGATCAACAAACACAGGGGTCGACAGGGGCTACAGGATCCCCCAAGGGCTGGTCTAAGTGTATGAACTCAATGTCATGGTCTGGATCAACACCAGGCGGAAAAACAGAATCGTCCTCATTATCGCGATCAAACTCAAAACTGTGTACGGGATCCGGTGCAGCTAATGATGCCCTATCAGGGTCAGTGTCGTGTAAGTAGTGCTGCATTCCCTGTATGTGCGAAGATGCGGATGTTAGAAACTCAAATGAGTCTGGGATAGGGGAATGGACATGAGTTTCCCCCTACAGGAGCGTCCGCATGCAGTAGTCTAATACCAGCAGCAATAGGGCCTCGCCCTCAAGTGGGTCCTCCTCTTAGTAGTTCGACATCGTCTTCAGAGACAACGTCGGGGGCATATCAACAACGAGATAAGCGGCAGGGGGGGGCAAATTCCCAACAAGGCAGCCATTAGTAGGCTCTGCTACGACTTCAGGCAGCGCACAGAGGGCTGAGAGTCGTCGTTGTCTGTGCCGGTAGTATCAGAAATGTACACCTCGTGCTTCGATGAAACTATGTCGTCTGATACTATGGTCATGGGATTTGTAGTGTCCGTCTTTCTAGTACTTGATGAAAGCATGACGTTTGTAACACAAACACATATACGTATAATAATTAATCATATAGTCATATAAACATGTAGTCACCACGTAACATTCAAATTATCCTTCTAGTCCCACTAGCCAACACTTCTAGTCCCACTAGTCAACACTTCTAGTCCCACTAGCCAACACTTCTAGTCCCACTAGCCAACACTTCTAGTCCCACTAGCCTCCTACCTCAACCTCCCCAGACTGAGCCTAGAATAATAAATAAAATGTGCTCAACATTTGTTTGTAAAAAGTTGTGGATCTGGAGTTAAGTGGTATGCAGTAAAATGTTTTCGTGAGAGCCCTAGTGATCATAGTCTAGACTCAAGAATGAATCCTAGTTCGCTATGATCAGAGCTCTGATACCAAGCTGTCACACCCTGGCTTTGCGGAAGCGTGGGTAATTTTGGTGTGACTTCTTAATACCATAGCTTAATCATACCAAAGCTATATGAGTTAAAAACATGCAAGATCATCCATTAATTTTTGAAATTCAAACACAATACCATTGTTTTAACATACCCTGACAACATAATCTTGTTCAACAAACTTTACAAACATAACATAGACATGGTTTAAGGATTGTGTCTTGTCCAGGAAAGAGACACATCCCCTAAACCCCGGATGACCTTGGAAACTAGTGCAGCGGAAAACATGCCATACCGTGCCAGATCTCGTTAATTTCCTGAAATACATGTAAGTTGAAAAATCAACAATAATGTTGAGCGAGTTCATGCGTTTAGTATGTGCGCGTGAATAAACCTTTGTAATCATTGCAAGTATGAATGTTTTGTAAGCGCTGGTATGAAAGCAAATAAGGAAACCTATCAGTTATTGTGTATCCACATGGTCCAACCTGCGGGCGCATGGGAGGGGATAGGACAAGGTCACCACATGGTCCAACCTGCGGGCGCATGGGTGGTGTTACGACAAAGTCACCACATGGTCCAACCTGCGGGCGCATGGGTGGTGTTAAGACGGGGTCACCACATGGTCCAACCTGCGGGCGCATGGGTGGTGTTAAGACAAGGTCACCACATGGTCCAACCTGCGGGCGCATGGGTGGTGTTTGTTATGCACAAATAGGCCTATCACTTGTATCCCTCGATCGTACTACGAGGACTAATGTTCTTAAGGTTTCACCTACCCAATCACATAACCTAACAGTTCCTTCCTTAGCTGACCATACCATGTAAGAACATTCGTAATCATAGTAACATGTATTTCACCCCCGCAGTTAAGAAAACTGAAAACAGTTAGAGAAAAGGGGGACATGAACTCACAGTGAATGCGCGTCTCTACCAAGTGTCTCCAATACAGTAAGCTGTGCAACGACCTACAAGTGCTAATTCTATTAGACGGACGGCCGTGCTTTAGCTTTATAGTTTAAGTCTTTGGGAAATAGTTAGACAACTATTTCGTGTTTATGTTCCGTATACACTTGGTAGTTATGCTTCTTCCCAAGGATGGGGAATACAATACATGTGCGTAAGTTACGTTTTATCAATCTTGTGGTAATGTAATTACCGGTGTAACTTATATAATCATAGTGAAAGCGTTCGCAAAGTTTTGGAATCGTTAACGCTTGTAAATATTATTTTTACTCTAAAATAATATTTATGTATTTTCACAAAATAATCATAAACAGTGTTGTGACAAAACATATTTATCACCTTAACTTAGTGAAAATCCCACCTCCGAATATTTAGTAAATATAGTCGTGGCGAAATTTTATGTTTCGAAAATATGTCAAAAATAGTTCTAACACTTGTTGCGTAAATAATTCTAAGTGTTAGGTTTTAGAAAATTTCGCCAGAGTTTCCTCTGTAACTGGAGGTGGCCACGCTCTCAAGCGTATCATTTTCTTTTTGAAAACAACCCACGATCATCAACAATCAACTCTTACGTTTTAACACGCGAAACGCTACCCTTGTCGTTACAGTTTCAATATGTGGAAACTGGACTGTTTTCGGATGACTAAATAAAATACTTAACCCTTTCCAAAAATTCCCTAATTTTTACGGGTCGTCCTAATCGACCCAAAAATGATTGTATAAAAACATCGGGGTCCAGTTTCTTATCAATAATTTACAGAAAATCGTTTACCGAACTGTGATCAGATTTGTCACATTCTGATCACAGTTTACGGAAAAAGTCGTCAAAAATTCCTCGTATGTCCGTTTATCGAAATTCCAGTTTGAGGGTCACAAATACATCCGTGACCATTTTAGATAAAAGTTTCAGGGGCTGGTTCGGTTCGGGTTTTAAGTTGTGATCGAAAACGCACAGCCCAATTTACTGCAGTAATAAACAGCCTTAGCTGCTGTCACGAAAACAGGTTTTTAAAATAGTAACCGACGTCAGAAAAATACGATTCCAGCGCCATTTTCTTCGTTTTTCGAAATGACACGATTTAGGCTTTTGAAATTCCGTTTTTCGAGTTGTTAAAGTCTGTTTACAGCCTGTAGAAGGCGGCTGAAAAAGTAATTCAGAATGTTATTTTAAGGTTTAAACATTACTAAATAGCCTTATGTTAAGATCCATGACTTTACCAAACCGGGTTAAATGGTGATCCGAGCTACCACATCGTAGATCGGGTCTAAATAAGCACATCTTCCAAATACTACATCTTTTACACAAGTTATATGTTATTATCCACCACTTTTATAGTTTTTACTAGACTTTTATGCATCAAAATGTAAGTTAACGATATTTAACCGACAAAATTCCTTTTAACCACCTTAGATACGTTCAAACAAGAGTTTTAAACAATATACCTCTAGCTCGGGGCTAGGGAAGAATCTTGGCGAAAAGTGGGTGGATAAAAGCTAACGGTAGAGGTCCTTGCGATTCCGTAAGCACCGAGCTTCCTTATATGATATGTAGCACCTTTGAGTAGCATTAGAATGAATGGAAGGAAGTTGGATGATGGTGGGGTTGGTGTTTGTTGTTCAAGGCCGTAGCCAAGAGGAGAGGGAGAGAAGGAATTGGTGTGTTGAGTGGGGAGTGAGGAATGATAGTTTATGTTCTCCATGTTACATTTATAACCATATTCTAATATTGTCCAACATGTAATATGTCTACAAAAGGGAGACAAGATCTTGTATGTAAATCAAATGGGATCAAATGGTGGGACACATGGATCCGCCAACTATGTGTGTGTGGGGTTCTAGTTGTAGGATGTAACCAATATTTAGTTAAATTAGTCATATTCCAAGTATTAGTTAAGTTATTAGGATTTTAATATTAGTTACTAGAGTGTTATGTATTAACACGGGTGTTAGGGTATACGGGGACCCTAACTGGCTCAGAAAAATAAAAATAGTGAAAATACTAATATTTTCATGTTCCGGGTAAAGTCCGGGTGTCCGGTTGGATAGTAATCCGTTAAAGCATTACAAAAGGCTTTAAAGTGTCGTTATTGTTGTTTTTAGTGACACATTTTGTTTCCAACACTTTAGAAAGTGTCTAGTGTTATTTTCTCATGTTCTGGCACTTTATTAGTCAGCTAGAAGCTGGTTTAATTATTAAAGTGCTGTGTTTGGTACTTAAAGTACGTTCTTGGCACATCCGAATCAGTGTATCTTATTCCTAGAGACGCGGTACCACAACCCTTATATCCCTACACTCACTACCAGTGTAGCAAAAATATATGAGGCTCTTAACGGGCCTTAGAGGCAGTGTCTGCCTGATGCTGGTTATTTCAGCATGTTCACTGTGTATCCGTTTAGTGCTACTGTGCTTTTTGTGCATCATGTTTGTCACTAAGGTGCCGTATGTAAATAATGTAGTGACCGCATATAAAGTATGATGCAAGTAAGTGCATGTATCAGTATGCAGGTAGCAGTTCATCAGCTAGTTCAATCAAGCACAGTAATTAAGCAGTAATTTATCATTAATTAAGTTGTACGGATACCTGGTTTAGTGCGGGTTGTCACACATATCATCACGTATTTATCACCTTTAAACATTACATGTTTAATATATCACATTTAGACCTTACATATCTAATAGCTACAAGTGGGTCATGATCAACCAACCCCAATTCTTGTATATAGAATAGAATCAACCCAGCCCATGGTCGTTTGTGATTCTCAAATATTGTGCGGCCCAACAACATATTGCAGCCCAACTTAATTGGAGTGTGTGTGATCTGTGGAAATGTGCGACATGGTGGTTCCAAATACAAAAAGGGTGTGGGTCCTCATGTCAGTTTGTGCAATTCATTCTACAACTTCTACACATATCATTCTCCTACCTAAATCAAATCATAAAAGACAAACAACTGGCATTCCCACAATTTCAAATCATTTTTAGGTAGGTTGTACTCTAAGCTTATAAACTTGTACATTTTATGAAAATCCAGATACAATTTATAAATGGCAGACACACACATTTGAATTAAAACAGATAAGACAAAAGTTCCTTCTTCATCATCCCTAAATCATTCCAAAAACCCATATCTCTAACTACGACCCATATCCATGTTTGTGAATCATCGGACTCTCTTATTTGACAACATGATTATCATCCTTAACGACTTATCAACACTCATCATCATCGCATGGAACAACGAATCATATATTATCATAACTATTTCGAACAGAAATCGACACCTTTCGTCACTTACACAGTCGTTGGATTCAAACATTAAGCAACAGGTTACCACTATCACCTAAACATGATCTTTTTGAATGAACAGAAATATCCATATGAACCAAACGAATATTATCATGAACAGAGCTAGTTATCGAGTATCTGATGTTAAACGGGTTCATATAAGAAGTATCATTAATAACAGATTCAGCAGATAATTTCTCATCTTTAATCATTCATTGTTTTGTTAACAAGAATCCATTCTTTCATGTTTATCACACAAGTTCGCAAACTATCATTTATTACCATCAGTACTTCAGATCTGGGCACATGACAAGAACCGATTCACACACCTTCATACTTTTCACATATAATCATTCAACGAGCTCACTTAGTCAAGCACAATAAAGCGACTAACCTGGATTCGAAGTTTGTGACCGGTTGTAAGCTAAATAGATCGAAGCGGAGTTCCGAGTTCTGAGAACGTAAGCTGCCAAAGACTGATCGGAATGGAGTGGGATTTGCCGGAGATGACGAGGTTAAGTGTGTTAAGAAGAGGTGTCACCGTCATTGTATAATCGGAATTTGATCGGAGGCGCCGATGTTATGGTCGCAGGTTTTGTTTGGAGAAGAAGGAATATTAGGAAGAGAGAGAGAACAGTGGGGAATTCTTTTTGGGATTGCAGCTGACCTATGTTATCGGCTGTGAGTTGTTATACCCTCCAATTAAACGTCGATCAGGATTAGGGCATACAAATTTTGTTTTGGGCTTTTCCCTGGGCCGACTAACAGGGGTTGTGTTGTGGAAGTTTGAATATTTGGTTAATGTGTCCATTAGCCTTAAATTCCTTTAGAATAAATTCGCACCAATATATATTCATGAGATCGCTGATAACAAATTCACCTTGGTATTTTTGTGATTTATACCAATAGCCATATTTGTAATATAATAAACACCAATCTAACAGTTAGTTCGCATAAATTAAATAATGAGATTTTCAAGGAAGTAGGATGTGCGGGTAAAACCCGGAGTGTCACATCCGGGACATGGTCATTAACCCCCCAAAGGCTGTAAAGTAAACACATCTGTTTAAAACGAGCCGATCAAATTATTCAATTAACCACTAAGCGTGGAAGATTTGATGCTCGATCAAGCGGTACGCTATGTACCGTAACCCAAGCCCGTATAGGGAAAATAAGTTAAAAGTATTTACCTTTGCAAGTATAAATCCTTAATCGAATAAATTGCAGATAGCTTTTACTGGGCTCCTAATCTGGAACGAAGGTTTAATATAACCTATTAGAATACTAACGGATCTTTAATTAAGCTTAAGCTTAGACCGGTCAGTTTTAAAGATACGGTTCGTACGCACGATTAAGCGAAGACCGGATAGAATGTGATTTAGACCCGACAAGTTTGAAGACTTGTTTAATATGGGTTTACTATTCACATTCTGGATTTTGAGATAAAAATGATATCGTTTGACCCGCTTCGGCTAGTTTATGCAAACTAGTTACATAAGCCGAACCGAACGCGAAAAATGCATAACGGGTAACCGAAAGGGTCGCGAACAGGTTTCCTAAGTTAATACGCTTTAAATATGTTGTGATATCATTGTGATATCTTCCATAATGCCCGTAACGAGTTTAATCCTTAATTATGCCCCGTAGGGGTATTTCGGTCATTTTGAAGGTTATAAAAGGGATTTATAATACCTCTGAGATACGGGTCTGGTTTAATCAGAAAAATTATCAATTTTAACAGGTATCAACAGTTGGTATAAAGTCTTTTGTGATAAAATGGTTCTAGACCCAAACTATGCGTTTAATACGCGTATAAAGCCGTTTTAAGCGACGTACGGTTTAAAATACCATTCTGAGTTTTCTGATCAGCAAAACAGGCTCAAAACACTCTATTTATTATTTTAAATCAGTGGTAATTGGATTGGTATCAATCGGATTTGTAAAACTCGGTTTATGGCCTAAAAGGGCATATTCGGTATTAACCGAATCAATGCGATAAGCCTAGCTTAAGATCAGTTTAAAAATAATTAAAAATCTTCAAAAATCCCAAAATATTATTTAACATCAGTGGGTAAAAGTTTTTGTACCGAAAATCGGGTTTAGATAGGCTATGCGCTAATTGCGCCGTTTAATTAATAAAAAGCTTATTATTTACGCTAATGCGCATATCTCCTAATCTAGACCTCCGATTGACGTGAAAATTTACGTACATGCTAAATAATCAGTAACTAAGATTATTGTACTTCCACATTTTCAAAATTCTCGTTGTAAGGTCATAAGGGCGTTATGGTCCAATTTAAGCGATTAACGGAAACGTGTGCATGCATCGGATAATCAATGAAACAAGTACAGAGACTCATACTAGCATGTAACCCAACCCTAATGACACTTTAAGGCATGTCTAATTCAAACTAAAACGGGTCAGAACCGAAGTCAACGCAAAAGTCAAAGTTTTGCGCCTTTCGGTTCCGAACCGGGTTTAAACAGAAATTTGTCGAGTCGGGCAAGCGTAGACAAATTTTCACACTTATTACCATGTTATATTAAGGTTAAAACAGGTTGCACACCTTTCGGATCATTAATTGTGCATTAAATCGCATTTTGTATTTCTGTTGACTTTTTCGGTCAACGTTTGACCCGACAAACGACCTAGTTAGGTCTGGAATTGGTACTTGCCCTTATAAGGGTTTAATACCCATACAATTACCTATCTAACGGTACTTTTAATTTGACATACTACTGAGCTATCGTTACTTAATCACAAAGTCAACCGTTAAGCTCGATATATTGACTTTTAAGCTAATTACTAAGCTAGAATTAATTTAGAAGGGATTAGAGACTTACAAACTGATTTATGGTTGCTTAGGAAGGCTCTTGATCAGCTTGGATGTTCCTCAAATGCTCAGATTGTTTGCAAGAATGGTTGTGAATGAATGGGTCTTTATATACAAGTTTCAAACACCACAATAAAGTGACAACCAAGTCTAGGGCCATCCACAATTGATCAACACCTGGTCCTAGTGTTTAGGGGTGTCTAGGGGTCATGCACATGTGAGAAAAACCGGCTTAGAGGGTCACAATTGCACACAACAGCCAACAGCAAGTCATCTGTCGCTGGGCACCCCTCGCGTCGCGCGAGGGGCCGTCGCGCCACGCGACGCCCTGCTGATCAGATTTTTGTTTTGTTTGTTGAAGGTTTGAAAGGGCAGCCGGTATAAACGACTTGTGGACTTATTTTATCAGTAGGGGGCCTCCCATAAGTGTCTATATGTTTGAACATACCCTACCATTATCCAATGTTTCAAATGAATGCATAAACAAGACCCGAAAACATCGGTTTACCATTGCTTTTCATCGTGGGATCACATCATGCTTTTCAACATCCATTATTGTGAACCCAACTTCTGAATTGAGAGTGTAATAGATGTGTAATTTATTATATCGGGTCTTGGGATTTATAATTGAGGTCGTTCAGAGGTAACGATTTAACATGACGCCACTTTAAATCCTACCGAAACATCTTTATTAAATCCGGGTTTCCAACGCGTTTTTGTCTTACATGACACGTGTCGTTTTAATATTAAACCCGAAATTTGCGAGGTGTTACACCCGTTTGTCAGCCTTGCTTGTCATCATATCCTTCATCGATCCGCTTGCCATCTTCACAGAAATTAATTTGATCTTTGTTGGGGAATTTCGAATTGCCGGATGATCAGAGAGACGTGTAATCACTCTCAGATCAAATTATTTCGGTGGTTCACCCGAAAAATTCAATCGAATACAACTCTGATTTTATGAGAAATTGAACCAGGGTATGATAGTGTGTGTGAATTTTCGAACCAGTGGATTGTGACCAAGAAACTGTCTACAAAATTGGAATGTTTTTTGGGGTGTAACTGCCTAGTGGCAGTTATCTCGATTTTCAGACAAATTGCCCAAAAAACTGCCAATTTTTGTCACTTCGAAAATGTGACAAATTCCAGAAAATAAAATTTTCTGATGCGGTTTCATAAAATTTTTGTCACTCGACCCCAGCCAGGGGCTCTGCCCCTTGGAACCCCCGTAGAGTACGGGCTCCGCCCGTACACTTCGAATTATAATAACTCAAACAAGCGTGCACTCCCGCACCTCCTAACTTGCTTGATGTGTATTATTATTCGCCTTGATCACCAAGTCAATCCCCCGATTACACTAAAATATCTAACAGTTACCAAACAATTAGAACCAAGTGGCCCATTTTCATACAAATGGGTTAAATTAGCCACCTCTAGTCTTCACAAGTCAAAAAGAAGCAACATTAGTGGAGAAACAACGCAAAAAAGAAGGGAATCTGTTAGTTCATTCACTCACACTTCTAGAGATCCTTCCTTCAAGCCATTAGCTCCATAAAGGAAGAAATTCCTTATAAGCATACTACTAACTGAAACAGTGGCGGAACTAGAACAAAAATTCAGGGGTATAAAAAAAATAATTTTTACCATGCAATCATACAATATTAAAAAAAAAACAATATATAAAATAAAGTAAAACAAATACCTAATAGATTTGTCCTCTTCTTTTTTTTTCATAGCTTGAAATCGTTCCATCACATCGTCGTCTTTTACTTCACTTAAAAAATCCTTTTCGACCGTACAAACCATAGCATTGTTCAAGAATTCCGGACCGATTCGATTGCGTAAATCCATCTTCGCAAGCTTCAATTTCGAAAAACATATTTCAACAGTTGCGGTTGCCACCGGTAAAAGCAAAGCTAGCTTAACTACCCGATAAACTGTAGGACAAGAACTATGCGTTCCCGTTTCAACCATAACACGCGTAAGATCACTTATTCCATTCAAGTCTTCAAAGTTATCATCATCGCTTATTGTGTGACGAAATGACTCAATATCACCCAAAAGACTCCCTATTTCTTGTGTAGTAAAATCATCCGGGTACATCTTAGCAAACGCCAATATCTTCGATGGGTCAAACTTAGATAAACCGTTAGAAGGATTTAAACCCGACATATTTTTTATCAAACTAGTTGTTACCTCACTAAATCGATTTCCTAATTCTTGAATTTGCATGTCCAAAACCTCATTAAAAATGTCTACTTCAAAATGATGTCTACTACAATTGTTAAACCAACTAACAACAAAACGTCTTTTTTTCCATAACAGTCTTTAACAGGAAACTTATGACTACGCGGTTGAAAAGCCCCTTTAACAAGATACGACCTTCTTATGTCATCTATTTGATTTGGGTGATAACTAGCAATATGTGGCCTATCAAATGGATCCGAAGGAAGATCATTCAAATCAATAATACCTCGTGTTGTTGGAATTGAAGTTGTAGGATTATCATTCAAATCATCATTTGCTTGATCAACATTGGGAATTGCATCAACGTCATCATTTGCTTGATCAACATTCGGAATTAAATCAACGTCAACATTCGGAGGAGTTGTTTCATTCGGAGTTGTATCATCATCATTAATTTCTCCGTATTTTCTTTTGAAAAAGTTCCCAATTAAAGCTTGTTTTTTGGATTTTGGTTTGGTCATCACTTCAAAGAATTCAAACAATAAACAATCAAACTAACAACCAATTACCAATAATCAGCCAATAAAAACAAGTAACAAGAATAAAACTAATCAAACTAACCAATAATCAACCTTGTTCGATGACTCGACGTGGCGGACGTGCTACTGCCAATTCTTTTCGAAATTCGAAGACGATGTTCTGTTCGATATTCAACTGCCATTAACAATAAGTAACAATATTCATAAAGTGATAAAACTAATCAACTAACAAACCTAATCAACTAAAGTATCAAACTGAAAGTCTGAAAGTAACAATCGACTAACAAACCTAATCAAACTTTAATATTCATATTTCATAAAGTGATAAAACTAATCAAACTATCAAAGATGAAAGAATCAAAGTGAAACAATCAACAAACAAACCTGCAAATCTGCGAGACTGTTATGTGTTCTTCGTGTTCGACAACAGCAAATCTGCGACTGTTCGAGTTCGACAACAGCAAATCTGCGACTGCGAGACTGACTTCGTGACTTCTTGTTCGACAACAGCAGTTCAGCACTTTAGCGAATTGCCCAATTTTGTTCGACTGTTCCCGTGTTCCGCCTGTTTGTTGTTCGTGACCTTTGATTATCCCCGCATAATAACATGCCGCCCAAATCATAATTCTGTTCAATTGGGTTATTATTTTGTTATTTGGGTTAACTAGTATTGGGCTATCAATTGATTATTTGGGCCAATATAATCATAATATATTGGGCTTAATTTCCGTTTGTAAATTTTATTGAGGGGTGTCCTACTAATTGTTGAGGGGTGTCCTTAGTATTAAAAACGAAAAAAAAAATTTACACTAGCGGGTAAAAGTTGAGCCGTAGCCCGGGCTACGCCTAGGACCACACTAGGTCCGCCCCTGAACTGAAATAAGTACAAGTCCTATATTCTCATTCTTTGCATCAAAAACCAGCTCCTTGAGTCTTATCATTTCCCCTGCCAAATGGGGAGTAGAATACAACTTATCGAACTCAAAACAAGAAAATAGTATGAAAAACGCCGGAAATTTCACTAAGAAAACTTATATCACTTATTCCCTTTTGATCCTTCACTTTGTTAGATCCTCAACTTCTAGATGGCAAAAGGGGCTGGTTGGGTAACAGGTTGAAGAAGGTCCGAGCTAAAACATGTACTTAGACCATGGGGTGTGGTTTGGGTAGTCCCTTTGGGGATCATCCGCCACGTATGCGCCACGTCACATTGGGTGAAGGATCATGCCTTTGAGGACTACCAAGGGTGTGGAGGACTACCCAATTTAATTAAAAAACCAATATATAATTGAAGGAGAGAGAGAACAAACCTTTTGCAGGCTCGCCTCCACCGGCAAGAATCTGCCGTTTGCGACGTGACGAGGGGGAGGGGGCGGTGTGGGACGATCTCACACCCCACGGTCTTATTTCTATGGTTTAAAACAAGGTGGTTGAGAAAATATTTAGGGATTTGGGTCAACAATTAGTAATTTTCTTAATTTATAGATATTTAGTGGGGCAAAGGCCCATTGGTGAACGTCAAAGATATATGATTTCAGTACTTTTTTTAACAAAATGATTTGCAAGGTTTTATGCATTGAATAAACATTTTGAGCAACTTGAGACATGTTTGGCCTTTGTTCCTTTGTTCAACCGTGCTACAATTTTTCTATTTCTTAAAAAAAGGAGTGTTTGGGATTGCTTATTTAACTCAAAAGAACTTTTCATAAAAGGACATATTGACTTATAACTCATCCAAGTTGAGTTTCTCTCCCGACCCGGTTCGGAGGCTTAGGGATTTGTACGGCCGAGGATGCCTCTTCATATGCTTTCGTGGCTTCAAGGGCCCAATCTTGGGGTTTACAAGACCACATACTCCGAGAATGTGGTGGGGATGTTTTAGACTCCGATTACAGGAGTGCGTTGGACTGTTTGCATAGTTCTCTTCCCGACCTTGATATTGGCGGTTT
Organism: Helianthus tuberosus; assembly: GCA_030545235.1. Taxonomy (NCBI): domain Eukaryota; kingdom Viridiplantae; phylum Streptophyta; class Magnoliopsida; order Asterales; family Asteraceae; genus Helianthus; species Helianthus tuberosus. Next base: position 193,299,040 of record CM060365.1, read on the forward strand.
CTACATTAAAGACACCGCCCCTCCTAAATCCTAGAAAATTCTGGCGAATGCCTTATATGGCGAAATTGTCAAGAGGTTTGAAGAGAAGTTTGTTTTATCCCCTCGGCAAAGAGCTGTGTTTGAATGTCTACGTGCCCCACATGCTCAGGATTTTCTGTCTGTCGCACCTATTGAAGGCTTGGGGCAACACATGTCGGCTGTGGAATACCGTGCTATCCTTAGATACCGACTGATGATTCCTTTGTTCCCAGTTGACGAGCCATGTCCGGTATGCCGCAAAGCGTGTTTGGATTCTTTCGGCGAGCACGCGATCCACTGTGAAGAGCTACCAGGGTTTAAATATCGGCATGATTGGGTGAGAGATGTGTTATGCGATGTTCTTAAGCGGGCCGGGATCTCTGCCAAAAAGGAGGCTCCAGTAAATTTCCTGACTGACCCCTTAGAGGGGAGGTCCACTTTACGTCCAGCGGACATCCTTGTGTTTGGATGGGAAGGGGGGAAACACGCTTGTGTAGATCTAACTGGAGTCTCCCCCCTTGTCGGGCTCAAGGACAAGGGCTTTGCCGTAGGGCAAGCGGTGCTCAAGGCAGAGGCGAGCAAAGTGGCAAAACATGAGAAAGCCTGCCTAGAGCATCAACATGTGTTTGTCCCGTTTGCGTTTGATACCTTTGGTGGTCTCGCTCCTGACGCTGTGCGACTTTTGAATCGGGTTCAAAAAGTCGTTAATAGTAATTCTTCGTCGCTAAAGGTTTCAAACTATGTATTTAGTAGAGTTGGGTTTTCTATTCAAAAGGGGGTGGCGGCGCAACTTGTTGCCCGACTACCTGCCATTGCTTTGTAATTGCCATTTTCGTGTGGAATGATATTGCAGTTTACTTAAAAAAAAAAAAAGTTGAGTTTTTAAAAAAGTGTGTAGAGATAGCCAATAAGTTAATAAGTTATTTTTTAAAAGGTGTTTGGCTTAGCTTATTCATGTGAAATGACCAAAAAATCATAAGGAGTTGAGTGGGTGAGGAGTTTTTCTAGGCAAATGATGGGGGTATTTTTGTTATAATAACCACAAAAGTTATAAGGAGTTTTGAAAAGTCAGCAATCCCGGACTTCTCAAAATGACTTATCCCTCCACCCCCTCTCTTGTGTTAAAAAGTCATTTACAAAAGTTTTTGGGTTATCCAAACATCATTTCTTCTTATTAACTTTTTAGAAAAGTCAATAAATTAACAAGGAGATTCTAAGTGGAATCCCAAACAAAGTTACTCATACTATTAGCATACATCATTTACCTTTTTTTTTTGTGGGCCCTAACCAAGTTTTAACTTGCATCAATAAAATGGGGTGATGTTAAGATACACCACCCCCACTTGGTGTTAGGGTATCCGGGGCACTCTCGGGGAGAGGGTACGGTGACCCCATTCCCCGATCGGGAACACCGCCGCCATCACCGCGGGGACCCGATTCGGGGAGGGGATTCGGGGCTTGTTCACCGAGTTGAAATGGCACATGGATCGAGGAGAGACGTTGGGCAACGGTCCTTTTAAAAAAAAAAATTCAATTTTAACAATATAAATAACCAACTTAAATCTAATTTTTTACCACACCCACCACTCTCAAACTCACTCTAAAAATCTATCAAATACAACACAAAATGGATTCCAAGTTCCCGTTTTTCCTCCCCTACCCGACTTTCCCGGCGATGAAGGTTCTCCGTCAAACGATAGTAGTTTAATTTTCTTCCAAAATCTCATCCAACAAGCAGAGCTACTAGACACGGCATCGTCTAGTAAAAAAAAATTGTCCGTCGAGATCGTGAGGGTGGCCACGAAACACTCATGGCCGATTATTTTGTAGAAAATCCAAAATTTAATGCCGATATTTTTCGTCAGAGGTTTCGTATGTCCAAGTCTTTGTTCCTAAAAATTGTTAGTGACGTCGAAGCGAACGACGAGTGGTTTCAAGAGGGCTTGAACGGGAGAATGAAGAAAAGTTTCACGCCATTGCAAAAGGTTACTTCTGCGATTAAACAACTTGCAACCGGTAACCCACCAGACGAAAACGACGAGTATTTAAATATGTCTGAAAGGACCTCTCGTGAGTGCCTTGAATATTTCTGCCAGACGGTCTGTACAATGTATGCCGGTGAATTCTTACGTAGACCAACGAGCCACGACGTTGCGCTATTGTATCAGGCTCATGAGGAGAGACATCACCTACCTGGTATGTTGGGTAGTCTGGATTGTACACACTTCGTCTGGAGAATGTGCCCCACAGAATTGCGTGGACAATATATGAGAGGCGATCATCAATACCCGACGGTTATGTTAGAGGCGGTGGCGTCTCAAGATTTGTGGATTTGGCATGCTTTTTTGTGGCCCGGCGGGTTCACAAAACGACATCAACGTGCTCCAACAATCTCCGTTATTTCTTACTCAACGAAACGGAACGGCGCCATATTGTCCATTTCAGGTGAACGACCACTTATACAAACGCGGGTATTATCTTACTGATGGGATCTACCCTAGCTGGTCCGTGTTTGTGAAGTCTTTTCCATATCCTCACATCCCGAATGAAAAAAAGTTCAAGAGGCAACACGAGGCCGCAAGAAAAGATGTGGAACGGGCGTTTGGTGTGTTAAAGGCGAAGTGGGGAATACTAAAGCGTCCAATGCGTTCCAAAACGGTGAAAAAGATAAGGTTACTCGTGTATACGTGCATTATTTTACATAACATGATTATAAAAGATGACGGAAGGGCGATAGCACCGGTACACATTCAAGATCCTCCAGTCGAACCCGTCTTCGCTGATACAGCTTATAGCGAGCTCATTGACGAAGAAACGCATTGGAGACTAAAACACGATCTCGTTGAGCATCTCGGACGTTTAGATCTACCTCACCTTGAAGTGAGTTCCGACGACGAGTAGTTTGTTTTTATATTTTTCTAGTTTGAATGTAATTTTTATTTTTCTAGTTTAAATGTAATTTTTATTTTTAATTTAATGAAATGTCTTTTATTAAATTTTATTTAATTTTTATTAATATTTTTTTAATTTATAAACATGCATAATTTTACAACAAATAAAAAAAAAACACAAGTCCCCTAAGAGGGGAGTGCCGCCATCAAATTGGGGTGTTAGGGGAGTTGACATGGCATATGCTGATTGGTTATGCGTAAGAGGAGGGGAGTTGACGTGGCATATGCTGATTGGTTATGCGTAAGATAGGGGAGTGCCCCTCTCACCCTTAGATATTCCATCAATAAAATGGGCCGTATAATTATGATAATTACTGGCACAACACACCACTGTCACATCAGTAAAATCTTATTTTACTTTTATACAGGCCCATTTAAACCTTTTCCACACATATCATATAAGTTGTATAGCCTCATATGAAGCCGCATAACCTGGCGTGCGTGTAACCTGCTCCATACACACATTTGTTACCAAGAGTACATCAAATAAGGACGTGATCATCCATGATCAAATCAATCAAGCTTACAGGGAGAATCTTGAATATACAGACAAATTTCAGCACAAAATCAAGGTTCACTATACAATAAACATACACGGATCATTCATTATCAAATCAATTAAATCAAACGAGCTTTCAGATGATGATTGACGTCGAAGAACAAGAATCATTTATTCCACCCGTTGAGGTTCAAGGCTTTGGGCAGAGGGGGAATGAGTTTTTTATACATCCACAACCCAAAAGATTATTTTCATAATTGACCTGACCCAATAAAATTTCAGTTAATATTTTTCAAATAGAGTAAATTTCATTTTACGACCTTTAAGTTTTAACAAATATTTAGGCGCTGTCCTTTAACTAACGAAATTATAACGGATGTACTTTATGTTTTAATATTTATACAAATGGTGTCCTTTTGCTCCAAACTAGTTACCTTTTAACGTTAAGTCGACCCGTCAGACATTGGACCTCTTAAATGAGTGCGGACTTGGAATAAAATAAAATCATGATCTACCAACAAACTGAAATTTAATAAGAGGTGAATAAACAAACGTGAATTATATTTTATGCACGGAATGAAAGGTACAATGATCAAAAGTTACCCTTTTTCATTGTTTCTGCTTAACAAAAATAAAAGCCAATTCATATATTGTCATAGATAAGACACAAGAGAAAAAAAATCAATCAATAGGATGTGACTTGTTCTAATACAACACAATTTTTTTGGGTTTCATAATTTCTCATATTTAAGTGCTATGTTAGATTAGAGGGTGTGGAGGTCCTTATCCTCAAGGGATGTGCCTCTACGTAGGCAGCCGTATCATTGAGTGGGGAGGATGACAAGGGTTGGGTACAGGGTGTGGAGGATGAACCTCTATTTTTTTTATATTTTTTTGTTAAATAATATGCAACATATATAAAAAGTAAAATTAAATTAAACACTAAAATTAATAATAAAGCTTACATTTCATTAAAAGAAATAGGAATAATAGATTTTAGAGTTAATTGCCTGGTTGGTCCTTGTTGTTTGCAAATATTGCAGACTTTGTCCCAATGGTTCAATAATTACACACTTGGTCCCAGTGGTTGTAATTTTTGCACTCGTGTGGTTCTTATCACTAACCACTGGAACCAAGTCTGCAATATTTGAAAACCATAGGGACCAACCAGACATTTAACTCTAGATTTTAATAATCTCAACTATTGTCCGTTGGCCGCCAACAGACTCAACTTCAAAAAGTTCCACTAGCGGTCCCATCTTTTCACATATTGGCTTTCAACGGACCCTAACTAACAGGACCGTAACGCCGTTAGTCTCTGGTCGTCAGAAAAACGTTTTTTGCCGGAAAAGTAAATATTTTCGTCTCAAACCTCTTTATAACCTTATTATGCTATGAACCTTTAGAAACAATTTCTAGTGAAAAGCCTCAGTTATTAAGGTCGTCGGAAAAACCCATTTTTCCCTGGAAAAGTTTTAGCCGGAAAACTCAACTTTTTAGCTGGAAAACTTAAGTTTTCATCCCAAACTTGTTTGTAACCATAGATTGGACCTTTAGAAACATTTTTCCGACCAAAAACGTTTTTTTTTTTCAGCGACCGGAGACTAACGACGTTAGGGTTCTTTTAGTCAGGGTCCATTGAAAGCCAATATGTGAAAATATGGGACCGCTAGTGGGAATTTTGGAAGTTACTACCGTTGCCGGCCAACGGGCAATAGTTAGGATTATTGAAATCAATTATTAAAAAAATGAAATCTAAACTTAAAAAAAAGTTGAATAAAAAAAATACTAGTCGCTAGATAGGACCACCGGTGGGAAATTTGAAGTTGCGAGCGTTGCCGGCCAACAGGCAATAGTTAGGATTACGAAAATCCATTATTCCAAAAAAATGAAATCTAAACATACAAAAAAGTTAAATAAAAAAAATACTAGTCGCCATTTTCGTCGTCGTTTGCGTCTTCATTTGGTTCAGTGTTCCAAACTCAATCACCAAGTCTGCCTTAATATTTTCATGTATGTACTTGTTATGTAACGAGAACATGTTCAAATCTTGTTGTTCCAGACTTACTGGGACATAATTCTCGTTAACCGCATTTTCGTGGTACTCACAAATCGCAGTGTACAATTATTCGCCAGCAAGGTAATCGGCCGCCAACCTATGGTGGGCTCGTACACGTACATCAGAAATAAAAATAAAATAACGAGATAAAAATATAATAACGACGTAAAAATAAATAAAAATATAAACTAACCTCTTCGGTCTCTGTTTATGGCCACTTGCCTAGTTCGCGGTTGTGACATGGTTTGTTCCACTTCTCCTTCTGCAATGATCATCTAAGCTGCCCACGTTATGGCGTTTACAAAAAAACTGATCGTCTTCATCCGAAGACGGAAACTACCAAGATGAAGAAATTGTGTATTTTTTTAGGGAGTTTGAGATTGTATAAAAGTTGGAGATGTTTTTTGAAAAAAAGAGGTTGAGATTGTATAAAAGTAGAGATTGTGTTGAAAAAGGTTGAGATTGTTGTGGTTTGTAAAGAATATAATTAATTAATTTTATTTTTCTTTTATAAAAAAATAGCGGTTGTAAACGGCTTGATTTTTGAAATGGAAGGTCGACCCGGCTTCAAGAAGATGAAGACGACATGACGGGCCTCATGGAGATGGTGTGGAAAGAGCTCGGCGAGGCTCGATGGCCCGGGGCCCTCCCACACCGTTAAGTATTGTTATCATGAGGTTTAAATGTTATTTGAAAAAAATTATTCTTGATCAGCGGTCCAACTCCTCCATCAGTTTTGCGTCCCCACTTGCATCTCTTTTCAATATTTTTAGCGTGAAATTATGTTTTTTCAGTCTTTGTTGTTGGAAGAATCATCCAGTTTCCAAGAAATGGGAAGTAGCTAATTACGTAAGATTATTGGGTGTGGTTTGCTTAGTCCCTAAAGGGACTATCCGTCACGTAGGCGCCATATCACCAAGAGTGGAGGACCATCCCCTTGGGGACTACCCAAGGGTGTGGAGGATAGTCCTCCCCCTTTTTTTTTAATTTTTTTTGATTTAGTTAAATAATTAAAACAAAGTAAATAAAAATAAAAAGTTACATTTAAATAAAAACCTAACATCACATTAAAAAAAAAAACCTAAAGTTGCAGTTTAAAAAAAGCCTAAAGTTACATTTAAAAAAAATACAACACAAATAAATAAAAAAACTACTATTTTTCTTCGAGATTCCAAATGTGTTCGATCAACATTATAAAATATAAAAATAAAAATATAAAAATAAAAATATAACTAACTTTCTCGGTCCCGGTCGATGGCCGTGTTCCTGTTTCGTGGTTGTGACGAAACCTCCTCCTCCTCCTCTTCTTCCAGAATTAGTTGTGTCATGGTTACCACCGTGTTTATAAAATATTTTACGGCTTCTCTTGTATCCGTCGCACCCGACGAAGAGGAAGATGACATTGTCTATTTTTTAGAGAAGACTATTTTGTAAAGGGGTTTGTTTGGAGAGTGTGGGTGAATTTGTGTATAAAAAAAGGTTAAATGAATGGGTATTTATAGGTTTTAAAATAACTAAAAAAATAAAAAAAAAAAATTAAAATAGCCGTTAAAAAACCGCATTAATTAAGGGGGACCCACTTTTTGCCTCGTCTCCAACGGCTTGGAGAAGCCGGAAGCGCCGCGACGAGCCTAGGGGGCGGTGTGAGACGAGGGGGACGAGCCGGCAACGGGGTGGGACGTTCCCCACACCCCATGGTCTAATTGTCCTTTGGATATTTTTCACAAGACTTTTTGATTTTCTGATGCCTTTAAATTTTTCTATACCTTCACTTCAATCTTTACACCTCAAAATTCATTCCTTTTAGGGTAAATTACACTTTTCGTCCTTTATGTTTCTATGAGATTGCAGTGGATGTTCTTTATCTTCAATAATTACAGTAATAATCATTTCTTTGTTAATAACATTACACATTAGGTCCTTTGGCCCTAACCTAGTTAAACCTTTCAGTTAAGTATGTGACACGTGCAAGGAACATGAGGGCAAAACAGTCATTTAATACACAAAAATCAAAATAATTTCAAAATAAAAAAATATATATATATAAAAATCCATAATCTCTCACTCAACTGAATCTCTCCTATGTACTCTCTCTCTCTCTCTCCATCCCTCTTCTACAACCATCATCACATTCCACCATCCACACCATAAACTATCATCAGATTAACCACGTTGACCTGTTTACAAGTTGCCACCACCACCCTTTAAAACCCAAGATCCCAAGCCTCTCCACGTTGGCTCTTTCTTCATCAATAAACCCTACCTTGCCCCCATTAAATCCTTCTCAGTTTCTCATCAATTTTAAATTTTGATATAACTAATGACCACCAAATATGATCTTTCTTCTGGGTTTTAGACCAACAGTTTGATCTTTATTACTCAATTTGAGATGATACCACTTGAAATTCAAGAAACCCCAAGTTTTGTTCCTTGTGTTTTCTTGATTTTTTTGGAAGTTGTCAAGGCCCGGACCGAGGCCCTTCGAATGTGTTAGTGTTGTCTGGTATAGAGAATAAACTTTGTAATTGGGGTTTGAGTTGTATCGAGAAAAAACTCATTTAGGGTTACATAAGAATGGTGTTTATATAGAACACCATGTTATACATTTAGGCCCTACACTATGACATATTGTTTACTTTTCGATAATCCCCCTCAAGTTGAGTAGTGGGATCACCAATACTTAACTTGCTCAAGTAGCTACTAAATATGTTTCAGTTAACGGCTTTTGTAAGAATATCTGCGAGTTGATCTTTTGATGATACATATGGGAGCTCTATGATACCTTCCTGTCACACCCCGAATTTCCACGTGTTACCGGTGGGCCCGGTAGGGGAGTATCGTGACGTGGTTGGCAACATAATAGTCAAACAACACAATATTTAAATGCACAGCGGAAGCAAAGTATAGATTCAATTCAACCAAAAGATATTGTAATATTAAGTATCACAAATAGTCGAATATAAATCCACAGGTAGATCAAAATAAAAAGGAAACAAATGTTCAACAGTTTATGACATCCAAGCTGGCGAGACTTATTGTGGATGCTAGGAGACAAGCCAGCCTATTTCGCGTAGTACCTGCACTTAACCTTTTTAGGAAAAATACGTCAGTTTACACTGGTAAATACAATCAACCGACTCATTTTGAAAAGAGTTTAAGAAAATGCATTTTAGGCACAAGGCACAAATAATATTTTTATAACTTGGGATAATTATTTAAATATATAAACTTGTAAAGGATTTACATGTTCCTTATGCGTTCAGTAGCCCGGATCGAGCCGGGTTAAAGATCAATAAACACACCACTTTATTTATGAGACACTGACAGGTGTACGCCTACACCTGAGTGCTAAGGTCGTGGCCATTTCGTAAAATGATGCCAGGGATATCCGGGACACGGTCATTAACCCCCCAAAGGCTTTAAGTAAACAAAACAATTTAAACGAAACATCTCAATACTTTAACCATATACAATTAAAGATTCAATGTCCGACCAAGCGGTATTTTATATACCTTACCCAAGCCCGTATAGGGAAATAAGTTAAAAGTATTTACCTGAGCAAGTATAAATCAAAATCAGCGAGTGCAAGTATCTTTTACTGGTTCTCCTAATCTGGAATGAAGGTTTATAATAACCTATTAGAATCCTAACGGGTCTTCAGTTAAGCTTAAGCTTAGACCGGTTAGTTTTTAAAGATACGGTTCGTACGCACGATTAAGCGAAGACCGGATAGAATGTGATTTAGACCCGAAAAGTTTGAATACTTGCTTAATATGGGTATATTATACACATTCTGGATTTTGAGATAAAACCGATAAGGTTTGACCCGTTTCGGCTAATTTATGTAAACTAGTTACATAAACCGAACCGAACGCGTATGAAGCGTAACGGGTAACCATAAGAGTCCTAAACAGGTTTCCTAAGTTAACATGCCTTAAATATGTCATGATATCAGTAGGATACCTTCCGTTATGCCCAAAACAAGTTTAATCGCATATTAAGCCCCGTAGGGGTATTTTGGTCATTTTAAAGATTATAAAAGGGATTAATTACATTTCTGTGAACCGGGTCTGATTACATCAGTAAATTAGTTTATTTTAACAGGTTATAACATTTGGTTATAAGTCTTATATGTCAAAATAGTTTTAAACCTTAACTATGCGTATAATACGCGTATAAAGCCGTTTTAAGCGACGTACGGGTTAAAATAGGATTTTGAGTTTCCTGATCAGTTAAACAGGTTCAAAACACTCTATTTAATATTTAAAATCAGTAGCAATTGGATTGGTGTCAAAAGGATTTGTAAAACTCATTTTATGGCCGAAAAGGGTATATTCGGTATTAACCGAATTAAGGCACTAATCCTAGCTTATGATCAGTTTAAAAATAATTAAAAATCTTCAAAAATCCCAAAATATTATATTACATCAGTGGGTAAAAGGTTTGGTGTCAAAAATGGGTTTTAGATAGGCGTTACGCTAATGACGTCATTTAATTACTAAGAATCGCTATAATTACGTCATTAAGCATAACTCCTAATCTGGACCTCCGCTTGATGTGAAAATTTACAGACATGTCTAATAATCAGTAACTAAGATTATTTTACTTTCATATCTCCAAAAATCTCGTTTTATGATCATAAGGGCATTACGGTCCATATTTAGGTGATTAACGGAAACATCGGACAATTAAGGATTCATGTGGTATAAACGCAGAGGGTTATACCAACATGTAACTAGGTCCTAATGGAACTTTAAGGCATGTCTAAAACTATCTAAACCGGGTCAGAACTGAGGTCAAAGCAAAAGTCAAACTTTTGCGTCTTTCGGCTCCGAATCGGTTCAAAACATAAAGTTGTCGAATCAAACAAGCGTAGACAAGTTTTTATACTTATTATCAGTTTATAAGAATGATAAAATAGGTTATACGCCTTTTACATCGCTAATCATGTGTTAAAACGAAATTACCATTTCTGTTGACTTTTTCGGACAACGTTTGACTCGACAAACAACCTAGTTAGGAATGGAATCAGTGGGTGCCCTTTTAAGGGTTTAAAGCCCACATGATTACCAACTTATAACAACTTTCGATTCGACAAAACCCTGGACCATTTGTGTTTTATCGTGAAGTCAAACCGTAGTTACGACGGTTTGATTTCTAGGCTATAAACTAAGCATAACTGAATTAGAGAAGATCAAGGGTACTTACACTTGTCTAATGGATGATTTGGAGTGCTTGGGATCTGTTTGAATGCTCTGGAAATGATCAGGAAGTGAATGCAAGATGAATGCAAAGAATGTGGTCTTTTATGTGAATCCAACATCTTAGATCATCAACACATAAGTCTAGGAGTGTTACCAATTGACCAACATGTGTCCTACAAGCTAAAAACCACCTTAGGCAGCCCAAGGTATCGAAAAACTTGCGTGTAAGTCGGTTAGAAGCTGAAAACAGCCACCTGCCATTCTTTTCTGCTTCTGGCAGTCGCAGGCGGCCCGCGTGGCCTTTTGTAATATGGGAGGCGGGCCGCGTGGCCCATCAGATCAGGTAAAACATGTTTTTCGTTATTTCATTTTGGTCCTTGGTCCCCCGAAAGGTCGTTTTCACTTGTTTTCCAGAGTTCTTATCCTATAATATTAACATATGGGGGCTTTAAGACTTATACCCACTTTGTTAAGTCCTCGGGTAACTTTGTGATCACCCGAAAAGCCCTAAATTTCAATGTTAACGATTCTAACCCTCACACACGAATTTTATCACAACTTTCTCATACGGTAACGAAACTTGGTGAAATTTTTATGGTAGGTTCTAGTGAGCATAATTAATCGTTACAAGGCTTCGGGTTTGCTAAAAGGTCACTCAGAGGTATAACTTAACATGTTGACACATTTAACCCCTGTAGTTTGTAATCTCTCACTTTCTTTCACAATTCGCTTCGTATGATCCATGATCCATTCGTTTAAGGTTAGAAACATCATGTAGGGTTATTGTAAAGTATATTTATTCATTGTTGACACTTTGAACCCTTATATTTACACAGTTTCCCTATTTGTCAACTTTAGTCCTTCAAGAACATTCTTTCACACGTTCAAACCTTTGACACGTGTCAACACATTATAGGACGTAAATTTTCGAGGTGTTACATCCTCACCCCCTTAAAAGAAATCTCGACCCGAGATTTACTGAAATAAGTAAGGGTACTTTTCTTTCATCGTGGATTCAACCTCCCACGTGTATTCGGGACCTCTACGGGCATCCCATTTGACCTTTACAAAAGGTATATGCTTCCTTCGAAGCTTCCTTACCTGTCGATCTTCGATCGATAAAGGTTTTTCTACAAATTTCAAGCTCTCATCTATATGCACATCTGTATGGGGTATAACCAGTGATTCGTCAGCGAAACACTTCTTCAGATTGCAGATGTGGAACACATTGTGTATACTACTGAGCTCTTCAGGTAAGTTTAACTTATAGGCAACTGACCCGACACGTTCGATAACCTCGAAAGGTCCTATGTATCTCGGGCTTAGCTTACCTTTCTTACCAAATCGCATCACCCCCTTCCAGGGTGACACTTTAAGTAGGACTTTGTCACCTACTTCGAAGTGAAAATCCTTATGACTTGGATCAGCGTAACTCTTCTGCCTATCCCGGGCAGCTTTGAGACGGTCACGAATCTGGGCAATCTTGTCCGTCGTCTCGAACACTATCTCCGGTCCAGATAATTGGACATCTCCAACTTCTGCCCAACAAACGGGCGATCTACACTTTCTACCGTATAATGCCTCAAAAGGCGCAGCCTTGATGCTGGTATGGTAGCTATTGTTGTAGGAGAATTCAACTAATGGTAGGTGCTTATCCCAGCTACCACCCAAGTCAATTGCACATGCACGAAGCATGTCTTCCAACGTTTGAATAGTACGCTCACTCTGACCGTCTGTCTGTGGATGGTAAGCCGTACTAAAGTTCAGACGTGTGCCAAAAGATTGTTGGAAGCTTTTCCAAAAATGTGATGTGTATCTAGTATCTCGGTCAGAGATAATAGACACAGGTATGCCATGTAAAGCTACAATCTTATCCACGTACAGTTGGGCTAACATATCGGAGCTGTAGGTCTCCTTAATGGGTAGGAAATGTGCTGACTTAGTCAGTCGGTCAACTATCACCCAGATGGTGTCATTTCCTTTCCTTGTCTTGGGTAACTTGGAGATAAAATCCATAGTTACCATTTCCCACTTCCAAGTAGGAAGTTCAGGCTGTTGTAGCAAACCTGACGGTTTTTGATGTTCTGCCTTGACTTGCGCACACGTCAAGCATTTAGCTACATAGGTAGCTACAGACTTCTTCAAGCCTATCCACCAATAGTTTGCCCTTAAATCCTGGTACATTTTATCAGCTCCAGGATGAACAGAATATTTAGAGCTGTGGGCTTCCTGGAGGATAACATCTCGGAGTCCTCCATAAATTGGAACCCATATCCGTCCATTCAATCTAAGAATTCCATCCTTACTAAGAGATAACTGCTCCTCAGTTACTCCTAGCTTTTCGTTAGGATAGTTAGCTTCCTTCACAGCTTCCTTCTGTGCAGCTAACAACCTTTCTATCAAATTGTTCTTTATTTCCATGCGCTTGGCATTGATTCGGATGGGTTTCACCTTCTCCTTCCGGCTCAAGGCATCGGCGACTACATTTGCCTTGCCGGGATGGTATCTTATTTCACAATCGTAATCATTCAGAGTTTCCATCCAACGGCGTTGCCTCATGTTCAAGTCCTTCTGGTTGAACAGATGTTGAAGGCTTTTGTGATCAGAATAGATCACACATTTTATTCCATATAAGTAGTGCCTCCACAGTTTTAGTGCGAATACAACGGCACCCAATTCCAAGTCATGGGTGGTGTAATTCTTTTTGTGCACCTTTAACTGACGTGAAGCATAGGCAATGACTTTGCCTTTCTGCATAAGCACACATCCCATCCCGGTGTGTGATGCATCACAATAAACTACAAACTCTTCTATTCCATCAGGCAATGTCAGCACTGGAGCATTGCTCAACTTTTGTTTCAGAATATCGAAGGATTCCTGCTGCTTAGGACCCTAATCAAACTTAATCTTCTTACGTGTCAGCGAAGTCAGGGGTGCAGCAATCCTTGAGAAGTTTTCAATGAATCGCCTATAGTATCCTGCTAAACCTAGGAAGCTACGAATTTCTGTAGGCGTCTTTGGCTCATGCCAATTCATGACAGATTCAACTTTAGCGGGATCTACTTGGATACCACGCTCACTAACAACATGTCCAAGAAACTGGACTTCCCGAAGCCAGAATTCACACTTCGAGAACTTGGCATAGAGCTTTTCTTTATGAAGTAGTTCCAGAATGCAGTGAAGATGCTTTTCATGGTCATCTTGGTTCTTTGAGTAGATGAGAATGTCGTCGATGAAGACGATGACGAATTTATCTAAATGCGGCTTGCAAACGCGATTCATGAGATCCATGAATGCGGCCGGTGCATTAGTGAGCCCAAAAGGCATCACTAGAAACTCGTAATGACCATAACGAGTCCTAAATGCTGTTTTGTGCACGTCTTCATCTCTAACCTTCAATTGATGGTAGCCTGACCTCAAGTCAATCTTCGAGAAGAAACTTGCCCCTTGAAGTTGATCGAACAGATCGTCGATTCTAGGCAAAGGATACCTATTCTTGATAGTAACCTTATTAAGCTCACGGTAGTCGATGCACAGTCGCATTGATCCATCCTTCTTCTTTACAAATAAAACTGGTGCTCCCCAAGGAGACGAACTAGGTTTGATGAAACCTTTGGCTAGCAAATCATCTAGCTGCGTCCTTAATTCCTTCATCTCTGTTGGTGCCAACCTATAAGGCGCCCTTGCAACTGGTGCTGATCCAGGAATAATGTCAATTCTGAATTCTACTTGCCTATCTGGTGGCAAACCAGGTAGTTCTTCAGGAAATACTTCGGGTTATTCAGAAATGACGGGGATATCTCCAATCTTGGGTTTCGGCTCATTAATAATCACTTGTGCCATGTAGATGACACAGCCCTTCTTCAAACACTTAGAGTCTTTGAGTATAGACATTTTCTCGGGCAGCCCATACTGGGTATCTCCCTGGATAGTAAGTGATTCACCAGACGGAGTCTTGATCATCACTTGCTTCTTATTGCAAATAATCTGGGCCTGGTTATGAGATAACCAGTCCATACCCAAAACAATGTCGAAACCGGCTAGTTTTAAAGGAAGTAGGGACAAAGGAAAAGAGTGATTCTTAATGGATATGAAACATCCATCTAATAAGGTTGAAGCGGTTTCTAAAGTGCCATCTGCTAGTTCTACCTCATACTTCACACTTAAAGTTTTAACAGGTAGTTTCAACAATTCACTAAACTTATTATCTACAAACGACTTATCAGCGCCTGAATCAAATAACACTCTCGCATAAACATCATTTACGAGAAAGGTACCTGTTATCATGTTGTCGTCCTTGACAGCTTCCTTAGCATCCATCCTGAAGACCCTAGCATTGGTCTTCCTAGTCTCTTCGGGCTTTTTGGCGTATTTTGGGCAATTGCTCTTGATGTGCCCCTTTTCACTGCAACCGTAGCAGGTCGCATCTTTTATCTTTTTTCAATCCAAGGTTTTGTGTTCCTTAGACTTGCACAAGCCACATGCAAAAGCTTTCGATTGTGAATTCGAATTCGATTCAAACCTGCACTTCCCAAAGTGCTGCCTCTTGCAGATTTTGCATTTGGGTTTTTCACCCGACTGCTGACCATCCTTCCTAAATCCTGACCCCTTCTTTTGGTCATTGTTTCCCTTCTGCTTCTTTTCTGAACGTCGTGAGTTGTCATCCTCACGCTTCCTCTTTTCGGTATCATTTTTCCTCTGTGACCTCAGCCTGACAGCATCCAAGGTAAGGGACAATGATATGTCCGCTACTGACCGAAAAGTAGTTGGTTTGGAGGCCTTCACATTTGCTTTGATCTCCGGTTCCAAACCTCCGATAAAACGAGCTATACGTTTAGGCTCCGGAGTTACCAAATATGGGACCAACCTTGACAAAGTATTGAAAGTGGTAAGGTAGGCCTGACAGTCTAGGTTTTTCATGACCAGCGACAAGAAGTCAGATTCAATTCTCTCAACCTCGTGTTGAGGGCATAAAGTTTCCTTGATTAGTGCCATGAACTGTTCCCAGGTCATGTTGTATAACGGGACTTTCCCTGTAGCTTGGATCAAAGATCTCCACCAAGCTAATGCTTCCCCCTTGAAAGACTGTGAGACAAACTTCACAATATCCCTATTATGGCAACCACTGATATCCACCACAGTATCCATTTCGTCCATCCAAGTCATGCAATCAACAGCTCCTTTTTCCCCAGTGAAGTCCCTGGGTTTGCACGAAACAAAGTACTTATAGGTGCAACCCCTATTACGGGGTTCTTGATCCTGTATGACTCGTTGGGACGGTGCACTCCTCTGGTTTGATGAGTGGTGAGAATTACTGTTGTGGGCAGTGTGAGTCCTGGAGGGTGTTCTGGAGTGTGGTGCAGATTAGGTCCTCGCACGGGTACCACTAGATTCATGGAGCTGTCTATCCATAGCTCTATTAACCGCATTATCTATCATAGCTTGTAATTCTGCACCCGCTACGTTTACTCGGGCATTATCATGCACTATCCCTGGGTGACTGTTGACCTCGTTTGAGTCTGCCATGTATCTTGAATTGTAACATATCGACAATAATTTATTGGTGAGTTTATTATAGAATTGTCTTTTATGACAATTTTTATTAACCGTGGTAAACATAGACCATATATGGTTAATTTATTACTCACATAAATTTAGGATTTCTAATATAGTTTATCCTAATTATAAAGCAATAACAGTTTTATTAGCACATAAGGCCTAGTCACAGGGACAATTTAGATTATAAGCTATGATTTCAGAGAATCAAAGCATGAAGGTTTGAACAAAGTTCATTACCTTTATCAGACAGGGTCACAGACTAATATTGTCTTTTGTCTCATATGAAAATGAGAAGGGCCCGTAGGCATTCTATTACCAATGGATGGTAAAAAGAACTGATCATATTTATTAATGATTTAACCCATGATTCAGAGATCATTTATTTGGGTTTAGAATCTTTGAAAAGATCCATATATAATAATAACACGTGTGTTTTTAACGAATCATGTCTGCCAGGAGTGTTAACATGTTTTCAGATGTTAACAGGGATTTGAATCTTTTTAACTAGCTTTACCATCTGGGCCAGGTCTTATAATGACATGCAGGCTAGGTTATACTTTTAAGATCCTTAATAAAATAACATAGGCAGATAGATTTTTAAAAGGAATGATTATGATTTATTTATTTCATATATAATTTAATTATGCATAACATAGCAAAGATGAAATTTATAAACTTACATTCCATTAAAACTAAAAGTAGTACATTTTGCCCTAAACGGGACTTTTCACATAAACACATGCCCACGCAGGAGCTATACAGATAATACATGTCCTCGCAGGGACTGTTTACAAAAGTAAATGTCCACGCAGGGACTAATAGAGACAAGTCCACGTAGGGACTAAGTACAAAGGTAGATGTCCACGCAGGGACTACATACACACATAAATAAATGTCCACGTAGGGACTTGATTTAAACAAGGAAATACAATAATACATATTGGGATTTAACGATCCCATTTCTTCTTTCCCTTCAGCAAATTTGCCAAGCCACTCATAAAACCCTCATTTTTCTTACGCTCTTTCTGGAGGTCTCGCTCAACCTTGCCCAGTCTTTGACGGAGATCTTCCTGCTCTGGTGGAGAAAACCGTGGTGGCTGGTACTGTGGCGGCGGCTGAGGAGGTACTTGATACCCTCGAGCTGGATGTCCCATTCCCCAAGGGGTTCCATATGGTCCCTCAGGGTTTTGGGCAAGGTAGTTTGCTGCCACTAGGTATGGGTCGGCCTCGGCATAGTTATAGTTATGGTATGCTGGCGGTCCGTAAGGGTTGTAAGCTTCCGGAGCAGTATAAGCAGGGATAGGGTGGCCAAAACCCTGTGATGGCGGTGCAATAGGCGCCGAATTCACCTCCGAAACTGGAACTGAAGGTCCACCCATCTGTGGGCCTTCATATATAGGCGGGTAGTGGCTACCGCTAGAGTGTTGAGGGGTGTTGAGACGAAAATCCACTTCTCGTGCTGAGATCCGTGCGCCAGTCCTCCTACGTCTGGGTGGTTCTGGAGGCTCTAGATGAACTGGCGGCGGTGGAGGCGGTGGCGTGACTGCCTCATAACGTGGATCCCCAGAGGGATCTTGCTGCTGCTCGAAACGTGGATCCCCAGAGGGATCTTGCTGCTGCAGTGGCGGCTACTGGTGAGGTGATGAGTGTTCAGATGGTGTATTGTACCACTCACACCGTTCGAACCGTGCCATGTGACTATCCGGACCCTGTTATGGTGTTCCGTGAAAAGACGAACCGTCTGAGATCACGAAAGGATGGTTCAAGGATCCGGTTGAAGCCTCGACAGGATCTGTGTCCTCGTCCATATCTTGATCACCAGAAAAGTGATCCTCCGGTCCTAGTGGGTTAAAGCCCACGTGCTCTGGTAGGTACTCTGCTGGGTTAAACTGACCCTGAAAGACAGGAGTAGGGTCGTCGAAGGAACGGTGCGATGCTGATCGTTGCAAAGGTATGTATGAAGGTGGCGGATTGTTGGGCTCATTCTCGGACTGAGGCCCATATGAGTGATAATATGGAGGCGTGGAGCTATGTGAAGTAGATCGTCTGGAAGGCTCCTCGTAAACCCTCCAAGGTTCTTGTGGACCTGCACTCCTTGTAGATGAAGGAGTTCGTCGGCCCGAAGGCTCGGCCTCGTGGTCGTTAGGGGCTCTCATTGGCTCCTTTCCTCGACTTCCTCGCCTGAATCTTGGCGGCATTTTTAAACCTGTCCATATAAACAAAGGTAATAACAAGGAAAAATAAAGGACAAGGTTAAAGGTAAAATAAAAACATTTTGGATTATTCCTAAGTTCTTTGTCTAGACTCGAAGATTTAGGAATGTGCAATTGTGTAACTGAGATTAAACACAAAAGGCTAGTGTTTAATTCACTCAGTGTTGGCTCTGATACCAACCTGTCAAACCCCGAATTTCCACGTGTTACCGGTGGGCCCGGTAGGAGAGTATCGTGACGTGGTTGGCAACATAATAGTCAAACAACACAATATTTAAATGCACAGCGGAAGCAAAGTATAGATTCAATTCAACCAAAAGATATTGTAATATTAAGTATCACAAATAGTCGAATATAAATCCACAGGTAGATCAAAATAAAAAGGAAACAAATGTTCAACAGTTTATGACATCCAAGCTGGCGAGACTTATTGTGGATGCTAGGAGACAAGCCAGCCTATTTCGCGTAGTACCTGCACTTAACCTTTTTAGGAAAAATACGTCAGTTTACACTGGTAAATACAATCAACCGACTCATTTTGAAAAGAGTTTAAGAAAATGCATTTTAGGCACAAGGCACAAATAATATTTTTATAACTTGGGATAATTATTTAAATATATAAACTTGTAAAGGATTTACATGTTCCTTATGCGTTCAGTAGCCCGGATCGAGCCGGGTTAAAGATCAATAAACACACCACTTTATTTATGAGACACTGACAGGTGTATGCCTACACCTGAGTGCTAAGGTCGTGGCCATTTCGTAAAATGATGCCAGGGATATCCGGGACACGGTCATTAACCCCCCAAAGGCTTTAAGTAAACAAAACAATTTAAACGAAACATCTCAATACTTTAACCATATACAATTAAAGATTCAATGTCCGACCAAGCGGTATTTTATATACCTTACCCAAGCCCGTATAGGGAAATAAGTTAAAAGTATTTACCTGAGCAAGTATAAATCAAAATCAGCTAGTGCAAGTATCTTTTACTGGTTCTCCTAATCTGGAACGAAGGTTTATAATAACCTATTAGAATCCTAACGGGTCTTCAGTTAAGCTTAAGCTTAGACCGGTTAGTTTTTAAAGATACGGTTCGTACGCACGATTAAGCGAAGACCGGATAGAATGTGATTTAGACCCGACAAGTTTGAAGACTTGCTTAATATGGGTATATTATACACATTCTGGATTTTGAGATAAAACCGATAAGGTTTGACCCGTTTCGGCTAATTTATGTAAACTAGTTACATAAACCGAACCGAACGCGTATGAAGCGTAACGGGTAACCATAAGAGTCCTAAACAGTTTTCCTAAGTTAACATGCCTTAAATATGTCATGATATCAGTAGGATACCTTCTGTTATGCCCAAAACAAGTTTAATCGCATATTAAGCCCCGTAGGGGTATTTTGGTCATTTTAAAGATTATAAAAGGGATTAATTACATTTCTGTGAACCGGGTCTGATTACATCAGTAAATTAGTTTATTTTAACAGGTTATAACATTTGGTTATAAGTCTTATATGTCAAAATAGTTTTAAACCTTAACTATGCGTATAATACGCGTATAAAGCCGTTTTAAGCGACGTACGGGTTAAAATAGGATTTTGAGTTTCCTGATAAGTTAAACAGGTTCAAAACACTCTATTTAATATTTAAAATCAGTAGCAATTGGATTGGTGTCAAAAGGATTTGTAAAACTCATTTTATGGCCGAAAAGGGTATATTCGGTATTAACCGAATTAAGGCACTAATCCTAGCTTATGATCAGTTTAAAAATAATTAAAAATCTTCAAAAATCCCAAAATATTATATTACATCAGTGGGTAAAAGGTTTGGTGTCAAAAATGGGTTTTAGATAGGCGTTACGCTAATGACGTCATTTAATTACTAAGAATCGCTATAATTACGTCATTAAGCATAACTCCTAATCTGGACCTCCGCTTGATGTGAAAATTTACAGACATGTCTAATAATCAGTAACTAAGATTATTTTACTTTCATATCTCCAAAAATCTCGTTTTATGATCATAAGGGCATTACGGTCCATATTTAGGTGATTAACGGAAACATCGGACAATTAAGGATTCATGTGGTATAAACGCAGAGGGTTATACCAACATGTAACTAGGTCCTAATGGAACTTTAAGGCATGTCTAAAACTATCTAAACCGGGTCAAAACTGAGGTCAAAGCAAAAGTCCACCTTTTGCGTCTTTCGGCTCCGAATCGGTTCAAAACAGAAAGTTGTCGAATCAAACAAGCGTAGACAAGTTTTTATACTTATTATCAGTTTATAAGAATGATAAAATAGGTTATACGCCTTTTACATCGCTAATCATGTGTTAAAATGAAATTACCATTTCTGTTGACTTTTTCGGACAACGTTTGACTCGACAAACGACCTAGTTAGGAATGGAATCAGTGGGTGCCCTTTTAAGGGTTTAAAGCCCACATGATTACCAACTTATAACAACTTTCGATTCGACAAAACCCTGGACCATTTGTGTTTTATCATGAAGTCAAACCGTAGTTACGACGGTTTGATTTCTAGGCTATAAACTAAGCATAACTGAATTAGAGAAGATCAAGGGTACTTACACTTGTCTAATGGATGATTTGGAATGCTTGGGATCTGTTTGAATGCTCTGGAAATGATCAGGAAGTGAATGCAAGATGAATGCAAAGAATGTGGTCTTTTATGTGAATCCAAACATCTTAGATCATCAACACATAAGTCTAGGAGTGTTACCAATTGACCAACATGTGTCCTACAAGCTAAAAACCACCTTAGGCAGCCCAAGGTATCGAAAAACTTGCATGTAAGTCGGTTAGAAGCTGAAAACAGCCACCTGCCATTCTTTTCTGCTTCTGGCAGTCGCAGGCGGCCCGTGTGGCCTTTTGTTATATGGGAGGCGGGCCGCGTGGCCCATCAGATCAGGTAAAACATGTTTTTCGTTATTGCATTTTGGTCCTTGGTCCCCCGAAAGGTCGTTTACACTTGTTTTCCAGAGTTCTTATCCTATAATATTAACATATGGGGGCTTTAAGACTTATACCCACTTTGTTAAGTCCTCGGGTAACTTTGTGATCACCCGAAAAGCCCTAAATTTCAATGTTAACGATTCTAACCCTCACACACGAATTTTATCACAACTTTCTCACACGGTAACGAAACTTGGTGAAATTTTTATGGTAGGTTCTAGTGAGCATAATTAATCGTTACAAGGCTTCGGGTTTGCTAAAAGGTCACTCAGAGGTATAACTTAACATGTTGACACATTTAACCCCTGTAGTTTGTAATCTCTCACTTTCTTTCACAATTCGCTTCGTATGATCCATGATCCATTCGTTTAAAGTTATAAACATCATGTAGGGTTATTGTAAAGTATATTTATTCATTGTTGACACTTTGAACCCTTATATTTACACAGTTTCCCTGTTTGTCAACTTTAGTCCTTCAAGAACATTTTTTCACACGTTCAAACCTATGACACGTGTCAACACATTATAGGACGTAAATTTTCGAGGTGTTACACTTCCTCAAGTTTCTCCTTGATGAAATGTCAGTCTACCTCCACATGTTTTGTTCGATCATGTTGGACTGGATTTTCTGAGATCTGTATGGCAGCTTTATTGTCGCACATGATTTTGGTTGCTGTAGTAGGAGGAAAGCCAATCTTAGTTAGGAGCTTGCGAATCCACATAATCTCTTCTAGGCCATGTGCAACCCCTCGGAATTCAGCTTCTGCACTAGATAGGGCGACTACTTTTTTTTACTTCTCCAGGTGACTAGATTTCCTCCGACCATGGTGGAGTATCCTGAGGTTGACCTTCTGTTCCTTTATCCTGCCCAATCGGCGCCTATATATGCTTGGATTTCTGAGTGCCCATTTGATTTGAAAATTTTACCATGACCTATTGTTCCCTTGAGATACCTGATAATTCTTAAAACTGCTTCCATGTGACTTGCTTGGGGCTGGTGCATAAACTGACTTACGACTCCTACTGCATAAGCTATATCTGGATGAGTGTGGGAGAGGTATATCAGTTTTCCCACCATTCATTGATATCTCTCCTTATCTGCTAGTTCTGCTCCATCTTCCATGTGTAGGCCGTGGTTAACCACCATTGGGGTGGCCGCTGGTTTGCACTCAATCATTCCGGTTTCGGCTAAGAGATCAAGAATATATTTCTTCTGACAGATAAAAATCCCTTGTTTAGATCTAAGAACTTCAATTCCAAGGAAATATTTTAATCTTCCCAGGTCTTTCATCTCGAACTCCGAAAAAAGTTTATATCTTAACATTGACATTTCCTCTTCATTGTTCCCTGTAAGTATCATGTCATCAATGTAGATAATTAAGCAGGTTACAAGATTTCCCCTACGTTTCAAAAATAGAGTATGGTTGGAATTGCTTTGTTTGAAGCCATATTTCTTAATAGCAAGGTTAAACCTCCCAAACCAAGCTTTAGGAGACTGCTTAAGCCCATACAGAGATTTCTTTAACTTTCTCCAGCCTTGAAATTCTCATTGAATCCTGGTGGGCCATCCATATAGACATCCTCGTTCAGTTCTCCGTGAAGGAAAGCATTTTTCACATCAAATTGATGAAGGGACCAACCTTTATTGGCGGCTATTGAAAAAGAACTCTGATTGTGTCGATTTTTGCTACTGGGGAGAAGGTTTCAGAGTAGTCAATTCCAAAAGCCCGTTTTTTGAACCCTGTATAATAGACAACATTGAAAATATGAGGTTCATGAGAAATTGGGATCAAACAAACATGTTTGTTTGATAAAAACATGAACGGGTCAAAATTTGGTAAATATATATTAAGCCGAAGGCTTAAAAGTCTCAAATTTTGTTAATCTGGATGTCGGATTTTAACTCCTTGTGATGGAGAATCAATTTACGATCACATAGGAAGAAACGTGACGTAAATCAGATCAATAGCGAATATCTTATGGCTGTTTTCGTAAAGACTAACCTGGCTGGGAATGTGCAGGTTTGAAAACGAAATTTTCTGTCGAAATAGGGTCATCGCGTCACGCGACGGAGAACCCCATTTGGTGTCGCGGCCCGCGACAATCACATGAAATCCCGTCGCGGCACTCGACGGGTGTTAAAGTCAACAAAGGCTGCTGAAACTTATTGTTGTTGTTCGTTTCGACTCACGAACTTGTTTGGACATGTTTTAAACGCTAAATGGCTAACTCATTTCATGTTTTATGAAATGTAGGTATAATGTATGGTAACGAAGGATGATTAAGCTCAACAAAGAACCGAACACGAACAAGATTCAAGCTTCCGTGTTACGTTTCATCGTCACTTTTAAACGACGAATTTATATATGTTATGTTGAAATGTTTTAAAGCTTAAAATGTTTTAACAAACTCGGAATTTTAAGTGTATGTATAATCGTAAATACACTAATATAATCGAATCTATATGATAATCATATAAATTAAGTAAGGATCTTACAAGTTGGTCTCTGAGTATAACCCTTTGCAATCAGTCATGCTTTGTATCTTTCAATTGTGCCATCAGGCTTGTGTTTGATTGAAAATACCCAACGACATCCCACTGGTTTCTTTCCTGGTGGAAGGGTGCATTTCTCCCACGTGTTATTCTTCTTGAGTGCTTCCATTTTGGTCTCCATGGCCGTTTCCATTCTTTTAACTTCAAGGCTTCTTGTGTTCTAGGTGGCGTTAGTTCAGAGCACAAGGCAGTTACAAATGCTTTAGCTTCCTTAGACAAATTGCCAATGGCAATGTTTGCCACATGGTAGCTAGACCTTGGAGCCACCCTTTCTGATGAGTATCTCTTGGGAGGAACTGCTCTATTTTCTCTTGGAGGGAGAGGGTATCTTTCGGTTGTCTCTACTGCAACTGGTTCAACATGTTCAGAAACTGGTTCAACCTGTTCAACATGTTCTGTAGATTCTGTTGTTGTCGGTTCTATGTGTTCCTCTGTTGTCTTATAGTTATAAGACGTAGAACATTCAGGGTTCTCAGTATTTCTTACCTCTGGTATCACGTTGGATGGACTTTCTTCAGTGGTACTGTGCTCCGTAGATTGTGTGACTGTGTTTGAAGGTGACTGACTCAAAGTACTGTGATGGTCTTCTGTTGTTACTTCTTCAGGTGATGGAAGTTGAGTTAGCCAACTTAGACTGTCTATACATTCATTCTCCCCTTGACCACTGAGTTGGGTGTTATAAAAGTATTTTGTTTCAAGAAAGTCACAATTCATTGTCGTGAACATTTCATAAGTTTTTGGATTATAACACCGGCAACCTATTTGATCGATCCCATAGCCGACAAATACACATTTCTCAGCGCATGGACCAAGCTTGTTTCTGTTGGTTTTTGGTATGTGGATAAATGTTGTACAACTGAAGATTCGAGGTTCAAGTGTAAGAGGATGTGGAATACTGGCAGAGTTAGACAGACAATCTAAGGGGGTCTTGAACTTAAGAGCTTTGGTGGGAAGGCGATTTAGGAGATACACAGAGGTTGCGACTGCCTCCTGCCAGAAGGATGTAGGTACATGAGATTCAATTCGAAGAGCTCGAGTCATTTCAAGAATAATACGATTTTTTTCGTTCAAAAACACCGTTTTGTTCGGGGGTATGAGAACAAGAGGTTTGATGAACTAATCCTTTGGTTTTAAAGAATTGTTTCATGGATGTATTGACAAATTCCCCCCATTGTCGAATCGAAGGATTTGGATTTCCCTTTTGAACTGAGTGTGAATCATAGCATAAAACGTGGTAAATTCCTCATAAACTTCGGCTTTGTTTTCTTAAAAAATATACCCATTCCATGTGAAACGCCCCGCTCGCGGTATGCGCATATAATGTATATATGTGTGGGCACTCGGGGGGCAAAAGTGAAAGTGCACTAATTTTTACCGTTATTTTACTAATTTCATGAAAATAACGTTAAAAGAGGGGGATGGTTAATCATGCATCATGTGGTGGCGTTGATAGCCGAAGACAAGGGAGTACATGCACTAATCGGCCTTTGTCTTAATTGCTGAGTGTTAAGTGCCTTATGTCCAAGGCTTGATGCAAAACTACTATCGAGCCGGGGGTCTCACTGGAAGCAGCCTTTCTATTCCTAACGGGTAGAGGTAAGGTTGTCTACATCTTACCCTCCTCAGACCCTACCTTAGCTTTGCTATTGGTGGGATTTACTGAGTATGATGATGATGATGATGATGATGATGATGACCCATGCCATGTGAGTGCAATCATCCACGAATAGGAGAAAGTACCGAAATCCCTGCCCCCCATAACAGGAGCAGGACCACACACATCAGAATGGATTAGTAAAAAAGGTAAATCAACTTTCGTATTGCTAGGTTTAAATGGTTGTCGATGGCTCTTGGCAAGAAAACAGGTTTCACACTCGATTTTACAATTTGAAGGGAAGAGTTTAGGAAACAAAAGATGCGAATAACAAGTGGATGGGTGTCCCAAACGTCTATGCCATAGCCAAGCTTCTCGGTTTTCAGTTCCATGTGCCAACATCACAGTACCCTGTTTAGCCACTTCATCCACGTAGTATAATCCTTGGTGCTCAGTACCACGTCCAATAATCACACCCGTCCTGATATCCTGTAAGAGGCAGATGGTAGAGCATTAGTACCGTGCAATTTAATTCTTTGGTAATATGACTAATTGAGAGCAATTTGTGTGATAATGACGGAACATAAAGGCAATTTGATAATTTTATAGTTGGTGAAATTTCAAATGCTCCTCCTCCTTTCACTTGCATTGCTCTGTTGTTCGCGGTATGAATTTGAGTTTTTTGAGGTTTGGTCATTGAACGCATGTCCAACGGTTGAAATGTCATGGTGTCAGTGGCACCGAAATCAAAAATCCATGATCTGTTTTTTTTTTCATGATTGATTACCATTTTTTTTAATAAATACACTGCCAGACAAAAGATAACTGACCAGATGTATCCCTCAAATACGCTGGACACTTGAACTCGTGTTCAAGATTAAATACGCTGGACTAACAACGCTGGGGGAACTGCACCGAGCACGTTATCTTACCGGCGTATTTATCAAATACGCCGGGCAATTTGAACTCTCGTTCAAGATTTGAGGTAACCTAGAACAAATCCGCCAGAATAAATCCGCTAGCTTCTGGCATAAATCCGCCAGATTAAAACGGAACAATGGAACAAGGGTTTCTTGCAGCGGAAAAACTCCCTTTTTTTTAAACGGCTGCGATGGTGACTAGGCACTGGAGGTAAATCCACTGATGAACAACGTCAACACCAAAAGAGATACGCCCAGATTAAGGAAACACGACTAGGGTTTGGATTGGATTGGATTGTAGTTTGGAGCAGCGGCGACGACTAGGGTTTCTTGCAGCTGTGACAGTATTGGATTCTTGGAGTTTGATCGGATTTTTGGAGTTGATTTTGGTTTTTGTTTTGGGTTTTTTCTTGGTTTGATTTTGGTTTTGTTGAGATAGATTGTAGATGATGAACAAAGTGTTCACGAATCAGAAACCTGCTTTGATACCATGTTGTCTGGTATATAGAATAAACTTTATAATCGGGGTTTGAATTGTATTGAGAAAAAACTCATTTAGGGTTACATAAGAAGGGTGTTTATATAGAACATCATGTTATACATTTAGCCCCTACACTATGACATATTGTTTACTTTCCGACAGTTAGAATATCTTGGCACAGTAATAGACATCAGCCGGAGGGCCCATTATTCAACAAATTTTTACGTAATTTTTGTGTTAAAGTTTTGATTTTTGCGAAGCTAACTCAGAGGTACTCATGTAGTAATTTTTGTATTCTTTATTTTTTTTTCAGAAGATGCCGAGCCATGTTGTTGTTTTTAAATCGGAGGAAATTAAGTTTTGTTGTTAGACTGAGTAATTAGAAATGTGGGGTTGTCTGATGCAGTAGGGGTGGCGATTGTCTGAGCTCCGAAACCTAAGTCGCGATTATCACCGTTTCCATCAATAATGGTCGGAATGATGGTGGTGATGATATTTGAGGTGGTGGCGGCGGGATGAGTTGGTGGTGGCAAGATGTGGTGGTTAGGGTTAAGAAATTGGAGAAGATGAAGTGTATATGCAATTTTTTTGGTTTTATTTTTTAAACATTTTAAATAAAAGCATGAATTGACCAGAATACCCTTAAGTGAATAAACTTAACTAAAAATTTTAATGGGGGTTAGTGCTAAAGGACGTATAGTGTAACGAGTTTTAGAAATAAAGGATTGTGACTGTAATTATTGAAGTTAAAGGCTATCCGTTGCAATCCGGTACAGTCATAAAGGACGAAAAGTGTAATTTATTACTTCAAAACAATCTTTAGCAAGAAGCTAAGAAAAGCTCACACATAGAGAGTATAACATCAAACCATACAATCTTACACCTCAAAATTAATACCTTTAAACCAACACCAAAAAGTTGTTTCTTTAACGTCTTCCACCATCTTATCTACTTTAATCGCTTCTACTTCGTCTTCCGCAACTAAAAACGTTTTTTATGGCGACCGGATACTAACGACGTTAGAGTTCTGTTAGTTAGGGTCTTGTTAGTTAGAGTCTATTGAAGGCCAATATGTGAAAATATGGGACCGCCAGTGGGAACTTTTGAAGTTGCAACGGTTACCTTCCAACGGGCAATAGTAGGATTATTAAAATCAATTATTCCAAAAAAATGAAATCTAAACTTAAAAAAAGAGTGAAATAAAAAAATACTAGTCACTAGATGGGACCGTCGGTGTGAACTTTTGAAGTTGCGAGTGTTGCCGACTAACGGGCAATAGTTAAGATTATGAAAATCCATTATTCCAAAAAATTGAAATCTAAACTTAAAATTAGTTAAATAAAGAGTTAATTACTGTTTTCGTCCCTGAGGTTTGTCAAAAATAACGGTTTCAGTCCATTAGTTTAAAAATTGCCATTTCAGTCCATTAGTTTCATTTTCATAACCATTCCAGTCCACTAACTTAACTCCATCCATTTATTTTGTTAACTTTGAGTTAACTAACTAATTCAGGGACGGTTTGCGTCAGTTTTAGAAACACAGGGACTTAAGTGTAAACTCTAAAACATTAAAACAAAAAAAATAGTAAATTCCAAAAAATCAAAAAAATTCCAAAAAACCAAACAAATTCCAAAAAATTCTAAAAAATCATAAAAATTCTAAAAAATCATAAAAATTCTAAAAAATCCAAAAAATCGGTTTCGGCGCGAACTGTTTTGACCCGAACCGTTTCGAGCTGAACCGTCCGTACCTTTTCGACCCGAACCGTTTCGAGCCGAACCGTTTCGACGCGAACCGTTTCGACCCGTACCGTTTCGAGCCGAACCGTTTCGACCTGTACCGTTTCGAAGCCGAACCGTTTGGAACCGAACCGTTTCGACCCGTACCGTTTCGAAGCCGTACCGTTTCAAGCCGTACCGTTTCGAACCGAACCGTGCCGTTTCGAACCGAACCCTTTCGAGCTGAACCGTTTCGAACCGAACCGTGCCGTATCGAACCGTGCCGTATCGAACCGTACCGGTTCGGCTTCGAAACGGTTCGCGTCGAAACGGTTCGGGTCGAAATGGTTCGGGTCGAAACGGTTCGGGTCCAAAGGGTTCGGTTCGAAACGGTTCGCATCGAAACGGTACGGTTCGAAACGGTACAGCTCGAAACGGTTCGGTTCGAAACGGTTCAGCTCGAAACGGTTCGGTTCGATACGGCACGGTTCGGTTCGAAACGGTTCAGCTCGAAAGGGTTCGGTTCGAAACGGTACGGCTTGAAACGGTTCGGCTTCGAAACGGTACGGGTCGAAACGGTTCGGCTCGAAACGGTACGGGTCGAAACGGTTTCGGGTTCGAAACAGTTCGCGCCGAAACGGATTTTTTGGATTTTTTAGAATTTTTATGAATTTTTAGAATTTTTATTATTTTTTAGAATTTTTTGGAATTTGTTTGGTTTTTTGGAATTTTTTTGATTTTTTGGAATTTACTATTTTTTTTGTTTTAGAGTTTACACTTAAGTCCCTGTGTTTCTAAAACTGACGCAAACCGTCCCTGAATTAGTTAGTTAACTCAAAGTTAACAAAATAAATGGATGGAGTTAAGTTAGTGGACTGAAATGGTTACGAAAATGAAACTAATGGACTGAAATGGCAATTTTTAAACTAATGGACTGAAACCGTTATTTTTGACAAACCTCAGGGACGAAAACAGTAATTAACTCTTAAATAAAAATGAAACTAGTCTCCATTTTCGTCGTCGTTTGCGTCTTCATTTGGTTCGGTGTTCCGAACTCAATCCACCATGTCTGCCTTAATGTTTTCATGTATGTATTTGTTATGTAACGAGAACATGTTCAAATCTTGTTTTTCCAGACTTACCGGGACATAATTCTCGTTAACCGTATTTTCGTCATACTCACAAATCGCAGTGTACAATTATTCATCAACAAAGTAATCAGCCGCCAACCTATGGTGGGCTCGTACACATACATCAAAAATAAAAATAAAATAACAAGATAAAATATGATAACGACATAAAATAAATAAAAATATAAACTGACCTTCCCGGTCTCTGTTTATGGCCACTTGCCTAGTTTGTGGTTGTGACATGGTTTCTTCCACTTCTCCTTCCGCAATGATCATCTGAACTGCCTGCATTGTGGCGTTTACAAAAAAAACTGATGGTGTTCACCTGAGGATGACGGACACAACGCAAATGAAGCCATTGTGTTTTTTTTTTTTTTTTTTTGAGAGAGAGAGTTTGAGATTGTATAAAAGTTGGAGATGTTTTTGAAAAAAAAGGTTGAGATTGTATAAAAGTATGAGAGTTTGATAGAGATTGTGTTGAAAAAGGTTGAGATTGTTGTGGTTTGTAAAGAAAATGACTAATTTATTTTATTTTTCTTTTATTAGAAATAGCCGTTGTAAAACGGCTTGATTTTTGAAATGGAAAGTCGACCACGGCTTCAAGAAGACGAAGACGACAGGACAAGCCTCATGGAGGCGGTGTGGATGGAGCTTGACGGGGCTCGATGACTCGGGGCCGTCCCCACACCGTTAAGCCTTATTAGACCATGTGTAGTGGAAGAGGAAGATAATGCCCCCACCCTAGGGCATTTTACGCCATATGGCGGTCCAGTCAGCAAAGGAGCATTATTGGGCGTTTTCTAAAATGGGTATAGTGGGGATGTGGCATTATTGGGGCATTAAATAAAATAAAGAAAAAACACCTAAAAATCTTATTGGCCAAGCAAATGGAATCTCTAATCTAATTGGTCAACATTCCCCCCTTTGAGAGTGCTTTAAACAACGCGGACCCATTTTTTTTCGAAAAAAACGCCCAAAAACGTTCTATGTAATGGGATTTGGGCGTTTTTCAGCGTTACTTTTGAATGTTTTTAAAAAAAAAAACGCCCCACTGCGGGGTTTTTATCATGAGGTTTAAATGTTTTTTGAAAATATCTATTCTTGATCAGCGGTCCATCTCGTCCATCAGTTTTGTGTCCCCACTTGCATCTCTTTTCAATATTTTTAGTGTGAAATTATGTTTTTTCAGTCTTTGCTGATGGTAGACTCATCCAGTTTCCAAGAAAATGGGAAGCAACTAATTACGTAATTGTCCTTGGATATTTTCACAAGACTTTTTGACTTTTTGACTTTTTGATGCCTATAAATTCTTCTATACGTTCACTTCAATCTTACACCTCAATTTATACCTTTTATTTACATCACACCAGGAACAAACCATACAATCTTACACCTCAAAATTAATACCTTCAAGCCAACACCAAAAGTTGTTTCTTTAACATCTTCCACCATCTTATCTACTTTAATGGCTTCTACTTCATCTGCCCCAACCCATTACAAGTACGATGTTTTCCTGAGTTTCAGAGGGGAAGATACTCGTCATTCTTTTACGGATCATCTTTATGAGGCGCTATGTAAAGCGGGTGTAAGCACTTTCAGGGATGTCAATGAAATCCATGAAGGTCAAGAACTGAAGCCAGAAATAGAGAGATCGATAACAGAATCCAAGTCCTCAGTAATTGTATTTTCAGAGAACTTTGCAAAATCAAGCTGGTGCCTTGATGAGCTTTGGTTGATTCTCCAACAGAAGAGGAATGGCGGTCATTTGGTTTTACCAGTGTTTTATAAGGTGGACCCTTCAGATGTCAGGAACCAGCGAGGAAGTTACAGTATACAAGCAAAAGCAGGAGTTGAAGGTAGAAAATGGACACATGGTAATGTGAGACGGTGGAAGGCGGCCCTAAGAGAGGTGGCTAATTTGAAGGGGATGGTTGTTTCAGGGTATGCTTCAAATCAGTTGATACTCAAAATACTTCATGCGACTTAATTTTTGACCAGCAAGTTTATATATCTTTTTGCATATTTAATAAGACTGAAACTATTGGCACACCTTAGTTGGCTATCTGCACACTTAGGGTTTGCCTACGCTACGTATAGACCTATACGTAGCGTATAGGGTTATATTTATACGCTGCGTATAGAGAGCTATACGCAGCGTATATAAACCATGGATTTCAGAGCGTTATCAACAATCATTGCACAGAAAACAAGGGTTTATATAAGCTGTGTATAGCACTATACGCAGCGTATATAAACCATCATTTTTTTTGTTATTTTGATGTATTTGTGGTATAAATTCTCACCCGGTTCCAACGTTAAATCCCTTAAAATATATAACCGTTAATGTTATACCAATAATCATATATACCATTAATTTGTTTTGGAAAACGTATACACTGTTCGAATATATTATATTGTTATCGTTTAAATTAAATTATTAAACCATGTCTAGTGCGGTTCGAATGCTATAAACGTTTAAATATCATACCGTTAATTATTTTTAAATACTACATCTATAGGCTTATACGGGTGTTGTATGGTATCCTATAGTATCGTATCATATTACATCGTATCGTATCGTATCGTATCGTATCGTATCGTATCGTATAGTGTATAGTATAAGTCTCCTATAGGTTCCCTGTAGGTCTTGCATATGCCTATAGGCCTATACGAGACCTATACTACGCCTATATGCATATACGGGGGTTATATCGTATCGTATAGTGTAGTATAAGTCTCGTATACGGGACATATAGGTCTTTTATATTCCTATATGCTTATACGGGAGCTATACGAGACATATACTACGCTATACGATACGATATATATCACACTTATAGGCTTATACGAGGTCAATACGTGACCTATACTACACCTATACGATACGATATCACACTTATAGGCTTATACGAGGTCAATACGTGACCTATACAATACCTATACGATACGCTATTTATCGTATAAAATTGATTAATATTGTATAAAAAAGCTTGTAAGAAACATTTAATTTTTTATTTATTTAAAATAGAAAACTTTTTTTTATAAAATTTACTAAAACCAATAATGTATAAATGTTTCTAAAAAAACCTTAATATACGCTGCGTATAGAACTATATACATTGTATATAAAGGGTCAAAAAGACAATGTTACCCCTGTTTTTGGCTGCGTATAGTCCCTAATGCAGGGGTAAAATGGTCTTTTTACTAAACTTGCCCCATATACGCCACATACAGGGCTATACGCGGCGTATAGTAAAAAGACCATTTTACCCCTGCATTGGGGGCTATACGCAGCCTAAAACAGTGGTAACATTGTTTTTTTGACCTTTTATATACGTTGCGTATAGGTCTATATGCAGCGTATATAAACTTTGTGAAAAACTGATGCCTCAAACCTACCAAAATGACCAAAAAAAATCTGATGGTTTATATACGCTGCGTATAGAGCTATACGCAGCGTATATACGTATAGAGCTATACGCAGCGTATATAAACCCTTGTTTTCTGTGCAATGATTGCTGATAAGGCTCTGAAATCAATGGTTTATATACGCTGCTTATAGCTCTATACGCAGCATATAGAGGTAACCCTATGCGCTGCATATAGCTCTATATACAGCGTAGGTAAAGGTAGGGTTTGGTGTGTAAATAGCCATGTTGGTGTGCAAATAGGTAGACCCTTTAATAAGTGATAAGTAAAAGTGAATTTCTTGATCTGAATGTATTGGGGTTTTAGTGTTCAGTTTCATTGTTTTGTAACAGGTACGAGACCACTTTTATTCCAAATATTGTTAAGAAAATTTCCTCAGAAGTAGGTTTGGAACTCCACAGTACTCCAACAGGTCTAATGGGAATAGAGACTCGAGCTGAACCAATTAATTCCTGGTTGAATAATGAGAAGCCTGATTCTCCGGTTCTAGCAATTTGCGGTATGGGAGGAAGCGGCAAGACAACACTTGCTGAATATATTTATAACACAAACAAGCAAAATTTTGAAAGCAGCAGTTTACTAAAAAATGTTGAGAAGCGTCATGATGGTTTGCTTGGTGTTCAGAAGCAACTTCTCATGGATATTTCAGGAAACAGTATCGTTATATCAGATGAATATGATGGAGCTCTTAAGCTTAAGAAGGCCATACAAATGTATACTGTGCTTATTGTTGTTGACGACATCAATGAAAAAGACACGCTAAGCACTTTATTTGGACCGGTGTTTCCTACACAAAGCAAAATCATTATAACTACAAGGCTTCTAAAAATAAATACTTGGTTTGGGTCAATATCTCTTGGGTGTCGTATCCACAAAACTGAATTGTTAAATGATCATGAATCATTGGCTCTTTTAAGTTATCATGCTGTTGGATCTCAAATTCCAATGGAAGGTTTCGAGGAGCTAGCAGTACAATTAGCACAATATTGTGGAGGAAATCCGCTAGCCCTTAAAGTATTGGGTTCTTCTCTATCTGAGGAGACAAGAATTGAAACATGGAGAAGTAGAATGAATTCATTGCATTCCCTGAAAGGAGATATTGATCATAAAATCCAGTGTGTACTACAAAAGAGTTTTGAATCCTTGCCACATGAAAGTGACAAAGAGTTGTTTCTCCATATTGCTTGTTTGTTTCTTGGTGAAAGTTCGGAAACTGTGAAAAAGACATTGGAGGATGACTATCATGCAGAATCTGGGATGGTGACCCTCATTAACAGATGCCTTGTTACTGATCCTATAGATAGTGGTTACTTACTGGCAATGCATAACCTCCTACAAGATATGGCAAGAAATATAGTTCGTAAGGAGTCCAAAGATCCCGCTGAACATAGTAGGGTTTGGCGTCATGATGAATGTAAAAGTTTGTTGAGGGACGGAGATGTAAGATAATTCTTGCGTGCATCTTTATGCTCATTGTCCGTTTGACAACCTTTTATTTCAAATAAGCATTCTCTAATTTAATGTTTTTCCATATTAGGGTTCAAAGACAATTGAAGGTCTAGTGTTGGACATGCAAGAGGCAAAGCAAGGGATGAGATCAGAGGTAAGTCAAATAAGCAAGTTAGTATTTGTTACGTGGTAAGAATTACAGAACTTTCACAATATCATATTTGTCACATGTTAAAATGGGCATAAATTTGATATAATTGTCTTCTTGAGAAAATTTGAGTAGTTATTTTAATGAAATTGACCAATAAAAGAGTAGTTATGTTCTTCACCACTCTTTTAATAAATTTGGCCCATACAGGTTCACACCTACCAAGGTAAATCATTTACTTATAGAAAATGATTTTATTCCAAGCTTATCATGCTAATCAACATCTCCTTGAGCTAGAATAACAGCAAATGGTATGAATCTGATTTTGTTTTCTCCTTCCAATAAATAAAAAATGATTGATTCCAAACCCATCAAATTGAAAGAAGAAACAGTTTTGAGATTTGTTCTTTGGTTTGTTTGTCACTGAAAGAGAAATTGTTTAGTTATTTGGTTTGTGTTAAACAATCAATGATTACATTTTAGCTGTTATTCTTCAAATTGACTCGATTTATGGTTTTTTAAACAACCAGGGTGGTTTTTTTTGTTAAATTATATTCTATTGGTTAGGGACAACAGATTTCAGTTAGGGAAGCACTAGTGTCTCTGTAAGATACGTGAATTCTCTATCCCTTTCATTGATTGAGACTCACAATATATACAAGATGCTGAGAGATATTCTTTCAATCAATATTAAATGCATATGATACTATACAATCATTTCTATATATATACACTATCTATTACACCCCTGCAGTCGTAGCGGGAGGAGAGCATATGCTGAGATTGGAGCGAAAATCTTCGAACAGAATCCGTGGGAGCCCTTTGGTGAAGATGCCAGCTATCTGATAACGAGACGGTACGTGGAGTATGCGGACATGGCCACGCTGGACATGTTCTCTAACAAAATGAATATCAAGTTCAATGTGTGTGGTACGCTGATGTTGAACTGGATTTCCAGAGAGGTAAATGGCACTGACATTATCACAGTAAATTACGCGAAAGAGGTAGGTGCAGTTCAAGAAGTAAGTTTCGAAGCCAGCAGATCTCAGCTACCACATTTGCAACACCCCGGTATTCAGCTTCTGCACTGGAGCGGGAGATGGTGAACTGGCGTTTAGAGGACCAGGAGATAAGGTTGTCACCGAGATATACACAATAGCCGGAAGTGGAGCGACGAGTGTCTAGACAACCTGCTCAATCAGCATCAGTGTAAGCAAGTAAAGATAACTGGGGCGTGGGTCCTAAAAGAATGCCAAACTCCGAAGTACCCTGAATATACCGTAAAACCCTTTTGAGAGAATTCCCATGGTCAATCCGAGGTGAGTGCATATACATATAGATCTGTTGAACAGCATATGCGATATTGGGCCTCGTGAATGTAAGATATTATAGCGCACCCGCAAAACTCCTGTATGTAGTTGGGTCGCAAACAACGGACCCGAGGAATCACTTAATTTAGATTGAGTGTCTACAGGGGTGGCGACCGACTTATAGGAGCCCACTACTGCTCGATGTAGGATTATCCTTGGCATAAGCCTATTGAGATAAGAACATCTGATCATCGGAGCGGGTGACAGAGATGCCGAGAAAATAAGTCAAGGGCCCCAAGTCTTTCATCGCAAATTCACCAGCAAGAGAAGACATTAGGTTTTTGCGGAGATCATTATACGAGGTGGCAAGAATGATGTCATCCACGTAGATAAGAAGATAAGCTGTGTGGGAGTCTTGATGGTAGATGAAAATAGAGTTGTCAGACTTACTCTTTGTGAAACCGAGCTGCAAGACAAAGTCCATGAAGCGTTGGTACCATGCACGAGGAGCCTACTTGAGGCCGTTAAGGGATTTCTTTTAGAGACATACATGATCAGGGTAGCCCCGATATCTAAATTCCATAGGCTGATGCATAAAGACTGTTTCAGCCACATGACCATGAAGAAAGGTGTTGGTGACATATAACTGGTGAATCTTCCATGATTGAGAAAGAGCCAAGGATAATACTAACCGAATAGTAGCCGGTTTAACCATAGGACTAAAAGTCTCCCCGCAATCAATTCCAACCTGTTGTTTCCCACCGTCACAAACCAACCGAACCTTATACCGTTCCAGGATACCATCTGATTTAAACTTCTGTTTGAAAAGCCACATGCTGCGAATGATGTTCATATCCAGTTTTCTCAGAACGAGATCCCAAGTCTTATTTTTAATGAGTGCACTAAATTCATCGTTCATAGCATTGTACCATTTGGGTGTGGACAGGGCTACCTGTGGGTTTTTGTGGAAGTGTGAAAGTTTAGGTTTGGTTTAATTTGCTTAAATATACCATTCATAGCATGAGTGCGGATGGTGCGGTGGGTGGTTGGGTTGGGGCAGGGGTTTGAGAGGCGGTAGGATGGTGCGTGGAGGATGGTTGAGCTACCGTGGAGTGGTCCTGGGTTGAGATGTACCGGCTTCTCTATGGGTGTAGGTAATAATGGATGGTGAGACGGGTGCTGAAGTAGAAGTGGGGACATGATGAGGGGGGTTGTTTGGTGTCCGTGTGGTGTTTTGGGTTGGAACCGTGGATTGGATGGGGCATGGAGATGGGGTTGTGTTGGTGGTGGTTGAAGTGGGGCTAGTAGGCTGGGCCGGAGTGGTAGATGAAGTCGGGCTAGGAGGCTGGGCCGGAGTGGTAGAGGAAGACTTATAAGAAGGTTATAAAACCTAAGACCATAGGAGGGGGTTAAATGGAGGGGAGAAAAAATCATAGGTGTGGAAAATACTTTCTACGAATTGAACATGGCGGTTGATGAAAATTTTGTAGGTATGGAGGTCGAGGCATTTGTAGCCTCGGTGGTTAGGTGGGTATCCGAGAAAGACACATGGTTGGGAACGATTGGCTAATTTGTGCATGGTGTTGGAGGTTAGGATGGGGTAGCATAAGCACCCAAAAACACGTAAGTGTTCATAAGTGAGTTTAGAGTTGTAAAGAAGAGTAGTAGGTAAGCGAAATTTGTTGTTTTTACTCGGAAGGGTGTTTAGAATGTAGGTGGCAACTCCGAGCACATGGTGCCAAAAGTTAGGTGGGATAGAGGATTGAGCGAGAAGAGTGCGAAGCATGTTGTTAATTATGCGGATTTTGCGTTCCGCCTTTCCATTTTGGGAGGATGTGTGAGGACACGAGAAACGGAAATACATGCTGCTTTGGTGATAAAAGTTTTGGAAGTTGTTATTTGCATGTTCCTTACCATTATCGCACTGAAACTATTTAATTATTCGCTCAAATTGGGTATTTATATGATTAGTAAATGAGTAAAAGTTGCAAAGACTTGTAACTTGTTACTTATTGGATATATCCACAAAAAAACTTGGTGTAATCATCAAGGAACCAGTATGTAGTAACGATGCCCACCGGTACTAAGAACCGTTGAGGTCGATAAGTCACTATGAATAATATCAGAAGGTAACGATGTTTTATTCAATGAATCATAAAATGGAAGTTTAACACCTTTGCCAAAAACGCAAGGTTGGCAAATAACATTACTAGGTTTTCCAAAATCAATACATGAGGAAGATTTTAACGAATGCAATAAATGTTGTCCTGGGTGCCCAAGTCGTTGACGCCAACAGTCCTTGGAGATGGCAGCAAAAATAGAAGGACGAGAGACTCTGGAGGGGAGTGGTGAGAGGATGAAGATCACCCAAGCTATTGCATCGTAGGATAGAAACCTTGGTCTTGAGGTCTTTCACAAGAAAACCGAAAGGATCAAATCGAATAGAAATTAAATTATTAGTAGTTAGGCGACAGACATAGATTAGGTTCTTAATTAGGTGTGGTGCGTAGAGGACATTATTTAATTTAGGGGTGGGAATGGGGGCGGTAAGGTGTGTTTGCCCTGTCTAAGAATGGTCATGCCATTTCCGACTATAATATTTTTAGAAGTGCAAGCATTAAAAATAGACGGAGAAATGTTAGCTTGCTGGTTTGTCATGTGGCTAGTAGCTCCTATGTCCATAATGCTAATCAGGTCCGGTTGATTCGGTGATAAGATGTAAAGAGCCTAGGCAATGTCAGTAGGAACAGGGCCTGCAGTGTAGGCTTGAGATGGGGCTGGACCAAGAATTCTGGTTTTGGATTAGGTTTGGGTGTCGACGGGTATGGGCAGGGTGGACTCGGGTTTCCTGCTGGCCACTATGAAGGCTGATGCTGCTGATTTTGCAAGAGAGAACTCCACTGGTGCGATGCCCATGACTGTGGAAAGACTATGTAGGGATGTTGAATCGAGGGGGAGTGACCTCGGTGGATGTTGAATCGAGGGGGAGTAACCTCGGCCACCGTGGTGGTTGTTTACACAACCCCTCCCCCGAGAGCGGTTGTTGCCACGGTTGCGATCCGAGTGGCTGCTGAGTGACTCGTTTGGGGGAGACGGGGCTGGTACAGCTGATGCCAAGGCTGTAGCAGGGGAGGCAGCCTAATATTTTCTTTTGGATTCTTCCATTATCAAATGAGAACGTGCCTCATTGAAGTCTGGTAGTGGTTCCCTATTTTGCAGGATAGTAGAGATGCCATCATATTGCTCGGTAAGACCGGTGAGCAGCTGTAAAACGAGGTGTTGGTTGTCGATAGGAGCATTCACACTTGCAAGTTGGTCTGACACGATTTTAACTTGTTGATAGGTGGTTGACATGTTTGGAAAATTTTCCAAACGAATGTTGGAAAACTCCTGTTGAAGAAAAAGGGACCTGTTTTTGTTGTCCCGGAAAAGGTTAGCCAAGGTGGTCCAGGCGTCATAGGCTGTGTGACTAGGAGAGAGGATGGTGTGAAGAAGGTCGGTGGATATTGTGCCATATATCCATTGTTTGACAATGGCATCTAGGCGAGTCCAAAGAGCTTCATCTTAGAAATAGTAGAAACAGTAGCCTTAGCCGCTTCAGTATCAAAGGAGATAGTAGCCGGTGCTTTTTGTTTGGGTTTTAGATGGTCATAGACTTGGTAAGCTGTGCAAGAATTCTGAAAAAGTTCTACCCAAGTGGTGTAATGGGTTGGCGGCTTCAACCTCTAGGGTTATAGGCACAAGATTTTTATTGTTGGAGATGGCATAGCAGGATGAAGTTTGCTATCCATAAAAGAGAATGGGATGAAAGAGAAGATCAGAAGTAGGGGAAGAGGCTGCAGAGAGAGGCAGCGGCAGAGGTAGGGGTAGGGTTAGGATCGAAAGGATGATACCATGTAAGTAAGATACACGAATTCTCAGTCACTTTCATTGATTGAGAGTTACAATATATACAAGATGATGAGAGATATTCTCTCAATCAATATTAAATGCATATGATACTATACAATCATTTCTATATGTATACACTATCTAGTAGTCTCCACATGGGTTAGGAATAAATATCTGTCATAGAGGTTTATTATTTTTGGGAAAATGTCACAGAATAGCAACCAAGTTTCAAACGTGTTATAATTAGGTCACTTATGTCGTTTTTGTCCCAATTAGATAACTTAACATTCAAATCGAGCCATCTCCTTTTTTCCATATATCAAGAGAAAAATGGAGCATAAGATGCTAGTGTCCGATTATTTTAATATATGAAATTGTATTTATTAAAAATAAAAACAAATTAATTACATTAAAAATTAAAAAAAAAACAAGTTAAAATCCATATCATCACTTGACGTTAGCGTCAAACAAAAGAGAAAAAAGAAACACAAATTCACATCACCACGGTTACCTATGAAATTGATGAAAAACCCCTTAATTTTAATAAAAAAATAATATTGAGTGACCTGATTGAAACACTTTTGAAACTTGAGTGACGTAATTGAAACACTTTTAAAACTTAATTATTATTCTATAAAGTTACCCTTTTTTTTACCCACTTTCTACACCTTTTCCTTCATCCTCAATTGGTAGCGATATATTTGTTACCTACTGATTGCGAAGCATGCTAAATTTGCAGGTATTTAAAACAAGCTCCCTTGTAAAGATGAAGAACCTTAAATTTCTTGGGCTAGATGATGTGAAACTCACTGGTTCCTTTGAGAATTTTCCTATTTTAAGATGGTTGAAGTGGTGTGGATGTAATCTGAAAATAATACCCCCAGGACTATTAACAAGCTGCTTGGTGGCTTTAAATATGACTTGCGGAGATTTAGAAGAGTTTGACCCGCCTGTGGTATAAGAATTTATTCTTCCTTTTATCACTTTACCTTTTAATTTATCAAATTCCTATTCATGGAACAGGATCTTATTTCGCTCAAGGTTCTAAATCTTAATTCGGCGTACCAACTAGTCAGCATCTGCAATCTCCACCGACTACCTAAACTTGAGACTTTAACTCTCGATCATTGTATCAGTTTGACTCATGTTTGTAAAACTATAGGAGACCTTGAGAATCTTTATTTCTTGAGCTTGACAGGGTGCATTAAACTATGGAAGGCTTCATCGAATCAAATGTTTGTAAATCAACAGGAAAGGCTAAAAGGTTTATGTACTTATGGAGGAATTCCAGAACAGCCTTTGTGTTCCTTACCCCAATCATTAGATTTATTGATTTTGACTGGGATGCCATTTGAGATCCTGCCCAGTTACATTGACCTTAAAATGCTTCGGGTACTTTACTTGAATTCGTGTCCAAACCTCAAATCTCTCCCATGTCTCCCAAGTATGCTAGAGGAGTTGCATGTAGAATGGTGTACATCACTGGAGATAATAACATTCCAATCAGCTCGTTTCACACTGCAAGAGTTTGATTATAAAGGGTGTTTCAAATTGTGTGAGATTGAAGGGCTTTTTAAGTTAGTGTCCATTACGAAACTTGATGAAGCAGAACTGGGACATTTGCAATGGATTAAAGCGTATCAAGATCATGAGGTGGACCTGGTTGGTGATGAGATTACTGAAGGCAGAACATGGAATATCCAGGTCATCTCACTCTCCCAGTTTCTCTTGATTTTTTTTAGCAAAACTATTAGTATATGACAAAGTAACTGAACTTTGTGTGTGTATTATATATAGATGTTGTATGAATATGGTATAAGGAGCACCTATCTGCAAGGCATAAAGGATCAAAGCATGGAGACACATCAGTATACGTCATCATCTTGGTTCTTATCCTTTTGTGTGCCTTTGCATCCACAGAAGCGTAGGATCCAAGGATTAAATGTAACCATTATATACAGGTCTTTAGGCGAGTATACAAATACGGAGGCTCCTCCTATATTCGCCAGAATCAGTAACATAAGCAAGTGTGTTACCTGGGTATACAACCCTGTGGTTTATTGCAAACCCAGAGTTGATGAATTTGCTATATGGTTAAGTTATTGGCCAATTGGAAACACATTAGATGTTGGTGATGAAGTATATGTGAATATCAAAGTGGTGGAAGGAACGATACAAGTAAGTGGATGTGGTGCGAGCCTTGTGTATAAGGATGGTGGTGAATTAGAGAAAGAAGAAGAAAAGAGTGAGGAAGAAGTCATTGGAGGAGATCTGTCTGAATTTCAGGTAACTAAAGGAGGCTACTATCTTTGCCGCAAAGACTTCTTCAACTCAATCATCCCTAATTGCTTCTTTGGCGACGACATTCAGATTAGTGGTAAGCTCGCATCTATTTGAATAATAGATTGTGGATGTTTTATAGTTGATATTAAGATGCAGATAATGATAACCACTCATTGTCATAGATTCCCGAAGATGGAGAACACAAGACGATTTTTCAACAGTCTATGAGGGGCTTAATACTTATAACAACCCCAAGCGCCATGTATGTATACATATTTGTCTTTATTTTTGTCATCACCGTGATTTTCCTGTGAAACAAATAATGCTTTCAATGTTCAATCCTGTATCAAATTCTTTTCATATACAAAATTGTTTATTTATGTTTCTCCTCGTTTTTTTATATATATTTAAATTTTAGTGAGAGAGCTCTTACTTTAATGGTTCTTATTATCCTTTATTGCTTGATCCTGTTTTTTTTTTCAGAAATATAAAGTTGAGCTGGGAGTGAGCTTTAATAGTGAAAGTCAAATAGATAAGATAGAGAAGGCGGTGTCTAATGTTGAGGGTGTTGAATCTGTTATCATTCACAAAGAAGTAAGTAGACTGATTGTCTGTG
Organism: Helianthus tuberosus; assembly: GCA_030545235.1. NCBI lineage: Eukaryota > Viridiplantae > Streptophyta > Magnoliopsida > Asterales > Asteraceae > Helianthus > Helianthus tuberosus. The sequence continues at coordinate 193,342,053 of CM060365.1, forward strand.
GACGTTTCGATTATCAAGCAGTGGTAACGTGTGTGGGGCAATTTGAGAAGATGGTTCAAGTCTTATTACCGCCACAAGAATTGAAGAAAGATAGCCTGCTGCTTATGAAGGAAAATGGATCAGAAGGTATAATAGATAACGCATCAGATGATGAATTCTTTGATTGCGCAGAAGCTTTGTTTGATGATGAATCAGAAGTTTAGGTAGGATTTTTTTTTTTTTGGAAGTTGGTAATAGTGCAATGGGGGAGGCTTGTCAATGGATTTTTGTGATTATTTTTAATTTTCGGATACATACAAGTTGTGATTATCTTTCGGTTGGTTGCCATACCGAGTGCCTGTACAGTACAATGTACCAAACCGATACTGACCGAATTCCAGTCCCAGTGCGCCAGAAATTCTACAAGTTTAATACAAATTCAACAGAGACAATGAGACATTATCATAATTAATTACACAACAGATTGAAGAGTAAGCATTGTAAACAAATTAAACAACGACCTAGCTAATACAATGAAAATAAAGTGAACATTAAGCATTGAACAGGGGCAATTTTGATTATTGTGTTCTCGAACTTCGTCTTGGTTTTAGATATTTTGTTATTTGATGAGCATATACGTATTTACTATGTTAAAAATTAACTTTCCCTTTACCCCAGGGGTCTGAGAAACCAAGACCCTTTTTGTTTCTGGCCCATTTGTATTAAATAGAGTAGCCCAATCCTGATTAGTCACAAGGGCTAAATGGGTGGACCCAACCTGCAATGATTACATGGAGGATTCATTCCACACGTCTTTTGTGAAAAGTGTGGCTTCCTCTGGCGAGCTAAATGTTATCAGGACCCATTTGACAAGTTCCTAACGTATTCTTAATTTTCATCTATTTATTTAATTCATACGAGAATTGAACTCTTGACCAAGGGTCAAAATTTTAGTTATCACACGGATAAAGGGTCAAAATAGAAGGTTTAATTAAGAGTTAAGTGACATTTACGTCCATGTGGTTTGTTCCATTTTCCCATTTCAAACCAAATTTTAAAATTGTACCATTTTCCTCCCGACATTCTCGAAACGTGTCATTTCAGTACAAAAAATCTAGAATAAAATGTTATTTTCGTCCCTGAGCTAATTGTGTTTTTTTAACTTGGGTTAGTTTATTGGACTGATATGGCACATTTCGAGTTTATTCACTCTCTCTTCTGCAGATCCTTCCTTAAAGTTGATACTCCATAAAGGAACTAACTAAAAGAGGTACAACTCCAATTACTCCTATACTCTTTCTTTGCATCAATAACTAAAAGAGGTACAACTTATTGAGCTTAAAAAGGGAAAATATTATAAACATCAGCAATATCACATGAAAAAAAAAAAAGCTTATTTCACTCATTCCTTTTTCATCCTTCAATTTGTTTTCATTTTAGTCAAAATTAACGCACTAATAACTACCGTAAGTTGTATCATTTCAACAATTTGCCTCCTCATACCTATACCTCAAGCCCATTTTTCCAGAGCCTCCGGTGTGCTTCTTGTACATTGATCGGCAGTCAGAAGCCCAGCCCCTTTTTAAAACAATGGTTTTGACCCGTTACCCGACCCGTCCATTTAGTCATCTCTACCATAAAGCTACTAACTCAAGAGAAAGGTAATAACATGTTGTGTACCAATTAACAAACACAACTACGAGTAATCGAATAAGGATAATAGGTTGAGTTTCTATTATTTTCTGCAATGATTACAACTCTAATTGAAACGATACTAAAAGGAAAAACACTAGAAGGAGATGAGAGTTCAGATATTACAGATAAAGGAGATGGGAAGAAGGTAACACACAATTCATAATCAACATGCCTCGTCTCTCGATTTACCCTCTTTTGTATCAAGCGCCTCAGTGACCGAGATCCATTCATTTTGCTGGGCCTTTAAACTGGACTGCAGATTGGCCCATTGTGACCTGGAACAAATATACAGTATTTATTACCTACCATTAAATTAACTAGTTTAATACCCGTCCGTTGGACGGCTTACGCTAACAACGTAACAAACAAAGATAATGTATATTGAGGGTGTTCAGTAACGCTTCTCCTTTTCTTCTTTTCCATACCCTTTTTTGAAAAGGTTGCAACCATCTAACTTTTCCTTTTCTTCTTTTCAAACCACTAAACCTCATTCTCAAAACACATTATCCAAAAACTATAAAAATGACCTATTAACTTTTAAGAAGTCAAAAACTTAAAAGGAGCTCAAAATAAGCAATCCCAAACACCCACATTAAGTGGACACAAGTGTAAACAACATTATAAACAAAAGCACCATTTTTAATTTATAAAAGGAAAACGAACGTGAACAGTGTACAACCACACAACAATATAAAATAAAAATGACAGAGTGACAAAACATGAAATTGTGTCATTTTAATGCAAAAGTAAACGGTAGGCACCACTGTGGGAAAGTGTTGTAACAGTCAAACACGGTTTACTCCCTCAATTTTTTCGGCTTTTGGATCGTCCTCTTTAACCTCAAAGATGGCCTTTTTTCGACTTGTTGACTTGATACATGGTGCCCGTTTGTGATTTAAGTAAGAAATAAATTTTTATTTAAAAAGAAAGAAAAATGACACTTACGGCTTGATCGAGAAAGATAACCAATAATTTGTTTTCACCAGCGATAGACAAAACAAACTCGACCCAAACGAAGGTAACGGTATACCAAACTCCGTATTGTGTGAGAGATGAAAAATAGTCAACGATGGAATGCACATCCATTATCAATTAGACCTACAACTTTAATGTTATATGACAAAAACAAAAATTGAATGTGTTGTTATAATTGTAGTAGTTGAAGATATTGATTTGAAAATTTCTAAGTTATACGAATTCAAATTAAGGTTAACATATTATTTTATTATAAAAACATAATTTAATCCCTTTAAGAATATTATATTTATTGTGCCTTTGGGCTGCTATACATAATTCAAATTAAGGTCAATTTATTATTTGGTAATTTTGTATCATTTTCATTGAAAAGTTTTCTTTTTATCGATTAGTTTTATGAGGGAATGTCACCTCTTGAATTATATTTAAATAAATAAATTTCACCTTTTCTTGTTCACCAATAAAGCATGATTTGAAAGAAATCAGATTTTGTTTTAATTCCAACAATTAAGTTTGAGAATGAAACGTATCATACTATCATTTAGCATATTTTAATTCCAACAATTAAGTTTGAGAATGAAACGTAACATACTATCATTTAGCTTTTAAAGAAAATTATCATCTGACGTATAAAAAATAGAATTAAAAATAGAAATAATAATAATTGGGCTCATAATCTCTAACCTAATAAATCAAAATGATTTACACTTGAGCCCAACCCCATTTAATAAACCTAAATATATAAGTTAGTGTACACTTACTAAAAACCCTAAAACATCTACACACCTTCAGCAGCCGACATCCCCTTTCACCCCTCTGCTTTCTCTGTCCGATCATCGGCGACCGGTGCCAGTTACCGGCCGGCTACCGGGGTCCCGTGCTTGCTGGCATGTCACCCCACACAACCCCAAGCTCCCTCTTCATCTTAACCCGTCGCACACACCGCTACCCTGTCCAAAGAGAGAGAGAGAGAGAGATCGGAGAACAGGAGAGGGGCCGATCACCTATGTCACGGCAACAGAAGCAGCAAGTGGCGGCGGCAATGGATTCCGACAACTGTTTTTCGGGTAAAACGTACCGGAGGAGCCGACGATCGACTTACCGGCGGTGATGATGGTGGTGGTCGTCAGACGTGGCTACAGCACATGGGGGGGGGGGGGTGGCGGCGACTTTAATTCCTTCCGACAGGTTCACCGGTAAAACCCTCTCCCCGTTTCTGTTATTTTTTTAAGATTGATGTTTGGCTGATGATGACTAATGACGATGATGGTGGCAGTGAAGACACGGACGGCGGTGGTGGCTGCCGCCAGAGCTTCGTTCAAGTTCAAATTTGGTTCTAGTGCTTAGATTCAGATTTCAGATTTTATTCGGTACGGCTTCGGGTGTTACGGATCAGATTCAGGAACGGTCAACAGTTAACCCGGTCAAAATTAGCAGTTTCGGGTGTCGTTTCAGCGGGTTGTTCAGGTCTCGTTTCGGGTCAAGTAGCTTTGTTACAGGTTCGGGTCTCTAGTTTATTTTATTCTGTTTTAAATGCAGAAAATATTTTGAAAATTTATGAAAGTAAATTTTTTTCTTGTATCATTGATTTTAAATTGTATAAAATGATATTTAAACAAATAAAAGTTTAAAGTCTCAATATGGAACTCCTATTAGAATATGATGGTTGATAATAGTCATTTCATGTGTACAAATTGACAGGCATCAAAGGGCTTGTAACCCAACTATATCATGGTCTATATCATGGTGTGTAGTAAAAATATTCATGCTTAAGTGATTGAGGATTCTCAAAATATTGTTGGTTTTAAAAGAACACATCTTTATTTAGTTTATCAAGTTATTAAGCTATTCATTCAACAATATTCCGGTTTAGGATAAAAATATATTTTACTTATATACTTCATTTTCTCTATTAAAAATATTTAATATTTTTTTAAAGGATTAAAAATACTTATATACTTCATGTTCTTTATTAAAAATATATCATCCACCTGTAGTAAATGAGTTGGGGAAAAAATGTTAAATCATCATAATTAAAATTAGCCTAAATAAATAAGTCAAACTCAATCGATCAATAATAACAAAAAATCATCTAAAAAGTTATCTAGATTTCAAATTTATTTAGTTTCCATAATAAATTTCCCTGGAAAAAGAAAAAACCCCTAAAAACTCGTCTCCCACCATACTACCACCATAAACAAACCATCTAAAGTTTATGTAAGTATTATGTTTTGTATTTAGATAACCTTTGAGCTTTTAAGATGTCTATTATAAAGAGTTTGTTTAAGCACTTTTAAATAAACATTAAGATTATATAAACATAAAAGAACCTAAGCAAGAAATAAAACACTTATGTATTTAAAACGCATAATGAATAAAGTAGAGAAGATTTAAATATCCATATATCTAAAACACATAAATAAACATTAAAAAAGAGAAGCTTTACCTGTGTTTAAAAAGAATGTAGGAATCTTTATATACGTGTAATCCTGAATTAAAGTCAGCATTAGAAATATCAATGTATCTAAAACACATAAACAATAAAAATGAGAAGCTTTACTAACCGTGGATTAATGATTTGAGAAGTGCATGAATGTAAAGGTGAAATATGACATAAAATCTATATTTAAAGTCTTCAATCAGAGCAGTTATTTTTACTTACAAGAGCGGTTAACTCTACCCACTATCACCATGTCCTAATTAGTAGCTATATTTGTAGTTATAATCCCACTCACTCTCGTATTATTGCATAAATGTTTGATTTTTAAAATGTAAGGAAAACCATGTAATCGGATTTATCACCACTTTAATACTTCTTAAATTTATGTATATTAGTTTGTGAAAAAAAAATGTTATTTCCAAATTTAAACTTTTTTAGCATTCTTGAATCATAAGACCTGGACTTATAAAAAAAATGATAATTACATGAAAATAATTCCTTAGTTCTATTCAAAATAAACTGCTTCAAACTTTGGGTTATTTAAATAATAATTACATGAAAATAAGTCCTTAGTTCTATTCAGAATAAACTGCTTCAAACTTGGGGTTAGTGATTTTAGTCTAATTTTTCACCAAACCAACGTCGTTAACAAAAGCAAAATCTTTCATGCTTTCTATAAAATTGATGAGATCTAATAGAAAATAACTCTCGTATTATTGCATAAATGTTTGTAGATATAATGAATTTAACCTTCACTTGCAGGTTAGGCGTTTCGCCATATTGTGCCTATTCGACTCGAGCTGGTGCCTACACAAAGAAGAATACGAATTCAGAAAGTATGGTACGTATTAATCGCAGATTAAAATGGAATAAAAAGAACCTTGTCTGATCTGAACTGGTCGCTTTTGATTATTTCAGAACCATTTCGAAGCTTCTGCAGTTTACTAAAATTTAGTATTTAAAAAGAAACAATAGCCAATGAAAATAAATGTGTTAACCTGCTTCATTTGCATGTTACAGTGTCCAGCAGGCTGGTCTTTGGGCATAACTGATGGCTTTGGTGGTGAGTGATCCATGCTGTGAATATTTCAGACAAAAAATGAGTGAACACGATGAAGACTGCTTCTCAAGTTCTCTTTATATAGAATACAACTGCAGCAGGTACCACCACTACCCCTTTTTTTAGGAACTGAGCAGTTAAATCCACCACTACCCATTTTTTTAGGTGCTGAACTGCCAAAAACATGGACAGAAAAACTCCTCAAACGTGGGATGCTGTTGTTCGGTTCAGTTATGTAGGGACATGGACAGAAAAAAACTGCTCAAACGTGGGATGGTGCTGCTCAGAACTGCTCAAAAACTGCTCAAACGTGGGATGGTGCTGCTAAGAACTGCTCAAAACTGCTCAACAGCGGTTAAATTTAAGAGTTTATACGGCCCAGATTTAATCTCAGCATAATCGAACGGATGATATTGATTTGAACAGTAACTTCCACTTAATGGGTTCCATATATATATATATAATTTCAGGCACATTCATTATTAAACTAATTAACCAGCAACAAATATAGAGAATCATCCATTGTTAACTTTTTTAAGTGGTTCAGCCTTTTAACATTTTAATATCCACAAATTGCCATGAGATCGTATATGCACGTATTCTCGCATTGTTATTGTTATTGTTATTGTTATCTAGTGTGACACATCACATATGTAATATATTATTCACCATGCGCCGAAACTACTACTACACCAAAGTATGAATCCTCTATGCACTAAAAAGCAAAACTCATGTAATATATGGGTGGAGATACAATAGGAAGTTTATTTGGCTAGGAAGGCTAGGAAGTGATCTTGACTATCCATTTAATTAATCAAGGGCTAAGATTAAATGAATGAAATTGAAGCAAAAAAAAAGAGGCACGTGGGTTTGTTAGGGGCATTCTAGTCAATCCAGCACAATAGTTTCTCTCTCCTCCAATTCCCCCCCATTTTTTAAACGTTAATAACTTTTTCATACGACATTATTTTTTTATAAAAATTGCACCAAAAAACCAGCGTTTTTTTATCTTTAAAACGAGTATACTATTGCTATATTTTCGAAAAAAAAATTTGAAAACCCAGTTGCGTAAAACGCAATGGAGAAAACCCAGTTGCGTAAAACGCAATGAAAAAAAACGTAAAAAAATGACTTTTTCTAAAACGCAACGCACAAAAAACACAAAGAAGTGCCTTATTTCTAAAACGCAATGACCAGAAAACACAAATAAATGTCTTATTTCTAAAACGCAATAGCCTAAAAACACAAAAGAAATTGTACTTTATAAAACGCAATGGACTGAATGTGTTTTACCTAAAACGCAATGCACCCAAAACACTTAAAAATGTCTTATTTCTAAAACGCAATGGCCTAAAAACACAAAAGAAACTGTTCTCTCTAAAACGCAATGAACTGAATACACATAAAAATGTGTTTACCTAAAACGCAATGAGTAAAAACACTTCAAAAATGTTTTATTTCTAAAACGCAATGACCAGAAACTGTTGTTCACATAACCAGAAACTGTTGTTCATAGAACCAGAAACTGTCTAAAACGCAATGACCAGAAACTGTTGTTCACAGAACCAGAAACTGTTGTTTACAGAACCAGAATCTAAGTAAAACGCAATGACCATAACCTGTTGTTTACAGAACCAGAAACACTGTCTACGAATGCAGTTTTCCAGAGGCAATTTACAGAAAATTAATTTTTCTGATGCATTTTTATTACAGCAATTTAATAGCTCAACCCCAGCCAGGGGCTCTGCCCCTTGGACCCCGCCAGGGGCTGCCGCCCCTGGGACCCCGCCAAGATCATAAAACGCAATGACTAAATCAAAAACCCAGATCGTAAAAATGAAATTAAAGAATTTCTTACATGGATCGAAATGATTTCTTCAACAATTGACGAAGTTTGAATGATTGAAACACTTATCAGCTCTCGAATCGAACGAATCGAGTGATTATCTCCAAAATCACCAGAAAAAACGAGATTTTTTATGAAATTAAACTGGGTTTTCTTCAAAAAATCTGAAGAACACGTTGATCGGGTGTTTGAATCATTGATTTGTGATGAAAATCGCACTATAATGTAGTGATTATTGAGATAGAAAGTGAAGAAATGGTTGAAGATGGGGGGTTTTGAAAATGGTGGGTTTTGAAGTTACTGGGTTTTGAAAAGGAAGAAGAAAGGGTTGGATTGACTAAAATACCCTTTTTCTTTATTTTAATTGTTGCCACATGTCCTAATCTTATTGCTTCCTACACTTCCTAGCCAAAATAAACTTCCTACTTGATCTTTTCCCAACATTTTAATATCCACAAATTGCCATGAGATCGTATATGCACGTATTCTCGCATTGTTATTGTTATTGTTATTGTTATCTAGTGTGACACATCACATATGTAATATATTATTCACCATGCGCCGAAACTACTACTACACCAAAGTATGAATCCTGTATGCACTAAAAGAGCAAAACTCGCCATAAGCCAACTAAACAACATTACCCATGTATGCAAAGGTAACGTTACTGTTGGATTTATATGTACGGGTTCGATAAGTTAACGCTGCTGACCGAGCTATGACCCGTAAGAGTTACACATTGGGCAACGAACATTAAATCCACTTAATTCGATTAACTGGTGATCACGAACAATTAAAAGAACGATATATATTAGGCTTCGGGCCTAAGAGATAATTAGGGGGTGTTAACCTAAATATATATAGATATATTACTATATATATTTTGGCTCTATCATGTTCTCCTCCATCATGCTTCCCACTTTGTTTTTCTTTTTAGTTGGCTGCCATGCTTCACTTTTTCTTTTTGGTTGTCACCACCACCTCAAGAAAACTTATATAATACAAGGACAACAACAGCAATAGTGGCTGTCAACCAATAATTCCTTTCTTGGTTTGAGCGATACCATTAGAAAAGCAAACGAAAGGGCAGACGCCACTTAAAGAAAGAAAGTGCCGTCCTTTTCTTTTGTAGTAATTCTTGTTCCGCGAATTACACCCGGTCACCGTGTTCGTGTTCTAGCATCTGGTTCGTTGTACCTCGGTGTCTCAACCGGTTAGTCTTTAACCGCAAAGGTATATTTAATCTCATCAGTAGATTAACAACATTAATAATAATATTGTATACCGTGTTTGCATGTTTGTAAACATGATCCTGTTCGGTTCACTTTTTGGTGTTGATTATTTATATTTATTCCGCTGCGTATTTATTAATTACCTATTTAATTAATAAAATATATCAAACCCGTTTTGATAAAAGTAAAATTGACACCACTGAATCCCAATAGTGGTATCAGAGCCACGCTTACAACATGCAAATCGGTACCGGTCTTTTAACCGGAATTAGAACACAAACTTTAATTTTATTAAAGTTTCTATTCTAAATAATTTTAAGGGCAACTTTAATTTTGGTCAATATTTTATTTGTTTTGCTTGACCAAAAGATTGCCCGGTATATTTTGTGATTGTTGTGGAATATGTAAATCTGGCCCGACCTTATTTTTTTATGGTTGTATATTTTATTCGGTTTTGTAATTATTATTTTTTGCCACTGAGATGGTTCAAAGTTGTAATAATTAGTTTATTGTTTTGGCCCGTCGTGTGGTTCAAAGTTGTAATAGATAGTTTTTCTCTTTTTTGTCTTTGTTATATTTACTTGTTAAATATTGTTGATACGAAGACCAGAAGAAAACCGAATGCCAAGAGGAGTCTTGGAGTTAGTGGGAGTTGCTCGAGACAACTGGATGCACTCAAGTTCATCCTTGTGGTTGTTTGTGTGTTGTGACCCCGTGACCCGTTTGATCTTGCTATAAGGCTCTAGCAAGATCGAACAATTTTTGGCCATATAGATTTACATATTTCGTTTGCTATTGTGTTTGCTTTTTATCTTATAATTTGTTATAACATAACCAACCCAAATACCAACATGATTTTAAAAGGAGTTTTAAAATATTAAAAACAATCACATTAAAACAAGTTCTAAATTTTTTTTACAACTTGTTAAAGTTTTTGTTATAAAACAAAGGTTGTTTTTGAAACAAATAATAACCAATTAAGTTTTGCAAATTAAACTAGTTTTTATTTTCAAAACTATTAACTTAGTAGTTTTCTATTAACTTAAAATTGGTTATTCTAAGTCGCGACAAACTTAGTTTTAATAGGTTATTTAAAATTAAGTGTCCTGAGAGATGAAAGGGTTCATCAAGATGTCACAACTAAAATATATACTAAAATTGGCTCTTGCGACCCTATTTGGTAAATATTAAAATTAACCCATAATTAAAATCAAAAGTCTATGCCATCCTATTACAAGCTACACTTGGAACGTAATGCGAACCATCAGTGTTTGGAGCCACAGCACCGCACTTGATGTCTAGCTTATCCTTCCAAGGTGCAAGGGTTTCGTTGACACACCCGGCCCTTCCACAAGTATCTTCTTTTAGGACGACTATTACTTTTTCTTTTCTCATCACATGCTCCAGCTATCTTGAAAGTAAAAGTCGGCATAGATGAGGCTAAACGTATCAATGCATAAGACAAGAATTGTCTTAACGGCCTCATACCCGAGAGTTGTGCAATTCTCACAATTGACACTCGTTGTCAGTCTGCCTAGTCACTTACTAAAGTGTATGCCACAGCTGCCTTTAATACTGACCTAGCCAGATTCTCATTCCCTGTTCTAATTACTGTAATGGGTCTTTAATTAAATAAGGAAATATACATCGAAAATACTAATTAAATAATTTTTGCTTAACAGATGTCATCTGAAAACAACTCCTCTTTTGCTCTCAAGTCCATACTTGAGAAAGATAAACTGAATAACACCAATTTTCTTGAGTGGCACCGCAACTTGAGAATTGTTCTCAAAATGGCAAAGAAGCTTTATTTTTTGGAAACCCCAATCCCAGCTGCACCTGAAAATGGTACTCCTGCTGCGAAGAAGGCTTTCAATAAACATAAAGAAGATGCCATGGAAGTTGCTTGCCTCATGCAAGCCACCATGTCCCCAGATCTACAAAAGAATATGGAAGACATGAATGCTTTTGACATGATTGAGCAACTTAAGGGCATGTTCCAGAAACAAGCCCGTCAGGAACGCTATGACACCATGAAACAGCTTATAAGCTGTAGAATGCAAGAGGGTTCCTCAGTTAGTGCTCATGTCCTCAAGATGAAAGGCTACATCGATTAATTAAACAAACTTGGTTATCCTCTCCTAGATGAGATGAAAGTCAAGGTGAAGAAGGCTAATTGTCACACCCCTTGAGGACATGAGATGAACTTGAGTATCTTGAGGACATGGCTGTTGACAAACTTGAGTATCTTGCGAAGCTCAATGTGAAGAAGGCTAATTGTCACACCCCGACTTTCCACGTGTCACCGGTGGGCCCGGTGGGGAGTATCGTGACGTCATGGTTGGTAACGTAATAGTCAAACAACACAATTATATAAATGCACAGCAGAAGCAAAAGATAAATATTATTACATTCCGAATATAAAGTAATATCCAGTATTACAACGGAAAGTAAAGGATCCACAGGCGGATCTTTAAACATATCATTTGTTCAACAGACTTTGGACGCCTAGAACTTGCAAGATTCCTTATTAGCGCCCTGAGCTTCCAGCCAATTTCGTTCAGTACCTGTCACTTAACCTTTTTGGAAAATACGTCAGTTTTCACTGGTAAATACACTCAACTGACTCATTTGAAAAGAGTTTAAGAAAATTGATTTGGATGCACGTGGCACAAAAATATCTTTTATAATTTGATTAAAATGCACAGAGGCAAAATTAACCTTTTATACTTGGGAAAATTATTTGTATATAATCTTGTATACAGTTTTACTTATTTGTCGTCCGTTAGGGCCGGTTTGTAGGGCCGGACTAGATTAACTGACACGCCACAGGTATAATGCCCACAGGCTATCATCCTCTAAGTGGATTACCAGTTCCGGTATAATGCCCACAAGGATGATACCTCGGAGTGGATTACCAGTTTTTACATAATGCAGCTGTCAGGTGTATGCCTACACCCCGTGCTTAGGTCGTGGCCATTTCGTAAAATGATGCCAAGGATATCCGGGACATGGTCATTAACCCCCAAAGGCCATACACCAAATAATACATATTAAACGGGTTGTAAGTACATCAATCACAATACGATTTAAATATCTACACACCCGACCAAGCGGTACTTTTATAGTGCCGTATCCCAAGCCCGTATAGGGAAAATAAGTTAAGAATATTTACCTGAGCTAGCTCCTGTCTTAAATAGTAAGAATTTAATAACTCAGCCGTATTCACTTAAGTAAGCGTAGGTACCATTTACCAGAAGGCTCTAGTCTGGAATGATGGTATAAATAACTTATTAGAATGCTAACGGGTCTTTAATTAAGCTTAAGCTTAGACCGGTTAGTCTTACAGGAAGATACGGTTCGAACGCACGATTAAGCGAAGACCGGGATAGAATGTGATTTAGACCCAACAAGCTTGTATGCTTGTTTAATATGGGTAACTCAAACACATTCTGGATTTCGAGATAAAACCGATAAGGTTTGACTCGTTTCGGCTAATTTATGTAAACTAGTTACATAGGCCGAACCGTACGCGTAAGAGGCGTAACGGGTAATTATAAGAGCCATATACAGGTTTCCTAAGTTAATTATGCCTCAAATATGTTGTGACATCAGTAAGATGTCTTTCATTATGCCCGAAACGTATTTAAACACAAACTAGGCCCCGTAGGGGTAGTTTGGTCATTTAAAAGTTTATAAAAGAGTCTAAGTATTTTCCTGAATTACAGGTCTGATGTAATCAGCCAAAATACTTATTTCACTAAGTTATAACAGTAGGGTAAAGTATATATATGTGAAATTTATTAATTATAACCAACTATGCACCGTAGGGGCATTTTGGTAATTTCACATAAGCCGAAAAGCTCAAAACTGAAGTCTGAGTTCAACAACCTTTGCTTACTGTTAAAATAGTATAATTTAACTAAAACATCAGTAGGTATTAATCTTAGTATGTTTAAAATAGTTCTAGTACATACTATGCGCTAAAAACGCTTAATTAGGCGATTAGAAGCCGGTTCCGGGTTCTATATAGAAATCTGATATTTTTATATTTCCATGAGGTTTAAAATAATCTATTTATCATATCTAATCAGTAGCAAAAGGTTTGGAGTCGTTTAGATATGTAAAACTCATTTTATGGCCCGTAAGAGCAAAACCGACATTTACCGGATTAAGCCTACGACTATGAGTTATGCTCAGCCTAAAATTAATTAAAAATCTTTAAAAATCCCAAAATAATATATTACATCAGTGGGTAATAAGTTTGATATCAAAAAGTAGGCTTAACTAGGCTATACGCTAATTATGCCGTTTTATTAACATAAAGCTTTCATTTTACGCTAATGAGCATAACTCTTAACCTACACCTCCAACTGATGTCAAATTTTGTAAGCAAGTTTAAATATCAGTAATTAAAGTTTCTACTCTTTTACATTTCCAAAAATCACGTTTTAAGGTGAAAAGGGCATAATGGTCAACATATGAGCAATTAACGGAATCATGCATATTAATTGGATAACTAATGATCCGAGGTGTATAATCACAGAGGGTTATACTAGCATGTAACCTGGTCCAAATGAATCTCTTAGGTATTTCTAAAACATGCTTAAACGGGTCAGAACTGAAAGTCAAACTATGCGACTTATGGTTCCGAACCGGGTTTAAACAGGAAATTGTCGGGTTGAACATGTTTGGACATGTTCTTACACTTATTACCAAGTTATAACAATGATCAAACAGCTTGTATATGATCTACATTGCTAATTATGCATAAATTGTAATTTAAGTATCCTATTGACTTTTTCTTAGCAAGTTTGACCCGACTTTTGACCTCGTTAGAGTGGTAATCAGGGGGAACCCTTTTTGAGGGTTTATTACCCACATAAATACCAACTTATATCTACTTTTAATTCGAGATATGACTAAGCCATTGCTGACTAATCTCGAAGTCAAACCGTAATTACGACGGTTTGACTTTTAGCTAATAACTTAAGCTAAACTCAATTTAGAAAGGATTAGAACACTTACTGAAGTCCTAAGCTTGATTAGAGAACACTTGAGAGGAAGTTTGAGCTCCAGAAGTGATCCTCAAATGCAGATGAAGGTGTGAAGAAAGTGTTGCAAGTTCATGGCCTTATATAGTGGATTTAAGCACCACAATTGATTGACAACAAGGTCTAGCACACACCACAACTGATCAACACTTGTTTCTAGTGTTTAGGGGGTGTTTTAGGGGTCAAGAGATGTGGAGAATCGAGTTAGAATCGAGCAGATTGCACTCAGCAGGCAACAACCCATTTAATTCGGAGCTGGGCACCCCTCGCGCGACGCCACGCCTCCCTCGCGTCGCGTTAGGCCCTCCCTGATCAGCTTTGGTGATTTATTTCATTTTGATCCTTGGCTCTTCAAAACTTGATTAGGCACTTGTTTTCTTGCATTTTAAACCCTCAATGTTGATCTATAAGGGCTTTAAAACATATACCCACTTTGTTAAGTCCCCGGTTAACTTAATTGTTACCCGAAAAGTCCTAACTTTCAACGTTTACGCTTTAACCCCTCGTACACGAATTTGATCGTAACTTTCTCATATGATAACGAAACTTTACAAAAATTTAAACCGTGTATTCTAGTGAGCATAATTAACCGTTACAAAGCTTCGGGTTTGTCAAAAGGTCACTCAGAGATATAACTTAAACATGTTGACACATTTAACCCCTGTAGTTTGTAATCTCTCACTTTTAGCTTCGCATGATCCATGATTTATTCGTTTGATGTTATAAACATCATGTAGGGTTATTATGAAGTATATTTATTCACTGTTGACATTTAGAACCCGTATAATCATATACTTTCCATGTTTGTCAACTTTAGTCCTTTTATAACATTCTTTCATACGTTCAAACTTTATGACACGTGTCAACACATTATAGGACGCGAATTTTCGAGGTGTTACATCCTCACCCCCTTAAAAGAAATCTCGACCTCGAGATTTGTTAAAGTAAAGGAAGTATTTTCTACCTTATGCTGGGTTTAATCTTCCTTAGTACCTTTGAGCCTCTAAGGCATTCCAATTGACCTTTATAATAGGCACATGTATCTTTTTGGAGCTTCTAATCCTATCGACCCTCAATCGACACAGGTTGCTCATACTATCAAAGTTCTGCATATCATTATGTGATAGTGCTTTTCGACTTATTGGTGACACGTCGCTAAATCATTAGTGCGGTTCACATTGGGCGCTCCACCAATCCCCTTAATTAGGTCTTGGCTCGTAAGCTATTTGATCTTGATACATTCGATTTCCTTTGCATGATTCTATATTCTCGAAGCTTAACTAGCCCAATAATTTAACAATTTAGCACACCCTTCCAGGGTGATATCTATTGTTGAACCTTATTCCTTAACAAGAATTTAGGAGGTTTGCTATTTTCATAAATCCTAAATTTCCTGCCGAATACTGGCATCTTACTGATGATTATGAATTTGCGTGATCTTATTGGTTGTCTATAATGTAACTTTCAGATCCTGATGTTTGGACTTACCAAGCTATTGTCCTATCAATGGACGTTTAACATTCCATCTATACATGGTCTTCAAGGGAGCAGCCTTGATACTTATATGACAGCTATTATAGAAGAGCTTATCTTAAGGTGAGATGGTTATTCCAACCATTGCTCAAAATTAATTTTAAGAAATAGCTAATCTTTACAGTTAGTTGAACAAATCGATGATCCTGGGTAGCTGATGGCGATTCTTAATCGTTGCCTAATTAGGGTTGCGGTAAACAATGCCTTAGCAAAATGAACCGTCTTTCATAATTTACTATACCGAATTCTCAGGATATTGAGTTTGGCTTTATGAACCTATATCTTAAAACTTACTTAACCAGGGTTTTCGATTCTGCCAATAATGGTACTAGCTGTCTTGGAGATTTCATAATAATAATACAGCCTTAAATGGGATATGAAACTTAACTCTACCTGCCTCCCAGGGGTAAACAGGGTAATCTTAGGAGAAGATAATCAAGGTACAAGGAGGTTACAGAGATTTTCATATCTCAGGCTCCAGTTCACTCATCAACGCTTGTGTCTAATAAGTGACACATTCATGTTATGAGTCCACATATTCCGTTACCAGGGAATATTTATTTGGACAATTCTATTATGGATATCTTCTTTGAATACCATTAGTTGACTTTAGTACCATATGATCATTGGGATATCTTTGTGGTCCCATGCATTAAACCTCCATACTGATCAGGCATGGAAGCAATCTATGGAACATATTAAGATACACCAATCCTCATAAAGCGCTTTTGTCATACCATTTGGTATTCGAAATCAGTAAAGATCAAAGAGATATCAATTTCATACGATGATGTACTTTATCTGGAGGGAGGGTACATTAGGACTTTCTACGGTTTACTATTGTAGTATCAATAGCATGCGTCGCATCATCAATGGCGCGATTGACAGTTGTCTTATCCGAGTTTATCATACTTGAGATTTTGTTCCTATTACCAGATGAATCCTTTACTTAGTTGCAATCCAACATCTGCTATTCATTACCCTGATGGCCTTGACATATACTAACCATGGTTTCATCAAACTATACTGGCCAATAAGGCATTAACATTATTAATGAATGTTATTTTAAAAATATATCAATATCACTCAGCCTAGGTCACAAAAGACCATCAATGGTATTTAAGGGTTGGACCTAGTCCATCACCTCTTTGACAGGGGATCAAAATGTCACATCTGTCTTTAATATACTGATGAATTTGGATAGTTTGAAAGTTTGCCATAAGGGTATCAGAAAAGAGTGATTTCTAATAGATATTAAATATCAATATAGGATTTGTTGGAGCATTTTCTAAAGTATCATCGGTCAATTTCTACCTCGCATTAAATGACCGGAATCTTAATCAGGCGGAGACAACAGTTCTCAACATTTATCATTCATTATACAATCATATGTGCCAGTATCAAATAAAATTCATGCATAAACTGTTTGATATGAAAAGGTATCTGCTATATAGTTATCATTCTGTATCATCTCCTTGGCGTTCGTATGGAAGACTCATGCGTTTGCTTTCTTGGCCTCTTCAGTCTTCTTCACGTACTTAGGGCAGTTGGTCTTTATGTGCCCCTTCTCATTGCAATTGTAGCATGTGGCATCTTTAATCTTCCTGCATTCAACAGTCTTGTGCTCCTTAGACTTGCATAACCCACATGCAGGTGATTCAGACTTAGAATTGGATTCAAGTCTGCACTTTCCAAAGTGGTGTCTTTGACAAGTCGTGCACTTTGGCTTCTCCTCTGTTCGCTGACTGTTCCTTCCAAACCCAGATTTCTTAGAATCAGTGTTTCCCTTGTGCTTCTTCTCTGACCCTCGTGAGTTATCATCCTCACGCTTCCTCTTACTTTCTTCAGATTTCTTTAGCGATCTCAACCTGACCGCATCTAAAGTAAGGGATAAAGAGAGATCAGCTGCTGACCTAAATGTAGCAGGTCTTGAAGCCTTCACACTGGCTTTGATTTCTGGGGCTAAACCCCCAATGAAGCGAGCAATTCGCTTGGGTTCTGGTGTTACAAGGTAAGGAACCAGTCTGGACAGGGTATTGAAACTGGTGAGGTAAGCTTGACAATCTAAGTTTGTCATCACCAATGACAAGAAATCTGATTCAATACTCTCAACCTCGTGTTGAGGGCAGTAGTTCTCCATAATGAGAGCAACAAACTGTTCCCATGACATGTTGTAAAGGGGGATCTTCCCAGCAGCTTGAATGAGAGCCTTCCACCACGCTAGTGCCTCTCCCTTGAATGATTGGGATACATACTTTACTACATCCCTTTCAGCACAACCGCTGATGTCCACCACCGTGTCCATCTCATCTAACCAAGTCATACAATCAATTGCCCCTTTATCCCCAGTGAAATCTCGGGGCTTACAGGAAACAAAGTACTTATAGGTACAAGACTTGGTATTCGGTTCATTATCGAACACTATCTTCTTGGATGGAACACTGTGTTCATTTGATGAATGACGATCATCATCCTTCTTTGGTCCTTCATTCTTAGAGGGCGGCTTGTTATGAGGCTCTGAATGAGTTTTAGGGACAGATTTGGAGTGGGGTATAGATGAGGCTCGACTATGCGTCCCACTATACTCCTTAAATTGTTCTTCTACAGCTTTAGATACAGCTGTGTCAATCAGTGAACGAAGATCTCCTTTGGTGATATTAATCCTATCATTATCATCGCGGTTTTCCAAAGGATGACTGTTTATCTCGTCAGAGTCAGCCATGTAGTCTTAGTTGCTACAAAAAGAAAAATAAGGGCAAGGTTTATTTAGAAGCCCTTACAGTACTATCGTTCTTAAACGATTTATTAACCATGCTTTTAATACACATTTTAGTTAATTTGTTAAATATAAAATGGTTCAGGATTTTTATTAGGGATGAGATCGGTACGATACCGGTACCGTACCGGTACCGATACCGTAAATACCGTTACCGAAATTGAAGAAATATGGATACCGATTACCGTACCGTATTTATAGATTCGGTACCGGTACGGTACCAGTATCGGTACCGGTATTTCGGTACTTTACCACATTGGTACCGTTTTGGTGTAATCCATTGTTTTACCTAAAAAAATATAATGTGCAACCCATCCATCTATTATTAACTAAACTAGAGTAATATACATAGGAATGTAAATGAAAGGTAAACATATTAAACATCCATAGTTTCGACTTTTAACCAATTCCGAGACACCATCAAGTTCGACAAAAGGGGTTTCTTCAACAATAGTGTCGTCTCCTTACACAACCAACCACAAAGATATTAAAAATTTAAAAATAAGAAAAGAGATATTGATAATTTATAACCAAACCATTAAAAAATTAACTTACTTCAATGGATTCCATGCTTTTTACCGATGGTTATAAAATTCGGTATTAATACCGGTATTTACCGAAAAATACCGGTACCGATACCGTTTTTTACCGATACCGAATTTCCAAAAATCTATTACCGATACCGGTACCGTTTATGATCGGTACGGTACGGCATCGGTACGGTACCGGTATGGTACCGGTACGGTACCGGTATTTCGGTAAAAAATCTCATCCCTAATTTTTATCATAATCCTAAATTACAAGTTAATAATAGCACAAATGGCCTAGTCGCGTAGACAAGTTTGATTTATAAGCCATGATTTCAGAGAATCGAGGCATTAAGGTTTTAATAATAGCACAAATGGCCTAGTCGCGTAGACAAGTTTAATTTATAAGCCATGATCATTTGGGATCGAGGCATTTAGGTGTGAATCAAAGTTCATTACTTTTTCTTGACAGGGAGTTGTAGGCTACCACTGTCCTTAGTCTCAGAGGACATAAACTATAGCCCGTGGGCATTTCCCATCTGAGGGATGTTTATAATACGATCATCTTATAGGATGATATAAGCCATGATTTCTAAATCAATAGACTAGATAAGAAAATTGGAAGAATCCAACATAAGAATGACTGTTGTGATCTTCTCGAATCACATATGTCAAGAGTGCTAACACGTTCTTAGGTGCTAACAAGGATTTGAATCCCTTGAATAGGTCCTACCGTCTTGGCCTCGTCATATAGGCTAGGTTTACCTTTGAGATTCCTTTTTAATAAGAAACGCAGAACAACCCTAACTCGGGATGTTAATAGGGATCTGAACCTAAATTGAGGATCTGCCATCTTGGCCGCGTCTTAATAATGACACCAGGCTAGGTCTTGTCTCTTTTTAGATTTTGCCATTTTATTATAATGGTAGATCTTATAATATAGGAATGATATTTTTTTTACATAATCGTTCCTTTAAAATTTAAGCAAGTACATAGTTGCCCTAAACGGGACTTCTAATAAAAATGACTTGCCCATGCAAAGGCTAATCAGAGAAATAATTAAGGAAGTAATTAAAAGACAATGAAACGAATTGGAATTTGTCCTATGTTCTTGTCTAGACTCAAAAATGTGCAACTGTGTAACTGAGATTAAACGCAAAAGGCTAGCGTTTAATTCACTCAGTGTTGGCTCTGATACCAACCTGTCACACCCCGACTTTCCACGTGTCACTGGTGGGCCCGGTGGGGAGTATCGTGACGTCATGGTTGGTAACGTAATAGTCAAACAACACAATTATATAAATGCACAGCGGAAGCAAAAGATAAATATTATTACATTCCGAATATAAAGTAATATCCAGTATTACAACGGAAAGTAAAGGATCCACAGGCGGATCTTTAAACATATCATTTGTTCAACAGACTTTGGACGCCTAGAACTTGCAAGATTCCTTATTAGCGCCCTGAGCTTCCAGCCAATTTCGTTCAGTACCTGTCACTTAACCTTTTTGGAAAATACGTCAGTTTTCACTGGTAAATACACTCAACTGACTCATTTGAAAAGAGTTTAAGAAAATTGATTTGGATGCACGTGGCACAAAAATATCTTTTATAATTTGATTAAAATGCACAGAGGCAAAATTAACCTTTTATACTTGGGAAAATTATTTGTATATAATCTTGTATACAGTTTTACTTATTTGTCGTCCGTTAGGGCCGGTTTGTAGGGCCGGACTAGATTAACTGACACGCCACAGGTATAATGCCCACAGGCTATCATCCTCTAAGTGGATTACCAGTTCCGGTATAATGCCCACAAGGATGATACCTCGGAGTGGATTACCAGTTTTTACATAATGCAGCTGTCAGGTGTATGCCTACACCCCGTGCTTAGGTCGTGGCCATTTCGTAAAATGATGCCAAGGATATCCGGGACATGGTCATTAACCCCCAAAGGCCATACACCAAATAATACATATTAAACGGGTTGTAAGTACATCAATCACAATACGATTTAAATATCTACACACCCGACCAAGCGGTACTTTTATAGTGCCGTATCCCAAGCCCGTATAGGGAAAATAAATTAAGAATATTTACCTGAGCTAGCTCATGTCTTAAATAGTAAGAATTTAATAACTCAGCCGTATTCACTTAAGTAAGCGTAGGTACCATTTACCGGAAGGCTCTAGTCTGGAATGATGGTATAAATAACTTATTAGAATGCTAATGGGTCTTTAATTAACCTTAAGCTTAGACCGGTTAGTCTTACAGGAAGATACGGTTCGAACGCACGATTAAGCGAAGACCGGGATAGAATGTAATTTAGACCCAACAAGCTTGTATGCTTGTTTAATATGGGTAACTCAAACACATTCTGGATTTCGAGATAAAACCGATAAGGTTTGACTCGTTTCGGCTAATTTATGTAAACTAGTTACATAGGCCGAACCGTACGCGTAAGAGGCGTAACGGGTAATTATAAGAGCCATATACAGGTTTCCTAAGTTAATTATGCCTCAAATATGTTGTGACATCAGTAAGATGTCTTTCATTATGCCCGAAACGTATTTAAACACAAACTAGGCCCCGTAGGGGTAGTTTGGTCATTTAAAAGTTTATAAAAGAGTCTAAGTATTTTCCTGAATTACATGTCTGATGTAATCAGCCAAAATACTTATTTCACTAAGTTATAACAGTAGGGTAAAGTATATATATGTGAAATTTATTAATTATAACCAACTATGCACCGTAGGGGCATTTTGGTAATTTCACATAAGCCGAAAAGCTCAAAACTGAAGTCTGAGTTCAACAACCTTTGCTTACTGTTAAAATAGTATAATTTAACTAAAACATCAGTAGGTATCAATCTTAGTATGTTTAAAATAGTTCTAGTACATACTATGCGCTAAAAACGCTTAATTAGGCGATTAGAGGCCGGTTCCGGGTTCTATATAGAAATCTGATATTTTTATATTTCCAGGAGGTTTAAAATAATCTATTTATCATATCTAATCAGTAGCAAAAGGTTTGGAGTCGTTTAGATATGTAAAACTCATTTTATGGCCCGTAAGGGCAAAACCGACATTTACCGGATTAAGCCTACGACTATGAGTTATGCTCAGCCTAAAATTAATTAAAAATCTTTAAAAATCCCAAAATAATATATTACATCAGTGGGTAATAAGTTTGATATCAAAAAGTAGGCTTAACTAGGCTATACGCTAATTACGCCGTTTTATTAACATAAAGCTTTCATTTTACGCTAATGAGCATAACTCTTAACCTACACCTCCAACTGATGTCAAATTTTGTAAGCAAGTTTAAATATCAGTAATTAAAGTTTCTACTCTTTTACAATTCCAAAAATCACGTTTTAAGGTGAAAAGGGCATAATGGTCAACATATGAGCAATTAACGGAATCATGCATATTAATTGGATAACTAATGATCCGAGGTGTATAATCACAGAGGGTTATACTAGCATGTAACCTGGTCCAAATTAAGCTCTTAGGTATTTCTAAAACATGCTTAAACGGGTCAGAACTGAAAGTCAAAGTATAAGTCAAACTATGCGACTTTTGGTTCCGAACCGGGTCTAAACAGGAAATTGTCGGGTTGAACATGTTTGGACATGTTCTTACACTTATTACCAAGTTATAACAATGATCAAACAGCTTGTATATGATCTACATTGCTAATTATGCATAAATTGTAATTTAAGTATCCTGTTGACTTTTTCTTAGCAAGTTTGACCTGACTTTTGACCTGGTTAGAGTGGTAATCAGGGGGAACCCTTTTTGAGGGTTTATTACCCACATAAATACCAACTTATATCTACTTTTAATTCGAGATATGACTAAGCCATTGCTGACTAATCTCGAAGTCAAACCGTAATTACGACGGTTTGACTTTTAGCTAACAACTTAAGCTAAACTCAATTTAGAAAGGATTAGAACACTTACTGAAGTCCTAAGCTTGATTAGAGAACACTTGAGAGGAAGTTTGAGCTCCAGAAGTGATCCTCAAATGCAGATGAAGGTGTGAAGAAAGTGTTGCAAGTTCATGGCCTTATATAGTGGATTTAAGCACCACAATTGATTGACAACAAGGTCTAGCACACACCACAACTGATCAACACTTGTTTCTAGTGTTTAGGGGGTGTTTTAGGGGTCAAGGGATGTGGAGAATCGAGTTAGAATCAAGCAGATTGCACTCAGCAGGCAACAACCCATTTAATTCAGAGCTGGGCACCCCTCGCGTGACGCCACGCCTCCCTCGCGTCGCGCTAGGCCCTCCCTGATCAGCTTTGGTGATTTATTTCATTTTGATCCTTGGCTCTTCAAAACTTGATTAGGCACTTGTTTTCTTGCATTTTAAACCCTCAATGTTGATCTATAAGGGCTTTAAAACATATACCCACTTTGTTAAGTCCCCGGTTAACTTAATTGTTACCCGAAAAGTCCTAACTTTCAACGTTTACGCTTTAACCCCTCGTACACGAATTTGATCGTAACTTTCTCATATGATAACGAAACTTTACGAAATTTAAACCGTGTATTCTAGTGAGCATAATTAACCGTTACAAAGCTTCGGGTTTGTCAAAAGGTCACTCAGAGATATAGCTTAAACATGTTGACACATTTAACCCCTGGAGTTTGTAATCTCTCACTTTTAGCTTCGCATGATCCATGATTTATTCGTTTGATGTTATAAACATCATGTAGGGTTATTATGAAGTATATTTATTCACTGTTGACATTTAGAACCCGTATAATCATATACTTTCCATGTTTGTCAACTTTAGTCCTTTTATAACATTCTTTCATACGTTCAAACTTTATGACACGTGTCAACACATTATAGGACGCGAATTTTCAAGGTGTTACACTAATGGAGAAGGCACTTCTTCAGGTATTCTAATATATGTTATTGAACTTTTCACTGTTTCTAGCAACACATGGGTATTTGATACCGGATGTGCTTATCACATCGTTAATGTCTTGCAGGAGCCTGAGAAGTGGAGGAAACTGAAACCAGGAAGCATGGAGCTCATTGTTGGCGATGGAAATAAAGTCCCAGTTCTAGCAACTGGCACATTTAATCTTACATGTCCTTCTGGTCTTATTGTTGTTTTGAACAATTGTCTTTTTGCACCTGGTTTGACCAGGAACATAATTTTAGTTTCGTTGTTGTTTGAACAAGGTTTTAAGTATGCTTTTAATGGTATTGCTATTTCTGCCTACTTGAATAATATCTTTTATTTTGAGGCTAAACCTCGAAATGGTATATATGAGATAAATGTTCAAACTGACAATAATATATATAATCTTTCTAAACGCAACAAAGCTGGTATTAATGAAACATTTCTATGGCCTTGTAGACTTGGCCACATAAGTAAGGCACGCATAAAATGGCTCCAATCCAATGGGATTCTTGAATCCACTGGACAGGACTCCTTTGATGATTGCGAATCTTGCTTAGCTGGCAAACTCACAAAACGTCCCTTCACTGGTGTTGGTGAACGGGCCAATGGTCTGCTAGGACTCATTCACACTGATGTATGTGGCCCTTTCAGAACCATGACAAGAAACCATGAAAAGTATTTCGTTACTTTCATTGACGATTATAGTCGATATGCTTATGTCTATCTTATGAAGCATAAGCATGAAACTTTTGAAAAGTTCAAAGAGTTTCAAAATGAAGTAGAGAACCAACTTACTAGAAAGATAAAAGTACTTCGATCAGATCGAGGTGGCGAATACCTCAGCTTAGAGTTCCTCAATCATCTGAAAGAGTGTGGAATAATTTCAGAACCCACTCCACCTGGCACACCCCAACTTAATGGCGTGAGCGAAAGGAGAAATCGAACCCCACTTAATATGGTTCGATCGATGATGTGTAGAACTAACTTGCCTCACTCCTTTTGGGGTTATGCTCTTATGACTGCCGCCCGCATTGTCAATCTGGCTCCGACTAAAAAGGTAAATAAAACCCCATATGAGATATGGCATGGGCGTAAACCCGATTTGGAATACCTAAAAATATGGGGGTGTGATGCATACATCACCAGTGATGCTGATGAAATACCCAAATGTTATTTCCATCAAAAGGAAGGGGCACTTTCTCGAGGAAGAACTTCTTAATCGAGGAACTGGAAATAATGTGGTTGATCTTGAAGAAATTCGAGAACCAACAACAACCGCTGATGAAGTCGGAACGTCTGAACAACAAGAAATTGTTGCTGATGAATCAGACATGAACACAGGGGTTCGCAGAAGTAGCAGGACTCATAAAGAACCTGACAGATACCTTTGGCATCTCGAAGGTGCTGAAGTCTTGGTAGTAGATGAGTCTAATGACGGACCTGCTAACTACAAATCTGCTATCTCAGATCCTGAATCTGCGAAATGGCTGGAAGCCATGAACGCTGAGATGCAATCTATGCTTGATAATCAAGTCTGGGACTTGGTTGAGCTACCCCCCCCCCGAATCTCGGGCAGTAGGGAGCAAATGGATTTTCAAAAGAAAAACCGATATGCATGGAATTGTACACACCTATAAAGCACGGCTAGTTGCGAAAGGTTTCACTCAAACTCAGGGTATTGACTATGATGAAACCTTCTCGCCCGTTGCTATGATCAAATCGATCAGGATATTGCTTGCCATAGCCGCGTACTATGACTACGAGATATGGAAAATGGATGTCAAAACCGCTTTTCTTAATGGGCATCTCTCTGAAGATGTCTATATGGTTCAGCCAGACGGTTTTTTTGATCCAAAATATCCTAATAGGGTGTGCAAACCGAATAAGTCCATTTATGGACTCAAACAGGCATCTCGTAGCTGGAATCTTCGTTTTGACCAGAAGATCAAAGAGTTTGGTTTTGTCAAGAATGAAGATGAGCCTTGTGTTTACAGAAAGGCTAGTGGGAGGAGCACCATATCATTCCTCATCCTGTATGTGGATGATATACTAATCATTGGAAATAACATCCCTATGCTTAACGAAGTTAAACACTATTTGGGATCTTATTTCACAATGAAAGATCTTGGAGAAGCAGCTTATATTCTGGGAATCAAGATCTACAGAGATAGATCTAAGCGGCTTCTAGGGCTAAGTCAAAGTACATACATAGACAAAATATTGACACGCTTTAAAATGGAAAACTCCAAGAAAGGAGGTGTTCCTATGACTAAAGGGACTGTGTTGGAAAAATCGCAATCTCCTTCAACGGACATTGAAATTAAGCGAATGGAAGCAGTTCCATATGCTTCAGCGATTGGTTCTATCATGTATGCTATGTTATGTACTAGACCTGACGTCTCGTATGCTTTAAGCATGACTAGTCGTTATCAGCAAACTCCTGGCATCACCCATTGGACTGCTGTCAAGAACATTCTGAAGTATCTGAGAAGAACTAAAGATATGTTCTTAGTATTTGGAGGAGTAGAAGAAGAGCTCACTGTAAGATGTTACACTGATGCCAGTTTTCAAACTGACCGAGATGATTCTCGCTCACAATCAGGTTTCGTATTCACTCTAAATGGAGGAGCTATCTCATGGAAGAGCTCCAAGCAGAGTGTGGTGGCGGATTCAACCACCGAATCTGAATATATAGCCGCATCAGATGCTGCAAAGGAGGCTGCTTGGATGAAGAAATTCATAACCGATCTCGATGTGGTTCCTAGCATTAAGAAACCCATCGAGATATTCTGTGATAACACAGGTGCTATTGCTCAAGCCAAAGAGCCCAGGTCTCATCACAAGGCCAAGCACATTCTAAGAAAGTTCCACTACATACGGGAAATTGTGGAACGTGGAGACATCGTAATAAGCAAAGTAGACACATATCAAAACCTAGCAGACCCGTTCACTAAGCCCATGACTTAGGACAAGCATGATCAGCACATGAATGCTATCGGGCTTAGATTAGCTAGCAGTATGTTTTGATTTAGTATTTGGATGTACGAACATTCAAACAGTTGTACCTTTTGTATTCACTTTTGATTTACTAGTTAAATGCAAAGTTTGAATCTTACAACTGTGTTCGATTTTAATACGTTTAATCCATGAATCTTATATTCTAAATTATCCGTAGTCGGTCAGACTCGTGGGAACGACTCTGAGTTAAGACTATTCTGACTTTGGACTCAAGGAGTTGACTTCCAAACTCACAGACCTCATTATGAATGACGTTGGATGTAACTCGCATCAAATCATCTCCATGGATCTTAGTCATAAGATGTTTTGATATTGGTACACTCATTTAGTATCCTTTGACCTGAGATACATATTAGAACTTCCGTTTACCAAGGGTTATTCTTTGATTACTGTCAACCGCTGTCGCGTAACTGCCAGTCATAAAGGCTTTAATTGGGAATAGTTCTGAAGTTCAGTGGGAGTTGTATGTAGTCGATAAGGGATTCTGTACTCTTACATGATATGTAACAGTTAGACATTGTGGCGCCCTCGTTGATTCAAACTGGTGAAGTGTAAGGCCTTACATAACTTACTGTGTGTTTGTTCGGACCACTTTGACTCTTGATCGAGAACAATAATAATTGAACGCCATATGTAACACCTCGAAAATTCATGTCCAATAATGTATCGACACGTGTCATAAGCTTTAAATGTGTAAAAGATTTCTTTAGAGGGACTAAAGTTGGAAAACAAGGAAACTATGTAAATATAAGGGTTCAAAGTGTCAACAATGGATAAATATATTCTAAAATAGCCCTACATGGTGCTTGTACCTTCAAACGAATAAATCATGGATCATACGAAGCTAAATATGAAAGAAAGTGAGAAATTTCAAACTGCAGGGGCTAAATGTGTCAACATGTTTAAAGTATACTGCTGAGTGATCTTTTAGCAAACCCGAAGCTTTGTAATGATTAAATATACTCACTAGAATGTGTGATAAAAATTTCATAAAGTTTCGTTATCGTATGAGAAAGTTATGATCAAATTCGTATACGAGGGGTTAAAAGCATCAACGTTGAAAATCTTGACTTTTCGGGTAAGCACAAGGTTAACCAAGGACTCAAGAATGTTTGACTACCTCATGGAGTCCTTAAAAGTCAGCTTAAGGGGGTGAAATTGCAAGAAAAGAAGTTAAAACCACGTATAGAAGGACCAAGGACTGAATTGTAATTAATAAAAACTTGTTTGGTTGGTTCTGAGGGTCCAGGCAGCCCGCGTAAGAAACCCTTATGGGTTTACGCGGTCCGCGAGGACAGCACAGCGACAGAAAACCTGCAGATGCCAGTTGCAGGTCTGTAACCGACTTAAAAAGGTTGTTTTCTTATACCAGAGGCCTCTCCAATGGTTTAACATGCAATAGGGGCACTTGTACAGATCTTATAACATTTGTAGACCTCCTTGGCATGATCTTGTTGAATCAAAATGCATATATAAGGAGCTCTAGTTGCAACAACTTCTGCCATTCATTTGCAAACATACACAAGACCACTTCTGGAGCTCCCCTGATAAGCAACCAACTTCTCTTAGGATCCATAAGCATAGTTAGGACCTTTGTAAGTGTCCTTAACCCTTCCTAATTCAGTTTAGCTTAGTTAATTAGCTAAAAGTCAAACCGTCATAATTAAGGTTTGACTTCGAGATTAAACAATAATTATCCAGTCAAGTCTCGAATTAAAAATACCTATGAGTTGGTAATTATGTGGGTAATAAAACCTTAAAAGGGTACCCTCTGATTCCCACTCTAACTATGTCAATTGTCGGGTCAAAGTTAACTTTAAAAAGTCAACATAATACTTATTTTCAAATTAATACATAATTAGCAATGTAGGATCCATGCAACATGTTTTATCATTAATATAACTTGGTAATTAATGTAAGAACATGTCTGAACATGTTCAACCCGACAATTTTCAGTTTAGGCTCGGTTCGGGACCGAAAGTCGCATAGTTTGACTTCTACTTTGACTTTCAGTTCTGACCCGTTTAAGCATGTTTTAGAAATGCCTTAAAGCCTATTTAGGACCAGGTTATATGTTAGTATAACCCTCTGTGATTATACAACTTGGTTCATTAGTTATCTAGATCATATGCATGTTTCCGTTAATTACTTAAATGTTGACTATTATGCCCTTTACACTTTAAAACGTGATTTTTGAAAATGTAAAAGAGTAGACACCTTAATTACTGATTAAAGGACTTGTAACTAAAATTTGACATCAGTTTGAGGTCTAGATTAAGAGTTATGCTCATTAGCGTAATTAGAAGACTTTTTAGCGATTAAACGGCGTAATTAACGTATAGCCTATCTAAACCCAATTTTTAATACCAAAATTTTTACACACTGATGTAATATAATATTTTGGGATTTTTGAAGATTTTTATTTATTTTTAGGCTGAGCATAACTTAGAGTTCTAAGCTTGATTCGGTTATTGTCGGTTTTGCCCTTTTGGGCTATAAAATGAGTTTTACAAAACCTTTTGATGTCAAACCTTTTCCTACTGATCGAATATGTTAAATAAAATATTTTGAGCCTTCTGGAATAATAAAAATATCAGCTTTCCTTTAAGAACCCGGAAATGGCTCCAAATCGCCTTTTTAAGCGTTTTTGACACATAGTATGTATTAAAACCGTATTAGATATATAAGAATCAATACTTACTGATATATTAAATAATTTTTGAGGTTCTAACAGTAAGTAAAAGTTTGTAAAGTCAGATTCCAGATTTGACCTTATAAGCTTATGTGAAATTACCAAAATGCCCCTACGGTGCATAGTATGGTTATAAGTAATAAATTTCACATATATATGATACCCTACTGTTATAACTTATTAAACTAAGTATATTTACTGATTAAATCAGATCTGTAACTCAGATTACTAATTAAACTCTTTTATAACCTTTAAAATGACCAAAATGCCCTTATGGGGCATAGTTTGTGTTTAAAATCATTTTGGGCATAATAGAAGATATCTTACTGATGTCACAACATATTTAAGACATATTAACTTAGGAAACTTGTATATGATTCATATGGTTACTCGTTACGCCCTTTTCGCGTTCGGATCGGCTTATGTAACTAGTTTACATACTTTAGCCGAAACGGGTCAAACCATATCGTTTTTATCTCAAAATCCAGAATGTGATTTAGTTACCCATATTAAACAAGCATGCAAGCTTTTCGGGTCAAAACCACATTCTAAAGACGGTCTCCGCTTTATCATGCGTTTGAACCGTATCTTCTTTAAAACTAACCGGTCTAAGCTTAAGCTTAATTAAAGACCCGGTAGGATTCTAATAGGTTATTATAAACCTTCGTTCCAGATTAGGAGACCCGGTAAAAGCTACTTGCAATTGCTATTTGAGAATTATACTTGAAAAGGTAAATACTTTTAACTTATTTTCCCTATACGGGCTTGGGGTACGGTATATAAAATACCGCTTGGTCGGGCATTGCATCTTTAATTATATAAAGGTTAAATCATTGGAATGTCCCGTTTTGAAAATGTTTTGTTTGCTTAAAGCCTTTGGGGGGTTAATGACCATGTCCCGGATATCCTTGGCATCATTTTACAAAATGGCCACGACCTAGGCACAGGGTGTAGGCGTACACCCGTCAGTGCATAAATAAATAATGTGGTGTGTCTATTAATCTTTAACCCGGTGTCAAAATCAGGCTACTGAACGCATAAGAAACATGTAATTCTTTTACAAGTATTATATTCAAATAATTATCACAAGTATAAAAGTTTTGTGCCGTTTGCACTCAAATCAATTTTCTAAAAATGTTTTCAAAATGAGTCAGTTAATTGTGTTTACCAGTGTAAACTGGCGTATTTTCCCAAAAAGATTAAGTGCAGGTACTAAGCGTAATAGGCTGGCCTCTCCTTAGCATCATTAGAAGTCTCGCAAGCTTGGATGCATTAAGTCTGATGAACTACGTTTCTATTTTTACTTGATCCGCCTGTGGATCTGTTTCAACTCTATTGTGATACTTAAATATTACAATTTTATTCAGTTGAAATAAATCTATCTTTTGCTTCCGCTGTGCATTATTATTTGTGTTGTTTGACTATGATGATATCAACTACGTCACGATACTCCCCACCGGGCCCACCGGTAATACGTGGAAATATCGGGGTGTGATAGGTTGGTATCAGAGCCAACGCTGAGTGAATTAAACACTAGCATTTTGTGTCTAATCTCAGTTACACAAATTGCACTTTCCTCGATCCTCGAGTCTAGACAAATAACATAGGACGAATTCTGTTTTGTTTTACTTTTGTCTTTCATTATATATATATATTCTTGTTGTTATCTTTGTTAATTATTGACAGGTTCAAGATGCCACCAAATGATCATGAAGCCGGACCTTCCCACCGGCGCATGCCATACATCAACATGAGCACGAGTCCCCAGGAACCCTAGAGGACGTATATTGAACCCGGGAGGCGATCCGTCTCTCTAAGCTCCTCGCCATCCTACCTTCATTCATTTGGGCCTTATTCAGAGAACGAGCCCAACGAACCACAACCTTCCTTCATACCTCTACAGCGATCTAACTTGCACCATTCTTTCGGAGACCTCACTCCTGCTTTTCAAAGCCGGTTCAACCCGGCAAATTACATTCAAGAGCCAATGGGTTTTAACCCATTGGGCCCCGAAGACCATTTCCCTGAAGCTCAGGGAATGGATATGGATGAGGATCCGGAGCCTGCTGAACCACAAACCGAAACCCCCAACCATCCCATTGAGATCTCCGATGGGTCCTCGTTTCATGGATCTCCCTACCGCGGTCCAGATAGCTACCAGGCGAGGTTCAACCAGATTGATTGGTATTTTACCCCTTCTGAGCACTCGTCTCCGTACCAACAGCAGCAGCACGATCCTTCAGAGGATTCTCATTTTGTGGCAGTTACCCCGCCACCACCACCACCTGTTCAGCAGCCGCCTCCGGAACCACCGAGGCGGAGGAGGTCAAACGCGCGGATGTCCGCGCGAGGAGGAGTGCGTATCAGCACCCCTCAACCCTCAAGTGGCAGCCACTATCCGCCACTTTATGAAGACCCGCAGATGGGAGGACCTTCAAACCCCGTCTCCGAGGTAGACTCTGCGCCTGTAGCGCCACCACCGTTGGGTTTTGGTAACCCAATTCCGACATACGCCGGCTCAGCGGCGTATAATCCCTTTGAGCAGCCGGTCCACACCAACTATAACTATGCAGAGGCCGACCCGTATCTTGTAGCTGCAAACTACAACGCCCTCCACCCAGAAGGACCTTATGGAACTCCTTGGGGAACTGGATACCCACCTTATGGGTATCATCAGCAGCCGCCTCCTCAACCTCCGCTATATCAGCAGCCCCCACAGATGTCGCCACCGCAGCATCAGGAGATTCTGCAAAGTATCAGAGAGGTGCGGCATGAAGTACGGGAAGACCGAAGGCATAACCGAGGAATGTTCAAAACCTTGGCAAACTTAATTAAAGGGAAAAGCAAAAAGGATCACTAAATCCTGTATTTGTTTGTTATCTTTTTAGTATTGTAATCAAGTCCCTGCGTGGACTTTTGTTTCTGTACTCAGCCCCTGCGTGGGCTTGTCTTTTTCCCCTGCGTGGGCATGTTTCTCTTTTGACCCCTACGTGGGTATGTTTGTTTGTTTCGCCCCTGCGTGGGCATGTTATTTTGGTAGAAGTCCCGTTTAGGGCAAAATGTACTTGTTTGGATTATTAATGAGATGGTTTAGTTTAAATTTTCATTTTGTTATTAATCATGTGTATAAACATAAAACGTAAAATAAATGAAAAATATAACATTCCTATTATAAGGTCTACCATTATAATACAATGGCAAAAATCTAAAAAAGGACAAGACCTAGCCATGTTTCATCCTAAGACAAGGCCAAGATGGTAGTTCCATAATTAGATTCAGATCCATATTAACATCTCAATTTAGGATTGTTCCGCGTAAATAATAAAAAGAATCTTAAAGGTAAAAACCTAGTCTATATGTCATTGCAGACATGGCCAAAATGGTAAAACCTACACATAAGATTTCAATCCTTGTTAACATCTGAAAGTATGTTAACACTCGTGACAAAAATGTGATACGATAAAATCACATAAGTCATTCTTAAATTGGGATGATCCAAAATCCCTTCTTATGAAAATAATCATCTCTTAAAGATGAAGTGCCCACGGGCTATAATTAACGTCCTTTGGGACTAAAGACAGTGGTAGCCTACAACTCCCTGACAAGAAAAGGTAGTGAACTTTGATTCAAACCTTAAATGCCTCGATTCCATGAAATCCGGGCTTATAAATTAAATCTGTCTATATGACTAGGCTTTTGTGCTATTATTAAAATATATTATAGGATTGTAATAAAAGTCCTGAGAATATTGAAATAATTTATAAGTTAACCAAAATGGTTATTAAGACCATGGTTAATAACTCATAAAATACTGTAAAAAGCTTCTAAATAAACCTTGCCCATTATTTTCTTATATGTAGCATTTAAAGCTACATGGCTGGGTCGGATGAGGTAAACAGTCATCCGGTGGAAAACCACGAGAATGCTAGGATACAGATGACCGGTGCAGAACTGCAAGCACTAGTTGATAATGCTGTTACAAGGGCTATAGAGCGGCAGTATCATGAGTCTAGCAGGACTCAAAGTAGAACCCTATCCACACCATATTCCAAGCCTAAAACTCATTATGAGGCTCACAGCAAGCCACCCTCTAAGAAGGATGAGCCAAAGAAAGATGATGATCAACATTCCTCAAATAAAAAACAGTGTTCCATCCAAGAGGATAGTGTTTGATGATAAACCACGTGCTAAGTCCTGTACTTATAAATATTTTGTTTCTTGCAAACCCCGAGACTTTACTGGGGAGAAAGGGGCAGTGGATTGCATGACATGGTTGGATGAGATGGACACTGTGGTGGATATCAGCGGGTGTGCTGATAAGGATGTCATGAAATTTGTATCTCATTCGTTCAAAGGTGAGGCCTTAGCCTGGTGGAGATCGTTGATTCAAGCTACTGGGAAGATTCCACTGTACAATATGACATGGGAACAATTTGTTACCCTCATCAAAGAAAACTACTGCCCTCAGCATGAGGTTGAAAAGATTGAGTCTGATTTTCTGTCATTGGTGATGAAAAACCTGGATTGCCAAGCTTACCTTACAAGCTTTAATACAATGTCAAGGTTGGTTCCGTATCTGGTGACCCCGGAACCCAAAAGAATAGCTCGTTTCATTGGGGGTTTAGCCCCGGAGATTAAGGCAAGCGTGAAGGCCTCTCGGCCAACCACATTCAGATCTGCAGCTGATATATCTTTGTCCCTCACACTGGACGCGGTCAGGCAGAGATCGCTGAGGAACACAGATGCTGAGAAAAGGAAACATGAGGATGACAACTCACAAAGGTCAGATAAGAAGCATAAGGGAAACAATGACCACAAAAAGGGTTTTAGATCTAAGAAGGATGGGCATCAATCAGGAGATAAGCACAAGTGTAAAATCTGTAGGAAGCACCATTTCGGGAGGTGCAGACTCGAGTTGAAATCCCAATCGCAGCCAAGGCCTTGTGGGATTTGTAAATCCTCTGAGCACAATACATTAGACTGTAAGAAAATCAAGGAAGCAGTGTGCTATAACTGCAATGAAAAAGGGCACATTAGGTCTAATTGCCCAAAGCTTGCGAAGAAAGCTGAGGATGGGAAAAAGACTAATGCTAGGGTCTTCCAGATGAATGCACAGGAGGCGATCCAAAATGATAACGTCATAACAGGTACCTTCCTTATAAATGACGTTTATGCTAGAGTGCTTTTTGACTCAGGAGCTGATAAGTCATTTGTAGATGATAAGTTCTGTAAGCTATTAAATTTACCTGTTAAAACCCTAAGCGTAAAATGTGAGGTTGAATTAGCCGATGGAACCATAGAAACTGCATCAACTGTGTTAGATGGATGTGTCATATCCATTAGGAACCACTCTTTTCCATTAACCTTACTCCCATTAAAGTTAGACGGTTTCGACATAGTTTTAGGCATGGATTGGCTATCCCACAGCTCAGATTGTGTGCAACAAGAAGCAAGTGGTGATCAAGACTCCGTCTGGTGAGCCACTTACCATTCAAGGAGATACCCAGTATGGATTGCCTGAACAAATGTCCATGCTCAAGGCATCTAAATGCTTAAAGAAGGGTTGTGTCATTTATATAGCACAAGTAACCATTGATGAGCAAAAGCCTAAGATTGAAGATATCCCTGTCATCTCTGAATATTCCGAAGTATTCCCTGAAGAACTACCTGGTTTACCACCAGATAGGCAAGTAGAATTCAGAATTGACATTATTCTTGGAGCAGCACCTATCGCAAGAGCGCCTTACAGGCTAGCACCAACCGAAATGAAGGAGTTGAGGACTCAACTAGATGAATTGTTAGCCAAAGGTTTTATTAGACCTAGTTCGTCTCCTTGGGGAGCACCAATTCTCTTTGTGAAGAAGAAGGATAGTTCGATGCGTCTGTGCATCGATTACCGTGAACTTAATAAGGTCACTATAAAAAACAGGTATCCTTTGCCCAGGATCGACGATCTGTTCGATCAACTTCAAGGAGCAAGTTATTTCTCTAAGATCGATTTGAGGTCAGGCTATCACCAATTGAAGGTTAAAGATGAAGATGTGCACAAGACTGCATTTAGGACTCGGTATGGTCACTACGAGTTCTTAGTGATGCCGTTCGGGCTCACTAATGCAGCAGCCGCATTCATGGATCTCATGAATCGCATATGCAAACCCTACTTGGATAAATTCGTCATCGTCTTCATCGACGACATTCTCATTTACTCAAAAAGTCAAGCTGATCATGAGAAGCATCTTCGATGTATTCTCAAACTTCTTCAGCAGGAGAAACTCTATGCCAAGTTTTCAAAGTGTGAATTTTGGCTTCGAGAAGTCCAGTTTCTTGGACATGTGGTTAGTGAGCGTGGTATCCAAGTGGATCCCGCTAAGGTCGAAGCTGTCATGAATTGGCAAGAGCCAAAGACGCCCACTGAGATTCGTAGTTTTCTAGGCTTAGCAGGTTATTATAGGCGTTTTATTGAAAATTTTTCAAGGATTGCTGCACCCCTAACTTCTTTTACTAGGAAGAAAATTAAGTTCAACTGGGGTCCTAAGCAGCAGGAATCCTTTGACATTCTTAAACAAAAGTTGAGCAATACACCGGTATTGGCATTGCCTGATGGAATAGAAGAGTTTGTGGTGTATTGTGACGCATCGCACACAGGCATGGGATGTGTGCTAATGCAAAAAGGCAAGGTTATTGCCTATGCTTCTCGACAGTTGAAGGTGCACGAGAAGAACTACACCACCCATGACTTGGAGCTAGGTGCCGTTGCATTTGCATTAAAGCTGTGGAGGCATTATTTGTTTGGTACCAAGTGTGTGATCTATTCTGATCACAGGAGCCTTCAACATTTGTTCAATCAGAAGGACTTGAACATGAGGCGGCGACGATGGATGGAAACTTTAAATGATTATGACTGTGAGATAAGATACCATCCTGGCAAGGCAAATGTGGTCGCTGATGCCTTAAGTAGGAAAGAAAGAGTGAAGCCTATAAGGATCAATGCCAAGAGCATTGAGATAAAGAACAGTTTAAATGAAAGGTTGTTAGCAGCGCAAAAGGAAGTTGTATTAGAAGCTAACTATCCTGATGAAAAATTGGGAGTAACTGAAGAACAATTATCCTATGGCAAGGACGGAATCCTAAGGTTAAATGGACGAATATGGGTTCCAGTTTATGGAGGACTTCGGAATGTTATCCTCCAGGAAGCCCATAGTTACAAATATTCCGTTCATCCAGGAGCTGATAAGATGTACCAGGATCTTAAGGCAAACTATTGGTGGATAGGCTTGAAGAAGTCTATAGCCGCCTATGTAGCTAAATGTTTGACGTGTGCGCAAGTCAAAGCTGAACATCAGAAGCCGTCAGGCCTGCTACAACAGCCTGAACTTCCCACCTGGAAGTGGGAAATGGTGACCATGGATTTTATCACCAAGTTGCCAAAAACAAAGAAGGGAAATGATACTATATGGGTGATAGTAGATAGACTGACTAAGTCAGCACATTTCCTACCCATTAAGGAAACTTATAGCTCCGACATGTTAGCCCAATTGTACGTGGATAAGATTTTATCTCTGCATGGCATACCAATGTCTATTATCTCTGACAGAGATACCAGATACACATCACACTTTTGGAAAAGTTTCCAACAATCCTTGGGCACACAGTTGAATTTCAGTACGGCTTACCATCCTCAGACAGACGGACAGAGTGGGCGTACGATCCAAACGTTGGAAGACATGCTTCGTACATGTGTAATTGATTCAGGTGGTAGTTGGGATAACCACCTGCCCTTGGTAGAATTCTCCTATAACAATAGCTACCATACAAGCATTAAGGCTGCACCTTTTGAGGCACTATATGGTAGAAAATGCAGAACGCCTATTTGTTGGGCAGAAGTAGGAGAAGTTCAATTATCAGGACCTGACTTGGTCTTTGAAACAATGGACAAGATTGTCCAGAAATGTGACCGCCTGAAAGCTGCCAGGGATAGGAAGAAGAGCTACGCAGATTTGAAGCGTAAACCTATAAAATTCGAGGTTGGTGAAAAGGTCTTACTTAAAGTGTCACCCTGGAAGGGGGTGATGCGATTTGGTAAGAAATGTAAGTTAAGCCCGAGGTATATAGGACCATTCGAGGTTATCGAATTTGTAGGGTCAGTGGCTTATAAGTTGAACTTACCTGAAGAGCTCAGTGGTATTCACAATGTATTCCACGTCTGCAATCTGAAGAAATGTCTAGCTGATGGATCGCTAGTCATACCACACACAGATGTGCATATAGATGAAAGCTTGAAATTTGTGGAAAAACCTCTGTCGATTGAGGATCGACAGGTTAAGAAGCTTCGAAGGAAGCATGTGCCTATTGTAAAGGTTAAATGGGATGCCCGCAGAGGTCCCGAGTATACGTGGGAGGTAGAGTCCACAATGAAAGAAAAATACCCTCATTTATTTCAGTAAATCTTGAGGTCGAGATTTCTTTTAAGGGGGTGAGGATGTAACACCTCGAAAGTTCATGTCCAATAATGTAACGACACGTGTCATAAGCTTTAAACGTGTAAAAGATTTCTTTAGAGGGACTAAAGTTGGCAAACAAGGAAACTATGTAAATATAAGGGTTCAAAGTGTCAACAATGGATAAATATATTCTAAAATAGCCCTACATGGTGCTTGTACCTTCAAACGAATAAATCATGGATCATACGAAGCTAAATATGAAAGAAAGTGAGAAATTTCAAACTGCAGGGGCTAAATGTGTCAACATGTTTAAAGTATACCTCTGAGTGATCTTTTAGCAAACCCGAAGCTTTGTAATGATTAAATATACTCACTATAATGTGTGATAAAAATTTCATAAAGTTTCGTTATCGTATGAGAAAGTTATGA
This sequence comes from Helianthus tuberosus, assembly GCA_030545235.1. Taxonomy (NCBI): domain Eukaryota; kingdom Viridiplantae; phylum Streptophyta; class Magnoliopsida; order Asterales; family Asteraceae; genus Helianthus; species Helianthus tuberosus. Next base: position 193,380,677 of record CM060365.1, read on the forward strand.
TCAAATTCGTATACGAGGGGTTAAAAGCATCAACGTTGAAAATCTTGACTTTTCGGGTAAGCACAAGGTTAACCAAGGACTCAAGAATGTTTGACTACCTCATGGAGTCCTTAAAAGTCAGCTTAAGGGGGTGAAATTGCCAGAAAAGAAGTAAAAACCACGTATAGAAGGACCAAGGACTGAATTGTAATTAATCAAAACTTGTTTGGCTGGTTCTGAGGGTCCAGGCGGCCCGCGTAAGAAACCCTTATGGGTTTACGCGGCCCGCGAGGACAACACAGCGACAGAAAACCTGCAGATGCCAGTTGCAGGTCTGTAACCGACTTAAAAAGGTTGTTTTCTTATACCAGAGGCCTCTCCAATGGTTTAACATGCAATAGGGGCACTTGTACTGATCTTATAATATTTGTAGACCTCCTTGGCATGATCTTGTTGAATCAAAATGCATATATAAGGAGCTCTAGTTGCAACAACTTGTGCCATTCATTTGCAAACATACACAAGACCACTTCTGGAGCTCCCCTGATCAACAACCAACTTCTCTTAGGATCCATAAGCATACTTAGGACGTTTGTAAGTGTCCTTAACCCTTCCTAATTCAGTTTAGCTTAGTTAATTAGCTAAAAGTCAAACCGTCGTAATTAAGGTTTGACTTCGAGATTAAACAATAATTATCCAGTCAAATCTCGAATTAAAAATACCTATGATTTGGTAATTATGTGGGTAATAAAACCTTAAAAGGGTACCCTCTGATTCCCACTCTAACTATGTCAATTGTCGGGTCAAAGTTAACTTTAAAAAGTCAACAGAATACTTATTTTCAAATGAATACATAATTAGCAATGTAGGATCCATGCAACATGTTTTATCATTAATATAACTTGGTAATTAATGTAAGAACATGTCTAAACATGTTCAACCCGACAATTTTCAGTTTAGGCTCGGTTCGAGACCGAAAGTCGCATAGTTTGACTTCTGCTTTGACTTTCAGTTCTGACCCGTTTAAGGATGTTTTAGAAATGCCTTAAAGCCTATTTAGGACCAGGTTATATGTTAGTATAACCCTCTGTGATTATACAACTTGGTTCATTAGTTATCTAGATCATATGCATGTTTCCGTTAATTACTTAAATGTTGACTATTATGCCCTTTACACTTTAAAACGTGATTTTTGAAAATGTAAAAGAGTAGACACCTTAATTACTGATTAAAGGACTTGTAACTAAAATTTGACATCAGTTTGAGGTCTAGATTAAGAGTTATGCTCATTAGCGTAATTAGAAGACTTTTTAGCGATTAAACGGCGTAATTAACGTATAGCCTATCTAAACCCAATTTTTAATACCAAACTTTTTACCCACTGATGTAATATAATATTTTGGGATTTTTGAAGATTTTTATTTATTTTTAAGCTGAGCATAACTTAGAGTTCTAAGCTTGATTCGGTTATTGTCGGCTTTGCCCTTTTGGGCTATAAAATGAGTTTTACAAAACCTTTTGATGTCAAAACTTTTCCTACTAATCAAATATGTTAAATAAAATATTTTGAGCCTTCTGGAATAATAAAAATATCAGCTTTCCTTTAAGAACCCGGAAATGGCTCCAAATCGCCTTTTTAAGCGTTTTTGACACATAGTATGTATTAAAACCGTATTAGATATATAAGACTCAATACTTACTGATATATTTAATAATTTTTGAGGTTCTAACAGTAAGTAAAAGTTTGTAAAGTCAGATTCCAGATTTGACCTTATAAGCTTATGTGAAATTACCAAAATGCCCCTACGGTGCATAGTATGGTTATAAGTAATAAATTTCACGTATATATGATACCCTACTGTTATAACTTATTAAACTAAGTATATTTACTGATTAAATCAGATCTGTAACTCAGATTACTAATTAAACTCTTTTATAACCTTTAAAATGACCAAAATGCCCTTATGGGGCATAGTTTGTGTTTAAAATCATTTTGGGCATAATAGAAGATATCTTACTGATGTCACAACATATTTAAGACATATTAACTTAGGAAACTTGTATATGATTCATATGGTTACTCGTTACGCCCTTTTCGCGTTCGGATCGGCTTATGTAACTAGTTTACATACTTTAGCCGAAACGGGTCAAACCATATCGTTTTTATCTCAAAATCCAGAATGTGATTTAGTTACCCATATTAAACAAGCATGCAAGCTTGTCGGGTCAAACCCACATTCTAAAGATGGTCTCCGCTTTATCATGCGTTTGAACCGTATCTTCTTTAAAACTAACCGGTCTAAGCTTAAGCTTAATTAAAGACCCGTTAGGATTATAATAGGTTATTATAAACCTTCGTTCCAGATTAGGAGACCCAATAAAAGCTACTTGCAATTGCTATTTGAGAATTATACTTGAAAAGGTAAATACTTTTAACTTATTTTCCCTATACGGGCTTGGGGTACGGTATATAAAATACCGCTTTGTCGGGCATTGCATCTTTAATTATATAAAGGTTAAATCATTGGAATGTCCCATTTTGAAAATGTTTTGTTTGCTTAAAGCCTTTGGGGGGTTAATGACCATGTCCCGGATATCCTTGGCATCATTTTACAAAATGGCCACGACCTAGGCACAGGGTGTAGGCGTACACCCGTCAGTGCATAAATAAATAATGTGGTGTGTCTATTAATCTTTAACCCAGTGTCAAAATCGGGCTACTGAACGCATAAGAAACATGTAATTCTTTTACAAGTATTATATTCAAATAATTATCCCAAGTATAAAAGTTTTGTGCCGTTTGCACTCAAATCAATTTTCTAAAAATGTTTTCAAAATGAGTCAGTTAATTGTATTTACCAGTGTAAACTGACGTATTTTCCCAAAAAGATTAAGTGCAGGTACTAAGCGTAATAGGCTGGCCTCTCCTTAGCATCATTAGAAGTCTCGCAAGCTTGGATGCATTAAGTCTGATGAACTACGTTTCTATTTTTACTTGATCCGCCTGTGGATCTGTTTCAACTCTATTGTGATACTTAAATATTACAATTTTATTCAGTTGAAATAAATCTATCTTTTGTTTCCGCTGTGCATTATTATTTGTGTTGTTTGACTATGATGATATCAACTACGTCACGATACTCCCCACCGGGTCCAACGGTAATACGTGAAAATATCGGGGTGTGACACCATATGAGAAAGAACTTAATTCATGTCTCATTGGTTCAATTTATGTCTTTTACGGAAAGGATGAATGACAACAATTACCATAAGTCTATTGGCTTGCAATAGTAAGTTGTTACTAATAGCAAGGTGTTTTAGTTAATGACTTTAAAGTGTCATAACTTGTTGGGGGCAGCCATGTGCAGCTAGAGCACCGCTGACTGTCTGCGTTAAGGATTTTATCGAAGGCCGTCCAAGTGGGAGATTGTTGGATTTATATGTACGGGTTCGATAAGTTAACGCTGCTGACCGAGCTATGACCCGTAAGAGTTACACCTTGGGCAACGAACATTAAATCCACTTAATTCGATTAACTGGTGATCACGAACAATTAAAGGAACGATATATATTGGGCTTCGGGCCTAAGAGATAATTAGGGGGTGTTAACCTAAATATATATAGATATATTACTATATATATTTTGGCTCTATCATGTTGTCCTCCATCATGCTTCCCACTTTGTTTTTCTTTTTAGTTGGCTGCCATGCTTCACTTTTTCTTTTTGGTTGTCACCACCACCTCAAGAAAACTTATATAATACAAGGACAACAACAGCAATAGTGGCTGTCAACCAATAATTCCTTTCTTGGTTTGAGTGATACCATTAGAAAAGCAAACGAAAGGGCAGACGCCACTTTTTTTTTTTTGAAAGGTAAACTTCATTAACGCAAACGGCACACCTCCAATCGAGGGGCCCAACCAAACAACAACAGCCTACATAAAATCGAATTTACACCAATCGACCCACTCTATGTATTTACATTTGCTCCTGTTCTTGAACCATAAAAAACCTAGGGCTTTCACCTCGTTGACAATCTCCTCTATTCTGGCTTCCTTGTTTTCGAACCTCGCTTTGTTCCTTGCTTTCCAGATACACCAAACCGCTATCCTAACTATGCCTTTGAACGCCTCCTTTTTGTTCCCACTTAAGCCCACAAAATCGTGAATTTTTTAAACGTCCTTAAAATCGAAAAGGATAAGTTGCTGCACACCGCACCACCTGCTGATTAGATGCCAGACCACCGACGTGATATAACAGGCCGAGAAGATATGTGATACCGAATCTGTTCCTTCATTGCATAAAACGCATCCGTCTTCCAGGACCTCAATACTTCTGTTTCTCAGAGCTTCGACCGTCGCTATTTTATTTAGATTGGCTCTCCACATAAAGATGTTAAGTTTGTCCGGAATCCATTTGCACTCCTCTACCATATCCAATACCTGCATACTGTTGTTCTGCTGTACCTCGGTGTCTCAACCGGTTAGTCTTTAACCTCTACATTGTTGTTCTGCTGTACAATGTTAGAGTAATTCGTGACTCGAATATCCCCACACTTGTTTCAAACACGGGTTTCAAAGAAATACAGTAATTGTGCAACTATACAAAACAAACAAAATGAAACACTACTATTTACACTACCAAACCTGGGCCTCTCATGATTGTTCCTCATCGACCGGGCGTAAGATGTAGCCCGCTTTGTCAAGCTCCAAAGTGTTGATGTCGTTCCCATCCAAATACGGTTTGAGCCGATGCCCGTTCACCGTTTGTTGCCTATTGGATTGTTCGTCTTCTATATCAACATCACCAAATTTTCCCACTCTTCGGATGATGTAAGGACCCATCCACTTGCTTTTTAGTTTTCCCGCAAACATCTTCAATCTTGAATTGTACAACCACACCTTTTGACCCACTTCAAAGTTCTTTTTCCTTATCTTTGCATCATGAACTTTCTTCAGTTTGTCTTTGTATGCGGAAGCACATTCATAAGCTTCATCTCTTATCTCCTCGATCTCATTCAATTGCAACTTTCTTGTTCGACCCGCTTCGTCATAATCCGCATTAACAGTTTTAATGGCCCAATGCGCTCGATGTGCTAACTCCATTGGTAAATGACACCCCTTCCCATACACCATCCGATAAGGGGTGGTTCCGATTGGAGTTTTGTAGGCCGTTCGATATGCCCACAACGCATCATCAAGTTTATTTGACCAATCTTTCCGATCCGTTCTTACCGTCTTCATGAGAATCTCCTTAATTTGACGGTTGGACACTTCAACTTGTCCACTTGTTTGCGGATGGTACGGTGTCGCCACACGATGGTTCACATTATATCTTTTAAGCAATTTTGCAAAATTAAAATTTTTAAAATGTGAACCGCCATCACTTATTATCACCCTTGGCATACCGAAACGAGCGAATATATTGGATTGCACAAACTTACATACCACGGAATGATCATTGGTCCTTGTAGCAATAGCTTCTATCCACTTTGTCACATAATCTACCGCAACCAATATATATAAGAACCCATTCGAATTAGGAAACGGACCCATAAAATCTATCCCCCAAACGTCAAATACCTCCACTACCAAAATCGGTTGTAACGGCATTTCATCCCGTTTCGAAATACTTCCCACTCTTTGACAATTGATGCAATTTCGGGCATACTCACAAGAATCCTTGAAAATCGTGGGCCAATAAAACCCACTAGATAACACCCGATAACCCGTCTTGTTCCCACTAAAATGCCCTCCACATGCCGACGAATGAGCATGGGTCAAAATCTCTAAAACTTCAGTTTCAGGAACACACCTCCTTATCACTTGATCGGGTCCAATCTTGAACAAATCCGGTTCATCCCAAATGTATTGTTTAACTTGACTCAAGAATTGTTGCCGTCTCTTCTTCGTCCAATGATTCGGAATTGCACCCTTGGCCAAATAGTTCACATAGTGGGCATACCAAGGTGCAACAAAAGTAGAAACGGCTAACAATTGCTCATCGGGAAACCGTTCATTAATCTCGCTCGGGTCATCAACACCTTCCAACGGGATTCGGGACAAATGATCCGCAACAACATTTTCACACCCTTTCTTGTCCCGAATCTCGAGATCGAATTCTTGTAACAAAAGCACCCAACGAATCAACCGGGGCTTTGCATCCTTCTTTTCCATTAAATATCGGACCGCGCTATGATCCGAATATACAATCACCTTGCTCCCCCAAATGTAAGCTCTAAACTTGTCCAAGGCATACACCACCGCTAATAATTCTTTCTCGGTCGTGGTGTAATTCAGTTGCGCCTCGGACAAAGTTTTGCTTGCATAGTAGATTACCACCGGCTTCTTATCAACTCTTTGACCCAAAACCGCTCCAATGGTCGTATCACTAGCATCACACATAATTTCAAACGGCTTCGACCAATCCGGTGGTTGCAAGATAGGAGCCTTCACCAACTGTTCCTTCAACACATGAAACGCTTGCAAACATTCGTCAGTAAAATCAAAAGGAACATCTTTCAACAATAAGTTACATAAAGGTTTTGTAATTACACTAAAGCCTTTAATAAACCTTCTTTAAAACCCCGCATGTCCCAAAAATGATCTCACCCCCTTAACATTCTTTGGTGGGGGTAGAGATGAAATTACCCGAATTTTTGCTTTATCTACCTCCATTCCCCGGTCCGAAATCACATGCCCCAACACAATACCCTCTTGAACCATAAAATGGCTCTTTTCCCAACTTAAGACCAAGTTTGTTTCCACACACCTTTTCAAAACTTTTTCTAACTCATCAAGACAAGAGTCAAAACTTGGCCCAAAAATGGAAAAATCATCCATAAACACTTCAAGAGAATCCCCCACCATATCCGAAAATATACTCATCATACATCTTTGGAATGTGGCGGGGGCGTTACATAGTCCAAATGGAATCCGCCGAAAAGCAAATGTACCATATGGACATGTAAACGTGGTTTTGTGTTGGTCGTCCGGGTGAATAGCAATTTGGTTATATCCCGAGTACCCATCCAAAAAACAATAGTATTTTTGACCGGAAAGTTTTTCAATGATTTGGTCAATGAAGGGTAACGGGAAATGGTCTTTGGAGGTAGTGGCGTTTAATTTTCTATAATCGATACAAACTCGCCACCCGGTTACCGGGCGGGTGGCAATTTGCACACCTTGCTCATCTTTAATTACCTGAATGCCTGATTTTTTAGGCACTACCTGTGTCGGACTTACCCACGTACTGTCCGAAATGGGATAAATGATCCCCGCATCCAACCACTTGATAACTTCTTTCTTGACCACCTCTCTCAGATTCGGGTTTAACCTTCTTTGTGTTTCACGGGTCGGCTTTGCATCCTCACTTGTAATAATTTTATGCATTACGATGGAAGGACTAATACCCTTTAGGTCGGCTATTGTCCACCCGATTGCCGCCTTGTGAGCCTTCAACACCCGTATCAACTCCTCCTCTTGAGCTACCTCCAAATTGGAAGCAATGATCACCGGTAAAGTGTCATTCTTCCCCAAAAATACATACTTTAGGTGCTTTGGTAGCTCTTTCAATTCCACACTTGGTGGACATTCCAAGGAAGGCTTTGTACCCGAATCAATTTCCACCGGTAGAGTATCCGTTTGGTGGGTCCATGGCGGTCTTCCTTCCTTTACCGCAAAAGCCTCTTGCTCTTTCTCTTCCTTTTCCAAATCACATGCGTGCACCTGCAAAGACACACCACGAACACAAGAACCCAAAATCTCTTCCTCGAACTCCTTTGGGTCATATTCATCTATGAAGTTTGCTACAAAACACTCATCATAAACATTAGTGCCATTAGTAAAAACGTTCAATCTCATCTTTCTATTACCGAATGTCATGTCGACCGTACCATATCGACAATCAATAACGGCATGTGCGGTGTTTAAAAATGGCCGACCCAAAATAATATTTTGTTGTTGAATTGGGTCCGCGGATGAGAAGTCTAGCACAAGAAAGTCCACGGGATAATAAAACTCATCAACTTTAACTATCACATCCCGTACAATACCCCGAGGAAGTTTATGAGACAAATCAGCTAATACCACCGTTGTCTCAACCCGTTTCAATGGACCAAAATCATATTGGTCGTATAACCCCCCCGGTAAGATACTTACTCCGGCTCCAAGATCCAATAACGCCCTTGCAGTTTGAAAATTTCCAACTTGAATATTTATAAGAGGCGTTCCCGGATCTTGTAGCTTAGGAGGAAGATCTCCTTTCAAAACCGCGCTTACCCGCTCCTTCAAATCAACCAATTTAGGCACTTTTTGTTGCCTCTTTTGGGTACACAATTCTTTTAAAAACTTCGCGTAAGCGGGTACCTGTTTAATAGCTTCAAGCAAAGGAAGATTGATTTTAACCTGTTTAAAAACCTCCCACATTTCCTCTTTTTGAGGACCCCGTTTTGAAATAAATTTTTTTCTACCCGGATCCAATAAAGCCGAGGGAAATGGTACTTCACTAGATCCCTCACCCTCATGTATCTTTTCTTTTTCTTTACTAGCTTCGGGTTTTTCAAAATCGGTTTTTTTAGAAGAAACAATAGGTGGTTCATTTTCTTCCTCACTATCTTGACCCGTTATATCTTCAACCACCCCATCAACCAAATCCGGTAAAGGATTGGTTTTGTACTCTTTCCCACTTCTCAAAACACTTACATGATGAATGGGAACATGATTACCTCTAGATGTACCATGAGATGGGTTTACCTTAGTGTCGCTTGGTAATTGACCTTTATTTTTCTTCAATTCTGACACTTCAGTTGCAATTTGACCCATTTGGGTGGTCAAAGTTTGAATTGCCTTATCTCGGGCCTCATCTTTTTGTATACGAGCATCATCCATTTGGTTTCTCTTTTGCATCTCCGCTTGCATGCTCTTCAACATATCCATCATCTCATTTCCACCCGAAGACCCCCCTTGTTCTTGACCCGTTTGCCTTTGGTACCCTTGGTTGTTCCCACTTCTATATCCACCTTGATTGTTATAAGGTTGGCGCGAACCATAGTTTCCTTGGCTACCTTGAAAGTTCGGGTTTGATTGATTCGAAGGGTTCCCATAACGAAAATTCGGATGATTCCTCAACCCGGGGTGGTAAGTGTTAGAATTCATATTGTTGTAGTTTCTACCACCCCCTCCTTGACCTTGACTTTGAACCGCATGCACCTCTTCATATTGCCCTTCCACCATCCCTTGGCAATTTTCAGCCGCATGACCTATTTCATTGCATAAAGCACAAACATCATAAATTTGATTAGAAGTTTGTACATTACCGTCATCTATCGCATGCACTTGAGGTCGGGAAATGGCCGGTCGAGCTCTCCTTGATGCTTGAGCTTTTCTTTTTGATGTAGTGGCCATGTTCTCCAAAAACTCCCAATCATCATTTTCGTAGTTTGTACCGAAAGTCCCACCTGTAATAGACATGAGATCACGAGCATCTTCAGCACTCAACCCCTCGTGAAAAGCATTCATTAATTCCCACAATTCGATTCCATGGTGAGGGCAATTTTTGATCATCATATTGAAACGTTCAAATGCCTCATGGAACATCTCACCATGTTGTTGTTGGAAGCTTCTCAATCCCTTTCTAGCATCGTTTGTCTTTTGGGCGGTGTAAAACTCATCCAAGAAAGTTTGTTGCATCTCCCCCTATGTATATATGGATGCCGAAGGTAACGTGTAGAACCATTTCTTCGCCTTATCTTCCAAAGAAAATTGGAATAATACCAATTTGATGTCATCAGCCGAGAACCCTTGACTCCCAAGAGTGTTGCAAATCGAATCATAAGCCTCTAAATGAAAGTAAGGCTCCTCCGTTGCCAACCCTTTGTATTTTGGTAAACTTTGCAAAGAGTTGGTCCTTACTTCAAATGTTCTCCCTTGATCATTGTGAGGAATAACTACCGGTGAAGGGTTTTGAGTGATTACCGGCCGAAAATGTGCTTCAATGCCCCTCACATTTTCTCTAAGGTGTCTCCTTGGTATACCAAACCTACCCCTTGGCCGAATAGGACCCATTGGCCTTGGTACTTGCCCTTGTGGTGCATTTGGTTGTTGAAATTGCTGTTGCGGCATTGGTGGGCGTTGAATTGGCCTTTGGAATTGTTGAACATTTGGTTGTACATTCTATGGCCGAATTTGTTGCAAAGGTATAGGGCGTTGCATTGGTGGCCCTTGTGGTCTTGGTCGAATATGTTGCGGTATAAGTTGTTGTGGCACTCCACCTACACTTGCTATCCCTTGAGATTGACCCGGCACATACCCAAACTCTCCTTGATCTCCATCACCCCCATAAGCATATCCTTCTTCCTTGTATCCCTCAAACTCTTCTTCATAACCTTCAAAATACCCATCTCCTCCTATACCCGAAGATTGCATATAAGGATAAGACGAATATTGCATACCGGGTTGGTTCGATGGTCGATATGTAGAAGTAGTATGGATAACAGTTGAGCTTTGTGGTAATGAGTAAGTAGAAGATGATTGACCCGTAGTTGGAGGAAAGAAGTGTGAAAGTGGTGGAATTGTTGCGGAAGGGCTATAGGTAAGAGTAGGTTCGACTTGGGTAGTAACAGGTGATGTGGTGTTGGTTGATGTAACTCCATGTGGTGAAGTAAATTCGGTAGTGGTAATAGGCATGGTGGTATTTGGTGAAGGGTGAGTGGATGTTGGTATGAATGGTGAAGTAGGTTCACCCGTAGTGGGTGGTGGTTGTGGTGGATCCATGTATCGAATTTGTGTGATTGGTGTAGTTGGTGTTGTTGGTGAACCGCTAATTGTGTTTTCCCTTAACAAAATTCTGTTTGCTCGCAAAGTTTGATCGATTTCCGGATCAAATGCTAATGGTGAGAGCTTGTGAGAGCTCCTAGTACGCATGCACCTGTCAATACCTGCACACTAACACACCCAGCGTAGACCAGAAAAATAACAAACTTAAAAAAAAAATAACACACGTTGCGCACTACTCCCCGGCAACGGCGCCAAAATTTGACGTGATTGTCGTGGTCACGCAAATTTAATCCCAATAACACAACTATATAGATAGTGGGTATCGAACACAGGGAGTTTGTGGAAAATGTGTTATTTCAAAGTTTATCTAGATTTTAACTAAATTAATCTAATTGCAAGAGAAATAAAATTCAAGAGTTTATGTGAGTGAATTGGTTTTAGACTAAATTAACTAAGTAAATTGCAAGAGAAAAGTTTGGTTGTAAGCAAATTAGAGACAAATGACCATCCTAGATTTCCGGTTTGTATCGACATTCATATTATCATTCCACTAGAAAGAACTACATAGACATAGCTCATGTGTGATTACTTGCAGTGATGAAAGGGAACTAAGTACTCAGATTCCTAGAACGTGAGGTTGTTACCCGATGATCAATCAACCCTTACCCAATCCTAATTCTACCCATGATATCTGGATTGCCAACGGCACCAAGAACGTATGGTTTCAAACTAGAAAATCATAAGAATTAACAAATTACTAACAAACAATCACACACCATAACAAACCAACCAAAAAGATAAGGATTGCTATTCTAGAAATTAGGAAATCAAATACAAATGTCTCAAACAAACCTTCAATCTAGGACAATCATAAAGTGTTTAGCCACACATGGCTCGAATCAACATAATAACAAAGATATTAGTGTTCATACGGATCAAAAACACAAACCGAATGTTAGAGATTGTCCAAAACCCAGCAAGAACACTCAAATTCGCCCCTAGTATGCTCCAATAACCGTCAATGATGAGAATACCCAAAAGACACCATAAAAACGGATTTAAGAGGCAGTTACACTTTTTTCACGCTGACACCACCGTAAATTACGGCTCCACCGTAATTTACGGTGGACTTAATAGTGTTACGATGATACTAGTCTGATTTACGGTGGTTCCAGGTGCATATCAGGTCTACCGTAAATTACGGTAAGACCGTAATTTACGGTAATAACCTGAATTTTCTTCTTTGTTTCATCTCTTGTTCCACACACGACCCGTTCCACTCCAATACTCTCCAAAGCTGCGTTTTATCCACTTTAAGCTCCCAAACCGCGCCTGAAACATATGCAATAGTAGTTATCTAATTCAAGATAATTACACGATTAAGTGAATGATTATTTCGTCTTTTAACACGATTAAGGGTTGTCCAATGGACCACCCGTCACATCCCCACACTTAACCGTTGCTTGTCCCAAGCAACTCATCAAATCAGTTTCAAAATAAGTAATCAAAGTAAACCAAGCAAAAACAAGCAATCTTTTTACTAACCCCTTTTTAACACCCAACCAATGCACCCCTCTCTAAATCTCTCCTCTCGGTTACGAGTGAAAACTAGCAAAGATAAGCTAGACACACACTAGGCAAACGGGTGGTTGCACAATCATAAGCTTGTACCTAAATCAATCATTCTCCTAAAATGTGTCAAACATAAATGCAAATCAAAGGGGCTTTCAAGGTTGTAACGTGGCTAGGCGTATGGGTAGGAAATGGAATATATATGAAGTAGCGAAAACTTGACCCGGTCTTTTATTACACAAATAAACAAACAAGCAACTATCAAACTTAACTACTATACACAAGATAACTAACATCACTTCTTTTTTCATTTTTCATTGCTTTTTCTTTTTCTTTTTTTAAAAAATTTTTTTTTTCAAGTAATACTTCCAACATACATCAAATAACATTACATACTACTAAACAATCACTAATCACTATAAAACCGGGTCAAGTTGGGTAAATTTTTAGGTAAGTAACTAGGGGTAACAATTGATAGGCTTTTAAGGCACAAAATGGGCAACTAAATGTCCAAACCCCCGCCCCTCTCACTACCATGCTCATATATATAACTTATGAGGTCCAACCCCCCAAATCCCACACTCGCTCACACCAACGACGAGGCTACCTAAATGCCCTTATCCTTTTTGCATTTATATCTAACTAAGGACTCAAATCGCATTCAAGCACAAGTTCTAATGCACCCCCACCCGTAACCACACTCATCAAAGAAAATCATTATTTATGTACAATTGTGGCTACAAATCTCACCAAGAATGAAAAAGATATCAAGGGTTGCCGGTGCACCAACTTGGGGTTAATCTAGGGTGTTCAAATTTTCACATCGTTCCACTTGGCTCAAAATTTTTCAAAATTTTCAAAAAAAAATTCCCCCCATCCCCACACTTGGGATACATTGACCCCAATGTATGGTTTTGAGAGGCTTTGACCACTAAAAATTTCTCAACATCACAAAAATGCTCTTTCACTCAAACCCCAAATTTCTTTTTGTATTTTTCATTTTATAATTTTTTTATGCTTTTCTTCTTTTTAACATAAAACACCACCACTCAATCACCAAACCAAACACAACATGTCAAAACACCACCCAACCTCCCAATCCTTAAACAAACCAACTAGCAAATATGCACAAAATATACAAAAGGAGAAACACAACCTTACTAATAATAGCGCGGTCCCGGAGGTCCAAAAACGGAAGACATCACGTCATTCCATTCACCGAACGCGAACGAACCACTACTACTTCCTCCTTCTTGTTGTTGCGCTCCCTCTCGTTGCCTCGGGTCAACCCATTGCGAGTGGTGGATCGGCGGGGTTGGATACGACATACTACCATCATATGGTGGTAGCGAAGCATAATCCACATGTTGTGGATCCACAACCACCGGCCGCCCGGCATGATAATCCGCATGCAATCGCCTTTCTTGATCATCAAAATAATTGTTATTTATTTCCACTTCCCGGGAATACGCATGTGTGCGATTCCATAACTCATGACGATCCAAGCTATGTTTCAAGGCCCGCTCCATACTCGCACTATTTCTTGTGTTTTGATCAAACAACGTCCTTTCCGACCCCGACCACATATCAAACACGGACGCCGGAGGACGTTGATTAGCAATCACCTCTTGCATGGTGCCTTCATAGGCCAAACCCGGTACATACGATTGCTGCGTATAATCATAAAACACCCCACCATGACCACTACCAAAACCACCTTGACCAACATTTTCAACACCATGTGGCGCGTCCGCATAGTCTTCATCTCCGCTCGGAACTACCTCTTCATCGCTCTCTGGCTCATCCGGCTCTCCCGGTAACAAATCTCATGCACCCAACTTTAGTGCCCTCCACTGTTGCCCTTCCGACTTTAACTTGTGATCCCGCTCCGACTGAGTATACGTCCAAACATTCCCCAACTTATCCAACGTAAAAGGTTGGTGCCTTTTCGTTGCTCCTCGATCTTCGGAAGTTATCGCCTTCTGCTGTTTCATCAACCCCGTAATTATCCGACAGTACGGGACAATGTCTCTTCCATACTTGTTCCGACAGATCCATAAATGGTTCATAATAAGATAACGTATAGGAAAACGGGGACCCCCGTGCATCAACGAATAAAGAACAGGCACTTCAGGAAACCTCACCTGTTCTTTATCTCCCCTCCTTGGAATAACATTAAGAAGACAGATTGTATGCAACAATTTAGCTTCAATTTTCAAATTCTTCCGGTATAGGATACCACTGTATCTACCGGGCAAGAACAATGCTGCCAACATGTCATTCCATCGCTGATGTTTCTCCGGCTTCACAAGAAGATCATCCAAAGTCGGTATCATATAATCGCGGGCTGGCAAACTGTCATACTTTCCGAGCTTCTTCAAGGTATCATAAGACATTTCTACCGGCACTCCATTCACAACTCCCGTCAGCTTCATAGTCGATGGCTTGTCATATCGATTAACCTTAAGCGTTGCCATCCATTCTTGGATTTCGGTGATAAACAAGTTGTTTTTGTCTTTGTCAAAACAAGTAAGTGCCGACTCCCAACCTAGAGCCCGGAACTTATCAAATACCCCAAACTGCCCAAACTCCGCTTCTCGAACATCCCTTTCACAAATAAAAGCCGCTGCCTTATTCTTCAACTTGTTCATGCAATCATTATACAACGTTGGCTGCCATGCCTCTGGTTGTTCATCCAAAGGACCCGAGTCCCATTTCGGTTTCTCTGCCGGGTCCAATTCCATCTCTTCTTCGCTTTCACTTTCGCTTTCGTCCACTCTACCCAGATATTGTCTCTTCTTTGGTTGTTGTTCCGGCTGTTTACCCTTTCCTTTTGAAGACGAAGACGAAGATGAACCCGCTCCCGTCTTTTCCTTAGTTCGTGCCATTCCTACACACATTAGAGCAAACAACACAACCAAAGAAACAAAATTAAACCCTCTTTTCAAAACATCCCCACACTTGCTTGTTATCATGGTTGTAAATACTAGTGAACCAAAGATATATCAAGAATTTTTCAAAAATTGGGCATGGTGTCTCTACAATGTAGAGATCCCCAAAAGTTCACTACTTTAACCACAAATCCCACATTTACAACCATAACCATGTTCAAATAACCAATATCATTATCATATCTAAGAACAAGCAAGTGGGTATGGGCAAGTAACCTAAATAACCTTACTTTTCACAATGTAGCATCAAAATACAACAAATAAGCTTTCATACCTTTGCTTGAAGATGATAAATTGCTTGTGAAACAAAAGCTCCAAAAACCCCCAAATTTTTCGAACTAGGGTTTAGAATTCGGACCCTAAAACTGTGTTTTCTCTTAAGTTTCTTGTCAAAATCAGAATCTACGTGAAAAATTAGTCAAGATAGACTCCAATTTCACTTAGTTTGGACAAGAATTGGTTAGGTTATGGAGGATTGAAGATGAAGAAGGTTATGGGTTCTTGTGAGTTCTTGTGAAGAAGATGGATAGTGATAGATGAAGAAAGAGATGTGTGGATAGGGTTATGTCACGTAATGTTGTTATTATGTGTTTTTTTTTTATATATATACAAAAACCAGACCGACGGATCAACTTTTAATGCGTACCGTAAACTACGGTCTGACCGTAATTTACGGTAAGACCTGGAATCACAATTTCACCGTAAATCAGTAGCATTGCACCGTAAAACCCACAAAATTTCATCACTCACCGTAATTTACGGTAATACCGTAAATTACGGTACACTCTAAACATAAATGGTTACCGTAAATCAGTAGCGTTTTACCGTAAAGAGCACACAAATTTCATCGCCACCGTAAATAACGGTCAAACCGTAATTTACGGTGCTAACTGGGCATTTATTGTTTATTCACAATTTGATTTTTAAGGTCCAATTTTTTTTATTTTTCGATTTTTTCGATTTTTTTTATGTTTTTTAAAATTTTTCAAAAACGTGAAGAAATCACCCTACCCCCTCGAAAGTCCCGTGTTGTCCTCAACACAATGTTAGAGTAATTCGTGACTCGAATATCCCCACACTTGTTTCAAACACGGGTTTCAAAGAAATACAGTAATTGTGCAACTATACAAAACAAACAAAATGAAACACTACTATTTACACTACCAAACCTGGGCCTCTCATGATTGTTCCTCATCGACCGGGCGTAAGATGTAGCCCGCTTTGTCAAGCTCCAAAGTGTTGATGTCGTTCCCATCCAAATACGGTTTGAGCCGATGCCCGTTCACCGTTTGTTGCCTATTGGATTGTTCGTCTTCTATATCAACGTCACCAAATTTTCCCACTCTTCGGATGATGTAAGGACCCATCCACTTGCTTTTTAGTTTTCCCGCAAACATCTTCAATCTTGAATTGTACAACCACACCTTTTGACCCACTTCAAAGTTCTTTTTCCTTATCTTTGCATCATGAACTTTCTTCAGTTTGTCTTTGTATGCGGAAGCACATTCATAAGCTTCATCTCTTATCTCCTCGATCTCATTCAATTGCAACTTTCTTGTTCGACCCGCTTCGTCATAATCCGCATTAACAGTTTTAATGGCCCAATGCGCTCGATGTGCTAACTCCATTGGTAAATGACACCCCTTCCCATACACCATCCGATAAGGGGTGGTTCCGATTGGAGTTTTGTAGGCCGTTCGATATGCCCACAACGCATCATCAAGTTTATTTGACCAATCTTTCCGATCCGTTCTTACCGTCTTCATGAGAATCTCCTTAATTTGACGGTTGGACACTTCAACTTGTCCACTTGTTTGCGGATGGTACGGTGTCGCCACACGATGGTTCACATTATATCTTTTAAGCAATTTTGCAAAATTAAAATTTTTAAAATGTGAACCGCCATCACTTATTATCACCCTTGGCATACCGAAACGAGCGAATATATTGGATTGCACAAACTTACATACCACGGAATGATCATTGGTCCTTGTAGCAATAGCTTCTATCCACTTTGTCACATAATCTACCGCAACCAATATATATAAGAACCCATTCGAATTAGGAAACGGACCCATAAAATCTATCCCCCAAACGTCAAATACCTCCACTACCAAAATCGGTTGTAACGGCATTTCATCCCGTTTCGAAATACTTCCCACTCTTTGACAATTGATGCAATTTCGGGCATACTCACAAGAATCCTTGAAAATCGTGGGCCAATAAAACCCACTAGATAACACCCGATAACCCGTCTTGTTCCCACTAAAATGCCCTCCACATGCCGACGAATGAGCATGGGTCAAAATCTCTAAAACTTCAGTTTCAGGAACACACCTCCTTATCACTTGATCGGGTCCAATCTTGAACAAATCCGGTTCATCCCAAATGTATTGTTTAACTTGACTCAAGAATTGTTGCCGTCTCTTCTTCGTCCAATGATTCGGAATTGCACCCTTGGCCAAATAGTTCACATAGTGGGCATACCAAGGTGCAACAAAAGTAGAAACGGCTAACAATTGCTCATCGGGAAACCGTTCATTAATCTCGCTCGGGTCATCAACACCTTCCAACGGGATTCGGGACAAATGATCCGCAACAACATTTTCACACCCTTTCTTGTCCCGAATCTCGAGATCGAATTCTTGTAACAAAAGCACCCAACGAATCAACCGGGGCTTTGCATCCTTCTTTTCCATTAAATATCGGACCGCGCTATGATCCGAATATACAATCACCTTGCTCCCCCAAATGTAAGCTCTAAACTTGTCCAAGGCATACACCACCGCTAATAATTCTTTCTCGGTCGTGGTGTAATTCAGTTGCGCCTCGGACAAAGTTTTGCTTGCATAGTAGATTACCACCGGCTTCTTATCAACTCTTTGACCCAAAACCGCTCCAATGGTCGTATCACTAGCATCACACATAATTTCAAACGGCTTCGACCAATCCGGTGGTTGCAAGATAGGAGCCTTCACCAACTGTTCCTTCAACACATGAAACGCTTGCAAACATTCGTCAGTAAAATCAAAAGGAACATCTTTCAACAATAAGTTACATAAAGGTTTTGTAATTACACTAAAGCCTTTAATAAACCTTCTTTAAAACCCCGCATGTCCCAAAAATGATCTCACCCCCTTAACATTCTTTGGTGGGGGTAGAGATGAAATTACCCGAATTTTTGCTTTATCTACCTCCATTCCCCGGTCCGAAATCACATGCCCCAACACAATACCCTCTTGAACCATAAAATGGCTCTTTTCCCAACTTAAGACCAAGTTTGTTTCCACACACCTTTTCAAAACTTTTTCTAACTCATCAAGACAAGAGTCAAAACTTGGCCCAAAAATGGAAAAATCATCCATAAACACTTCAAGAGAATCCCCCACCATATCCGAAAATATACTCATCATACATCTTTGGAATGTGGCGGGGGCGTTACATAGTCCAAATGGAATCCGCCGAAAAGCAAATGTACCATATGGACATGTAAACGTGGTTTTGTGTTGGTCGTCCGGGTGAATAGCAATTTGGTTATATCCCGAGTACCCATCCAAAAAACAATAGTATTTTTGACCGGAAAGTTTTTCAATGATTTGGTCAATGAAGGGTAACGGGAAATGGTCTTTGGAGGTAGCGGCGTTTAATTTTCTATAATCGATACAAACTCGCCACCCGGTTACCGGGCGGGTGGCAATTTGCACACCTTGCTCATCTTTAATTACCTGAATGCCTGATTTTTTAGGCACTACCTGTGTCGGACTTACCCACGCACTGTCCGAAATGGGATAAATGATCCCCGCATCCAACCACTTGATAACTTCTTTCTTGACCACCTCTCTCAGATTCGGGTTTAACCTTCTTTGTGTTTCACGGGTCGGCTTTGCATCCTCACTTGTAATAATTTTATGCATTACGATGGAAGGACTAATACCCTTTAGGTCGGCTATTGTCCACCCGATTGCCGCCTTGTGAGCCTTCAACACCCGTATCAACTCCTCCTCTTGAGCTACCTCCAAATTGGAAGCAATAATCACCGGTAAAGTGTCATTCTTCCCCAAAAATACATACTTTAGGTGCTTTGGTAGCTCTTTCAATTCCACACTTGGTGGACATTCCAAGGAAGGCTTTGTACCCGAATCAATTTCCACCGGTAGAGTATCCGTTTGGTGGGTCCATGGCGGTCTTCCTTCCTTTACCGCAAAAGCCTCTTGCTCTTTCTCTTCCTTTTCCAAATCACATGCGTGCACCTGCAAAGACACACCACGAACACAAGAACCCAAAATCTCTTCCTCGAACTCCTTTGGGTCATATTCATCTATGAAGTTTGCTACAAAACACTCATCATAAACATTAGTGCCATTAGTAAAAACGTTCAATCTCATCTTTCTATTACCGAATGTCATGTCGACCGTACCATATCGACAATCAATAACGGCATGTGCGGTGTTTAAAAATGGCCGACCCAAAATAATATTTTGTTGTTGAATTGGGTCCGCGGATGAGTAGTCTAGCACAAGAAAGTCCACGGGATAATAAAACTCATCAACTTTAACTATCACATCCCGTACAATACCCCGAGGAAGTTTATGAGACAAATCAGCTAATACCACCGTTGTCTCAACCCGTTTCAATGGACCAAAATCATATTGGTCGTATAACCCCCCCGGTAAGATACTTACTCCGGCTCCAAGATCCAATAACGCCCTTGTAGTTTGAAAATTTCCAACTTGAATATTTATAAGAGGCGTTCCCGGATCTTGTAGCTTAGGAGGAAGATCTCCTTTCAAAACCGCGCTTACCCGCTCCTTCAAATCAACCAATTTAGGCACTTTTTGTTGCCTCTTTTGGGTACACAATTCTTTTAAAAACTTCGCGTAAGCGGGTACCTGTTTAATAGCTTCAAGCAAAGGAAGATTGATTTTAACCTGTTTAAAAACCTCCCACATTTCCTCTTTTTGAGGACCCCGTTTTGAAATAAAATTTTTTCTACCCGGATCCAATAAAGCCGAGGGAAATGGTACTTCACTAGATCCCTCACCCTCATGTATCTTTTCTTTTTCTTTACTAGCTTCGGGTTTTTCAAAATCGGTTTTTTTAGAAGAAACAATAGGTGGTTCATTTTCTTCCTCACTATCTTGACCCGTTATATCTTCAACCACCCCATCAACCAAATCCGGTAAAGGATTGGTTTTGTACTCTTTCCCACTTCTCAAAACACTTACATGATGAATGGGAACATGATTACCTCTAGATGTACCATGAGATGGGTTTACCTTAGTGTCGCTTGGTAATTGACCTTTATTTTTCTTCAATTCTGACACTTCAGTTGCAATTTGACCCATTTGGGTGGTTAAAGTTTGAATTGCCTTATCTCGGGCCTCATCTTTTTGTATACGAGCATCATCCATTTGGTTTCTCTTTTGCATCTCCGCTTGCATGCTCTTCAACATATCCATCATCTCATTTCCACCCGAAGACCCCCCTTGTTCTTGACCCGTTTGCCTTTGGTACCCTTGGTTGTTCCCACTTCTATATCCACCTTGATTGTTATAAGGTTGGCGCGAACCATAGTTTCCTTGGCTACCTTGAAAGTTCGGGTTTGATTGATTCGAAGGGTTCCCATAACGAAAATTCGGATGATTCCTCAACCCGGGGTGGTAAGTGTTAGAATTCATATTGTTGTAGTTTCTACCACCCCCTCCTTGACCTTGACTTTGAACCGCATGCACCTCTTCATATTGCCCTTCCACCATCCCTTGGCAATTTTCAGCCGCATGACCTATTTCATTGCATAAAGCACAAACATCATAAATTTGATTAGAAGTTTGTACATTACCGTCATCTATCGCATGCACTTGAGGTCGGGCAATGGCCGGTCGAGCTCTCCTTGATGCTTGAGCTTTTCTTTTTGATGTAGTGGCCATGTTCTCCAAAAACTCCCAATCATCATTTTCGTAGTTTGTACCGAAAGTCCCACCTGTAATAGACATGAGATCACGAGCATCTTCAGCACTCAACCCCTCGTGAAAAGCATTCATTAATTCCCACAATTCGATTCCATGGTGAGGGCAATTTTTGATCATCATATTGAAACGTTCAAATGCCTCATGGAACATCTCACCATGTTGTTGTTGGAAGCTTCTCAATCCCTTTCTAGCATCGTTTGTCTTTTGGGTGGTGTAAAACTCATCCAAGAAAGTTTGTTGCATCTCCCCCCATGTATATATGGATGCCGAAGGTAACGTGTAGAACCATTTCTTCGCCTTATCTTCCAAAGAAAATTGGAATAATACCAATTTGATGTCATCAGCCGAGAACCCTTGACTCCCAAGAGTGTTGCAAATCGAATCATAAGCCTCTAAATGAAAGTAAGGCTCCTCCGTTGCCAACCCTTTGTATTTTGGTAAACTTTGCAAAGAGTTGGTCCTTACTTCAAATGTTCTCCCTTGATCATTGTGAGGAATAACTACCGGTGAAGGGTTTTGAGTGATTACCGGCCGAAAATGTGCTTCAATGCCCCTCACATTTTCTCTAAGGTGTCTCCTTGGTATACCAAACCTACCCCTTGGCCGAATAGGACCCATTGGCCTTGGTACTTGCCCTTGTGGTGCATTTGGTTGTTGAAATTGCTGTTGCGGCATTGGTGGGCGTTGAATTGGCCTTTGGAATTGTTGAACATTTGGTTGTACATTCTATGGCCGAATTTGTTGCAAAGGTATAGGGCGTTGCATTGGTGGCCCTTGTGGTCTTGGTCGAATATGTTGCGGTATAAGTTGTTGTGGCACTCCACCTACACTTGCTATCCCTTGAGATTGACCCGGCACATACCCAAACTCTCCTTGATCTCCATCACCCCCATAAGCATATCCTTCTTCCTCGTATCCCTCAAACTCTTCTTCATAACCTTCAAAATACCCATCTCCTCCTATACCCGAAGATTGCATATAAGGATAAGACGAATATTGCATACCGGGTTGGTTCGATGGTCGATATGTAGAAGTAGTATGGATAACAGTTGAGCTTTGTGGTAATGAGTAAGTAGAAGATGATTGACCCATAGTTGGAGGAAAGAAGTGTGAAAGTGGTGGAATTGTTGCGGAAGGGCTATAGGTAAGAGTAGGTTCGACTTGGGTAGTAACAGGTGATGTGGTGTTGGTTGATGTAACTCCATGTGGTGAAGTAAATTCGGTAGTGGTAATAGGCATGGTGGTATTTGGTGAAGGGTGAGTGGATGTTGGTATGAATGGTGAAGTAGGTTCACCCGTAGTGGGTGGTGGTTGTGGTGGATCCATGTATCGAATTTGTGTGATTGGTGTAGTTGGTGTTGTTGGTGAACCGCTAATTGTGTTTTCCCTTAACAAAATTCTGTTTGCTCGCAAAGTTTGATCGATTTCCGGATCAAATGCTAATGGTGAGAGCTTGTGAGAGCTCCTAGTACGCATGCACCTGTCAATACCTGCACACTAACACACCCAGCGTAAACCAGAAAAATAACAAACTTAAAAAAAAAATAACACACGTTGCGCACTACTCCCCGGCAACGGCGCCAAAATTTGACGTGATTGTCGTGGTCACGCAAATTTAATCCCAATAACACAACTATATAGATAGTGGTAAGTGGGTATCGAACACAGGGAGTTTGTGGAAAATGTGTTATTTCAAAGTTTATCTAGATTTTAACTAAATTAATCTAATTGCAAGAGAAATAAAATTCAAGAGTTTATGTGAGTGAATTGGTTTTAGACTAAATTAACTAAGTAAATTGCAAGAGAAAAGTTTGGTTGTAAGCAAATTAGAGACAAATGACCATCCTAGATTTCCGGTTTGTATCGACATTCATATTATCATTCCACTAGAAAGAACTACATAGACATAGCTCATGTGTGATTACTTGCAGTGATGAAAGGGAACTAAGTACTCAGATTCCTAGAACGTGAGGTTGTTACCCGATGATCAATCAACCCTTACCCAATCCTAATTCTACCCATGATATCTGGATTGCCAACGGCACCAAGAACGTATGGTTTCAAACTAGAAAATCATAAGAATTAACAAATTACTAACAAACAATCACACACCATAACAAACCAACCAAAAAGATAAGGATTGCTATTCTAGAAATTAGGAAATCAAATACAAATGTCTCAAACAAACCTTCAATCTAGGACAATCATAAAGTGTTTAGCCACACATGGCTCGAATCAACATAATAACAAAGATATTAGTGTTCATACGGATCAAAAACACAAACCGAATGTTAGAGATTGTCCAAAACCCAGCAAGAACACTCAAATTCGCCCCTAGTATGCTCCAATAACCGTCAATGATGAGAATACCCAAAAGACACCATAAAAACGGATTTAAGAGGCAGTTACACTTTTTTCACGCTGACACCACCGTAAATTACGGCTCCACCGTAATTTACGGTGGACTTAATAGTGTTACGATGATACTAGTCTGATTTACGGTGGTTCCAGGTGCATATCAGGTCTACCGTAAATTACGGTAAGACCGTAATTTACGGTAATAACCTGAATTTTCTTCTTTGTTTCATCTCTTGTTCCACACACGACCCGTTCCACTCCAATACTCTCCAAAGCTGCGTTTTATCCACTTTAAGCTCCCAAACCGCGCCTGAAACATATGCAATAGTAGTTATCTAATTCAAGATAATTACACGATTAAGTGAATGATTATTTCGTCTTTTAACACGATTAAGGGTTGTCCAATGGACCACCCGTCAGTAATGGTTATTGGTTTTAATAATAGTAAAGGGTAAATTACACTTTTCGTCTTTTATATTTGTATTGAATTACAACGGATACCCTTTAACTTTAATAATTACAGTTACAGTACTTTCTTTGTTAAAACCATTACACTTTAGTTCCTTTGACACTAAGTAGGTTAAAATTTTCAGTTAAGTCCTATTATATAAGGGTAGTTTAGTCTTTTTAGCAGTTTAAATAAAAATAGTGTAATAACAAAATATATATATATATATATTTATGACCAAATCTCTCTCTTAACACACACTCTCACTAGACCCTTTCTTCCCCAACCAAATCCACATCTCTATTCTTGTTCTGCTATTTGAAACCCGAGCCAAAGTAGATCTGCAACTTTTAAACAAAACAGAGATATGCCAAACTGCTGACCATAAACACAAGCAGTCAGCCATAAATACAAAAATCATGAAAGATGAAACATAAAAATCAGAAGTTTTGCATACCCAGAAACGTTGGACAATCTGAAATTGGGAACAACATCTGATTTGGGGCGAATTAGTTGTGATTTCTCATGACCCATTTGAGAAATCTTATTGGTGATTGATGCAATTGCAGAACTAAATTAGGGGGGACATAGAGTGTTTGTTAAATTGTTAGTTTCTTGATGAAAAGGTTTTTGGAAATTTTAGATGAATCTGAATCAAGAAAATACCTGAAACGAATTGGGGGAGTGAAAGAGAGCATCTCCGGCGGAAACACCCAAGTTCCTCCACACAGACCCATAAGCATTAACATACTTTTACGTTAACGTACAACTTCAAGAAGTCAACCAAATCAACATCTCTGTTCTGCTATTTGAAACCCCACCATTACCGGCACTACTACCACCGCCATTATCGACTTTGATTTTATTTAAAACTTGCAGATCTACTTTGGTTGGGGTTTCAAATAGCAGAACAAGAACAGAGATCGCCGGTGAGTAGGCGGAGATCAACGGTGAGCCGGTGAGCTTTTATACGACGTCACGAAGTTTTTGTTGGTTGATGGAGGTGATGATGATTGAATTCAAAGGGGGGTTGTTGTTTTCTAATCGGAGATCTCGGTGCGGAATTTCGTTTTGTCTTCGTCTTCCGGGGCCATCTGCACATGATGATAACCTTTGTAGCGATCGAGGAAACACTTCCATCTAAAGGGTGCGAGAGAATCTACCTTCTTGTCACTTTCTTGAAGGTTGTAGTAGTCTTTGGCCTTATTTAGGTCCTTATGATCGAAACACATGCGCCAACAACCGTTTGATTTAAGAACCATGACGGGATTGGAGACCCATTGATGTGGTCAAAACGCGTATATTAATTTCGAACAAGTTTTAAAAAGGAATCGCTAACTAGACCACACACAATCGGCAAGTGCACCGGTCGCAGTGTAGTGTAGATGGCAAGACCGGATATCAATCCGTGGACACTATATGCAAACTATAAATAATAAACCGTTGTCGAGTATAAAGTCAATTTCTAAGTTTGTTTTAAATTGATTTTTGATGTTTAAATAATAACTAAATTAATTAAGAAAATATGGAAAACAAGACAAGCAAAGTGAAACGAACACGAAAGCAAAGTGTGATCAAATATATATGAGATAAGGACTACCTAGGTGTCGAATCCCTAGAATCATGCAATGCTACTTTGACAATGACAATGGTTAAATATCCTTTTCCCTCAATTAACCCCCCGTTAGAGATGTATCAAACGAAAGATCAAGACGAAATGTGAAGTGCTAGAACGAACCGGCTCGAGCTATCGATACCAAATCCTACGAGAATCAAGCAATGAAAGTAACTCTACTGTCACGGCCCCCGACCCGGTTTGACCCGTTTCAGGAGCCGCGGGACATAAATCCCGTGGTATTTAATTAATTGAGTTTAACAGCGGAAGTTTTCATCAGGATCTTTCTAAAACTGAAATATTTCCCGATTATTTTATTTCACAACTCGGGATAAAACCCCGGTAATTTACAATCGTTTGATTTTACGAAGAAATCTTTTATTTTTACAAAACATGTTTCTTTATTTTATACTGAGCCACTTCCCTGAGCTTGTAGTGCTTTATGGCACATTTTCCTAGATCATAACAGATCACCTGAAACATGTTTGAAAAAGTTTTTTGTCAGCGAGAAATACTGAGTGAATCATTCTATTTTGCATAATGATACATAGTTATTAATTACAGCATAAGAGCGATTACAATGGCTTCTATCTTATTTTTATCTGGCGCCTTGTCACAATGGTGACATGTCACAATGGTGACGATGGTCATACCACTATTAGGTCAATGAACCTAAATAGTGATGATTATCCCTAGTAGGTCAATGAACCTAACTGGGAGAAAATTAGTAATGTGCACAATACCCCACTAGCCAGTGATTCAAGATATCCACGACTTAGTCCCTGTAATTATAACCTTTGAAAATAATTTGAGGTATTGTAAAATAGTTGATAAAAAGAGAATGACTCACATTGCAGATTTATATGGGCAGAGCTTAGCCTACTGATTTAGCCTGATAACCTAATTTAATAACAGGCACACAATTCTGGTTTAGTAACCAATACAGCATTTACGATAACTCACGAGATCAAACCCTCACAATGAATGACAAAGTGCGATACTTAAACATCCATCGGATTCACAACGAATGACAAAGTATAATTACTTAAACATCCATCGGAATCACGACTAATGACAAAGCATAACCCTAATGTGGGCAGCACTTAAACATCCATTGGATATATTGATCGATCGGACAATGAATCGTAGCAGCGATTGAGTTAATACCCGATATCGGAGCAGCACTATACTAATATTGAAGTAATTTCGACCTCAGAGCACTATTCTTTCGTTTTTGAAAGTTTTGATCGACACCAACAGACTGTGCAAGTAAAGGGCTATTTATAGGTAAAATTGAGGTCTTACGCGGCCCGCGTAAGCCTTAAGCTTAACCTTACGCGGCCCGCGTGGCCGCCCAGTCTACGAGTAGGGTTGACTAGTCATACGTAGGTTACCAGATGGTCGACATGTGGCACGGTTATGCTTATCCGGTCAACCCAATGTTGACGCGGCCCGCGTAAGATGTGCCTTATTCCTTACACGGCCCGCCTGAGACCCTATATTTTGTTTTTCTTGGTTTTTCTTGTATGGTAGGGTTTCAGGGGCTCGGATTTGAACTTATGGGTATTTTTAGGATAATTTTGAGAGTCCTTACATTCTCCCCACCTTAATTAAAATCTCGTCCTCGAGATTTATTGGAATAAGTGAAGATATTTTCGCTTCATCTCTGATTCTAACTCCCAAGTGTATTCGGGTTCTCTCCTTGAATCCCACTTGACTTTGACCAGCACTAGTCGTTTGTGTTTGAGAAACTTGATCTTTTTGTCTTTTATATGAAGAGGTTTCTCAAAAATTTTCATTTTTTTCATTTACCTCTATATCTTGAAGAGGTACTATCAAAGATTCATTTGATAGACATTTCTTGAGATTGGATACATGAAATACATCATGTACTCTAGCTAACTCTCCTGGTAGTTGTAAACGATAAGCAACTGGTCCTATACGTTGGATCACTGGAAATGGTCCTACGTATCTGGGATTTAGCTTTCCTTTCTTATCGAATCTAACAACTCCTTTCCAAGGAGGTACTTTCAATAGCATTTTGTCTCCAACTTGAAACTCCAACGGCTTTCGTCTATTATCGGTATAACTCTTCTGGTGATTTCTAGCCGTCTTCAGCCTTTTCTTCGTGATACTGAATATCACAGTTGTAGTCACTTAGGATTTTCATCCATCTCCTTTGCCTCATGTTTAATTCTTTTTGCCCAAATATATATATCTTAAACTCTTATGATCTGTATAGATAGTAAACTTACTTCCATACAGATAATGTCTCCAAATCTTAAGGGCAAAAATTACGGCTCCTAACTCTAAGTCATGAGTCGTAAAATTTTCTTCGTGCTTTTTCAATTGTTTTGATGCATACGCAATTACCTTTTTGCATTGCATTAACACACATCCAAATCCTAGCTTTGAAGCATCATCGTATACTAAAAAAAATCTTCTGTTCCTTCTGGTAAGGCTAGGATTGGGGCATTGGTTAATTTATGCTTTTAAGATCCTAAAGGCTTCTTCTTATTTAGGTCCTCATTCAACTTAACTGTTTTACAGATTAACTTAATTAATGGTATAACTATCTTAGAAAATCCTTAATAATCTGTCTGTAGTATCCAGCTAAACCTACAAAACTCCTAATTTCCTTTGCGGAGTGCGGAACCTTTCATTTGGTAATATCTTATCAGGATTTACGTGAATACCTTCATGATTCACCATATGACCTAGAAT
The DNA here is from genome assembly GCA_030545235.1 of Helianthus tuberosus. Lineage (NCBI taxonomy): Eukaryota > Viridiplantae > Streptophyta > Magnoliopsida > Asterales > Asteraceae > Helianthus > Helianthus tuberosus. The sequence continues at coordinate 193,409,069 of CM060365.1, forward strand.
TGCACTTCTGGCAGCCAAAATTCATACTTCGAGAATTTGGCGTAAAGTTTCTCTTTTCTTAACAAAGTTAAGAGTGCATGCAAGTGCTGACAATGTTCTTTCTGACTTTTTTTTTTATAAATAAGTATATCGTCGATGAAGACAATTACAAATTTATCCAAATATGGTTTACAGATCCTATTCATCATGTCCATGAATGCTGCAGGTGCATTCGTTAACCTGAATGGCATGACTGTAAACTTGTAATGACCATACCTAGTTCTGAAAACAGTCGTAGGTATGTCTTCTTCTTGTACCTTCAATTAAGGATATCCGGAACGTAAGTCGATTTTAGAAAAATATCTATCTTCCTGGAATTGATCGAATAGATCATCAATTCTAGGTAATGGGCATCGATTCTTAATTGTAACTTTATTCAATTCTCTATAATCAATACACATTCTCATTGAACCATCCTTTTTCTTAACAACCAATACTGTGCTAACCGATAAGGTGTCTTGGCTATCGATATAGCGACTGGAATTAGATGAATCCTAAATTCCACCTCCCTATCTGGTGGTAACCCTGGTAACTCTTCTGGGAATACATCTGGGTATTCTGAAACTTCATAAATTTCCTTAAATTCTTTATCTTTAGTATTAATGATTACTGAAATCATATATACTATTCCTTGATTTTGTTCATAATTAGCAACTTTCATTACTGATATGAACTTTATGGGTTTACATGGCTTATCTCCTGTAATCATTATTACTTCTCCAGTGGGTGCACAAATTTTCTATGAAATTCTTATCATAGAAAATTCGAGCATGGTTGTTTACTAACCAATCCTAACATCAAATTTAACTAATTTCATAGATAATGGGGTTGCAGAAAATTTATGACTTATAAGTTCTATTTCTATATTTTGCAGAACCTTACTTATTTTAACTGAATTTCCATTTGCCGTTTCTACTGTAGAAATTTGCCTAATGCTGATTAAAGGTAAGTTAAGAGTTTGGCAGAGTGAAGTATTTATAAAACTTTGGTTTGCACCAGAGTCAAATAATACTTTTGTGTAAACATTGCGAACTAAGAACGTACCGGCTATCACATCTGGAATCATCTCGACTTCTTGAGTAGTCAGCTGAAAGGCTCTTACATTCCTTTTTGCTCCTTCTGCATGTTTGGCTTTATTGTCAGATGGTTTGTTCAGTTTTGGACAATCTGGCCTAAGATGTCCAGCTTCTCCACAGTTGTAGCAGACTGAAAATTTCTTCCTCCTGCGGTCTTCTTCTTGATGCCCCGGAATTTTGCAAAAATTGCAATATCCTTTGCATCTTCCAAAATGCTTCCTTTTGCAAAAATTGCAAAATGAACTAGTAGAAGATTGCCCATTCCCTCCTTTCTTAAAATTGTTATGGTTACCCGAACGGAATTCTTGGGTAATCTTTTGGGCTACTTCCTTCCTTCTATTTTCTTCTCTTGTCCGTACTAGTTCGTCAGTCAGAGTATTGGCTAATTCCACCGCATCATCAATCGTGCGAGGTTTCGCAGCCTTGGCGATATTACGGATTTCGGAAATCAATCCCCAAATATAACGAGAAATAAGTACCGGCTCTGGCGAAGCCAGGGTTGGTACCACTCGAGCATATTCGAAGAATGTCGAAGTATATCCTCGGCAATCTACATCCACCATCCGGTGGGTTAGAAACTTATTTGTCATTTGTTCCTTTTCATACTCGGGACAGAATTTTCTTTCTACAAGACTCTTAAATTCTTCCCATTTCATGGCATAAGCCCTATTTCTTCCTTTAGCCTGTAACACCGTGTTCCACCATTCTAGCGCCCCTTCTTTGAAAAGGTTTGACGCATACATGACCTGATCATCCTGAGCACATTTACTTATGGCAATTACTGCCTCAGTTTTCTCTAACCAACGCAGTGCCGCAGTCGCTCCTTCATTGCCTGCAAACTCAGTGGGTTTACAAGCAAGAAATTCTTTGTAAGTGCAACCAGGCGTTGCAGCTTTCATTTTCTTAGGGAGCGGAGCTTGCCGTGGTTCATTATCATGATTAACATGAGCATTGCCTCCGTTTACGCTATTACTGAAATTATCTTCAGAAATACGTTTGCTAGGAACAATTTGTTGAGGTTCGATTGGATTTTTAACAGCAGCAACGATTGCTGGAATAGCGTTGGCTATCCCTTGAGCAACGATATTTTCTATATCCTGCCTAGTCATATATTGATCCCCCGGTTGTTGCTCAGATTGATTAACCTCATTAACTGGTTCATTATTAGTGTTTTACATCTGATATCTAATTTATAGATAAATAATTAGTATAAAAGAAATAATCCAATGTCACAATTAATTGCACATAATCACGTAAACGAATATACAAACAAAATTGTAAATTTTCTAAAATTTTATTTGTTTTATAGATTATATCATGCTTTTATATACAATCGTTTTATTATTTATTTTACACATACTGATTTTACTATTATTATTACACAACCACAGTTCCATAAATCCTCTATCCTTTGTCAAATGATATTCTAGTAACGGCGTTCCCTCTCATCGTATTTTTAGGAGATCTGTCCCCCAATCTCTTGGATCCTATTCCCAGCATCCATTAGTTCTTCGCCAAAGTGGCGGAGTTCAGCCATATTCTTGTTACTTATTGGTGGATTTGGTAAAGGTTCTGGATTGAACTGAGGAAAAAGCTTATAGGGATTGTTTTGTAACTGTATTTCATTAGTCAACCATTCGTCTATTTGCGAGTGGATTGAAGGGTTTGGAATAGCTGGTTCTAAGTTCATTGGTAGTTGTGTTTCAAAAGAATGAATAAAAACATTTTCATTAACAGGCTTAATAGTATTATAGCTTGCCATTATAAAATCTAACTCTTCCTGAGATGGTAACTCCTAAATTTTCCTAGAGCTTTCCCCAATTTCCATTTTCTTAGGCTTGGGTTTCTTGGGATATAAAACGTTGAATTCTATAGGTTCTTCTATGTCTGGTATATACCTATTGAAATCTCTGGAAACCTCTATTCTTACCGGATAAAGATTTAAATTCTGGAGGGCGTCAGATAAGTCACTCATGCTGTTATGCAAAATACACACAATTACTAAGTTAAAAATTATATCAAATTTCATAGAAAACCTTTAAATATTATTTCATATTGGGTAACTACGAAACAACCGAATATGAAAATATACTAGGTTTTATTTATGAATTTATTTATTTACTGAATAAGGTTTCTAAACTGTAAATAAATAAAAGTGCTAAAACTTTGAATCAAATTATTTAAGGATTTGCATTAATTGCTATATTAGCTAGCATATAAAAATCTGCTCATACTGTACACAATTAGTCAGATAATAAAACACATAATCGCAAAATAGCAATTAATAAAAATTAAGTATTTTCTAAATACTTAATTGGCTTAAATCAGTGGCTCGATCAGTGGCTCTGATACCACCTTTTTCTGTCACGGGCCCCGACCCGGTTTGACCCGTTTCAGGAGCCGTGGGACAGAAATCCCGTGGTATTTAATTAATTGAGTTTAACAGCGGAAGTTTTCATCAGGATCTTTCTAAAACTGAAATATTTCCCGATTATTTTATTTCACAACTCGGGATAAAACCCCGGTAATTTACAATCGTTTGATTTTACGAAGAAATCTTTTATTTTTACAAAACATGTTTCTTTATTTTATACTGAGCCACTTCCCTGAGCTTGTAGTGCTTTATGGCACATTTTCCTAGATCATAACAGATCACCTGAAACATGTTTGAAAAAGTTTTTTGTCAACGAGAAATACTGAGTGAATCATTCTATTTTGCATAATGATACATAGTTATTAATTACAGCATAAGAGCGATTACAATGGCTTCTATCTTATTTTTATCTGGCGCCTTGTCACAATGGTGACATGTCACAATGGTGACGATGGTCATACCACTATTAGGTCAATGAACCTAAATAGTGATGATTATCCCTAGTAGGTCAATGAACCTAACTGGGAGAAAATTAGTAATGTGCACAATACCCCACTAGCCAGTGATTCAAGATATCCACGACTTAGTCCCTGTAATTATAACCTTTGAAAATAATTTGAGGTATTGTAAAATAGTTGATAAAAAGAGAATGACTCACATTGCAGATTTATATGGGCAGAGCTTAGCCTGATAACCTAATTTAATAACAGGCACACAATTCTGGTTTAGTAACCAATACAGCATTTACGATAACTCACGAGATCAAACCCTCACAATGAATGACAAAGTGCGATACTTAAACAACCATCGGATTCACAACGAATGACAAAGTGTAATTACTTAAACATCCATCAGAATCACGACTAATGACAAAGCATAACCCTAATGTGGGCAGCACTTAAACATCCATTGGATATATTGATCGATCGGACAATGAATCGTAGCAGCGATTGAGTTAATACCCGATATCGGAGCAGCACTATACTAATATTGAAGTAATTTCGACCTCAGAGCACTATTCTTTCGTTTTTGAAAGTTTTGATCGACACCAACAGACTGTGCAAGTAAAGGGCTATTTATAGGTAAAATTGAGGTCTTACGCGGCCCGCGTAAGCCTTAAGCTTAACCTTACGCGGCCCGCGTGGCCGCCCAGTCTACGAGTAGGGTTGACTAGTCTTACGTAGGTTACCAGATGGTCGACATGTGGCACGGTTATGCTTATCCGGTCAACCCAATGTTGACGCGGCCCGCGTAAGATGTGCCTTATTCCTTACGCGGCCCGCCTGAGACCCTATATTTTGTTTTTCTTGGTTTTTCTTGTATGGTAGGGTTTCAGGGGCTCGGGTTTGAACTTATGGGTATTTTTAGGATAATTTTGAGAGTCCTTACATTCTCCCCACCTTAATTAAAATCTCGTCCTCGAGATTTATTGGAATAAGTGAAGATATTTTCGCTTCATCTCTGATTCTAACTCCCAAGTGTATTCGGGTTCTCTCCTTGAATCCCACTTGACTTTGACCAGCACTAGTCGTTTGTGTTTGAGAAACTTGATCTTTTTGTCTTTTATATGAAGAGGTTTCTCAAAAATTTTCAATTTTTTCATTTACCTCTATATCTTGAAGAGGTACTATCAAAGATTCGTTTGATAGACATTTCTTGAGATTGGATACATGAAATACATCATGTACTCTAGCTAACTCTCCTGGTAGTTGTAAACGATAAGCAACTGGTCCTATACGTTGGATCACTGGAAATGGTCCTACGTATCTGGGATTTAGCTTTCCTTTCTTATCGAATCTAACAACTCCTTTCCAAGGAGGTACTTTCAATAGCATTTTGTCTCCAACTTGAAACTCCAACGGCTTTCGTCTATTATCGGTATAACTCTTCTGGTGATTTCTAGCCGTCTTCAGCCTTTTCTTCGTGATACTGAATATCACAGTTGTAGTCACTTAGGATTTTCATCCATCTCCTTTGCCTCATGTTTAATTCTTTTTGCCCAAATATATATATCTTAAACTCTTATGATCTGTATAGATAGTAAACTTACTTCCATACAGATAATGTCTCCAAATTTTAAGGGCAAAAATTACGGCTCCTAACTCTAAGTCATGAGTCGTAAAAATTTCTTCGTGCTTTTTCAATTGTTTTGATGCATACGCAATTACCTTTTTGCATTGCATTAACACACATCCAAATCCTAGCTTTGAAGCATCATCGTATACTAAAAAAAATCTTCTGTTCCTTCTGGTAAGGCTAGGATTGGGGCATTGGTTAATTTATGCTTTTAAGCTCCTAAAGGCTTCTTCTTATTTAGGTCCTCATTCAACTTAACTGTTTTACAGATTAACTTAATTAATGGTATAACTATCTTAGAAAATCCTTAATAAACTGTCTGTAGTATCCAGCTAAACCTACAAAACTCCTAATTTCCTTTGCGGAGTGCGGAACCTTTCATTTGGTAATATCTTATCAGGATTTACGTGAATACCTTCATGATTCACCATATGACCTAGAATTGCACTTCTGGCAGCCAAAATTCATACTTCGAGAATTTGGCGTAAAGTTTCTATTTTCTTAACAAAGTTAAGAGTGCATGCAAGTGCTGACAATGTTCTTTCTGACTTTTTTTTTTTATAAATAAGTATATCGTCGATGAAGACAATTACAAATTTATCCAAATATGGTTTACAGATCCTATTCATCATGTCCATGAATGCTGCAGGTGCATTCGTTAACCTAAATGGCATGACTGTAAACTTTTAATGACCATACCTAGTTCTGAAAACAGTCGTAGGTATGTCTTCTCCTTGTACCTTCAATTGAGGATATCCGGAACGTAAGTCGATTTCAGAAAAAAATATCTATCTTCCTGGAATTGATCGAATAGATCATCAATTCTAGGTAATGGGCATCGATTCTTAATTGTAACTTTATTCAATTCTCTATAATCAATACACATTCTCATTGAACCATCCTTTTTCTTAACAACCAATACTGTGCTAACCGATAAGGTGTCTTGGCTATCGATATAGTTACTGGAATTAGATGAATCCTAAATTCCACCTCCCTATCTGGTGGTAACCCTATATTAGAGAAACAATATTATTGTCCTGGCCATCCACTTGCTTTCTTTTCAATCCTCCGGGGTATTGGCCACCTCCTATATTATATCTTCTATGTATGGCCAATCTATTATATATAATAAATGAAAGTTATTTGGGCCACGTGTCAACACCAGAGAGCCCCTAAATGCCCTTTTTCCCGCCCAACAGTGCCACTGCCCTCTTCTATTTATATCCTCCTTCATTTACTCATTTAGGGCTTCTTGCTTTCTTTCTCTCTCTGCTCTGCTCTATTTCCGATCGATGTTTATCCTCTCTCATGTTTATCCTTCTTCTTCTTCTTCTCATATTCATCTCCTCAACAACGTACGGCAGAGGTTATTTCTATTGGATACATCTTCGTTTGAAACCCTAAATCATGGACCGTACAGTGGTTGAAGAAGAGAATAATCATGTAAGATCTACTTTTTTATCTAGAAATTTTATTTCGTTTTATCTATTTTGTCATACTGAACATGATGAACCCTTTTCTACCCTCAGAAGAAGAAACAAATCTCCTTATCGTACTCGATGAACGCTTTTGTACAACCTCCTCTTAATCGGTGACTCTGGTATGTTTGGTTTGTTGTATCATGTGATTACGAGCAGATTTATTTTGATATGTTTTGTACTTTGTCTTTCCAAACCTTTTTTGTTGGATTATAGAGTTTGTTGATTAGAAGCAACCTCTGGCGGACGGTTGTTGAGGAGATGGAAATGGGAAAGGTTATACCAGGTGTGTTGATAGGTGATACCAATGCAAAAGTTTAGGACATCACCAAGGTAACTTAAATTGGTGTGATTTATTTTTTTGGGTATTTCTAACGTTTTGATTTACTGTTTATTGGTGCATTGATTCATTTGTAATCCTTTGCAGATCTCCCGTCATCTCAATTTGAGCAATTAAACGTAGTTTTGTTAATCACTATCGGTGTTTTAATTACTAGCAGTGGTTAAAAAATTTTTCATCAGCTATTTGACTTAACAATAGTTTGCGTTATTTATTCTAAATTCATCAGTTTTTGTAGGTAAACTGAAGTTTCCACCAATAGGCACTGCCCAGCTAAGTTTCCTACAATGACAGTGGTTATAACAAGTTAATATGGCACATCACTGTTCAATTATGAAGAACCACTGTTCAATTATGAAGAACCACTGATCAAGAACCACTGATCAAGACCAAAGTCCAGACAAGCACCGATCAACTAAATGTGAAACACTCTCCAACAACAGTGGTTCCTCATCAACAAAACATCTTCTATGTTTGTTTATGTTAACAGTGTTTATTCTATCTTTGTTTATGTTAATAGTGTTTATATGTAACAGAATTTATACTATCACTTCAGTGTTTTGATCTCTACTATTAATTGAACAGTTGTTTCATCTTTGTACTAATAAAATTCCTATACACTTGGATGAATATTAAGCACCTCATCTTGATTGTTTGAGTATAGTATTCTTGAAATTGGTTCAAACATTTGATTGTTCAAAATATTCCACTGCTGAAATACAACCACTGTTTCTTCAATCTCCATGTTGACCACTGATTGACCAAACATCAGTGTTTTGAAAACTGGTTGGTATCCACTGATCGGAAAAAATCCACCAAGTTTATTCTCATCAAAAAATTTAAAGTTAGATTAAAAAAAATTCTTGATGACAATTTGTTTCAAACAAATCACATTTTAATGCTGATTTCTTGATCTTTTGACATTTGATTAAGCAAATTTTGTATTTCAAATTGACGGTTATTATATGTTGATTAAAGTTAAAATAAGATTTAAAAAAGTCATTATGGCATTTGCTATCAAATCAAGTCAGTAGTTACTGACAATATCAGTAATTTTGAAATTCAAAATATGTAAAATGGTAATTTAAAAGACTTTGTTTATATATAACAGTGTTTTCCGCATCAATGTTTTAAAGACTGTTAGGTTGTTAGATGTCATCACCTCAGTGTTTTATATGAAACCATTTTTATGGCATCAGTGTTTATATGTAACAGGGTTTAATACTTTTGTTTATATGTAACACTATTTATCACATCAGTTCAGTGGTTTGATCTGTATTATTAATTGAACAGTTGTTTCATCTTTATACTAATAAAATTCATATACACTTTGATGAATATTAAGCTTCTCATCTTGATTGTTTGGGTATAGTATTCTTGAAATTGGTTCAAACATTTGATTGTTCAAAATATTCCACTGTTGAGCTAAGACCTCTGTTTCTTCAATCTCCATGTTGACCACTGATTGACCGAACATCAGTGTTTCGAAAACTGGTTGGTATCCACTGATCGGAAAAAATAGCCACTGCTCACTTTTACATTGTTGACAACCAATTACATAAGAGTTCCACCAACATTATTTTCATCATAAAATTTAAAGTTAAATTAAAAAATAAAAATAAATTCTTGATGACTATTTGTTTCAAATCAAATCAGTAATTAATGCTGATTTCTTGAGCTTTGGACATTTGATTAAAGCAAATTTTGAATTACAAATTGACGGTTATTATATGTTGATTAAAGTTAAAATAAAATTTAAAAAAGTCATTATGGCATTTGCTTTCAAATCAAGTTAGTAGTTACTGACAATATCAGTAATTTTGAAATTCAAAATATGCAAAATGGTAATTTAAAAGACTGTGTTTATATGTAACACTATTTATCACTTCAATTTAGTGGTTTGATCTGTATTATTAATTGAACAGTTGTTTCATCTTTATACAAATAAAATTCATATAAACTTTGATGAATATTAAGCTTCTCATCTTGATTGTTTGGGTATAGTATTCTTGAAATTGGTTCAAACATTTGATTGTTCAAGTATTCCACTGCGGATACACAACCTGTGTTTCTTCAATCTCCATGTTGACCACTGATTGACCGAACATCAGTGTTTCAAAAACTGGTTGGTATCCACTGATTGGAAAAAATAGCCACTGCTCACTTTTACATTGTTGACATTCACTGATATTGACCATCAGCGGTTTCCCTAAAAAATAGTCAGTGCTCACGTTTTTATTTTTGATGTTGTTAATTAGTGATACATTGAAATTATCAAATGAAAACTAGAATTACAATCAAATTACCATTTTACCTAATCTTTACATTCCATTTACATAAGAGTTCCACCAACATTATTTTCATGATAAAATTTAAAGTTAAATTAAAAAATAAAAAAAATTCTTGATGACTATTTGTTTCAAATCAAATCAGTAATTAATGCTGATTTCTTGAGCTTTGGACATTTGATTAACCAAATTTTGAATTTCAAATTGACGGTTATTATATGTTGATTAAAGTTAAAATAAAATTTAAAAAAGTCATTATGGCGTTTGCTTTCATATCAAGTCAGTAGTTACTGAAAATATCAGTAATTTTGAAACTCAAAATATGCAAAATGGTAAGTTAAATTTTTCGTTCTCTCTCTCTCTCTCTCTTTTTCCTACAGTGCATATCAGTTCTAATATTTAATTATTTTATTAAAGCAGCATATAAGAATATACACTACTTTTACCTTTGAAATTAAATCTGAAATTTATGACGTCCAGTAACAGTGTCAAACCATAACAGTGGTTCAGCATCAACTTTAGTTATTCTATGTTTCTTTTTATTTGTTTATGTTAACAGTGTTTATATGTAACAGTGTTTTACGCATCAGTGTTTTATAGACTGTTAGGTTGTTAGATGTCATCACCTCAGTGTTTTATATGTAACCATTTTTTTGGCATCAGTGTTTTTATGTAACAGTTTTGTATTTCACATCACTTCAGTGGTTTGATCTCTACTATTAATTGAACAGTTGTTTCATCTTTATTTTAATAAAATAAAATTCCTATACACTTGGATGTTAAGAGTGTTTAAGTGTTTATATTTAACAGTGTTTTTCGCATCAGTGTTTATAGTCTGTTAGGTTGTTAGATGTCATCACCTCAGTGTTTTATATGTAACCGGTTTTATGGCATCATTGTTTATATGTAACAGTGTTTTGTAAAAGAGGTACAAAAACAAAGATTTTTTCAAAATCTCAAATCACCCTATCATGTAAGTGCATTGATGTAAAAGTGGAAATGATGTTATTCATATGGTCCTGTTGTGCTTTTGTTTGTCCTCTAATATGAGTTCATGATATAATGCGGTGATTTCAAGACATTTTTGTTGAATAGAATGAGATGGTTGATGTAATGCGGTCGTATTAATAATAAATAGTAATTAATTAATCTAAATAACTTTCCCGAGCCCGAGAAGCAATCCCGGGTAAAAACCTAGTAATTAATAAATGCATTCCCACTCCAACCAGCCAATTCTTTTCAATTCTTGCATCCACATTATCCCCACTCCAATATATATTCAAACCTCTTTTTGTGTTGTACTTCAGGGCCCACAAATGACTAACTTCATGATTCATAACACTTGTAGAATAATTAAATGATCTTTATATTAGAAGGCCACCTACAAGAAACAAGAAAAATAAATCCTTTAATGCTTCATCTACTTTGGTTAATTAGCTTTAATTGAAATATTAATAATAAACATTAATTCTATTAACAATATTGAACACAATATGATCTAATTATTAATATATCTCATTTTTAGTTCGTTTTCTTTTAATACATTTAAACTTTAAATATGAACCAATTAGGAGAATATTTATAATAACTAACCTAAAAACTACTCAAAGTGTAGGAATTATTTATATAAAAATATGTATATTTTAGAGTACATCAAATATCCCCACACTTAAACCTTTTTCGTCTCTGAAAAAGACTTATGCAAACGGAATCAGAATAAAAAATATTCGGGTTCAAAAGTCTAGATTACTTATTAAAATTAAAACTTGTGTTAACCACGATTGCAAGTTTAGTTCAATCGTGTTCCAAGCCCTTATCATGTAAGTTTAGTTCAAGTTTGGTTAATTTACCTAGGGTCTCACACTAAAAATCGCAATTTCACATAATCCCCCCTCAAGCTTATAAGACAAAAGGAACAACCACTGGGTTATTTCCTAACCGTTTTATACCAAGATCAAAAGAGTTTAAAATCAAATATTTTCTCATTTTTTTTTCATTTCTCATTTTTTTTCTTTCTTTTGAGCTTAGACATTGCTTTTACCTAACCCAGAGGTATTCCGGCTGTAGAGTCGCTATCCCCAACCCAGATTACATACGCGTCGGCAATTTTATTGCAATTTTGATTTCACACATCCTAGAGGTATTCCGGCGGTAGAGTCGCTATCCCCAACCCAGATTTCATAGGCCTGCGCTACTTTTCTTTAGTTTCTAGCTCATTTATTACTTTATTATTTTTTTCTTTTCTTTCAACGAGATATGATAAGAAACTCTAACGATCTTAGCTTATAACGGTATCCCTTATGCTATTATTGGCGGTTTCGATTTCCCCACTTTTCCTAGATAAGAACTCACTAGTAAACTAACAATTAAGTATATTAAGATCAAAGGAACCTAAAACCGGGCAGGGCCTACTCACAAATCCCAAATTAGACACAAGCTCAATTTTTTATTCTCATATTATTATTATTTGAGACCCAAACATACCTGATTTTTCTATCATTTTCCGTTTTTATTTTGCAAACATCTAAAACAGGAACATTTTCTGATTTTTTTTTCAAATTTTTTTTTGACTCAAACGACTCACTAACTAAACACTAAACGATAGTTTCCCATCCCCACACTTAAACTCTACATTGCCCTCAATGTAGGATGGAAACCGACTCAAAAAAATAAAATAAATAAGAACTAAAAAGACAAAGGGCATAAATGGAGAGGACTTAGCTGGTTTAATGACATGTAAGCTCCAAATTCTCGTCCAATCCAGCTCGATCGTATAGCATTTCGGTCGCAATCGGCTTTGACACTGACTGGTATACTTGGAAGATGCTTGAAATTCGAAAAACAGCTCCAAAATCACCCGAATGGAGATTGAGTACGGGTGGTACGATTCAAACCTGCATAAACAAAAACAAGCAAAACCAAAGCAATACCGACTCGACACAAAGGTTGACTCAAAAACTACAACTTATTTAGACTCATGTTCACAAAAGATAAAAATAAAATAAATACTACGAGAAACCATACAAACTCTACAACTCGGACGAACATCCGAGTATGCAACCCAAACGCTCATGTGCTCATAACCGGGAGGTCCAGTACCTCCTCCTCTCTCTCCTCGGTCGTTCCCTCGACAAAATGCTTCAAACGATGCCCATTAACCTTAAACCTCTGACCGTCCTCATTTTCAACCTCTATCGTTCCGTACGGGAACACCTGTGTAACCACATACGGTCCATGCCAACGCTACTTCAACTTTCCCGGGAACAGCTTTAACCGGGAATTGTATAGCAACACCTTTTCCCAACACTTGAACTCTTTCACATGTTTCAAGTGTTTGTCGTGCAACGCCTTAGTACGCTCTTTATATGCCCACGACTTTTCATACGCCTCTTCGCGTAACTCCTCTAACTCGTGAATCTGAAGAAACCGGTTCTTACCTGCAGCTGGCAAGTCAAGATTGACTGCCTTCAGTGCCAGTATGCACGATGCTCTAGCTCAACCGGTAGATGACATGCTTTCCCATAAACTAACCTAAAGGGTGTGGTCCCAATAGGCGTCCTATATGCAGTTCAGAAAGCCCACAGAGCGTCATCCAACTTCTCGGACCAATCAATACGACTGTTTCCGACAGTTTTCTCCAGAATTCTCTTAATTCCCCTGTTCGAATTTTCCACCTGCCCACTTGTCTGTGGATGATAGGCCGTTGAAAGCCGATGGGTCACCCCATAGCGTTTCAAAACCTTCTCCATCTGTGAATTGCAGAAGTGGGTGCCTCGATCAGATATCAAGGACTTCGGTGTCCCGAACCTAGCAAACAGTCTCCTCAAGAATCTCACAACAACCCTCGCGTCGTTCGTAGGCAAGGCCTCTGCCTCCACCCACTTAGAAACTTAATCCACCGTGACTAGGATGTATCGGTTCCCCCTCGACATGGGGAACGGACCCATAAAATCGATGCCCCATATATCGAAGATCTCGACCACCTGAATGGGGTTTTGGGGCATCTCATTCCTGGATGAGATATTTCCTGTCCTCTGACAGGCATCACAACTACGCACAAAATTATGTGCATCCCTAAAAATGGTCGGCCAATAAAATCCCGCGTCAAACACCCGTTTGGCGGTGTAACTCGCTCCGTAATGGTCACCAGTCGGTCCCTCATGACAATGCCGCAGAATACTGCGGGATTCGGACCCAAACACACATCTCCTAATAACCTGGTCCGCTCCAATCCTAAACAAGTACGGATCTTCCCAAATGTAGTGCTTGAAATCCGCAAAGATTTTTTTCTTTTGCTGGTGGGTCATGCCCTCCACAAGGTCACCTGTAGACAAGTAATTCGCTAGATCAGCGAACCAGGGAAAGCCTTCCTCGTGGGCTTTCAAGAACATCAACATCTCATGGGGAAAGTCATCCCCTATCCTATCCTCCCGAGTCTTCTCTATCTCGGGGCTCTCTAATCTCGACAGATGATCAGCAGCTATGTTTTCAGCACCCTTTTTATCTCGGATCTCCAGATCAAACTCCTGGAGTAGCAGAATCCACCGAATCAGCCTCGGCTTCGCATCCTTCTTCGCAAACAAGTATCGCAGGGCTGCATGATCCGTGAAAATAACGGTCTTTGACAGCACAAGATAAGACCGGAATTTGTCGCATGCGAACACGACTGCTAGTAATTCCTTCTCTGTCGTGGTGTAGTTCTCCTGGGCGTCGTTTAGGGTCTTGCTAGCGTAGTAAATGGGATGAAAGTGTGTTTCTCCCTACGCTGCCCTAGAACGGCCCCAACGGCGAAGTCGCTAGCATCGCATATGATCTCGAACGGGAGGCTCAAATCTGGAGCAATCAGAATGGGAGCACTCACTAACCTCTCCCTAATCAACTCAAAAGCCTTCAAGCACTTATCATCAAACACGAATGGCCTATCCTTCTCTAGCAGCTGGGTCATCGGGCGAGCAATCTTTGAAAAGTCGCGGATGAAGCGGCGGTAGAATCCCGCATGACCCAAGAAACTCCTAATCGATTTCACAGAAGTAGGTGGCGGGAGCTTGGAAATAACATCAACCTTGGCTTGATCAACCTCAAGCCCCGCCTGTGAAATCTTGTGCCCTAGCACAATCCCCTCTCGAACCATGAAATGACACTTTTCCCAGTTAAGCATCAGGTTCGTCTCCTCACATCGAGTAAGCACACGCTCGAGATTACGCAGACAGTGATCGAAGGAACTCCCAAACACAGAAAAGTCATCCATAAACACTTCCATGGAGTCCTCGATCAACTCGTGAATGTGGCTGGGGCGTTACACAGCCCAAATGGCATGCGTCGATACGCAAAGGTGCCAAAGGGACATGTAAATGTGGTCTTTTCCTGATCCTCTGGTGCAATAGGGATCTGGAGATAACCTGAGAATCCATCAAGAAAGCAATAGAATTGCTGTCCTGACAGTCGCTCCAGCATCTGATCAATGAACGGCAAAGGAAATTGATCCTTGCGCGTGGCATCGTTGAGTCTGCGCTAATCTATGCAAACCCGCCAGCCGGTGACGGTCCGGGTGGGTATCAATTCATTCTTATCGTTGACGACTACTGTCATACCCCCCTTCTTGGGGACCACCTGGATGGGACTCACCCATGTGATAGGTGCATTTTAGGTATACTTTATTTATATTAATTATAAGCTAAATGCATTGATATTAATACAAAATATGTTACTTTAGTTGGTTTTATTGTTCGGTTGGTTTGTGATAAGATGTGCTTAAATGATATATAAATGCATATTAATACTAAGTGTAGTGGTGAAATTGGAAAACAAAGTGTTACGTGAATTAACTAAAAGATGTAATAGTTAATGAATTGAAATTAAAATTAAATGAATATCTTTGAAGGAATTAAAGGATATGACGTATGGTCATTTAGGAAAACATAAATGCAATTAATTGAGTTTTATTGTTATATATTTGATTGGTTGTGAAATTGGAATGCAGTTTGGGACAAAGGATTTGAGTGGCACGAGCCCACAGAAGACATAAATGAGTTGCAAGATGGAGATGGAACTAATATACAATGAATATTCGATGTGGGCAAGTGTGAAAACAATAAATGCAAATAATTTATTTTGCATATAGCAAGTGAACATGGCAGACTTGAGTTGGACTTTGGAGGGCATATATACACGGACATACAAGGAGGATTGGAGGATTCACAATTTAGTATTTTTATTTCCATCCATTTATTCAAGCCAAGCAATGAAGTCGGAACGATTCGGGATGACAACCGGTGCCGTAAAGATCATCATGCACGGCTAAACTTCTTGTGACTTCTGCCCGGATGAACGTTTACGCGGTTTGACTTAATTATTCGTTTTTTTTATTCTTGTAAACTGGTACAGCTTGACCACTTGTGTTGGATTATTGGTAAACATTTCTTGTGTTTGAATTACTTGTCATTTATTAAGCGTATTGGCAACTTTCTTGCGTTGTTAGCGGGTTGGTAAATTGGTGGGTAATTGATACAATCAAACGGGTTATTAGGTTGCATAGTGAATCTTAAAAACTATCCTTATTAACTAATCAAATTCATTAATTCCGAGGCCATGTCTATGTGGTGTTTTGAATCAGAAAACGGATTTTTATATTAAAACGGGTATTCGGGATTCCGGGTGGAGGTTACTTCTTCTTAATATTGATAACACTTTCGTGACAAATTGTGTTTTCTTTTAAATCTACAAACAAACCCCCAATTTAGATAATTTAGTTTTAATTAATTTCTTTAACGCTAACCACAAATTCCCCGTGGATACGATACCCTACTTACGTTATCTACGTAGTTTAATTAGGTTTTTGCATGACCCTTACGACAGTCATCAAAATGGCGCCGTTGCCGGAGAATTAGTGCGCTTAGTGTTTTATTTTTTTAGTTAGTTAGTTAGTTGTTAGTTTTTCTAGTTTTCTAAAAAAAACATATCTTCTAATAATAATAATAAGTTTGTGTTGACTTTTCAAATAGATAGAAGTTTATTGCAACCGAAAAATTTCAAGATAATATGTTATTTAACTTTTCACATATCAAACCAATTATTATCTTAGTTTATGATATAGTTTCTTTTTCCACCCGTTGAATAGCGTTAAAAAAAACTCAAAAATATTTTTCTTTTTATTTTATTTTATTTTATATTATTTTTAGTTTAGAATTTGTTATTTTTCTTATTTGTCTAAAAAAAAAAACATTTATGTCTTTTTGTATTTTATTTGTAAAAATGTGTTTTTTGTGTCGGACATGTAGTAACTGAAAGGGTTAAGTACCGGTAGTTGAGAACTCCTGTCTAGGCTGGCATTCGTACAAATCCAATTAAAGGACCCGTTGCCTACCTGGGGACTATCAATGAGAGTACCGATACCTATTAGGCCAAAGCATGTCTAAAGTCTAATTTTAAGTCAATTTTTATTTAACCATTTTTTACAGGTTTTTAACATACCGCTAGTCGCACATCAAGTTTATTTTGTTTGTTTTTGTTTTGTTTTGTTCGGTATTACGCGTAGTTTTCTTGTTTGCTTGTGTGTAGGTGAATTTTTATTTCATGCATACTAGGTTTTCGGGAAGATCTTCACCGCTGTTGTTTGATCCCGAAATTGAAAAGACCGCACGCCAAAATCTGCTTCTTCGTTCAGCCCTGAAGGGAAAAGCAATTCAAACCACCATGAATCCATTAGAAAACCAATCCACCCCACAACAACAAACACCACAACAAACATCGAATACTGAATTGCCACCGATGCCACCACCTCCATTTACATCTGAACCACAACAACAAACCCCACCCATTGCACCATCATCAAGCACAACCACCCAACCAACCTCTGCTCCAACTGGAGAATTTCATTTTATTGGTGAACCACTTTACCCTCTTGAAAGCCGACTACCACCACAGCCCAATCCTTTGTGGGCCGTGAATCAACTGAATCTAGTGCCACACCCGAACCGGTCTGGTGCGATATTTGAGCAAGTGGACAATAGGGCGAGAACAGAGACATGGGATGATGGTTACGGAGATGAGGAGTGGGAGATAAACGATGGGTATATGGGATATCCAGGTGGGTACCAAAATCATGCATTTAATCGCAATCAACAGATGTATCAGCAACAGAGACAGCCACGGGGAGTAGATGCTTATCAGACCCCGCCACAAGTCCATAGGGCACCAGCTGCACCTCGTCAAAGACAAAGAGATCCTCGATTTCCAGATCCGACTATTCGAGGGGTTGAAAGTCACTTCAGACCACACATTGCTGAGCATGCATCACCGATAGTGATGCCAGTAGCGCCGGGTAATGTGGAACGTTCTTTTGAAGCAAAACCACATATTCTGAACGTGCTTCCTACCTTTCACGGGAAAGGTATTGAGGAGCCATATGCACACATTGCGGATTTCGAGGCAGTTTGTAGCATGATTAGTGGACACGGGTTCACTGCAGATCAGGTGAAGTTGGTGCTATTTCAGTTCTCACTAAAGGATGCTGCGAGGGATTGGTTTACATCTTTGCCATATGCTAGTATTCACACATGGCAAGAGCTGCAACAACAATTTTTGGATGAGTACTATACCCTGCAAAGAACTAAATCGGGGAGAGCAGCAATTATAGAATTCCAACAGTTACCGGGTGAGCTTCTATACGAGTCTTGGAAACGGTTCAATCAATTGATCCGTAATTGTCCTCACCACGGTATTCAAAGATGGGTGTTAATTACCGCCTTCCACGATGGGATTTCAAATGAGGATAGACGAGATATTAAGGCTATCACCGAGGGTACCTTTTTGAGAAATCATGTGGATGTAGATTGGGAGTATTTGGATATTGTTGCAGCGGAATCAAAGAGGCAAGCACAGTCGGATGGGAATAAAAAGTATTCGATTGTGGCACCATCAAGTGTGGGAGCCTCTAATGCAAGGGTTGCTCAGCTAGAGAGAGAAAAGGAGGCGTTGGAACGCCAGTTAGCGAAGTTTAAAGGTCTTGGCGCATGGGATGCATTGCATGCGGCGCAGACCTTTCCGGTTTGTGATTCATGTGGGGAGTTGGGTCATACTTTGGATGCATGCCCGGGTCAATTTGTAGCGGCTGAAGAGGACGCGAACATGGTGTATGGAGAGCAAAGGAATTATGATATGAACTCAAACACATATCATCCAGGTTTGCGTAATCATCCAAATTTTCAGTACAGTAATACTTCTAATCAGTTGAATCCGACTTTTCAGGTACCAAATCAAGGGAACCAGCAATATCAAAACCGGCAGCCGAATTATAATCAAAATTACAACCAAGGAGGCTATAACCCGGGAAATCAAAGGACCTACCAACAAAACCAAGATCAAATCAAATCTAACAATCAAAGCGAAGTTTCCAATAGCGAGGTGATGGAGTTACTTAAGCAAATCAGAAAGGACCAAGAGTTGCAATCGAAGGCATATAAAGTGTTAGAAAAGCAAGTTGCTCAGTTGGCGGTTGATGTAAAAGAGGTGAGAAGAGATCCAGGGAAACTACCGAGTGACACTACAAAGAATCCGCAACATCATGCAAGAGTTAATTCGGTAAGTACCATTCCTAATTCTGAAAATGTTAATACAGATCTTACTTCTTCTTCCCAAGTAGTTGCAGGTATAAGTGATGGAAGTGAAGAAGGTGAATTAGGAGCGCCGCACATACCTATTAAAGTGGGGAAGCTGAAAATCCACAAGGCGTTGTTGGATTATGGGGCAAGCACGGATATTCTACCAGGCAGCTTGTTTGATCAGTATGAGTTCGGTCCATTGCATGAGTTTGACAGGAATGTAATCCTAGCGGACGATACTTGGAAACAACCGCGTGGAGTTGTTAAGAATGTGAAGATTCAGCTTGGTGAGTTTTACTACTTGGTAGATTTCTTGGTGTTGGATTATGCACCTACGAGGACGAACGAGCAACAAAAGGTTATATTGGGACGCCCTTTCTTGAATACCGCCAATGCTCAAATTAACTGCAGAGAGGGATTGATTACGATGAGTTATGAAAACCGTAAGTTAATTTTTAATGTTTATTCCAAATCTATTACTTACGAAATTATTAATGATTCATATGAAGAAGTTGCTACTGATGAGAAAGGTATTAAGTGTGACAGGTCGAAAGATGAGATAACTGAAGAATTTGTGTCAAAGGCGAATGTGAAGAAGAAAGGAAAAGCGGGTAAACCACCCGATGGTGGAAATGCATGGAGAGACGAGGCCAAGGCTGAACATAATTCACGTGACTACGCAAACATTTCAGACTATGCGAAGCTAGGTAATTTGGAGAAGTCTAGAGGTGAGCCGATCTTTGAACCACCTTGAAGATTGCAGGTATGATCTGGCTGAAGATCTAAAACTTAGCGCTCTTAGGAGGAAGCCTAAGGTTTATCGTTTTATTTTGTTTTTTGTATTAGTTTAGTTTATGTCAAAACCGTGCAATCATTCAAGTGTGGGGAAGTACAAGGGAAGGTTTGGGACAAGAGTTTGAAAGAGTCGAAAGTGATTGAAAACGATGAAAAGTGAAAAAAAATGAAAATTTTGCGAATTTCATCGCCTTAAGTGAACTAAATGGATACAAAAACCGGACGTTTCAATCACTAACGGGTTCCTAGCCGGTAGTAAACTAACATAGTCCCTTGTCATGGTTGTTCCTTTAAGTTTCATGAGATTAGGTCCGACATGTGTTTTTAGGATAAAAGAATTGAGAAGAGATGTCTATTTAGGGGTAACATGCTTTAGATTGCATATGCTACATGTTGGTAACCCTTTTACCCTTTTCTTGGTGAGAATTTTGAGCCTGTAGAATGATAGAATGATTTACATTATGAATTCATTTGTTGAGAGCAGGCCGTGTGTTATTCTGAGTTAGAACTTGTATGATTTGATACATGCTAAGACTGTGGTTTAACATGTGCACGTAAATGAAAAAGGCATTAGGATATCCCGTACACCAATGTGTTTGTTTTATGTTTACCTAGTTATCACCCTTAGTAGCCCTGTTGAGCCTATTTACCGTTCGTTTGTCCACCTAATGTGAATTGTTTGATACCGACCGTGAACGACAGATTATGATTAATTACGGAAAAAGAGAAAACAAAGAAAAGAAAAAAATATAGAAAACGAAAAATGATAGAAAAAAAAAAGACAAAAAGAAAGTGTTGTGAATGTCGGTTATGTTCTTGGGTAGAAACCAACCCGAATGTTTTAGCCGTTATGTTGCAAATAAAGTTGTCACGGTTTGGTCGTTTGTTTGTTCGCCACATAAAAACATATAAATATAAGCCAAAAATTTCCTACCTTTAGCCTAAGCCCAAAACCCGAAAGTCCTTTTGATATGTGCTGTGTTAAACGATACAGTGGAGGTATGATTGTTATACAAGCATATGATTACAGAACTGCATGTTTGGTTTTGAGTGTTATACATACTAGCACATTACACGCTAGTTCATATTTTTAAACTGAGAGGAGAGTTGATTGTGAGGGGCGTGTAGCATGTGTTAGAATCCTAAGCATGTTAGTTTTGAATAGACAAATCTTAAGTTTTAGAAATTGCACCAATTGCTTGTCGGACTGTCAACCTCGATTGTGTCAGTCTATGGAACAAGTATGACTTGGGACTTAAACTGTTGCATCGGCTAAGGAGTTTAGAAGTGTTCTTACCATGGTGAGTAATTCCGGATTGGTTTGCTTGAGGATAGTTATGGTTTACTGAGGTGAGTGGTGAGTCGCTAGTGTATGACAACATTTAGAAACAGTCTTTAAAGTATGAGCGAAAAGTGAAGCCGGTTGGTTGGGGCTCGGGTAGCATGTCGTGTATATATATATTAAAAAATAATAATAATAAACAAATAAATTAAAAAAATAAAAATAATAAATTTGTTTTCCTCTTGTTTCTTGTTTAACCTGTGTTTGGGAGCTTGTGAGTTTGTTTTGCAGGATCGATTGCTTTTGTTCATACTCAATCTCCATTTGGACGAAAGTGATTCGAACGATTTAAAGAACAAGCGTCCCATGTTGAAGCAGTCGCGAATGAAATGCTATACGGTTGCTGTGAAACAAAGCTCAGAAGATTCATCCGCGTCAAATCAGGGGAGTCTGTTCCATTTATCTCTATGTTTTATTTTTGTAGTTGTGTCATAGATAGTTTCTCGCTCCATTGAGGACAATGTAGGAATTAAGTGTGGGGAGGGGAGACTAGTGTCTAGTTGTGTCGTAGTGTCATAGTCGTGTCGTAAAAAAAATAGAAAAAAAATGAATGGAAAAAAAATAGAAAATGTTTCCAGAAAGTTTTTGCAAAAATGGAAAATGATAGGTATAATTAGATCATTAACATTTGATTATTATATATATGAGATAATAAACGGTCGAACATGTGTCTAACTTAGGAAATGTGGGTAGGCCCAGCCAGTTGATGGGTTTCTTATGATTGATATAATATACCTTAAATTAGGAATCTTGTGGGTTCTCACCTTAGGAGTTATGGCAAAACCGAAACTGTAGAGAGTATAAGAGGTACGTCATAAGTAAAAAAAAACTTATAAGTTTTTCCGATTAAATTGGCACACCTGTTTCTTTTTGTGAAAACAAATCCGAAACAGTGTGACGCCCAAAAAAAAAAAAACATTCCATCAATCCATTTGAGCTATATGTTGAAAAAAAAAAGAAAAACAAAGCCTCTAGGTGGAGTTATAAAAAAATATGTGAAGTTTATGGCATTAACCATGGGGATGGTGACTCGTGTGGCGTATGTCCGCTAAACTGATCATAAGGAAAAGCATGTAAAGCTCACAATATCATCAATCTATCCATCATAAATTTAATCGGAATAGCATAAGGGTTTTTTATATAAGACGGTAGATTATATATCTTTTAATCTTATAAGCTTGAAACGGGAATAGGTGGCATCGTAGTCTTTTGAGTGTGGGACACATAGATGACTATAATCACTTGAACTTAATGGATCGAAAATAAGGGCTTGGAAACCGGCGGTTGGGTTTAGGTGGATAATATACCCGCAATCTTAGTTAACATGTGATTAGATTTGTTAATAAAAATAAATGCATATATTGAAAGTCATTGTTTCTGATTGTGATTCCATTGCAAATAATTTTTTTTGGATGAAAAAACATAAGTGTGGGGATTTGATCAGTGCATTTTAGGTATACTTTATTTATATTAATTATAAGCTAAATGCATTGATATTAATACAAAATATGTTACTTTAGTTGGTTTTATTGTTCGGTTGGTTTGTGATAAGATGTGCTTAAATGATATATATAAATGCATATTAATACTAAGTGTAGTGGTGAAATTGGAAAACAAAGTGTTACGTGAATTAACTAAAAGATGTAATAGTTAATGAATTGAAATTGAAATTAAAATTAAATGAATATCTTTGAAGGAATTAAAGGATATGACGTATGGTCATTTAGGAAAACATAAATGCAATTAATTGAGTTTTATTGTTATATATTTGATTGGTTGTGAAATTGGAATGCAGTTTGGGACAAAGGATTTGAGTGGCACGAGCCCACAGAAGACATAAATGAGTTGCAAGATGGAGATGGAACTAATATACAATGAATATTCGATGTGGGCAAGTGTGAAAACAATACATGCAAATCATTTATTTTGCATATAGCAAGTGAACATGGCAGACTTGAGTTGGACTTTGGAGGGCATATATACACGGACATACAAGGAGGATTGGAGGATTCACAATTTAGTATTTTTATTTCCATCCATTTATTCAAGCCAAGCAATGAAGTCGGAACGATTCGGGATGACAACCGGTGCCGTAAAGATCATCATGCACGGCTAAACTTCTTGTGACTTCTGCCCGGATGAACGTTTACACGATTTGACTTAATTATTCGTTTTTTCTGATTCTTGTAACTGGTACAGCTTGACCACTTGTGTTGGATTATTGGTAAACATTTCTTGTGTTTGAATTACTTGTCATTTATTAAGCGTATTGGCAACTTTCTTGCGTTGTTAGCGGGTTGGTAAATTGGTGGGTAATTGATACAATCAAACGGGTTATTAGGTTGCATAGTGAATCTTAAAAACTATCCTTATTAACTAATCAAATTCATTAATTCCGAGGTCATGTCTATGTGGTGTTTTGAATCAGAAAACGGATTTTTATATTAAAACGGGTATTCGGGATTCCGGGTGGAGGTTACTTCTTTTTAATATTGATAACACTTTTCGTGACAAATTGTGTTTTCTTTTAAATCTACAAACAAACCCCCAATTTAGATAATTTAGTTTTAATTAATTTCTTTAATGCTAACCACAAATTCCCTGTGGATACGATACCCTACTTACGTTATCTACGTAGTTTAATTAGGTTTTTGCATGACCCTTACAACAGTCATAACCATGCAGAGTCCGAAATCGGGTAAATCAGTCCTGCATCCAGCAACTTAATCATCTCTTTCTTCACAACGTCCTGCATATTAGGGTTTAGCCTTCTCTGAGGCTGAACCACCGGCTTGAACTCCTCTTCCATCAAGATCTTGTGCGTGCAAAATGAACTTGTGCGTGCAAAATGAAGGGTTAATACCCTTGATGTCCATTAGCTTCCACGCGATCGCCTGCTTATGGTCTCTCAGGACACTTATCAGCTTCTTCTTCTCCTCCTCCGTCAATCCAGCAGAAATGATGACGGGTAACTGAGATCCCTCGCCCAAGAATGCGTACTCCAGATGAGACGACAACTCCTTCAACTCCAGGGGCGGGGGTACCTCAACAGACAGTCTCTCCTTTGGGATCTCGTCCTCCTTGATGACCTCAAACACTTCGAATCTAGGGGAAGTGTAAGACCCTAACACGTATTTGACAAAAGTCGCAGCGGAAATTCGTGCCATAAAATTTCTTTCATTACAAACGTCTTGACTTACTTGAAGGTTTATTTTAAAAATATCTCTTTTACAAAACAAAAGCATAACTCCCGTTTACTAAAGTACATACTCCATTATTCCCGTACAATCTATCTTGTGACTCGGTCTTCGATCTCTATTCCTTGTGATAATCGCCCGTGATCCGTACAACCTGCACTCACCACATACATTCCTAACATTAGCACACATTATATAAACAAGATTCTTTCACGTACACTTCACATTTCGTCCTTTTCAAACTTTAAGCATTTCATCTGCTTATCCATTTCCTGGTGAGGCTTCAATAACGTACCTGCATTACTTTTCATTCTCAAGGTACACCATTAATAACGTTAACACTCAACGTGTCTAAATAATGCATACATACGTACTTACATACATACATACATACATACATACATACATACTTACACATCTACATACGTACATACCTTTCCTACAACTTTACATACGTGCATACACTCATACATGTCTTTATTCATACATACATCCACAACTACATACGTACATACCTTTCCTACACCTTTACATACATGTATACACTCGTACATGTCTTTACACATACCTACATACACATCTACATACGTACATACCTTTCCTACATCTTTACATACATGTATATACTCATACATATCTTTATACATACATACACATCTACATACGTACATACCTTTCCTACATCTTTACATACATGTATACACTCATACATATCTTTATACATACATACATACACATCTACATACGCGTACAAGATCTTGCATACTTCTTACATACTCATGCGTTGATTACATGGGACATAGACTTTGATTTATAGCCCATAAACATCTAAGGATCGATTAAAATCATGTTTAGGAAGCCCGCCGTAGTCCACGGATAACAAACCGAAGCCTACGATACATGAATCAACTTAAATAACAATTTTCATGTTTTTGGACTTGGGGAGGGCGTCGGCGACGGCCCTAGGGCCCGTCGGCGACGACCCGTGGTTCTTCCCGTAGCCAAAAACCCCGTAGACAGGTAAATAACCCGTCAGCAAAAAAACTAACTTTCTAGAGCCCGTCGGCGACTACCCTTAACCCGTCGGCGACTACCTCTAGAAATGGCACTTTTTTGCAGTTCCGTTTCGTCGTCCGTACGCACTAAAACGCGCATAACTTTTGAACCGTTTACCCGTTTAACCTCCCGTTCCTTCCTACATGCTTGTAAATTCACATTCTATCATATGAACTTAAAATCCCACATCTGGATTAAGAAAATTCTTAACTTACACGCTATCGTCTTATTATTCATTTATGATTTATTCGACCCGTTCATGCATTCATCCACAAAACTTGTTTGTTTGACCATAACTTCTTATGAACCTAATAATGTCAACATTGTATATCATACAAGATTAAGTTCTCGGATGTCTTGCATCCTCTTGACCCATTTTCGCTCAAGAGCTTATTTTGACCCGTTAAGGGTATTTGCGCATTTTAAGGTCCTTAGCTTACGAAAACCATACTTCTCGCTTTCTTGCTTTTTCAAAACATTCATTTAATCAAATAGCTTGTTTGTAATCAACTTTTAAGACCATTTGCTCGTTTTACCCATCAAGGGCGTTTTTGTCAACTTTGCTCTATCCTTAACAACAAAGGACTCCCTTGCATAAGTAACCAATCCTACTACTTAGCTACAATTCTTAATCACACATACCTTGCTCGGATCAAAGCTAAGATCCGTTTAATACTTCATCGGTCTCATACAATTCTTTCCTACTTGACCTCGATCATCATACTTAATTAAATTGCACATAACTTTACATAAACAACTAAGAAGTGATTGCGAAAATCACTTACCTCATGCATCCGTGTTCACATTCGTTCCTCGCCACTTCTTGACCCGTTAGCCTTCCGTGCTTGATTCCGTCTCGACATGATTCCTATACTTCCATGTCATCGAAATCACATTCTCATTAGCATACACAGTTGTACATGTTAACGATCATATCGATCGCATAATTCACATTTGACGTTTTAGTCACTTCTAACAAGCATAATACCTATAACCAAATTCATACCATTTCCAACTCGTGAAATCCGTCATGTCATCGCATTAAACACACATACGTCTAACACGCACCGTATAACTTACTTTAATCTTACAATTATAACAACATGTCTAACCATTCTTCTTATACACAGTTGACTTATTAGAAGTCAACGGTCCATTTACTTTAACTTTCGACTTATCATTATATACTCGTAACATCATAATCGACTATACGGACGACAATATATACATTTTATCATACGATTGGTGTGCGTACCACCTTTTAAGCATAACGTACAACTAATTCATGCACAATCTTCTAAATTCATACATAGTTCATCAAATCCTTCTACTAATCAACATGTGGTATTTAAAATTAAGCATCAAACATATTATCATCACATTTTATTCACTTCATCTAACAACAATTCATCATTTCTTATCCAATTTCTTTAAACATTCACACATATAAACGATTTCAAACATCAATAATATAAGCATATCATCATTTTCATCATATCACCAAAACCCACTTCATAACTATTTCTCTAATCACTTACAAGTGATCTAATCTTAAGTTCTTCATAATTTCTTCATGCTTTTGATGTGTGTACTACTTCCTAAGCACAGTGTACAACTAGTTCATGCATATCCTTCTAATCTCATACATAATTCATCAATTTCTTCCTTCTAATCAACATGAATCATACATGCATAAACATCAAACATACTAGTATCACATTTCTTTCAATTCCTCTAACAAGAATCCATCATACAAATCAAAATACATCAACATTCAACAAGAATTAGACATGGATGATGATTCAAATCATCATTCTTACCGTAACTAATGGGTTTCACCCTTAAATATCAAATTAACCTAATTCATGCATAAGCCATGTTCTAGATGATGATTCTATCACATGTTCATACTCAATTTCATACCAATTCACGGATTGGAACCTAACCCATTTCGTTGAAGATCACCAATCTAGAATTTAAGACATACCTTACGATCCCCTTGTGAAGGTGATCGTTCTTCTATGCTCGGTTATGAATTTAAGCTTCATTTGGCCTTTCAATTTGATGAAAAGATGATGTTAGGGTTCTTGGCTCCATGGGAGCCTCCTGCTCCTTCTCGAACACACGATGTGTGTGTGTATGTGTGTATTTGTTTTTCTTTTATAAATTCAACTTTCATTTACTCCACTTTAGTCCCTCAAGTTTGCCATTTATAATAATTGGCACAACTCTCATCCCTAAATTGTTTCTTTCATATTCTTAACTAGGTTAAATAACCTAGTCATTTATTCCTTGATGCACCATATCATAATATTTAACGAATATAAACATTCGGGTTTTGGGGTGTTACAAGTCTACCCCCCTTAAATAAGGTTTCGTCCCCAAAACCTTTCTCATTTCCTCTTACACACACACACATTTATGTTTCACTTAACACTCACATCATAATCATAAGTAATCATCCTATCTCATTTCATAATTATTCATACAATTGGCTTCTTCTTCTTAACAAGTCTATACTTTCCATGGCATACTTTCATATAACATTCTCATTTCCTTTGACCCGTTAATAACAGGTTAATATACATACTTATTCAAACTTATAATAATGCTTACACTCATATGATCCGTTTATAACAGATTTAGTACTTTCATCTCATCCTTTAAGATTCCATTCTATAGACACATTGTATAACATTTAACTCTTGTTTTGTTATCACAACAAAACTGCTATGTCATCGTCATACCTACGTGCTTAACTCCGTAGCTAACATCGTTCTACATTTCTATAGTCTTTTGTACCATACATATCCTTACGTTACTTACACATTCGGATATTTTCATTCCCATCATTCTTTTGTTCATTTGCTTTACATTTACTTATATGACTTGTTTGACGCATACATGGTCAAGCTATTGACTTCTTCTTATGTAGACTAGTTTCGTCTTTTATATCTTAAATATGTTTCACGAATTCGAACACATTATTCATACCTTTCGTACCTTCTATGTTTTGAATCCGTCTCGCGGATTCAAACATTGCATTCACATCTTTCATTCTTTGAATCCGTCTCTCGGATTCAAACATTGCATTTACGCCTTTCATCCCTTGAATCCGTCTCGCGGATTCAAACATTGCATTTACGCTTTTCATCCCTTGAATCCGTCTCGCGGATTCAAGCATTGCATTCCTACATTGTTGATCCGTACTTTCTTACGGATTCAACATTCTTCATTCTTATCATTCATGTTTTTCATTCCTACATAGTACTCTCAATTTCCCGAGAGTCTTACTACCCACTTCACCCGCACGCCCACATGCTACCCAATTCTAACGGACATACCTGCGATAATTACCACGGTCTCACGAATGTCATATGCTTCTTGCGTACTGGCCAGGTGCGCAATTCACATACTAATTTCGTGCCTTCAGGTAATCATCGCCTTATGTCTGCAGTAGTGGGTCTCAGTTCGTGCTACATTTTTACAATCTTATCAAGACAATATCGTTGTCTTCCATTTAGTACTTACCCTCCCAAGGAGATTTCTTCCTTTTTATTTTAACACCGGTACCATACATATTAACATTGTGTACCTGGGGTCCGTCTGTCCATTCGCATCCTTGCCTGCCTTAGCATTCATCCTAGACTGCATTCAAGGGTCATCTTCTTCAAACACTTATACTTACCTTGCACATAACATACTGTCAGTTTCTTTATACTTATACATAAGTACATACTTACATTCGCTTCTACCTTTGGATCTTGATCGAGTCTTAGATTGTACGGGTTCCTTATCATAAGAGCACACAAGTTTGAGTTCAAGTACTTACTTTCTTGTACTTGATTCTCTCAAACCAGGGCCCTGATACCAACTTGTAAGACCCTAACACGTATTTGACAAAAGTCGCAGCGGAAATTCGTGCCATAAAATTTCTTTCATTACAAACGTCTTGACTTACTTGAAGGTTTATTTTAAAAATATCTCTTTTACAAAACAAAAGCATAACTCCCGTTTACTAAAGTACATACTCCATTATTCCCGTACAATCTATCTTGTGACTCGGTCTTCGATCTCTATTCCTTGTGATAATCGCCCGTGATCCGTACAACCTGCACTCACCACATACATTCCTAACATTAGCACACATTATATAAACAAGATTCTTTCACGTACACTTCACATTTCGTCCTTTTCAAACTTTAAGCATTTCATCTGCTTATCCATTTCCTGGTGAGGCTTCAATAACGTACCTGCATTACTTTTCATTCTCAAGGTACACCATTAATAACGTTAACACTCAACGTGTCTAAATAATGCATACATACGTACTTACATACATACATACATACATACATACATACATACTTACACATCTACATACGTACATACCTTTCCTACAACTTTACATACGTGCATACACTCATACATGTCTTTATTCTTACATACATCCACAACTACATACGTACATACCTTTCCTACACCTTTACATACATGTATACACTCGTACATGTCTTTACACATACCTACATACACATCTACATACGTACATACCTTTCCTACATCTTTACATACATGTATATACTCATACATATCTTTATACATACATACACATCTACATACGTACATACCTTTCCTACATCTTTACATACATGTATACACTCATACATATCTTTATACATACATACATACACATCTACATACGCGTACAAGATCTTGCATACTTCTTACATACTCATGCGTTGATTACATGGGACTTAGACTTTGATTTATAGCCCATAAACATCTAAGGATCGATCAAAATCATGTTTAGGAAGCCCACCGTAGTCCACGGATAACAAACCGAAGCCTACGATACATGAATCAACTTAAATAACAATTTTCATGTTTTTGGACTTGGGGAGGGCGTCGGCGACGGCCCTAGGGCCCGTCGGCGACGACCCGTGGTTCTTCCCGTAGCCAAAAACCCCGTAGACAGGTAAATAACCCGTCAGCAAAAAAACTAACTTTCTAGAGCCCGTCGGCGACTACCTCTAGAAATGGCACTTTTCTGCAGTTCCGTTTCGTCGTCCGTACGCACTAAAACGCGCATAACTTTTGAACCGTTTACCCGTTTAACCTCCCGTTCCTTCCTACATGCTTGTAAATTCACATTCTATCATATGAACTTAAAATCCCACATCTGGATTAAGGAAATTCTTAACTTACACGCTATCGTCTTATTATTCATTTATGATTTATTCGACCCGTTCATGCATTCATCCACAAAACTTGTTTGTTTGACCATAACTTCTTATGAACCTAATAATGTCAACATTGTATATCATACAAGATTAAGTTCTCGGATGTCTTGCATCCTCTTGACCCATTTTCGCTCAAGAGCTTATTTTGACCCGTTAAGGGTATTTGCGCATTTTAAGGTCCTTAGCTTACGAAAACCATACTTCTCGCTTTCTTGCTTTTTCAAAACATTCATTTAATCAAATAGCTTGTTTGTAATCAACTTTTAAGACCATTTGCTCGTTTTACCCATCAAGGGCGTTTTTGTCAACTTTGCTCTATCCTTAACAACAAAGGACTCCCTTGCATAAGTAACCAATCCTACTACTTAGCTACAATTCTTAATCACACATACCTTGCTCGGATCAAAGCTAAGATCCGTTTAATACTTCATCGGTCTCATACAATTCTTTCCTACTTGACCTCGATCATCATACTTAATTAAATTGCACATAACTTTACATAAACAACTAAGAAGTGATTACGAAAATCACTTACCTCATGCATCCGTGTTCACATTCGTTCCTCGCCACTTCTTGACCCGTTAGCCTTCCGTGCTTGATTCCGTCTCGACATGATTCTTATACTTCCATGTCATCGAAATCACATTCTCATTAGCATACACAGTTGTACATGTTAACGATCATATCGATCGCATAATTCACATTTGACGTTATAGTCACTTCTAACAAGCATAATACCTATAACCAAATTCATACCATTTCCAACTCGTGAAATCCGTCATGTCATCGCATTAAACACACATACGTCTAACACGCACCGTATAACTTACTTTAATCTTACAATTATGACAACATGTCTAACCATTCTTCTTATACACAGTTGACTTATTAGAAGTCAACGGTCCATTTACTTTAACTTTCGACTTATCATTATATACTCGTAACATCATAATCGACTATACGGACGACAATATATACATTTTATCATACGATTGGTGTGCGTACCACCTTTTAAGCATAACGTACAACTAATTCATGCACAATCTTCTAAATTCATACATAGTTCATCAAATCCTTCTACTAATCAACATGTGGTATTTAAAATTAAGCATCAAACATATTATCATCACATTTTATTCACTTCATCTAACAACAATTCATCATTTCTTATCCAATTTCTTTAAACATTCACACATATAAACGATTTCAAACATCAATAATATAAGCATATCATCATTTTCATCATATCACCAAAACCCACTTCATAACTATTTCTCTAATCACTTACAAGTGATCTAATCTTAAGTTCTTCATAATTTCTTCACGCTTTTGATGTGTGTACTACTTCCTAAGCACAGTGTACAACTAGTTCATGCATATCCTTCTAATCTCATACGTAATTCATCAATTTCTTCCTTCTAATCAACATGAATCATACATGCATAAACATCAAACATACTAGTATCACATTTCTTTCAATTCCTCTAACAAGAATGCATCATACAAATCAAAATACATCAACATTCAACAAGAATTAGACATGGATGATGATTCAAATCATCATTCTTACCATAACTAACGGGTTTCACCCTTAAATATCAAATTAACCTAATTCATGCATAAGCCATGTTCTAGATGATGATTCTATCACATGTTCATACTCAATTTCATACCAATTCACGGATTGGAACCTAACCCACTTCGTTGAAGATCACCAATCTTGAATTTAAGACATACCTTACGATCCCCTTGTGAAGGTGATCGTTATTCTATGCTCGGTTATGAATTTAAGCTTCGTTTGGCCTTTCAATTTGATGAAAAGATGATGTTAGGGTTCTTGGCTCCATGGGAGCCTCCTGTTCCTTCTCGAACACACGATGTGTGTGTGTATGTGTGTATTTGTTTTTCTTTTATAAATTCAACTTTCATTTACTCCACTTTAGTCCCTCAAGTTTGCCATTTATAATAATTGGCACAACTCTCATCCCTAAATTGTTTCTTTCATATTCTTAACTAGGTTAAATAACCTAGTCATTTATTCCTTGATGCACCATATCATAATATTTAACGAATATAAACATTCGGGTTTTGGGGTGTTACAAGTCTATCCCCCTTAAATAAGGTTTCGTCCCCAAAACCTTTCTCATTTCCTCTTACACACACACACATTTATGTTTCACTTAACACTCACATCATAATCATAAGTAATCATCCTATCTCATTTCATAATTATTCATACAATTGGCTTCTTCTTCTTAACAAGTCTATACTTTCCATGGCATACTTTCATATAACATTCTCATTTCCTTTGACCCGTTAATAACAGGTTAATATACATACTTATTCAAACTTATAATAATGCTTACACTCATATGATCCGTTTATAACAGATTTAGTACTTTCATCTCATCCTTTAAGATTCCATTCTATAGACACATTGTATAACATTTAACTCTTGTTTTGTTATCACAACAAAACTGCTATGTCATCGTCACACCTACGTGCTTAACTCCGTAGCTAACATCGTTCTACATTTCTATAGTCTTTTGTACCATACATATCCTTACGTTACTTACACATTCGGATATTTTCATTCCTATCATTCTTTTGTTCATTTGCTTTACATTTACTTATATGACTTGTTTGACGCATACATGGTCAAGCTATTGACTTCTTCTTATGTAGACTAGTTTCGTCTTTTATATCTTAAATATGTTTCGCGAATTCGAACACATTATTCATACCTTTCGTACCTTCTATGTTTTGAATCCGTCTCGCGGATTCAAACATTGCATTCACATCTTTCATTCTTTGAATCCGTATCTCGGATTCAAACATTGCATTTACGCCTTTCATCCCTTGAATCCGTCTCGCGGATTCAAGCATTGCATTCATATCTTTCATTCTTTGAATCCGTCTCGCGGATTCAAACATTGCATTTACTCTTTTCATCCCTTGAATCCGTCTCGCGGATTCAAGCATTGCATTCATACATTGTTGATCCGTACTTTCTTACGGATTCAACATTCTTCATTCTTATCATTCATGTTTTTCATTCCTACATAGTACTCTCAATTTCCCGAGAGTCTTACTACCCACTTCACCCGCACGCCCACATGCTACCCAATTCTAACGGACATACCTGCGATAATTACCACGGTCTCACGAATGTCATATGCTTCTTGCGTACTGGCCAGGTGCGCAATTCACATACTAATTTCGTGCCTTCAGGTAATCATCGCCTTATGTCTGCAGTAGTGGGTCTCAGTTCGTGCTACATTTTTACAATCTTATCAAGACAATATCGTTGTCTTCCATTTAGTACTTACCCTCCCAAGGAGATTTCTTCCTTTTTCTTTTAACACCGGTACCATACATATTAACATTGTGTACCTGGGGTCCGTCTGTCCATTCGCATCCTTGCCTGCCTTAGCATTCATCCTAGACTGCATTTAAGGGTCATCTTCTTCAAACACTTATACTTACCTTGCACATAACATACTGTCAGTTTCTTTATACTTATACATAAGTACATACTTACATTCGCTTCTACCTTTGGATCTTGATCGAGTCTTAGATTGTACGGGTTCCTTATCATAAGAGCACACAAGTTTGAGTTCAAGTACTTACTTTCTTGTACTTGATTCTCTCAAACCAGGGCCCTGATACCAACTTGTAAGACCCTAACACGTATTTGACAAAAGTCGCAGCGGAAATTCATGCCATAAAATTTCTTTCATTACAAACGTCTTGACTTACTTGAAGGTTTATTTTAAAAATATCTCTTTTACAAAACAAAAGCATAACTCCCGTTTACTAAAGTACATACTCCATTATTCCCGTACAATCTATCTTGTGACTCGGTCTTCGATCTCTATTCCTTGTGATAATCGCCCGTGATCCGTACAACCTGCACTCACCACATACATTCCTAACATTAGCACACATTATATAAACAAGATTCTTTCACGTACACTTCACATTTCGTCCTTTTCAAACTTTAAGCATTTCATCTGCTTATCCATTTCCTGGTGAGGCTTCAATAACGTACCTGCATTACTTTTCATTCTCAAGGTACAACATTAATAACGTTAACACTCAACGTGTCTAAATCATGCATACATACGTACTTACATACATACATACATACATACATACATACATACTTACACATCTACATACGTACATACCTTTCCTACAACTCTACATACGTGCATACACTCATACATGTCTTTATTCATACATACATCCACAACTACATACGTACATACCTTTCCTACACCTTTACATACATGTATACACTCGTACATGTCTTTACACATACCTACATACACATCTACATACGTACATACCTTTCCTACATCTTTACATACATGTATATACTCATACATATCTTTATACATACATACATACACATCTACATACGTACATACCTTTCCTACATCTTTACATACATGTATACACTCATACATATCTTTATACATACATACATACACATCTACATACGCGTACAAGATCTTGCATACTTCTTACATACTCATGCGTTGATTACATTGGACTTAGACTTTGATTTATAGCCCATAAACATCTAAGGATCGATCAAAATCAAAGCATTACTAATAACCTAATTCCCTATAACCATTGGCTCTGATACCAACTTTTCTGTCATACCCCGACCACGTAAAACAACAAAACGTGGCGGAAACGTCGGGGAGTGTTGTAACAGAATTATTGTTTCACAACCATGGCATAAATAATTTCGTTTTATTGAATAAATGAACTCATTGTTTTAATACAATCAAATAAGTACAACTATTATCTTTCAAGTTTTAAAGTCGCTAAGGCACGAGTCCATCCTAAGTGTAGCATATATCATCAGTCATCACAAAGCAGCACCTGAAACATGTGTAAAAATAGGTACGTTAGCATAAAAATGCCTGTGAGATACATAGGTTTTATTGTAATTAGGATTCATGACTTATAAGTTTAGAAAAAGTTGTTTAAGAAAAGTAGTCATGATCCTTGAAAAAGGTTTTCTTTTATAAATCATTTATAAGAAATCAGATGGTATAAAATAATAATACATAGCAAATTTAATAAGTAAGTAAAATGAGTTTGTATAAAACATATTGTTTGAAAAACAATATTTTGATAAAAAGGCTTATAGTATATATAAAAATATACTTTGGTATTTAAGAAAGTCTAATAAGTAATATATTAAAATATATTTCAGTTCCAATATCGTTAACCCAAGTGTACTAAACAACGCCACGGTATGTAATGCAATGAAAACACTTATATATAAGAAGTACCAGCGGCGTATCTACCATGTTTTCATCACATTACACCCGTCCCGTTATCTAAACACTAACCAAAACCCAATCGTTAGATAAATAGTATATTAAATATACCTTAGTTGTTTAAAATGATAATTTACAGTAGTATATCAAAAGTATACTTTGGATTTATAGATAACATATTAAACTATGTTTTGGATTACAAATAATATATTAGACTATGTTTTGGATTACAAATAACATATTAAACTATGTTTTGGATTTGAAATAAAATATAGGTTGGTTTTGTACAATATCACATATGCGAGCACATCAAACTATACTTTTGGGAGTATAACTTAATATACAAAAATAATGTGACTTAAGAATTCATTCAGACCTAGTGCATCAAAATACACCTTTGAGACTATAGGGATACCACAAAGGCAATCCCTATTTGGATGGAGAAACAAATTGGTTTCAGACATTCCATGACAACAGAAATGGGGTGTCAAATCCTATAGCGCTATATCATACTACCAATCGGTCTGGTGAACAAAAATAAGTACTATTCCAAATTAATTTTATATTCTTTGAAATATCAGTGTTTAAACCATAAATAATCATTCAGTTTGTCAAAAGATAAGTATTAACATGTATAATCAATTATACTTTGAAATCATGAAAATAACAGATAGGTACACATGCTTCACCCCAAAACGTTTGAAAACCGTAAAAGAGGGGACTATGTACTCACTTGAGAGTGCTTAGAAGTCTTGAACAACTACCAAGCAAGCTAGAGGAGTCCCGGAAATCAAACGGTACCTAATATAGGTAACTACATAAATAAACCGGACCTAATTCGGAAGATCGGATAGGATGAGGTTTCATAAACCAAATGAGTATAGGAACTCATATAATATGGTCTAACAAAGCCTACGTCCTAAAAGGAAACCTATCCTAAGTGCTTACGACCCATCACGACCCGTTTAGGTAGCTTATGCTACTTTAACGCCTCGTTCACGTATAACGCGTTCAGACCGCCTAACTAGTCCTATGACAAGTATTATATGCCCAAACATAGTTAATTATGTTACATAATCAGTTAAATGACAAAATTTTAGGTTACATATGCTTAATTACCAATTACACATGAAAAGGGTATTTTGGTAACTTACCTAAGGCATATAAACTACCTATCATACAACTACTTAAACTAGGTGACCATAAGGTATAACCTCGGAAGGTTATTCCCTATACAACTATGGTCACCTAATGTGTTTCGTCGGATCCTAAAGATCGACCAAACGAGTCTAGTTCGTAAGTCTAAGCGGGTGTTTAGTCCGCTTGACTTACGACTCTACACAAGCACTAATCTAAAAAGTGACGAGCTAAACATGTCGAAACATGTTTAGTTAAGTTAGAAAACAGGTTTGGTATCAAAACAAACGGTTTTGATACCTAAAAGTAGTTTGGTTACAAAATACGCAAGAATGCGCATTTTGGCCGAAACTACGACTCGTCACTGAGCCTAGATAACGTGGTAATCAGTAGGTATAGTCACAAGGGACTATAACCATCGTGATTACGCTCACGTTGCGAAGTTCAACCGAACTTCGTGTTGACCATAAACTGGTCAACGCAGAAAACGTTAAAAGAACGAAAGAAGACTTACAACGGGTCCAAGAATGGAAGTTTTGAATCCAAATATTCTCAGGTATGAAGTGTTAAACACATCAACTTAGAGAACAAATTCAGATTTCAAAGGTGTGGGTTTTGGAGTTGAGATCATGGGGGTATTTATAGGATTTCTAAGACCGTTAAGATCGTTCCTCGAAAACTGTGCTTCAATCTCATCCATACACCTCAAGCCTATAGTTTTGCAATACCATTGAAGCCCCTAGTATCAGGAAAAACCATGTGCAAGAGAGTTATGAGTTGGAATTGGTTGGAAACAACTTCTGATGTTCTGGCACCTGCTTATGGACCGTAATAAGGGGACCATACGGTCCGTAAGGACCCTGCAGGTCAGCTAAGTTTGTAAATTGGCATAACAGGCCCCTGTGCGCGTATCGTCGTGTTTTGGCACTTCTAACACCCGTCAAACCCATTTTTTAAGCTCCACAAGGATGTTAAAGCATAGGGAACATGACACATGCTCAAAATTATCTCGGATGTCGGTTCGTTTGATCGTATGATCGCGATGTTCGCTTAATTACGACGGAATGCGCATAAGCGCGAAAAACGATCCAAATTGCGTGACAAATGGATTTTTCTCATGCCAAACACTAAAATAAAAAATTTTAGTGCTTACATAAATTTTTGGATGTCCGGATGTATTCAGAACGTAAGTTATGCGCGAAAATGCAAACTTATGCACTTTTTGACGCTTTTAGTCCCTGAATGACCCAAAAGTTTATTTTAGCACACCGAACCCCTTAAAGCCTATTTCTAAGCTATGTAAAGGATATTTATGGTATGTTTAACTTATGGTCATGTTCCGGAATGTCTGTTCTAGTACGAATCGTCACACTTTCGCAGTATGTCGATTTTAGTCCCTGTAGGCGATTAAACTTGTTTTTGCCATACCATAGCCTTCAAAACTTATTTCTAAGTTATGTAAAGGTTATTTGAGGCATGTTAAGAATATGTTGATGTTCCAGAGTATTTTTCGCGTTAAACTGATTACGTTTACGCACCAGTTTGCGTATAATTCTCCAGAAAGCGATATAGAGTTTGAAATTGAACAAAAGTCAAAACATGAAAAATGTTAAACATAAACAAACAAACATTGGGATTGAATAACATTGTTTTATTGATAACTGAACTGTTTACAATGATAACAGACACAGGTGTCACAGTCTCCCCTACTTGTGAAAATTTCGTCCCGAAATTTATTTTTAGAGGAAACTTGTGGAGACAGCTGTGATGGTTTCACTTTCAAATAATCCATTGAACCCTAAATAAAACTCTGGGCCATGATTGGATTCTTAGCGAAATTGTCAACTATCAAAGTGAAGTCCTTGTAGTAACAAAACATGGAGTTTCAAACTATGGACAGGAGAACGTTTCCCATGAAGACTTATCATAGGAAACTTGTGTGTGCTTGAAATCAGAATTGGAGAGTGTAAGATAAAATGACATCGGTCAAGGTCCAAGACTTCTCCCGTATCATTTACTCTTGTCACTAGGTCTTAACACATGACAAAACTTCCTGTGGTTTCTGTGCACTGAATTCCATAATTATGTAGGCCTCCATAATTACGTAATTCCTTGCACAGTCCGCACAGTTCATTTCATAATGCTTAGGGGAAAAAATCAATTGAATAAACATGAAGCGACTTGACTAGATCACCAAAGGATCTTTTTAACTAAATCAACGAACGATCTTTTTAACTAGATCAACGCATGATCTTTTTAACTAGACCGTTGTACGATCTTCGTAAATAGACCACTTAAGTGATCTTTTCAATTAGATCACCACATGATATTCCTAACCAGATTTTCAAAATTAATCTGTTTATCTAGACCATTCAAGAGGTCAAATTATAGAATAGTACTTTATAACCCAAGGGACCTAACTACAATGTTGAAGTCCATTAAGGATTTAAGATAGTACCTTTGGATATCCTATTATGAATCTCTCATATGAGATATGGAAGATTCTATGAGGATTTGGATGGATCACATATAAACACAAAACATATAAGAGAACACATAAGCACATAATCACATAGTTAGTTAACTTGATCTTTGATTTGT
Organism: Helianthus tuberosus; assembly: GCA_030545235.1. Lineage (NCBI taxonomy): Eukaryota > Viridiplantae > Streptophyta > Magnoliopsida > Asterales > Asteraceae > Helianthus > Helianthus tuberosus. The sequence continues at coordinate 193,449,010 of CM060365.1, forward strand.
TATCTTTGGACACGGATAATTAAAGCACACCAGGAATCCAATCCGTGGATTTCATTTGGCACTTTAATCATATTCAAGAATCTATCTATGGAGATAGAAGGATCTTTAATAGGAGTTTGGCTTTGTTTCTTAAAAGAAACGAGCGTTTAAGATTCTTGGGGAGATCACAAATGATCATAAAAAATGACAGAACCATACGAGTAGTTTGTCTTTGTGTTGGCATCATAAGGTTGTATCAAACATTCACACAATCGTATCAGTTTTGCAAAAATAAAAACGACGAATTTTTATTTATATAACAATTGACTTGTCTTTAAATGTCAAAAGATAACAACCAAGGGAAATAACAAAACACTAATTGTTCACTGCTGCATCATTGTTCACGTTTTGCCTCATTGATGTTAAACACTCGTCCACGCACTGGAGGTATGTTAACAAGTCTTGGGCAATTGTTTCTGTAGTGAGTAAGGTCACCACAGTTATAACATGACCCCAGAGGGAACCGTGCTTGAACAGCAGCAGGGTTTGTAGCAGCTTGATTTGCATAACGGCAAACATTGATCAAATGTCCCAACCGCCCACAGTGGGTACATTTGTGGCATTGCTCTTGATCCAGATGATGACGGTTGCATTTATTGCACAAAGGTGCGGTACCAACATAGTTTTGCCTTTTGCGAGGTTGTGTTGGCTGGTTTGGTGCAACCTGTTTGTCTTGAGCAGTTATGGCGCAGTTTTGAGAGGCTTTGCGCTTCTTCTTGGATACCTCAGCCTGTTTTTCCTTTGGCTCAGCTTGAGCAGCCTTGTCAGATGGTCTTGGGTCGCCTTTTCGAAAAAGCTTACCCTTCCTGATGTGGGATTCAGTTAGGGTGGCAGACAGTTCAATGGCTTGTCTGAGAGTAGTAGGGTTACTGCCAGTAACAATATCCTGAACTAGGTCAGGAAGACCATCAATATATTTCTCGATCGCCTTATCCACCGGAGTAAGCATAGCAGGACACAACAGGCTCAATTCTTCATAACGGTCAGTATAGGCTCGATGTTCACCACTGTCTTGCTTCAGGTCATCGAATTCCCTTTCTAAAGCTCTTAATTCATGACGAGGACAAAACTCCTTCATCATAAGAGCCCTAAGCTTAGCCCAAGTTTGTGCTAATGCGACCTCAGCACCACGGTCCCTCATAATTCCGTTCCACCATGTAAGAGCCCTCTTCTGAAACACACTGGAAGCAAACTCGACCTTGCGATTATCAGGACACTGAACGTGACGAAACGTACTCTTAGTGCTCTCGAACCATTGTAGGAGCCCAGTTGCTCCTTCAGAACCACTAAACTTGAGTGGCTTAGCCGAATTGAAACTCTTGAAATTTCATGGAGCATTATTGTTGTTGTTGGCTTGGTTCAGTTGAGCAATAAGATTTGGGAAAGCAGCAGCCATTTGCTGCGCGATGATTTCTGCCAGTTCGGCATTCGCTATCTGATTGTCGCGTCGAGGAGGCATTCTAAAAGAGAAAACATGAAGGAAAACAAGTGAGAGAATTAGACGAAAAGAGTGAGATGAAACAAATCTGATGAAAGTAAGGATGGTGGTCATTTGTTTGTTACTACAAAGCAACAAACGACCCACGACGATTAATCAAAGTAAATGGGTCAAAAATAATGTATCGCGAAGACATGCTCGCCTATAAGTGGACACTCACCCCACGAGTTCTCAGGTAAGAGTGACTGGTCCGATATTGCAGATTTGTAAGAACACTCTAGCCTTAGACAGAAAGCTCAGGGTACAGGCACCCACCCTTCCAGTTTGCACGTGTTCACATTATATAGACCAAACTTTGACGGGATTTCGAAAACTTAGAGGGTTCAAAACCTTACAATCAATCATCCTAGAACAGATGATTAGTTTTCAAAGCAGGATTGAAATTTGTGTTCTTATTGTGGTTGACACCTAAGAATAAGTGACGGTATTGTTTTAAAACTAAACACAAGGAAACTTGTGTTAGGGTCCTAGGAAGGTTATAGTCTAGGTCAAAGCATTACTAATAACCTAATTCCCTATAACCATTGGCTCTGATACCAACTTTTCTGTCACACCCCGACCACGTAAAACAACAAAACGTGGCGGAAACGTCGGGGAGTGTTGTAACAGAATTATTGTTTCACAACCATGGCATAAATAATTTCGTTTTATTGAATAAATGAACTCATTGTTTTAATACAATCAAATAAGTACAACTATTATCTTTCAAGTTTTAAAGTCGCTAAGGCACGAGTCCATCCTAAGTGTAGCATATATCATCAGTCATCACAAAGCAGCACCTGAAACATGTGTAAAAATAGGTACGTTAGCATAAAAATGCCTGTGAGATACATAGGTTTTATTGTAATTAGGATTCATGACTTATAAGTTTAGAAAAAAGTTGTTTAAGAAAAGTAGTCATGATCCTTGAAAAAGGTTTTCTTTTATAAATCATTTATAAGAAATCAGATGGTATAAAATAATAATACATAGAAAATTTAATAAGTAAGTAAAATGAGTTTGTATAAAACATATTGTTTGAAAAACAATATTTTGATAAAAAGGCTTATAGTATATATAAAAATACACTTTGGTATTTAAGAAAGTCTAATCTTCCTATATAATAATAGAAAACTTTATTAGGACACGTGTCATCATGAGAGCTGCTTTTACCCTTTTTTATTCCCGCTCAATGCCCGAATGCTTATACGGGTCAACACGCGGTACTTTGGATTGGACATAACCCTACCCGTTTGTTATGCTTCATTTGTTCTTCCATACCCATCATTTAGACTTCACAAACCCTAACCCCCTTTAACAATCACCACTGGCAATATCTTCTGATTGCGTCGATTACATCTAAAGTTCATACACCTAGACTCAATGATTTCTATCTTCTCACTGCGCCCCCTTTTCGTCAACCATTACCCTAGCTGTTCGATTTCTTCTTCTTCAATCCTCTGGATACATAGATTCGAGGTAACAATCTCATCGGAAAACTAACTTTTGTTGTTATTTTAGCCGGATGTTGAGGTTGATCTTACTATTCTTAATCTTCATCAAGAAGTTGAACTTACTATTATGTTTCTTCGTTTTAGTTTTTGTTTCAGCGATTTCATGTTAGGATTAGGGTTCAATCTGTATGTTCAGATCAATGTTTGTTTTGTTTCAGATTTGTTAAAATTAAGATTTTTTTTCTCAGATTTTTTTATATTATTCCTTTCTATTTTGTTAATCACAACATTTAATTCGATTATCAATTCAGATTAGGGCTTTTTTGGTTCATGTTGGTTCATATTAGAATTTTGAAAGGTGTGAAGTCTGTATTTGTTGGAATGTTATGTTTATTTTACTAGCTGTCGTGAAATTGATTAGGTTAAGTAGAGGGTTCAATACGTCTTTGGATTTTTTATATGTTTGTTTGGTTATTATTGTTCTTGTGTTAGAATTTTTAATAATTAGAAAGAAGTAAACTGACTTTGTTTAGTGTTTATAGAGCAATGATTAAGATAAGATTATGGAATGTATTGTATGCTTGGTAGTGATATGAGCTAAACGCACTCAAGGTGCAACGTGCGAGCCTTTATAATTTATTTCATTACTGTTAATTGTCATCATATTCAGATTTTTTTACTATCATCGATGCTCATGATTTTGAGTGATTGTATGAGCTTATGATGAACCGAATAAACAAGAATGGTATTGAGTTAGTTGGTTTTTATCAACATGAATTGCTATTATAATGTTTAATAAACTGATCTTTGTAGCTAACGAGGCCATTTTACAATTTATTGTTATTTTTTAACCTATGATTTTTAAGGTAATTTTTGTAATTATAATTTTAATTCATAGTCTTGACTTATGTTATAAAGTTTAAAGTGATGTTATGTTTTTTTTTTCTGTAGGTGGATTAACCAATGGTTATAAAAGCCACATTGCAGAAAAAGAATTAACCGATGAGACTTACAATCCGGATGATGCTCTAATTATCATGATATTCGGAACTGCAATGCATAATAATAAAGTTGTTCATCTACATCCAGTAAGTATAAAATGAGCTTTTAAAATATAGGAATTTGTTGTTTATCAAATTTGACATTCTATAGCACCGTATATACATAATTTAAGTCCGTGTTTTTATTTGGGTTTTCGAATTTATAATCTGATTTTTACAAATTTCTAGCCGTTGTAATCATATTTGACTAAGCAACGTCGTAATCATATTTGACTAAGCAATTTTTGCTTCTTTTTTATCCGATTATTGAAGGGATAAATATTGGATTACATTTTGTTTGTCATTTGAACTATAATTGGGTTAACTGAATTGCAGCTAGAGTCTCTCTTCTATGGTTGTTAGAGCTTATTCCAATGATATTAAGTTGCAGCCGGAAACATGGTAGCTGGGTGGGAATAAAATCACTCCGACGTTTGTTCATCTTTAATAACTTGATATTTCTCTAGGTCTTGCTGGAGTTTCAGCTGTGGTTGACCTTGCCTGTATGGAAAATGCCATGAGCAAGCTTGGTGGAGACTCTAAGAAGACCAACCCATTGGTGAGTAATTTATATTTTATTTTTTATTTTTAAAATGAAGTCTTCATTATTTGGATATATTAACCTTGATGGAGTTGCAAGAGAAGTTAGTGTCCGGTGGTCAGGACATGAAGGAGTTCACAGTTCTGCCCCTACTTTCATGGGTAAAGGAGAGTAAGATGGGTTGGGTTAGGAAACGCCTCATAACAAATTCGAATTGAAATGGGATGGTTTTGGTATGGGTCATCTAACTTCCATCAATTTTGCAGGTCAAACCTTCATGCTTTCACTAAAGTAGAAACCGAATACTTATCAAAGCGCATTCAAGATGGTGGAACCGAATATGTAACACTATTTGTGGACACACAATAGTTTGGTATTTAGCGACATTTAGTTCATGTATGCTTTGGCTTTGCTTATATCACATATGGGTTATATTATATTATGCACATCTTTTACTTATTATTTTATCTTTTGTTCAACCCGTGTAGCACACGGGTCTCTAACCTAGTAAGTAATATATTAAAATATATTTCAGTTCCAATATCGTTAACCCAAGTGTACTAAACAACGCCATTGTATGTAATGCAATGAAAACACTTATATATAAGAAGTACCAGCGGCGTATCTACCATGTTTTCATCACATTACACCCGTCCCGTTATCTAAACACTAACCAAAACCCAATCGTTAGATAAATAGTATATTAAATATACCTTAGTTGTTTAAAATGATAATTTACAGTAGTATATCAAAAGTATACTTTGGATTTATAGATAACATATTAAACTATGTTTTGGATTACAAATAACATGTTAGACTATGTTTTGGATTACAAATAACATATTAAACTATGTTTTGGATTTGAAATAAAATATAGGTTGGTTTTGTACAATATCACATATGCGAGCACATCAAACTATACTTTTGGGAGTATAACTTAATATACAAAAATAAATTCATTCAGACCTAGTGCATCAAAATACACCTTTGAGACTATAGGGATACCACAAAGGCAATCCCTATTTGGATGGAGAAACAAATTGGTTTCAGACATTCCATGACAACAGAAATGGGGTGTCAAATCCTATAGCGCTATATCATACTACCAATCGGTCTGGTGAACAAAAATAAGTACTATTCCAGCAATTAATTTTATATTCTTTGAAAGATCAGTGTTTAAACCATAAATAATCATTCAGTTTGTCAAAAGATAAGTATTAACATGTATAATCAATTATACTTTGAAATCATGAAAATAACAGATAGGTACACATGCTTCAACCCAAAATGTTTGAAAACAGTAAAAGAGGGGACTATGTACTCACTTGAGAGTGCTTAGAAGTCTTGAACAACTACTAAGCAAGCTAGAGGAGTCCCGGAAATCAAACGGTACCTAATATAGATAACTACATAAATAAACCGGACCTAATTCGGAAGATCGGATAGGATGAGGTTTCGTAAACCAAATGAGTATAGGAACTCATATAATATGGTCTAACAAAGCCTACGTCCTAAAAGGAAACCTATCCTAAGTGCTTACGACCCATCACGACCCGTTTAGGTAGCTTATGCTACTTTAACGCGTCGTTCGCGTATAACGCGTTCAGACCGCCTAACTAGTCCTATGACAAGTATTATATGCCCTAACATACTTAATTATGTTACATAATCAGTTAAATGACAAAAGTTTAGGTTACATATGCTTAATTACCAATTATACATGAAAAGGGTATTTTGATAACTTACCTAAGGCATATAAACTACCTATCATACAACTACTTAAACTAGGTGACATAAGGTATAACCTCAGAAGGTTATTCCCTATACAACTATGGTCACCTAATGTGTTTGGTCGGATCCTAAAGATCGACCAAACGGGTCTAGTTCGTAAGTCTAAGCGGGTGTTTAGTCAGCTTGACTTACGACTCTACACAAGCACTAATCTAAAAAGTGACGAGCTAAACATGTCGAAACATGTTTAGTTAAGTTAGAAAACAGGTTTGGTATCAAAACAAACGGTTTTGATACCTAAAAGTAGTTTGGTTACAAAATACGCAAGAATGCGCATTTTGGCCGAAACTACGACTCGTCACTGAGCCTAGATAACGTGGTAATCAGTAGGTATAGTCACAAGGGACTATAACCATCGTGATTACGCTCACGTTGCGAAGTTCAACCGAACTTCGTGTTGACCAAAAACTGGTCAACGCAGAAAATGTTAAAAGAACGAAAGAGGACTTACAACGGGTCCAAGAATGGAAGTTTTGAATCCGAATATTCTTAGGTATGAAGTGTTAAACACATCAACTTAGAGAACAAATTCAGATTTCAAATGTGTGGGTTTTGGAGTTGAGATCATGGGGGTATTTATAGGATTTATAGGACCGTTAAGATCGTTCCTCGAAAAACGTGCTTCAATCTCAGCCATACACCTCAAGCCCATAGTTTTGCAATACCATTGAAGCCCCTAGTATCAGGAAAAACCATGTGCAAGAGAGTTTTGAGTTGGAATTGGCTGGAAATAGGCTGAAAACAGCTTCTGTTGATCTGGAACCTGCTTACGGACCGTAATAAGGGGTCCATACGGTCCGTAAGGACCCTGTAGGTCAGCTATGTTTGTAAATTGGCAGAACAGGCCCCTGTGCGCGTATCGTCGTGTTTTGGCACTTCTAACACCCGTCAAACCCATTTTTTAAGCTCCACAAGGATGTTAAAGCATAGGGAACATGAAACATGCTCAAAATTATCTCGGATGTCGGTTCGTTTGATCTTATGATCGCGATGTTCGCTTAATTACGACGGAAGGCGCATAAGCGCGAAAAACGATCCAAATTGCGTGACGAATGGATTTTTCTCATGCCAAACACTAAAATAAGATATTTTAGTGCTTACATAAATTTTTGGATGTCCGGATATATTCAGAACGTAAGTTATGCGCGAAAATGCAAACTTATGCACTTTTTGACGCTTTTAGTCCCTGAATGACCCAAAAGTTTATTTTAGCACACTGAACCCCTTAAAGCCTATTTCTAAGCTATGTAAAGGATATTTATGGTATGTTTAACTTATGGTCATGTTCCGGAATGTATGTTCTAGTACGAATCGTCATACTTTCGCAGTTTGTCGATTTTAGTCCCTGTAGGCGATTAAACTTGTTTTTGCCATACCATAGCCTTCAAAACTTATTTCTAAGTTATGTAAAGGTTATTTAAGGCATGTTAAGAATATGTTGATGTTCCGGAGTATTTTTCGCGTTAAACTGATTACGTTTACGCACCAGTTTGCGTATAATTCTCCAGAAAGCGATATAGAGTTTGAAATTGAACAAAAGTCAAAACATGAAAAATGTTAAACATAAACAAACAAACATTGGGATTGAATAACGTTGTTTTATTGATAACTGAACTGTTTACAATGATAACAGACACAGGTGTCACACTGGGTGCACTTTGCCAGCAGGGGTCTCCATCTGAATCTCTTCGTCGACCTCCGGGTCCTCGTCAACTACCGGCTCGACCTCAACAGCTCCTCGTCCGCACCTAGTGGTAACAGCCTTTGCAGTGGCGTTTAGATTTCCAACAGTGTTACTAGGGAGACCACCTTGAGGTCTCTGGTTCAGCTGATCGGCCAGCGAACCGACTGTCCTTTCCAAGTTCTGCAGTGCAGTGCTCTGACTCCTCATGAAGGTCTCGTGCTCCATGAACCTCGACTGTGTCTCCTGATGTCGAGTATCCTCTCGCGTGATGAACTGTGTAAGCAACTGCGTCTGCTTGGCTAATGTCTCCTGGTTTTGCCTAAACATCTCCTCTATGGTCGGGTTCTTCGTACCCGAACTCGCTCCTGCTCCTGCGTCTTGAAACAAGCTCTGACGCGGCTGAAACCCCGGTGGGTTGTTGTTCTTCCAGCTGAAGTTCGGGTGGTTCTTCCAATTTGAATTGTAACCACCCCCGAAATTATTCTGATTTCGATTACCCACGAACTCTACCTGCTCTGGTGATTCCACAAGGGCAATAGGACACGCGGTCGTGTCATGCCTCCCAGTGCATATCTCGCACACCTGCTCCTTCTTCAACTCCATATCATTCAACTTTTTCTTCAGGGCGTCAATCTGCAATTGCATCATAGTGGTATCATCAACCTTATGCACCCCTCTCTGTGTAGCGGACGAATTTCTAGAATCAGGAAACTGGTAACTACTCATCGCTATGTCCTCGAAAATCTCAGTGCACTCCTCTGGTGTTTTGGCGGTCATCAGATTACCACCAGCAGTAGTGTTCAGCATATTTCTCGTGGTGGGCGTCACTCCATGATAAAACTTCTCAACTAAAGCCCAATCCTCGAATCCATGATGAGGACACTTGAGTAACAGCTCCTTAAAACGCTCCCACGTCTCGTAGAAAGACTCTCCCTCCTTTTGGCGGAACTCTTGGATCATGCTCCTTAGATGAGCGGTTTTGGAAGGAGGAAAGTACTTGCCTAAGAACTTATCTTTCATCCCGGCCCAAGTGGTGATGGATCCCGCAGGAAGGGATTCCAACCAACCATGAGCGCGGTCAGCAAGCGAGAATGGAAATAGGCGTAGCTTGCATGCGTCCTCGGTGACACCCTGCTCCTGGAACGTATCGCAGATGGCTGAAAAGCGCGAGAGATGAACATTCGGGTCCTCAGAAGGTAACCCATGGAACTGGATGGTGTTCGTAACCATCGTGATGATCTGAGGTGGAATCTGCCAGCGATTGACTCCGATAGCAGGTCGGGCGATGCTGGATCGAGCATTGGCCGCGTTCGGCCGGGCGTAGTCTGCAACGACTCTCCTAACTGGGGCCTCGTCACCCATAGTAAAAGCAGAAGATGGAATGTGTACCTGACTAGCTCGGAAGGTACGAAGGCGCTCGTGAAAATATCGCTCGGGCTCAGACGAAGTAGCAAACGAAGGTGGTCCTTGTGAACGAGTATGGTTCATACAATGGTGAAATTACTAATCTAAATACTAAAGCAAACCTAACCCTAAAGGCACAAATTGCAAGCAAAAGGCACCTAAAGGCAATGGAAATCTACGAAAGCAAATAAACAACTAAATAGACGACTCGGGACGTTCTCTAAAGTGCCAGTGTCCCCGGCAACGGCGCCAAAAACTTGATGTGGTCAAAACGCGTATATTAATTTCGAACAAGTTTTAAAAAGGAATCGCTAACTAGACCACACACAATCGGCAAGTGCACCGGTCGCAGTGTAGTGTAGATGCCAAGACCGGATATCAATCCGTAGACACTATATACAAACTCTAAATAATAAACCGTTGTGGAGTATAAAGTCAATTTCTAAGTTTGTTTTAAATTGATTTTTGATGTTTAAATAATAACTAAATTAATTAAGAAAATATGGAAAACAAGACAAGCAAAGTGAAACGAACACGAAAGCAAAGTGTGATCAAATATATATGAGATAAGGACTACCTAGGTGTCGAATCCCTAGAATCATGCAATGCTACTTTGACAATGACAATGGTTAAATATCCTTTTCCCTCGATTAACCCCTCGCTAGAGATGTATCAAACGAAAGATCAAGACGAAATGTGAAGTGCTAGAACGAACCGGCTCGAGCTATCGATACCAAATCCTACGAGAATCAAGCAATGAAAGTAACTCTACCCCCAAAACCCTCAAAACGCAAAGCAAACAAAACCTTGAAAATTGAAATCCTAGGAAACCTTAACCACGATGTAATAAACGAGCCCGAGCTATCGGTCACCCAATCTACCCACCAATGATTAGCTAATAACCTAGCTCACTCTAATCGTCTTTCGAGTCACAAGATGAGGATGCAAGTTTTAGTATATTGATTTAACTATTAATCAAATTGGTCAGTTTCTCAACACAATATTTAACCCGAAAATCCTAAGATAAACGAATCAAATTAAATCCTAAGTCTAGGGGGAATTTCTTCGTGCCTAAACCGCTGAATTCATCGACTAATAATTAATCAAAACACACCAACATGCAATATCAAAATCAATTACAAGGCAAAGTTATGTAAATCACATCAAATAACCATAATCATATCAAAAACGCATTACAATCATCAAGTTCATTTAAACCTAAGTAGTTTAGAAAATTTAGCTACTCATAATATCCATAAACAAAGCAAACTTGGTTCTAAAAATTAAATAAGACATGATTCAATGCAAAAGATTAGAAAAATTAAATATAAATTCGAACCCGCACTGCTACGAACGCGAACCGATACTTTCTTTTTTCCTTCCTCTTGCGCCAACAACCAAACAGCCGTATTTCTTTGTTGATGTGCGACCCACTGTTGAGGTTGTTGAAAAGAAAATAGGAAATCCTCCACTAAAGTTTTTGAAAATAATAATAATGGAATCCTCCTATGCCTTATGTTGCTTTTCCACGATAAACAATATTATTGTCCTGGCCCTCCACTTGCTTTCTTTTCAATCCTCCGGGGTATTGGCCACCTCCTATATTATATCTTCTATGTATGGCCAATAATTAATAAATGCATTCCCACTCCAACCAGCCAATTCTTTTCAATTCTTGCATCCACATTATCCCCACTCCGGTTGGTTTTTTCGAATATCCCTGTTAGGATTGAAAGGATCTTGAGTGAAGTTAAAGCGCAAAGTTTCCTTTGGTTCTCTAATAAATCTAAGTTCAAAGGGGTTAGTTGGGAGGATTGGGTTTCCTTTGTATATATGTAATTGGTTGTAGTGTTGTTGGGTCTTGGGTCGGCTTGTTGTTAATGAAGTTTACGTTTCAAAAAAAAAAAAAAAAACATTATCCCCACTCCAATATATATTCAAACCTCTTTTTGTGTTGTACTTCAGGGCCCACAAATGACTAACTTCATGATTCATAACACTTGTAGAATAATTAAATGATCTTTATATTAGAAGGCCACCTACGAGAAACAAGAAAAATAAATCCTTTAATGCTTCATTTACTTTGGTTAATTAGCTTTAATTGAAATATTAATAATAAACATTAATTCTATTAACAATATTGAACACAATATGATCTAATTATTAATATATCTCATTTTTAGTTCGTTTTCTTTTAATACATTTAAACTTTAAATATGAACCAATTAGGAGAATATTTATAATAATTAATAACTAACCCAAAAACTACTCAAAGTGTAGGAATTATTTATATAAAAATATGTATATTTTAGAGCACATCACCCATGTTTGATACTTGACCTCACGGAGGATTCCTGCTTTAAGGAGGTTAGTGACTTGTTAATTCGTTGCTTGGGTCTTCTCCATGTCAAGGCTTATTTTCTTTGTATGACCGACTCAACAGAAGGAAAGGTGTTTAAACTGTGTTCGCTCGGGACGCTAACAATATCGGCGTGCGTCCAGGCGAAGTTATCTTTGTTTCTGAAAAAAAGCTGTTTCAAGTGAGAAAGTATGTTTTCTAACATTGTGGGTCCCAGAGTGATTGTCTATTTCAGATACTTTGAATTAAGAACCTATATCTCGGGTTTAGTCCTCGGTGTGGGTTTTGTGACCTTTGTTGGGTGTGCCTCTTGATTAACGATGCACTCTTTTTTGCATAGACGAACAAAACCCATGTTCAGTTGGAAAACCGATTGTAGAGTGGGGGGGGGGGGGGTTAACATCACCATATTGAAAATCTCCTTGGCACTCCCTTCCTAACAAGATGTCATGACGGGTGTGCATGAGCAGTACCATGAAGTTCACTATTTTAGTTCTTGAATATTTGTCATCATTGAGCATGACTAGGAATAAAATCTGGCCGAGCGGCAGAACATGTTCGTTGCAGAATCCAATCAGTGGTATGTCGATGGGTTCAAGTTTTGTTTTGTTTTTCTGGTCGAATTGGTTGAAGCACTGTTCATAAATAATGTCAGCAGTGCTTCCGCCATCAACAAAGACATAATATGATCGGTAATGGCCTATCACTCTTTTGATGAGTAGTGGGCGCCTCTCCCTAGGACCAGCATGTACCACGGGAAAAGTGACATGTTGCTCGCGCCAATTTTTAGTCAGCGGGTGTTGTCGCTTCTTGTTCTTGTGATTGTTTTTCTTGGGTTTCTTCGGTCCACCTTGGATAATGTGAGTTTCTAAGTTGCTGATCTTTTTGTTACTTGAACCCTCATCTTTGTGCTCGATTTTGGTGTGTCTCTTTTCAAGCATTTTGCACTAGGTGCGTGTGCTTCCCGTTCTTCAAAGCTTTTTCAATTTCCATCTGCAAACTATAAGAGTTGTCTGTGGTATAGCCGTTATCTTCATGGTATTCACAGTAGTGATTCGGGTCTTGGCCCTTCTTGTTACGCATAGCTTGCGCCGGCTTGAATGTGTGGTTTTCAGTACTAAGTTGAGAAATCAGGTGACAACCATCGATTGGCTTGCTTGAATGTGTGGCTTGCTTGACCACATCCATGTCACTGAGTTGAGAAATCAGGTGACAACCATCGATTGGCGTGCTGGGTTTTTCTTCTACATGACTATTGGGTTGTGTGCGGTTCCAGGTAGAATTTCTGCCCTTTTTATCGAGCTCATCGTGTTCTCGGTGGTTGTTGTATTGTGGGATCTTTCCGTCAGTGAGGGCCCTTTTAGTCGGTGCGTAGACTTTTGCAGCTGTCATAATTTTGTCCCATGACTTGGGTACGCCATCTCTACCGGAAATGGTGTGGATAAGTTTGTCACAACGTACCGCGTTATAGTAGTGTGCGCACATCAAATTTCCACTGACTTCGCCTATCTCTAGGCACTCTTTGTTGAATCTCGTAATGAAGTTCTCGATGCCTTCATTGTCTCTGCGACAAATGGACGTTGTTGGTTGAAGTGTTAAAGAAATTTGGCTTGCATATTTGTCCATGACTCTATCTTTCCGACAGGTAAATTGTCGAACAATGCGTGAGCAGCCAGTAAGAGTTTGGACGAAAAGGTGGCACCACAAAAGATGGGTCTAACTACCGACTAAGCTTGCACTTGTAAATAGTCGGATATGGTCGTCTAGATCAAACAAGCCTATAAAATTTCCACCGTTGGGTGGGAGCTTTGCTTTCTCCAACAGAACCAAAACGATTTTCGAATGAACTTCGACTGTTCTACGACCGTCGCTAGTCTATACACCAACGTATAGTCATCTTCGGCATTTGGATTGTAAGTTGCGCTAATAGCAGACTTGTAAGTAGCATGGCTATCTAGTACTCTGGTGGTATAGACGCATGTGTTATTAACCGTATCATACGTATGATTATTTGTGCGGTAATACGTGTCATCAATATTCTTTGTACGCATATCCTAGTCATCGAGGATCATTCGTGGTTGCGCATGTGCATGGAGGGTGTCCTTGCATACATGTTGCGCGTAGTACCACCACTGTTCTGAACGTCTCGAACTATATGTTCTCGTCGACTTACACTCGCATGACCGACATGTGTGACTGTGCGCGGTTGCTGGATGGAGAGTTGTATTTAATGCACGTGCAGTCGTGTGCCCCAGTTATGGTGGCTGGGCGCACATTTGTGTGTACACGACAGTGAGCAGGGCTTGTTGTTTCATGAGCCAAGAGGCATGAGTTTCCTCTCTGCAATAATGCTGAGAGCTGGGTGGCCAGATCTAGATGTTGGATGTTTATGGATGGGTTTTGGTTTGCCCATGCAACACAGCTATCCACTTGGTGGAATGTCCTAGTTTGGAAGAAGATAGAGGTGAAGAAGTTGATCCCTAAATGCCTATTGAAGATCATGTTCATGTCCATTCGGGTACCAATTCTTTTATTGAAGTTACAAATACTCACAACATCACTCAAATGGAAGATGATGATCTGTATGGAGATAATTCTAAAGGTGTGGAGGGTCTGCACTCGGTTATTAATGTGGGTATACCACCGCTGCATATGGTGTTTATGTAACAAACTAAACAAGAGCAAGATGGGTGGGTAATAATAAGGATGATACGATTTTTGTTCAAAAGGCACAATCAGATTTCTTCTGTGAATGTATGACCGAGGGTGGTGGTGGTGGATGGTAGTGTGTGTTTGGTGGTGGATAATGAAAAGGATCGGGGTGAAATGGCAGTTTTACCCCATGCCTGTTAGTTTTTAACGGATAAAACCAACTAAGTTGGCCACAAGGATCAAAGTGTAGCGCTTTTCAAAGTATAGGGACTCAATCGTCCAAAGGTTTCATCTAGGGACTCAACTTAATGCCACCCATAAAATACAAGAATGCAAATTGCACTTTGCCCCTTTATGTTTATTCAAAAAGGTAATTTACTAAGTAGCCATGTGAGCCTTGAAGCTAATTAACCATACTAAGAGCATTTACATCTCTTCCATCAATTTGTGAGCGTATTCTTTATATTATAAAAAGTGGAGGAGAAAAAAGTGTTACCATTCTTATGTATATTTGAGGGGGCGTTATTCTCCCTCTATAATATTTTAATATATTTTGAAAACGGTTGTGAGTGGAGAAGGGAAAAAGTAATGATAAAAGTAGAAGAAATATTGTTTAATTAAAAGGAGAAAGAAAACATGGTGATTTTTAATATAATTATAGAGTAGAAAATATAATAAAGATATGAATGCTCTAACTAGCTATGTGGACGAAATTCATAATTTAAATCAAATACCAAGGACCATTCGTGTAACTTACCTGTAAATAATATCTATAGGTAGTTTGTGTGGCTGAGATGAGAGTCAAGTCTTCGCACTTATTTGGGCAAGGGCAACTCTTTCTTATTAGACTAGGAGGGTGTTTGGGGTTACTTTTTTTTGAAGGCAAAAGGACTTTTGAGGGGAAAAAAGGACTTTTGAGGGTGTTTGGCTTTCCTTTTGAAGGCAAAAGTGCTTTGCAAAAGCTAGAAGTCAGGTTTTTCTGACTTATTTTTTCCCAAAAGGACTTTTGGAAAAGTTGAAAATAAGTTAAGCCAAACATGCTCTAGATCTACAGATTTGATCTAAGACAAAATAACTTGCCTATCTTATCCTTATTCTTCTTTTTCTTCTTCACACATACAACAATTTCATAAAAATGCTGATCATCTCTACGCAGTTAACCATTCTCGCTGTCTCTGGTTAAAAAGCTGCTGGTTAATCACTGCTGCTGCCGCTGCTGTTGCTCTTGCTTCCACCATCGTTGATAAAAGGATAGGTTTTGTTATTTTTGTGTTTAAAATTAGGTGCACTGTTTTTCTAACTTTTATGTTGGTTTGGTTCGTTGTTAATTTCGTTTTCGACAACTGGTGGTGCTTACAAACCGTTGCATTCTCTCACTGTGCTTTCATCTCTACATAAGCCTTTTCGCCGTTTCCAAAAAAAAAAAAATAATAATAATAATAAAAAAAATAAAACCCTTTTCTCGTTGTAACTCCGAAACCCAAAAATCATGTCTTCATTATACAAAGGAGAAGTAGATTTCTTGGAAAACTTTAAGTTCAAACTAGATACAGAGACTTCTTCAGACGCAGAGCATTCTTTAGGTGAAGAACTTACCAGCTTACGAATTTCACTTAAAGATATAGCAAGCGCCACCAACAATTTTGCTGAAGAAAATCTGTTAAAACGAGGTGAAAAGGCAGATGTTTACAAAGGATTGCTCTTGCGGTCTGAAGTAGAGATCGATGTTGTTATACGGAAGTACAGATCTAGTACTGATCTCACATTTAAGTTCTATAAGGACATAAAAAATATATCTTGTGTGAAGCATAAAAATGTCGTATCTTTGATTGGTTTTTGTGATGAGGGAGATGAAAGGATGATAGTTATGGAGAATGTTGTGAGTGAAAGTCTGGACAAGTATCTAAGCGATCCAACAACCCTCTGGTCCCAAAGATTGTATATGTGTCTTCGTGTTGCATGTGGGTTGTGCTACTGGAAAGATGAGAATCGTGAAAGTTATTGTGCTAAAAACTTTAAAGTGTTGTTAAATAAAGATAAGGAAGTGAAGTTACTAATATGTATTGATTCCTTGTCTGACGCAAAAAAATCTCAGATTTACACTTTGGGTGTGTTTTTGTTGGAAGTGCTTTATGGGAAGAAAGCAACCACTAAAGATGTGAATCAATATCTTAACGATAATAAAGAGGGAGGACCATCCAGATCCTCAGGCATAGAAGATACCGACTTGAACACAAATTCACTGTCCATTTTGTCACGAATAATCTATGAATGCTTGGACGAAGGAACTTTTTATCTTCTGATTCTGGAACAACTTAACGAAGCTTTCAAAATTCAGTGGAAACATGAAAATCCTGTAAGTACTTTCACTAAACTTCATTTTCAATTGATATCTAACTAACTTATCAATCAAACATCTTTCCTTCTATATTAAACAATGCTTTGAGAACCGGGGTCGGACCTTTTTTTTTTTTTGAACGGCAACCGGGTCGGACCTTAAACATGATGTTTTACTGGTTAATTAGTTTGAACAGTAACCCATTGGAATGGATTTAAAAGCCTGATAACATCATAAATAATTTAAATATTTAAAAAAAAAATATAGGATTTTGCTAAATGTACATCCTTTTCTATAGAACATATCCCCTCCTTCAACTTTTACATTAATATAATTCAAACTCTTTTGTTTTTCTTTCATTTTTTATCTTTAATTCTTATTATTACTAGTATTTGTTTTTAAAACATTATTTTATTTAAAAAGAAACTTTTTTTGATTATTTGAAAAATAATCGTTTTGTTACGTTTTAAACTAAAACGATCCTTTTAATTTTGAAATGAGATTTGTTCATAGCGGCTTGAAATGGGTATTCGAATTCAGTTTGTATAAACAATAATACACAAAAAATTAAGTGAAGCTTTAAAGCCAACCAACTTAAATAACGTTTTATTTTCTTTTTACTTATTACTTTTGATAAATAAAAGTTGTTAACCATATTAAAAACATTTTAATATAATAATAATACTAATAAAAATAGAAATAGAAAGATGAAAGAACTAAAAGACGAAATAAATAAAAAAAATACAAAATCATCTGTTTTTTTTTCAAAAAAAAGTTCTGAAACTTTTTTATTGTTTAATATTTTTATTAATTTTAATGACGTTTTATAGAAACATAATAAAATACTAGTAAGAGAAAGTGTCTTCAAATTATAGAAACATAATAGTTTTCAAAAACAATATTTGAATTGTTTAGAGGGGTGAAATTTGACAACTTTTAAACTGTATTTTTAAAAAAGGGGTATGACCAGTGTAGGTCCACTTGGAGGATCAAGAAACCTACTTCCTTGTTGTTTGAACACACTTACGAGTGCGGAATCCACGTAAGAATGCAAACCGAAGCAAAGTAAACACAAACACGTAACCAAAGATTCACTATCTTGATTAAATGGAAGAGAACAATTACAAACACATACAAACACTGTTTTACAGACTCTCTCAAAGCTCTCTTGACTGTTCTGTGATTATGTTGTGTCTATTTATAAGCCCCTGACCCAGTAACATTACGAAGAATGTTACTTGGCTAATGAAGAATACAGGCCCATGAAATACCTAGTTCTTCGTGGGACATACCAGCGAAAGACCAAGGCATTACGAAGTATGTTCTTCGTGAATATGGGATCCCCACGAAGAATAGTTCTTCGTGGGGAGGCTGCAAACAGACAAGTAACACAGGTAACAGAAACAGTAAAGTAAAACCATAACACTAACAATCTGCATAAACAGCAGCTGTTTTACTTACATATCACTTTGACAATGTCGTACCAAGTCAAGATATCCTCATATCTTGACTTGGTCGACTCAACCAAAACGTTACAGACTCGATAAACAAAGACCGTACATTACAGACGTAAACAGAACAAGCGACAGACACAAAAACTGCACCAACAACTAGTAAAAAGTGAGGGTGCATTTAGCCAACCCAAAAATATATAGAAAAGAATGATAGTGAGAACTTGTTCCAATATTGTATTAGAATCTAGTTATATACATATTATTAGATTACATACATTTGACATTTTTAGGTAAAATGATTAGTTTCTCAAGATTAAAGATATAAACAATTAATATTGAGTGATTAAATGTGCTAAAGCTTTATTTCTGAAACGGTAAATTGTATTTGCGATGTATTTAACCCTAATAATATGTAAACAAACATAGGAGAAAGTGTCCTACAATACAACCACTTGCACTCATCTCTATCTATTGAATATTTATATTCCTTCTCGTATTTAACGTGCAAAGATAAGGTTTTGTTTTTATCAGGCACCTTCGTTTTGAGATATTAAATGCCATATCTTCGAATTTGAAAGGTAATATTCGACTTTGAACGGATATCTTTGATGTTCAAAATGTGGATTGGGGTTAATATTGGTAATATTTTAATTTATAATACAACATAAATAAATTTCAACGTGAAAAGTGTATAAATAAATAAATTATTTATGTTAAAACTAGAGTAATTCTTATTACAACACAGTTTTGAACTAAAGAAGTAAGTATTATGTTTTTTTATTTGGTATTGTAATAATTATTACCCATACTACACGGGTTTAAGGATATTAATTTGTAATTTTTAAAATTTTACATTCTCTTCATAAATTTACATAAGTGATTTTTTTTTACCATAGATGATGCAACACTTGATCATGTGTAAAAACCAATATTTTTAGAAACAATCTAACTTTACATAGAAATTGTCCTATGCTTTTATTTATCGTCATGGCAAAACATAGGGTGAGAGGAAACTGTATCTTTTCAATATAAACGGAATCCTTCTATTTGGCGGTATTAAACGAAATCTAGGGATAAACGTTCAACTGCTAGCATTACTTCCGAATAATATGAGTGTCTCAATAACCTGATCACCCAGTGATAGGACCTGTCGACGGGTTCCATTACTTAAACCATTCTTTCAATCAATATTTTTTGATAACGTCACTGGAACACTGACCTTTGTTAATTATCAATGGTTTCGCAAGCCTAAAAATATAACTCCATTTAGGACATCCGGTGAGTATAGACTTGCATCAAAATTATTATGTAGATATTTTATCCTTAAACTCGTTTATTACACGGGTCTAATAACATTAAAAGTGTTTTCAAAGCATGGAAGTAAACTAGTTTTCAAATATCCGATTAACCTATTCTTTACCTTTTTTATTATTATAATATAAAATAATAATTTATTTAATAGATTTTTAAACATATAGTAAAAAAATCCTTTTAAAGAATAAGAAGGTTTTGTCACATTGTCATTATTTGAAATTGTTTATTATAAGTAGAATTATTACTCATAACTAAGTATATAGTTTAGATAAGCCAAAAGTAAATAATCAATATCTAAGTAAACAATAAAATATTTATTAGTATTAAGTTTTTAAGGAATTTTTATTGTTTTGTATTAATTAATTAATTAATAATGAATTGAAGGAGATAATCTCATGTGGCATTAAGTAAGCTCTTGTTTTAGTATAAGAATGCCATATGGCATTATGTATACTTTTTTATTAGCATTAGATTGTAATAATTATTACCCATAATAAATGAAGTAGCGTAATAATAATTATTTGAGTTCAACATTGTAGCGTAATAATAATTACTCCGTGTTAGCATAATTGCTCTAGTTTTAACGGCAAAACTACAAACTCCGAAATTGTAAGGCCCTAACCCCATAATTGTGTTCAAACATCAAAATATAGTTCGTAAACTGATAAATGTTATAAGATAGCAGAGGAAAACATCATATACATCAAGTCACAAAATTTTAGAAATAACATTCATTCAATTCGAATACCATAATAAGTCATCTAAGGTCAATAGGATGCTAGTGTTTAGGGTAGGGTAGCTTTCAATCCATGTTGCAAACCTCTTATCTAGCAATTACATTCAATTAACTTGACATGCATGCTAACATTGATGTAGCATCGGTTTCTATTAAGTCTAAGTTTACACGATTTGTGATTAACCAACAATTAAGCTCAAAACAATTTTGTATTGTAACTAAAGATAAGCATTAACAAACGAGAAATCAACATCATTTGTTTTTCATTCATAATCCATGATTACAATAATTTTTATTGAAGAATGACTCTACAAACTCCCCCTTAGACTGATCACTAAACAATTATGTTCGTACAAAACAAAAGGGGAGGTGTAGTGATAAATAGATCTCTAACATATGAGATCTATCCGAAAATTTCGGATAGTTCATCTTACTATCCGAATCCGTATCCAAATTTTCGGATATCGAAACTTCCGAATATCCGATTTTAAACACCCCAAGGATTCACCATCTTTGGGAAGAATCTGATATCTGATTCAAAGTCGATGCTGGATTGATATTGAAAATCTTTTAGTTCGGGAAATTTGGTACTGTACGAACAACAACGGTATCGTACAACTCTTTTTTTGTTGATTTTCTTCAACTTTTAATATTTTTTTTAGTTTCAAGGGTAGGGATGACCTCGGTTACCGAATTGGTACTGGTACCAAAAATACTGGTTACGGTACCGGTATACGAAGGTAAAAACCGGTAGCGAACTGGTAGCAGGAACGCCAAAAGTCGGTGCCGAATTGGTACTTAAGATCTTTCAGTACAGGAAATTTTGTACCGAGTAAACTGCCATTTTGATCCCTGAGGTTTGGCCACTTTTGTCACTTCAGTCCAAAACTCAAATCTTTTAAATCTGGGTCCCTGTGGTTTCACTTTTATTGTCATTTTGATGCAAAAATGAAATCACCTGATATTTGGCTAATAAAATCCTGTTATTTTGTCATTTTCCTCGAGGCAAAATGGTCAATATAAATTTATTATAACACAAAATGTTAATAATTAATTAATATATACATAGACATAATTACACACTCTCTCTCAGTCATCCCCCAACCTTCCACTCTCTACCTCTCTCTGCATCTTCCACCCAACACCACCGTGCACCACCACTCACAACCACAACCACTCACCATCATTTCACAACCCCCACTCTCTTTCATGTCGCTATCCCTCAACCACCACAACAATCACCAGCACAACCACTGCCTAATCAAAACCCACTACCATCAACATCCTCAAATCAGAATTGCAACCACTACTTCATTAAGCCATGCTTTCCATGAACACATCCAGGTTTTAAAATTGAAAGCTTCAGCCTTTTTGGTTCAATACTCAATTTCTTGACTCTTTTAACCAAACACAGAGATCAAACCCAAAACGGTAATTAAAATTATTTTTTTAGGCAAAATGATGACAAAATATGATGATTCAAGCAAACAACACCAATAATAATTCACATAAATATATACCCACAGTCACAAAGAAAGCGAGACCCTCAGAAGCATGAAGATGTTTAGAATGGGGTTTTCAGAACCCGACTCCACCGAATCGAGTCACAGCCACTTTCACGAACTCAAACGGTGCTGACGTGTCAACTTCACCTCTAGCACCACCGCCATTGCTCTGTTTCGGGTCGGAACCCGTTTCAAGAGGAAACCCAAGTCCGACATTGTGATCCGAATCAAGAGATTCCATGAAATCAAACAAAAGGTTGTAGATTTTGATGTGGGGTTTTGATTTGTTTGGATCTGAAGTGAAGTGAGAGGAAGCCCTAAATATAGATTGAAGGTTAGAAGTGAGAGTGACAGTGGTGTTGGGTGGAAGATGCACGGTGGTGTTGGGTGGAAGATGCAGATCTTCAAGATTTTATTAGCCAAAAGAGTAAATTGGAGGTGGTGGTGGTGCACGTTGATGTTGGGTGGAAGATGCAGATCTTTAAGAAAAGTTGTGATATCCATTGGAATGTTGGGATGAAACATAAGGGAAATTGTGTTGTCTGTTAATGATTTTAGAATTTGGAATATAGATTGCATTTATAGCCTTAAAAGTGGAAAGTCACATAGAGTGTGTAATTATGTGTGTATATATTAATTAATAATTAATATATTTTGCCCTTAAGGAAAAGTACAAAATAACAAGATTTTATTAGCTAAATATCAGGTGATTTCATTTTTGGACCAAAATGGCAATTAAAGTAAAACCACAGAGACCTAGATTTAAAAGGTTTGAGTTTTGGACTAATGTTGCAAAGGTGATCAGATCTCAGGGACCAAAATGGCAGTTTACTCTTTTGTATTGGTACCCAGTACCATTTGCTCATATCTGACCATGAGTTTCATACGAACAACATCATTCCCATAAAACTTTTTGGTTGATATTTTTCGGTTATCTTTTAGTGTTTTTTCTAAATTTTCTTTTTGTTCTTCTCAGCGGTTCTGTGCACAACGCGGAGCGTAGTGATTTTAGAACATATGTAAACATAGATCAAATAACAGAAAAGGTTTACCGCAACGCGACGACAGTGATAAAAGCTAGTTACATTTTAATAACCCAAAAGACAAAAACTCAGAATATATATGTAAAAGAAAAAAATAACAGCCGTGGAAAACCACGTTAGCCATTTGTTCTTTCCTTAAGGCCATGTGTAGTCATAACCCCTCTTTGTGGGCGTTATGCGACACGTGGCGCGCCACGTGTGCGGGTGGGCATTATGGGGCGTTATGCATTTAAGCCCGTAGCCATAAAGCCCCTACCCATCATTACCTAATTCTTAATTTTCAATTTTATTTATTAATTACAAAAAACCTTGCTTTTTTTTATTGGTTAGAATTTGAAAAGCAAACCCAATAACCCCTCATAACCCCGTGATATATATAGTGCTCCCCAATTTTTTTTGCCTCATAACCCCCCCTAGTGGTGTTCGGGGGGTTATGGGGGAGTTATGAGAGAACATGGCGCCCCACTACGCATCACCTAATAGAGTGGAGATAAATTGCGTATATTATATTTCACTAGTCAGTGGCATATGCGACCTTTGAACTTAAAGTATATAATAAGTTCATAACCACACATCAAGAATAAAATTTTTGGGTAACGTTTAATTTTTTTATCATACTCCATACAATGTAAACGAAAAAAAATAGAAACACGATAATAAAAACTTTTCCAACCACTAGAATAGTTTATCCATTTAAAATAGACTAATTTTTTTAACCACAGGCCACTAATAAAACATCCCGACTACTAAAATAGACCAATTTTTTTACCATAGTTTATCAAACCAATTTACATTAAAACGTCTCCGACCATTAGGATAATTTGTCTATTTAAAGTCATGACTTTGTGTGTTAAAAACTTATTTAACAAGATACGCTCTTCTTAACTGGATATTTGTTTGTTAATCATTAAAAAATTCAAAGCTCATTCTAAAATATATACATTAATGAAACGATAAATAAAATTGTGAAATACATAAAATAATCTTTATTTTTGAATGATGTGTATGCTCTGCAACAAGGCAGGTGCTACTAAAAAGTTCCTATCCTATACTCTCATCATCATCATCATCATACTCAGTAAATCCCACCAATAGCAAAGCAAAGGTAGGATCTGAGGAGGGTAAGATGTAGACAGCCTTACCTCTATCCCGTAGGAATAGAGAGGCTGCTTCCAGTGAGACCCCCAGCTCGATAGTAGTTTTGCATCAAGCCTTGGACATAAGGCACATAACACTCGGCAATCGGGACAAAGACCGATTAGTGCATGTACCCTTTTGTCTTTCAGCTATCAACGCCACCACATGATGCATGATTAACCGTCCTCCACTTTTAACGTTATTTTCACGAAATTAGTAAAATAACGTTAAAATTAGTGCACTTTTACTTTTGCCCCCCGATGGCCCACACATATATACATTATATGCGCATACCGCAAGCGAGGCGTTCCTATCCTATACTCTATATTAGAAAATACAATAAGACAAAATTACACAGATGGACCCTGTGGTTTATAGGTAGTTTCACCTTTGGGTACTAACTTTTTTTAATAGGTTTAGGTTTTATGGTTTCAATTTTGTAACACCTTTCAGTACTAACACCAAAATTATCAATATAATGACTAAAAAACCCTTCTATTTTTTTAATTTTATCAATTTAACACCTTTGAGTACTAACACCTAATTTTATTTAAGTTTAAATCAATATTAAAAAATCAATTTTTTTTTATTTTCTTCTTTTTATTATATCTCTTAATTAACATAAAATCTATATATTTATTTATTTATATATTTATTTATTTTTTTATAAGTAAATATTTATATATAATTTTTAAGAAACGATAAATAATTTAGCACGATAGAAGTTGCTCAAAATCTTAAATAATTAAAAATTCAATAGGTATAATAATAGTTGGTAATGTACAAATAAATTATTATTAAGACATTAGGTTAAAATTCTGTGTATTACACGTGTTTAATATATAAAACTTAGTTTTAATTTTTGTAATTTTAAATATATGGGATTAAATAATATAAAACCAATAACAATAATAATAAAAGATTGTATCTCATCGGAACTAAAGTGTTTTCTAAGCACATAGATATACAAATAAAATAGAGACGTTATGGTTTAATCACACCGTCTGAAAATGTGCCAAGTAATTGATCGTAACAAAAAAATCAGATTTGATTATACATTTTTACGATTTTACTACAAAATATATTAAATTAGTTGTAGTTATTTTTAAACAGTTTTTCTCGATTATGCTACACATCTTAATATATTAATTTAACAAATTTTCAGATATTATATTCGTGTATTTTCAAGATTGCTATGGATTTTAAGAGATTCTTATTATATTATTTGTTTCATTATTTAATTTATATTTTAAAGAATTTTTATATATTCATAATATTAGTCAGATATTTATCATTTAGTAACATTATTAATAAATAAAAAATGAAGCAGACGTTTTCTGACTTTTTTAATTTATATTTATAAATAAAAAAATAAAAAATAAATAGATTTTATGTTAATCAAGAGATATAATAAAAAGATGAAAATAAAAAAATAGATTTTGTAAAATTGATTTAAACTTAAATAAAATTAGGTGTTAGTACCCAAAGGTCATAAATCTAACCAACTCTATATTAACACAGCTTTTAGTAATAATTTTTAATTTCCTCAACCAAAATTTCTTTTATATTCTTAATTACTATCATGTACAGCCTTGAACATTATCTTTTTCTTCTTAACACACAGTTCCTGGTGGAAAAGTTTGCATACTTGAAGATTCCACTGAGTCATATAAAGTTGGCCACAGATAATTTTGGGTATATAAACTGCACCAGCAGGTCATATAGAAGGGTGTATAAAACAGAGCTAAACCATTTTGATTGGGAAGGTCTGTGGACAATAGATGGGGAGAATAAAGGCCAACTACCAATGAGGAGAATAATTATTAACCGCTTGGACAAACTCGAGAAAACACCAAAAGACTTCTTTGCAGAAATTGAAATGCTTAGTAGTTGTAAGCATCCAAATGTAGCCTCTCTTCTTGGCTTTTGTGATGAACACTCGGAGATGATTCTTGTTTTTGAGTGCCGTTTTAAAGAAACCCTCGATGATTATTTGGGAAGCAGGGACCCAGCTTTGTGGGGGCCGGGGAGCTTTTGGGTCAGTGACGGGTATGTAGTTTTCGTATTGATTTTTTTAGGTATATACGTTTTTGACCCCCCGGTTTTATAATTTTTTTAGGTATATACCTTTTCGACCCTCCGGTCGGAAATCTCAAGCTTCGCCACTGTTGGGAAGCACCAGCACCATGAAGACATTTAATCTTACTTGGGAACAAAGAATACGTATTTGCCTTGATATTGCACATGGGTTGGAGTACCTTCAAAATATGGAGGGAAAATCAAGTGAGATATATCATGGAATAATTAGTGCAAATGTTTTTTTGGATGAGAAGTGGACCGCCAAGATGGCTTCCATTAGGGTATTAAAAACCAATTCATACCGGCAACCAGGTCAAAGACTTGTGGTAGACCATATTTACCTTCTTGGACAAGTTTTATTTGAGATCCTAACTGGGAGGTCTTACAAGGTGGATAAATTTGCGTCTTGGGCACCAGATCGTAGGATGATGGAGGAAACTCACGAGTGCGGTTATAATCTAACTGGACTTCATCAAGATTCTATCAATGTATTTTCCAAAATTGCATATCAGTGTTTGGAGGAAATTCCACATAAGCGTCCTGCATTGGAAGCTGTCATCGAGTCCCTTAAGAGTGCATTACAGTTTCAAGTAAGTAAATCTTTAAAGTTAAACATAGTTCTTTTATTCCTGATATACTATCCTATCCTTAACTTAATAGTAGGTAGAACGCTCATTCAGTATGGTCGAATGCACAGGCATCATGGTAATGTTAGTTCTATAAATATCAAGCACAAACTTGAATTTTGTATGAAAAAAGCTGACATATACCTAAACTTTCTGACCATGCATTTAAGCCATTAGTTTTTGGATTATTCAGAATTTACAATTATTAATTATTATAAATCTAAAACAGCTACAAAAGAGTAAACTATAATTTGAGTTCATGTGTTAACACCAAGTGGCCTGAGTCGCTACTTTTCTAACATAATTGGTTGGTTGAGCGTTAGTTGACCTATGAAATGTCTAAAATACCCTCATATTATTGTATTTAAACTTATAACAAATTAAAAATCTTTATTCACTCCTTTATTTAGTTCATCTTTTTTTTATGAAGAACCGTGAAGATCTAATCCTCAAATTCATCAAGAACATGATAACCACCTTCTAAGCAAATCCTCTTATAATTTCACTTCCTTCTTTTCCCCATCAATCATAACGTGCTTTTGAAGATTAAACCAGGTGTGATGATGAAAATACACTAGTGTATTTTTACGATTTGATGATGTAAATCAATTGGCCAGGATTTGTATACTCATTTCACAAATACACTAGTGTTTACTCTAGAACCCCACCCTATATATACATAGAGTGAATTTCAAGGATTGTCCTTTATCTTTATACCCATTTTCAGGCGCTGTCCTTTATGTTTAAAATTGACGAGTTTTGTCCTTTTTGTTTTCATATCATACACGGTTTGTCCCTTATGCCTAACCCGGTTAGTTTTTTCAGTTAAATTTGGTCATGTGCTTTGCACATGATGGCATTTTTGTCAATTCAAAGGTTTTAGAAGCTTTGAGCTGTAAATCTGCCATTGAACTTACCTTTGAATTGACAAAAATGCCCTCATGTGCAAAACATATGACCAAATTTAACTAAAAAAACTAACCGGGTTAGGTCTAAAGGACAAAACATGTATGATATGAAAACATAAAGGACAAAACTCGTCAATTTTGAACATCTTGGACAGCGCCTGGAAATGAGTATATAGATAAAGGATAATCGTTGAAATTCACTCTATATATATATAGGAGAAGGATCCGTTAGGAACCACCCTTTATTGCAAGAACCGCGAGAACCAATGTGAACACAACAAAAAATAACTAAAAAAGACACAAATTTTTTTTTTTTATAAAAAATCGCAACTTTTAGTAGCAATTTTTTTTTTTAAAATTAAAAATTTTTTTTTTGCTACTAAAAGTAGCGATTTTAATGTAAAAAATATTAAATTTTTTTTGTGTGTGTTTTTTTTTTTTTTTTTTTTTTTTTTTTGATTTTTTAGGTTTTTTGGGGGTTTAGTTTTTAGCATTTTAGCTTGGGGGGGGGGGGGAGGGGGGTTTAGGTTTTTGGGGGGGTGGGGGAGGGGGGTTTTGGGTGGGGGTGGGGGGGTTTAGCATTTAGCTTGGGGGGGGGGGGGTGGGTTAGGTTTTTTGTGGGGGGGGGGGGGGGTTGGGAATTAGGTTTTTTTAGATATTTTTGGTTGTGTTTACATTAATTCTCGCGGTTCTCGTAATAAAGGTGGTTCTCACATGAACCTTACCCTATATATATATAGAAACGGGTTCAGGAGAAAACACTCAAAGGTGTAAGAACGGTGAGAACGCATCCTGGCCCAACACGTGAACCGCGGCATAGAGAAGGGCGGAGGGGCTTTTTTGTCTTTTCATTCTTCTTTTATTTTCACAACGCGGTATAATATTTTCTAGCGTCTAAGTTTTTTATTTTGGCGTTAATTGTATTTATTAAACTTTTTAGCGTTGAATTAATTGTTTTTGTGTCACATATATAATTTTTTGGTGTTATATCGTTTTCTGGTTATTTTTTTTGGCGTTTGTGGCGTTTTGTATAATAATTCACTACGAGTAATTAATATTTGCATAAGATTAAAATAAGACCAATTTTTCTTTTGGCGTTTAGTGAATTTTTTGGCTTTCTAATACCCTTTACAAGGTGCTTTTGCCAGCAGCTGTTCTCCCAGTTTTCATTCTACTAGCGTTTTGGTGTTTGTAGTTTTTGGCGTTTTATATAATAATGTATTTTATTTATAGAGAATTAGATAACAAAACAACATATAACTTGATATCAATACAATATAAAATGAAAACAAAAATAATAAAAAATGGTAATATAATTTTTCTTTCCAATCTTCAATGTCATCAGCCTCTTCCTTCTTGAATTTGTTTTTGGCGTTTTGAACCTTTTTTGAATAATTTAGCTAGATGCCAACTTTCCTTCATAAACCCCGTCTTTTTTCAGAAGAAGCTGCTTAGTGGCATCCTGTTTTTGGTGTGATATTCTTGTTTGGTGGCATGTCATTAAAGATCAACTCTTGCTTGATGCTATTTGTAATAATGAAGTCAAAAATAGCATTTTACACTTGTGTTGAACCCTTTATTCCATTCATATAATCATCAAGAACAAAGCTCACATGATGGCATATCACTGTCATCAGTCTCTTTTTCTTGAATATTTGTCCATCTCATTCAGCAAAATATTATTGAGTTAACCCCCTCAGAAAAAGGATCAATTTCAGTGAAAGATTTGCCATCTGTGGCGTTTTAAAGGGAGTGGTTTCTAGAGAATATGACGTTTTTGTGTTTTACTGGGTGTGATTAACTTCATTGTGTATAGACCCTTCTCTTATAGGAGTTTTTTGGCGCGTAGTTTAGGCGAGACTTTTTATTGTAATAAATGATAGTAATAAAGTAACTGTCTTTTCAGTTACTGTTTTTGTATTTAGTGTATTGATCAGCTTTTATCAGTTTTATAGGTTATAGACGTCCCATCTTCTAAGTTTGGCATTTTTTTAAATGGCGTTATGCAGACCAACATGACAAAATACAATAACGGAGTAAATAAAATATTAAGCAGCAAAAATATTTTTTTGTTATTTTTGGCGTTTTGTTATGGTTAACCATTTTGAGTATTTTTTTGGCGTTTTGCTAATAAAGATAGAATTTTATCTTAAAAAAAAGCAGATTACATAGAAGAAAAAAAAAGAGGACAAAAAATTAAAATCCTTCGTCAGAAGGTACTTTATCCGAATAGTATCCATCACTTGTGTCATCTTCTTCCTCCTCGTAGTCTTCATCTGGATCTTCATCCATGTCATCACATTCACGTTCATCAGCTTCTTGTTCCTGAAGATTCTGAAGCCTCCACCTAAACATGTCTTGCATTAACTCCAATTTTGAGTCTATTTATGTGTTGGTACAAGTGACGTTATACAATTCTTCCATGAAACCCAGTCGCTGCTTTGTCATTATGTTCTCTAGCCAGTAGACTTCCTGCTCTCCGCTGTCGTATGTAACCGTCACCATGTCTGTTTCATCATCAAAACGCCATGATGTCATGACAGGGTCTGGCTTCACATCTCCTTTGATTGGTCCAAATTTGCTGGTTAATGCTTTCATAAGCATATGCGTTTCATGGCATTCGTTGTCTAGAGCGATGCCAATGGATAAGATTTGCCTCTGTATCTCTTCTTCCATCTTTAGAATTTCCCTGACAGTCATAACATACACCCTCCTTCTGTTGTCAAAATGGAGGACGTATCGCCTGATTCCCAGAGTGTATCTCCACAAAACGATTATTGTCATTTTTGGCGTTTTGGTTAACAATTTTTTTTGTAGAAAATGGATAGATTGAAGTGATTATGGAAGCTATGTTTTACCTTTGTTTATATAATGATGTTTTTGGCGTGTAATTTAGGAGGGAATTTCTTCTAATAAATGTTAATAACTGAAATTCAGTTATTTGTGTTGTTTCATCTTCCTGTAATATTCAACGCGTTTTATTACTAATTTTTAGCGTTTTGTTTTTAATGGCGTTTTACTTTTTTTTGTATGGCGTTTTGAATATGAACGGTAAAAGACCCTTTTACCCTTAATGAAGCGCGTCCCACATAATAAAATTGATGTTATTTACGAAAACGCCACCGCGCAATCTAGTCCATGGATTGTTTTGATCGGACGATCCATAAGCGTTCTCACCGTTCTCACACTTTTCACCGTTTTCTCTAAATCCTGACCCTATATATATATATATAGGGTGGGGTTCTAGAGTGAACAAGGGTTAACTTGTGAACAAAGTGAACAAATCCTAGCCATTGGTTTTGTTAGATCTTGAGATTAGATTGAAATCTTATTTATTAATTATGTATTAAAAAAAAGGTGTAATTTAATGGTAGGGATAATTATGTAATATCACACTCTTTTAAATATGGAAACAATAAACAGATTATGAGTATTTGATTGAGAGATATCTTTTCCCCCGTAATCCTAGCTACCTATTCTAACTATAAGGCCTTGAAACTCGTAAATAATCATAACCAAAAAACCAGAAACCCCTCCCCAATATCGACGATTGCTTTTTTTCCCCCAAATCGGCTATTAGTATGAAGAATATGGTTAAGAAATCAGGCGACGCAAGAGAAGTGAAGGTTGAAGACGGTAAGTTTATACTTCAGTGTACTGATTATTCATGGCTATGAGTCTAATTTTCGTGTTTTTATGAGATTAAAAAAATTAGGGTTTGTTCAATCGCCTTTTTTGTAATGAATAAGTTGTTGTGTTATAGGTTTAGTAAAGCGATTGACGATTTGGATTGAATATGTTTTCCCATGTTTTAATTCGTTGTGATGAGCACCACAACCCATCGGAAGGTGGGTTGGAAATGTGTTGATCGACGGTGCACTATGTCGCCGGAAAATCTTTAGGGGAGTAGGAGGTTGGGGGATGCATATGTTCAACTTAATTAGTAGTTATTATTGTTTGGTACACTTGTGTTTATGGTAGATACAGAGAGTTTATATTTGTTGTTCTGAAAAGGTAAGTATAAGTAGAAGTAGACAAGTGTATTTCATCAGTTTAATGTGTTCAACAAATTGTTTTGAGTGAAAAATGAGTTTGTTTTTTTTTCATAAAAAATATTAAAAAGAAAAGGGTAAGTATGAGTTTGTTTTTTTTTTACATTGCCTTCGTTTTTTCTTGCCAGCTTTTATTGCTTTTTCTCGCGGACCAATCGGTCTTTTGTGCTTCCCACAACCCTTGTTACGAATTTTCTTGGGTGCCGTACACGAGATCTCGTCCGGCTCAGTGTGGGCAATAACTTCTTGAATTGCTAGACCCTTTCTATGAATTTCTGTATCATAAGGAACTTCAGCAAATATCTTATCTTTAAGTGCCTGAATATGTGAGTCTATTTCCTCTAGTTTGTCAATGTTGCCCCGTACACGATCTCTACACATGTCCATGTTTTCTAAGATTCTTCGCCATAATACTGCACTCCTAGATTGGTCTACGGATAACCTGTTCTCCAAACTATGCACAACACCCGGAAGAGCATTTCGTCTCCATCTCGGGTGAATGTATCTGGCTGGGATCTCATGAATATTATGGCTTCTAAAGACACAAAACACGTGGCGACATAGATATCCATCACGAGTGAAACCATTGCAAGCACAAGAAACCGATAGGTCTTCCTTGTTAAAGGTCACCTAATAAAAAGGTGGTTGATATGCTGGTTAGTATGACTTCAGTGAGTGATATACACTGATGTACGTTAAAAATAACATAACAAATAAAGAAAGCTGAATACGAGATTAGGTAGTAATCATGTTAAGTAGTGCAAGTTGGCTAACCTTGAACTCGTTTACAACTTCCTTTTCATGATCTAGATGTGCAACAGTAAAACAATGAATGCCATCAACCAGGGACCGTTCGGCAATGTAACTAAATTCTGTACCATTGAAAATTTGCTTTTGAACGTCGTAGAAAATTTTCCTTGTATAAACAAGGTTCGCGTGACGTTCAATCTTGTAGGTTGTTTTGTATTTTTCTGGGTTGGTAATCTCAGTATGATTGCAAAGTTCCCTTTGCTTGTTTCTTAACCCATCGATGGACGTGTCATAACATAACATGAATTGAACCAGTGTATTATGTGCGCTGGAGTCTGCTTTAAACATGTGGTTCGCACTTTCGCATCTGGATGTGGTTTTCATTAAAGTACTCATGGGTATTTCACGGAAGTAACCTGGAATCCATTGCTCCCGAATTGCGAACATCTCTGTCAACCATTTATGAGACTCTAACCCATATTCTGCGATCAATGACTTCCACCTTTGCTCGAACGTCTCAGGTTTGATATAGACGTTCCAAACAAGCTTGTGAAATTTCTCCTTAATCTCTATATTTGTCAAGTTGTCCCCCTTTATCTATTTTTTGGTAACCAGATAAGAAAAAGTTATGATAGTCGAAATAAAAACAGAAAAGTGTTGCAAAATTAAGATATGGAAAAATGGACACCAGTGTATGATGCTACGTGTACACTAGTGTACCAAAAAAGGTTATAATCATAAAGTTTGTAAAGAAATACCTTAGATGGTATCTTTTGAACTATATGCCACATACATAGCCGATGATGCGATTGGTTGAATACGTTGCTAACCGCTTGTTTCATGGCACAATCCTGATCGGTTAGAACCAAAAGAGGTTGTCTGCCGTTATGAGCTTGGAGAAATTTTTGAAGAAGCCAAGTGTATGACTCGATTGTCTCGTTATGAAGTAGCCCAGCACCAAATATCGTGCATTTTTTGTGATGATCCACACCAGTAAATGGAACAAAAATCATATCGTACCTGTAACAAAAAATAAATTATAACACGTAAATGTAAATAACTAAAGAATTATAATATGGGAATTTATAACTTACATGTTCGTGTGGTACGTTGCATCAAAAGCCAAAACATCCCCAAATGCTTGGTAATTGATTTTCGAAACATTATCACACCAAAAAATCAACTGGAGCTCCGTGTCAACAATTTGGGTATCAAAGGTATAATTTTCTTTGTTCTTGTATCTTGCGTTCATTTTGTCAACTAACATTTGGGCGTCTCTTTCACCAATGAAATCTCGTATATCTCTACCACAATTTTTATAGTCAACAACGGTACCCTGGACGGCATGATGGCCACCTTTTATGACAACCTGAAGTTTGTGGGATTTCGTGGGACCAATGTTAGCATTACGACATTTTGCTATAAACTCGGTGGTGGAAAAATCAAGCTTCCTCTTCTTCAGAGATAAATCAAGGTTTTCAGGAGACGTAAAACCATGGTTATGTTGTTCTACCCATTTATATAATTCTATCTCATCTGTATCCTTCACACGTTTAAATTTCACACAGGCTTTACAGTCTGTAACTTTTATGTTTGATCGTCTTTTAGGGGAAATATTATCAACCTCAGACGTATGACCATCGGTGTCTTTAGGCTTGTTGGCTCTAGAACACAAGACATATCGCAGATTCGTTATTACTTTGTCGCCGATCTTTTCTTTCTTAGAAGTACCCAACCGTGTACAAAAACCCGCAAGTTGTGCATATTCCTCATACATTGCAATAGCAGCTTCAATCGAACTAAATCTCGCTTTGACAACAGGTTTGAAACCCGGCGGAACAACTGGCGTCCAATACCTAGTGCCGTTAGGTGTTTCGTAAACATTGCTAGCAACTGACTCTGATAATTAATATAGAAAACAAATGTAGTTAATTAAGCATGAGAAAGTGAGTTATACAAATGAATGTATAAAAAAAAGCTAGCAACATCCCATAAGTGATCAGTACATATTGTCTATAAGCTACTGCTGTTCTGATATACACTGATATACATCTGTAAATAATACATCCAATATCTCAGGAGTGATCAGTACATTAGTGTACATGCACATTGATCTTAACATACAAACAATTCAGTTACAACACGAAATCTGTAAACAAAAACACTGAAATCTGTAAAACAAATCATGATAAACCACAAAAAACATAGTAAAGAAAACGGAATAATTATCGTTAAAAGCCATGCAGATAAAATTAACGACAAAGAACTGGAAGAAGCAGTACTACAAACTGTAATTGAAGATTCAGATGCAAAAAAAAAAAAAACGGAGAAACATATAAAAAAAACTGAACCTGGACGATTCATGGTGGTGTAAAAAACTGGATTTAATTCATCTTGTTCGATTGGGTCTCGTCCATTCAAGCCGCTGCTAGAACCACCCACCATGATCGACGCCGAGTTTGAGGAATTCTCAGAGCATTTCAAAAATTGGATTAGTAAAAGAAATAATTTGAATATAATTATAAAAGATCACGTGTATTATGCTAGAATATAGGATTTGTAACTGAATGTATATTATGGAAAGGAATTTAAAAAATTTTTTATATAATTACAATCTTGCCCTAATGATCAATGATTAAAACCAATGGTTGAGATTAGTTCACAAGGTTCACAACCATGGATGTTGTTCACTAATGATCCCTATCCTATATATATATACACACACACACACACATATATATATATATATATATATATATATATATATATATATATATATATATAGTGGAGGGTTCAAATTAGAAGAAATCTTTTGTAAGAAGAAAAAAGAAGTTTCAACTAATAAGAATGTTTCATTTTATTTTATTTAATACTTGCATTTAATTTTAATATAAGGGTATATTTGTAAATTTACATAGATCATCTATTTGTAGTCTTTTTTTTTAATAGCTAACTACATTAAATTTGTAACTTATTTTCAAAATATATATTTTTTCAAAAAAAATAAGAAAAATGAACTTAGAGTGTATGACAAATTACTTGCTGTGTAGGATAAATTACGAGTTGTGTAGGATAAATATGTGTAGTATAAATTTTGAAATGTGTAGGGTAACTTTTTATGTATGTAGGCAAAAAAAAATTAGTGTAGAGAATGATAGTCTTTATAAGTAATTAATTACTTAAAGATAGTAATAAATGAGATGAAATATAAACTACTTAACATTTTACAATTGTACCCTTTGTTTTTTTTCTTAATTAAATGTTCTTTTCAAATGAACCTCCATCTCTCTCTCTCTCTCTCTCTCTCTATATATATATATATATATATAAACGGGATCAAAAGAAAACGCTCAAAAGTGTGAGAACGGTGATAACGCATCCTGGCCCAACACGTGTCACGCGACATAGAGAAGGGCGGAGGGGCTTTTTTGTCCTTTCATATTTCTTTTTTTAAACCCGTGTCACATCACCTTTCCATTTTTGGCGTTTAATAAATACGCGGCGTTTTTATTGTTTTGAGATCAGGATCATAATAAATATTTTGGCGTTTTAAGTAAGTTTGGCGTTTTTAATGTTTTTAGATCAGGATGCAGGCCTATAATGTAAAAAACATCAGTAATTTTCTTGTTGTTTATTTTTTTATCTATCAAGTGTTGTGCCATGTAGGATACATGCCTATAATGTCACAGACAATTATGGCGTTTTGAAACGATAAATAAATTCAATTTTCCATATAGTTGCTTTTAATATAATAAATGATTGTCAATAATGTTACCGTCTCTTCATTTTACTGTTTTGCAATTACTGTTTCGTTCAATTTCTTCTGTCAATTAGTCTTGCTTTTTCCAGTAATACTTTATTTGACGTTTTTTGGCGTTTTATATAGCAACATCGTGCTTTGCTAGCATCCGTTCTCACAGTTTTTTCACTATCAAGCGTTTTGGTGTTTGTAGTTTTTGGCGTTTTATACTCAATTTTTTTATTAGTAGAGAATTAGATAACAAACAACAGAGAATTACATAACAAAACAATAGAAAATGAAAAAAAAATTAAAAATTATAATCTAATTTATCATCCACATCTTCACTGTCATCAGCCTCTTCTACTTTAACCTTTTTGGCGTTTTGAACCTGTATTTGAATACCTTATGTAGATCCTTATTTTCCTACATAACGCCCGTATTTAGAAGATGCTTATTTTTTATGGCATCCTTTATTGTGGTTTGATATATACTTGTTTGGTGACATGTTGAAGACCAACGTCTGCTAGAATGTATTGATCCCTTCATGCCATCAATATATCCATCAAGAACAAAGTGACATGATGACATATCAGTGTCATCAGTCTCTTTTTCATGAATATTTGTCCATCTCATTCAGCAAAAGCTTATAGAGATACCCACCTTAGAGAAGAATCCATTCAGTGAAACTTCATTCAGAACAATACTCAATATAGAAGAAACGAGGTTCCGCATCTGTGGCTTTTTTAACTATTTTTTTGGCGTTTTAAAGTGAATGGTTTCAAGGAAACATGGCATTGTTTTTTGGCTTGTGATCAGTTGATTGTGCAGAGACGTCTCTCTTATATGATGTTTTTGGCGCGTAGTTTATGCGAGATTTTATTTCTAATAAATGATATTAATAAAGTAGCCGTCTTTTCAGTTACTGTGTGTATTTTTACTGTTTTTGTTCAGTTTTTTATGAGTTTTTAGGGTCATAGACGTTCCATCTTCCAAGGTTGGCGTTTTTTAATGGCTTTAAGTAGTTTTTGGCGTTTTTTTTTCCATTTTTAGTTTTTTTATAATACTTCTCCAAATTACTTTTATTATAGTTGGGAGTTTTTGGCTTTTTACTGCATTATGGCGTTTCTCAATTATTATGACTTTTTGGCGTTTTATTAATATAATGTATTTTTTATTCTAAGTTGAAAGATACATAACAAAACAACAGTAAAAGAAAATTAAAAAAATAAAAATAGAAACAATTCATCTTCCAAATCTTCACTGTCATCAGTCTCTTTCTTCTTTGAAACATGTTCACTGGCGGTTTGGCTTCGTCATGCTTGTGTTTTTGTGGCCGTTTGGAAAGACAAAATGACATGAGTTTTTTGTTTGAATATGTATATTCAAACCAGTCATCAGTGTCATTCGTCTTTTCATGCCATTATAATATTCATCAATAACAAAACACAAAAATGACATAAGTCTGAAACTAGCATCTTTTTGTTTATGATTTGTCCATCTCATGCAGCAAAATGTTATTTGAGTCACAGCACCTTAGGGAAGAATGCATTCTCCGAAACTTCGCGTAGAACAATATTGAATATACAATAAACGATATTTTCCATTTTTGGCGTTTTACTGATGAAATATTGTATCTGAAAGTAACGTCGATTTTTTGAATCTTTTGATGTTTGAGTGTTTTGGCGTTTTCTAAGATGATTGGTATACAGTAAAATATGGCGTTTTTTGAGTAGGTGTGTTTGATGTTTTGGGGATTTTGGCGTTTGTAAGATGAATGATATATAGTAGAAAATATGGCGTTTCAGGTTCGGGGGGGGGGGGGTGTTTTCATGTCTGGGATGTTTTGTTTATATAGGGATGTGTTTTGGCCTGTAATGACATTTTATTCATTAGTTTGGCGTTTTGGTATAGAAGTGTAAAGACCCTTTTACCCTTAATGAAGCGCGCCCACTTAATAGAATTTGTGTTATTTACGAGAACGTCATCGCGCCAATCTAGTCCATAGATTGTTTTGATCGGACGATCCTTAAGCGTTCTCACCGTTCTCACACTTTTCACCATTTTCTCTAGATCCTGACCATATATATATATATATATATAGTGGAGAGTTCAAATGAGAAGAAATTCTTTATAAGAAGAAAAAAGAAGAAATTTCAACCGATAGAAATGCGTTATTAGACTTCATTTAATATTTGTACTTAATGTAACTATAAGGGTATATTGGTAAACTTACATAGATCATTAATTAGTAGTTTCATCTTTAATAACTAACTATATTAAATTTGTAACTTATTTTTAAGATATATATTTTTCTCAAAAAATAAAAATAAAAATTCATTTATAGTGTAGGATAAATACGAGGCGTGTAGGATAAATTACGAGTTGTGTATGATAAATTTCAATATGTGTAGGATAAATTTCGAAATGTGTAGGATAACTTTTGATGTGTATAGGCAAATTTTTTTAGTGTGGAGGATGATAGTCTTAATGACTAATTAATTAGTCAAACATAATAATAAATGAGATGAGAAAAAACTATTTAATGTTTTACCATTGTACCCTTTTGTTCTTTTTATTCTTAAGAAAATTTTCTTCTCAAATGAACCTTCTCCTATATATATACATATATATATATATACCCCTATATATATATATATATATATATATATATATATATACACTTAAACAAACAACATATATGTAGCTCACGGACGTATACATATCTATCTATTAACTAATAAATGAGTACAAGGTTGGATGCGTGTTACCATCATATTTCACCTCACTAATTTTTTTCGACTAACCCCCCCTATGACCCTAAATAAAAAAAATGCTTTATAATTAGGGAAGAGTAACAAATCCTATTTTAATATTATTAATTTCTTTTTCCTATTTGTGACATAATACATTAACTATTAATTGTAAAATTAATTTTTTGTCATATATAAACCGTCAACTTAGATCATAAGTTTATAACAACTAATCATTAATTAAATCCGTATAACCTTAGTTGTGGGGTTATGAATAAAATTTGGTTAAAACCTATGTACTAAAGCATTCCATTTTTTTTAACCTCACAAACTTATTAAAACAAGTTTATAAGTAGATCAAATATGAACCTATTTTTATTTATATCAACTCCGGTCGAACTTATGCCTAAAGTTATAAAATGATAAGAACTCCAATTGTTTTAAA
The DNA here is from genome assembly GCA_030545235.1 of Helianthus tuberosus. NCBI lineage: Eukaryota > Viridiplantae > Streptophyta > Magnoliopsida > Asterales > Asteraceae > Helianthus > Helianthus tuberosus. The sequence continues at coordinate 193,488,330 of CM060365.1, forward strand.
TTTTCAAATATGTTGCATTATAAAATGTATGATGACGATGATGTATTACTATGTTGACTGTATTCTAGTGCCAAGTGCCAACAAACATTTTTCCTCTCTATGTTGCATTATAAACTGTATTATGACAATGAACAATGACCTGATTAATTGTATTGTTATCTCGTCTCTGTGCATCATCGTGCATTACCCTTTAAGGTATTTTATATATATTATGTGAGTATTCTTTCGATTTTCTTGCAATTCTTTGTTACTATCTTGTTACTTATATAGCCTGCAACACTCATATTTTTCTTAGATCACAGAGTTTCCGGTGAAAGCCTTTCCAAACTTGATTCCACTTAGCCAGATAAAATTCGCCACAAAGAATTTCCACAGTTCCTACTGCGTTGGGTCACAGAGAGATGATTACGTGGTGTACAAAGCCGAGCTAGACCATTTTGATATGGATAGTGTGTCTAAAGTAGAAGGGAAGAATAAAGGTGAACGACCAAAGAAGACAGTAATAGTTAAGCGTGTCATCAATGGAATCAATGGGAAAGACAAAGAAAAGAAAATAAGAAAGTTCTTTGTAGAAGTTAATTTGCTTACTAGTTGTAAGCATCCTAACCTACTCTCTCATCATGGCTTCTGTGTTGAAGATTCTGTGATGATTATTGTTTTTGAATGTGGTTTTAAACAAACCCTTGATGATTATTTGAGAAGCACGAGTAAAACGAATTTTCTTACTTGGGAGCAACGAATACGTATCTGCCTTGATATTGCACACGGATTGAAGCACATTCACAGCATGGAAGAAGGCATACAAAGCCGAAGTATGATACATGAAAGAATACTAAGCACAAATGTTTTATTGGATGAGAAGTGGAATGCAAAGATAGCTAGGTTTAGGCTTTCCAATTTCGAATCACAGTACTGGAGCACCATTAGCACAAGTAATGGTGGACTCACAAATTTGTCTTTGCCGCAACGGAAAGAAGCTCTTTTACATCCAGGAATAGCAAGGGAAAATGATTTATCAGATGTGGAGTGGAATGCAAAGATCGATAGCTTTAGGCTATCCAGATTTGATTCACAGTCGAACACCATTAATACAAGTAATATTGGAGGCAGAGATGTGTACCTGGGTTCAAAGCATTTGATGACAGAAAATGCCAATGTGCTTGAATCCATTCATATTTACTCTCTTGGAGTAATTTTATTTGAGATGCTAACTGGGAGGCTGTCCAATGATTCAATTTACATGTCAGAAAATGCCAACGTGCTTGAATCCATTGCACGGAAACACTTAAATGAAGGAACACTAAATAATGTGGCAGATCCGAGGGTAATGGAAGAAGCTCAAGAGCGTGGTTTTACTACAAGAAAAGTACCCGGTCAAGATTCTTTCGATACATTCTCCAAACTAGCATATCAATGTTTGGTAGAAACTCCAAGCAAGCGTCCTACATTGGAAGATGCCATCAAGTCCCTTGAGAAAGCATTGCACTTTCAAGTAAGTAAATGTTTAAAGTTACGAATGATTCTTTTTCTCTTGATATTCGTTTTATCCTTGATAGTAAGTGGAATAAGTGGAAAGCTCCTTCACTATCATCTTAACAGACTACTTGGAATTATGGTAATGTGGTTTTAAAAACTCTAAACGCAAACTTTGATTTTGTATGAAAAAAAAAACCAACAGGAAAGATACACGTAAACATTGTAACGCTTTCATATAAGCCATGAATTTTGGGGTTTAGTTTGAATTATTAAATCCATATCAGCTATTTTTTTTATATAAATTCGTTATTAAAACACACTAAAAATACAAATTTGCCAAAAGTAAGCAGATTGTTAACATGTTATAATTATTTAGCACACACCTCTCCTAATGACATTCATAAGCTCAAATCAGATTTCATTTTAAAACTAATTGATATAAGGCGTAGGCCATTTAGGATGGCTTATCATAAGCTCAAATCAGATTTCACTCAGGTCTCCCAACCAACGAAAAGTCGTATGGTCCATCCCAATGATGGCATATTTTCTAGGCAAAGGAAACAAATCCACTACTAGAAATATGACTATTTCTAACGCGCTTTTCCGTTGCAAATGCGTTGCAAATTTAGATTTAAATTCACCATAAGTCAAAATTATACATAACGCAAGTTCTAGTATGACCGAAACTAACCAAACAAAACCCATTTACAACTTAACCGATAAACCAACAAATAACCCATATTTCACTATTCGTAGACAAAGCTGAAACCAAAATGAACAAAACGTTAACCTGCTCTATGACTAAAATGCCCCATGGAATCAGTCTGCAGCCAATTAATTCAAGTTTATCCAAGACCTGTAGTATGACTATAAAAGTCAAATAGTTAACAATGCTTTTAAATAAGACCACTAATAAACATATAAAAATAATAATAAACTACAATAGTTACTCACGAATTATATGAAGATTTGTGGTTCAAATCTGCATCATAAATTATTAATCTGGTTATATAAATATTATCATGAACCACATTTTCTAGTGTACTTTGCACACTGAATAGATAAGTTATCATACCATCTTTTTTTGTAATTTAACATTTAATACATTAATATATAACTATGAAAACACTTAGCTGTGATATCCAATCCGACCCATACTAGAAAACTTATCTGATTTACTAAAGAAACACTGGTTCTAATCTGCTTGGGTTAGAACCAAAGAGGTAGTGTCAGTAGGGGGTTAAACCTTAATCACTTCTAGAGCAATGACCAGAGCTAATCTGCAAAACAACAACACCGTGAAGCTCGTTACGAGAAGGAAAGGTGGGTGATTCTTCTCATAACCACCATCCGACGTGAGAACAAGTATCTTCTTAAGGGAATAAAACGAGTGTGTTAATTGTGTGAGATTGGATCCCTAAACATGTGGTTGAATGTTGGTATTTATAGTCGAAGAGTGTGGAGAAGGAATTGGGCTGATGGGCCTTAGGCCTGACGTCACCAACAAGTAATATTGATTTGGTCCCATGTTGTCACACCCCGACCGCGTAAACAACAAACCGTGGCGGAAACGTCGGGGAGTGGAGCAACAGAATTATTGTTTCACAACACATGGATTAAAAAGTTTCGTTTTATTTAAATATTAAGTGATTAACATTCTCTTGAAATTAAAGATAAAACACAACCACATCGTCTATCATTTGTTATTAAGTCACTAAGGCCTCGTCCGGTCTTATGTGAACATGCATCCTAGTCACAATCAACACCAACTGAAACATATGTGAAAATAAAGTCAGCAAAGAAATGCCGGTGAGCACATAGGTTTTTGTGAGTGTGTCAGATTCATGGTTTGTATACATGTTGCAATAACTCGTACGACTATAAGAGTCGATAATTGAAAACCTTGTTTTTAAAAGTGTTTAGTATTGCAATATGATTAACCAACTCAAAACAAGTTGATTATAGTTTATAAAACCTCTTTACCATGAATCTAAACTAAAACATTTGTTTATATAAGCCAAATTGTAAATCGTTCTCGTAATAAAACTCGTATGGTTTATATCGTATAGTAAACATCGTTGCGTGTCATTGCTTAAAATCGTTCGTCCAAGTGAACTAAATAACGCCACAGAATGTAATATGATAAAAGCACTTATATATGAGAAGTACCAGCGGCGTATTCACCATGCTTTTATCATGTTACACCCGTCTCGTTATCTAATCACAAACCAAGAACCAATCGTTCAACTCGTTTGTGTTATAAATCATCGTTCAATCGTTCTTATCGTTCAAATCGTTCATATCGTTCCAATTGTTCAAGTCGTTCGTGTTTCAATTGTGAAAACTCACTTTTGGTCGTCTCGTTGAATACATTCAAACCTTCGTAACTCGTCCATCGTACAACTCGTATTAACAAACCACCAAAGGGTGAGTTAACAATCATCAGGTTCAATCGTTACCCACATTATCCCCATACATAACCATGGCGGTAGTCCGATAACGGGATTTGTCAGATCCTATGGTACCATAACATACTACTGGTCGGCTTTATCATTGTTAATGAATGTCATTTGTTATGTAAATACGTCCCAACAAGTTCGTTCACATTAACGAAATCGTTGTGTTTAATATGAACCATAGTATTCGTTTTTGGAATCATCGAAATCGTTTAACACATATGAATCACCCCAAAACAATTGAGAGCAGTAAAATAGGGGAACTATGTACTCACATTGAATTGCAAAGTATCCTTGATTAAAGTGAACTAACAAAGCTCGGGCAAACCAAGGAAATCAAGTGGCACCTAGTAATCGGATCGCTATGTTAATAATTCGACACCTAATTCGGGAGATCTGGTAGAATGAGGTTTCGTAAACCAAATGAGTATTGGAACTCATGTTAAAACATGTTTAACTAAGTTAGAAAACAGGTTTGATATCAAAACAAAGTGTTTCGATACGCGAAAATAGTTTCGTCACAAAATACGCATAATTGGCATTTTGACCGAAACTTTGACTCGTCACTTCGACTAATCGACGTGGTAATCAGTAGGTATAGTCACAAGGGACTATAACCATCGTGATTACGCTCACGTTGCAAAGTTCGAACGAACTTTGTCTTGACCAATTCATGGTCAAAGCAGAAAGTCAAACACTGTTTGACTTTCATGCTTGAAAAGCATAACCAAGCATGAAAGAAACTTACAAAGGGTCCAAACTTGGAGATAGAACAAGAAAACTCAGGTACGAAGCCTTTAACAAGTGAGAGCTTCAACTTAGAGCTGATTAGAGCACAAGAAGCAAATGAGCAAAGAACCCATGAAAAATACCTTGCTATTTATAGGAATCTTGGATCAATAGGATCATTCCATGTGTTTTGAGGCTTGATCTTGGCCTTACACTTGTTAATCCATGATTGGGCAACTTGCTAAACACACAAACCAGCTCATAGATTGCAAAAACCAAGGATTAAAACCATGATTTAGCAGTTGTTTGTTGAAAACTGGTTTATGCACAGAGGCAGCCCAGGCGACACGCGACAGAGACAGGCCCATCTATCGCGACACGCCTGGCCAGTCAGTCAAAAGTTTTAGTTTTTTGACAGTTTTGGTCCCTGCATGCTCCAAACTTGTTTTTCGACGCGTTTAAGCCCCGTTAACCCCATTTCAAGGCTCTACAATGATGTTAAAGCATAGGGAACATGAAATATGCTTGAAAACATCTTGGATGTCGGTTCGTTTGTCTGTACGGTCACGTTATTCGGTTAATTACGACGAAAACTCGAACGGACGTGAAAACGATCCAAATTACGTGATGAATAGTATTTTTGCATTTCAATCACTAAAATAAAATATTTTAATGATTAAAAATTTTTTGGGTGTCCGGATATGTTCAGAATGTAAGATATGCGCGTAAATGCAAACTTATGCACTTTTTGATGCTTTTAGTTCCAATTGATCAAATAAGTTTATTTTCGCATACCGAACCCGTCAAAGCCTATTTCTAAGCTATGTAAAGGATATTTAGGGTATGTTTAGCTTATGATCATGTTCCGGAATTTTCGTTACTATACGAATCGGCATACTTTCGCAGTTTGTCACAATTAGTCCTTGCGATCGAATAAACTTGTTTTTGGCATACCAAACCCTACAAAAGTTATTTATAAGTTATGTAAAGGTTATTTAAGGTATGTTAAGCCTATGTCACTGTTCCGGAGTGTTTGTCGCGTTAAACTGATTACGTTTACGCATCAGTTTGCGTATAACTTTCAAGAAAGCGATTTAAAGCTTGAAATCGAACTAGAATCAAAACGTAAAATCCTTAAACACAAATACACAAATATTAACACCAAAACACATCGTTTCATTGATAATTAATATTGTTTTACATCGTACATCGTTTACAAGAGCACAATTGTCACAGTCTCCCCTACTTTAGGAAATTTCGTCCCGAAATTTTAACTAGAGGAAACTTATGAAAACAAATGTGGATATTTCGCTTTCATTTGGTCCTCACATTCCCAAGTAAACTCTGGGCCACGTTTGGACTCCCATCGAACCTTGACTAATCGTATTCGCTTGTTCTTCAGTCGCTTGACTTCATGGTCTATTATCTCCACAGGTTTCTCGACAAAGTGCATCGTGTCATCAACTTGAATTTCGTCGAGTGGAATGTTAAGATCAGTATCGGCTAAACACTTTCGTAAATTGGACATGTGGAATGTTGGGTGAATATTCCCAAGTTCAGGAGGTAGCTCTAGTCGGTAGGCAACCTTTCCGATTCTTTCAACAATCTTAAATGGTCCAACGTATCGTGGTGCAAGTTTTTCTTTCTTTCCAAATCTCACCACTCCCTTCCAAGGGGATACCTTGAGTAGGACATGGTCTCCGACTTGAAATTCCAAGGGCTTGCGTCGCATATCCGCATAACTCTTTTGACGGCTTCTAGCTGTCAGAAGATTATCGCGAATTTTCTTGATTTTGTCTGTTGTTTCCAGAATGAGCTCAGGTCCAGTAAGCTGAGCTTCACTGATCTCTTTCCAACAGACAGGTGAAGGACATTTTCGACCGTATAAAGATTTGAACGGTGCCATATTGATGCTAGCATGATAACTATTGTTGTAAGAGAACTCGATCAACGATAGATGAGAATCCCAATTACTACCAAAGTCTATCACGCATGCTCTAAGGATATCTTCCAATGTTTTATCGTCCTCTCGGATTGTCCATCTGTTTGGGGATGATAAGCGGTGCTCAGATTTAGTTGGGTTCCCATAGCAGATTGCATGGTCTTCCAAAAGTGAGATGAGAATCGAGCATCACGGTCAGATATGATATCCAAGGGAACACCATGACGAGACACAATTTCATTAACATAAATCTTGGCAAGTTTATCAGAAGATAGATCCTCGCGAATAGGTATAAAGTGAGCTGACTTCGTAAGACGATCAATGAATAACCTAATGGCATCATGACCTCTAGATGTGTGCGGTAACTTAGTGATGAGATCCATTGCAATGTTCTCCCACTTCCATACCGATATTTCTGGTTGTACAAGCAAACCAGATGGTCGTTGGTGTTCAGCCTTGACTTTGAGACAAGTTAGGCATTTTGATACATACAAGGCAACATCCTTTTTCATACCAGGCCACCAGTACTGAGTACGAAGATCCTTGTACATTTTGTCAGCACCAGGATGAATAGAATAATGAGACTTATGAGATTCGTCCATCACTAAAGTGTGTATATTATCTTGTTTCGGAATCCACAAACGATCCTTGAAATAGAGTAAACCATCGTCTTTCGTTTTGATTTTAAGCTCTAGTTGACGTGGTAATTCCTTACCCATCAAGTCTTGTGAAACACAAGTAAGTTGAGCTTGAGAGACACGAGTTTGAATATCGGATAGAATTCGAACACAATGAAGCTTGACTTGTTCCTTTCGACTTAGCGCATCGGCTACAACATTCGCCTTACCAGGATGGTAGCGAATTTCGCAGTCGTAATCGTTCAAGAGTTCAACCCAGCGTCGTTGTCTCATATCCAGCTCCTTCTGATTGAAAATGTGTTGGAGACTTTTGTGGTCTATGAAAACCACACATTTCGTGCCATAGAGATAGTGTCTCCATATTTTGAGAGCAAAAACCATAGCTCCTAACTCAAGATCATGAGTCGTGTAGTTCTTTTCATGAATTTTCAATTGGCTCGATGCATAAGCTATAACTTTGCCTCGTTGCATGAGAACACAACCAAGGCCCAGATTCGACGCGTCACAATAGACAACAAAATCATCGTTTCCATCGGGTAAAGATAAGATAGGAGCATCACAGAGTTTTTGTTTCGATGTTTGGAAAGCTTCCTCTTGTTTGGGTCCCCACTCAAAAGGCTTATTCTTCTGAGTCAAAGCAGTGAGAGGTACCTCGATCTTTGAGAAGTTCGAAATGAATCGACGATAATATCCAACAAGACCAAGAAAAGAGTGAACTTCTGTAGGTGTCGTAGGTGTGTTCCAATCCTTAATAGCAGCGATTTTGGAAGGATTAACAGGAATACCCTGCTCATTAACAATATGACCCAAAAACTGAACATCTTTAAGCCAAAATTCACACTTGGAGAATTTGGCAAAGAGTCTTTCCTTCTTCAGGAGTTCCATTGTCAGACGAAGGTGTTGTTCGTGATCGGCTCGAGACTTCGAATAAATAAGAATATCGTCAATATATACAATGATGAACTTGTCTAAATAACATTTACAAACCCTATTCATTAAGTCCATGAAAATAGCCGGGGCATTCGTCAAACCAAAAGGCATGACAGTGAACTCGTAGTGACCATATCTTGTGCGGAAAGCAGTTTTAGGAATATCTTCTTCGAGTACACGAAGCTGATAATACCCAGAACGCGGATCGATCTTGGAAAAACATGTAGCACCTTGCAGCTGATCAAAAAGATCATCAATTCGTGGTAGGGGATATCGATTCTTGATGGTGAGCTTATTGAGCTCACGATTATGGATACACATTCGGAAAGATCCATCTTTCTTTTTCACAAATAGGACATGAGCGCCCCAATGTGAATAGCTCGGACGGATAAATCCTTTGTCAGATAACTCTTGAAGCTGTTTCGATAACTCTTGCATCTCAGACGATGCAAAACGATAAGGTGCTTTAGCAATCGGGTTGGCATTGGGTACAAGATCAATATGAAAGTCGACTTGACGAACTGGAGGCAAACCAGGCAGTTCATCAGGAAACACCTCTGGATAATCGTGAATAATCGGAATGTCTTGAATACTTTTGCTCTTGCCTTTCTCCTCTACGACATGTGTTAGAAAGGCCACATATCCTTTTCGTAAGTATCTTTGGGCTTTTGTACACGACATGAGTTTCAAACCACCGGATGGCTTCTCACCACGAACCTCTAGGACTTCACGAGACGAAAGAGGAATACGAACAATCTTATCGAAACAGACCACTTCAGCATGATGTTTAGTTAACCAATCAATTCCTACGATAATATCGAAACTTCCAAGTTACATCGGTGTGAGGTCAATAGGAAAAAGATGGTTATCGAGGTTTAATTGACAATCGCGAATGACAGAATCAAGTACAAGAGGTTCACCAGTAGCAACTTCAACAGATAAGGGTTTCCTTAGTTTGGTTCTAGGTATCGCAAGTAAAGGCTCAAAAGCTAACGATACACAACTTCTATCGGCACCAGAATCGAAAAGAACAGATACAGGTTGATGGTTAACAAGGAATGTACCGTTAACAACCTTGTTGTCAGCACGAGTCTCTTTAGCGTTCAAGTTGTATGCTCGTCCACGAGCGGGATTGGCATTGGCGTTGGCATTCGCGTTCACCCATTTCGGGCAGTTGTTTCGGAAATGACCCATCTCTCCGCAATTATAACATGAAGCATGTGGGAATGGAGGTCTAGTAGTGTTTCCCTGAGCTGGAGTTTGTGCTGGATTCTGTGCAGCTTGGTTCAGAACCGATCGACAAATGTTGGCCGTGTGGCCAAGTTTACCACAAGAAGTGCATTGTTTACAAGCTTGCTGAGCCACATGATGACCATTGCACCGATTGCAGTGAGGTGCAGTACCAGCATACGGTTTCTTTGCAGGAGGTTGAGCTGGTGGGTTCTGAGCGTTTTGTGCGGTAACAACAAAATTCTGAGAAGCCTTGCGTTTCCTTGACCTTCTCGACGACTCGCCCTTCTTCTTGCCCTTTCCCTTGTCTTGTGTGGTGTTGGTTGACTGCTTTTTGTCACCCTTGCGGGTCAGTTTACCCTTCCTGACCTGAGACTCAGTCAGGGTTGCAGCCAATTCGATAGCCTGACGAATAGTGGTAGGGTTACTACCAGTAACTATGTCTTGCACAGAGTCAGGCAACCCATCAATATACCTCTCGATCGCTTTCTCCAACGGGGTAACCATAGTAGGATATAGCAAACTCAACTCCTCATAACGGTCCGTGTAAGCACGGTGTTCTCCCCCATCTTGTTTCAAATCGTCGAACTCTCGTTCCAATGCCATTAATTCGTGTCGGGGGCAGAACTCCCTCATCATGAGAGCCCGAAGCTCTTCCCAAGTCTGTGCCAAAGCCACATCGGCACCCCTATCCCTCATCACACCGTTCCACCATGTTAGAGCACGTTTCTCGAAAACACTGGACGCAAACTCAACCTTTCGCTCATTCGGACATTGGACATGTCTAAATGTGCTTTCCAGACTCTCGAACCATTGTAGGAGCGCAGTTGCTCCCTGAGACCCAGAAAATTTCAGTGGTTTAGCCGAATTAAAAGTCTTAAAACTGCACTGAGCATTGTTATTGTTATTGTTGTTATTGTTGTTCGCTTGATTGATCTGAGTAATTAGGTTCGGAATCACAGCAGCGATCTGCTGAGCGACAAGGGCTACGAGTGCAGCATCCTGTGTTGGATCACGTCTAGGTGGCATATTCTAAAAAGAACAAGGAAACATGAGAAACGAGTGAGATTGACAATTGGATAAACAAAAGAGGTATTGAAAACATCGACAAAACATAAGGAAGGCGATCATTCGTTCGTTACCTCGAACAAACAAACGACACACAGTGACTAATCAAAGTAAATGGGTCAAAATAATGTATCACGAAGACATGCTTTAGCCTATAAGTGGACACTCATCCCAAGAGTTCCCAGGTAAGAGTGACTGGTCCGATTATGTGGATTTGTACGAACACTCTAGCCTTAGATAGAAAACTCAGGATACAGGCACCCACCCTTCCAGATTGCACGTGTTCACATTATAAGACCCAGACTTTGACAAGATTTTTAAACTTTGAAGGTTCAAAACCTTATAATAAATCATCTAAGAAGAGATGATTGATTTTCAAAACGGATTTGTTATTCGTGTTCTTGTTGTGGTTATCACCTAAAGATAGGTGACGGTATTGATTTAGAATCTAAACGCAAATAAACTTGCGTTAGGGTCCTAGAAAAGTTATAGTCTAGGTCAAATCATTACTAATAACCTAATTCCCTACAACCATGACTCTGATACCAACTCTTCTGTCACAACCCGACCGCGTAAAACAACAAACCGCGGCGGAAACGTCGGGGAGTGGAGCAACAGAATTATTGTTTCACAACACATGGATTAAAAAGTTTCGTTTTACTTAAATATTAAGTGATTAATATTGTCTTGAAATTAAAGATAAAACACAACCACATCGTCTATCATTTGTTATTAAGTCACTAAGGCCTCGTCCGGTCCTATGTGAACATGCATCCTAGTCACAATCAACATCATCAATCAACACCAACTGAAACATATGTGAAAATAAAGTCAGCAAATAAATGCCGGCGAGCACATAGGTTTTTGTGAGTGTGTCAGATTCATGGTTTGTATACATGTTGCAATAACTCGTACGACTATAAGAGTCAATAATTGAAAACCTTGTTTTGAAAAGTGTTTAGTATTGCAATATGATTAACCATCTCAAAACAAGTTGATTATAGTTTATAAAACCTCGTTACCATGAATCTAAACTAAAACATTTGTTTATATAAGCCAAATTATAAATCGTTCTCGTAATAAAACTCGTATGGTTTATATCGTATAGTAAACATCGTTGCGTGTCATTGCTTAAAATCGTTCGTCCAAGTGAACTAAATAACGCCACAGAATGTAATATGATAAAAGCACTTATATATGAGAAGTACCAACGGCGTATTCACCATGCTTTTATCATGTTACACCCGTCCCGTTATCTAATCTCAAACCAAGAACCAATCATTCAACTCGTTTAACTCGTTTGTGTTATAAATCATCGTTCAATCGTTCAAATCGTTCTTATCGTTAAAATCGTTCATATCGTTCCAATCGTTCAATTCGTTCAAGTCGTTCGTGTTTCAATTGTGAAAACTCACTTTTGGTCGTCTCGTTGAATACATTCAAACCTTCGTAACTCGTCCATCGTACAACTCATATTAACAAACCACCAAAGGGTGAGTTAACAATCATCAGGTTCAGTCGTTACCCACATTACCCCCATACATAACCATGGCGGTAGTCTGATAACGAGATTTGTCAGATCCTATGGTACCATAACATACTACTGGTCGGCTTGATCAATGTTAATGAATGGCATTCGTTATGTAAATACGTCCCAACAAGTTCGTTCACATTATCGAAATCGTTGTGTTTAATATAAACCATAGTATTCGTTTTTGGAATCATCAAAATCGTTTAACACATATGAATCACCCCAAAACAATTGAAAGCAGTAAAATAGGGGAACTATGTACTCACATTGAATTGCAAAGTATCCTTGATTAAAGTGAACTAACAAAGCTCGGGCAAACCAAGGAAATCAAGTGGCACATAGTAATCGGATCGCTATGTTAATAATTCGGCACCTAATTCGGGAGATCGGGTAGAATGAGGTTTCGTAAACCAAATGAGTATTGGAACTCATGTGATAAGGTTTAACAAAGCCTATATTCTAAATTGGAACCTATCCTAAGTGCTTACGACCCATTATGACTCGTTAAAGTAGTCTACACTACTTTAACGCGTCGTTCGCGCGAATGCGCGTTCAAGACGCCTAACTAGTCTTATGACAAGTATTATATGCCTTAACATGTTTAAATATATTGCATAATCAGTTTAAGTGACAAAATTTAGGTTACATATGCTTAAATTCAAATTATGCATGAAAAGAGCATTTTGGTCATTTTCCTAAGGCATATAAACTACCTATCATAGCAACTAATTAAACTAAGTGACCATAAGATATAACCTCGGAAGGTTATTCCCTACACAACTATGGTCACAATATATGTTTGGTCAGATCCTAATGATCGACCAAACGGGTCGGGTTCGAAAGTCTAAGCGGTTGTCAAGACCGCTTTACTTACGATCCTATACAAGCACTAAACTAAAAGTGATGAGTTAAAAATGTTAAAACATGTTTAACTAAGTTAGAAAACAGGTTTGATATCAAAACAAAGTGTTTTGATACCCGAAAATAGTTTCGTCGCAAAATACGCATAATCGGCATTTTGACCGAAACTTTGACTCGTCACTTCGACTAATCGACGTGGTAATCAGTAGGTATAGTCACAAGGGACTATAACCATCGTGATTACGCTCACGTTGCAAAGTTCTAACTAACTTTGTCTTGACCAATTCATGGTCAAAGCAGAAAGTCAAACACTGTTTGACTTTCATGCTTGAAAAGCATAACCAAGCATGAAAGAAACTTACAAAGGGTCCAAGCTTGAAGATAGAACAAGAAAACTCAGGTATGAAGCCTTCAACAATTGAGAGCTTCAACTTAGAGCTGATTAGAGCACAAGAAGCAAATGAGCAAATAACCCATGAAAAATCCCTTGCTATTTATAGGAATCTTGGATCAATAGGATCATTCCATGTGTTTTGAGGCTTGATTTTGGCCTTACACTTGTTAATCCATGATTGGGCAATTTGCTAAACACACAAACCAGCTCATAGATTGCAAAAACCATGATTCAGCAGCTGTTTGCTGAAAACTGGTTTCTGCACAGAGGCAGCCCAGGCGACACGCGACAGAGACAGGCCCATCTGTCCCGACACGCCTGGCTAGTCAGCCAGAAGTTTCAGTTTTTTGACAGTTTTGGTCCCTGCATGCTCCAAACTTGTTTTTCGACGCGTTTAAGCCCCGTTAACCCCATTTCAAGGCTCTACAATGATGTTAAAGCATAGGGACCATGAAATATGCTTGAAAACATCTCGAATGTCAGTTTGTTTGGCCATACGGTCAAGTTATTCGGTTAATTACGACGAGAACTCGAACGGACGCGAAAACGATCCAAATTACGCGACGAATGGTATTTTTGCATTTCAATCACTAAAATAAAATATTTTAATGATTACAAAAATTTTTGGATGTCCGGATATGTTCAGAATGTAAGATATGCGCGTAAATGCAAACTTATGCACTTTTTGACGCTTTTAGTCCCTATTGATCAAAAAAGTTTATTTTCGCCTACCGAACCCCTCAAAGCCTATTTTTAAGCTATGTATAGGCTATTTAGGGTGTGTTTAGCTTATGATCATGTTCCAGAATGTTCGTTACTTTACGAATCGTCATACTTTCATAGTTTGTCGCAATTAGTCCCTGCGATCGAATAAACTTGTTTTTGGCATACCAAACCCTCCAAAACTTATTTCTAAGTTATGTAAAGGTTATTTAAGGTATGTTAAGCCTATGTAACTATTCCGGAGTGTTTTTCGCGTTAAACTGATTACGTTTACGCATCAGTTTGCGTATAACTTTCCAGAAAGCGATTTAAAGCTTGAAATCGAACTAGAATCAAAACGTAAAATCGTCAAACACAAATACACAAATACACAAATATTGACACCAAAACACATCGTTTCATTGATAATTATTATTGTTTTACATCGTACATCATTTACAAGAGCACAATTGTCATACATGTGACATGAAAGGTAGTGTCTGTAGAGATAGACAGATGTTGGCGCACGGTGGTTGGTGCCACATGGACTGCCGAGTGTCTTTGTAGTCGAGTCTATCCCTAGCTGTGAGTGGAGATCTTGGAATGATGAATGACGTACATTGATTGGCTACACGTCACTATCCTTTTGTACTGTTTGTCTCCCGCACGATTGATCATTGTGAGATTTGTATGGGCAGAGCCTAGCGCATGCTGATTGGCTGCATACTCCTATCACTTGTACTGGTTGTACTTATATTGGCTGTCACAGCTACATGTATGTAGGTGGACCCCATGCAGGAACTTTTGAAATAGATGAGTGATGTTGTGATTAAGTTTGGGTATGGTCCTTTGCACGCATGGCTTGCGCATGATTTGGGACCATACCCCTTCATATCCCCCAGTCAAGTGTTGCTCCCATTCGCAGATGATAAGTGGGTGGAGCTCTGGACTTTTTGAATGTTGCTTTCTTTGAGAAAGTTAGCAGGCGCAGCCCAACTTTACATTTCAGTTGTTGCACATCATGCATTTGGGCTCTTGAATTTGTTACATAATTAAATGACTTGGCACATGGCGCATGATAATTTAATTCTTTGGAGGGAAATAAACTTATATGCACATGTGTGGATGGTTTGAAATTAAAAAAAAAAAAGGAATCTTTGTGGATATGGTTTGGAGAGAAAAGGGTTGATGTGACTGCTCACGTTGTGCATGGTATGTCGTCACTATGTCAGGGGTACCTTTTCGTTTCCATGTCAGGCGAGTGGAGGCTATGCGCGCGTGATAACCGTCGCTTCCGCTTTTGCCGCCTGGGGTTGGTTTGATTGCGTTGCAAGTGTGAGTGTGTGACGAAGATGGATGTCCAGCAGGGTTATGACATTTATTTTGGGGATCTAAATTCATGTTTATACAAGAGAAAATAGAGGAAGAATTAGAGGCGTTAATAAAGAAGAAAAATAGGAACGTTTAAAAGATGAATTATGCCAGTATTCAACTTCTTAAACTACTTGTTTTTTAGATATATTTCTTGAGATTCTAGACAACGTATGATCAGAAACAATTTTGTAATTTTGATTTTGTTTTCTTCTTTTCTAGCGTGTCTAAATTACAGTACTTCCGTGTAATCTTGCAGGTGCGAGACTTGGATTATTTGAAGATTGAACTTAAAGATATACAGGTGGCCACAAATAACTTTGAGGAAAAATATTGTATTGGGTCTGGTGAATATGGTAAAGTGTACGAATGTTCCTTGGCAATAAAATTGAAGAGGACATATAAACTTGGTGAAATGGCCAACAGTACTGTAACTATAAAACGCATCTTCAGTAGAGAAGTGTTCCTTGCTGAACTTGATGTGGTTTGTAGATGTGAGCATCCCAACATAGTTTCCCTTCTTGGGTTTTGTGATGAAGATAATGAAATGCTCCTTGTCTATGAGCACGCTTCTAAAGGAAGTTTGCACGATTACTTGGGAAACACCAATAAGATCACTAATCTTACATGGGAACAGTGTCTGAAGATATGCATTAATATAGCACGTGGATTGAGTTACACGCACACCACTCTGGAGGACAAGATAAGCATGGCACACCATAATATAAAAAGCACCAATATTCTCTTGGGTGAGAATTGGGAGGCCAAGATTACGGACTTTTGGTTCTCTGAGTTTCACATTGTGAATCATGAGGCGAGCACCATTAAGACAAGTGCGTACTTAGATCCAAAACATGCTAAGACAGGCTGGTCAGAAAAAGCATCAGATATCTACTCGTTTGGAGTAATTTTATTTGAGATCTTCTCAGGTAAGTTGGCCTATGATAAAACTTACATTGACGAAAATGACAAGGGCCTTGCACCCATTGCACAAACACACTTCAAAAGGGGAACAATAAAAGAAATGTTAGATCCAAAAATAATGGGTGATGCTTCTGATCTAGGTTTAGCTCTAAAATTAAGACCAGATCATGACTCTGTGATTGCGTTTTCAAGAATTGCATACCAATGTTTAGCAGAAATTCAAGCAGAGCGTCCAACAATTAAAGTCGTGATTGAGGAACTTAACAAAGCAATATACTTTCAAGTAAGTCAACACTTAAAATATAAGTCTTGCTAACCATACACTTCTGTTATATAATTGATCAATAGTAGTAAGGAGTGCATGTGCTCATTCATGATGTGTGAACGATATTTCTTCCGCTTTTAATTTTGATGTTTTTTCTTAAATTTCTTGAAAAGGGCCAACAGAGTTATATTATACTCGTGATCAACTATTCAACTCGTAATTTTGATTTCTTTCTTTTTTTTTTTGGAACCAAGGAACAACAAAGCGAGAAGGTAAAAAACTTGGAACATTTGAAGATTCCACTCAAGGATATCCTATCGGGCACACATAATTTTAGCCAAGACCATTATATTGACTCAGGCGGATATGGCTCCGTGTACAGAGCAGAACTGAAAATGAAGAGTAGAGATGGACTTATTATAGTAGCTATAAAGCGCATCAAGAGTAGAGAAGACAGTCAAGGAAGAGAAGGGTTCCTTGTTGAAATTGATGCGCTCAGCAAATGTCAGCATCCAAACATTATCTCTTCTAGGATTTTGTGTTGAAGATAATCAAATGCTTCTTGTCTACGAGCACGCTTCTCATGGAAGTTTGGATAATTATTTGAGAAGCACTGATAAGATGATTAATCTTACATGGGCACAACGTCTGAAGATGTGCATTGGTATGGCAAACGGACTGAATTACCTGCACACAACTATGGAGGACAAAAAGGGTATATTACACTGTGATATAAAAAGTGGCAATATTTTGTTGGATGAGAATTGGGAGGCCAAGATTGCTGATTTTGGGCTTTCTAAAATTTGCAATGTGAATCAAGAGGCGAGCACCATCAATACAATGCGTATTGTAGGAACAGAAGTATATTTGGATCCAGAGTTTGCGAGAACACGTAGGTTAAAAAAAGCATCAGATATTTACTCCTTAGGAGTAGTATTATTTGAGATCTTCTCAGGTACAGTGGCCTATGATTCAAGTTACATACGGGTACATGAAAAGGGGCTTGCGCCCATTGTACGAAAACGCTTCCGAAATGGAACAATCAAAGAAATGTTAGATTCAATAATAATGGATGAAGCTTCTGAACTCAGTTTTACTACAAAAGTACGACCTGATCATGATTCTTTGGATACATTTTTAGCAATTGCACGTCAATGTATAGAAAAATCTCAAGCCGATCGTCCAACAATCAAAGTCGTCATCAAGGAACTTGAGAAGGCATTGTACTTTCACGTAAGTCCATGTTTGCAAAATACAGTCTTGCTAACCATAGCACTTTGGCTATGGTTAAGAGGATTTTTTCTTCATATTCCGGATCACAATAAATTTTACTTGGTTAAGTTTTTATTTGAGAACTCTGCTTTCCCAAATTATCGTTGTGGTGTAAATTATTTTAGATACACAAATGAAATATGAAATTGCGTTAATTACAAAAATAAAAAGTTGTGCATGTAGGTTGATTTTGTAATTCTGGAAAATATTATTAAAACCATTATACCTCCAAATTATATAATGTTTATGACTTTCTACACAGGAAAATCGGACGCTCAAAATTTCACTTGATTGCATAAGATTAGGCACAGGTAACTTCAGTGATGACAAATGTGTCATGAGAGGAGGATATGGGAAGCTTTACAAAGGAAAAGTACAATACAATAATAGGCAAAAGAAAGTTGCTGTGAAGCGGTTTAGTCTCAATAGATATTTGAACGCAGGGGCGCAGCTTCTTGGGGGCGGGGGGGGTCGCCCGACCCCCGGGATTTTTCGCTCAGTAGTGTTATATATGTAGTTTTCGTATAGAAATTTTTGGATATATACGTTTTTACCCCCCGATTCTATAGAAATTTTTGGGTATATATACGCCCGACCCCTCCGTTTTCTCCGGCAAGCTTCGCCACTGTTTGAACGGTACTAGTTTTTCATGGGAAAATGGTTTTTTGAAAGAGTTTGAAGTTCTTTTCAAGTATAAACACGAGAATATCGTTAGCCTTGTAGGCTATTGTAAAGAAATGGATGAAAAAATCATTATTTATGAGCATACCTCTAACAAAAGTCTTGATCGGCGTCTGAATGATACTAGTTTATCATGGTCCAAACGACTTAAGATATGCATTGATATTGCAAAGGGGTTAAAGTTTCTTCATGGAGGTGGTGTAGGACAAGATGCGGTGATTCATAGAGACTTAAAAAGTTCCAACATTCTGCTAACCAAGGATTGGAAAGCAAAAATTTCTGGCTTTGAGCATGCCTTATCATATCCGACAAATGAGAAGATAAAGTATGTCATCGACGATGTTGTAGGCTCGCCTGGCTATTGCGATCCATTGTATTGGGAAACACATACGTTAACCAAAGAAAGTGATATTTACTCTCTTGGTGTGATTTTATTTGAAATATTGTGTGGGAGACTGGCATACCCACAAGACTTCAGAGATCACAACCAGTTTTTAGATGTTTTGGTTAAACGTCTCTTTCAAGTAGCACAGTTTGATGAGATAGTGTTTGATGGCCTAAAGGAACAAATTGAGCGGAAGTCATTGGTTACATTCAGAAGGATTGCATTTCAATGCTTACATGCAGAGATAAAAGAACGACCCACAGCTGGTGAGGTGGTAGTACAACTTCAAAAAGCTTTGGAATTTCAAGTAAGTTTTCATAGTTTTCGTTTCCGCGTGTCAGGAAATTTGGTGTATAGTATACTATTAAACAACGGTTTATTTTTTTTCTTGTATTATAGTGCAAGCGAGGATGATATAACTTGAACCATTTTCTGTTTTGTTTTTATGTTTCAAAGCTTAAAATGAATCAAAGATCAGATGAGTGTTGCATTTGAATATAGTTTATAACTCTTTAACTAATAAACAGGGGGCTTATGAACTACCGGAGGGCCCCAAGTTGAAAAGGAAGTACCATGAAATTCTTCAGGTTTCAGAGTCTCGTGAGATTTATGCCTCAATGGCCAAAAGGTATATTGACGACATACTCTCCAAGGGAATCCTAACTGAAGATGACAAACTGGTACTTACTTCATTCTCAGATGTTAATTTGTGTTTTACGGATTTTTTTTCTACTTCTTTAATATAGTATTGAATCCACAAATTAAGATCGGTCGATATATATGCTGGTTCATTTATGTTATATCACTTGTTTCTTCATGTGATTAAATTTTTAACTACAACAGATAATCAACTCTAGAATTCACTATCTACCAAAATTATAAGAGATATTTTTGTAATCTTTACAACTACATTTGGGTTATTAATCCATTATATGTGTCTTTTTAGGAGATAATTCGGAATATCCAACGAACAACAAGCGGTCTCAAAGAATCAGTTCAACACATTCAGGAGGAGGACGATGACCATTTGGAGTCGTGATACGTTGGAGAAGGCAACATAGAAGGCACGTGTTCGAGTCTTGCTCGTTCCCAATGCCCCTACGGTAGCGGATTTACCCCCAGACTCAGGCTTGCTGGGTGGCGGTCTGCGAGGTGAGATCACCTCGGCGGTTGGGAGGACCGTGGAATATCCCCCCACCCCTACTATGTACTTTTATTGAAGGGATCAACGTTTAATTTGGTTATATATTTTGATTATTATGTTTAGTTTGTATATTGTTATTATTTGAGTTTTCAAAAGCTACTGACACTTTGTAAAACAACCAAAAGAGAAATTCAACAAATAGAGTGATGATACACCCAAAAAGATAAAACTGTTGTTCAAATTCGATTAAGTCAAATATAAATGTTTTTTTGTTTTTGTTTTTCAACGTGACGAAATAAACTAATATTGTCCAAACAACTTCGGTGGCTGTAGGTCCACTAGAGGAGGATCTAGAACAACCTATCCTTTTTACCGAACACACCCGGTTATGCGGAATCCAAACGGGTATGCAACTGAGACAAGAACACGAGATACAAGACTAAGATTCAAAGTTAAAGCGCACTTGTATTGATACTAGAGAGTTTGTTTAAAAGTGATAATACAAACACTGCTCTCAAACTCACAGTATGTCACACCCTGACTTTTGCGGAAGCGTGATTATTGGTGTGACTTTCTTAATACCATAGCATTCAATCATAACAACGCTATATGATAAAACCATTAAATATTCATCCATAATTTGCGTTTGAAAAGACCATAACATAACTGTCTGAAATGTTGACACCGAAATCAAATTACAAACCACAACAAGTTTTACTGAGTTCATAAAGACTCGACAAAAGATCTTAATAAAAACCGGGTTTAGAACCATGTCTCCCGTCCAGGAATAGAATACATCTCCTAAACTTAAAAACTTTGGATGACATCTTATTCATAACGCAGCTTGAAAACATGCACACACCTGCCAGATCCACTTAGTTCCCTGAAATACATGTAGTTTAAAAATATCAACAAAAGTTGAGCGAGTTCATGTGTTCGTGTATGTATGTATAAAACCTTTGTAAACAGTGTATGTATGTATGTTTGCAATTCCCGGTATGATAGCAATCAAGGAAACAGATCACCATTGGTTTGCAAGGCCACTGGTATGTGTGACGGCGTAGGAAGGCTCAAACCTAGCAAATTTGTACCGGGCTTCCGGCTGTAAGACATAGTCACCCTATGGGCCACCCTGGACCTCATGGGTGTGGGCTCGCTACACCCAAATAGATCTATCACTCATGCCCCTCGGTCCTAACACGAGGATTAATGGTCTTAAGTATCCGCCTACCCATTCACATGATCTACTGTGCTTTCCTAGGATAACCATACCAATTGTAATTGTATGTAATCCTTTTGTAACATGTATTTCACCCCCGAAGTTAATAAACAAAACAGTTTAAAGAAAAGGGGGACATGAACTCACAGTCTTGCGTCTTCAGAATCGCAACTCAAATCTCCTCAGCAAACACGACTACCTACAATGTACTAACGTCTATTAGACGGACGGGTCGTGCCTTGTCTTTGCAGTAATGTTTTTGAGTTACGTTACTTTCATGTTTTCAATATTATTCCAAGTTATAATCACTTGTTAAGATAATAACTATTTTAACTTAAATTATATTTTAAGTTCTCAAGTATTTTATGTTCGTATTTCCTTCCCAATGATGGGGGTATCTCATATATGTGTATTCGTGTATCTTGCCAAGTATTGGCGTCGTATTCCGGGGTATTATTCAAAATAACAATATATTTTTAAGTCTCATTTAGAAAATATATATAATCCTTATTTTTATTCAAAAACACTGTATTTCAAGAAAATATATATTTTTCCCAAAAATATTATATTTCTTAATAATCCAAGAAAATATATTTTCACTTCCCAAAAATAATATATCTTTTCCTTGTCAAAAATGTGATATAACTTTGTAATACTTGTAAAAATCCCATTTTCATTTCTTGTGTACCCAAAATAATATTCACCAAAATATATATTCATAAATGTATTTTCCCGTAATATTTTGTAAGTTACGCTTCTTGTTCGGTTTGCCAACGTCGTGTGTGTAACTTGTGTATTTATTCCGTATGATTCTTGGTAATATTTCGGATTGAAATTTCTTGGTATTTGTTAAGTTATATTATTTTAAATCCTTAAATAATATAACTAGTTCACAAAATATACAAACAATCACACATGTGTCTTTAATGTAAATATATATTCTAAATACATATTTATCCATTTTTATTTATAAAAACCAACCTCCAATATTTGTATTTTGTAACAAAATCTATGGCAAAGTTTATATTGAAAACCATAGTTAAAACACACTTGTAAATATTTATTTAAAAACATTTTTCTAAGTGTTTATATTTTTAGAAAATTTTGCCATAGTTTCCCCTAAAAATGGTGGTGTCCATGCTATCAAAGCATATCATTTTCTTTTCAAAATCATCACAAACAATCAACAATCAATCTACACTTACCGAGTGCCAAAATTATGTAACTTATATAACATTCATCAACTTGAACTTTCATAAAAACTTGTAGTAACTTGGTGGTGTGTTTAGTAGGTTTAGTTACCCTTTAAAGGGTGTTTACTTCTTTAAAAATCTCATTCTTGAAAGATTTAGGTGTTTACAACTTGTAAACATGTTTTACAAAAACATTTCTTTATGACATCTTCATGTTTCACAAGTGTTTATACACTCGTTTTACCACCAAAAATGGTGTGTATTTAAGTAAGAACCATGATCTTCTAAAAATCATATTTTGAACTTGGTTCTTTTAGAAAACCATTCATAAATCTTAGATCCATAAGTTTATTAACTCTCTTTGATTATTAACTTCCAAGATTTCAACTTATTCTTCAAGTTCATGGTTACACATAAAGTATGATGATTTTGGTTTTTCACAAGATCACCACTTTAACTTACTAGATCATGTGTTTAATCACAATCTAGTAGGTTTCTTATGATGTCTAACATCATCCACACAAATCATCAATCTTCAAGAAGCAAATCAACATGTATTCTTTTGTTATTAAGTTTATGTTAAAGTTTCAAGATTAAGTTCTTTAGTGTTCTTTATGATTAACAATGTTCATCATCTTTTAACCATCAAAATATGAAGTAACAAGAGATCATAAGGGCCTTACTACTAGCTCTATGGCTAGGGATGAACACAAGATGTTGAAGATGACAAATGGGTTGGATAAAAGCAAATGAGAAAGGTCCTTCAAGATCCACAAGCTCTACACTTCCTTAAAC
Source organism: Helianthus tuberosus (assembly GCA_030545235.1). Classification (NCBI taxonomy): domain Eukaryota; kingdom Viridiplantae; phylum Streptophyta; class Magnoliopsida; order Asterales; family Asteraceae; genus Helianthus; species Helianthus tuberosus. Next base: position 193,511,536 of record CM060365.1, read on the forward strand.
ACCTTCTAGCACCTTAGGATGAACTTGGTAATGGATGGAATTTGATGAATGATGTTGATGTTGTTGTTGTTGTTGCTTACGGCCGAGAGGGAGATAAGAGAGAGGAGGTGGAGTGGTGTGATTAAGTGTGGTGATGATAATGAGGGCCTAATCTCTTTATATCCATGTTGATGCATTACCCATTAGTTCATATGTTCTCAAAGTACACTACATAATCTCTAGCAAATCTTCACAAGATTAAGGAAAATCAAATGAGATTTAGTGTGATCAAGGGTGGGGCCACATGGTGACCGTCCACACACAAGGGGGGGGGGGTCTAAGTGTAAGTTTAAATGGATGGATGGTTAAGTTAATTAGTTGAAATCCAAGTGTATTAGTTAGTGTTTATGTATAAGGTATGTTATATAGTGTGTTAGGGTGTTCGGGGATCATAACTAGCTCAGAAATAATAAAGCAATGCTTCTAGTATGATTTTAATGTTTCGGGTAGTGTCCGGTTGTTCGGTTAGATACCGGTTCGTTAAAGTGCTAAGTTATGCCGTTTAGTGTCCTTTATATAACCTTTTGTGACACCTTTAATTCCCGACACTTAGGAAAGCATTCAGGACCATTTAGTCAATTTTCTGCATGTTACCAACATGTTAAAAGTTGATTTTTGCTGAATTATACAAAATTCTGCACTTTGGGTTAGTTTTAGGCACTTTCCGGCACTTAAACTATCACCTAGACAAGTAGTTTTGTGATCCTTACTTCCCTACACACCACACTAGTGTAGTACTTAGTCTCTGGCCCATACTGGGTCTCAAAACACTGTCTGTCTATGTACTGAATCCCATCAGCATTTTCTGAGTTATCCGCTAACTGTGTTAATTGTGCTTTGTGCATCAAGTATGTCAACATTGTTTGTATGCAATAATGATGTGTTATTTGCAATATGTGATGCACATGTAAGTATGATGCAGTATTCAGAAAGCAGTTAATTGTAGTTTAGCACAGTCATTAAGCACTAATCATAGTTAATTAATTGTACGGATACCTGGATTTTCGACGGTTGTCACACAGTATACTCTCCTTTGTTCACTGCTGTGTTCTCTGGTATATTTTTCTTATCTGTTGCTACAAGAGACCTTTATATAGCAACCTTATCCAAAGCCCTACGAAGCATGTGTTGGGCCCAGATAACAGCCCACGAAAAACATAAACCCACGAAGAATATGGGTTCTTCGTGGTTAGCACCTGTGAACAATATAACCCACAAAAGATGTTCTCCATATCATGTAGGTTCTTTGTTTGGTTTGTCTTTAGTGAACATGCAGTTCTTTGTGAGATGTAGTTCTTCGTGAACATGCAGACACCAACATGGTTCTTCGTAGGTGAAGGCTTCTTCGTGGGTCTTACATTAGACTAGTTCTTCGTGGGGGTTGTAACATGCAGAAACAAACAGCATGCAGAAACATTAATTGCTTTCACACTATATCTTGGGTAAATAAACATTTTTGGGTCACTTTCACGCTTTTTCAGACTGAACTCCCTTTCATGTCAGTAATTATACCTTAAATTCATCAAAAGTCGTGCCGATAAGCCTCTCATTGCTCAATGAGAGGCGTATAGGGTTTAATGCTCCAACTACCACAACCTTATACGCCTCTCATAGGGCAATGAGAGGCTTATCTCAACCCTTTTTCTGACACATTAAGGTAGTGTTTGGTATGCAGGAATGAGAGGTGGAATGGAATGAGTGATTACGAGGGAATGAAAAAAATGAGTGTTTGGTTGGTCAATGGAATGGAATCACCCATTCCAAAAGGCATTCCATTCTCTCAAAATCATTCATTCCACCCCCTATGTTTTTTTTCCATTCCATCCCCTCTTGCACCACTCATCAACAACACCACAACCCACGACCTTCGCCACAACCCACCACCACCACCACTACCCACCACCGACGCCATCGCCGCCACCCGCCACCACCTCACCCCGACAGCCACCGCCGCCACCCACTCGCCACCGTTATCACCCACAGCTGCGACCAACTGCCAACGCCACTCGTCGCCGCCGCCCACCACCATCGTCGACGCCACCACCACTGCCACCACCAACCGCCGCCGCCGCCACCAACCGCCACCTTTGCTGCCACCCACCACCAACAGCCACCTTGTCGCCACCACCACTCGTCGTCACCACCGCACCGCCACTCGCCGCCACCACCACCACCCATCGCCGCCGCCGCCGACACCCACCACCGCCACCTACAATCACTACCACCGACCACCACCACCACTCACCGCTAATTTTATTACTTCGTTTTTCTTGCCTACCGAACAATACACAATAATAATTCATTGCATTCACATGGTAACCAAACAAGACATGGAATGGTAATGTTTCATTGCATTCCCTCGTCCATTCCATTACCCCATACCAAACAGACCCTAATTGCTTTCACACTATATACTCCCCTTATTGACCTATACGCCACCTCTGGGGGGATGTGCACTTAAAAAGTAGGGATGTGCCAATACCCTCACCCAAATGAAAACACCCTTCTGAAGAAATGTGTTTTTGACTTTACAGGTCAAATATGTGACCTTTTAGTTTCAGATTCTAACACAATTTGATCTTTGTTTTTGAAAATTTCCATGATCTTGTATTGAATTATCAACTGTGACGTTAAACATTATTTGATTCCTTAGTTTTATTATCTAATCACGTGATATTAAAGTGCAAATTCAAATACTTCATAATTAAATATCTAAATAATTGTCTGACTTTGATTCTTTGACAATGAACATTCAAACAACCCAAGAATACTGCATATAATGACATTGATGTATGCTCACCATGTCCATGTGAATGCACCGTACAAATACAATGTGTGTTTGCAGATAACTTGTTCCAAAAACGGAACACAGTTAGTAACTAATAAATGTTCATATCAAAAGTCAAACACATATGGAAACTAGTAACCTTTTTATCCACTTTTTTTGCAATTTTGAGGTAATCAATTTATTAGAGATGATTCACTATATTAAACTAATAATACAAGTCGTTTCAATAAAAAAAAATGATTTACTATGTTCTAAGCATGTGAATGCACTTGGACAACCTTTAACCCATTTAACATGTTTCATTTCTAGCTACTCTATTATACTTTACTGGTTTGACCCGTTATCTTTAATTAAGTGCATCACTGAACCTAGTAAGATGTCAACTAACATTAGCATTGTTCAATAAGAATATTTCCAATTCTTAACCATAATTTCACGCCCCAAAACTTTTAGAAATATTATATAAAACTTATTTGAGCTTAGAGCCTTAGACAACCTTTTGTTATGTTTTTTTTCTAGTTTTGAGTCCCATGGTTGCTAGAAAGATCATTAAGAGCATATGTATTATCGTATTGTTATTCATATCCAGTGTGCCATACGTAATATATTATTCACCATGTGCCTAAACTACTACTACTATTACACGAGAGTATGAATCATGTATGAACTACAAGAGCAAAACTCATCATAAGCCAACTAAACAACATTACCCATGTATGCAAAGGTAACTTTATTACATACAGTCTACTATACTTTTCTAAAGACTAAGGCACTAAGCTATGAGATGGATTGTTCCTTTTATAGAATTTGATCATTTTACTTCACTCAGGCTTTTCATCAAACACCTTAGAGGCATATTGCAAAATAACTGGTCATATCAAATAAGGATGTGAAATCAGTAATTGCAGTTTACTTTATTCGCTGAATGATCAAGAAATACCATTTTAACCCTCTTTATATCAACCAAACCCCACTATTGATACAGTGAATAGTTTTTCATTGTTTCTGCTCAACAACAAAGTATATGTATGTATTCTCTCATTCTTATTGTTACTTTATGATCATTGAGAGCACATGTCTCTCTCATAAAAGGAAAAGTGATTCCACTATTTATGATTTTTAATAGGCCTGGTCTATTCGCACACGTCCTTAGTCTATTTAAACACCTCAAAGCGCCCCGCTATGGCCAAAGTGGGGCGCTTTGGTGTAAAGTCAACAGACAAGGTCTGACAGGTTCAGTCCTTGTCTGTTGACTTTACATCAAAGCGCCCCGCTTTGGTTTTTTTTTTTTTTTTTTTTTTTACATTTTGGGCGTATTTTTGACTGGTGACTGGTCTACAATTAAGTTCAAATTTTACATTTTTGGTCCAAATTTTACAATATTTAATTTGTTTGTGCACATATATCTAAAGGTGAAGTCCCATCTCAATATTTAATTTGTTGAGGCATCTCACTGTCGCGTACAACCCTTTCCAACTCTTTGACTAGTCCCATCCGTGCTATAGTATACATTTAGCAGTTCTTGTGGGCTCCACAATGCCACTTGCCACAATGAAATATAGTATACATTAGGGTGTAGGGAGTGGTTAGACACTTGAAAGTGGTAAACTTCAAAATTAACCAATGAGAGTGTGCCACGTCATTCAGTCATAAGTGTTTAAACTATGTTGAAAAGCGTTGGCAATGGTTAGACACTTGATGAAGTGGTAAACTTTTTTTTTAAAAAAAAAAGAAAAAGGTGTGATTGGTTAAAGATGGCATGGACCCCACTACCGACGGAGCTTCAAGGGGTCTCAAGTGAAATCGAAAAAACGTCAACTTAAAATTAGTATTGTCTAATTAAAATAATCAACAATAGATTCAAGAATTAATAAAATTAGTAATGTCTAATTAAAATAATCAACATAAGGAAATATTTACACGTACATATTTAATATTTTTTGGCATTCAAACTTGATATATGGCATACAGAAAAGACATAATTATTTATTGCTGCAATAGCCGGTCTATGTCTAGTCTACTACCATATCAAATCACATTTGATTGATTAAAGCTGGGCGAGGGCTAGGGCTAGTGTAAACTGGCAAACAAAAAGAATTAAAAATTAGATAAAATGTGTTAACTAAATTAGATAAAATAAAGAGTAAACTGTGATTTTGTCATTTTATATATACATAGAGAGAGATAGAGTGAAAACCATGTGGGAAATGCTTACGTATCGTCCCCGTGACCTTAATGTAACCCCATATGTTCAAGATGTATGTTAAATGTGTTTAATAATAATCACGTTAATTCTTTTACAATCCAAGAGTACGTTTGTGTTTGTTCAATATATGCGTTACATCACGTTAAAAACCGAATGTCACCGACACGGCCCAATAAGATTCAATACGCACTTGTACGACCTAAAATGACAATATACATCATAATACTACAATTAATGAAAAAATACGTCATGTACATGTACGGTAGGCGGCTGATACACATAAAACTACTCATAGTAGTACTTGTGCTTTCAAAACAAAATGATACGATATAATGGAATACGACATCACACGTAACCGATTTGATCCGGAACTTGCAGTATAGTCCATATATATTAAAAAATGATGTATAATGGAAAAAGCGTAAAATTTAGACTATTATCGACGCGTTTGTGAATTAAAAACAATTTTAAAAAAATTAAAAAAGGCCCTAAGCGCTGCGCTTTGACCTAAGAGGGGCGCTTTGCCCCAAAATGTAAAAAAAAAAAAAAAAAACAAAGCGCCGAGCTTAGGCCAAAGCGGGGCGCTTTGATGTAAAGCAACAGACAAGGTCTGACCGGTTCAGACCTTGTCTGTTGACTTTACACCAAAGCGCCCCTCTTTGGCCATAGCGGGGCGCTTTGGGGTGTGAAAGTAATTTTGGCCGTGTGTGAATAGCATGACCCTTTTTAATATCCATAGACAGCCTTAAAATGTATATGTATGTGTTCTCTCATTGTTATTGTTACTTTATGATTTTATTTTGGCACAAATAATTATGCCTTTTGGAGGGTTTACCTCATATATCCCCCTTTGTGCGGAATATAGGGGTCAAAGCCTCATTTCAAATATCTATATTTTGAGTTTAAGTAGTTTGTAAAACTTGAAGTATCATGGTCGTCTATGTGAACAAAAATACTATGGTTTTGTATTAACATTTCGAGTACTATATTACAATGGCATCGTTGTTTATTGTTAATAATGTAGATATTTACACTATCAAACGCGCTATGAAAACCTATCATAATCACACCTCGAGCTTCCGCTACTAACGTGTGTGACATTTTAAACGTTGAGATTGTAGATGGCAATAAGTACTATAGTGGCGTTTCATGGTTGTAAATTGAAGTTTATTATTATAATTATTATTGCTGTTGTTTAACTGGAATCTACCAATAAACTAATATTTTATCTAGTTTCCTTGAAAATGCAAAGCAACTACTTTATCTAGTTTCCTAGTAATTTCCCTTGAATATTATATTTTGAGAAGACTTTTGATTTTTTAATGGCTTTATTATAAGGATATAAGGAGTTGTTAATCACTTGAGAGCGGTAAACTTAAAAATCAACCAATGAGAGTGTGCTACGTCATTCAGTGAAAAATGTTTAAACTATCCTGAAAAGTGTTGGCAATGGTTAGTTGAAGCTTTCTTATTGTTATAAAGTTTATTTATAAGATTATAAAACCTCTTAAAGACTAGAGTATTATCTTTTTACCAACGCTACGTGTTTCTATGGAATTCATCGTTTTTTTTCCGCTTCAGTTTTACTTTTTACACTCTACTTTATCTTTGTTGCTATTTTCTGTTGGTGCGCAAGAACATATAAAGGTCATACTCATATTTGATTCAAGCTCTTTCGTCATAATTTTTTTTCTTAGAGTTAAGGGTAAACACGAACTAATTATTGTTTTTGGTAGATTGTATTTCGCAATAGATAGCCACTTGACTCCTAACTATCCAAATCACAGTGAAGCGCGGGTTCCATACTAGTTATTAGTAAGACGAAAGTATAAACGACATATAACGAAAAATGAACAGTACTATAGCTTTGGTTTGTACATTACTATTCACAAATCACAACTCAGTTTTAAGTAAAATTTATATCGAGACATAGCTAAAAATAAATATATTGCAAAGACATACCCTAAAGTTATATAAAGTATCATATATTACAAGTTATAATAAAAAAGGAAAATATACTAAAAATTAATTATAATAATAAACAATAATTAACTATTATAATAAGCTAACCCCAAAAATAAATTTTAAACAATAGGCACTGTTCAACCAGTTGCCTTTTTCTTTAGTAGAGTGTTCTGACAGATTGTTTTGGAAAATTTAAATGTACAAAAAATTACACTTAACGGTGATATATTTAGAAAGCACGAAAAGCAACATCATTATAAAAATGACAGGTTGTTTTGGAAAATTTAAATGTACAAAAAATTACACTTAACGGTGATATATTTAGAAAGCACGAAAAGCAACATCATTATAAAAATCACTACTACAAAATGTAGCATTAGACGGTGTCAAAGATTTGTTTTAGACGGTGTTAAAGGAGTAACACCGTCTTAAAATCAATACCAATAAGCTCTTTTAATTAAAATATTCAATAAAATTCAAAAGAACCCCGTCTAATGCTTAAACACCGTCTTATACTAATTTCTGTAACCTTTAGACGGTGTTGTCTCTTAACACCGTCTTATAAATATTCAAAAGAACCTCGTCTAATGCTTAAACACCGTCTTATACTAATTTCTATAACCTTTAGACGGTGTTGTTTGTGAACACCGTCTTATAAACGTACACCTTCGCTCAACAACCCACAAAACCTTCGCATTCTTCATTCTCACACAAAACCCTAGATGACTTCTCCACCGTAATCGCCAGTCTCTACCTCCTAACCCATGCTCTCCTCTTAAATCTCCGATTCACTAATCTTTGGTTCGATTCCACAACATTACCAGAACATCATCAACATCACGTAAGTTATCTAGGTTCTTTTTTTCTGATTGAAACCTAAATGAACACCCGTATTCCTTTCAGTTACATAAGTATGTAAAAATCATTGATTTATTGATTCTTTGAATTTTGATATAATAACAGTCGTATGTTTCTGCCTTTTCAATATCTTTTTGTGAGGTTCCATATCCAATAATGGTTGGATAGATTATCAGATATTATTTTTATTTGTTTTAACCATGTTTCAGTATGTATGAACTCTTTTTATGTGTTTTTCCTTTTTCAACTTTTTTTTTATTAGGTAGGCTGAAGATATTTTGCTTGATGATGGTTTAAATAGTTACCTTTATATGTAAACTGATTTGGGATTGTAAGGGTCAACATGACTCTAGAAAAGATTTAGGGTTATTTTTAGTTTGATTCAGATAATGTTGGATTTCTAAGTCCAAAAGTCATGAGTCTATGCTTCCTCCTATGACATTGTTTGACCTTCTAAATTCTCTCTTTGTTTGATGTTTTATATGAGAGTAAAAAAGTTTAAACGACTAAAGAAAGCAAGGGTTATGTGTATGAAGGGCAAACAGGATTTTCTGATGAGGAGGGATATGACAACTGGAAAAGGGGGGCGAAGTGCAGACGATAAGATCAAACGTAGCTTATTTGATGACACTGAGGGTATATGTAGTTTGAACTCAAAATGCAACCTTAGATTATTGTCATTGTACAAAGTTCCACTGTGATCAATTGTAATCTATCTACAACAATCACACATTGTTGTTTTCTTTTTTATTATTTAATACTTGACACATAATGCAGGGGAAGAAAGGTTAGCAAGAAAAAATCGAGGCAGGCCCAGGGGTCTCATTTACTGCAATTGAGGAAGCTTATGGCATATTTGGTGATGTAGATGAGCTCCTAAGGAAAAGAAAACAAGAGCTAGAAAGGACTAGTAGGTATGATGAAAGTGGTGAATGGAGGGAAAGGAGGCTAGAAGACAAATTTTAAGCAATCATTCTTTCTGAAAAATACATGACTAAATGTGATAACCGTATTCGGGAGATAGATTAAGAAGGCAGGTGATTATGTGACCTCACTATATTTTATTTTATGTTCATATATGTTTTTTCGTATTGATTTACGTAAGTTGTGTTTGTAGATTTCTGAGGAAAGCACTGGTCCACCCCCAACAGATGGAATGAGTATAGATGATGAGAGTAATTGGATTCTTAATCAACTTGGAATGGGTATGGTACCTTTGTTTAGCAAAGAAGGGCATGAGTTGCAGTAGTTAAGGGCGATATTGTTAGATTTTTGGAATTTATGCATGTTCAGAAATTAGATGTAAGTATCGTCTATCACAGACTCTAACATCCTTTTTAGTTAGGATTTGTGTAACTTCTAATGTCTTTATTACCAGGTAGCATTTATTGCCATGTATAGAAAGGAGGAGTGTCAAAGCCTTTTTAAAGATCCAGAACCACAAGATGACAAGGGTAATCAAATTAATTCCGAATTGGATGTCTACGGGTTTATTTTGGATTTGAATATGTATTGTTTTGGATTGATTTGAAAATGTTTCATTGGTGTATATAAGGTTGATGTATTTTTTTTCCAGCAAATGTATTTTTGGTGTATTTTTTTTCCAGTAAATGTATTTTTGGAAAATATGTATTGAGTAAATGTATTTTTTTTCAGCAGTTTATAAGTATTAAAAGATGGGGTTCACTAAGTTTATAAGACGGTGTTAAAAGTATTTGATTTAATAAATGATTTGATATTAAAAGACGGGGTTCACAAAGTTTAAGCCGGTGTTTAAACTGAACACCGTCTAATAATACTTGAAGTTTAAGCCGGTGTTCAAACTGAACACCGTCTAATAATACTTGATTTTAAACCAGTGCAGTTTAAGACGGTGTTGAAAACACCGTCTTAAAACGCATTTCACCCCGTCTAAAGCTCCATTTTGTAGTAGTGAATATACGTTAACTAAAACATTTTAAATATTTAAAATTAAAATACTAAGTTTTTAGTGAAATAATAAAAAGTCAAAAATAAAAGGAAAAACAAACAAAAAAAATTATAATGGTTAACATATGACAAAATTGAATTAGGTGTATATTTACAAAGTATCAATTACAAGGGTTACCGGACATCCCCTTGTAAAATGTATGGTATAAGAATTTGTTGGTGATCACGTTGATACAAATAATTATAATAAATGTTTAGATTGAAGTTATTATATAAGTTAATAGATTATTCTTCATAAAATATATAATTTTACGTTTGAACATGAATTGGATTTGACATTTATTTGTATTTTAAATCTAAACTAGTGTAATCCCATCGCGTGTTGCGGTGGAAATTCAAACATTACCGTTTCGGTTTATATACGTTACAGACGCTCAGTAGAGTTAAATGTCATTTTAGTCCCTGTGGTTTGGGTCATTTTGCCAGTTTAGTGCAAAGGTTTGAAACGTTGTTATTTTAGTCCAAATAGTTTCAAGCGTTGCCATTTTAGTCCACCAAGTTAACTCCGTCCATTTTTTATGTTAGCTAGAAGGGTAATTCGATCATTTTATATGGTTGAATTGCCCTTCTAGTTAACAGAATTATATATAAAATGGCCGAAATGCCTTCTAGTTAACAGAATAAAGGGATAAAGTTAACCCAGTGGACTAAAATGACAACGTTTAAAACTATTTTGACTAAAATGAACTTCAAACCTTTGGATTAAACTGACAAAATGACCCAAACCACATGGGCTAAAATGACATTTAACTCCGCTCAGTATAAGCAACAAAAAGAGAAAACAAAAAAAAAAAAACAAAGTTGTAATATTCCCAAAAGAATATCAACACGTGTCTTGCATCGTTCGAAAATCATAAAATAGAATATAGGTAATGACTGAATAAACCAAAACAGGTACCGATATTATTCGGTGGAAATCTTTTTGATTCCTCACCATCGGCATTTTCTATAAGCAAAAAAAACCGAATAAACGGTTGAAATCTTTTTGATTCCTCACCACTGGCACTCTCTACAAGCAAAAAACAGCGTATTTTGTTTTCAGATTAGGATCATGTTTGGTGAACAATCTTCGCCTTGTTCCTTGCTAGGTGGCGACTTTGTAATAAAAAGAATGGGTTTGGTTGTTTAAATAAAAATAAGAAATGGGAAAATTGATTTGAAATGGGTGGAGTGCTGGCCTTAATAAAGTTGGAAGGGGTGACTCGTAAATGCATGTGTCATGTGAATGACACATGTGAGGAAGGTGAAGGAAAGTATAATAGCTGGCAAACACACGTGTCATAACTAAAAGCAAAATAACTTAAAAGGTTCACTACCATAAGTCACAAAAAACCTATCAAATGAATAAATGCCACCACTTGTGTGGCACTGTTCATTTCCATTGGTTCTTTAATAGATATATAAAATAGATATAAATATATATTTTTTGTTTTTTAATTATATAACTAACTAGTTTTATATATAGTGCCGCGTTGCGGCGCGCTCAACCGAATCATTCTTGGTATGATAACATATACGTTTTACATTATAACCCAACACGATCATACTAAATTGAATCATTCTTGGTGTAATAACGTGACAAATGCATTTTTAACAAAACAAACTCATATTAAATTGTATTAAACACAAAAAAAAAATGTACCAATCGACATCAATATATGAAAAAGGAGTCTCCACAAAAGAGACTTCTAATACAATCCAATCATCAAGATTAATGAATATTAATCATAGCACATGCCTAAGATATGTTTACCTTGAAAAATGACAAGACAATGAAAAAAGAACTGCGATGGCCATAGCAAATATGCTAATATTCGATGATGTTGGTGGTGTTGAAGCTTTAACAGGTCTTCTTTTCTTCAAACACTTCAACCTTTCAACCATGGCTCGCTTTTTCATGGTCTGTTTAGCATTCTCCTTAACCAACTGAAAATATCCAAAATGTTAGTAATATATATAATATTATGAGTTCTTCAATCGTATTCGACTGAAACACTAATTGGAAAAGCTTTAAAACACAAAATTGTATTTCAATAATGGATATATTTTTTTTTGAACGGTGAGAATCTTTAACTTGTTGTGAGAGAGATTTCACACCCTCTTAAACGGAGAGCACTAACCCCACCCCATAATTTTACTTGTATTTCAATAATGGATATTAGAAATTGAATAACGGGTCAAGACGGGTTCGGGTCAAAATAGGCTAATTTAAAACCGTTTCAACCTGGTATAACTTCTGACATATTTGAGCCTTTGTTACTCGTAAGACATAAAAAAAAATAACCCACAGTTACCTGTAAATAAGTAAATTGGCATGAATGCAATTATAAGTAAGAACATACTCTTCTCCTTCAGCGGGCTCGTTGATTGAGGGAAGAAAATTAGCCTGAGGCACCAGCTGAAAATCTCGCTTTCCCAACTCTTGGAGCATTGGCTGTGCACATATTCATACACACACATAAAAATATATATAAAAAAAGAGTGTCGTTCAATACCTGCAAGATGTGTGGATTAGCTTGCACCATTGCATAAAAATGCTTGAAACTGTTGGTTGTTGCGCATGAAATCTAGGTTGCTAGCAGCATCCATATGTACATTCCCACCCATGCCAGGAAGACTCCACCCCAAAGTTAACAATTTTATAATTTAAGATATTCCAAATTTTTAAAGAAAATGAAAATACCATTAATGAACATCTAACGCCCATACCGAGTAAAAAGATTCAAAGGTTTGCATTTGGCCGGGTTGGCGAAGCTGCTGCTGGTTGTGCGGACTAAACTAATGAACATGTGACACCCATACCGAGTAAAAAGATTCAAAGGTTTGCATTTGGCCGGGTTGGCGGAGCTGCTCCAGCTTGTTTGATGCCTTGAAGAAGATCATGCAACTCTGGTATGGCCTAAATAGCATATAATACGATCACATGTTACATTTTTCATACAATAGTTCATTAGCCATATATCATTCCAATTTAGCGTCAACCATACTTACTTAATACGGTCAACAACAGATGAAAGACAATCAACAAAGTAAAGCTGAGCAAGTGTTTTTCACGTGCTTAAGTTTAGGCTTTTCTATATTCGATTGAGCAAAGACAATTTTGCATTGTCCCCTGTTATCCTACTATTACCATCTACACCAAAATAACATAAGGAAATAATGAAAATTGAATGAAATCTCCAACCAAATCTATACATCCACACGAATACATTAGTGTAAATTGATGAGATTAAGAGGATTTGTATAAAATTAGAAGTTTAGAACCTGAATCGACGTAGTTGAACCATTACTGGTAGATTGTTTTTGAATACTCTATATGCATATATATGTAAAATCAGATATAAGAAACAAAGGAATTGAGCCACAACTCACCTACCCTAAAGCTTGTTCAGATTTTCGCTTCTTCCTCCACCAAGGAAGCCACTACCGAAGGAGCCGTTGCAAACTCTGTCTCTGCATCAAACAACAACTCTTTTCACTCCAATGCAACAAAGCTAGCTCCCAAGACGAAGAATTCGAATTGTGTTCCATAGAGGATCCGTAGCACAAACCTACCTGAAGACACAATTTTGAGAGCAGCGAACACAACAATAATATTCATCAATTCGAAGGCAACAAAACTAACCTATATAGATAGAACATATGAGAACAACTTTAAATGAAGTACAGTTGTCTGTTCATCCCAGCTAGTAATTGAGGCAGTGCAAAGAAAGCGTCGTTGCCAGTGTTTTGCTGGGTTGTACTGCAGAAGTTGTTCTAGGATGATTGTGTTCCTTGTTTGAATTGAAACCGTGTTAAATATGTTCCTAAACCTGCATGAATGGTATTTGGTTTGATAACACTAATGTAAATCCAAGTAAAGACAACCTGCTTATTTTTTCCTAAAAATTTGGAAAAACCATTTGTTTACTTTTTTCATATAGGTCCTTTTATAGTTTCTATTCATAAAGCAACCAAAAAGCAATGCATATATAACCAATTTCTATAATTAAAATAACTAATTGTTTACTGGCCTTTTTTATCGGCCAACAGAATCAATTCCGAGCACTCTCAGGGTATCCACTGGACCAAACGGAGCTCCACCAAGCGCGGGCTGCCATTCAAGAGCTGAAGGATGAGAAGTACCGCTTGGAGAGTCAGCTCCAAGCCGCTGGGTTGATGGAGAGTAGGTTTTTATCGGAGAAAAACAAGGCAGAAGATGACTTGAAACAGGTGACTACCCACCTTGCTGAGGAGCGGATAATATGGGCTCGTGATATAGTAGAGAAGGACCAGGTCCTTGCTCATGCTAAGGGTGTTCAGGAGGAGCTGGAGCGTAAAGCTATTGCTGAAGCCCAAAAGGTGAGATCTGAAATGTCCGCTCAGGTGGAAAAATTCCGAATTGACACTGACTTTGTGTCTCAGGTGCAGGAGAGGTACCAGGCATTGACTGTTGAAGTAGAGACATTTAACGCCAAGGCCCGGGCCCGACAAGTTGAGCTGGAGGAGCGGGAAGATCAACTTAGAAAGCTTCATTAGCAATGTGTTTCCCTTGTCTCTGAGAGGAATAAGCTTGCCCAGTCTTCCACCGCTCATCAGACACGCCTTAAGGAAGCGGAAAGTGCCTTGGAGCAGTCTACCGCTGAGGTGGATAGCTTAACTAGTCAACTGGCTGCATTGCGTGGCGACATGAATTGGCTAATAACCAATGGCCTGGTTGGGGCGTTTGAGTATCTTCGTCAGTCAGGGTCTTTTACGGCGTTGTTGGATCGCCTCTCTGCCGCGGCCTATCAGTCCGGTCATCATGATGGTGTTTACAAGGCTACTTTGAGTGTCAACAATCAGAGAAGATTACTCCCGAGTTCCACACAACGAGGGGCAAACTTCAGGGAGATATGGCGGATGCCCTTGAGGTGGCATGCAACGACCCGCTACCTGCGTATGATGATTTAACGAAGCACGTTGCCGAAAACGACGTGGATACCCTACGCCTAATGCTGGAACCAGTGGAGGAGTCGGAGGAGGAATGAGTGTTTTCTCTTTGTCTTGTTATGTACACTATTCCTCAGATATTTTGTAGGAACACTGTTTTACTTGGTTTTTGAGCAAATATTTGATATGCTTGTCAGACATTTAATGCTAATGTCATGATTGACGCCGCCGCCGTTCATCTGAAATGTGGCGATTTGACATGTAATGATGTATTTTTATTAATGGTGCTGTCGTCATCACTGTCAAATTGTTTACTCTTCTATAAATTACGTTTCTTTTTCCAAATTTGGTAATTTGAAAAGATGAGCCGGAGGAGCTATAAACAGAGGCTTTCCGACATATTCCGACGCTTGGATGCCGCAGATGGCCTAGTTCTTCTCCAAATTCCGGTGACGGAGGAGATGATCAGAAGAGATGTGCCTGCTGGTGATCCCTTACCCCGAGTTAGCCGGTCTTGTAAGAGCATCATCTATGAAGAGCCTGCAAAAACTGATGCAGGTGTGGCTTTACTAATGGCCGATACTCTAGTTGGAGCTTTTCCACCGGATCGTATTCAACGTTGTGAGTTGGTGTACGAACGGCACCGTGGTGGCCGTTCTGGTAAAAACCAGGTTGGTGATCAGAAGGTGGTGGCTCTTCCGGTGGATGAGGAGAATGTTGACGACTTAATTGTTGATCCTCACCCTTTGGAATATTATGGTGTGGTGTTGCATACCCCTGCAGAGGTGAGGGCAACACTTTCCCAGAAGTAGGTGTTAGAACATGTTCGTTTTTGGTTCCCATATGTTGGTATTTAGCAACAGGGACAAGTACTTGGTTTTTTGTAAGATAGTCGTATGTATTTATTACCAACATACCTATCTTTTTGTAGTGGTTGATGTATCTATTACCAAGATACCCACTCTTAGCGCTGTATATTTTAACCCTTTGACTTATATAAGTGAAAAATGTTTCGTGTCAAGGATGTTTTTTTACCGTTATGTGCGGTTTAGATGCGATGGTAATTGTTTGTACCGAAAAGTGCAGTGTAAAATGCGATGGTAGATTATATTGTACATTTAAGTAATGAGGAAAAAACAAAGAGAAATAACTTTTATTAACTCAAAACTTAGAAAAAGAAAGAGACATCGCTATAGATGAATTACACTTGTTTGCAAAAAAAGGAAAAGAACCGTACCCGCCGTTAGGAGCAAGGCACTACATATAACATTTTTTTAACTGGGCCGCGTTCCAGGTACGTGGAACCGTGGTACCATCTAGCCTGGATAGGCGATAGGCCCCTTTGCCTGGGTCTTCTTGGATGACGTAAGGGCCTTCCCAGTTGGGTCCCAACTTGCCTGAGGTTCTGATACGTGGTCGAAAACCGGTGTTCGTATTGGTGTAACTTGATGTTTTTACATGGGTTTTAATTCCGAATAGCCTACTTTTAATTAAAATTGTGTTTTGCAGGTTTGATGAAGTTTAAGGAGCTATTCGGGAGCTTTACGGACTATCGGGACGAAAAACGGACCACCGGAATGCAAAACGGGTCAATCGGAAGCGAGAAACACAAAACATAAAAATGGGTTTTCTGTGAGGCATAGCCTACGCCACCAGGGGCGTAGGCGACTCCCCCTCCTGATGCTAAACGATTTTTTTTGGGGTTTTCTTGGTTGGTGACGAGTTTTAATGCTTGTTTTGACCCATTTCGGGAGTTACACTTGGAATTGAGTGTGAAACCACTTCTTGGAGCCATAACCTATCATCATTCCAATCCCCAATCATCAAGAAGACTGGATCAATCATCCACAATCATTCGATCTCACCATCCAATCTTCATTCCATAACCCTAATCATCATTCATCCTTCAATCCATTCATCACCACCAACCATACCAAACCCTAGTTCCTTCATCCATTAATCTTTCAATCACCATCACTCACCAAAACCCTAATCCTCATCATTTCATCATTCCTCAAGCTTCAAGATGATCCTAATCAAGTTTCCAACATCCGGTGATCAAGTTCCTTCGATCATGAGCGGCTAGTTTCCTGGAGGTTTCACCCCGGTGTAGGTTTTTGTAAGTCTAGCGTTTTAACATTGTTCTTGGTTTGATTTTGTGACAAATTGCTATTTGATTTTGAAGCTTATGACAATTGTCTTGCATTTGTATTGAATTCATAAATTGTCGAGTGAAGATTAAATTTGACTTTATGAAATGTTTATGTGCAATTATGCCTTGTCTAGGTTAGAGTTTACATGTTCTTGGTAATGAAGTGCATTTTTGTCCGTTCTTTGTAACGTTGATAGCTATTGGCACCTAAGCCTTGTAACACTAAATTCGTTAGTCACTTTTGCAATTGAATCAAATCTAAAACGTGTAGAAATCCTAGGATTGCAATTACCGAACCGGGTGTGAACCTTGTTTAATTATCTTGTTTAAAACTCTCAATTACAATTTCGTGCATTTGTTTAAGTTCTCGTTAGTTAGTAATTAAAAACCAAATTGTCGGTTCATTCTGAACCATTTCCTAAACAACCAAAAATTCATAAAAACAATCTAGTAAGCTTCATAATAGTGACACACCTATAAAATCAATCAAGTCCATTCGCAAACCACATACTCTTCGTGGTTCGACCCCTTACTACCACTAACAACTTGTTAAGAGTAATTTGGGCATATAAATATTATCTTTGACCGGAGCGCGACACTCCGATCAAAATTTGGCGCCGTTGCCGGGGAGTGCGTGCGCTTTGTGTTTGGATATTGTTTGAATTGCGTGATTAACTGTTTAATTTGCATAATTTCTTTTCTTGTACTTTGTCTTTTTCTTGTTACGCGGGGTGTGTTACTTGTGCAGGTTACAGGTAGTGCATGCATACGCGAAACTCCGGGAGGACTTCACCATTAGTCTACGAACCGGAAATCGAAAGAGTCGCTAGAAGAAATTTAGCAAGCCGGTTGGAGGCAACACTTGCTTCTAACCAAGTCACCCAAACACCACAACTCACACCAACCATTGAAACCGAGTCAATGGCAAACCAAAATTCAAACCAAAACCTTAACCAAAACCAAAACCCATTCCAATACCGAGGAACTTTTAATCCCGCTCCAAATGTTCAACCTTTACCTCAAGAGCAACCGGGTGGTAACAACTCTAGAAAACCCACACCACCTTTCCGAACCCAAAACCCGAACAACAACCAAAGAACACCCCAACAACAAAACCTTCCCCGAAATAATTCCTTACCCAATAACCTTGATGACCAGAATGTCAATTCCGACAGTAGAGGTAACCGAGATCATGGTAATCCCGCGAACGAAGACCCGTTTTTCAACATCGACGATTTGAGAGACGCTATCCCTGATGACGAACCGTTTAGTGTTCCCGGTTATCAATCACCGGAGCATGCGAGTATTCACATGGAATACTCGGACGATGGGGGTAATTATGATGATCGGGCTAATGATGATGAAGATTGGGGATATGTGAATATGGGGAATGTTTACAATGCGAGGGGTTTTGAAGATGAGGAGTTTGGCTACCAAAATGCCAACTTTGTTGGGAATGATGACTACGGGTATGGGAATGTTAGAAATGACGGTTACGGAAACAACCACCAACCACGAAACAATAACCAAAGGAACCGGAATGATGGGTTTTACAACAACAATAACAATAACAATGCTAACCCTAACCGGTTCCCTCGTTTTGTGGGAGGAGGAAATCAAAGAGGTAACCAAGGTAGAAATCAAGGTGGGGATCAAAGAGGGGATAGAAGGGATAACCGAAGGCCGGTGGACCAAGAAGTTAACGGTCCACAACGTCGTCAACAACCTCCATGGGGAGTGAATGACCGTTTCCGACCGGTGGTCACCGAAAATGATTCACCAATTGTTTGTGAAAGAAGGATGTTCGATTGCAAACCCCACTACATCAATATACTTCCCCACTTCAATGGGAGGTCTAATGATGAACCATACATGCATTTGGCGGAATTCTCATCTATATGTAACACAATCGGGGGGCACAATTTCGCATTGGAGGAAGTCAAGCTTCGACTATTTCAATTTTCGTTAAAGGACAAAGTGAAGCAATGGTTCCTTACACTTCCGGCAAATAGTATTCGAACATGGGGAGAAATGCAACAAGCTTTTCTTGATGAATACTATTCGATGGCGAAGACCGATGACGCTCGTGATGAAATTAGGTCTTTCCGCCAACTATCGGGTGAACCGTTGCATGAGGCATTCACAAGATACAAGGAGTTGATGCGAAAGTGCCCACATCATCAAATAGAGAAGTGGGAGTTAGTCAAGTGTTTTGTACAGGGTCTAGACGACAATACATGGAACCGCCTCGAGTCAACAACCCATGGAACTCTATTGAGCAACCATGAGGATGATGATTGGGAGTTTCTAGAACGGATGAGCAAGCGGTCTAAAGAAAAGGAATCGGCCGATAGAGCCAAGAAGCATCCCGTGTCCCGGTCACTTCCCGATCTTGATTCTAAAGATCGAATCTCTACCTTAGAACGGGAGATGGCTCGTATGAAAAAGAAGGAAGTGAATGCGGTACAATTCGCGGTGTGTGAGGATTGTGGAGATATTGGCCATAGGACCGAGCAATGTCCAACGGGATCAAGTGATTACACTGAGGAGGTAAACCAAGTGTATGGGGATCGAAAGCAATATGACATGAACTCCAACACTTACCATCCGGGTTTGAGAAATCACCCTAACTTCCGGTATGGCAACGCCTCAAATCAAATGAATCTGAATTTCCAATCGGGTAATCAAGGTGGCTCATCGTACAACAATCGTCAAAGTGGTAACCAAGGAGGTTACCAAAGGAATTACAATCAAGGGGGTAACCAAGGGTATCAAAGCCGCGAAAGCAATTATCAATGGGGTTACAACCAAAGTGGAAATGGGGGTGGTGCATCAAACTCCCAAGGTGATGATTCGATTAATTCGAAATTTGATGCTATCATGAATGCTGTGGGTAACCTTACTAATTCACACCAAGAGTTCAAAGCTGAAGTAAGGAAAGAGTTTGAAGTGAGGGATAAATCTCAAAAAGCATTAGAGAAGCAAGTGGGGCAACTTGCTCAAGAGATGGCTCAAATTCGTGGAAGTGGAGGAGGACTTCCAAGTGACACCACGGTGAACCCTAAGCATCAAGGGTCGAACTCGAAGAACACACGTAAGGTACCAATTAATAAAATTACTTTACGTAGTGGTCGAGTCGTGGATAATGGTGTTGAGTCACCACCACCCGGGTTTGTTGAAGGAGTGGTGGAAGATGCGAGTGATGACGAAGGTAATAACGGTCAAACGGGTCAAAAGAAAAATAATGTTAAAATTAATAATAATACACCCGTTGTGACCGTTCCCGTCCCAAAGGCTAAGGAAAAGGGGGTGGAGGTTAATACCGCCCCTTATCCCAAAGCTTTGTTGGGACCATCTAAGAAAGTGGTAAATAAACGAGGCCCACAACAAGAGGAAATGTAGGAAATTTTTAAACAAGTTAAAATCAATTTACCACTGTTAGACGTAATTAAGAAAGTACCCTCATATGCTAAATACTTGAAATATTTTTGCACCCAAAAGCGGACTCACAAGTTTCCTAAGAAACTTGATTTAACCGAAAACGTGAGTTCGATTCTTTCGGGTGCACTTCCACCAAAACTCCAAGATCTGGGGGCGCCCATTATTTCAATACAAGTTGGTGAATTTAAAATGACTCGGGCACTTTTGGATCTTGGGGCAAGTGTGAGTATCTTGCCGGGTAGTTTATATGACCAATATGATTTTGGTCCACTTCAAGTGTCGAACACCACCGTGGTGTTAGCCGACTTAACCCCTAAACTACCCCGTGGGATAGTCACGGATGTAATATTCAAGGCCGAGGACTTATACTATCCGGTGGACTTTCTTGTATTAGATTATGTTTCTTTAGACCGAACCAAGCAACCAACAGTGATCCTCGGTTGACCATTTTTGGCAACATCGAATGCCCAAATTAATTGCAAATCGGGCACGGTCGACATGACTTTTGGTAACCGCCGGTTGCGGTTAAATGTCTTTTCAGGATTGACGGATCCTCTAGTTGGCGGTGAATGCTATATGGCGGACATCGTTGACGAGTGTATACCTCTATGTGACATTAGTGTCGAAGAGGAAAACACAATTGAGGAATGTTTCATGTTTGACAGGTTATAAGGAGAGACAAATCGGAGCATGGATGAGGAAGTGAAAGAGTTGGAGGTCATGGCGGCAAAGGAAGGAAGGCCCACTTGGACACATCAAGTGGAAAGTCTTCCGGAAAGCATTGACACAAAGTTGAAGCCATCATTGGAAGAGCCTCTGGTGCTAGAGTTGAAGGTGCTACCCAAGCATCTTAAGTATGCTTATGTGGGTGAAGGTAGCACGCTCCCGGTTATCATTGCATCTAACTTAACCGGAGAGCAAGAAGAAAAGTTGATGAAAGTATTGGTCACCCATAGAGCCGCTATCGGGTGGACCATTGCGGATTTGAAGGGAATTAGTCCCTCGGTGGTGATGCACAAGATCATCACGGAAGATGGCATGAGTCCTTCTTGCGACACACAACGGAGACTTAATCCGAACATGCGAGAAGTGGTTAAAAAGGAGGTATTGAAGTGGCTAGATGCGGGTATTATTTACCCTATCTCGGATAGCCAATGGGTAAGCCCGACACAAACAGTTCCTAAGAAAGCGGGCATTCAAGTCGTCACAAATGACGCAGGTGAAGAGGTCGCCACTCGGCCGGTAACCGGGTGGCGTATTTGTATTGACTATAGGAAGTTAAATGCTGCAACTTCAAAAGATCATTTCCCTTTGCCATTTATTGACCAAATTGTTGAGAAATTGGCCGGACAAAAATTTTATTGTTTTCTGGATGGTTATTCCGGATACAATCAATTTGCTATACATCCGGAAGACCAAGCAAAGACTACCTTTACTTGTCCATATGGTACCTTCGCATTTAGGTGAATGCCCTTTGGACTTTGTAATGCCCCCGCCACCTTCCAAAGGTGTATGACGAGTATCTTTTCAGATATGGTGGGGGAGTCTTTGGAAATCTTCATGGATGATTTCTCAATATTTGGGCCGTCATTTGATACATGCCTCGACCAACTAGAAAAAGTTTTAAAAAGATGTGTTGAGAAAAATCTAGTTTTGAGTTGGGAAAAGAGCCATTTTATGGTTCAAGAAGGGATTGTGTTGGGGCATGTCGTCTCGAGTCGTGGGATTGAGGTGGATAGAGCAAAAGTGCAAGTCATATTTACTTTGCCTTATCCTACAAGTGTTAAGGGTATTCGGTCGTTTTTGGGACACGCGGGGTTTTATAGGCGGTTCATAAAAAGCTTTAGTGATATAACAAAACCCCTATGCAATTTGTTGTTAAAGGATAAAACTTTTGATTTCGATAAAAATTGCCAAAATGCCTTTAACGTGTTGAAGAAAAAGTTGGTTGAGGCCCCAATCTTGCAATCACCGAATTGGTCTTTACCATTCGAAATTATGTATGATGCAAGTGATTATGCGGTGGGGGCCGTATTGGGTCAAAGGGTGGACAAGAAACCTGTTGCCATTTACTACGCAAGTAAGACTCTTTCGGATGCACAATTCAATTATACAACTACCGAGAAAGAGCTAATTGCGGTGGTATATGCGTTGGATAAATTTCGTGCTTATATATGGGGGTACTAAGGTCATTGTATATTCTGACCATTCTACAGTTAGGTATCTCATGGACAAGAAGGATGCAAAGCCGAGATTAATCCGATGGGTTCTATTGCTACAGGAATTTGATTTGGAGATTTGGGACAAGAAAGGGTGTGAGAATGTGGTTGCGGACCACTTGTCTCGATTGGTTGTGGAGGAGGATTCTTCCCGTGAAGAGATTAACGAGAACTTCCCAGATGAGCAAATTCTAATAGTTTCAATATTACCATGGTATGCTAATATTGTTAATTATTTGGTCACAGGTGACTTGCCGGCTCATTGGGATAGAAGGAAGAGGTTGCATTTCCTTTCTCAAATCAAGTACTACACGTTGGAAGAACCAGACTTATTCAAGATATGTCCGGATCAAGTCGTTCGAAGATGCATACCCGACGAGGAGATTCCTAGCGTCTTGATGCACTTGCATTCATTTGCTTGTGGGGGCCATTGCAGTGGTCACAAAACTGGGCACAAAGTGCTCAATAGCGGTCTTTATTGGCTGACTATTTTCAAAGACGCATTTAACTTTGCTAAGAATTGCGTTGAGTATCAAAAGTTAGGGAGTATTTCTAAACGGGATGAGATGCCCATGCAACCGATCCTTATTGTAGACATTTTTGATGTTTGGGGGATTGATTTCATGGGCCCCTTCCCGAATTCGCATGGTAACTTATATATCTTGGTGGCGGTCGACTATGTGTCGAAGTGGGTCGAAGCGATTGCCACCAAGACAAACAACCATACCGTGGTTTGTAATTTTGTTCAAACCAATATTATTTCTCGATTTGGGATCCCTCAAGTAATCATTAGTGATGGGGGATCTCATTTAAAGAACTTTAACTTTGGTAAGCTATTGAAACGGTATGGCGTTGACCATCGAATTGCTACTCCTTATCACACGCAAACGAGTGGTCAAGTGGAGGTGTCCAATAGGAAAATAAAAGAGATTTTGCAAAAGACTGTTCGACCGGACCGTAAGGATTGGTCGACAAAGTTGAATGATGCTTTATGGGCTTATCGAACGGCTCATAAAACACCTATTGGCACTACACCGTACCGCTTAGTTTACGGTAGAATCTGTCACTTACCGGTGGAGCTTGTACATCGTGCTTGGTGGGCTATTAAAGAGGTTAACATGAAATACGATGATGCAGGTAAAGAGCGGAAGTTAAAGCTATGCGAGTTGGAGGAGCTTCGGGAAGAAGCATATGAATGTGCCTCGAAGTATAAAGACGGAATGAAGAGGGCACATGATGCTAAGTTGAAGCCGAAGGAGTTCGTAGTGGGTCAAAAGGTATGGCTCTACAACTCACGGCTTAAATACTTCCCCGGGAAGCTTAAGAGTAAATGGATGGGCCCGTATGTGATTACGCGGGTCGGAAAGCTTGGAGATGTTACTATCGAGGATCCGAAGGATGGGTCGAAGCAAACGGTTAATGGTTACCGCCTTAAACCGTTCCTTGATGGTAACGAGGAGAAAAAGGACGCAAATGTGGAGTTGGTATGTTTCTTGGAAAGCGTGCCAACATATGAGGTGAATTAAAGGGCCGGTAATGTGCGTTGTAGAGTTTTGTATATTTACATTGTTGGTTTCGTATCGTTTGTACGCTTATTGTTTTCGTTCCATACTAACCGTTTTGATGTGTGAAGTTCCGAATATCACGAACGAGATTTGAAGACGAAAGGTATGTTTTTGAGCTTGCTTTGTGTATTGGGGACAATACACGACTTTTCGGGGGTGGTAAGGATCGTTAAGCGATTCGGCAAACAATTCGTAACGCGATTCGGTATTTAGTTTAGTTTAGCATTAATAATAATAATAATAATAATAATAATAATAATAAAATGAATAACTTAAAAAAAACAAAAATATATATATAAACGAATATGCAAAAAAAAATTATTAAAAAATACTGGCTTCATTATCCCGCATAACGTACTCGCCTTCCTTAGTATGTTGAGCCACGCATTGGTTATAGTATTTTTCTAGGGTCTTTTTGTATTTTGCCTCGCTGGTGGCGGCCGCCTCACGTCTTTCTTCGAGCATATCCAGGCCTTCCCTTAGGAGCCTGTCATTATCGTCGTTAGTAGTAAGGCGCCGTAGCGAGGGCAAGCCAACTTCCGCGGGTATCATTGCTTCCGCGCCATAGGTTATGCTGAAGGGGGTTTCATTGTTACTCGTCTTAGGCATTGTTCGATGTGCCCAGAGGACATTCGGCAGTTCTTCCACCCAAGAGCTTCCTTCATAGCCTAGCCTCCTTTTTATCCCATCCAGCAAACTCCTCTTTGCCCGTTCCACCTGGCCGTTTCCTTGGGGATGTGCTACCGATGTAAAAATTTGCTGAATTTAAAGCTCTGCACACCAATCTTCCAAGACCCTATCAGTGAATTGCGTTCCGTTATCGCTCACCAAGTACAGCGGCTACCCAAACCGGCACACTATGTGCTCCCAAAGGAACTTCTTGGCGTTTTCCGCGGTTATTTTGGCTAAGGGTTTAGCTTCAACCCACTTGGTCAAATAGTCGATTGCTACAATAAGGTATTTTAGCTTTCCGGGGGCCAGCGGGAATAGCCCCACAATGTCCACCGCCCATTTCTGGAAGGGCCAGGCGGCTGTGACTGGGATTAAGTTGTCCTTGGAACTAAGCGTTTGGGGAGCAAACTTTTGGCAACTGCGGCATCTTCTGAGTTCTTCTACCGCGTCCTCGTGCATCCCGGGCCAATAGTTCCTGGCGTTGTGAATTTTGGCAACCACTGCCCGAGGTCCGGCGTGAATGCCACATATGCCAGCGTGTATTTCTTGAATTAGGTATTTTGCTTCCGCTGGGGATACACACCGCAGTAGTGGTCCTAAGTATGATTTCCTGTAGAGGACGCCATTGTTGACTTCATATTGTAATGCCTTGGTTTGGATCTTTTGGGCTTCCCCCTGGTGGGAGGTAATTCACCTTTTGTGAGGAACTTTAGTATTGGAGTGTACCAACAGGGTTCTTCTGCCGTCAGGGCGGAAACTTCCCGAGGTTCAATAGAAGGCATTTGTAGTGTTTCTACCTTTACTTCTCTGTCCATGCCTGAAGTAGCAAGTTTGCTTAAGGCGTCTGCTATTTGGTTTTTTCCCCTGTGGACATGATTCAGCGTGACATTATCAAAGGAAGCTATGAGCTCTTTTGTTTTAGCCAAATATTTTGCCATTGATTCATCCTTGGCCTCGTAAGTTTCGTTAACTTGATTATTAACCAGCAAAGAGTCAACATATGCGTCAACTCTTGTGGCTCCCATAGATTGGGCCATCCTCAAGC
The DNA here is from genome assembly GCA_030545235.1 of Helianthus tuberosus. Taxonomy (NCBI): domain Eukaryota; kingdom Viridiplantae; phylum Streptophyta; class Magnoliopsida; order Asterales; family Asteraceae; genus Helianthus; species Helianthus tuberosus. Next base: position 193,537,386 of record CM060365.1, read on the forward strand.
CCGCGAGTAGCGCCTCATATTCTGCTTCGTTATTAAAGCATTCAAAATCAAAACGTAGGGCGTACATTAGTCTTATTTCATCTGGGCTTATCAGCATGAGACCTGCTCCAGAACCTTTCCCGCTAGATGATCCGTCAGTGTAAAGCTTCCAGGTTTGTCTGGCTGTGCTAGATTCCGGGAGATCCTGGATAGTGGGATCCTGTATTGTTTCACCCTCAGGAATTTCAGCCAAGAAATCGGCGATGACCTGTCCCTTGATTGCTGTTCGCTTTCAATATTCGATATCCAGGGCTCCTAACTCGATTGCCCACTTAGCCAATCTTCCCGAGATCTCAGGCTTGTGCAATATTTTCTGTAGCGGGTAATTTGTTAAGATCTGCACGCGATGCCCTTGAAAATATCTTCTGAGTCTTCGGGTGGCGTGAACAAGTGCTAGGACCAACTTTTCAAGTGTTGGATACCACGTTTCAGGTCCCGCCAGGACTCGACTGATGTAATATATGTGTGTTTGCTTCCCATCTCTTTCCACCATGAGTACCGCGCTGACCGCGTTATGAGACGCCGCTAGGTACATTTTAAGTAGTTCTTCTGGGTATGGCGCTGTTAGCATGGGTAGTTTCTCGATGAAACGTTTCATGTCTTGCAGGGCTTCTTCCGCTTCGCTGGTCCATTTGAAGCTTTTCTTGTTAAGGCAATCTTTCAACGTTTTTATAAATGGCAAAGACTTCTCGGCGTGTCTTGCCAAGAATCTGTTTATAGCCACTAGACGCCCATTTAACGCTTGTGCTTCCTTCAAAGTCCTGGGAGAGGGCATCCGCGTTATGGCGGCTACCTTTTCCGGGTTAGCTTTAAAGCTGTCCCGGGTGACCACTACTCCTAAGAACTTTACTTCCTCCACCCCAAATGAACATTTCTTGGGGTTGAGCTTGATATTGTATTCTCTGAGCTTTTGGAAGGTTTCTTCAATGTCTTCAAGCATTTGTTTTTCTTCCCTGCTCTTGATTACCAAATCGTCCATGTACACTTCTAAGTTTCTGCCGATTTGCTTTTCGAAAGCCTTGTCCATGAGCCGCTGATAAGTGGCTCCGGCGTTTCGCAGGCCGAAAGGCATTTTGGTATAACAAAAAATGCCCACATCGGTATGAAACGCCGTTTTTTCTTCGTCTTCCCTGGACATTTTGATTTGGTGATAACCCTTATAGGCGTTTAAAAAGCACTTGTACCTATAAGGGACCAGAGAATCAACCTTAAAGTCCATCTCAAGTAGTGGGTAGGCATCTTTGGGACATGCCTTGTTCAGATCTTTAAAATCGATGCACATTCGTCATGTGCCATCTGGTTTTTTGACCATCATAGGGTTTGATACCCACGTGTGGTATTTTGTTTCTCTGAGGATTCCGGCTTCAACCAACTTTCGCACTTCTTTGACCACCGCTGCTTTTCGATCAGGAGCCATGCTACGTTTACCCTGTGCAACGGGTTTAATGCCTGGGAGCGTTGCTTGCTTGTGCTCTGCCTTATCCCGGGGTATCCCTGTCATGTTAGAGTGCTCAAAAGCAAAAATGTCGGCGTTCCTTCTCAACAGCTGTTTTAGGTTGTTTTTAACTTCGGGGGAGAGGCTGTCCCCTATTGTTACTGTCTGATCCGGATGGCGTGTGCTTAATACCCATCTTTCGGGGCCGATGGCGCCAGTGGGGCCTTGCCGGCATCTTTTGGTATTCAATACTTCTCCCAGATTATCTCGAAACACTGTTGCAATACCCCGCGGGGTGGGGAACTTCATGAACCCCCACGCTGTAGAGACTATAACATCCAATTTTCCCAGGGTGAACCTTTCGATGATTACATTGTGGTAAGACTCAGCGCGCACCACAAGGAATGTGAGGAGTATGGTTCTTTCCCGGGGTTCTTGCCCGAATGTAACTGGGAAAGTAATTTGGCCGATTGGATCAACCTTCTCTCCAGTGAAACCTTTAATAGGGGCGTGCACTGACTCCAGCAGCCTTCTGTCTTCTGGTTGCATTCAATTGAAGCAATGCTAGTAGATGATATCTTCAGAACTCCCGGTGTCTACCAGGATTCTTCTCATGTTATAGTCACATACTGCAGCGGATATGATTAAAGCATCAGTGGTGAGGTGTAAATCCTCCAAGCGTGGCTCGATTGTCATGGTTGCTAGCATCCAAGGTTCGAGTGTGGAGAAACTCCGCTTAGCCCCCTTTCCCTTATCAGCATATACCATGTTTAGCTCTCGTGGCCTCTTGCCCGCCCCTTTATCGTTTTCTTCTTTGATGGGGGGCGGGCCTTGTTTGATGTCTCGGACCAGATGAGCCAATTTTCCTGCCTTCACGAAGTACTCGATCTGCTTTTTTAATTGAAAACAGTCATTAGTATCATGGCCACTTCTTTTGTGATACTCACAATACTTGTTGGTGTCTTTGTTGGGGTTGTCTTTCAGTGGTTTCGGAAGATTAAACTTGAGGTTTTCAGAGGCTAGGATTTCTGCTGGAGTTTTGCTCAAGTTGGGGTAATCGGACCGTGGTTTAGAGGAGGACTCATTCCTTGAATAGGTACTTTTGGACCTATCATACCGCGAGTCCGTTTTGTCACTCCTCTGATATCGGTATCCCCTGCCTTTACCTTTGGAGCCCCGCTGCTCTCTGTCATCCTGATTTTTCTGGGCCTCTTTCTTTCTGTTGGCCGCGTGACTGGCGGCAACAGCTTTCTCTTGTGTGACGTATACTTTAGCTATCCTCAGGATTTCGTCTATGGTGGGAAGTACGCCATCCCTCCCATGGAGTGTTCTCAATAGCTCGTCATCGTTTACCCCTTGTAAGAAAGCACCACACGCTAGATCGTTTGTGACGCCTGGAATCGCCAAGCTTTCCTTGTTGAATCTAACGATGAAACTCTCCATTGTTTCATTGTCTCGCCGGCGAATGTGCAGGAGTTCGTTTCGGTCTTTTGTGTGCCTTCTCTGTTGACTAAACTGCAAAATAAACTTGGCCTCTAGATCTTCGAAACTATCAATTTCCCCGATGGGTAAACTATCCCACCAGACCCGGGCTGCACCTACCAGTGTTTGGACAAACATCTTGCACCAGATGGGCATGGGACAACAGGCTACTTCCCCTGCGCTTTTGAATAGATTGAGATGGTCATCAGGATCGCCTAGACCATCGTATTTGCCCACGGTTTGCGGCATCTTAGGCTTTTCCTTGATAGGAGCTTCTGCTATTCTTCTGGTGAACTTAGATTTGAAAGTTGCGTCCACTGGTTTGTAAGGTCTGGTAAGCTCGTCCTCTTCTACATTAATGGGTTGTATTGGGGGAGTGACCCCACCCTGGCTGGTACCCTGGGCGACAGGGGGTTGAGCCGGGGTGATGTTCAATGCAGGGCTGGGGCCTCCACCCGGAGAAAAACGAGGTCTAGATGCGTTTCCTATGTCATAAGCGGGTTCCGCTGTCGGCGGGGTCTGACTGTAAACTGGCTGTGACGTTGGAAAAGTCCACAAGGGTTGCATATAAGCCGCGTACGGCGATTGCTGAGCATAGCCGTGCGCCGCTCCCTGGGGAGTGTATGTTGGAGTGTTATATGTTGGTAAATACCCGTACGGGGGTGCGTAATAATATCCAGGGAAATAAGCTTGATTTCCTGGTGTAACTGGGGCGTTCATGATTCCTGCCGGCATGACCACTGGTTGATGTGGTGGCGTGGATAACGCCGCCGTTAGTGCCGCTGAATATAAGGGCGGCATGGCGTAAGTGACTGAAGGTTGATAGTACTGAGGCATGCTCACCTACGGTATTGTAACACCTCGTAAAAATCATGACCAATATAATGAAGACACGTGTCATGAACTTTAAACGTGTAAAGAATTGCTTCCGAGGGACTGAAATTGTCAAACAACATAAATATGTGAATAAAAGGATCCAAAGTGTCAACATGCCTAACTTGTGCCTCTGATTGACCTCACACGACGTTTGTATTCTTTAAAGGATAAATTAACGAACTTAAAAAGTCGTTGTGCTTAAAATAAGGATCTTGCGAAGCATAAGGGTTAAAAGTGTCAACATGTTGAAAGTAACCTCTGAGTGACCTTTTAACGAGCCTAAAAACATTGTAACAATCATATATTTTGATCTCAAGGACTTCGGATATTATTTTCGTGAAGTTCCGTTGGATACAAGGCGTATCGGGCGATCGAACGACTAACCGGGAGCTTAACGGAGTTAGTTTATGACTCAAGGCCCTTAAAAGTTAACTATGGGAGTCCAAAATGCAATAAATGAAACTTAAATAAAGTTTATATGGACCAGGGACTAAAACTGCAAAGCTTCCAAACTTGTTACCGGAATAAGGGAGCTACGCGGGCCGCGTAACCCCCTTCCTTCTCTTACGTGGGCCGCGAGACAGGTGCCAGCAACAGAAAGTTTGGACAGATGCCTGTAACAGCAGTTCCACCACCTTAGATGCATGGTTTTCGATCCCAGGGGCTGCACCAGTGGTATTTCATGCATAGGGGACACCTGTGATGATCAGGAATCACCTATAGACTTTGTTGTATTGATCTTGTGAGTTTAAAGTTCCTATATAAGGGCTCTTGTTTGATAGTTCTTGTGCACACTTTCAAAAAATCATTCTCAACTCACTCTCTGGACATCTAGCAAGTTTCTCTAAGTTCCAAATTCGTGATAAGAGCTATTGTAAGTGTCCTTAACCTCCTAATTTCAGTTTTAATTAGTTTAATGACCAAAAGTCAAACTTATCGTAATTAAGGTTTGACTTAGTGATTAATCACTAATGGTCCAGTAATTAGTCAAATTAAAAGTAGTTATAAGTTGGTAATTTTGTAGGTAATAAACCCCTAAGAGGGCACCTACTGATTATCACCCTAACTTGGTCAAATGTCGGATTAAACCTAATATTAAAAAGTCAACAGGAAGCTATTTTGCAAATAAATACACAATTAGCAATGTAGAAGCTATGAAACATGTTTTAACAATAAAATAACTTGGAAATTAATGTAAGAACATGATTAGACATGTTCAACCCGACATTTCTGAGTTTAGACCCGGTTCGCAACCGAAAGTCGCAAAAGTTGACTTTTGCTTTGACTTTCAGTTCTGACCCGATTTAGCATGTTTTAGATATGCCTTAAGTTCCTTTAGGACCATATTATATTTTAGTATAACCCTCTGAGTCTAGGCAAAGGACTTAGGTGTAACATCCCGAAATTTATAAAACTTTATATTAGAATTTTAAAGTACTAAATAAATGAGAATAAGCTAACTAGGAAATAAATAACCTAGTTAGCTAGTTGTCTTATAGTAACACATGAATGGATTGAAAAAGGTCTAAATTATAAAGTTAACAAAGATTGAGGGGCTTATGTTGTAAAACTTGATTTATTAAAAATAAAATAACACACACCAAACACACACAAAGGTGTGTCTGGTCGACCAGGAACACAGGGCGACAAAGGGCTCCCCACCAAACTCTAGTTCTTGTCAAAATTGATCAAATTGGAAGTCCTAATCTGTTCCAAATCAATTTCCAAGCACAAAATAGTGATCCCCTTTGAAAAAGGATCATAAGGTATGTAATTTCCATGGAAAATCTTCATCTAAATTTCTGAGTAAATCCATGAAATTCAAAATTTATGTTGCATGTTGGTTGTTTGGGATGAAATAGTGTCTAGGGATAAACCCTAGTTAACTACTTGTGGAAATTTTGCCTACTTCTTGTGAAGTTCATAATCACCATTGAAGGTGATAAATGGTTTTGTAGAATTATGTTAAACACTAGGATTACTTTTGTTAACTTGGTGTATTTGATCTCTATGGAGCAAATCCAGATTTGGTTGATATGAAAATTGTCATGAACATGTGAAAAAAATGTTTAAATCGTGGTTAAATAGTTAGCCAAGAACTTGATTTTGAATTGTATGAAATCATGCTCATTAGGTGTTTGATATAATGCCTAAGAGAAAACAAGTGTTGAGAAATTGGACAAAAAATGCATATTTGATTAGTGTGGTAAATTATGCGTTATATACTATAAGAGGGTTCTAAACATCTATGGTTGAACTCTATAGGCAAGAAAATCAGAACGTCAAGTGGACAAGCTAGTGGTGATACGCGTTTGAAGGGAACGCTTTGAAGGTACGTAACTTCCGGTTTCGTTACAATATGCATAAACAATAGTCTTAGAAATGTTGATGAGATTGTAGTGTCAAATGTGAGTTTGGTATGTCATAGAAGTGACGAAGTTCACTCGACAAACCAAGCGGGTCAAAAGGTTAGATAGATATGTTGGTTGACAATATGGTTAATTAGTCATTTTGGAATGTAAATAAAGTGATGTAGCTCACTAGAAAAAGAAACGGGTTAGAATATTTGTGGTAAGAAGTTTGGGTGTGTTGATGAAATAGTGAATTCCATTAGACAACCAAACGGGTTAAATAACGGTTGAAAGGTTAGTGCTTGAAGTGATTTAAACGTTACTAATTAAATTGGAATTATAAAAGCGTAAATCATGGAATGGATGTGATATACATAAGGTTGACAAGACCGGGAATGGGTAATTAAGGTTAGAAACCAATGTTGATAAATTATACAAGTATGTAACTTGATTTGTTACATTTGGTAAATTTGATTATTAGCATATGTGTAGTCGAATTGTAGAATACAAGTTGAGTTGAATTAAAGCGATAATGTTCGCTATATCAAATAATAGGCCAAGAATTGGTTAGATCTCGTTGGTAGTCATCATAATGGAGGATTCCTTAGATGAGCCAAACGGGTCGAATAACCAAATAATGCGTGGTAATGCATCGTAATATGATTACTCAGTTTTTCGTTATTGCTAACAAAAGACATATTAGAATACGAGAAAATTAGTGTGATGGTTTGTTAGAATGAGAAATGCGAGGATTCGGGTTTGGGTGAAATGAATAAATGGGACAAACATAAAGTTGCAGAGTCCACCGTAAGTTACGGTCTCCACCGTAACTTACGGTGGGGAACAAATTGTTACGGTGGTTTAGTACTGTGTTACGGCAGACCAAGGTTATCCGGGAGCTACCGTAACTTACGGTAGATACCGTAAGTTACGGTAGAGCCCAGAAAGTTTTGTTGAATCTTTAATATCCTAGTAAATCGAATCCATTTCGAGCGTAGTTCCGATTAAGCAATATTTCTAAGAACTCTAACACTAAGATTTGTTAAAAATCTCCAGTTTTCAGGTTTTGCCAGTATGTGGACGATGATCAAGCATGTTTTGAAGAACCAAACACGAACTTTCGAAGCTTCCGCTTAAATTAACTTTGTTTGGACAATGTTTATGATGTAAACGATCTACTAATAAACTTTAATTTTGTATTTACTTTGAAGTAAGGTACCATTTTATATATATAATCTCGCATATTTACATTAAATTCTTATAAAATTAAGACGGGTGTTACAAGTTGGTAATCAGAGCTTAAGGTTGTCAACAAAGTGTTCGGTTCAAGCTTGATCGATCGTCCGGTAAGAATTAGTCATTTAGTAGATTCTATTTGAATATTAGAAAAAGGAAATTAATGTGCACGGGAAGAGTGCGTTAATACACTCAAGCCCGGAAAGTGCACTAAATGAGAACGGTCAAAGCAAGTTACGAACTTGGCTAAACCAAAGCAAACAAAGTTATGTTATAAAAGAGATGTTTAATAATCGATATAAACATTTCAGTCTCAAGATAACCGGTAAGAGTTACTTATAATTGAGTTTAGATAAAATTAAACGATATGAAATAAGTGAAAAGTGCATGGAAGGAGTGTATAAATACGCTCGAACCTGGGATATACACTAAGTAAGAAAGGTAAGGCAAGATATGTACTTGACCAAACCGAAAAGGAATAACACATTACTTATGATTAAGTGAGTATGATACAAATTTCCGTATAATAAGATGGAAATGAAGTAAATAATTATTGATCAACCATTATGGATGTTTCAGTTAAAGAAATGTCTGGAGTAACCGGAGATGATTCGACATCTCAATTGACTGAACAAATGGAAGCTAAGATTTCCGAGGCAGTCGGAAAAGCTCTAGAAAATAGTCTATCACAGTATATTGATAGATTACAAACCACAATCGTGCCGGCGGTGGACGATATGATGGCCGAATTGAAAGACAGCATATTACAAGAAATAGAAGAAAGGAGGGTGTTGGATATGAATCCAAGTCCCATAAAGAAATCCAAGTCTAATAAAGCTCCCAAGAAAGGAGTCACAAAAAGTGTAGTACATCAGTGTAAATTTTGTGAAAAAATTCACAAGGGCACATGTGGTAGGCCAAGACATAAGAAGTCTAAATGTCCAGAGAAGCTTGGAACCAAGGACACAACCGACACAAAGTCTGATGCCCAGAAATCAAGGACAAAGTGTTTTATATAACAGCCACAGAGGCTAAAGCTGAACCTGATGTCGCTTCAGGTATACTTTTGTAAATTAAATTTCAGCATGAATTTTTAATTATTACGAGTGCAAATAAATCGCTTGTTTTATATCGATTTATTCAACATCTTACATTCGCGTTAACGAAATTACCTATGCTTTGAGAAATAGAAATAGGTAATAATAAAAGTTCTATTGTTTATAAGAGGTGCTGAAACTGTACATTGAGCATCGAGGTAAAAGTAATCTCGATAGATATTGCAATGGGAAGGAGTGTGTGTACACTCGAACCCGGAAATTTCAATAATAATAAATAGCGAAGACAAGGTTATAGACTTGGCCGAACTAAATAAAACGCGTAGGAGCGTCATTTACATCAACTGTAACACCTCGTAAATTCACGTCCTGTAATGTGTTGACACGTGTCATATGATTTAACGTGTGAAAGAATGTTATAGAAGGATTAAAGTTGACAATCATGGAAGGTATGTGAATATACGAGTTCTAAATGTCAACAGTGAATAAATATATTGTACATTAACCCTACATGATGCTCATATCTTCAAACGAATAAATCATGGATCATACGAAGCTAAATATGAGAGGAAGTGAGAGATTACAAACTACAGGGGTTAAATGTGTCAACATGTTTAAGTTATACCTCTGAGTGACCTTTTGACAAACCCGAAGCTTTGTAACGGTTAATTATGCTCACTAGAATGCACGATATAAATTTCATAAAGTTTCGTTATCGTATGAGAAAGTTATGATCAAATTCGTGTGCGAAGGGTTCCAAGACATATACCCATTTTGTTTAGTCCTCGTTTAACGTTATTGTCACCCGAAAAAGTACTAAACTTCAACGTTGACGCTTTGAACCCTTCGAGGGTTAACATGTTTACAGATGTTAACAGGGATTTGAATCTTTTAAACAGGTCTTACCATCATGGCCATGTCTTCATAATGACACTCAGGCTAGGTTTCACTCTTAAGATTCTTATTCAATATTTAATAGGCAGATTATTATTAAAAGGGAATGATTTTTATTTATTTATTTCATGTAATATATTTATGCAGATAATAGCAAAATGAAATTTATAAACATAACATTCCATTAATTATTAAAAGTTTACATACTGCCCTAAACGGGTCTTTTCAACAAACAAGTTACCCACGCAGAGGTCAAACAACATACTAGTCCACGCAGGGACTTAAATAAACATCATACCCTCGTAGGGGTTAACAGAAAGATAGACCCACGCAGGGGTCAAAACAAACAAACATACATACCCACACAGGGGCTAATACAGTAAGACAGGCCCACGCAGGGGCTCAACTGATACAAGGAAAATACAACAACAGTGGAAGGATTCAATGGTCCTTCTTGCTCTTCCCTTTTATTAGGCTTGTCAATCCTTGGAAGAAAGTCTGTCGCTCCCTGCGTTCTCGGTGAAAGTCTCGCTCAACATGGTCCAGTCTCTGTAGAATTTCCTCCCGTTCTGGGGGAGAAAACCGAGGCGGCTGCGATTGAGTCCGTATTATAGGTCTGGCAGGTATCTGGTACCCATGAGTTGGGTATCCTGCTCCCCAAGGAGCTCCATACGGTCCTTCAGGGTTAATAGCGTTGTAATTGGACGCTACTAAGTATGGGTCAGCCTCAGCGTAACCATAGTTGGTGTGAGTCGGCGGCCCAAACGGGTTGTACATCATAGAACCCGTGTATGCTGGAATCGGGTTATCAAAACCCATCGGTGGTGGTTGCGGTGCAACGGGGTTTGAAGGTCCACCCATTTGTGGATCTTCTAGAAGTGGCGGATAATGACTGCCACTTGATTGTCGAGGAGAGCTAAAATGAAAATCTCCCCCTCGCGCGGACATCCGCGCTCCGGATCTCCTACGCCTTGGCGGTTGCGGAGGTGCCGGCTGAACTGGTGGCGGTGGAGGTGGTGGCGTGACTGCCACAAATCGTGAATCCTCAGAGGAATCCTACTGCTGTTGCTGCTGCTGATGAGGCGACGAATGATGCGAGGGTGTAAAGTACCACTCGTGCTGAGTAAACCTCGCCTGAAAGCTGTCTAGACCACCGTAGGGTGATCCATGGAAAGAAGATCCATCTGAAATCTCAATGGGATGGTTCGGTGTACCGCTTGCTGGCTCGACGGGGTCTGTGTCCTCGTCCATATCTTCCGCATGATTTCCAGAGAAATGATCCTCTGGACCCAATGGGTTAAAACCCACTGGTTCTTGTAGGAAGTTTGCCGGGTTAAACCGGCCCCTAAAAACAGGTGTAGGGTCACCAAAGGAATGGTACGATAAGGATCTCTGTAAAGGTATGTAGGAAGGTTGTGGGTTATTGGGCTCATTTTCCAAATGCGGCCCATATGAGTTATGAATGGGAGGTGTCGAACTGTGCGAAACCGACCGTCTAGCCGGCTCGAAAAGGTTCCTCCGGTTCTGTTGAGGATCGTCACTCTCGGTAGTAGAAGGAGCTCACATATGCGAAGGTCCTGCCTCGTTGTCATTGGGGGCGGTGATTGGCCCCTTGCCTCTTCCTCTACGTCGAAAGAATCTTGGCGGCATATTAATCTTGTCAATACAACATAAGATAACGACAAGAATATATATAAAATAAAGGACAAAACATATCAAAACAAAATAGAATTTGTCCTATGTTATATGTCTAGACTCGAAAGTTTTTGAAATGTGCAATTGTGTATCTGAGATTAAACACAAAAGGCTAGTGCTTAATTCACTCAGTGTTGGCTCTGATACCAACCTGTCACACCCCGGATTCCACGTGTCACCGGTGGGCCCGATGGGGAGTATCGTGACGTGGTTGGCAACATAATAGTCAAACAACACAATATTTAATATGCACAGTGGAAGCAAATGAAAGATATAATTCAACTTTAATAATATTGTAATATCGTGTATCACAACAGTTGAAAGTTTATCCACAGACGGATCGAAAATAAATAGTGGTTCAACAGACTTTAGGCATCTTAAGCTTGCGAGACTTCTATTGATGCTAAGGAGGAATCCCAGCCAATTACGCTTAGTACCTGCATTTAATCTTTTTGGGAAAATACGTCAGTTTACACTGGTAAATACAATCAACTGACTCATTTTGGAAAAATGATTAAAAATTTATTTGGATGCACGTGGCATAAACATTTTATAACTTGGGAGAATTATTTAAATATATATAATCTTGTGAACGAATTACATGTTCCTTATGCGTTCAGTAGCCCGGACGTACCGGGTTAAAGATCAATAGACACACCACATCAACTATTTATGCACTAACGAGTATACGCCTACACTCCGTGCTTAGGTCGTGGCCATTTCGTAAAATGATGCCAAGGATATCCGGGACATGGTCATTAACCCCCCAAAGGCTTTAAGTAAACAAAACAGTTTAAACGGGCCGATTAAATTATTCAATTAACCACCAAACGATGGAAGATTTAATGCCCGACCAAGCGGTATTTTATATACCGTAACCCAAGCCCGTATAGGGAAAATAAGTTAAAAGTATTTACCTGAGCAAAATAATAATCACAATAAGCAAATGTAGGTAGCTTTTACTGGTCCTCCTAATCTGGAACGAAGGTTTATAATAACCTATTAGAATCCTAACGGGTCTTTAATTAAGCTTAAGCTTAGACCGGTTAGTTTCAAAGATACGGTTCGTACGCATGATTAAGCGAAGACCGGATAGAATGTGATTTAAACCCGACAAGTTTGAATACTTGCTTAATATGGGTATTTCATACACATTCTGGATTTTGAGATAAAACCGATAAGGTTTGACCCGTTTCGGCTACTTTATGCAAACTAGTTACATAAACCGAACCGAACGCGTAATAAGCGTAACGGGTATTCATAAGAGCCATATACAGGTTTCCTAAGTTAATAAGCTTCAAATATGTTGTGACATCAGTAAGATGTCTTTTATTATGCCCGAAACGAATTTAAACACAAACTATGCCCCGTAGGGGTAGTTTGGTCATTTAAAAGATTATAAAAGAGTTTAGGTATTTACCTGAGTTACAGGTCTGATATAATCAGCAAAAATACTTAGTTTACCAAGTTATAACAGTAGGGTAAGGTATATATGTGAAATTTATCAATTATAACCAAGCTATGCACCGTAGGAGCATTTTGGTAATTTCACATAAGCCGTAAAGCTCAAAACTGAAGTCTGAGTTAAACAACTTTTTCTTACTGTTAAAATATTATAATTTGCCCAAAATATCAGTAGGTATCAACCCTTGTATGTTTATAATAGTTCTAGTACATACTATGCGTTAAAAACGCTTAAAAAGGCGATTAAAAGCCATTTCCGGGTTCTATACATAAAGCTGATATTTTTATTATTCCAGAAGGCTCAAAATAATTTATTTATCATATGTGATTAGTAGCAAAAGGTTTGGAGTCAATTAGATATGTAAAACTCATTTTATAGCCCGTACGGGCAAAACCGACAATTACCGGATTAAGCCTACGACTATAAGTTATGCTCAGCCTAAAATTTATAAAAAATCTTCAAAAATCCCAAAATAATATATTACATCAGTGGGTAAAGAGTTTGATATCAAAAAGTAGGCTTAACTAGGCTATACGCTAATTATGTCGTTTAATTAACATAAAGCTTTCATTTTACGCTAACGAGCATAGCTCTTAATCTACACCTCAAACTGATGTCAAACTTTGCATACAATTTTATATATCAGTAACTAAGGTTTCTACACTTTTACATTTTCACAAATCACGTTTTAAGGTGAAAAGGGCATAATGGTCAACATATGAGCAATTAACGGAATCATGCGTATTAATTGGTTAACTAATGAACCATGGTGTATAATCACAGAGGGTTATACTAGCATGTAACCTGGTCCAAATAGAGCTCTAAGGTATTTCTAAATCATACCAAAACGGGTCAGAACTGAAGTCAAAGCAAAAGTCAAAGCTTTGCGACTTTCGGTTCCGAATCGGGTCTAAACAGTAAATTGCCGGGTTGAACATGTTTAGACATGTTCTTATACTAATTACCAAGTTATATTAATGATCAAACAGGTTGTATGTGTTCTACATTGCTAATTATGCATAAATTAGAAATTAAGTATCATGTTGACTTTTTAATAACAAGTTTGACCCGACATTTGACCTAGTTAGAGTGGGAATCAGGGGGAACCCTTTTAAGGGTTTATTACCCACATAATTACCAACTTATAACTACTTTCAATTCGACTAATCACTGAACCATTAGTGATTAATCGTTAAGTCAACTGTTAATTACGACAGTTTGGCTTTTAAGCTAAAACTAAGTAAAAATTTAACTAAGAAAGGTTAAGCAAACTTACAAGAGTCCTATGAACGACCAGAGATCACTTGAGAGAAGTCTTGAGCTCTAGAAATGATCCAAAGTGCAGATGGAAGGTGTGAAGAATGAGTTGCAACTTCATGGCCTTTTATAGTGCTTTAATCACCATGGATTGTTGACACACAAGTCTACAACTGACCACAACTCATCCACAAGTGTCCCTAAGTGTCTAGGGGTTGTTTAGGGACACTTGTGGATGAGTTGTGGTCAGTTGTAGACTTGTGTGTCAACAATCCATAGTGATTAAAGCACTATAAAAGGCCATGAAGTTGCAACTCATTCTTCACACCTTCCATCTGCACTTTGGATCATTTCTGGAGCTCAAGACTTCTCTCAAGTGATCTCTGGTCGTTCATAGGACTCTTGTAAGTTCCCTTAACCTTTCTTAGTTAAGTTTTTACTTAGTTTTAGCTTAAAAGTCAAACCGTCGTAATTAACGGTTGACTAAACGATTAATCACTAATGGTTCAGTGATTAGTCGAATTGAAAGTAGTTATAAGTTGGTAATTATGTGGGTAATAAACCCTTAAAAGGGTTCCCCCTGATTCACACTCTAACTAGGTCAAATGTCGGGTCAAACTTGTTATTAAAAAGTCAACAGGATACTTAATTTCTAATTTATGCATAATTAGCAATGTAGAACACATACAACCTGTTTGATCATTAATATAACTTGGTAATTAGTATAAGAACATGTCTAAACATGTTCAACCCGGCAATTTACTGTTTAGACCCGGTTCGGAACCGAAAGTCGCAAAGCTTTGACTTTTGCTTTGACTTCAGTTCTGACCCGTTTTGGTATGATTTAGAAATACCTTAGAGCTCTATTTGGACCAGGTTACATGCTAGTATAACCCTCTGTGATTATACACCATGGTTCATTAGTTAACCAATTAATACGCATGATTCCGTTAATTGCTCATATGTTGACCATTATGCCCTTTTCACCTTAAAACTTGATTTGTGAAAATGTAAAAGTGTAGAAACCTTAGTTACTGATATATAAACTTGTATGCAAAGTTTGACATCAGTTTGAGGTGTAGATTAAGAGCTATGCTCGTTAGCGTAAAATGAAAGCTTTATGTTAATTAAACGACATAATTAGCGTATAGCCTAGTTAAGCCTACTTTTTGATATCAAAATCTTTACCCACTGATGTAATATATTATTTTGGGATTTTTGAAGATTTTTAATAAATTTTAGGCTGAGCATAACTTATAGTCGTAGGCTTAATCCGGTAATTGTTGGTTTTGCCCTTACGGGCTATAAAATGAGTTTTACATATCTAATTGACTCCAAACCTTTTGCTACTAATCACATATGATAAATAAATTATTTTGAGCCTTCTGGAATAATAAAAATATCAGCTTTATGTATAGAACCTGGAAATGGCTTTTAATCGCCTTTTTAAGCGTTTTTAACGCATAGTATGTACTAGAACTATTTTAAACATACAAGGGTTGATACCTACTGATATTTTGGGAAAATTATAATATTTTAACAGTAAGCAAAAGTTGTTTAACTCAGACTTCAGTTTTGAGCTTTACGGCTTATGTGAAATTACCAAAACGCCCCTACGGTGCATAGCTTGGTTATAATTGATAAATTTCACATATATACCTTACCCTACTGTTATAACTTGGTAAACTAAGTATTTTTGCTGATTATATCAGACCTGTAACTCAGGTAAATACCTAAACTCTTTTATAATCTTTTAAATGACCAAACTACCCCTACGGGGCATAGTTTGTGTTTAAATTCGTTTCGGGCATAATAAAAGACATCTTACTGATGTCACAACATATTTGAAGCATATTAACTTAGGAAACCTGTATATGGCTCTTATGAATACCCGTTACGCTTATTACGCGTTCGGTTCGGTTTATGTAACAAGTTTGCATAACGTAGCCGAAACGGGTCAAACCTTATCGGTTTTATCTCAAAATCCAGAATGTGTATGAAATACCCATATTAAGCAAGTCTTCAAACTTGTCGGGTCTAAATCACATTCTATCCGGTCTTCGCTTAATCGTGAGTACGAACCGTATCTTTGAAACTAACCGGTCTAAGCTTAAGCTTAATTAAAGGCCCGTTAGGATTCTAATAGGTTATTATAAACCTTCGTTCCAGATTAGGAGGACCAGTAAAAGCTACCTACATTTGCTTATTATGATTATTACTTTGCTCAGGTAAATACTTTTAACTTATTTTCCCTATACGGGCTTGGGTTACGGTATATAAAATACCGCTTGGTCGGGCATTAAATCTTCCATCGTTTGGTGGTTAATTGAATAATTTAATCGGCCCGTTTAAACTGTTTTGTTTACTTAAAGCCTTTGGGGGGTTAATGACCATGTCCCGGATATCCTTGGCATCATTTTACGAAATGGCCACGACCTAATCGAGGAGTGTAGGCGTACACTCGTTAGTGCATAAATAGTTGATGTGGTGTGTCTATTGATCTTTAACCCGGTACGTCCGGGCTACTGAACGCATAAGGAACATGTAATTCGTTCACAAGATTATATATATTTAAATAATTCTCCCAAGTTATAAAATGTTTATGCCACGTGCATCCAAATAAATTTTTAATCATTTTTCCAAAATGAGTCAGTTGATTGTATTTACCAGTGTAAACTGACGTATTTTCCCAAAAAGATTAAATGCAGGTACTAAGCGTAATTGGCTGGGATTCCTCCTTAGCATCAATAGAAGTCTCGCAAGCTTAAGATGCCTAAAGTCTGTTGAACCACTATTTATTTTCGATCCGTCTGTGGATAAACTTTCAACTATTGTGATACACGATATTACAATATTATTAAAGTTGAATTATATCTTTCATTTGCTTCCGCTGTGCATATTAAATATTGTGTTGTTTGACTATTATGTTGCCAACCACGTCACGATACTCCCCACCGGGCCCACCGGTGACACGTGGAATCCGGGGTGTGACATCAACAGACGATGTAGATAAATTTCATGCAACGATAAACAATAATAAAATTAAATGAATTAATTCTGTTATTGTTTCAATTGGATTAAGGTTAAGGATGAGAAATTAAAATTCGGATCGAGAATATCCGCGAAAAAGAAGTTAAATGAATGATACGTATTATTCGCTACTATGAATAATAAAGTATCAAAAATGCAAATTTAGAAACTTGGGTATGGGTAACCATCCAAGTAATACATTATTAATCAAATCCTCATGAGAAAGAACGATGATTGCGGTGATGGATGTGATTATATAAAAGCCTAGTAAAATAAACCTTAAGAAAGTGTTAGAATAAGAACGGGTAAACCCCAAAAGCCGTATAACCACAACAGTGGTTTTACCAGATAAGACTTAAGAAATGGGCTTTAGGAACATTAGTAAAGGAAACAGACCCAAGGGTCGCTAACAACAGAAAGGTGGCGTTCGGATCAAATAAGCAAAATACTGGATAATAAAGGTAACAGGAAGCCGGATGACGGGAGCGTGTTACATTAAGGTAATAAGCCCAAGGGAAGGGATAGGAATCAAGGTAAATAAAAATATAAACCAATAAACAAGAATGTTAGGGAATAGGGGTAAAGTTTGACTATCATAGGCGATGAAGTACACATGAACAAGTCAAACAAGACGAATGAAAGAATAAGAGACTTGGTGGGATAAGGGAGATGGAATACGCTAATACTACTGAGTAGATCAAAACGAAGTCTTAATGCATGCCGGAATGGCTACTTTGATAATGAATTCGGTAAAATACCCGATTGATGGGTAGGAATACGGATATATGCGTAAACCAAGGGAAAGTGACGCAGATTTAAAAGTCAAAAGACTTGGATTAAGAGTTATGACTAAAGGACAATAAAACTTCGCAAAAACAGAAATTTTGATAGTTAAGTTCAACTATTTTAATACTGAACGGGCCGAATAAAGTATAATACTTGATATTCCAAATAAGCACAACCCGAATAATGAAAATGCGAAATATTACTGAACCAATGTGATAGGTCGTAAAAGAGTATGGAAAGGAAAATGCAAACCACTAAAACCGGGGTGTTAAAAACAATACGATAACGAACCCGGTAACGGGTTGAAAGGAATTAGAGGCATAAACCAAATAATGGAATAAGTAAAATAAACCAACGCGAAAGTGACGTAAGAAGTCATAGAGTCGGAAAGATAATCCGAAAGAAAATGAGTGTAGCTTTAGACTACGGTTAAGGTCAAATGAATTTTGAAAACAAAAGTCATTTGTTCAAAATATAAAAAGGGGGTGCTTTGACGCCATGTGTATACTTATGCAATTAAATAAAGATATGAATAGAAGATGATCCATGGGATCACCATAACCTTCAGGTTATAAACAATATAAAGGTCTGCGGAACCGAAATGACCATTGGGTCGATAATATAAAGCGTGGGAACCAGTTATGATTTCTCGCGTAAAATGATAACGGAGAAGAATAATTCTTGTCGTCAATTTTTGGATATGACTAATAAACATGTATTAAAGAGAAGAACATTAAACTAAAAATTCAGTTTTAGTAAAGAAACAACGTTCAAACAAATATGAATATTATGAGGGAAGTTAGAAAATGGTTAATACTAAAGGATATAAGTCTTAACGCCGATAGGTGTAAGACGACGCATTCGAGAGAAGATTCATAATAATGAAAAGTTGACGAAAATCTAAACATGGCATGATGGGACACATAATACAGCCACGTTGTAATATGAGTCACTGGATATGAAATTATAAACACGCAAAGGGCTGATGACAGTAATATAGTATACCCGAATGACGAGGTATGAGGTAAGATGAGGACCAATTAGTCTAGGCAATAAACAAGTTGTAGTAAAAATAATGTGGTGACCTATATAGAACGCTTGTCAATATAAGACTAGCGTGAAGTAAGTATGCCGACGGACTCAGTGACTAGATGGTCAAAACACAGCCCGGTCAAGAAGGCAACAAAGATAGTTAGGTCTAGACCAAAGGACTGCTTAAAGAAGGTTTCGGGAACGAAACCCTTTTAAGGGGGGTGGACTTGTAACATCCCGAAATTTATAAAACTTTATATTAGAATTTTAAAGTACTAAATAAATGAGAATAAGCTAACTAGGAAATAAATAACCTAGTTAGCTAGTTGTCTTATAGTAACACATGAATGGATTGAAAAAGGTCTAAATTATAAAGTTAACAAAGATTGAGGGGCTTATGTTGTAAAACTTGAAACTTGATTTATTAAAAATAAAATAACACACACAAAGGTGTGTCTGGTCGACCAGGAACACAGGGGCGACAAAGGGCTCCCCACCAAACCCTAGTTCTTGTCAAAATTGATCAAATTGGAAGTCCTAATCTGTTCCAAATCAATTTCCAAGCACAAAATAGTGATCCCCTTTGAAAAAGGATCATAAGGTATGTAATTTCCATGGAAAATTTTCATCTAAATTTCTGAGTAAATCCATGAAATTCAGAATTTATGTTGCATGTTGGTTGTTTGGGATGAAATAGTGTCTAGGGATAAACCCTAGTTAACTACTTGTGGAAATTTTGCCTACTTCTTGTGAAGTTCATAATCACCATTGAAGGTGATAAATGGTTTTGTAGAATTATGTTAAACACTAGGATTACTTTTGTTAACTTGGTGTATTTGAGCTCTATGGAGCAAATCCAGATTTGGTTGATATGAAAATTGTCATGAACATGTGAAAAAAATGTTTAAATCGTGGTTAAATAGTTAGCCAAGAACTTGATTTTGAATTGTATGAAATCATGCTCATTAGGTGTTTGATATAATGCCTAAGAGAAAACAAGTGTTGAGAAATTGGACAAAAAATGCATATTTGATTAGTGTGGTAAATTATGCGTTATATACTATAAGAGGGTTCTAAACATCTATGGTTGAACTCTATAGGCAAGAAAATCAGAACGTCAAGTGGACAAGCTAGTGGTGATACGCGTTTGAAGGGAACGCTTTGAAGGTACGTAACTTTCGGTTTCGTTACAATATGCATAAACAATAGTCTTAGAAATGTTGATGAGATTGTAGTGTCAAATGTGAGTTTGGTATGTCATAGAAGTGACGAAGTTCACTCGACAAACCAAGCGGGTCAAAAGGTTAGATAGATATGTTGGTTGACAATATGGTTAATTAGTCATTTTGGAATGTAAATAAAGTGATGTAGCTCACTAGAAAAAGAAACAGGTTAGAATATTTGTGGTAAGAAGTTTGGGTGTGTTGATGAAATAGTGAATTCCATTAGACAACCAAACGGGTTAAATAACGGTCGAAAGGTTAGTGCTTGAAGTGATTTAAACGTTACTAATTAAATTGGAATTATAAAAGTGTAAATCATGGAATGGATGTGATATACATAAGGCTGACAAGACCGGGAATGGGTAATTAAGGTTAGAAACCAATGTTGATAAATTATACAAGTATGTAACTTGATTTGTTACATTTGGTAAATTTGATTATTAGCATATGTGTAGTCAAATTGTAGAATACAAGTTGAGTTGAATTAAAGCGATAATATTCGCTATATCAAATAATAGGCCAAGAATTGGTTAGATTTCGTTGGTAGTCATCATAATGGAGGATTCCTTAGATGAGCCAAATGGGTCAAATAACCAAATAACGCGTGGTAATGCATCGCAATATGATTACTCGGTTTTTCGTTATTGCTAACAAAAGACATATTAGAATACGAGAAAATTAGTGTGATGGTTTGTTAGAATGAGAAATGCGAGGATTCGGGTTTGGGTGAAATGAATAAATGGGACAAACATAAAGTTGTAGAGTCCACCGTAAGTACGATCTCCACCGTAACTTACTGTGGGGAACAAATTGTTACGGTGGTTTAGTACTGTGTTACGGCAGACCAAGGTTATCCGGGAGCTACCGTAACTTACGGTAGATACCGTAAGTTACGGTAGAGCCCAGAAAGTTTTGTTGAATCTTTAATATCCTAGTAAATCGAATCCATTTCGAGCGTAGTTCCGATTAAGCAATATTTCTAAGAACTCTAACACTAAGATTTGTTAAAAATCTCCAGTTTTCAGGTTTTGCTAGTATGTGGACGATGATCAAGCATGTTTTGAAGAACCGAACACGAACTTTCGAAGCTTCCGCTTAAATTAACTTTGTTTGGACAATGTTTATGATGTAAACGATCTACTAATAAACTTTAATTTTGTATTTACTTTGAAGTAAGGTACCGTTTTATATATATAATCTCGCATATTTACATTAAATTCTTATAAAATTAAGACGGGTGTTACATTAGGACTAATCCTAATCTCTTAATTTGTCCTTTATTCTTTTCCTTGTACTTTTGTTGGTTTTGATAGGTACAAACAAAAAGATGCCACCATGATTCAGACGAGGAGGAGGACGAGGCAAGGCGCCCTTCACTGCTCCTAACGATCATGAGGCCGGGCCTTCCCACCGGCGAACTCCGTCAGTTAATATGAGCACTAGTCCTCAAGAGGACTGGAGGACCTACTTAGAGCCTGCGAGGCGTTCTGTCTCGCTTAGCTCATCACCCTCCTATTTAAACTCTTTCGGACCTCAATCCGAAAACGAACCCCACAACTCCTACATACCCCTTCAATGTTCAAACTCACACCATTCATTTAATGACCCAACAACCTACTTTCAAATCCGGTTCAACCCGGCAAACCAAGTTGATGAACCAATGGGTTATAACCCTTTAGGACCGGAGGACCACTTCTCCATGGACATGGACTAGGATCCGAAACCTGCCCAGCCGCCAACCGGGACGCCGACACATCCCATCGAAATATCTGATGGGTAATCTTTTCATGGGTCACCTTATCGGGGTCCAGACAGCTATGAAGCAAGGTTTGCCCAATACAACTGGGAGTTTACTCCCTCTTACAACCCACAGCAGCAGCAGCAGGATCCCTCTGAGGATTCGCGTTTCGTGGCAGTCACGCCACCACCACCACCACCTCCAGTACAGCAAGCGCCTCCAGAACCACCGAGGTGGATAAGAACAGGTGCACGGATGTCCGTGCGAGACGGGGGTTTCCATTTTAGCACCCCCCCCAACACTCAAGTGGCAGGCACTACCCGCCACTGCATGAAGACCCACAAATGGGTGGGCCTTCAAATCCAATTTCAGAGGTGGAATCTGCACCAGTTGCACCACCACCACCACCACACATGGGTTATAATAACCCAATTCCTTCTTACGCCGGTACAGCGGCGTATAACCCTTTTGAACAGCCAGCTTACCCTGGCTATAACTACTATGATGCCCCTGCCGTCGACCCTTATATAGAGGCGGCCAACTACAACACCCTTCATCCCGAAGGACCTTTTAGAACTTCGTACTAGTCGGGGTACCTACCGCATGAGTATCAATACCTGATACCTTACCAACCTCCGCACCAGCAGCAGCCGCAGCCGCCACGGTTTTCCCCGCCAGAACAGGAGGAAATCCTCCAGAGGCTGAACCGGGTAGAACGAGAAGTTCAAGAAGAGCGTAAGAGCCGCCAGTGTCTACTCAAGGAGTCAAGGGTCTGGCAAGCTTAATAAAAGGGAAGAAGAAGAGGGATCATTAAATCCCTATATGTATTGTTGTTATTTCAATTTAGTCCTTGCGTGGCCAATTTATTTATGTATTCAGTCCCTGCGAGGACTTGTATTTCCTTTTAGTCCCTGTGAGGACAAGTTATTTCAAAAGTCCCGTTTAGGGTAATTATGTACTCCTTTTAAAAATTTAATGGAATGTTTTATTTAAATTTCATTTGTCATCTTATGTATGAATATATTATATTAAATAAATCAGAATATCATTCCTTTTTGTATTAATCTGCCATTATATATTAAAAAGAATCTTAAAAGGTATAACCTAGCCTATACGTCATATAAGACCTGGCTATGATGGTAAAACCTATTTAAAAAGAGATTCAAATCCTTGTTAACATCTGAAAACATGTTAGCACTCCTGGCAGTAGTGATACGATAAAATCACACATGTCATCTTTTTATTGGATCCTTCCAATCCCTTTTCAAGCCTAATGATATATAAATCATGGGTTCAAATCATCAATTAAGATGATCATATATTAAACATCCATTAGTGATGAAGTGCCTACGGACCATAATAGTTGTCAAATAAGACAAAAGACAGTTGTAGTCTACGACTCTCTGTCGAGAAAAGGTAATGAACTATGTTCAAACCTTAATGCCTTGATTCTCTGAAATCATGACTTATGAATTAAAAACGTCCTTGTGACTAGGCCTTTTGTGCCACTGATAATATCCTTAATGTTTTATAAATAGGATTAATTATGATAAAAATCCTAAAGAAATATGATTAACAATTTAACCAAATATGGTCTACGTTTACCATGGATAATAAATTGTCAAAATGACAATGCCATAATAAGGCTTCTGAATAAATTTGTAAATATTTTATGTAGCGAGAAAGCTACATGGCTGGCTCAGATGAAGTCAACAGTCACCCGAGGGTGAATAATGATACTACCAGAATTAACATAGCTGGTGCAGAACTACAGGCATTGATAGACAATGTCGTTACTCGAGCTTTGGACAGACGAGATAATGAATCAAGTGGTACACGTAGCAGGACCCTGTCTGTACAACATACAAAACCACCCTCCAAGGTTCATACAGCTCGCAAGAGCGATTCTCATCATTCTTCGAATCAGAAGAGTATTCCATCTCAACAGGTTGTGCTTAACCAAGACCCACGCATTAAAACCTGTTCATACAAATATTTTGTCTCCTGCAAGCCTAGAGACTTTACAGAGGAGAAAGGGGCCATCGATTGCATGACGTGGCTCGACGAGATGGACACTGTGGTTGATATTAGTGGTTGTGCTGAGCAAGATATTGTGAAGTTTGTGTTACAATCGTTTAAAGGAGAAGCTCTAGCTTGGTGGAGGTCATTGATCCAAGCTACTGGGAAGATCCCGTTGTATAATCTAACATGAGATCAGTTTGTTGCTCTTATCAAAGATACTTTCTGTCCTCAACATGAAGTTGAGAAAATTGAGATTGACTTCTTGACCTTGGTCATGAAGAATTTAGATTGCCAGGCATATCTCACGAGCTTCAACACTATGTCTAGATTGGTTCCATACTTGGTTACACCAGAACCGAAACGTATTGCTCGTTTCATTGGTGGTTTAGCTCCGGAAATTAAGGCGAGTGTGAAAGCATCAAGGCCTACTACCTTTAGGTCAGTGGCTGATTTGTCGTTATCTCTTACTCTTGATGCGGTCAGGCAGAGATCGCTTAGGAATTCCGATGAAGGGAAAAGGAAACATGAGGATGATAACTCACGTCGTTCAGATAAGAGACATAAGGGAAACTCAAACCACAAGAAAGGTTCCGGGTTTAAAAAGGATACCCAGCAGACGGGTGAGAAGCCCAAATGTAAAGTTTGTCGGAAACATCACTTTGGAAAGTCTAGATTGGAATCGAACTCGCAGACACAATCAAGGACTTTTGGTTGTGGGATCTGTAAGTCCAAGGAACACAAGACCTTGGATTGCAAAAAGTTGAAGGACGCGACCTGTTACAACTGTAACGAAAAGGGGCATATCAAGACCAACTGCCCCAAATATGCAAAGAAGCCTGAGGAGGCTAAAAAGACCAATGCTAGGGTCTTTAGGATGGATGCCAAGGAGGCAGTACAGGACGACAACGTGATAACAGGTACCTTTCTTATAAATGATGTTTATGCTAGAGTATTATTCGATTCGGGTGCAGATAAGTCTTTTGTGGATAATAAGTTTTGTAAATTGTTAAACCTGCCTGTTAAGACTCTAAGCATAAAATATGAAGTAGAATTGGTTGATGGTACCGTAGAAACCGCCTCAACGATACTAGATGGATGTTTTATATCCATTAGGAACCATCCTTTCCACTATCCTTACTTCCGTTGAAATTAGCCGGTTTCGACACAGTAATAGGCATGGATTGGTTGTCTCACAACCAAGCCCAGATCGTTTGTGATAAGAAGCAAGTGGTTATCAAGACTCCTTACGGCGAACCTTTGACAATTCAAGGAGATACTAAGTATGGACTGCCTAAGCAAGTGTCTATGCTTAAGGCGTCAAGGTGTATGAAAAAGGGTTGAGTCATTTATATGGCACAAGTAACCATTAATGAACCAAAGCCTAAGATAGAAGACATTCCCATTATTGCAGAATATCCAGAAGTATTCCCTGAAGAACTGCCGGGTTCACCCCCAGACAGGCAAGTGGAGTTCAAGATTGATATCATTCCTGGTGCAGCACACGTTGCAAGAGCACCTTACCGGTTGGCACCGACTGAGATGAAAGAGTTGAGAACTCAGTTGGATGATTTGTTGGCAAAGGGATTTATTAGACCTAGCTCATCACCTTGGGGAGCACCAATTCTGTTTGTGAAGAAAAAGGATGGATCGATGCGTCTATGCATCGATTATCGAGAGCTGAACAAGGTTACGATCAAGAACAGATATCCATTGCCCAGGATCGACGATTTGTTCAATCAGCTTCAAGGAGCAAGTTATTTATCCAAAATTGATTTAAGATCTGGTTATCATCAACTGAAGGTCAAAGATGAAGATGTGCATAAGACCGTGTTTAGAACTCGCTATGGTCACTATGAGTTCTTAGTGATGCCTTTTGGGCTCACTAATGCGCCATCAACGTTCATGGATCTCATGAATCGCGTCTGCAAACCATACTTAGACAAGTTTGTCATCGTCTTTATTGATGACATTCTTATATACTCCAAGAATCAGGCCGATCATGAAAAACATCTTCGATGTATTCTCAAACTCCTTCAGCAAGAGAAGCTTTATGCCAAGTTTTCTAAATGTGAGTTTTGGCTTCGAGAAGTCCAATTTCTTGGACATATGGTTAGTGAGCGTGGTATCCAGGTGGATCCCACTAAGATTGAAGCCATCATGAATTGGCAAGAGCCGAAAACGCCCACAGAGATTCGCAGCTTTTTGGGTCTGGCAGGATATTTCCGGCGTTTTATTGAAAAATTTTCAAGGATTGCTGCACCCCTGACTTCATTGAACCGCAAGAATGTCAAGTTTGACTAGGGCCCCAAGCAGCAAGAATCCTTTGATATTCTTAAACAGAAGTTAAGCAATGCACCTGTGTTGACATTACCAGAAGGTATTGAAGAATTTGTGGTCTACTGCGACGCATCACACACTGGCATGGGATGTGTGCTAATGCAGAAGGGCAAAGTTATTGCCTATGCTTCCCGACAATTAAAGATATATGAAAAGAATTACACCACCCACGATTTAGAGTTGGGTGCCATTGTATTTGCACTGAAGTTATGGAGGCACTATTTATATGGTACCAAGTGTGTGATCTATTCTGATCACAAGAGCCTCTAGCACCTGTTTAACCAAAATGATCTGAACATGAGGCAGCGCCGATGGATGGAGACGCTGAATGATTACGATTGTGAAATCCGATATCATCCAGGAAAAGCAAATGTAGTCGCTGATGCTTTGAGCATAAAGGAAAGGGTTAAGCCCATTAGAATCAATGCCAAGAGCATTGAGCTGAAAAACAGTTTAAATGAAAGATTGTTAGCCGCTTAAAAGGAAGCCATGTTAGAAGCTAACTATCCTAATGAAAAGCTGGGCATAACTGCTGAACAGTTATCATATGACAAGAATGGAATCCTAAGATTGAATGGACGAATATGGGTTCCAATCCATGGAGGACTCAGGGATGTTATTCTTCAAGAAGCCCATAGCTCCAAATATTCTGTTCATCCTAGAAGTGATAAGATGTACCAGGATTTAAAGGCAAATTACTGGTGGATAGGTTTGAAGAAATCTATAGCCACTTATGTAGCCAAATGTCTGACATGTGCTCAAGTTAAAGCCGAACACCAGAAACCGTCAGGCTTGCTGCAACAGTCTAAACTTCCCACTTGGAAATGGGAGATGGTGACTATGGATTTTATCACTAAGTTACTAAGAACAAAGCATGGGAATGATACTATTTGGGTTATAGTAGATAGACTGACCAAGTCAGCCCACTTCTTACCTATTAAGGAAACACACAGCTCCGATAAGTTAGCACAGCTGTACGTAGATGAGATTGTATCTCTTCACGGAGTGCCAGTATCCATTATCTCATATAGGGATACGAGATACACGTCTCACTTTTAGAAAAGCTTTCAGCAATCCCTGGGCACTCGGCTAAATTTCAGCACTGCATATCATCCTCAGACGGATGGTCAAAGCGAATGTACAATACAAACACTTGAAGATATGCTACGAGCTTGTGTTATTGATTTAGGTGGAAGTTGGGATGATCATCTTCCATTGATTGAATTTTCATATAATAATAGCTATCATTCGAGCATTCAAGCTACACCTTTCGAAGCTTTGTACGGAAGAAAATGCAGGACGCTCGTTTGTTGGGCGGAAGTTGGAGATGTCCAACTAACAGGACCTGATATAGTCCTAGAGACGACAGATAAGATTGTGCAAATACGTGATCGTCTCAAAGCTGCCAGAGATAGGCAGAAAAGCTACGCGGATAAAAGGCGTAAACCTCTGAAATTCAAGGTAGGTGACAAGGTACTACTTAAGGTATCACCCTGGAAAGGGGTAATGCGTTTTGGCAAGAAGGGCAAGCTAAGCCCAAGATACATAGGACCATTCGAGATCATCGAATGTGTCAGAACAGTAGCTTATAAGCTAAATCTGCCAGAAGAGCTCAGTGGAATTCACAATGTGTTCCACATTTGCAATCTGAAGAAGTGTCTAGCTGATGAATCGCTAGCCATATCACATAAGGATGTGCACATAGACGAGAGCTTAAAATTTGTTGAAAAACCTTTGTCAATCGAGGATCGATAGGTTAAGACGCTTCGGAAGAAGCATGTACCAATTGTAAAAGTTAAATGGGATGCCCGTAGAGGTCCCGAGTACACGTGGGAGGTTGAATCCACAATGAAACAAAAGTACCCTCATTTATTTCAGCAAATCTCAAGGTCGAGATTTCTTTTAAGGGGGTGAGGATGTAACACCTCATAAAAATCATGACCAATATAATGAAGACACGTGTCACGAACTTTAAACGTGTAAAGAATTGCTTTCGAGGGACTGAAATTGTCAAACAACGTAAATATGTGAATAAAAGGATCCAAAGTGTCAACATGCCTAACTTGTTCCTCTGATTGACCTCACACGACGTTCGTATTCTTTAAAGGATAAATTAACGAACTTAAAAAGTCGTTGTGCTTAAAATAAGGATCTTGCGAAGCATATGGGTTAAAAGTGTCAACATGTTGAAAGTAACCTCTGAGTGACCTTTTAACGAGCCTAAAAACATTGTAACAATCATATATTTTGATCTCAAGGACTTCGGATATTATTTTTGTGAAGTTCCGTTGGATACAAGGCGTATCGGGCGATCGAACGACTAACCAGGAGCTTAACGGAGTTAGTTAGTGACTCAAGGCCCTTAAAAGTTAACTATGGGAGTCCAAAATGCAATAAATGAAACTTAAATATAGTTTATATGGACCAGGGACTAAAACTGCAAAGATGCCAAACTTGTTACCGGAATAAGGGAGCTACGCGGGCCGCGTAACCCCCTTCCTTCCCTTACGCGGGCCGCGAGACAGGTGCCAGCAACAGACAGTTTGGACAGATGCCTGTAACAGCAGTTCCACCGCCTTAGATGCATGGTTTTCGATCCCAAGGGCTGCACCAGTGGTATTTCATGCATAGGGGACACCTGTGATGATCAGGAATCACCTATAGACTTTGTTGTATTGATCTTGTGAGTTTAAAGTTCCTATATAAGGGCTCTTGTTTGATAGTTCTTGTGCACACTTTCAAAAAATCATTCTCAACTCACTCTCTGGAGCTCTCTGGACTTCTAGCAAGTTTCTCTAAGTTCCAAATTCGTGATAAGAGCTATTGTAAGTGTCCTTAACCTCCTAATTTCAGTTTTAATTAGTTTAATGACCAAAAGTCAAACTTATCGTAATTAAGGTTTGACTTAGTGATTAATCATTAATGGTCCAGTAATTAGTCAAATTATAAGTAGTTATAAGTTGGTAATTATGTAGGTAATAAACCCCTAAGATGGCACCTACTGATTATCACCCTAACTTGGTCAAATGTCGGGTCAAACCTAATATTAAAAAGTCAACAGGAAGCTATTTTGCAAATAAATACATAATTAGCAATGTAGAAGCTATGAAACATGTTTTAACAATAAAATAACTTGGAAATTAATGTAAGAACATGATTAGACATGTTCAACCCGACATTTCTGAGTTTAGACCCGGTTCGCAACCGAAAGTCGCAAAAGTTGACTTTTGCTTTGACTTTCAGTTCTGACCCGATTTAGCATGTTTTAGATATGCCTTAAGTTCCTTTAGGACCATATTATATTTTAGTATAACCCTCTGAGGTTACACAACTTGGTTTCTTAGAAATCCGATTCATTTGCATGTTTCCGTTAATTGCTTAAATGTTGACCATAATGCCCTTTTGACATTAAAACGAGATTTTTGATAATGCTAATGGACAAAAACCTTTGTTACTGATTTATAAACATGTCCTCAAAATTTGACAATAGTTCGAGGTTTAAAATGTGAGTTATGCTCGATATCGTAATTAAAAACCTTTTTATTAATTAAACGGCATTATTAGCATAAAGCCTATTTAAACCCGAATTTCGACACCAAACTTTTTACCCACTGATGTAATATAATATTTTGGGAATTTTGAAGATTTTTATTTATTTTTAAACTAATCATAATGTAGGGTTATTGCCTTGATTCGGTAATCGACGGTTATACCCTTTTGGCTAATAAAATGAGTTTTACATAACCTTTTGATACCAAACCTTTTGCTACTGATTTCATATGATAAATAAAGTATTTTGAACTTTATAAAATAATCAAAAACTCAGATTTCTTTAAATAACCCGAAGATCGCCATATAAGCGACTTTTACGCGTTTTAAACGCATAGTATGGGTTAAAACTATTTTTGACACATAAGACTCACTACCTACAGATGTTTTAAGTAAATCTTTATATTTTAACAGTAAGTAAAAGTTTTGAACTCAGATTTCCCAATTTGACCTTTAAAGCTTATGTGAAATGACCAAAATGCCCCTACGGCGCATAGTTTGGTTATAAATGATAAATTTCACATATATGCAATATCCTACTGATATGACTTGCAAAAATAAATATTTTTACTGATCATTTTAGTCCAGAACCTCAGATTTATAATTAATCGCTTTTATAACCTTTAAAATGATCAAAATACCCTTTAGGGACTTAAATTGGTTTTAAACTCATTTTGGGCATAATGGAAGGTATCCTACTGATATCATAACATATTTTAAGCATATTATTAACTTGTGAAACCTGTTCATGACTCATTTGGTTACCCGTTATGTATTATTCGCGTTCGGTACGGTTTATGTAAGTAGTTTGCATAAATTAACCGAAACGGGTCAAACCTTATCGTTTTCACTTCAAAATCCAGAATGTGTTTAGTTTACCCATATTATACAAGTCCCCAAACTTGTCGGGTCTAAATCACATTCTAATCCGGTCTTCGCTTAATCATGCGTTTAGAACCGTAAAACTCTCATTAAAACTAACCGGTCTAAGTTAAGACTTAAATAAAGACCCGTTAGGAATCTAATAGGTTATTAAACCTTTATTTCCGGATTTAGGAGCCCAATAAAAGATATTTGCACTTGCTTGTGGTTATACGGCTGGGATAAAATTATATTTTTGCTCAGGTAAATACTTTTAACTTATTTTCCGTTATACGAGCTTGGGATACGGTATTATAATAATACCGCTTGGTCGGGTATGAAGTCGTACAATCGTATTGTGATTATGCATAACCCGTTTTATTCTGTTTTGTTTGATGCAATGCCTTTGGGGAGGTTAATGACCATGTCCTGGATATCCTCGGCTCATTCCTTAGAAATGGCCACGACTTAAGCACGTGGTGTAGGCATACACCTGACAGTTGCGTATGTAAAAAGGTAGCCCACTGATAAAGAAACTTATTGTGGGTATTATACCAAGTGGTGTGTCTATTAATCTTTTTAAACCGGCTCTTCTAACCGGGTCCTAAAAGGACGACAAACATGTAAATCTGTATACAAGTTTATTTCTAAATAATTGTCCCAAGTTATAAAATATTTTGTGCCTCGTGCATTCAAAACAATTTTATAAACACTTTTCAAAAGAGTCGGTTAATTGTATTTACCGATGTAAACTGACGTATTTTCAAAAGGTTAAAGTGCAGGTACT
This sequence comes from Helianthus tuberosus, assembly GCA_030545235.1. Taxonomy (NCBI): domain Eukaryota; kingdom Viridiplantae; phylum Streptophyta; class Magnoliopsida; order Asterales; family Asteraceae; genus Helianthus; species Helianthus tuberosus. The sequence continues at coordinate 193,568,536 of CM060365.1, forward strand.
ATACGTAATCGGCTGGCTACTCCTAGTGTCACATAAAGAGCCTTGCAAGCTTTTGAGGCATAAATCTGTTGAACAATATTTCTGTTATATTAGATCCGCCTGTGGATCCTTTTACATTCCGTTTGTAATACTTATGATACTTTCATTCGGTTTGTAATATTATTACTTTTAGACTTCTGTTGTGCATTAAACTGTGACAAATGACTATGACGATATCAACTATGTCACGATACTCCCCACCGGGCCCACCGGTAATACGTGGAAATATCGGGGTGTGATAGGTATAACAGTGCTTGGGCTTGCCGATGTAATGACTGGCATAGTGCTACGACGTATAGTCTGTGCATAGTGCTACGACGTATAACAGTGCTTGGGCTTGTCTATTTTTTATTGCTTGCAGATAATCCTCAAATTTGTTGAGACCGTTAAAAGTATTTATTGTGAAAATAAAAATAAAAAACTAAGATTAATTACTTCAATTATTAATATGTTTAATGCATGTTCCTGTTGTTGTGTATATATGCAGTGAGTACGATGCAACACGTGTGAAGAAACACTGACCTTTACGGTAGTATCCAACTAGGACTTCAACTCTTGGCGATCCGAACTGCTGGCTACAAAACAGAACACCGTTAGGACTCGTTACAGGAATGGGGTTATTCCTGTAACCACCCTCCGGCGTGAGAATAAGTCTCGGTTTGGGAGAAAGTATAAGTGTAGAGAGAGAAAGAGTAAACGAGAGCAAGATGATCATACCTTAGGTGTTTACCTCTATTTATAGTTTACCATTAGGGTTTCCCTTAACTTAGGATGGGCTCCGATAAGTTAGGGATTTGCATGATCTTCCTAGAAGAGTGGGGATTTGGTTACGTGATTTATCCATGCAGAATGGAACATTCTAGAATAAAAATTTATAATTGATTATTTATAATAAAATAATAGGTAATGACCAGGTCGGGTTAGCCGATCCGGGTCATACCTCGTCAACGTGCATATGCAATCTCGAAGCTCGCTAACGTTTTGCATACCAAGGAACTTACTAGGCGACTCTAGGTATTATCAGATATATGGTGATCGTGGTTTTATATATTTCTAGTTGATGAATAATAACATATTTCATTAACTAAATAAAACGACAAAGTTATTGCCTCTTCCCAGGATACACACTAACAAGATTAAATCTCACTGCTGCCATGTTTCAGTTTCTACTTCATTTTGTTCGTATAAAGTCGGTACCTAAACTTTTTGTTAATAAATTTAGGTAGATTCATCCTTCACTTGTGCAACTTTTTTATTATCCTTGCAGCTAGTTAAGATGGTCTTGGAGCTTTCGCTTGCATGTTTGAAGGCTCTTGCTGAATTTGTCTTTGGTATGGGTTTATTTCAGGTAAGATTGCTTCACACATGTTCTGTAGAAATGAAACACCTTGTTTTTATTGACCAACTATTTATCTATGTTCTGTCATAGGGTGTTCTGTCTACTGTTGCTTTCATAGCCTTCGAACTCCCACCTAATGGAGCTATTGGCACTCGGATTCTAGAGTTCCTATTTCGCTCCAGATCTGATATGGTGAGAAACTATTTTGATGCTCATGTTTCTTGCTGATAGAATATTTTTAAAACGCGTTTCAGGTAACTTAATGTGAAGCTAATAGAAGCCAGCTGGAGAGCACTAAAGGCTTGGAAAAGTGGCTATAAAAGTTACCTAAATAAAAGGAGTTTTGTTTCAATAAATTAGGGTTTATCCCTATAAACGTAGTGTAATGAAAACTTGGGTTTTCCCCCATGGATTTATTATTGATAAAAGTGTGGTGTTTTAACTCTGATAAACTATTTCCTGACTACGATCCTGATGTTTTCAATTTTGCTGCTAAGTTAATAAACACCGATACCACCGGCTCTATGTAGCTCGCGACCGCCCGCCCTAAGGGCAAGGGGTATGGGGTTGCGACAGGAGGTGGTATCAGAGCTACAACCACTGGTTTAAGCCACAAAAGTGTTCTGCTGACACCAAGATTTTTATCAGTTATGTTAGGAAATAATCTATGTGACTAATTGACTATGTGTAAATATGTATATTATTATTTTGTGTTATTTGACAATCTGTTAGTTTACAGTATGAGTGAGCAAGGTACATTTAACGCTTACCGTCAGTTAGCTAGTTCTCCAAAAAGTGAAGGAACATCATCACAGCCTACTCCTTCGGGGTATTCTGCTGATATTGAGGAAGGAATTTTCATCTTTAAGGCGCAATCCGAGGAACCATTCCCTCCGAAACAGAGAGGATGATTTAGTAGGGGAGCACATGAGAGGAGAAAGAGGATGAAGAAGTTACAACAACAGAGAGCGTTAGCAAAAGCCAATAGAGAAATGAATGCCCAAACTCAGGAAGCAGTTAATATACAATTGGCAGATTTCCATATGCTAGCCACCACTGCAGCAGATCCAAACCTTAATCAAATAACTGAACCACAACCATTGCCACTATTTCCAACCCAACCAATGGAGATAGAACTTAACCAAGAAAACCAATTCCCCATACCAGCATTTGACCCTAACGAAATACCTAGAATCCCAGCACCTAATCCTCTAGTGTATGATCCATGGGAAGATGACCATAGGGAATATTAGGAACTCTATCCTCAGGAAGAACCGATACCAAATCCCATAGCACAGTATACCGACCTTAATCCTTTGGATCCGTTTTGGAACGATGGCAGGTATATTCAGAGTGTGTTAAGCAACCCGTACCCATATGGAGAACCCATACCTCGATACCCTGACCCAGTACCAGCACCACGACTACCCATGAGTGAAGAGAATGTGCAGGAATCCGCACATATGGTGAAGAACTAGTGGAAGGAGGAGAGAGGATACGACAGATAGGAGAGAAGCTCGTGTGGAAGTATGATGAGCAAGAAATGCAGTTTTGGATGAACGACACCAAATAATATATATATGTGTGTGTGTAGTTTGAAAAAAAAAATCAACTAAAATAGATAACCTAATACCTATCAATGCATAATTACTAGTATGTTTATTTTTCAATAGTAATTTGTAATCGATGCATATATATATATGAAAAGAGTAAAAGTCGCAATGTTCGACTTTTTTGATCAGTTTGTTTGTATGATTGTTTGCATTAAATCTTATTCTGTGATATTAATACCTGATAAATGTTTATAATCCATATGTACAACGAAGTAAATCAGGAAAACCAGAATAATGATAATAATGGAAACCAAGTAGATAACAGTGTCATTCAACATATAGTAGCACAAGGAATTATAGACGCCATGCCATATATTATCAAGACTGTTAAAGAAGCAGAAAATAATAAAACTATAAGTGGAAGTAAACGACAACCTACTGAACAAGTCATAGCGTGAATAATGGACCGCTAATCCACGTACCTATTCCAAAAAGAAGAAGAACCATGTCGAATGGTTGTTCTTACAAAGAATTTCGGTCTTGCAAACCAATAGAATTCTATGGCAATGAAGGAGCCGTTGCAGCTTTACGTTGGATAGAAAAGACAGAAGCATTCTTAAAAATAAGCAAATGTGCAAATGAAGATAAGATTATGTTTGCTTCTAATCTTTTTAAGAATGCAACCCTAGAATGGTGGAATACCATTCTCCAGTCTAGAGGAAGTGATAAAATTTATAATATGGAATGGACCGACTTTAAGGACTTAGTCGAAAGGAAATTTTGTTCTCCTCATGAAAAAGAATAAATTGCTAATAAGTTCTTAAATCTTAAAATGACTGGAATAGACTGCAAATGTTACACTACCATATTCTTCGAATATGCTAGAATAGTACCAACCCTAGTCTCACCAGAACCAGTATTAATCTCCCGTTACATCTGGGGATTAATTAGTGAAATCAGACACGTAGTCAAGGCAGGTAGACCACAAACCATAGAAGAAGCAGTAGAACTAGCCAATACCTTGACTGGTGAATTGGTACGTACGCAAGAAGAGAACCAGAGAAAGAACCTAGCCCAAAGACTTACCCAAGAATTTCGTTATGGAAATACCTACCGTGGGAAAAGTACAGGTTCTACTTCTTCACCTTACTGTAAGTACTGCAAAAAGAAGCACTCAGGAAGATGCTCAATATACTGCAACTTCTGCAAAAATATCCGGACACAAGGAAGAAGACTGTAGGACGAAACCTAGCAATAAGCTATGCTTCAATTGTGGAGAAACTAGGCATATCAAACCGAACTGTCCGAAACTAGTTCTAGCAACAAACAACAAAACTACTAAGAATGCCAGAGCATTTATTCTGACAGCTGAAGAAGCCAAGATGATTCCGGATGTGGTTGCCGGTACGTTTTTAGTTAATGATATTTTTGCTAAAGTATTATTTGACTCTGGTGCAAACCAAAGTTTTATTAATACTTCGTTATGCAAACTTCTCAAGCAACCATTAACTAAACTTCAACAAGATTGTCTGGTAGAGACGGCAAATGGAGAATTCATTAAGATTACTGAAATCCTGCAGATAGCAAGAATAGAAATTTTAAACCATAATTTTATTGCTAATCTTTATCCAATGAATCTGGCTGGATTTGATATCGTATTAGGAATGGATTAGTTGGTAGCTAATCACGCCAACATTCTATGTGATCAAAAGTCAGTACAAGTAAGTTCACCAAAGGGTGAAAAGATCACAATTAAAGGAGATAAGCCAACTAGATCCACAAAATTCATCTCTGTAGTGAAAGCAGCAAGCTATGCAAGGAAAGGATCAGTAGTGTATATGATTTCCATAATCATTAACACTAAAGGAAAAGAATTAAAAGATATTCCTGTAGTATCTAATTTCTCAGGTGTTTTTCCAGAAGAGTTACCTGGATTACCGCCAGATAGACAGATTGAATTCACAATTCATTTAATACCAGGGACAACACCGATTGCCAAGGCACCTTACCGTTTAGCACCAACGAAGATGCAGGAACTGAAGAAACAGTTGGACGAACTTCTGGAGAAAGGTTTCATATAGCCTAGTTCATCGCCATGGGGAGCACCAATCTTGTTTATCAAGAAGAAGGACGGATTAATGCGTATGTGCATTGATTACCAAGAATTGAACAAGGTTACGATTAAAAATCGGTACCCACTACCGAGAATCCATGATCTGTTCGATCAACTTCAAGGAGCTCGATTCTTTTCTAAGATTGATTTACGCTCAAGATATCATCAATTGAAAGTACAGGAAGAGGACATTCCTAAAACTGCTTTCAGAACAAGACACGGTCATTATGAATTTACAGTCATGCCATTTGGTTTAACCAATGCCCCAACTGCATTTATGGACATGATGAACATAATATGTAAACCATATTTGGATAAATTCATAATTGTCTGTATAGATGATATTCTTATTTACTCTAAGAGTAAAGAAGATCATGCAGAGCATTTGTTTATACTTTTGAATTTGCTGAGAAAAGAAAAGCTTTACGCTAAATTTTCAAAATGCGAATTTTGGTTAAAGGAAGTGCAATTCCTTGGACACCTGGTTAATCATGAAGGAATTCATGTAGATCCCACAAAAATCGAGGTGATTACTAAGTGGAAAGTCCCTGAATCACCGACAGAGGTGAGAAGTTTTCTTGGACTAGCAGGTTATTATAGATGTTTTATTCAAGATTTTTCTAGAATAGCCGTTCTCTTAACCAAATTGACCTGCAAATCAATTAAGTTTGAATGGGGACCAAGACAGGAGGAAGCTTTTAGGATTCTAAAGCAAAAGTTAACCAATGCACCTATACTAGCATTACCAGAAGGAACTGAAGACTTGATAGTCTATTGTGACGCTTCTAAGTTAGGTTATGGATGTGTGTTAATGCAACATCAAAAGGTTATAGCTTATTCCTGTAGACAACTTAAGAATCACGAAGAGAATTATACAACCATGATCTAGAGTTAGGAGCCATAATTTTTGCCCTTAAGATTTGGAGACACTATCTTTACGGCAGCAAGTTTATTGTCTTCACCGATCATAAGAGTCTAAGATATATTTTTGGGCAAAAGGAATTAAATATGAGACAGAGACGCTGGATGGAGATTATTAGTGATTATGATTGTGATATCCAGTATCATGCAGGAAAGGCTAATGTAGTAGCTGATGCTTTAAGTCGAAAGTATCATGAAAAGCCAAGACGAGTACGTTCTCTCAAGCTAAATCTGCAGATAGATTTAAATGAGCAAATTCGAGAGATACAAGAAACAGTAATCAAGGATGATACTGAAAGATTAAAAGGAATGATTAAGGAATTAGAACAAGGAACAGATGGAATTTGAAGATTCCATAAGAAAAGAATCTGGATACCCAAACAAGGAAACCTACGCCATCGAATTTTAGAAGAAGCCCATAAGTCTAAGTATACGATACATCCTGGTAATGACAAAATATATCAAGACTTAAGAAAGAATTTCTGGTGGATAGGAATGAAAAAGGATATAACAACCTATGTTGCTAAGTGTCTAACATGTTCACAGGTTAAAGCTGAACATCAGAAACCTTCAGGTTTATTACAGCAACTAGAAATGCCAATATGGAAATGGGAATTGATAACAATGGACTTTGTTACTAAATGACCCAAGACACGAAAAGTTAATGATGCAATCTGGGTGATTGTAGACAGATTAACCAAATCTGCTCATTTCTTACCTATGAAGAAAACTTCCAGTACGGAACAATTAGCCAAGTTATATGTAAATGAAATAGTTTCATTACATGGAATTCCTTTATCTATTGTTTCTGATAGAGATAGCCGTTTTACTTCTCATTTTTGGACAAGTTTCCAAAAAGCAATGGGAACCAGGTTAAGACTAAGCACAACTTATCATCCTCAAACGGACGGATAAAGCGAAAGGACAATTCAGACAATGGAGGATATGCTTAGAGCCTGTGTAATTGATTTCGGAGGAAATTGGGATGATCATTTACCATTAATAGAATTTTCCTATAATAACAGCTATCATACCAGTATCAATGCTGCACCATTTGAAGCACTTTATGGACGAAAGTGCCGAACTCCAGTCTGTTGGGCAGCAAATGAAGAAAAGCAACTATCTGGAGTAGAGATAGCACAAGAAACAACATACAAGATTATTCAAGTCAAGGAAATACTCAAAGCAGCACGCGATCGTCAAAAGAGTTATGCTGATAACAGACGAAAACCGTTGGAATTTCAAGTAGGAGATAAGGTATTATTAAAAGTTTCTCCATGGAAAGGAGTGGTCAGATTCGTTAAAAGGGGAAAGCTAAACCCCAGGTATGTTGGACCTTTTGAGATTATTAGAAGAATAGGACCGGTAGCTTATCAGTTACAACTGCCAGAGGAAATGGCAGGAATACATGATGTATTTCATGTATGTAATCTCAAGAAGTGTTTAGCAGACGAATCATTAGTAATATCTTTTAAGGACATAGAGGTAAATGAGAAACTTAAGTTTATAGAGAAACCACTACAGATTGAGGATAGAAAGATCAAGAATCTCAAACACAAGAGATTAGTTCTTGTCAAAGTGAAATGGGATTCCAAGAGAGGACCAGAATACACTTGTGAGCTTGAATCTGAAATACAAAGAAGATATCCGCACCTGTTCCAGTAGACCTCGATGACGAGATCTAAAATAAGGTGGGGAGGACATAACAGCCCTCCTAAAACCCTTAGCATGCCTTAAACTGCGTATAATATACCCGTATACGAAAAATAACCCTAATATACTTTTATATTATTAAAAATTAAATAAAAACAAAAATATAGGGTTCTCGCGGTGCGCGACCCCCTTGAGAGTGTGAGTCGCGGGCCGCGACAAGTTGACACCAGGCGGCACCAGGTTTCGCCACGTGTCAGGTTACTCGACGGGGCTAGGCCAATGACTGGCCAAGGCTAAGGCCTAGCCAGTCTACCTCGCGGGCCACGAAGGCCATCCCTGTAACTCTCGCCGGGCGCGAGAAAACCCTCGACCAGCCTATATAAGGGGCTTCAAGCCTCGGTTCACAAATCGTTCATAATTTCTTTCTCTCTCAAAATCTCTAGTAGGCTAATAATACTCGGGTATTATACCCCTAAAAAGAGAAGCTCTGCCTCGTTGTAAGTATTATAACCCTCGGTTACGTATTGGTTACTCTACCCGTTTGATCTAGGGCTCCGTAACGCATGTCAAGGCTCTACCTGACTCAGTTCGTTGGAGTTCTGTCTCGGTGGTATGGCTAATGTAATTTGGGTTATCTTACTAACACGTATGCATTGTTTAATTTTAATAGATTATAACCAGGAAGTCACCAGGAAGCAATAGTATTTTCTAAATCAGCAAAGTGAGTCATTCTCTTTTTCTACCAATCTGTTTTACCAAAACCTCAAACTATTTTAAATTATGATAACAGTGATTGAGTCTATGTATTCTACAATTACTGTCGGTATGTTGAGGTTTTGTATACATTACTTGTTGCCATATTGCGAATGGTAGCATGACCACAAGTCAGGTTTGACAGTACCGTGGGTGGTAATTGGGTAGATATAAACATTGTAATCGCTCTCAATACTGTAAAATTATAAAAACTCGTTTTGATTAAATTGGGATGCATTCGCTAGTATTTCTTGCTGATAAAATATTTTTAAAACGCGTTTCAGGTAACTTAATGTGAAGCTAATAGAAGCTAGCTGGAGAGCACTGAAGGCTTGGAAAAGTGGCTATAAAAGTTACCTAAATAAAAGGAGTTTTGTTTCAATAAATTAGGGTTTATCCCTGTAAACATAGTGTAATGAAAACTTGGGGTTTCCCCATGTATTTATTATTTATAAAAGCGTGGTGTTTTAACTCTGATAAACTATTTCATAACTACGGTTCTGATGTTTTAAATTCCGCTGCCAAATTAATAAACACCAATACCACGGCTTTGTGTAGCTCGCGACCGCCCGCCCTGAGGGCAAGGGGTCGGGGGTTCCGACAAAATTTTTCACTTGCACCCCTTGGAAAGTTTCGTCCGCACCCTTTAGGTAAAGTATGTTATTTTATATCTAAAAACAACTTTTGGTAAACTATGATTTTTCAAAAAAAGTACTACCTAAATTATATAACTTATACTACCTAACTTAACCCAATACCCTTTACCCATTATATTTCATTAAACATAAATTAGCCCACTTATTCCTAGCCTATTTAACTAAACCCAATAAAATTCAAACTATATTAAATAAAACAAGCCCACAAACCATTGCAATTCCTTCTCCTGCTCTCTCTCTCTCTCTCTCTCTCTCTCTCTCTCTCTCTCTCGTTTGCCTCCTGCCAGCGACAACAACAGTAACAACAGCCAACAACAGCAGCCCGATTACCACCGTGATCCGGCGTCCTCCACCAAAACCAACCGGAATCCAAAGCTTTTTAAGGTCTGATTGATTTTCTTTGTTATTTTGATGATTTTAGTTGTTATTTTAGGAGAAAAAGGGTAATAAAGATGTTAAATAGGTTTGATTTTTTTTGTGTGTTTTGACGTTGTTTATGGTTGTTTAGTTGATTTTTAGGGTGATTATGTTGTTTAGATGAGTTTTAGGGTGATTACAACTTACATTACACGGTTTCTAGGGCTTGAATAGTTGAAAATTAAATTTGAAACATTATGTTATAGATGCGATGAACTTATGGAGTAATTTGTTTATGATAGGAACCATGAGTAAAGACGTTATGACGCGATTTCTCAAGAGGAAAGGGGTTGGATCATCTTCTGAATTCGTTGATGTGGATACTCTTCCTTCGGATCCTTATGATCGCAAGCCGATTGAATCATATAACGTGAATTAACGAGATGAGATTAGAAGGGCATATCTACTAAGAGGACCATGTCAACCAAGAGATATCGAATTCCCAGAATCAATATTTCAAGGTAACAAATTAAGAAAATTTAAGGAAGAATGGTATGACAAACATGAGTATAAAGGATGGTTAGAGTATAGCTTGTTCTCGTATTACCCGTCGTAACTGCAACCGTTGAAAGATGTTTTTCGGCAATGAAGAACCTGTAGACCGACTTGCGTAATCGGATTGGCGATGAGAATTTAAGTGACAGTTGTATATGTTATATAGAGAAAGACTTGCTTAAGAAAGTAACTCTAGATGATGTTTTGGATAGATTTCAAAAAATGAAAATCTGTAGGGCGACATTTTAAAATATGTTTGTACCAAGGTTTGACATGTTTTTGATGATTATATAAATTTTAGTTTGATGTTCTTTTATTTTACATGACCCGATCCGATACGGACCGATTTTTTTATTTATATACCTAGGGGGCTAAAATTTTTAAAAAAATTCCACACCCTCATGAAAAATTTCTGAGTTCGCCACTGAATTCTAGTCCTTTTAGATAAAAACCATTTGGTATGTTGTAAGCTACTCTTTTACACTTTACTACTTTGATCCATTATCAAACAAATACAGCCTAATTGTAAATGGCCCCGTTTTCAAATATATAGGTTAAAATAGCCACCTATAGTCTACATGAAATTAAAAAATAGTGGCTATTTGTGACGAAACAAGTCAATTGAATTTTTATTTTAAAAGGAATTAAAGATTTATTTTTTATTTGCATGTTGTTAAAGATAGATTTGTAGAAGAGTAAATTACGATTTTGACCCCTGTGGTTATATCACTTTTACCCTATTAGCCTAAAATAGAATTTTTAATATTTATGCCCTCATGATCTCTATAACTAACTATTTTGGCCCCTGAGTCTAACTCAACCTATTACGATTTTGGCCCATGTGGTTAGACTCAGGGTAATGGGTTAAGTTAGACACAAGGGTCAAAATAGTTAGTTATAAAGACCATGAGGTGCACATATGTTCAAAAAATCTATTTTGGGCTGATAGAAAAAAGTTGATATAACCACATGGGCTAAAATCCTAATTTACTCTTTGTAGAATAACCTTATCTTCATACATAAGAGGCTCCAATTCTAAATTAAGTAGAATAACCTTATCTTCATACATAAGAGGCTCCAATTCTAAATTAATTTTAATGGCTTTATAATTTTCTCCCCTCAACTTCACTTCAGAACCTTGAGTTTAATCCCCCTTCTCTCTCCTGATTTCACAGCCTCTTCATTAATTTTAATTTTAATGGCTTTATAATTTTCTCCCCTCAACTTCACTTCAGAACCTTGAGTTTAAATCCCCCCTCTCTCTCCTGATTTCACAGCCTCTTCTCAAATTAAATGGCGTCTACTTCATCTACATCTCCCCCAACAACCCATTACGAGTACGATGTCTTCCTAAGTTTCAGAGGTGAAGACACTCGTCATTCTTTTACCGATCATCTTTATAAGGCCTTGCATCAAGCCGGGATCAGGACTTTCAGGGACGATGATGAAATCCGTGAAGGTCAACAACTGAAGCCAGAAATCGAGAGATCAATAACAACTTCTCGAGCTTCAATAATTGTAATTTCAAACAACTTTGCAAACTCAAGATGGTGCCTTGATGAGCTTTCCTTGATCCTCCAGCAAAAGAGGAATGCCCGTCATTTCGTTTTCCCTGTGTTTTATGGCGTCGATCCTTCGGATGTCAGGAACCAGAAAGGAAGCTTCGCGATTGAAGCGAAAGAAGGTTCAAAATGGACGGAGGATAATGCGATTCGGTGGAAGGAAGCCCTAACAGAGGTGGCTGATTTGAAGGGGATGGTTGTTTCAGGGTATGTATGCTTCAATATCTCTCCCATTGGAATACTTTCTTTTCAGTGATTGCTACTTTAGTTTTGACTTGCCAATTTAGGATTCTAATGGCCCATCCCATTTTAATTGTTTTTTTTTATTTAGCGGAAATTGGTTATTTTAATTTGTTTCAAACTTAAAAGCATATATTTCAAGAACAAAAATGAAAATGGAGCTATATCTTTTTTTCATGGAGTGTATCACGCTTTGTAATTTGGAGGGATCATGCTTTCATATTCCTTGTTGCTATACCATTTTCCGTTCTATTTATAATGAGTATAAAACAAGTTCAGGTCAGCACAAACAGATTTACAACATGTGAAATGGGTGCGTGCCAGAGCATGCTATATTTTCTTTAATGATTAAATGGGTGGAGCAAATAAGTTCGGGTCAACATGGCTTGAGGTGAAAAAAGAGTTGCGTTGAAATGAGTTGTTTTAGAAAAAAAGTGCCAAAATAGGTTGACCCGCTATATTCTTTATGGTGGCTAGTGGCGATGGTGTAGGCAGAGATACGGTGGCAGATACAGAGGCAGCGGTGAGAGGTGGATGTTGCGTAAACAACTGCGGACGCACATGGTGATTTCTTTTGAATTAATTATTGGATATGTTGTTAGGATTTTAAACATATTAACCCTTGAACAATTAGATGTTGGAAGATCCTTTTTATAAACCACAAGACTTAAACATTTTATCATTCACCATTCAACACACCACAACCTCTTCTCCTTCTCCTCTCAAAGCTACGGCCCAAACACCCCTCCTAACCCCTTCATCTTCAAGCCATTCTCATACATTCTAAGGTGATCATAAGGTGTAACAAGCATACCTAAGAAGATTGGAAGCAAGGGAGCTTGAAGGACCTTCTCTAGGAGCTATTAACCACCCTATTTCTTCATCAACTTGCATCTTGAATCTTCCCTAGCCATAGTGCTAGTAGTAAGCCTCTTGATCTTGTTTTTACAGGCGGTGACTTGTGATGGTTGTGGTAAGGACGGCGGTCGAAGTAGAGGCGACAACGGGGGGAGGTGGCGGCTGTCATTGGTAATGGTTTGCTGACCCATTTGAACCTGCTATAAGTTATAAACTTTTTTATGAGTACCCAGTTTGCTAAAAACTATGTTACTTTGTGTAAGTCAAGGACTTCTCTCTGCTTGATTAGAGAGATTTGATATCATTTTATACTTAAATACAAAGCTAATTACAAGGAGAAATATATGCAAAGTCATAACAGTTATTGACTACATAATAATTACAAAATATTCACAATTGACTAAGAGGAGGAATTTTAGGAGTGATGAATGGTGATGATGATATTATCTGTTATCCCCCTGCAAGCGAAACGGCGGTGGTTGAACCCGTAGTAAGTCTCGGAAATGCTCAAAAAGAGGTCGTGGCAGACTTTTTCTAAAAATGTCCGCGAGTTGAAGCTTGGTAGGAACAAACTTGGTGTGTAATTTACCGGACATAACCAGTTCTCGAACAAAGTGATAATCTAAGTCGATGTGCTTGGCACGTTTGTGAGAAATCGGATTTTGGGTCATGAATAATGCACTCTTGTTGTCTCATAAAAAGAGTCGGCCGTGTCGGAGGAAGTGCATGAAGTTCTTGCAAAAGGTGAGTAATCCAAACGATTTCGGCTGCTGCATTTGCCATTGCCAGGTACTCAGATTCACAACTCGATCTTGCTACTGTTGGTAGTTTCTTAGCACTCCAGGAGACTAAGTTACCGCCCAAAAAAATTGAGTAACCGTAAGTGGATCTCCCTGTTTCAATACAACGATCCCAATCCGCATCCAAGTAACCTAAGATGGAAGGAGTTGTAGGACGTGTAAATACCAACCCGTGAGAGATTGTTCCCTTGACATAACGTAGTATCCGCTTAACCAATTGGAAGTGTTTTTCAGTGGGTGAATGTAGGTGTTGGCAAGCTTGATTGACCGCATAAGATAAGTCGGGTCGAGTGATGGTTAAGTATTGAAGAGCGCCAACAAGGGAGCAATAGAGAGTGGGATCGGAATATGGGGTGTCATCTTTGGTGAATGTGTCAGATGTGGAGAGAGGAGTGGGGACAGGTTTGGCGTCGGTTAAGCCGGCGCGAGTGAGAATGTCATTTGCATATTTAGTTTGAGTGAGAAAAAAACCTTTGGTATCATAAACGACTTCAAGGCCAAGAAAGTAGTTTAGTGAACAAAGATCCTTTATTGCGAATTCCTGATGTAGACAAGTAGTGAAAGTGTTGATTAAGAAGGATTCGTTGCCTGTGAGGATAAGGTCGTCTACGTACACTAGAAGGTACATGATGGAATCACCTTTATGATAGATAAAAAGTGAAGGGTTGGCCCGACTACATTTGAAACCGTAAGATAAAGGAAGGAGCTAAGGCTTTGAAACCAAGCTCTCGGAGCCTGTTTGAGGCCGTAGAGAGCCTTATTTAGTTTGCAAACATCGTGTGGAAGGTTGAGGTCTACAAACCCGAGAGGTTGTTCCATATAGACGGTTTCAGAAAGTACCCCGTTAAGGAATGCATTGTTCACATCGAGTTGGTGTAGGGACCAATTATTGATAACCGCTAATGAGAGAACAATGCGAATGGTAGATGCTTTTACCACAGGACTAAAAGTATGATTGAAATCGAGACCAGGGATTTGCGTAAAGCCTTGAGCGACGAGTCTTGCTTTATGCCGATCAAGAGAGCCATCAGAATGATATTTAGTTCGAAATTCCCACTTAGAGCCAACAACGTTTGTAGATGAAGGAAGTGGCACAAGAGTCCATGTTTGATTTCGATGAAGCGCTTTAAGTTCATCTTGCATAGCATTCATCCAATGTGGATGTTTTAATGCACTTTTGTAGCCCTTTGGAACAGTATTGGTGAGGAGGGGCGCATGTAGACAAGAGTACATGGCATTTGCAAGATATGATGTGTGTTTGGGATTGGGTTTGAAGGTTCCGACTTTGGAATGGGTTACCATAGGATGAGAAGGTGTGGGAGGTGGTGGGGCATAAGGTTGGTCTTGTGTGGCGGAGGACAAAGGAGTGGTATTGGTTGAGGTCGTGTTTGGTGTGGAAGAATTGTCGGAAGAGGTGGAAGGATAGCTGGTGTTGAGTGAAGTCGTGGGTGATAATGGGTGGGTGTCGAGAGTGGTGGAAATTGTGTTCGAATGGGGAGAAGAATCACCTTTGCACAAGGTGCAAGGTGAAATAGAAATGGATGTTGGTGTAGGAGTTGGAGTTGGAGAGGTATGGCATTGCGGAGGAGAAAAAGAGGTGGGTTCGTGGAAGGTGGAAAGGAAAAGATTGGCTAAGTTGGTGTAGGATGAGTCTCGCACAAATGGAAAGCAAGTTTCATCAAATCGAGCATGCCGGGTCACATACATGCGTGATGATGCAGGATCAAAGCATTTGTATCCTTTGTATTGCGGGGCATAACGTAGGAAAATACAAGGGATACTTCGTGGTGCAAGTTTATGAGGAGCATAGTCACGTAGGTATAGATAGACACAACACCCGAATGCACGGAAATTTGTATAATTAGGTGTTATGGAGAAGAGCATTTCGAAAGGAGATTTTTGGTTTAAGACTTTGGCGGGCAAGCGATTGATAATGTATGTGGCCGAACTAAAGGTGTCGACCCAATGAGTGATGGGAACATTAGCATGAAAAAGCATGGCTAGGCCCGTCTCTACAATGTGACGGTGTTTTCTTTCGGCACGTCCGTTTTGAGGGGCGGTATAGGGACATGAAAAACGGTGAAAGGTGCCATTTTCATCAAAGATTTTTCGCACAAAGTTATTAGTAAATTCTGTACCGCCATCACTTTGAAAAACCTTTATTTTGCGTGAAAGTTGAGTTTGGACTAGACGCAAAAAGGTTTGAAGGATTGTATAAAACTCTGTTTTGTTTTTAAGAGGATACATCCATGTGAATCTAGAGTAATCATCAACAAACACAACATAATATTTATAACCGTCTTTGCTAAAGAATGGTGAGGGTCCCCATAAATCACAATGAACAAGATCTAAGGGGTGAGATACACGTTTGTCATTTGTGTCAAAAGGTAATTTGTGAGCTTTAGCAAGTTGACATGGAGAACATATATTGGGCTTAGGTAAAATGGATGTAAATGACAAATGACCAAGTCTTTTTAAAACAAAAATAATATCAAATGCAACATGACCCAAACGATTGTGCCACAATTCAAATGAGGCTTTATTAGACGCACTAGAAGCAAAAAAGGCAAAAGACTTGTCCCGAAGCACATAAAGACCGTTTTCACACCAACCTTGAGCAAGAGGTTGGCTTGTTTTCCGGTCCTGTATCACAAAAAATGAATTAGAGAATAAAACGTCAACGGGATAATCATTTGTCAACTTGCTAATGGAGAGGAGATTTCGAGTTACGGATGGAACAACCAAAACATCATTTATTTTAACGTGTTTATTGACTTCGACACGTCCTTTATGAGTTATTGGTAAGGAGTGTCCATTACCAAAAGTAACGGATGATGTGCCTGTGTAAGGAGAAAAGGAGTTTAGGTTACCGGTGTCATTAGTCATGTGAACGTCGGCCCCGGTGTCGGCTGTCCAGTCGGGACTATCTGCATCCGAAACATGACATTGAGCGTGGAAGACGCGCGCAAGTCCGTCATTTCCTGAAGCCGAGGCCACAAAGGTGGAGAGTTTTGGACATTTGTTCGCATAATGTCCGTTAGTGACATAACTGACAATGGGGTGGCCTACGGGTTCCTTTGGAGGAGGTGGATTGATTGTTCCCACGGTTGTAAGAACCGGATCCAGAGGATCCAGATTTGGACCCATTGGTGAATGAGCCGGATGAACGATGGTGGTTTTGGCCGTGAGCAACAAAGGCAACAGAAGGAGGATTAGGCGGCTGGAGTGTATGCAGAAACCCTTCTTGACTTTCTGCTTTGGTGAGCAGTTCGCGAAAGGCAAGAGAGTCACGAGCAGTGCGAATAGCGGTGGACCAGCTTTCAAAAGTGGAGCCGAGACCACAGAGGAACCAGTGGGTTTTGTCTGTGTCGCTTACAGGATGATCAATTGCTGATAGCTGATCACATATGGCTTTGAATTTGCGACCGTATTCAGCAACAGTAGAAGAACCTTTGGTTAATTGACGAAGATTGTCACGGAGTAAATGCATCCGTTCTAAGGAAGTGTTACTGAATGCTGCCTGGAGGGCAGTCCAGATTTCACGAGCGGTTGAGAGACCGAGTATCTCGGCAACGGCTTCTTCGGTAAGGGAGGAGTTAAGGATAAGAACGGCTTGTTGATCATTAACAAACCAGGTCGAGTAGGCAGGATTAGGTTGATCTTTGGAATCAACGGTAACGGTTTTCGGAGGTGGGGAGATGGAACCATCGATATATCCGATCAATTCCTGATTAGCAAGGAGGGGTAGGATTTGGTTATGCCAATAGAGATAGTTGGTAGAAGAAAGCTTGAGAGTGAGCATGTGGAGGATGGTTGCCATCGGCAGTTTGGTTCCGGTGGTATTGGTGGAAGATGTGGAAGAGGTGGTTGGCATGGTTGGGCAAAGAGAAGAGAAGCAGACAGGAGAGGATCGATGAAGATGATTAGGCTGATACCATGTAAGTCAAGGACTTCTCTCTGCTTGATTAAAGAGATTTGATATCATTATATACTTGAATACAAAGCTAATTACAAGGAGAAATATATGCAAAGTGATAACAGTTATTGACTACATAATAATTACAAAATATTCACAATTGACTAAGAGGAAGAATTTTAGGAGTGATGAATGGTGATGATGATATTATCTGTTACTTTGCACCATTTGATGGTCCATTTCATAGTAGTGTTCAGTTTATCATTATTAAATTATGGCTTTAGTCAGATTGCATGTACATTTTCTATGTACACTTTGGTTGATTGTGTATGGTGGTTTTAATCAGATTGCATGTACATCTGCTAAAGATTTTTTTTTTCTATTTGGTGGTTTTATTCTGCATGAACTGAAGCATTTATGCTCTTAAGCGGTTTTGATGTCTTGCTCTAAGTTTGATCATTTTCCTTTCCAGGTCTGAAACCGCCTTTATTGCAGATATTGTTCAAAAAGTTTACTGCGAACTAGATTTGAAGCTCCTTAGTACTCCAGCGGGTCTAACTGGAATAGAGACTCGAGCCGGAGATATTAATTTTTGGTTGAGATCTGAGCAGCCTGATCATCCTGTTCTAGCAATTTGCGGTATGGGAGGAAGTGGCAAGACAACACTTGCCAAATACATTTATAACTTAAACAAGCAAAACTTTGAATGCAGCAGTTTTCTTGAAGGGATTGAGAATCAACCTGCTGTATTGCATGGTTTACAGAAACAACTTCTCAGAGATGTTTCAGGAAATAACATAATGATATCTAATCTTTCTGAAGGAGCATTTCAGATCGAAAAGGTTATAGAAAAAACAAGGGTGCTTATTGTTATTGATGACATCGATGACAAAGATACACTAAACACTTTAGTTGGAACAAAGGTTTTACATACACAAAGTAAAATCATTATAACAACAAGGCATCTAAGCATACATACATGGGTCGGATCCATATCTTTTGGGTGCTATGTCCACAAAGTTGAATTGTTAAATGATCATGAATCATTGGAACTTTTAAGTTATCATGCCTTTGGATCTAAGGTTCCTAGGGAAGGTTTTAAGGAGCTTGCAATACAGTTAGCAAAATATTGTGAAGGGAATCCCCTAGCTCTCAAGGTATTGGGTTCTTCTCTATCTGAAGGTCAGGGGACAAGAATTGAAACGTGGAGAAGTACAGTGAATTCACTGAATTCCTTGAAAGGAGATGTTAATATTAAAATCCAAGGTGTACTACAAAAGAGTTTTGATACCTTGCCCTGTGAGAGTCACCGAGAGTTGTTTCTCCATATTGCTTGTTTGTTTCTTGGTGAATATGCAGATGATGTGAAAAAGATATTGGAGGATGACTATCATGCAGAATCTGGGATTGTGACCCTCATTAACAGATGCCTTGTTACTGATCCAAGAGTTAGTGGGAACAGACTGGCAATGCATAAACTCCTACAAGATATGGCAAGAAATATAGTTCGAAAGGATTCCAAAGATCCTGCAGAACATAGTAGAGTTTGGCGTGATGATGAATGTAAAACTTTGTTGAGGAACGGAGATGTAAGATGCTTCTTGCGTTTATCTTTATGCGCATTGTACATTTCACAACCTTTCATTTCAAATAAGCATTCTCTAATTTCATGTCTTTCTCCGTTAGGGTTCCAAGACAATTGAAGGTCTGGTGTTGAACATGCTAGAAGCTGAGGAAGGGATGAGATCAGAGGTAAGTCTAATAAGTAAATTAGTGTTCCATACTTGGCAAGAATTACAAGAATTTCCCAATACCATAATTAAAAAGCAATTAATTATAAGAATTTCTTCACCTGTGTGTAGACTTAACCACCATAATGGTTGATTGGCTAATTGCAACACAAAACGGTATGAATCTGATTTTGTTAACTCTTTCCTGTACATAAAAACAAGATTCATTCCAAACCCATTAAATTGAAAAAAGAAACAGTTTTGCCTGTCAAACCCATTAAATTGAAAAAGAATATATTGGTTAGGGCCGGACACAATAGATTTCAGTTAGGGAAGCATTAACGTATGCCCTAAGGGGTTAAGAATAAACGACTTTCAGGGAGGTGAATTGCTTTTTTTTTTGTATACCTTTTCTTCTTCCTCCAATGGTAGTGAAATATTATTTACCTAGTAATCATTATCAGGCATACTGAATTTGCAGGCATTTAAAACAAGTTCCCTTATAAAGATGAAGAACCTAAAATTTCTCCATCTCTCGAATGTGAAACTCACCGGGACCTACAAGAATTTTCCAGATCTAAGATGGTTGAAGTGGCATAAATGTTATCTGAAAACAATACCCGCAGGCCTATTAACAAACTGCTTGGTGGCATTACATATGAAATTAGGAGATTTGGAAGAGTTCAACCCACCCATGGTACAAGGAATTCAATCTTCTGTTTATCACTTTACCTTTAAGCTTCTTAGTGTTAGACAATCTTCATTTGAATGTACAATGATAAATTTAACTTGTTATTCATGGAACAGGTTCTTAATTCGCTCAAGGTTCTAGATCTCTCTTTGTCTTACAAACTTGTCAGCATCTGCAATCTCCACCGACTCCCTAAACTTGTGTTTTTGGACCTCAGTGGCTGTATCAGTTTGAGTCATGTTTGTAAAACCATTAGATACCTTAAGAATCTTTCCTACTTGAGTTTGTTAGGGTGCACTAGGCTGTGGAAGACTTTATCGAATCAGAAGTGTGTAAATCAACTGGAAAGGCTAAAAGCTTTATGTATTTGTGGTGGAACTCCAGAACAGCCTTTGTTTGCCTTACCCGAATCATTATCTACATTGTTTTTATCTTACAATTCATTTGAGATCCTGCCCAGTTACATTGACCTTAAAATGCTTCAGTCGCTTTACTTGACTGGTTGTCCAAACCTCAAGTCTCTATCATGTCTCCCAAGTACGCTAAAGAGGTTGCGTGTAGGATGGTGTACATCGCTGGAGAGAATAACATTCCAATCAGCTCGTTTCACACTAGAGAAGTTTTGTTATGAAGGTTGTTTTAAACTGTTTGAGATTGAAGGCCTTTTTAAGTTAGTATCCATAGAAAAACTTGATGAAGCAGATCTGGGACATATGCAATGGATTAAAGCATATAAAGATCATAAGGTGGACCTGGTTGGTGATGAGATTACTAAAGGCAGAACTTGGAATATCCAGGTTATCTCTTTCTCAGTTTCTCACAAATATCCAGCAAAATGTTTAGTATATGATGAAGTAATTGAGTTTTGTGTGTAATATATATAGATGTTGCATGAATTTGGTATAAGAAGCACCGATCTGCAAGGCATAAAGGATCAAAGCATGGCGACACATGAGTATACGTCCTCATCCAAATTTTTATCCTTTCGTGTGCCTCTGCATCCAAAGAAGCATAAAATTCATGGATTAAGTGTAACGGCCTTATACAGATCATCAGGTGGTGAAACTGAGCGGCCTCCTTTGTTCGCCAGAATCAGTAACCAAACCAGGGGTGTTACCTGGGTATACAGCCCTGTGGTGTATTGCAAACCCAGAGTTGATGAAGATGTTGTGTGGTTAAGTTATTGGCCAATTGGCAACTTATTAGACGCTGGTGATGAAGTTCATGCGCATATCCTAACGGAGGAAGGAGCAATAATAAGAAGTGGATATGGTGCGAGCCTTGTGTATAAGGATGGCGGTGAAGTAGAAGAAAAGAGTGAGGAAGAAGTGATTGGAGGAGATCTGTCTCGATTCGAGGTAACCAAAGGAGGCTACTATCTTTGCCGTCGTGATTTCTTCAACTCAATCATCCCAGCTACTTTTTTTGGAGACAATATTCATATTACTGGTAAGTTCCTAGTTATTTGAACAATTGATTGTCGATGTTTTATACTTGATATTAATATTTGATATTAAGATGCATAATGATAATCACTTATTGTCATAGATTCACGAAGATGGAGAACAGGTAGTGAGTTAGAATCTGCCTTTGAGGAAGGCAATAATTTCCGAAACCCCAATCAGAGTGTATGTATACACCTTTATTTTTTTTTTATCGTCTCCTTGGTTTAAAAAAGCGTGAAGCGCACAAAAGCGACAAGGTCTAAAATCAAAGCGCAAATCGCAAAAGCGGCGGGCTTTTCGTACGTGAGGCACACGGTGCTTATATATATAGGCAAAAGATCAAATACAAATAAACTTAACCTACTAAACATACAAATTGAAGGAAATGTCAAAAAGACAAGGTGGCATTTTTGTAATTACCAACAACTATCAAAGTTACTATACAAATGTGAACTCAACCAAAAATACCTAAAAAACACAATTTTTTTTTAATATTTTTTATAAAAAATCGCTACATTTTGTTACCAAAAAAAAAAAAAAATTTTTGCTACTAAAAGTAGCTAGAGTAACTTTGATAGTTATTGATAATTACAAAAATGCCACTTTGTCTTTTTGAGTTTTCCTTCAATTTGTATGTGTAGTATGTTAAGATTATTTGTACAAGAACTTTATATATATATATATATATATATATATATATATATAGTGTAAGTATATGGAGAAAACCCATTTTAGTGAGAAAACTTAGGAAACTAGAATATGTGGTCCACATTCATCCACATCACCTCATCCAAACTCATGCTTTAAGGGTATTTTGGTCTTTTTGTTTTTTCTTTGAATATTGTGCTTTGTACTTTTCACCTTTTTCAACCCATCATCCATCACCTTTTTCAAACCATCACCATCCATTCTCTCTCTAAAATAACACATTTGAGAATTCAAAAATATCTCATTCTTCTCTCTATCTTGTTCTTCTGTATATTCACCATCATCATCATCATCATCATCATCATCCATTCTCTCTCTATCTTCATGATTCAATATAAACACCAAGAACACACACACAAGTGTGTGTGAGAGAAGCAAGCCTGAATTCGTTATTGTTAAAGAAAGAGAAACACCAAAAACACACACACAAGCGTGTGAGAGAAAGAGAAACAAGATTCTCCATCGTGTTCATGAAGAACACCAAGAACACACACATAAGTGTGTGCGAGAGAAGCAGGCTGAAATCGTTTGGTTGCATGAGTTTTTAGAGGGGAAAAGTTATTGGAACACCAAGACCAAAAACACACACAAGTGTGTGAGTGAGAAGAAGGTCAGAAATCATTTGGTTCATGGGTTTTAGAGAGAGAAAGTTGTTAGAACACCAAGAACACACACAATTGTGTGAGAGAGAAGCAGGTCAGAAATCGTTTAGTTACATGGGTTTTGGTTGAGAAAAAAACTTGTTAGAACACAAAGAACATACTCACAAGTATGACATGGGCTGGTTCCATGTCTTAATGTTATTTATTTGGTAAAAGTTGAATGATTTTGTGTGTGTATTAGTAAAATAGATTTGATAGTTTGTTGGGTATTTTTTTTATTTTAAATGTATTAAAAAAATTTAGAATTGAGATAATGATTGTTGTTGTTGTTGTTGTTGTTGTTGTTGTTGTTGTTATATATTAGTTACATTTAAAAAGTCCATAATATAATCGTTGATGATCTCGTTTATTTTACAAAAAAAAAAAATGTGGTTGGTTTGGTTGCTTGTTTGAGGCTTTTTGATCTGAACAGTAATTGTTTTTGTTAGTTTGATTGCTTGTTTGGGGCTTTTGATCCGAATACTAACTGTTTTTACCTACTTACAACCGTTGTAACACGTGTTACATCTTTTTACTCAGCTGTGCATTTTCCTTTTTATAATCCCATCCTCAACGTAAAGATACATCCAATGTAACACGTGTTACAAAAGGAAATTACCTACTTACACGTCTCTATTACGTTAATTTAAACAGTTATTTAAAAACATCCACTTTACAAAAGGAAATTACCTACTTACACGTCTCGAGTTCCAACATCAGTCAATCAAAAATAAACTAGAAGCAAAATCTTTTTGGATTTTATAAAGTTTATATTAAAACACACCTAAAATCTTTTTGGAATTTTTCATTTTTCAAACGTAAAGACGGAAAACAATAAATAAATATATACAAAGATGCATAAACTGAAGACGGTAAATAAATATCTACAGACATTCTTTTTGTGAGTTTCGAGGGTAAGAGAATCATATCAGTGTACGGTCATGCCAAAACGCTCTTTTTGTTCAATTAGTTAGCATTAAGATAAGCATCCTATAACAATTATCGGTATTGTTGTCTACATAAACTCAACTTATCATTTGTAATCATGGCGAGGGGATACGTTAAGGTATGATTTATACTTACCGACCGGTGTTCATCCACATCACGACACATTCCCGTATCAAGGTATGCACGAGGGTTCATCTTACCGGTGACTATACCGATTATCATCTGTTTGACCGTATATGATGTGAGATTCTCACTTATTTTGATTTGAAAACAAGCCCTATGTGATATAATCACTTATTGATGAGGAACTTGATTTTCATATGCATGAGGGCACAGGAGCAAGTCCGTGAACAGGTCAGTACTTTCGTACAGCAGAGAGACGAACTTGACTCCCGGAAAAATGTGATATTTTATCACTTATTTGATTGGACATGTGATTGTTTATCACTTATTGAGGTCGAATGCAGTATGTAATATGTACACGTATGTATAGTATCATGGAAGATCTAGACTTGCGTCCCCGTTATTTTTCGGTAAAAGATACAACCATGATACCCAGATGATAAGCAGCATAAAGACCGAATATTTCAGAACCTCGGCAATCTCTCAAACGAAATTTCGGTACTAAGACCATATGCCAATGAATGGTTCCCACCCAGTCTTCAGTCGATTTAAGTTTATATCACCCTGCACACTTTAAAATGATTGTGAGCCTACCGATACATCTTATATAGAGCTGCTTATCGTTTTTCAATTTAAGGTTTAAAGAGGTTTGGATAGACCACTGATGTACTATCATTTTCTCTTTTGCTCGCCAGGAAACTCATTTTTGTTTTTCTATTGTTTTTGTGCTTTTGAAATTTTTCGATGTTTTTAGATTTTCAAATTTGGATTTACTCCCCCTAAAATCAACAAACTAAGATAAAATTTAAAACACAAAGGTATTTACAAAAATGACTTTCCGATGTTGGTTAACTCATGTTTTACCTCAATGTCGTTTACCAAAATTAATTTTTAATCTGAAAAGATTTATCGAATTTTGGAAAAATCAGTTGGCATGTCGGTTTGCGGTGCGGACCAAGACAACATTGTCTGGCCAAAGAGTGCTGTACGAGATAATACAAATTCATAAAGCAGCTTAAATATCGACAAGTAAAGGAGAGATTAGAAATTCAAAACCGTATCCTGCAACTGCTTCGTGCAATGTAAGGAATCTGAGTGCTCTCCCAAACTGGATATCCACCCGGTGTGGATTTCAAAGTCGATTCTTTGTAGCTACTTAGAAGTCTCTTGACAGCAACAAGATCATAAACCTTTGGGTCCGTCTGGTCTTCCACATTGCACCAGCGAAGGTTTTTGTCTTTCCCTTTGAGAAGAAGTGTGCGGTTGTTCAACCCATGCCAAGGCATCCGCACACCCGGTTGGTTTGTTCAACAAACACTTTTTTCTTCCATCACACCGCTAAGAAATGTACACTGCACGTTCATCTTGTTGATTTTGAGTATCAGACGTGCTGCAGGTGCGTACATTTTGATTGAATCTATCCTGGGGACCCGATTAAAGCCTTGACCAATCAAACTTTGGAATGATTTTCAATTTGTCGAAGCTTTTCAGTTTCTTTCATCAGACATTTCTTTTTCCTTTTCCATTTTCTCTCCATCAAAGGCAACAATTTCTTCTGTCGCCTATTTTGTGCATGGACGCTCCACTATCAACAATCTTACGACTATCAATAGTTCCTCCTGGAATATCCTACACACTCACTCAAAGATTAGTTGGAGAGGGGGACCCAAGCCTTTGTGGACTTGGGTCGTCCTTGATCATCAAGAAAAGTGATTTCAATCACTTGATGATTAGGAAAAAGAACCTGTGGTGCCCCCCCTGAT
Organism: Helianthus tuberosus; assembly: GCA_030545235.1. Classification (NCBI taxonomy): domain Eukaryota; kingdom Viridiplantae; phylum Streptophyta; class Magnoliopsida; order Asterales; family Asteraceae; genus Helianthus; species Helianthus tuberosus. Next base: position 193,593,900 of record CM060365.1, read on the forward strand.
TGAATTACCTGTTTTTGCTTCCAAGCCGTTTGTCCTTTACCAGTATTTGAATTTATTGCTTTAGCATTTACTGGTTTTACAGTTTTAGGTTTTGCTTGAACAGGTTTTTCTTCTCTGACCTCTGATTTTAAGGCCTTCTCAATTACCTTTTGATTCTTTTGTTTTAACTTCTTTTCCCTTTCTTTCAAGACACGTGGGTCTTGTTTCGGGGAAACAGATCGTTTTTGGTAATTGGTTTCTTGGGGAGCACTCGTTTTTGCCTTCAACTTTTGCAGGTATGGGCAGTATCTTACAATATGCCTAATTGTGCCACACTCAAAACACATTCTCCGCTCTACAAACCTCGGAGAAACATGTTGATGACCAGACTGAGAACCAGACCATGAACTTTGTGATCTAGATGTACTTGTACCAAAATCACATCCGCTGGTGTGTTGGGTGTAATTATTCTGGTCATTTCGTTTTAAAATTCTAACTTGTTTTATAAAATCAATGTTAGATTTATCCTGAAATGTTTCAAGTTTGTCTGTACCCGTGGATCCAACAAAGTTCACTTTCGGTTCTCTTTTCTTAACAGGAGCTCTTTTGTTTTGCACCTTTTGCTGTTGAACCTTAGGTGCTTGAACATTCTTGTTCTGAGCCTTCTTTCCCTGTACCTTACCTTTTCCGGAATTAACTTGTTGTTTTCGCTCAATTGGTTGTTTTTGGTTTCCGTATTGTTTTCTAATTTGTTCACACGGAATTGGATCACATTGAGTGACGGTAACTTTGCCATTTTTGTTCCCCAAAAACTTATCAATACATCCTTCAAAAATTTGCTCAATTAAATCTTGATTTACATTTTTAATTGGAAAATCTTTGTTAGCGTAGATCTTGTCATCTCCTTTGAGCGTGTACAACAAGTTATTCCCTTCACAACTAGATACAAGGGACTCCATTTCTTTTGACGTTTTAGTCTCACTCGGTTTCACTGGTGGATCACACAAGATGTGATTCTCAATTGGAATATCTGATGTAACCGAGTTAGACTGTTGGTTCACAATTTCTTCAAATTCATCGTCCGAGGAATCAGATTCATCATCCGAAGAATCAGTATCCAAAACAATGGGAGGACTCTGTTCCTTAACACATGATGAATCTGTCACATTCTCAGACTCAGATTCAGATTGACCTGAGGATGATGTACCAGTTGTGAACCCTAGGCCTGCTGCAAAATCATCTAGATTGAGTGGCACAGTAGGTTCAAAACGGGGCATATCCTCGTCATCAGGCAATTTGGAGTAATTGTGATTCATTGGGGGAGGACATGATTTGAATCCATTACACTTCCTATCCCCCTTTTTCTTTTGAACATCAATAATGTGATCCAAAACATAGCGGGAATTGGAATAGCTTTCCAATTTCTGCTTAATTGTCTCACATTCACATCGAGCTGTAGCTAACTCTACCATTTGCTTTTCAATTGTGTCAATTAAATCATTGTTAGCATGTTGTTTTCTCAAAACAGCCTTTTGTAATTCAGAAACATCATGTTTTAATGACGCAATTGTTGCTTTAAATTCCTTTTCATTTCTGGTTAAAAACAAGTTAGCTTCAGTTGCTTTAGAAAGATCAACAATCAATTCTTGATTGTGTTTGTGTGTGATCTCAAACTGACTTTCCTGTTCAGCATATTTAACCTTTAAACTATCACAATTTTCACAGCTAACTACAGTGGGTTCATCGACACATACCTGATTTGATGAACTGTCGACATTAGCCGTAAAGGCTGAATGGAAAGAAAAAGATCCATCTTCAGAGAGGAACTTAGCAAGCTTCTCGGAAGTTCCAGCAGATTTCTGGCAGAGAATAGATCTCCTCTTGCATAATACTTCAGCTTCAGCCAAAAGTTCATCAACCTTCAAATCTAAAGCATCACTTGATAAATCACCAGCATCAAGTGATTCCCCATCTGTGCTCCCACTATAACCCGAACTATCTTCATCTTCTGAAGATTCACCAGCAGACACGGGTTCTACTACCTTCTCAGTCACTTTAGCATAACATGCTGTTCCACCATTTCCTCCTTCTCCAAGCTGAAGCGACCAATCACAACCTTCATCTATTTGAACCACGAGTCCCCGGTTGGCATTTGATGACCCTGGTTGGCCTTGGTTGTTGACAGGTATCAACGTACGAACATTGTTCCTGTTTTGGTTCTGCTGGTTGCCTTGATTTCTGAAGGGATTTTGGTTTCCATGCTGAGCTGGTCTTGTGCATTCCCTTTTGAAATGACCTCGTTCACCACAGTTAAAGCACGTTACAGCTTGCTTGTCGAACCCATACTTGGTGTCTTTCTTGCTTTCCAAGTTGTTTCTCCCCGTCCTTTCCATAAACTCTTTTGCTCTTCGAATAGCACTAGCAAGAGCCCATTTTATATCCATGATTTCAAACTCATCTCTATCCACTTGCTGATAATCTTCATTGGTTAGATTGATATTCCCAATCTGACCTGCGATCAATCCACAGTAAGCACTAACCAAGGTGTTCAACATCTCCATATGCTCCTTGGCTATTTCGACACTGACTTTGGAAAAGTTGGAAGTGTCTAATCTGACTGTGTTTGGATTGGAAGTGGCTTGAAAGTTTGAAGAGCTTCCATAGAACCCTTGCTGTTGCGGTTGTTGCTTCTGAGCTGTCGGTTGCACATACTGTTGTTGAGAAGAAGAATTTTGTCTTGGATACATCGAGTATGCTGAAGGATCAAACTGATCTGTTGTTGATGGTCCGGTGTTTGAGATGAAAGCTGTTTGAAGCTTCGCGTGTTGAGAAGCTGGTTTTTCTGCACTGATACCTCCTGCAATCCCAAAGTACATCTCAGGACTTTGAGGAGTTAGTGTTCTTTTTGCCTTAAGCTTTTCTTCCACATCCTTGTTCTCCAATTTTTGAATTAAATCATAAACGGTGATTGTGTCTAAAACACCATTTTCTTTGAGAATTTCAAGATAACCGCTCCACTTTGCTGGTAAGCTATCAGCAAATCTCTTCGTCATCTCTTGTGGAGTGGCAGTGACTTTAAAAGCAAACATCTCGCTCAACAAGTGATGAAACCTTGTAGATAAATCTGCCAAAGTCTCATTTTCCAAACACGTGAATCCTTCAAATTCTTTCTTCAGTAAATCTTGCTTGATCTTTCTTGATTGAGCATTTCCTTCACATCTTAACGTGAGCATATCCCACAAGCTTTTAGTAGTCGTGCAGTAAACAAACTGGTGGTAAATGTCTCTGTTAAGAGCTTGTGTGAGAATCATGAATGCTTTCTTTTCTAACTCAAATTTCTTCTTATCTTCGTCAGACAGAGTGCTGTAAGTTTGTGGATTAGCTCCTGCAACTTCCAACTCATTGTCAAATGGAGTGAAGAAACACATCCATAGATCTTGACCTTGCCCCTGAACATAAGTTCTCAGCCTTTCTTTCCACCATCCCCAATCATTGATGTGATTTAACTTTGGCGGTTTTGTGCTTGTACCAGTTTCACTGTCGTTCTGCATCATAGATTGAATGCTGCTGCTTTGATTTGTGACCAATGCCCATTGATTTGCAGTTATCATTGCAGCTTGAGGTGGGGCAATAGCTCGCAGGAATGCATTTTTGTCGAACTCTGGCTCAGGTTGTGTAACTGATGATCGTGAAGATGTTAGAGTCCACGCGGTTGGATCCCACTGATCGTTTGTAGCTGATGATTATGGAGTCGAAGTTATTTTAGTCCACGCAGTTGGATCCCACTGACCGTTTGTTCCCATTTTATAAAAATTAATATATTAAGTGAAAATTGATTGATTTTTTTTTTTTTTTAAATTAATTTTCACAAACTATGTTAAAATTTCGAATGATAACAACCAGCCGAAGGATCAAGGATCGAAAGACCTGAAAAACACAAACTGTTAAACTTAAACAGACTAGGATCGAAAGATCAACGCTTGTTCGAAAGATAGACACTTGTTCGAAGGATCAACAGTGTTCGAAAGATAACTGTTGAATTTCGAACAATGACTTCGAAAGATTCTCCAAGACGAAGGATCCTTATCTTTCGAAATGTAAGAGTAGCTCGAACAATATATCCTTCGAAAAGATTCCTTGGCTCGAAGGATAACACACTGACTTCGAAAGATGTTCGAAGGATGGGTATCTGTTGAACCTCCTTGATCGAAAGACGATCTTTCGACTCCGAAGGATATCTTTCGATGAGCACTGACACCCTGACACAAAGTTGACAGGTTGGTGAGAAAGGTGACGGGTTGGTGCGCAACTTTCGGCAGAAGGTATGTTCAGACCTTACTTTCTGCCAAAACAGATTTGGGTTGACAATTTTAACCACTTATCCCTTCCCAATGCACAAACAACTTTCAACAATAATAAAACAAGATCAAAAGATGTAAAACTTTGAAGAAACACTTGAAGATATGAAGAACACAACCAGAAAATTTGAATTTTCCGGTAAAACAACAACTTCCGAGACCGGTTTTTGCCAAAAATGTTTAATAAAAACCAAAGACTAACATGTGAGCATGAACATAACACGGTTTTTAACAAAACATAAAGCAAAACACCAAGATATAATCCGATTTTATGATGTTTTCCAGAAATATATAAACTTTAACACCCGAAAAACAAACCAAGAACACACTCGGTTTTAACAAGGAGAAGAGCCGAGGCTCTGATACCACTTGTAGGTCCGGCTAGGGGAGGATCTAGTCGCCTAATCCTTGTATACGAACACACTAGCGAGTGCGGAATCCAAGCTAGCATGCAAACCGAGATAGAACACACAAATGCACGACACACAAAGTTCACCGATTAACACCACTTGTATTAATACGAATGAAGGGTCCAGTTACAAGCTCAATGTTTACAGATGTATTCTATAAACTCTCTCAAACGTGTGTGTGTGTGTTTCCAGCAGAATGCTCTAAGTGTTCTCTCAATGTGTCTAACTTTCACTCCTCTTCTAATCTCCCCTTTACAACACAACACACAACATGGGTATATATACCCGTAACAGCTAACATGCTCGAAGGATAAGGAAATCTGGTCGAAGGATCATCTATCGACCAGAAATTCTACCGAAAGATCCATACATACCTCGAAGGATGATATCCTTCGAGGTCCATCTGTATCTATCGAAGGTTATCTTTCGAGGTCATCGAAGGATACAAACCATCCTTCGATGACATCCTTCGACACAAGCATGTTACATCATATGTGCTAACTGTTTGGCCAAGTCAAACCGGAGGATGGTTGACTTGGTCAAACTTACATCGAACGCACATATTAACAAACCTAACACAAGACATCGTTTGGTATCATGACAAAATACAGACAAAGTACAGACACAAGTGCACCAACAAACTCCCTTGGCTGTAGCTTTGTCTCGATCTTCGTGTCTTCAAGTCGAAACCAAATCGAACTGAGCTGAGTTGAACCGAGCCGAGTCGTGTCCACAAAATATGTATCAACAGTTGTCAACAACGTCACTATCTTCTAAGCGTTTGCCAACATTTTGAACCTTATTGACGCGGTCATCACTTAATGGCCGATCCCAAATTCTTCGATGATTAACATTTTCGACTACCCACCTATGTTTATTTTTTTGGTTTCGAGACGTTTCTTGGATGAAGAACACTTGTTTGGCTTGCGAAGCAAATATGAGTTGATCGTCTTTTTCAAACCTACACATTTGCATCCTTACACACACATTTGCATACTTTATACAAACATACATACTAACATGCACATTTTTCACCAACATACTAACATACAACAATTATACAAACATACTAACAATTTACAATTTACATACTAACATTGTACAATTTACATACTAACAATTTACATACTAACAATTATACAAACATACATACATTCATTCATACACTTACATACCCACATACAACTTAAACTAAAAATTATACAATTTACATACTAACAATTATACAAACATACATACTAACATACACAATTTACATACCTAAACTAAAAATTATACAATTTCTAAACTTTAAAAAAAAAAAAAACTAACCATTATACAATTTACATACACATTTTTCAAATACACCTACATTATACAATTAACATACTAACAATTATACAAACATACATACATTCATTCATACACTTACATACCCACATACAACTTAAACTAAAAATTATACTATTTACATACTAAAAATTATACAAACATACATACTAACATACACAATTTACATACCTAAACTAAAAATTATACAATTTCTAAACTTAAAAAAAAAAAAAAAACTAACCGTATTTTTCAAGTTTCAAGGAGATGAAGACCGAGGAGACGAAGTGGTGCCGGATTCGAGATGGTGGTGACCGGATTCGAGATGGTGGTGATCCGATATTTCTTCCACAAACACAAAAAAGAGCAAAAAAGAGCAAAAATTAAAGCCTATAACATCTATATAACAAATGTAGAGAAGAAATCTAACAAAAACAAAGTGAAACTAACCGATTTGGATGATTTTCGCGAGTGAGCAGCTGTGTTCGGAGGTATTTTTGGGGAAAAATGAAAGAGGAGGGAGAAATTGGCGCTGTATAGGGTGTTTGGCTCGTTCAACCATTAGCGGCGACAAGATGTCGCCGGTATTGCCAATCGTCGCCGGTAATGAGTTTAATGAAGTTGACCAGAGATAAGATTTGTGTGGCTAGGAATTAAAGTTCTGACATTCACTTTTAGCGGAGACTAGCTGTCGCCGCTATTGACCTATACTTGTCGCCGGTAATGATATATAAATCCCCAACCGTCAGATCATGATTTTGATCAACGGATGGGGTTTGGTTTGAGAGCCTGTGACGCGGATCGACCAATAGCGGCGACATATGACCTGTCGCCGCTAAAGGTGTCGCCGGTAATAGTGTATTATTCTTGTAGTGGCCAGGCTAGAGATGGCGATTTAGACCCATTTACTTATGAATGGGTCGATTCTGATGCTTATACTTAATTTCGTAAAATTAAAATGCCTGTAGGGGAAATGGGAAGTGTAATTCTATATATACTTAAAATGCTATTTTGTCAACATCAACCATGGTAATGACATATTTAGCCCCTCAACTTTAATAGTAGTAATATGTTTAGCCTCTCAACTTTTCTCAGTATCAACCAACTTTGGTCCCTCAACTTTGGTAATGACATATTTAGCCCCTCAACTTTCGTAATGACATGTTTAGCCCCTCCACTTTAATAATGACATGTTTACTTTAAGATTTTTTTTCAATTTTTATTATTTACCCTTACACTTTATTATAGTTACAATTTAGACCTTTGCATATTTTTGTCTATGTTTTGAACCTGCTGCGGAGCTCGGGTGGTAACCCACTAGTTGTAATTCATAAAACCTCCAAAAGCATTTTAAGAAAAAACTAGATAATATTAAAATAATATATAGCTTTTGTAATTATATTTGAAACAATAAAAAGTTCATAATTTGGATTTTGGAACAGAAAGTGTTTCGGGTCAACCCAACCAGGCCCGTCCAGTTTAAACCTGTATAGATCCTTTGCCCAGACACCCAACAAGCCCACTTAACCACCTCTAGCATCAGGCTATCAGCCATACAAGAAGTCATGCCCATGACAAAAATAACTAACAATGGTTGTGTGTTACCTGACAGTAACCAAGATCAAAGTTGTAGAATGAGTAAGTCAACAATATGTCATGCATACGGCGTACATCAGGATTGTCATCACCCTCATAGAATGATAGTGATCTGTCGGTCCTTACCTTGAAAATATAAATAACCGTTTAAGTATCATAAAAAAAGAGGCGTATTGTGAATAAGACCATAGGGTATGGTGAGGTTAGTCCCCAAAGAGACCACCCGCCACGTAGGCGCCACCTCACCAAAGGTGAAGGAGGATCCCCTTGGGAACTACCCAAGGGTGTGGAAAATTACCCAACCCCACAAAAAAAAATCAATATAATATAATATATAAATAAAGGGGGAGAGAGAGAAGTCAGAGGGGCCCACTTGCACAGCCAATCAACAAGCCCATCTCCTCCGTCTGGATTCCAACGTTGGCGACGCGAAGGGCCACAAGGGGCCGGTGTGGGACGATCCACCGGGATGGGGATGAGGGAGTAAAAGTTTTCAATTTTTGACCCATTCATTTAAACACTACACATTGAGGACAATGTTTACCTCAAGTGTGGAGATGAGGGAAAAATTTCAAAAAGTCTTTGTTTGAAGCGATCTAAAAAGCACAAGTAACTAAGTTAACGAGGGATGACACAACCCATTTGGTCTTTTGTCATGGTCAAATTCAAGTTAATTAGCATGACAGGTATTTAGCGGGTGGTTATTTGGGAATAATCCGCCTAAGAAACTAGCATATCATGCATGTCACATACCATACCCTTTATATGTGAGGTTTTGAGCCACTTTTACATCATAGAATTACATATTTATGTTTTCTTTGTTTGAGTGGACCATTAGTCACGTATTGTAGAACTTGCAACTTTTGATACGTTTGAGACTATAGACCGAATACAAGCACGAGAATGATTAAGGCATTAGGTGAACCTTTTCCTTTAAAACCAATTATTTATCCTTACCCAAAATTTATCCCTTAGTAGACAACTTTGAGCCTAAACCTTTTGTTTGACGACCCATTTAGCCCGTAACCATAAGCCTTTTTTTAAACCCGTGTGATGAAGATTCGATTATAGGAGTTAAGTTTGTATAGTTGTGATTTATTCATATATAAAAAAAATAAAAAAAAAGCAAAAATTCAGAAAATGTTATGGAAAAAAAAAATGAAAAAGCGTTGAGAAAAACACAAAAAGATGTGTTAGTAGTTGTTGAATAAAAGGCGAAAGTTGTTTCCTCATAGTTGATGTTTATATTTAGTTTAGTTTAGTTTAGTGGTTTGTAATAAAAATCGAATTTTCATCACCTTAGCCACTTTAAAATATCCTATTTCCTACCCTTAACCTAGCCCCGTTACAACTCTTACAAAGACCTTATGACTTGTGCTTAGTATTCGTGTTCGGTGGTGGAGAATGATTGAGTTGCAAGCCTATGTGGGTACGTGTTCTAATCGGTTTTGAGTGATTACTTTTGAAAGTGCTAATACATCATAAAAAATTAGCCAAATTATAAACCGAGTGGAGAGAACATTGTGAGGGATGTGCATGATTTATTGGTTTCAAGGGCGGGTTAGTCTTGGATAACCATTTTATATGGGATTATTAACTTTTTCCGTTAAATATTTCGTAAATTGTAAAAAAGTTTGAACCGGGTATGACATTAGACCTTAACCTTTGTCTCGGTAATGGGAAGTGTGTTTCTTGTTCGACCCACGTGAAAGTTAAAGACAGATTTGCTTGAGGGCAAGCAAACGACAAGTGTGGGGATGTGATGTAGAATGGGAAATATAAGTGTTTAAAGTCTTTATCTTGCATGTTTTGTTCAGTCTTAAGTAATTATATGCGTCGAATAAGATAACTACGAGAAATAGTGGTCTTGCAGGTTAATTGCTTAATTCGAGGAATTAACGGGTATAAATCGTGACTTACGGTTTAAAGAAAAGAAACAAGGCACTTGGAGGTCACCATTAGTTTATTGAATAAAAGATTATAATTGTGACATTCACATGACAACAATCACGTGAACATTGAAAAGAAAAGAAAATATCATCATTGGTTTTGACTTTCCATATTCACAAGACTTTGGCTTTGGAGTTTTGAAGATAGGACACACTATTTAGTAATATCATCCTATTTAAACTTCATGAATCCACGAAAGGTGGGCTGCCACAATATACAATTTGGAATCTCAATTCAGGCTAACATCATCATAATTACATCATCATTACGGGCATTATGGGCAGCAACATTAAAAGAAAGAAACATGGTTGCGCGATATGATTGTTTTGGATTGATTAAAAGATTTTTTAAAAACCTTACTGAATGGACTTCTTCTTGGGCTCCGAAAGTCAGTAGCCGATTATAATTATTTTTGGGCTTTTATAACAAATGAGCCCAACATCATTATTACTACCAGCGAATGAGAGGAGAACCGGGGATTGACTTTTGGGGGCGGTTACGGAAAAACGGAGGGGAAGGCAGCCCCTTGGCTGTGGTGGTTCTTGTCTAGTTGGCACGCAAATCAAGAGAGAATAGTATTTTTGTGTTGACGACTTTGAACGCGATGAACGGCTAGCCTCTTCGGTTTCACCCCGATGTAGATTATTGTAAGAATTCTAGGGTTTATGCATTCGTATTTTGATTTGATTTTGTGACAAATTGTTTAGTATTTGAAACCTTCGATAATTGTCTTGCATTTGTTTCGAATTCGTAAATTGTCGAGTGATGATAAAATTTGACTTTGCGAAATGGTTATGTGCACTTATTCCTTATCGTAAGTTAGGATTTACATGTCCGAGGTAACGAAGTGCATTACGGTCCGTTGTCTATGACGTCGATAACAATTGGCACCTAAGCTTCGTGATAGTAATCTGTTAATCACTATATGCAATTGAATCAAGTTAAAACATGTAGGAACCCTAGGTCTTGCAATAATCGAACCGGGTGTGGAACTTGTCTCCAATTCTTGTTTTCAATTATGTAAATTAGTTTTGCAATCTTAGTTAGTAAACAATTGTTTTAGATAACAGTAATTTGTCGGTTCACTCCGATTTCTTTTCAAACCAAATAAACAAAGAAAATTAGCAATCTTCATAATCACTTTGTACATTGTTTGTAAATAGTCTAACTAATCGAACGGGTCGTGCGATACTGACCACCTGCTCTTCGTGGATACGATACCCGACTTACCCTAGCTACCAAGGTTTAATTGGGTTTTTGATTGATCGGGACGACACGGTCACGTCACCCTGACCCGCTCGTTTCCAACCAGTCATCCTGTCTAAAGATTACAACTTCGAAACTAACTAAAAACTTACAACACTAGATGTATCTGTTTTGATCTTATATTACAGACCTGCCATTGGTTTTTGATAGTCTCGTATTCTGACTTCTTAGCTGACACAACATACTCCCTCTCTGCATATATAGAATCATATCTCTATCTCTAATAAAAGAACTAGGTTCTTCCACTTGGCACCCCCACATTCTGTGACACCTGTGTCACTTCAACCATAAAACAAATGCCAAACCAATGAAATATTGTATTTCATACTTGGGTTTGTAAAAATATGTGTATCGTTTGCACATATCAACTCTTGTTCGATTTCAAGCTCTAAATCGCTTTCTGGAAGGTTATACGCGCACTAATGCGTAAATATAACCAGTTTAATGCAACGAACACTCCGGAATAGTGAAATAGGCTTAACATACCTTAAGTAACCTTTACATAACTTAGAAATAAGTTTTGAAGGCTTTGGTATGGCAAAATCTAGTTTATTCGCTTACAGGGACTAAACTTGACAAACTGCGAAAGTATGCCAATTTGAACTGTAACGAACATTCCGGAACATGACCATAAGTTAAACATACCATAAATATCCTTTACATAGCTTAGAAATAGGCTTTGAGGGGTTCGGTGTGCTAAAATAAACTTTTGGGTCATTCAGGGACTAAAAGTGTCAAAAAGTGCACAAGTTTGCACTTTCGCGCATAACTTACGTTCTGAATACATCCGGACATCCAAAAATTTATGTAAGCACTAAAATATTTTATTTTAGTGTTTGTCATAAGAAAAATCCATTCGTCACGTCATTTGGATCGTTTTTCGTGCTTTTGCGCATTCCGTCGTAATTAAGCGAACATCGCGTTCGTACGACCAAACGAACCGACATCCGACATATTTTTGAGCATGTTTCATGTCCACAATGTTTAGGCATCATTTTAGGGCCTTAAAGTTGTCTTTACGGGCCTTAGAAGTGTCGGAAATGGCTTAAATACACAACAGGGACCAAAACTGTCATTTTTGAAACTTATTTTCTGATCAGAACCCCCATGCGGCCCGCATTAGTTTTGGTGTATCCTGAAGCGGGCTGCGTCAGCCTTCCAGAACAGATAAGATCGATTAGTCAGCTGATTCCAGCTGTTTAATCCACACCCACACATTCTAACTTGCCCTTTCAGCTCATGGGGGATCATTTTTAGTTACCACAACAATTGGACAAGTGTACGCACAAGATTCGAGCACGGTTTCCATGAAACGATCTTAACGGTTACCCGAAAACTATAAATACCCCACCCCCATTGCTTCAAAATCATTAGAATCTGATCTTAAAGACTCTAAGTTGGAACCATTGTTTCATACCTGAGTTATTTCGATCTAGATTAGCATTCGGGGACCCTTCGTAAGTATTCTTTCATTCTTTTATTGCTTTTCGAGTCTTTTCGAGTCTGAAAGTTTGACTTTCTGCATTGACCAGTTTATGGTCAATGCGAAGTTCGTTTGAACTTCGCAACGTGAGTGTAATCACGTTGGTTATAGTCCTTTGGGACTATGCCTACTGATTACCACGTTGTCTAGGGTCGTAAGGGTAAGAGATCTGATAAATCGCTTATACCTTCGAACCCGACCCATTTAGTCGATCATTAGGATCCGACCAAATACATTAGGTGACCATAGTAGGTAGGGAATAACCTTCCGAGGTTATACCCTATGGTCACATCGTTTGAGTAGTTGTATGATAGGTAGTTTATATGCCTTAGGTAAATTACCAGAATACCCTTTTCATGTATAATTGGTAATTAAGCATATGTAACCTAAACTTTTGTCACATAACTGATTATGTAACATGTTTAGGCATATAACACTGTAAGTCCCGTGAAACGGATCTTTCAATGATATCAAACAACACCAAGTTTGTGCGGAATCCAAACTTGATGTGATTCAAGAATAAACCGAAGAAATATGAAAATACGAACCGAATACAAAGAACACACCGAATCACTTTCAACACTTGCACACGATTCTATTACTTGAAAAGCAAAACCGTCTAGTACAAGTGTTCTTCACCAAATCGCCTCTCTCTCTAGCTCTCTAGAAGTTGTAACCATAAAGTTCCATCCCTAAAACAAGTTAGAAACTTGTTTATATACCTACTAAAGCCCACTTCCCTACATGGGCTCCCCTTGGGCCTGCTTGGCCCACATGGCCTAAAGCTTAGCCCAAGTGACCTATAAAGGTCCACAACCTAATATAAACTAACCCGGTATGGCCCAGCTCGTAACCATAACCCGTTGGGTTAATTTGATGCGTCAGTCTCACACTTTAGGGCCTAACAATCTCCCCCTAGACTGATGCCATCAAATTGTCTTCATAGCACGAATTCAGCAACGTCTTCAACGTAGTCTATGGTTGTCGCTATGCTGCAGATGTTGTGGAAGTTCTTGACTTCTGAACTCTCAGTACTGGGTCTCTTTCTTCAGCTCTTGTGGTTAGCTTCACATCAGGATCTCGATCAGCATTTGCTTGAAAATCTTGTGAAAAGAATGTGAGAGGAGGATTCTCAGCAGCTCTTTTCTTCTTCAATCTTTGTCTTTCAAGCAGGTTCACAGTACTTCTTCAAATGTACTTTCACTGTCAGACGGCGTTTCGTATCCTGTTCTTCTGACTCAGGTACATCTTGTTGGTGTGATGCTTCATGCTTTGTCAGCAGCTAACAGCATCTCAATCTTCAGCAACCCCTGTTCTTGATTGAAATCAAGTTCTGCACATGCTCATAAACTCATAAGCAAACATTTCTTATGCAACAGGGAGAGTACCATATGAACACTAGGTACATCCAAGTACTTGTACTCGGATTTCACAATTTAAATTCTATCAACTTTTGATGATCAGCCAAATCTTCAAGAACGGTTACATTTTTAATTTTAAGAAAAACAAAGAAACACACTGTTTTTGGATTTTTGATTTTTCAATTTTTTTTTTTAAGAATTAAAACAAATAAAAACTCAAAATATAAACAACTACCATAATATACAATTACAATTGCAATGGGATCAAAATTCGTTCTCAGGTAGACTAAGGAACACTTTTCAGTACGAGCCTAATCAAACTAGTCTATGCGATTGCCAATATGTTTGTCCACTTAAACTTTAACGCTCAACTTTAGATTTTTCAACTTCGTGATATGCTTTAGGTAATATTATACTATTATACCCGTGTGTCCCATTCCAAGGCATACCCCCGCGATCAAGGTAAGCACAACGATTCATCGTAGCAGGTGAGTATACTGATGTCATCCTTTAAGATATCCTGACCGTGTCTAGGTCTGCATATAATCTGTTTTATTATGTTTTGATTTCTTAACAATGAACACCCAAATAAATACTAATCAAATCCTGGAAATATAAACATCACACTCTATCATGCAAGTATCTTCCCTACCACATATTTCACAAGTCCAATCCAGATTTCTGAAATCTTAACTGGGAATAGGTTGAGAAGAGAACAGAATAGATCTTTTGCAGAGATGGTATAATATACAGATCAAATGAGTTTTTCTCAGTTTGATATAGGTTTCTTGGGTTTCTTTTGGGCACTTGAGGGCCTCTTTCGGGTGTATTAGATCTATAGCGCGACAACGTACAGCTAGGTCAGCATGTATCTGGATGCATCTGAAGCTGTCGTTGCCTAGCACCTCCAGGTCAGCATATATCTGGATGCAGCAGAGGAGGTACACGACTTTTTAGAGAAGATTTCAGAATCAGATCAAAATTGTGTGTATCGGGACAACATACAGACATTCAAATACAAATGAGCTAATTCCAAGTGACTTTCTTTCCTGGGTTCATGTACAATTTTAGTTCTGAACAGAAGAACAGCCAAGATATCCCCGGATGATTCAACAATATAAAGACCCGAAACCTCAAATGTTGGCTATCTATCAACGCAAGATTTAAGACCATAAAATCATACGCCGTTGGTATGTTACCCACATGGTACATAGTTCGTTATGTTTATATCACTTAGTATCTTTTATCATTTGAGCGTCAAGCCTATCGACATATCGCAGTAGATCCTAGTCTTTTCAGCTATGGCACCTTACATGTGTTAGTCAAAACCCTTTAACACGAACATTTATTTCACTTCCCATATCATGCAATCTTTCTTTTTGGCTTTTTCATTTTTCAATTGTTTTTGTATTTTTCTCATTTTCTCCCCCTAAAACAATACATATTTACAGCAAACTCTTTTTGTATTTTCTGAGTTTTCTCCCCCTAAACTATATATCTAGCTATATGTTCCTCTCCCCCCCTAAATTTGTGCATAAATCTTGTGTTTTTGCGCAAATTTACCATTTACTAGAGAAAGGACACTCTATATACAAAGTAATGAACTAAGAAAGAGAGAAAATATTTTTGTTTAACCGTTCCGTCATTAGATTGAAGACTAATCAAATTCAAATCAAATTACTGAATTTAAACGGTACCTTTTGCTGATCTTATCTTACTTCTCTAATCTCCTCCAAAGGAAACATATCATCTGTAAAAAAAAAATTGAAATTTTGTCAACAGTGAAATGTTACACGTTTTTATCTCTGGAACAACCGCTATCAACATTCCAGAGATTGTCAACAGCTCCTCCTTGGTTGTTCCTGAAAAGTAAGGAGATTAGTAAGACATGGGTACCCAGGCCATCGTGGTCCTGGGATTTCCTGAAGCATCAAAATAAGACACTTCCTTTAAACATAAGTCCCCTTTCGTCTCAAGGATTGGAGACGTTGCTGCTTTTTGTTTTGCTTTCCAAATTTGTTTAGGCTTTTCTGATTTCTTAGATGCCTTTGGCAAAACAGTTGACTTATCAGCCTTGTTACTTTTCGAAACTTGTGTAGGCTTCAAAGCTTGTTTTCTTTTTGCTTTAGCAGCATTCCAATCCCCATCAGATGGTTTAACCTTGGGATTCACATTCTTCATTGCCTTAGGTGATGATACCTTCATCGGCTTGGAACGGTAGTTATCCTTAGGTGTAACCCTCTGATTTTGCATATAATAGGGTACATGGGGACGCCGTGTGCAGTTTCTAGCAATATGACCCGCAATGCCACAGTTGTAGCAAGTTTGTCTTTTCATCAGAAAGACGTTTTGAGCAGCTTGATTTGCTCTAGCAGGTCCTGAAGGACAAACCGTTCCTTTTTGCGCTGGATGCGCCTGCACATTTCTCTTAGACGAAGACGAATTAGGGTGCTTGTATTTGTTGTTTGCAGAAGTCTTGTTGCTCTGAGCATCATTCTTCGTCTTTTCTCCCTTATTGGAGCTTTCAATCACCTTGTCACGAGCCTTATGAGATCGTGATTGTCCTTGATAAGCAGACTTCGTATACTCCCGACTTTGATCTGCTCGTTTTGGCTCATTCTGCTTGTTGTGAACCGGCTCACAAACACCAACACAAGAGTGAGTGTTGACCTTTTGTTGCACGTTTGGGCGATGATCACAATTTCTAGCTATGTGTCCAGGAACTCCACAGTTGAAACATGTCTGTCGTTTCAGTGTATGGAGATTCGATGAGCTAGCAGCATTAACTGATCCGACTGGTCTAGATGAATGAGCTTGCTTTGGTTGCTTTGCTTGTGTTCCATGTGCCTTTTCTGACCTCTTAAGTACATGTTGATCAGAACTAGCACAAGCATAAGATTCAGACGGATGATGTTTTTCGTCTTTTACAAGTTTATCAGGATTATATTGAAAAGACGATTCAGTTTCCGTTTTAACTTCCTTTTCAGAAACATTTTCTTGTGACTGTTCATTTATTGTGACTACTTCTTCTTTTACAAAATCAGATTCAGTTTTAATTTCTGAAGATGCAGAAGTTTCATCAACACATGTTTCATCAACACATGTATCATGTGAGTTTAATTGTGGTTTACTTTCAACTTTGGTTTCCAATGTGGTCCCACTAGATTCAACATTAGGGACGTCCACTGTCACACTATCATTAGCTGTAGGGTTAGAAGCATCATCAACTACTGAAAAACAACCATCATCAGACGCATTATTCAAAGGTTCATGACAAGCATCAACTGTTTTACCCGACACATAACTACGAAACGAGTTAAGAAAAGCTTGTCCAAACACACAACCAGAATCTGATTTGTTTATTGAGTTTGTAGAAAATTCAGAATCAGAATTTGAATCTGGTTCATCCCCAAGAATATCTCCCCACCTCACTTCAGGTACCTCATCTGCACATGATGAAGAAACGTTAGGATCAAATGTACCCTTGGACACAAAACAAACTGGTTGAACCACCTGTTTTTCAACAGGTCTGCCATTAACTGATGACTTATTGTTTTTGGGACCATAAGTCATTTTGCTTTCATTCATCATCTCCTCCTCAGTCATAGGTAAGTAAGTATAATTGTCATTATAAGGAGGAGGAGCCTGATTAAAACCCAATCCCAACCCTTTCCTTTTCTGGTATGCTAGCTGTTTATCACACAGGTTTTTGACTAATTTGCTGGAAGAATCAAATTTTTTAATATTTAGCTCATTTATTTGATATCTATCTCTGATATCCTCCTGTTCTTTAGTCACATTGCATAGTTTTTTCTTGAACCATGAAGAGTTGGGCTGTTTTTACACTAACATCATCCTTGAGTTGGATGATATCTTTTCGCTGAGCTTCGATTTTCTCTTTAAAAAGTTTTTCATTATTAGCTAAAGTGAAATTCTTTCTTTTAATGTCATTATAATCTTCGATTAGCTCAGCGTTGTGTAAATGATATGCCTCAACCCTTTCTCTACATTCAGGAGTGCAAAAGACAGAAAGTATCTCTTCTTTGGTAATTTCTTGAGCCACTGGTTTGTGAAACATGAATGCCATAATTTCAGCGGGCGGCTGTTACATTTGTTCTTCTCCTAAAAACACAAACCAAACGAGAACCCGTGTACTCGCTAACTCAAACCTTTTGCACGTAAGCGAACCAGCTTTCTGAACTGCACCTCAAAATCTGTAAAACCGAAATCACAAACAAACAAACCTTCTTTTTTTTTTAATTAGAAAAATCTAATCAATATTATAATAGTTATTACTTATTATTATTAATATTATTATTATTATTAAAACCTAATGATTATCTAATGATTACTAAATGATTATTATAATTATTAATATTATGATTAATACAAAACAAACAAAACGAATCTGTAGTCTCTTCTTCTCCGTAACAGATCCCCGAAACCCTAAATCCTGATTCAGCCGACAACAGTGCAGCCGTCAAGATGATGAGAACGATGATGTGTGGTGGTCGTTGACGGAGAGAAACAGGGAAGATGGTGAGATGTGATAAAATGATGAAGATAATCGGAGGTATGGAGATGTGATATAAAAAATGACGTGAAGATGGTGATTATGAACCGAGGAGATGCATGGAAATGATCAACGGAAGATGGACATCGATGATGATATCGAGACGACGGAGATGGATGGTTGAGAACGGAGACGAAGAAGGTGACCGGAGTTGCAGGTGGTGTTCGGCGATCGATTTTCGTGGGAGATGGGACTCGAGATCAGATGAGCTTGTGAGTCGAGACCGTGAAGAAGAGACTCGAGATCAAAATGATGATGATGATGGTTGTGACTCCAGGAAGAAGCCTGCAACTCGGAACCGTGGTTGCGACTCGGAAACTCGAAATCGTTGGACGTGAGATCGTGGAGCGGATGACTCGAAATTTCTGTCGAGATGGGACTCGAAACCAGTTGTTGTCTAAGAATCTCGGTGTCGAAATCAGAACTCATCATAAGTTTAGACTCGAGACGGTCCGAACGCGTTTTACGCGAACGACGCGTTAAAGTAGCATAAGCTACCTAAACGGGTCGTAATGGGTCGAAAACGCTTAGGTTAGGTTTCATTTAGCATGAAGGCTTTGTTAAACCATATGACACGAGTCTCTATACTCGTTTGGTTTACGAACCCTCATTCTATCCAATCATCCGATTTAGGTCCGGTTATTAACATAGTTACCTATATTAGGTGCCGTTTGATATCCGCGATCTCTAGCATTGTTTGGTTGTTACTCAAGGACTACTAAGCAATCTCAAGTGAGTACATAGACCCCTCTTTTACTGTTTTCCAAACGTTTTGGGGTGGAACACATGTGCCTACTTGTTACTTTCATGCTTTCCTGTTCTTCACATCATATACTTGCTATGTTCATTAGTACATTTATAGTACATGATTTTAATACATTTTATGCTATGTATGTCCATTTAGTGCATATTTAGTACATTGTTTTACATTACAATTTGTTGCATATACTCATCCAGCATATGAACACATTATATTACATTTTGAACCGTTTATAACTATTTGACTATGTGAACCGTTGTAAACATTTGACTATGTGAACCGTTTGTATCTGTGAACCGTTTGTATCTGTGAACCGTTTGTATCTGTGAACCGTTTGTATCTGTGAACCGTGTGAACCGTATTTGACCATACATAAACATTTCTACAATTGTTAAACATTACATCTTGATGGTTTGGTTTGAGTAAGTGATTAAGTAACGAGGCGTGTGTAATATATTACAAGCATGGTGGATACGCCGCTGGTACTTCCTATATATAAGTGTTTGTATGATATTACATGTCGTAACGTTATTTCAATCATTTCAATTTGAGACATATAACATTTTATACAAATAACATACTTTTCACAATACATTGTTTTACAAGCAACTTATCTTATACAAACTCATTTTACAATGGTTATTCATTTAACCATACATTATTCTCTTATTTATGCATATCATCTGATCTTATCGTTTTTCAAATGATTTACAAAACAAAGCAAATTACAAGGTTCATGACTAAACATTTTCTCAAACATAAGTCATGAAACCTATTTCCACAAAACCTATGTATCTCACAGGCATTTTTATGCTGACGTACCTATTTTCACATGTGTTTTTCAGGAGCTGTTGCATAAGATGATCAAGATACACATAGGCAGACTTGGGCTTTAGTGACAATAAAAGATGCAAGACTAGTTAATTATGTTGTATTTCTTTGTTTGTTAAGACATTGTAACACTTTTAATCAATAAAACGAAACTTCAATTGCAATGGATTTGAAACAATTAATTCTGTTACAACACTCCCCGATGTTTCCGCCACGTTTTGTATGTTCTACGTGGTCGGGGTGTGACAGAAAAGATGGTATCAGAGCCAATGGTTATAGGGAATTAGGTTATTAGTAATGCTTTGACCTAGTCTATAACCTTCTTAGGACCCTAACGCGAGTTTACCTGCGTTTAGTCATAAAACAATACCGTCACCTATCCTTAGGCGACTACCACAACAAGAACATAAATTTCAAAACCGCTTTGAAAACTAATCATCTGTTCTAGGATGATTGATTACAAGGTTTTGAACCCTCTATCGTAAGGTTTTGAACCCTCTGTTATATGGTTTTGAATCCCTTTGAGTTTTCAAAATCTCGTCAAGATTTTGGGTTTTAAATAATGTGAACACGTGCAAACTGGAAGGGTGAATGCATGTATTCTGGGTTTTCTGTCTAGGCAAGCACTTCGTATACATCTCATCAGACGCGAGACCAGTTGTGCTTACCTGGGAATTCTTGGGATGAGTGTTCACTTATAGGCGAGCATGTCTTCGCGATACATTATTTTTGACCCATTTACTTTGATTAGTCACTGTGTGTCGTTTGTTGCTTTGTAGTAACAAACAAATGACCACTATCCTTGCTTTCATCAGATTTATTTCATCTCATTCTTTTCGTCTAATTCTCTCACTCGTTTCCTTTCATGTTTCCTCTTTTAGAATGCCTCCTCGACGCGAAAACCAGATAGCGACTGCCGAACTGGCAGAAATCATTGCGCAGCAAATGGCTGCTCAATTCCCAAACCTCTTTGCTCAATGGAATCAAGCTAACAACAACAACAATGGTCCATGCAATTTTAAGAGTTTTAACTCGGCGAAACCACTCAAGTTTAGTGGTTCTGAGGGAGCGACTGGGCTTCTGCAATGGTTCGAGAGCATTGAGAATACTTTCCACCACGTGCAGTGTCCTGACAATCGCAAGGTCGAGTTTGCTTCGAGTGTGTTCCAGAAGAGAGCCCTTACGTGGTGGAACGGGGTTATGAGAGATCGTGGTGCAGAAGTTGCTCTAGCACAAACATGGGCTGAACTTAGGGCCCTTATGATGAAGGAATTTTGTCCTCGTCACGAGACCAGGGCCTTGGAAAGGGAATTCGACAATCTTGAGCAAGACAGCGGTGAGCATCGAGCCTACACGGACCGTTATGAGGAGTTGAGTCTGTTATGCCCAAACATGGTCACGCCTTTGGATAAGGCAATAGAAAAGTACATTGATGGCCTCCCTGACTCAATACAAGACATTGTGACTGGCAGTAACCCTACTACAGTTAGACAGGCCATTGAGCTATCTGCAACCTTGACTGAATCAAAGATCAGGAAAGGTAAACTTTTCCGAAAAGGTGACAAGAAACCGGTCGAGGAATCAAACCCAATCGAGGAATCAAAGACCATGGATGAACAGACTGGATCCCCTAAAAAGTCAAAAAAGCGAAAGGCTTCTCAGAACTTCGCCATGGTTACTCACTATGATCAAGCCGTCCCCAACCAACCAGCTCAACCCCCTGCTAGGAAGCCATACAATGGAACTGCACCCTTGTGCAACCAATGTAGCCTCCATCATCATGCCAATGTAAAGTGCCGCAAATGCCAAACTTGTGGGCTTATAGGCCATACAGCAAGAGTCTGCCCAGCTGCAGCTGCACCAAACCAAGCTGGCAACAATACCGCTCAAGGTCGTTTTCTACCAGGTTCTTGCTTCAACTGTGGCGAGATGGGTCATTTCCGAAGAAATTGCCCAAAACTTGCTAATGCAAATCCAGCACAGGGATGAGCATCTGACCGAATGGAAGACAACGCTGTTTAGAAATAATCAATCCTTATGTATTATTTTCTTTAGTTGTCAAGGTCCAAGAAACAGTTGTTGTCGTTGTTTATAAATAAATCTTTTATATACATTGCAATGTATTTATGTGGTTGCATGTATAAACAACATATCTTTTACAATACCGACAATCAAGGAACCGTATTCCTTGAAGAACAAACTACCCCCAAAATTTTTCCCATTCTATGATCTCTTGCGTTTCCACGAAATTCCTAAGTACCCGTTTATTCTAAGGAAACGAAGTACAAGGCGCAAGTTACAACACTGGACGAATACCCAAAGTACCACTATAGATCCTTAATAGGGTACCTAAGGGTATTTCCGTAAATCCTAAAATTGTTGTGTTCCTTAATTCGACTATTACGTTTCTTTGAAAACAAAATCGAATTTTTGGGAGATCTTCCTATCTCTTCAGATAGATCCCAGAGGACATTGAAGTCCATCGACTGGTTTCCATATCTGTTCTCAATCGCTAACAAATTAATAACAAATTAATAACCAAGTTAAACAACTATGTGATTATGTGCTTATGAACATTACAAGACAAACTGTGCGGACTATGCAAGGAATTACGTAATTATGGATGCATACATAATTATGGAATTTAGTGCACAGAAACCACAGCGAGCTTTTGTAGGTCCGGCTAGGGGAGGATCTAGTCGCCTAATCCTTGTGTACAAACCAACCCGGTTGTGCGGAATCCAACCGGAATAGCAAACCGAGATCGAACACGTAAATACACGACACACAATATTCACCGATTAACACCTCTGTATTAATACTATGAAAGTCTGTTACAAATCAACGTTTACAGATGTATTCTATAAACTCTCTCTCTCGTGTGTGTGTGTGCTCTGTTCTTGTGTTCTCTACCGAAACAGAAGGATAACACTCTATTTATACCCACAGACACATGAGATATGACGAAACAGAAGAATGCATGACGAAACAGGATCATTGTCTACGAAACAGGTCTGTTTCGTCAACTCCTTGTGATTCGTCAACTTCGGTTTAGGCCCAAACAGTGAAGGCCCAGCATGAAAGTCCAACATGCATGCACGTACAGTTTCACCAATTTCATGTATTTACTTCTACATGACATCATCATGACATCATTATAATGATGTCATGGTGATGTGGCTCCTTGGAAAGGCTCGCGGCTCTCCGTGCTTCGCGTGTCGAACTCTGGGACGCACGACGGAGGAATGTCGTGACGTCGGGCTTGAGCCGAACCTAACCGGGTCGAACCGAACCAAGTCGCGTCGAGTCGAGTCGCGTCCACATATATGTATCAACAAACTCCCCCTTGGACGCTACTCGCGAGATTCGCCTTTCTTGTCTTCTAAGTCGGAGGATCTTCAATGTCTTCACGTCTTGAAAGCAGAAAGTGTATCAACAAACTCCCCGTTTCATGTAGGAAGTGTGTTGACAAACTCCCCCTTAACATAAGCTCCCCCTTGAGTTATGCTCGTGAAAGTCTTGATCTTTACAACTTGAGATCCTTGTGGTGTTGATGATGGCCAGCGGCAACTCGATCATCTTCATCATTTGAGTGCCTTCACGTCGTGTCTTCATTCCGAAGCTTGTCATCGACCATGTTCTCCTTGCCTTTAGAATCTGCACATGCAAGAAATCTAAACGCGTAATGAGAACAACTGCTTGGAATATAGTTAACATAAACAAACGACACATGTGTGACCATTATTCAATCAATCACCGTTCGACAGTTTGAAAGTTTAACAAATTTTATCAATTTCAATTTTAACTTTCAACACTTTGCAAATTTCGACCGTTTATGAAGATTTAGTCATTTTCGGTTTTCGTTCAGGTTTCAGGCAACGAAGACTTGAGCTCCAACATCGTACGATCGAAAATAAAATAGAAATAAAATCTTTTTGGTTTTTATAAAGTTTATATTAAAACAGACCTAAAATCTTTTTGGTATTTTGAATATTTCAAATGTAAAGACTGAAAGCAGTAAATAAATATATACAAAGATGCAGAAACTGAAAGCATTAAATAAATATTTACAGACATTCTTTTTGTGAGTTTCGAGGGTAAGAGAATCAGATCAGTGTACGGTCATGTCAAAACACTCTCTTTGTTCAATTAGTTAACATTAAGATAAGCATCCTATAACAATTATCGGTATTGTTGTCCACTTAAGCTCAACTTATCAGATGTAATCATGGCGAGGGGATACGTTAAGGTATGATTTATACTTACCGACCGGTGTTCATCCACATCACGACACATTCCCGTATCAAGGTATGCACGAGGGTTCATCTTACCGGTGAGTATACCGATTATCATCTGTTTGACCGTATATGATGTGAGAAACTCACTTATTTTGATTTGAAAACAAGCCCTATGTGATATAATCACTTATTGATGAGGAACTTGATTTTCGATGCATGAGGGCACAGGAGCAAGTCCGTGAACAGGTCAGTACTTTCGTACAGCAAAGAGACGAACTTGACTCCCGGATAAATGTGATATTTTATCACTTATTTGTGTTTGGACATGTGATTGTTGATCACTTATTGAGGTCGTATGCAGTATGTACACGTATGTATAGTATCATGGAAGATCTAGACTTGCGTCCCCGTTATTTTTCGGTAAAAGATACAACCATGATACCCAGATGATAAGCAGCATAAAGACCGAATATCTCAGAACCTCGGCAATCTCTCAAACGAAATTTCGGTACCAAGACCATATGCCAATGAATGGTTCCCACCCAGTCTTCAGTCGGATTTAAGTTTATATCACCCTGCACACTTTAAAATGATTGTGAGCCTACCGATACATCTTATATAGAGCTGCTTATCGCTTTTCATTTAGCATTTTAAGTTAAAGAGGTCTACTGATGTACTATCATTTTCTCTTTTTCTCGCCAGGAAACTCATTTTTTGTTTTTCTATTGTTTTTGTGCTTTTGAAATTTTTCAATGTTTTTGGATTTTCAAATTTTGGATTTACTCCCCCTAAAATCAACAAACTAAGACAAATTTAAAACACAAAGGTATTTACAAAAATGATTTTCCGATGTTGGTTTTACTCTTGCTTGACCTTAATGCCGTTTACCAATAATAAAAAGTCAAATCTTGATTTGTCAAATGCTTTGGTAAAAAGGTCGGCACGTTGGTCATCGGTGTGGACCATGACAACATTGATGAGTTTCATAGTGAAACAATCACGTGTGAGGTGATATTCGAGATCAACGTGTCAGGTCAAAGAGTGCTGTATGAGATGATAATAATTCATAAAGCAGCTTAAATATCGACAAGTATAGGAGAGATTAGAAATTCAAAACCGTATCCTGCAACTGCTTCGTGCATTGCAAGGAATTTGAGTGTTCTCCCAAACTGGATATCCACCCGGTGTGGACTTCAAAGTCGATTTTGTAGCTACTGAGAAATCTCTTGACAGCAACAAGATCAGAAACCTCTGGGTCCGGCTGGTCTTCCACATTGCACCAGCGAAGGTCTTTATCTTTCTCTTGAGAAGTAGTGTGCGGTTGTTCAATCCACGCCAAGGCATCCGCACACCCGGTTGATTTGATCAACAAACACATTCTCTTCAATCACACCGTGGAGAAAAGTACCCTACACGTTCATCTTGTGGACTTTGAACTTCTTGTGGAAGCAAAATCCATGAACCTTTAAAAGGCTTCAGACGTGCTGCAGTCGCGTACAATTCATTGAATCTATCTTGTTGACCCGATCAAAAACCATAACAACCAAATTTTGGAACATATTTCAACTGGTCGAATTTTTCAACTTCATTCCTTTTTCCTTTTCTTTCCTCTCCATCAATGGCAACAACATTCTCCTAGATGTCACAATATTTTGGAGCCTTATGTCGCCGATCTTGTGCATGGACGCTCCACTATCAACAATCATAAGACTATTAATAGTTCCTCCTGGAACATCCTGCACACTCATTTAGAGATTAGTTGGAGAGGGGGACCCAAGCCTTCACAGACTTGGGTCGTCCGTCATCATCGAGGATTGTGACATCCATTTCCCGATGATTCGGAATTGATGTAGCTCCCCCTGAAACAATTTCCAATTTTGGTTTCCAAATCTGTTTTTGTTCTTCATGTTTAACATTTGATTTAACAGATTTTGTTTGGGCAACCTCCGGTTTTAAAACCTTTTCAACATTTTTCCGTTGTTTCTTTCTCTGTTTCACTTCTTGTTGTTTAACAAGACGAGGGTCTTGTTTTGGTGAAACAGATCTTTTATGGTAATTGTTACCATGGGGGGAATCAACTTTTGCTTTCAACTTATGAAGATACGGACAGTTTCGAATTATGTGTCCAATTGTACCACATTCAAAACACATTCTCCG
Source organism: Helianthus tuberosus (assembly GCA_030545235.1). NCBI lineage: Eukaryota > Viridiplantae > Streptophyta > Magnoliopsida > Asterales > Asteraceae > Helianthus > Helianthus tuberosus. The sequence continues at coordinate 193,620,170 of CM060365.1, forward strand.
CTCTACAAACCTCGGAGCATCATGTGATTGCCTAGCCGATGATGAACTTTGTGATCCCGAAGTACTAGGTTTTGAACTGTTTAGTTCATTTCTTTTCCTCACTGTTGCTTTCTTGACAAAATCTAAGTTAGATTGGTTCTCAAAATTTGCAATTTTGTCCGTTCCCTTAGATTTCACAAAGTTCACATTCTTTTTCTTCTTCTGATTCGGCTTCCTTGGATTTTGAGTCGGTGTTTTACCTTTTGATTTGGCATGATTTTGCTGTTTTTGCACTGTTGGTAACTTTTGATTGCCAAATTGTTTTCGAACTTCGGCCTTTGGGATAGGAGGGCACTGTGTTACAGTAACACGTGATCCTGTCTTTCCCAAAAACTTACTTGTCGAATTTTCAAAAACTTTACTTATTAAAGATTGATTAACATTCTTTATAGGAAAATCTTTGTCTGAGTAAATTTTATCATCACCAACAAGAGTGTACAGTAAATCCACACTCTCCGACTCTTGGGCAGATGTGGACTCGGTTGGAACAGTCTTAGCAGGTTTTGCGGGAGGATCACATAGAATATGATTCTCAAGAGGTATGTCCTCTTCTTTGATCACCGCATCAGACTTTGCTGAATCAGTATCCTCAGATTCATCATCAGAAGAATCAGTATCCTCAACAACAACTGGAGGATCCTGATTCGGTTCAGCAGAAGACACACATGTATCTGCTGACACATCTGAATCTGATGATTCCTCTTTCTTGTATCCGAGTCCTGTTGCACATTCTGCTGCAAATTCCTTAATATCTAGAGGAACAGATGGCTCAAAGTGAGTTCTATATTCCTCATCAGGCAGTGCATCGTAATTGTGTCTGACAGGTGGTGGACATTGCTTATAACCTATGCATGTGACATCCTTTTTCTCTTTCTGCACATCAATGATGTGATCCAACACATAGCTAGAGCTCAAATAACTATCTAACTTGAGTCGGATCGCCTCACTTTCGGTTTTAACACAAGCCATCTCTTTTTGCATTATTTCAAGACGAGTGATATACAAATTTATGTCAGTTTGTTTTCTGGAAACCATTTTTATCAGCTCGGTTTTATCTTTCTTTAATTTTTCAATCATCGACTTAAAGTCCTTTTCATGGTTTTCATAAAACATGTTGGCTTCAGTGCATTTAGAAAGATCCACGGTCAACTTCTGGTTATGAATGAATGTCACATCATACTTCTCTTGCAAAGCCTCGTGTTTGCCTTGCAACTCACACCACTTATCATTCAATGAAACATGTTTGTCTTGCAAGTCAAACAAACTAGCTTGTAAAGCATCATGTTTGCCTTGCAACTCAGACATGTTTGCCTCTAAATCAGCACATCTATCACTTAATCTAGCACAATTATCACAAATAGCAGCAGTGGGTTCATCGACACATACCTGACTTGATGAACTGTCGACATTAGCCATAACGGCTGAATGGAGAGAAGACGAAGAATAAGCAGCTTGATCCACCAATATAGATCTTCTATCAGTTCCTGCTGCAGTGTCTCCCAATACTTCATCAATATTTGCATCGACTGACGCATTTGATGTGTCATCTTCCCGATCATTCCCTGAACCCGAGGATTCTTCATCTGAACTTCTGCTGTAACCAGATGACTCTTCATCCTCAGAAGATTCACCACCATTGGCGGAAGATTCTCCACCACTGGCGTGATTTAAATCCTTAACTACCTCAGCAAAACAAGCTGTTCCAACTGGAGCATCACTACTCAACTTGATTGACCAATCACCACTTTCATATATTTGAACCACAAGTGCCTGGTTAGCATTTGATGGTCCTGCTTGGCTTTGATTGTTGACAGGTATCAATGTACGCTCATCGTTCCTGTTCTGATTCTGCTGGTCTCCTTGATCTCTGAAAGGGTTCTGGTTCCCATGCTGAGCTGGCTTAACAGGAACTTGAATGGGATTGCCATGTAGATCTGTTGTCACAGGAGGCCTTTGTGTTTGCTGTTGAGGCATTGGTTGAATAACTGGTTGAAGCGGATTTCCATATATGTCTGTTGTTGGAGGAGGAATGCCATACAAGCTAGTGCTAGACACACTTGTTGGTCCTGTAGATCGAACAGGTAATGGATTTCCGAACATGTCAGTTGCTTCGGTATTTCGAACAGGTAAGGGGTTTCCGAACATATCAGTTGGTCTGAGAGGTCGTTGGCTTTGCTGTTGAGGAACTGGTTCAAGCGGATTTCCATACATGTCTGTTTTTGGAAGGACTGGAACTTGAACAGTATTGCCATACATGTCAGTGGTAGACACAAACGCTGTTTGATTTGCATCTGTATTTATCGGTCTATTCCATCTTGGATTCATTTTTGATCAAGAAAAACAATACCTGAAAATTACAACTCAAACAAACAGTTAAATCACTTTTGCAAACCTACTGTGTAAATTCACAACGTGTCTTGACGAAATAGACTGTTCGACGACACTGAGTTGTAACCACTTGGCGAAATAAAGGGTTTGACGAAACAAGGGTCCAAACTTTTGAAAATCGGCGAAACAGAATTGTTTATCAGAAGTCCACGAAACAAGATGTATAATATATTTGACGAAATAGATGGACCAATCCTTGTCGACGAAACAGACCCACTTATGATTTGGGCTTCAACTCGACGAAACAGAAACAAGCCCAAGACTACGAAGCTGGCCCAACACTCAAAACAAAGCCCAATCCTAGTTGACGAAACTGAAAGTTTGTTTCGCCGAAAATCCTGTTTCGTTGAGTTGTGTTTCGTCAAAAAGGTAACTGGTTTTTTTTTTTTTTTTATTATTATTTTTAAAATACTGACACAAGACAACTTTGTCAACTCTTATCTCTTCACTGACACATAGTTGCTTTTGTCATACCCACTTTCGGCTAAAAGTAAGTAGTATCCACCAAACAAGTATGGCATGCAAATATAATATTCTTGTAACTCTTTTCAAAGCACAAACAACTTAACAAATAATTTTCAAAGATCAAAAAGTGTAAATCTTGAAGAACACTTTGAATGTGCCAGGAACACAATGAGTTTTCCGGTAAAAATATGATGATTCCGGTGACCCGAAAAGTTTCCGAAACCAGAATTTTGCTCGAAACTTCACTAAAAACCAACTTTTAATATGTGAGTATGAAAAGTATAGTGGTTTTTATAAGAACTTCCAGCAAAACACCAAGATTTCAGCCGATTTTAACAAGTTTTCCAGAAAAATATGAACTTTAAATCCCGAAAAACAACCCGAAAACACTCGGTTTTAACAAGGAGAAGAGCCAAGGCTCTGATACCACTTGTAGGTCCGGCTAGGGGAGGATCTAGTCGCCTAATCCTTGTGTACAAACCAACCCGGTTGTGCGGAATCCAACCGGAATAGCAAACCGAGATCGAACACGTAAATACACGACACACAATATTCACCGATTAACACCTCTGTATTAATACTATGAAAGTCTGTTACAAATCAACGTTTACAGATGTATTCTATAAACTCTCTCTCTCGTGTGTGTGTGTGCTCTGTTCTTGTGTTCTCTACCGAAACAGAAGGATAACACTCTATTTATACCCACAGACACATGAGATATGACGAAACAGAAGAATGCATGACGAAACAGGATCATTGTCTACGAAACAGGTCTGTTTCGTCAACTCCTTGTGATTCGTCAACTTCGGTTTAGGCCCAAACAGTGAAGGCCCAGCATGAAAGTCCAACATGCATGCACGTACAGTTTCACCAATTTCATGTATTTACTTCTACATGACATCATCATGACATCATTATAATGATGTCATGGTGATGTGGCTCCTTGGAAAGGCTCGCGGCTCTCCGTGCTTCGCGTGTCGAACTCTGGGACGCACGACGGAGGAATGTCGTGACGTCGGGCTTGAGCCGAACCTAACCGGGTCGAACCGAACCAAGTCGCGTCGAGTCGAGTCGCGTCCACATATATGTATCAACAGCTTTGTCATGTGCCTAGAAGTTAACTCTATTCATTTCCATTTCTGAGGAAGCACCCGTTGAAAATGACTCCGTTTGTTCATTTTCGTTTCTGAAGATTTGTCCGTTGAGGAAATGAATATCCGTTTGTTTCTTCTATTCATTTCCATTTCTGATGAAGCACCCGTTGAAAATGACTCCGTTTGTTCATTTTCGTTTCTAAAGATTTGTCCGTTGAGGAAATGAATATCCGTTTGTTTCTCCTTTTCATTTCCATTTCTGATGAAGCACCCGTTGAAAATGATTCCGTTTGTTCATTTTCGTTTCTGAAGATTTGTACGTTGAGGAAATGAATATCCGTTTGTTTCTTCTATTCATTTCCATTTCTGATGAAGCACCCGTTGAAAATGACTCCGTTTGTTCATTTTCGTTTCTAAAGATTTGTCCGTTGAGGAAATGAATATCCGTTTGTTTCTCCTTTTCATTTTCATTTCCATTTCTGATGAAGCACCCGTTGAAAATGACTCCGTAAGTTCATTTTAAGTTTCTGAAGATTTCCCGTTGAGGAAATGAATCCCCGTTTGTTTATTCCTTCATTTCCGCTTCTGAAGAATACTCATTGAGGAAAATGACTCCGTCTGTTCATTTTCGTTCTGAAGAATGTCCGTTAAGGAAATGACAGGATTATGCCTTACATATCTCTGGTGATTATTTGACACAAAGTCACAAATAGACTCCTACGAATAAATTTCGGGACGAAATTTCCTAAAGTAGGGGAGACTGTGACACCTGTGTCACTTCACCAATAAAACAAATGCCAAACCAATGAAATATTGTATTTCATACTTGGGATTTGTAAAAATATGTGTATCGTTTGCACATATCAACTCTTGTTCGATTTCAAGCTCTAAATCGCTTTCTGGAAGGTTATACGCGCACTAATGCGTAAATATAACCAGTTTAATGCAACGAACACTCCGGAATAGTGAAATAGGCTTAACATACCTTAAGTAACCTTTACATAACTTAGAAATAAGTTTTGAAGGCTTTGGTATGGTAAAATATAGTTTATTCGCTTACAGGGACTAAACTTGACAAACTGCGAAAGTATGCCAATTTGAACTGTAACGAACATTCCGGAACATGACCATAAGTTAAACATACCATAAATATCCTTTAAATAGCTTAGAAATAGGCTTTGAGGGGTTCGGTGTGCTAAAATAAACTTTTGGGTCATTCAGGGACTAAAAGTGTCAAAAAGTGCACAAGTTTGCACTTTCGCGCATAACTTACGTTCTGAATACATCCGGACATCCAAAAATTTATGTAAGCACTAAAATATTTTATTTTAGTGTTTGGCATAAGAAAAATCCATTCGTCACGTCATTTGGATCGTTTTTCGTGCTTGTGCGCATTCCGTCGTAATTAAGCGAACATCGCGTTCGTACGACCAAACGAACCGACATCCGACATATTTTTGAGCATGTTTCATGTCCACAATGTTTAGGCATCATTTTAGGGCCTTAAAGTTGGATTTACGGGCCTTAGAAGTGTCGGAAATGGCTTAAATACACAACACGGACCAAAACTGTCATTTTTGAAACTTATTTTCTGATCAGAACCCCCATGCGGCCCGCATTAGTTTTGGTGTATCCTGAAGCGGGCCGCGTCAGCCTTCCAGAACAGATAAGATCGATTAGTCAGCTGATTCCAGCTGTTTAATCCACACCCACACATTCTAACTTGCCCTTTCAGCTCATGGGGGATCATTTTTAGTTACCACAACAATTGGACAAGTGTACGCACAAGATTCGAGCACGGTTTCCATGAAACGATCTTAACGGTTACCCGAAAACTATAAATACCCCACCCCCCATTGCTTCAAAATCACTAGAATCTGATCTTAAAGACTCTAAGTTGGAACCATTGTTTCATACCTGAGTTATTTCGATCTAGATTAGCATTCGGGGACCCCTCGTAAGTATTCTTTCGTTCTTTTATTGCTTTTCGAGTCTGAAAGTCAAACTTTGTTTGACTTTCTGCATTGACCAGTTTATGGTCAATGCGAAGTTCGTTTGAACTTCGCAACGTGAGTGTAATCACGTTGGTTATAGTCCTTTGGGACTATGCCTACTGATTACCACGTTGTCTAGGGTCGTAAGGGTAAGCGATCTGATAAATCGCTTATACCTTCGAACCCGACCCATTTGGTTGATCATTAGGATCCGACCAAATACATTAGGTGACCATAGTAGGTAGGGAATAACCTTCCGAGGTTATACCCTATGGTCACATCGTTTGAGTAGTTGTATGATAGGTAGTTTATATGCCTTAGGTAAATTACCAGAATACCCTTTTCATGTATAATTGGTAATTAAGCATATGTAACCTAAAATTTTGTCACATAACTGATTATGTAACATGTTTAGGCATATAACACTTGTCATAGGACTAGTTAGACGGTCCGAACGCGTTTCACGCGAACGACGCGTTAAAGTAGCATAAGCTACCTAAACGGGTCGTAATGGGTCGAAAACGCTTAGGTTAGGTTTCATTTAGCATGAAGGCTTTGTTAAACCATATGACACGAGTCTCTATACTCGTTTGGTTTACGAACCCTCATTCTATCCAATCATCCGATTTAGGTCCGGTTATTAACATAGTTACCTATATTAGGTGCCGTTTGATATCCGCGATCTCTAGCATTGTTTGGTTGTTACTCAAGGACTACTAAGCAATCTCAAGTGAGTACATAGACCCCTCTTTTACTGTTTTCCAAACGTTTTGGGGTGGAACACATGTGCCTACTTGTTACTTTCATGCTTTCCTGTTCTTCACATCATATACTTGCTATGTTCATTAGTACATTTATAGTAGATGATTTCAATACATTTTATGCTATGTATGTCCATTTAGTGCATATTTAGTACATTGTTTTACATTACAATTTGTTGCATATACTCATCCAGCATATGAACACATTATATTACATTTTGAACCGTTTATAACTATTTGACTATGTGAACCGTTTGTATCTGTGAACCGTTTGTATCTGTGAACCGTGTTAACCGTATTTGACCATACATAAACATTTCTACAATTGTTAAACATTACATCTTGATGGTTTGGTTTGAGTAAGTGATTAAGTAACGAGGCGTGTGTATGTCTACGTGGTCGGGGTGTGACACATTCCCCCGATTTTTAATCAATAAAACGAAACTTCAATTGCCATGGATTTGAAACAATTAATTATGTTACAACACTCCCCGATGTTTCCGCCACGTTTTGTATGTTCTACGTGGTCGGGGTGTGACACATTCCCCCTAAACACATGTCAGCCCCTCCTTCAATTTACTACCGTGTTCAACAAATAAGGTGTCCACGTCTACACGCTGCTGAACCGGGTTTTTTGTTTCATTTTCGAACAAACCCTAATACTTCCCCACAGCTGCTCTGATTCCTTCTTCTCTCCTCAACACTCGCGCAACCATTCTTCTTCTCCATCACTCATCCATGGTTCCGGATCTTAACCACGCAATTAACAGGTATGGTTTTATTCTATTTTTGTTCATTGTTCTTGATTTTAGCAGTTTGTTGAGTTGATTTTGTTACTGATTATTCTAGATCTGAACCCCCCGTATTTCATATTAGGGTTTATTCTTCCATTGTTCATCTCCATCATTCATCCATGGTTGAAGATCTTAACCACGCGATTAACATGTATGGGATTCCTCCTTTTTTTGTTAATTGTTCTTCATTCTAGGTGGTTTTTAACTTGATTTTGTTACTTATTATTGTAGATCTGAACCACCCGTTGATCATATTACGGTTTGTTTAAGCTATCCGTACCGGCGGCTGTTATCATTTTCCCAATTTTGCATCCTTTTCTGTCTCAGGTTTTATTCTCCCTAAAAAATCTTTAGTTTTTTTAAAACTTTTATGAAGATTTGAACAACGCGTTTAATAGGTTATGGTTTCGTCATGTTTCTGATCACTGTTCTTGATTCTAGGCGTTTGTTGAGTTGATTTTGTTAGTGATTATTGTAGATCTGAACCACGCGTATTACATGTTAGGGTTTCTTCATCTTTTTCATCATTCTTCTCTTTATAGCAGTTTTATGAGTTGTGATTCCATTTTGTTATTCTAACATTTTGTTTTTGGTTGAACATATTAGGGTTTATTCTAAGATTCGAAGTCAAACAACTTGGTCGACTTCATGTGATTGACACTTCTTTGCACGATTCTTGGAAATCCATAATCAGATAAGTCGAATTAAGAATTCTAATTTTTAAATGTAAATTGGAAATCTTAATAACCAGTTTATACATAATTGACGAATCCTAACTAGGTAGTTGAATACTGAAAGTAATTGTTTGGCTTGATATTTCTAATGTTGAACTAATTTCACTAACATTGGGGTTTTTTTTACCGTTATGGATTTGGAAAACCAATTATTTAGAATCTGAATATGATTTGATATTTGATAATCAAATATTGTGTTAAATGTCCAATTTGTGTTCTAGATGTTTGCAAGAAATAATGTCACCTCTGTTTTTTAGCATGATATTTGTTTTTGTTTTTAAGAAGGGATAACATGTTTTTTTCAGTTCATATCAGATACATAATAGAGTTTTGATTTTCAACAACTGTTTTTTGTTGTAGGTGATACAAATAAGTTTCTATGGAATCATCAGTTTTCAGCATTGGATGGATGCATACCTAAATCCGAAATCTCACTCAGCTGAGTTTGAAATGGTCCAAAGGTATACAAGTTTTTAAGTCTCATTTTATCTTATTGTTGTAAATGTACTCACAAATTGATTACTAACATGTTTAGGATAAATGATTGTAAAATTTATGTCACACCCCGACCACGTAGAACATACAAAACGTGGCGGAAATGTCGAGGAGTGTTGTAACAGAATTAATTGTTTCAAATCCATGGCAATTGAAGTTTCGTTTTATTGATTAAAAATGTTACAATGTCTTATCAAACAAAGAAATACAACATAATTAACTAGTCTTGCATCTTTTATTGTCACTAAAGCCCAAGTCTGCCTATGTGTATCTTGATCATCTTATGCAACAGCTCCTGAAAAACACATGTGAAAATAGGTACGCCAGCATAAAAATGCCTGTGAGATACATAGGTTTTGTGAAAATAGGTTTCATGACTTATGTTTGAGAAAATGTTTAGTCATGAACCTTGTAATTTGCTTTGTTTTGTAAATCATTTGAAAAACGATAAGATCAGATGATATGTATAAATAAGAGAATAATGTATGGTTAAATGATTAACCATTGTAAAATGAGTTTGTATAAGATAAGTTGTTTGTAAAACGATGTATTGTAAAAAGTATGTTATTTGTATAAAATGTTATATGTATCAAACTGAAATGATTCAAATAACGCTACAATATGTAATACCATACAAACACTTATATATAGGAAGTACCAGCGGCGTATCCACCATGCTTGTATCATATTACACACATATCGTTACTTAATCATTTAATCAAACCAAACCACCAAAGTAATGTTTAACAATAGTAGAAATGTTTATGTATGGTCAAATACGGTTCACAGATACAAACGGTTCACAGATACAAACGGTTCACAGATACAAACGGTTCACAGATACAAACGGTTCACAGATATAAACGGTTCACAGATACAAACGGTTCACAGATACAAATGATTACAACGGTTCACATAGTCAAATAGTTATAAACGGTTCAAAATGTAATATAATGTGTTCATATACTGGATGAGCATATGCAACAAAATGTAATGTAAAACAATGTACTAAGTATGCACACAATGGACATACATAGCATAAAATGTAATGAAATCATGTACTATAATGTACTAACGAACATAGCAGGTATATGATGTGAAAACGGGAAAGCATGAATGTAATAAGTAGGCACATGTGTTTCACCCCAAAACAGTTTGGAAAACAGTAAAAGAGGGGTCTATGTACTCACTTGAGATTGCTCAGAAGTCCTTGAGTAACAACCAAACAATGCTAGAGATCGCGGATATCAAACGGCACCTAATATAGATAACTACATTATTAAACCGGACCTAAATCGGAAGATCGGGTAGCATTAGGGTTTGTAAACCAAACGAGTGTAGAGACTCGTGTCATTTGGTTTAACAAAGCGTACATACTAAATGAAACTTAACCTAAGTGTACTAAATAACGCCACGGTATGTAATGCAATGAAAACACTTATATATAAGAAGTACCAGCGGCGTATCTACCATGTTTTCATCACATTACACCCGTCCCGTTATCTAAACACTAACCAAAACCCAATCGATAGATAGATGGTACATTAAATATACCTTAGTTGTTTAAAATAATAGTTTTGAGTAGTATATTACAAGTATACTTCGGATTTATAATTAACATATTAAAATATGCTTTGGATGTGATATATAACATATTAAACTATGTTTTGGTTTTGTAAATAACATATCAAAATATGCTTTGGATGATTAACAAAATATATGTTGGTTTTGTACAATATCACACATGGGAGCATATCAAACTATACTTTTGGGAGTATAACTAAATATACAAAAATAATGTGATTTAAGAATTCATTCAGACCTAGTGCATCAAAATACACCTTTGAGACTATAGGGATACCACAAAGGAATCCCTATTTGGATGGAGAAACAAATTGGTTTCAGACATTCCATGACAACAGGAATGGGGTGTCAAATCCTACAGCGCTATATCATACTAACAACCGGTCTGGTGAACAAAATAAGTACAATTCAACAATTTATGTTACAGTCGTTGAAAAATCAGTGTTTAAACCATAGATAGTCATTCAGTTTGTCAACAGATAAGTACTAACATGTATAATCAATTATACTTTGAAATCATGAAAATAACATATAGGTACACATGCTTAATTACCAATTATCCATGAAAAGGGTATTCTGGTAATTTACCTAAGGCATATAAACTACCTATCATACAACTACTTAAACGATGTGACCATAGGGTATAACCTCGGAAGGTTATGCCCTATACTAGGGTCACCTAATGTATTTGGTCGGATCCTAATGATCGACCAAACTGGGTCGGGTTCGAAGGTATAGGCGATTTATTAGATCGCCTACCCTACGACCCTAGACAACGTGGTAATCAGTGGGCATAGTCCCAAGGGACTATAACCAACGTGATTACACTCACGTTGCGAAGTTCAAACGAACTTCGCATTGACCATAACTGGTCAATGTAGAAAGTCAAACAAAGTTTGACTTTCAGACTCGAAAGACTCGAAAAGCAATAAAAGAACGAAAGAATACTTACCCAGGGTCCCCGAATGCTAATCCCGATCCAAGAATCTCAGGTATGAAACAATGGTTTCAACTTAGAGTTTCTAAAATCAGAATTCTTGTAAGTTATGCAATGGGGGGCATGGGGTATATATAGTTTTCGGTCCACCGTTGAGATCGTTTGATGGAAAACGTGCCATGATCCAACCCGTACACTTGTCGGAAACTCATGGTAGCTAAAAATGGTTCTTATCCGCTGACTAGACATGTGAGAATGGGTGGTGGAGGATTAATCAGCTGAAATCTGATGTTAAAACATTGAATCTGGTCTGATCATGCAGTCGCGTAGCGCGACGGGTAAGCCTATAGGGCTCGCGCTACGCTAGCACCCCCCTGAATCAGAAAAGTTTCAGAATTGGCAGAAATGGTCCCTGCACGTGTTTAAGGCCTTTTTCGATGCGTTTGAACCCCGTTAACCTCATTTCAAGGATCTAAAATGAAGTTAAAGTATAGGGAACTCAAAACATGCTCAAAAATGTGCCGGAGGTCGGTTCGTTTGGTCGTACGAACGCGATGTTCGCTTAATTACGACGGAATGCGCATAAGTGCGAAAAACGATCCAAAATGCGTGACGAATGGATTTTTCTTATGCCAAACACTAAAATAAAATATTATAGTACTTACATAAATTTTTGGATGTCCGGATGTATTCAGAACGTAAGTTATGCGCGAAAATGCAAACTTGTGCACTTTTTGACACTTTTAGTCCCTGAATGACCCAAAAGTTTATTTTAGCACACCAAACACCTCAAAGCCTATTTCTAAGCCATGTAAAGGATATTTATGGTATGTTTAACTTATGGTCATGTTCCGGAATGTCTGTTACAGTTCAAATTGGCATACTTTCGCAGTTTGTCAAATTTAGTCCCTGTAAGCGAATAAACTTTGATTTCACCACACCAAACCTTCCAAAACTTATATCTAAGTTATGTAAAGGTTATTTAAGGTATGTTAAACCTATTTCACTATTCCGGAGTGTTTGTTGCATTAAACTGGTTATATTTACGCATTGGTGCGCGTATAACCTTCCAGAAAGCGATTTAGAGTTTGAAATCGAACAAGAGTTGATATGTGCAAAAGATACACATATTTTTACAAATCCCAAGTATGAAATACAATATTTCATTAGCTTGGCAGTTGTTTGATGGTCGCAGTGACACGGGTGTCACAGTTTCCCCTACTTTAGGAAATTTCGTCCCGAAATTAATTCGTAGGAGTCTATTTGTGACTTTGTGTCAGATAACCACCAGAGATATGTAAGGCATAATCCTGTCATTTCCTTAACGGACATTCTTCAGAACGAAAATGAACAAACGGAGTCATTTTCCTCAACGAGTATTCTTCAGAAGCAGGAATGAAGGAATAAACAAACGGGGATTCATTTCCTTAACGGACAATCTTCGGAAACGAAAATGAACAAACGGAGTCACTTTCAACAGATGCTTCCTCAGAAACGGAAATGAAAATGATAGACAAACGGATATTCATTTCCTCAACGGACAAATCTTCAGAAACGAAAATGAACAAACGGAGTCATTTTCAACGGTTGCTTCTTCAGAAACGGAAACGGAAATGAAAATGATAGATAAACGGATATTCATTTCCTCAACGGACAATCTTCAGAAACGAAAATGAACTAACGGAGTCATTTTCAACGGTTGTTTCCTCAGGTTCGGAAATGAAGGATTAAACAAACGGATATTCATTTCCTCAACGGATAATCTTCAGAAACGAAAATGAACAAACGGAGTCATTTTCAACGGTTGCTTCCTCAGAAACGGAAATGAAAAAGATAGACAAATGGATATTCATTTCCTCAACGGATAATCTTCAGAAACGAAAATGAACAAACGGAGTCATTTTCAACGGTTGCTTCTTCAGAAACGGAAATGAAAATGATAGATAAACGGATATTCATTTCCTCAACGGACAATCTTCAGAAACGAAAATGAACTAACGGAGTCATTTTCAACGGTTGTTTCCTCAGGTTCGGAAATGAAGGATTAAACAAACGGATATTCATTTCCTCAACGGATAATCTTCAGAAACGAAAATGAACAAACGGAGTCATTTTCAACGGTTGCTTCCTCAGAAACGGAAATGAAAAAGATAGACAAACGGATATTCATTTCCTCAACGGATAATCTTCAGAAACGAAAATGAACTAACAAACGGATATTCATTTCCTCAACGGATAATCTTCAGAAACGAAAATGAACTAACGGAGTCATTTTCAATGGTTGTTTCCTCAGGTTCGGAAATGAAGGATTCAACAAACGGATATTCATTTCCTCAACGGATAATCTTCAGAAACGAAAATGAACTAACGGAGTCATTTTCTACGGTTGTTTCCTCAGGTTCGGAAATGAAGGATTAAATAAACGGATATTCATTTCCCTCGACGGATACTCTTCAGAACGAAAATGCACAAACGGAGTCATTTTCCTCAACGAGTATTCTTCAGAATTGGAAATGAAGGATAAACGGATATTCATTTCCTCAACGGATATTCTTCAGAAGTGAAAAATGAATAGCTAGTTCATTTTTCCTCAACGGATACTTCATCAGAATTGGAAATGAATAGGGTTAACTTCTAGGTACATGACAAAGCTTGCTGTGGTTTCTGTGCACTAAATTCCATAATTATGTATGCATCCATAATTACGTAATTCCTTGCATAGTCCGCACAGTTTGTCTTGTAATGTTCATAAGCACATAATCACATAGTTGTTTAACTTGTTTATTAATTTGTTATCTTTTGGACGCGGATACTTAAAGTACACCAGGAATCCAATTCGTGGATTTCATTTGGCACTTTAATCATAACAAGAATCTATCTATGAAGATAGGATAATCTTAAAAGGAATTCGGCTTTGTCCTTATTGAATTGTGATGTACGTATTGAATCATACAAAGAATTCAATTAAGGACTCCGATGAATGATACCCATCCACAAGGATCTAATTATGAGGATAGAAAGATCCTACATGGATTTTTGGAGTTTGTGTAACGAGAGTGTTCCGACACCTTGCACTAGGCGTGCTTACGTCGATACACAAGGTAGAAAGTTCATGAGGTTGAGGCCCCAGATATGTCAAGCGACATATGAAGCAGAGTTTGAAGGTTGAGCAGCAGCAGGATTTGTAACAGCTTTGCTTTGGATTACAAAGCGGCACATGTTAACCAAATGTCTCCATCGTCCACCGTGGGTACATTTGAAACAAGGTATTTGATTTGAATAATGACGATGGCATTGATTGCACCAAGGAGAAGTTCCCTTATACAGCTTCATCCCTGAGGCGAGTCATGGTGATAGCTAAGTCAACGGTCTTCTGGAGTACGACGCCTATTTGTTGGGCAATTGCAGCACCTGATTCGGACATTGTTGTTGCGATGAAGAAGCATCTTGAAGATAACGAAAGGCATAGGAGGAAACAAGCGAAAGATAGTCAAAAGAAAATGACAAGGCATGTAGATTTGTGACCATTTGTTTGTTACCAAAGGAAAACAAATGAGACAGTGACTAATCAAAGTAAGCGGGTCAATATAATGTATCGCGAAGACATGCTCGCCTATAAGTGAACACTCATCCCAAGAATTCCCAGGTAAGCACAACTGGTCTCGCGTCTGATGAGATGTATACGAAGTGCTTGCCTAGACAGAAAACCCAGAATACAGGCATTCACCCTTCCAGTTTGCACGTGTTCACATTATTTAAAACCCAAAACCTTGACGAGATTTTGAAAATTCAAAGGGGTTCAAAACCATATAACAGAGGGTTCAAAACCTTACAATAGAGGGTTCAAAACCTTGTAATAAATCATCCTTGAACAGATGATTAGTTTTCAAAGCGGTTTTGAAATTTATGTTCTTGTTGTGGTCGTCGCCTAAGGATAGGTGACAGTATTGTTTTATGACTAAACGCAAGTAAACTCGAGTTAGGGTCCTAAGAAAGTTATAGACTAGGTCAAAGCATTACTAATAACCTAATTCCCTATAACCATTGGCTCTGATACCATCTTTTCTGTCACACCCCGACCACGTAGAACATACAAAACGTGGCGGAAATGTCGGGGAGTGTTGTAACATAATTAATTGTTTCAAATCCATGGCAATTGAAGTTTCGTTTTATTGATTAAAAATGTTAAAATGTCTTATCAAACAAAGAAATACAACATAATTAACTAGTCTTGCATCTTTTATTGTCACTAAAGCCCAAGTCTGCCTATGTGTATCTTGATCATCTTATGCAACAGCTCCTGAAAAACACATGTGAAAATAGGTACGTCAGCATAAAAATGCCTGTGAGATACATAGGTTTTGTGAAAATAGGTTTCATGACTTATGTTTGAGAAAATGTTTAGTCATGAACCTTGTAATTTGCTTTGTTTTGTAAATCATTTGAAAAACGATAAGATCAGATGATATGTATAAATAAGAGAATAATGTATGGTTAAATGATTAACCATTGTAAAATGAGTTTGTATAAGATAAGTTGTTTGTAAAACAATGTATTGTAAAAAGTATGTTATTTGTATAAAATGTTATATGTATCAAACTGAAATGATTCAAATAACGCTACAATATGTAATACCATACAAACACTTATATATAGGAAGTACCAGCGGCGTATCCACCATGCTTGTATCATATTACACACATATCGTTACTTAATCATTTAATCAAACCAAACCACCAAAGTAATGTTTAACAATAGTAGAAATGTTTATGTATGGTCAAATACGGTTCACAGATACAAACGGTTCACAGATACAAACGGTTCACAGATACAAACGGTTCACAGATACAAACGGTTCACAGATATAAACGGTTCACAGATACAAACGGTTCACAGATACAAATGATTACAACGGTTCACATAGTCAAATAGTTATAAACGGTTCAAAATGTAATATAATGTGTTCATATACTGGATGAGCATATGCAACAAAATGTAATGTAAAACAATGTACTAAGTATGCACACAATGGACATACATAGCATAAAATGTAATGAAATCATGTACTATAATGTACTAACGAACATAGCAGGTATATGATGTGAAAACGGGAAAGCATGAATGTAATAAGTAGGCACATGTGTTTCACCCCAAAACAGTTTGGAAAACAGTAAAAGAGGGGTCTATGTACTCACTTGAGATTGCTCAGAAGTCCTTGAGTAACAACCAAACAATGCTAGAGATCGCGGATATCAAACGGCACCTAATATAGATAACTACATTATTAAACCGGACCTAAATCGGAAGATCGGGTAGCATTAGGGTTTGTAAACCAAACGAGTGTAGAGACTCGTGTCATTTGGTTTAACAAAGCCTACATACTAAATGAAACTTAACCTAAGTGTACTAAATAACGCCACGGTATGTAATGCAATGAAAACACTTATATATAAGAAGTACCAGCGGCGTATCTACCATGTTTTCATCACATTACACCCGTCCCGTTATCTAAACACTAACCAAAACCCAATCGATAGATAGATGGTACATTAAATATACCTTAGTTGTTTAAAATAATAGTTTTGAGTAGTATATTACAAGTATACTTCGGATTTATAATTAACATATTAAAATATGCTTTGGATGTGATATATAACATATTAAACTATGTTTTGGTTTTGTAAATAACATATCAAAATATGCTTTGGATGATTAACAAAATATATGTTGGTTTTGTACAATATCACACATGGGAGCATATCAAACTATACTTTTGGGAGTATAACTAAATATACAAAAATAATGTGATTTAAGAATTCATTCAGACCTAGTGCATCAAAATACACCTTTGAGACTATAGGGATACCACAAAGGAATCCCTATTTGGATGGAGAAACAAATTGGTTTCAGACATTCCATGACAACAGGAATGGGGTGTCAAATCCTACAGCGCTATATCATACTAACAACCGGTCTGGTGAACAAAATAAGTACAATTCAACAATTTATGTTACAGTCGTTGAAAAATCAGTGTTTAAACCATAGATAGTCATTCAGTTTGTCAACAGATAAGTACTAACATGTATAATCAATTATACTTTGAAATCATGAAAATAACATATAGGTACACATGCTTAATTACCAATTATCCATGAAAAGGGTATTCTGGTAATTTACCTAAGGCATATAAACTACCTATCATACAACTACTTAAACGATGTGACCATAGGGTATAACCTCGGAAGGTTATGCCCTATACTAGGGTCACCTAATGTATTTGGTCGGATCCTAATGATCGACCAAACTGGGTCGGGTTCGAAGGTATAGGCGATTTATTAGATCGCCTACCCTACGACCCTAGACAACGTGGTAATCAGTGGGCATAGTCCCAAGGGACTATAACCAACGTGATTACACTCACGTTGCGAAGTTCAAACGAACTTCGCATTGACCATAACTGGTCAATGTAGAAAGTCAAACAAAGTTTGACTTTCAGACTCGAAAGACTCGAAAAGCAATAAAAGAACGAAAGAATACTTACCCAGGGTCCCCGAATGCTAATCCCGATCCAAGAATCTCAGGTATGAAACAATGGTTTCAACTTAGAGTTTCTAAAATCAGAATTCTTGTAAGTTATGCAATGGGGGGCATGGGGTATATATAGTTTTCGGTTCACCGTTGAGATCGTTTGATGGAAAACGTGCCATGATCCAACCCGTACACTTGTCGGAAACTCATGGTAGCTAAAAATGGTTCTTATCCGCTGACTAGACATGTGAGAATGGGTGGTGGAGGATTAATCAGCTGAAATCTGATGTTAAAACATTGAATCTGGTCTGATCATGCAGTCGCGTAGCGCGACGGGTAAGCCTATAGGGCTCGCGCTACGCTAGCACCCCCCTGAATCAGAAAAGTTTCAGAATTGGCAGAAATGGTCCCTGCACGTGTTTAAGGCCTTTTTCGATGCGTTTGAACCCCGTTAACCTCATTTCAAGGATCTAAAATGAAGTTAAAGTATAGGGAACTCAAAACATGCTCAAAAATGTGCCGGAGGTCGGTTCGTTTGGTCGTACGAACGCGATGTTCGCTTAATTACGACGGAATGCGCATAAGTGCGAAAAACGATCCAAAATGCGTGACGAATGGATTTTTCTTATGCCAAACACTAAAATAAAATATTATAGTGCTTACATAAATTTTTGGATGTCCGGATGTATTCAGAACGTAAGTTATGCGCGAAAATGCAAACTTGTGCACTTTTTGACACTTTTAGTCCCTGAATGACCCAAAAGTTTATTTTAGCACACCAAACACCTCAAAGCCTATTTCTAAGCCATGTAAAGGATATTTATGGTATGTTTAACTTATGGTCATGTTCCGGAATGTCTGTTACAGTTCAAATTGGCATACTTTCGCAGTTTGTCAAATTTAGTCCCTGTAAGCGAATAAACTTTGATTTCACCACACCAAACCTTCCAAAACTTATATCTAAGTTATGTAAAGGTTATTTAAGGTATGTTAAACCTATTTCACTATTCCGGAGTGTTTGTTGCATTAAACTGGTTATATTTACGCATTGGTGCGCGTATAACCTTCCAGAAAGCGATTTAGAGTTTGAAATCGAACAAGAGTTGATATGTGCAAAAGATACACATATTTTTACAAATCCCAAGTATGAAATACAATATTTCATTAGCTTGGCAGTTGTTTGATGGTCGCAGTGACACGGGTGTCACAATTTAAACTAAATCTTGGTTCATATGATTTTGATCTTGGTAAACCATTATGTCACCATTCTGTATTTGAAAACAAAATATTCCAAACAGATCTGAATCAATTTTGGTATTTCTTTTAACCTATTTTATAACTTTTTACACTTTACACTTCTAAGAATTCCTAAAGTATACAAGTTTGTCTTTGTATCAACAAGGTAATCAAACTCTTCCCCAAAAACACTGTTCACCTCCTTTACTTTTCAGATTACTAGCTTTAAAAACCCAGGAAAAGCACAAAAATACAAAGACAAACTTTTCCTATTTTCATAAACCTTTTATTTTGACTTTCTGAAAGACCTTTTCCTTTTAGCTGACGTTACCCATAATCTTTGTTCCACTTTTCACCATTCAGTTTATTAACGGTCAAGCCCTTTTTTTCATTGCAGTACATTATGGTTTTCATAGTTTTTAAATTGTCAACTATAGATTAATTCTGTTTGAATAATATACTAACAATATTTCTTTTTTTTGAAAGTAAATCAAAATTTTCAAGGACGTTTCACAAAGACACTTTGATTTCTACTCATAACCATACTTTTGTAAACATTTTAAAGACTGGAAACGTGTTTCTTTTTTATAAAGATCATTAATTTAAACCTTTATAACAGTAGTCCTTAACAATAGTAAAGGATATTTCATATACATATGTATTTAAATAATTTTAAGAACAAGTATTCACTAAAAAAACTATACATACCCAATTGATATTCATACAGCCTATTAAGGCCCTGAAAAGACAGCAGTTAAAAAAACAGAATAATACAAACAAAACTGAAAGCCTAAAATGGGACTGAATTCTTTGTTCCTTTAACAAATGGACTTTCAACGGTTCATGCTTTTAAATTGGCAGGTTATGTAAGGTCTAACTTTTTTTTCGGTTCAACTATAAGGACAAATAAACCATTTCAAATTGTTTCACCTTTTAGTTATTCTACTACCTATCCAAGGAAGATAACTGAATCTGTTTACTTTCATATACCTTATATAGTTTTGTTTTTTTCTTCCATCCCCCATTATTTATATCCACTCCCCCTTCCTCCTTTTTCACCAACTAGAACTCTCCTTCTTCCAATTCATCTGTGAAGCAAAACAGTGAACTAATGGAGCACGGGTAGTTCTCTTATTTTTTTTCCATTTACTGATTCATATCCTATTTTATACATACTAATATTAACCCTATATTTCTTTGATACAGTAACATCACCTATTTGAAGGATTTGGATTTGGCTCGGCGTGATTACACTGTGAAGGTTCGTGTACTCCGTTTATGGAAGCAGCCCATGTATAACATTCCAGAGCAGTTTTACTCAATCGAAATGATCGTTGTTGATGAAGAGGTATATATTTCTCATATTAAGTTCACTGTTTTTTGAAATAACGAACAAATTGAATTATTTTACATCTCAAACAAACATATAATCTTTGCATCCAGTCACTTTGTTAAAGTTTTGGTTATCTAATTACTTATCCGTTTAATTTAAAGTGTTATCCTTCTGCTTATGAACATCTGACTGTAACATGCCAAAATGACGTTTCCTGTCTCTTTCCTCTGTAATCTCCGTAAAGTATATTTATTTTTTGTGGTTTTTAACCTTTTTATTTTTATTTTTCATGTTTTATTTGACAGGGAACCACCATGCAAGCCAATGTTCTCCGAAGATGGTTTCCCAAATTTGAACATCTTTTGAATGAATCGGGTATATTATTTAAAACCTTTTAAAGTTGTTAAAGTTATATTTAATGCAACAACTTGCCTGTTTAATTGTTTCATATTAACTTATTTACAGCTGCCTTAGTTATAATAAAATGTTATTTTTACATCCACATATTGTAAAACTAAAAGGTGGTTATAACTTAGGTATATTCAATAACGTATAACCGTTGAAATAAGCAACTGCCATGTATATTTTAATAATGTTTGGTTATGCATAAACTTGCATGTTTAATTGTTACATAAAGACTTATTCACAGCTGGCTTAGTTTTAATTAAATGTAGTTATGAAATTTTAGTTTTTGTATTTATCTGTATAATTGTGTATTATGGAGGTTGGTTCTTTATGTGTTTTTTTTAAATTATTTTTAGTCATATGTCATTAATTTAGGACTTCTAATATCATGTTACCCATAGAAAGTTATGAGTAGTTCCAAATGTTAAAACGTCAACTTTTGACCATATTCTCATTTAAGTCCCTTACATGTTTCTATTTTATACATCATAAATTATTTGTATACTTACATTTTCCGTATCCTTAAATTTATTTAAAAGAAATTATTTACATCCACATAGTGTAGAACTAAATGGTACTTATAAGTTAGGTATATTCAATAACGTATGATTCGATAAATAAGCAAATGCATAATATATTTGTACACTGTTTGGTGGTTGTAATTTTAACTTAATAATACGACATTGCATTGTAACTTAAGTTTTTTTAGTTTCTAAATATCTTTTAACTATTACATATCTACTTATTTACAACTGCAATAGTTTTAAGAAAATGTATTTATTCAATATAACTGTTTGTTTTTATTTGTATAATTGTGTATTATTGAAGTAGTTTCTTTATGTGTTTTATACATGTATTTTTATTCACATGTCATTAATTTAGGAATTGTATTATCATCTTATCCCTAATAAGTTATGAGTAGTTTCAAATGTAACAACCACAAGTTTTGACCATATTCTCATTGAAGTACCTTATATTTTAAACATCATATAATATTTGTATACTTATATTTACCTTATCCTTAAATTTAGAGTTAATTACTGTTTTCGTCCCTGAGGTTTGTCAAAAATAACGGTTTCAGTCCATTAGTTTAAAAATTGCGATTTCAGTCCATTAGTTTCATTTTCGTAACCATTTCAGTCCACCAACTTAACTCCATCCATTTATTCTGTTAACTTTGGGTGAAAATCTTCAAGTTTTAAACCTGATTGAAAAGAGTTAAAAATGCAGGGACCAAATTGCAATTCCTCAAAACAAATTTCAAACAAACAGAAAGATCGCTCTTCCGGTCATCTTCTCTGAAATTTTCGGTCGGATTCCGGCAAACCCGGAGCTCCTTCCATACAGTCGTTTTTCATTCGTGTTCGTTCGCAATGTTTATCTCCTCTCCGTATCAACTTAAAAACCAAATCAAATCCCATTTTCTCTGCTATTCATGCTTATCCGCTAACCCCAAACACCTCCACAAATCTCATTACGTTTTTGACTCCTTAACCGCCTCTGAATTTGTATATATACATGTATCTCGATCCATTCCAACTTTCCTCAACTAAATTCATGTTCAATTTCCTCCTCTGTTCAATTGGCCAGTGGTGGCAGTGGTAGTTATGGAGTGGCCGGAGGTGTGGGGATGGTGCTGACTGATTATTGACGATGGTGGCAGTGGTGGATGGTGTTGACGGTGGTGGTGGATGGTGCTGACTGATTATTGACGATGGTGGCAGTGGTGGATGGTGTTGACGGTGGTGGTGGATGGTGTTCGAAACAGGGGAAGAATCAATGGGGTTTTTGCAAACACAACAACCACACCACTACCACCATCGTTTATTGCCACAACCACCCGTCTCCCTCCCTCACCAACCATCATTCACCACCACAACCACCATGCCCCACTGCCATCTATCAAATCTGAGACCTTTTAGATCTGAAATTGAAACTCTCTCAATGGTGATTGTAGGCGGTGTTGAACGACGGTGGTGGGGGCCAGGGTTTTGGATTGGGGATGGTGACGGTGGTTACGAAAATGAAACTAATGGACTGAAATCGCAATTTTTAAACTAATGGACTGAAACCGTTATTTTTGACAAACCTCAGGGACGAAAACAGTAATTAACTCTTAAATTTATTAAAAATAAATTGTTGACATCCACATAGTGTAGAACTAAAAGGTACCTATAACTTAGGTATATGCAATAACTTATAACCTGTATAAATAAGCAACTGCATAATATATTTGTACACTGTTTGGTGGTTTTAATTTTAACTTAATAATACAACATTGCATTGTAACTTAAGTATTTTTAGTTTCTAAATATTTTTTAACTTTTAAGTTTTACATACCAACTTTTTTACACGTACCTTACATGTTCACTTTTTACTGTTTTTTAAATTCTTTTATGTTTATTTTCCAAATTTTCTAACAGATTGCTATTTCATTGTCAAACCCACTATTGGGTTAAATGAGTCCAAGTACAAGTATGTGGACAACAAAAACAAGCTGGGAATCTACTGTGATACCAATGTGTACCCATGTAAGGATTTCAATGGTCCCATCTATGGCTTCTCATTCGCATCCTTTAAGGATATCATCGACAAAATTGTTCCTGAAAACAAATCTATAGGTAACTAAAAACCTCATACATGTTTTTTTAGTTAAATTGTTAAATACTGTAATATGTTTTCACATTTAACCCGACTGTCATTTTCTAGATGTTATTGGTTTTGTTGCTGATGTTAAAGACCTTAAGAAGTTTAAGACAGCAAGGGGTAAAGACACCAAGAAACTCAATGTCATCATTCAAGATCTAGAGTATGTATTTTAATTCGTATTCAATATATTGATTATAAATTCATAATTTATAATGTTTACCCCTTTTGTTTAAGCCTGATTTTACAATATTTTTTGTGAAGGATGGATTCAATATACATGTCTTTGTGGGATTCTTATGCTGATCGGATTTTAGAGCACTGGGAAAACAGAGAACAACATGGTGTTATTGTTGTCATTCTGCAGTTTGCTACACTGAACTACTTTGGTTGTTTTGGTTATGTTAACAGCTGTTTCAATGTTTCAAAGCTTTTTATCAATTCTGATGTTGATGAAATGACTTCTTTTCGTAACAGGTTAATCATTTCAATTAAAAAAAACCCAGAATTCATTTATTAAATTTTTCGGTAATTTATTATAAATACACAAATATTAATGTAATCTAATTATTTGTAACAGGCTTATTACAAACTCTGCTGCTTCTTCATGTTCGAGTCAATCTTCTCAGCTTTCTGGAATATTTTTATCATTGTATGATGAGTATGTTGTTAGATCTGAATTCAACAACATAGCTGAAGTAAATCTCAATCAGGTAAAGTACATGACTATGTTTTTATATTAACATTATTTATGTCGTTATAACTAAACTACTTATTTTATAGGCCAAGTCTGTTGTTGTTGTTGGTACTGTTCAAATGATATCGGAAGATTTGCCATGGTATTATTTTGCTTGTAAAGCTTGTAACAAGAAGGTTTTCCAAAAAGTTAATAACGATACACCTACGGTTGGTGTCTTGGTTGATGATGAAGAGGTTTATGAGTGCAAAATGGCAACTTGCAAGGACACTGTGATTCAATATACTCAAAGGTCTAAACAAATTTAAATTGTTTGAAAGTTATTGTTTCTCTTAGCTGTTTATATTTCATACCTTACATTTTGACACTTTGTTATTTAGGCTTAAAATTCCATTGACTGTTCAAGATTCAAGTGGAACTGTGTCATTGACATTGTTTGACAGAGATGCTTGCCGAATTCTAA
Source organism: Helianthus tuberosus (assembly GCA_030545235.1). NCBI lineage: Eukaryota > Viridiplantae > Streptophyta > Magnoliopsida > Asterales > Asteraceae > Helianthus > Helianthus tuberosus. The sequence goes on from CM060365.1 coordinate 193,644,763, forward strand.
AAACAACTGCAGTAACTTAATTGAGAAACATGTTGCTGTAAGTTTGTATTTATTAATTTTGCACATTCTTATTTTTGTCCCATCTAATATGTCAATAATATATTTGTATATATACTACAGGGTGGTGATAAGGGTCTCTATCCTGACGAGTTTGAAGCTCTTTTGGGGGAAAATTTGCATTTAAGATTGATATAAGTGAGTTCAACATTGAAAACAACTTTTGGTTTTTTGGTGTTTCTAAATTGACTGATGATGAGGATATCATATTTAAGCTTGAGAAGAAAGCAAACAACATTGAGGTAATATTAAGATTCAGTACTTAATTACCGGTTCATTTACTATTGAAACATATTTGACATACTCAATTTCTGAAAAACATTGTAGGTGGAAAAGTCCGCTTCTTTGAACAACAGGTTCACTGATATGGATTCAGAAGATACTGTTAACCTGAATGTATGCATTCTGTACTCTTTAAAATTACTCATTATTAAACTTTATCTTCAATTATATGTTTATGTAGTATTTTTGTTATTTGATATAAAAATTGTACTATACAAAAAATGCAGGATGATAACTCCACTAATGTTATTGTGGGAGTCACTCTTGGTACCAAATCAAACGAAGACGTCAAATCAAAGGTATGTAAAATTAATTATATACTTTAATTTTTTTACAATTTAATTTATATAATTAAGACCAATTTTCAGTATTTTTGTTGACACCAATTTTGTATATCATTTTTAGGTTGCTACTGAGTCCATGGATGATAATGTCATCACCCCTTTGGCCAAAAATTTGGATGACACTGCCATGGCAAGTAAGCCATTTGGTGAGCCTACGATCTTTAAGAGGAAAACCAAAAAACCTGCTTTCAAGAAAAACTTAGTTGAGAGTTATGATGTTGATGAAAATGGAGAAATGTCAACCACCAAACCAGTTAAACCTGGGAAACCAACTCTCCTAATTCTGAAAATTGAAAAATGAAGACTTTACAGTCTTTATGTTCTAAGTGTTGTTTTCCTATGTTATTTTAGTGTGTTTTAAGTTATGTTTATCGTTCAAGAACTACTTCAAAAGCTTGGGATCATTCCAGCTTTTATGTTTAAGAAGTTTAATTTCCTTTTGTTGTACTGAATGGTTCAAGACAATATTCCAAAGTAACTATTATGTTTTGGTTTTTAATGTATTAATGTTTTGTTACATTTCTTTTTTTATTTTTTACAACATTATATTTTATGTCATTATAATGTAAAGATAAGGTTGATCACTTTTTAAACCCTGGTCCTTTCTCAACAACTTTTTTTTTAGAATATACATTATCATCTTCAGTTGATAGTAGTTACAAGAAACCCTCAAATCTTTTGTAAATATCGACATTCACAATACACGATAAACAATATTTTTTATTCTAAACTTAACTTTAATCTTTATATTGCGATTGTACTACATAGTTTTTCAAAAAACATCATTTTTAAAAGTTTATACCCTTTAAACATTCAAATCCTTGAATGTCAAAGTATTCCACTCCTTATTATGTACTTTTAAAACTCAACATGTCAAAATTTTAATTTTTCAAATACCTCTTGAAATATGCTTTATGTTTGAGTCTATGTAAAATATTTTTTTCCTTACTTATACCATATATTATCCACAGATCAAAACGAGGGAATTTTTGAAGCAAAGGTTATGCGACAAAAAAGGAAATTACATATGGCAGTTAAAAAACGAAAGCTTGTGATTTTACTTGCACAGGAAAAGGTCATGTTTTCAATACCTTCTCCTATTTGTCAATAATATATGCCATTCAATATTAATTTTTGTCTGCTTATAAACCAATAATTTGAAACTAATGAAAGTTTTTTATATTTATTCAGACTTTCAAATGCGAAGTCCGCTTTCTAACATTACAAATGGTATGTATTTACTTTATTTACTTTTCACCTATTTGATTATAGCTGAAATATCTGTATTCATTCTAGATTGTGAAGAAAGAATAGTTATGTGAAAAGAAGAGATCGATAAAAGGAATTCCCACAACAAATCTAAAGGTAATTTATATGTTTACCATTAATTTTTTTATGAATAAGCTATATTTTAAAGTTAATCTTCATTATTCACATCTTTTTTAATTTAAATATTTCATTTTATGCAAATATTAACTGTACACTATTATTACAATACTAAATATTTGTTTTCATAAAACAGGTTTGAAAAATATCCCACTTACTTCTAACCAATCACCAACTAACAGAAGTGCCGATTATGGGAAGGAAGTCGTCAATACTTATCAATCAATTCCAAACACACATACCACTGACACTGCTTCAAATATCTATTATACACCATTGCTATCAGTTGTTACAAATGGTACATATTTATTTTTAATCAATTCTTTAAAAACTACATATTTCCATTATGTTTTTGTCTTTGTATACCACATTTTTTGTTTCACAGCTTCAATCCCCAATAATGATTATACTAGCCCGAAGTTTAATCGGCGCATCCGGAAACAATATCTGGATAGCAAAAAACAAGTCATGAATTCTACATCACCAAACATTCCAATTTCAAGTACATAACCATGTCTCACATTTTGTCAAAGTATGGTAGTCTCATTTTTCTAATTACAAAATACTAATTCAAATTATTATTAATAGTTCTCATATATTTGGCAGGTACTTCTTCATCAAATATCCAGTTCAGTTATAACAATTCACCAATTAATAGAACTGTCCCTTATGTGAAGGAAGTTGTTATTCCTTATCAATCAAATCCAAATCAACATACCACTGTTACTTCTTCTAATATCTATTTTACACCTATACTATCAGATATTACTAATGGTATATAAATGATTAATTTTCCTGTTTTGCATTTAATAAAAAAGTACATATTTCCATTTACTTTTTCTCTTTGTATACAACATTCTATCTTTCACAGCTTCAATCACCAATGATGATTATACTAGCCCAAAGTTTTGTCGGAGCATTAGGAAACAATATCGTGATAGGCAAAAACAAGCAATTAAATCTCCATCAGTAAAGTTTCAAAGATCAAGTACACAAGCATCTATCAAATTACCACAAAGTATGTTACTTACTTATTTTTATTTTCAAACTCTAAATTCAAATTATTATCAGTAGTTAACATATATATATTCACAATTGTTAAATACAAATTCCTTTTTCAGGTACTTGTACGTCAAATAAGAATATTCTATTATCTTCCTTGAACAATTATCGAGAAAAACTCCATCTTGCCGGAGAATTTATAACCAATATATTTTGTGACATATCAAAAGGTAATATTCCATTTACAAAGCTTTTTAAATTTATCCTTTTCAATTTAACAATACTATGTTATAATTATATACTACTAAAATTAAACTTTACCATTAACAGATTACTTGGATCATGGTGATCAGAGTCATATATGTGAAACATGTCATGCAAAATTATGGAAAGATGAAGTCTTAAGAAGTTATCAAAGAAAGACTAAATCAAGTTTTTCTCTATGTTGTGGTTACAGCAAAGTCAAACTTCCCGATTTCAAGCCCCCCCTGATTATAAAAGTCTTTATACTTCTTCGGACTCAAAAAGCAATCATTTTTTGAAAAACGTTCGTCGTTACAACTCAATGTTTTCTTTTACTTCCATGGGTGGAAAAGTAGATAACTCCATTAACAATGGTAAATCTCTGTATGTATTCAGACTTAGTGGTGAAAATTATCATAGTATTGGAAGTCTTATACCAACGAATGGATCCAAGCCTAAATTTTCTCAGTTATATATATATGATACTGAGAATGAGGTTGCAAACAGACAATTTGTTTTAGGGTATGTTTTTTATGTAATTTTTCAAAATTTCATATTCCAAAAATTCCTTTTTTTATCAATCCTTATTTACATTATATTTTACTTTTTTAATTAGGCAAACCAAAAAAGACTCCACATCAAGTACCGAAAATTTGGATTTTGAAATTATTAAAGAATTGAAGGCAATGTTAGATTCACACAATCAGTTGGTTAAGTCTTACAGAATGGCGCGAGATTGTTTTCAAAGAAATCCTCGTGAGAATCTAAAGATACGCCTTATTGCAAAAAGGAATCAAGATGGTAGGACATATAACTTGCCAACTGCTTCTGAAGTTGCTGCTTTAATAGTTGGAGATATTGACACTTTGTTTGAACCTAGAGATATTATTGTGAAGAGTAAACAAGGTTATCTCGAGCGTATTAGTGAACTACATCCTTCTTATTTAGCTCTTCAATATCCCCTACTTTTTGTGTACGGTGATGATGGTTATAGAATTGATATCCTTCATCATGATGTTTCTACTTCAACCACAGTGATGTTTCTACTTCAACCACCAGTAAAAGACATACGTGCACAATGAGAGAATACTTTTGCTATAGAATCCAAGACAGATTGAATACGTTTTCTTTGGTTCTTAATTCCAGAAGGCTTTTTCAACAATTTTTGGTTGTATACTATGATTGAAAGCGAAAGGCTCTTATACATACGTACTCAACAAAAGAAATTAAGATGCGAGACTTTTAAGAATTTATGTTCCGTTAAAAAACAAGGCAAAAGTGATGTCTCCAAAATCGGTCAGCGTGTTATATTACCTTCGTCTTCTTTTACTGGTAGTGCACGGTACATGTTTCAAAATTATTTAGATGCCATGTCCCTTTGTAAATGGTATGGATATCCTGATTTTTTCATAACAATCACATGTAACCCAAGATGGCCTAAAGTGAAGAGGTTTCATAAGGACACGGCTCTTAACCCGGAAGATAGGCCTGATATTTTATGTAGGTTATTTAAAATCAAGTTGGATTCCATCATTAAAGACTTAAGGGATAATGCAATTCTGGGAAAGGTTCAAGCAGGTATTTTAATTTTTTTTGTTTTTGTCTTCAAACGTTTCTACATTTTTTTCGACATTTATAATAAATAAACTATAAACTATGTTATATATGCCTATTTAGTTAGTAAACGGTAGGAAACATTAAAAAGTAAATATATTACACAATTTAAAATTTGTTTTTTTTGCTTTTTTTAGTTGTATATACGGTGGAGTTTCAAAAGTGCGGCTTGCCTCATGCTCATTTGTGCTTATTTATGCATGCCGACCACAAACTTCCAACCGTTGATTATATCGATCCATTCATTTCTGCCGAAATACCTGAGAAAGACAAAGAACCAGAGTTATATTTTCTTGTTAGGGAGTTCATGATTCATGGTCCTTGTGGTGTTGAAAATATGAATTGTCCCTGCATGATTGACGGAAAGTGTTCAAAAAAATTTCCAAAAAAATTCCATGAATCTACATGCATAGATGGTGATGGTTTTCCCGTTTATAGAAGACGTAACAATGGTGTTTTTATTGAGAAGTCAGATGTCAATTTAGATAACCGCAGTGTTGTGCCATACAACAAAATTCTGTTACAAAGATATCAAGCACACATCAATGTTGAGTGGTGCAATCAGGCCGAAACAATAAAATATTTGTTTAAATATATAAACAAAGGTCATGATAGGGCATCAATTTGTTTTGTACCAAGTAAAGAAGCAAATGATCAAGAAAAGACGGTTGATGAAATCAAAGACTACTATAGTTGTAGATACATATCTGCTTGTGAAGCGTCTTGGCGGATTTTTTCTTATGATATACATTATAGGAATCCTTCTGTCATTAGGCTTCCTTTTCATCTTCCAGGACAACAACATGTTAACTATGAAGAATTTGAAGAAATAGAAGATGTGTTAGATAAACCGTCAGTGAATGCTTCAATGTTTTTACAGTGGTTTCTTTGTAATTAAAAATACCCAGCCGCACGTCAACTTACTTATGTCGAATTCCCAACACAATTTGTCTGGAAGAGCAACAAACGTAAGTGGAAACCAAGGAAAAGAGGGTTTTCAATTGGCAGAATTCATTCGGTTTCTCCTTCAGTCGGTGAAGCTTATTATTAGAGGATTTTGTTGAACAAGGTGAAAGGTCCAAGAAATTTTGAGGATATTAGAACCGTAAATGATGTTGAGTATCCTACTTTTAGAGATGCATGTTATGCATATGGCCTTTTGGATGATGACAATGAATATGTTGAAGAAATTGTAGAAGCAAGTTTCACCGGATTGGGTTATTATTTAAGAAGTTTGTTTTGTACAATGTTAATGTTCGAGAGTATGTCTAGACCTGAATTTGTGTGGGAAAAAACTTTCACTTACTTGTCAGATGACATTCTCTACAAGCAACGCCGTATTTTAAAACATCCAGGTATTTTCCATTATAATAAATTTTATATAAATGTTTAAGTTAATGTAATATATATATAATTTAGACGTTAATTTAATTATTTGACAGGTTTAGTACTTAACGAAGATCAAATTAAGAACCTAACATTGTTTGAGATCCAAAAGTTTTTACTTCAAAATAATTCGACTCTTAAAAGGTATTCCAGTATGCCTTTTCCTAATCATGATTGTATATCTTCCGCAAACAATCTTTTACTTAGTGAAGAGTTGGCTTACGACAAGGAGATATTAGCTGAAGAGTTTCGTAACCTTTTCTCTTCATTAACTCATGAACAACGGGTTATATATGAAGAAATCATCACAACGGTGGATAACAACAAAGGAGGGGTTTTTTTTGTTTATGGTTACGGTGGAACTGGAAAAACATATCTTTGGAAGACTTTATGTGCATCTATAAGATCTGAAGGGAAAATTGTTTTAAGTGTGGCTTCCAGTGGAATTGCATATCTTTTGCTATCAGGGGGGAGGACTGCTCACTCCCGGTTCCACATTCCTATCAATTTAGATGAGGATTCTTTTTGCTTCATTAAGCCAGACAGCGATCTTGCACGTTTATTACAAGAAACATCACTTATTATTTGGGACGAAGCACCAATGGTACATAAACATGGATTTGAAGCTTTGAACAGATCGTGAAAAGACCTTTTTAGATCTGGATCTGGAGCATCATCAAAATTACCATTTGGTGGGAAAGTTATAGTTTTTGGAGGAGACTTCCGACAAATACTACCTGTGGTGCCAGGAGGAAGCAGACAACAAATTGTAAATGCTTCTTTAAGTTCTTCTTGTCTTTGGAGAACTTGCAAGGTCCTAAAATTGACAAAAAAAATTGCGGTTGAGTACCTCAAATGATCCATCTGAAATACAGAAAACTACCATTTTTTCAAACTGGCTTTTGGATATAGGGGAAGGTAATGTTGGTGGTATGAATGACGGCGATGCAAATTTACAAATACCCGAAGATCTTCTCATCAAACATTCGTCGAAACCCATTTCTGAGTTAATCGAGTTTGTATATCCTTCTCTTATATATCATTTCAATGAACAAAATTACTTCCATCAAAGAGCAATTCTTGCTCCAACAAATGATGTGGTTCAAGAAATTAACGACCGGTTGTTGTCAGTTTTTCCGGGAGTTGAGAAGGAATATCTAAGTTCAGATAGTATATGTCCAACAGAAATGGTTAATGAGAATTTAGATGATAGATTATGCTCCCCGGATATTCCTAATGGAATTAAAGCTTCTGGTTTGCCCAATCATAGGTTAGTGTTGAAGGTAGGTGTTCCGGTCATGCTTCTTAGAAATATTGATCAAAAAAGTGGTTTGTGTAACGGAACACGATTAAAGGTGGTCTCTTTGGGTAAGCGTGTTATACAGGTAGAGATTATCTCCGGAAGTCACATTGGAGATCGTCATTACATTCCTAGAATTACGTTGATACCTACAGACAAAAACTTCACATTAAGTTACAAAGAAGACAATTTCCACTCGCCGTATCTTTTGTAATGACCATAAACAAAAGTCAAGGACAATCACTCTCTAAAGTTGGTTTGTTTTTGAAAACCCCAGTTTTTACACATGGTCAATTGTATGTTGCATTATCAAGAGTTACCCGACGAGATGGCCACAAAATTGTTATTCTAGATAGTGATGGAAATCTTTCAGATACAACCTCAAATGTGGTATACAAAGAAGTTTTTAGAAATTTGTAATGTATATTTAAAGTATCATGTGTTCACTCACAGTGAAGTGTACGTCGCTTTATCTTGAGTTAAAGGCAGAGACGATAGTATATTGTATTAGTTATATTCTCCGTATTTTCATTTATTGCGATTGTTTCAAATTTAACTTGTCAAATGTGATTTAGTTTTATTTACTTGAATACGTGTGTATCTTTTACATAACGAAACATTATTTAGATATGAATTCCTTTTGTACCATAACACCAATATTTACATAAACCATAGTCAATCAAAGAAAAGTTTTAAATATTACACAAACATTCCCATCAACCTTAACAAGCCATACCATATATGTTAAGTTCCAAAATAAAACCATTCATAATCATTAACTAAGACACCAACCTAAAGCTTCAAAATCCATATCCGAAACATCATAAGTACTAACTGACTTTCAAAAGACCGCATCAAATCAAATTCCAAACCTACTTATGCGTTTCCTTCAACTGCATCCACTTTCGTTAAGATAATTTTCTTCAGCGAGGTTATAAAAGTAAAGTGAAGCATGTCACCATGTTTCAAACCATTAGCATTCATGAAACCTCCCCAATCTTCAATTGCATACCGTAATGCTTTACCATTGCTTTCGGTTTTTGTTTTCTTCGTAACCACTTGACCTTGCATGTTTTCAATTGTCAGAGGATGGAGTTTGTTGGTCAGCCCTGCTCTTCTAGATACCTCCGCTGGTAGACGCTACAATTTTGTAAACAAAAAAACATTTAGCAGGCTTATCAATTAATCACACTTGGAATATAAAAATGTTAAACTTCGACCCATCATTTATTAACTGAATGTTGAAGTAATTTTATCGCTTTTCTTTCACCCATTATAACCTAGGGGAGTGTGAAGATATTGTGTACAGAAAGTAATTTTTTGTATTATGTGCATAAAGTGAATTTTTATAAATCATGAAAATAGATAGGTTATATAAATATATTAAAATGTAATATAATGATAACTTTAGTATTTTATATAAATATTCAGATGTAATTTCATTTTAAAGTAACATTCTATTTATATGATATGTATTAACATTGTATAAGTTGTGTATTTTAATATATATAACTTAATTTACTCATATATACATATTTATTTATTTATTTATTTATAATTGTGGTATATCAAAATAATTACTTTCCATCAATTTAAGTTTAAAGACCTCTTATACATTTCAATTTTTAATTTGTTAAATATGCTAATAATAATTTAGATAATCAAAGTATAGAAGGATTCAAACGATAATTAATCATAGGTAACATTTGTGAACTCGAACTTATATTTGATTTAATGTCATTTTTTTACCTCTTTAGTTATGAAAGGTTATTATAATTTATTCATAATGTATAAGGTCGGAAATTATATGTAAACAAGAAGTTCTACTTATGTGGGAAGTTTTAAATTAACTATATCATAGTCAACAACTTTTTTTTCGTATATTGTTGATGTTCATTTTATAATATTATATGCGTTATTAATATATTTATCTAACCTGTGTACGAAAGAGGGAAATTATATTGAATTAAAATGTGTCAAAACATTATTATTTTAAATTACTTGGTTAGAGCATTCACATTGAAGCCTCTTTATTAATAAATTCTATATAATGTAGAGGAAGAAATAGAGAAAACAACAAAAAAACCACTATATTGATATCTCTACAATAGAGAATTTTTTTATAGATGTTAAAGTAAACCTGTATATTTAGAGGCTCATATCCATCCACTATATTTTTGTTGTGAGTGTGTATGAAAGATAAATAAATAATAAAATTAGTGTTTGTGAGTAGGATAAAGATATAGATAGAGAGATGGATGTGAGAGGTTTTAGAAAACTAAACATAATTTAGAGAAAAATGAGTTTTTTTATTCAATTATATAGATGAAGATGAAGGCATCAATGTGAATGCTCTTAGATGTTACTTTGATTGTTAAAATATAAAACATCATATTAAATAATAGGTTATTTGTAAATATAGTAGTTTGGGTGAGTAATGTTAGCCATTCAAAAAAAATAAAAAAAAATAAAAGGTTATTAATTATATTTTTTTAACCCGTGTGGCGGACCCAGGATTTTTTCCCTGGGGGTGCGGAAATTTTTTAAAGATTTTAGACCCCTAGCTATATAAAAAAATCGGTTCATAGCGGGTCGGATCGGGTCGGGTCATGTAAAACAAGTAAAAACAAACAAACAAAGTTTCATAGCGGCTCGAATCAGATCGGGTCGGGTCCATTTCAATTCTCAAACAATCAAACCCTAGTTCCTAACTTCCTATCACATTAACAAACAAAAAAACATCAAAGTTCAAACCATCCCTACTTTTATTTCTCTTAATCATTCAATAAAAGAACAAAAAAACTTATCTATAACATACCTTGGTCTTTAATTAGAATAATCCGGCGAAAAAAAGTGGTTCAACCCCTTTCCTCTTGAGAAATCGCGACATAACTTCCCTACTCATTGTTCATTCCTAATCCTATCACATACAAAATAAACAAGGATCTTCAAGTGTTCAACCAAAGCCGCCCATGTTCCTTAACAAAACTAGTAGTTGGGTTGGGCTTGAATGTGTATTAAGTTATTGGGCTTGATGGATTGAATTTAAGTTTTATTAAAGGGGTTAGTAGGCTAACTTGTTTACATAATTTGATCGGGTTTCAATCCGTGTTCACAATTTTTTTACATAAATTCCTAACATTTTTTTCTAAGGGGTGCGGACGAAAATTTCCAAGGGGTGCGGTCTGGATTTTTCGCGAAAAATACCACTAAATTTTTTTTTCAAAGGGTGCGGCCGCCCACGCACCCCATAACTTGGGTCCGCCCAGTGTCACACGGGATATAGGCTAGTGAATAATATCCCAACAAAAATGGCCAAACCTGAAAACATTTAGACTGAACGGAGTGGGGCGTCCACCCCTACCCAAGAAGCCCCAAGTCGCCCTTCACACCGCGCCACATAGGCGTTCCTTGGGCGTCCACCTCCAAGGCGTCCCCACAAGTCGCCCAAACCTCCACTTTTCCTTTTTCATCAACCAATTAAAAACCTCACTTTTTCAAAACCTCACTTTTTCAAACCTCATTTTTTCAAACAACCAATCACAACTCTTTATTGGGCATCTTGAGTTGCCATGAACACCACCCCCATTTTTTTACCCAACTACCTCTATGATGACGTGGCGCCACGTGTCGCAAGACGCCCCCTCTAAGGACGCCCCACTCCCTTCAGTCTTATCATCAAAGGGTTAGTTCCACACTACCACTAGCCAAAACGTGGAACTCATAAAAGACCCAATAGTACCACAATACAAAATTACAAACCTCTTTACGCAAATTGTCCTCCACTCCCCCATAGAATACTCGCTTTCTCAAAGCATCAGGATCAACAATACGACCTTCGGAATCCAAAAAGATGGACCACTGTGTAAAAAGGTCTTAACAGTCAAAGACATGCATGCACACCCAATCACTCGTTTTTTAAGGTGTGTATGTGCTTGCAGAAGAAAGAATTCAATAAAACAGAAATAGCAATAAATGCAAATACTATTCAGCAAACAATATTTTATACATCACAAATATTAATAAACGAACAAAGAAAATTGTTACCTTAATTTTTTTTGTGAATATTCAATCATGATGGGTTATTTATCATTTCTTATAAAACGTACCAAAAAAGGTATGGCTTACCTCTTGATGTTCTAAAGGATGTTGTCGTGGTTGTCCCCATACCTTTGACAGTTTATCGAGCTGCCAAAAATGAAAGAGCAAAAAGGAGCAAGGTCAAAAGTGTTGTGTGGGCACTCATCATATATGGAATCACATAAAAAAACATAGATGCTATGAGTTGGTAAACTGATCAAATACTAAAATCACCAACTTGGCCACAAAAAAAAAAAAAAAACCTCTACCGTGGTTAATCATCATAAATGGATTACTGAACTGAAAGCAGCAGTGCATGTTCATACACACATTATGTGTAGGATAACACGATGCTGCGGCAGAAGTGTAGCATGCAAATTTCTCGATTTCAAACCATCAACTTTTGATTTCTAGATATCTTAACAAAAAAGACATTGAACAAGTTTTAAATTCTACTATATCTGGATCCTACATCTTGCATAATTTATCTAAATAGTTGTGATAAAAACAAAATCAACATGTAAAACATCTGCAATTTTTCACAAAATAAAATCAACTTTTAACCTTCATTGATAGGAGTTACTGCTTATTAGCAAACAACGAAGTACCCTTGCACGTTCAAAATAAACTAACGGGTAAATTACACTTTTCGTCCTTTATGTTTGTGGCGGGTTGCAGTAGATAGCCAATAATTACAATCACAATCTTTTATTTTAAAAACATGTTGCACGTTTCATCCTTTACCCCAAACCCAGTTAGAAAATTAAGTTAGTTCCGATCACATGCTTCGCACGTGAGGGCATTTAAGAACATTCACCTACCATCTACCCCACCATATAAATACCCCCTTTTCTCCACCAAATCCCTCATTAAGGTTTATCCAAACCTGCAACTCTCTTCACAAAATCCTCTATGTCGAATTCTTCTTGTATCTTTTCTGCTTATGTTGTTGCTGGTACTTCAATTATGGGCTCCGGTGATGCTGGTACTTCAATAATAGGGTCACGATTGTGATCTTCGAATTCGTGGTGCAGATAGTGATCAGGTGGAGGCAGAGTTAGGGTGTGCTGATTAGTATGGCTTTGACTTTGACCAAGTGATTTATTTGCAGTCACAATTCTTTTCTCCTCTGGTGCTGGCAGTGCAAGCCGAGAACTGCAGTACGAATCTTTATTAGTGACAAGAGAGATTATGAAATTATTATGCTCGATTAAAAGAAATGTTCCTATCTGTCCAAGAGGTGAAGAAATGTTGGTCTGAACCCTAATTTTTGGTAGATGAGGTAGAGTTAATCCTAACGAGAGGGGGATTTAAAAGTGCTACTCTCTCTTCCCGCCGGAGTGTATTCCTATCGCCGGAGGCTCGACGGAGTGGAAAACGATCGGTTTAACGGTCGAGGACGCTCTATCTGGGCAGGTCCTTTATCTCTAATCTGTGACCTTGAAACTCCCATTCGCCGTTCGGGATAGGCTTTCTGTAGATCTTTTCCGGATTCCTTGTGCCGGTGGCTCGACGAAGATCTGGTCATTGGGATAGTGTGTGAGGTTTTCCTTGAGACACATATCGGTTGTGTTTCTAAACTAACCTTCCATCCTATCTTTTTTGGTCAGTGACTCCATTCGCTGCTGGGCGGGTTTCGGTCCATTTTTTGTCTTTCGTATGGAGATAGAGGAGGAGGGCAGTAACTAGAAGGACGTGCCGATTAAGTCGAAGGCGAGGAACAATGCAAGGGGTGGGGAAAACAGTTATCCCGGTAATATTACTAAGTTTTATATTACCAACCTCCCCGATGGTTGCAGACCATGGGATGTTGCAGATTTCGTTAAAGTTTTCGGAGAAGTTTTAGGGGCGTACATTGCTAGGAAGAAGGACAAAAAAGGAAGGAAATCCGGGTTTGTCAGTTTCAGGAATGTCGTTGATGTGAAAGAAATGGAGCGTGCTTTGAACGTGACCAAGATGGGTGGGTCAAAACTTATTGCCAACGTAGCGAGATTTGCGAAAGAGAATGAAGGAATTGCAGCAGGGAAGACTGGGGAGACGGTTGGCCTCAGGAAGGATAAACAGGTTCAACCCCAAGAAATTAAAAGTCATCATCATTCCTCTTCCAGTTATCGGAATGACAAGCTGTTCAGCGACTTATTCAAAAATGCCCCGGCTCATACTCAAGACGGTATGAATAATCCGAAGATGGACGAAGGTATTGTCATTGACGTTGCCGATGAGACTTTGGCTTTCTCGGACTTAGTTGGATGTGCGTTAGTTGGAAGATGTAAAGATTTAAAGATATTGAGGAATCTTAACGATATCCTTGTGGAATATGGTTGTTTCGACATTTCCTTAAGCTACTTGGGAGGCTTGTCAATGTTCAATAAATTCGATGACGAGGAAGCATGCACCAAATTCTTGTTGGAACACCATGGTTGGAAGGATTGGTTCAGCAGTTTAGAGCTGTGGGTTGGACAATCGCTTCCGTTCGAAAGATTGGCTTGGGTCAAAATTCAAGGGGTTCCCCTTCAGTTATTGGACAATGACGTGCTGAACAATATCGCTGAACACTTTGGCAAGGTAGTGCATGGATTGGTCTGCTTGTTGGGGATGGAAGAAGGATTCAAGGAGATGTGATTCTGAGATGGAAGTATAAGCAGTTTAAAGTTTGGATAGAGGAAGAATTAAATGACTGGGCACCGGACTCAGTTGGTAGGGTAGAAGTTCCGAGCAAAAAATCGCCGGCACTGGAGTCGCATAGGGCGGGAAAGGAAGATGAAAGGCCACCGGTGGAGGAGGAAGGTGATAAGTCGACCAACGGGCATGGAAAAGTTTTCAATTCCGAGGAGCCGGTGGGTAATACGAAGAATGTCGGTTCAGAGTATTTGCATGGGGAACCTAGTATAGTCGTTATTGAGAAGTGCAACAGTATTAATGATGGCGGCCCTTCTAGAAACCGTGAGGATCTGGGTGGGGACAGCGGGAATTTTTTAAACAAAGGAAATGGGGTCCAGCAGGTTTTTGATGAGGCTGGCAATATGCAGGTAGACAATGATATGGCAACAAATGGGGCCCGCTCTGGATCTATTCAAGATAATCTAAGTATGTCAACTTTATTTTTATTTGGTGGGCCAAACAATGTGGAGAGGCCCAAACACAAGGTGGGTAGAGTAAGGCCCAGGATCAACAGACAGACTCGTTGTAAATCTTCAAGTCCAAGCTCAGACTTAAGACCCAAAAAGAGAAGTAGGGAAGAGGGGAGGTTCGCGATCGATCTCAATAGTCTGGCAGTTGCAGACATGCCGATTCAGGCTCAGGGTAATCCTTTCAACATAGGTGAGGCTGCAGAGGAGGATCTTTCGACCCAGGTAAACGTGGAGGGCGGTGATAATCCCGTGAACATTGATCTGAGAAGGGGAAACTTGGACCACAACATGGAAGGTAGAGATGCTAAAACAAAAGGGAATCAGTAGGAAGATGAGGTCAGAGCTACCATCGAGATTGGGAAAGCTGTGGGAGTTGTTCTCGACAACCACAGTGGTTTTATCAGTGAGTTGGTCAGCAAAAAAAGGTAACAATGAGGTCGATCAATGAATATGATGTCGTTTAATGTTAGAGGTATTTTTGGGGATTCTAAAGCTGCGTGGATTAAAGACTTGAAGATTTTGAATAAAATTAGTGCAATTGCCTTGCAAGAAACGAAGGTCTCGGCTGTTCCAACCTCGGCTCTTATCAAGATTTGGGGAAACAGGAATTTTGACTCGGCTTCAGTGGACTCGGTTGGCCTTTCCAGGGGTCTGGTTTGGATTTGGGATCCAAAAGTTTTTAAGATTTAGTCAGTGGTCAGGAACAGATCCTTTTTTATTATTAGTGGTCATGTGGCAGACAGTGGTGATTTGATTAATTTGGTCAACGTATACGCTCTGCAGAATACGTCGGACAAACTTCAGTTGTGGAATGAGCTATCCAATCGTATCGATCCTAATGCTGGTCAGTGGGTCATTGTTGGAGATTTCAACGCGGTTCGCTCTCAAGATGAGAGGAAACGGTCGAAGTTTAAACCGGTATGTTCAGATAATTTCAATAATTTTATCTTCAGTAATGGTCTGCTCGAATACCCAATGCGGGGAAAGATGTTTACTTGTGTCAGGGATAATGGGAGAAAACTAAGTAAATTGGATAGATTTCTTGTATGTTCGGAATTTCTTAACAAATGGCCAGGTGCTTGTGTAAGAGCCATGCCTTTTAGATTCTCTGATCATTGCCCGATCATTATGGAAGTGGTTGATTTGAATTTCAGTCCCCGTCCATTTCGAGTTTTTAATTCTTGGATAGGGAAGCCGGGATTTGAAGAGGCGGTCAAAAAGGCGGTGGAGGGTTTTGCTCATTTTGATCCTCCAGACTCTTGTCTAACAGCTAAGTTCGCTGCAATCAGAACTTCTATTAAGGAATGGAGAGATGATTTTTTATCTAAAGAAAACGAATCGGTAAATTCAGCTTTGTCGGAGCTCGAAAAATTGGAGTTGGAGATGGAATCGAGGGATCTTTCCAAGGAAGAAGAATGGGTTATGGCTGAAAATAGGAAAATCATTAAAGAGATTGGCGATAGAAAAATTTTGGATTCTAAACAAAGAGCGAAAGTCAAGTGGGCTATAGACGGGGATGAAAACTCAAAAATTTTTCACGCCATGATGAACAACAGGAAAGTGGTTAATAACATTCATGGCCTTACGATCAATGGAGAGTGGTGTTCCAAGCCTAACAGAATTAAAAGAGAGGTTTTCTCCTTTTTCCGAAACAAATTCAAAGAACAATCCTCGACGAGACCAGTTTTAATGTGTCACAATATAAAAAGAATTTCGGACGTTGATAGAGAAATGTTGATTGAGCCTTTTACGGAAACCGAGATAAAGAACGCGGTTTTTGACTGCGGGGATGATCGTTCGCTGGGACCTAACGGGTTAAGTTTTAAATTCGTTAAACACTTCTGGGGATTACTCAAGGACGATTTTGTTAGAATTTTTTATGAGTTTCATAGCAGTGGAAAGATTAGTATTGGAAGTGGGTCTTCTTTTATCGCGCTTATTCCCAAAATTCCTGACCCGGCCTCGCTCAACAATTATAGGCCTATCAATCTTGTTGGAGTCATTAGTAAGGCGATCTCCAAAGTCATGGCGAATCGGATGAGAATGGTTCTAGAATGTGTTATATCCGAAACTTAATCGGCGTTTATTAAAGGAAGATTCATATTGGATGGTCCCCTTATTGTTAACGAGTTGATTACATGGATCAAAAAGAGGAAATTGAAAGCCTTTTTCCTCAAGATTGATTTTGAAAAAGCATACGATAATGTAAATTGGAGTTTCGTGATAAATGTGCTTCATCAAATGGGTTTTTCAAACAGGTGGTGTAATTGGATCAAGGGTATTCTCGAATCGGCTAGTTCTTCAGTTTTGGTTAATGGAGCTCCTACTTTCAGATTCAGTTGCGAAAAAGGTATGAGACAAGGAGACCCGCTCTCCCCTTTCCTTTTCTTGGTTGTGATGGAAGCTCTCTCTTGCATGCTCAATCGGGCTAGAGATTTGGGTTTGATTAAAGGCATTGTTTCTCCTAATAACGGTCCTGTTATTTCTCACCTTTTGTACGCGGACGATGCTATTGTCATGGGAGAATGGTCTAAAATCGAAGTGGTCAATATTGTGAGAATCCTACGGTGCTTCTATGTATGTTCGGGCCTTAAAATTAACATCGAGAAATCCAACCTTTATGGCATCGGAGTTGGTAACGAAGAAATCGGGGAAATGGCTTTAGAAGTGGGTTGCAACGCGGACTCTCTCCCGTTTAAATACCTTGGCCTCATGATGGGAGCTAACATGAATCGTATTAGCAATTGGACTCCGGTTTACGACATTTTTCGAGCTAGACTTGCTAATTGGAAGTCTCACCTTCTTTCAATCGGTGGAAGGGTGGTTATCATTAGAGAGGTTTTGGAGAGCTTGCCTTGTTACTATTTTTCGCTTCACAAAGCCCCCAAAAAGGTTATTTCGGACTTGGAGGCTATGATCAAAAAATTCTTATGGGGAGGTTCATCCGAAGAAAGGAAAATGCATTGGGTTAATTGGGACTGTGTGTCGCGTCAAGTTAAAGAAGGAGGGTTAGGTCTGAATAAACTTAATGAGGTAAATATTTCACTTTTGACCAAATGGGGGTGGCGATATAAAACGGAGAAAAACAATCTTTGGAAACGTGTTATCGATGCGTTTCATCATAACCGGCTTGGGTGGGAATGTATCCCCTTTAAGACGTCTTTATCTGGAGTTTGGAACAATATAGCGAAAGTTTTTTTGAAAACCAAGGTTGGGGATTCAAATCTTCGGAATTTTATGGTAGGAGAAGTGGGTAACGGCAACGACATAGCATTTTGGTTAGACTGCTGGGCTACGGCAGAGCCTCTTAAAAAGATTTTCCCGGAGTTATTCACGTTAGAGGCGGAGAAAAGATGCCGTGTGGCGGACCGGATCAAACAACTTGATGGTGTGCAGGTTTTTTCATGGAACTGGAAGTCGGCTGTGACCGACCCGGGGCTGATTAGCATACTAGCGCAGCTCGAGAACTTGCTGCACAATATTCAGGTAGTGAATGGATGCGATAAATGGAAATGGACTCTGGATTTGGATAGATTGTTTTCGGTTAAATCAGTCAAAAAGCTTCTTCGTGAGGTTTCAACGAGTATAAGCGGTCAGAAAGTGGAGTGGTGTAAATGGATTCCTTCTAAAATTAACATCCATGCGTGGAGAGCGGGGTTGGATAGCATCGCTACAGGAGAAGCGTTGAGAAAAAGAAATATTCAGGTGGGTAATACTATGTGCCGAATGTGTGGTTCGGAGGAAGAAACAGTGGAACATTTGCTCATTGGTTGCTTTGTTGCGTCTAACGTTTGGAATGGTATTAGCACGTGGTGTAACATTCCAAGCATCTTTGCTTTTTCAATCAAAGATTTATTGGATTTCCATTCGACTATAGCCGGGTCGGATGAAAAGAAGACTGCTGTGCAAGGTATCATAAGGATAGCATGTTGGAGCATTTGGAAGGCAAGGAACAATTTGGTGTTTTCTAATAATCTTGTGAGAATTAATAACATTTCTAGTGAGATCAAGGCGTCAAGTTTTCTATGGTGGTCGAACAGGTCAAAGTTTAAAGGTATGGAGTGGAGGGATTGGTGTGTATTTGTAAATTTGTAAATGCTCTTTGTGTTTTGGCTGTAGTTGTTTCGGTCGGCCCGGTTTGGGCTGGCTAGTTTGTTAATGAAGTTTACCTTTCAAAAAAAACAAGAGGGGGATTTGGGGGAGAAAAGGGGGATTCATGATGGGCTAGTTGGTAGGTGAATGTCCTTAAATGCCTTAAAGTGCGAACAACGAAGTACACTTGCAGTCTTGCACCCACGTTCAAAATAAACTAAGACCATCTCCAATAACACATTTGTTTGGGTTGTTTTTTGGCATTTATCCACCTCATCAGTTTGTTATTATTGTGGGTATCATTTTTACCCTTTGTATTTGAGATGCATATTTCACGACGAATGCATATTTGAAAAGCTTTTTGTCAGGTGGTGGGGCCAAAGGGTGGGGGGTTGGGTGATAAATTAAAAAAAAAACTTTTAAATATATAAACCTTGAAATTTTATAAATAATAAATATTGTAAAACTAAAAGGATTTATTAATGTTCAGTTTAAATAAAATAATCTATTATTGTTACTACTTTGATTTTTTTTCAGATTTTCAAACGTTATTTACATTTTATAAATTTCAAATTAGTTTTTATGTTATAAAAATTTTCAAATTTCAATTTTTATAAATTTTCATACATCGAAAATATTTGAAGGCTTCTTAAATATTTTATGGAAATAAAAACATAGGTAATTAAAAATAAATGTAAAAGTTGGTGATGATGCGGCAATATTTTTAGGTGTTTAGATTTCATTATTGGGTGAGTGTTTGCTCCTAACCGCTATATTTTAACAACATCTACAATCAACTATTGGGCCAAAAAATAAGTGGTTGTTCTGATGACGTGTTACTTAATCGTGCCCGTGAAATGTACCAAGTAGTATGGAGTAAAGGGAAAGACCCAACCCCAGCCTCGCAGTTTATGTACCATCATGTTTGGGAGATTGTAAGAGACCAGCCTAAATGGAAGGAACAAACATGCATGGAGGGAAGCCAAAGCCATAGCAGCAAAAGATCTTTTGAAAATATCTCATCTGATGCTAACAACTTTGACCTCAACGATGATAATGATGTGTCGGTTGAGGATTATAACTTCAATGTGAAAGAGCTTCCTCGCCCTATTGGCACAAAGAAGGCCAAAGCAATGGATAAGGCTAAAAAGGCTAAATGTAAGAATAAGGGTGGGTCATCAAAAACTGAAGACGCCATGGAACGCTTTCAACACTTTAGTGACCTTAAGATATCTGCCTATGATGATATCAAAACCTAAATGCGTGAATATGTCGACGTCAAGCGCAAAGACAACGAACTGCGCGAATACGAAATCCTTTGTAAGGATACAAGCTTCATGACTCCCGAGCAACTCGCAATACATAAAATTTGTTGTGACAAAATTAGGTCAAAGTATGGTATTTAGGTAGTTTAATTATTGTAATTCTAATTATTATGTTTAGTTATTGTAATTTCAATTTATGTGACGTTTGAGTTTCAAAATTTGATGTAAGGATGGAATGTGAAAAGTTGATGTAACGTTTGAATTTCAATTCAAAATATAGCCGTTGGAATTTAAATTCAAAATATAGCCGTTAGAATATTCCTGTTTTGAATTTTAAAATTTCAAAAATTACCTCTCCAAACGGCTATATTTTCACTATAAATACAATCACTCACCTTTCATGTACTCCACACCTTACTTCTTCCCAACTTTCATCTTTCTCTCATTGTTTCCAATTCTCACATAAAAATGAGTTCTAGTAATAATGAAAGTCCGTATGCATCACCTCCTGCTTCGCCATTTATGGATTTAGCCAATAGAGCGTTGCATGAATTAATGGATGATAGTGTGGAAAAAATGTATGCGGAAATGTTGGAGGCACATGCTACTGAAAGTTCTCAAAGGACAAGAAGAAAACGTAGAACTATATTGAGGAATCATGAAGAGGGGGATGCTCGTATTTGGAAAGACTACTTTTCTCCACAGCCGGTGTACCCTGAAAATTATTTTAGGCGAAGGTTTCGGATGAGTAAGAAACTTTTCAACCGAATTCTCGAAGGTATTTCCCAACATTCTCCCTACTTTACTCAAAGATATGATTGTTCTGGTAGAAAAGGCCTTTCGCCACACCAAAAATGCACATGTGCCATACGTCAATTGGCATATGGCACAACAGGTGACCTGCATGATGATTACATAAGGATAGGTGAAACAACTGCTGCCGAATGCCTTCAAAATTTTTGTAGATGTGTTATTGAGGTTTTCTCAGAACAATATCTAAGAAGGCCAAACTCTTCCGACATAGAACGTCTACTAGAAGCACATTCAACCAAGCACGGGTTTCCTGGAATGCTAGGAAGCATTGATTATATGCATTGGGCTTGGAAAACTGTCCAGTTGCATGGAAAGGTCAGTACACACGAGGTGACCATGGATATCCCACCATTATGCTAGAGGCAGTTGCATCTTATGACCTTTGAATTTGGCATGCATATTTTGGAGTAGCAGGGGTCTAATAACGAAATCAATGTGCTGAATCAATCTTCAGTATTCAACCAAGTCTTACAAGGTAACGCTCCGCCATGTAACTTTACAGTTAATGGTACTTCGTATACAAAAGGATACTATCTTGCAGATGGTATATATCCAGAATGGGCTACATTAGTGAAAAGCTTTACATATCCCCAAGGTGACAAAATGAAGGAATATACAAAACGACACGAGTCTGCAAGAAAAGATGTCGAGAGAGCTTTTGGTGTTCTCCAAGCTCGATGGGCAATCGTACGTGGTCCTGCAAGAGCTTGGAGCTTGCAACAAATAAGTGATATCATGTATGCATGCATTATAATGCATAATATGATTGTAGAGGATGAAGGCTATGCTATAGGTAATTGGTCGCCTGATGATGAAGATGTACCGCCAACTTACGAACATGGAGCCCCAGCAGCATTTGAACAATACTTGCAGAGGTTCAAAGATTTATGTAATGAAGAGGCTCATCATGCACTTCGTGCTGATTTGGTGGAACATATATGGTCTCTTAAGGAACAAGTTTAATTTATGTAATGTTTTATTATTATAATGTTTAATTTGTGTAATTTTAATTATTGTAAGGTTTAGTTTGTAATTTTAATTATTGTAATATTTAGTTTGTGTAATTTTAACTATTGTATAATGTTTTAACTTTCGAAATGTTTTAAATTTCAAATTTTATAATTTTCCCTTCATAAAAGTATCTAAATATTTCTTATATTTTTTATTAAAGTAAAAAACTGATAACTAAAAATAAATTAAATTTTTTTATTTTTAAATTTTAAATTTTTTAAACTTTTATCCATCAAAATAATTTAAAGGATTCTTAAATATTTTATTGAAAGAAAAAGATAGGTAATTAAAATTAAATGTAAAAGGTGGTGATGATGTGGCAATGTTTTTAAGTGTTTTTGTGTTTTCTTATTGGGTGGGTTTTTGATGTTTTTGAAGGGTGAGTGTTTTTCTGATGTGGCAGCTGACTGGACATGTTTTTAGGTGTTTTTAGGTGTTGTTATTGTGGATGCTCTAAGGGTGAACGGGGCACCCTCGGGAAGGGGGCGGTGAGTGTGAACCCCGCTCAGGAACACCGCCGCCATCCCCTCGGTGACCCAAATCGGGGTGTGGGGAGCGGGTTGTGTTCACCGATTGAGATTTGTAATTTTTGACCGTTTTTTTATATTAAAACGGCTATATAGCCGTTATATATTAAAAAAAATTTCTCCTAAACCCTATAAATACTAACCCACTTCAATCTTTTTATTTTTCAAACCCAAAACAACTCCCACTACATTACTCTCCTAAACCCTTCAACTCATCTAATTTTTTACCGAATCTTTAAAAAAAATGGATTCCGAGTTCCCGTTTTTTTCTCTCCTGCCCGACTTTCCCGACGATGAAGATTCATCGTCAAGCGATAGTAGTTTAATTTTCTTCCAAAATCTCATCCAACAAGCGGAGCTATTAGACACGGCATCGTCTAGCAAAAAAAAAGGTGTTCGTCGATATCGTGTGGGAGGCCACGAAACACGCATGGCCGATTATTTTGTCGATAATCCAAAATTTAATGCCGATATTTTTCGTCAGAGGTTTCGTATGTCCAAGTCTTTGTTCCTAAAAATTGTTAGTGACGTGGAAGCGAATAACGAGTGGTTTCAAGAGGGCTTGGACGGGAGAATGAAGAAAAGTTTCACGCCGTTACAAAAGGTTACTTCTGCGATTAAACAACTTGCAACCGGTAACCCACCAGACGAAAACGACGAATATTAAATATGGCTGAAAGGACCTCTCGTGAGTGCCTTGATTATTTCTGCGAGACGGTCTGTAGAATGTATGCTGGTGAATTCTTACGTAGACCAACGAGCCACGACGTTGCGCTATTGTATCATGCTCATGAGGAGAGACATCACCTACCTGGTATTTTGAATAATAAAAAAAAGCAAGTCCCCCAAGAGAGGAATGCCGCCATCAAATTGAGGGTGTGGAGGGAGTTAAGTGGGGAGTTGACATGGCGCGTGCTGATTGGCTGTGGGTAAGAGAGGTCACTCCCTACTTAAAGGAGTGCCCCTTACACCCTAACAGCATGTATGGCTAAGCCTTTCCACCCCAACTTGTAATTTATTGACTTTTCCAAAATGCTAATAAGGAGAATTTGTATTTGCCAAACCCAAAAAGACTTTTCAAAATGACTTTTTGTATAGGAGAAAAAGTCATTTTTAAGAAGTCAGGATATTGTGACTTTTTAAAAAGCTTATAACTTTTCAACAACAAAATTACCAGATTATCCTTGTGGAAACACTGCTTAGACCAGACGGTATGGGGGCCGGTTTAGGCCCGGCTTGGCCCGGTGCCGGTCCCCCACACCACCCCCCTCGGTCCGGCTAGTCCCAAACGTCTCCCACTCGCCGGTCTCGCCGTACCTCCCTTCTCTCACATATACCTATACATACATACATATATATATATATATATAAAGGGGTTCATCCTCCATCCCCTAGGTCCATCCCCTTCAAGCCCCTCCTACGTGACGGTGACGTGACGGTCTATCCCCTTAGGAATTAGGCTCTCCATACCCTCCAGTCTTATAACTTTGGCTGCACATTCCCTTCACTGCAACATCAGTTCACAGCCGCCACATTGTTCAACACACCAATTTCAATTATTATTTTTCAACCTTTCTAAAATTCGTTAACCCTGATGGCAAATTTTCATCAATTGAGTTTGATTATCCAGTCGATGTGGAAACTTTGGAAAAATGCTTCAACAATGTATGTGAACTCGATATAGTTCTCAATTATAGCAAGGTAGCTTTCACTTGTAAATAATCAATTGTGTACTGGCCTATTAATAAAAATGTTTATTATTATTATTTATTTTTTTACAGATGCATACCATCTTAGATGAAATGATTCTTGGAGGTCAAGTTGTGGAAACTAATTCTGAAAAAGTTTTGCAAGCTGCTTCTAGTTCCGGCTCCCAGCGACAACAGTATCCCGGCGCTGCTTCCGGTTCCCATTTGCGGCTTCCAGTTCCGGCTCCCATTTGTACGTTTGTGCTATGATTATTCCAAATTATATAAAATTTCATAATGACACACTCCAAGTTATATAAAATATCGTATTTAAAAGCTATAAGTGTTATAAAATAAAGTAAAAAGTAGTTATAACATAAAATTAAAAAAAAAATTAATTTTGATAAAGAATAAAAAATAAATTTATTTTACTTTGTTTAACTTTGGCTATGTAAGTTTGTATATGTATATGTAAAATTATAGAGTTAAATGTTATTTTAGTTCCTTTGGTTTGGGTCATTTTGTCAGTTTAGTCTAAAGGTTTCATTTTTCGCATGTGGGTCCAAAAAGGTTTCACCGTTGCCATTTTAGTCCATTGGGTTAACTTCATCCTTTTTTCTGTTAATGAGAAGGGCAATTCAGTCATTTTATATGGTCGAATTACCCTTCTAATTAATAGAATTACATATAAAATGACCGCCCTTCTCGTTAACAGAAGAAATGGATGAATTTAACCCAGTGGACTAAAATGGCAACGGTGAAACCTTTTTGGACTCACAGGAGAAAAATAAAACCTTTAGACTAAACTGGCAAAATGATCCAAACCACAGAGACTAAAATGCCATTTAACTCAAAATTATAAATGTAAAATTATAAGAAATTTGTTAAGTATAGATATATTGGTTTTTTCTTTTTCTAATAAAAAAATTTACATGAAAACTGTAATGATAAGCATGTAAATCTATCTATACTTTCTATAAAAAGAGAAATCCCAATGACATAAGAAAAGCTGATGAGCCAGAGAGGCTGTCCAACAATGTTTTTCTTATGTCATCAACGTTGAGGTGACAGCCATAGAGGAGCCATAGTGACATCAAAAAGCTTAATATTAAAACACTTTAAAATTCAAAACTCTGGCCCACATTCATCAAACCTCTGCCTTTCATTCATGCTTCAAACCTCTGCCTTCCATTCATGCTTCAAACATCTGGCCAGATTCAAATTTCAAAATTCTAGCTCCAGATTTAAAATTCAAACCATCTGTGTATATAAAGTTCTTTTTAATTTCAAATTCTCATAACAAACATAAACTCTAACTCTCTCTCTCTCTCTACGGTTTCAATTTCCCCTCTCTCTTTGTTTCTCATCGGAGCTTGAGAATTCCATCAGCAAACTGCGAAGAAGTAGATGACGAATCTCCTAGGTCAACACACATCCAACGTCGCCAATCTCGACCCTCAGGTACTTCATCATGTTTACCATCGATTTGAATATTATGCAGACCAACGGTAGTTTAAAAATATTCCCTTTTTTATTTTTTCTTTTTATCACAAACTGTAGGTTTATATGCTAAATGTTCTTCAGGTAGATCTTACTAGATTTGTTATTTGGTGTGGAAGTCTTGAGTTCGTTGGCCGAACTTCAAAATGTAATCAAGGTAATAAAATGTATCTCAACTTTATTGATGAGGAGGTAATGTCTGTTTGTGTTTAAAAATAGATGTATATGTGTATATTCTTGATTTATCATGTTTTACCATCGATTTGAATATTATGCAGACCAACGGTAGTTTAAAAATAGATATTTTTTGATTTTTTCTTTTTATCACAAACTGTAGGTTTGTATGCTAAATGTTCTTCAGGTAGATCTTGCTGGATTTGTTATTTGGTGTGGAAGTCTTGAGTTCGTTGGCCGAACTTCAAAATTTAATCAAGGTTATAAAATGGATCTCAACTTTATTGATGAAGATGTAATGTCTATTGGTGTTTAAAAATAAATGTATATGTGTGTATTCTTGATTCTATGCTTTGTAGGTTTGTAATATAAATGTTCTTGTGTTTTGTTACCTTCTGCAGTCATAACTATAGTCTTTATTTCTGGCAATATAATAACAGGTTGAATGAATATTATAGGTCCCGATACGGATCGTCGGACAACTACGAGATCTTGTTTTGGATGCCGAAACAGGTGCAGAATCCCTGTTACGACATAAACCGGGCGAGAGATAAAAACACGACACAAAGATTCAACGTTTAACGGTTGTATATTAATATCGACAGAGTTTAGTTACAGAATGATACAATACGAAATACAACTAAACTCTCTGATGTGCTCTCATAATTCTCTCTCCGTGTGTTCTCACTCTGTTATCTGATCTACAAGCCTCCTTTTATAACCAAATCTTATCCATAACTCAATGAACACTTCGTTGGACCTAACAGAAACCCACGAAGACTCATGATCACCCTACGAACAATAGACATCGACGAACAGTGGAGTCTTCGTTGGTGAATAGACATCGACGAACAGTGGAGTCTTTATCAAAGAAGACTCTTCGTCATAATGAGTCTTCGTGAGGGGCAGCGAGTCTTCGGCACAAGATTGTTCGTTGGAGTGCATGGAGTCTTCGTCCCAAGTGGAGTGTTCGTGACTCATGGATGTAACACCCCAAAATTTAAAAAGGCTTATTATTAGCATTATATAAGTATAAAATAGACGGGAATGAGCTAACTAGGAACAAATAACCCAGTTAGTTAGTTACCTCGTTTTAAAACATGAATGTATTTAAAAGTGCCAAAGATATAAACTAAATAAAAGTGGAGGGGCCTATGTTGTTAAAATTGAAACTTATATTATTAAGTTTAATAAAATAAAAACCAAACACCCCATTTGAGGGTCTGGTTCGATCACAGGCAGGAGAAGGGCGACCCCACTCTCGAAACCCTAACATTCACTAATCTCACAAATTGAAGGATCAAACCAAGTCCAAAACAAAAATCGAGCATAGATTAATGATCCCCATTGCAAGGAGATCATAAGGTATGTAAAATTTGACAAAAAATTCTCTACTTAAAATTCTCATGAATTTAGAGAACTTGAAATCTGATGATGCATGTATGAATTGTAGATGAATTAGGAACATTAAAATGTCTAGGAGTAAACCCTAGACAAGTACATGTTGAAATTATGCTAAATTCTAGTGAAATCCAAGGTCACCATTGTAGGTGACTAGTGGGTTATGTAGAACTTGATAAACACTAGGAAATTTGGGGTTGTTCTAGTGTAATTTGACATATGTAGAGTTATTTCAGAATTGTAAAGGCAAATATTTGTGTTAGATAGTTTGATTGATGAAAATTCGGGTTATATGACAAGTTATGAGCTTGTTAATGAATTAATTAAAATTCTGCCCTTAAGGTGTTTGTATAAATGCCTCAAAGAAGACCTAAACCTGAAATTTTAAAGTTAAGACGCATAATTTCGATGTTTTGGCAAATTGTGCGATATATGAATTAAAAAGAGTTCTAAACATCATGTGATTGAACTCTATAGGAAAGGACACCGGAACATCGAGTGGACAAGCCGGTGGCGACTTGCGTTTGAAGGGCGTACTTTGAAGGTATGTAACTTGATTCGTTACATTTGGTAAATTTTGATAATTAGCATATGTGTAGTTGAATTGTAGAATAAAAGTTGAGTTGAATTAAAGCGATAATGTTCGCCATATTGAATAATAGGCCAAGAATTGGTTAGATCTCGTTGGTAGTCATCATAATGGAGGATTCCTTAGATGAGCCAAACGGGTCGAATAACCAGATAATGCATGGTAATGCATTGTAACATGATTACTCGGTCTTTGTTATTGTTAATAAAAGACATATTAGAATACGAGAATTTAGCGTGTTGGTGTGTTAGAATGAGAAATTCGAGAATTGGGTTTTGGGCGAGATGAACAAATCAGTCAAAACATAACATTCCATGAGCTACCGTAACTTATGGTGACTACCGTAAGTTACGGTAGAAGCTAAACCATTACGGTAGATTCCTACTGTCTTACGGTGGGTCAGAATTGTCCAGCAGCTACCGTAACTTACGGTAGATACCGTAAGTTACGGTAGAGTCCTGCCATGAATGTTGAATCTTGCATATCCTAGCTAATCGAGTCTGTTTTTGAACGTAGTTTCGATTAAGCAATATTTCTAAGATCTCTAACACTAAATTTTGTTAAAAATCTCCAGTTTTCAGGTTTTGCAAGTATGTGGATGATGATCAAGTATGTATTGAAGAACCGAACACGAACTTTTGAAGCTTCCGCGTAAATTAACTTTGTTTAGACAATGTTTATGATGTAAACGATTTACTAATCATGTTTTGAATGTTTAAACTAGTTAGTAGTTAACTAGTATGTAATCACTTTAAAAACTTTGATTTTTGTACTTGTGTTGAAGTGAAGTACTCTTTATATAAAATCATGTATATTTTTATTAAAGTCGAATAGAAATTAGACGGGTGTTACAAGTTGGTAATCAGAGCTTAAGGTTGTCAACAAAGTGTTCGGTTCAAGCTTGATCGATCGTCCAGTAAGAATTAATTTATTTTTTTAGTAGATCCTATCTTATGTAAGAAATGAGATACGAATTAATGTGCATGGGAAGGGTGTGTTAACACACTCAAACCCGGAAAGTGCACAAAATGTGAACGGTAAAAGCAAGTTACGCACTTGGCTAAACCGAAGCAAATAAAGCTATGTTGTAAATGAAATGTTTAATGTTTAATTTAAACATTTCAGATTCAAGATGTCGAAAGGAAACGATAATGATCCGGTGCCAACAAGCACCGAACAAATGAAAGAGATAATTGCCGAAGAAGTGGGAAAGGCAATCGAAGGTAGTCTATCCGGGTTTATAGACAAAATTCAAAACACGGTGTTGTCGCTTGTCGAAGAACGAGTCAAAAGGTTGGAAGATAGTGTCAACCTTATAAAAGATAAATTGAGGGAACGTAAGGGATGCTCGTACAAAGAGTTTATGGCGTGTAAACCGCCAATCTACAACGGGGAGGTTGACCCGATAATATGCCAAAGATGGTTGAGCGACGTTGAAGGAGTATTTGAAAGGACCCATTGTGATGAAAGTGACTTTGTTGCTTACGGAACGGGTCAGTTGAGAGGTCAAGCCAAAGATTGGTGGGACAATAAAAAGAATGAAATAGGGGCCGAAGCGGCGAGGGCCATGACATGGGAGGAGTTTAAGACGCCATTTCTTAAACATCACAGTCCCAAGGCGGTCATTAATAGAATCAAGGAAGAGTTCATGCAACTTAGGCACAAGGGCGAGACCATAGACAAGATTATGGCGACGTTTATGGATAAGATGAAGTTTTGTAGCAAATTGGTGACGAATGAAGAACAGAAGATATACTACTACTATAACATGTTGAGCGCCGAGTATAGGGAGTTTATGACTCCTTCAAAATACGAGACCCTTACCGAGATTATAAATGTTGCTCGAGAACGTGAAATCGAGTTGAAGAAGAAAGTTGAAAGGGGTGAGCGAAGGGCACAGGATGTGAATCCAAGCCCTACAAAGAAAGCTCGAACTGGGGAATCGGGAAAGAAGGTTAATGCTAAAGGCGGGTTGCCAAGTTGCAAGGTGTGTGGAAAGGGGCACAAGGGTGAGTGCCGCTTCAAAGATAAGCCGTGTCCGGTATGTGGGAAGATGGGGCACACTGCATCGCTATGTCCCGGAAAAGTTTTCGTTTGCTATAAATGTTATCAGCCAGGCCACAAAAAGTCTGAATGCCCTGAATTGGTTGGAAAGAGAGACACAAAAGAATCTCCAACGGAGGCTCCAAAGGCGAAGGCTAGATCCTTCCAACTTACTGCTGTTGAAGCAAAGACAGAACCCGATGTGGCCTCAGGTATATTCACAATTAACTCAATTCCTGTACGTGTACTGTTTGATACGGGTGCGAATAAATCTTTCATTTCACATGGATTTATTCGACATCCTTCATTTGTATTGACGAAATTATCTGTGCCCTTAGAAGTTGAAATAGGGGACAACAAAAGTTTTATAGCTTGTGACATTTGTCGAGGCTGCAAATTAAGCATCGATGATGAAGAATACTTGATAGACCTAATCCCGATGTCAATGGGGGAGTTTCAAGTAGTCGTTGAGATGGATTGGCTATCTCAGCACCACGCAAAGGTCGTCTGTTTTCGTAAGGAGATAAAGCTAACATCTCCGAGCGGAAAACAAGTCACTATTTATGGCGAAAAAGGAGGTAACCCCATAATATGCTCGATGTTGAAAGCACACAAGCTTATGAAGCAAGGATGCAAGGCATTTATGATATACGCGAATGAGCCCGAGAAGGAATCACTGAAGGTTGAACATGTACCGGTAGTACGGGATTACGAAGATGTGTTTCCGGAAGATTTACCGGGGATACCGCCCGAACGGGAAGTAGAGTTCGGAATCGAATTGATCCCGGGCGCAAAACCTGTAGCTAAAGCACCGTACCGACTCGCACCGTCGGAATTACAAGAGTTGATGTCCCAGATTCAAGACCTGCTTGACAAAGGATTCATAAGGCCGAGTGTGTCTCCTTGGGGCGCACCGGTACTGTTCGTGAAAAAGAAAGACGGAAGCATGCGCATGTGTATCGATTACCGGGAGTTAAACAAACTCACGATAAAGAATCGATACCCGCTTCCGAGGATAGATGATCTATTTGACCAATTACAAGGTGCGAACTGGTTTTCAAAGATTGACCTTAGATCGGGGTATCATCAACTAAAGGTCAAGGAGGAAGATGTGCCGAAGACGGCTTTCCGCACGCGATACGTACATTACGAGTTCCTCGTGATGTCATTTGGGCTAACAAATGCACCCGCTTTTTTCATGGACCTCATGAACCGGGTTTGCAAGCCAATGCTAGATAAATCGGTCATTGTGTTCATCGATAATACTTTGGTGTATTCGAAAAGTGAAGCTGAGCATGCACATCACTTACAAGAGGTATTAGAGACACTTAGACGAGAATGGTTGTATGCGAAATTTTCTAAGTGCGCCTTTTGGTTACGAGAGGTGTAATTTCTCGGCCACATCATAAGTGCCGATGGAGTATTGGTAGATCCGTTAAAGATCGAGGCTGTGTCGAAGTGGAATCCCCCGAAGAACCCTTCGGAAATTAGAAGCTTCTTAGGGCTTGCGGGATACTATAGGAGATTCATTCAAGATTTCTCCAAGATTGCGTTGCCACTAACAAAGTTAACCCAGAAGGAGGAAAAGTTCATTTGGGGTGCTGAACAAGAAAGGGCGTTTCAAACGCTAAAAGAGAAATTAACTCAAGCTCCGGTATTAACATTGTCGGACGGAGTCGAGGACTTGGTAGTTTATTCGGACGCCTCACTTTTGGGGCTTGGATGTGTTTTGATGCAACGAGGCAAAGTCATAGCTTATGCCTCAAGGCAATTGAAAATACATGAAAAGAAATATCCAACGCATGATCTCGAATTAGCTGCAGTGGTGTTTGCGTTAAAAATATGGAGGCACTATTTGTATGGGGTAAAGTGCACCATATTCACCGATCACAAGAGCCTAAAATACTTCTTCGATCAGAAGGAGTTAAACATGCGACAGAGGCGATGGTTACAAACGGTGAAGGATTTCGACTGTGAAATACACTACCATCCTGGAAAAGCAAATATGGTGGCGGATGCTCTGAGCAAAAAAGCAGACTATGTCCCAATACAAGTAAGATCAATGCAACTTGTGGTGACCTCGGGTATACTGGAACGTATCCGAGAAGCGCAAATAGAAGCAGTGAAAGAGGAGAACTGGAAGAAGGAAAGAATAATCGGTCAGTTAAAAGAATTGCCGAATGGAAAGAACGGGTTGAAGACTCGATCCAGAAGAATATGGGTTCCAAATACTTGTGGGGTGAAGATGATTCTACTTGATGAAGCTCATAAATCCCGATATTCTATTCATCCGGGTGCGACCAAGATGTACCATGACCTGAAACAAAATTATTGGTGGCCCAGAATGAAGAGGGATGTGGTGAAATATGTGGAGAAGTGCTTGACTTGCTTACAAGTCAAGGCGGAACACCAGAAACCATATGGTAAACTGCAGCCATTGGATATCCCAGTTTGGAAATGGGAACAAATCACAATGGACTTGCTGACTAAATTGCCCAAAACCAACCGCGGGTTTGATGCTATATGGGTAGTCGTGGATAGATTGACGAAAAGTGCTCACTTCATTCCGATTCGTGAGACTTATACATCCGAGAAAATGTCAGAGGTATACACCAATGAAATTGTGGCACGTCATGGAGTACCGATATCCATTATGTCTGACCGAGATACTCGGTTTACCTCAAATTTTTGGAGTGAATTCCAAGAACAAATGGGAACTAAACTGTTCATTAGCACTGCCTACCATCCACAAACGGATGGGCAAAGCGAAAGAACAATACAGACGTTGGAGGATATGTTACGGGCTTACATTATCGACTTCGGAGGTAACTAGGATGTCTATCTACCCTTGGCCGAATTTTCATATAATAATAGCTATCACGCGAGCATAGGAATGGCCCCGTACGAAATGTTATATGGTAGGAAGTGCCGAACCCCGGTGTGTTGGGGAGAAGTGGGTCCACGTGAACTAGCACATACTAATATAATCCGAGCTACGAATGAGAAGATCGACTTGGTCCGAACTCACTTAAAAGTGGCGCAGGATCGACAAAAGTCGTATGCGGATAAACGAAGGAGGCCGATTGAATTTCAAGTGGGCGATAAAGTAATGTTGAAAGTATCGCCGTGGAAGGGAATAATTCGATTCAGAAAAAGAGGAAAGTTGAGCCCAAGGTTTATTGGGCCATTCAGAATACTAGAATGGGTTGGTAAGGTAGCATACCGTCTCGAACTGCCTGAGGAGTTGAGTGGGATACATAGCACATTCCACGTGTCACACCTCTGAAAATGTCTGGCCGACGAAAATGTCTGGCCGACGAAACTGCACATTCCACATAGCACATTCCACGTGTCACACCTCTGCAACGGCTCTACCCAACGTTATTTGGTATGCATTTTGGTTTCGGGGACGAAACCCTTTTTAAGGGGGTGGACTTGTAACACCCCGAAATTTAAAAAGGCTTATTATTAGCATTATATAAGTATAAAATAGACGGGAATGAGCTAAGTAGGAACAAATAACCCAGTTAGTTAGTTACCTCGTTTTAAAACATGAATGTATTTAAAAGTGCCAAAGATATAAACTAAATAAAAGTGGAGGGGCCTATGTTGTTAAAATTGAAACTTATATTATTAAGTTTAATATAATAAAAACCAAACACCCCATTTGAGGGTCTGGTTCGATCACAGGCAGGAGAAGGGCGACCCCCACTCTCGAAACCCTAACATTCACTAATCTCACAAATTGAAGGATCAAACCAAGTCCAAAACGAAAATCGAGCATAGATTAATGATCCCCATTGCAAGGAGATCATAAGGTATGTAAAATTTGACAAAAATTCTCTACTTGAAATTCTCATGAATTTAGAGAACTTGAAATCTGATGATGCATGTATGAATTGTAGATGAATTAGGAACATTAAAATGTCTAGGAGTAAACCCTAGACAAGTACATGTTGAAATTATGCTAAATTCTAGTGAAATCCATGGTCACCATTGTAGGTGACTAGTGGGTTATGTAGAACTTGATAAACACTAGGAAATTTGGGGTTGTTCTAGTGTAATTTGACATATGTAGAGTTATTTCAGAATTGTAAAGGCAAATATTTGTGTTAGATAGTTTGATTGATGAAAATTAGGGTTATATGACAAGTTATGAGCTTGTTAATGAATTAATTAAAATTATGCCCTTAAGGTGTTTGTATAAATGCCTCAAAGAAGACCTAAACCTGAAATTTTAAAGTTAAGACGCATAATTTCGATGTTTTGGCAAATTGTGCGATATGTGAATTAAAAAGAGTTCTAAATGTCATGTGATTGAACTCTATAGGAAAGGACACCGGAACATCGAGTGGACAAGCCGGTGGCGACTTGTGTTTGAAGGGCGTACTTTGAAGGTATGTAACTTGATTCGTTACATTTGGTAAATTTTGATAATTAGCATATGTGTAGTTGAATTGTAGAATAAAAGTTGAGTTGAATTAAAGCGATAATGTTCGCCATATTGAATAATAGGCCAAGAATTGGTTAGATCTCGTTGGTAGTCATCATAATGGAGGATTCCTTAGATGAGTCAAATGGGTCGAATAACCATATAATGTGTGGTTATGCATTGTAACATGATTACTCGGTCTTTGTTATTGTTAATAAAAGACATATTAGAATACGAGAATTTAGCGTGTTGGTGTGTTAGAATGAGAAATTCGAGAATTGGGTTTGGGCGAGATGAACAAATCAGTCAAAACATAACATTCCAGGAGCTACCTTAACTTACGGTGACTACCGTAAGTTACGGTAGAAGCTAAACCATTACGGTGGATTCCTACTGTCTTACGGTGGGTCAGAATTGTCCAGCAGCTACCATAACTTACGATAGATACCGTAAGTTACGGTAGAGTCCTGCCATGAATGTTGAATCTTGCATATCCTAGCTAATCGAGTCCGTTTTTTAACGTAGTTTCGATTAAGCAATATTTCTAAGATCTCTAACACTAAATTTTGTTAAAAATCTCCAGTTTTCAGGTTTTGCAAGTATGTGGATGATGATCAAGTATGTATTGAAGAATCGAACACGAACTTTTGAAGCTTCCGCGTAAATTAACTTTGTTTAGACAATGTTTATGATGTAAACGATTTACTAATCATGTTTTGAATGTTTATTCTAGTTAGTAGTTAACTAGTATGTAATCACTTTAAAAACTTTGATTTTTGTACTTGTGTTGAAGTGAAGTACTCTTTATATAAAATCATGTATATTTTTATTAAAGTCGAATAGAAATTAGACGGGTGTTACAATGGAGTGTTCGTCGCAAGGAGAGTCTTCGACATGTGGAGTGTTCGTCCACATTAACTCTTCGCTGACAAAGGATTCTTCGTCTCATGCATGGAGTCTTCGTTGGAATAAATATGGACGAACAGTCATACTTAATCTTCGTTGACATATCAAGCCCAATAAGCATTCCAGCCCAATAACCATTTTGATCTTCGTTGACTTCTATTGGCCCATGGTCGCACATGCATGTTCTACGTACATGTGGAGTTTAGACATGCAAAGTTCTATTATGATACTAGAAAACATGCTGCGAAAAATGTTTATATCTGGCGTTGTAGTAACAAGTTTGCAGGTCTCATTTTTAATGAGAGTACTAAATTCTTTGTTAATAACATTATTCTCTTAACATCTGTTTACTAACCTTTGTAATCTCCGTTGACTGACATTTTTAACATGGGTTGACTAACATCTGATACTTACTATCTATCAATCTAGCAAGCTCTGTTGGAGATAATGGATGACAGTTTTTAGAAAAGTCTGTTGGAAAGCAACAGAGGTTTTAAACAGTTAATAGACAACAGTGGTTTGGTTATATCAATATGTGTTATGCATTGTTTTCTAAGAAACCATCCGTGTTTGCACACGTGTCTTACCGCTAGTACTATATAATAAAAGAAACCAATAAAGGGACACGTGTCATTTATTGGAGCCATTTATTTTTTAGTTTTCTCATCTCTATCTTCTACTTAATTATAATTAATATTAATTGAAAGATAATTATAAAATAAAATTTAATATAAATTTATACAATTCGTATATGAGATATATAAAATAAAATTTAATATAAATTCGTATAGGAGATAATATAGTTTTTTGAAATATTTATTAGATTTCAAAATTATTTATCTTGAAATTAACAAAAGACGTACACTAAATATAAATTAATATAATGTAAAGAGTTAAATGTCATTTTAGTCCCTATGGTTTGGGCCATTTTGTCAGTTCAGTCCAAAGGTTTTATAATACACAGGGTTTATAAAGATATAACAAGATATAACTTTTTATTGATTGGTATATAAAATTACATGTGCTCAACCCATAAATACACGAGGTTCTTAAAAATGTAACCTTTTTCATTATTTAATACATAAAATTAAATTTACTTAACCCATACAATAAATGGGGTTCTTAAAAGATATAACTTTTTTATTATTTAATATATAAAATTACATTTATTTTACCCATGCAATAAACGAGATTTTTAAAGAAATATTGTTTTATTATTTGGTATATAGAATTACATTTATTCAACCCATGTAATAAACGAGGTTTTTAAAGATATATATTTTTTATTATTTAGTATATAAAATTACATTTATTCAACTCATGTATTACACTGGATTCTAACCTAGTTTACCAATAAAATAAAAAAGTACTGTACATCTAGAATATAATAGAATTTCCCTGAAAATGTAAAGCAACTATTTTTAACTTTGTCTAGTTACATCATACTTTCCCTTGCATATTTTGAGGAGATTTTTTACTTTTTTTTTAATTTAATGCTTTATAATCTTCTATCCCCTCAACTTCACTTCAGAATCTCTCTCTCCAGATTTCACAACCTATTCTTAAATTAAATTAAATTAAATTAAATTAAATTAAATGGCTTCTACTTCATCTTCATCTACATCTGCCCCAACAACCCTTTACGAGTACGATGTCTTCCTCAGTTTCAGAGGTGAAGACACTCGCCATTCTTTTACGGACCATCTTTATAAGGCCTTACATCAAGCCGGGATCAGGACCTTCAGGGACGATGATGAAATCCGTGAAGGTCAAGAATTGAAGCCAGAAATCGAGAGATCAATAACAACTTCTCGAGCTTCAATAATTGTAATTTCAAACAACTTTGCAAACTCAAGATGGTGCCTTGATGAGTTTTCGTTGATCCTCTAGCAAAAGAGGAATGCCGGTCATTTCGTTTTCCCTGTGTTTTACGGCGTCGATCCTTCGAATGTGTCAAGTAGGTTTATTTTATATTTATTTGCTGGATTCGACAAAATTATTACCGCTTGGGCGGGTATGGGATCACTTGGTCGGATTGTGATAATAATGTGTTTAATTGTCTATTATGATATTAACTACGTCACGATACTCCCCATCGGGCCCACCGATTTGTGGTTAAAATTTCGGGGTGTGACAGGTAATACGCATCGTATAGGCCTATACGATGCGTATTAGTATGCAAAATGATACAATTTTGCCCTATACGAGTATGGGCCAAAATACCAAAACATGCATTTTTTTGTTTTTCTCTGTTCGACGCGTATACGTGTCGTATTTTGACGAATACCGGCGCCTTGTGTCATTTTATGAAGTATACCTTCAATATGCGTCGTTTCGGTGACGTTCAGTTCTGTGTGGTATCGTGTTCTATGTTTACGTGTAATTTTGTTTGGAATCCACTTGTACTCTAATGTGTGGTGTCGTATGTATACGCGTAGTACGATATCATTACTTGGCGTATTTTGTCGTTAAATGTCGTATTATGACGTATATTGTCAATATGTTCCATATTATGGCATATATTGACCGTACGGGTCGTGTCGCTGACGTTTGGTATTGTCACGTTTATTGTTTGTAAGTGTCGTATTAGGGTGTAGTTGCGATACATATACGAGACATTTACTACACCTATATATGCTCATACAGGACCTACATCTCATCTATACTATACTACACTGTACATGGTATTATTAAAAAAATTAAGGAAGTTTTTATTTAAAAAAGAGTAAATTACAAAAATCGTCCTTTATGTTAACACCAAATTGCAAATTATGTCCTTTATCTTCAAAATGTAAAAAAAACATACTTGATGTTTACAAATCCTTGCATGTTATGTCCTTTAACCCTAACTCAGTTAATTTTCATTATTAAATCTGACCAAGTAAAATCCACATAAGGGCAAATTAGACTTTTTACCATTTATTAATATAAATCAATTTACCATATTTCTCTGCACCAGATAAAACCTACCCACCACAATTCATCCTCTTCAACCCCTTCCATCCACAAAGAGAGCCACATACCACCTCTACCATCGGACCTCACTCCCACTACCACCGCCGCCGCCACCACCTCTTCACCATCCTCTTTCTCCTCTCCTTCGCCTCAACATTCTCACTCTTCACTACGCTTCCGTACACCACCACCTCCGTCGCGGCCACCCACCCGCTACCCAACCCTAGGTTCGACCCCGTCTGAGGCGAAAGGTGGGGATTTGCGTTTGTTTCCCTCCCTCATCAGATCTGCAACTCATCAACGTTGTTCGAAAAATGAGACATGCAACCCATCACCATTGCCGGAAAAATATGAAGTAATCGACCCATTTAAATGGTTGGT
The DNA here is from genome assembly GCA_030545235.1 of Helianthus tuberosus. Lineage (NCBI taxonomy): Eukaryota > Viridiplantae > Streptophyta > Magnoliopsida > Asterales > Asteraceae > Helianthus > Helianthus tuberosus. Next base: position 193,683,365 of record CM060365.1, read on the forward strand.
TTTGTGGTTCTTGTTGAATCGTCGGTCTTCTTCATCTTCATCGGTGCTTCAATGCACGGCCCGGTGGCGATAATCAAGCCGATGTTATGGTTGAAAGTTTAATTAGATTTTTTGCTTTCAAATCTATCTGATGCAATGAATGAAGAAAGAGTCTAAAAAGTCAATAAGTATAGTTTCATTTGAAATAATGTTTATTTTGTTTAAAATCCAAAGCAGGTTATAACGGCCGATGCTAGTTTTGAATTTGCCTGCTAAAATAAATTAAGGTTGTTATTTGACAAAAGAAATTGGTTGAATCAGGGCTCAGACGGTGGTTGGCTGCTCTAGTGGTGGTTGCATGGGGTGGTTGGCTGGGTGATGGTTGCGATGGTGGTTGGCTGGGTGGTGGTGGTAGTGGTGGCGGCTAGGAGAGAGCGTACAGCTTGCAATGGTCAAATTTGGTCAGATTTAATTTAGAGTAAAATGACCAAATTACCCTTATGCGTGGTCCACTTGGCCAGGTTTAATCATAAAAACTAACTGAGTTAGGGGTAAAGTAGGGGTGTTCATCGAATCGAATATCGAATTTTCGAATTATTCGAATCGAATTGTTCGAATAATTTTTATTTTTCCTTGAATTCGCATTCGATTCGAATTCGATTAAAACCTACCGAATTCGATTCGAATTCGTATTCGAATAAAAAACCCAATTCGTATTCGATTCGTATTCGATTAAAAATTCGAATTCGAATAAATTCGATTTAATTCAGATTCTTTAAAAACATGTAAAAAAACTTTTAAAATGAAACATAAATTTTAAAGCAGTCATAAGGCACGATATCGCATTAAAAAGTTCCAAATAAAATACCACAATTCTAAAATTCAAAACGAGAAGTCGAGAATAACCACTCCACATTACAAGTTAATATTTTTACGCTTAGAAATCTATTGATAGATTTGTTACTTGGGTTTTAGTTATGGACCATGTAGTGGGTTTGGTAATGGGTAATTTTAATACTTCGAAAAAATCTGAAAATAATTTATAGTATAGCCTAATAAAAGTTATATATGTATTATAAATAAATAAAAATGTATAATTTTTATTCGAATTTCAAATCGAATCGAATTTGAAATTATAAATTCGTATTCGATTCGTATTCGATTTACTTGACTCGAATTGAATCGAATTTGAATACTTATAATCGAAACGAATTCTTGATAATCGAATCGAATTTAAACGAACTTCGAATTTTTCGAAACGAATTCTTCGAATTCGAAACGAATTCTGCACACCCCTAGAGTAAAGGACATAACGTGCAAGAGTTTGCAAAAACCGAGTACGTTTTTTGTACTTTTTGAAGGTAAAGGATATAGTTTGAAATCTAGTGTCAACATAAAGGACGATTTTTGTAATTTACTCTTTAAAAAAATAAATATTTTTTTAGAACACTTTGTTAAAACCATAAACAAATGTATAAAAAAAATTAACAAATATGACCCGTATAGGCCTATACGACTCATATAAGTGTATTCAAATAGAAAAAATCTAACATATTAGTCTTTATTGGAAATTAAAAAAGTAATACGATCCGTATAGGTCTATACGACCCATATTAAAGATGTGAAATTAAAAAGTCAAGTGTGCTAATAATACGACCCCATCAAAAATCACTTGAAAGCATGACTTTTTAGTCTTTGTTTTGTCCCCACCTATACATTTTTCTACCTTCTCTGTGCATTCTTTGTTATGTCTTTATTTTTGTTTTATTGAACATCACTTTTTTTAACGACCAACAAAATCAACCTCGAGTACTTTTAGGGCACTTATTGAACAGATTGAGTACTTCTAGAGTAACTCGAGTCCACCATCAATTCGGGGGAAAACCCGATAATTCACCCGCCCGTAGACACGATGGTGAAATTACCGGTAAAACCTGTTTGACTTAAGGATTCAACCAAGATTTACTTGAGTCTCCTATAGTTACCCACCAGTATGAAAGTATGAGCTTTTGTTCTTATTACTTTCGGTGTGAAAGCATGACCTTTTGGTTTTGTTAATAAACTAGGTGATGCCCCGCCCGCGTTGCGGGGCGATGTCCGAATTATTCTCAGCCAATTAAAAAAGCAATACTATAGTTTTGCTAGAAATAAAAAGTAAAAAGAGTGTTAATTAGGCAGCTCTTTGACACGATTTTTATTTGGGGGCAAAATCAAATTTTAATTTTTACTTGGCGGAAAAATCATATTTTTTTCGAGGGTAAAATCATAATTTTTAGCTAGGGCAAAACCATAATTTAATTTTGCACTGGGGGCAAAAACATAATTTTAAATTGAGGCTGATATCGTAATTTTGAACCGAGGGGAAATTCGTAAATTTTAGCTGGAGTGAAAAGCATAAATTTATTTTGAACTGGGGGCAAATACGTAATTTTAAACTGTGGACAAAACCGTAATGTTAAAGTAGGTATAAAATAATAAAGTGGTGTAAATTCGTAGTTTTAGGCAGGGGGAAAACAAAATTTTATTTTGAAGTGGGACGAAAACGTAATTTTGGCCAAGGGTAAAAGCGTATTTTTTTACTGAGGGCGAAATCGTATTTTTTAGCTCGGGGCAAAAGGGTAAATGTATTTTGAAGTTGAGACAAAACCGTATTTTTTAACTGGGGGCAAAAACGTAATTTTAAAGTGGATATAAAATAATAAACTGGGTGTTTCAATAAGTATTGCTCGCCGCCCATTTGAACCAACCGGAGAGAAACACTATTGGAGGGCGAAAACGTAATTTTAAAGTGTGTATAAAATAATAAAATGGTTGGTCCAATAAGGGAGAGACAGCCGCCCATTTCAACCAATGACAGGGTGATACCTATTGTGCAAAAAAAATATATATATATATATTAAAAAGACAAAGCTGGCCGCCACCCCTAGCCAACCATTTGGTTTTCTTATTGCCGGCTGACATCATAAACTTGTGTTTGTATAGGTTGGAAATTTCCCTTAAGAAAATGTAAAGCAACTACTTTAACTTTATCTCGTTGCGGAGTAATTTCCCTTGTATATTTTAAGAAGACTTTTTAATGGCTTTATTATAATCTTCTTTCCCTCACCTCAGCTTCACTTCAGAACCTCCCTCTTTCAGTTTAAATCCCCCCCTTCTCTCTCTCTCCTGATTTCACAACCTCTTCTTAAGTTAAATTAAATGGCTTCTACTTCTTCATCTTCATCTACATCTGCCCCAACAACCACCCATTACGAGTACGATGTCTTCCTCAGTTTCAGAGGTGAAGACACTCGTCATTCTTTTACCGATCATCTTTATAAGGCCTTGCATCAGGCGGGGATCAGGACTTTCAGGGACGATGATGAAATACGTGAAGGTCAACAACTGAAGCCAGAAATCGAGAGATCCATAAAAACTTCTCGAGCTTCAATAATTGTAATTTCAGAAAACTTTGCAGACTCAAGATGGTGCCTTGATGAGCTTTCGTTGATCCTCCAGCAAAAGAGGAATGTCCATCATTTGGTTTTCCCTGTGTTTTACGGCGTCGATCCTTCGGATGTCAGGAACCAGCGAGGAAGCTTCACCATTGAAGCGAAAGAAGGTTCAAAATGGACGGAAGATAACGTGATTCGGTGGAAGGAAGCCCTAACAGAGGTGGCTGATTTGAAGGGGATGGTTGTTTCAGGGTATGCTTCATTATCTCTGGCTATACACATTATTAATTAATTACTATATATAAACACTTGTTACTGCTACTTAAAGATGATGCTTTCATATTACTTGTAGCTATACCATTTGAATTGTTTTTTTTTTTTTAATTTAGCGGAAATTGGTTATTTTTCGGATGTTTCAAACTTAAAAGCATATATTTCAAGAACAAAAATGAAAATGGAGCTATATCTTTTTTTCATGGAGTGTATCAGGCTTTGTAATTTGGAGGGATCATGCTTTCATATTACTTGTAGCTATACAATTTTCCGTTCTATTTATAATGAGTATAACTGTCAAAACAAGTTCAGGTCAGAACAAACAGATTTACAAAAAAACATGTGAAATGGGTGCGGGGCAGAGCATGCTATATTTTCTTTATTGATTAAATGGGTGGAGCAAATAAGTTCGGGTCAACATGGCTTGAGGTGAAAAAAGAGTTGTGTTGAAATGAGTTGTTTTAGAAAAAAAGTGCCAAAATAGGTTGACCAGAGGTACGGTGGCGGATACAGAGGCAGCGGTGAGAGGTGGATGTTGCGTAAACAACTGCGGTTGTGGAGTGTGGTGATGGGTGTGTTGGTGGCTGAGGCAACAACATAGTGGTCAATGGCAGTGGTGGAGTGTGGTGGTGACGATGGAAGTGGCAGCGAGAAGGAGTAGGTGGTGGAGGAACAATGATCACGAGTTGTACTAATCCATTTATAAGTTAGCAACTTTTATAATAGTTGTCCGTCAAACGCGTCTATTAATTCGCGTAGGCACAAATTAACCAATTGACTAGTTTAAGTTGATCCAAATGAACCCTATTGATTTTTATACCCAAATCTACCCATTCTTTGATTTGAAAAACAAAACCAAACGTATAAGGCCACCCGGGGTGGTCCGTGATGGAGGTGCCATCACTCGTTATTTCATAACTCAACACCGCCGCCACCCCTTTCTATCACTCGTTGAAGTATAACGAGTGATGGTGGTAACGCGTTGAACTTTGAGGATGATAGGGTATGGACTTGTACATTGTGCATTAATACTTGTACATTGGAATCCCCATCACTAGTGATACCACCCCCACTACATTTCTATCACTATCACTAGAATATTGGGTGCTGACATGGCATGATTTGATTGGGTGCTCCCATCACTAGAACCCATCACTAGTGAACCACCCCTTCCCCCCTAATAAAGAGATAAGAAATCTATACAAGAAGATGTCATACTTTGGGATGGTAACAAAACCAAACGTATCCAGATGATGTCGGACATTTGGTAGTTGGTGGTGCTGATGGGGGTGGTGGCAAGGACAGTGGTGGAAGTGTACAGGCGGTGACTTGTGATGGTGGTGGTAAGGACGGCGGTGGAAGTAGAGGGGACGGTGGTGGTGACAAAGGCGACAACGGTGGGAGGTGGTGGCTGTATTGGTAATGGTTTGCTGACCCATTTGAACCTGCTATAAGTTATAAACTTTTTTATGAGTACCCAGTTTGCTAAAAGCTATGTTACTTTGCACAATTTGATGGCCCATTTCATAGTAGTGTTTTGAAACTTTTTTAGTTAGATATAGACAATACAATTTTAATGTGAACAAATGTAATGAATTAAGCGGGTGAACATGGTTTAGTTTTTCATATTAAATAGAGCGTATCTAGCTAGTTCAGTTTATCATTATTAAATTATGGCTTTAGTCAGATTGCATGTACATTTTCTATGTACACTTTGGTTGATCGTGTACATTTGCTAAAGATATTTTTTTTTTTAATTTTTTTTCTGTCTGGTGGTTTTATTCTGCATGAACTGAAGCATTTATGGTCTTAAGCGGTTTTGATGTCTTGCTCTAAGTTTGATCATTTTCCTTTCCAGGTCTGAAACCGCCTTTATTTCAGATATTGTTCAAAAAGTTTACTGTGAACTAGATTTGAAGCTCCTTAGTACTCCAGCGGATCTAACTGGAATAGAGACTCGAGCTGAAGGTATTAATTCCTGGTTGAGATCTGAGCAGCCTGATCATCCTGTTCTAGCAATTTGCGGTATGGGAGGAAGTGGCAAGACAACACTTGCCAAATACATTTATAACTTAAACAAGCAAAACTTTGAATGCAGCAGTTTTCTTGAAGGGATTGAGAATCAACCTGCTGTATTGCATTGTTTACAGAAACAACTTCTCAGTGATGTTTCAGGAAATAACATAATGATATCTAATCTTTCTGAAGGAGCATTTCAGATCGAAAAGGTTATAGAAAGAAAAAGGGTGCTTATTGTTATTGATGACATCGATGACAAAGATACACTAAACACTTTAGTTGGAACAAAGGTTTTCTATACACAAAGCAAAATCATTATAACAACAAGGCATCTAAGCATACATACATGGGTCGGGTCCATGTCTTATGGGTGCAATGTCCACAAAATTGAATTGTTAAATGATCATGAATCATTGGAGCTATTAAGTTATCATGCCTTTGGATGTAAGGTTCCTATGAAAGGTTTTGAGGAGTTTGCAATACAGTTAGCACAATATTGTGAAGGGAATCCGCTAGCTCTTAAGGTATTGGGTTCTTCTCTATCTGAAGGCCAGGGGACAAGAATTGAAACGTGGAGAAGTACTATGAATTCACTGAATTCCTTGAAAGGAGATATTAATATTAAAATCCAAGGTGTACTACAAAAGAGTTTTGATACCTTGCCATGTGAGAGTCACCGAGAGTTGTTTCTCCATATTGCTTGTTTGTTTCTTGGTGAAAGTTCATATGATGTGGAAGTTATATTGGAGGATGACTATCATGCAGAATCTGGGATTGTGACCCTCATTAACAGATGCCTTGTTACTGATCCAAGAGTTAGTGGTTACAAACTGGCAATGCATAAACTCCTACAAGATATGGCAAGAAATACAGTTCGAAAGGATTCCAAAGATCCTGCAGAACATAGTAGAGTTTGGCGTGATGATGAATGTAAAACTTTGTTGAGGAACGGAGATGTAAGATGCTTCTTGCTTTTATCTTTATGCTCATTGTACATTTCACAACCTTCCATTTCAAATAAGCATTCTCTAATTTCATGTCTTTCTCCGTTAGGGTTCCAAGAAAATTGAAGGCTTGGTGTTGAAGATGCTAGACGATACGCAAGGGATGGGATCAAAGGTAAGTCTACTAACTAAATTAGTGTTCCAGACTTGGCAAGAATTACAAGAATTTCCCAATACCATAATTGTCACACATCAATATAGTTGTCTTCTTGACCAAATTTGAGCAGTTATTTTAGCGAAATTAATCAAATAGTAAATTTATGTTCTTCCCCGGTCTATTAATAAAATAAAAAAAATGTACGATACCGTTGTTCGTACGGTACCCGTGATCAAGGATGAGCAAATGGTACCGGGTAGTAGTACCGAATTTCCCGAACTAAAAGATTTTCAATATAAATTTAGTACCGACTTTTGGTGTTTTCTGTACCAGGCTGGTGTCGGTTTTGACCTTAATGTACCGATACCGAACATGACCGTACCAGTATTCTGATAGGTGGATAAATGAAAAAAATGATTGCCACGTGGCAAGTATTGAATGGTGTAGATACTATTCATTAAGTTGTTTTTTTAATATATAGATAATTTTTTAATATATAGATAATTTTTAATATATAGATAATTGGCCACAGCTGGAGAACCACCAAAATAAGCAATTAATTATAAGAATTTCTTCACCTGTGTGTAGACTTAACTACCAAAACGGTATGAATCTGATTTTGTTCACTCTTTCCTGTTCATAAAAACATGATTTATTCCGAACCCATTAAATTGAAAAAAGAAACAGTTTTGAGATTTCCTATCATGTTTGTCTTTGAAAGAAAATTGTTATTTTATTTGTTTTGTGGTTAACGATCAATTATTACGTTTTGCCTGTCATTCCTCAAATTGTTCATACATATTACGACCAGGACTAAAGAATATATTGGTTAGGGCCGGACACAATATATTTCTGTTAGGGAAGCATTAATGCATGCCCTAATGGGTTAAGAATAAACGACTTTCAGGGAGGTGAATTGCTTTTTTTTGTATGGGAAAGTTCTTGTACAAATAATGTTAACATACTAAACATACAAATTGAACATACTAAACATACAAATTGAAGGAAAAGTCAAAAAGACAAGGTGGCACTTTTGTAATTATCTATAACTATCAAAGTTACTCTACAAATGTTAAGTTTATTTGTATTTGATCTTTTGCCTTTTTTTGTATACCTTTTCTTCTTCCTCCAATAGTAGCGAAATATTATTTACCTAGTGATCATTATCAGCCATACTGAATTTGCAGGCATTTAAAACAAGTTCCCTTATAAAGATGAAGAACCTAAAATTTCTCCATCTAGATAATGTGAAACTCACCGGGACCTACAAGAATTTTCCAGATCTAAGATGGTTGAAGTGGCATAAATGTTTTCTGAAAAGAGTACCCGCAGGCCTATTAACAAACTGCTTGGTGGCATTACATATGAAATTAGGAGATTTGGTAGAGTTCAACCCACCCATGGTACAAGGAATTCAGTCTTCTGTTTATCACTTTACCTTTAAGCTTCTTGGTGTTAGACAATCTTCATTTGAATGTACAATGATAAAATAACTTGTTATTCGTGGAACAGGTTCTTAATTCACTCAAGGTTCTAGATCTCTCTCGGTCTTACAAACTTGTCAGCATCTGCAATCTCCACCGACTCCCTAAACTTGTGTTTTTGGAGCTCAATGATTGTATCAGTTTGAGTCATGTTTGTAAAACCATTAGGTACCTTGAGAATCTTTCCTTCTTAAGCTTGTCAGGGTGCGCTAGGCTGTGGAAGGCTTTATCGAATCAGAAGTGTGTAAATCAACTGGAAAGGCTAAAAGCTTTATGTATTTGTGGTGGAACTCCAGAACAGCCTTTGTTTGCCTTACCCCAATCATTATCTTGGTTGAGTTTATCTCACAGTTCAATTGAAATCCTGCCACATTACGTTGACCTTAAAATGCTTCTAGCTAGGGCTGTAAACGAACCGAACGAACACGAACAAGGCCATGTTCGTGTTCGTTCATTAAGGAAATTAACATGTTCGCGAACTGTTCACGAACGCTTACCGAACATAAGTTTATGTTCGTGTTCGTTCGTTAAGGAAATTCAATTGTTCACGAACAGTTCGTGAACACTGGTCTCGAACACAAACGAACGCAAGCAAATAAAAATGAACGCAAACGAATATTTAACTTGAAAATAAAAAACGAAAACATTGTTATCCTTAAACATTGGATATAAGTAGTTAAATACAACCATCAAATGATAAATCAAAACACAAGAAGTTTACCACACCACCAAACGATGAATAAAGTTTAACAAACTTAGACATAATTATCCCCAAAAATGTCTTAGAATGTCCAAATTTTAGCTAACTTAGAAAAATAAGGTTTTAAGTTTTCAATATGTTTAGATAAAAGGTATATTACTTTTTTTAATATAATCAAACGAACATATTACCGAACGTTCACGAACGCAGTCGAACGAACGAGACCTGTGTTCGTGTTCGTTCGCTAAGCTAACCGAACGAAATTTTGTGTTCGTGTTCGTTCATTAAGCTAATCGAACGAACATAAACGAACTTCCCCCCGAACGGTTCACGAACTGTTCGCTGAACGTTCGGTTCGTTTACAACCCTACTTCTAGCCCTTGACTTGACTTCTTGTCCAAACCTCAAGGCTCTCCCATGTCTCCCAAGTATGCTAAAGAGGTTGTATGTAGATTGGTGTACATCGCTGGAGAGAATAACATTCCAATCAGCTCGTTTCACACTAGAGATGTTTTGTTATGAAGGTTGTTTTAAACTGTTTGAGATTGAAGGCCTTTTTAAGTTAGTATCCATAGAAAAACTTGATGAAGCAGATCTGGGACATATGCAATGGATTAAAGCGTATAAAGATCATAAGGTGGACCTGGTTGGTGATCTGATTACTAAAGGCAGAACTTGGAATATGCAGGTTATCTCTTTCTCAGTTTCTCACAATGTTTAGTATATGATGAAGTAATTGAGTTTTGTGTGTAATATATATATATATAGATGTTGTATGAATTTGGTATAAGAAGCACCTATCTGCAAGGCATAAAGGATCAAAGCATGGCGACACATCAGTATACGTCCTCATCCAAATATTTATCCTTTCGTGTGCCTCTGCATCCAAAGAAGCATAAAATTCATGGATTATATGTAACGGCCTTATACAGATCATCAGGTGGTGAAACTGGGCCGCCTCCTTTGTTCGCCAGAATCAGTAACCGAACCAGGGGTGTTACCTGGGTATACAGCCCTGTGGTGTATTGCAAACCCAGAGTTGATGAAGATGTTGTGTGGTTAAGTTATTGGCCAATTGGCAACTTATTAGAAGCTGGTGATGACGTTTATGTGGATATCCTAACGGAGGAAGGAACAATAATAATAAGTGGATATGGTGCGAGCCTTGTGTATAAGGATGGCGATGAAGTAGAGAAAGAAGAAAAGAGTGAGGAAGAAGTGATCGGAGGAGATCTGTCTCGATTCGAGGTAACCAAAGGAGGCTACTATCTTTGCCTTCTTAATTTCTTCAACTCAATCATCCCAGCTATTTTTTTTGGATCCGATATTCATATTACTGGTAAGTTCCTAGTTATTTGAACAATTGATTGTCGATGTTTTATACTTGATATTAATATTTGATATTAAGATGCATAATGATAAGCACTTATTGTCATAGATTCACGAAGATGGAGAACATGTGGTGAGTTCAAATCTGACTTGGAGGCATTCAATAATTTCCGAAACCCCAATCACTATGTATGTATACACCTTTACTTTTGTTTTTTGTCGTCCCCGTAATTTGTTTGCTTTTAATGTTAAATCCATTAGCAAATTCTTATTTATGTTTCTTTTCTTTTAATTTTTATTTTTTACTTTGTTTGAGAGAGTTCTTATTATGATGGTTCTTATTGTCCTTTGTTGTTTGATCCTACTTTTTTTTCCAGAAGTATAAAGTAACGCTGGCAGTGAACTTTAACAGTGAAAGTGAAATAAAAAAGATAGAGAAGGCAGTTTCCAGTGTTCCGGGTGTTGAATCTGTTTCCTACGATAAAGAAATAAGAAGATTGATTGTCATCGGGCGTTTTGATCATCAAGCAGTTGTAACGTGTGTGAGGGAATTTGAGAAGATGGTTCAGGTCCTCAAAAGAAAGAAGATTATTTAAGAGTAAGATGATGAACCTTTTTGGAAGTTGTTTATGAATCTGGTGATTATGTTTATTTTTAGTATGCAAGAGATTTGATGAGTTAATAGAAAACATGGCAAGCTCTCAAGTGACAATATCTTGTTGATATTGTGTCACATATCACAAGGAAACGTGGCTGGTAAACTGATAGTACCGCAATGTAAAATATTTACACTTTGTCCTCTTCAAATCTCTTTATACAAAAATAGTGGCTTCTCAACTTTGGGTGTTATACAAGATAGGCTAACAGGTGGGTGGGTGATCGCATAGGGCCTGATTCTCCACGGGCCATATTTTTTTTAAATTTATATATATATATTTAATAAAAAACCAATATGTTTAAGCCATTTTTAAAAACACAAATTCTTAATGGCCCACTCAGTTTTAATACTTGAAATTAAGCCATTTTAACATATTTTAATAGGTTGACAATGATAGCTATTCAAAATGAAATATAAGAATATATGGAATATAAAGACTTGATTGAGAGATTTGCTTTCAAAAACGTTAGGAGAGCCTCGCAATTCGCTTAAGTAAGTAAGTTCGGTCATTTTCCTACACTACTTTTGATCTGTTTATTTTATAACAATTAACGTTGTATTATTGATTTTTCTATATATATGTGATGAGTTTATATTATAGGGCGGGGCCTAGTTGTTAATCTCACCCATAGCCCCAACGTCAGTTTAGCATTCTTGGGGATGGCTTGTTGGCTGGTCTGTCAAATTCGATGAAAATATAAATGGATTTTAAAATTTCTAAAAATCCTTAATGTAATGTTTCAACTTATATTTGGTACTAGTTGGTTAGGATGACCATGGTACTTACGTGTTTAGATAGTAACAAACAAAATGAAACAAGACACAGACGAATTTTAAAGTAAAAAAACCAAAGACTACTAACTACAGATGTAACAATCAAGCATACCTATCAGAATATAGTTCAAGTAAGTTACTAAGAATTAATCTTAGGACACAAAATCCATAACTCTAACCATGTGAATGATATCTAACCTATGTAACATTGAAAGGGTGAAATAGTAAGAAAAACAAACTACTAAAAATTATTTTTTAAAATCAAATATAAGAAAGAATAACCAATTAGGACCAGAATCCTCCTAATAATTTTATAAAGTCTTTTGATTATGTATTTATCAAAATATAATCATAGTAAAAACTATTGGTGAGGTGTGAAGTGTTAAAAAGTCATTACCCTCTCGAGTTAACCAAATAACCCTGAAAATACTGCCATAGACACCCCTAACTACCCGGGTTTAAGTAACTAAGTAATTTACCTATCCCTTGTCATTTAGAGCTTCTTTTATTGTTTAGTTACACAGATTAACAAAACAAACTGAGCGATTTACTATCTATGTTGCTCAATTTTAAGCGAACTCTAACTAATTTCCAAACTCTTTTAATCAAGTTCTTTCGTTACCTACTAAATATCAAGTCCTAGACTAACGATCGATATATAGTACAAAGATAGATAAAACAGATCAAACATGGATAACCTCATAGAAAGATCTAAATTACCCATACATCACAAGTTCAATTATATATATAGTTATTTAATATTACACTTTCATAAATAAAATCATCTAACTTCAAAAGGTATCAAGATTTATCCTACCTAATCGGCTATAAGGCGGTTAGTTATCCATACAAATAACTAAAACACAAGATTTCATCGAATACATGATAAAGACAAATGAAAACAAAATTATAAACGTTCTAACTCAGTAAAAATCAATAGATTGATCTCCTTGAATCTTCTGGATTCATCGAAAAACTTGAACAACCCACCCCTGTTCCGCTTTTTTTTTTATGTCTCTTCGCAACTTAGGGTTTCTTGGATGACTTATTCTATTTATAGGGCCTACTAAAGTTTTGTGTCGGGTCGTCCCGTATACCCCAATAGGGTACAACCCGTATCCTCTTATGTTAGCAGTTGAGCCCACTAGGGTTTTAAACTTCTAAGGCGGTGCAGCCCAACTCCAAAGCATACGACCCATACTCTTCTGATCCGTACGGCCCGTACTAAAGTCGATCCAATACAATTTCAAAGAAGCAAGAGTCATGAGGTTTCAAATTGTACAATACATGTCACACCCCGATATTTACAGCTCAGCCCGGTGGGCCCGGTGGGGGTATCGTGACGTAAGATTGATATCGTCATAGTCAAACATACACAGAATAGCACAGCGGAAGTCTTGGAATATATATTATTATTACAAACCCAATTGTCAGAAAATACTGAAAAGATAATTACATTCGAGCTTGTAATATTAAATCCACAGGCGGATCTAAATCAATACACAACATGTTCAACAGACATAAGGCATTACGGACTTGCAAGATCCTCTACTTAACGCCCAGGAGCTTCCAGCCAATTACGTATAGTACCTGTCACGTAGTCTTTTGAAAATACGTCAGTTTACACCGATAAATACAATTAACTGACTCATTTGAAAGTGTTTATAAAATTGGTTTGGATGCACAAGGCATAAAAATCTTTTATAACTTGGGACAATTATATAAAATAATCTTGTATACAGATTCACATGCTTGTCGTACGTTCAGGGCCTGGGATAGAAGCCGAGTCACGATTAATCGACACACCACTATAGTCCACAAGGAGTTATCCTCACGTGTGGTTATATCTTATATCTTAATTCCCTTTTCGGGGAAAAGAAACCGTATCGCAACTGTCAGGTGTATGCCTACACCTCGTGCTTAGGTCGTGGTCATTTGCATTTAAATGATACCAAGGATATCCAGGACATGGTCATTAACCCCCAAATGCTTAAATCAAACAAAACATATTAAAACGGGTTATCTCAATGATTTAACCACTAATCGATTAAATATTCAATACCCGACCAAGCGGTAATAATTTACCGTATCCCAAGCCCGTATAAGGGAAAATAAGTTAAAAGTATTTACCTGAGCTTAAAATGTAAAATTTGTAATCTCAGCCGTATATCCTACTCAAACAAGTGTAGGTAGCTTTTACTGGGCTCCTAATCTGGAACGAAGGTTTTAATAACCTATTAGATTACTAACGGGTCTTATTTAAGTTATAAACTTAGACCGGTTAGTTTAAAGAAAGATTTACGGTACGAAACGCAAGATTAAGCGGTGACCGGATTGGAATGTAATTTAGACCCAACAAGTATGGAGACTTGTATAAAGTGGGTAAACTAACTACCTTCTGGATTTTGAAGTAAAAATGATAAGGTTTGACCCGTTTTGGTTAATTTATGCAAACTAGTTACATAAACCGTACCGAATGTGTATAAGCATAACGGGTAACCGGATGAGTCAAGTACAAGTTCCATAAGTTATTATGCTTAAAATATATTGTGATATCAGTAGGATATCAACAATTATGCCCCAAATGAATTTAAAGCCAATTTAAGTCCCGTAAGGGTATTTTGGTCATTTTTAAGTTTATAAAAGAGGTTTAATAGTAAACTGAGGTTCTGGTCTAAAACATTCAGTAAAAATATTTATTTTATCATGTTACATCAGTAAGATATCATACATATGTAAGGTTTACCATTTATGGCCAAATTATGCACCGTAAGGGCATTTTAGTCATTTCACATATGTTTTAAAGACAAAATTGGAAATCTGAGTTCAAGACTTATACTTACTGTTAAAGTATTAAAATTTATTTATAAAATCAGTAGGTAACAAGTCTTAGGTGTTAAATATGGTTTTAAACCATACTATGCGCCTAATTAGCGTAAAAGTCGATAATTGACGATATTTGAGATGTTTATGAAAATCTGAGATTTTGATCAGCCATTAATGTTTAAAATATTTTATTTAAAATATAACATCAGTAGGAAAAAGTTTGGCATGATATTCATATGTTAATCTTATTTTATTAATAAAAAGGGTATTATCGTCATTTATCGAATTATACGAGAACTCAATGATATGGTCAGTTTATAATCTGACCAAAAATTCAAAAAATCCCTAAAAATAATATCAAAACAGTAGGTAATGAGTTTGGTGCCAAAATTTGGGTTTAAACATGATTTATGCTAAAAATGTAATTTAATTAACAAAAAGTTTCATTTTACGATATCTTGCATAACTTTAGTTTGAGACCAGAAACTGATGTCAATTTTATTTGACATACTTATATATCAGTAATAAAGCTTTTTGTCCTCTCACATTTTCAAAAATCTCATTTTTATAACATAAGGGCATAATAGTCAATTTTTAAGCAAATAACGGAAACAAGCAAATAACTCAGATTTCTAGTATGATCGTGTAATATAACCTTATAGGGTTATGCTACATTAAATTACGATCATAACGAAACCTAAAATTAGTAGCAAACTAATCTAATTCGGTTCATAATCGAAAGTCAACGCAAAAGTCAAACTTCGCGACTTTCGGTTGCAAACCGACCCTAAAACTGGAATTGACGAGCCCAACATGTTTACACATGTTCTAATGATTATTACCAAGTTGTTTAAGTGATAAAACGTATTTTAGAATATTTCTAAACTCATATCGCAATTATTTCAAAAACTGCTCCGTTGACTTTTTAAAACAAGGTTACGTTGACTCGTCAATTGACCAAGCAAACATGATTCTTAGGAGGTGCCCTTTTGAGGGTTTAACACCTACCTAATAACGATCACGTATCCATGTTCGTTGCGAACAATGGCTCGGCCGTCTACGGTCTAACTAAAAGTCAAAGCGTTCGTCGTAAACGCTTGACTTTTTAGCTTTAAACGCCAAATAAAATAAACTAGTCATGAAAGGACACTTACTGAAGAAACACTGACCTCGACGGTAGTATCCAATGAGAACTTCAACTATCAGTGATCCGAACGACTAACTGCAAAACAAAAACACCGTTAGGACTCGTTACAGGAATGGGGTTATTCCTGTAACCACCCTCCGGCGTGAGAATAAGTCTCGGTTTTGGGAGTATAAAAGTAGAGAAAGAGGAGAGAGTTGTATAAGAATAAGATGATCTGTACCTTATACGTTTACCTCTATTTATAGTTTATCATTAGGGTTTTTCTTAACTTAAGATGGGCTCCTATAAGTTAGGGATTTGCATGATCTTCCCGAAAAGTTGGAGATTTGGTTGCGTGGCCTATCCATGCAGGATGGAATGTTCTAGAACAAATATTTATAACTATTTATTTATAATAAAATAATAGGTAATGACCGGGTCGGATTATCCGATTTGGGTCATACCTCGTCATGTCCCCCCAGTCCGAAGTTATGAAATGGAATTCATGAGATCGGACTAAGAGAGAAAAAAGAAAGTATATCCTATTTAAGGAAAATATTATAAGCTAAAGTGCCATAATGTGTTATGAGAAAATGGCGGGGATGTGATAGGACGTGACAGTTAAGCCATCATTAGGATGACAACTTTGCTTACCCTGCTCTGACGCGTATGTCTGTCCGTTTACCTTTTCGAATTTGAAAAGTTACTGTATAAATAGTACCCCTGTGCACGAGGGTTAAATTCCATTTTCTCAGAACACCTTCTTTCACTTCCCCTCTTACAAACAAAATGGCCTCTAAAACTGTTGAATCCTCTTCCTCTGTCTCCGCTAGTTCCGAAACCCTGTTCTGCAAATGGGGAGTTGTGTCTTACAACAACCTTGTGCAAGATTACGGGATTAGGGCTGAGTGGAATCCCTCGTTACCATAAAAAACGGACACAGCATGTTGGATCTGAGTTTCTTTTTTATTGTACTTTTGTTTGAAATTAAGATGGAAAATGAAAGAGTTGTGCAGCGGAAATAAGATGAAAGCAAACTTTGCATACAATCAAACGAGAGTAATACTTTTATCAAACATCTTTACACAATGAATCGAAAGATTGAATTTATTTCAACAACGATTACAATGATTGATGTAAGAATGCAAACTCCCCCTCAGCCAGAGCTCAGTGGTTTGTTCGTGCAAAGAAGACGATGTGATCAAAAGAGCTAATAGAACAGTACAAAGTACTGAACTATTTATAGGCACTTGCAAACCACTGAGCATCTTAGCTGGCGTCACCATGAAAGTGACATCTAACCTCCTAACAAACTCTAACCTCTGATCTATACAAACACTGATGTACAAACTACTGCTATTACAATCTAATACATAAAAGACACATAAACCGCTGCTGCATCCTTCCACTGCTGTGAACCCAGCAGTGCTTGTCCGGATCAGCAGTACTTGACTCAAGGCAGTAGATTGAGTCAGCAGAGCTTTGGTCTTCTATCAGTCTTTAACATTTGGCAGTAGATGCAAGGCAGCAGTTGTGGAACAGCACTTGGTAAGATCAGTAGATAGGAGATCAGCAGATACAAAGCCACTTTCAAGGGGAGAGATTTGCATGAACTAATCTGTAAACGTCTGCTTATTCTGGATCCACTGCTCTGATCCAGTTTTGGCTTTAATTATATGTTCCTCTGATAGGGTTCAATCCCAACAATCTCCCCCTGGAACAGATAATGCCAAAACTCTCCATTATTTGTGGAATTCTTTATTGCCTCATCAACAGCTCCCTTATCTGACCTTTAAATTGTAATTCAAAGTCTAGGGCATCTGTATCTTCATCATCCCTGCTAAGTGGAAGATCAATGAGATCCTGCAAATCTTCAAGACTCAGGCCAAGAGCTTGTTCCCTTGATATTTTCTCCACTACTCCACCAGGCCTGAGCAAAGTCAATACGCAGGTCTGTTTGTCAGTTTCCCACTTTTGTATTTTTGAGCCTGGTGGGTTTCTTGGGAGATGTTTATTTGCAGAAGTATTTGGAGAGGCTGGCCTGTTCATAGCTGGTTGAGCAGCACTTGCAGATTGTTCCAATTCAAGATCTTCTTTTATCATTACTTCCGTGCCTGCTTTTACAATGGCATCTCCAGCTAATAGATCTTGAATTGTTTCCATGCTAAACTGGTTTTTGTTCCTTCTTTTGTAGATGGCAGCACCAGCTGGAGCAGTGGTTCTTTTGTTTTGCAGCTTTGGTGGTCTTTTTGAAACCTCTGCTTTAGAATAGTCAGGCTTTTGAGGAACTGTGGGATCTTTCTTTCTTAATTGTTCCAACTTTTTGTAAGTAGCCCTGACCACATCTTCTTTCCATCTAGCCACTTGTCTTTTGTTTCCATAATCAGCAGCAACCAGTTCCTCTTTCATTCTTTGCAGTTCTACCTGTTTGTCAGGTACATTCTTTCTAAACTTTGCCCAGTTAGGAGAAGTGTGAGTGACCTTCCTTTTTATCATGTCTTGAATTCTTGCAGCTTCATCTTCAAGCTCAGGAACAGTCCACTCTTTGTACATATATCTCTCTCCTTTGTACTTTTTGTGAGCCATGATGCTTTCAATGTAGTCTTTCTTCAGAGATTCAGCTGCTCTTTCAGAAATTTGTTGACTAACATTTTTTGCAAATTGCTCTAGGGATCTGACTTGTGTGAGCAGATATTGATAATTTCTTGAAATTTCTTTGTCAGACTTCCCTTGTGTGTTTCTTTTTGAGATATCCTCTGCTTGCTTGGCTTTGATTTCCAAGTATTCATCCACATTTTTAGGCCAAGGATATCCCTTTATTGATGGCAAACTCCTTTTGGCAGGGTCATCCTCATAGTAAAAGGATTTTATTTCATCTCTAACAGCTGCTAGTTCAAGAGGAAATTGAACACCTGCAGGAGGTAAGGGCTTGTACATTGGAACTGAAGAGAGAGGAACAGGTTTTGGTATTGTGACAAGAGCTAAAGATTTTGAAGATGTTTGTGGTGGTGATGTGTCATCATCTTTTAAAATTAGCCTTCTCCTTTTTGGTTTAGGAGAGACTGATGATGTTTTGGATGGAACAATGGTGGTAGATGTTGTGGCAGTGGATTGTGATTGACAAACAGCTGTTGAAACAACTGGTGTTTCAACCACTGTTGTCATTACAACAGATGTTATAACATCTGCTGTCTTCTGCTGTATGTCAGCAGGTGTTGTTTTTGGTGGTGATGATGGTAAAGCGGTGGATGTTGTGTGTGTTGAAGTGGTGTGTGTTGATGGAACAACTGTTTGACAAGCAGTAATTTTTGTAACTCCTGCTGCATCAGCTGTTTTGTATGGTGGTTTTTTAGCAGACTTTGAACGTCTGGTTGGAATGGATTTGGGTTGCCTTACTTTTCTAGTAGGCCTCTTCTTTTCCTCAACAAGATTTTCATGATCCCTTGACCGAGAAGTACCCTGTTCTGGATGATCCATTCTGTCCACCCTGGCTTTTCTTTTGGCCTCTCTATCTCTTTTTACACTTGCAACTGCTTCTGCTAGTGCATTTGTTGTCACATCAATTTTCTTGCTGCCATCTGGCAAAGGGATCTTTTTGGTCATGTTTGAATTTTCTGGTTCAAGATAAAGACCATCTTCTATACCCTTCTTTTTCCACTCCTTAATTTTCTCCCCCTTTTTGGCATTATCTTCTGGGAGGTCATAAATGAAGCGTACTTTTGGAGGAGCAGTGCCAGTGGTTTGCAAGATCTGAGTTTTGAGAGCCTTTAAGTCAGCCTGAGTGTTCTTGAACCTTGACTCCATTGCATTTCTCAGCTGTTGTACATGTTTTTCATGTTGCTGATCTGCTAATTGTGCTTGTTGGTGGAGAAAAGATTGAAGTAGATTCCAGAGCTCATTTGTAGCAGGTGTCCTTTGTGGAGCAGGTGCTTGAGGTGGAACAGCAGTTGATTGTACCTTTTGAACTTGCAACACCTGTTGTAGCATATTTTTGAGTTCTGCAACAGAGTTATCAAGTTTTGCAATACGATCCGTCAATTTCTGGTACTTTAAACCATCACCCAAGTTAATGGGATCATCTGATTTCCCACTAGCAGTGGTTTTATCAGTGGTAGATGTAGGGAATATACTCCAAACATTAACCACTGATGCCCCTTTTTCTTGGTACTGGGGTCTTCTTCCTTCAACACTTGATAACCTTTTGATGTTGCCAGTAGGATAAAGAAATCCACTGGTGGTTGGCAGAGGTGCTATAAAAGGAATTGCCTCCAAGGAAGTCTTATGAATGTAACCACTGTCCAAATGTAACCCAGTGGGTGTAACAGTTGTAGTGGCTGCTTCACTTGGATTACCACCAAGAGTTACTTGTAACTCAAGGGGTGTAACCTCCTCAGGTTGTGTTGGTGGGTTAGCAAAGATTGATACATCAGACCTAGTCGGTTGTTGAGGTATATTCTCATTAATAGGTGATTGAGAAGGACTGGATAATGCCTGGTTCAAATCAATTGCATCCAACAGTGGTTTTATTGGTGAAGGAATTTTGGATGTGATGAGTGGTGTAGAAATAGGATGTGTCCCGGGCATTGGACTGTGGATGATAGAAACGAGTGTTTCCAGAGCATCATGATGTGGAGGCCCTATTTGTACAACCTGTTCTTTTTGTGAAGAAACAGGAGGAGTTTCGGTTATGGGTTGAGATATTTGTACCAACTGCTGTGAGGAAGTAGCAGCAGTGGTTTCTTGTGACTTTTGTGTTGTCACTGGCAGAAGCTCTGGTATCTCATCCTCCAGAGATGCCTTTTTGATGGGTTTGGGGGGTTTTTGTGTTTTTCTTTTTGTTAGCTTTTTGGTGATTTTAGGTGTGGGTTTCAAAACAGTTGTGCTGCTGCTTTGATCACCTTGAGCAGTGGGCTCAGCAGCAGATACCTGAGGAGCAGTTGTAACTGCTAAAATCTGCTCAGGCACCTCTGCTTGTGTTTTGCAAGGTGCTAACATTCTTGAAAAAGTTTCAGTTGTTAAACTGTTTATTTGAGTAGAATCACCTTGATTTATTATAGCTAAATCATCCTTACTGAATTTCTTTGAAAAATAGTAACTTAAAAACCTTGGAAACAGTAAGAATGATTTTGTTTCAACATTATTAACCAAATCTTTGAAAATTTCCCGAGAATAGTTAAAATTTTCTCCTTGAAGAATTGCATATCCCAGATTTTGAATCTTTAAAGGGATTTCATTGAAAGAAGTGGTTTTGTTTGAAACACATAATAGGAGGGTATGAAATAAAAATCTGGTTGCAGAAGGAAAATAACCTTTTTCTAAGGTAATTTTCTTCATCATTGTGGCTTCATACCCTCTCTCAATGAAGTCAGTTTGTAACTCAGTTTTAGTGAAAGAAATTTTACCTTCCTGATCATCGAGTTGAAAGACCTCTGAAATGGATTGTGGCGTGATTTAGACAGCTTTACCCTTTATAGAAGAGTTTATGGTGGTTGCAGTGTCTCCTTGTTTTTCAAGGGTTGCATTTTTCCAGAACTCCCTTTGGGTCGCCAAATAGATTGGTGCATCAGCAGTAAACAAAGTTTTGTACTTTGATTTTGCCATGAGATCAATGGTGGAATCGAAAATATTGGTGGTTCCTGGTTTTGTGAGAAGACCCAGGAGATTGTGAGATGGTTTATGTGGAATCTCAGTGGAGATTGCCTTTTGAGAGGTTGTTATCGATGATGATTTGGATGAGGGTTTTGAAGATTTCTTTGATTTTGTCATTTTGAGGATGATTGATCGAAGAAATTTGTGAAGAAATGTGAAGAAAAACTGCTTTGAGAAGAGAATTTTTAAGAATTCAATTCGACAGTAAAACCCTGTTTTGGTGGTGAGTGGGGGATTTTATAGGGAAGAAAGTGAATGCTGAGGTGGCAGCCGTTACAAAAAGACTGACCAATATGTACTGCCCACGTGACAACCCCTGTTGAAAGTGAAGGACAATACTTGTGTGATAGGGACAGATGAAGGCAGTGGTATGAAAACAGTGGATGATTTTCACTATCAGTGGATAGCATATCAGTGGATAAGACACTGCCTTTGAACAACAGAGTTTATCAAATGAGAGAGCAGGGGTTGACTTTCAGCAGTGGACAGACTTTTGAAGTAGAGCATACTTTTGAACAATCAGTGGTTAATGGCAGACTTTTAAGGATATAATGAAAAATTTCATTTTTAGCTATTTTTAAGGATGGAGTTTTGATTTTCTGAAAACATTTTGTTGCTTTTATTCATAGAAAAACAAGATGTTGCTTGTTATTCTATGTTCAGCATCCCAATTCTAGAGACCAAGCTTTCAAAAGTGGCTGTATCAAGTGCTTTTGTGAGCACATCAGCCAGCTGGTCTTTAGTTGGGACATGATGCAGAGAAATCAAACCTTTTTCATAGCAATCCCTCACAAAGTGATGTCTGATGTCGATGTGTTTGGTGGTTGAATGGGAAACTGGATTTTTGATGATATTTTCTGCTGCCTGACTGTCCAACATGAGTGGTGTCTTTAAGGCAGTGATACCAAAATCCAGCAACTGATTTTGAAGCCACAGGAGTTGGGCTGTACAGCTTGCAGCAGCAATGTATTCAGCTTCAGCAGTGGATGTTGAAACAACTGCTTGCTTTTTGCTTTGCCATGAGACTAAGCAATCACCTAGAAACTGGCACCCTCCTGATGTGGACTTCCTTGTTGTGTTGCATCCAGCAAAGTCACTGTCTGAGAAACCTAAAAGCTTGATGTTCCCATTAGCTGGATACCAGATACCAAGTGTGGGAGCACCTTTTATGTATCTGAAGATCCTTTTTACAGCAATGAGATTTGATTTTCTGGGAGCTGATTGACTTCTTGCACAGACACATGTTGCAAACATGATGTCTGGTCTAGATGCAGTTAGGTACAGTAAAGACCCAATCATGCTTCTATAAAGTGTTTGGTCAATCAGCTCATCTTTTTCATCAGACATGACCAGCTTATTTGTTGCCATGGGTGTGCTGCATGGTTTACAATCATTCATATCAAATTTGGTTAAAAGTTCTTTAGCATATTTGCTTTGATGAATGAAAGTTCCATTTTGCATTTGTTGTACTTGGAGACCAAGAAAGCATTGCAGCTCACCCATAGCACTCATTTCAAACTCAGCTGTCATGAGTTCTCTAAACTCTTCACACATTGAGTTACATGTGCTTCCAAAAATAATGTCATCAACATAAATCTGGACAATCATTAAATCCTTCCCTCTCCATTTTAAGAACAGTGTTTTATCAATGGTACCTCTTTTGAAACCATTGGAGAGTAGGAAGTTGGAAAGAGTTTCATACCAGGCCCTTGGTGCTTGTTTCAAGCCATACAAGGCTTTGTTTAGCCTGTAAACATGGTCTGGATAAAATGGATCCTCAAAACCTGGAGGTTGACAAACATACACCTCTTCTTGAATTGTACCATAGAGGAAAGCACTTTTGATATCCATTTGAAACACCTTCATATTGTGGTTGACAGCAAAGGCCAGGAACAGTCTAATGGCTTCCAATCTTGCAACAGGGGCAAATGTTTCATCATAATCAATCCCCTCTTCCTGTCTGTAACCTTGAACCACAAGCCTGGCTTTATTCTTGACAACAATACCCCTTTCATCAGTTTTGTTCTTGAAGACCCACTTTGTGCCAATGGGACTAACCTCTTTTGGCAGTGGTACAAGTTCCCATACTTGTTGTCTTTTAAACTGTTGGAGCTCCTCTTGCATGGCTTCTACCCAGCTGTTGTCTTTCAGTGCCTCTTGGTACTTGACTGGCTGATGGAGTGATAGAAAACCAACAAAAAGACAAATGTTTTGGGTTTGGCTTCTTGTGAGCACCCCTTCATTTATGTTGCCAATGATTTGATCAGGTGGATGAGATCTCAAGAAGATTAAATCTCCTTGGTATGGTATGATGGCATTTGTTGGTGAAGGCTGCAAATGTGTATCATCTGAGCTAACCACTGCTGGGGACTTTGATGATCCAGCAGTGGTTTCAAAAGGTGGTGGTATAGGAGGTAATGAAGTGGACAACTGCTGACTTTTATCCACTGTTTGAGGACTTTTGTCAGCAGTGTTTGAGGATGTGGAAGCAGTGGTTGAGCTTTGACAACTGTTTTGAACAGCTGGTGCTTTTCCCTTTGTGGCAGACCTTTGAGGGATGATGATTTCATACCCATAGTCTGGTGTTGTATCCTCTGATGGACCTGCACTGTTAGTCTTGACAGCAGTATTTTCAAAAGTGAATTTTTCAAGATCAAACAGATCTGCAGGGTTTGCTGGGATTTTCATTGATGAAAGTTCATTGAACTTTACATTCAAGGTCTCCTCCACTGCCTTGGTCCGTGTATTGAACACTTTGTAGACCTTGGCAGTGGTTGAGTATCCCAGATGATAACCACAATCAACTTTGGCTGCAAATTTTGAAATGGAATCTTTTAAGTTCAGAATAAAGCATGGGCAGCCAAACACTTTGAAGTATGAGATCAGTGGTTTAATTTTATACAGAATTTCATAGGCAGTCTTTTTGTGCCTGGGGTTTATTAAAACTCTGTTCTGAACATAGCAAGCAGTGTTTACTGCCTCTGCCCAGAAAGTTAATGGCAAACCTGAATCTGCAAGCATGGTTCTGGCAGCCTCAATCAGAGTTATGTTCTTCCTTTCCACTACCCCATTCTGCTCTGGTGTTCTTGGGATGCTGTACTGCCTTACAATCCCTTTCTTCACACAGAAGGCATCCAACTCCCTATTTTTGAATTCTGTGCCATTGTCACTCCTAAAGCTTTTCACTGGAAGGTCAAATTGCTTTTCAACCTGTATTTCAAAGTCTTGCAAAATGCCTGCAGTTTCATCTTTTGAGTGCAAAAAGAAAGTCCATGTGAACCTAGAAAAGTCATCAACAATAACCAAACAATATTTTTTCTTTTTGAGGCTCATGACTTGAACTGGGCCAAACAAATCCATGTGTAGCATTTGCAAACACTGGGTTGTTTTGGACTCTTCAATGGACTTGTAAGAACTTTTATGCTGTTTTCCTTTTAAACAGGAAATGCAATGTTCAGGACATGAAAACAATTTTTGTGGTAGGCCTCTCACCAAACCATTTTTTGAAATTTCTGTGATTGTCTTAAGATTTGTGTGTCCCAGCCTTCTGTGCCAAAGTTCTGTCTCTTTGTTAGAGGCAGCTGAGAACAGACAGGC
The DNA here is from genome assembly GCA_030545235.1 of Helianthus tuberosus. Classification (NCBI taxonomy): domain Eukaryota; kingdom Viridiplantae; phylum Streptophyta; class Magnoliopsida; order Asterales; family Asteraceae; genus Helianthus; species Helianthus tuberosus. The sequence goes on from CM060365.1 coordinate 193,708,314, forward strand.
ATCAGCTCTGGGACACTCTTTTGACATGTCAACAACATAAACATTGCCACTTCTTTGAGCAACAAGTTTAGTTTGACCAGTTCTGATTATTGCCTCAATCTTTTTTACCATTTCTGGTCCAACAATCCTACAACAATATTTTGTGAAGAATGACCCAAAACCCTTGTCACTCATTTGGGACACACTCAGAAGGTTGAATTTTAGATTGTCTATTAGATTGACATTTTCAAATTTTACTTTTCCAGACTCCACTGTACCCGACCCCAGAACTTTTCCTTTACTATTATTCCCAAAGGATATATCACCCCCTCCATGGATTTTAAAGTCTTTGAGGAGGGCTTTACATCCTGTCATGTGCCTGGAGCCTCCATTATCTACATATCAAAGACTATCAAAGCATGCAGAAGCTCCCTGCACATGAAGTAAAAGGATTAGTTCATTAAGGTCTCCAAAGCCAACAAGGCTTTGGATGGGGTCTCAACAGTGTCTGGGATGGATGCAAGATGATGGACAGTGGTTAGGTCAGGGGTTTGAACTGTTTTAGGACAGTGTTTTTCTAACCACTGTTGTGGGTCCTGACCAATCATCTGCTGGTAACCAAAAGGATGCTTGTTCACTTTGGGTTTAGAGGGCCTTTTGTAGGCCTCATAAACGTGAGGAATCCTTTGGTAAGACTGTTTTTCTCTGCCTTTTCTAAACTGATTGGCAGGGGGTGCATCAGTAACCTGAACATCTCTTTTGACAGATGTTTGGTTCAGCTGTTTTGTAACAGCTGTTTGAACTGGCACAAACAGTGGTTGTTTCTTGGTGAATTTGACAGATGTTGATGATGATGATGGACTCAAGGATGTTTTAGCAATGTACTCATTCTTTTTCACATCAAAGTTTTTGAGATACACACATGCTTGAGTTTTGTGGTTTGTTTTACCACAGACAATGCAACCTTCTGCTGAAACTATGACACTTGTTCTGTTTAAATCATAAGCTTTCAAGTGGAAACAATCTTTTGTTAAATGATTCCTTTTTTCACAGAATTCACAAAACAAGTTATCAATTTTTTCTTTCTTCTTTCTCTTTTCAGACTCCTTTGTAGCAGAGGTTTTAACCACTGCTGGGATGTCCTTGAGAGGAATGACTTTAGCTTTTGGAGCCTTGACACCATCAATTGATGTAAAGTCCATTGGCTTGAAATTTTCAAGAATGTCACACTCATCAGACCATTTTGGTTTAAACTGGTATTCTTCAAGCTCCACAAAAGTAGAGGATTCCATTGGTCTGTCAAGTGTGATTTTGTTACCAAGTTTGTCAGTGATTTTCACTGCTTGGCCATTCTTGTTTTTGGGGATGAACTCAGTGGTTACATCAGTGGTTTGAACAGAGTTTTCAAAAGCAGTGTTTTCATCATCATGTTTTCTATACCCAACCCCAAACTTCACATTGCTTTTTCTCTGTTTTTCAAGCATAACCTCATATCCTTTGCAGGATTCCACCCATCTTTCACAAGTAATCTGGGCGGACTCCAACTCCTTTTTACAAACTTGGTATTTTTCTACCATAGTTTGAAGTTGGGTTTTGGTTATACTCTGCTCTTCTTTTAGACAGCTGTTCTCTTTTTCTTTTTCAGTCAATTTGTTTTTAAGTTCTTTTAAAGACCTTTCAAATTTGACTTCATCAGACAAGATTTTATCCCGAAGGTTTTCATTCACCTCTTTAATGTTAGCAAAAGCAATTATGCAATTGTCAGAACACAGTTTTTTAAGAACTTGAGGAGATACCTTGGCAGCTGCCATCATTGCACAATCACATTTATGATCTTCTTCATCATCAGCTTTCACCTTCTTTTCACCAGCCTTTTCTTCTTTCTCTTCTTCTTTGTCCTCTACAGACCAAGGATCTGTCATTGGTTCAATCAGGGTACCTGAACTTTCTCCCAACAGTAGTTCACCAGCCACAGCAGTAACCACTGCTTCAGTCACTTCTTCCACTGTTTCAAAACACTGCTGTTCCTCCTCAGTTTCAACCCCCTCCTGTATTGACTCTAATGCCATCAAACAAAACTCATCACAAGAAGAATCATTAGAAGCATAGAGTGCAAAATTTTCATCATTAAGGTCTTCAGGCATACTGCTCCAGTCAACAAACCCTTGAGTGAAAAAACTTTGTTGATCTGGTTGTGCTGCTGCTGGAGCAGTGGTTTGAGGTGCAACAGGTTGCACTTGTACCTGTGAAGCAGGGGTTTGAACATATTGGATTTGTGGAACAGTAGTTTGGACATAATGTACTGGCACAGGGGCAGCAGCATAGTGAGCAGTGTTCACTTGAGCTGCTGGGGCATATTGGGCATAGTGCATAGTGTTTTGGTTTTGAGGTCTAGGATTTGAGCTAGGATGAGTAATTATGGGACCAGTAGTTTGACTCCTACATTCCCTAGCGAAATGTCCCAACCTATTACACTTATAGCACTTGATTTTCGATTTATCCAACCCAACCCTTAGATTCCCATGCAAACCTGGGAATTTTCGCCCTGTTCTTTTGTAGAACTTGCTAGTTCTAACACTTAGCAAAGCCAGTTGGTGCAGGATGTCCATTTCCTCTAAATCAGTGGGATCAAAATGTTGCAAATCATTTAGTTCAAAACTTAAATTGTCTGACATCTGGTTTTCATTTGCAGTGAATGCATAACTAGCAGAGTGAGGATCAGGGTTGTTAAAATTTGCACCAGCAGTTATGTCAATGAAGTGATCAAAACCCTGATCCTTACCACTGCTCCCAGATTCTTCTTGACCCAGAAGAGCAGTATTACCGAAAGTGTAATCATCGGTAACTTTTCCTGACTCTTGTAACCTCCTTTTCTGGTTCAACTCCCTTTCAAAGGTCAGGAGTCGACCGTGGAGTTGGGTCAAGGTCAGATCCTTGAATTCATGTGGGTTTCGGGTGACAAAAGCTATGGTGTCCCATTTTTATGGCAGTGACCTGAGGAACCTGCTATTTTGAGTTGAGTTTGTAAAAGTGGTGTTAACAAGCCTCAGTTCACTGATGAGACAGCTGAAACGCTTAAATTGTTGCGTTAGTGATTCACCTTTAACGTAGCAAAATGTTTCATACTGTTGGTTCAGGATTTCCCTATTGTTTTCTATTACTTCCTCAGTTCCCCCAAATTGTTCCTTAAGTGCGTCCCATAACTCTTTGGCACTGTTACAATGTAACAGTCCAGCATATATCTCATTGGGCAGCGCAGATGCTACGATGCTAAACGCTTTAGCATCTAGTTCGATCTTTTGAAAGTCGGTTTCGGTATAATTTTCAACTGGTTTTGGAACGAACTTTTTAGCATCTTCAGCGCTTGGCACTGAAGGAATATGGGGACCATAAATGACAGACTTCCAACAACCTGTGCTTTGTTGAGCGAGGATGTGACCCATCCTCCTCTGCCAGATGTTGTACTCATTTCTTTTAAGCATAGGTGGTTTAAAAAGCGAGCCGATGTTGTTTTTGTCATCCTGAGATTGTGACGTCATTCTTGTTGTTTTACAGACACTGAGAAATCAACTTTAATGGTGATTAATCCTTGCTCTGTTTTTCAACGGACGAACAAACGATCAGTATCAACTGTTATGAGCTGAACTATTTACGTCAAAATGATTGTTAAATCAAATTTGACTGTCCTAGCTCTGATACCAATTGTTGGATCTGAGTTTCTTTTTTATTGTACTTTTGTTTGAAATTAAGATGGAAAATGAAAGAGTTGTGCAGCGGAAATAAGATGAAAGCAAACTTTGCATACAATCAAACGAGAGTAATACTTTTATCAAACATCTTTACACAATGAATCGAAAGATTGAATTTATTTCAACAACGATTACAATGATTGATGTAAGAATGCAAACTCCCCCTCAGCCAGAGCTCAGTGGTTTGTTCGTGCAAAGAAGACGATGTGATCAAAAGAGCTAATAGAACAGTACAAAGTACTGAACTATTTATAGGCACTTGCAAACCACTGAGCATCTTAGCTGACGTCACCATGAAAGTGACATCTAACCTCCTAACAAACTCTAACCTCTGATCTATACAAACACTGATGTACAAACTACTGCTATTACAATCTAATACATAAAAGACACATAAACCGCTGCTGCATCCTTCCACTGCTGTGAACCCAGCAGTGCTTGTCCGGATCAGCAGTACTTGACTCAAGGCAGTAGATTGAGTCAGCAGAGCTTTGGTCTTCTATCAGTCTTTAACATTTGGCAGTAGATGCAAGGCAGCAGTTGTGGAACAGCACTTGGTAAGATCAGTAGATAGGAGATCAGCAGATACAAAGCCACTTTCAAGGGGAGAGATTTGCATGAACTAATCTGTAAACGTCTGCTTATTCTGGATCCACTGCTCTGATCCAGTTTTGGCTTTAATTATCTGTTCCTCTGATAGGGTTCAATCCCAACACAGCATATCCGTTGAAAGAGGGTAAAATCACGTTATTTAGTGATTTCTTCAAATTATGCAATTTCCGGTTGCCCATCACCAAATTTTGCAAATCAGTGCTTGATTATTACCGCATTCACATTTCCCAACTGCATCTGCTAGGATTAGTGAAGCTTCGTCAGTTCGAATTTGCTTGTGTGGCTCTAGGGCACTTACCGGAACTCATTGTTTTTAGGGCTTTCTTTGTGCTTGTGTGGAAATCCCCCTTTTTCACTTTTGATCGAAGAGACACTGAGGCTTCTTGTCTGAGGGAAATTCCTACCAGTTCCAGGGACAAGGATTGGAAAAAGAAATTTTTCTACATTGACAACTCTGTAATTCCCGGCGAGATGCATTGGAGAAACATGGGGCCGAAGGACAAAGTTAAGGACGACAGTCCTTCTGAAGATGCTTATATTTCAAATGCCCTATATACAAGATTATGTGGTCGCCCTTTCGAATGTACAGTAATCCAGGAAGGGGCCCTGGTAATGGCGGGGATGAGTCTGTTGTGGCGTGATATCAAACAGTATCCCTCATTTCGAAAGGATGATGAAGGTATTCATATGCTTTGCTAATCTCGTATTCTGCCATTTTTGAAAATAACACATATGCACTGTTCAGGGGAATGGAGCTTATTTGATTTTGTTGACCCTCCACGGCATCTGGCGTTGAGGGCCGCAGACCGCGTGCTTGGTGAACAGGAGCCTGATGTGTTAAAAATTCACCTCGATCAGTTTTTGCTACCCGCCCTGCCTGCGGATCCTATCGCCTACATTGCCCCATTTAGCCTCAGCTGGGGTACTGACACTATTCATCTAGAGAAGAAACCAACCCGGATAAAGATTACCGGGAGGAAATATATGGCGGCTGGGACGGCCACATCGTCCGTTAGTGGTGCGGCGATTACCAAAGGTGATATTGTTACTACAACTGAAATCACAAGCCCCACCCATGTGTTGAAGAAACGAAAGACGTTTATTGCCCCTAAGCTGACTGCGTTTGAAGCCGTGCAAGCCGCCTATGCCATACCAATTGGTATGCGTTTTACATCTTCAGTTTTTGTTATGAATTAGATGTTTTGTGTGACTAAAGTGTGTTTTTAATACAGGGACTACTGGTGCGGTTCAAACTTCACATGTGGCAGCCATGCCCTTGTCATCTGTGGGGGCAGTGCTTCCCATTTCTAGAAGCCAATCAGAGCCTATACCGTCGGTGAGTCCGTCTACCACTGTTAGCTGCACCATGCCGCCACCCGCACTGACCGCTGCTGTGACGATAACAGCTAGTCCTATTTCCACGCCACTGACTTCCAGTGTCACACCTTCCCCTTTGCTTGATTCTCCTTTGAGTATTTTTTCCACTGTTGGGAAAGAAATTCCTACCACATCCTCTACTCATGAGGCGACGAGTGCTGGGGGCCGTGCCGCTGGCGATACTGGTGGGTCAAGCAGTGGCATTGCTGACGATGGGGCCCGCTTGGGGGATGATCTTTACTTGCCTACCATCAATTGGGATCCCAACAATCGGGATAAGCGCTACCAACCCCAGTGGAAAATTGCAGAGTCTTCTAGGTTGATCTTCCCTCTAGTGGTTTAACACTGGGTCGAGCGAGCTTATCCTCCAGCGGAGGTGGCATATGTTGAGGGGCTGAATAATGAGAACTTGATGAATTCTGCTATTGTTGATTCTGTTAATCAACCCCGGAGGCTTACAGAGATCCGGCGTCGGTGGATGCATGACAATAATGAGCTCCACCGGGCCCGGGCCGCTATTGAAGAACTTTCAGATGAGAAATACCGCCTGGAGAGTCAACTTCAAGCCGTTGGATTGAGGGAGAGTCGGTTTGTATCGGAGAAAAACAAGGCCGAGGATGATTTGAAGAGGGTTACTGCCCACCTTTCCGAAGAGCGGCTTATGTGGGCTCGAGACATAGCGGAAAAGGACCGGGTTATCGCTCATGCTAAAAGCGTGCAGGAGGAGCTAGAGCGTAAAGCTGTTAGTGAGGCTCAGAAGGTGAGATCCGAAATGACTGCCCTTGTGGAAAAATTCCGAATTGACACTGATTTTGTGTCGCAGGTTCAGGAACGCTATCAAGCGTTGACCGTTGAGGTAGAAGCTTCGAATGCCAAGGCTCGGGCAAAACAGGCAGAGTTGGAGGAGCGGGAAGGTCAACTTAGGGAACTCCAACAGCGTTGTGATTCCCTTCTTCTTGAACGGAATACACTTACCCAATCTTCCGCTATACGCCTAAAGGAGGTGGAGAGTGCCCTGGAGCAAGCGAATGTTGAAGTGGAGGGCCTAACTAATCAACTGGCCGCTATGCGGGGCGACATGAATTGGTTGATAACCAATGGGCTAGTAGGGGCATTTGAATACCTTTGCCAATCAGTGCCCTTTACCTCTCTGATAGACCGTCTTTCCGCTGCTGCCTACCAATCCGGTCACCATAATGGCGTTTACCAAGGATACTTCGACTGTAAACAATCAGAAAAGATTCCTTCTGATTTTCATGTGACTAGGGGCAAATTTGAGGGTGAAATGGCTGATGCATTGGAAGCGGCATACAACGAGCCACTGCCTGGATATGCTGACTTAATGGACAAGGTGAATGAAGAGGGCATCGAATCTCTCCGTATGATGCTGGACCCTGCGGAAGAGTCTGAGGGAGCATAAGTATTTTTGTTTTGTTCATGTGTCTTAAACATTTGTGTCGTTTGTAATAACACTGTTTAACCTTGGCTTTTGTGAAAATATCTACGTAGCTTGTCAGACATTTAATGCTAATCTCATGATGTATGCAGCCGCCCTTCTTCTGAAGTGTGGTGACTTGACCCGTAATGATTATTTACCATTAATGTTGCTGTCGTCATCTCTGTCAAAACTGTTTGCCCCTCTATAAATTGTGTTTCTTTATTCCGAATTTGGTAACTAAAAAATATGAGTCAGAGAAGTTATAAGCAAAGACTTTCCGATATTTTCCGACGTTTGGATGCCGCCGATGGTCTAGTTCAACTACAAACTCTGGTGACAAAGTCGATGATTCGGAGGAGAAGAGGACCTAATGTTATTCCTTCTCGGGCGAATCGTGCATGCCAGAGTATTGTTTATGAGGATACTTTACCAGCTAACACTGGCATGGCACCACTATCAGCCAACAATCTGATGGAAATCATTCCGGCCGATCATGTTCAACGTTGCCATTTGGTGTACGAACGTCGTCGTGGTGGTTATGCTGGAAAAGATTCTGTCGATAACCCGGGGGTGGTAACTCCACCGGTGATTGGAGGATCGACTGATGACTTGACCATTGATCCCCGTGTGCTGGATTGTGGCAAGGTGCTGCATACCCCTGCAGAGGTGATGGCTACCTGTTCCCACAAGTAGGTGTTAGAACATGTTCCTTTTTTGGTTCCCATGCTTTGGTTTTTTAACAATAGGGACAAGTACTTGGTTTTGTGTAAGATAGGTTGTATGTTTTGTTAAAATACCTATCTTTTGGTAGCGGTTGTTGTATCTATCACCAAGATACCCGCTTTCAGCGCTGTATATTTTGACCCTATGACTTATGTGTATGAAAATATTTTCGTGTTTAAGGGCACTGTTGTTTACCGTTTTCTGCAATTTGTTTGCGATGTTAAATTTATTGTATTTTTACATAATGAGATAAAACAAAAGGAAATAACTTTTATTAAACTCGAAACTTAGATGAAAAGAAGCGGCATCGCTGTGGATGGATTACACTTGTTTATTGGAAAAAAAGGAAAGTTTGATTTTGCTATTAGGAGCAAGGCGTTACAGGTAACATTTTTTCAACTGAGCAATGTACCAGCTACGTGGTATGGCGGTTCCATCTAGCCTGGACAAACGGTAGGCCCCTATGCCTAGATCTTCTTGAATAACATAGGGGCCCTCCCAGTTGGGTCCCAGTTTTCCCGTGGGCTCCGCCCTACTGGCTTCATTGTCTCGCATGACATAATCGCCTTCTTTGAAAGTATGCTGTGCCACGCGTTTGTTGTAGTACTTTTCCAATGTATTTTTATACTTTGCTTCATTAATGGCGGCGGCTTCACGCCTTTGCTCGAGTACGTCTAGACCCTCCCTTAGCAGCCTATCATTATTATTACCCATGGTAAGGCTGCGTAGTGATGGCAACCCCACCTCAGCGGGTATCATTGCTTCCATACCATAGGTTAGGCTGAAAGGGGTTTCATTATTACTTGTCTTGGGCATTGTTCGGTGCGCCCATAGGACATTTGGCAGTTCTTCAACCCAGGAGCTCCCCTCAGAGTCCAATCTTCTCTTTATGCCATCTAGGAAACTTCTATTCACCCGCTCTACCTGGCCGTTCCCTTGGGGATGCGCTACAGATGTGAAAATTTGATGTATCTGGAGTTCGGCACACCACTCTTGTAGAACTTTGTCGGTGAACTGTGTTCCGTTGTCGCTCACCAAGTATAGTGGCAATCCGAACCGGCATACTATGTGCTCCCAAAGGAACTTTTTGGCATTTTCCGCCATGATTTTAGCCAAAGGTTTGGCCTCCACCCACTTGGTAAAGTAGTCGATTGCCACAATTAAGTATTTTAACCTTCCGGGTGCCAGCGGGAATGGTCCAACGATATCCACCGCCTATTTTTGAAAAGGCCAGGCCGGGTGACTGGGATTAGGTTGTTCTTGGGCCTAAGTGTTTGAGGGGCGAATTTCTGACAGCTACGACATTTTCTGGGCTCCTGTACCGCGTCTTCGTGCATCCCAGGCCAATAGTACCCGGCGTTGTGGATTTTAGCTACAACTGTCCGGGGTCCGGCGTGGATGTCGCATATGCCGGCATGAATTTCTTGAATCAAGTACTTAGCTTCTATCGGAGAAACGCACCGCAGAAGTGGACCCAAGTATGACTTTCGGTATAAAACGCCACCGTTTACTTCATATTGCAGCGCCTTTGTTTGTATTTTCTGAGCATCGCCTCTACCGGGGGGCAACTCCCCCTTAGTAAGGAATTTTAAAATCGGGGTATACCAGCAAGGTTCTTCCGCTGTTACTGCGGAGACGCTCCGGGGCTTAATTGAAGGCTTTTGTAACGTCTCCACTTTGACTTCTTTTTCCATGCCCGAAGTGGCGAGCTTGCTTAAAGCATCCGCTATCTGGTTTTTTCCCCTATGAACGTGGTTGAGCGTGACATTCTCGAAAGAAGCCATGAGCTCCTTTGTTTTTGCTAGGTATCTTGCCATCGATTCATCCTTAGCTTCATACGTTTCATTAACCTGGTTATTAACCAACAAGGAGTCGACATACGCCTCGACCCGTGTAGCTCCCATAGACTGAGCCATTCTTAAACCAGCAAGTAGCGCTTCATATTCTGCCTCGTTGTTGGAGCATTCGAAGTCAAAACGTAGGGCGTACATTAGTCTAATCTCGTCGGGGCTTATCAACATTAAACCCGCCCCAGATCCTTTCTCACTCGATGACCCATCAGTGTAAAGTTTCCAGGTCTGTCGGGCAGTGCTAGATTCCGGGGTATCCCGGATGGCGGGGTCCAGTATGGTTTCTCCTTAAGGGATTTCCGCTAAGAAATCGGCAATGACCTGCCCTTTGACTGTTGTTCGTTTTCGGTATTCAATATCTAAAGCGCCTATCTCAATCGCCCATTTGGCCAATCTTCCAAAGATTTCCGGCTTGTGCAAAATTTGCTGTAGCGGGTAATTTGTCAAGACTTGTACGCGGTGTGCTTGAAAATATCTTCTCAGTCGCCTAGTGGCGTGTACTAGAGCCAGGACCAATTTTTCTAGGGTTGGATACCTCGTTTCTGGTCCTGCCAGTACTCGGCTGATGTAATATATGGGAGTTTGCTTCCCATCTCTTTCCACCATGAGTACCGCGCTTACTGCGTTATGGGCTGCTGCCAAATACATTTTTAATACTTCATTGGGGGATGGCGCTGTAAGCATGGGTAATTTTTCGATAAAACGCTTCATGTCTTGCAGGGCCTCTTCAGCTTCGCCAGTCCATTTGAAATTCTTTTTGTTGAGGCAGTCTTTTAACGTCTTAATGAATGGTAAAGATCTCTCGGCGTGCCTTGCTAAGAATCGATTGATCGCCACCAAACGCCCATTTAACGCTTGCGCTTCTTTCAATGTTCTTGGAGAGGGCATTCGCCTTATAGCGGCTACCTTTTCCAGGTTAGCTTTGAAGCCCTTCCGGGTGACTACCACGCCTAAGAACTTTCCTTCTTCTACCCCAAAAGAACATTTCTTGGGGTTGAGTGTTATGTTGTATTCTCTAAGCTTTTGGAAGGTTTCTTCGATGTCTTCTAACATTTGCTTCTCCTCCCTGCTTTTGATCACAAGATCGTCGACGTACACTTCCAGATTTCTGCCGATCTGGGTTTCGAAAGCTTTGTCCATGAGTTGCTGATAAGTTACCCCGGCGTTTCACAGACCGAAAGGCATCTTTGTGTAACAAAAAATGCCTACGTCGGTATGAAACGCTGTCTTTTCTTCGTCTTCCTTGGACATTTTGATTTGGTGGTACCCTTCATAGGCGTCCAGAAAGCACTTGTACCTGTAGGGGACCAGAGAATCAACCTTGAAGTCCATCTCGGGTAATGGGTACGCGTCCTTGGGACATGCTTTATTCAGGTCTTTGAAATCAATGCACATTCGCCATGTGTCGTCTGGCTTTTTTACCATCACCGGGTTTGATACCCATGTGTGGTACTGTGTTTCTCTGAGGATTCCAGCTTCCACCAACTTTCGTACCTCTTTGACGACTACTGCTTTTCGATCCGGGGCCATACTGCGTTTACCTTGTGCGACCGGCTTGATGCCTGGGAGTGTTGCTAGCTTGTGTTCTGCCTTATCGCGGGGAATTCCTGACATGTCGGAATGTTCGAAGGCAAAAACATCGACATTCCTTTTCAGCAGTGCCTTCAAGTCGTTTTTAACCTCGGGAGAGAGGCTGTCTCCGATGGTAATCGTCTGATCTGGATGACGTGTGCTCAATACCCATCTTTCTGGACCAATAGCTCCGGTGGGGCCTTGGCGATATTTCTTGGTGTTTAATACCTCCCCTATTTTGTCGTGATACACTGTTGCAATGCCCCGCGGAGTAGGGAACTTTATGAAACCTCGCGCCGTTGAGACTATAGCGTCTAATTTACCCAGAGTGAACCTTCCGATGATTACATTGTGGTATGACTCAGCGCGTACCACAAGAAATGTCAGGAGTATGGTTCTTTCCCGGGGCTCTTGTCCGAATGTGACCGGGAAGGTAATTTGACCAATAGGGTCAACTTTTTCCCCTGTGAAACCTTTAATGGGGGCGTGTACTGACTCTAGCAACCTTTTGTCTTCCGGTTGCATTCTGTTGAAACAGTGTTCATAGATGATGTCTTCTGAACTCCCGGTATCGACCAGGATTCGCCTCATGCGGTAATCTCCTACTGCAGCGGATATGATTAGGGCGTCTGTAGTGAGGTGCAAATCTTCTATGCGAGGTTCAACGGTCATGGTTGCTAACATCCACGGTTCGAGCGTGGAGTAACTCCGCTTTGCTCCTTTTCCCTTGTCAGCGTGCACCATATTCAATGCTCGCGGTCTTTTACCCGCCGCTTTGTCGTTTTCCTCCTTGACGACGGGTGGACCTTGCTTGATATCCCTTACTAAGTGTGCCAACTTACCCGCTTTCACAAAATATTCGATCTGCTTTTTCAGCTGAAAACAGTCATTTGTGTCATGGCCGCTCCCTTTGTGGTATTCACAGTATTTACTTGTGTCTTTGTTTGGATTATCTTTTAGTGGCTTTGGAGGATTAAACTTGAGATTCTCTGAGGCTAGGATCCCCGCCGGTGTCTTGCTTAGGTTAGGGTAGTCGGATCGAGGTTTCGAGGACTCATTCCTTGAGTAGGTGTTTCTTGGCCGGTCATACCTCGAGTCCGTCTTGTCGTTCCTCTGGTATCGGTCTCCTCTACCCCTACCTTTAGAATTCCGCTGTTCTCTATCTTCTTGATTTTTGAGAGCCTCTTTCTTCCTATTGGCCGCGTGACTGGCGGCCACTGCCTTTTCTTGTATGACATAAACTTTAGCTATCCGTAGTATTTCATCAATGGTAGGTGGCACGCCATCTCTCCCATGGAGGGTCCTTAGCAACTCGTCATCGTTTACTCCTTGTAGGAAAGCTCCGTAGGCTAGGTCGTTTGTCACGCCCGGGATTGCCAAGCTTTCCTTGTTGAATCTAAAAATAAAATTTTCCACCGTTTCATTGTCTCGCCGACGGATATGGAGAAGTTCGTTTCTATCCTTAGTGTGCCTGCGCTGCTGGCTGAACTGTAAGATAAATTTAGATTCCAGGTCTTCGAAACTGTCGATCTCTCCTGTGGGTAGACTATCCCACCAGACCCTTGCTGCGCCCATCAGTGTCTGCACAAACATTTTGCACCATAGGGGCATAGGCCAACAAGCTACCTCCCCTGCGCTTTTGAATAGGTTAAGATGGTCATCGGGGTCCCCTAAACCATCATATTTGCCTACTGTTTGAGGCATCTTGGGTTTCTCCTTGATAGGAGCTTCTGCTATTCTTCTGGTGAACTTGGATTTGAAAGTTGCATCCACTGGCTTATAAGGTCTAGTGAGTTCATCTTCTTCTACATTGATAGGTTGTACTGAAGGGATGATCCCGCCCTGGCCTATACCCTGGGTAGAAGTGGGCAGCGCCGAAATGATGTTTAACATGGAGCTGGGGCCTCTGCCCGGGGAAAATCTAGGTCTGGATGTATTCCCTCTGTCATAGACAGGTTCCGCTGTTGGCGGGGTTTGGGTGTAAACCGGTTGCGAGGTTGGAAAAGTCCACCATGGCGGCATATAAGCCGCGTATGGCGATTGTTGAACATGACTCTGTGTAGTTCCCTGGGGTGTGTATGCTGAGTTACCGTATGGAGGTAAATACCCATATGGGGTGCGTAATAGTACCCAGGGAAATAAGCTTGATTTCCTGGCGTGACCGGGGCGTTCATGATTCCTGCCGGCATGACCACTGGCTGGTGAGGCGGCGTAGACAGTGCAGCTGTAAGCGCCGCTGAATACAAGGGTGGCATGGCATAAGTAACTGATGGTTGATAATACTGGGGCATGTTTGCCTGTGGCATGATAGTGCTCGGGCTTGCCGATGTAATAACTGGCATAGAGTTAAGACGCGACGTCTGTGCACCAGTGGTTGCCACTGGGGTGAACATGCTGACACCAGTTACACTTGGTTCTACTGACTGCAACCGCAGTGAAGTGTAAGGGAATAAATCCGCTTCAGTTGCTCCAGATAAGGTGGCTATATTACCCGCAAAACCTGGTGGTGGTCCTTCCGCCTCGAATTCTAGATCAAGTGACCTGGTGACTGTTAGTGCATTATCTGTCTATCGCCTTCGTCAATCTAGTACGTAGCAGAAACCAAAGAAGTCTAAGCTTTTATTGTAATATCTAGTTAAAAGGGCAAGGTGACAAACTTGTAAATAAGGAGAAATCCTTATATTCCTTGTGCCTATAAATAGGGAGTTATAGTGTTAGGTTTAAGACTTTTGCTCATTTGGTGATTTAGGAGATCTAATCTTAGAGAGAAAAAGTCTAGGGAGAGAAAGTTCTCTCGTGTGATTCTCGGCTATTGTACACGACATATTATTCAATAGAATCACGTTATTAGTACGTTCTTGTGTGTTCGGTCACGCACATTCACGGATTCCGCACGTCGAACGTTCGTTACGCAATCGTACGGTGTCGAAACCGGTCCTACAAGTGGTATCAGAGCAGGAGCTCGATTGCGCTGATCAAACACATAGATTCGTACCAGATTTCATCGATTTCATACCTGAATTTCATATATTTCTTCATCTTTTTCATTCTTATCACGTTTTTTACTGAAAAACGTAAAATTGAACAGGTTTTTACGGTCCGAATCAGATGATTTTTTGATATGTTGTGCGAAAACATTTGATTTACAACCCTACAAAATTTCAAATTCTAATTCCTAGCCGTTTAGGAGATATTTGAAGTTTTAGGTCCGATTTTGTTTGAAACAGTCAGGTTTCGCTTGAAAAAGGACATATAATCATTTCGCTTGAAATATCTGATTGGTTTCGCTTGAATAGTACTTTAAAACTGGGTTTCGCTTGACCGAACTGTACCCTATCGCTTGAAAATCGAGTCTTTCGCTTGAACTTATATCATATCGCTTGAAACACATGGCAATTTGAAGCGAGACACACCCTTTCGCTTGATATATTTGAGTTGATCGCTTGAACTGATTTTGATTGAACGTAAACATAACAGTTGTTGGTCCTATCAGGGATTTGTTTGAAATATATGTTGTCGGCTTTAACAGAATCTCGTGAATGAACTTGTCAGTTTAGTGGTGTCGGTATTTTGGCTCAATCAGCATATCGCATTGAACAAGTTGTCGGCCATTTAATACATTTGAGATAATCAATGAATTGAAAGTTGTTTTATCGATTAAGGAGATATTGGACGGTTCTATTAAAGTGTTTGTCGCTTGCATGTGAAGAATCAAACGTGTTGGACTTTGGTTACATATAGTTATTAAGGATTGCATGTGATAAAAACTAAAGGCCCAATGAGAATTTACACATCATAAATGTTGTAGGCTATTTTTAATTGAAGAAATCAGTTCACGTGATTCATATATAATCGGCACAATTAATTGAATTGATAGAACATATTAATCGGTCCAATCAGTCGAGCTATAGTGTTAAGGCCCATGTGACTTCATTTCTTGGCCCAATCACATTATATATGCTCAAGTTTTAAAGTGCGGCCCAACAGAAGTGAATTGAGTTTTTCAAGTCATCGGCGCAATTAGTGAAGGCCAAATTGAATCCATTTCATTTTGATTAACCCATTCATTCATATACAAAGATTTCACCCGAACAACATTGAAACGAGTTCACGAATCTTCGACACGAGTCTTAGATTGATTTCATCAACACACACTGTTACGTATTCAGTCCGTTTGAACTGATTGTTTGTTTGTTTGTTTGCAGGTGATTCGAGGTGATTTACAAGGCGCAAATACCAAAAAGTTGTTTTTAAGTTGTGGTTAAAATGTTTGACGAAAAGGAAAACGCTAAACTTGAAAAAATAAATGAATGGTTTGATATATATTGGGATCAATGGAAAGATGTTGAGAAAAAGGATGTTTGGATTGTAAGATGTGGATATTTTTTGTGTAGGAAAAATGAAAAGCTTGATGATTTGAAAAAGCGATATGATGAATTAATTGACAATTTGAAAAGGTATGGGATAAAGATATCTAATGATGCTGAAAAGATAAATATATTTGCAAATGCCTTACCTTTGGAATGGGATGAATTTTTGAGTAAACTGAAAAAAGATTCTAGGTTTTCAAAATTTAGTCAAGATGATTTCATCAGAGAGCTTAGAACACAGAATTGTGAAAATGAGAAGAAAAAGGAGTTGATAAAGGAATTAGAAAAGAACTCAGAAAATATATGTTTAGATGTGTTTCTTGAAATAATCAATAGAATTAGAAATGGTCTTGATGAAAGAAGTAGGATGAAATATGATTTCAAGAGAGGTTGTTTTCTAAATGAAGATTTGAATCCTGCTGATATGGTTAAAATTTTTCTTGCAGGAACATCAAAGATTGAAGAATCCAAGAAAGATGAAATTTCAAAAAGTGAAGCTGTGTGCTCGAAATGCAAAAAATCAGAAGCAGACAATGTGAAACTCTTGAAAGATGTGGAGAATTTGACATTGGAAAACAAAGCTTTGAAAGACAAGAAGAAAGCTGATGATGAACAGATTTTGGAGTTGCGCTTGAACTGCGAAAAACTAAAATCTGAAAATGACAAACTTTTGAAGAATGTTGAGAGTTTGTCATTAGAAAACAAAAATTTTAAAGAAAAAGAAAATGTTTTTGAAAATTAAAAATTAAAGATTGAAAAAGATTTTCAAAGTCAAATGAAGGTTTTAGAAGATGAAAAATCTGTTATTTTTCAGAATAATCTTGAAAAACAAATTGAAATAAATTCTCATCTTCAGAAAATCATTCGGCTTGAAAATGAAGCTGAAATTGCTCGAAATAAAATTGATGAGCTTGAGATTAAATTGAAAGGTTTTGTGAATTCCACATCACATGTTTCTCCAAAACCGATCCATTCTGTTCCAATAAGTGACAATGTCACAAATTTTGACAATGTCACAAATTTTGACAAAGTCAAAATTGAAAATTGTGATGAAATATCTGATGATGAAAAAGAAAAGAAAAATATTTTTAGATTTACAAGAAAAATTTCAAAATACTGTTTTGCAATCTACTGAAATAGGTGAATGCTCAAAGCAAAAACCTGTTAAGAAGATTGTAGAACAGAAACAAAAAGATAGAAATTTGAAAAATCCTAAAATTGAAAATAAAAGCTCATCAGTTCAGTCATCCAATCATTATGAAAAACCACAAAAATTTAAAAATCAAAACTTACAAAAAGTTGGTAATCAGTGGTGCAGGTTTGACCACAGTTCTCAAAAGCCAAATCCAGCTTATAGGAGAAGATGGGATGAAGATTCTTCAAGGATAAATCATTACAATGATAGAAAACAAAGAAATGGTGATTACCACAAGGCAAATCAATGCTTTGATCTAAGTGTGTGGTATGAAGACAGTATGTGGTATGAAAGTAGAGAAAGGTACGATAACAGAGTGTGCTACACCTGTGGTGTGAGAGGACACATTGCTGTTAACTGCCAGAATTGGAATTATGAAACAAGAAGATGCTATAATTGTCATATCAGAGGACATATTGCCAGAGATTGCCCAAGGAGATCAATGGGAAGATCGAGGGTTGAATCTCAAAGAATGGCAAAGAAACCAGTCAACGTCAAGCCCAAAGAACAGAAGGTTCAAGAACCTAAAGTTCAAGAAAAGAAAGTGAAGCTTTCTCAGGGACAGAAAGACAGACTGAGGAAGAAGAGGAAGAAGGCAAGAGAATATCTGGAGAAAATTTTGTCTTCAGGTTCACCGGACAGATTGAATAAGAGTTCTGATGAATCAGCTAACTCGATTGCAAAGTCAAGCAAGACGAATTCATCGGATACAAATCTGAGGACAAAAGAAGAAAAGAAGAAGAAGAAAATGGTTGGCGATGAATCTGATGTGTCAAAGTCAGACAAGCCACCATCAGGCAATGAATCTGACAGGTCAAAGTCAGACAAGCCATGTTCAGGCAATGATTCTGGTTCGTCAAAACCAGAAGAGCCATTTGTTGAGGTAAAAACTGTCAAACCCAAGGCTGGTCAGGCTTGGGTGAATCTGTTTAAATGAAAAACCCTGACTTGCCGGAGTTCCTAGGTTGGTAAGTGTGGAACAGGAATCGGCATATTTCTTGAGAAATTCACAGGTTGGTAACTGTGATATTTCGAATCACAAAAGACTAATCAAGGACATTAAGTTGTACTTGATTTATCTTTCCGATAAGTGGATAAAGGTGAACAATGTGATGAAACCCCGAGTTTGTGAAAAGACAAACAAAACTAATTTTCCGGAAAAACCATTTTGATTAAAACAAACTTAAGTGTTTTGAAATCATAATGGGAAAATAGTTTGTTGTCAGGGGGAGTTCTGATTGTTAAGCCGAGTGAATGGCGAATTGAAGCGATTTGATATCAGTTTGTCACGTTTCTTGTATAGTTTGTTTTCAAATTTTCCTTGAAAATCAAAATTGAAACATATTTTGATTTTAGGGGGAGAAAATTTTTTAAAAAAATTAGAAAATTTGAAAATGTTAAAAACATTGAAAAAGCAAAAATGAGTTTTGTTGTGAAAAAGAGGAAATGATAGTAAATCAGTGAACTATCACAGCATGCTAAAGATTTGAAATGTCAAATGTGATAAACAGTTTCACTGATGATATGCCAGTAGGTTTTTGCACATTTAGTAGATTGTGACGAGATATAAACCTAAATTCAAACTTGCTTATATCGTGGGTAACATCTCTCGGATATATGGGTAACCCCCGAAATCTCGTTTGAAAGATTCTCTTTTTCTGATATACTAGGTCTTTATACTCAGTGATATCTGGGGTATTATTCCGGGACTTCTGCTGAACGGTAGTTCTGACCTAGTCCTCGAATAATACTTTCCGCAATGCTTGAAACATAGCATCACCCTCAGCATATATGATAAGACAATAAAATTGCTTAGCAATGCTGTTGTAAAAAAGATCCTCTAAAGGGGACACACCCAAAAGTTGAGTCATGATCTCTCTGCTGAACGGTAGTTCTGACCTGAGCTCTCATGATTCTTCATAAATTATTAACCCCTTACAGATATCATTTGTGTTATAATTACCTGTAAGACTGAATATTGGGATCTGGATACGGGAGTATATTCTGAGGTGGGGCACGCGATTAAGTTTAAGTGCTTAAGACATTAAATTCATATCTCGAAGCAGTTGAAATTTGTGTGAAAATTTAAGTGGACCAGTATACTGACAATCTAAGTGAATCGTTTAGAACTTAAAATGATTAAAGCTTAACGGTGCTAGTGATTGGTCTCATAAACTGATATGATCCTCTTACACAAACTCACAAAAATATTGTTTGTATATATTTCTTTACTGCATTTCTTTAAACTCAAAATCCAAAAAGATTTTAGTGTGTTTTAGCATAAAATTTTGAAAAATTCAAAAAGATTTTTGACAACTGATGTTGGAAAGCGGATTTTCAAAATTCCAAGTGCTAAACATGATGAACTACATTGGATTGGGAGAATATGTTGAAAACTTTGAATGTCATATACAAATGTTTTGAAAGATTGTGTGTTTAGTTAATCAAGATCATTCATTTGAACTTGATGTAACTAGTATGTTTGTTGAATAAATGATGTCTACCAGTAAGTTTCTTAAATCTAACTGTTATAAATTTGTAAAACTTATGTTGAGGTAGAGGATTTGCAGGTTAACCAGGTTTCAAATCCTGAGCAGATACAGAATAGAGCCAGGAATTGATCCTGAAATTGTGAATCTATGAAAGCCAGACTACGATCCCGACAGCTGAGTCTAAGGGGGAGTCTGAAGACAAACTCAACGCAAGAGGAAGCGTGGATTCAAAAAGCCAGATAAATATTTTGGAGGAGCTTGTATACGGAAATCCAGGTGTCGATCCCAAAAGCACGGAAGCTTGACGAAAGGGGGAGCCTGAAGAAAGAGTCTACCGAGAGGGGGAGCAACGGAAGTTCGTAGACAAATCCACGGGGATTCTGTTCGAAAGAGAGAAAGACAGGACGCTACGAGATTGACTATGGCAATATCCAAGGGGGAGTCTGTTAGTGCATTATCTGTCTATCGCCTTCGTCAATCTAGTACGTAGCAGAAACCGAAGAAGTCTAAGCTTTTATTGTAATATCTAGTTAAAAGGGCAAGGTGGCAAACTTGTAAATAAGGAGAAATCCTTATATTCCTTGTGCCTATAAATAGGGAGTTATAGTGTTAGGTTTAAGACTTTTGCTCATTTGGTGATTTAGGAGATCTAATCTTAGAGAGAGAAAGTTCTCTCGTGTGATTCTCGGCTATTGTACACGACATATTATTCAATAGAATCACGTTATTAGTACGTTCTTGTGTGTTCGGTCACGCACATTCACGGATTCCGCACGTCGAACGTTCGTTACGCAATCGTACGGTGTCGAAACCGGTCCTACAGTGACGGCCGGTGAAACCGGCGTAGTAGTGATAGGGCTTGTTCCTACCACCAGATTATTGTTTGTCACTGCTTGGCTTGGGGTAACTGCTGCGTTCTGATCACTGGCCATGGGGTTCAAACTAATTGTTACCGAAAAGGTCCCACGGATGGCGCCAATGAAGAAACACTGACCTCGACGGTAGTATCCAATGAGGACTTCACTATCAGTGATCCGAACGACTAACTGCAAAACAAAAACACCGTTAGGACTCGTTACAGGAATGGGGTTATTCCTGTAACCACCCTCCGGCGTGAGAATAAGTCTTGGTTTTGAGAGTATAAAAGTAGAGAAAGAGGAGAGAGTTGTATAAGAATAAGATGATCTGTACCTTATACGTTTACCTCTATTTATAGTTTATCATTAGGGTTTTTCTTAACTTAAGATGGGCTCCTATAAGTTAGGGATTTGCATGATCTTCCCGAAAAGTTGGAGATTTGGTTGCGTGGCCTATCCATGCAGGATGGAATGTTCTAGAACAAATATTTATAACTATTTATTTATAATAAAATAATAGGTAATGACCGGGTCGGATTATCCTATTTGGGTCATACCTCGTCACTTACATATGGTCCTAAGGACTGAAATAAACTCAGAGGAGGTCCCCATTTACTCAGGGTCCTCTATGATTGAGAGGAGAAGGAAAGAATGAATGATGTGCAAGTTGGAGAAATGAAATTTAACTCCTATTTATAGATTTTGGGGGCATTGCGGATGATTGACATGTGTTTGAGGGTTCATAAGATGACCCCAAGTGTCTATACAGCTGTTATAATACAGGTTGCAGCCCATGGAATTGATTAAACTGGTTTTAGAATGGATTGGAAACAAGGAACAATCAAAACAGCAACAAGAAAACATGTTGTTGCTGCTGTTTAGGAGGTGGTGGCCCGCGAAGGCCAATAGGCCTATCGTTCGCGGCCCGCGACCTTGTCTATCCCAGATTTAAATCTTTGCTGCATTGGCAGTTCAGGCCCCTGTCAAATTTTAGGCACTTTTTAACTTCCAATCTTAACATTTTGAGCACAATAGTTTCCAACTTCCTTTATAATGTTAGTATAAGGTACATAGATCATTAACGCCCAATTGTTCAGCAGACCTATGCGACCCGCGAGCGATGCTGGTCTGGGTTTCAGCTTTAGCAGCTTGGCAGAATTGGTCCCTGCTATCTTTTAAGCTTAAATTAAGTTTCTTTTTGACATATTAAGTACCTAATGTTCTTGTTTCATATGTTTAATGTTAATATCAGGTATGAAACCTCATACGGCCAACCTTAGGCACACTCGGGAGTTTAACTGATTATTACGAAGTTTCCGCTTCTTTCAAAAGGTCACCCTAAAGTGTAGTTTCTCGCGTTGACGCTTTTAACCCCTTTATTCGCGAATTCGCGCGCATCATCGCGAAACGGCATAAAGGTCTTATATAGCAATTATTAGGCATATTCAGGAGTATGGCCGAGCATCACGGAGTTTCTGGTTTGCTCAAAAGGCTTCTCAAAGGCGTAGTTTTACACATTGACGCTTTTAGTCCTTCTAACGCGCAAATTTGCGCGCATTATCATTTTATTGCGTTCAAGCCCTATGTTATCCATATTAGGCATTCTCAAGAGTATTATCAAACATCACGGTGCTTCGGGTTCGTTAAAAGGTCACTCAGAGGTATAATTAAACATGTTGACGCTTTTAGCCCCTTTAACTTGCAAACTTACGCGTAACTTCACTTATTGGCATAAAAACCTTAGATGGCCAATATTAGACATCCCCGAGAGTATGATCAATCATTATGATGCTCTCGGTTTGTTAGAAGGTCACTCAGATGTATGAATTAACATGTTGACGCTTTTAACTCTTCGACGCGCAAACTTTCCAATAAATACGCAAACGGCTCCTCTCGACCACCAAGTGGCACAGTTGTGAATACGAATACCGTGTAAGTTTATTCAGAGGTTTAGTTTAAGTATGTTGACACTTTCAGTCCTTTCACATTCAAAAGTTTTTGATTTTTCGCAAAATTAGTCCCTAATAGTCAACGTTTGACTTCATTAGAGTTTAGTACACGTGTCAACACATCATTGGGCGTGATTTTACGAGGTGTTACAATACATTTCAGGACATTTCAAGGTTTACATTCTACAATAACACTATTGATAGCAAAACAGAGTTACAATTTTAACCTGCAAAAAACACACAAATCAAATTAAACTACCATTAAATCGTAACTCCATCTTCACCATAGAATTTGTTGAATCAGTTGAAACACCAGAAAGCCATTCCTTAACACAAATTAGTGCCTCAACTATTTCCGCCCTCAACAAAGAACGGTACTGGTCCATCTGTTTCTTCACGTCTCAAACTCGAACAAATATCATGCACCATCTTTGACATACTTAACCTCATTTACTTCCATTGAAGAAACACTATACATCTTAATATTTAAAACGAGATTATAAATACGGGGATGAAATTCAATACAAATAGTTAACTAGAGAAAAGAAACGTTACCAGGCAGGCCCGGGGACGTCCCCCACACCGAGCAGTCTAAGCCGTTTAATAAATAGATAATATTTGGGTTTACATATTTAATTATCATCGAGTTAACTTGTTTAACTCATTTAATTAAATAGGTTGTCTCGTCAACCGTCTACTAATGCAATAAAAAATATGTTTTATAAGGCCAAGCTGTTTAACAGATTTATTTCATCTAACCTGTGTTTGACCGACTTAAACCTGTTTGCAACATGATTATAAATAATTGAATTACATAGACCATGTTCAGGCTGCTCCCGCACAAACCCGCGGCTTTAAAAACCTTTATTGACATGCAGACTATAGTATCCAACAAGCATAAAGTGTGGCATAAGAAATCACAACAGCAAGAAAAACATAAAATACCAAGGAATAAGAATATTGGTAGTAATCTACTGAGAACCAGGTTCATGCACGTATCATAACACAAAATCAACGGTATATTATCTAAGATTGTAATAGAAGTACGGATGTCTCGTTTTGTGTTTACAAAATGCAAAACTAATTACTTTCTTCAACATAGAAATCAACATGCAGAAAACAAAGGCTTAAACATCAGTATAACACTGTACTTTCTGATGTCTTTTTATTTATCTTCACTGAGCATCCTGTTTTACAGCACCTCATCGTCTTGTTGTTGATAAATCGAAGCATCTTGGGGTGATAATGACGGCGGGGTTCCTGGCGGGATCGAGGCGACACCGTTCTCACCGGCATACACACATAGAGCCTCTGCATCGCGAAGAACGGGATCAAGGTCGATTTGACCGCTTAATTCGTTGATGAACTTTAGAAGGGTGTCAAAGTCCATTTGCTCGCCCATTATTTTGGCCCGGTGTCTTTTAAGGATAGCGACGCATACGTATAGATGAAGATGCTCGCTAGGGTAGTGAGTCCATAAAACCTCCCATAACCTTAGCGTTGTCTCGTATTCAAACTCCCTGAGATAACATTACCGACATCAATTACCACAGAATCTTGGTCTTTCCGATAAGAATTCAAAATTAAGTTATTTACAGGCATATAGACTTCTTCAAGTATAATCACATTTCTCTTTTGTGTCCCGACCCAATTCTTCTTGTTTATAGTAATATGACGCACAACTTTGATCCGGAAACTGTAAATTGGGCACAGGATAAAAAATAAACTTACCTTTTGAATTGAATAAGAATCCAGCGAAAACAGAAGAAAAAATTCAAGCAGTCATTCTGCTTGAAGTAATTATGTAACGGACTGTCTAGAAGTTCCACCAACTGCCATATAAAACGAAAATATACATGTTAGAAGACAATAACACATTATATGAATCTGAAGTTTCCAAAAGACAGATACATAATAATTAATAATCCACATAAAAGTTAAGGACATATGGGTATTATTGAAAAGTTCAATTGCTTTATCAAAAGTTGACAAAATGGTGGGTCAAGTAACAACTAACGAGCCAAAATGGTTATCTTTTAGTACGGGTATATGTCAGGTTCGACCAACCAACAAACATCATCTTATATATGAACTATACAAATAATCAAAGTGTTATGTATAGGCTTGTAAACGAACTAAACGTTCATGAACTGTTTGTGAATTTGTTCGGCGGGAAGTTCGTTAATTTTATGAATGAATGAACATGAACAAATATTTTTGTTCATTTAGATAAACGAACGGACATGAACACACATTTTGTTTGTTCATTTATGTTCTTTTAAATATTATATACAGAAAAATAGGTTTAAATTGTCGCCTCAAAATCCATGTTTTAACCAATCAAAGCATGTGAAATGCAATGTGCATATATCAACAATCACACATAGAGAACGAAGTAGAGATATAGAGAGAGAGGAGAGGACCTTAGAGAGTGCAAAAAGTTGAGAGTGCATGCCACTTTGATCACGATTGAAATTTGGTCCAAGCCGTTCCAATAGATAAACGAAGCACCAGAATGCTTCTGATTCATCTTTCAAGATGTATAATATCGGGGAGAGGAGATCACTCATGCCCTTTGAGAAGTATATTATACCCATTAGCAAAAACATTTAGTAACTTACTTTATATAGGAACAAAACATATCCAGAATACAAGTCAATGAGATCAGTAGAATGTACATCTCATAAACTGTAATAAAGAATTACTAGAACTGATTAAAATCAGTTTGCTTGAATGCCAGGCTAGAGATGGCGATTTAGACCCATTTACTTATGAATGGGTCGATTCTGATTCTTATACTTAATTTCGTAAAAAAATGCCTGAAGGGGAAATGGGAAGTGTAATTCTATATATACTTAAAATGCTATTTTGTCAACATCAACCATGGTAATGACATATTTAGCCCCTCAACTTTAATAGTAATATGTTTAGCCTCTCAACTTTTCTCATTATCAACCAACTTTGGTCCCTCAACTTTGGTAATGACATATTTAGCCCCTTAACTTTGGTAATGACATACTTAGCCCCTCAACTTTAATAATGATATGTTTAGCCCCTCAACTTTAATAATGACATGTTTACTTTAAGGTTTTTTTTTTCAATTTTCATTATTTACCCTTGCACTTTATTATAGTTACATTTTAGACCTTTGCATATTTTTATCTATGTTTTGAACCCCCTGCGGAGCTCGGGTGGTAACCCACTAGTTGTAATTTATAAAACCTCCAAAAGCATTTTAAGAAAAAACTAGATAATATTGAAATAATATATAGCTTTTGTAATTATATTTGACACAATAAAAAGTACATAATTTGGATTTTGGAACAGAAAGTGTTTCGGGTCAACCCAACCAGGCCCGTCCAGTTTTAACCTGTTTAGATCCTTTGCCCAGCCCGCCCAACAAGCCCATTTAACCACCTCTAGCATCAGGCTATCAGCCATACAAGCAGTCATACCCATGACAAAAATAACTAACAATGGTTGGGTGTTACCTGACAGTAACCAAGATCAAAGTTGTAGAATGAGTAAGTCAACAATATGTCATGCATACGGCGTACATCAGGATTGTCATCGCCCTCATAGAATGATAGTGACCTGTCGGTCCTTACCTTGAAAATATAAATAACCGTTAAGTATTATAGAAAAAAGAGGCGTATTGTGAATAATTTGAAGTGGGTGTTTAATCCGTCTTATTACTCATACCACGTCTTTCTCGATAAGAACATTCCTTTCTCTGAATTTTGTAAACCTTTTTGCCTGCTCTACAGAAATGCTCTGCACAAGGAAATTATAAATACTATAGATATGATATTTGTCACATCAACCAACTTTGGCCCCTCAACTTTGGCATTTACCAAATTTAGCCCCTCAACTTCAATAATGACATGTTTAGCCCCTTAACTAAAACATCAAAAAACTTTAACTCTCGCGATTTGCTTATTTTTGTCTACGTTTCGAACCCGCTGCGGAGCGCGGGTGGTAACCCACTAGTTGAAATATAAAGAATACAATTACTTTTTTTTCACATAACATAATGGCAGCAATTCCCGACACGACACAACACAACCCAGACACACAAAAAATGGGTTAGGGTTTGGACTAAATGGTTTTGTATAGTAAACCATGCTAGCCCATTTAATAAACGGGTTGAGTTCAGGTCGCCCTGACCCGCTCGTTTCCAACCAGTCATCCTGTCTAAAGATTACAACTTAGAAACTAACTAAAAACTTACAACACTAGATGTATCTGTTTTGATCTTATATTACATACCTGCCATTGGTTTTTGATAGTCTCGTATTCTGACTTCTTAGCTGACACAGCATACTCCCTCTCTGCATATGTAGAATCATATGAATAATATCCCAACAAAAATGGCCAAACCTGAAAACATTTATCATCAAAGGGTTAGTTCCACTAGCCAAAACGAGGAAATCATAAAAGACCCAATAGTACCACAATACATAATTACAAACCTCTTTACGCAAATTGTCCTCCACTCCCCCATAGAATACTCGCTTTCTCAAAGCATCAGTATCAACCAACTTGGCCACAAAAAGACCCACTTCCACTTCCACTAGCCACTATACTTTTCTCAGTATCAACCAACTTGGCCACAAAAAAAAAAAAAAAAAAAAAAACATAAATATCTCTACCGTGGTTAATCATCATAAATGGATTACTGAACTGAAAGCTGCAGTGCATGTTCATACATACACACATTATGTGTAGGATAACACGATGCTGCAGCAGAAGTGTAGCATGAAAATTTCTTTATTTCAAACCATCAACTTTTGATTTCTAGATATCTTAACAAAAAAGACATTGAACAAGTTTTAAATTCTACTATATCTGGATCCTACATCTTGCATAATTTATCTAAATAGATGTGATAAAAAAAATCAACATGTAAAACATCTGCAACTTTTCACAAAATAAAATCAACTTTTAACCTTCATTGATAGGAGTTACTGCTTATTAGCAAACAACGAAGTACCCTTGCACGTTCAAAATAAACTAACGGGTAAATTACACTTTTCGTCCTTTATGTTTGTGGCGGGTTGCAGCAGATAGCCTTTACCTTCAATAACTACAGCCACAGTCCTTGATTTTAAAAATATGTTGCACGTTTCATCTTTTATACCCCAAACCCAGTTAGACCATGCGTAGTGGGCATGATTCACCCTTGGGCGTTTTGCGCCATGTGGCAGCCCAGTCAGCAATGGGGCATTATTGGGCGTTTTCTAAAATGGGTGTAGTGGGGATGTGTACATTGTAGGGCATTATCTTTGTAATAAAATTAAATAAAAAAAATCAAAAATATTGATTGGTTTTACAAAAATGGAAATGAATCTTATTGGTCAAACCATTGCCCCTTTAGCGTTTTTTAAAACACGCCACAGCAAACAAATAGGCCAAACACGCCCAACGTAGCGGAGGGGAGGGCGGTTTCCGGCGTTTCCGGGCGGTATTTGGGGGCAAAAACGCCCCAGTACAGTCGGTCTTAGAAAATCAAGTTAGTTCCGATAACGTGCTTCGCACGTAAGGGCATTTAAGACCATTCACCTACCATCTACCCCACCATATAAATACCCCCTTTTCTCCCCCAAATCCCTCATTAAGGTTTATCCAAACCTGCAACTCTCTTCACAAAAATCCTCTATGTCGAATTCTTCTTGTATCTTTTCTGCTTATGGTGTTGCTGGTACTTCAATTATGGGCTCTGGTGATGCTGGTACTTCAATAATAGGGTCACGATTGTGATCGTGGTGCAGATAGTGATCAGCTGGAGGCAGAGTTAGGGTGTGCTGATTAGTATGGCTTTGACTTTGACCATGTGATTTATTTGCAGTCACGATTCTTTTCTCCTCTGGTGCTGGCAGTGCAAGCCGAGAACTGCAGTACGAATCTTTATTAGTGACAAGAGAGATTATGAAATTATTATGCTGGATTAAAAGAAATGTTGGTTAAACCTTGCAAATGCACTTGCAAAATGTCGGCACTTGCAAAATCCCTGATCAGGACACCCATAAAAACGGGGACCTGGGTTCCTATCTGTCCAAGAGGTGAAGATAACAGCTTCTTTTCCACATTCGCATAACACCATCTTCGTTTACGAGTAGTATCTGAACCCTAATTTTTGGTAGATGAGGTAGAGAGATGCAAATAAACCGGGATGTGTGTGTGTGGGGGGGGGTTAGTAAATGGTCTTAACTACACTCTTCTTGTTGATTACAATTGTGGAGTGAAAATTTTCTTCTGGTCCAGACTTGGGCCAACAGGAAACTTAAAACCTCGCTAAAAGCATCAAATGATAAAAAAAATTTTGAATTGTTAAGGGTCCAATAAATTAAAAAGTAAAATTTTTCAATCCATCGATCAACAATACATGTACAGTAATCATTCCCTAAATTCAAATAATACTTCTAATTTAGTAATGGCAAAAAATCAAATACAAATAAACTTAACCTACTAAACATACAAATTGAAGGAAAAGTCAAAAAGA
Source organism: Helianthus tuberosus (assembly GCA_030545235.1). Classification (NCBI taxonomy): domain Eukaryota; kingdom Viridiplantae; phylum Streptophyta; class Magnoliopsida; order Asterales; family Asteraceae; genus Helianthus; species Helianthus tuberosus. The sequence goes on from CM060365.1 coordinate 193,736,979, forward strand.
CAAGGTGACATTTTTGTAATTACCACCAACTATCAAAGTTACTATACAAATGTGAACTCAACCAAAAATACCTAAAAAACACAATTTTTTTTATTTTAAATATTTTTTTTATAAAAAATCGCTACGTTTTGTATAAATTTTTTTTTGCTAGTAAAAGTAGCGATTTTTTTATAAAAAATATTAAAAAAAATTATTTTGTGTGTGTTTTTTTTTTATTTTTTTAGGTCTTTTGGGGGTTTAGTTTTTAGCATTTTAGCTTGGGTGGGGGGTGGGAGGAGGGGGATTTAGTTTTTTTTTTTTTTTTGGTGGGGGGGGGGGGGGGGATTAGGTTTTTGGGGGTGTGGGGGTGGGGAGGGGGGGTTAGGTTTTTTTTAGGTTTTTTAGATACATTTGTAGAGTAACTTTGATAGTTATAGATAATTACAAAAATGTCACCTTGTCTTTTTTCTTTTCCTTCAATTTGTATGTTTAGTATGTTAAGATTATTTGTACAAGAACTTTCCCCTTTAGTAATTATCTTTAGTATATATTAAATATAGAAAAGCTATCTAATATAATAAACTAGGTTAGAACCCCGTGTAATACACAGGTTGAATAAATGTAATTTTATATATCAAATAATAAAAAATATATTTTTAAAACCTCGTTTATTACACGGGTTGAATAAATGTAATTTTATATACCAAATAATAAAAAATATATCTTTAAAAATCTCATTTATTACATGGGTTGAATAAATGTAATTTTATATATTAAATAATAAAAAGTTATATCTTTAAGAACTCTGTGTATTGTACGGGTTGAGTAAATTTAATTTTATATATTAGATAATGAAAAAAGTTACATCGTTAAGAACCTCATGTATTGTATGGGTTGAGCACATGTAATTTTATATACCAATCAATAAAAGTTATATCTTATTATATATTTATAAACCCTGTGTATTATAAAACATTTGGACTAAACTGACAAAATGGCCCAAATCATAGGGACTAAAATGATATTTAACTCTTTACATTATATTAATTTATAGAGTTAATTGCCAAAATCGTCCCTTATGAGGTTTGGGCGCCATTTTCGTCCAAAATGATACTTTTGTACCAAACTGCCCCAAAGTTTGTAACTTTTTGCCATTTCCATCCAAACCACTAACTTAGTTTATTTTTTCTGTTAAGTTGAGGATATTTGGATGAAACTGACAAATATAAAACCACATGGACGATTTTTGCAATTTACTCAAACCATTTATAATTTCTTTTATTTAATTATTTTTTACATGTATAATAAAAAAGAATATACATGGAGTTTTTAGAAAAAAAAATTAATAGTTTTGTCACATAATTTATATAAATTTTCATCCAAATCACTAACTCAGTTTATTTTTTCTGTTAAGGTGAAGGATGTTTTAAATTTTATAGATTAAGACATAAATTAATTTACAGCTTCTTTATATAAATCAGTTTTATAAAGAGAAAACGTCATTGGTGTGCAACACATAACAATCGATTACAACTTTTAGTATTTATCAGTTGTAGAGATAGAAAAAAATTGTAAAATGTTACATATTTTTTAAATGTGTTGAGCACCTAAGAAATATGTTGGTATAAATAAAATATTTATTTAATTAAGATTATGAGGTTAACTAACTAATACTTATTCTGAGTGACTTGAGTAAAGAAACTTTTGGTTCATAGCATTAAAATTACAATTTGGTGGGTAATTTTAAGGTTTGGTAACGATACATTTTTGATAAGGGGCACTGGCTTCTGTTTTTCCTTAATAGCGAATTAAAAAGAGTAGAAGATAAATTACAAACTTGGTACATATGATAAGATTTTTTTATTTGACCTTTTCAATAAGGTCACCAGCATTTTAGTTTTATAAAATTTAGAGGTTTAAGTAGATTTTATTTTTATAAAACTGATCTATATAAAAAATTAGAAATTAATTTCTGTCTTAGTTTATAAACATCATTCACCTTAATAGAAAAAATAACTTAGTGGTTGGATGAAAATTTATAAAAATTATGTGACAAAACTATTATTTCTTTCATATAAAAATTGAATGTATATTCTTTTTATTACATATGTAACAAAATTAATTAAATAAAAGAAATTTAAAAGAGTTTGAGTCAATTGCCAAAATCGTCCCTGTGGTTTTATATTTGCCAGTTTAATCCAAATATCCTCAACTTAACAGAAAAAATAAACTAAGTTAGTGGTCTGGATGAAAATGGCAAAAAGTTACAAACGTTGGGGGCAATTCGGTACATAAGTGTCACTTTGGACGAAAATGGCAAACGTGCCAAACCTCAGGGACGATTTTGGCAATTAACTCTAATTTATATTTAGTGTACGTCTTTTGTTAATGTCAAAATAAATAATTTTGAAATCTAATAAATATTTCAAAAGATTATATTATCTCTTATACGAATTGTTTAAATTTAATTTTATAATTATCTTTTAATTAATATTAATTATCTATAATTAAGCAGGAGATAGAGATGAGAAAATTAAATAATAGATTGCTCGAATGAATGACATGTGTCCCAAAATTGGTTTCTTTTATTATATAGTATAGATTTCTTGGGTTTTGCTAACAATAACCTTCTACTTTTCTTAAAAATATAGTTAAAATAAGGGTGAGGGTATTGATACATCTCTATTTTTTAAGTGCACATCCCCCAGAAGCAGCGTATAGGGCTATGAGGGGAGTATATGGTGTGAAAGCATTAAATGTGTCAGAAAAAGTGAATCTATACGCCTCCCATTGCCCTATGAGCGGTGTATAAGATTGTGGTAGTTGAAGCATTAAACCTTGTACGCCTCCCATTACCCTATGAGCGGTGTACAGGTACGATGTTTGATGAATTTAAGGTATAAATACTGACATGCAGCGAGTTCAGACTGAAAAGTCTGAAAAGGTGACCCGTATACGCACTTATTGACCTATACGCGACTTATCGTCCGAGAATATATTATTTATCCAAGCATACGTGAACTATTTCATTTGAATGTTCAAAAATCACAAAATACTAATGAAAATTCTCAAATAAAAACGTCGGTTGAAACCGTGAAGCATAAAGATGTCGTCTTGGGACATTGGTTATGTTTTTGGCGAAGATTCGAACCAGTCATACGTCTCCGAAAGCGTTTGGTTATCCGGCGTTGATCGAGGTGAGGAGAAGGTTGTGTCTGTGCCTCATTGTGATGACGGGGGTGTGCGTCCCATGTTGCCTGATTTGAACCAGGTGTTCGTAGATGAGGCAGAACCATTTTACATGGCCCAAAGTTATCCGCCACACGAATACGGGATTTACCATTCGTATATGAAAAACCAACACAAGTTAGAGTACGAGGAAGGTGCTAAGGACTTTGAGGAAAATGTAACGAAATCGAGGAAGGTGCTAAAGACTTTAAGGAAAATGATAACGAAGTCGAGGAATGTGCTAAGGAGTTTGAGGAAAATGATAATGAAATTGAGGAAGGTTTAATGCACTTTGAGATATATGATCACGACGATGAGGAAGGTGTTGACGACGACGAAAGTGCTCACGAGGAAGGTGTTGACGACGACGAAGGTGCTAACGACGAAGGTGATAACGAGGAAGGTGCTAATGACGAGAAAAAAACAAAAAAGTATGACATAACCGTCAATTACATGTTATTCGTTATATATAATGTTTATATAATTTTAAAGTGAAAAAAATGATTTTATATACGTGTTATTCATTATATATAATTTTTATTAGGAATGAGAAAACTAGAAAATGTATGACCCGACCCTAACCCGAACCCGACCCGAAATTTCTTACAAACCCGAAAATTGTGTCATACATATTAACACGACCCGTCCCTGAACAAGTTTTAAATTCTACTATATCTGGATCCTACATCTTGCATTAATCAATCAATCATGCCCAGTAAAATCACACAAATAGCGAAGCTATTGGTAGGGTATGGGGAGGGTGGGATGTAGGCACACCTTACCTCTACCCCTAAGGATAGAGAGGCTGCTTCTAGTGAGACCCTCGGCTCCAAAACACCCAAGAAAGAAATAAATAGAACATTGGGTGTGTGTGTGTGTATGAAGCTATCAATATAACATGAGTGGTGAAAGAGTACATGGTTAACAAGACAAATATAACAACACAAACAACCTATACACATAGATACATATCTACGGCCATACATTACACCTAAAACACAATTATACCCTCCCCTAGAAATCCTTAACCTTAATCCTACGTCTCCACGAACTCCTATCATGGACCATGTTCTCATAGAGTTGCAATCTTTGCAAATCTTACCTAATCCACTCATCCCAAGTAATTTTGGGTCTGCCTCTACTCCTCATCCCCTCCACCTCGGGAGTTTCAACCACTATAATTGGCTCTATCGTCTGCCTCCTCTTCACATGCCCAAACCATCTCAATCTTCCCTCCTTTATCTTATCTGATATACTAGCTACTTCTAACCTCTCCTTAAAAACATCATTTCTTATTCGGTCTAACCTTGTGTGCCCACACATCCACCTTAGCATTCTCATCTCTGCCACCTCCATCTTACGTGCTTGTACTTCCTTAATGGCCTAACAGTCGGTTATGTATAACATAGCAGGTCTAATTGCAACCCTATAAAATTTCCCTTTCAAATTACTTGGAAACCTCCTATCGCACAATACCCTAGTGGCAGCTCTCCACCTACACCATCCAACCTGGATGCGATGGGCAACGTCACTATCTATCTCCCCATCCATCTGAACAAACGATCCTAGATACTTGAACTTAGTCACCTGCGGAACCACTTGACCGTCAATGGTGATCTGAATGTCCTCGTCGTTGCCTACTCCATTAAAGTCACAATACAAGTACTCAGTCTTAGATCGACTAATCCTTAAACCTCTGCCCTCTAAAGTTGCTCCCCACTCTTCTAACCTTGCATTCAGGCTTTCTTTACTATCCGCAACTAACACAATATCATCAGCAAAAAGCAAGCACCACGTAAGAGCCTCCTGAATTAACTTTGTCAACTCATCTAGGATAACTGCAAACCGAAAAGGGAGCAAAGTAAACCTTTGATGAAGTCCTACCTCCACAGGGAAAAAAATAGTATCCCCTACAGGCGCCCGGACACTAGTCTCTGTCCTAACATACATATCCCTAATTAAGACTATATACTTCCTAAAAACCCCTCTACTCTCCAAACTATCCCAAATCAGTCTATGTGGCACACTGTCATAGGTCTTTTCTAGATCAATCAACAGCATGTGTAGATCCCGCTTCTTCTCCTTATACTTCTCCATCAATCTCCTTAAAATATATATTGCTTCCATAGTCGATCACCCTGGCATGAAACCAAATTGGTTTACCGTGACTTGAGTTTCTCTTCTAATTCTCGTCTCAGTTATTTCTTCCATAATTTCATAGTGTGTCCTAGAAACTTAGGGGTTGTTTGTTCATCACTTAATGGTTCAGACTGTTTGTTTCGTGAGCAGATGTCTGAATGGTTCAGACATTTGCCTCTAAATGGTTAAGTATTATACAGAGTCTGGATGGTTAAGACCTCTAATCTGAACTGGTCAGACATTTGCCTCTGAAGGGTTAAGCATTATACTGGCTCTTAAGGTTCAGACCTCTTACTGGTTCAGCACTTAATGGTTCAGACCTCTAACTGGTTCAGCACTTAACCATTCAGAAGTTGCCAAACAACCTCTTAATCCCTCTGTAATTCCCACAACATTCGTTGTCCCCTTTGTTCATATATACAGGTACTACTACATTATTCCTCCATTGATCTGACATTTTCCCAGATTTGAAAATAATATTGAATAAAATAGTTAGTCAATGAACCCCTTCTTCTCCCAAGCATTTCCATACCTCAATCGGTATGTTATCTGGCCCAAATGCCTTAGCCCTTCCCATCTTTCTAAGTGTTGTTCTCATATCATCCCGTGTGATACGTCGACAGTAGCAGTTATTCCGTAGTGGCCTTTGAGTAGGTGAATCATCATTTTCTTGTTGGTAATCCCTCCCGCCATTGAAAAGATTGTAGAAGTACACTTGCCATCTCATCTTAATGTCGTGTTCTTTGACCAAAACGCAACCGTCCTCTCCCTTTAAAAACTTCACTACTCCTAAGTCATGCCTTCTACGCTCTCTAGCTTTTGCAATCTTGAACATGTCATGCTCCCCCTCCTTTGTTTCCAGTCGATCATACATCCACTTGTAAGCTGCGTTCTCCACCTCTGACACTGCCTTCTTCGCCTCTCTCTTGGCCTCCTTGTATCTCTCCCTTAAAACCACTTACTCCTCCTCGACTGTACACCTCAAAAGATCCCTAAAGCACCCTTGTTTAATCGTTATTTTAGTATGAACATCCTCATTCCACCACCATGACTCCTTATGGCCACATATCTCTCCTGTTATGACCCCTAGCCTTTCCTTCGCCACATTAGTAATGGTGTTTGCCATGTCCTCCCGCATTTGGTTTATGTCCCCATCTACTCAAGGCAATATCATTAAGAGGACCTTATCTCTAAACACTTAGAGTTTGTCGCCCTTTAACATACCCCATCTGACCCTAGGTCGCATTACCCTCTCTCCCTTGGTTAGCTTTCCTCTCATGACTATATCCGCCACTAATAAACGGTGTTGAGCCACTGCTGTCTCCCCTGGTATAACTTTGAAGTCCCTCCACCACCTTCGATCTCCTGGCCTCATCTGTCACACCCCGATTTTTGGTTTATGCGGAAGAGTATTGTGAAGTGTGACGAGAGCGGCAATCGTTACAATCAACCGAGTAAACAACATATTTGAAACATAAAAGATATTCATCCATACATTTGATTCGAAACCATAGTTTACATTACATATATCTTGTTTGAAATTTAAAACAACAACTTTAACTACATTATTCAAAGTTCAAAATAGTTTCACACAACATAACAACTGAAAATAGATGACATCTCAAAAGCTTGCGTTTTTTATAACCACTCGAACATATTTTTCCCAACGCCGTCCACTAATCTCCTGTAATACATGTTAATTTTGAAAACGTCAACAAAAGTTGAGTGAATTCATGTTATTTTGTTTTCGCATCAAATGAGTCTCTAAAACATTTGAAGTAGTAAAATTCGTTTTTGTATAGTATGATGTAAAATCGTATGATCATTAGTATGTTGCAAGGACACTAATATGTATGCCGAATAGGAGGCAACCAAACCTTGACAATTTATCGTGTGTGTCAACGACACTAGTTTGGACACAAAGGCACTTTTAACGATCGTGGTTATCGTTGCCGTTAAGAGTGGGGCTTGCCAAAACCCAAATAGATCTATCCGTTTGTTCCTCGGTGCTTGTTTATTCATTAATGGCCCCTTTATTTTAAACACCTATCCGCATATGATCAAAATAGTTTCATCGTATCATCAAACTATTTGTAACATGTATACATCCCCGAAAGTTTAAAACTATAAACATTCAAAGTAAAAGGGGAAACATGAACTCACAGATTTGCGTTCCGTGCAAATCTCTATTTGATTCCTTGTTCGTGGTTCGTTTCTCGACCAACAAGTGTTCTAATCTAGTTAGACACTTAGGTTTATGTTTATTTATCGTACAAGTATTTAATCTTGTATTTCGTTTTTAGTTTCTTGATATCGTTTGCTTCCTTTGTTGTGTTTTTGTGTATATATAACTTCCTTGTATATATATTTATTCTATTTGATTTGTTTTTGTATGGGCTTAATGTATGCATTAAATCTTAAGTCCATTTTGGGTATTTGGTGTATATGGGCCTAGCCTAAATAACTTTGTTTAGAATGGGTCAAGCCCAAATTGATTTGTAGGAGTGGGCCTTAGCCCAAAACATTTTATAAAAGTGGGCCTAGCCCAATTTAGTTTGTAATTTTGGACTTAGCCCAAATAATTTGTGTAAGAATGGGCCTAGCCCAAATTGTTTTCTAAAAATATATCTAGTCCATAATAATCTATAAAGATTGGGTTTTAGCCCAAGTATTTTGTAAAGTGGGCTTTAGCCCAATTTTGACTAAAAATATATTTTAGTCCATCATTTTGTAAAAGTGGGCCTAGCCCAAATTTTTATTTATGTGAAATGGGCATTAGCCCAATTTTAATTTATGGACTACTTTTAAAATATAAAATTTTGGGCTAGTCAAAATAATAATAGTAATACTTGTATTTTTATAAAAAATCTAGTTTTTATAAAAATCATTACTTATGCCATAATTAAACCTTTTTAGTGCATAAGCTTTTGTGACGACTCGTATTTTGTTATAGTCGTTTACTACATGTCGGTTTGTTTTATTCGTATCGTTTGTCCCGTTTGTGTCATCCGTCTCGTTTTACCATTTGTTTCGTTTGTGCCATTTTAATTTGTCCAAAAGTCCATATTGTCCAATCATGTCCGAATTTGTCCATTTGTGTTTTCGTGTCCAAGGATGGACATTTTAGTTCGTTTTTCAAGTTCATATATATATTTTTGTAATTTTTATGGATGTGTATCAATTTTGCATTTGTTCCTACTTAAACTAACATATGATGTACACATCAAAAATATATATACTTATGATACTTGATGAATATTTTTGTAAGTACACATTTTATCCAAAAATATATACATGTCATTTTTGTTTAGAAATCTTTTTATAAAACATGGATTTATAACTTTGTCCAAAATTTGTTTAACCATGTTCAAAGACTTCAAATAGTTGTTTTAGTTATATACTTCTTTCTTTAACAACTTTTAAATCATAACAAAATTTATAAAAATTTTGCCATAGTTTTGTTTGAAATATGGATTTTTCCCCAAGTTTATACAAAACTTGTTTTCAATTTATTTCAATACAAAGCATCATCAAGTATCAATATCCATCAAAATTTGTCAACAAAAGTAGCATGAACATGATATTGTTCTTAACTTTTCCTAAAAGGAAACTTTATTCCTTATTTTTGCCAAAAAATTGTAGAACAAGATTTTATGAAAAACTCTTGTTTTAGATGTCTCACAAGGTCATTTGAAGCATATATATGTATTCAAAACATTTACTACTAACATATTTCTTGTTTTTGATTCTTTCCAGAAATGGAAACTTTATTCAAGAAATTTTTCAAAAATTTATTTTCTTGGTTTTAAATGATTTCTCACATTTTTCTAGCATGCATGTTCATAAAAATTCATGTTCATCACTTTGTTGATGAATCTTGGTTGATCCTACATGCATGTATGTAGATCATATTTTTGAGTAAAAATAACCAAGATTCAAGTTTATTAGGCTAGATTTCTCCAAGTTCATCTCATAATCATAGAAAATCATGGTTAAAAATAATGATTTTTAGTTGTTTCTTGTTGTTTTTCAAGTGGGTTTATGTCGCAATCCCCGCCCCCTGATCTGTCCCGGGAATGGGCGTCCACGAACATTCGTTTGTGGTGGTATCAGTTATTTAATTATTAATTTGGCAGCGGAAATTACATCAGGACCGTAGTTAGGAAATTGTTTATCAGAGTAAAACCACCATATTTTATATTAATAACCACATTGGTAAACCCAAGTTTCTTTATTACAATACGTTTATAGGGATAAACCCTATTTTATTGAATTTAAAACATCGTCTTTTTGGTAACTTTTATAGCCACATTTTTCCAAGCCATCAGTGCTCTCCAGCGGGCTTTTTACTAATTGGCTGTCACATTGTGTTACCTGAAACGCGTTTTAAGAACATTTGTCAGTGGGAAATACTGGTGAGTGAATCTCAGTTTAATCAAGAAACATTTTATCAATTAACACAGTATTGAGAGCGATCACATTGTTTATTTCTACACAATTACTCATTCAGTATTGTCAATCCTGACTGGTGGGTCATATTACACATTGGCTAATTCGTCGTCCAATGGTAACGTGTTCCACATTTTGTATACAAAACCCCAACATACCGGCAGTAATTGAAGAACTACAAAGACTCAATCACTGCTTAATCATATTGTAAAGCATTTAAGGTTTTGTAAAACAATTCACAAAAAGGTTTACAAAAAGCGGATAAACTCACATTGCTGTTTTAGACTTCTTCTAGGGTTTCCTGGTGTTAATCTATAATTTACACAAATGTACATATGATAGTATAATAACCCTTTAATTATATTAACGATATCCTCCCCGAGACGGTATTCCAACAACTACGTCGGGCAGAACCATGACAGTTGTTACGGAACCCTGGATCAATCGGGCAGCGTATCTAATACGAAACTGGGGTTATAATACTTACAACGGAGCAGAACCTCGCTAATTAGGGGGATATAATACCCGTATATTATGTCTACTACTTCAGAATTCGATTAGAAAGAAAAGAAATGAGTGAGTTTGCTGAAGACCCAATGCCTGCTACTTATAGTGCTGAAAAACGAGTTTCTCGCGGCCCGCGTCCTAGGGGGGTCTAGGTGTAGCTGATCCGGGTCATGACTAGGTTCAACACGTTGCTTGACACGTGTCAACACCGGGGTTTGCTGGACCTTTAAGTTGTCGCGGCCCGCGTAAGGGTTAAGAGAAGGGTTACGCGGCCCGCCTGACACCCAATTTTCTTGTTTGTTAAAAATTTTAAATGATATTTTATATTTTGGGCTCGGTTTTCACATACGGGGTGTATTTTAAGACATATAGGGGTATTTTAAAATATATTAGGGTGTCAGAAAAATATTCGGGAGGGTTGTTATATCCTCCCCACCTTGTTTTAGAGCTCGTCCTCGAGGTCTACTGGAACAGGTGTGGGTATTTCTTTTGCATTTCTGATTCAAGCTCCCATGTGTATTCTGGTCATCTTTTGGAGTCCCACTTCACTTTAACTAGAACTAGTCTTTTGTGCTTGAGATTTTGAATTTTCCTGTCTTTAATTTGTAGTGGTCTTTCTACAAATTTTAACTACTCATTCACCTCTATATCTTGAAGAGGTACTATTAGTGACTCATCAGCTAAGCATTTCTTGAGATTAGATACATGAAATATATCATGTATTCCTGCCATTTCTTCTGGCAGTTGCAGTTGATATGCTACATGTCTTATTCTTTTAATAATCTTGAAAGGTCCAACACACCTGGGACTTAGCTTTCCCCTTTTTATGAATCTTACCACTCCTTGCCAAGGAGAGACTTTTAATAACACTTTATCTCCTACTTGAAATTCCAACGGTTTTCGCCTGTTGTCAGCATAACTTTTCTGTCTATCACGTGCTGCTTCAGTCGTTCCTTGACATGAATAATTTTGTCTGTTGTTTCTTGTACTATCTCAAGTCCAGATAGTTGCTTTTCCCCAATTTCGGCCCAACAGACTGGAGTTCGGCACTTTCGTCCATAAAGTGATTCAAATGGTGTAGCATTTATACTTGTGTGATAACTATTATTATAAGAAAATTCTATCAATGGTAAGTGCTCGTCCCAATTACCTCCGAAATCAATTACACAAGCTCTAAGCATGTATTCCATTGTCTGAATTATCCTTTCGCTTTGTCCATCCATTTGAGGATGATAAGCTGTGCTTAGATTCAACTTGGTTCCCATTGCTTTTTGGAAAATTGTCCAAAAATGAGAGGTAAAACGACTATCTCTGTCAGAAACAATTGATAGAGGAATTCCATGTAAAGAAACTATTTCATTTACATATAATTTAGCTAATTGTTCCATACTAAAAGTTTCTTTCATTGATAGGAAATGAGCTGACTTGGTTAGTCTATCTACAATCACCCATATTGTATCATTACCTTTCTTTGTTTTGGGTAATTTAGTAACAAAATCCATTGTTATCAATTCCCATTTCCAAACAGGCATTTCTAACTGTTGCAATAAACTGGAAGGTTTCTGATGTTCAGCTTTGACTTGTGAACATGTTAAACATTTAGAAACATAGGCTGCTATGTCCTTTTTCATTCCTATCCACCAGAAATTCTTTCTTAAATCTTGGTACATTTTATCGCTTCCTAGATGCATCGTATATTTAGACTTATGGGCTTCTTCTAATATGCGATGACGTAGGTTTCCTAATTTAGGTATCCACAATCTTTTTTTTTGGAATCTCCAAATCCCATTTGTTACTTGTTCTAATTCCTTGATCATTCCTTTTAGTTTTTCAGTATCATCCTTGATTACTGATTATTGCGCTTTTCTAATCTGCTTATTTAAATCTACTTGTAGATTTAATTTAAGAGAACGCACTCTTTTTGGCTTTTCATGATACTTTCGACTTAAAGCATCAGCAACTACATTTGCCTTTCCTGCATGATACTGGATATCACAATCATAATCACTAAGTAGTTCCATCCAGCATCTTTGTCTCATATTCAATTCCTTTTGCCCGAAGACATACCTTAAACTCTTATGATCAGTGAACACAGTAAACTTACTACCGTACAGGTAATGTCTCCAAATCTTAAGAGAAAAAATTATAGCTCCAAATTCTAAATCATGAGTAGGATAATTTTCTTCATGATTCTTAAGTTGTCTGGATGCATAGGCTATAACCTTTTGATGTTGCATTAACACACATCCATAACCTAATTTGGAAGCGTCACAATAGATTACAAAATCTTCAGTTCCTTCTGGTAACGCTAGTATGGGTGCATGAGTTAATCTTTGCTTAAGGATTCTAAAGGCTTCTTCTTGTTTTGGTTCCCATTTAAACTTAACAGATTTACAAGTTAACTTAGTTAAGGGAATGGCTATTCTAGAAAAATCTTGAATATATCTTCTATAATAACCGGCTAATCCTAAGAAACTTCTAACCTCGGTTGGTGATTCAGGGGTTTTCCAATTGGTTATTGCCTCGATCTTACTGGGATCTACATGAATTCCTTCATGATCAACTATATGTCCGAGAAATTGTACCTGTTCTAACCAAAATTCGCACTTTGAAAACTTAGCATAAAGCTTTTCTTTTCTTAATAAACTTAAAAGTGCGTGCAAATGTTTCGCATGTTCCTCTTTACTCTTAGAGTAAATGAGAATATCATCTATAAAGACAATTATGAATTTATCCAAATATGGCTTACATATTCGGTTCATCATATCCATGAATGCAGCCGGGGCATTGGTTAAACCAAATGGCATGACAGTAAATTCATAATGGCCATACCTTGTTCTGAAAGCGGTCTTAGGAATGTCCTCTTCCTGTACCTTTAATTGATGATATCCTGACCTTAAATCGATTTTAGAGAAAAATCGTGCTCCTTGCAATTGATCAAACAGATCATCTATTCTTGGTAATGGATACCGGTTCTTAATTGTGACTTTGTTTAATTCACGGTAGTCAATGCACATTCGCATTGATCCGTCCTTCTTTTTAACAAATAAAATCGGCGCTCCCTAGGCTGTATGAATCCTTTTTCTAGCAATTCGTCTAATTGTTTCTTTAGTTCTTGCATTTATGCAGGTGCCAAACGGTAAGGTGCTTTGGCAATTGGTGCTGTCCCTGGTATTAAATGGATTCTGAATTCAACTTCTCGATCTGGAGGTTGCCCCGGTAATTCTTCTGGAAATACATCTGAAAACTGAGATACTACTGGAATATTCCTTAATTCTTTTCCTTTAGTGTTAGTGATTATAGAAATCAAATACACTAATGATCCTTTTCTTATGTAACTTGCTGTTTTCATTACAGAGATGAATTTAGTGGATCTAGAGGTTTTATATCCTTTAATGGTGATCTTTTCACCTTTTGGTGAATTTACTTGTATCGACTTTTGATCACACAAAATACTGGCTTTATTGGCTATTAACCAATCCATTCCTAATACTACATCAAATCCTACCAGATTCATTGGGTAAAGGTTTGCAATAAATTTCTGATTTAGAATTTCTATTCTTGCTCCCTGCAAGATTTCAGAAATTCTAATGGTTTCCCCATTTGCTGTCTCTACTAAACATTCTTGTGGAAGTTTAGTTAATGATTGATTGAGAAGTTTGCAAAATGAAGTATTAATAAAACTTTGGTTTGCACCAGAGTCAAATAATACTTTAGCAAAAATATCATTAACTAAAAACGTACCAGTGATCACATCCGGGATCATCTTTGCTTCTTCTGCCGTCAGAACGAAAGCTCTAGCATTTTTGGTATTCTTGTTGTTTGTAGCCGGAGCTAATTTTGGACAATTAGGTTTGATATAACCTTGTTCTCCACAATTGTAACATATCCTTTTATTAGCTTTCTTCCTGCAGTTTTCTTCCTTGTGTCCCGATATTTTGCAAAAGTTACAGTATATGGAGCATCTTCCTGAATGCTTTCTTTTGCAATTCTTACAGTAAGGTGCAGAGGTAGAACCTATATTTTTCCCACGGTTAAAATTTCCAGAACGAAATTCTTGTGTGAGCTTATGGGTTAGGTTCCTCCTTTGATCTTCTTCTCGTGTATGGATTAATTCATCTGTCAAGGTATTGGCTAGTTCTACAGCTTCTTCTATGGTTTGAGGTCTAGCTGCCTTGACTACATGCCTTATCTCTCTGATTAATCCCCAGATATAACGGGAGATTAACACTGGTTCAGGTGAAGCAAGGGTTGGCACTATTCTAGCATATTCAAAGAATAACTTAGTGTATCCCTTACTATCAACACCAGTCATTCTAAGGTTTAAGAACTTGTTCGCTATTTGTTATTTTTCATTAGGAGGGCAGAATTTCCTTTCTACCATGTTTTTAAACTCCTCCCATTCCATATTGTAAGTTCTATTACTTCCTTTAGTCTGGAGAATAGTATTCCACCATTCTAGTGCTGAATTCTTAAACAAATTGGAAGCAAACATTATCTTATCTTCTTCTACACACTTGCTTATTCTTAAGACTGCCTCAGTCTTTTCTATCCAGCGTAGAGTTGCAATGGCCCCTTCGTTTCCCGAGAATTCCATTGGTTTACAAGACCAAAATTCTTTATAAGAACAACCGTAAGACATGGTTCTTCTTCTTTTGGGAATGGGCATTTGAAGTACGGGTCCATTGTTCACGCTATTTTCGGGTTCGGAAGGTCGCTTGCTATCATGTTTACTTTTATTTTCTGCTTCCCTAACCGTTTGAAGAATATA
Organism: Helianthus tuberosus; assembly: GCA_030545235.1. Classification (NCBI taxonomy): domain Eukaryota; kingdom Viridiplantae; phylum Streptophyta; class Magnoliopsida; order Asterales; family Asteraceae; genus Helianthus; species Helianthus tuberosus. Next base: position 193,752,052 of record CM060365.1, read on the forward strand.
TGGCATCGCATCTATTATTCCTTGTGCACTATGTGTTGGATGGCACTGTTATCTACTTGGTTTCCATTGTTGTTGTTTGGATTTTCGTTACCCAAGTTATTGTTACTCTGGTTATCATTATTCAGATTTCCCTGGTTTACTTCGTCGTTCATCTGAATTTTAAACATTTATCACATATTAATATCACAAGATAATTAGTAGTTTAGGTAACAATCACATAACACACATATTGGTCAAAAGCGTCGAGCATTGCGACTTTACTCTTTTTATATAGTATGCGTCAAACACACACTAAAACAGGAAATTAAAAATTACAATATTATGCATCACTAACCACGAAATGGTCTATACTACAATATATTATTATTAATTTTTTTTCATACAAACATATTATATATTATTATATTATTATTATTATTATTACCAACTCCACTTATCATCTTTCATGGATATGGATTTCCCCCGAAATCCATCTGACGCTCGTCGTATTTCTAGACGAGTTGTTCTCCTACATACCTCATCCTCTCACTACTCTCTAAGATTTCTTTTTCGAAAATTCGGAGTTCTTGCAAGTTCTCTGCACTCATTGGGGGTGCAGGTGCTGGTACTGTATCTGGATACTGTGGCCTAGGATTCTCCTGATGGTATGGATTCTCTAAAATTTCCCTAATGTATTCATCGTTGTCATAATAGGGATCTAGAGGGTCCAGACCTGGATACGCTACTATGTTTGGCAAGGTTTCGTCATTTAGATGGTAGCGTGGCACATTATCCCTAAGATCATCAAACCATGGATCATAATTTGGGTCTAAAGGATTAGGGGCTGGTATCCTAGGTATCTCCTCAGGGTTGAAATCATGCATTTCTACCTCTATCGGCTGAGTGGGAATTAAAGGTAAGGGTTGTGGGGCTACTAGTTATTCCAGACTTGGGTCGGCAACAGTTGTTGCTAGGATATGGAAATTGGCTAGGCTTCTATTAAGCATATCCTGTGTATGGGCATCTGACTCTCGCTTAGCAGCTGCTAGGACTCTTTGCTGTTGCAACTTTCGCATTCTCTTTCTACGCTCAAAGGCTCCCTTACTGAACCATCCTCTCTTTTTCTGAGGGAATGGCTCTTCAGACTGAGCTTTAAAGGCAAATATCCCTTCTTCCTGATCAGCAGAATACCCAGAGAGGGTAGACTGGGAAGAGGTACCTTCACTCCTAGGTGAATCGGACAACTGACGATACACGTCTGAGGGTCCTTGATCACTCATACTGTAAACTAACAAATAGTCAAATAACACATAACAATAAAATACAGATATTCACGTATTTTAAGAATTCATTTCCTAACAAATTAAATAATATATTGATGTCAGCAGAACACTCATGTGACTGAATTAGTGGCTAAGCTCTGATACCACCTTCTGTCGCAATCCCTGCCCCCTGATCTGTCCCGGGAACGGGCATCCGCGAACATTCGTTTATGGTGGTATCAGTTAAATAATTATTAATTTGGCAACGGAAATTACATCAGGACCGTAGTTAGGAAATTGTTTATCAGAGTAAAACCACCATATTTTATATTAATAACCACATGGGTAAACCCAAGTTTCTTTATTACAATACGTTTATAGGGATAAACCCTATTTTATTGAATTTAAAACATCGTCTTTTTGGTAACTTTTATAGCCACATTTTTCCAAGCCATCAGTGCTCTCCAGCGGGCTTTTTACTAATTGGCTGTCACATTGTGTTACCTGAAACGCGTTTTAAAAACATTTGTCAGTGGAAAATACTGGTGAGTGAATCCCAGTTTAATCAAGAAACATTTTATCAATTAACACAGTATTGAGAGCGATCACATTGTTTATTTCTACACAATTACTCATTCAGTACTGTCAATCCTGACTGGTGGGTCATATTACACATTGGCTAACTCGTCGTCCAATGGTAACGTGTTCCACATTTTATATACAAAACCCCAACATACCGGCAGTAATTGAAGAACTACAAAGACTCAATCACTGCTTAATCATATTATAAAGCATTTAAGGTTTTGTAAAACAGTTCACAAAAAGGTTTACAAAAAGCGGATAAACTCACATTGCTGTTTTAGACTTCTTCTAGGGTTTCCTGGTGTTAATCTATAATTTACACAAATGTACATATGTTAGTATAATAACCCTTTAATTATATTAACGATACCCTCCCCGAGACGGTATTCCAACAACTACGTCGGGCAGAACCACGACAGTTGTTACGGAACCCTGGATCAATCGGGCAACGTATCTAATACGAAACTGGGGCTATAATACTTACAACGGAGCAGAACCTCGCTAATTAGGGGGATATAATACCCGTATATTATGTCTACTACTTTAGAATTCGATTAGAAAGAAAAGAAATGAGCGAGTTTGCTGAAGATCCGATGCCTGCTACTTATAGTGCTGAAAAACGAGTTTCTCGCGGCCCGCGTAAATGTAAGCGAAGGCTTACACGGCCCGCGTCCTAGGGGGGTCTAGGTGTAGCTGATCTGGGTTATGACTAGGTTCAACACGTTGCTTGACACGTGTCAACACCGGGGTTCGCTGGACCTTTAAGTTGTTGCGGCCCGCGTAAGGGTTAAGAGAAGGGTTACGCGGCCCGCCTGAAACCCAATTTTCTTGTTTTTTATTTATTTTAAATGATATTTTATATTTTGGGCTCAGTTTTCACATACGGGGTGTATTTTAAGACATATAGGGGTATTTTTATTAGGGTGTCAGAAAAATATTCAGGAGGGTTGTTATAGTTTATGATGAAGTTGTAAAAGAAATAAAAAATAAAAGTGAAGCTAGTATGATGTTCTTACAATTTTGCAAGGAAATAAAGACGAGGATACGAAATCTTGTTGATCTAAAGCTTCAAGTTACACCAAAAAGGCTCCAAATAGCTTTTCTAAACACCCTAGTAGCTTGTTTCATCCATGGACCTCCATAAGAGCATGAATTCTTGACTTTGAAGATTGAAATGAAAGTGATGTAGGGGCTGTTTGGCTTGAACGATTTTAGAGAGAGAGAGAGAGAGAAGAAGAAGGTGGTAAAGTTTGATGGTTTTGGGATTATGGGAGATGGTGGAGTGTTAGAAGTATCAAAATCTTGGAAAGAGACACTAATCATGCATTTCCTTGTTCCAACACTACAATCAGATGAGTGAGCTTGGAGGGGGGACCCACATGACCGAAAATCAGCTATGGGGGAAGGGTTTTTGCTGAATTTTTTTTATAAAAAAACTTGTTTAATACTATAATCTTTAAGCATTTTTAGAACTTTGACATTTTATATAAAAATATCTACAAGGTTTTAAGCTCTAATATTTTAAAGTAGTGTGATAATAGGTAAAACTAGTTCACCAAAATTTTTAGTTTGTAGTTCGGGTGAAAAAGTCGGTTCGGGTCCTGTACCGGGTTAAATACTGACACCGTGTTTTGTTTAAGTAAATATATGACAAAAATTATTTTTGCACTTGTTTTATTATACAAATAATTAATCCAACATTTTGGACTAAAATTTTTATTATTTTTGACACGGTTACGGTACCGGCTTTGCTGACTGGCAGTTTACTGAACTAGCCGTACAACTTAACGCAATAAGATTTGATTGCGAATTTTGTGTCGTTTTTAATACCCATTATATTATTTATGTCAAATATATTTATTTTTGGGTTTTCGGACTGTTACTGTTTCGTTCTGCGGAATGCTGTACATTTTTGCAGGATTGCTGTATTTTTCTGTGGACTTGGATAATTTGGTTTTTAATTGGAATTTTGTAAATAATAAGGCACATATTTTTTTGGACAAAGCTTTTTATAGAATATTTGTGTAGACATATCCGTATGTCTTGTTTTTATCGTGTCAGACTGTACCGCGACTAGTACTGACAAGTATTGTTTATTCGCGTTCCTATTGTTAGTCTAGGATATTGTTTCTAATTGCAACGGATTTGTTATCATAATTCACTATGATTTTTGTAATTCCTAGACTTTTAAGACTTTAATTAATTAATATCAAGTCAAACACGCGAAATAATAGTTGAATTAGTTGTTCAAGTTATACGGAATTACCAGAATTTTGCCGATTGTCACATTCTCCGCTGTTAAAGAAAATTTCGTCCCGAAATTTTAAGCTGCGTTACTTCTTTGTTGGGACTTTCTTAAACAAATGAGGGTACTTCTTTTTGATTTCGTCTTTTCGTTCCCATGTGAACTCGGGTCCTCTTTTCAAGTTCCATCGGACTTTGATTAGTTTGATACGACTTCTCCTTGTTTTATGAATTTTTGAATCTAGAACCTCAACAGGTTCTTCGATGAAATGGAGTTTATCGTCTACATGGATTTCGTCTGGGGGAATAATAAGTGATTCATCCGAAAGACACTTCTTCAAATTCGACACATGAAAAGTGTCGTGGACGTTACTAAGTGTTTCTGGCAGCTTTAACTTGTAGGCGTCGTTACCAATCTTTTCCAAGATTTCGTATGGTCCTATGTATCTTGGGCTAAGCTTCGAGCCGCCTTAATACGGTCTCAAATTTTGAATATTTTATCGGTAGTTTCTTGAACTAACTCAGGACCTAACATTTGTTTGTCGCCTAGTTCCGCCCAACATAATGGAGATCGACACTTACGACCATATAACGCTTCGAATGGTGCGGCTTTAATACTCGTGTGATAACTGTTATTGTATGAGAACTCCACTAAAGGCAAGTGAGTGTCCCAATTCCCACCTAAATCCATCACACAAGCGCACAACATATCTTCTAAAGTTTGAATTGTGCGTTCACTTTGGCCGTCAGTTTGGGGATGAAAGGTCGTGCTCAAATTTAACTGGAATCCAAAGGCCTTTTGAAAAGACTGCCAGACCGTCTCGGTCAGAGATTATCGACACAGGTACACCATGTCTTGCTACAATTTCTTTAAGATAGATTTCAGCTAACTTCTCAGTACTATCTTTCTCACGGATAGGCAAGAAGTGAGCAGTTAATCGGTCGACGATTACCCAAATCATGTTGTGACCAAGTGAAGTTCTGGGTAATTTAGTTATGAAATCCATAGAAATATGTTCCTATTTCCACGTAGGGATTTCGGGTTGTTGTAGCAAACCAGAAGGTTTTTGGTACTCGGCCTTAACTTTAGCACATGTTAGACATTTTCCAACATATGTTGCAATATCACCTTTGATATTAGGCCACCAATAAAATTCCTTGAGATCGTGATACATCTTATCTGCTCCAGGATGTATCGAGTATTTGGATTTATGAGCTTCATCAAGAATTAGGTCTCGAAGACCACCAAAATGAGGAATCCAAATTCTATTCATGAAATATAAGGATCTGTTCTCTTTTGGTTCTAATTGTTTTTCCATACCTCTAAGCATTTCTGCTTTGATGTTTTCTGCTCTCAATGCTTCTTGCTGAGCATCACGAATTCGAGAGGTAAGGTTGTTATGAATTGTGAGCCTTAAGGATCGCACACGCAAAGGTTTAACTCGTTCTTTTTGACTTAATGCATCCGTGACAACATTCGCTTTGCCCGGATGAAATTTGATCTCACAATCGTAGTCGTTCAACAATTCAACCCATCGTCTTTGACGCATAGTTAACTCTTTCTGGTTAAATATATGTTGAAGACTCTTGTGATATGTGAATATCATGCATTTAGTACAATAAAGGTAATGATGCCAAATTTTTAGTGCAAATACCACTACACCTAACTCTAGGTCATGTGTGGTATAGTTCCTTTCGTGTATCTTTAGTTGGCGTGATGCGTATGCAATAACTTTTTCCCTTTGCTACACGCATCCTAAGCCTTGTCGTGAGGCGTCAAAATAGACTACGAAATCATCCGTACCGTCTGGGAGTGACAGAATTGGTGCATTACAGAGTTTGTCTTTAAGCAGTTGAAAAGTTGCTTCTTGTTTTTCTCCCCATTCAAATTTCTTATCTTTTTGAGTGAGAGAAGTGAGGGATTGAGCAATCTTTGAAAGATTCTCGATGAATCTTCGATAATAACCGGCCAATCCTAGGAATTGACGTATTTCGGTCGGTGTCTTTGGTGCACTCCAATTCTTTATGGCCTCAATTTTTGATGGATCAACATGTATGCCTTTCTCGTTGACTACATGTCCGAGAAATTGAACTTCGCGAAGCCAAAATTCGCATTTGGAAAATTTCGCATACAGTTTCTCCCTTTTCAACAACTGAAGAATAGTTCTAAGATGGTGCTCGTGTTCATCCTTGTTTCGTGAGTATATCAATATATCATCGATAAACACTATCACGAATTTGTCAAGGTAGGGCTTGCACACGCGGTTCATTAAGTCCATGAACACCGCTGGTGCATTTGTTAAGCCAAACGATATGACAAGGAACTCGTAATGACCGTAACGAGTTCGGAATGCCGTTTTTGGAACACTTTCTTCTTGAATCCTGAGTTGATGATATCCAGATCTCAAATCGATCTTTGAATAATAGCTCGATCCTTGAAGTTGATCGAATAGATCGTCATTCCTCGGTAATGGATACCGATTCTTGATAGTGAGTTTATTCAACTCCCGGTAGTCTATGCACATCCGAAAACTTCCGTCCTTCTTCTTTACGAATAACACCGGAGCTCCCCAGGGTGAGTGACTTGGTCTGATGAAACCCTTATCCAACAACTCTTGAAGTTGTGTGGATAATTCTTGCATTTACGAAGGAGCTAATTGGTATGGAGACTTTGCCACAGGTGCGGCACCTGGAATTAAGTCTATGCGGAATTCAACTTGTCGTTGCGGTGGTATTCCCGGCAAGTCTTCTGGAAAGACTTCAGGGAATTCCTTCACAACCGGGATTTCCTCAAGTTTTAGCTCATTAGCCTTCTTGTCAACAATGTGCGCTAAGAATGCTATACATCCTTTTCATAGGCACTTTTGGGCTTTCATACATGAAATAATTCGTAATGGCATTTCGTTTTTCTCACCATAAACAAGAAGTGTTTCGTTATTAGGAAGGGGCATTCGAATGATCTTGTCGTAACATACGACTTCGGCTTGGTTGGTGGATAGCCAATCCATTCCAACTACAATATCAAACTACCTAGTTGAATGAGCATTAGGTCAATTTTGAATTTTTGTCTTCCTAGCTCTAAGGAACATGCTTTAAAATTTTTATCGGTTTCAATCACTTTTCCATTCGCTAATTCGATAGTGAATGGAACAACACCCGTGAAACTTACCTGTGTGCAAATCCTGTTTATCATTCGCGTATGAAACACGTTGCACTAGATTACCATTTTGTACGAGAAAAGGTCGCGGCCCGCACTCTACGTGTTCATCACATCAATTCAAGGAATCAATTAGCGGATGCTCTCACGAAGCCACTCTCTCGAGCCCCGTTCTTAAGATTACGGTCCAAGATTGGAGTTTCCGACGGAACCTCCATCTTGCGGGGGCGTATTAACACCAATACAAAGTAACACTCAATTCCCTATAACTAAATCAATTCAATTTATTAGAATATTCTAGATTTAATGTTTAGTCAATGGTTGTTATATTTTCCATGTATATCCTTCCATTAGCTCCTGTAATTGAGGAATACTCCCTATATGTACAGATTGTTATCGTGTGAATAAATCATCACTTCAATAAGCTTTTACACATTCCACCCGACCTGCACGTTTTTGCAGGTCTACTTAAATAGGTATACTATCTAACCAAGTTAAGAAACAGAGTTAATGGTTTAAAACTTACATAATTGTCTAAGTTCCCCCTTGAATGGCATTGATAATCGTACAGACATAAAACAAGTTCGCTCGTAAAGATGTACTTAAAATTACTCTAGCTCAATCATGTCATACTCGCTGAAAACAGTACCCACGGGCCTGTTGATGAACTACTTGTTTATATGTTTATAATTAATATTAAGCAGCAAAAAATGATAAATTAGATGAATTCTTTGAATGGATGATGAATCAGGTTTGATAGTTTCCCCAATCTAATTAACATCACATTAAAAAATACAAGATGGAATTATTTGTTACAATTCCAAACAAGCAAAACAACTCAAAACTCTTGTGAAGTTAAAAAAATAAGTTTTTTCTTTGGGTACGGCGGAGTAGGACCTCGGTAACACTTTAAAATTTAATAAAAAGATTACAAACTAAGAGCATTAGAATTTTTATAACTATAGCCCTAAAACGCTAAGCGAGTCCTATACAAGAGGTAGATTAGATGAATTCTTTGAATGGATGATGAAACAGGTTTGCTATCACTAGGGTCGGGCTTATAATCCGCCCAATCCTTATTACAGCATTTTGAACTATAAAGCATATAACATCTAAAAGACAACCCACAAACCAATCGGCCCATTTGAACACTGAGGTGAAGTCGGCCCATTTTTGAGAGTTCAAAAGCTGCCAGCAATTTTGACACATGGCAACGGAATTTTCCACAAAATATGGAAACTTAGGGGCTGTTATGTAGCCTCTTAATCCATTCAGAGGCTGTCTCTTAATGAAATCATTTGTGGCCCTTATGTCTGAATGAATAAGAAGTAACCTTATGTCTGACTGGATAAGAGGTAACATATGAATGGTAAACCATCACATGTCACATTCTTCTACATTATCTTTGTTAAACTCTTAAATGATTTCATTAAGAGGTAGCCTCTTAATGTCATTCAGATGCTACCAAACAGCCCCTTATTCAGCTTCATTAAAATGACAGGAAACTAAAAGAATCCATGAAAATGAAATCTCCCTTCTGAAGAAATGTGTTTTTTTGACTTTATAGGTCAAATCTGTGACCTTTTAGTTTCAGATTGTAACATTAGTTGATTTCCTTAGTTTAATCTAATTACCTGATATTAAAGCGCAATTTCAAATACCTCTTAGTTAAATATCTAAATAATTATCTGATTTTGATTCTTGAAATTACAATAATCAATTTGACAATAAACATTCAAACAACCCAAGAATACTGCATATAAAGATATTGACGTATGCTCATCATGTCCATGTGAATGCAACGTTCAATCTGTGTGTCTGCAAATAACCTGTTCCAAAACAGGAACACAGCTGGTAACTAATAACTCTTCGTATCAAAAGTCATAACACATATGGAGACTAGTAACTTTTTTATCCACCATTTTTTTGGAATTTTGAGATAATCAATTTATTAGAGATGATTCAAAATATTAAACCAATAATACAAGTCGTTTCAATGAAAAATGATTTACTATGTTCAAAGCATGTGAATGCACTTGGACAATCTTTAACCCATTTAACATGTTCAACAAGTTTCATTTCTTTCTAGCTACTCTTTTATACTTTACCAGTTTGACCCGTTACCAAACAATTAGAACCAAATGGCCCATTTTCATACAGATGGGTTAAATTAGCCACCTCTAGTCTTCACAAGTCAAAAAGAAGCAACATTAGTGGAGAAACAACGCAAAAAAGAAGGGAATCTGTTAGTTCATTCACTCACACTTCTAGAGATCCTTCCTTCATGCCATTAGCTCCATAAAGGAACAAATTCCTTATAAGCATACTACTAACTGAAATAAGTACAAGTCCTATATTCTCATTCTTTGCATCAAAAACCAGCTCCTTGAGTCTCATCATTTCCCCTGCCAAATGGGGAGTAGAATACAACTTATCGAACTCAAAACAAGAAAATAGTATGAAAAACGCCGGAAATTTCACAAAGAAAACTTATATCACTTATTCCCTTTTGATCCTTCACTTTGTTAGATCCTCAACTTCTGGATGGCAAAAGTGGCTGGTTGGGTAACAGGTTGAAGAAGGTCCGAGCTAAAACATGTACTTAGACCATGGGGTGTGGTTTGGGTAGTCCCTTTGGGGATCATCCGCCACATAGGGTGTGGAGGACTACCCAATTTAATTAAAAAACCAATATATAATTGAAGGAGGGAGAGAACAAACCTTTTGCAGGCTCGCCTCCACCGGCAAGAATCCGCCGTTTGCGACGTGACGAGGGGGAGGGGGGCGGTGTGGGACGATCCCACACCCCACGGTCTCATTTCTATGGTTTAAAACAAGGTGGTTGAGAAAATATTTAGGGATTTGGGTCAACAATTAGTAATTTTCTTAATTTATAGATATTTAGTGGGGCAAAGGCCCATTGGTGAACGTCAAAGATATATGATTTCAGTACTTTTTTTAACAAAATGATTAGCAAGGTTTTATGCATTGAAAAAACATTTTGAGCAACTTGAGACATGTTTGGCCTTTGTTCCTTTGTTCAACCGTGCTCCAATTTTTCTATTTCTTAAAAAAAGGGAGTGTTTGGGATTGCTTATTTAACTCAAAATAACTTTTGATAAAAGGACCTATTGACTTATAACTCATCCAAGTTGAGTTTTTAAAAAAGTGTGTAGAGATAGCCAATAAGTTAATAAGTTATTTTTTAAAAGGTGTTTGGCTTAGCTTATTCATATGAAATGACCAAAAAATCATAAAGAGTTGAGTGGGTGAGGAGTTTTTCTAGGCAAATGATGGGGGTATTTTTGTTATAATAACCTCAAAAGTTATAAGGAGTTTTGAAAAGTCAGCAATCCCGGACTTCTCAAAATGACTTATCCCTCCACCCCCTCTCTTGTGTTAAAAAGTCATTTACAAAAGTTTTTGGGTTATCCAAACATCATTTCTCCTTATTAACTTTTTAGAAAAGTCAATAAATTAACAAGGAGATTCTAAGTGGAATCCCAAACAAAGTTACTCATACTATTAGCATACATCATTTACCTTTTTTTTTGGGTGGGCCCTAACCAAGGTTTAACATGCATCAATAAAATGGGGTGATGTTAAGATACACCACCCCCACTTGGTGTTAGATATTCCATCAATAAAATGGGCTGTATAATTACGATAATTACTGACACAACACACCACTGTCACATCAGTAAAATCTTATTTTACTTTTACACAGGCCCATTTAAACCTTTTCCACACATATCATATAAGTTGTATAGCCTCATATGAAGCCGCATAACCTGGTGTGCGTGTAACCTGCTCCATACACACATTTGTTACCAAGAGTACATCAAATAAGGACGTGATCATCCATGATCAAATCAATCAAGCTTACAGAGAGAATCTTGAATATACAGACAAATTTAAGCACAAAATCAAGGTTCACTATACAATAAACATACACGGATCATTCATTATCAAATCAGTTAAATCAAACGAGCTTTCAGATGATGATTGACGTCGAAGAACAAGAATCATTTATTCCACCCGTTGAGGTTCAAGGCTTTGGGCAGAGGGAGAATGAGTTTTTTATACATCCACAACCCAAAAGATTATTTTCATAATTGACCTGACCCAATAAAATTTCAGTTAATATTTTTCAAATGTATTAGAGTAATTTTCATTTTACGACCTTTAAGTTTTAACAAATATTTAGGCGCTGTCCTTTAACTAACGAAATTATAACGGATGTACTTTATGTTTTAATATTTATACAAACGGTGTCCTTTTGCTCCAAACTAGTTACCTTTTAACGTTAAGTCGACCCGTCGGACATTGGACCTCTTAAATGAGTGCGGACTTAGAATCAAATAAAATCATGATCTACCAACAAACTGAAATTTAATAAGAGGTGAATAAACAAACGTGAATTATATTTTATGCACGGAATGAAAGGTACAATGATCAAAAGTTACCCTTTTTCATTGTTTCTGCTTAACAAAAATAAAAGCCAATTCATATATTGTCATAGATCAGACACAAGAGAAAAAAAAATCAATCAATAGGATGTGACATGTTGTAATACAACACAATTTTTTTGGGTTTCATAATTTCTCATATTTAAGTGCTATGTTAGATGTGGAGGTGCTCGTCCTCAAGGGATGTGCCTCTACGGAGGCAGCCGCATCATTGAGTGGGGAGGATGACAAGGATTGGGTACAGGGTGTGGAGGATGAACCTCTATTTTTTTTATATTTTTTTTTTGTTAAATAATATGCAACATATATAAAAAGTAAAATTAAATTAAACACTAAAATTAATAATAAAGCTTACATTTCATTAAAAGAAATAGGAATAATAGATTTTAGAGTTAATTGCCTGGTTGGTCCTTGTTGTTCGCAAATATTGCAGACTTTGTCCAAATGGTTCAATAATTACACACTTGGTCCCAGTGGTTGTAATTTTTGCACTCGTGTGGTTTTAATCACTAACCACTGGAACCAAGTCTGCAATATTTGAAAACCATAGGGACCAACCAGACATTTAACGCTAGATTTTAATAATCTCAACTATTGTCCGTTGGCCGCCAACAGACTCAACTTCAAAAATTTCCACTAGCGGTCCCATCTTTTCACATATTGGCTACAAACGGACCCTAACTAACAGGACCGTAACGCCGTTAGTCTCTGGTCGCCGGAAAAACGTTTTTTGCCGGAAAAGTAAATATTTTCGTCTCAAACCTCTTTATAACCTTATTATGCTATGCACCTTTAGAAACAATTTCTAGTAAAAAGCCCCAGTTATTAAGGTCGTCGAAAAACCCATTTTTCCCTGGAAAAGTTTTAGCCGGAGAACTCAACTTTTTAGCTGGAAAACTTAAGTTTTCATCCCAAACTTGTTTGTAACCATAGATTGGACCTTTAGAAACCTTTTTTCCGACCAAAAACGTTTTTTTTTTTTCCAGCGATCGGAGACTAACGACGTTAGGGTTCTTTTAGTCAGGGTCCATTGAAAGCCAATATGTGAAAATATGGGACCGCTAGTGGGAATTTTGGAAGTTATTACCATTGCCGGCCAACGGGCAATAGTTATGATTATTGAAATCAATTATTAAAAAAAATGAAATCTAAACTTAAAAAAAGTTAAATAAAAAAAATACTAGTCGCTAGATAGGACCACCGGTGGGAAATTTGAAGTTGCGAGCGTTGCCGGTCAACAGGCAATAGTTAGGATTATGAAAATCCATTATTCCAAAAAAATGAAATCTAAACATACAAAAAAGTTGAATAAAAAAAATACTAGTCGCCATTTTCGTCGTCGTTTGCGTCTTCATTTGGTTCGGTGTTCCAAACTCAATCCACCAAGTCTGCCTTAATATTTTCATGTATGTACTTGTTATGTAACGAGAACATGTTCAAATCTTGTTGTTCCAGACTTACCGGGACATAATTCTCGTTAACCGCATTTTCGTGGTACTCACAAATCGCAGTGTACAATTATTCGTCAGCAAAGTAATCGGCCGCCAACCTATGGTGGGCTCGTACACGTACATCAGAAATAAAAATAAAATAACGAGATAAAAATATAATAACGACGTAAAAATAAATAAAAATATAAACTAACCTCTTCGGTCTCTGTTTATGGCCACTTGCCTAGTTCGCGGTTGTGACATGGTTTGTTCCACTTCTCCTTCTGCAATGATCATCTAAGCTGCCCACGTTATGGCGTTTACAAAAAAAACTGATCGTCTTCATCCGAAGACGGAAACTACGAAGATGAAGAAATTGTGTATTTTTTTAGGGAGTTTGAGATTGGGTAAAAGTTGGAGATGTTTTTTGAAAAAAAGAGGTTGAGATTGTATAAAAGTAGAGATTGTGTTGAAAAAGGTTGAGATTGTTGTGGTTTGTAAAGAATATAATTAATTAATTTTATTTTTCTTTTATAAAAAAATGGCGGTTGTAAACGGCTTGATTTTTGAAATGGAAAGTCGACCCGGCTTCAAGAAGATGAAGACGACATGACGGGCCTCATGGAGATGGTGTGGAAAGAGCTCGGCGAGGCTCGATGGCCCGGGGCCCTCCCACACCGTTAAGTATTGTTATCATGAGGTTTAAATGTTATTTGAAAAAAATGTATTCTTGATCAGCGGTCCAACTCCTCCATCAGTTTTGCGCCCCCACTTGCATCTCTTTTCAATATTTTTAGCGTGAAATTATGTTTTTTCAGTCTTTGTTATTGGAAGAATCATCCAGTTTCCAAGAAATGGGAAGTAGCTAATTATGTAAGATTATTGGGTGTGGTTTGCTTAGTCCCTAAAGGGACTATCCGTCATGTAGGCGCCATATCACCAAGGGTGGAGGACCATCCCCTTGGGGACTACCCAAGGGTGTGGAGGATAGTCCTCTCCCTTTCTTTTAATTTTTTTTTTGATTTAGTTAAATAATTAAAACAAAGTAAATAAAAATAAAAAGTTACATTTAAATAAAAACCTAACATCACATTAAAAAAAAAAACCTAAAGTTGCATTTTGTAATCCCAACTTTCACCAGTGGGCCGGCAACGGACCCAACTTCAAAAATAGCCACTGGCGGTCCCAACTTTTGATATTTTGTAAAACATTGGACCCTTGCTAACACCGTCTAAGGGATGTTAGTGGTGACCGTCAGTGGTCCAATGTTTGAAGTTGGGACCACCCTCTCCTCCTTTCCCAGCGAGGGTCCAATGTTTTACAAAATGTCAAAAGTTGGGACCGCCGGTGGCTATTTTTGAAGTTGGGTCCGTTGCCGGCCAACTGGTGAAAGTTGGGATTATTAAATTCCATAATTCCTTTTAAAAAAAGCCTAAAGTTACATTTAAAAAAAAATACAACACAAATAAATAAAAAACTACTCTTTTTCTTCGAGATTCCAAATGTGTTCGATCAACGCTATAAAATATAAAAATAAAAATATAACTAACTTTCTGGTCCCGGTCGATGGCCGTGTTCCTGTTTCGTGGTTGTGACGAAACCTCCTCCTCCTCTTCTTCCAGAATTAGTTGTGTCGTGGTTACCACCGTATTTATAAAATATTTTACGGCTTCTCTTGTATCCGTCGCACCCGACGAAGAGGAAGATGACATTGTCTATTTTTTAGAGAAGACTATTTTGTAAAGGGGTTTGTTTGGAGAGTGTGGGTGAATTTGTGTATAAAAAAAGGTTAGAGTTAATTACTGTTTTCGTCCTTGTGGTTTGTCAAAAATCACTATTTCAGCCCATTAGTTTAAAAATTGCGATTTTAGTCCCTGTGGTTTCACTTTCGTAACCATTTCAGTCCCTGTGGTTTCACTTTCATAACCATTTCAATCCGTTATTCTGTTAAGTACAAGGACTGAAATGGTTACGAGGTGGACTAAAATGGTTACGAAAGTGAAACCACAGGGACTGAAATCGCAATTTTTAAACTAATGGACCGAAATAGTGATTTTTGACAAACCACAGGGACGAAAACAGTAATTAACTCAAAAGGTTAAATGAATGGGTATTTATAGGTTTTAAAATAACTAAAAAAATTAATTTTTTTTTAAAATAGCCGTTAAAAAACGGCATTAATTAAGGGGGACCACTTTTTGCCTCGTCTCCAACGGCTTGGAGAAGCCGGAAGCCCGCGACGAGCCTAGGGCGGTGTGAGACGAGGGGGACGGGCCGGCGACGGGGTGGGACGTTCCCTACACCCCATGGTCTAATTGTCCTTTGGATATTTTTCACAAGACTTTTTGATTTTCTAATGCCTTTAAATTTTTCTATACGTTCACTTCAATCTTTACACCTCAAAATTCATTCATTTTAGGGTAAATTACACTTTTCGTCCTTTATGTTTCTATGAGATTGCAGTGGATGTTATTTAACTTCAATAATTACAGTAATAATCATTTCTTTGTTAATAACATTACACATTAGGTCCTTTGGCCCTAACCTAGTTAAACCTTTCAGTTAAGTATGTGACATGTGCAAGGAACATGAGGGCAAAACAGTCATTTAATACACAAAAACCAAAATAATTTCAAAATTAAAAAAAATATATATAAAAATCCATAATCTCTCACTCAACTGAATCTCTCCTATGTACTCTCTCTCTCTCTCTCTCTCTCTCTCTCTCTCTCCATCCCTCTTCTACATCCATCATCACATTCCACCATCCACACCATAAACTATCATCAGATTAACCACGTTGACCTGTTTACAAGTTGCCACCACCACCCTTTAAAACCCAAGATCCCAAGCCTCTCCACGTTGGCTCTTTCTTCATCAATAAACCCCACCTTGCCCCCATTAAATCCTTCTCAGTTTCTCATTAATTTTAAATTTTGATATAACTAATGACCACCAAATATGATCTTTCTTCTAGGTTTTAGACCAACAGTTTGATCTTTATTACTCAATTTGAGATGATACCACTTGAAATTCAAGAAACCCCAAGTTTTGTTCCTTGTGTTTTCTTGATTTTTTTGGAAGTTGTCGAGGCCTGGACCGAGGCCCTTTGAATGTGTTAGTGTTGTCTGGTATAAAGCATAAAATTTGTAATTGGGGTTTGAGTTGTATCGAGAAAAAACCCATTTAGGGTTACATAAGAATGGTGTTTATATAGAACACCATGTTATACATTTAGCCCCTACACTATGACATATTGTTTACTTTCCGATAATCCCCCTCAAGTTGAGTAGTGGGATCACCAATACTTAACTTGCTCAAGCAGCTACTAAATACGTTTCTGTTAACGGATTTTGTAAGAATATCTACGAGTTGATCTTTTGACGATACATATGGGAGCTCTATGATACCTTCCTCAAGTTTCTCCTTGATGAAATGTCGGTCTACCTCCACATGTTTTGTTCGATCATGTTGGACTGGATTTTCTGAGATCTGTATAGCAGCTTTATTGTCGCACATGATTTTGGTTGCTGTAGTAGGAGGAAAGCCAATCTCAGTTAGGAGCTTGCGAATCCACATAATCTCTTCTAGGCCATGTGCAACCCCTCGAAATTCAGCTTCTGCACTAGATAGGGCGACTACTTTTTTTTTACTTCTCCAGGTGACTAGATTTCCTCCGACCATGGTGGAGTATCCTGAGGTTGACCTTCTGTTCCTTTATCCCATGCCCAATCAGCGTCTGTATATGCTTGGATTTCTGAGTGCCCATTTGATTTGAAAATTTTACCATGACCTATTGTTCCCTTGAGATACTTGATAATTCTTAAAACTGCTTCCATGTGACTTGCTTGGGGCTGGTGCATAAACTGACTTACGACTCCTACTGCATAAGCTATATCTGGATGAGTGTGGGAGAGGTATATCAGTTTTCCCACCATTCATTGATATCTCTCCTTATCTGCTAGTTCTGCTCTATCTTCCATGTGTAGGCCGTGGTTAATCACCATTTGGGTGGCCGCTGGTTTGCACTCAATCATTCCGGTTTCGGCTAAGAGATCAAGAATATATTTCTTCTGACAGATAAAAAATCCCTTGTTTAGATCTAAGAACTTCAATTCCAAGGAAATATTTTAATCTTCCCAGGTCTTTCATCTCGAACTCCGAAAAAAGTTTATCTCTTAACATTGACATTTCCTCTTCATTCTTCCCTGTAAGTATCATGTCATCAATGTAGATAATTGTGACAACCCAAACTTTCAGGGTTAGCATTACCCATCGCCGCAGTCCCTTAAATGGTGTTGTTATGATTCACCCACCGGTATACGTTGAAATTATGTGCGCACCCTATTAAACTTGTTTGGTTATATTTTATTACTATTGAATGTATATGTGTAGATTGAATATTATAGGAATCGGTTACTAAGGATACCTTATAGCACAATCCTTTTGAACTCGAAACGGCAGCCCAAGCTTGGGGTTCGGCCCATTTGTTTTAATCACACTCAAAGCCATACGAGACTCCTATTATCCCATATTATCACGTATGAGCAAACCCTAATGCTCTATTCTTTCTCTTGGAATCGGCGATGATCTGCTTCCCTTGAAGCTTTCTTCCTCTCTCGAAGTTTGCATCTTTGTCTAGCTATATCCATCATTCGGTTAGTACGGTTACACTTGTTTTAATCATTGGATTGATTGTCTTTGGATGTGTATAAACTTATTAATGATTTGCCATGATGATTAAGTCTTTGTGTCTTGGAACGGTTGAAAAGTATGGTTGATAGCATGTATGCGATTGAATATTTAATGAGAATGATTATGTGCTAGTACATCGAATATGATGATGATCGATCAGTGAGATTGTATGTAAATCGATGATCTTGTCCTACATGTATGTTATGTTTTGATAACTTTTGCATGTTAGGGTTGGAGAGGGAGGTCTATACATGATGATTACATGGCTAGTATAAATGAGATTCAAGATATGGTTAGGCTTTGCATGTTGGTTACTGTGCATATTTACTCACACCACACGTCTTCGATGCCCCCCACCCCCCCCACGCATGATTAAATTGCACACCATTATAAGTATAAAAGGATTGTTTAGTCTTAGAAAAATTAAAGGTCAATGTCATTTGTCTTGTAATGCACTTGTCACGAGGGTTGTTTGGTTGTTAGATTCAAAGTCCACACACGTATGCAATTGTCATGTGGGTGGTCTAGTTTACATTGAATACAACAGTAGGTTGCATGTGCATGGGTTGAGTCTTGATCTAATCAAATAGGGTGGACATCATAATGATATTGTCAGTGATAGATGTTATGGGATATTATGGAGGGTTTGAGATCTATACTTTTCTTCATCACGACAAAATTTCTCTCGTTGTTTAAAGGTGATAACTTCATACCAGTTTCTTTCTGCTATTAAAACATGGATCTGTATATACCATATTATTAACTGAAAAAAACTATTGTCTTAACTCTCCTTCTCTCTCTTTCTCGCCGCCCGGAAAACGCTTAGTGTGCTCGACGATGAATGCCTAAATTTGGTTAGCGTGCGAGGTTTAATCGATCGAATCTTTGTGTTCATCTAGATCTAACCTTTCTCCCTAATCGGGTTTATGTATAATCCATTCGCCGCTTTGGTTGTTCTGAGGTAGTCCAAAAGGCTATGATGAATGATAGACAAGGAGAGTTCGATAATGGTGGCCCTTGGAATAGTGTTCAATACCGGAAAAACAGGAAAAGTAGAGGAGATGGCGTTGAGTGGACGTTCCTGGTTCAAAACTTGTCGGACAAAGTTAATAGAAATATTCTATGGAGAGCATTTCAACCTTACGGTTTTATCTCAGACGTCTATGTGGCCCGGAAAAGGGACACTCGGGGAAGATGTTTCGGTTTCGTCCGGTATGTGGGGGTTGAGCAGGTGAAGGAGACTCTAATGTCGATGAATAGTGTCAAGATGTTTGGCATGAAAGCCATGGTGTCCCTAGCAAAGTATGACAAAGATCATAATAAGTTTAACTATATCCCGGACAGTCACGGTCGGAGTGAATGGCGACCTAAAGGGAATGTGCAAACCAACTTCAATAACACAGGGAGGAATAAGGTAGATGGACAGTCCTCTATGAAGTACCATCCTTCGGATCCAAGCCCTACTGGACCTTCCTTCGTGCAGGATGGTAGGTCTTATGCTGATTTGGTCAGAGGTAATGTTCAAGGAAACAGTCATGGTGCCAAGGTCGTCACGGTGGATGGCAAGGGAGCTCTGTATCCGTTGCATTGTATCGGGAGGTCAATCATTGGTTATGCTAAGGAGTTACATACATTCAGTGATATCAGAAGAGAATTGAATGTTGAAGGGCTGGAAGAAGTGGGCCTCTCGTATATTGGAGGGGTTATGTTTATGATCACGTGTAAGGATAAAGTGTCTGCGAAAGATTCTTTGGAAAAGCATTCCACTTTCTTCCACAAGATCTTCTATAAAGTTTTCTTATGGAAGGGAGAGGATTTTCCTTCTAGCCGTCTGGTTACTTTGAGTATTTCTGGTGTCCCGTTTCTTATCCGGGACGGACCGTTGTTCGATAAGATCGGTAGTCAGTTCGGTGACGTGGTTCAAAAGTCATCTTTCTCTTGGCAAGATGTGGATAATTCAACCGGTTCGACGAAGATTGTTACTTCCATCATGACAAATATTGATGAGCCAGTGGTCATTAAGTGGAATGAGAAGACTGTTACTGCTCGGGTAGTGGAATCCTATGAGCAGTGGTTGTTTAGGAGCGATAAAGATTCTATGATGGATTCCAGTGACTCCGAACTGGAGTCGGTGGCTGAGGAAGAGGATGCTACGGACGATATGGATGATGTCGAAGAGGGCGAAATCCGGCAGAATTCGGCTGGTAAAGAAACCAAACAGGTCAATGACGGACAACCAGTGTCAGACGAGGAGAGAGACTCTCCGGCCGGAGATAATGAATCGTCTCCGGTGGAAGTCGATGGGTCGCTGAGAGTCCAAAAGGTACCGGAAGGTCAAAAGTCTGGCGGTCTAAACGATGGAGTGGAGAATTGCAATTTGCATGGGGAAGAGATGCATGTCGCTGATGTTCCCAATAATTATGGAGGGAATTGTGATAAGTCAAATAAGTCAACAAATCCTTTTAATGAAATGGAGTGTGGCCCAAATAATATTAACCCAGGAGAGAAGGTTAGTGGGCCTAATAATTCGTTTATTGGAGAAGGCCCTACACCGGTCCCAAATTTAGGGAAAAGGAACAGAGATGAGAGGAGCCCACCCTCACTGGGTTCTATTCAAGGTCCGGCCCAACGACCCGTTTATCAAACGCAGAGATCCCCAGCTGTTCAATTAGATCTGAACTCCCCTATCGGTGATAAATTTGGCACAGAAGAGGTATTTCCTGGTTCTTCAGATCCAGATGAATATTATCAGGAGGCTCATGTTCCTGGTGGTAACGCCGACCTGCGGGACTCAAATCCGGTGGAAGACGGCGCTCAGACTGAGCCGAACCAGTGGCCTAATTTGCGGAAGGAGGTTGAGGAGACTATTCGTATAGGCTCTATTATTGGTATCAACCTTAACGGTTTCGAATCTGAGGCAGAGAAACTTGTTGTGGAGGAAGGTGCTGAAAACTGTTCATCATGAATTGCCTGTCTGTAAACTTGAGGGGGGTGCGTAATTCTCGTAAGTCAGATTGAATTCGCGGGTTAAAAACGAGTTATGGGGTCCACTTTCTAGCTATACAGGAGACGAAATTACAGGATTCGGAGTCTTTCTCGTTCAACCAGTTTTGGGGCAGAGCTGAGTACAAGTCAGCAGTGGTAAACTCACTGGGTAGATCCGGGGGATTGGCATGTCTCTGGTGCTCATTGGTTTTCAGGTGTGAAGATGTCATCTATAACAGGTATTTTATAGTTGCTTCGGGTTCCCTGGTCCAATCGGGGTCTCGGATTAATTTTGTAAATGTTTATGTGCCTAACGATGCGGCCTCTAGGAGGGCTGTCTGGTTGGAATTAGTGGGGGTTAGGAACTCTCGACAAGGGTGGTGGGTCATGATGGGTGACTTTAACGAAGTACGGTATGCCCATGAAAGATTGAATTCAGAATTTATTGAAGGAAATGCTGATGCGTTCAACCAATTCATCCTATCGGCTGGTTTAACAGAGTATAATATGGGAGGAGGGAATTTTACTTACATTTCAGATAATGGAAAAAAACTGAGTAAGTTAGATCGATTCTTGGTGTGCTTAGGTTTTATGGAAAGGTGGCCAAATGCATCGGTGACGGCAGTTGACAGAGTAGTGTCTGACCATCGACCTGTCATCCTATCTACTGTCCAGTCTGATTTCGGACACATACCGTTCAGGTTCTTTAATTCATGGTTCGAGTACCCCGGTTTTCTGAATTATTTGTTACAAATTTGCGGTATTTTTACATTCTCTGGCCCGGAGGATCTAGCTTTAGCTATTAAATTTCGGTGGCTTAAAAATCGAATAAAGTCATGGATTAAAGCGACTAAGACTAACAATGAAGGTGCTTATGGGGGAAGAAAAAGTAGGCTGGCATTTATTGAAAACTTGGCCGAGGAAAGACCACTTTCGGATGAAGAATTGGCTGAGAGAGTGGAGTGCAGGCAATATATGGCTGAGTTTGATCGGTTGAAACACTTGGATTTGCGACAAAAATCCAGAGCTAGGTGGGCATTAGAAGGGGATGAGAATACTTCCTTCTTTCATCATATAATCAACTCTAATATTAGTACGAACAGGCTGAATGGGTTGATGATTGATGGTGTTTGGGTTACGAATCCGCTGTCTATCAAGGAATCCTTGTTTGGATTCTTCAAACATCAGTTCACCGAGCCTTTGCCTAGTAGACCGACATTAGTATGTCCTAATTTGGCGTCCCTTTCTGATGATGAGGCTGCCATGCTTGAAGGCCCCTTCTCAGTGGAGGAAATTAAAGCGGCTATTTGGGAATGTGATGGTGATCGTGCCCCAGGGCCAGATGGATTTAACTTTAAATTCATCAAAAAGTGTTGGGCAGGTCTTCGGAATGACTTTATAAAACTCTTCAACCGTTTCTATGAGGAGGGCTCGCTTAATAAATGTTGTACTTCATCCTTCATTGCATTGATTCCAAAGGTTAAGGACCCTGTAAGTCCTGTGGATTTCCGGCCTATTAGCCTAATCGGTGTGATAAATAAAGTAATATCCAAAGTACTTGTTAATAGGCTGAAAGGGGTTTTGGGGAGCCTAATTTCTGAACAACAATCGGCTTTTTTGGCTGGGAGGAACATTATGGATGGGCACTTGTACTTAATGAAATCTTGAGTTGGTTAAAAAAATATAAGCGATGTGGTATGTTCTTCAAAGTTGACATCAATAAGGCATACGACTCGCTCAACTGAGCGTTTCTTGACTCGATGATGATGCAAATGAACTTTCCTAGAAAGTGGCGTGTATGGGTCATGGCTACACTACGGTCCGCTAAAGCCTCGGTTCTTGTTAATGGTTCTCCAACTAGGGAGTTTGAATGCACCCGAGGGCTCCGTCAGGGAGACCCTTTGTCACCGTTTTTATTTGTTATGGCCATGGATGCACTGTCGGGTATAATGAAAGCAGCTGAATCCACGGGGTTGTTCAAAGGGATTAAAGTCACTAATGATGGTCCACTTATATCACATTTGATCTACGCGGATGATGTGATGTTTGTTGGAGAATGGTCCTTGTTGAATATTAATAATCTTCGTCGAATGCTTAGATGCTTCTACCTAGTTTCTGGATTAAAGGTGAACCTTGCCAAATGTAGCATCTTCGGTGTCGGAGTAAGTGAGCAAGTTGTTCAAGATATGGCGAATCGTTTGAAGTGTAAGCAAGGTATGTTCCCGTTTAAACATCTTGGTATAGTGGTAGGGGCGAATATGAATTTAGCTCGTAATTGGAAGTCGATTATTGAAGTATTCAAAAATAGATTATCGATTTGGAAAGCAAAAACCCTTTCTTATGGCGGAAGAATTACCCTAATAAAATCGGTTTTGAATTCACTACCTACATATTATTTCTCTCTCTTCAAAGCCCCTATGAAAGTTCTTGAATCATTGGATAGAATTAGAAGAGTATTTTTTTGGGGTGGCTCGGAGGAAAAGGCTAGGATGAACTGGGTGGCGTGGGAAAAAACAATAGCTCCTATTGAATTCGGGGGGTTGGGTTTTGGTTCTCTCAGGGATGCAAATCTGGCCATGTTGGCAAAATGGTGGTGGAGGTTCAAAACAGAAAAAAAAATGGGTTATGGAGAAGGGTAATCTGGGCTATTCATCACAACGCTAGAGCATGGAACGACATCCCGGTTAAAAATTCAGTGGCTGGTCCGTGGAAAAATATCTGCAGCATCCGACATATTATGCTTAATGCGAACATTGATCTAAAAATGGCCTCATCTGCAGTGCTGGCTAATGGCAGAAGTATACAATTTTGGTTGGATAGTTGGGCTAGTCAGGCTCCTTTTTACACACTGTTTCCAGAATTATTCAAGGCAGAGACAAATAAGGTATGTTGGGTGGCAGACCGTATGAGCCCAGGAGTAAATGGGCCAGTATTCAACTGGGCTTGGAAGCGGCCCACTCTGGATGAGACTGAAGAAATTCAACATCAGCAGCTGTTGGGTATTATAGATGGGTTGGGCCTCTCTTTGGGTAGGGATAAATGGGTATGGAAGCTTGAAAAGAATGGCATCTTTAGTGTGGCCAGTATTAAATTGTCTCTCGGCTCATACAATCGGCATCGCCCAGATAGAGTGTTTGAATGGAATAGTTGGGTCCCGAAGAAGGTTGGCATCGTCGCTTGGAGGGCGGATTTGAATCGGCTACCGACTAGGGTAGCGCTTCTGGTCCGTAACATCCCGGTACAAAACCCGACGTGCGTTTTATGTGGAGATTACGAAGAAACCAGCGAACACCTGTTTGTTTCATGTCATTTTGTGCAAACAGTTTGGCAAAATTTAGCTTGTTGGTGCAAGATCCCCCCCCCCCATAATTACTTTTGGAATTAACGATTTACTGTCACTTCATGAACTCGAGTTCAGCGCGGGAGTGTACACGAAAAGGAAAGCATTTCATGCAGTTGTTCATGTCGCGTTTTGGTGTATATGGAAGCTAAGAAATGAGGTGATGTTCAGACAGGCAAGTCCGGATTGTACGAAACTCTTAGACGAGATCAAGACGATGGCATATCTATGGGTAAAAAACCGGTCAAAAATGGTGGCATTATCTTGGGAAGAATGGAGCCGGTTTACTTTTTCTTGAATAGATGTCGTGAAAATTGTATAGATGTGGTGTGGTTTTAAATAGTTTGTATGTATATATGGCGGGTAGCTTCTTGCTACGATGAATAAAATGAACTTTTGTCGGCCGTTCAAAAAAAATTATGGAGGGTTTGACATGGCCAATTGCACATGTGAACAGCCCACATGCACATGGGAACACACATACCTACAAGTGTGGGTCTGGTCGCATAGGTTAAGGGCCTGGGGGTATTAGAACTTTCACATAGCTGGGCCTCGAGTCTGACTAGAGTCACACATTTTATTTTGGGCCATGCTACATTAGTTTGGGTTGGGCAAGACAACGGGTTACACAATAATAAATTCTATGTTTAGGGCCGTAGATTTGAAGAGGAACGCACAAAGTGGAACTGGGCCGCGTAATTGAGTTGGGCCGAGCCTGGCTGGGCCGATCTTGTTTAAGTACCTTAATAAATGATTAGGAGATGTCGGTGATGCATGATTTAAAGGCAACCCAAACAGTAGTGTAATCATAAAACATGAATAACCTTATGACATGCCAAGTTATAGTGTTAAGTGGATTTGTAATGTGAACCTGCTCTGAATCGAGTACGTGGTAGATGACTACATATTGATGTTAAACTAATGAATGGATTGTTATGATGTGAACTATATGTGTGAAATGCATGCACAATAATTGGGTGTTATGCAAACAAGGATTATGTGAATTGATTGTACATGAGATAGGTAGTTTATGTGCACACAAAACTAATTGATATCGATAACCATATTAGGACGTGTTTGATCAACTGGAAAACAAGTAACCAATCTTACCGAGCAAACCAAGGTGAGTTCACACTTTCTACAAGGCATGGGATTCCCAAGGGTTGGGAATGGGTTAAAGAACTAAAACGGAAACTACATATTCTTCTTGGGTAGGATATGTACGGCCATCCTCGATGGGTAGGATGCCAAGATTAAACCTCGCGTATTCTCCTTGGGTAGGATACGTACGTTCGTCCTCCTTGGGTAGGACAACAAGATTTAACATACTGGACCAAAACTCTATCATAAGTCCCTCATTTTATATCGACTTAATCGCCGAGGCTGATGGCGAGCGGGTCATTAGTTAATAGCGCTATTAGGTTTAACAAACCTCACACCGTGTCGTTCGAACGGGCGTGTACTAATGGACTAAGGCAAAGGGTCAATGATGATAGACATTGACTTAGGGCACAACTTACTTTCATTAGTAGTCGATATGGTACGGTCTGGTAATTCACATGGGAAGCCCCCACTAATTATTGAGAAGGTTTGGGAAACAGGGATACTGATTAATACGGGGTTTACAAAACGAACTTACGATTATTGAAACGAACTCAATAACTAATCAACCAACTGTGAACTCGCTCAACTTTGATGTTGACTCGTTGTTACATGCCTTGCAGGTCTTTAGGTGCATAACATTGGGAACTTGCTGTCTGGGAAGCTGGAGTGGTCATGGGTCGAGTTACATGGAAACGCAACACAAGACTAAGAGCTTTTATATGTGGTTTATAAACACTTAACGAATTAAATACGCTTCCGCTATAAACTTTGAAATATTGTAACGTGTAACACTTATTGTTGTTGAATGAAAGTTTTATTGAAATATACACATGAGTTCAATGTGATTGGTGGTTAAGATCCTGGTCAGTCACGCCTCCAAGCGGTGGTTCTCCGCATGTGGATTTTCGGGGTGTGTCAGATTGGTATCAGAGCCATTGGTTATAGTGAACTTTGTTTTAAAAAGGGGAAAAACTTTTTTGTAAAACCAGACTATAACCGAACAGTTCTGAAAACGTGAATACGACCATGACACTCAGCTCCAGATTGCAAGGTTCGTCTCTCGTATACTCATTGTACTGCATAACTAGTGAACACTTACATATGATATTGCATGTGATTGCACGTTTAGCACAACAGTATGAATTCATGTATTACCTGCATGTGTTATGTGACTGATAGGGTGGTATTTCCCTAAACATTCATGACTTACGTTTCGTGATGCTCTTTGGTTTCTACTCGAGTTTGAGGAACCATTTGACATGAGTTGAGAGGAGCTGAGATGAGCATGCAAATCACAATATTATTGTGGGTCCACACATAATAATAATGTGGGGTGCATGCAAGTCCCAGTGAGGCTTAACAAGTGAAAAAGGGGTTCCGTTCCATTATTTGATAGATGTGAAACGTAACAAACTTATTGGGGTCATGGCAGTGATTTTACCCTACTCGAACGTGAACTTTTCATTCCTCTCTGGATCCTTTCGAATCTCGATGCTATCGAGTATTAACTGAACACCCATCTAAACGCCTAGCGAACTGTGTGTAATGTTGGGTGCTTGTACGAACATCCCCGAGCTGGATGTTGCAACGAGAATGATTGGTCTATATCTTTCTCACCTTTCTTCGTTTGCTGGAGCTTAACGTATTGATGCCTTAGAATTTCGAAGTGCGATCACTTTTACAACACTCTCGTATCATACCGTGTATTACTCAGTCAACTTGCAAGAACGATGGACAAGAGGGTAAACGTAGTACCTTACCGACTTCAGCATTTGAACGACCCTAGTTACCGGCTGCGAACAACAACGATTTGACTCCAATCGAATCCCTAACCCTAGTCAGCGACTCATGGGAGTCGACTCTTACGAACCAATCGGGGCAAAATCGATGACGATTGACTGTAGAGCAGATTGTGTAACCGCCCGCACCATGAGTAGTGCCTTAGGACGTGGCACAGAATGTGGAAAGATGGACCTTGTTGGTGAAAGGACGCTGGACACCGTTACAGGCAACAATATTAGAGGCAACAGTCGCAGCAACATCAAGGTACTCGTGATCGTAGCTTACAGTATGGAAACGAAGGTGACCTCGACAAGGATTGACTGTGTTAAGTCAAGGTGACGACAACCAAGGGAACGACGATAGTACTGGAAATTCTCGTGGCGAAAACAACACTGGAAATGAAGCTCATGGAAGGACATTTAGTATTGGCATAGGCTATACCAGGCGTAATAGCAACACGATAGCTTGGATGGGTAGCTATTTGCTTCGTCTCTGTTCTGTTTAACCCTGATGCTTCTTGAAACCGAACCTGTTGTGGAGTCGGCTGATGCAAGTCAATTGAAGCCTTATATGTTCGCTGGGATGCAAACTCGACCTTGGGGGACAGGTGTTCGACATCGACCTTCCTTCTACTACCCCTGATGGTTACAATGCAGTAGTTAGTGTGGATTGGTTATTCAGAAATCGCGCAGACATACCTAGTGAGGAGAAAATTTTGTGAGGAGAATCGTTATTTGTTCTAAAGCAACAGAGTGGTGCAAAGGTTAGCGCCATATCAACTATGAAGGCCCAGAAGTGTCTACGGAGGGATCACCCCGCTACGTTAGCAACCGTTACTGATGTTGAGGCTAAGGAAAAGAGGATCGAGGATCCACCAATTGTTCGTGATTCCTCTCGGTGTGCTACCCGAGGAGCTTTCAGATTTACTTCCACCACTGTTAGGCAGAATCTCAGTTTGATCTCACGACAGGGGCAGCCCTGATTACTCGTGCTACATACCGTCTTGCACCAGGAGGGTTGCAAGGACTATCTACAGGAACTGTTGGACAGGAGTTTTATTGGACATAGTTTTTGTTCGCTTTGGGGAGCTCCAGCTATATTTGGGAAGATAAAGCCTTTTCGTATGTGTACTGATTATTGAGAACTCAACAAGGTGACAGTCAAGAACCGTTCGCTTCGACCATGTAGTAACACCCTGTTAACCAGTTGCGAGGAACGAGCTTCCATTCGAGGATTGGCCAGTGAGCAAACTATTATCAGATGGAACTCCAAGAGGAGAATGCTCTTAGACCAACATGTCGAACGCAATGCAACCATTTCAACTTTGCACATCATGATCATTGAGTTGATCAACATACCAGCAGCTTCAGGGATCGCATGAATCGACCGTATTTGTTGGCGGGGTTCTGAATCCTGACCAGGAGAATGGAACGCCATGGGTGGCATATGTATCCTATCTCAGCGCTTCTGTGGGAGGAGCCATTACGCACGAAGCCTTGTTTAGTGTCACATCTAGATTCGAGAGATGCGTTTTGATCATGTAACCAACGGAGTGATAATACACGTGGATCTCGCTGAGGTGCATCTTGTTAGAGACTGATCGACACCAAAGATTCCTTCGGGGATGCAGCAATTCCTTGGTTTCGCTAGATACCATCGCAGCTTACCCACAGGGTATTCGAAGATCGCGCAGCTTAACTCCCTTAAGCACCGCAGGGTGCTGTGTTCGTGGGAGGCCAAAACTGGAGGACATCTTTTAAGCTTTCGAGTCCCAACACTACAATGCACTGAGTATCGTCTTTACCCGAGGGTGCGGGTGATTTAGTGGTATACCATGATGGTCCGAATCAAAGTCCCAGTTGCACACCAACGCAACACGAGAGAGCGATGACTTACGTGATAGAGTTACAAAGAGGAACTGCACGACACACAACTGGCGGTGAAAACCGTGGTCTTGGGGTTTTAGATGGAGGCATCACTTGGACGGTACCAGATGCGTTATTTAGACCGATCACAAGGGCCTCCCATGTATCGATGTTCGAAAGAGCTAAAGCATGCAATGACATCGCTGGATGGAACTTCTGAATGAGTACGACTGAGAAACCTAAACACATACGAGCTCTGCAGCTCGCTATCGACTCTAACTTACCTGATCACACTCGCTCTGCCCAAACTAGAGAACTGAATGAAGAGGATTTTCAAGTCGAACCCATGCGGGGCTTGGAGAAGCAACCTTTGACCGGTCGGACGATACTCGTTACCTCATGGAACGAATGTGGGTCTCGTTATACGGCAACTGTAGGGAACTCGTGTTGAGCAAAGCACACCGGCTTCGATATTCTAGTTGTCTGGGTTTTGATGAGAGGCATTAGGATCTGTAAACCTTGTACTGGTCATCGGGCATGAAGACCCACCTAGCTAGGTATGGGAATGATGTTTGTCTTGTAGAAAGTCAAGGTGAAGTGTTAGCAACAAGAAACACCTATATAGAAAGCAAAAACAGACTGCCATGGATTTGGTCGCTAGTCTACTTACAACTCGAAACGGAAACAATATCACCTGGATGATCATTGATTGTCTCACGTAACCAGCACACTTTCTAGCCATCAAGGAAATGGATAAGTTTTCTACACTTGCAGTCATCTACCTGAAAGAAGCGGTTGCTAGGCACGGGGTGCCAACCTCCATTATCTCTGATCGCGACCCACGATTTGCATCTGATTTGTGGCAAGCGATGCACAAATCCTTTGGCTCACGTCTAGACATGAGCACAGCATATCATCCACAGACGGGTGGGCAGAATGAACGCACCATCCCAACTCTTGAGGACATGCTTCGAGCATGTGTAATCGACTTTGATAACGGCTGGGAGCGGCCTCTACCTTTAGTGGAGTTTTCGTATATCAACAGTTACCCCACCAGCATCCAGGCTGCTCCGTTCGAGGCATTGTACGAATGGGAGTGCCGATCACCTCTTTATTGGGCAGAAGTTGAAAACAACCAAATCACTGGCCCAGAACTCATCGTAGACACAACAGAGAAGATTTCTCAGATACGACAACGAATGGCGGCAGCTCGTGACCGTCAGAAAAGCTACGCTGATAAGCGCAGGAAACCACTAGAATTCCAGGTTGGGGATCGAGTACTACTTAAAGTCTCACCTTGGAAAGGTGTAGTTCCTTTTGGTAAACGAGGCAAACTTAACCCGCGACATGTTGGACCTTTCGACATCACGGAGAGAACTGGCAAGGTGGCCTACAAATTGAATCTACCCGAAGAACTCAGTGGAGTTCACAATGTAATCCATAGTTCCTTTCAAGGAGCTCACCATCGACGAGCAGTGGCGTTTTGTCGAAGAACCAGTGGAAATCTTGGACCGGGGGGTCAAGATTCTCAAACGCACCAGGATACCTATTGTTCGAGTTCGTTGGAACTCCCTTCATGGCCCAGAGTTTACCTGGGAACGAGAAGACCAAATGAAACACAAATATCCCCAGTTGTTCGAGAACAATGAAACCACTACTGAGGCTGAAGCTACTGCGGAATTTCAGGACGAAATTCCAAAACAACGGGGGGATGATTGATGTGTGTAAAATGCAACATATAAATTACATCAAATAAGGCATAAAACTAACCCTTTTTAAGTACTAATATTGGAAAAAGAGTGTTTTTGTCTTCCTTTTGTATTTTCAGGATTAAATGAGCTCAAAAACGCAAAAGAAGCAAAAAGACAGCTAAATCCAACATAAATACAAGAAAAGGAACATTAGTGGACTGCCCGAACCCTCAACGGCACCTTCCAAAGCAAAAAGGAGAAGACAGAAGGCTGAACACGCCCCGTGCTCAGCCAGCACGGGGCCGTGCCCAAGAAGCAGCAGAAAAGACAAATCCATAGAAGCTTCTATTGCCCATCACGGGGCCGTGCTCAGCGGACACGGGGCCGTGTCGAAAGTACAGCAGGCGCATTTATTTTAATTGCGAATTACAATTAATGAGGAGAGAGAGTGTCAGACGGACACGGGACCGTGCCCAGCGGACACGGGGCCGTGTCCAGCTCTCTGTTCAGCCTATAAATAGGAGTGCTTGGATTCATTTCATCTCATCCCTTGGCACACCACCTCTCTCACACTTCATCCACCACCCACCACCATCACAACACCATCATCCACCACCATCATCCATTGTCCATCATAGAGTGTGTGAGTCGTCTCGGGATCCAAGATTGATCGTAAGAGTTCTTGACAATCAAGGCCATGTTTGCCTAAGTCTCTTACATCACTTGGTGAAGACAAAGTGTCTAGTATAATACTTTTTATTTCTAATCTTTTGCACTTTTTATTTGGTTTTGTATTAATGACTTTAATAACTAGTTACTTATGTTGAAGGTGATCTTTCCTTATCGTTTGTCCGTGGTGTCTTGGCATTATTTTACTGTCTATATAAAATAAAGGATTTTCACCATTCATATCTCCACGGTCTATATGGAGATATGTTGGCTACCTGGTAGGGGGTTAAGGGAACGGTTTGGTAAAGGTCTTGCCATTGTTCAGCGTTTAGAGGTCCTGCAATGGACCTGGGTCAAATTTAGTAGGACCTCCTTCAATACTTCACGGTATTGGATGGCGGGGGTCCAAACTCTTTGATCCCCTCATAAGTTAACTACTATTAATACTATAACCCGGCTATTTAGGACTGTATCCCTGCTGACTCAGACTACTTAGTCGAGGGTAACGTCACCGCCAAAAGCGGGGCCTACCACAATACTGCATTAATAACTTAATACATTATCTTCCAATAATCCACCCTTTTAGGATTGTATCCCTGCTGACTCAAACTACTGGGGTGAGGGTAACGTCGCCTTCAAAAGAGGGGCCTACTACAATAACTAAGATAATCTCTTAATTATGTGCAAAAGTGCGGAAATAATCAAAGGTTATACTAGATACGAGTCGGAACCAAGTGATTCATCTTGTCTATCTGTTTTTATTTTTATTTTTATTTTCAGCATTTTAGTTAGTTTTATTTTTCTTAGTTTAAAACATTTTTCTAAACTTTTTATTTTGGTTAGACGTTGAGGATAAACCGGTACTAAAAGCTCTTGTGTCCTTGGACGACCTCGGTATCTTGCCAACGCTATACTACACTCAACGATGGGTGCACTTGCCCATATGTGTGTTTAGTGTTAGTGAAATATCGTGTTTTATAAATTTAAAACTTGGCTAAAATAAGTGTTAAAAAGGGCTTAAAATATACAACTAACAATAGTAACACTTCACACGCATCAATGATGTAACACCCCAGCAAAAACCAGGAAAACTACGCAACCTAACTAGCTTCCTCAGTAACTACATACTAAATTTCGGGACGAAATTTCATTCAAGTTGGGGATGATGTGACAACCCGAACTTTCAGGGTTAGCATTACCTATCGCCGCAGTCCCTTAAATGGTGTTGTTATGATTCACCCACCGGTATACGTTGAAATTATGTGTGCACCCTGTTAAACTTGTTTGGTTATATTTTATTACTATTGAATGTATATGTGTAGATTGAATATTATAGGAATCGGTTACTAAGGATACCTTATAGCACAATCCTTTTGAACTTGAAATGGCAGCCCAAGCTTGGGGTTCGGCCCATTTGTTTTAATCACACTCAAAGCCATACGAGACTCATATTATCCCATATTATCACGTATGAGCAAACCCTAATGCTCTATTCTTTCTCTTGGAATCGGCGATCATCTGCTTCCCTTGAAGCTTTCTTCCTCTCTCGAAGTTTGCATCTTTGTCTAGCTATATCCATCATTCGGTTAGTACGGTTACACTTGTTTTAATCATTGGATTGATTGTCTTTGGATATGTATAAACTTATTAATGATTCGCCATGATGATTAAGTCTTTGTGTCTTGGAACGGTTGAAAAGTATGGTTGATAGCATGTATGCGATTGAATATTTAATGAGAATGATTATGTGCTAGTACATCGAATATGATGATGATCGATCAGTGAGATTGTATGTAAATCGATGATCTTGTCCTACATGTATGTTATGTTTTGATAACTTTTGCATGTTAGGGTAGGAGAGGGAGGTCTATACATGATGATTACATGGCTAGTATAAATCAGATTCAAGATATGGTTAGGCTTAGCATGTTGGTTACTGTGCATATTTACTCACACCACACGTCTTCGATGCCCCCCCCCCCCCCACGCATGATTAAATTGCACACCATTATAAGTATAAAAGGATTGTTTAGTCTTAGAAAAATTAAAGGTCAATGTCATTTGTCTTGTAATGCACTTGTCACGAGGGTTGTTTGGTTGTTAGATTCAAAGTCCACACACGTATGCAATTGTCATGTGGGTGGTCTAGTTTACATTGAATACAACAGTAGGTTGCATGTGCATGGGTTGAGTCTTGATCTAATCAAATAGGGTGGACATCATAATGATATTGTCAGTGATAGATGTTATGGGATATTATGGAGGGTTTGACCTGGCCAATTGCACATGTGAACAGCCCACATGCACATGGGAACACACATACCTACACGTGTGGGTCTGGTCGCATAGGTTAAGGGCCTGGGGGTATTAGAACTTTCACATAGCTGGGCCTCGAGTCTGACTAGAGTCACACATTTTATTTTGGGCCACGCTACATTAGTTTGGGTTGGGCAAGACAACGGGCTACACAATAATAAATTGTATGTTTAGGGCCGTAGATTTGAAGAGGAGCGCACAAAGTGGAACTGGGCCACGTAATTGAGTTGGGCCGAGCCTGGCTGGGCCGATCTTGTTTAAGTACCTTAATAAATGATTAGGAGATGTCGGTGATGCATGATTTAAAGGCAACCCAAACAGTAGTGTAATCATAAAACATGAATAACCTTAGGACATGCCAAGTTATAGTGTTAAGTGGATTTGTAATGTGAACCTGCTCTGAATCGAGTACCTGGTAGATGACTACATATTGATGTTAAACTAATGAATGGATTGTTATGATGTGAACTATATGTGTGAAATGCATGCACAATAATTGGGTGTTATGCAAACAAGGATTATGTGAATTGATTGTACATGAGATAGGTAGTTTATGTGCACACAAAACTAATTGATATCGATAACCATATTAGGACGTGTTTGATTAACTGGAAAACAAGTAACCAATCTTACCGAGCAAACCAAGGTGAGTTCACACTTTCTACAAGGCATGGGATTCCCAAGGGTTGGGAATGGGTTAAAGAACTAAAACGGAAACTACATATTCTTCTTGGGTAGGATATGTACGGCCATCCTCCATGGGTAGGATGCCAAGATTAAACCTCGCGTATTCTCCTAGGGTAGGATACGTACGTTCGTCCTCCTTGGGTAGGACAACAAGATTTAACATACTGGAGCAAAACTCTATCATAAGTCCCTCATTTTATATCGACTTAATCGCCGTGGCCGATGGCGAGCGGGTCATTAGTTAATAGCGCTACTAGGTTTAACAAACCTCACACCGTGTCGTTCGAACGGGCGTGTACTAATGGACTAAGGCAAAGGGTCAATGATGATAGACATTGACTTAGGGCACAACTTACTTTCATTAGTAGTCGATATGGTACGGTCTGGTAATTCACATGGGAAGCCCCCACTAATTATTGAGAAGGTTTAGGAAATAGGGATACTGATTAATACGGGGTTTACAAAACGAACTTACGATTATTGAAACGAACTCAATAACTAATCAACCAACTGTGAACTCGCTCAACTTTGTTGTTGACTCGTTGTTACATGCCTTGCAGGCCTTTAGGTGCATAACATTGGGAACTTGCTGTCTGGGAAGCTGGAGTGGTCATGGGTCGAGTTACATGGAAACGCAACACAAGACTAAGAGCTTTTATATGTGGTTTATAAACACTTAACGAATTAAATACGCTTCCGCTGTAAACTGTGAAATATTATAACGTGTAACACTTATTGTTATTGAATGAAAGTTTTATTGATATATACGCATGAGTTCAATGTGATTGGTGGCTAAGATCCTGGTCAGTCACGCCTCCAAGCGGTGGTGCTCCGCATGTGGATTTTGGGGGTTTGACAATAATTAAGCAGGTTACAAGATTTCCCCTACGTTTAAAAAATAGAGTATAGTTGGAATTGCTTTGTTTGAAGCCATATTTCTTAATAGCAAGGTTAAACCTCCCAAACCAAGCTTTAGGAGACTGCTTAAGCCCATACAGAGATTTCTTTAACTTTCTCCAGCCTTGAAATTCTCATTGAATCCTGGTGGGCCATCCATATAGACCTCCTCGTTCAGTTCTCCGTGAAGGAAAGCATTTTTCACATCAAATTGATGAAGGGACCAACCTTTATTGGCGGCTATTGAAAATGAACTCTGATTGTGTCGATTTTTGCTACTGGGGAGAAGGTTTCAGAGTAGTCAATTCCAAAAACCCGTTTTTTGAACCCTTTATAATAGACAACATTGAAAATATGAGGTTCATGAGAAATTGGGATCAAACAAACATGTTTGTTTGATAAAAACATGAACGGGTCAAAATTTGGTAAATATATATTAAGCCGAAGGCTTAAAAGTCTCAAATTTTGTTAATCTGGATGTCGGATTTTAACTCCTTGTGATGGAGAATCAATTTACGATCACATAGGAAGAAACGTGACGTAAATCAGATCAATAGCGAATAAATTATGGCTGTTTTCGTAAAGACTAACATGGCTGGGAATGTGCAGGTTTGAAAACAAACTTTTCTGTCGAAATAGGGTCATCGCGTCACGCGACGGAGAACCCCATTTGGCGTCGTGGCCCGCGACAATCACATGAAATCCCGTTGCGGCACTCGACGGGTGTTAAAGTCAGCAAAGGCTGCTGAAACTTATTGTTGTTGTTCGTTTCGACTCGCGAACTTGTTTGGACATGTTTTAAACGCTAAATGGCTAACTCATTTCATGTTTTATGAAATGTAGGTATAATGTATGGTAACGAAGGACGATTAAGCTCAACAAAGAACCGAACACGATCAAGATTCAAGCTTTCGCGTTACGTTTCATCGTCACTTTTAAACGACGAATTTATATATGTTATGTTGAAATGTTTTAAAGCTTAAAATGTTTTAACAAACTCGAAATTTTAAGTGTATGTATAATCGTAAATACACTAATATAATCGAAATCTATATGATAATCATATAAATTAAGTAAGGATCTTACAAGTTGGTCTCTGATTATAACCCTTTGCAATCAGTCATGCTTTGTATCTTTTAATTGTGCCATCAGGCTTGTGTTTGATTGAAAACACCCAACGACATCCCACTGGTTTCTTTCCTGGTGGAAGGGTGCATTTCTCCCACGTGTTATTCTTCTTGAGTGCTTCCATTTCGGTCTCCATGGCCTTTTTCCATTCTTTTAACTTTAAGGCTTCTTGTGTTCTAGGTGGCGTTAGTTCAGAGCACAGGGAGGAACTGCTCTATTTTCTCTTGGAGGGAGAGGGTATCTTTCGGTTGTCTCTACTGCAACTGGTTCAACATGTTCAGAAACTGGTTCAACCTGTTCAACATCTGGTTCAACATGTTCTGTAGGTTCTGTTGTTGTCGGTTCTATGTGTTCCTCTGTTGTCTTATAGTTATAAGACGTAGAACATTCAAGGTTCTCAGTATTTCTTACCTCTGGCATCACGTTGGATGGACTTTCTTCAGTGGTACTGTGCTCCGTAGATTGTGTGACTGTGTTTGTAGGTGACTGACTCAAAGTACTGTGATGGTCTTCTGTTGTTACGTCTTTAGGTGATGGAAGTTGAGTTAGCCAACTTAGACTGTCTATACATTCATTCTCCCCTTGACCACTGAGTTGGGTGTTATAAAAGTATTTTGTTTCAAGAAAGTCACAATTCATTGTCGTGAACATTTCATGAGTTTTTGGATTATAACACCGGTAACCTATTTGATCGATCCCATAGCCGACAAATATACATTTCTCAGCACATGGACCAAGCTTGTTTCTGTTGGTTTTTGGTATGTGGATAAATGTTGTACAACCAAAGATTCAAGGTTCAAGTGTAATAGGATGTGGAATACTGGCAGAGTTAGACAGACAATCTAAGGGGGTCTTGAACTTAAGAGCTTTGGTAGGAAGGCGATTTAGGAGATACACAGAGGTTGCGACCGCCTCCTGCCAGAAGGATGTAGGTACATGAGATTCAATTCGAAGAGCTCGAGTCATTTCAAGAATAATATGATTTTTTTCGTTCGGAAACACCGTTTTGTTCGGGGGTATGAGAACAAGAGGTTTGATGAACTAATCCTTTGGTTTTAAAGAATTGTTTCATGGATGTATTGACAAATTCCCCCCATTGTCGAATCGAAGGATTTGGATTTCCCTTTTGAACTGAGTGTGAATCATAGCATAAAACGTGGTAAATTCCTCATAAACTTCGGCGTTGTTTTCTTAAAAAATATACCCATGCCATGTGAAATGCCCCGCTCGCGGTATGCGCATATAATGTATATATGTGTGGGCACTCGGGGGGCAAAAGTGAAAGTGCACTAATTTTTACCGTTATTTTACTAATTTCGTGAAAATAACGTTAAAAGAGGGGGATGGTTAATCATGCATCATGTGGTGGCGTTGATAGCCGAAGACAAGGGAGTACATGCACTAATCGGCCTTTGTCTTAATTGCTTAAGTGCCTTATGTCCAACGCTTGATGCAAAACTACTATCAAGCCGGGGGTCTCACTGGAAGCAGCCTCTCTATTCCTAACGGGTAGAGGTAAGGTTGTCTACATCTTACCCTCCTCAGACCCTACCTTAGCTTTGCTATTGGTGGGATTTACTGAGTATGATGATGATGATGATGACCCATGCCATGTGAGTGCAATCATCCACGAATAGTAGAAAGTACCGAAAACCCTGCCCCCCATAATAGGAGCAGGACCACACACATCAGAATGGATTAGTAAAAAAGGTAAATCAGCTTTCGTATTGCTAGGTTTAAATGGTTGTCGATGGCTTTTGGCAAGAAAATAGGTTTCCCACTCGATTTTACAATTTGAAGGGAAGAGTTTAGGAAACAAAAGATGCAAATAACAAGTGGATGGATGTCCCAAACGTCTATGCCATAGCCAAGCTTCCCGGTTTCCAGTTCCATGTGCCAACATCACAGTACCCTGTTTAGCCACTTCATCCACGTAGTATAATCCTTGGTGCTCAGTACCA
Organism: Helianthus tuberosus; assembly: GCA_030545235.1. Taxonomy (NCBI): domain Eukaryota; kingdom Viridiplantae; phylum Streptophyta; class Magnoliopsida; order Asterales; family Asteraceae; genus Helianthus; species Helianthus tuberosus. The sequence continues at coordinate 193,790,295 of CM060365.1, forward strand.
CGTCCAATAATCACACCCGTCCTGATATCCTGTAAGAGGCAGATGGTAGAGCATTAGTACCGTGCAATTTAATTCTTTGGTAATATGACTAATTGAGAGCAATTTGTGTGATAATGACGGAACATAAAGGCAATTTGATGTCTTTATTTTTTTTCAGAAGATGTCGAGCCATGTTGTTGTTTTTAAATCGGAGGAAATTAAGTTTTGTTGTTAGACTGAGTAATTAGAAATGTGGGGTTGTCTGATGCAGTAGGGGTGGCGATTGTCTGAGCTCCGGAACCTAAGTCACGACTATCACCGTTTCCATCAATAATGGTCGGAGTGATGGTGGTGATGAGATTTGAGGTGGTGGCGGCGGGATGAGTTGGTGGTGGCAAGATGTGGTGGTTAGGGTTAAGAAATTGGGGAAGATGAAGTGTATATGCAATTTTTTTGGTTTGATTTTTTAAACATTTTAAATAAAAGCATGAATTGACCAGAATACCCTTAAGTGAATAAACTTAACTAAAAATTTTAATGGGGGTTAGTGCTAAAGGACGTATAGTGTAACGAGTTTTAGAAATAAAGGATTGTGACTGTAATTATTGAAGTTAAAGGCTATCCGTTGCAATCCGGTACAGTCATAAAGGACGAAAAGTGTAATTTATTACTTTCAAAACAATCTTTAGCAAGAAGCTAAGAAAAGCTCACACATAGAGAGTATAACATCAAACCATACAATCTTACACCTCAAAATTAATACCTTTAAACCAACACCAAAAAGTTGTTTCTTTAACGTCTTCCACCATCTTATCTACTTTAATCGCTTCTATTTCGTCTTCCGCAACTAAAAACGTTTTTTCTGGCGACCGGAGACTAACGACGTTAGGGTTCTGTTAGTTAGGGTCTTGTTAGTTAGAGTCTATTGAAGGCCAATATGTGAAAATATGGGACCGCCAGTGGGAACTTTTGAAGTTGCGACGGTTACCTTCAAACGGGCAATAGTAGGATTATTAAAATCAATTATTCCAAAAAAAATAAATCTAAACTTAAAAAAAATACTAGTCACTAGATGGGACCGTCGGTGTGAACTTTTGAAGTTGCGAGCGTTGCCGACTAACGGGCAATAGTTAAGATTATGAAAATCCATTATTCCAAAAAATTGAAATCTAAACTTAAAATTAGTTAAATAAAAATGAAACTAGTCTCCATTTTCGTCGTCGTTTGCATTTTCATTTGGTTCGGTGTTCCGAACTCAATCCACCATGTCTGCCTTAATGTTTTCATGTATGTATTTGTTATGTAAGGAGAACATGTTCAAATCTTGTTGTTCCAGACTTACCGGGACATAATTCTCGTTAACCACATTTTCGTCGTACTCACAAATCGCAGTGTACAATTATTCGTCAACAAAGTAATCAGCCGCCAACCTATGGTGGGCTCGTACACATACATCAAAAATAAAAATAAAATAACAAGATAAAATATGATAACGACATAAAACAAATAGAAATATAAACTGACCTTCCCGGTCTCTGTTTATGGCCACTTGCCTAGTTTGTGGTTGTGACATGGTTTCTTCCACTTCTCCTTCCGCAATGATCATCTGAACTGCCTGCATTGTGGCGTTTACAAAAAACTGATGGTGTTCACCTGAGGATGACGGACACAACGCAAATGAAGCCATTGTGTTTTATTTTTTTTATTTTTTTTTAGAGAGAGAGAGAGTTTGAGATTGTATAAAAGTTGGAGATGTTTTTGAAAAAAAAGGTTGAGATTGTATAAAAGTATAAGAGTTTGATAGAGATTGTGTTGAAAAAGGTTGAGATTGTTGTGGTTTATAAAGAAAATGACTAATTTATTTTATTTTTCTTTTATTAGAAATAGCCGTTGTATAACGGCTTGATATTTGAAATGGAAAGTCGACCACGGCTTCAAGAAGACGAAGACGACAGGACAAGCCTCATGGAGGCGGTGTGGATGGAGCTCGACGGGGTTTGATGGCCCGGGGCCATCCCCAGACCGTTAAGCCTTATTATCAAGAGGTTTAAATGTTATTTGAAAAAATGTATTCTTGATCAGCGGTCCATCTCCTCCATCGGTTTTGTGTCCCCACTTGCATCCCTTTTCAATATTTTTAGTGTGAAATTATGTTTTGAGCTAATAGCCAAAATGGTCCCTGAGGTTTGCTCACTTTTGCCACTTTAGTCTAAAATCCAAAATTTTTAAATCTGGGTCCCTGAGGTTTGGATTTTGTTGTCATTTTAGTCCAAATTTCAAAAACCTCCTTTTTAGACTGTTGCAACCAGCCTATTTTGTCATTTTGTGCAGGGGTATTTTGGTCATTTTTATGAGTTATTAAAACAAACCCAGATCATCTCTCTCAAAACAGATCATCAAACAACTGAATCATCATTATCTTTTCAAACAACTGAACATCAACACCTGCAACTATGACAAATCAACAACACTAATTAACCCCGAAAATATCAAGTCAAAACCCTTGATAAAAATAAAAACGAAAATATGAAAAAGAAGAATTAGAAGAGGCTCAGATCTGTTAATAATAATCAAAACAAAGAGGAACCAACCGCCATGGCTGCAAACATCGCGGCTGCTTCAACAGCCTGATATTACCCCGCCAAGATACGGTAAGTCTCAAGCTTCACTCGATTCACTCAGACAGTGAAAAAATCATCATCGCCTCTTTGTGAGTTATTATAACAAACAACTAATTACAAACCCAGATCAGGAACCCAGATCATCTCTCTCAAAGCAGATCATCAAACAACTGAATCATCATCATCTTCTCAAACAACTGAACATCAACACCTGCAACTATGACGAATCAACAACACTAATTAACCCCTCTCTCTCTCTCTCTCCCTCTCTCCTCTCTGCCGCCACAAGCACCACCACCACCGCCACCTCCTCCCCCTTCTCACCACCGCCATCATCAACACCCACCCATCAAAACCCCTTCTACCTCCATTCACAAAAATATCAAGTCAAAACCCTTGATAAAAATAAAAAACGAAAATATGAAAAAGAAGAATTAGAAGAGGCTCAGATCTGTTAATAATAATCAAAACAAAGAGGAACCAAACGCCATGGCTGCAAACATCGTGGCTGCTTCAATAGCCAGATATTTTCCCGCCAAGATACGGTAAGTCTCAAGCTTCACTCGATTCACTCAGACAACGAAAACATCATCATCGCCTCTGATCGTTGCTGTTGTACCTCATATCAAGTCAAAACCCTCTGATCGTTGTTGTTGTATCATCATCACCTCCGGAGAGGTTTAGAGAGAGAAAGAGAGGGTAAAAGCTGTAGACAGAGAGAGAGAAGAGGGAGAGTCAGGTGTGTTTAGAGAGAGAGAGGAGGTGCAGAGAGTTGTTGTATCATCATCGCCTCCGGTGAGGTTTAGAGAGAGAAAGAGAGGGTAAAAGCTAGGGTTTTAGAGAGGGGATGGGAGAACGGGGGTGGTTGTGCTCTGAAGAGGTGGTGGTTGTGGGGTGGGTGTTGATGGTGGCGGTGGTGGTGGTGAGAAGGGGGAGGAGGTGGCGGTGGTGGTGGTGCTATAGAGAGAGAAGAGAGAGTTGATCTGGGTTCTTGATCTGCTTTGAGAGAGATGATCTGGGTTTGTTATAATAACTCATAAAAATGACCAAAATACCCCTGCGTAAAAGGACAAAATAGGCTGGTTGCAACAGTCAAAAAATGGGGTTTTTGAAATTTGGACTAAAATGGCAACGAAATGCAAACGTCGGGGACCCAGATTTAAAAATTTTGGATTTTGGACTAAAGTGGCAAAAGTGAGCAAACCTCAGGGACCATTTTGGCTATTAAGTCTTATGTTTTTTCAGTCTTTGTCTTTGCTGATGGTAGACTCATCTAGTTTCCAAGAAAATGGGAAGCAACTAATTACGTAATTGTCCTTGGATATTTTCACAAGACTTTTTGACTTTTTGATGCCTATAAATTCTTCTATACGTTCACTTCAATCTTACTCCTCAATTTATACCTTTTATTTACTTTCAAAACAATCTTTAGCAAGCAGCTAAGAAAAGCTAACAAATATATAGTATAACATCACACCAGGAACAAACCATACAATCTTACACCTCAAAATTAATACCTTCAAACCAACACCAAAAAGTTGTTTCTTTAACATCTTCCACCATCTTATATACTTTAATGGCTTCTACTTCATCTGCCCCAACCCATTACAAGTACGATGTTTTCCTGAGTTTCAGAGGGGAAGATACTCGTCGTTCTTTTACGAATCATCTTTATGAGGCGCTACGTAAAGCGGGTGTAACCACTTTCAGGGATGACAATGAAATCCATGAAGGTCAAGAACTGAAGCCAGAAATAGAGAGATCGATAATAGAATCCAAGTCCTCAGTAATTGTATTTTCAGAGAACTTTGCAAATTCAAGCTGGTGCCTTGATGAACTTTGGTTGATTCTCCAACAGAAGAGGAATGGCGGTCATTTGGTTTTACCAGTGTTTTATAAGGTGGACCCTTCAGATGTCAGGAACCAGCGAGGAAGTTACAGTATACAAGCGAAAGCGGGAGTTGAAGGTACAAAATGGACACATGATAATGTGAGACGGTGGAAGGCGGCCCTAAGAGAGGTGGCTAATGTGAAGGGGATGGTTGTTTCAGGGTATGCTTCAAATCAGTTGATACTCAAAATACTTCATGCGACTTAATTTTTGACCAGCAAGTTTATATATCTTTTTGCATATTTAATAAGGCTGAAACTATTGGTACACCTTGGTTGGCTATCTGCACACTTAGGGTTTGCCTACGCTACGTATAGACTATACGCAGCGTATATAAACCATGGATTTCAGAGCCTTATCATCAATCATTGCACAGAAAACAAGTGTTTATATACGCTGTGTATAGCTCTATACGCAGCGTATATAAACCATCAGAAATTTTTTTGTTATTTTGATGTATTTGTGGTATAAATTCTCACCCGGTTCCAACGTTTAATCCCTTAAAATATATAACCGTTAATGTTATACCAATAATATTATATCAGGGGCAGATGTACCATATGAGAAGGGGTAGCCTCCGCTACCCCTTGGCGATCCGGTGGTAGTGTAAATTTTGGAAAAATTTGACATTTTTTTAACGTTTTTTCGATTTCGTTACCCTTTTCTTTTAAGACGTTACCCCTATGAAAGTTTTCTAGATCCGCCACTGTATTATATACCGTTAAATTGTTTTGGAAAACGTATACACGGTTCGAATATATTATATTGTTATCGTTTAAATTAAATTATTATACCATGTCTAGTGCGGTTCGAATGCTATAAACGTTTAAATATCATACCGTTAATTGTTTTTAAATACTACATCTATAGGCTTATACGGGTGTTGTATGGTATCCTATAGTATCGTATCGTATTTCATCGTATCGTATCGTATAGTGTATAGTATAACTCTCGTATAGGTTCCATGTAGGTCTTGTATATGCCTGTAGGCCTATACAGGACCTAAACCACACCAATAGTACTATAAGAGACCTATACTACACCAATAGGCCTATACGGGTGTTATATCATATCGTATCGTATAGTATCGTATCGTATCGTATAGTGTAGTATAAGTCTCGTATAGGTTTCCTATAGGTCATGTATATGCCTATTGGCTTATACGGGACCTAAACCACACCAATAGGCCTATACGGGACCTAAACCGCACCTATAGTCCTATACGGGACCGAAACCACACATATAGGCCTATAAGGGACCTATACTACATCTATAGGCTTATACAGGTGTTGTATGGTATCCTATAGTATCGTATTGCATCGTATCGTATCGTATAGTGTATAGTATAAGTCTCCTATAGGTTCCCTGTAGGTCTTGTATATGCCTATAGGCCTATACGGGACCTAAACCACACCTAGAGTACTATACGAGACCTATACTACGCCTATATGCCTATACGGGTGTTATATCGTATCGTATCGTATCGTATAGTATAGTATAGTATAGTATAGTATAGTATAGTATAGTATAGTATAATATCGTATCGTATAGTATAGTGTAGTATAAGTCTTGTATACGGGACATATAGGTCTTGTATATTCTATAGGCTTATACGGGAGCTATACGGGACATATACTACGCTATACGATACGATATCACACGTATAGGCTTATACAAGGTCAATACGTGACCTATACTACGCCTATACGATACGATATTTATTGTATAAAATTGATTAATATTGTATAAAAAAGCTTGTAAGAAATATTTAATTTTTTATTTATTTAAAATAGAAAACTTTTTTTATAAAATTTACTAAAACCAATAATGTATAAATATTTCTAAAAAAAACCTTTATATACGCTGCGTATAGAACTATACGCATCGTATATAAAGGGTCAAAAAGACAATGTTACCCCTGTTTTTGGCTGCGTATAGTCCCCAATGCAGGGGTAAAATGGTCTTTTTTTACTAAACTTGCCCCATATATACGCCACATACAGGGCTATACGCGGCGTATAGTAAAAAAAACCATTTTACCCCTGCATTGGGGGCTATACGCAGCCAAAAAGAGGGGTAACATTGTCTTTTTGACCCTTTATATACGCTGCGTATAGGTCTATATGCAGCATAAATAAACTTTATGAAAAACTGATGCCTCAAACCTACCAAAATGGCCCAAAAAATCTGATGGTTTATATACGCTGCGTATAGAGCTATACGTAGCGTATATAAACCCTTGTTTTCTGTTCAATGATTGATGATAAGGCTCTGAAATCAATGGTTTTTATACCCTACATATAGCTCTTTACGCAGCGTGTAGAAGTAACCCTATGCGCTGCGTATAGCTCTATACGCAGCGTAGGTAAAGGTAGGGTTTGGTGTGTAAATAGCCATGTTGGTGTGCAAATAGGTAGACCCTTTAATAAGTGATAAGTAAAAGTGAATTTCTTGATCTGAATGTATTGGGGTTTTAGTGTTCAGTTTCATTGTTTTGTAATAGGTACGAAACCACTTTTATTCCAAATATTGTTAAGAAAATTTCCTCAGAAGTAGGTTTGGAACTCCATAGTACTCCGACAGGTCTAATGGGAATAGAGACTCGAGCTGAACCAATTAATTCCTGGTTGAATAATGAGAAGCCTGATTCTCCGGTTCTAGCAATTTGCGGTATGGGAGGAAGCGGCAAGACAACACTTGCTGAATATATTTATAACACAAACAAGCAAAACTTTGAAAGCAGCAGTTTACTAAAAAATGTTGAGAAGCGTCATGATGGTTTGCTTGGTGTTCAGAAGCAACTTCTCAGGGATATTTCAGGAAACAGTATCGTTATATCAGATGAATATGATGGAGCACTTAAGCTTAAGAAGGCAATACAAATGTATACTGTGCTTATTGTTGTTGATGACATCAATGAAAAAGACACGCTAAGCACTTTATTTGGACCGGTGTTTCCTACACAAAGCAAAATCATTATAACTACAAGGCTTCTAAAAATAAATACTTGGTTTGGGTCAATATCTCGTGGGTGCCGTATCCACAAAACTGAATTGTTAAATGATCATGAATCATTGGCTCTTTTAAGTTATCATGCTGTTGGATCTCAAATTCCTATGGAAGGTTTCGAGGAGCTAGCTGTACAATTAGCACAATATTGTGGAGGAAATCCGCTAGCCCTTAAAGTATTGGGTTCTTCTCTATCTGAGGAGACAAGAATTGAAACATGGAGAAGTAGAATGAATTCACTGCATTCCCTGAAAGGAGATCTTGATCATAAAATCCAGTGTGTACTACAAAAGTGTTTTGAATCCTTACCACATGAAAGTGACAAAGAGTTGTTTCTCCATATTGCTTGTTTGTTTCTTGGTGAAAGTTCGGAAACTGTGAAAAAGACATTGGAGGATGACTATCATGCAGAATCTGGGATGGTGACCCTTATTAACAGATGCCTTGTTACTGATCCTATAGATAGTGGTTACATACTGGCAATGCATAACCTCCTAGAAGATATGGCAAGAAATATAGTTCGTAAGGAGTCCAAAGATCCCGCAGAACATAGTAGGGTTTGGCGTCATGATGAATGTAAAAGTTTGTTGCGGGACGGAGATGTAAGATAATTCTTGCGTGCATCTTTATGCTCATTGTCCATTTGACAACCTTTTATTTCAAATAAGCATTCTCTAATTTAATGTTTTTCTCTATTAGGGTTCTAAGACAATTGAAGGTCTAGTGTTGGACATGCAAGAGGCAAAGCAAGGGATGAGATCAGAGGTAAGTCAAATAAGCAAGTTAGTATTTGGTACGTGGTATGAATTACAGAAATTTCTCAATATCCTAATTGTCACATGTTAAAATGGGCATAAATTTGACATAATTGTCATCTTGACAAAATTTGAGTAGTTATTTTAATGAAATTGACAAATAAGTTATGCTCTTCACCACTCTTTTAATAAATTTGGCCCATACAGGTTCACACCTACCAAGGTAAATCATTTAATTATAGAAAATGATTTTTTTTCCAAGCTTATCATGCTAATCAACATCTCCTTGAGCTAGAATAACACCAAATGGTATGAATCTGATTTTGTTTTCTCCTTCCAATAAATAAAAAATGATTGATTCCAAACCCATCAAATTGAAAGAAGAAACAGTTTTGAGATTTGTTCTTTGGTTTGTTTGTCACTGAAAGAGAAATTGTTTAGTTATTTGGTTTGTTTTAAATAATCAATGATTACATTTTAGCTATTATTCTTCAAATTGACTCGATTTATGGTTTTTTAAACAACCAGGGTGGTTTTTTGTTAAATTATATTCTATTGGTTAGGGACAATAGATTTCAGTTAGGGAAGCACTAGTGTCTCTGTAAGATACATGAATTCTCTATCCCTTCATTGATTGAGACTCACAATATATACAAGATGTGGAGAGATATTATTTCAATCAATATTAAATGCATATGATACTATACAATCATTTCTATATATATACACTATCTATTACACCCCTGCAGTCGTAGCGGGAAGAGAGCATATGCTGAGATTGGAGCGAAAATCTTCGAACAGAATCCGTGGGAGCCCTTTGGTGAAGATGCCAGCTATCTGATAACGAGACGGTACGTGGAGTATGCGGACATGGCCATGCTGGACATGTTCTCTAACAAAATGAATATCCAGTTCAATGTGTTTGGTACGCTGATGTTGAACTGGATTTCCGTAGAGGAAAATGGCACTGACATTATCACAGTAAATTAAAGTTGCACGCGAAAGACGTTGGTGCAGTTCAAGAAGTAAGTTTCGAAGCCAGCAGATCTCAGCTCCCACATTTGCAACACCCCGGTATTCAGCTTCTGCACTGGAGCGGGAGATGGTGAACTGGCGTTTAGAGGACCAGGAGATAAGGTTGTCACCGAGATATACACAATAGCCGGAAGTGGAGTGACGAGTGTCTAGACAACCTGCTCAATCAGCATCAGTGTAAGCAAGTAAAGATAACTGGGGCGTGGGTCCTAAAAGAAGGCCAAACTCCGAAGTACCCTGAATATACCGTAAAACCCTTTTGAGAGCATTCCAATGGTCAATCCGGGGTGAGTGCATGTGCATATAGATCTGTTGAACAACATATGCGATATCGGGCCTCATGAATGTAAGATACTACAGTGCACCCACAAGACTCCTGTATGTAGTTGGGTCGTCAAGCAACGGACCCGAGGAGCCACTTAATTTAGATTGAGTGTCTATAGGGGTGGAGACCGGCTTATAGGAGTCCATTGCTGCTTGATGTAGGATTATCCTTGGCATAAGCCTGTTGAGATAAGAACATCTGATCATCGGTGCGGGTGACAGAGATGCCGAGAAAATAAGTCAAGGGCCCCAAGTCTTTCATCGCAAATTCACTAGCAAGAGAAGACATTAGGTTTTTGCGGAGATCATTAGACGAGGTGGCAAGAATGATGTCATCCACGTAGATAAGAAGATAAGCTGTGTGGGAGTCCTGATGGTAGATGAAGATGGAGTTGTTAGACTTACTCTGTGTGAAACCGAGCTATAAGACAAATTTCATGAAGCGTTGGTACCACGCGCGAGGAGCCTACTTGAGGCCGTTAAGGGATTTCTTTAGGTGACATACATGATCAGGGTAGTCCCGATATCTAAATCCCATAGGCTGATGCATAAAGACTGTTTTAGTCACATGGCCATGAAGAAAGGCGTTGGTGCCATCTAACCGGTTAATCTTCCATGATTGAGAAAGAGCCAAGGATAATACTTGTCACACCCCGAAATTATCAGAGCTGGCGTGACTGGACTGGTATCGTCATTGCACAGCGGAAGCAAATAAGCTAAGACTTTCTAGAAATTGAACGCCCGCTAAGTACTCGAGTCTCCAATGGTTCTCCTATTCCAACCGTGCCCTGTCTTAGACCTGTAACCTGAGAAAGAACATGCGAGAAAAATCAACAAAAAGTTGAGCGAGTTCAAAGTTTGTTCGTAAAAGATTTGAAATAAATCTTTTGAGTTGTGAAAGGTTTGAAATAAATCTTTGGAATAACCGGTTTTTGAAATAGTATTGAGAAAATGAATTTAAAAACCATTTTCTTGCAAAGTTATATGGAAACGTTGTGTTTGTAACACGTTATGTTCATAAAACCATGTTTTTGTAATGTTCGTAAAATCATCAATGCCCACCCTGACTTTGACCCGCATAATCTTATGCCTTAAATTTTGTATAAAACATGGTATTTAATTTGTATGAACAAGTATGTTTCGTAAGTATAAAATCTCTGGTATGTAGCAAATAAGGAAAAAGAGATCACCAATGGTTTGCAAGGCCATTGATATGTGTGAAGTGCAAGTAGGAAGACTCAAACCTAGCAGATTTAGCGTTGGGTACAAAGTCACTCAAGGTCCGTTCTGTTGGGCCTCTCTGAGGTCCGTTCTGTTGGGCCTAGAGTTGGGCTCGCTACACCCAGATAGATCTACCGCTTACGTCCCTCGGTCCTACAATGAGGATTAATGGCCTCCAGTTTCTGCCTACCCACTCACATGATCTAAGTAGTAAACCCTCCTTACGCTAACTATACCATGTAAAAAAAATATCCCTAGTCACCCTGACCAGCTCCCTGGTCACCCTGACCAGCTCCCTGGTCACCCTGGCCAGAATCATTCCTATTTCGAAAATAAGCATTTGTTTTGTAAAAACCGGTATGTTTAGTATAACCTTTCGTAAATCATTTGCGTTCCTCGAAATCCCTTCGTTATATGATTTAGAAATACGAGTTTTGCGTTTGTTCAAAACTTTGTTTGTTTTTGCAAAACGTGCATGTCTTTCCACCCCGAAAACATTTACAAAAATTGTAAAACAGTAAAAAGTGGGGTTATGAACTCACCTGAATATTCCTGTGCAAAGCTAGCTAATTACGACTTCGTGATGTCGTTTCCAAGGCAGGACTCGCTAGCGTGCATTCTACAATATTCCTAAAACGGAATATCTAATAAGTTTCTAAATAGACGTAGTAACTAACTACGTGTCACCGAGCTCTACCGAATCGTTAATCGAACGATTCAACGGTAAGTTGTTAACTTAATGGAAGAGATTAAGTTATACTTGTTAAGTCTCGCTTATTGTTGGTAAAAACTAATAAGTCTTGAAAAAGACTTAGTTTCCGAGAGACTTAAAATGAATAAATATTTATATAAAAATATATAAATTTATCGTTGTAAGTGTGTTAGCCGTCTCGAGTAGTCATACGAGCATAAAAAGAATATTTGTACGAAAATATCATGTATCAAACTCGTATGCGATAATATATGATTTATCGTGTGCCGTTTAGGCGTATAAAATAAATATGAAAAGTTTTATTTATTTTATAAGAGAATCATCGAGTAGCTTTTGAAAAATAAATATAATCTATATTTATTTTTTTATGAAATGATTTCGTTTTGTTCGACATTTGAAATAAATATATAAATTATATTTATTTTAGTAAAAGAATCGTCGAAAATGACATCCAAATCGTCGTTGTCGTGATGTTGTAAAGTGTTATCCGGAATGTTATACACTTGTATTTTACTTTATAAAAATCATTTGCAGTCGATCGGTTATGCTTCGTTTTATAATAAAACGTAATTATTTTACGGATTTTCTCGAAAAACGGGCAGAGTTTCCTCTATTTTTGGACGCCCCGACAACACAAGTTGTCGTTTTATTTTCAAAAATTCAACACAATTTAATCAAGATTCAACTATGTGCAAACTTGTCAAATATATAACGAATGTAATTTATAATTAGTCGGTTTCGAGAGCTCGTTATCACGTGATACGTTAAAAGTATAAAACACGAAATAGTAACGCCGTTAAAATCTTTACCACTTCTTCGAGTCGACACGTCGAGCCGCTTGACTGAGTTGATTGAGTCAACTGGTTTGACCCGCTGAGTCGACTCGGTTTGACCGAGTCGACCGAACCGCTTCCTAATCTGACCCGAGCCGTCTGACCGAACCGAAACTGTCCCGAACATTTCTGTTGACTGAGTTGACTCAGTTGAGTTCACCGAGTCGACCGTACCGCTTTCGAATCTGACACGAACCTTAACTTAGTTGACCCGAAGCCCGAGATGTCACCCGAATAAGACCCGCATCCGTATTCAACAAAGAGTGAACATGAGACCTGATGAACTATTACCTGAACCGCACAAACCGGACCTAGACTCGAACCCGCTGAATAATGGTAAGGTCCGCCGGACCTTGAAGCCGACCACCGGATAAACGAACCGAAATCGTGAGACTTCATCGGATAATGCCATGGCCCGCCGGATAAAGGTATGGATCGCCGGTTAAGCGAACCGACCATAGGTCCGAGTCTCCGATCTTTCTCTCTTCTCTCGGTCTTTCTTCATCGGAACCACACAGCAGCACCATATCGGAAAACATGTCGGACAGAAACAATGACCACCGGACAATTGGACCGACCGGCGGTCCGAGTCTTCGACCGTCGGTTCTTTCTCTCTCTCTCTCGCGCCTCTCAGTCTCTCTCGCTCCGTCTCCCTCTATGTCGCACCGCCGCACCACCACCGGTTAATGGTGGTGGTGGTCCGTTTAGAATCAGAAAGGGGGGTGGGGGTGTTCGGTGTGTGTGGGTGTGAGACAGGGAGGAGGAGGAGGATGGTGTTGGTGTTGTCGGCCAGAACAGGGATCCGAGAGGGAGGGAAAGGGTATTCGAAGGGATGATGTTTGGAGATGGGATCTCCTGTTGTCTGTGCATTTGAAATTGAGAGAGAAAGAGAGTATGTGAGTTGATTTGTTTTGTGGGTATTGTTGTGAGGGTATGCAGACAAAGGACCCTTTAAATAGAGACTTGAGAATTAATGTTCTTTTGTGTATTTGTAATACATTCAGGTCAAAAGCTTTGTTCCATGAATTAAAATCCCTTGAAGAGATTTATTAGGATTATGTAAAATCAAGTGTAGATTTTGGATGGATTTCCATATCTTGCAGAGATCTTTGTAGATTCTAATAATACTTTGCCAAGATTTTCTATGGATTTAGTGAGATATGTATAGATCTTTAAGAAATAGATCTAGTATTTTATGTGCAGGTTTGGGCTTGCGGGTTTTGGGCTTAGGCCCAGGGTCCACAAGCCCGTCTCGTGTGTAAGTGGCCCGTAATTTCTACGAGACCCGTTGTCAAAACCCGAACTCCGTGAGCATAAAATATTCGTAGAAAATCCGTGTTTGTCGGCGTCGTCAGTATTTTGTTCGGTATCAGTTCGTTGTCGCGTAGTGTTCAGCAGATTCCCCGTTAATCACCATACACGCACTGTAAAGTCCGATAACGTTCCTAGGCATTCCAAAGGCCTAATTAAGTTAATTCGCGCTGTAACACCATTTATTATCGCGTTAATCACTTGTTAATCATGTAATTAAGAGCCGTAAATCACGGGTTGTCACAATACTAACCGAATAGTATCCGGTTTAACCACAGGACTAAAAGTCTCCCCGCAATCAATTCTAACCTGTTGTTTCCCACCGTCACAAACCAACCGAGCCTTATACCGTTCCAGATACCATCTGATTTAAACGTGTGTTTGAAAAGCCACATGCTGCGAATGATGTTCATATCCAGTTTTCTCAGAACGAGATCCCAGGTCTTATTTTTAATGAGTGCACTAAATTCATCGTTCATAGCATTATACCATGCGGGTGTGGACAGGGCTACTTGTGGGTTTTTGTGGAAGTGTGAAAGTTTAGGTTTGGTTTAATTTGCTTAAATATATCATTCATAGCACGGGTGCGGATGGTGCGGTGGGTGGTTGGGGCAGGGGCAGGGGTTTGAGAGGCGGTAGGATGGTGCATGGAGGATGGTTGAGCTGCCGTGGAGTGGTCCGGAAAAAGGTGGTCCTGGGTTGAGATGTACCGACTTCTCTACGAGTGTAGGTAATAATGGGTGGTGAGACGGGTGCTGAAGTAGAAGTGGGGACATGATGAGAGGGGTTGTTTGGTGTCCGAGTGGTGTTTTGGGTTGGAACCGTGGATTGGATGGGTGTGGAGATGGGGCTGTGTTGGTGGTGGCTGAAGTGGGGCTAGTAGGCTGGGCCGGAGTGGTAGATGAAGTCGGGCTAGGAGGCTGGGCCGAAGTGGTAGAGGAAGACTTATGAGAAGGTTATAATACCTGAGACCATAGGAGGGGTTTAAATGGAGGGGAGAGAAAATCATAGGTGTGGAAAATACTTTCTTCGAATTGAACATGGCGGTGATGAAAAATTTGTGGGTTTGGAGGTCGAGGCATTTGTAGCCTCGGTGGTTTGGTGGCTATCCGATAAAGACACATGGTTGGGAACGATTGGCTAATTTGTGTATGGTGTTGGAGGGTAGGATGGGGTAGCATAAGCACCCAAAAACACGTAAGTGTTCATAAGTGGGTTTAGAGTTGTAAAGAAGAGTAGTAGGTGAGCGAAATTTGTGGTTTTTACTCGGAAGGGTGTTTAGAATGTAGGTGGCAACTTCGAGCGCATGGTGCCAAAAGTTAGGTGGGATAGAGGATTGAGCGAGAAGTGTGACAACCCTCAAAATTTCAGGTACTGTACAATTAATTAATCTTAATTATTACGTGCTTAATGACTGTGCTTGATTACAACTGACAATTTAAACTGCTCTATGATTTTTATATCATACACATACATGCATCATATTTTATACAGCCACTCCATTCATTACACACAAACATTAGTGACATACTTGATGCACACAGCACAATTAACACACTGAACGGTTGATTCAGAATTAATGCTGACAATGCCAGCACTTAGACAGACAGTGTTATTATGGCCAGTATGAGCCAGGGATAAGGTACTACACTAGTATGGA
Organism: Helianthus tuberosus; assembly: GCA_030545235.1. Lineage (NCBI taxonomy): Eukaryota > Viridiplantae > Streptophyta > Magnoliopsida > Asterales > Asteraceae > Helianthus > Helianthus tuberosus. Next base: position 193,805,646 of record CM060365.1, read on the forward strand.
GTGTAGGGGAGTGAGGACCATAAAACTGAGTCACTAGGCGATAGTTATAGTGCCGGGAAGTGCCAAAAACCTACTTTAAAAGCAGAATTCTGCATTCTTTTATAAAATTCAGCATTTCATTATACCAGTAGGGTGCAAAAATATGGCAGAATGGTCCTGTATACTTTCCTAAGTGCCGGGAATAATTTGTGTTACAAAAATATATATAAAGGACATTATTTGGACTAATTAAACACTTTAACGGAACGGTACCTAACTGGATAACCGGACATTACCCGGGACACTAAATTTTTGTCAATGACATTGTTTTACTATTTCTGGCCAGTCATGATCCCCGTTTGCCATAACACCCATTTAAATCAATTCACTACACATAAAAGTCTATACTTTCAACCTAACTACTAGTTACACTCTAGTTGCAAAATGTTTACCTCAAGACACCCCCCCCCCAAACCGATTTTTGGTCCATGTGGACCCACCAAATTATCTTCATCATGCCTTCTTGATTTATTGGCTAAAATATTAGGTTGTTGCTTGTGGGACTTGCTAAAACATGTAAGAAATCTTACAAGTTCCAAGGTTTCTCATCATTACTTCAAAAACCACACTCCAACCCTTACTCTCTCTCCATATTTCGGTTCCCCCAAACCGAACCCACCCCCATCTCTTTCATATCTTCATCTTCTCCAATTACAAGTCCCATTCAAAGCTTTGAAGTTCATCCATGGAGGTTGCTTGTTGAAGGGCTTTCAAAGGAGCTTTGTTCAAGTCTTTCTCGCCATCTTTTTCTCATCCTCGTTGCACTAGATTTCTACCCTAGCCTTGTGCTAGAAGTAAGTCACTTTACACCATTGTTTCATCTTGTTCATAGTTATGATATGTAGTAGGATGATAATGTTTAAATCACAAGAACTAGAACACTAAAAAGATGAACACGGAACCTTACATAAAATCATACATAAAAAGTTTGTATGAAGATGAAATCGGGTTGGATTAGGTTTGGTTAAAGCATGCATGGTGTTTGATCATTAATTTATTGATAAACCATTGTTAGGACACTTGGTGATGCGTTTTTAGTAACATTAACATTGTAAAAAGCATGCTGGTTGGTATTTTCAGCCAACTTAAACAGGCTGTAACTGGGTCTTTATAAATCGAAAAACTGACTTTCTGAAGCCTAAATTATGTATTTTCGAAAAACGGATCAAATGGCACTGGAATCGTAATTTTTCGAATTTTTTACTATTTTTAAAGAACTGTTTTTAGACAGCAGCTCAAGCTGCGATTTTACTGCTGAAAAAGTGTGTTGTATTCGGAGTCATAACTTAAAAACTGAGTAGAATTAGCTCATGGAATTTTTACTGTAGATGGTCACTGTTGTCGCCGTATTTCTCCCACTGGAATTTCGTCAATCGGACTTACCAATAATTTTTAGTGAATTATTCCGTAGACTGCAGTCAGAAAGTGACAAATCTGATTGCAGCCCGGTAAATGAATTTCTATAAAATATTGATAATGAACTGGACCGCGATATTTTTACACAGTAAAATTTGGAACGTATATGACATTCTGTAAAAATTTGGGAATTTTTGGAGAAGGTTAACTATTTTATTAAAATGCTCTAAAACAGTCCAGTTTTGATTAATAAAGCTGAAATGACATAAGTGGTATATTGCATGTATGATTGTCGGGTTGGCTATGTGGGAACAATCTTCGGGATATATGTAAAAGAAAATGATATGCTATTAAGCATGGACACCTCTATTTACAAAGGAGACTATGGCGAAATTTTCCGAAAATCCTAACACTTAGTAAATATTTTCGAGACAAGTGGTTATTAGCATATTTTAGACTATGTTTTTCAAACATAAAACTCGCCATAATTTTTATAACGAAATACAGAGTATAGGAGGTTAGTGGTATACATGTATAAGTACCCTATCCTTGGGAAGGGAATGTGCACGTAAAAATATTTGAGAAGTGTAGATACGAAACAGTTGCCTAACTATTTTCCTAAAGACGATAGTTAAGTTAAAATAATTATTATTATTTTAACAAAAACAATACCAAAGTAACGCAACTCAAAACACTAAACTCTAAGCCAAGGCACGGCACGGCCCGTTCGTCTAATAGACATTAGTACGTGTAGGTTGTCGTGTAGCAGACAGAGTTTGAGATACGGTACAAGACGCACTACTGTGAGTTCATGTCCCCCTTTTTCTCTTAACTATTTTTAGTTTTATACTTCGGGGGTGAAATACATGTTACGATTTATTACAGACATTTTATATATGGTATGGTTAGCTTAAGGAGGGTTTTTACTACGCGATCAAGTGAGTGGTGGGCATGACACTTAAGGCCATTAATCCTCATTGTAGGATCACGGGACATGAGTGATAGATCTATTTAGGTGTAGCGAGCCCACACCCATGAGGCCGGGGCGGCCCATAGTGGTGACTATGTCTTCATACCGGAGACAAATTTGCTAGGTTTGAGTCTTCCTGCATCATTTCACACATACTATTGGCTTTGCAACCCAATGGTGATCACTTTTTCCTTATTGCTACATACCAGGGACTTTTACTTATACAGACATTTTAAAGGCTTATACATACTCACTTACACATGAACTCGCTCAACTTTTGTTGACTTTTCAAACTACATGTATTTCAGGGAATGAATAGGATCTGGCAGGCGATGCACATTTAGCTGCGTACCTAAATAAGGATGTCATCCAGGGTCGTAGGGTTTGGGAGGTGCAACTCCTTCCTAGACCGGTTGCATGTCTTAAATCCTCGTTTTGTTGGTAGTTTTTCGTTGAGTCTTATGAACTCATTTTAAACAAGTCATGGTTTGTAATATGTTTTGGGATTGATGTTTTAAGACAATATGTTGCACATTTTCTAAACTATTTTAATGGATGAACATCCCGTATTTTATCATATAGCATTGTTGTGATTGTTGCTATGGTATTAAGAAGTCACACCAAATAAATCCACGCTTCCGCAAAAGCCAGGGTGTGACAAGAAGGGTGCGAAGCATGTTGTTAATTGTGCGGAATTTGCGTTCCGCCTTTCTGTTTTGGGAGGATGTGTGAGGACACGAGAAATGGAAATACATGCCGCTTTGGTGATAAAAGTGTTGGAAGTTGTTATTTGCATATTCCTTACCATTATCGCACTGAAACTGTTTAATTATTCGCTCAAATTGGGTATTTATATGATTAGTAAATGAGTAAAAGTTGCAAAGACTTGTAACTTGCTACTTATTGGATATGTCCACAAAAAACTTGGTGTAATCATCAAGGAACCAGTATGTAGGAATGATGCCCACCGGTACTAAGTACCGTTAACGTCCATAAGTCACTATGAATAATATCAGAAGGTAACAATGTTTTATTCAATGAATCATAAAATGGAAGTTTAACACCTTTGCCAAAAACGCAAGGTTGGCAAATAATATTAGTAGGTTTTCCAAAATCAATACATGAGGAAGATTTTAACGAATGCAATAAATGTTGTCCCGGGTGCCCAAGTCGTTGACGCCAACAGTCCTGGGAGATGGCAACAAAAGTAGAAGGACGAGAGACTCTGGAGGGGAGTGGTGAGAGGATGAAGATCACCCGAGCTATTGCATCGTAGGATAGAAACCTTGGTCTTGAGGTCTTTCACAAGAAAACCGAAAGGATCAAATCAATAGAAATTAAATTATTGGTAGTTAGGCGACATACATAGATTAGGTTCTTAATTAGGTGTGGTGTGTAGAGGACATTATTTAATTTAGGGGTGGGAATGGGGGTGGTAAGGTGTGTTTGCCCCGTCTTCGCTGAGTTACCAGCTATTGCATCATTACCTGATCCCGTGCCGGTACTGTTCGACCGTTCACCTTTTGCTGCCCACGTAGACGCACGTTACGCCTACACCCGTAGTGGGTGGATCGACGACGACGACTATCCACAATACGTGGTGCCCGTCACACCCGTTTCTGCACCTTCTGATATTCCACTCTCCTACCCGCACACGACCGATGTCCAGCGTACCGATCTTCCGATTACTTTCCTTCAGGACATTCCTCCGCCACGTCACGGGGAGGGTTCATCACGATAGCCTTTTGGTCACACACCTTTCATGCCAGGAGGTGACCAGTTTATACCTCAGATGCCTCATCCTACTTTTTCTCCACCTGTATCGACGACTTATCTGTTCACATCTCAGTTTCCCTCTGTTGCACAATCTACTGCACCTTTCTTGCCGTCGAGCGAGCCATTTTTATGGACTACGCCCCCTATCATGCCACTGTCCGATCCGTACCACCCATACCATGTTGGGTACTCTACGGAGGACATCCTGACATCCTTGATGATACAGCAGGACGCTTTGACGCATCGTATTCAGGTGTTGGAGAGAGCACCATGTCCTTCCTGTCACTGCCAGACCCCGTTCGCAGCACCACATCCTTTTCCATCACTCTCTGATTCGGATATCCGTTTCCTTCCTCTTGACCAGCAAGTTGCTTACCTGTTGCGTTTTGCCTATGCTTTGGAGGAGGACTTGGTGCAGATGCGCCGCTTACTTTTCTCTCGTTTTCCACCTCCTCCGCCGCCATCAGCCTAGCTACCCTTGGTCTATTGCAGGTAGTGAGTACTTTTGAAGAGAAGACATCGATTGGGCCAGACTATGCGGTATTTTGAAGACCACATTTTGACATGATGACTTTGGATATTTGATTTTTGCTTGTTGTATTTGTCTAGACAGTTCAGACAATGGCATTGTGACCCTTAGTCTCTTTTGGATGTATGTACATTTGGGAAAACTTGTAAACATTGTATGGTGGTCTTGATTATATAAAAGCTCAATCGTAGTATTCTCATTTCATGCTTTGTTGAAATTATTTGCTTTATGATTATAACATGAGATGTTATGTGGTTGATGAATGTTACTATATATGCATGTTTATTATATTTACTATGATCTGCTCGACATAAAACATCTTCTAGAAGATGCCTCCACGCCGCGGCCCGAACATGCCCACTACTGAGGCGGAACTCCAAGGGATAATTGCCGCGGCTATAGCCCAGTATGCTGCCTCCCAGGAAGGAACAAGCGGGAGTTTCTCAAATAACAACGGCAACAACAACCCACCCCATGGTAATGACAAGTGCTAGAAACATATTACGGTACAATTGGATATTGATAGCACGACCGCTAACACCATTTGTAAATTCTAACGTATGTGCAGGGTGCACTTACAAACAATTCCTCGACTGCAAGCCCGTGAATTTCGACGGTACTGGAGGTGCTGTTGCGTTTGTTAGGTGGGCTGAGAAGACAGATTCTGTCCTAAGAATGAGCAAATACGCCCCCGATCAACAAGTCACTTACATTTCAGGGCTGTTTTTGGACGGTGCCCTATCGTGGTGGAATTTGCAGGTGCAAACGTTAGGAGAAGCTGCTGCTTATGCGTTAACCTGGGCTGAGTTAAAAGAGTTAATGAGGAAAAAGTACTGCTCACGAGCTGAAATACAGAGGCTAGAGACCGGGTTCTGGCACCTAAGAATGGACGGCCCCAAGATTGCAGAATATGTTCAACGGTTCCACGATTTGTCTCATGTGGTACCGTATATGGTCACGCCCGAGTTTAAACGCGTCGAGAGATTCATCTGGGGATTGGCACCCCAAATTCTGAGTATGGTTACCACCTCCAAGCCGGCAACGATTACGGAAGCGATCGACCTTATTGTGGCACTTACTGAGGAGGCCGTAAGGTTGGGCAAGTTCTCAATTTCCGAACCAAAGAAGAAAGAGACTCATGCGGAGTCGGCTGGTGATAATAAACGAAAATTTTCCAACTTCAAACAAGGAACTAGCAATGTGAGCAAGAAGTGTGAGTCAAGCACACCGGCCAGAGCCGCAACCAGTGGCGAAAACAAAGGGAAGGGTTACATGGGCACTCTGCCCAAGTGTGGTACATGCCAGTTCCATCACCCCGGCCCGTGCCGACTCAGAAAATGCGAATCTTGCGGGAAGACAGGCCATTCAAAGGAGAAATGTTGGGTTGGATCAGGCCAGGGTGGCCAAAGGGATTTCAATAACAATAACCGTGGTAATGGGAACCGGCCGCAGGGGAGTAATGGGGGAAATGGTAATCGTGGGAATGCCCCAAATCAAGCTGGTACCCGGGGGACAAACGGAAATCGAGGCGGGAATGGTAATGGAAATGGCAGAGGGCCAGGATGCTTCAATTGTGGGGATGTTGGGCACTTTAAAAGGGAATACCCAAAACTGAATCAGGCGCAAGGCAGAATCTTTAACATTGGTGCGAGGGAAGCGCGCCAGGATCCAAACGTTGTCACCGGTACGTTCCCTATAAACCAACGCTTTGCATCTGTTCTTTTTGATACTGGTGCCGATTATAGTTTCATATCGTTAGAATTTAAGAATATACTTGGGTTGGCCACTAGTAAGTTAGACGTCCCGTACTCGATTGAATTGGCAAATGGGAAACTAGTTGAAACGGGTGAAGTTATCAGGGGATGCATGATAGAACTAGGAGGACACGAATTTACGCTAGACCTACTGCCAGTTGAGTTGGGAAGCTTCGACGTGGTAGTGGGAATGGATTGGTTATCGAACAACAAGGTCGAGATTGTTTGCCACGAGAAGACCATTCGCATCCAATGACGGATGAAGAGACGATCATAGTACACGGAGAGAAGCGTGATACGCCACTAAGAATTATTAGCTGTCTGAAGGCTAGAAAGTGTTTACGGAAGGGATGTGTTGCCTTTTTGGCACACATCGTGGATAAAGAAGCTGCTGAGCTAAGGATTGAAGACATTCCGGTCGTAAGAGAATATCCTGAAGTCTTTCCAGAAGACTTGCCAGGATTGCCGTCACAGCGACAAGTCGAGTTCCACATTGACTTAGTTCCAGGTGCCGCGCCTGTAGCCAAGGCACCCTATAGACTTGCACCGTCAGAGATGCAGGAGTTGTCGACACAACTCCAGGAGCTATTGGATAAATGATTCATCAGACCAAGCTTCTCACCTTGGGGAGCTCCAGTTCTGTTCGTTAAAAAGAAGGATGGTAGTTTTCGTATGTGTATAGACTATCGAGAGCTTAACAAGTTGACCATCAAGAACCGATATCCTTTGCCGAGGATTGATGACCTATTTGATCAGCTGCAAGGTTCAAGTTTCTATTCAAAGATCGATCTTCGCTCAGGATACCATCAACTAAGGATACAAGAGGAAAGCATCCCGAAGACGGCCTTTAGGACTCGTTATGGACATTACGAGTTCCTGGTTATGCCGTTTGGATTGACAAACGCACCGGCAGTTTTCATGGACCTGATGAGCCGAGTCTGCAAGCCATACTTGGATAAGTTTGTGATCGTATTTATTGATGACATACTAATCTACTAAAAGACGAAGGACGAGCATGAACAACACTTAAGAGCTATTCTAGAGCTACTTAAGAAGGAGAAGTTATACGCTAAGTTCTCAAAGTGTGAGTTTTGGCTACGCGAATTCCAGTTTCTTGGTCATGTGGTAAATGGAAATGGAATCCATGTGGATCCAACAAAGATCGAGGCAATCAAGGATTGGGAGACTCCAAAGACGCCAACCGAGATCCGACAGTTCTTAGGTTTGGCTGGTTATTATCGAAGGTTTATTGAGGATTTTTCAAAAATAGCTCAACCCCTGACCGCTCTCACACAGAAAGACAAGAAGTTCGATTGGGGTGACAAACAGGAAGAAGCGTTTCAATTGTTGAAAAACAAGCTTTGTGACGCACCGATTCTATCTCTACCCGAAGGCACGGAAGACTTCGTGGTATATTGTGACGCCTCGCGTCAAGGTTTGGGTTGCGTGTTGATGCAACGCCAGAAGGTTATAGCCTATGCTTCGCGCCAACTGAAGATACACGAGAAAAATTACACCACCCATGATTTGGAATTGGGCAAGGTGGTGTTTGCATTAAAGATCTGGCGACATTATTTGTACGACACACGATGTACAATCTTCACTGATCATAAGAGCCTGCAGCACATATTCAATCAAAAGGAGCTTAACATGAGGCAAAGACGCTGGGTTGAACTGTTGAACGACTACGATTGTGAAATCAAGTATCATCCAGGGAAGGCGAATGTGGTCGCCGATGCCCTAAGTCAGAAGGAAAGGATCAAGCCAATAAGGGTTAGGGCTTTGGAAATGATCGTCCAGACGGACCTCTCTTTGCGCATTCGTGCCGCGCAGAGAGAAGCACTCAAAGAAAGGAATATTGAGAATGAATATCTTCGTGGGATGGAGAAGCAGTTGGTACCAAACGAGGAAGGAACTTTGTGCTTCATGAAATGAATCTGGGTTCCTCTGTTTGGTGGATTGAGAAAGGTTATTTTCGATGAAGCTCACAAGTCACGGTACTCGATTCATCCAGGAGCGGATAAAATGTACCAAGATCTTAAAGATTTCTATTGGTGGCCCAGGATGAAGGGCGATGTTGCAGTATATGTTAGCAAATGTTTAACGTGCGCCAAGGTAAAGGTCGAATACCAAAAACCTTCAGGTCTCTTGCAACAACCTGAAATACCAAAATGGAAGTGGGAACAGATTTCTATGGACTTCATAACGAAATTGCCAAAGACGCCCAAGGGCCACGATACAATTTGGGTAATAGTGGACCGTCTAATAAAATCTGCGCACTTCTTGCCGATCAAAGAGAAAGACAACACGAGCAAACTGGCTGAAATATACATGCGAGAGATAGTTGCACGTCATGGAGTGCCTCTCTCGATTATCTCTGATAGAGACAGACGCTTCGTGTCAAGGATTTGGCAATCCTTTCAAGAAGCTTTTGGTTCTCAGTTAAATCTGAGCACTGCATTTCACCCACAAACTGATGGCCAAAGTGAACGAACTATTCAGACATTGGAAGATATGCTGAGAGCTTGTGTTATGGATCTAGGTGGTAGCTGGGATAATCATTTGCCATTGGTTGAATATTCGTACAACAACAGCTACCACACAAGTATTGGAGCCGCGCCATTTGAAGCGCTTTATGGACGCAAGTGCCGATCACCGCTATGCTAGGCTGATGCGAGCGATAGACAGCTTGTTGGTCTCGAAATAGTCCAAGAGACGACAGACAAGATTGCACAAATTCGAAAGCGCATCGAGGCGGCTCGCGACAGACAGAAAGCCTATGCAAACCGAAGAAAGAAACCTCTAGAGTTTCAAGTTGGAGATATGGTTTTATTGAAGGTTTCACCCTGGAAGGGTGTGGCACGCTTTGGGAAGCGTGGGAAGCTGAATCCGTGTTACATTGGCCCTTTCAGAATCCTGCAACGGATTGGACTTGTAGCGTACAAGTTGGACTTACCTGCGAAACTCAATGGTGTTCATGATACATTCCATGTATCGAACCTGAAAAAGAGTCCAACTCAAGAGACAGTTGTCATTCCTGCTGACGAAGTTCATATCGACGACACACTCCACTTTGTTGAAGAACCTGTTGAGGTCACTGATTGGAAAATTAACAAGACACGCTGGAGTAGTGTCAAGCTCGTCAAAGTTCGATGGAATGCAAGACATGGGCCAGAATTCACGTGGGAATGTGAGGATCGTATGAAGGCCAAGTACCCACATTTATTCCCTAAGACCCCTGTGACTAGGCGCAGAAGCTAAAATTTCGGGACGAAATTTTCTTAACGGGGGGAGAATGTGACAACCCTCAAAATTTCAGGTACTGTACAATTAATTAATCTTAATTACGTGCTTAATGACTGTGCATGATTACAACTGACAATTTAAACTGCTCTATGATTTTTATATCATACATATACATGCATCATATTTTATACAGCCACTCCATTCATTACACACAAACATTAGTGACATACTTGATGCACACAGCACAGTTAACACACTGAATGGTTGATTCAGAATTAATGCTGACAATGCCAGCACTTAGACAGACAGTGTTATTATGGCCAGTATGAGCCATGGATAAGGTACTACACTAGTATGGAGTGTAGGGGAGTGAGGACCATAAAACTGCGTCACTATGTGATAGTTATAGTGCCGGGAAGTGCCAAAAACCTACTTTAAAAGCAGAATTCTGCATTCTTTTATAAAATTCAGCATTTCATTATACCAGTAGGGTGCAAAAATATGGCAGAATGGTCCTATATACTTTCCTAAGTGCCGGGAATAATTTGTGTTACAAAAATATATATAAAGGACATTATTTGGACTAATTAAACACTTTAACGGAACGGTACCTAACCGGATAACCGGACATTACCCGGGACACTAAATTTTTGTCAATGACATTGTTTTACTATTTCTGGCCAGTCATGATCCCCGTTTGCCATAACACCCATTTAAATCAATTCACTACACATAAAAGTCTATACTTTCAACCTAACTACTAGTTACACTCTAGTTGCAAAATGTTTACCTCAAGACCCCCCCCCCCCAACCGATTTTTGGTCCATGTGGACCCACCAAATTATCTTCATCATGCCTTCTTGATTTATTGGCTAAAATATTAGGTTGTTGCTTGTGGGACTTGCTACAACATGTAAGAAATCTTACAAGTTCCAAGGTTTCTCATCATTACTTCAAAAACCACACTCCAACCCTTACTCTCTCTCCCTATTTCGGCTCCCCTAAACCGAACCCACCCCCATCTCTTTCATATCTTCATCTTCTCCAATTACAAGTCTCATTCAAAGCTTTGAAGTTCATCCATGGAGGTTGCTTGTTGAAGGGCTTTCAAAGGAGCTTTGTTCAAGTCTTTCTCGCCATCTTTTTCTCATCCTCGTTGCACTAGATTTCTACCCTAGCCTTGTGCTAGAAGTAAGTCTCTTTACACCATTGTTTCATCTTGTTCATAGTTATGATATGTAGTAGGATGATAATGTTTAAATCACAAGAACTAGAACACTAAAAAGATGAACATGGAACCTTACATAAAATCATACATAAAAAGTTTGCATGAAGATGAAATCGGGTTGGATTAGGTTTGGTTAAAGCATGCATGGTGTTTGATCATTAATTTATTGATAAACCATTGTTAGGACACTTGGTGATGCGTTTTTAGTAACATTAACATTGTAAAAAGCATGCTGGTTGGTATTTTCAGCCAACTTAAACAGGCTGTAACTGGGTCTTTATAAATCGAAAAACTGACTTTCTGAAGCCTAAATTATGTATTTTCAAAAAACGGATCAAATGGCACTGGAATCGTAATTTTTCGAGTTTTTTACTATTTTTAAAGAACTGTTTTTAGACAGCAGCTCAAGCTGCGATTTTACTGCTGAAAAAGTGTGTTGTATTCGGAGTCATAACTTAAAAACTGAGTAGAATTAGCTCATGGAATTTTTACTGTAGATGGTCACTGTTGTCGCCGTATTTCTCCCACTGGAATTTCGTCAATCGTACTTACCAATAATTTTTAGTGAATTATTCCGTAGACTGCAGTCAGAAAGCGACAAATCTGATTGCAGCCCGGTAAATGAATTTCTATAAAATATTGATAATGAACTGGACCCCGATATTTTTACACAGTAAAATTTGGAACGTATGTGACATTCTGTAAAAATTTGGGAATTTTTGGAGAAGGTTAACTATTTTATTAAAATGCTCTAAAACAGTCCAGTTTTGATTAATAAAGCTGAAATGACATAAGTGGTATATTGCATGTATGATTGTCGGGTTGGCTATGTGGGAACAATCTTCGGGATATATGTAAAAGAAAATGATATGCTATTAAGTATGGACACCTCTATTTACAAAGGAGACTATGGCGAAATTTTTCGAAAATCCTAACACATAGTAAATATTTTCGAGACAAGTGGTTACTAGCATATTTTAGACTATGTTTTTCAAACATAAAACTCGCCATAATTTTTATAACGAAATACAGAGTATAGGAGGTTAGTGGTTTACATGTATAAGTACCCTATCCTTGGGAAGGGAATGTGCACGTAAAAATATTTGAGAAGTGTAGATACGAAATAGTTGCCTAACTATTTCCCTAAAGACGATAGTTAAGTTAAAATAATTATTATTATTTTAACAAAAACAATACCAAAGTAACGCAACTCAAAACACTAAACTCTAAGCCAAGGCACGGCCCGTTCGTCTAATAGACATTAGTACGTGTAGGTTGTCGTGTAGCAGACAAAGTTTGAGATACGGTACAAGACGCACTACTGTGAGTTCATGTCCCCCTTTTTCTCTTAACTATTTTTAGTTTTATACTTCGGGGGTGGAATACATGTTACGATTTATTACAGACATTTTATATATGGTATGGTTAGCTTAAGGAGGGTTTTTACTACGCGATCAAGTGAGTGGTGGGCATGACACTTAAGGCCATTAATCCTCATTGTAGGACCACGGGACATGAGTGATAGATCTATTTGGGTGTAGCGAGCCCACACCCATGAGGCCGGGGCGGCCCATAGTGGTGACTATGTCTTCATACCGGAGACAAATTTGCTAGGTTTGAGTCTTCCTGCATCATTTTACACATACTATTGGCTTTGCAACCCAATGGTGATCAGTTTTTCCTTATTGCTACATACCAGGGACTTTTACTTATACAGACATTTTAAAGGCTTATACATACTCACTTACACATGAACTCGCTCAACTTTTGTTGACTTTTCAAACTACATGTATTTCAGGGAATGAATAGGATCTGGCAGGCGATGCACATTTAGCTACGTACCTAAATAAGGATGTCATCCAGGGTCGTAGGGTTTGGGATGTGCAACTCCTTCCTGGACGGGTTGCATGTCTTAAATCCTCGTTTTGTTGGTAGTTTTTCGTTGAGTCTTATGAACTCATTTTAAACAAGTCATGGTTTGTAATATGTTTTGGGATTGATGTTTTAAGACAATATGTTGCACATTTTCTAAACTATTTTAATGGATGAACATCCCATATTTTATCATATAACATTGTTGTGATTGTTGCTATGGTATTAAGAAGTCACACCAAATAAATCCACGCTTCCGCAAAAGCCAGGGTGTGACAAGAAGGGTGCGAAGCATGTTGTTAATTGTGTGGAATTTGCGTTCCGCCTTTCTGTTTTGGGAGGATGTGTGAGGACACGAGAAACGGAAATACATGCCGCTTTGGTGATAAAAGTTTTGGAAGTTGTTATTTGCATATTCCTTACCATTATCGCACTGAAACTGTTTAATTATTCGCTCAAATTGGGTATTTATATGATAGTAAATGAGTAAAAGTTGCAAAGACTTGTAACTTGCTACTTATTGGATATGTCCACAAAAAACTTGGTGTAATCATCAAGGAACCAGTATGTAGGAATGATGCCCACCGGTACTAAATACCGTTGACGTCCATAAGTCACTATGAATAATATCAGAAGGTAACAATGTTTTATTCAATGAAACATAAAATGGAAGTTTAACACCTTTGTCAAAAACGCAAGGTTGGCAAATAACATTAGTAGGTTTTCCAAAATCAATACATGAGGAAGATTTTAACGAATGCAATAAATGTTGTCCCGGGTGCCCAAGTCGTTGACGCCACAGTCCTGGGAGATGGCAGCAAAAGTAGAAGGACGAGAGACTCTGGAGGGGAGTGGTGAGAGGATGAAGATCACCCGAGCTATTGCATCGTAGGATAGAAACCTTGGTCTTGAGGTCTTTCACAAGAAAACCAAAAGGATCAAATCAATAGAAATTAAATTATTGGTAGTTAGGCGACATACATAGATTAGGTTCTTAATTAGGTGTGGTGTGTAGAGGACATTATTTAATTTAGGGGTGGGAATGGGGGCGGTAAGGTGTGTTTGCCCTGTCCAAGAACCGGAATGGTCATGCCATTTCCGACTATAATATTTTTAGAAGTGCAAGCATTAAAAATAGACGGAGAAATCTTAGCTTGCTGGTTTGTTATGTGGCCAGTAGCTCCTATGTCCATAATGCTAATCGGGTTCGGTTGATTCAGTGATAAGGTGTAAAGAGCCTAGCTAATGTCAGTAGGAACAAGGTCTGCAGTGTAGGCTTGAGATGGGGCTGGACCAAGAATTCTGGGTTTGGATTAGGTTTGGGTGTCGACGGGTATAGGCAGGGCGGACTTGGGTTTCCTATTGGCCACTATGAAGGCTGATGCTGCTGATTTTGCAAGAGAGAACTGCACTGGTGCGATGCCCATGACTGTGGAAAGACTATGTAGGGATGCTGAATCAAGGAGGAGTGACCTCGGCCACCGCGGTTGTTGCTTACACAACCCCTCCCCCGAGAGCTGTTGTGGCCACGGTTGCGATCTGAGTGGCTGTTGAATGACTCGTTTGGGGGAGACGGGGCTGGTACAACTGCTGCCAGGGCTGTAGCCTAATATTTTCTTTTGGATTCTTCCATTATCATATGAGAATGTGCCTCATTGAAGTCTGGTAGTGGTTCCCTATTTTGCAGGATAGTAGAGATGCCATCATATTGCTCGGTAAAACCGGTGAGCAGCTGTAAAACGAGGTGTTAGTTGTCGATTGGAGCATTGACACTTGCAAGTTGGTCTAACACGATTTTAACCTGTTGATAGTAGGTTGACATGTTTGGAAAATTTTCCAAACGAATGTTATAAAACTCCTATTGAAGAAAAAGGGACCTGGTGTTTTTGTTGTCCTGGAAAAGGTTAGCCAAGGTGGTCCAGGCGTCATAGGCTGTGTGACTAGGAGAGAGGATGGTGTGAAGAAGGTCGGTGGATATTGTGCCATATATCCATTGTTTGACAATGGCATCCAGGCGAGTCCAAAGAGCTTCATCTTAGAAATAGTAGAAACAGTAGCCTTAGCTGCTTCAGTATCCGAGGAGATAGTAGCCGGTGCTTTTTGTTTGGGTTTTAGATGGTCATATACTTGGTAAGCTGTGCAAGAATTCTGAAAAAGTTCTACCCAAGTGGTGTAATGGGTGGGCGGCTTCAACATCTAGGGTTATAGGCACAAGATTTTTAATGTTGGAGACGGCATAACAGGATGAAGTTTGCTATCCATAACAGAGAATGGGATGAAAGAGAAGATCAGAAGTAAGGGAAGAGGCTGTAGAGAGAGGCAGCGGCAGAGGTAGGGTTAGGGTTGGGATCGAAAGGATGATACCATGTAAGTAAGATACGCGAATTCTCAGTCCCTTTCATTGATTGAGACTCACAATATATACAAGATGATGAGAGATATTCTCTCAATCAATATTAAATGCATATGATACTATACAATATCTAGTAGTCTTCACATGGGTTAGGAATAAATATCTGTCATAGAGGTTTATTTTTTGGGAAAATGTCACAGAATAGCAACCAAGTTTCAAAAGTGTTATAATTAGGTCACTCGTGTCATTTTTGTCCCAAGTAAATAACTTATCAAATCGAGTCATGTCCTTTTTTTCCATATATCAAGAGAAAAATGGAGCATAAGATGCTAGGGTCC
Organism: Helianthus tuberosus; assembly: GCA_030545235.1. NCBI lineage: Eukaryota > Viridiplantae > Streptophyta > Magnoliopsida > Asterales > Asteraceae > Helianthus > Helianthus tuberosus. The sequence goes on from CM060365.1 coordinate 193,821,107, forward strand.
GATTATTTTAATATATGAAATTGTATTTATTAAAAATAAAAACAAATTAATTACATTAAAAATTAAAAAAACAAGTTAAAATCCAAATCATCACTCGACGTTAGTATCAAATAAAAGAAACACAAATTCACATCACCACGGTTACCTATGAAATGGATGAAAAACCCCTTAATTTTAATAAAAAAATAATATTGAGTGAACTGATTGGAACACTTTTGAAAATTGAGTGACCTAATTGAAACACTTTTAAAACTTGGTTACTATTCTACAAAGTTACCCCCCTCTTTTTTTACCTACTTTCTACACCTTTTCCTTCATCCTCAATTGGTAGCGACATATTTGTTACCTACTGATAATTGCGAAGCATGCTAAATTTGCAGGCATTTAAAACAAGCTCCCTTGTAAAGATGAAGAACCTTAAATTTCTTGGGCTAGATGATGTGAAACTCACTGGTTCCTTTGAGAATTTTCCTATTTTAAGATGGTTGAAGTGGTGTGGATGTAATCTGAAAATAATACCCCCAGGACTATTAACAAGCTGCTTGGTGGCTTTAAATATGACTTGCAGAGATTTAGAAGAGTTTGACCCGCCTGTGGTATAAGAATTTATTCTTCCTTTTATCACTTTACCTTTTAATTTATCAAATTTCTATTCATGGAACAGGATCTTATTTCCCTCAAGGTTCTAAATCTTAATTCGGCGTACCAACTAGTCAGCATCTGCAATCTCCACCGACTACCTAAACTTGAGACTTTAACTCTCGGTCATTGTATCAGTTTGAGTCATGTTTGTAAAACTATAGGAGACCTTGAGAATCTTTATTTCTTGAGCTTGGCAGGGTGCACTAAACTATGGAAGGCTTCATCGAATCAAATGCTTGTAAATCAACAGGAAAGGCTAAAAGGTTTATGTACTTATGGAGGAATTCCAGAACAGCCTTTGTGTTCCTTACCCCAATCATTAGATTTATTGATTTTGACTGGGATGCCATTTGAGATCCTGCCCAGTTACATTGACCTTAAAATGCTTCTGGTACTTTACTTGCATTCGTGTCCAAACCTCAAATCTCTCCCATGTCTCCCAAGTATGCTAGAGGAGTTGCATGTAGAATGGTGTACATCACTGGAGATAATAACATTCCAATCAGCTCGTTTCACACTGCAAGAGTTTGGTTATGAAGGGTCTTTCAAATTGTGTGAGATTGAAGGGCTTTTTAAGTTAGTGTGCATTACAAAACTTGATGAAGCAGAACTGGGACATTTGCAATGGATTAAAGCGTATCAAGATCATGAGGTGGACCTGGTTGGAGATTGTTGGGTTATTCGGGTTTGTTCATGGATCAAGTCGGGTTATGGTTTAGTAGTTAATGGGTCATGGGTTGATTTATTTCTGCATGTTTTTAACTTTGAATAAGTAAGAGTTTGGTATAGGGTTTGACCTATTTACATGGAAGTGTACGTTGTGGTCTTGACTTTGTACCGGTTCTTAAGGTAGAATGGGTTAGTAGGTAGTTTTTTATTAGCTATTTTCATGTTGATCGTAGGGCACTGTAAGGCTATTTATAGCCACTAGTATTATTGAATAAAGCAAGTCTTCTTCTCCATATTACTTTTCTCTCTGCAAACAAAATATTGTTTCTTGTATTTTACAAATCAAACTTCATCTTCAATCTTTTGTGAGTTAAGTTTGAGAGGTTAAACCAACATTTGGTATCAGAGCCCTAGGCTCATACCTGATTCGTAGCAAGAAAGAGATGAAGCAGCAGCAAGATTGATCATTAAGTGATCAGAAACGCAAGTTTTATTTCAGCAAGATATTGAAGCAAGAAGGCCGCAAGTTAAGCCACGTGACAGCAAGAAACGAAGCAAGATAGCAAGTCACAACAAGAATCAAAGAAAGATAGCAAGATAAGCAAGACAGCAAGATTTCCCGGGAAGAAAGAAAGTAGCAAGTTTCCAGAAGCAAGAATTTATAGCAAGAAGAAACAAGGTTTTGCAAGAAAGTAAGAAATCGGAGCAAGTCGCAGCAGGTCCCAAGAGAAAAAAACGCAGCAGAATGGCCATTGTACAGGCAAAAGAAGCAGGTTCGTTGTCGTTTCAAGTCCCGACTCTGACCCCTACGAACTATCCGACATGGGCGGTAAAAGTCAAGGCGATCATGGATGCTCACGGCTTATGGGAGACCGTCGAAACAAGGAATTTAGGAGAAGAACCAGATCAGAAAAAGTCGACACATGCGCTTGCGTTCTTGTTTCAAGCTATACCCGAGGAGATGGTTTTGCAAATGGCAAGTTACACCGACCCAAAACAGGTGTGGGATGGTTTGAAGACACGGTATTTAGGAGTGGATCGTGTAAGAGCGACTCGACTTGCAACACTAAGAAGGGAGCTTGAAAAGATTCGGATGAAGGATGGTGAAACGGTTGATGAATTCGTGACGAAATTAACCGGTTTAGCATCTAAGGTAAGGAGTCTTGGGTATGAACTTGAAGAAGGTGAGTTGGTAAAAAGGTTGCTTGATTCGATGCCGAAGCCGTTTCATCAAATTGTGGCTTCGATTGAGCAATGCTTTGACTTAGACTCAATGCTATTCGATGAAGCCGTTGGTAGGCTAAAAGCATATGAAGAAAGACTCCAAGGTCGTGATGAAAAGGAGGAAGAGCAAGGTAAACTTTTGTTAGCAAAGAATGGTGACCAAGATGGTAGGCAACATGAAAGAGGAAGAGGATCGGGTAGAGGTGAAAGAGGACGCGGAAGAGGCACGGGTCGAGGACAAGCTAATCGAGATAAAAGCGGGTTTCGATGTTATGAGTGTGGAGCATTTGGACACTTTGCAAGTGAGTGTACAAAATAGAAAAGCAAGAATGAAGAAGCAAATGAGATTACTGAAGGCAGAACCTGGAATATCCAGGTCATCTCACTCTCCCAGTTTCTCTTGATTTTTTAGCAAAACCATTAGTATATGACAAAGTAACTGAACTTCGTGTGTGTAATATATATAGATGTTGTATGAATATGGTATAAAGAGCACCTATCTGCAAGGCATAGAGGATCAAAGCAAGGAGACACATCAGTATACGTCATCATCTTGGTTCTTATCCTTTTGTGTGCCTTTACATCCACATAAGCGTAGGACCCAAGGATTAAATGTAACCATTATATACAGGTCTTTAGGCGGGTATACAAATACGGATGCTCCTCCTATGTTCGCCAGAATCAGGAACATAAGCAAGTGTGTTACCTGGGTATACAACCCTGTGGTTTATTGCAAACCCAGAGTTGATGAATATGCTATATGGTTAAGTTATTGGCCAATTGGAAACACATTAGATGTTGGTGATGAAGTATATGTGAATATCCTAGTGGTGGAAGGAACGATACAAGTAAGTGGATGTGGTGCGAGCCTTGTGTATAAGGATGGTGGTGAATTAGAGAAAGAAGAAGAAAAGAGTGAGGAAGAAGTCATTGGAGGAGATCTGTCTGAATTTCAGGTAACTAAAGGAGGCTACTATCTTTGCCGCAAAGACTTCTTCAACTCAATCATCCCTAATTGCTTCTTTGGCGACGACATTCAGATTAGTGGTAAGCTCGCAGCTATTTGAATAATAGATTGTGGATGTTTTATAGTTGATATTAAGATGCAGATAATGATAACCACTCATTGTGATAGATTCACGAAGATGGAGAACACAAGACGATTTTTCAACAGTCTATGAGGGGCTTAATACTTTTAAAAACCCCAAGCGCCATGTATGTATACATATTTGTCTTTATTTTTGTCATCACCGTGATTTTCCTGTGAAACAAATAATGCTTTCAATGTTCAATCCTGTATCAAATTCTTTTCATATACAGAATTGTTTATTTATGTTTCTCCTCGTTTTTTTATATATATTTAAATTTTAGTGAGAGAGCTCTTACTTTAATGGTTCTTATTATCCTTTATTGCTTGATCCTGTTTTTTTTTTCAGAAATATAAAGTTGAGCTGGGAGTGAGCTTTAATAGTGAAAGTCAAATAGATAAGATAGAGAAGGCGGTGTCTAATGTTGAGGGTGTTGAATCTGTTATCATTCACAAAGAAGTAAGTAGACTGATTGTCTGCGGACGTTTCGATTATCAAGCAGTGGTAACGTGTGTGGGGCAATTTGAGAAGATGGTTCAAGTCTTATTACCGCCACAAGAATTGAAGAAAGATAGCCTGCTGCTTATGAAGGAAAATGGATCAGAAGGTATAATAGATAACGCATCAGATGATGAATTCTTTGATTACGCAGAAGCTTTGTTTGATGATGAATCAGAAGTTTAGGTAGGATTTTTTTTTTTTTTTTTTGGAAGTTGGTAATAGTGCAATGGGGGAGGCTTGTCAATGGATTTTTGTGATTATTTTTAATTTTCGGATACATACAAGTTGTGATTATCTTTCGGTTGGTTGCCATACCGAGTGCCTGTACAGTACAATGTACCAAACCGATACTGACCGAATTCCAGTCCCAGTGCGCCAGAAATTCTACAAGTTTAATACAAATTCAACAGAGACAATGAGACATTATCATAATTAATTACACAACAGATTGAAGAGTAAGCATTGTAAACAAATTAAACAACGACCTAGCTAATACAATGAAAATAAAGTGAACATTAAGCATTGAACAGGGGCAATTTTGATTATTGTGTTCTCGAACTTCGTCTTGGTTTTAGATATTTTGTTATTTGATGAGCATATACGTATTTACTATGTTAAAAATTAACTTTCCCTTTACCCCAGGGGTCTGAGAAACCAAGACCCTTTTTGTTTCTGGCCCATTTGTATTAAATAGAGTAGCCCAATCCTGATTAGTCACAAGGGCTAAATGGGTGGACCCAACCTGCAATGATTACATGGAGGATTCATTCCACACGTCTTTTATGAAAAGTTTGGCTTCCTCTGGCAAGCTAAATATTATCAGGACCCATTTGACAAGTTCCTAACGTATTCTTAATTTTCATCTATTTATTTAATTCATACGAGAATTGAACTCTTGACCAAGGGTCAAAATTTTAGTTATCACACGGATAAAGGGTCAAAATAGAAGGTTTAATTAAGAGTTAAGTGACATTTACGTCCATGTGGTTTGTTCCCTTTTCCCATTTCAAACCAAATTTTAAAATTGTACCATTTTCCTCCCGACATTCTCGAAACGTGTCATTTCAGTACAAAAAATCTAGAATAAAATGTTATTTTCGTCCCTGAGCAAACTGTGTTTTTTTAACTAGGGTTAGTTTATTGGACTGATATGGCACATTTCGAGTTTATTCACTCTCTCTTCTACATATCCTTCCTTAAAGTTGATACTCCATAAAGGAACTAACTAAAAGAGGTACAACTCCAATTACTCCTATACTCTTTCTTTGCATCAATAACTAAAAGAGGTACAACTTATTGAGCTTAAAAAGGGAAAATATTATAAACATCAGCAATATCACATGAAAAAAAAAACTTATTTCACTCATTCCTTTTTCATCCTTCAATTTGTTTTCATTTTAGTCAAAATTAACGCACTAATAACTATCGAAAGTTATATCATTTCAACAATTTGCCTCATACCTATACCTCAAGCCCATTTTTCCAGAGCCTCCGGTGTGCTTCTTGTACATTGATCGGCAGTCAGAAGCCCAGCCCCTTTTTAAAACAATGGTTTTGACCCGTTACCTGACCCATCCATTTAGTCATCTCTGCCATAAAGCTACTAACTCAGAGAAAGGTATTACATGTTGTGTACCAATTAACAAACACAACTACGAGTAATCGAATAAGGATAATAGGTTGAGTTTCTATTATTTTCTGCAATGATTACAACTCTAATTTTATTTTTATTTTTTTTAATCAGATTAAACGGATAAAGGAGATGGGAAGAAGGTAACACACACTTCATAATCAACATGCCTCGTCTCTCGATTTACCCTCTTTTGTATCAAGCGCCTCAGTGACCGAGATCCATTCATTTTGCTGGGCCTTTAAACTGGACTGCAGATTGGCCCATTGTGATGTAATTGTTAGCAATTGGGCTAACCCACAAATAATAAGTAAGGTTCATAACATAACATACGTATGCTTTAGATAAATTCTGAAGGTGGGATTAAACGGTTTTGGTTCAAGTAGGCAGTAATAAAGACAATAAAGACCACCCAACCTGTGTGATATAGAATCAGTAGATGTCATGTGACCTGGAACAAATATACAGTATTACCTACCATTAAATTAATTTCAGGTACATTCATTATTAAACTAATTAACCTGCAACAAATATACAGAATCATCCATTGTTAACTTTTTTAAGTGATGCAGCCTTTTAACATTTTAATATCCACAAATTGCCTTGAGATCGTATATGCACGTATTCCCGCATTGTTATCATTATGGTTATCTAGTGTGACATATCACATATGTAATATATTATTCACCATGCGCCGAAACTACTACTACACCAAAGTATGAATCCTGTATGCACTAAAAGAGCAAAACTCGCCATAAGCCAACTAAACAACATTACCCATGTATGCAAAGGTAACGTTACTACTGTGTATTTATACTTTTCTGAAGACTGTTCCTTCTATCGAATTTGATCATTTGACTTCACTCAGGCTTTTCATCGGACACCTTAGAGGCATACTGAAACATAACTGGTTGTCAGTTATGATCAAATGTATATCAAATAAGGATGTGAATCAGTAATTGCAGTTTACTTTATGAGCTGAATTAAAGGTTGAATGATCAAACATACCGTTTTAACACTCTTGGTATTAACCAAATCTCACAATTGATACAGTGAATAGTATTTCATTCAATAAAAGATAAAAAGCACATTCATAGATCAAACAAAAGAGAATAGAATCAATCTACCAGAAGAACACTGTTTAAGTGTATGATAAATTTACAGAATTGAACCCTACAATGTGTTAATAAAAAATATTAACCTATGTAAATGCAACATAAGCAGCTCATGATTAAGAATGTTACAATTCACCCTTTTGCTGTTGGAATCCCACGACCCTAAAAGGTTTATAATTGACAAAAGAATAAAGTACAATTTCAGTATCTATCGTTTACACCCAATCGCATATACAGCTCTCATTTGAAAAAAAAAAGGACCAATCAACTCTCTGTGGTTGTCCGTTAGAATCAATAACGTCCTTTTTGTAAACGTCTGTTAGTTCAACGTTACGGGATCTATTAAATGACTATAATATCCTTCAGGGACGAAAAGTGCAAGTGAGAAACTTGCTCTTCCATGTAATCTCTGCAAATGCGGTTCGTTTTCTTCATTCTTGTTATGTATCCAACTTGTCAATGTTTGGGGGAACAAGAATAAGTCAATTATCATCAATATTTAACGAGAGTGTAATTTGGTAAAACTTTGGCCCAAAATGTGTATCATATTAAAATAATCAGATTATTGTAAGATTAATCAACTAAATGTAAGCTACCCTGACACCAACTTCCATGAAAACTTAAACAAACTAAATAAGATGAATTATAAATGTACATAATTAAAGATAAACAATTAACTAACGTTATGGATCTCTTTGTCAATTGGATCAACAGATGACGAGACCCATGAAACTTTTATAATTGAGTGCTTTCCAAAAAGAGTAAAAAAATCATTTTGAAGTCTTCCACATATCTATGGATGTTTGACTCGTTCAAACCTTCCATATGGTTTAAAATGAAGAACACCAAATATTTCACACACCTCTTTGGATAAATGGCATCAAACTGACCAACACCAAAACCTGCAACTATGTCTCTGTCTACATTCATTGTCGGTAAATTGTAATCACTCGGCACACCACACCCATGGTACTACCACCCCCTGTCAGAACTCAATAATCAAGCTGTTTTATTATGTAATCTTAGCACCAAATACAATGATTGAACAAATCTGTCATCACAGATTAACAACTGAACAAAGGAACGAACAAGATCTCCAATCGGATGATCTGTACAAATATAGTTAAACCCTAGACTCACGAATGTACTTGTGAGGATAGGGAACAAGAGCAGCGTACAAAAGTGAAGACAAGAGAAAGTGAGAAGCTCGTCTACAAAGCTTCTGGAACCACCGAATGATATAAGCCTCAAACCCTAGACAGCTCATGACCGGTTGTCATGAGCCCACAAGAGAGCAGCCAAGCCCAGCAACAAGAGGCAGCCCAAATAAGAAGCAGACCAATCTACAGCTCAATCCTCTCAAAACAAAGATAAAAGGGAACAAGGTTAAATAGTATAAAATATAAACACAGGGCACATTTATACTGGATAATATACCAATATTTTAACACCCCCCCTCAGTTTAAATGTGCAAAGACATTAGAAAGACCTAGCGACTTACACATGTCAGAATGAGCTTTAGGAAGGAGGCCTTTGGTAAATATGTCAGCTAGCTGATGCTCAGTCTTGATCCCATGAGTTTTGATCAATCCTGAAGCAATTTTCTCTCGTAGAAAGAACAAATCAACTTCGAAATGCTTGATTCTGTCGTGAAAGACGGGATTGGCAGTAATAGATAGTGCTGCAGTGTTATCACATTTCAATACAACTGGAATATTGACATCCACATGAAGTTCCCTTAAGATATTCAGCAGCCACAACACTTCACATGTGGCACTGCACATGGACCTGTATTCGGCCTCGGCAGAGGACCGAGAGACAACACTTTGTTTTTTGCTTTTCCATGAAACCAAGGATCCACCAAGAAATATACAGAAACCAGTGACAGACCTACGGCTGTCCACACATTTAGCCCAGTCCGAATCTGCAAAAGCAGTTAACTGAAACGTATGGCTCCTTTTAAACAAGATCATAGTGCCAGGGGCACCTTTAAGATACCTTAACACTTTGAAAGCGATTTGAGTATGAGCCTCAGTAGGTTTATGCATGAACTGAGATAAATAATGAACAGAATAAGCAATATCAGGTCTAGTGAGTGATATCAGTTTTTGGTATTGAGTAACGTCGACAGCTTGTGTCTCTTTCATAGTGAGGTTTGTCAAGACATGATTTTGTTCTATGGGACAACTAGAAGGTTTGCTTCCACTCATCCCATATTCATTTAATAAGTCCATACAGTACTTTCTTTGGGATAGACAAACACCTTCATTAACATTAATCACTTCAATACCAAGAAAGAACTTCAATAACCCAAGATCCTTAATTAAAAATTCATTTTTTAGAAGATTCTTGATCCTGTTTATCTCATCTTCATTGTTCCCGGTTAACACAATGTCATCGACATAAACCAAGAGAACAATAAAGGTAGAGTTTTCAGATTTAATGAACATTGAGTGATCACATTTGGATTGGACAAAACCAATTTTGACTAAAACCTGAACAAGTTTTTCATTCCACATACGTGGAGCTTGTTTCAGGCCATATAGGGACTTGTTTAATTTGCAGACTTTATTTTGATTTTCAACATTCAAACCATCAGGTAATGTCATATAGACTTCTTCTTTAAGATTACCATAGAGGAAAGCATTGTTAACATCAAGTTGATATAACGGCCAATTATTTTGAACCGACAGGCTAATAACACATCTAACAGTAACCATCTTAACAACAGGTGAGAAAGTTTCATCAAAGTCAATTCCCTCACGTTGTTTAAACCCTTTTGCAACAAGCCTAGCCTTGAACCTATCAACTTCACCCGTAGACTTGTATTTAACTTTGAAAACCCACTTGCACCCAATGGGTTTTTTATTTTCAGGTAGGTTAACAATATCCCAAGTGTTGTTTTTATAAAGAGCAGACAATTCATCATTCATAGCATCAATCCACCTTTTATCTTTAATAGCATCTTTATAGGTGGAAGGTTCAAGTATTTTATTAATATTAGCAGCAAAACAAACATTATCACTAGGCAAGTTAGAGTAATCCACATATTTATCATAGCTATATCTAGCATTGCCAACAATAAAATCATCAAATCTTTTTGGGGCAGTAGAGGGTCTAGAGGACCTTCTAGCAGGTAAGGTACCCTCAGGAAGGTTTGACTCGTCATTAACACTACTAGACTCAGCCCTCACAGGACCAGTTGCATTACCTAAGGACTCACTACTCTTAGTCATGTCATCAGTTCCTGATGACTGCTGAGCATTACTATCAACAGGTGATTCAACCTCATCACTGTGTTGCTGTGTCAAGTTAGTTGAGTCAGTAGTACCCTTCTCTTCATCATCGGGATTTGAATCACTTGAAAATTCAAAGTTATCGAAAAAGTTTAGTTGTGTTAAGTTATTTGGACCTTGTAGAGCAGAGTGTGATTCATTTTTAAAAGGAAATGTAGTTTCATGAAAGCTAACATCCCTTGAGAAAATGAATTTTCCCTGTTCTAGACTCCACACTTTATATCCCTTTTTTAAAATTAGAGTATCCCATAAAAACACATTTTTCAGCCCTTTCTTCAAGTTTATCAGGATTATCCAAAATAGTAAAATAGCAAAGGCAACCAAAGATTTTCAAGTGATCAAGAAGGTTTAAAACCAAACAATTTTTCATAGGGAGAACAGCCATGTAACACAGAAGATGGGAGCCTGTTAATTAAGTAAGATGCTGTAAGAACACATTCAGACCAGAATCTAAGGGGAATATTAGATTGAAATAGCAAAGCTCTAGCAATATTTAACAGGTGTCAATGTTTCCTCTCCACAATGCCATTTTGTTGTGGAGTATAGGTGCAAGATGTTTGATGAATGATACCTTTTTGTTTAACAAAAGCAGACATTTGAGAGTTGATGAATTCAGATCCATTATCACTCCTAAACATTTTTATGTTGACTTCAAATTGAGTTTTAACAAGGTTGTAAAAGCTTTGTATATTTTCAAAAACCTCAGACTTAGATTTCATCAGATAAACCCAAACGAATCTGGTAAAATCATCCACAATAGTAAGAAAGTATTTGTATCCTTCCACACTAGTGACCTTGTAGGGGCCCCAGACATCTAAGTGAATGAGGTCCCCAACCTTGGTTGACTTATGGTCGTTGAGAGGGAAGGGAGACCTATGCTGTTTCGCCTTGTGACATATGTCACAAGGGTTAGAGGCAGATTCAGATTTAAGTTGAAGAACATTTAACACTTGTTCAGCTGGATGACCCAGCCTGGAGTGCCAGAGCTTTACTTTTTCAGCCATACTTAGACAAGAAAAACTAGAACTCAGAGAGTTACCACAGAAATATAAACCCTCAGTTTGTCTACCAGTCACCAGGGTTTTCTTTAAGCATGAATCCTGAATGTTGCAAGAATTTTCATTAAACACAACTTTAAGCTTACTGTCTTTAGCAAGTTTATATACAGAGATAAGATTCACACAGTATTCAGGTACTACAAACACATCTTTAAGAATCACAGAATCTGAGAGTTTAAAACACCCAATTTGAGTGACTTTAGCATCAGTACCATTTGGGTGCTTAACAGTTATATTATATTAAGAAACATCAATAAGATTGAACATATTTTTGCTAGACATGACCATGTGCTGGTTAGCACCAGAATCAATAATCCAGTTTAGATTCTGTGATGAAAACAGTTTTGAGTTGAAACAGAAAACATTTTTGTATTCAGAGAAAGAATTGAAACATTTACCTCCTACATTCTGTTTTATTCTCATTTAGCATACCTAGCAACTTGGAAAATTGATCAGCAGTTAAAGAGTTCAAAGAGCTAGTATTTTTATCATTCACAGTATTATTCATAGAGGAACCAGAACCACTACTAGCAGCATTGTTAGACCTAGTCCACTGGTGACTACCTTGAGAAGGTTTTGGTCTATAATTTGAAGGATAACCATGCAGTTCAAAACATTTATCAACCGTATGTCCAATCTTGTTGCAATGAGAGCACTTTAGATTTGGGTTAGGACCTCTGTTAATTTTTTTCTAATCATTGAAAGTGTTAGACTTTGCAGCAAAACCAACATTAGGAATTTTAGAAGAATTGTTTGATCCTCTATGAGATTCCTCTCTAGAGATGATAGAAAAAGCAGTCTTGATAGTAGGTAAAGGGTCCCTTGTTAACAGATTGGTTCTAACAGGTTGATAAATGTCCTCTAGTCCCATTAAAAATTGCATAAGTTTGATTAGCTGATTGAATTCATTAAATTTTGTAGATGCATTACAAGTGCATGAGGGTAATTGAAGCATGGCATCAAATTGTTTCCACACAGTGTTGATCTTATGATAATATTCAGAAACACTAGCCCCATTCTGACTAACAGAATTGATTTTTTGACACACGCCAAAAACAACAGAACCATCTACTTTATCATAAGTATCTTTTAAATCCTCCCAGACTTCAGAAGCAAGTTTTGAGTACACTTGACCAACATATAATTCATCAGAAACAGAATTTAGAATCCATGTTAACACAATAGAGTTGCAACGATCCCATTGACTAGCAAGAACATCATTAGTTTTTGACCTAGCACATGTTCCATCAATGAAGCCTATTTTATTTTTTGCCATTAGGGCAAGTTTCATAGCATTTGACCATACCACGTAGTTTTCAGTTCCTTTCAATTTTATATTCACAATAGTAAGACCACTTGAATCACTGGCATGAAGATATAAGGGATCACTGGCATCAAGTTTACTAACCAAAGTTACAGCAGTATCAGTTTTATCAGGCATAATGGCAGGATAAAGAAAAAACAGAACGGAATAGATAATAAACAGATAAGCAGACAGCAGAACGAATCAAACAGGTAAGCAATCAAAGAACCAAGCAAAAAACAATCAACAAACCAAACAGACACGGCGAAGCCTGGACAGAGGTCAGATCAGAGGTTCATCACTCAAGGTGCCTCCGTAGACAATGACCAGGGAGCCAAAACTCAACAAACCAGACACAATGCAACAGAATGAACCCTCTCTGTGTCCCAATAATCAAACTGGTCTTGCCTAAACCCGGTATCAAGAATGCCTAGACTCAAGACACAGTGATGCAATACAAAATTAAAAAGATAAAGAAAGGAACAATCTCACAGCGGGTGCGAAGAACTCTAGCGGACCAAGGCTTGTAACCTTTACTTAGGGTTACAAGCGTTTGGTCAGAAAAACCAATCCAGGTCCTGTTAGTTTGCCCAAAGAGGGACTAACGAGGGTCTTCTTCAAGGGACAGAGCAGAACCCCCAAAAATTAGGGTTTCAATTCCACAGGAGCAGCGCCGGCACCGACAACGGAGCACCAGAACCAAAGCACCAAACCCTAGAAATTAGGGTTTCAACCACAGCAGCCGGAAGAGAGCGGGAACACCGTGATTTGAAGCCGGCAGACACACAGACTACCAAGACTTCAAGTTACCGGAAACCCTAGGTTGATTCATAGAGAATCAGACCTTCAAGAGAAGCAGCGGAAGCACCAGAGCACCGATTCAACCTCGGAGCTCTGATACCATGTCAGAACTCAATAATCAAGCTGTTTTATTATGTAATCTTAGCACCAAATACAATGATTGAACAAATCTGTCATCACAGATTAACAACTGAACAAAGGAACGAACAAGATCTCCAATGGGATGATCTGTACAAATATAGTTAAACCCTAGACTCACGAATGTACTTGTGAGGATAGGGAACAAGAGCAGCGTACAAAAGTGAAGACAAGAGAAAGTGAGAAGCTCGTCTACAAAGCTTCTGGAACCATCGAATGATATAAGCCTCAAACCCTAGACAGCTCATGACCGGTTGTCATGAGCCCACAAGAGAGCAGCCAAGCCCAGCAACAAGAGGCAGCCCAAATAAGAAGCAGACCAATCTACAGCCCAATCCTCTCAAAACAAAGATAAAAGGGAACAAGGTTAAATAGTATAAAATATAAACACAGGGCACATTTATACTGGATAATATACCAATATTTTAACACCCCCTCATCTCGTTTTGAACTTCAAAATACCAGGATCTAACACCCAAATCCAAGATGAATTGAAGTTGCTGGTCATCATTGACTTGACTGTACCAGAACAAGATTATTCTGACCAAAACGACAAGACATCACGTTGGTAGTGCCAGAGCTGACTTGGTATGACGGGTTACTTCCGACGGTTATGGAGACTGCCAGAGATGACGATGTTGTGAAGGTCACGGGGTTACTTCTGACAAGTTGGTAGTCCGTTTTGAACTTCAAAATACCGGGTTACTTCTGACCAAAACGACAACACCTTCACTGTACCACATCGAACACCTTCAACTCCATTGTAATGGATCTTGTCATCTAGTAAACCTCATAACCTTCACATTAGTCAAGTTGCCCCTGGAAAAATCATTGTATTCAGAATGTGCTATACTGGATTTTCATTTGCTACACTCAGGGGTTGTTTGGGATTCCTCCTTTTCTCCTTTTTAACTTCTACTTATTATAAGTTAATAAGTCAGGATTTCCTGACTTCTACTTTTTAACTTTTCATCACACAAAAACTCATTATAAGTCAATAAGTTAACCCAAACATTCACTAAAAACCAACTTATTAACTTATTATAAGTCAATAAGTTAAAAGTTGTTCCAAAATAAGCTAACCCAAACACCCACTCAATTTCCACTTCATGATCATGAAGATGATGATCATTGATGAAGATGATATTCAAAGAAGAAGATAGAGATATGAATTGGGGATCTGGATGGGGTAATGGTTATTGGTTTTAACGGGAGGAGGGGTGGTCACTAGTGATAGATTTCTATCACTCCCACTATTCAATCAAATCATGCCATGTCATCACCCAATATTCTATCACTGGTGATAGAAATATAGGGGGGTATCACTAGTGATGGAATTCTATCACTCCCAGATTTTTTTAATTTTCATTTTAAAATTTAGAAATTTTAAATTTTATTTTAAAACAAAATTATAAATTTCACTAATTTTTTTAATTTTTTATTTTAAATTATAAATTAACAATAAAACACTAAAATTAAAAATTTCATTAAATTTAAAACATACTACTTCAATTTAACATACTACAAACATACAATTTAAAAAAAAAACCTACTCCTCGTCCGAATCATGAAACTCCAAACCTAGAGAACCTACTAGTTCAATTAAATCGTATCTCAACCGAAAGTGAGTTTCTTCGTTACGCAATTGTAGATGGATATCTTGTGGAACTTGAACTTGTGTAGGAGGATCCGGCACCCAATCCGGGGATATTGCACGTCCGTCTTCTTTGATCAGCATAGTGTGCAATATGATACATGCATACAATATGCTATGTATTGATTTCTTGCTCGTCGCACGAACCGGTCGGTGTAGTATACCCCATCTACCCTTTAAAACACCAAATGCCCTCTCAACATCTTTTCTTGCCGATTCTTGCAATTTTTTGAACGCCTTTTCTTTAGCCTCGACAGGAAATGAGGGAGCTTTCACAAAAACAGACCAAGATGGGTAGATACCATCCACAAGAAAAAAGCCTCGTCTGTAATGTCGACCGTTAACATAGAAAGGAGAGGAAGGTGCGGTACCATCCGTTACGCTTTGGAACAACGGCAACGTGTGCAACACATTGATGTCGTTGTTTGAACCTGGAACACCGAAATACGAATGCCAAATCCATAATTCATTCGACGCCACCGCTTCTAGTATGATGGTTGGTCTTTTGATGTCTCCCCTAACATACGCCCCTCGCAACTCTCTTGGACAATTTTTCCACTCGATATGTGTACAATCGATGCTACCGAGCATCCCGGGAAAATGCCATCTAGCCTCGTGTGCGGCGTAAATACGTGAGATGTCTTGGCTCGTCGGTATACGTAAAAACTCGTTAGCATACAACTTAACGACCGCGTTGCAAAAAAAATTGCAAACATTCACGTGAAGTTCTTTCCGACATAGCTAGGTATTCATCATATTGATCGGGAGGGTTACCTGTCGCTAGTTGGCGAATGGCGGACGTGCATTTTTGTATCGGCGTGAAACTTGGTTTGCCCCTCGCATCGTAACGTTCTTGAAACCATTCCTGGCTTGCTTCGATGTCTCCAACAATCTTTAAAAATAATTCTTTGGGTAAACGAAACCGATCTCTAAACGTTTCGGCATTGTAGAGCGGATTTTCCACAAAATAATCGTTCATCAAAACTTCGTTGGCACGTATACGATCACGGTCGACTATCTTCTTCTTTGGGCAGGACGACTCGGCATCAAGCTCGTTATACACCGACACAAAATATTTTAGCATCTCGTTGTCGGAAGACGACTCGGTATCGCTATCGCTAGACATCGGAAACGTCGAATCCGTAGGGAATTCCATTTGAGAAAAATATAAAAATTGTGTGAAATAGGTTTAAATTGGTTTAAAAGATGTAGATTGGTGTGTGTAGAATGGTTTAAAATGGAGATATATAAATAGATAAAAGGTTTAAAGGTTTTTTTTTAATGAATGTTACCGTTTTAAAACAGTCAAAAAATTAATCAAACGGTCGAATTTATCAAACTTCAACGCGTTATAGGTTCAACGCGTTTTCTTTTTCACGCGTTATCGGGGGACCGGCGGCGGTGTTTGATAGAGAGTGCAAAGCACGAGCGTTAAGTTTGTTAAATTACGTATTTTATGGTGTTTTAAGTGATTACGCGTCGCGAGTATGATAACTACGAGAGTTTATGATTTTACAGGTTAATCACTTTATTCGGTGAAGTTAAGATGTTTAGAGAGGAAGTTGAACAACCGGGGATAATAATCAAGTGAATGACATTAACCGGGACTTGTTCGGATTGAGAAGCACAAGACACTTGGGCCGAATATGGGATTTTGGAGGCTGATAATAGAGATTATTATTATTATTTTTCCTCATCCTAAATAAAATCACATTATCATACACATGAATGCCAAGGAAGAAAGAGGGGATTGTTTAGATTTCTCTTTGATTGGGCCGCTAAACAAGTCAGGGATCACAAAATATCATTATCTCACACAAATATATTTACATATACACGCATGTGTTGTTGGTTGGTGGGTTTTTAGAGAATTAATTTGAAAACATTCAGTAGCCATCACGTGCATGAGGACTCTTGAGGGTATTAAACACAATATCAATCATCATAATACATGCAGACCAAGGGAGAAGTGGGCGGTTGGTTTGACTTCTTTGCCATCACCATTAAAAAAGAATATTAGCATGAGTGAACAAAAGGAAGTGGCACGTGACGTTGTGGAGGTGGATTTTTAAAAGGATTTAACCATTAGAAAAGATTTTTGGGCCGAGAACCAATCATCATTCCATGGATATTGGGCAGCCAATAAGATAATTTAGTGGGCTTCCAATATATCACGAACGATTGGTCCGTTATCTAAAAAGAAGGAGCAGCAATTAACAAGACTTGGGGGGGCTCGAAACTGAGAGGGTTATCACACCATTACCATCGAAATATTTGGGCAGCACATACACGATTTTCAGCAGCCGCACATCAATCTTTTTGGCTCCTTCACCATCTCAACCTTCATAATTCATCATCATATATCTCCCGCACAACGCCGGGTTCGGTCATGCTTTCAACATTCTACCAAGTTTTTGATCGGATGAGTATTATGAGCGGCTAAATCTCTCGTGGACACTTCGGGTGAATGATTCTTGTGAGACACTTTTAATTCTAGTTTCTGTTTTGTATTGAGATTTGGATTTGTAGTCGGGTGACAACCGACTATTTGCGTGATAATATAATTTGTGTGACAGACAAATCCTGAGTAACAGTCAGAGTTATAATTATGTTTTGAATCCAATTATGCTTTTGTTGATTGAATGATTCCTATGTATGTTTGTTTTAATATTTATCTGATCAATTAATATTAAGATTTTGAACTGCATAGGTAATTGGTAGATGTGACAGATTTGCTATTCAATCAATAGCATCCAATAAAATCAGAACTAGGTTATTAGTAATCACAGAATCTGAATCCCGGAGTGATCACCTTTTCTCATCATTGTTTATTACAACTCAATCTTTTTCTTAATTGCAACTTGTTTCATGTGTTTTTAATTCAATATCAGTTTTATAATCATTAGTTAGTTTAGTAAAATTTACAAACAAGACGTGTAACACTAACCACATGCTCCTCGTGGATTCGACACCCGACTTACCCTGTCTATAGGTAAAGTTAGGTTATTTTTTTTAGTGGCCCACGACAGCCCCATCAAAATGGCGCCGTTGCTGGGGAGCTAGTGCGCTTAGTGCTAGTTTACTTTTGTTTGTTTGTTTTCGTTTTGCATAAAAAATAAATTAAAAAATCCAAAAATGTTTGTTTTTTTTCTCTCTAGTTAGTTTTTATTTATTTATTTATTTTTGTTTGTTCAATACTACTGTTAGTTTGTTATTTGTGCAGAAATAATGGCATCGAAATATGATTATGACCCATGCTCATGTTGCGGGAGCTATTATCACTGGGCTCAAGATTGTTCACATTCTGAACAAGGTTGCTACCAACCGGATTATGTCTCCAGAGGATATCAAAACTACAATTAATCCGATAAAGGCACGGACAGGCACAATCGTAACCCAAATTCAGATTTCTTGGAAGAGTATGGTTACGAGGGCAGTGATTGTTTTCAAGAACGTGATCAAGTAGGTTTCGCTAAAAACTCCCCAAATGAGGTAGATAAGATATTAGAAGTAATCAACACCATCGTCAAGCGTTTAAAGGAAATCTACCAGTCTTTCGATGAGCAACAGAAGATGAATGAATCACTTGCCCAGCAAATTGGACAGCTAACTGACCAGTTTAATGAAATTTTAGAAAGAAAATCTGAGAGGTTGGAGACATTAGAAGAAATGCCAGTTGAGGAAGTAACTCCGGTAATAGTAATGGTTGATGATGTTGCTTCAGGGTTCAAAGAGAATATTTCCATTGCTACAGTTAGTATGGATGAGGATGTTAGATTGGAGAAAGACAGAGAGTTAGGAGAACCGCTTATCCCAATCCAACTTGGGGATTTCAAGACGAATAACGCTTTATTAGATTATGGAGCTAGAGTGAGTGTTCTTCCAGGGTATGTTTATGACAGGTATGAATTGGGTCCATTGCAACAGGTTAATGCTTCTATGGTGTTAGCTGAATACTCACGAAAGAGGCCCCGAGGATTTTGAAGGGATTGACTGTCAAGGTGGGTGATTTTTATTACCCAGAAGATTTTGTTGTGTTGGATGTTGAGCCGTATATAGAGAAGGAACAACCGAGAGTGATACTTGGTAGACTGTTCTTGGCCACTGCAGATGCTCAAATCAATTGCAGGAATGGTACAGTTGATATGACCTACGGGAGCCGTAAGCTTTCTGTTGATTTTCTTTCACATTCTTTTGATTATTCTCTTACAAATACTTGCCCATGGTCTTTTGTTACTAACAAGAGCCATTCTCCAATGTGTGACAATGTCCCGAAAGAGAGTGTTGCTATGATTGATAGGTCGAAGGATGAAAAGGTGGTGAAGGATAAAGTGGTCAAATCACCGTGGTGGCTCAAGATGAGAAACAAAAAGAGATCAGTCAAGTTAGAAAAGGAGTCACCAAAGGATGCAACCAAATCCAAGAAGAGACCACTTGAGGTGAATATGGGTGAGTTCTCACAGTCGATAGATTTCGATAACCCGGATCATTTGGATGCCATATGGAGTGAAGGATGGCAGTGGGATACCAACCATAGACCAGCACAAGTGTTCTTTGCACGAGAGATGCCATTTAAACAACCTTGAGCATGTCACGTATGGTCTGGCTGAAGACCTATAAACTTAGCGCTCTTGGGAGGCAGCCTGAGGATGTAGAGTAGTGTATATTTGTTTTTGTTTTGCGTGAGCATTTTTGCAGGTTACAAGGTTATTAATCTCTACGGATGCAATGGTCCAAGTGTGGGGATGTTTGGTGAAGTCCTCGTACGTTCTAGTTGCAATTGCGGACAATGCATGGATAAGAGTTCAGTCAGAACTGTCCATACTCAATCTCCATTTGGACGGGGATGATTTGCACCCTAATTGTAGAGATTGACCCGAGTACTTGTTGGACACGGCCGCGAATGAAATGCTATACGGTCGTGGTGGAACATGACGCATGAGGCTTCTATGCTTTAAACCAGGGGAGTCTATTCCACTTTTATTATTGCATTTCTATTCGTGTTTTTGGTGGTGTTAAACTCTATGTGTTAGGGAATGTGTTTTAATTATTTGTGTTAGGGATTGGCCGCTTATGAGATGGTTTGGTTGTTATTCCCGGGTTTATTTTAAAAGCACTATACATTGGGGACAATGTCGCCCAAGTGTGGGGATATGGGAACCCGGGAAAGGAAAGGCTTGGGACAGAGTTTGAAAGAGGTTGAAAAATGATTGAAAACGATGAAAACTGAAAAAAATTGAAAATTTTGAAAATTTTAAAGAATTTCATCGCCTTAAGTAAACTAAATGGATATGAAAACCGAACATTTCAATCACTAATGGGTTCCTTGCCGGTAGTAAACTAACATAGTCCCTTGTCATGGTCGTTCCTTTAAGTTTCATGAGAGTAGGTCCGACAGGTGTTTTTAGGAAAAACGAATTGAAAAGAGATGTCTATTTAGGGGTAACATGCTTTAGATTGCATATGCTACATGTCGGCAGCCTTTTTACCCTTTCTTGGTGAGAATTTTGAGCTTGTAGAATAATAGAATGATTTACATTATGAATTTATTTGTTGAGAGCAGGTCGCGTGTTATTCTGTGTTAGAACTTGTATGATTTGATACATGCTGAGACTGTGGTTTGATATGTGCACGTAAATGATAAAGGCATTAGGATATCCTGTACACCTGTTTGATTGTTTGTTTGTTTTGTGTTTACCTAGTTATCACCCCTAGTAGCCCTGTTGAGCCTACTTACCTTCCGTTTGTCCACCCACTGTGAAATGTTTGATACCGACCGTGAACGACAAATTATGAATAAGTGAAAAAAAAAAGAAAACAAAGAAAAGAAGAACAAAATAGAAAAAAAAGAAAAAAAAATAATAAGGTGTTGTGAACATTGTTTATGTTCTTGGGTAGAAATCAACCCAAAAGTATGAGTTGTTATGTGTTTTGCAAATAAAGTTGTTACGGTTTGGTTGTTCGTTTGTTAGCCATATAAAAACATATAAATAAAAACCAAAATCTCCTACCCTTAGCCTAAGCCCAAAACCGAAAGTCCTTTTGATATGTGCCATGTTATATGATACAATGGAGGTATGATTGTTATACAAGCTTATGATTACAAGATTTCATGTTCGGTTTTGAGTGATATAAATGCTAGCACATTACACGCTAGTTCAGTTTTTAACCCGAGAGGAGAGTTTATTGTGAGGGGCGCGCGTGTAGCATGTGTATAATCCTAAGCATGTTAGTTCTGAATAAACAAGTCTTAGATTTTATAACTCGCATCAATTGCTTGTCGGACTGTCAATCTTGATTGTGTCAGTCTATGGAACGGGTATGACTTGGGACTTAATTTGTTGCATTGGTTTAGGGATTTAGAGGTGTTGTTACTATGGTGAGTAGTTCCGTATCGGTTTGATTGAGGACAATCAAAGGTAAGTGTGGGGATGTGATAGAGAGTGCAAAGCACGAGCGTTAAGTGTGTTAAATTACGTATTTTATGGTGTTTTAAGTGATTACGCGTCACGAGTATGATAACTACGAGAGTTTATGGTTTTACAGGTTAATCACTTTATTCGGTGAAGTTAAGATGTTTAGAGAGGAAGTTGAACAACCGGGGATAATAATCAAGTGAATGACATTAACCGGGACTTGTTCGGATTGAGAAGCACAAGACACTTGGGCCGACATATGGGATTTTGGAGGCTGATAATAGAGGTTATTATTATTATTTTTCCTCATCCTAAATAAAATCACATCATCATACACATGAATGCCAAGGAAGAAAGAGGGGAATGTTTAGATTTCTCTTTGATTGGGCCGCTAAACAAGTCAGGGATCACAAAATATCATTATCTCACACAAATATATTTACATATACACGCATGTGTTGTTGGTTGGTGGGTTTTTAGAGAATTAATTTGAAAACATTCAGTAGCCATCACGTGCATGAGGACTTTTGAGGGTATTAAACACAATATCAATCATCATAATACATGCAGACCAAGGGAGAAGTGGGCGGTTGGTTTGACTTCTTTGCCATCACCATTAAAAATGGCTGATTCTATACACACCCCCCTCCGTCCTGATTATACCCCCCTTGTGAGAGGAAAACTATCGGTCCCACGCAGGCCCCACCGGTAAGTATGTGAGAGGAGGGGGGTGTAAAAAGTAACTAAGGGGTGTAGAAAGTAGCACCCATAATATTAGCATGAGTGAACAAAAGGAAGTGGCACGTGACGTTGTGGAGGTGGATTTTTAAAAGGATTTAACCATCAGAAAAGATTTTTGGGCCGAGAACCAATCATCATTCCATGGATATTGGGCAGCCAATAAGATAATTTAGTGGGCTTCCAATATATCACGAACGATTGGTCCGTTATCTAAAAAGAAGGAGCAGCAATTAACAAGACTTGGGGGGGGGGGCTCGAAATTGAGAGGGATATCACACCATTACCATCGAAATATTTGGGCAGCACATACACGATTTTCAGCAGCCGCACATCAATCTTTTTGGCTCCTTCACCATCTCAACCTTCATAATTCATCATCATATATCTCCCGCACAACGCCGGGTTCGGTCATGCTTTCAACATTCTACCAAGTTTTTGATCGGATGAGTATTATGAGCGGCTAAATCTCTCGTGGACACTTCGGGTGAATGATTCTACCAAGTTTTTGATGGGGGGGGGGCTCGAAATTGAGAGGGATATCACACCATTACCATCGAAATATTTGGGCAGCACATACACGATTTTCAGCAGCCGCACATCAATCTTTTTGGCTCCTTCACCATCTCAACCTTCATAATTCATCATCATATATCTCCCGCACAACGCCGGGTTCGGTCATGCTTTCAACATTCTACCAAGTTTTTGATCGGATGAGTATTATGAGCGGCTAAATCTCTCGTGGACACTTCGGGTGAATGATTCTTGTGAGACACTTTTAATTCTAGTTTCTGTTTTGTATTGAGATTTGGATTTGTAGTCGGGTGACAGCCGACTATTTGCGTGATAATATAATTTGTGTGACAGACAAATCCTGAGTGACAGTCAGAGTTATAATTATGTTTTGAATCCAATTATGCTTTTGTTGATTGAATGATTCCTATGTATGTTTGTTTTAATATTTATCTGATCAATTAATATTAAGATTTTAAACTGCATAGGTAATTGGTAGATTTGACAGATTTGCTATTCAATCAATAGCATCCAATAAAATCAGAACTAGGTTATTAGTAATCACAGAATCTGAATCCCGGAGTGATCACCTTTTCTCATCATTGTTTATTACAACTCCATCTTTTTCTTAATTGCAACTTGTTTCATGTGTTTTTAATTCAATATCAGTTTTATAATCATTAGTTAGTTTAGTAAAATTTACAAACAAGACGTGTAACACTAACCACATGCTCCTCGTGGATTCGACACCCGACTTACCCTGTCTATAGGTAAAGTTAGGTTTTTTTTTTTTTGAGTGGCCCACGACAGCCCCATCAGTGTTCCGTGATGGTTCAATGATGATGGGGGTGGTATAACGGACCACCCCGTGTGCTCTAATAATAGCAACTTTTCGTCCTTTATATTTACAGGTTCAAGTTACTCTACAAAAGGTTCTAATTGTAAGAATTGTAAAAAGGATTTATAGAGTGACAGATGTCCAATAACCTAAAACTAAACCCACTACATCACCACCCAAAACCTAAACACCCACCCCCAACCTAAACATGTCATTTTGACCGCTCAAGTTTCAAAAGTATTGAGTTTATCCTAAAACTAATTTCTTACGTTGTTATTTTGATGCATGCCTTAGTATAAATTTGAGTTCGTCTACGCGTTAACGTATTATTATTTTTTTTAAAATAAGTCGGGCCAGTTACAAAATGTTTTATTTTTATGTAAATTTTGTTCGGGAGCAAATCAGGTTAAATATAATATGTTTCATTTGACGAGATAAATTTGAGTTACTATGTTTTGACGTAAATTTAGTTCAGAAAATAGTTGGGTCGATTTAAGTTTATACTTTATCATGTCGTGTACAATGCCACCACACATGTCTATATATATATATATATATATATATATATATATATATATATATTAAAACTAAAAGTTGGTGACTTTCTACTCACACCCACCTCTTCTTTCTTATATATAAAACTTTGGCGAAAAGCAAACAAAATGGGAGTCTGCTATATTGGTTGAGCGTATTAATAATAAACTAGACATCAGGTGTTCGATCCCTGATTTGTCCTTTTTATTTTTGCTATTAGCAATTTGTAAGTCTCATATACTCAACTAAAAATGGTTATGTCATTATTAATAAAACTAATATATATTAAAAGGTGTGAATTAGTATTCACACTTTTTAATTTTCTCTCAACTTTCAATATTGATATTTACACCTCTTTTAATTTTTAAAAATTTTGTAAAATGTCATTTAACTATCTTGAGTTTTTAAAGTTTATTTCCTGCACTTTCATTCTTTAACTTAAAAAAACTATGTTCTTATGTGCTTATTTTTATGTACGTGTAAGTATAAATTCAAGTTGGTTTATTTTCAATATCATTTTTTTAAACGACTAGGGTCAAATATAATATGTTTTCATGCCTATTTTTATGTACATTTTTAGTTGATCTACGTTTTGACGTAAATTTTATTCGGAAACAAGTCAGGTCAAATATAATACGTTTTTACTCGACGGAATAAATTCGAGTTATTATATGTTTTGACGTCGCCGCAACGCGCAACGGGTACAATTTCTAGTTTGTATTGAATTGCAACGGATACCCTTTAACTTTAATAATTACAGTCACAATCCTTTCTTTGTTAAAACCATTACACTTTAGGTCCTTTGACACTAACCAGGTTAAAATTTTCAGTTACGTCCTATTATAAGGGTAGTTTAGTCTTTTTAGCAGTTTAAATAAAAATAGTGTAATAAAAAAACTAAAATATATATATTTATGACCAAATCTCTCTCTTAACACACACTCTCACTAGACCCTTTCTTCCCCAACCAAATCCACATCTCTATTCTTGTTCAGCTATTTGAAACCCGAACCAAAGCAGATCTGCAAGTTTTAAACAAAACAGAGATATGCCTAACTGCTGACCATAAACACAAGCAGTCAACCATAAATACAAAACCCATGAAAGATGAAACATAAAAATCAGAAGTTTTGCATACCCAGAAACGTTGGACAATCTGAAATTGGGAACAACATCTGATTTGGGGCGAATTAGTTGTGATTTCTCATGACCCATTTGAGAAATCTTACTGGTGATAGATGCAATTGCAGAACTAAATTAGGGGGGGGGCATGGAGTGTTTGTTAAATTGTTAGTTTCTTGATGAAAAGGTTTTTGGAAATTTGAGATGAATCTGAATCAAGAAAATACCTGAAACGAATTGGGGGAGTGAAAGAGAGCATCTCCGGCGGAAACACCCAAGTTCCTCAACACAGACCCATAAGCATTAACATACTTGTACGTTAACATACAACTTCAAGAAGTCAACCAAATCCACATCTCTGTTCTGCTATTTGAAACCCCACCATTACCAGCGCTACTACCACCACCATTGTCGACTTTGATTTTTTTTAAAACTTGCAGATCTGCTTTGGTTAGGGTTTCAAATAGCAGAAGAAGAACAGAGATCGCCGGTGAGCCGGTGAGTAGGCGGAGATCGGCGGTGAGCCGATGAGTTTTTATACGACGTCACAGAGTTTTTGTTGGTTGTGGTGGAGATTGGACGGTTGAGATTCATTGGAGATCAACGGAGGATGATGGATTTGTTGATGGAGGTGATGATGATTGAATTCAAAGGGGGGTTGCTGTTTTCTAATCGGAGATCTCGGTAGGGAATTTCGTTTTGTCTTCGTCTTCCAGGGCCATCTACACCTGATGATAACCTTTGTAGCGATCGAGGAAACACTTTCATCTAAAGGGTGCGAGAGAATCTACCTTCTTGTCACTTTCTTGAAGGTTGTAATAGTCTTTGGGGCATGCCTTATTTAGGTCCTTATGATCGAAACACATGCACCAACTACTGTTTGATTTAAGAACCATGACGGGATTGGCGACCCATGTTTGATACCTGACCTCACGGAGGATTCCTACTTTAAGGAGGTTAGTGACTTGTTAACTCGTTGCTTGGGTCTTCTCCATGTCAAGGCTTATTTTCTTTGTATGACCGACTCAACAGAAGGAAAGGTGTTTAAACTGTGTTCACGTGGGATGCTAACAATGTCGGTGTGCGTCCAGGCGAAGATATCTTTGTTTCTGAAAAAAAGCTGCTTTAAGTGAGAAAGTATGTTTTCTAACATTGTGGATCCTAGAGTGATTGTCTATTTCAGATACTTTGAATTGAGAACCTATATCCCGGGTTTAGTCCTCGGTGTGGGTTTTGTGACCTTTGTTGGGTGTGCCTTTTCACTAACGATGCACTCTTTCTTCGCATAGACGAACACAACCCCTGTTCAGTTGGAAAACCGATTGTAGAGTGGGGGGGGGGGTGTTGACATCACCATATTGAAAATATCCTTGGCACTCCCTTCCTAACAAGATGTCATGACGGGCGTACATGAGCAGTACCATGAAGTTCACTATTTTAGTTCTTGAATATTTGTCATCATTGAGCATGACAAGGAATAAGATCTGGCCGAGCGGCATTACAGGTTCGTTACAGAATCCAATCAGTGGTATGTCGATGGGTTCAAGTTTGGTTTTGTTTTCCTGCTCGAATTGGTTGAAGCACTGTTCATAAATAATGTCAGTAGTGCTTCCACCATCAACAAAGACATAATATGATCGGTAATGGCCAATCACTCATTTGATGACTAGTGGGCGCCTACCCCTACGACTACCGCACACCACGGGAAAAGTGACCTGTTGCTCGTGCCAATTTTTAGTCAGCGGGTGTTGTCACTTCTTGTTCTTGTGATTGTTTTTCTTGGGTTTCTTCGGTCCACCTTGGATAATGTGAGTTTCCAAGTTGCTGATCTTTTTGTTACTTGAACCCTCATCTTTGTGCTCGATTTGGTGCGTCTCTTTTCAAACATTTTGCACTAGGTGCGTGAGCTTCCCGTTCTTTAAAGCTTTTTCAATTTTCATCTGCAAACTATAAGAGTTGTCTGTGGTATAGCCGTTATCTTCATGGTATTCACAATAGTGATTCGGGTCTTGGCCCTTCTTGTTACGCATAGCTTGCGCCGGCTTGAATGTGTGGTTTTCAGTACTGAGGATCTCCATCAGACTTTTTGTGAGCGGGGTCTAATTCTTCTACTTGTTTTCTTGCTTGACCACATCCATGTCACTAAGTCGAGAAATCAGGTGACAACCATCGATTGGCGTGCTGGGTTTCTCTTCTACATGACTATTGGGCTGTGTGCGGTTCCAGGTAGAATTTCTGCCCTTTTTGTCGAGCTCATCGTGTTCTCGGTGGTTGTTGTATTGTGGGAGCTTTCCGTCGATGAGGGCCCTTTTAGTCAGTGCGTAGACTTTTGCAGCTGTCATAATTTTGTCCCATGACTTGGGTACGCCATCTCTACCGAAAATGGTGTGGATAAGTTTGTCACAACTTACTGCGTTATAGAAGTGTGCGCACATCAAATTTCCACTGACTTAGCCTATCTCTAGGAACTCTTTGTTGAATCTCGTAATGAAGTTCTCGATGCCTTCATTGTCTCTGCGACAAATGGATGTTGTTGGTTGAAGCGTTGAAGAAATTTGGCTTGCATATTTGTCCATGACTCTATCTTTCCGACAGGTAAATTGTCGAACCATGCGCGAGCTGCGCCAGTAAGAGTTTGGACGAAAAGGTGGCACCACATAAGATGGGTCTAACTACCGACTAAGCTTGCACTTGTAAATAGTCGGATATGGTCGTCTGCATCAAACAAGCCTATAAAATTTCCACCGTTGGGTGGGAGCTTTGCTTTCTCCAACAGAAACAAAACGATTTTCGAATGAACTTCGACTGTTCTACGACCGCCGCTAGTCTATACACCAACGTATAGTCTTCTTCGGCATTTGGATTGTAAGTTGCGCTAATAGCAGATTTGTAAGTAGCATGGCTATCTAGTACTCTAGTGGTATAGACGCATGTGTTATCAGTCGTATCATACATATGACTGTTTGTGCGGTAATACGTGTCATCAATATTCTTTATACGCGTATCCTAGTCATTGAGGATCTTTCGTGGTTGCGCATGTGCATAGAGGGATGTCCTTGCATACATGTTGATGTTCTGAACGTCTCGAATTATGTGTTCTCGTCGAATTACACTCGCATGACCGACATGTGTGACTGTGCGTGGTTGCTGTATGGAGAGTTGTATTTAATGCACGTGCAGTCGTGTGCCCCCGTTGTGGTGTCTGGGCGCACATTTGTGTGTACACGGCAGTGAGCAGGGCTTGTTGTTTCATGAGCCAAGAGGCATGAGTTTCCTCTCTGCAATAATGTTGAGAGCTGGGTGGCCTGATCTAGATGTTGGATGTTTATGGATGGGTTTTGGTTTGCCCATGCAACACTGCTATCCACTTGGTGGAATGCACTAGTTTGGAAGAAGATAGAGGTGAAGAAGCTGATCCCTAAATGCCTATTGAAGATCATGTTCATGTCCATTCGAGTACCAATTCTTTGATTGAAGTTACAAATACTCACAACATCACTCAAATGGAAGAAGATGATCTGTATGGAGATAATTCTAAAGGTGTGGAAGGTTTGCACTCGGTTGTTAATGTGGGTATACCACCCCTGCACATGGTGTTTATGTAACAAACTAAACAAGAACAAGATGGGTGGGTAATAATAAGGATGATAAGATTTTTGTTCAAAAGGCACAATCAGATTTCTTCTATGAATGTATGACCGAGGGGTGGTGGTGGTGGTGGTGGATGGTAGTGTTGTGTTTGGTGGTGGATAATGAAAAGGATCGGGGTGAAATGGCAGTTTTACCCCATGCCTGTTAGTTTTTAACGGATAAAACCAACTAAGTTGGCCACAAGGATTAAAGTGTAGCGCTTTTCAAAGTATAGGGACTCAATCTTCCAAAGGTTTTATCTAGGAACTCAACTTAATGCCACCCATAAAATACAAGAATGCAAATTGCACATTTATGTTTGTTCAAAAAGGTAATTTACTAAGTAGCCATGTGGGCCTTGAAGCTAACTAACCATACTAAGAGCATTTACATCTTTTTCATTAAATTTGTGAGTGTATTCTTTATATTATAAAAAGTGGATGTGAGTGGAAGAGAAAAAAATGTTACTATTCTTATGTATATTTGATGGGCGTTATTCACCCTTTGTATTTTTTTTTAATGTATTTTAAAAGCGGCTGTGAGTGGAGAAAGGAAAAAGTAATGATAAAAGTAGAAGAAAAATTATTTAATTGAAAGGAGAAAGAAAACATGATGACTTTTAATGTAATTATAGAGTAGAAAAGATAATAATGATATGAATGCTCTAACTAACTAGCTATGTGGACGAAATTCATAATTTAAATCAAATACCAAGGACCATTAATATCTATAGGTAGTTTGTGTGGCTAGATGAGAGTCAAAGTCTTCGTACTTATTTGGGCAAGGGTAACTCTTTCTTAGATTAGATCCACAGATTTGATCTCAAGACATAATAACTTGCCTATCTTATCCTTATTCTTCTTTTTCTTCTTCACACATACAATTTCATAAATGCAGATCATCTCTACGCAGTTAACCATTCTCCCTGCCTCTGGTTAAAAATCTCTGGGTTAATCACCGCTGCTGCCGTCGCGTTGCTCTTGCTTCCACCATCGTTGATAAAAGGATAGGTTTTGTTATTTTTGTGTTTAAAATTCTGTGCTTTGTTTTTTAACTTTTATGTTGGTTTGGTTCGTTGTTATTTTCGTTTTCGACAACTGGTGGTGCTTAGACTATTGGGTATGGGGGAGGATAGTCTCCAAAGGACTATCCTCCTAAGCGCCACGTAGGCAAAGGAGAAGGACCCTCCCCTTGGAGACTATCCAAGGGTGTGGGATGCTCCTCCTTCATTTTTATATTATTATTATTTATTTGATTTAATTAATAAAAAATAAAAAAAAGTTACATTTAAATAAAACCTAAAAAAACAACAACCTAAAGTTACATTTAAATAAAAAAAACAAACCTAAAAAAACCTAAAGTTACATTTAAATAAAAAAAAACACACTTAAAAAAACCAAAAGTTACATTTAAAAAAAAAAAAAAACACACTTTAAAAACCTAAAGTTACATTTAAAAAAAAACTACACTCCCCCACTCCATTTTTTCCTAATTTTTTCCTTCATCATTTGTAAAATGGGACGGTCTTCCGGTGGATAGGAGCTAAGGTCGGTGGTCATGATTTTCCATTCCTCCAACTCCTGCGCTTCTTGTTGCTTCTTTAGCTTCTCCTCGGCTAGTTTTTTTTTTTAATATTTACCTTCTCGGTCTGCCTGTCGTTAAAGATTTCCTTGAATGATTTCAACTCGGCCATAACACCTTCCAACCTCGAACCACCACCGCTTCCTGATGCGGCTTGTTTCCTTTTTTCAGCCGCTATTTTTTTACTTTTATCCCTTCCTGGGGGACGTTCTCCATCTTCAATCGGCTCCTCCTCATAGTCGGGCTTGTCGTTGATATTTATTTGGCAACGACCGGTTGAGCCTCCAGCGCTATAACTTCCTGACTCGGAAGTTTTAGACCGTTTCGTTGCTCGTTTCGCTTGTGCAACCTCATTTTGACATCCCTTCCATTTTGGGTGATCCTTTACAACTAGCCAAGCACGGACATGTGGGAAAGGACCTTTGCTCTCATTTTCGTATAAACGCACCGCTTCATTGAAAACATTTTCGTCGTTCCACCCACTCGGTTTGTTGGCCCGCGTTGTGTTATAAAACCCACAAAAGCGTTGGACCAACGTATTCATCTTGCGCCACTTCGAGCTTATAGAATCAATGGTTCTGTACTCGCCTTGTTCCATAAGCCCGTGGAATATATCAAGGGCTTCTTGCCAAAACGAATCGTTTAGTTGATTGTTACCTACACGTTGTTAACAAATAAATATTTAATAACAACAATATTATGAAGACACACGAAACAAAAAAAAAAATTAAACACAGGAAACAAAAAAAAAAATTACGAAAGAAAAAAAATAATAATATTTTACCGATTATAGGACACGTTGAAGAGTTAATCCATGCTTTCGCCAACGCCTCTTCCTCAATTTTTGTCCATTGTTGCATTTGTTTGGCCGCTCTGTCTTCCTTTTTACCCTTTCCCTTTTTATTTTTCTTTTTTGAAGGTTCAGGTTGCGTTTCTGGCACAACCTCTATCTCATCATCTTGTTCCTCGATTTGTGTTTGAGGTGCTTGTGGCATGTTGGGTTGTTGCATTTGATATGGGTTGAACGGCATGTTGGGTTGTTGCATTTGCATTGGGTTGAACGGGTATTGGTTGAAAGCGTTTGGCATTTGATGGTAACCCGCAAAAGGGTTGTCCATCACGGGTGTGTAGCCGGATGACGAAAACGGGTGTGAGCTTGAGTTGGGATTATTTGGGTTGTAGGGATCCATAATTTTTTTAAGGTTGGGAGAGGTTTTTTATAAAAATGGGAGAAAAGTGGGAGTAGTTTGGTAAAAAAAATGGGGTGAAAAGGGGTTTAATATATAGTGGTGGGGTGAAATTTTTTTTTTTTTTAAATTGTTGCAGGTTAACGTTAGAGGGGCCCACCCCATTCATTTTCAGCCCCGTCTTGACCGTCCGAAATCCGACGCCAAAGCCGAGCCGGGCCCCTTGGGGGCGGTGTTGGACGAGCCCAAAAGAGGGGACGGGCCTTTGACGGTGCCCATACCCAACCGCCTTACAAACCATTGCATTCTCTCACTGACTTTCATCTGAATCATCTCTACATAAGCCTTTTCGTCGTTTCCAAAAAAAAAAATTGTTCATAGCGGCTTGAAATGTGTATTCGAAGTCCGTTTTAAGCTAAAGTGATCATTTTAGTTTTGAAATGAGATTTGTTCATAGCGGCTTGAAATGTGTATTCGAATTCCGTTTGTATAAACAATAATACACCAAAATTAAAATGAAGCTTTAAAGTCAACCAATTTAAATAACGTTTTATTTTCTTTTTACGTCTTATTACTTTTAATAAATAAAAGTTGTTAACTATATTACTATATATTAACAATTTGCGTAGGGTCTTATATACAGTGTACATTGCTAACTTGCGCCACCGTGTGGCAATATGAGATTGGTTTACGCAAGGGCAGTGGCGAAGTATTGTGGGTGCCCGGGGGTGCACCCGCCCACCCCAATGTTTCGGTTAGAAGTGTATAAGTTCTGATTTTTCGTCCAAAATTTTAAAATTATATAGAATCGCTCCCCCCGATTATTTTTCCTAAATTGTATATCCTAAATATTTATAAACTTTGTATATAAATGATGGGTGGTTTTGTAAATATACACTATGTTTTATTTGGAACTATTATTATTTGACCCGACTTGAATCGAATAGCTAACCCGACTCGACCCAAAACATAACGATAGGAAAAAAAAAATTTGGGTCCCATCACTTTATGCCCCCTCGAAATTTTTGGTCAAGCTCCGCCAGTGCGCAAGGGCTGTCTTCCGGTTGGGCCACGTGGCTTTCTATAAGTGTCCGCATGGTATTTGTTATTTTTTACTCTTGATTTCACCAGTTGCTGGTGGAAAACCATCACCATATAACGGCCACCACTGGCTAAGAGAGAGAGAGAGATGAGTGAAGTAGGGACGATAAGAAAACAACATAGAAGATGGGTAGGGTTCAGCCGCTAAGCGGCATAGAAGAAGACGTCGACTGTCTTCAGAGAGAGAGAGAGAGAGAGAGGGGAGTGAGAGAGAATGTGACAGTGGCGATGGTGAGAAAAGACGATCCAGAGGCGTCGATTGGTCTGTGCTCAGATAACTGTTGGTTCAGCGATGGTTTTACCGTTACCGCCGGGTACAAAGGCCATTTCGATAGGAAATTAGCAGATTTGATGGAGCGAAGGTGGCTTGGTTCCGGTCATCGGATCTGGTTCAGACGATTATGGTTGGTTCAAAAAAGTAAAGTAAAAGCAGGTTTGTGTTTTAAGGACGGATATGGTGTAGGTTGTGATAAAATTAAGAAGACGATGCATCGGGAAAGAAGAATAATAGAAGTTAAATTCAATTTGGTTTAATTGAATCTTTGACGTCCACAATATGATGCTTCAAAATTGGTGAAAATATATACATTTAAATAAGTTAAGTTCTCTTTGATTAGATTCAATTTTTGGTTTAACTAAGGGGCTGTTTGACAAGATCTGAACCAATAAGTGCTGAATGAATAAGAGGTCTGAATGGGTAAGAGGGTCTGAACCAGTAAGTGCTGAACCAATAAAACGTTGTTTGGTTGCACATCTGAATAATGTGTAAAATGACATTTTTACCCCTGAACAAAACAAAATACCCAACTGCTTCTTCTTCTTCACTTTAACCCTAATTCTCCTCTTCTTCTTCATATGCTTCTGAACCAAACCCGCATACCTGCCCTCCACCACCATTAAACATCCACCCTCACCACTCACCTCTAACCGCCATACCTGCCCTCCACCACCATTAAACATCCACCCTCACCAACAGCAACCTGAACCAAACCCGCACCTCCTCCGACCTACACCATCGTCACCGAACATCACCCGACAACCAAACCCCCACCTTTTTGCCGCCTCTGCTCCGTCGAGCCCTACTCATCGCCACCGTATTCCACCAGCAACGATTCCGGAGTGTGACGAATCCGATGCTTCCACTGTGAATTCGGGCCGATGGGTCAGCTTCCGATGGATTCGGGCCGATGGGTCAGGTTCTGAATTTGAGTTTGAAAAGCAGTACGTTGAAAGGATTGGTGGTGCAAAGGAGGCTGCTTGTTTTGTCATGGCAAGAAAGGGGTATGAGTGTCAAAAGTTTCATTCAATGTTTAAAAGTTGCTGAATCATTCAGTCTGAATGGAACCATTAAGAGGTGGGCTCTTTAGTGAACCAAACACATATGCCTCTGACCGATTCAGAGGTGCACCTCTTAATGAAATCATTCAGAGGCAAACAAACAGCCCCTAAATCTTTCACGATCTATTATTGGTCGACTGAAGAGGATGGCTAGAGCCTAGACATTGTCAATCTGTCAACGTGATGTAGATTTTAACGCCCATTGTCTCTAGACTTTAATAAGCTTACTCTACGGTTCTTAACTTTGAATATTTTTTTCTTTGAGGAGCATGTTTTTATTTATGTGTCGCTTGTAATTTCTTCTTGAGATCGTGTCATTAGTAGTAATGTATAGTTAATTGAAACATAAACGTACATAAAGATAAAAGAACTAAATGACAAAATAAATAAAAAATACCAAATCATCTGTTTTTTTTTCAAAAAAAAGTTGTGAAACTTTTTTATTGTTTAACTTTTTTTTATTAATTTTAATAAAGTTTTATAGAAACATAATGAAATACTAGTAAGAGAAACTATCTTCAAATTATAGAAACATAATAGTTTTCAAAAACAATATTTGAATTGTTTAGAGCGGTGAAATTTGACAACTTTTAAACTGTATTTTTAGAAAGGGGTATGACTAGTAAAAGATGGGGTGTATTTAGCCAACAAAAAAAAATATATTGAAAAGAACGATTTTTCCTTCTATACATATTATGAGATTACATACATTTGCTATTTTTAGGTAAAATGATTAGTTTTTCTCAAGGTTAAAGATATAAACAATTAGTGATTAAATGTGCTAAAGCTTTATTTCTGAAAAGGTAAATACTAAATTGTATTTGCGATTTATTTAACCCTAATAATATGTAAACAAACATAGGAGAAAGTGTCCTACAACCACTTGCACTCATCTCTATCTATTGAGTATTTATATTCCTTGTCGTATTTAACGTGCAAACTCTATCTATTGAGTATTTATATTCCTTGTCGTATTTAACGTGCAAAGATAAGGTTTTGTTTTTATCAGACACCTTCGTTTTGAGATTTTAAATGCCATATCTTCGAATTTGAAAGGTAATATTCGACTTTGAGGATATCTTTGATGTTCAAAATGTGGATTGGGGTTAATATTGGTAATATTTTAATTTATATATACAACATAAATAAATTTCAACGTGAAAAGTGTATAAATAAATCAATTTTCTATGTTAAAACTAGAGTAATTCTTATTACGACATAGTTTTGAACTAAAGAAATAAGTATTACGTTTTTTTATTTGGTATTGTAATAATTATTACCCATAATAAATGAAGTAGCGTAATAATAATTATTTTAGTTCAACATTGTAGCGTAATAATAATTACTCCGTGTTACCATAATTACTCTAGTTTTAATGGCAAAACTACAAACTCTGAAATTGTAACCCCATAGTAATAATTTGAATTTGACAAAATGGCATATCACAAGTATTGAGTTTTTAAGGGTATTTCACTAAAAGAATTGGTTTTTGTTGTGTGGCATATCAGCAGGGTATGGAAGATAAAATTCATTGCTGGTAGGAAGTGGTGTTTGAAAATTGTGGCTCCCATTAGTTGTTCATCATACCCACTTTCAATGAACTCAGTGTGAAGATCATTTTACGAGAGAAGTTCCATACCTGACTCATCATTGAGACTAAATGTTGTGGAAAGCGTTTGGGGTGTTATCTACATGTCTACACCATCAATTTTGGAGACTATAGTAAAGGGCATTTTATCTCGTAGTAAAAAACTTAAGTTTGCCCAGAACTTTTGCGAAGTCTCGATATGGATGGGTGCATTGGCAGTTAAGATGGTGTTGTATTTAAATTGTCACACCCACAATTTCCACATACAGAGTTTGACGGTGAGTCGTGTGATTGACCAGGATCTAGCCACTAATCATGTTGAACCAACCATTTAAATTATAAAAACTTCACTAAAAACATGACTAGCGTTAAAGTTTAAATGTCCAAAACACAGTTTATGTTGGAGCGGAAAAATAAAGTAAAGCCCATCAGAAGCTTAAAACCGCAAGCTTAATAAATGTTCGAAACATAAGGTTTTAATGAACCACACACTCCAATCGATTGCAACGCCTGCCCATAGTTGTACTTACTGACCTACAAAGCATGCTAAAGTGTATCAACAAATGTTGGCGAGTTCACAGTTTCAGTTTTAAAGTAAAGTAAGTTTCAAATACATTAGTTTATTTAAAAACATGACATGGGTAGCTAACCCACGGTTAAACCACTAGATTGTGTAGTACCGAATACTTGACTGTATTAAGTTGTTGTGCCCCATATCAATGTCTATCGTCATTGATATAAAGTCAAGATCAAATGTTCACGCTCGGCTTCTAGCACGGTGTGATGTTTGTCAAACCTAATAACGCTATTAACTAGTACCCCGTTTGCCAAACCCGACAACTAATCGGTATAATTCGTAGGGACTTTTTAGATGGAGTTTTCTTTAGTCTGCTAAAGACATGAAATATAAACTACGGTATTTAATAGGCAATATTCCAACCCAGGAATATAGAGTAGTCCCAAATCAAGGGACAATGTAGTTCCCAAACCCGGGAATGCATGCTTTTAATAACAGTGTGAACTCACCTTAGTTTAAGCTCGGTTAGATTTAGATTGAGAAATAATGAGGATGGTCAACCATGTCCTAGAATGGTTACCATTTAATTTGTTAGGGTTTGTTCATGCAATACGTGAAATTCTACATGCATCTAACACATAGCACACCACATGTTGACACGTGAACATTTAACCGAATAGATACATGCACATCACCATAACATTCAACATGTTAAACAACTCTTATATAACTCTTATATAAGTATCAATCAAGTTCATGCATTCCATGAAAATATAAGCAACATGCAACCACATATAAATCAACTTGTCATATTTCAGCTTTGACTCCATCAAATTTCTTCTGTTATTGTATGACCAAGGGGTGGTGGGGGTGGATGGTGGTGTTGTGTTTGGTAGTGGATAATGAAAAGGATCGGGGTGAAATGGCATTTTTACCCCATGCCTGTTAGTTTTTAACGGGTAAAACCAACTAAGTTAACCCCAAGGACTCAAAGTGTAGCGTTTTTCAAAGTATAGGGGCTCAAGCTTCCAAAGGTTTCATCTAGGACTCAACTTAATGCTGCCCATAAAATACAAGAATACAAATTGCACTTTTATTTATGTTTATTCAAAAAAGGTAATTTACTAAGTAGCCATACGAGCCTTGAAGCTAAGGGGGTGTTTGGGGTTGCTTATGAAAACTCCTTATCTCCTTTTTTCAAAAAGTCACCCCTCATAACTTTCCATTTCTCGTTTTCAAAGCCTTAAAGCCTCCTTTTCAACCCATTACCCAAATATCATTTTTCAAAAAACTCATTTCCAAAACAATTATAAATCAACAAGTTGTTTTATAAGCAATCCCAAACACCCCCTAACTAATCATACTAAGAGCATTCACATCTCTTTCACCAAATTTGTGAGTGCGTTCTTTATATTATAAAAAATGGTTGTGAGTGGAGCAGGAAAAAAATGTTACTCTTCATCTATATATTTGAGGGGACGTTGTTCACCCTCTATAATTTTTAATATATTTTAAAAGCGGTCGTGAGTAGATGATAGAAAAAATAATGATAATGGTATAAAAAATATTGTTTCATTAAAAGGAGAGAGAAACGTAGTGATTTTTAGTGTAATTATAGAACATAAAATGTAAAAAAGATGTGAATGCTCACTAGGTATGTGGACGAAATTCGTAATTTAAATCAAACGAGTTGATGTTACTCGCGTATTGCTGTGAAAGCATGATTATGAAAGCCATTATTATCATTGTGTGTGTTGCAAAATTTTTTTGTTTAGGAATAAGTTTTTATAATTAGTGCTATTTCATTATAAAAAATGATATTTTAACGAAACCTTTAAATTTAGTTGATAAAAAGGCTATTTCATGAAGTATCGTTTCCTTGCTATTAACTAAATAACCAATAATATTAACTAAATAATCATTAATGTGTTACGTTTTGACGTGTTTGCCTTTCTTCAGTCCTGAGTCGTGTGCCAATGAATGTACTCTTTTAAGGCCTTCTCATAGTGTAGGTTTGTGATTCTGGACCGAAACCGTGATTAGTGTGAGATTAGTTCAAGACGGGAGAGATTAGAGATGGATAAACAAAACTTCTTTGTATTAGTCGGTAGTATAACATTACAAATCGGCCCGAATACAAGATAACCGAACAATACCAAAGGAGTATACATCCGGGGAGAGACCAAGTGGTGATCTCTCCCCCAAACACTAAAACTCTCTGTGAACTCTCTCAATGAGCTCACTCTCTGTTTCTCACATTTGCAAATGAACAAGGGGTTGGTATTTATAGCCACACCCACTTGTCTAGCAAACACACACGGTCAAACACATAACCCTCTCGTTTTACCACTTCAAACGAGCGGGTCAATACACATTTGTTTGACCGTTTCACTAACTATTACATTATCAGCATAAAATAATAACTAATCTATTCGAACACCATCGGACACAAAAACTGCACCAACAAATTCCCCCTTGTCCGTTGCTGTCGAATCCTGAAAATGCAACTGCAATCGATCTTCAGTCAAGTATTTGTTGATGTTATCTTCTTTGTGTTAACAAATCCCCCCTTGACCGATGATCCAGGTAAGTAGTATCTTGACTTGAGTCTTCATATCATTTCCAAACCTTTGAAGCTTCTCATATAACATTTCCCCCTCAAAGTACGCGTATCCGGTTGAGTGTTGTGCAATTTCCTCGCAAGGCTAAAATTGATCGATCTTCCGCTGATCTTCCAATACTTCAACCGACATTTGATAAGGGTTCCATTCTTTAAGAGTTGCATCAAGTCTTGATATTATCATAAGAACTCCATTTCATTCAAGCATACTACATTGGTAGAGTTTTCTGGTGAACTGTCTTCTGTAAACCATCTTTATGGAATCGACCAAGTAATGCACTTTGATGTTCAACATTAACACTCAGGAAGTCAACTAGACCAAGTATATCACTTGCAAGCTCAACCAGCATGCTTAGTTGAACTACATCCAGATCTCATTGTCTCGCCTTTGTGATGTTGAACAAGTAATGCACTACGGATCTTCAGCATCAGTACTCAGGATGTCAGCTTGACCAAGTACATCGTTTGCGAACTCAACGAATTGAATTACACCCAGATCCCTGTAAAATCTCATAAAGATTCCCCCAAGGACTTTAGTGAACAACGCTTTGAAACTACTGTAGACTTTAGATAATTGTATGTTTCCGTGCAAAACCCTTCACGCTGGCTGGAGAATTAATTAAAATCCTCAAATATTTGTCTGTGCAAAACATTCCACGCAGAACCTTTGGTATCACAAAAAAAAAAACTCCACCTCCTGTGATTGCGTTTAGAAATTTACCGAAGAAATTCCAAAACATATGAAAATTTTTATCCCCCCATTTCTTTAGTAAAATCTCTAAACCTTAACAAATTCCCTCCTCTGAGCGGAGCTGTCGTCAACTTCACTTAACAAATTCTCTCCACTGAGCAGAATCTGTTAAACATTCTTGGTTTCTCTAAAAATCATGAAAGAAACTTTCTTCTTTGCATATTCTAGTTGATAATGAAAGTCCCCTAGCCCCGTAGGATCCGACTTGTATCCCCCCAAAGTTCTGCTAACACCTAATCCGAAAGCTTCCATCATAGGCATAACTCTTCGACTTTGTGAACTCGTTAGGACCGGTCTTGGCTCTCTAGGTTCCTCCAATCGTTACCAAATGCGAGAATATGACATGTAGGATCGTTTTCAGACTCAAACGAGTCGATCAGAAGAGTTAAACTCAGTTTCAGAGGCGGAAACTAAGAAACTGAGGTCAATTCAGCTAGTGTATGCTTTAAACTGTTGAATTTGATTAATTGAATGAGGTTTACAGCTCTGACAACACTTCGGCAGCACTTCGTGGCAAACCGGAAGGAACTGTTGCTGATTTCGCTCCAGACAGCCTATTTATAGGCATTGGGGTTCCGCTTGAACATGCACATGCAATTCAAGCGGAATCACATTGTAACATTACGAGCGGAATCAACTATTTACATTCGAGCGGAATCAGAACATAATGAGATTTCGCTTGAAATGACTAGATGTCATTTCGAGCGGAATCAGCACTAAAACATGTTTTCTCGATTCTCGTGCCCTAATCTACCTAGCTCTATACAAGACTCGATACAAGACGTAGACGACAGACGGATGCACCAACAAACTCCCCCTCGGATGTTGACGGAGTCTTCAGTGTCGAGTCTTCGCTCTTACAGTCTTTATCAGTCTCTGGGCTTCTCTTTGAAGTATTTGACGCTGTAAATATCCTTCAATCTCTATCTTCTCTTTTCTCTATCAACAACAAACTCCTTTTCTCGGATGTTGACATCTTCAAATTCAGTAGTATCCACATATACTCCCTCTCAAATTAGCAGAAATAATCTCTGAATCAGAAACCTGGCTCTTTGTCATTTAGACTCCCCCTCTCAATCAGCTGGGATCGCAGTCTGCCTTTCATAGGTTCAAATTCCATTCCAAGATCATGACCTGGCTCTACTCCAGCTCATGTTATCTGCACAATCTCTACCTCAAACATAAATTTTATGATAAAACTTTTAAACATTCAAACACCACTTGTAAATTCCATCATAAACTAATCTATCAATTAGAATCTGATGAACTACTTGCAAAAATATCAATTTCAAAACTTTTGATAACCACTTGTAAGATATGTTTCAAAACATACTCTCCCAAATCAAATGTCGTCATGTTTAGCACTTGAATTTTGAAAATCAGCTCTCCAATACCAGTTGTCGAAAATCTTTTTGGATTTTTCAAAATTTATGCTAAAACACACTAAAATCTTTTTGGAATTTTGTTTTGAAAGAAAAACAGTAAAGAAATATTTACAAACAATATTTTTGTGAGTTTGTGTAAGAGGATCATATCAGTTTATGAGACAAATCACCAACACCGTTAAGCTTCATTTCATTTTAAGTTCTAAACAATTCACTTAGATTGTCAGTATACTGATCCACTTAAATTTTCACACAAAGTTCAACTGATCCGAGATGCGATATTAATGTCTTAGATACTTAAACTTATTCGCGTGTCCCACTACTTGAATATACTCCCGCATCCAGATCCCAATATTCAGTCTTACAAGTGAGTATACCTAGATGATATCTGTAAGGGGTTAGATGCGAAACCGTGAGAGCTCAGGTCAGAACTTCCGTTCAGCAGAGAGATGACGGTTCGACTTTTGGTGTGTCCCCTTTAGAGGATCTTTTCTTCAACAACAATGATTAGCATTTTGCAATGTTTCATCATTTTTATGCTGAGGGCGTTGCTTATTTCAAGCATTTTCAGAAAGTATTATACGGGGACTAGGTCAGAATTTTCATTCAGCAGAAGTCCCGGGATAATACCCCAGATATCACTAAGCATAAAGACCTAGTATCTCAGAAAAAGGGACCTTTCAAACAAGATTTCGGGGGTTACCCATATATTCAAGAAGTTGTTACCTACGATATAATCAAGTTTGAAATTTAGGTTTATATCTCGTCACAATTTACTAAATGCGCAAAAACCTACTGGCATATCATCAGTGAGATTGTTTATCACATTTTAACTATCCATTTCTTTAGCATGTTGTGACAGTCCACTGATGTACTATCATTTCCTCTTTTTTTTCAACTAAACTCGTTTTTGATTTTATCAAGTTTTTGTCTTTTTCAAATTTTCTAATGTTTTTGGATTTTCAAATTTTTACTCCCCCTAAAATTCGAACATCATTAAAAGAAATTTGAAAACAAACTGTACAAAAAACTTGACAACCAATATCAAATCGACTCATTCCGCCATTCACTTGGCATAAACAATCAGAACTCCCCCTTTCAACAAACTATTTTCCCATTTAGATTTCAAAACACTTAAGTTTGTTTCAATCAAAATGGTTTTTCCGGAAAATAAGTTTGGTTGATTTTACCACTTGTAGGTATACTATTTGTAAATTCGGGGATGTGGTTCATCATATTGTCTTTCAACCACTAGTAGGAAAATGCAAGTACAAATTAATGTCCTTGATTTACCATTTGCAAAGATTCATAATCAAACCTCTTACCACTTGTATCTAATACACAGACAAACCTTTTTACCACTTGTACGATGACATTACCTTATACAAATAATGATGCCGATTCATGATCCACGATTACCAACTTGGGATCTCCGGCAAGTCAGGTTTTTCAATTCAAAGAAAATATCCACCCAAGCCTGACCAGCCTTGGGTGTCACCGAGTCACCATCACTCAGTTTCTTACCTCCTCTCTTCTTCTCATAAAACTCTTTATCCCCTTTGACTTTTTGGTCAATCATTTTACCAAAGATATGTTTTACCTTGGGGTTAAAGGCCTTTTCCACATCAAAAACCTGTTTATCAGAATAAAATTGGTTAGAAATTTCAACTTTACCAATTTTCTTCTTATAATTTTCAGCCCGAAGTGATGGAAAATCCTCATCATTCACAGTTGGAACTGATTTTTCATCTTTCAAAATAGCTTCACTTTTTGAAACAACCTGAGGCTCATCTGACTTTGTGGAGTCAGATTCATCGCCAGAAGATAGCTCCTCTGATTTTGATCTATCAGAATCATCGCTAGAGCTTTCAACAGCTTTCTTAACAACCCATTTCTGTTTTTCAGATTTAGCCTTCTTCTGGTAAAACTTGTTTGAACATTCACCAATTTCAAATGTAGAATTTTTAAACAGTTTAGTTCTATCAATTGGTGGTTCAAACTCAACAACTTTTTCTTTCAGTTTGAAAACCCCCTGTTTGGTTTGAATTGCTTGTGAACAGTTCACTGCAAGATGACCAATTTTTCCACATTTGAAGCAGGTTCGAGTTCTCTTTCTCTGAAAAACATTCTTCATCTCTTCTTGCTTCCTGGCAAGGAACTCTTTGTTCGACTGCCTCCAAAAATCTTTCTTTTCTTCTTCATCAGCTGACGTACCTGAAACAAATATCATTTTTGATTTAAAATCACGAACATATTTTTCATTTTTCTGTTGGAGTAAACCCTAAACCTTTCTTTTTGAAATTACCGTTATGTTTTGGTTTCTTTTGAAAACCAGAACCAGAACTGTAACCCTTTTTCTTGTTTAGTCTTTGTTGCACTCTTGAGGTGTATTTTTTAGGTTTATCAGTAAGATTTAAATCTTTTATTTCAGAAATATTAATTTCTGTTAGTTTGAAAACCTTTTTAATCATTTCCGTTTTAACACCTCATATTAGAAATTCCTCATCAGAATATAATTTGTCCGAATCATTCAAAGTGTAAGCAACTTTAAACAATTCATCATTCAAATTAGATTTTGATAACAGGAATTCTTTGTCATATACTCTTTTGTTCTGTTTTTCATTTTGTCCCGAAGTGCTTGACTCAGACTTTGACTCTGAACTAGACTCCGACTTTGACTCTTCTGTTTCATCGTTATCTAACACATGATCCATGACTTTCTTCATCAATTGAGATTGTTGATCAGTGTCAGATGATGTAAAAACGACATCAATATTTTCAGGCAAATTGACTGACGACTCCGACTCCCATTGTATATTTATTGCCTTTTTTACTCTTTCATCATTTGGATTTCTGGGTAAATATCCATTATCTAGTGTAGGTGGACACTTGTTGTAACTGACACCTTGTTTCTTACCAGAATTCTTCTTGTCAGTTTTTTTAGTGTCTTTCTTCTTCTCAGTCTTTTTCTCCTGAATCTTTTCTTCAGAAACTTCATCATCTTCAAATGCCT
The DNA here is from genome assembly GCA_030545235.1 of Helianthus tuberosus. NCBI lineage: Eukaryota > Viridiplantae > Streptophyta > Magnoliopsida > Asterales > Asteraceae > Helianthus > Helianthus tuberosus. Next base: position 193,865,098 of record CM060365.1, read on the forward strand.
TCATGCCTTCAACAGTAGGATATATCCTGTCAATGACATAAGAAGTGCATGAGTAACTCTTCAATAAACGATTTACTCTCTCAGTCTCAATTCTTTGCAACTCCAATTTCTGTTCAAGAACAGCACACTTTTCAATATAGTTATTCACAACTTTTTGTTTCGGCATGAATGCTCCTTGAAGAGTTTTCATAGCAGATGCCTGTTCTTCACTTGTGTCATTATACATGTTCATTGCTTTGTTTAGCACATCATAAGATTCCTTCAACCTGTTCATGTTGTTGATCAACTCACTGTTTTTCTTTTTCATGATCTCACAAGTTTCACAGTTCACAGGAATCTTTTTTGCAATAACCTCTTCACTGATCTTGAACTTCGGAACTTCTTTTACTTTTCTTTTGACCACTGGAGCTTCATCTTCACTGCTAACAGGTGTCTTTACCTTTTTCTTCTTCTTTTTGGCTTTGTCATCTTCAGTGTCGCTTTCAGCCATCATCTTCTGATGTTCTGCCATTCTTCTAGCATAATACTCAGTATCGTCATCACTATCTTCTTCAACTCTGGCAACAAAAGCTGTGTGAACTGGAGTTTGATCAGGAATATAATCATCCCAAGTAAAATTTTCCCAGCTAAATCCTTCAGGTAACTTTTCATCATCTTGATCAATCACACATGATTTAGCATCAGTTGGAATATATTTATTGATGTGTTCAAATATTAACATATAAATTTCATCAAATGAGGCATAAAACTAACCATTTTTTAGTACTAATGTTGGAAAAAGTGTGCTTTTGTCCTCCTTTTGTATTTTCAGGATTAAATGAGCTCAAATTAACAAAAGAAGCAAAAAGACATCAAAATCTAACATAAATACTAGAAAAAGGACAAGACGTGACATGCTCGACCCCACAACAGCATCTTCCCAAGCAAAACAAGTGATCAGAAGCCTGAACACGCCCCGTGCTCAGCCAGCACGGGGGCGTGCCCACGTAACAGCAGAAAAGACAAAGTGGTAGAAGCTTCTACTGCCCACCACGGGGCCGTGTTCAGTGGACACGGGGTCGTGATCAACTATAAGATTCGCACAATCCAGGCTAATCTTCATAGTACAAAGATTCTTCTGCACACGGGGTCATGCTCAGCGGACACGGGGGCGTGGTCAACTAATAAGACAAAGCTGCATTAAATGAAGAAAGAGAAGATGTGGACATGGGGCCGTGCCCACTGGACACGGGGCCGTGCCCGAGCTTCTGTTCAGCCTATAAATAGAAGTGCTTGGCTCAAGCTCAAACCATCCCTTGGCACACCACCTCTCTCACACTTCACCCACCACCCACCACCACCATAACACCATCATCCATTGTCCATCGTAGAGTGTGTGAGTCGTCTCGGGATCCAAGATTGATCGTAAGAGTTCTTGACAATCAAGGCCATGTTTGCCTAAGTCTCTTACATCACTTGGTGAAGACAAAGTGTCTAGTATAATACTTTTTATTTCTAATCTTTTGCACTTTTTATTTGGTTTTGTATTAATGACTTTAATAACTAGTTGCTTATGTTGAAGGTGATCTTTCCTTATCGTTTGTCCGTGGTGTCTTGGCATTATTTTACTGTCTATATAAAATAAAAGATTTTCACCATTCATATCTCCACGGTCTATATGGAGGTATGTTGGCTACCTGGTCGGGGGTTAAGGGAATTGTTTGGTAAAGGTCTTGCCATTGTTCAGCGTTTAGAGGTCCTGCAATGGACCTGGGTCAAATTTATTAGGACCTCCTTCAATACTTAACGGTATTGGATGGCGGGGGTCCAAACTCTTTGATCCCCTCATAAGTTAACTACTATTAATACTATAACCCGGCTATTTAGGACTGTATCCCTGCTGACTCAGACTACTTAGTCGAGGGTAACGTCACCTTCAAAAGAGGGGCCTACCATAATATTGCATTAATAACTTAATTAATTATCTTCCAATAATCCACCCTTTTAGGATTGTATCATTGCTGACTCAAACTACTGGGGTGAGGGTAACGTCACCTTCAAAAGAGGGGCCTACTACAATAACTAAGATAATCTCTTAATTATGTGCAAAAGTGCGGAAATAATCAAAGGTTACACTAGATACGAGTCAGAACCAAGTGATTCATCTTGTCTATCTGTTTTTATTTTTATTTTTAGCATTTTAGTTAGTTTTTATTTTTCTTAGTTTAAAACATTTTTCTAAACTTTTATTTTTGATTAGACGTTGAGGATAAACCGGTACTAAAAGCTCTTGTGTCCTTGGACGACCTCGGTATCTTGCCAACACTATACTACGCTCACGATGGGTGCACTTGCCCATATGTGTGTTTAGTGTTAGTAAAATATCGTGTTTTATAAATTTAAAACTTGGCTAAAAATAAGTGTTAAAAAGGGGCTTAAAATATACACCTAATATATATAACACTTCACACGCATCAAGTTTTTGGCGCCGCTGCCGGGGACACAAGGATTTTAAGAAAGTTAGGAATCGACGGCCTAATCAGTTTTTCAAAAACCTTTTTAAAACACGCGCAATTTTTTTCTACATTTTAGTTTAGATTTGCATTTACAGTAACCTGTACACGGGGCCGTGTTCACTGAACACGGGGCCGTGCAGCAGATTTTTCAAAAACACCCAGTAACAGTAGCTTGAACACGGGCCGTGCTCACTGAACACGCCCCGTGCTCAACGAAATCAGTAAATTTAATTAAAACGCCCAGATACAGATCCTGAACACGGGGCCGTGTCCACTGAACACGGGGCCGTGTCCAGCCTCTGTTTCCGTTTTTATTTTTGTTTTCTGATCTCGAGACTCAGTTATGGTCTGCTGAGTGATTCTTATGGATCAATACTCAGGAGGTTACAACTACACCTACGAGGAGGATGATTATAGGGGTAATTATTGCACTAATTGTCGTAACGCACGATCGGTTCAAAATAATCGCTCATATCAACCATCCAATTCATACACCTACTATGAGGAGCCCAGGTACGAGCCATCAACTTCATACACATCCTATGGAGACCAAAGGTATGAACCTCCTCCCTCATACTCATATTTTGATGAAACATGGTATGAGCCTTCATACTCATACTTTGAGGAACCAAGATATGAGCCACCACCTTCATATGCTTATTATGAGGAACCATGGCGTGAACAACCCACCTCATATGAGTATTATGAAGAACAAAACTACGAACCTTATCCATCATATGCTTACAATGAAGAACAATGGTGTGAACCATCTACTTCATATGGGTATTATGAGGAACAAAGGGTCGAACAACCTGATTCAAGCTTAGAAAATACCGATTCTCTTTCTATAACCGAAGTAACCGAGAGGATATTAGAACACATAAGAGTTATCGATCGCTGTATAAGAGAATCTCGCGCAAGGGAAGAGGAGTCCCGCGCAAGAGAAGAATTAAAAAATGAAGAGATAACTGAAATTGTAAAAATGGAAGAACAAATAAGTGAAAAACCGACACATGAGTTAAACAACGAAATAGGTGAGTCCGACAACGTTAAAATACAAGAAGAGTCTAATTTTGAAGAAATTAACCTCTTGTCACCTTCTTTCGAAAATCATTGTTTAGTACCCACTCATGCTAAGTTTTTAAAAGAGTTAAACACAAACACTAAAATTGACGAAACAGTAAGTGTTAAGTTAACTAATGATCAAACTTCGCTAATAAAAGAAGACTCATTTGAAATTAACATTACACCGGTTCCATGTTTCTTTCAAAACTCATTTATTAGTAACGTCACAATCGATAAAGATCTTTGTGTTAACATAATGCCTAACTACATTTTCGAAAAATTAAGTATTAGTGATTTTTCTCCACTTCAAATACCCATTTTTCTATCCAATCGGAAAGTAATAAAATCAATCGGTATAGTTGAAGATGTCTTGGTTCAAACAAATCAAATGGTAATCCCGACCGACTTCGTCATCCTCGATGACGCTCCTCTAATGTTGGGACCACCATTTGTAAAAACTCACGAAGCTTTGAAAAACCGGAAGTTCAACAACCTACCTCTTCAATTAGGGGCATTTAAAAGAAGTGTCGATCTCGAACGGTCAATGAAATATCCATTCGGCAATAATGACCCCCTAATTGAAGATGAAGATGAACCACCCGATACAAGTGAAGAGATTGACCACTTTGTTGAAGAAGAGATCTCGCTTCAAACGGTGGAAGAATAAAACATCATGCCTGGTAAGTTACGAGCGATTGAGACAACAAACAAAGCGGTAAGTTTTCTAACTAAAGCTTATGGGAAACAAGGGCACTCACACGAGCACTAAAAAAAAAAAAATTTCAAAACTTTGCTCGGCACGAGGCCGTGTCCGCACTGCAGTCGGGATAAATCCCCTTTTTCAAAACAGTTACTTCATTCCACACGCCCCGTTTCCGCGAAAAAGCTCTGGTTCCAGGCGACTTTTCGCAAAAATTCAACGTCTCCTATCACTCTAACAACATCAAGGTATGATTCTATCACTTTTAGTAGTTAGATTAGTTACTTGCATGTAGTTAAAACACCAAAAATTTGGGGGAAAATCTAGGGTTCTTGAAGTTCATATGGATCGAACCTCAAATTTTTGTTTAGATCTGTTTGCATTTAGTTAGATTAGTGTTATGGGAAGTAAATACACTTGTATTGTTCATAGATTCACCCGATTTCTCACAAAACCCCAACCCCTTGTTCTTGAACCGAAAAAGATAAAATTGATAGGGTAAACGGGATATTTTGCGAAAAACGGTACTTAGGGTTTCATTTTCGGGGGAAACCGCACCTATTGGACCAAAAATTTTCAAGTTTTCGAAACCGGGTCGAAAAATGAAATTTTTGAGTAACAGACGCCTGGACACGGGGTCGTGTCCAGCCCACTGTTTGCAGTTTTGTCCGAAAATATTTCTATTTCGTGCTAACTTTTGGTGTATTCTTTCAGATGGCTAGGAAGTTCACAAGATTCAACACCAATGAGCTCGATGCTAGAGCTCGATACGAGATACTTCAAACAAGGCCGGAGGAATACCCGAGGCAAGCATGCACGGACTTGCTAACCATGGTGAATCAAATTGACCGTTTCAACAACATTGTCACGGGACCACTCAGAGTCGCCCTAACAACTCGACTCCGTTCCGTCCACGAATGCACTTTGGAGTTCTATAGCACCTTCACATTCAACCCGAGGTGCGATCCGTTCGACAATGACGGGGTAGCATTTCAATGTGGCGGAACGAGGTATTCGATCTCTATGGCTCAGTTTGGATCGATTGTCGGGTTGTATGCGGAAGAGGATGCGGGAAACGAAGAAAATACTGGAGGAATGAGAGAAATAGGTGAGAACGAACGCCAAGCCATTTGGGCTCAGATTGGTGAAGGGTACTACAATCCGAGCAGCACTAAGAGTACAAAGCTGAGGGATCCGCTCTACAGATACATCCATAGGCTCCTCAGCTACTCTCTTAGCCAAAGGAATGATAGTAGTGGCGTAGTTGGGTTAAGAGATTTGGTTGTCCTCCATTGCATCCACAACCGTAGGCTGCTCGATGTTCCGTTCCTCATGCTCCGAAACATGCATCACAACCGCCTTGCTAGTGCACCGACTCCTATCTTCTTTGGGGGATGGGTGTACCGTCTCTTCAGGCACTTGGCCCACTTACCAAGGTCATTTGAGAGGAGCCCATGGTCGGGTATGGTGGATATACACATATGCCGCTCAATGAGCCTGATTTATGAGGCGGAAGACGGGATGGTGAGCTTTCAAAGGATGCAAGGTCATGCATGGAACCCGCAAGAAGCACTTGTCCTCCAAGCTCCACAACATCATCAGTACCAATACCAACCCCAAGGTGATCCGGGCCAATCCTCCTCCGGAGGCGGTTTTCCTAATTTCCAAAGTTTGCATGATTTGTTGCAGGAAAACCTTATGTGCACCAGGAACACTTACAACATGGCGAGCAACACCTACCATCGGGTTGGAGCTATCGAAAGAAACATATCCGATATCCAAGACGATGTTGGATATATACGAGACCACATTGCACGCCATGGAGGGGATGATGACGATGATGATGATGACGATGCTATGGAGTAGGCGGGAGGAGCGGAGGAAGAGAAGGTTGTTTGATGGTTCCCCAGGTTAACCCTTTTCCACTCTTGAACAATTGATGGCCTGCGTGCCAAGTGTTGAACAATTTACTTTCCCTAACTTCTTTTATTTTTCTGCATTTTTTTCTTTTAACTTTGACATGGATGTTGAATATTGGTAAAAGTAGGATGTTTGCTATGGTATGGTAGGATGTTTATTGATTAAACAGGTACAAACAAGGCTTAAAGTACTAAGCATTAGTACTACTAAAGCCGAAGCAGGAAAACCGAAGAAAGAAACCTGTTTTTCAACTTTGCAGACTGTCCACACGGGGCCGTGTTCAGCCAACACGCCCCCGTGCCCATTCACCTGAACCTGCTGTTTGTTTTAATTCTGCAGATCTTGACAGACACGGGGTCGTGTTCACTCAACACGCCCCCGTGTTCACCTTCTGTAAGCCTTCGTTACTGGCACCTGAGCACGGGGTCGTGTTCACTCAACACGGGGTCGTGCCCAGGAAACCAGTAACACAAAATTTTTGCTTTTTCACACCTTTTACACATTCAATCAACCGAAAAACTTATTTTTGGGACACATTGAGGACAATGTGTAATTTAAGTGTGGGGGGGGGGGGATGCTAAAACCTTGAATCTTGCAAGTCCTAAATACAAGCCTTACACAAAACTCTATTGGAACCGCTAATCACCCCAAAAATTTTTTCAAATTTTTTTTTTTTTTTTACTTGTCTAGGTTTAACTCGGGAAATTCAAGTTCTCAAAAAGGTTATATTTTTACGAATTTACAACCGATAGCGTCGTGATAAAAAGAACCAACATAAGAAAATTATGAAAATGCATGACAAGCTTAGTTAAAATTTGATTATATATACTTGATCACATAAAAACCCATGCCCACAAAAGTGAGTTTTGAGCCTTTATTGAGCATACAATTACATATCATTAGAACTAATTGCTCATTTTTCGTTTCTTGTGTGAATAGCCGCTTGGTTTTTACGACTCTAGAACTTGCCATGACGATACATTCCCGGTCCTTACCAACTTAAACCCGAGTAAGTAAATGATGGAGGCATTAGGACTAACCTTTTTTATTTTTTACACCATTATTTTTCTTTTTTTTTTACCACCTACCCAAAATCCCCCTAGTTAGCCCCTTTGAGCCTAAACCTTTTCATTTCATAACCCAAACCAAACACCCTTTTACCCACCAAAACCTTTTTCATTTTTACCCCTTTGTTTTAGTAACAAGTTCGATTTTTCGTATGACTTCAAAAAAAAAAAAAAAAAAAAAAGAAATTTTGTGTTAATGATGAAGCAAAAGAAAATAAACAAACAAGTTCATCAAAAATAACTTTGTTTGAATAAATAGCTTCATCAAAATAAAAGTACGAAAAATAGAAAGTCTTACGAAAACCGACACTTGTTACGTTTTTCGCCCTTTTTTTTACTAGCCACTAACCACCAACCCAACCACCTACCTTTAACCCAAGCCTAACCCTTTACCCACAAAGTCCTCCTGATATTTACAAAGGTATATAAGTTAAAAAGGAGGAGGATTGATTGCTTGGCAAGCCTATGGTAGGAGTAAGTTCCATGCCGCTCTCGAGTGATCCACAAAAATACATTTTCGGTCGAGTGTTGAGTGATCCCCGTGAGGTATGTGAACTTGTATATAAATAGAATTTTACAAAGGCATGTTATGCCCTAATAAGTAATTTCTCTTATGAAAAATTTTAAATAAATCATGACGAATAGGATTGTAATAAATAAAAATAAAATTAAATAAAGAATCTTGGAAATCCCGATACTCTACGACAAGCCCAAAAACCTTCTTCTCTACCCATTCCATTTGGGAGTGTAAATAGCCACATATTAAAGAGTTTTGCTTGAGGACAAGCAAAGATTCAAGTGTGGGGGTATTTGATGTGTTCAAATATTAACATATAAATTTCATCAAATGAGGCATAAAACTAACCCTTTTTTAGTACTAATGTTGGAAAAAGTGTGATTTTGTCTTCCTTTTGTATTTTCAGGATTAAATGAGCTCAAATTAACAAAAGAAGCAAAAAGACATCAAAATCTAACATAAACACAAGAAAAAGGACAAGACGTGACATGCCCGACCCCACAACAGCATCTTCCCAAGCAAAACAAGAGATCAGAAGCCTGAACACGCCCCGTGCTCAGCCAGCACGGGGGCGTGCCCACGTAACAGCAGAAAAGACAAAGTGGTAGAAGCTTCTATTGCCCACCACGAGGCCGTGTTCAGTGGACACGGGGCCGTGGTCAACTATAAGATTCGCACAATCCAGGCTAATCTTCATAGTACAAAGATTCTTCTGCACACGGGGTCATGCTCAGCGGACACGGGGGCGTGGTCAACTAATAAGACAAAGCTGCATTAAATGAAGAAAGAGAAGATGTGGACACGGGGCCGTGCCCACTGGACACGGGGCCGTGCCCGAGCTTCTGTTCAGCCTATAAATAGAAGTGCTTGGCTCAAGCTCAAACCATCCCTTGGCACACCACCTCTCTCACACTTCACCCACCACCCACCACCACCATAACACCATCATCCACCACCATCATCCATTGTCCATCGTAGAGTGTGTGAGTCATCTCGGGATCCAAGATTGATCGTAAGAGTTCTTGACAATCAAGGCCATGTTTGCCTAAGTCTCTTACATCACTTGGTGAAGACAAAGTGTCTAGTATAATACTTTTTATTTCTAATCTTTTGCACTTTTTATTTGGTTTTGTATTAATGACTTTAATAACTAGTTGCTTATGTTGAAGGTGATCTTTCCTTATCGTTTGTCCGTGGTGTCTTGGCATTATTTTACTGTCTATATAAAATAAAAGATTTTCACCATTCATATCTCCACGGTCTATATGGAGGTATGTTGGCTACCTGGTCGGGGGTTAAGGGAACAGTTTGGTAAAGGTCTTGCCATTGTTCAGCGTTTAGAGGTCCTGCAATGGACCTGGGTCAAATTTAGTAGGACCTCCTTCAATACTTAACGGTATTGGATGGCGGGGGTCCAAACTCTTTGATCCCCTCATAAGTTAACTACTATTAATACTATAACCCGGCTATTTAGGACTGTATCCCTGCTGACTTAGACTACTTAGTCGAGGGTAACGTCACCTTCAAAAGAGGGGCCTACCATAATATTGCATTAATAACTTAATTAATTATCTTCCAATAATCCACCCTTTTAGGATTGTATCCTTGCTGACTCAAACTACTGGGGTGAGGGTAACGTCACCTTCAAAAGAGGGGCCTACTACAATAACTAAGATAATCTCTTAATTATGTGCAAAAGTGCGGAAATAATCAAAGGTTACACTAGATACGAGTCGGAACCAAGTGATTCATCTTGTCTATCTGTTTTTATTTTTATTTTTATTTTTAGCATTTTAGTTAGTTTTTATTTTTCTTAGTTTAAAACATTTTTCTAAACTTTTATTTTTGATTAGACGTTGAGGATAAACCGGTACTAAAAGCTCTTGTGTCCTTGGACGACCTCGGTATCTTGCCAACACTATACTACACTCACGATGGGTGCACTTGCCCATATGTGTGTTTAGTGTTAGTAAAATATCGTGTTTTATAAATTTAAAACTTGGCTAAAAATAAGTGTTAAAAAGGGGCTTAAAATATACACCTAATATATATAACACTTAACACGCATCATTTATCCCAGTTGAACCCTGTTGGTGGCTTCTTCTCTTCTTGATTAACCACACAAGCTCTTTTTGAAGAATCTTCAATCACATTTCTTCCATGTGCAGTTTGTGCCTGATGTTGATGTTGTTGAGATGGTTGTTGAGCAACTTGATGGTAAATGGCTTTTCGGTAGTAATCATTGTTGTTGTTGAACGGATTTTGAGCTCCACTTGTTTCACGATTGGTGCACTCTCTCTTGAAGTGTCCTTTTTCCCTGCATCGAAAACAAGTGACTTTAGATTTATCAAAGCCTAAAGTAGAAACGTTAGCCTCACGAAGATCATCTGTTCCTGTGATCTGCTTAAATTTCTTAGCTCTCCTTAATACGCTAGCCAAACACCATTTTATATCCATCAGCTCCATCTCTTCAGCATCGATTTGGTCGTAATCTTCCTTAGTCAACATTGGATTCCCGATTCGACCTGCAACAAAACTACCATAAGATTCCAAAACCATTCCCAATAAAGACATGTGACTCTTAGCAACTTCCGCTGAATAATCTTCATCATTTTCCATATTCAATACAATGTTGCATTGTAACTTCTTGCCATTCTTGGTTGCTGTAATATTTGGATCAAATGATGAATAAGACGAAAAACTTGTGTTGCTGTTTGATCCTTTGGATGAACTTCCTGATGATCCTTTAACATTGAATGCAGTTTCAACTTTTGGTGACATATTGGTTGTTTTATCATTCAACCCTGCTTTGTAGTACAAACTAATATCTTGTTCACCATCAAACACTTTCATTCTGGAAATCTTTATCTGTTCCATTTCCTGAGCCTCAATCTTTTCAATGAATTTGCTAAGTGTCAGATTGTTGAAACCCTTTTTGTTTCATAGCATCATCAAGTATGTGCCCCACGTCTCATGTGGTAAAGCATCAGCCAATTTTTCAATCAACTCTTCATTCTCTTTGGTGATGCTAGCCCTTTTCATGTTTACCAACAGATTGCAATATCTTTCGATAATTTGCTTTGTGCTCTCATTCTTCAACCCTCTAACCAAATCAAACTCTTTCTTTAAAAGTGATTTCTTGTTCTTGATCATTTCCTGACTACCAACAAACTTAGATCGCAATGCTTTCCAAATCGAATAAGCACTCCCAGTGTGTTGTAGTAAAACCATGATATCCTCTTTGACTGCCTGTTGCAATAAGCTAGTCATTATTTTTTCATTTTTGTATTTCTTTTTCTCATCGGGACTAAGATCTTTGATAGGAATCACATCTTCGTCATCATTGATTGGTCTAACGTACTTTGTCTCAATACACACCCAAGCATCTAGATAATTAGCTTGCACCCAGTTCTCAAAACGTTCTTCCCAAGTCTTATACTCCTCAATGTTCATGAGTTTGGGCGGTTTTTGCATAGTTCCCGTTTCGTTTTCCAACATCGTTTGCTGAGCAACTGTGATCGGGGTAGCAAAGGCATTATAAAAATCCTCACTGTCCATGTTTCGGTTTTCAAAAAATTCTCAAACAATCTTTTCAAGCGAAATCAACAAAATAACCAGAAGCACTGATTCAAGCGGAATCAGTTAGTCAGTTCTTGTTCAAGTGAAACCTTGTTCGAGCGGAATTAACAATTCCGTTCAAGCGAAATCAGAAAGTAATCTGGAGCGAAATCAAATTAAATCTTTGAAGCGGAATATTAGTTCGAGCGGAATCAACTAATATTTCCAAGTGGAATCCCAACAAAATTTGAAGCGGAATCACAAAATAACCTGGAGCGGAATCACACAGTATCTTGGAGCGAAATTACACAATATTTCAAGCGGAATCTCAGTTGAAGCGGAATCAACTGTAAACTTTCAAGCGAAATCAAAACTAAACTGTGATTTCAAGCGAAATCAGACCCAAAGTGCTGCTGATGTCATCATATTATCGCTGTTTTCAAGCGGAATAGCCAAAAATACCAGTTTTAGTTCGAATTTTAACTTGAAACTTTTAAGGCTTTGTTAAACAACAATTGCGAGTGCACTGTGTGAATTTGAGCTAATTTTAACCGTGAAAACTTTTGAATTTCATAAAAGAAAGGTGTAGAATCAGAATTTGCAGCTGAATTGTATAGAACTCTTCTTCCTGAGCTCTGATACCACTTGTAGGATCGTTTTCATACCCAAACAAGTCGATCAGAAGTGTTAAACTCAGTTTCAGAGGCGGAAACTAAGAAACTGAGGTCAATCCAGCTAGTGTACGCTTTAAACTGTTGAATTTGATTAATTGAATGACGTTTACAGCTCTGACAACACTTCGGCAGCACTTCGTGGCAAACCGGAAGGAACTGTTACTGATTTCGCTCCAGACAGCCTATTTATAGGCATTGGGGTTCCGCTTGAACATGCACATGCAATTCAAGCGGAATCACATTGTAACATTACGAGTGGAATCAGCTATTTACATTCGAGCGGAATCAGAACATAATAAGATTTCGCTTGAAATGACTAGATGTCATTTCGAGCGGAATCAGCACTAAAACGTGTTTTCTCGATTCTCGTGCCCTAATCTACCTAGCTCTATACAAGACTCGATACAAGACGTAGACGACAGACGGATGCACCAACATGACAATAAACAAAATTCTTTCGAGCATTTACACACACCAATAACAAAACAAATTTTCACGTGCGGAAGAAAAATATACCGTTTTTTGGCCCATAATAGTCGCGTCACCAATTTTGACATTTGCACCGGTAACCGTGACTACCCCACGTTTAAAAAAATCAAGTTTTCATCATCCTACATTGATCTCGCGCGCTTTCAAACTTGTACAAATTGGGCGTTAAAGCTTGATTTAAATCACTTCACGAACACCCGACCCCACTTTGCAACTCACAAATAGAGACGGGTCCACGACTCCATGTCTCATTTACCACATTTGTTCCAATGGAGCCCATCTTTAATCATTTGCCCATAATTAATTGGCCAATCAAATGGAGATTTTTGTTGACTGTTATGTCACTCCTTATCATCCACGAAAAATAATATACTCCAAATGACTCCACAAATAATAAGCCCATGAAGAATATGGCTGGTATTTCGTGAAGATAAGCCCACACACTCTTGTAGGAATATGGCTGGACTCCACAAATAATAAGTTAAGTCCACTAAGAACCAATAACCTTTTAACATCCCAACAAAGAAAATAGGCCCAATCTTGTGAACAAAAAAGCATTGTGGGTCCAACCGAAAGGAAACCTAGCTTTGTCTGTATTCTTCTCCTTCTTCCATACCCACCTCTAGCAGCTCTTTCTCTCTCTCTTCGATACACACTCAGCCGACAACAACATCCATTAATTGAATCAACATTCCCATTCAAACCTTCATTCAGAGGACACTTCATCTACCCTCCAAAACCCTCAACCGCCGTTAATCTTCCTCAAACCACCTTTCTCTCTCTTCGATAAAACAATAGCAGTCGTAATCCTCTACACATTCAAATCCAAGCTGTAATCTTCTACACCCTCAACCACCGTTAATCTAACAGCAGTCGTAATCTTCTGCACATTCAAACCCCGCCGTTAATCTTCCTCAAACAGTTCGCTGTGTTCGCTGTGTTAGTCTTTTGCCATCCATTGTCAACGAAGACTGATTCTTCGTTGGTAAACAACAAGCGACCAAGACTTGATTGGTCCGACGAACAGTGAAGAAAGGATTGGTCTGACGAATAGTGAAGAAAGGATTGGTCCGACGGACAATGGGGCTGGCGAAGACTCAATCTTTCAAGGGCGACGAAGACTCAAATTGTCAAGGGCGACGAAGACTCAAATTGTCAGGCGACGAAGATTCAAACTGTCAGGCGATGAACCTTCAGTCTTCGTGGGTATGAAGACTTCGTCGCATGCAATCTTCGGCACATGAAACTCTTCGTGTTAATGAAGTCTTCGTGGGAGAGAGTTGGACGAACAATGATTCTTGAATAAAACATCCACGAAGACTAACCACTCTTTGTCCAAACCAACATGGAGATTGTTCGTCATGCATATAATCTTCGTTGGCTTAATTCTTTGTCGCAAGGAGATTGGACGAACCTTGAGTGTTTGTGACATGAAGGCTTCGTGGCTTGGAGGGTTCGTCACAAAGGAGACTCTTCGCCGAGAATGTTCGTGGTTACTTTTGGATCAAATTTGAAGATGCCCTAGTTTCTTAAAGCAGCCGCCATCATCTTCAAGAACACAACCACTGTTCATTTGCAGATCTGATGAAGAACCTTCAAAACAAGATGAAAAACTTGATTTTTTTGGTATGAAACAACAAACCCAACCTTCGGTATGAACCGATTCATCTCAGACCCATGTATATGGTTTAAATCTGGGTTTTTCTTCACGTTTCCACTTTTTACATCTTGAACAAAAATCACGAAAATTACATATTTAGAGCACATGTGACTTAGCAAACTGTTAGATTCACTAAATCGGGCACCATGGCTCTGATACCAATTGTAGGTTTGTGATTCCTGACCAAAACCGTGATTAGTGTGAGATTAGTTCAAGACGGGAGATATTAGAGATGGATAAACAAAACTTCTATGTATTAATCAGTAGTATAACATTACAAATTGGCCTGATTACAAGATAACCGAAAAATACCAAAGGATTATACATCTGGGGAGACACCAAGTGGTGATCTCTCCCCCAAACACTAAAACTCTTTGTGAACTCTCTCAATGAGCTCACTCTCTCTCTCACATTTGCAAATGAACAAGGGGTTGGTATTTATAGCCACACCCACTTATCTAGCAAACACACACGGTCAAACACATAACCCTCTCGTTTGACCACTTTAAACGAGCGGGTCAATACACATTTGTTTGACCGTTTCACTAACTATTACATTATCAGCATAAAATAATAAGTAATCTATTCGAACAACATCGGACACAAAAACTGCACCAACACATAGTACCGGTGGTACCAGATTTAGAATCAAGCGACGCCGTACATAATTTAATAAAATCACTTTCATAAGTTTCTGAAATATAATAATAAACTTAAATACCAAAATAACTGCTCTAGAAACAACTGATATATACAGAAACAAACAAATAAGGAATCAACGTAGATAAGAAATTGGTACTAAAATGCCCAATTAAACATTTATTTTTGAAATTATTTAAAAATAATGGTATGAATGTAAATATGTAACACAAAGTGTCTCTCACTGCCCCATCTTAAAGATAACTATATATGCTGAAGTCGTGCGTTGCGGCGAAGCATAGCGAACACCAACGTAAGATAGAGGTCTAAACTTTTAGATTGCCAATAGAAGCCATTTACAAAATGAAACCATTTACAAAATGCAGCGTATAGCATACGCTTTGGCTTTGGTTTTATAGTTCCCTTGAAGGTAATAGTTAGTTACAGAATTATACAAAATATCTAAAGAGATGTTTTTTTCGGAGTGCTGACTTTTTCTTCTTACCCTTGAGCATCTAGTTAGTTGCAAAATGATGTATACAAAACAGTTAGTTGCAAAAAGAGGTGCCTTCTTTCTAGTCTTGATGTTTTTTCTTGTTCCTAAGCATCTGGGTAGCGGATTCTTTTGGTGTCGCTGATATTGGGACCTGCGAGTAAAGTTTCATAGGTAGATATTAATGTAGTAGTACTGTTGTAGTATATGTATTTAGGAATAGACCTGGTTCTGTGAAGGATAGTTGTCGTTTAGTTGTGGAGGTTGCTGATTGATTCGGTCGTCGCTCCTTTTGCCCAATATGTGTTGTCTGTGTTGGTGATGGTGGGGTACCATGTGTGTCTACCAGTGGTTGTGTAATGGATGCCCTGTTAACTGCTAGAATGCTTGAGCCCGGTATTGGGGACCTGATGTACCGTACCTGCATGGAAATGAGTCTGCCTGCGGCCTCTAACAGGGGCTTTGGTACTTGGTAGCGATCTGTGTAACCTTCTTGTATGACGATGTCTCTGCATGGTTGTCCTATAATGCTTGTCAGTGCTTTGTCGAAAAGTGTTGCTGTTGTTGAGTCTGTGTGATCGGCAATTGTTGTAGATGCACAGTACCTGCATAATTTATGGTATTATTTTGTTGTTTTTTGGCGAAATGTTTTAGATGTTAATTACATACATAAACCTAGGTTTTGGCAGATTTTCATGTGATCCGCACGACCAACCTTCATTGGTTTTGTACATTTTCCTTCGGCATTATGTGCATGTTGTGTAGTACTAAGGCTTGCCCTTTATATACGATACAATTGATGCCTCACAGGTGAACGTTTTACCCTGTTTGAAAACAATTATATGAAAATGAATTGAAATTGATAAGCTCTTTAGTTTCATAGTGGGATTGGAATATTACCTGATTTTGTACATTGTTTTGTTGCAGTAGCTCGGTAATGGTTTTCTTGTTTCTTTCGTCTGTTGACATGAGTTCCAATTGTGATGTCTGACCTTCCCCTGCTTGGAGTGTGAGGGGTGGTAGTTCCTTGAACCTGGATAAGATTTTATTTCTTTGGTTACACGAAAAAAAAATGTCTACAATATTTTCATTGCGGTAATAAAAGTTGTAAAACCTGTTTCTGATAGTTGTGGCAGCCTCTATATCAGGGTTGAAGTAGATATGGGTTGGGATTGTTGATGCTAGTTGCACTCGATCTATATTGTATGTGCTAGTAATTAGATAATGAATATATTCTTATGGCGATAAAGGATTTCAGTTTATGTGTGTTACCATTGACCGTGCTTACGCAAACGGATGTCAAGGCAATGATTATTGGTTGCTCTGCAGCCAACATTGCCTGCTTATCAAACTTTGGTAAGACCTCTTCCCATAAAGTAGCGTTTATGTGTTCGCCGCTGTGACATTTGTGTAACCGTTAGTTCACCTCATGATTTACTCTGAAAAATATTTACATGAATAGTTATATGTATGGGTAACCTGATATCCGTGAGACGAAGACGTAGATATTCCCTTCCCTTTTTGGTTGTTCCGGGTGCTGTGTACTCTAGCTTTGCCAAGTAGTCTATGATTGGGCAAATGGTTCAGATTTGTTAGTAGATGTTGTAGGAGTTTTGAAAATGCGAGTATTGTTACCTGTAAGGAGTTCTTGATTGTCACCAGTACGAAGTGAAAGGTCGCTATAGGGACAAAAGTTGAAATAGTACATTGGAAATGCATCTGGTGTTGGAATTAAGGTTAGTGATGCTTTCGTTCCCATGCGAATGCTTGCGATGTGTGAATTCACTCTTGGTGGTGTTGGCTGGTCATCACGTATGTATTTTTCCAGAAGGTAGCATGAGAAAAGGGTGATTTTCCTTTTAAAAAGTTCTTTGTCTAGCCGGTGCACGCTAGCTTGTATTCCATTACCCTGGATTAACAGAGCGAAAAAGGATCAGTTAGCAGTTTGTGGAAAAAAAGAGGGAATTAAAATAGTATTGGATGTACTGATGGCAAAACAACCAGATTGGGCAAATCTAGCATTTGTTTGTGCAATAAGACATGCGAAGACAACCATAATTAAAGTTCAAAAATATTTACCGAATTTTTTAGTTTGACATATAGCATATGAATTACAAACTTACATGTTTGTCTATGAAAAAGTAGTACATGTCGCTGTTTCGTAGGCGAGGCTGCCACTTTCTTATCACACGAATTTTATTTGGTATTGCAGGTCCTGCTGGGACAATGGATGATATCCTACCCTCTTGCATGTTGTCTTACCTGTTCAATGGCACACAATTAGCGTATAGTTAGCGTATAATTAAGTATGAGAAGTTTATAATGGCAGATAATATGGTAAAAAATCCTATCATTATTTATTCTATGATCTAAAACAGTAAACGAATGTATGTATTGTTATTTATTGTGTGGTGTTGGTTTGTGTTTGCTCATGGATTGTGAGGTTAACCTCATGAGCTTCAATATCTGCTAGTAACTCGGAGTACACGATGCTTTTGGTGTTATCACTTTCAAATTCTTCGTGAGGCGTTATGAGCACTTTTAGGCTGCTTGGTGATGTTGCTCTAGAAAGGGCAACATAAAGCTGCCCATGACTAAAGATAGGTTCAGGCAAGTAAACAAAAATTTTATTTAACGATTGGCCTTGACTTTTGTTAATTGTCATTGCATAACATGTTTTGATTGGGAATTGGCGTCTAGTAAATACAAAAGGTAAGTCATTAGTTTTATGCACAAAGTTTATTCTAGGTATATAAACGCGATGGCCAATAGCTGTGCCTGTTATTATACGTGCTTCAATGATTCTAGGAAACAATTGTGACACTAATAGCCTAGTACCGTTACACAAACCTGATTTTTGATCAATGTTTTGCATTAAAATTACAGGAGTATTTTTTTCAAGCTTTAGACAATGTGAGGGTATGCCTTGGAAGTTCAACAAATTCAGGTATTCAGGTGGGTACATAAGATCGGTATCACCTTGGCTATGGGAATGAGGCGTTATAGAGTCTACACCCAAGTATGTTGAACATTCGCCAGGGGAAGATGCAAGCACTAACTCATTGATTTCATCAGCGGTTTCATTCTTTGGACATGCCATGGCTCTCTCGGAAAGGTTAGAGGCTGTTGGATTATGGAGGATGTCGTCATCATAAATGAATTTTATCAACTGATGCAAGCCATTTTCCCCTGGTTGTATTAGAAACTGTGTTTGTATGTCAATGATTTTCGTGTCTGGTGATTGTTTGTATGGTACGCCAGTTAGACCATCTCCGATGTCAAGTAACCACTTTGAGAATGTTAGAGCAGCTTCCTTATCAGCAGGTGATGTCATTGATCTGGTCACACGCATGTTTTCATATAGCTTAACAATTTTAAAGTCGTTCCATAAGTGTGACCTAGGTAAAGTGGATGCAGTGATTTCATTCTTTGAAGCTTTGGGTTTGACCGACAATGTTTGTCAAAAGTCTCCTCCTAACAGCACAGATTTTCCGCCAAATGGTTTGTCTTTGTTATCAACTATATCTTTAAGGCTCTTATCCAATGACTCAAAACATCTTCGATCAATCAGTGGAGCCTCATCCCATACAATAAGCGACGTTTCCATTAATAATTGGGAGACCTGAAGGTCCACCCGGAGGATCGAGTTAAACCTCTATTCCCTGTTTTCCGACGAACCCGAGAGTGCGGAATCCAAATGGGTAAGTTATACCAAGTTCGAACACGTAAGCGACAAACACGAGACTCAACGATTAACACTCAATGTATTAATACTTGAAACAGTTACAGTACAATGTTTACAAATAATTTATGTAAACTCTCTCTGGTTCTCTCGTGACTCACTGTGTTCTCTCTTGTTCTTATGCTCTGTCTACTGTCTTCGGGCTGTTTATATAAGGGACAGAGACGAAGAAACATGTGCTGGTCAACGAAAGCCTTCGACGAAACGATAAGCAGCCGACGAAACCTCATGATGACGAAACTAACAGGAGTTTCGTCATGCACAGCAGGTGTTTGGAGTTTCGTCGCAGCAGCAAATGTTTGGAGTTTCGTCGCAGCAGCAGGTGTGGAAGTTTCGTCATCATCAGCAACATGGTTTCGTCATGCAGGCTTGTAGAGGATTCGTCATCAGCAACAAGTAGAGTTTCGTCATATGTATAAGATAAAAGAAACAACTTTCTGAATTCATGTTAATATGTAATCTTCACATGAAATGTCTTCATATGACATCATCATAGTGATGTCATGATGATGTGTCATCGGGAAACAGTTCGCGGCGCTTAGTGCTTCGCGTGTCGAACTCTGGGGCGCACGACAGAGGAATGTCGCGACGTCGGTCTTGAGCCGAACCTAACCGAGTCGAACCGAACCAAGTCGAACCGAACCGAGTCTCGTCCACATAATATGTATCAACAAACTCCACCTTGGACGCTACTCGTGAGGGTTCATCTTCCATGTCTATCATGTCGGAGGATCTTCAAAGTCTTCACGCGTCGTAAGAAGAAAGTGTATCAACAAACTCCCCTTGTTCATTTAGGAAGTGTGTTAACAAACCCCCCCTTGACATAAGCTCTCCCTTGAGTTATGCTCGTGAATCTTTTGATCTTCAATTCTTTTAGATCCGTGTGGTGTTGATGATAGGTCAGCGGCAACTCGATCATCTTTATCTTTTGAGTGCCTCCATGTCGTGTCTTCATTCCGAAGCTTGTTTTCTATCACGTTCTCTTCGCCTTTAGCTGGTTTGATTGTAGCATCTTCACATACAAGAAAGCTATACGCGTAATGAGAACAAACACTTGGAATACAGTTAACATAAACAAATGACACACATGTGACCATTTTTCAACTACCGTCCGACAATTTGAAAGTTTAACAAATTGTTCAATTTTGGTTCGTATCTTTCAAAACTTGCAAATTTCGACCGAATATGAAGAATCAATCGTTTTGGTTTTCAATCAGATTTCAGGTAACGAAGACTCGAGTTCCAACATCATACAATCGAAAATAAGATAGAAATAAATCTTTTTGGCTTTTATAAAGTTTATATTAAAACACACCTAAAATCTTTTTGGTATTTTTGAATATGTGAAATGTAAAGACAGAAAGCAGTAAGTAAATATATACAAAGATGCAGAATACTGAAAGCAGTAAATAAATATTTACAGACATTCTTTTTGCGAGTTTCGAGGGTAAGAGAATCATATCAATGTACGGTCACACCAAAACGCTCTTGGTGTTCAATTAGTTAACATTTAGATAAGCATCCTATAACAATTATCGGTATTGTTATCCACATAAGCTCAACTTATTAGATGTAATCATGGCGAGGGGATACGATTAGTGTATGATTTATACTTACCGACCGGTGTTCATCCACACACGACGCATTCCCGTATCAAGGTATGCACGAGAGTTCATCTTACTGGTGAGTGTTTTGGTCAAAAATTACCGAAGCAATTTAGTGATCAAATTAGTTCTGTGAGGTAGTGTGCTAAGAGAATGTGTTCAAAAAATATGTTAATTAAGTTGTTTATAAAAACAGTTTCAGGATACGGCCCAGGATATTGAGCTGTATCTACGATCAAACAATGAGCAAAAAAGTAAAGGGTGACACGGGATGTACGAGGAAAGCCCTTGATCAATCTAGATCTCCGGCATAAAACCTCGGGAGCTGACAATCGCAGCTGCCTTGTTCTTCTTATTGCTTTTAAACGTCAGGATACAGTGCAGGATATTGATCAGATCGCTAAGAGTTACAATGTTTGTTGTGAAAGTGAAAGTTGCGAGAGAGAAAAGTGTGAAAGAGCAGTGAGTGTTTGTGTTGTCCTATTCGATCTGATTTATCATCTATTTATAGCTAGTAAACGAAAACAAAATCTCCTATAAGTATGGGATGCCTTCGAATATTCTTTAGTAGCCACTGGAGACCAAGTAAAGTGGGTTCAACGTCCTTCTTCGAACAACTTAGAGCGAGTCTTCCGGAGAAAAGGTCTTTATGAACGTTGCAAGCTTGGACTCATATTCCTGCACATAACCCGTTAGTGATCCTCAGGATACCATTCAGGATGTTATCAATATCCTGAATGCGTAACCCGGGGTATGAACACATATCATATAATCAAGATATATCTTAAAATATTGACCAGGATATAGACTCAGAATTTCACCCATAACAATTGTCCCTAAAAATGTTCCCGTTAAGGATCCTGAGTCCCAACGGTTACATTTTTCACGATAACCAAGGTAATTAAGAGATAAGACCTGATGTGACTGCTTGTAACCGTTCAGTCTACATTTACTAATTGCTCCCTATATCTTCTCATGCTCATCTTCTTTTAACCATCACCAAAGAGAAAAAGGTAAATATTTTCTCTTTCATTCTCATCTTCATCCTTACACCTGTTTCAAATTCCGGCACCAAATGGCTAGACAAACTAGATCGAGCTCCGGTGACTCTGTTCCCACATTTATCCAGCAGAATATTCTCCAAGATCCGGAGAAGGAAATATGAACTTTTGATAGTGCACATTTGTCAGCCCTTAAAACCTCCGGCATCTTCCCGGTAGGGACGGTGTTCCGGCCATTTGATCGGGAAATCCGATCAGATGTGGTTTCTGATGAATGGTTATGCTTTAATGCTTTTCCTTTTACCTTAGGATTACAGTTTCCTTTTTCTGAGTTTATCACCGAGTTTCTTAATCTTACCAAGATCTCTTTTAGTCAAACAATGCCAATGCTTTGGCGGGTCCTGTCCGTTCTTGATCAAATCAAGAAGAATCATATCCCTGACCTTTCCGTCCATGACCTCCCTTTAGCATACCGGCTTAGATGTCATGGCTCTTATCGATTCTTGTTTTACTCCACTTCCAGCGATCCATTAATCCTCCGAGCCACCAGGAACGAAGAGGAATGGAAATCCAAATTCTTTTTTGTAAAAAGAGATTCAATCCCTGGTGGAGCGGATTATCCGGTGAAATGGTTGAAAAAGGGTAGGACCTAGGGTTTTAGGATGATCCTGTCTTGTATCTTCTACATATCTTGTACTGACTTTGTTGTTTTCTTGTACACAGTTGATTTTAGGAAGCTTGCACCCCCCTTAGCCGACTCACAAAAAAGAAACAACGCCATCAGGCTCCTCCCAGAATCTGAAAGAAGTTTCAATCCATCCCCACCATCTCCAAGTCCACTTTCCAGTGCAAACATATCTGGTAAGGATCCTGCTCGATATCCTGCATACATGTTTTTATTTGAAGTATTTATGAAAGAGTTTTACTCCCTGTTTGCAGATTCCAGCAAAGTTCCAATTTTCCTTGATCTTGACAAGCTTGACAGTTATCCTACTCCACCCATTGTCAAGAAAGAGGCTCCTGCTGCCACTAGCTCAAAACCGCTCCCGGCTCCTAAGCCCACTACGAGGGCTCGTGCTTCCACTGCAAAAAAAGGAAGGGCTCTGAAGTTAGTGCTCCAGGCTCCGAAGGGTTTTCTTATGACGAGCTCAGCTTCACCGATTCCTTGGAACCGATGAAATAGGCTTAACATACCTTAAATAACCTTTACATAACTTAGAATAAGTTTTTGGAGGGTTTGGTATGCCGAAATCAAGTTTATTCGCTTACAGGGACTAATTTCGACAAACTGCGAAAGTATGCTGATTCGTACTGTAACGAACATTCCAAAACTTGATCATAAGTTAAACATACCCTAAATATACTTTACATAGCTTAGAAATAGGCTTTGAGGGGTTCGGTATGCTAAAATAAACTTTTTGGTCATTCAGGGACTAAAAGCGTTAAAAAGTGCATAAGTTTGCATTTCCGCGCATATCTTACGTTCTGAATACATCCGGACATCCAAAAATTTATGTAATCATTAAAATATTTTATTTTAGTGATTGGCATAATAAAATTCCATTTGTCGCGTAATTTGGATCGTTTTTCGCGTTCGTTCGTGTTTCGTCGTAATTAACAGAACAACGCAACCGTACGACCAAACGAACTGACATCTGAGATGTTTTTGAGCATATTTTAAGTTTCCTATAGTTTAACTTCATTTTGGAGCCTTGAAATGGGGTTAACGGGGTTTAAACGCATCAAAAACGGCTTAAAAGTGTTGCAGGGACCATTTCTGCCATTTTGGCAAAGTTTCTGGAGCTGGCACATGGTGGCGCTGCGCCACCACCATGAGGCTTTGCCGTGGCGCGACGCCACGGCCTCATCTGAATTGGGGAACCCCTAGTATTCCACTTAGAGAACCAATTCAGATTCAAGTTAACAACACCCACTTCACTCTCAAACTCACACCTTTGAATCTGAATTGGTTCTCTAAGATGATGTGTTTATCACTTTATACCTGAGAATATTCGGATCAAAGCTTCCGTTCTTGGACCCGTTGTAAGTCCTCTTTCGTTCTTTAATTCGTTTTTAGCATGAAAGTCAAACTCTGTTTGACTTTATGCATTGACCAGTTTATGGTCAACACGAAGTTTGTTTGAACTTCATAACGTGAGTGTAATCACGATGGTTATGGTCCCTAGTGACTATACCTACTGATTACCACATTATCAAGACTTAGTGACGAGTTGTAGTTTCGGCCAAAATGCGTATTCTTGCGTATTTTGTAACCGAACTACTTTTGGGTATCAAGACCCTTTGTCTTGATATCAAACTTGTTTTCAAACCTCATCAAAACATGTTTTAACATGTTTAACTCGTCACTTTTAGATTTGTGCTTATATAGGGTCGTAAGGTAAGCGATCTAATCAATCGCTTATACTTTCGAACCCGACCCATTTGGTCGATCATTAGGATCCGACCAAACACTTTAGGTGACCATAGTTGTACAGGGAATAACCTTCCGAGGTTATACCTTATGGTCACTTAGTTTAAGTAGTTGTATGATAGGTAGTTTATATGCCTTAGGAAAATGACCAAAATACCCTTTTTGCGCCAAAATTCATTTTAAGTATATGTAACATAACTTTTGACATCTAAACTGATTTGGCAACAACATTAGACATATTAAGGCATATTTTACTTGTCATAGGACTAGTTAGGCGGTCCAAACGCGTTTTACGCGAACGACGCGTTAACGTAGCGAAAGCTACCTAAACGGGTCATAATGGGTCGAAAGCACTTAGGATAGGTTCCGTTTTAGTATGTAGGCTTTGTTAAACCATATTACATGAGTTCCCATACTCATTTGGTTTACGAAACCTCATACTATCCGATCTTCCGATTTAGGTCCGGTTTATTAACGTAGTTACCTATATTAGGTGCCGTTTGATTCCGTGATACCTCTAGCTTTGCTTGGTTGTTGTTCAAGACTTCTAAGCACCCTCAAGTGAGTACACAGACCCCTCTTTAACTGTTTTTCAAACGTTTTGGGGGTGAAACACATGTGCCTACTTGTTACTTTCGTGCTTTCCATGTTTTCATATCATATACTTGCTATGTTCATTAGTACACTATTAGTACATGATTTCACTATGATCATGCTATGTATGTCCTTTGTTGCACACTTAGTACATTATTTTACATAACATTTTATGCTATGTAGTCCATTTAGTGCATACTTAGTACATCATTTTACATTCCATTTTATGCTATGTATGTCCATTGTTTCATATTTAGTACATTTGATTTACATTACATTTCACACTATTTATGTCCATTTAGTGCATACCTAGTGCATTGTTTTACATTACCTTTTCATGCTATGTATGTTCATCATACTTAGTACATTTGTTTTACTTCACATGCTTACATTTTGGTATGACATTTGGTTTGTTTAAATGGGACCAAAATACATTCATTAACATTGATCTCGCCGTTCGTTAGTAGGTAGTGGTACCATAGGAATTGACAACTCCCGTTCCCAACATCCTAGGTATGTTTGGATGGAAGGAATGACCGAATTCGATAAACATAACTCAGATAAACCTTTAAATTCGTTTAAGGGTTTATCACCACAGTCACAAGGCTTGAATGTATGCATTTTCACAATACCGCATAGATGTTTGTATCAGTAAAGCATGCATTATTTTACAAAGCATAACTTTTGATTTATTCAAATACTTTGTTTTGTACATTTTTACATATGATTAAGTAGTCACTTTTTGCTTATCATACATGAAATTTGTTTACACATTTCATGATTTACATTTGACATTAGCCATGGTTTTTCACACGAACATTTTGACATTTGATTATACATAAACATTTTTACATTGGTGGTTTGTTTGGGTAAGTGATTTAAGTAACGAGGCGTGTGTAATATGATACAAGCATGGTGGATACGCCGCTGGTACTTCCTATATATAAGTGCTTGTATGATATTACATATTGTAGCATTATTTAAATCATTTCAATTTAGACATATAACATTTTACACAAATGACATATTTTTCACAAGACATTGTTTTACAAACGGTTTGTTTTATTCAACTCATTTTACTTGGTTATTTATTTAACCATACATATTTCTTTTATATCATCTGATTTTCTTATCAAGTTTTTATTTGATTTATAAAACAAAAACATTTTCCATGGTTTATGACTACTTTTGTTAAACATTTTCTTCAAACTTATAAGTCATGAATCCTAAATTAATAAAACCTATGTATCTCACAGGCATTTTAATGCTGACATACCTATTTTCACATGTGTTTTCAGGAAATGATGTATAGGATTGATCAAGATACACTTAGGCGGACTTGGGCCTTAGTGACATTAAAAGACGCAAGACTAGTTAATTATGTTATGTTTCCTTGTTTGTTAAGACATTGTAACTACTTTTAATCAATAAAAAAAAATTTCAATTTCCATGTGTTATTAAACAAAGATTCTGTTACAACACTCCCTGACGTTTCCGCCATGATTTGTTATTTTACGTGGTCGGGGTGTGACAGAAGAGTTGGTATCAGAGCCCATGGTTATAGGGAATTAGGTTATTAGTAATGCCTTGACCTAGTCTATAACCTTCCTAGGACCTCAACGCGAGTTTACTTGCGTTTAGTCATAAAACAATACCGTCATCTATCCTTAGGCGACAACCACAACAAGAACACAAATTTCTAATCCGCTTTGAAAACCAATCATCTGTTCTAGGATGATTTATTATAAGCTTTTTGTCACACCCCAACCGATGGCGGAAACATCGGGATGAGACGAAGTGTGTATAGATTGCTAGAGACTTCATAACACTATGTGACAATATTTAATTAAATTCAAATTTCATTGCAAGAACTAAATTGTCATACAACATTCAAAATGGAAAATACAACATTGTTCAAATTCAAATCAACAAAAGATAAATAGATTTAAGGTGTGTATCTAGTCCACCCTAAACTTGTTTCATCATTCATCCGTACTTCAATAATCAACCTGCAACATGTATTAAAATAGAGTTTCAATGCAAAGGCAATGAACGAGTATACAAGTTTGTTTACATAGCATAATAGAATAAAAGGCTCAAATCCAACATGATTCATAATATGTGAATTACTAGTATGCAATTTTGGCGTACACTATGATCAAACCCAAGAATCCAACGCATAAAAATAACCAAATCCCAATTGATAGCGGGATGGTAAATGTTTAACTTAACAATACCCCAAGTTTAACGGGCGGTGCGTAAATCCTATAGCGCTATAATCGTTAAGGTGGGCTAGCAAAGTTAATGAGCATATACGTTCCAAATCGTTCAAATAGAGCATACAAGAATCATAAGTAAAGCACATTAGTCTCATGTTTGTACAAGGATTGAGTACGTTTAGTTTAGTTTAAAGATGTTTGCATAATTATACATGTTGCATCCCAAAGTGTAAAGGGGAAAAAGGGATCGAGTATACTCACGGTGGTTGCAAGCTTTCCTACTTGGAATTCCCGTGAGCGAGTTGTTGGAGTAGATTAAGTTGGAGCACCTAGTCCTTCTACACGAGGAAACGTAGGTGTGTGAGTTTGGCGTTCAACGGAAGATTGTAATTTGGAGTTTAACATAACATAAAGTAGAATAAAATGTGATACGAAAATAATCATCTTTAACTTATACTCTTATATGACACTACATAACCACTAGGGTTATATTGTATTTCATGGGTAGTATGCCCATTAGAATCATACTTGGAGTGTTAAGTCTTAGATGGTATCCTACTACTTTAACATATAAACACAAGTTTAATATTAAAGGTTCGAATGAGTGTATATATATATATTTAGGTTAAGTACTACATATTATTAAGTCCAATATTTCATGTAGGAGGTAGAAGATTAAGATCTTCGTTGAAGCACCTCGAGTTATTCATGGATGTCATGTATGGGGTAGGAAGAACATGCTTACATTTAGGAACCCCTTGTATATTCACCACTACACTTGATGTAAAAACAACCAAGGAGGGTCAAGAACTAAGGTAGGTACAATAATATAACAATCTAACTAATAGGAAATCATCAAATCATGTGAGGATTTTATGTTGGAACAACCCAAGTTGTTCCATAATCACTCTACATCAAGAACTAGCTTGAACATGACTTGTGGGTGAAATACCCTAAACAAAACAGAAAGTATTTGAGGTTTTAACCTCTGATTTATAGTGTCTCAACCTTGTTTTTAAGCTTAACCAACCATAAGAGGGGTTGTAAGCATTAGGACATAGGTTTGAGATGTGTTAGACACAAGTTGGATAAGTTTAAACAAGTTTTGAAAGAATAAGTAACAAAACAGAAAGTTTATGGACAATTTCAGGGCATTTCCAGGTCTGATTTCTCCAAGGAGAAATCGAGGAATCGAACCCAAGGATTATCCAAGCAAGTAGGAAGAAGAATCAAGTGATTTCGTTGAGAAATGAGCAAGTTATACTCACTTTAGTGCAAGAGTATGAATCTGTCCGAAAATGCAGATTTGCTACTGATTTGAGAGTGAATTTGGAGTGATTTGAGAGTGTTGAAAGTGTAGGAATGCTTGGAGAAGGTGTATATTTATAGTGGAAGAGTTTGAAGGTGATTGGAGGTGTTTAGAGGTGGCTAAATGGTGATTGGGGAAGGTTAGAATGGTGGGATTCGTGCATAATTCGCGTCTGATTGCAGCTGAGTTCATTTTCTGCGAAACAGAAGGCCATGCGGCCCGCTTTAGGTTTAAGGGTAAGTCCAGGCGGGCCGCCCGGGCTTTGTTACTCGACATAAAGTTTCAAAGAATGACAGATTAGCCCCTAGAGTTGTTTAGTTGATGTTTTAAGGGTGTTTAAGGGCCATTCTTGTCACAAAATCATAGTTTAAGGTACATTCAAGCATGGCGATCAAAACCGAAGTATAATTGAGTGTATAAGTATCATAATCAAGTTTCGTTTACGTTCAATACACGTTTTAGGCATAAGTTTAGACTAATTACAAGTTTAGCACATAGTTTCCAAGAATAATGATTAAACATCAATTGATTCACCGATTCGAACATACGAGCACATATGAAGTGTGTATAACATAATTGTAACAAAATACGAGTTTCATTAATGATCCAAGTCTCCGTTTTATAACGATTACAAAGAAGGAATGATTACAAGAATACAAAGTTTCCAAAAATAGAAATACGAACAAAACTTTCTATAAATGGAAAGTACAAAAGAGCCGGGCGTTACAGTCTCCCCTCCTTTAGGAAATTTCATCCCGAAATTTAGGAAGACGTAGGGAAGAGATGAGGATACTTCTTTTTCATCTCGCTCTTGAGTTCCCAAGTAAATTCGGCGCCTCGTTTACCTTCCCATCGAACCTTGACGATAGGAATTTTGCTGCGCCTCAATAACTTGACTCCTTGATCCATAATTTCGACGGGTTTTTCCACGAAATGCAAAGTGTCATTTATTTGGAGATCTTCGAGAGGAACTTGAAGTCCTTCTTTAGCGTGACACTTCTTTAGATTTGAGACATGAAACGTTGGATGAACGTTGTTGAGTTCTTGAGGTAAATCGAGTTGATAAGCCACCGCACCAATCCTTTCGAGTATCTTGAAAGGACCAACATAGCGAGGGGCAAGTTTTCCCTTTTTACCAAAGCGAACCACTCCTTTCCAAGGAGACACTTTGAGTAGGACGTGATCTCCAACGTTGAATTGCATAGGTTTGCGTCCCTTATCAGCATAGACCTTTTGACGTTCACGAGCCTTGAGTAGATTATCACGGATTCGGTGAATCTTATCCGTTGCTTCTTGTATGATCTCAGGGCCAGAAAAGTGTTTGTCACCAATCTCGTGCCAGCTTAAAGGAGATCGGCATTTGCGACCATACAATGCCTCGAAAGGAGCCATTTTAATACTGGAGTGGTAGCTATTGTTGTACGAGAACTCGACCAAAGGTAAATGCACATCCCAACTACCACCAAAGTCGATGACACAAGAACGAAGCATGTCCTCTAGGGTTTGGATAGTACGTTCAGTCTGTCCATCCGTTTGAGGATGAAAAGCCGTACTGAGATTCAGATGAGTACCCATAGCGAACTGAAAGGTTTGCCAGAGACGCGAAGTAAATCGACCATCACGATCAGAAATGATGTCGAGGGGAACACCATGATGGCGAATGACTTCATTGGTATAGATGCGAGCAAGTCGTTCAACCTTGAAATCTTCACGAATAGGAATGAATTGAGCAGACTTGGTCAGACGATTGATGATCACCCAAATGCTATCGTGACCAGAAGATGTACGAGGGAGTTTTGTTATGAAGTCCATTACAATACTATCCCATTTCTAAACGGGGATTTCAGGTTGTTCGAGTAGACCAGAAGGTCGTTGATGCTCGGCTTTGACTTTTGAACACGTAAGACACTCAGAGACGTAAACGGCAATGTCTTTCTTCATACCAGGCCACCAATAGGATGTACGTAGATTATGATACATCTTGTCGGCACCAGGATGAATTGAGTACTTGGATTTGTGTGCCTCGTTCATAATGAAGTCTCGAAGTTCTTCACGATCAGGGATCCAGGCACGATTGTCGAGGTATAGGATACCATCGGCCTTGGAGACGAGATCTTGTTCTTTAGCGCCTCGTATCTCAACATGGAAGTTACCTTCGTTAATAGAGGCGTACTGAGCTTCACGAATGCGTTGAGGAAGGTCGCTCGAGATACGAAAACATCGCATATAGTCTACATGAGTCTTACGACTAAGGGCATCGGCCACGACATTTGCTTTACCTGGGTGGTACTTGATTTCGCAGTCGTAGTCGTTCAACAGTTCCACCCAACGACGTTGACACATGTTCAGTTCCTTTTGGTCGAAGATATGTTGAAGGCTCTTGTGGTCAGTGAAAACCACACACTTAGTACCATAAAGGTAGTGTCGCCAAATCTTCAACGCAAAAGCAACTGCGCCAAGTTCAAGGTCGTGGGTAGTATAGTTTTTCTCGTGTATTTTGAGTTGGCGAGATGCATAAGCGATGACCTTGCCTCGTTGCATGAGAACGCAACCAAGACCATGGTTTGAGGCATCACAATACACCACGAAATCATCGTTCCCATCAGGAAGAGTAAGAATAGGAGTGTTGCAAAGCATGTCCTTGAGAGTCTGAAAAGATTTCTCTTGCTCAGGACCCCAAACAAAAGGGTTCTCTTTTTGAGTCAACGAAGTGAGAGGAATGGCGATTTTTGAAAAATTCGAGATGAATCGACGGTAATAACCCGCCAATCCTAAGAAGGAACGGATCTCAGAAGGAGATTTAGGCGCGGTACAATTCTTTACAGCTTCGATCTTTGCAGGGTCGACGTGGATTCCTTTTTCACTAACGACGTGTCCAAGGAATTGGACTTCTTTAATCCAAAACTAGCATTTAGAGAACTTAGCGTATAATCGTTCCATGCGTAAGAGCTCAAGTATAAGACGAAGATGACGTTCATGATCGGCTCGAGATTTAGAATAAATGAGGATATCATCAATGAAGACGATCACGAAACGATCCAAATAGGGCTTACAAACACGATTCATGAGATCCATGAACACAGCGGGTGCGTTGGTCAAGCCAAACGGCATAACCACGAACTCGTAATGTCCATAGCGAGTGCGAAAAGCGGTTTTGGGAACGTCCTCTTCGAGGACCCGAAGTTGGTGATAACCAGAACGAAGATCGATTTTGGAGAAACAAGTAGCGCCTTGAAGTTGATCAAAGAGATCGTCGATACGCAGAAGAGGGTAGCGATTCTTGACAGTGAGTTTGTTGAGCTCACGATAATCGATACACATACGGAAAGAACCATCTTTCTTTTTAACGAAAAGCACAGGAGCACCCCAAGGTGAGGTACTTGGACGAATGAAACCCTTATCGAGGAGTTCTTGAAGTTGCGTAGATAATTCTTGCATCTCAGAAGGTGCAAGGCGATAAGGAGCTTTGGCAACAGGAGTCGCACCAGGTACGAGGTCGATACGAAAGTCAACAGATCGAGGTGGAGGAGGACCAGGTAAATCTTCAGGAAAGACGTCAGGGAAGTCGCGCACCACTGGAACATCACTTACACTCTTTCCCTTGCCCTTTTCTTCCACAACGTGGGCTAAAAAGGCAAAGTACTTTTTGTGTAAGTACTTGTTCGCTTGTGTGCAGGACATCAACTTCAGCCCTTTTGAAGGTCGGTCTCCATAGACGTGCAAAACATCACCAGATGGAAGGGGTAAGCAGACGTATTTCTCGTGACAAGCGATTTCAGCATGGTTCTTTTGAAGCCAATCCATGCCTATGATGATGTCGAAACTACCCAGTTGCATGGGTATGAGGTCGATAGGGAAAACGTGTTCGTTAAGGGTAAGACGATAATCACGAAGAACAGAATCGACTAGGATAGATTTGCCATTTGCGACTTCAACGGAAAACGACTTAGGTAGTTTAGAGCGTGTGCAATTTAACAATGATTCGAATTCTAAGGACACAAAGCTTTTGTCCGCACCAGTATCAAATAGTATCGATGCATAAAGATGGTTAACAAGAAACGTACCGTTAACGACATCATTGTCGTTGCGCGCTTGATTCGCGTTCAGAT
This sequence comes from Helianthus tuberosus, assembly GCA_030545235.1. Classification (NCBI taxonomy): domain Eukaryota; kingdom Viridiplantae; phylum Streptophyta; class Magnoliopsida; order Asterales; family Asteraceae; genus Helianthus; species Helianthus tuberosus. The sequence goes on from CM060365.1 coordinate 193,897,384, forward strand.
TGAAACAGCGTCCACGAGGAGGTTGTAGTTGTTCTTGATTCCATAGGGGACATTGAGGTCGAAGATGATTAACATCCCCACATTTGAAACAAGCCCTAGCTGGTCTCGCGTTTTGAGGAGCAGGTGGAGCTTGTTGTGCTTGCTGAGCTTGTGGTGCTTGTTGAGCTTGTGGTGCTTGTTATTGTTGATTGAAGCGACAAAAGTTGGTAGTGTGTCCATAACGGTTGCAATTGTCACAACGACGGCACCTAGCGTTTGCGGGATGATGGAAATTACAGGTGGCACACTTGGGGTGAATCCCAGTGTACGACCTTTGGGTGTTATCAGGAGCAACAGGGTTCGGGTTAACGGGTGGTACAATCGCATTGCAAACAGGGTTCGATTGCTTTCGCTTCTTTCCCCTATTGCTACTCGACTGTTGGTTAATTTGAAGAGCTGGCTTGGAAGAAGCGGGGTTTGTGGCTTGTTTATCGCGAACACGATTGTTGTTCAGGGAAGCGGCCAAACGATAAACAGCTTCGATATTGTCGAGTTTGGCAGCTTCGATCGTGTCGCGCATAGCAGAGGGTAACCCATTGATGTACTTAGTTATCTTACGCGCAGTGGTCATGACAAGGTGAGGGACAATGACGCTAAGTTGTTTGAAACGGGTGGTATAGGCTAGGTTATCATCTCCCACTTGTTTGAGTGCCCAAAATTCTTCCTCTAGCTTTTGTTGCTCATGCGGAGGGCAAAACTCGTCCATCATTAGGGCCTTAACTTCTTCCCAAGTCAACGCATAGGCCAGTTCGTTCGAGCGGATGTTTCTTTCGTTCGACCACCACTCAAGAGCTCGGGCTTGGAATACCCCAGTCGCACTACGCGTTCTGAGCTCATCAGGGCAGTCACTGTTGATGAACGTGACCTCTATGCTGTCAAACCATTCGAGCATGGCGGTCACCCCATCATTGCCAGTGAAGGGCTTGGGGTTGCACGAGGTAAAGTGCTTGAAGTTGAACGAAGCGGGCTTGCGTAATTCGACCTTAGAGTCGACGGAAGAGGGAGGTGTTTCAGTAGCTCGAATTTCTGTGATGACCCTTGGAACGACACGCGCAAATTGATCGGCCATGAAAGCCATCATCTTCTTCGTAGTATGAGACTTTGACTTTTTAGATGCTTTGATGAGACGGGAAGACATCTAGGATTCAAAAGAACGAATAGGTGAGACTTGATCATAATGTTTGTTTAAGAAAATTGTTTGCATAAAATGATTCACATAGCATGAAGTGTCACATAGCATAAAAGGTTCAAATTAATTCACATAGCGTAAAGAGTTTAAACGTCACATAAAGCATAGTCATGAGTTCAACATAGCATAGCATGGATAAATGAAAGCATTGTAAATTTAGTTTGTTCACGAGGGATTATTATTGTTTGTGATTGCGATATCGTGCGAAATGATTAAAACGAAATTTTGAAATGAATGATCGTTCAAGTATAAAATCACATATAAATTGAGATACATAAAAGAGAGGCTCAATAAAACATAGGATTGTTTCGGGTAGAGAAACGTCGACTATTCCAAAGTGGGTCGAAAGTTCTTTCGAATTAGAGAAAACGTGCTTTGGCCTATAGATAAGATACTCTCGTCGAGAAGCGATTAACGGTATCTTACCCTTCCGGTTACTACACATCTCTAATTGATTGAAACAATCGGGACTTTGGCGAGATTGAAAATCGAGGAATGGGACTTAATCGACGAGATGTGGGTTTCACCCCTAACTTGACGATTTCGTACCCTAAATGTGGTTGGTACTTGTCGGGTCAAAATAAAATTTCGACACTATGAAAAGGGTCCACTAGAGTTGAAATGGAAATTACCATTAAGTTGTGGATTTCACTCCTAGCTTAATGGTGCAATTTCGTGCAAAAAGAAATAGTTCAAGGTAGAATGAGAGTCGTTTACCAAATTGTGGGTTTCACGCCTATTTTGGTAAAGTTGTCTCGTTTGTGTTACAAGAGTATACAAATAAACAAAAGTGTATTCATGTTAACCTTAGGACAGGCATATAAATTTAATCATCAAGAAGTGTAGCTAGGAAGCATGCATGGTAGAGTACAAAAGTTTTAAACAACACATAAGAGGCAAAATTCCTAAAACTATAGATTAGGGCAAAAGCATGGCAATTTTTCTAATTCCCTATAGTTATGGCTCTGATACCAATCTGTCACACCCCAACCGATGGCGGAAACATCGGGATGAGACGAAGTGTGTATAGATTGCTAGAGACTTCATAACACTATGTGACAATATGTAATTAAATTCAAATTTCCTTGCAAGAACTAAATTGTCATACAACATTCAAAATGGAAAATACAACATTGTTCAAATTCAAATCAACAAAAGATAAATAGATTTAAGGTGTGTATCTAGTCCACCCTAAACTTGTTTCATCATTCATCCGTACTTCAATAATCAACCTGCAACATGTATTAAAATAGAGTTTCAATGCAAAGGCAATGAGCGAGTATACAAGTTTGTTTACATAGCATAATAGAATAAAAGGCTCAAATCCAACATGATTCATAATATGTGAATTACTAGTATGCAATTTTGGCGTACACTATGATCAAACCCAAGAATCCAACGCATAAAAATAACCAAATCCCAATTGATAGCGGGATGGTAAATGTTTAACTTAACAATACCCCAAGTTTAACGGGCGGTGCGTAAATCCTATAGCGCTATAATCGTTAAGGTGGGCTAGCAAAGTTAATGAGCATATACGTTCCAAATCGTTCAAATAGAGCATACAAGAATCATAAGTAAAGCACATTAGTCTCATGTTTGTACAAGGATTGAGTACGTTTAGTTTAGTTTAAAGATGTTTGCATAATTATACATGTTGCATCCCAAAGTGTAAAGGGGAAAAAGGGATCGAGTATACTCACGGTGGTTGCAAGCTTTCCTACTTGGAATTCCCGTGAGCGAGTTGTTGGAGTAGATTAAGTTGGAGCACCTAGTCCTTCTACACGAGGAAACGTAGGTGTGTGAGTTTGGCGTTCAACGGAAGATTGTAATTTGGAGTTTAACATAACATAAAGTAGAATAAAATGTGATACGAAAATAATCATCTTTAACTTATACTCTTATATGACACTACGTAACCACTAGGGTTATATTGTATTTCATGGGTAGTATGCCCATTAGAATCATACTTGGAGTGTTAAGTCTTAGATGGTATCCTACTACTATAACATATAAACACAAGTTTAATATTAAAGGTTCGAATGAGTGTATATATATATATTTAGGTTAAGTACTACATATTATTAAGTCCAATATTTCATGTAGGAGGTAGAAGATTAAGATCTTCGTTTAGGCACCTCGAGTTATTCATGGATGTCATGTATGGGGTAGGAAGAACATGCTTCCATTTAGGAACCCCTTGTATGTTCACCACTACACTTGATGTAAAAACAACCAAGGAGGGTCAAGAACTAAGGTAGGTACAATAATATAACAATCTAACTAATAGGAAATCATCAAATCATGTGAGGATTTTATGTTGGAACAACCCAAGTTGTTCCATAATCACTCTACATCAAGAACTAGCTTGAACATGACTTGTGGGTGAAATACCCTAAACAAAACAGAAAGTATTTGAGGTTTTAACCTCTGATTTATAGTGTCTCGACCTTGTTTTTAAGCTTAACCAACCATAAGAGGGGTTGTAAGCATTAGGACATAGGTTTGAGATGTGTTAGACACAAGTTGGATAAGTTTAAACAAGTTTTGAAAGAATAAGTAACAAAACAGAAAGTTTATGGACAATTTCAGGGCATTTCCAGGTCTGATTTCTCCAAGGAGAAATCGAGGAATCGAACCCAAGGATTATCCAAGCAAGTAGGAAGAAGAATCAAGTGATTTCGTTGAGAAATGAGCAAGTTATACTCACTTTAGTGCAAGAGTATGAATCTGTCCGAAAATGCAGATTTGCTACTGATTTGAGAGTGAATTTGGAGTGATTTGAGAGTGTTGAAAGTGTAGGAATGCTTGGAGAAGGTGTATATTTATAGTGGAAGAGTTTGAAGGTGATTGGAGGTGTTTAGAGGTGGCTAAATGGTGATTGGGGAAGGTTAGAATGGTGGGATTCGTGCATAATTCGCGTCTGATTGCAGCTGAGTTCATTTTCTGCGAAACAGAAGGCCATGCAGCCCGCTTTAGGTTTAAGGGTAAGTCCAGGCGGGCCGCCCGGGCTTTGTTACTCGACATAAAGTTTCAAAGAATGACAGATTAGCCCCTAGAGTTGTTTAGTTGATGTTTTAAGGGTGTTTAAGGGCCATTCTTGTCACAAAATCATAGTTTAAGGTACATTCAAGCATGGCGATCAAAACCGAAGTATAATTGAGTGTATAAGTATCATAATCAAGTTTCGTTTACGTTCAATACACGTTTTAGGCATAAGTTTAGACTAATTACAAGTTTAGCACATAGTTTCCAATAATAATGATTAAACATCAATTGATTCACCGATTCGAACATACGAGCACATATGAAGTGTGTATAACATAATTGTAACAAAATACGAGTTTCATTAATGATCCAAGTCTCCATTTTATAACGATTACAAAGAAGGAATGATTACAAGAATACAAAGTTTCCAAAAATAGAAATACGAACAAAACTTTCTATAAATGGAAAGTACAAAAGAGCCGGGCGTTACACTTTTGAACCCTCTAAGTTTTCAAAATCTCATCAAAGTTGGGTCTTATAATGTGAACACGTGCAATCTAGAAGGGTGGATGCTTGTACTCTGAGTTTTTTGTCTAAGGCTAGAGTGTTGTACAAATCCACATAATCGGACTAGTCACTCTTACCTGAGAACTCTTGGGGTGAGTGTCCACTTATAGGCTAAAGCATGTCTTCGCGATGCATTAATATGACCCGCTTACTTTGATTTGTCACCATCTCATTTGTTTGCCTTAGGTAACAAACAAATGATTGCAATTTTATGCATTGCCATTCTGTTTTGTTTATCCGATGACATTTCACTTGTTTCTTCCTATGTCTTTCACTCCCCCCAGAATGTCTCTTCATCACAGCGACACTCGAATGTCCGAGTAAACTACCAAATTTTCCCAGCAAATAGGCGAGGTAATCCTGAAGTCTGTGGATTTAGGTATCGCCATGTCTCGTCTCAATGATGGAGCCACTAAAGAAGCATCGAAAGAAGCAGAAGCCAAGCCTTCGAAAAGGTCAAGGAAGCGTAAAGCTTTAAAGAACCCTCCAGTCGTTGCACCAAAACAGGCAGAACCTAGCCTTGTGACAACACCGCCAGCCAAGAAGCCATACTTGGGAGCTGCCCCATGGTGCAATTGGTGCAACCGTCATCATTAAAATCAGATACCCTGCTTCAAATGTACCCATTGTGGGCGATGGGGACATTTGGTTGGCATATGCCGCTTTGCTATTCAAGACAGAGCTGCTGCAAACCTTGCTGCTGCTCAACCTCCTGCCAGGAAACCTTATGCCGGTACTGCACTAATGTGCAACAAGTGTAATGCACCTCACCGAGCTTACCAGCAGTGTCGTCTGTGTGCTTCATGTGGACGACTCGGTCACCTGGCAAATGCTTGTCATTTCAACCCAATCCAAGGTTGTCCAAACCATCCCCAAGTCAACCCTGCTCTTGTGACAACCCGAACTTCCGAGGTTAGTGTCGCCTAATCTTGTGACCTTAACTTTCCGTTTCTCTTTTAAGCACAACACTCGTAACCCTAATAAATCCCCTAAATGTAAAACGTGAAACATGGTGGTATGTGAACAACGATGCTAGAATTGTTATAATCTGATTCAAAGTTATGATTGTTTATGTAACTAAATTGATAACTAGAGTGGGTCGGGGGAATAGGGTCGCACACGGGTTGTCGGCCCAAGAACACAAAACGGATGGCACACTTGGGCTTTACTTTTGCATTACACAACTGGGCTGAGTATGGTGGGTTGGGCCAGCCATGGTTGTGCCAAATTGCACATCTAAGTGCATATTAGTTTAGTCAACGTATCTAGGGTATGGTGGGCTTGAATATGTATAATTGATGCTAGCATGATTGTATGTGTTGTGATAAATGTTACCGTATAACGATAGGTGAAATTTGGGTACACTGCAGGTATAGTATGTGTAACGAATATGTGAACTATGTGACTTGAGTCTATGTGAAACTGATTGGCTTTGATAACCATGCTAGGATTTGATTGATCAACTCGAATACATAGATAAACATACCGAGCAAACCGAGGTGAGTTCACACTTTCTACAAGGCATGGGATTCCCAGGGGTTGGGAATGGGTAAAGGATTTGAACGGAAACTGCGTGATCTCTTGGTTTGGAACACGTACACACCCTCTTTATTGAAGGGTGACAACACGTACTAAGAACTTAATCGGAACATGCGTAATCTCCTGGTTTGGGGATTGCGTACACACCCTCTTTACTGAAGGGTGACAACACTGATACTAGACCAAAACTCTCTATCATGAAGTCCCTCCTTTTATATCGACTTAATCGCCGGGCCAATGGCGAGCGGGTCATTAGTTAGATAGCGATATTTAGGTTTGACAAGCCTCACACTGTGCCGCAGAGGACGGGCGTGAACTAATGGATCTGGGCACGTCAATGATGATAGACATTGACATTAGGGCACCAACTTACTTCAGTCAGTGGTCGATATGGTAAACAGGTCTAGTGGTTAACATGGGGAAGCCCCCACCAACTATGGATAGGTTTGGGAAACAGGGTAAACGGATTAACTTACTATTACAAACGAACTCATGGTTTTTGAAACAACCTAACAAAGAACACCAACTGTGAACTCGCTCAACTTTGTTGTTGACTCGTTGTTACATGCCTTGCAGGTCGTTAGGTATCTTTGGAACTTGCACGAGCAGGAGGAGTCGTTGTGGAGCATGGACGGTTGTGTGCCATGTTACATTTAAACTCATTGAACTTTTATTTTGGTTTTTCGTTTCATGCTTCCGCTAATTAACTTGAACTTGGTTAACTGGTTTTTGAACACCAATTATATTGTGTGGTTGGATTTTATTTATTCTAAATACATTGTTCAATATGATTAGTGGCTGGATCCTGGTCAGTCACGCCTCCATGCGGTGATATTCCGCTTGTGGATTTTGGGGGTGTGACAGATTGGTATCAGAGCCATTGGTTATAGTGAACTTGGTTTTAATAAGGGAAAAAGTTTTTGTTAAAACCAGACTATAACCTGTACAGTGCTCAACGATCCACAACGACGCTTCACTCCACGTGCAAGGCTCGACATTCTAGGTGATATGGTTTATGTTTTATTGCCTACTTGCTAGTTACATAGAACTTTGCTCGTGATATGCTTAGATAAACGTAACAACTATTGTTTGAAAACACTTGTGTGCTTACTCTCTTCTGTCATCGCACTTTCGCGAACCTCTCTCACCCATGTTTCCTTTGATGTGACAGTACACATTTTTTTATGACGAAACACACGAACACACACTCGTCACTATAGCAAGATGGCATGGATTTCTTGCTCACCTTATGATGCGTTGATAGTATGCCATAGTCCTTAGGTTTTTGTGATTTTATTACATTGACGACCTCCGTTTGACATCTGAGTTTGAGGAACCATTTGACATGAGTTAGGAGGAACTGAGATGTGCATGCAAATCGCAATATTATTGTGGGTGCACACATAATAATAATGTGGGGTGCATGCGAGTCCCAGTGAGCCTTAACAAGTGGAAAAGGGGTTCCGTTCCGTTATTTGATCGATGTGAAACATAACAAACCTATAGGGGTCATAGAAGTGATTGTCCCCTACTCGAATGTGAACTTTTCATTCATCTCTGGATCCTTTCGAATCTCGATGCTATCGAGTATTACCTGAACACCCATCTGAACTCATCAAACCGTGTAGAATGTTAGTTGCTCATACGAACGTCCCTGAGTTGGATGTCCCAACATCGAATGATTGATCGATACATTTCTTACTCCTCCTCGTTTGCTGAAACTCATGTATTGACGTCTCTGATCCCGAAGTGTGATCACTTCTGCAACACTCTCGTAACAGACCGTTAATTACCCGAACCACTTGCAACGAGGACGGACAGGAGGATGAGCGTAGCACATTATCGACCTCAGTACTTTGACGACCCTGATTACCGGCAACAAGCACAGCAAATTGGCTTCAATCGAATCCTTAACCCCCGTCAGCGACTCATGGGAGTCAACATCTATGAACCAATCAAGGCATAAATGTTAATCATTGACCTTAGTGTGGTATGCGTAACTGCCAGCACAGTGAGTAACGCTTTAGAACGCGGTTCAGGATGCAAAAAGATGGACTATGATGGTGAAGAATCGTAGGGCATGTTTCAAGCAACGACATCGGGGTCAGCAGACACAACGACAACAAGGTGCTCGTAACCCTAGCTTCCAGTAAGGAAATAAAGGTGTCCACATCACGGATTGGCGGTGGTTAAGATAAGAGGACAACGAATGGCGGCGTCTCATGACCGTCAGAAAAGCTACGTTGTTAAGCGCAGGAAACCACTCGAGTTCCAGGTTGGGGATCGAGTGCTACTTAAGGTCTCACCTTGGGAAGGTGTAGTTCGTTTTGGTAGACGAGACAAACTCAACCCGCGATGTGTTGGACCTTTCGAAATCACTGAGAGAATTGGCAAGGTGGCCTACAGGTTGAATCTACCCGAAGAACTCAGTGGAGTTCACAGCGTATTCCATGTGTCGAATCTGAAGAAGTATCTGTTAGATGAAACCCCCACAGTTCCTTTTAAGGAGCTCACCATCGACGATCAGTTGCGATTTGTCGAAGAAACAGTGGAAATCTTGGACCGGGAGGTCAAGATTCTCAAACGCACCAGGATACCTATTATTCGAGTTCGTCGGAACTCCCGTCGTGGCTCAGAGTTTACCTGGGAACGAGAAGACCAAATGAAACTCAAGTATCCCCAGTTGTTCGGGAACAGTGCAACCCCTACTAAGGCTAAAGCTACTACAGAATTTCGGGACGAAATTCCAAACCAACGGGGGGATGATGTGACACCCCAGGAAAACCAGGAAACAACACAACACAACTAGATTCCTCAGTAACTACGTGCTAAATTTCGGGACGAAATTTCTTTCAAGTTGGGGATGATGTGACAACCCGAACTTCCGAGGTTAGTGTCGCCTAATCTTGTGACCTTAACTTTCCGTTTCTCTTTTAAGCACAACACTCGTAACCCTAATAAATCCCCTAAATGTAAAACGTGAAACATGGTGGTATGTGAACAACGATGCTAGAATTGTTATAATCTGATTCAAAGTTATGATTGTTTATGTAACTAAATTGATAACTAGAGTGGGTCGGGGGAATAGGGTCGCACACGGGTTGTCGGCCCAAGAACACAAAACGGATGGCACACTTGGGCTTTACTTTTGCATTACACAACTGGGCTGAGTATGGTGGGTTGGGCCAGCCATGGTTGTGCCAAATTGCACATCTAAGTGCATATTAGTTTAGTCAACATATCTAGGGTATGGTGGGCTTGAATATGTATAATTGATGCTAGCATGATTGTATGTGTTGTGATAAATGTTACCGTATAACGATAGGTGAAATTTGGGTACACTGCAGGTATAGTATGTGTAACGAATATGTGAACTATGTGACTTGAGTCTATGTGAAACTGATTGGCTTTGATAACCATGCTAGGATTTGATTGATCAACTCGAATACATAGATAAACATACCGAGCAAACCGAGGTGAGTTCACACTTTCTATAAGGCATGGGATTCCCAGGGGTTGGGAATGGGTAAAGGATTTGAACGGAAACTGCGTGATCTCTTGGTTTGGAACACGTACACACCCTCTTTATTGAAGGGTGACAACACGTACTAAGAACTTAATCGGAACATGCGTAATCTCCTGGTTTGGGGATTGCGTACACACCCTCTTTACTGAAGGGTGACAACACAGATACTAGACCAAAACTCTCTATCATGAAGTCCCTCCTTTTATATCGACTTAATCGCCGGGCCAATGGCGAGCGGGTCATTAGTTAGATAGCGATATTTAGGTTTGACAAGCCTCACACCGTGCCGCAGAGGACGGGCGTGAACTAATGGATCTGGGCACGTCAATGATGATAGACATTGACATTAGGGCACCAACTTACTTCAGTCAATGGTCGATATGGTAAACAGGTCTAGTGGTTAACATGGGGAAGCCCCCACCAACTATGGATAGGTTTGGGAAACAGGGTAAACGGATTAACTTACTATTACAAACGAACTCATGGTTTTTGAAACAACCTAACAAAGAACACCAACTGTGAACTCGCTCAACTTTGTTGTTGACTCGTTGTTACATGCCTTGCAGGTCGTTAGGTATCTTTGGAACTTGCACGAGCAGGAGGAGTCATTGTGGAGCATGGACGGTTGTGTGCCATGTTACATTTAAACTCATTGAACTTTTATTTTGGTTTTTCGTTTCATGCTTCCGCTAATTAACTTGAACTTGGTTAACTGGTTTTTGAACACCAATTATATTGTGTGGTTGGATTTTATTTATTCTAAATACATTGTTCAATATGATTGGTGGCTGGATCCTGGTCAGTCACGCCTCCATGCGGTGATATTCCGCTTGTGGATTTTGGGGGTGTGACAGCTCTAGCTCGTTTACCATCTGGTACTTGGTACAACTACGGCGAGATGAGCTATTTCAGGAACAAGTGATCAAAGATTGTCAATGCAAATCTGACCCAGGATGAGCATTTGGCTGATCAGAAGAAGCTGCTACTTTAAATAATCTGAATTTTCATGCTTTGTATCTTTTGTTGAACCCTGAAACAATCTGTTTTGTTTATAAATAAATGGTTGTTCACAATTCTGATATACAAGTGTAGTTACATGTGTGTATGGCATTCCCCTATGATACCTACAACAAGGAACTGTGTTCTTACAAACTACTCTTGTGGTTCTCCCATTCAAGTGATCGCTCATAATTTCCTCAGAAATTCTAAAATACTCATTTCATTCTAAGAAACGAAGTACAGGAAATAAAGTGACATTATGAGTAATTGTGCTTTTGCACATATGTACCTTTAAATCCTTGGTTAGAAAACTAAGGTATTTTTCAATCTCATACCCGTATCATCACATTCTGGTTTTCATAACAATATTCCTAGTATATGTTTGTTTTCGAAAACAACCTTCATGATTTCAAAATATTTCATATAACTTGAAAACAGTTTTAACACAGTATATTTATCAAATGCATGACTTAAAAAGCATTGACTATGTTTTCAAAAACAACCTTCATGATTTCAAAATATTTCATATAACTTGAAAACAGTTTTAACACAGTATATTTATCAAATGCATGACTTCAAAATCATTGACTATGTTTTCAAAAAACAACCTTCATGATTTCAAAACGTTCCATATAGTCTGAAAACATTTTTAACATAGTATATCTACTTAATATATCAAGTGCATGATTTCAAAATCATTGCATCTTTTATTGTCACTAAAGCCCAAGTCTGCCTATGTGTATCTTGATCATCTTATGCAATAGCTCCTGAAAAACACATGTGAAAATAGGTACGTCAGCATAAAAATGCCTGTGAGATACATAGGTTTTGTGAAAATAGGTTTCATGACTTATGTTTGAAAAAATGTTTAGTCATGAACCTTGTAATTTGCTTTGTCTTGTAAATCATTTGAAAAACAATGAGTTCAGATGATATGTATAAATAAGTGAATAATGTATGGTTAAATGAATAACCATGTAAACTGAGTTTGTATAAGATAAGTTGTTTGTAAATCAATGTCTTGTGAAAAGTATGTTATTTGTATAAAATGTTATATGTATCAAACTGAAATGATTCAAATAACGCTACGATATATGTAATACCATACAAACACTTATATATAGGAAGTACCAGCGGCGTATCCACCATGCTTGTATCATATTACACACGCCTCGTTACTTAATCACTTACTCAAACCAAACTACCAAAGTAAAATGTTCATATCTAATGTAAATCATGTAATATGTATCCAAAATGTAAGCATGTGATGAATAACAAATGTACTAAGTATGCAACAAATAGACATACGTAGCATGTGACCTGTACTAAGTATGCAACAATTGACATACGTAGCATGTGACCTGTACTAAGTATGCAACAATAGACATACGTAGCATGTAATGTAATGTAAAACGATGTACTAAGTAATGCACACAATGGGCACACCTAGCATGAAATGTAATGAAATCGTGTACTATAATGTACTAACGAACATAGCAGGTATATGATGTGAAAACAGTAAAGCTTGAAAGTAACAAGTAGGCACATGTGTTCCACCCCAAAACGTTTGGAAAACAGTAAAAGAGGGGTCTATGTACTCACTTGAGATTGCTCAGATGTCTTAAGATAATCACCAAGCAATGCTAGAGATCACGGAATCAAACGGCACCTAATATAGGTAGCTATGTTAATAAACCGGACCTATATCGGAAGACTGGGTAGCATTAGGGTTTGTAAACCAAATGAGTGTAGGAACTCATATGATTTGGTTTAACAAAGCCTACATACTAAATGAAACTTAACCTAAGTCTTATCGACCCATTACGACCCGTTTAGGAAGCTTATGCTACTTTAACGCGTCGTTCGCGTAAAACGCGTTCGGAACGCCTAACTAGCCCTATGACAAGTGTTATATGCCTAAACATGTTACATAATCAGTTATGTGACAAAGGTTTAGGTTACATATGCTTAATTACCAATTATACATGAAAAGGGTATTCTGGTAATTTACCTAAGGCATATAAACAACCTATCATACAACTACTCAAACGATGTGACCATAGGGTATAACCTCGGAAGGTTATTCCCTACCTACTATGGTCACCTAATGTATTTGGTCCGATCCTAATGATCGACCAAATGGGTTCGAAAGCATAAGCGACTGATCAAGTCGCTTACCCTTACGACCCTAGACAACGTGGTAATCAGTAGGCATAGTCCCAAGGGACTATAACCAACGTGATTACACTCACGTTGCATTGACCATAAACTGGTCAACGCTGAAAGTCAAACAAAGTTTGACTTTCTGACTCGAAAAGCAATAAAATAAGGAAAAGAACGAAAGAATACTTACGAAGGGTCCCCGAATGCTAATTTCGATCCGAGAATCTCAGGTATGAAACAATGGTTTCAACTTAGAGTTTCTAAGATCAAAATTCTAGTGATTTTAGCAATGGGGGTGTTGGGGTATTTATAGTTTTTGGTGAACCGTTGAGATCGTTTCATGGAAACCGTGATTCGATCCCATCCGAACACTTGTTGGAAGGTTATGGAAGCTAAAATTGATGCTTATCATCTGACTAAGCAAGTTAGAACATGTGGTGGAGGATCAAACAGCTGCAACTTGTGGTTAAATGCACTTAACCTGGTCAGAAGGACTGACGCGGGCTGCGTGAGGATGTTAAGATCCTGAGGCGGGCCGCCTAGGAGTCACAGATCAGAAAACATGTTTCAGTTTTGACAGTTTCAGTCCCTGCACGTGTTTAAGCCCATTTCCGGCACTTCTAAGGCCCGTAAAGCCAACTTTAAGGCCCTAAAATGATGCCTAAACATTGTGGACATGAAACATGCTCAAAAATATGTCGGATGTTGGTTCGTTTGGTCGTACGAACGCGATGTTCGCTTAATTACGACGGAATGCGTATAAGTGCGTAAAACGATCCAAATGACAAAACGAATGGATTTTTCTTATGGCGAACACTAAAACATAATATAGTCATGCTTACATAAATTTTTGGATGTCCAGATGTATTCGGAACGTAAGTTATGCGCGAAAATGCAAACTTGTGCACTTTTTGACGCTTTTAGTCCCTGAATGACACAAAAGTTTATTTTAGCATACCGAACACCTCAAAGCCTATTTATAAGCTATGTAAAGGATATTTATGGTATGTTTAACTTATGGTCATGTTCCGGAATGTCTGTTACAGTTCAAATTGACATACTTTCGCAGTTTGTCAACTTTAGTCCCTGTAAGCGATTAAACTTTGATTTCACCACACCAAACCTTCCAAAACTTATATCTAAGTTATGTAAAGGTTATTTAAGGTATGTTAAGCCTATTTCACTATTCCGGAGTGTTCGTTGCATTAAACTGGTTATATTTACGCATCAGTGCGCGTATAACCTTCCAGAAAGCGATTTAGAGCTTGAAATCGAACAAGAATTAATATGTGCAAAAGATACACATATTTTTACAAATCCCAAGCATGAAATACAATATTTCATTGGTTTGGAATTTGTTTGATGGTTGAAGTGACACAGGTGTCACAATGATTGTATGTGTTGTGATAAATGTTACCGTATAACGTAGGTGAAATTTGGGTACACTGCAGGTATAGTATGTGTAACGAATATGTGAACTATGTGACTTGAGTCTATGTGAAACTGATTAGCTTTGATAACCATGCTAGGATTTGATTGATCAACTCGAATACATAGATAAACATACCGAGCAAACCGAGGTGAGTTCACACTTTCTACAAGGCATGGGATTCCCAGGGGTTGGGAATGGGTAAAGGATTTGAACGGAAACTGCGTGATCTCTTGGTTTGGAACACGTACACACCCTCTTTATTGAAGGGTGACAACACGTACTAAGAACTTAATCGGAACATGCGTAATCTCCTGGTTTGGGGATTGCGTACACACCCTCTTTACTGAAGGGTGACAGCACGGATACTAGACCAAAACTCTCTATCATGAAGTCCCTTCTTTTATATCGACTTAATCGCCGGGCCAATGGCGAGCGGGTCATTAGTTAGATAGCGCTATTTAGGTTTGACAAGCCTCACACCGTGCCGCAGAGGACGGGCGTGAACTAATGGATCTGGGCACGTCAATGATGATAGACATTGACATTAGGGCACCAACTTACTTCAGTCAGTGGTCGATATGGTAAACAGGTCTAGTGGTTAACATGGGGAAGCCCCCACCAACTATGGATAGGTTTGGGAAACAGGGTAAACGGATTAACTTACTATTATAAACGAACTCATGGTTTTTGAAACAACCTAACAAAGAACACCAACTGTGAACTCGCTCAACTTTGTTGTTGACTCGTTGTTACATGCCTTGCAGGTCGTTAGGTATCTTTGGAACTTGCACGAGCAGGAGGAGTCGTTGTGGAGCATGGACGGTTGTGTGCCATGTTACATTTAAACTCATTGAACTTTTATTTTGGTTTTTCGTTTCATGCTTCCGCTAATTAACTTGAACTTGGTTAACTGGTTTTTGAACACCAATTATATTGTGTGGTTGGATTTTATTTATTCTAAATACATTGTTCAATATGATTAGTGGCTGGATCCTGGTCAGTCATGCCTCCATGCGGTGATATTCCGCTTGTGGATTTTGGGGGTGTGACAGATTGGTATCAGAGCCATTGGTTATAGTGAACTTGGTTTTAATAAGGGAAAAAGTTTTTGTTAAAACCAGACTATAACCTGTACAGTGCTCAACGATCCACAACGACGCTTCACTCCACGTGCAAGGCTCGACATTCTAGGTGATATGGTTTATGTTTTATTGCCTACTTGCTAGTTACATAGAACTTTGCTCGTGATATGCTTAGATAAACGTAACAACTATTGTTTGAAAACACTTGTGTGCTTACTCTCTTCTGTCATCGCACTTTCGCGAACCTCTCTCACCCATGTTTCCTTTGATGTGACAGTACACATTTGTTTATGACGAAACACACGAACACACACTCGTCACTATAGCAAGATGGCATGGATTTCTTGCTCACCTTATGATGCGTTGATAGTATGCCATAGTCCTTAGGTTTTTGTGATTTTATTACATTGACGACCTCCGTTTGACATCTGAGTTTGAGGAACCATTTGACATGAGTTAGGAGGAACTGAGATGAGCATGCAAATCGCAATATTATTGTGGGTGCACACATAATAATAATGTGGGGTGCATGCGAGTCCCAGTGAGCCTTAACAAGTGGAAAAGGGGTTCCGTTCCGTTATTTGATCGATGTGAAACATAACAAACCTATAGGGGTCATAGAAGTGATTGTCCCCTACTCGAATGTGAACTTTTCATTCATCTCTGGATCCTTTCGAATCTCGATGCTATCGAGTATTACCTGAACACCCATCTGAACTCATCAAACCGTGTAGAATGTTAGTTGCTCATACGAACGTCCCTGAGTTGGATGTCCCAACATCGAATGATTGATCGATACCTTTCTTACTCCTCCTCGTTTGCTGAAACTCATGTATTGACGTCTCCGATCCCGAAGTGTGATCACTTCTGCAACACTCTCGTAACAGACCGTTAATTACCCGAACCACTTGCAACGAGGACGGACAGGAGGATGAGCGTAGCACATTATCGACCTCAGTACTTTGACAACCCTGATTACCGGCAACAAGCACAGCAAATTGGCTTCAATCGAATCCTTAACCCCCGTCAGCGACTCATGGGAGTCAACATCTACGAACCAATCGAGGCATAAATGTTAATCATTGACCTTAGTGTGGTATGCGTAACTGCCAGCACAGTGAGTAACGCTTTAGAACGCGGTTCAGGATGCAAAAAGATGGACTATGATGGTGAAGAATCGTAGGGCATGTTTCAAGCAACGACATCGGGGTCAGCAGACACAACGACAACAAGGTGCTCGTAACCCTAGCTTCCAGTAAGGAAATAAAGGTGTCCACATCACGGATTGGCGGTGGTTAAGATAAGAGGACAACGAATGGCGGCGTCTCATGACCGTCAGAAAAGCTACGTTGTTAAGCACAGGAAACCACTCGAGTTCCAGGTTGGGGATCGAGTGCTACTTAAGGTCTCACCTTGGGAAGGTGTAGTTCGTTTTGGTAGACGAGACAAACTCAACCCGCGATGTGTTGGACCTTTCGAAATCACTGAGAGAATTGGCAAGGTGGCCTACAGGTTGAATCTACCCGAAGAACTCAGTGGAGTTCACAGCGTATTCCATGTGTCGAATCTGAAGAAGTATCTGTTAGATGAAACCCCCACAGTTCCTTTTAAGGAGCTCACCATCGACGATCAGTTGCGATTTGTCGAAGAACCAGTGGAAATCTTGGACCGGGAGGTCAAGATTCTCAAACGCACCAGGATACCTATTATTCGAGTTCGTCGGAACTCTCGTCGTGGCTCAGAGTTTACCTGGGAACGAGAAGACCAAATGAAACTCAAGTATCCCCAGTTGTTCGGGAACAGTGCAACCCCTACTAAGGCTAAAGCTACTACAGAATTTCAGGACGAAATTCCAAACCAACGGGGGGATGATGTGACACCCCAGGAAAACCAGGAAACAACACAACACAACTAGATTCCTCAGTAACTACGTGCTAAATTTCGGGACGAAATTTCTTTCAAGTTGGGGATGATGTGACAACCCGAACTTCCGAGGTTAGTGTCGCCTAATCTTGTGACCTTAACTTTCCGTTTCTCTTTTAAGCACAACACTCGTAACCCTAATAAATCCCCTAAATGTAAAACGTGAAACATGGTGGTATGTGAACAACGATGCTAGAATTGTTATAATCTGATTCAAAGTTATGATTGTTTATGTAACTAAATTGATAACTAGAGTGGGTCGGGGGAATAGGGTCGCACACGGGTTGTCGGCCCAAGAACACAAAACGGATGGCACACTTGGGCTTTACTTTTGCATTACACAACTGGGCTGAGTATGGTGGGTTGGGCCAGCCATGGTTGTGCCAAATTGCACATCTAAGTGCATATTAGTTTAGTCAACGCATCTAGGGTATGGTGGGTTTGAATATGTATAATTGATGCTAGCATGATTGTATGTGTTGTGATAAATGTTACCGTATAACGATAGGTGAAATTTGGGTACACTGCAGGTATAGTATGTGTAACGAATATGTGAACTATGTGACTTGAGTCTATGTGAAACTGATTGGCTTTGATAACCATGCTAGGATTTGATTGATCAACTCGAATACATAGATAAACATACCGAGCAAACCGAGGTGAGTTCACACTTTCTATAAGGCATGGGATTCCCAGGGGTTGGGAATGGGTAAAGGATTTGAACGGAAACTGCGTGATCTCTTGGTTTGGAACACGTACACACCCTCTTTATTGAAGGGTGACAACACGTACTAAGAACTTAATCGGAACATGCGTAATCTCCTGGTTTGGGGATTGCGTACACACCCTCTTTACTGAAGGGTGACAACACAGATACTAGACCAAAACTCTCTATCATGAAGTCCCTCCTTTTATATCGACTTAATCGCCGGGCCAATGGCGAGCGGGTCATTAGTTAGATAGCGATATTTAGGTTTGACAAGCCTCACACTGTGCCGCAGAGGACGGGCGTGAACTAATGGATCTGGGCACGTCAATGATGATAGACATTGACATTAGGGCACCAACTTACTTCAGTCAGTGGTCGATATGGTAAACAGGTCTAGTGGTTAACATGGGGAAGCCCCCACCAACTATGGATAGGTTTGGGAAACAGGGTAAACGGATTAACTTACTATTACAAACGAACTCATGGTTTTTGAAACAACCTAACAAAGAACACCAACTGTGAACTCGCTCAACTTTGTTGTTGACTCGTTGTTACATGCCTTGCAGGTCGTTAGGTATCTTTGGAACTTGCACGAGCAGGAGGAGTCGTTGTGGAGCATGGACGGTTGTGTGCCATGTTACATTTAAACTCATTGAACTTTTATTTTGGTTTTTCGTTTCATGCTTCCGCTAATTAACTTGAACTTGGTTAACTGGTTTTTGAACACCAATTATATTGTGTGGTTGGATTTTATTTATTCTAAATACATTGTTCAATATGATTGGTGGCTGGATCCTGGTCAGTCACGCCTCCATGCGGTGATATTCCGCTTGTGGATTTTGGGGGTGTGACAGCTCTAGCTCGTTTACCATCTGGTACTTGGTACAACTACGGCGAGATGAGCTATTTCAGGAACAAGTGATCAAAGATTGTCAATGCAAATCTGACCCATGGATGAGCATTTGGCTGATCAGAAGAAGCTGCTACTTTAAATAATCTGAATTTTCATGCTTTGTATCTTTTGTTGAACCCTGAAACAATCTGTTTTGTTTATAAATAAATGGTTGTTCACAATTCTGATATACAAGTGTAGTTACATGTGTGTATGGCATTCCCCTATGATACCTACAACAAGGAACTGTGTTCTTACAAACTACTCTTGTGGTTCTCCCATTCAAGTGATCGCTCATAATTTCCTCAGAAATTCTAAAGTACTCATTTCATTCTAAGAAACGAAGTACAGGAAATAAAGTGACATTATGAGTAATTGTGCTTTTGCACATATGTACCTTTAAATCCTTGGTTAGAAAACTAAGGTATTTTTCAATCTCATACCCGTATCATCACATTCTGGTTTTCATAACAATATTCCTAGTATATGTTTGTTTTCGAAAACAACCTTCATGATTTCAAAATATTTCATATAACTTGAAAACAGTTTTAACACAGTATATTTATCAAATGCATGACTTAAAAAGCATTGACTATGTTTTCAAAAACAACCTTCATGATTTCAAAATATTTCATATAACTTGAAAACAGTTTTAACACAGTATATTTATCAAATGCATGACTTCAAAATCATTGACTATGTTTTCAAAAAACAACCTTCATGATTTCAAAACGTTCCATATAGTCTGAAAACATTTTTAACATAGTATATCTACTTAATATATCAAGTGCATGATTTCAAAAGCATCATTCATGTTTTCAAAAACCTTATACATAATTTCAAAATTCATCTCGCATGATTTTAAAGCATATTTATACTTATCTTGTACACCTACTTTATGATTTCAAAAGTATTATGTAAGGTTTCAAAAACATTAAACACATTTCCAAAAGAACCCCATGCATAGTTTTCAAAAACTTTTTTTTCTCATACATTGACTTAACCTTCAAATTCTGCTTCATATGTTGCCTTGACATATCTAGCGCCTCAACCTCATGAGAATTTTTTTACCTCATGTTTCGACTTAAGCACGTCTAGTGCAAAGTTTTGAAACGCCTCCCGCTTTTAAAATTCTAAAAATCCATATGGGATCTTATTACCTTCATAATTAGATCCTTGTGGATGGTCATCGCTCTAATCAGAGTCCTTCATTGGATTCCTTTTGTACCTTAATTCGAATATTACGGTTTTTTTAAATCGAAATCGAATTTTCTTTTGAGATCTTCCTATCTTCATAGTTAGATTCTTGAAAATGTTTAAAGTGCCAATCAAAACCCACGGATTGGATACCTGGTGTGCTTTAAATACATGTGCACAATTAACAAAACAAATTAACAAATTAAAAATCAAGATAAACAATTATGTGATTTTGTGATTATGTGATTATGTGTTTTCTTTTAATCATTTTGTGTTTTTGTTTTCATTATCCAAATCCTCGTAGAATCTTCCGTATCTTCATGTGAAAGATTCACAGTAGGATATCCAAAGGTACTACCCTAAATCCTTAATGGGCTTCTACGTAATCGTTAAGACCCTTGGATTATATGGTACCATTCCATCATTCAAAAAGACCCCTTGAGTGGTCTAAGTCAAAAGATTGATTCAGAATCTGGTTAAGAATGACATGTGGTGATATGGCTGAACAGACTCCTTGGTAGTCTATTTAGATCATTTATTGATTTAATTAAAAGGACCCTAGGATGGTCTAGTCACACTCATCACAAGTTTATTCATTTGGTTTTCCCCTACACATTATAAAATACACTGTGTGAACTATGCAAGGAATTACATAATTATGGACGCGTACATAATTATGAAATTCAGTGCACAGGAACCCAGTAAGATTTATTATGTGTAAGAACCTATAATGGCAACAATAACAAAATGTGAACAATGTAATGGAGGTACGGTGGACACACCAATGGCGCTTCATATACTTGTATATAAGTGTCCCTCTTACATTGCAAGCATGATGTTATTCAAAGTTACTAGAAGTTCAGGACCTTAATCAGTGTTGTTTTATCTTTTTAACTTCATATTTCAAGATCTCACAAGTTTCCTCTAAATAAATTTCGGGACGAAATTTTCTGAAGTAGGGGAGACTGTGACACCTGTGCCTCCACGGCCAACAAACAAATACCAAATCAATGAAATATTGTATTTCATACTTGGGATTTGTACAAATATGTGTATCATTTGCACATATCAATTCTTGTTCGATTTCAAGCTCTAAATCGCTTTCTGGAAAGTTATACGCGCACTGATGCATGAACGAAATCAGTTTAACGCGAAAAACACTCCGGGATAGTGACATAGGCTTAACATACCTTAAATAACCTTTACATAACTTAGAAATAAGTTTTTGGAGGGTTTGGTATGCCGAAATCAAGTTTATTCACTTAGAGGGACTAATTTCGAC
The DNA here is from genome assembly GCA_030545235.1 of Helianthus tuberosus. Lineage (NCBI taxonomy): Eukaryota > Viridiplantae > Streptophyta > Magnoliopsida > Asterales > Asteraceae > Helianthus > Helianthus tuberosus. The sequence continues at coordinate 193,918,911 of CM060365.1, forward strand.
AAACTGCGAAAGTATGCCGATTCGTACTGTAACGAACATTCCGGAACTTGATCATAAGTTAAACACACCCTAAATATCCTTTACATAGCTTAGAAATAGGCTTTGATGGGTTCGGTATGCTAAAATAAACTTTTTGGTCATTCAGGGACTAAAAGCGTCAAAAAGTGCATAAGTTTGCATTTTCGCGCATATCTTACGTTCTGAATACATCCGGACATCCAAAAATTTATGTAATCATTAAAATATTTTATTTTAGTGATTGGCATAATAAAATTCCATTTGTCGCATAATTTGGATCGTTTTTCGCGTTCGTTCGTGTTTCGTCGTAATTAACCAAACAACGCAACCGTACAACCAAACGAACCGACATCTGAGATGTTTTTGAGCATATTTTAAGTTCCCTATACTTTAACTTCATTTTGGAGCCTTGAAATGGGGTTAACGAGGTTTAAACGCATCAAAAATGGCTTAAAAGTGTTGCAGGGACCATTTCTGCCATTTTGGAAAATTTTCTAGAGCTGGCACATGGTGTCGCTGCGCCACCACCATGAGGCTTTGCCATGGCGTGACGCCATGGTCTCATCTGGGCAGAAACTCCATTTTTGCAACAGCAGGTCCATTTTCAGCACTTAACTTGAAGTTTAGGGGCTATGTTGTAACATTTTCAATACCGTTTGCTGGTTTTGGGGCACCCCTAGTATTCCAAAACCATGTGCCATATGGGTACGGTCCAGATTGATGCTCGTTTATCGAGGAACGATCTTAACGGTTCTTGGTTTTCTATAAATAGCAACACCCACTTCACTCTCAAACTCACACCTTTGAATCTGAATTGGTTCTCTAAGTTGATGTGTTTATCACTTCATACCTGAGAATATTCGGATCAAAGCTTCCGTTCTTGGACCCGTTGTAAGTCCTCTTTCGTTCTTTTATGCGTTTTTAGCATGAAAGTCAAACTCTGTTTGACTTTCTGCATTGACCAGTTTATGGTCAACACGAAGTTCGTTTGAACTTCATAACGTGAGCGTAATCACGATGGTTATGGTCCCTAGTGACTATACCTACTGATTACCACGTTATCTAGGCTTAGTGACGAGTCGTAGTTTCGGCAAAAATGTGTATTCTTGCGTATTTTGTAACCAAACTACTTTTGGGTATCAAGACCCTTTGTCTTGATATCAAACTTGTTTTCAAACCTCGTTAAACATGTTTTAACATGTTTAATTCGTCACTTTTAGATTTGTGCTTATATAGGGTCGTATGGTAAGCGATTTAATCAATCGCTTATACTTTCGAACCCGACCCATTTGGTCAATCATTAGGATCCAACCAAACACTTTAGGTGACCATAGTTGTATAGGGAATAACCTTCTGAGGTTATACCTTATGGTCACTTCGTTTAAGTAGTTGTATGATAGGTAGTTTATATGCCTTAGGAAAATGACCAAAATACCCTTTTTACGCCAAAATTCATTTTAAGTATATGTAACATAACTTTTGACATCTAAACTGATTTGGCAACAACATTAAACATATTAAGGCATATTTTACTTGTCATAGGACTAGTTAGGCGGTCCGAACGCGTTTTACACGAACGACACGTTAACGTAGCGAAAGCTACCTAAACGGGTCGTAATGGGTCGAAAGCACTTAGGATAGGTTCCGTTTTAGTATATAGGCTTTGTTAAACCATATTACATGAGTTCCCATACTCATTTGGTTTACGAAACCTCATACTATCCGATCTTCCGATTTAGGTCCGGTTTATTAACGTAGTTACCTATATTAGGTGCCGTTTGATTCCGTGATACCTCTAGCTTTGCTTGGTTGTTGTTCAAGACTTCTAAGCACCCTCAAGTGAGTACATAGACCCCTCTTTTACTGTTTTTCAAACGTTTTGGGGGTGAAACACATGTGCCTACTTGTTACTTTCGTGCTTTCCATGTTTTCATATCATATACTTGCTATGTTCATTAGTACACTATTAGTACATGATTTCACTATGATCATGCTATGTATGTCCTTTGTTGCATACTTAGTACATTATTTTACATTACATTTTATGCTATGTATGTCCATTTAGTGCATACTTAGTACATCATTTTACATTCCATTTTATGCTATGTATGTCCATTGTTTCATACTTAGTACATTTGATTTACATTACATTTCACGCTATGTATGTCCATTTAGTGCATACCTAGTGCATTGTTTTACATTACCTTTTCATGCTATGTATGTTCATCATACTTAATACATTTGTTTTACATCACATGCTTACATTTTGGTATGACATTTGGTTTGTTTAAATGGGACCAAAATACATTCATTAACATTTATCTCGCCGTTCGTTAGTAGGTAGTGGTACCATAGGAATTGACAACTCCCGTTCCCAACATCCTAGGTATGTTTGGATGGAAAGAATGGCCGAATTCGATAAACATAACTCAGATAGACCTTTAAATTCGTTTAAGGATTTATCACCACAGTCACAAGGCTTGAATGCATGCATTTTCACAATACCGCATAGATGTTTGTATCAGTAAAGGATGCATTATTTTACAAAGCATAACTTTTGATTTATTCAAATACTTTGTTTTGTACATTTTTACATATGATTAAGTAGTCACTTTTTGCTTATCATACATGACATTTGTTTACACATTTCATGATTTATATTTGACATTAGACATGGTTTTTCACACGAACATTTTGACATTTGATTATACATAAACATTTTTACATTGGTGGTTTGTTTGGGTAAGTGATTTAAGTAACGAGGCGTGTGTAATATGATACAAGCATGGTGGATACGCCGCTGGTACTTCCTATATATAAGTGCTTGTATGATATTCCATATCGTAGCATTATTTAAATCATTTCAATTTAGACATATAACATTTTACACAAATGACATATTTTTCACAAGACATTGTTTTACAAACGGTTTGTTTATACAACTCATTTTACTTGGATATTTATTTAACCATACATATTTCTTTTATATCATCTGATTTTCTTATCAAGTTTTTATATGATTTATAAAACAAAAACATTTTCCAAGGTTTATGACTACTTTTGTTAAACATTTTCTTCAAACTTATAAGTCATTAATCCTAAATTAATAAAACCTATGTATCTCACGGGCATTTTTATGCTAACATACCTATTTTCACATGTGTTTTCAGGAAATAATGTATATGATTGATCAAGAAACACTTAGGCGGACTTGGGCCTTAGTGACATTAAAAGACGCAAGACTAGTTAATTATGTTATGTTTCCTTGTTTGTTAAGACATTGTAACTACTTTTAATCAATAAAACAAAATTTCAATTTCCATGTGTTATGAAACAATGATTCTGTTACAACACTCCCCGACGTTTCCGTCATGATTTATTGTTTTACGTGGTCGGGGTGTGACACAGGGTGAATAGGATCTTCAAAACCTGGAGGCTGTTCGATGTACACCTCTTCTTCAACTATATCGTGTAAGAATGCACTTTTGACGTCTATCTGGTAAACCTTGAATCCTTTGAATGAAAACCTTGAACGACTAACCTTCAATTTGACGAAAACCTTGAACGACTAACAGGTGCATACACTTCGTTGTAGTCTATACCTTCAATTTGACAAAAACCTTGAACGACTAACCTTGCTTTGTTTCGAATAACTACTCCACGGTCATCCTTTTTGCACTTATAAACCCAACGGGTACAAATCTTCTAGTAATCTTCAGGTTTATCAACCAGTTTCCAGACACCTAGCTTCTGGAATTGCTGCAGTTCTTCCTGCATAGCTTCAACCCAAGAATTATCTTTCAAAGCTTCTTTAATAGATTTTGGTTATTCTTGTGATACATAACACGCGAAGGACCAATCGTTTTGTTGACCAGATTCTCGAATCGCCGCATACAAGCCTGCATTGTTGTCGTTTCGTAACATGTTTCTCGTTTGAACGCCACTTTGTACATTACCGATGATGTTTTGTTGAGGATGGGTATTGTGAATTCTTGTTTCAGGGTTTTTTGGAACTGGAATGTTTGTACCCAGCTTGTTGAGATTGAGATCAACAACTAATTCAATACCCGGAACTGGCGAAGAGGATGATGCAGTAGCTTCAGCTATTTTAGGGGCGTCCACTGGAGGTGTAGCCTCTGAAGTACCATGAAAAGCTTCTTGGTCTGCATCGAGAAATTCATCATCCTCTGAAGATTCGTTCATTTCGGTAGCATCGTGAAAATCCTCATTGTCGAGAGCATTATTGTTCACTGAATTTGGTTCTGAATTGTTAACTATAATTGGACGAACCAACGGTGAATATGTTGCGTTGTCACTCTCGAAAAACATCCTTGCCGTAGCACTTTCTTCGACTTCATGAATATTGATCGAATTGAAAAAGTCATCGTACTCAAACATCCATGGTTGACCAGGACATTTGACTTGCAATGTGTGCCGTTGTACTCTGACTTCAGACCATTCCTCGACCCTTTTAGTCTCTAGATTCCAGACTCTTAAGTTCGGGGTGGCATACCCAAGAAAGTAACCTTCAATAGCTTTTACCCCAAACTTTCCATTAGGATCGATCATTATGCAAGGAGATCCAAACGGTTCAAGATATGACAAATCTGGTTTCCGTTTGTGAAGAAGCTCGAAGCAGGTCTTGTTGTGCCTTTTGACTGTAAGGACTCGGTTCAATGTATAAAAAGCAGAGGACACAGCTTCAGTCCAGAAGGGAATCGGCAATTGTGACTCTACCAACATCGTCCTAGCAGTCTCGATCAATGTACGGTTTTTAGGTTCAGCGACGCCGTTCTGTTGAGGAGTGTAAGCCGCACTAAATTCGTGAAGAATACCTTTTGAAGTACAGAACTCCTTCATGGCTTGATTCTTAAACTCGGTTCCATTGTCGCTGCGAATCCGTTTAACCTTCAAAGTATACAAATTCTCAATCTGAATGATCAAGTTTTTGATAATACCGAAACTATCACTCTTATGTGCCATAAACGCCACCCAAGAAAATCTTGAATAATCATCTGTTATCACGAGGCAGTATTGATCATTCAGAATGCTTTTATGCTTAACAGGACTGAATAAATCCATGTGCAAACTTTCAAGCAGAACGTCCACCGTGTTGATCTTCTTAGTCGGGTGTCGCTTCTTGCTTTGCTTTCCTTTTTGGCATGAAACAAAGACGTCTTGAAGATGGAAGTTTTTAAGAGGAACACCATTCACTAATTCATTCAACACCAAATGATTCATTTTGCGTAAGTGAATGTGACCCATCCGTCTATGCCAAGAGATTGAGTCTTTTTCTGTGGCTTTGGAAACGAAACAGGTTGCTTGTGCAAACGTTGTAATAGCTTGCCTCATATCAAGGACATACATATCATTAATCCTTGGAGCAGATAAGAGAATCCATTATTTAGGAATCTTGAAGCCGGGTTTCAGCACATAACATCCATTTGCATCAAAGTGTACTGAAAACTGCTTATCACAAATTTGTGAAACTGAGAAGATTGTGATCAAGTTGTTGCACAAAGTTGATCTTATCAAAGCTTACAACCCCGTTGGATACCATTCCTTCACCAGTAATATATCCACCTTTATCTCCAGTAAAAGCAACATAACCTCCTCTAATAGATTTGACGTCGTAGAGAAGCTTCATGTCGCCTGTCATGTGCCTGGATGCCCCACTATCAACAATCCAATGACTGCTGAAAGTTCCTCCTGGAACACCCTGCACATGAACTCACATGATTAGTTGGAGATGGGGACCCAAGCCTTTGTGGTCTTGGGTCTTCCGCTTTCATCGACAAAGGTTATTTCAATTTCTCGATGGTTTGGAAATTGTGATGTTCCCCCTGAATTAGCAACCGTTTTTGGTTTCCATGTCTGTTGTGTTTTACCAGTTTGAATTTTTGAAATCTTAACTTCATGATTGTTTGAAGTTTTAGAAATTTTTGGTTTAACTGAAACAGGTTGTTTGTGAACCACGTCGGTTTTAATTGCCTTTTCAATTACCTTAACTTGTTGGCGTCTCTGTTTCTATTCCCTTTCTTTTACAAGGCGGGGATCTTGTTTTGTAGAAACAGGTCGCTTTCGGTAATTTTGTTCACGGGGATCATCAACTTTGGCTTTTAACTTATGAAGATATGGACAATTTCGAATGATATGTCCAATTTCACCACATTCAAAACATGATCTTCGTTCAACAAACCCCGAAGTAACATGTGATTGTCGTGTCGATGAACTTTGTGATCCCGAGGTACTTGGTTTTGAACTGTTTTGTTCATTTCTTTTCAAAGATTTAACTTGATTGACATGATCTAAGTTAGATTTATTGGCAAATGTTTCAAGTTTATCTGTTCCCTTCGACTTCACAAAGTTCACGCTTTTGTTCTTCTTTTGGTTCGGTTCCTTTCGACCTTGAGTCGTTGATTTACCTTTTGGTTTGGTATGATTTTGCTGCTTTTTCACTGTTGGTAATTTCTGATTGCCACATTGTTTTCAAACTTCGGCCTTTGGAATCGGAGGGCACTGTGTTACCACAGCGTGTAAACCCGACTTTCCCAAAAACCTACTTGTCGAATCTTCAAAAACTTTACTGATTAAAGATTGATTTACATTCTTAATCGGAATATCTTTGTCAGAATAGATTTTATCATCACCAACAAGAGTGTACAACAAATTCACACTCTCTGACTCTTTTGCAGATGCGGACTCGACCAGAACACTCTTAGCAGGTTTTGCGGGAGGATCACATAGAATATGATTCTCAAGAGGTATGCCCTCTTCTTTGATTACCGCATCAGACTGTGCTGAGTCAGTATCATCAGATTCATCATCTGAAGAATCAGCATCCTCAACAATGACTGGAGGATCCTGATTTTGTTCAGCAGTTGACACACTTGAAACTGTTGAAACATCCGAATCTGATGATACTTCATTTTTGTATCCAAGTCCGGTTGCAAATTCCACATTGTCTAAAGGAACATATTCCTCATAATAAGTTCTATTCTCCTCATCAGGCATTGCATCATAATTTTGTCTAACAGGTGGTGGACATTTCTTGTGTCCAATGCACGTGACATCCTTTTTCTCTTTTTGTATGTCAATGATGTGATCCGGCACATACCTAGAGTTTGAATAACTATCTAGCTTAAGCTGGATCGCCTCACTTTCACACTTTACACAGGCTAACTCTTTTTGCATGATCTCGAGACGATTGATATAACAGTTTATGTCAGTTTGTTTTCTTGAAACCATTTTTGTCAGCTCGGTTTTATCTTTTCTTAAATTTGCAACCACCATTTTAAACTCCTTTTCATGGTTTTCATAAAACATGTTAGCCTCTTTGCATTTCGAAAGATCCACTATCAACTTTTAATTATGGATATATGTCACTTCATACTTGCTTTACAAATCATCATATTTGCCTTGCAAGTCCGACAATTTATCACCTAAACTAACACATTTATCACATTTATCAGAAGTTGGTTTATCGACACATACCTGACTTGATGAACTGCCGACATTAGCCATAAAGGCTGAATGAATAGAAGAAGAAGAAGAATAAGCAGCTTTATCCACCAGAATTGATCTTATGTCATTCCTTGCTGCAGCTTCTCCCAACAATTCATCAACATCTGCGTCGACTGACACACTTGATGTTTCATCCAAATGATCATCGCCTGAAGTTGAGGATTCTTCATCTGAGCTTCTACTGTAACCAGAACTGTCTTCATCTTTAGAAGATTCACCACCACTGGTGTGTTTCAGATCCTTCACCACTTCAGCAAAACAAGCTGATCCACCCTGATCACCAATGCCTAATTGCATTGACCAGTCGCAACCCTCATCCATTTGCACGACAAGAGCTTGATTGTTTGATGGTCCTGCTTGATTGTTTACAGGTACCAAGGTGCCATCGTCATTCCTGGTTTGATTCTGATTCTGTTGGTTGTCTTGACCTCTGAAAGGGTTTTGGTTCCCATGCTGTGCTGGCTTTGTGCATTCCCTCTTGAAGTGACCCCGTTCGCCACAGTTAAAGCACTTAACAGACTGCTTGTCAAACCCATACTTGGTATCTTTCTTGATTTCCAAGCTGGTTCGAACATTCCATTCCATGAAGTCCTTTGCTCGCCTTAAAGCACTGGCGAAAGCCCATTTGATGTCCATCATATCCATCTCTTCTTTATCGATCTGCTAATAATCTTCTTGAGTTAGATTGATGTTTCCGATCTGCCCTGCAATCAACCCACAATACGCGCTCACCAATGTGTTCAGTATCTCCATATGATCTTTAGCTACTTCAACGCTAACTTTGAAGAAATTTGAAGTGTCGAGCCGAACAGTATTTGGATTAGATGGCTGACCGGCAGATGAAGTGCTTCCATAACAAGCTTGTTGTTGAACAGGAAGTGGATTCCCGTACAAATCAGTTGCTACAGTAGATGGCCGATAGCTTTGCTGTTGGGGAACTGGATGTAGTGGATTTCCATACAAGTCTGTGGTTGAAGCTGGCTTAACGGGAACTTGTATCGAATTTCCATACAAATCTGTGCTTGTGACAAACGCCGTTTGAATTGGAGCATGTGGAGCAGGTCTTGCAGAAGTGCTAGGAGCTCCATAATACATATCAGGATTTTGTCGCACTGGAACCCTTTTCGCCTTTAGGGTTTCTTCCTGATCTTTGTTCTCCAAGAGCTGAACGAAGTCATTGATGTTTGTCGTAGCCAATGTGCCATTGTATTTTAGGATTTCCAAGAAACCATTCCATTGAGGTGGCAGTGCATCGGCAAACTTTGTGACAACCTCTACTGGAGTTGTTACTACCCCATAATTACTCAATTCAGTTAGGAAGTGATAAAATCAAATTGTCATATCTCCCAAAGATTCTTTTTCCATACATGTGAAGCCATCAAACTCCTTAAGTAAATCATGTCGCAATTGGCGTGACTTTTCATTTCCTAGACCTCTTGTCTTCAATGCATCCCATAATCGTTTTGACGTCTTGAAGCTGACAAACTGATGATATATATCCTTGCTCAACGCCTGAGTCAGAATTGCATATGCTTTCTTTTCTAAATCATATGCCTTTTCCTTGTCTTCCGTAAGATCTGCAAATGTCGCGGCAGTTGAAGCGGCAACCTCAAGAGGTTGATCGAAATCTATAGTAAAACATAACCACAATTCCGTGTTTTGCCCAAGGACATACGTATGCAATCTATCTACCCATCCAGGATATTCATTTATATGCATCAGTTTCGGTGGGCGATTTAGACTTCCGGTCTCGCTTTCGCTTAGAAGTATACTTCGAATACTTTGAGTTTGATTTGAAACAAACGCCCATTAACCTGTCGAAATTGGATTCGCTTGCGAAGATGCGGGTGCGGGAGATTCGGCCCATGATGGCGACAAACCCGTGCTTCTATACATGCTCTCCGTATTAGATGCGGGTGCGGGAGATTCGACCCATGATGGCGATAAACCCGTGCTTCTATATTTGCTCTCCGTATTTGACGGAATACCCCACCAGTCTGGATTCATTTTGAATATATAATGATGAAAACCTGATTAAATCACTTGAAACAAACCGTTAAAACACCTTTTGAAACCTTCTGTGAAAAAGACTTGCAAGTGACTCGACAAAACTTAGGGTCTTGGCGAAACCCTCTTTGAATAAATAATGCGCGACGAATCCTATGATCAACGACGAAACCTTTATAATGTTTCGAATGAATTCTTTTTGACGAAACTTAAAGGGGTTTCGTCGAAATGGGATTTTCGTTGTGAATAGTCACAGATAGTTGGTGAGATTTGGTGAGATTTTTCAAAGAAACCTTATCCTTTTGTCTGACACAGACATCCTATTTCAACTTTACAGCATGTCTATCTCACCAAACAGCATGGTCTCAATATTTTAATCAATCTTAGCTTTGATATTTAAATATTAAAAATCAAGAAAATCTTTGAATGTCAGTTGAAAATATGAAGAACACTTTGAAGATACACAAGAACTCCAGTGAAATATAAGTTTTCCGGCCACCTAAAATATTCTGATCACAAATTTTGCAATAAAGTTCAATGAAAACCCAATCCTAACATATATGCATGAGTTTTAAACAAGGTTTTGTATGAACTAACAACAAAATAACGAGATTTTCATTGATTAAAGACCTGTTTTTCCAGAAAACAAGATTTTCGAACTTTAACTTTTAAGAACAAAAATCTGAAAATCTTGGAAAAATCAAGAAAAACAACTTGGTTTTAACAAGGAATCGAGCCAATGCTGTGATACCAATTGAAGGTCCACCCGGAGGATCGAGTTAAACCTCTATTCCCTGTTTTCCGACGAACCCAAGAGTGCGGAATCCAAATGGATAAGTTAAACCAAGTTCGAACACGTAAGCGACAAACACAAGACTCAACGATTAACACTCAATGTATTAATACTTGAAACGGTTACAGTACAATGTTTACAAATAATCTCTGCAAACTCTCTCTGGTTCTCTCGTGACTCACTGTGTTCTCTCTTGTTCTTATGCTCTGTCTTCGGGCTGTTTATATAAGGGACAGAGATGACGGAACATGTGCTGGTCGACGAAAGCCTTCGACGAAACAATAAGCAGCCGACGAAACCTCATGATGATGAAACTAACAAGAGTTTCGTCATGCACATCAGGTGTTTGGAGTTTTGTCGCAGCAGCAAATGTTTGGAGTTTCGTCGCAGCAGTAGGTGTGGAAGTTTCGTTATCAGCAGCAGCAGGGTTTCGTCATGCAGGCTTGTAGAGGATTCGTCATCAGCAACAAGCAGAGTTTTGTCATATGTATAAGACAAAAGAAACAACTTTCTGAATTCACGTTAATATGTAATCTTCACATGAAATGTCTTCATATGACATCATCATGGTGATGTCATGATGATGTGTCACCGGGAAACAGTTCGCGGCGCTTCGTGCTTCGCGTGTAGAACTCTGGGGCGCACGACGGAGGAATGTCGCGACGTCGGTCTTGAGCCGAACCTAACCGAGTCGAACCAAACCAAGTCAAACCGAACCGAGTCTCGTCCACATAATATGTATCAACAAGACCTGTGTGTTTTTTTTATTGTAGCACAATGAATCATTTGTTAATTTTAATGGGATCTTGAATTGAGAGTGAGTTGTTCTTCCTGAAGGCAAAAGCAAGGCAGCGATCCCTGATGTTGCGACAACAAGAACTATTTTCCCAACGGACCTGAGTTTGTCTATGATTGAAGTCCATAGGAAAGTTTTTCCTGTTCCTCCATGGCCGTGTATAAACAAAAGTATTTACGTATTTTGCATAACTGAGCTTACAACCATGTTGTATATTGCTAGCTAAACAGAGTTTAAGGCCTCTTCCATAGTTCTACTTTTAGTCACCAAGGCGTCAGTGTCATAGCAGTTTTCTTCCAAAAGTAATCTGTTTCTTATTGTTGCAGGTTTAAGCCGCTAATGTGAGTATTTGATGTACCAGTAACATCATTCAAATTCCTAATAATATCATCACTCATTCGTGGCCAGTATTTCTGCCAAAAACCAAATGGATTAGATAGGTCACAGAATAAAAGCATATGGGCAAACAAAGCCCTTAATTCTGCAGCCGTGGCCCAAGACGATACCTCTACGAAAGCTGCAACCCATTCTCTATCATCGCCTATCAAACCAAGTTTCTCGCATGCAGCTCGGTAGGTAGGGTATACAATGTTAGAAACTGTTCTGATGTCCTCGAAAGAACAACAACCTTTTTGGTGGTTAAGCAGCATTCTTAGGTAGAACGACTCACCACATGCTGGATGTATGTATGCCAACCTTCCAATTGGTGGAGTTCTGGTAGATAATCTTTTAAGCCATGCTTTCTTGGAGGGATCCCATCGGTACCTAGACAGATAGTCGACGTAACGTAAATCCCTATCATTCGGTTGTTGTTCATTGCTTCTTAACCATTCGGTTAATGTTGTTTTCTGAGTTGCTGGGTTACCAAGAATGTCATGTAGCTATTGGTTATCTTTAAAGATGATATTCTGCATGTGCTCTAAGTGAACGACCAATTGCTGAACAGCTGGGTTTCTATGGTGAATTGGAAAATTGAGTATCCTCCAAGCTGCTTCATGTGGACAAACGAATCTACCATCTACAAACTTTGAGATTTCATCTACATCTTCATGAGAATTTGATGTTGATTGTGTTGTACAGTCAGGGGTCCTCGTGACAGCATAACAAATGTGATCTACACCATTGGATATGTACTTGAACAAATACTTAATGAGCATACTCCAACCGCAATATTCGACTTTTATATGTGCCTCGAAATGCAAACAAAGAGTCCGATTATATGGGACTACGTAACCGTTGTCAAGTGGCACACCATTTTTTTCCAATCGAGGACCATTTGATCGTCTTTTATAGTGAATATAGCCTTCTTTGTCAAATCGAGTGACTTGTTCATAGGCCTTTGGAAAGGATTTTGAACATTTCTTATTAACCATGCATGGTGCGTTCATCTTTCGTAAGCCATAGGGACTATTGGAATATTAAACTTAATTTCGTTATTTTATTATGTATTAAGTGTAATTAGGATAATTAAAGTTATTATTATGTATGTATGTAACGATATGAATGAACGGAAATGTTGGTTGGTTGACACCGTTTCAAATGACGGTTACTCCCGCCATTAACTGCCAAACATTCTTGTATATATATATATATATATATATATATGTATTTACCGACAGTTTGTTCGGTACCAAGATATTCAATTTTAATATCCATTTACCAAGAGTTTGTTACTCTCTGTACAAACACGTACAGAGTCATAAACACACACACGAACACGAATACGATGATGATAACGGCTTCCGCTAACATAGTGGTATCAGAGCCACGGAGGGAAATCGATGGAAATCGATCGATATTATACGATTCCGGGCACAACCGGATGAAGAACAAAAACAGAGGATATGGAGATGGAGATGAATTCAACCCTGATCGCACAACTCCACGATCACGAATGTTCGCAAGAATGAAGCGAGAGATTCTAATGAAATTAGAAATCGAAATCGATTTACTAGAATGAGAGACGAAAGAAAGACGAGAAGAAACAACGAAAATAGAAAAGGGAGATTTCAATTCTCATGGTGATGTAAACAAGGAAGATCACGGAAATGAAGGTATGAAAGAAAAGGAGATGTTTGATGATCATAAGAACAGAGAAATGGAACGAGAACGGGAGTGGTTGGAAATCGGAGAATTACGATCAGAATTACACGATCCCGGGAAGAGACGGATGATGAAGAGGAACGAACGACGATGGAAGGATCTTACGAAGAAGCGATGTTACTGATGCGTGTGAAGTGCGATATATATTAGGTGTATATTTTAAGCCCGTTTTACACTTTTTAGCCAAGTTTTAAATTTATAAAACACGATATTTACTAACACTAAACACACATATGGGCAAGTGCACCCATCGTGGACGTAGTATAGTGTTGGTAAGATACCGAGGTCGTCCAAGGACACAAGAGCTTTTAGTACCGGTTTATCCTCAACGTCTAATCAAATCAAAATGTTAGAAAAAGGTTTTTAAACTAGAAAAATAAAACTAACTAAAATGCTGAAAAATAAAATAAATGTAAAAACAGATAGACAAGATGAATCACTTGGATCCGACTCGTGTGTAGTGTAACCTTTGATTATTTTCGCACTTTTGCACTTGTTTAAGAGATTATCTTAGTTATTGTAGTAGGCCCCTCTTTTGAAGGCGACGTTACCCTCAACCCAGTAGTTTGAGTCAGCAATGATACAATCCTAAAGGGTCGGATTATTGAAAGATAATTAATTAAGTTATTAATGCATAATGTGGTAGGCCCCTCTTTTGAAGGCGACGTTACCCTCGGCTAAGTAGTCTGAGTCAGCAGGGATACGGTCCTAAGTAGCCGGGTTAAAGTTTTAATAGTAGTTTAACTTATGAGGGGATCAAAGAGTTTGGACCCCCGCCATCCAATACCGTTGGGTATTGAAGGAGGTCCTACTAAATTTGACCCAGGTCCTTTGCAGGATCTATACACTGAACAATGGCAAGACTCTTACCAAACCGTTCCCTTAACCCCCGACCAGGTAGCCAACATATCTCCATATAGACCGTGTAGATATGAATGGTGAAAATCTTTTATTTTATATAGACAGTAAAATAATGCCAAGACACCACGGACAAACGATAAGGAAGAATCACCTTCAACATAAGAAACTAGTAATTAAAGTCATTAATACAAAACCAATTAAAAAGTGCAAAAGATTAAAAATAAAAAGTATTACACTAAACACTTGTCTTCACCAAGTGATGTAAGAGACTTAGGCAAACATGGCCTTTGATTGTCAAGAACTCTTACGATCAATCTTGGATCCTGAGATGACTCACACACTCTATGATGGACAATGGATGATGGTGGTGGATGATGGTGTTGTGATGGTGGTGGGTGGTGGGTGAAGTGTGAGAGACGTGGTGTGCCAAGGGATGAGTTGCAAGAGCTCCAAGCATTCCTATTTATAGGCTGAACAGAAGCTCGGGCACGGCCCCGTGTCCACTGGGCACGGCCCCGTATCCATCCGTCTCTCTCTTCATTAATTGCAATTTCATTAAATGCGTCTGCAACAGTTGACCACGCCCCCGTGTCCGCTGAGCACGACCCAGTGGTGGGCAATAGAAGCTTCTATCACTTTGTCTTTTCTGCTGACACTTGGGCACGGCCCCGTGCTCACTGAGTACGAGGCGCGTTCAGTCTTCTGTCTTCTTGTTTTGCTTGGGAAGATGCTGTAAGGAGGTCGGGCATGCCACGTTTGTTCCTTTTCTTGTATTTATGTTAGATTTAGCTGACTTTTTGCGTCTTTTGTTCATTTGAGCTCATTTGATCCTGAAAATACAAAAGGAAGACAAAAGCACACTTTTTCCAACATTAGTACTAGAAAGGGTTAGTTTTATGCCACGATTGATGTAATTTATATGTTGCATTTTGTGCACATCAAATACCCCCACACTTGAATCTTTGCTTGTCCTCAAGCAAAACTCTTTATAATGTGGCTTTTTTCACTCCCAAATGGAATAGGTAGAAGAGAAGGTTTTTGGGCTTGTCATAAAGTGTCGGGATTTCCAAGATTCTTTATTTAGGTTTTATTTTTATTTATTTACAATCCTATTCATCATGATTTATTAAAAACATTTCATAAGGTAAATTACTTATTAGGGCATAACATACCTTTTTTTAAAATTCCATTTATATACAAGTTCACATACCTCACGGGGGATCACTCAACACTCGGCCGAAGGTGTATTTTTAGTGAATCACTCGAGAGCGGCATGGAACTTACTCCTACCATAAGTTTGCCAAGCAATCAATCCTCCTCCTTTTTAACTATATACCTTTGTAAATATCAAGAGGACTTTTTGGGTGAAGGGTTAGGCTTGGGCTAAAGGTGGGTGGTTGGATTAGTGGTTAGTAAAAGGGCGAAAAGCGTAACAAAATGTCGGTTTTTTTTAAAGACTTTTTGTTTTCCAAACTTTTATTTTATTTTGATGAACCATTCTTTTCAAACAAAGTTATTTTTGATGAACTTGTTTGTTTATTTGGTTTCATCAAAAAAAATTTTCAAGTCATAAGAAAAACCGAGCTTTGTTACTAAAAGAAAGGGTTAAAATAAAAAGGTTTAGGTGGGTAAAAAGGGTGATTGTTTTGGGTTAAGAAATGAAAAGGTTTAGGCTCAAAGGGGTTAACTAGGGGGATTTTGGATAGGTGGTAAAAAAAATGAAAAATAATGGTGTAGAAAGAAAAAAAGGGTTAGTCCTAATGCCTCCATCATTTACATACTTGGGTTTAAGTTGGTAAGGACCGGGAATGCATTGTCGTGGCAAGTTCTAGAGTCGTACGAACCAAGCGGCTATTCACACAAGAAACGAAAAATGAGCATTAAGTGTAAAGATATGTATTTGTATGCTCAATAAAGGCTTAAAACTCACTTTTGTGGGAATGGGTTTTTATGTGATCAAGTATATATAATCAAATTTTAACTAAGTTTGTCATGCCGTTTCATAATTTTCTTATGTTGGTTCTTTTTATCACGACGCTATCGGTTGTAAATTTATAAAAATATAACCTTGTTAGAACTTGAATTCCCAACTTAAACTTAGACAAGTAAAAAGAAAATGAATTTTTTTTTGAAAAAAATTTGGGGTGATTAGCGGTTCCAATAGAGTTTTGTGTAAGGCTTGTTATTAGGACTTGCAAGATTCAAGGTTTTAGTATCCCCCCACATTTAAATTACACATTGTCCTTAATGTGTCCCAAAAATAAGTTTTTAGGTTGATTTCATGTGTAAAAGGGTGTTAAAAGCAAAATTTTATGTTACTGGCATTCTGGACACGGCCCCGTGTCGGGTGGACACGACCCCGTGTTCAACTGCCAGTAACGAAAACTTACAGAAGGTGGACACGGGGGCGTGTTGGCTGGACACGACCCCGTGTCTGGCAAAAATCTGCAGAAATTAAACAAACAGCAGGTCTGGGAGGTGGGCACGGGGGCGTGTCGGCCGGACACGACCCCGTGTAGACAGTCTGCAAGGTTGAAAAACAGGTTTCTAGCTCCGGTTTTCCTGCCCCGGCTTTAGTAGTACTAATTTTTAGTACTCTAAGCCTCGTATGTACCTGTTTTATCAATAAATACCACACCAAACAGCACCAAACATCCTAGATTACCAAGTTTAACATCCAAACCATCAAGTTAAAAACAAAAGCAGAAAATAAAAAGAAGTTAGGGAAATTAAATTGTTCAACACTTCGGCACGCAGGCCGGCAATTGTTCGATAGAAAAGGGGTTTAACCTGTGGGATCACCAACCAGCTGCTCCTACTCCTACTCCACCCGCCTAGTCCATGTCTTCATCATCGTCATCACCTCCCCCTCTATGTCCTGCCATGTACTCCCGGATGCTTCCGATGTCATCTTGGATATCGGAGATGTTTCTTTCAATGGCTCCGACCCGGTTGTATGTGTTGTTGGCGAGGTTGTAGGTGTTCCTGGTGCACATAAGCTTTTCCTGCAAAAGATCATGCAAACTCTGAAAGTTTGGAAAACCTCCTCCTTGTTAGGAGGATTGGCCCGGTTCACCGTGAGGTTGGTACTGGTATTGGGGAGGTGGAGCGTGAAGGACTAGCGCTTCTTGTGGATTCCATGCATGGCCTTGCATCCTCTGAAAGCTTACCGACCCGTCTTCCGCCTCATAGATTAGGTTCATGGAGCGACAGATGTGTACATCGACTCTTCCCGACCATGGGATCCTTTCGAAAGACCTAGGAATGTTCACGAAGTGCCTATAGAGACGGTACACCCTTCCCCCAAAGAAGATAGGGGTTGGTGCATGAGCTAGCCGGTTCAGATGCATGTTTCGGAGTAGGAGAAACGGAACATCGAGGTGTCTTCGGTTGTGAATGCAGTGAAGGACTATCAAATCTCTCAACCCAACAATACCACCACTATCATGCCTTTGCTTAGAGAGTACCCGAGGACCCTATGGATGTATCGGTAGAGTGGGTCCCTCAATTTGGTACTCTTTGTGCTGCTTGGGTTGTAGTGCCCTTCACCAATCTGAGCCCACGCGGCTTGGCGCTCGTTCTCATCCAAATCTCGCATCCCTCCAGTGTTCTCTTCACTTCCCGAATCTTCCTCCGTATACAGCCCAACTATTGCCCCGAATTGTGCCATCGAGATCGAGTACCTAGTTCCACCACACCGGAATGCAACCCCCTCATTGTCGAACGGGTCGCACCTTGAATTGAAAGTGAAGGTGCTATAGAACTCCATAGTGCACTCATGAACTGAGCGAAGTCTATTGGTAAGGGCAACCCTTAGTGGGCCGGTAACGAGGTTGTTAAACCGGTCAAGTTGGTTCACCATTATCAAGAGATCCGTGCACACTTGTCTTGGGTATTCTTTTGGTCTCGTTTGAAGTATATCATATCTTGCCCTAGCATCGAGCTCATTCGCGTTGAATCTTGTGAACTTCTTCGACATCTGAAAGAACACTCCAAAAGTTAGCACGAAATAATGAGATTTTTGGAGAAAACTGTAAACAGTGGGCTGGACACGGCCCCGTGCTCAGCGGGCACGACCCCGTGTCCAGGCGTCTGTTACTCAAAAATTCCATTTTTCGACCCGGTCCCGAAAATCTGAAAATTTTTGGCCAAGTAGGTGCGGTTTCCCCCGAAAATGAAACCCTAAGTGCCGTTTTTCCCAAAACAAACTGTTTACCCTTTCGATTTTATCTTTTTCGGTTCAAAAACAAGGGTTTGGGGTTTTGTGAGAAATCGGGCAAATCTATCAACAGTACAAGTGGGTTTACTTTCCATAACACTAATCTAAACTAATGCTAACAGATTTATGCAAAAATTTGAGGTTTGATCCGGATGAACTTCAAGAACCCTAGATTTTTCCCCAAATTTTTGATATTTTAACTACATGCAAGTAAATAATCTAACTACTAATGATGATAGAATCATACCTTGATGTTGTTAGAATGAGAGGAGACGTCGAAAATCTGCGAAAAATCGCCTGGACCAGAGCGTTTTTCGGGGAAACGGGGCATGTGGAATGGTGTAACTGTTATGAAAAAAGGGTTTTATCCCGACAGTTGCGCGGACACAGCCCCGTGTTCAGCGGACACGGCCCCGTGCAGAGCAAGTTTTATTATTATTTTTTTATAGTGCTCGTGTGAGTGCCCTGTTTTCCCAAAAACTTGGTTAGAAGACTTACCGGTTTCGATGTTTATCCGCTTGTTCGTAACGTACCAGGTATGATGTTGATGCCTTTACTCGTCGACCGTTTGAAGCGAGATCTCTTCCTCCTCATCCTCAATGGATCCTTGATAAAGTTTCAGCCGATGGCCATTGACTTTGAATGGAATTCCATTCCGAGATTTAATTTCTACTGCACCGTGAGGAAAAATATGGGTGATGGAAAAAGGTCCTGACCACCTAGATTTTAGTTTACCCGGAAATAATCGAAGTCGTGAATTAAACAATAGAACTTGATCTCCCACTCGAAATTCATTAGGTTTAAT
The DNA here is from genome assembly GCA_030545235.1 of Helianthus tuberosus. Classification (NCBI taxonomy): domain Eukaryota; kingdom Viridiplantae; phylum Streptophyta; class Magnoliopsida; order Asterales; family Asteraceae; genus Helianthus; species Helianthus tuberosus. The sequence goes on from CM060365.1 coordinate 193,938,037, forward strand.
GTGTTTGTCGTGTAAATTTTTCATTCTTTCCTTATAAATTTCAGAGTTAGAGTATGCATAATTCCTTAATTCGTCTAATTCATTTATTTGACAAAATCGATTTTTACCTGCAATTTCTAAATCCAAGTTTACATTTTTTATTGCCCAGTAGGCCTTGTGAGCTATTTCTACTGGCAAATGACAACTTTTTCCATAGACGAGCTTATATGGGGTTGTGCCTATAGTTGTTTTATAAGCAGTTCGAAAGGCCCATAAAGCATCATCTAATTTACCGGCCCATTCCTTTTTATTTAAACCTACGGTTTTTTCAAGTATTCGTTTTAAACCTCTATTAGTCACTTCGGCTTGTCCGTTTATTTGAGGGTGATATGCTGTTGACACCCGGTGATAGACCCCATATCTTGTTAAGATTTTTTCAAGTTGATGATTACAAAAATGGGTACCTCTATCACTTATTAATGCTTTAAGTGTTCCAAAACGAGAGAATAATTTTTTCAGAAATCTTACCACGACTCTTCCATCATTTGTTGAAAGTGCCTCGGCCTCGGCCTCGGCCTATTTAGACAAGTAATCGACTGCCACAAGTATATGTTTGTTTCCTTTTGACGGTGGGAAAGGTCCCATGAAATCGAGTCCCCACACATCAAAAATTTCACAAACGAGAATGCCATTTTGTGGCATTTCATTTTTGGAAGAAATATTACCTGATCTTTGGCAAGCATCACATGTCTTGACAAGACTTTGCGCATCTTTGTAAATGGTCGGCCAATAAAATCCTGAATCAAATACCTTTCGTGCGGTACTAGCGGCACCATGATGTCCACTATATGGACCTTCATGACAATGGCGGAGAATCCTCCTTGCTTCGCTGCCATGTACGCACCTTCGGATGAGTTGGTCGGCACACATTTTGAAAAGATAAGGATCTTCCCAAAAGTAATGCTTTACATCAGCAAAGAATTTCTTTCTTTGGTGATGTGGCCATCCCTTGGTGACTATACCGCTAGCTAAGTAGTTAGCATAGTCGGCATACCATGGCTCTTGTCTATATTCCGCCATTTCCAGGGACTCTGTTGGAAATTTTTCGTTGATTTGCTCGTCCCTGGTTGCCTCCAAAGCTGGGTCTTCTAAGCGCGAAAGATGATCTGCTGCTGTGTTTTCTGCTCCTCTTTTGTCTTTGATTTCAATATCAAACTCTTGGAGGAGTAGAATCCACCTGAACAAACAGGGCTTTGCGTCTTGTTTCTTGAAGAGGTATCGGATGGCTGCATGATCTGTATAGACTATAGTTTTAGAAAGAACAAGATAAGAATGAAATTTATCAAAAGCAAACACCACAGCTAGTAATTCTTTTTCAGTGGTTGTGTAATTCTCTTGTGCATCGTTAAGTGTTTTACTAGCATAATAAATTGGGTGGAAATGCTTTTCTTTTCTTTGTCCCAAGACTGTTCCAACTGCAAAGTCACTTGCATCACACATGATTTCGAAAGGTAATTTCCAATCAGGCGCTATCATGATAGGTGCATTGACTAGCATTTCCTTGAGGGTTAGAAATGCTTGATTGTAATTCTTGTCAAAGATAAAAGGCGCATCTTTTTCAAGTAATTTTGTTAGAGGTCTTGAAATTTTCGAAAAGTCTTTGATAAACCGTCTGTAAAATCCGGCATGCCCTAAGAAACTTCTGATTGCTCTAACGGAGGATGGTGGAGGTAATCGAGAAATGGTGTCTATTTTTGCTCGATCAACTTCCATTCCTTCGCTCGAGATCTTGTGACCGAGTACTATTCCCTCTGTTACCATGAAATGGCATTTTTCCCAGTTAAGGGCGAGGTTAGTTTCCTCACATCGGGATAGCATTCGTTCAAGGTTATCGAGGCATTGGTCGTATGAATCTCTAAAGATAGAAAAGTCGTCCATGAAGACTTCCATTGTCTTTTCTATCATGTCATGGAAGATGCCCACCATGCAACGTTGGAATGTTGCGGGGGCATTACATAGACCGAATGGCATGCATCGATAAGCAAAAGTTCTGTAGGGACATGTGAAAGTTGTCTTTTCTTGGTCTTCGGGCGCTATCGGAATTTGAAAGTAACCCGAAAAACCATCCAAGAAACAATAAAATTTATGACCGGATAGTCGTTCTAACATTTGATCAATGAAGGGCAAAGGAAAGTGATCTTTCCTTGTTGCTTCATTTAATCGTCTATAGTCTGTACATACTCTCCAACCTATGACGGTTCTCGTTGGTATTAATTCATTCTTTTCATTAGTTTTTACCGTCATACCTCCTTTCTTTGGGACTACTTGGACGGGACTCACCCAAGGACTATCAGAGATAGGATAAATAAGTCCGACGTCAAGTAGTTTGATGACCTCGTTTTTAACCACTTCTTGAACATTTGGATTTACTCTTCATTGTGGTTGTATTACTGATTTGTAGTCATTGTTCATTAGAATTTTGTGTGCACACATGGAAGGGCTTATTCCTTTTATATCTACAAGCTTCCAAGCGATCACATTTTTATGTTTTTTCAAAAGTTTAATTAATTTTTCTTTTTCTACACTACTCAATTTAGACGAAATAATTACAGGTGAATTACCATCTTTGTCTAGAAAAGCATATTCCAAACCTTTCGGAAGTTCTTTGAGCTCAAGGGGTGGGTCTTTAGGAGACTCCTTATTTGGCGGCTCATTTTGATCAAGAACTTTAAAAGTTTGTTCTATGGCGATCTCTTCTTCAACAAAGTGGTCAATCTTTTCACTTGTATCGGGTGGCTCATCTTCATCTTCAATTAGGGGGTCATTGTTGCCAAAAGGATATTTCATTGAGCACTCAAGATCTATGCTCCTTTTGAATGCCCCTAATTGAAGAGGTAGATTATTAAACTTCCGGCTTTTCAAAGCTTCGTGAGTTTTTACAAAAGGTTGTCCCAACACTAGAGGAGCGTCATCAAGGATGACAAAGTCGGTTGGAATAACCATTTGATTTGTTTGAACCAAGACATCCTCAACTACACCGATTGATTTTATTACTCTCCGATTGGATAGAAAAATGGGTATTTGAAGTGGAGCAAAATCACTAATACTTAATTTTTTGAAAATGTAGTTAGGCATTATGTTAACACAAAGATCCTTATCAATGGTGATGTTACTAATAAATGAATTTTGAAAGAAACATGGAACCGGTGTAATGTTAATTTCAAAAGGGTCTTCTTTTATTAGCGAAGTTTGATCATTAGTTAACTTAACACTTACCATTTCCTCAATTTTTGTGTTAGTGTTTAACTCTTTTAAAAACTTAGCATGAGTTGATACTAAACAATGATTTTCAAAAGAAGGCGACAAGAGATTAATTTCTTCAAAATTAGACTCTTTTTGAATTTTAACATTATCGGCCTCACCTCTTTCGGTGTTTAACTCATGTGTCGGTTTTTCACTTATTTGTTCTTCCAATTTTAACTCTTCAACTATCGTTTCTTTATTTAATTCTTCTCTTGCGCGGGACTCCTCTTCCCTTGCGCGAGATTCTTTTATGTATCGTTCGATAGTTTTAAGTTTTTCTATTATCCTATCGGCCACTTCGGTGATAGAGAAAGGATCGGGATCCTCAAAGCTTGAATCCGGTTGTTCGATCCTTGGTTCCTCATAGTACTCATATGAAGTAGATGGTTCACACCATTGTTCTTCATTGTAAGCATATGATGGATAAGGGTCGTAATTTTGTTCTTCATAGTACTCATATGAGGTGGGTTGTTCACGCCATGGTTCCTCATAATAAGAGTATGAAGGTCGTGGCTCATATCTTGATTCCCCAAAGTATGAGTATGAAGGCTCATACCTTGGTTCATCAAAATATGAGTATGAGGGAGAAGGTTCATACTTTTGGTCTTCATAGGATGTGTATGAAGTTGATGGCTCGTACCTGGGCTCCTCATAATAGTTGTATGAATTGGATGGTTGAAATAAGTTACAATATTGTACCGAGTGCGGGTTACCACAATTAGTTCAATAGTCTCCCATGTAATCATCCTCCTCATAGGTGTAATTGTAGCCTCCTGAGTATTGATCCATAGGAATCACTCAACAGACCACAACCGAGTCACGAGACCAGAAAATAAAAATAAAAACGAAAACAGAGGGTGGACACAGCCCCGTGTTCATTAGACACGGCCCGTGTTCAGGGTCTGTATCTGGGCGTTTGAATAAAAGTTACTGGTCTTATTGAGCACGGGGGCGTGTTCAGTGAGCACGACCCCGTGTTCAGACTCTGTATCTGGGCGTTTAATGAAAAATATGCAGCACGGCCCCGTGTTCAGGCTACTGTAAATGCAAACTAAACTAAAATGCAGAAAAATGTGCGCGCGTTTTGAAAAAGTTTTGAAAAACTGATTAGGCCGTCGATTTTAAGCTTTCTTAAAATCCTTGTGTCCCCGGCAACGGCGCCAAAAATTTGATGCGTGTGAAGTGCGATATATATTAGGTGTATATTTTAACCCCGTTTTACACTTTTTAGCCAAGTTTTAAATTTATAAAACACGATATTTACTAACACTAAACACACATATGGGCAAGTGCACCCAACGTGGACGTAGTATAGTGTTGGTAAGATACCAAGGTCGTCCAAGGACACAAGAGCTTTTAGTACCGGTTTATCCTAAACGTCTAATCAAATCAAAATGTTAGAAAAAGGTTTTTAAAGTAGAAAAATAAAACTAACTAAAATGCTGAAAAATAAAATAAAACTAAAAACAGATAGACAAGATGAATCACTTGGATCCGACTCGTGTGTAGTGTAACCTTTGATTATTTTCGCACTTTTGCACTTGTTTAAGAGATTATCTTAGTTATTGTAGTAGGCCCCTCTTTTGAAGGCGACGTTACCCTCAACCCAGTAGTTTGAGTCAGCAAGGATACAATCCTAAAGGGTCGGATTATTGAAAGATAATTAATTAAGTTATTAATGCATAATGTGGTAGGCCCCTCTTTTGAAGGCGACGTTACCCTCGGCTAAGTAGTCTGAGTCAGCAGGTATACAGTCCTAAGTAGTCGGGTTAAAGTTTTAATAGTAGTTTAACTTATGAGGGGATCAAAGAGTTTTGACCCCCGCCATCCAATACCGTTGGGTATTGAAGGAGGTCCTACTAAATTTGACCCAGGTCCTTTGCAGGATCTATACACTGAACAATGGCAAGACTCTTTCCAAACCGTTCCCTTAACCCCCGACCAGGTAGCCAACATATCTCCATGTAGACCGTGGAGATATGAATGGTGAAAATCTTTTATTTTATATAGACAGTAAAATAATGCCAAGACACCACGGACAAACGATAAGGAAGAATCACCTTCAACATAAGAAACTAGTAATTAAAGTCATTAATACAAAACCAATTAAAAAGTGCAAAAGATTAAAAATAAAAAGTATTACACTAAACACTTGTCTTCACCAAGTGATGTAAGAGACTTAGGCAAACATGGCCTTTGATTGTCAAGAACTCTTACGATCAATCTTGGATCCCGAGACGACTCACACACTCTATGATGGACAATGGATGATGGTGGTGGATGATGGTGTTGTGATGGTGGTGGGTGGTGGGTGAAGTGTGAGAGAGGTGGTGTGCCAAGGGATGAGTTGCAAGAGCTCCAAGCACTCCTATTTATAGGCTGAACAGAAGCTCGGGCACGGCCCCGTGTCCATCCGTCTCTCTCTTCATTAATTGCAATTTCTTTAAATACGTCTGCAACAGTTGACCACGCCCCCGTGTCCGCTGAGCACGGCCCCGTTGTGGGCAATAGAAGCTTCTATCACTTTGTCTTTTCTGCTGACACTTGGGCACGGCCCCATGCTCACTGAGCACGGGGCGTGTTCAGTCTTCTGTCTTCTTGTTTTGCTTGGGAAGATGCTGTAAGGAGGTCGCGCATGCCACGTTTGTTCCTTTTCTTGTATTTATGTTAGATTTAGCTGCCTTTTTGCTTCTTTTGTTCATTTGAGCTCATTTGATCCTGAAAATACAAAAGGAAGACAAGAGCACACTTTTTCCAACATTATTACTAAAAAAGGGTTAGTGTTATGCCACGATTGATGTAATTTATATGTTGCATTTTGTGCACATCAGTTACTATTGTCATGACATGGGACACTTAATTGCCTTCTGCAAATTAAAAGAACATGACAAGGCAACCCAGTTACTCAGGGATGTCATCAACACCGGAATTCAACGAACGAGGGTAGCGCTGGCACAGAACATGGATTATGGGCAGATATATGGCATGAATGTTGTCACCGGATTAACAAGAGAAGAGGAGTTAGGAGAAAGAGAAAGAAGAATAGTGATCGATGAAGGCCCTGTACATGAAGAACAAACTGTGGATGAGGCCAACAAAAGTGTTCTCGAGCACTCTCTAATACTGAATTAAGTTTAGGGGAGTGTATTGGAATATTAAACTTAATTTTGGTATTTTTTTTATGTATTAAGTGTAATTAGGATCATTAAAGTTATTATTATGTATGTATGTAACGATATGAACGAACGGAAATGTTGGTTGGTTGACACCGTTTCAAATGACGATTACTCCCGCCATTAACCGCCAAACATTCTCGTATATATATATGTATTTACCGGCAGTTTGTTCGGTACCAAGATATTCAATTTTAATATCCATTTACCAAGAGTTTGTTACTCTCTGTACAAACACGTACATAGTCACAAACACACACACGAATACGATGACGATGATGATAACGGCTTCTGCTAACAGGGACCATGCATCATAGAATCAGTCACTATTCGATATAAAGCCGGATCTGCCCCTGGATCTGAAATTTCAGCAGAAATGAAACTGTCCACATGTTGCACATCTTTTATTCTGCATGCTGATGAAACCTAGAGCAACATATGACAATGTGGAAGGTCTCTTTTCTGAAATTGAATTGTATAAAGATCTGAAAAGCAAGAAAGTGGACATAAGGAAAGGAAATGCCAAAAAAATGTATGTGGCTAAATCTTTTTTTTTTCATACCTGCTGCAACACTACCAAAAGTCTTTTGTTTTTTTAAGAACTTTAGTAGTGATTCAACCTTCAGTTGGAAAATTCTTGCAATAATGTCAGGTCTTTCTTGGGCGCCTGTGCAATCAGCGTGATTCAAGTAGCGTCTGATTTCTGGCCACTTAACGATGCAGGTAAATGTTATGAAGTATTGTGGATTACCGTGGACTCTACAAATAGCGAGCGCATCCTGATAATGCTTATACATATATTCCTTGGCCCACCAGTGAATGAGGATGGTAGAATGGTTCTTTTACCAACACCACGACCCTTAGTCTCACCCTTTGAGAAAGCATCAAGGATAACGTGAAGAAACTCAGAACGAAAACAATTTTGGTTAGCACGATAGTAGTTAAGCCTACATTTCTCTATGCACACATACGCGTCAACTAAATATTGTTGTAAGAGACGACCAACTTTCAACAACAAAGTGTATACACCCATGCGATCATGTATCTGATAAGCGTAGAACATGTTCATCGTCAAATTTTGATCCTCTGGTAGGACGCTGTAAGTCCCGGATTCTGAGGATCGAATATGAAAACTGAATCCTTGTTTATAACAAACACGGTCACGAGTGCGGAATCCCCGTGACTATGCCAAACCAAACATAGATAGTAATAACACGATATAACCAATGAAACACGATCAATCGATTAACAGGATGAGAACAAAGGTTCAAACAGATACACACACAGTTTGAAGTAAAACTCTCAGAAGGTTATGCTCTCATAGTTTCAAAGTGAAACCATGAAGTGTTTATATAGCAGCCCAGGCCCATAACTCGACGAAACCTGGATTGGGTTCGACGAAACCTCTAATGGGCCTGACGAAACCTCCTAGACGACGAAACTCTAGGAGTTTCGTCATCCATCACGATGAAACCTTGGGGTTTTGGTCATTTGGGGATTTCGTCATGTTGTGCTCAGTTTCGTCGATGGCTGCAATATGTGATGTGCTGCAGCAAAACAAACACAAACACATAACATAAACTGAACACATATGCAACATGCATTATTCATTAACATTTACATAACAGACGTGCCAAACTTTTTCGGACACAAGTAGGATAGGAGGATATCCGACTTGGTCGACGGCGAATTACAGACTCGATATTATAAAAGACCGTATAAATTACATCGTAAATAAAGACAAGTTACAGACACCAAAATAATGCATCAACAAACTCCCCCTTGTCTGTTACTGTCTTCGGTCTTCGATCTTTCGTCTTCAGTGTTTCAGCGTCCAGGTGCTTCCCGCATCAATTCCGCGATAAAAGCAATAACAAGCGACACGTTGAAATCGAAGCGCTTGATGAGCGTCCTTGTCTTCGTAAAATATATCATGCCGAAATAGCTTGCTGATGTCGTTCGCGGACATATTAACAATCCACATCGGATCCAACATCCGAAAGTTATCACGATCACCTTTAAATACAATCACCACTTCATGCGTATCTGAGTCATAGCACCACAAAGCCATTTCTTCGAGAAAGTTCTGCTCCATAGGCATCAACGGTATCTTGTTCATGACCTTCGGCGGTTGGTAGATAAGCTTGTAACGCGCCATGTTGGTCGCTGGATCTAGCGTGAACTTGATCTGCTGATAGATAGGGAACTGCGGCTTGTACGACTCATCTTTCCATCATGACCTTTTGTTCATCTTTGTCAATCGCTCGAAAAATGTAGCTCTTTCGAAGTTTAGTGATTAATGAGCTCAAGCTTCGTCAAAGCTGCAACATCGTAAAAAGGAAAAGACAGTATGATTAGTGATGGAGGGTGTGAAACCCGAGTGTTAGCGTGCGTATTTTGTGTGATTTATTGTCGTTTACGTGATTATAAACTTTGAATATGTTCACTACGAGTTTTCGTGAATTTACAGGTTAATCGCGTAATTCGGTGCAGTTAGAGTGGTTACAGATGAAGCGGGACGTCCGAAGTTAATAAACAAAGTGAACGACAATGTTTGGGACGTGTTTCGAATTAAGACATGGCCTGAATGTACGAAAAACGTGAATGCATAAAGTCTGGGGGCCAAACGGTCATTTTGTGAGAGTTGAATGCATGTAAATCATGGTGACAAGACAGAGACGTAACCTACGGATTATATGTGTAGCTTATGATTGGCCAATGTAAACAATAAAAGAAACAGAAAGTGAAAACCGTAGCTTACGGTTTGAACCGTAGCATACGGCTTGAAGAAAAGGAAAAAGGACACGCATACATTAAAGGAAATAAAAAATAATCATCATTACACATAAAGGATTGCAGCCGACATACACGTGATGGGAGCATTAATTAAATTATCATTGGACCATTCTAAAAAAATCATCATCATCATCTCGGCATAAGCCATCTTGGGCGGCAACATCAAAAGAAAAAAAGAATAAAACATCAAATCATCACGGCACATGTGGACTTCTTTCTTTGGGCCGACATATTGGATTAGGGGAGCAATTAATTAAAGGGCTATCAACAAAACAAATAACATCACATATCACGCAGACCAAGAGGGACTAGGGCATTTAGCAACTTTAGAGGATCCAACTTCTTTTTGGGCTGAATTGGTGGGCTTCTGGGACGGCAGAACGATCGAGGGGAGGCAGCCATACACCATCGACTTTTGGTTCGAAAACACTCATCTCATCAACATCGCCAATCAACCGTGCAACGCCGATTGAACCATGAGTTCATCATTCTTTCAAGCTATTGAGGCATCATGAGCGGCTAAATCCCTCGTGGACACTTCGGGTGAATATTCTTGTTAGACACTTTTAATTCTAGTTTCTGTTTTGTATTGAGATTTGGATTTGTAGTCGGGTGACAGCCGACTATTTGCGTGATTATATAATTTGTGTGACAGACAAATCCTGAGTGACAGTTAGAGTTATAGTCATGTTTTGAATCCAATTATGCTTTTGTTGATTGAATGATTCCTATGAATGTTTGTTTTAATATTTCTCTGATAAATTAATATTAAGATTTTGAACTGCATAGGTAATTGGTAGATGTGACATATTTACTATTCAATTAATAGCATCCAATAAAATCAGAACTAGGTTATTAGTAATTACAGAATCTGAATCCCGGAGTGATCACGTTTTTTCTATCATTGTTTTTACAATCTCAAAGTTATTGTTTATAGTTTTCTAGCAAGTTCTCAAAGTAATTCAAATATTTACAAACAAATAATAATTAGCATTAACCACAGACTCGTCTGGATTCGATACCCTGCTTACCCTAGCTATATAGGTTAATTAGGTTTTTGCATGTCACTAACGACAGACATCAAAATGGCGCCATTGCCGGGGAGTCGTGCGCTTAGTGCTAGTTTACTTTTGTTTGTTTGTTTTCGTTTTGCATAAAAAATAAATTTTAAAAAAATTCCAAAAATTTTTCGTTTTTTTTTTCTTTCTAGTTAGTTTTTATTTTATTTTTTTTGTTTGTTCAGTACTACTGTTAGTTTGTTATTTGTGCAGAAATAATGGCATCGAAATATGATTATGACCCATGCTCATGTTGCGGGAGCTTTTATCACTGCGCTCAAGATTGTCCACATTCTGAACAAGGGTACTACCAACCGGATTATGGCTCCAGAGGATATCAAAACTACAATCAATCCGATAAAGGCAGGGACAGGCACAATCGTACCCAAATTCAGATTTCTTGGAAGAGTATGGTTACGAGGGCAGTGATTATTTTCAAGAATGTGATCAAGTAGGTTTCGCTAAAAACTCCCTAAATGAGGTAGATAAGATATTAGAAGTAATCAACACCATGGTCAAGCGTTTAAAGGAAATCTACTAGTCTTTCGATGAGCAACAGAAGATCAATGAATCACTTGCCCAGCAAATTGGACAGCTAACTGACCAGTTTAATGAATTTTTAGAAAGAAAATCTGAGAAGTTGGAGGCATTAGAAGAAATGCCAGTTGAGGAAGTAACTCCGGTAATAGCAATGGTTGATGATGTTGCTTCAGGGTTCAAAGAGAATATTTCCCATGCTACAGTTAGTATGGTTGAGGATGTTAGATTGGAGAAAGATAGAGAGTTAGGAGAACCGCTTATCCCAATCCAACTTGGGGATTTCAAGACGGATACCGCTTTATTGGATTATGGAGCTAGAGTGAATGTTCTTCTAGGGTATGTTTATGACAGGTATGAATTGGGTCCATTGCAACAGGTTAATGCTTATATGGTGTTAGCTGAATACTCATGAAAGAGGCCTCGAGGGATTTTGAAGGGATTGATTGTCAAGGTGGGTGATTTTTATTACCCAGAAGATTTTGTTGTGTTGGATTTGAGCCGTATATAGAGAAGGAACAACCGAGAGTGATACTTGGTAGACCGTTCTTAGCCACTGCATATGCCCAAATCAGTTGCAGGAATGGTACAGTTGATATGACCTACGGGAGCCGTAAGCTTTCTGTTGATTTTCTTTCACATTCTTTTGATTATTCTCTTACAAATACTTGTCCATGGTCTTTTGTTACTAACAAGATCCATTCTCCAATGTGTGACGATGTCCCGAAAGAGAGTGTTGCTATGACTGACAGGTCGAAGGATGAAAAGGTCGTGAAGGATAAAGTGGTCAAATCACCGTGGTGGCTCAAGATGAGAAACAAAAAGAGATCAGTCAAGTTAGAAAAGGAGTCACCAAAGGATGCAACCAAATCCAAAAAGAGACCACTTGAGGTGAATATGGGTGAGTTCTCACATTCGATAGATTTCGATAACCCGGATCATTTGGATGCCATATGGAGTGAAGGATGGCAGTGGGATACTAACCATTCACCAGCACAAGTGTTCTTTGCACGAGAGATGCCATTTAAACCACCTTGAGCATATCAGGTATGGTCTGGCTGAAGACCTATAAACTTAGCGCTCTCGGGAGGCATCCCGAGGATGTAGAGTAGTGTATATTTGTTTTGTTTTGCGTGAGTATTTTTACATGTTACAAGGTTATTAATTTCTACGGATGCAATGGTCCAAGTATGGGGATGTTTGGTGAAGTCCCCGTACGTTCCAGTTGCAATTGCGGACAATGCATGGATTAGAGTTCAGTCAGAACTATCCATACTCAATCTCCATTTGGACGGGGATGATTTGCACACTAATTGTAGGGATTGACCCGAGTACTTGTTGGACACGGCCGCGAATGAAATGCTATACGGTCGTGGTGGAACATTACGCATGAGGATTCGACGATTAAAACTAGGGGAGTCTGTTCCACTTTTATTATTGCATTTTTTATTCGTGTTCTTGGTGGTGTTAAACTCTATGTGTTAGGGAATGTGTTTTAGTTATTTGTGTTAGGGATTGGCCGCTCATGGGGTTTGTTGGTTGGTATTCTCGAGTTTAGATTATAAATTGCACCATACATTGGGGACAATGTATCCCAAGTGTGGGGATGCGGTAACTCGAGAAAAGGGTTGATAAGATTGTCGATCTCAATTGTTTGGAAGGGTTGAATTTGCTTAAAATTGAAAATTTTTGAAAACTTTTGTCTCAAGTATTCTTGAACTACATGAAAACCAACATTTTCAATCGCTAATGGGTTCCTTGCTGATATTAAGCTAAATTAGATCCCTAGTCATGGTTGTCCCTTTAAGTTTCATGAGAGTATTTCTGACATGTTTTTAGAGAATAGTTGAGAAGAGATGCCTAACTAGGGGTAACATGCTTTAGGAATTACACATGCTACGTGTCGGCAACCTATATTCCTTTTGTTCGGTGAGATATTTGAGCCTACTTTGTTAGTTGAATTTCAATAATTGTTCATTTGTTGAGTATAGGCCATATGCTGCCTTGTGTTAGAACTTGTGTGGTTTGATACGTGCCGAGACTGTGGTTTAGCGTATACACATAGATGATAAAGGCATTAGGATCCATTCATTGTTTTATGTGTTGATCATTGATTTCACCCACCTTAGTGCACCATGTTGAGCCTTTTACCCTTCGTTTGTTACACCTTATTTTACGTTTGATTACCAACCATGAATGACAAGTACGTGTTAGATGTTTGAAAAAAAAGACAATGAAAAGAAAAAAAAAAGAGAGAAAAAATAAAGAAAAAGAAAAACATAAATCATTGTTATGCGTGTTAAATAAATGGGTCGGAAATAACCCATGTGTTAGTATTATTGTGAATAAGTTGTCATGGTTTGGTATTATTCGTTGTGTTCGCCATATAAACATAAAAATCCAAAAATATTTCCCTACCTTTACCCTTAACCCAAAACCCAAAAGTCCTTTTGATATGTGCTATGTTATTTGATACAGTGGAGGTGCGATTGTTATACAAGCTTATGATTGCAAAGTAGTGTATTTGGTTTTGAGTGAATTATATACTAGCACATTACACGCTAGTCTTGATTAAGCCGAGAGGAGTGATCGTTGTGAGGGGCGCGTGGCATGTGTGTAGTATCATAAGCATGTTAGTGTTAGTTAGGAAAGTCTTAAGTCGTTTTAAATGCGTATCACTTAATTGTCAGATTGTCAATCTCGATTGTGTCAGTCTACGGGACGGGTATGACTTGGGACCTTAAATTGTTAATTCGGTAAGGGATTTAATGGTGATTTGTTAATAAGGTGAGTAATGTTTGTAATGGTTGCTTGAGGACAATCAATGTTAAGTGTGGGGATGGGATGGAGGGTGTGAAACCCGAGTGTTAGCGTGCGTATTTTGTGTGATTTATTGTCGTTTACGTGATTATATACTTTGAATATGTTCACTACGAGTTTTCATGAATTTACATGTTAATCACGTAATTCGGTGAAGTTAGAGTGGTTACAAATGAAGCGGGATGTCCGAAGTTAATAAACAAAGTGAACGACAATGTTTGGGACGTGTTTCGAATCAAGATATGGCCTGAATGTGCGAAAAACGTGAATGCATAACGTCTGGGGGCCAAACGGTCATTTTGTGAGAGTTGAATGCATGTAAATCATGGTGACAAGACAGAGATGTAACCTACGGATTATATGTGTAGCTTATGATTGGCCAATGTAAACAACAAAAGAAACAGAAAGTGAAAACCGTAGCTTACGATTTGAACCGTAGCATAGGGCTTGAAGAAAAGGAAAAAGGACACACATACATTAAAGGAAATGAAAAATAATCATCATTACACATAAAGGATTGCAGCCAACATACACGTGATGGGAGCATTAATTAAATTATCATTGGACCATTCTAAAAAAATCATCATCATCATCATCATCACGACATAAGCCATCTTGGGCAGCAACATTAAAAGAAAAAAAGAATAAAACATCAAATCATCACGGCACATGTGGACTTCTTTCTTTGGGCCGACATATTGGATTAGGGGAGCATTTAATTAAAGGGCTATCAACAAAACAAATAACATCACATCTCACGCAGACCAAGAGGGACTAGGGCTTTTGGAAACTTTGGAGGATCCAACTTCTTTTTGGGCTTCATTGGTGGGCTTCTGGGACGGCAGAACGATCGAGGGGAGGCAGCCATACACCATCGACTTTTGGTTCGAAAACGCTCATCTCATCAACATCGCCAATCAACCGCGCAATGCCGATTGAACCATGAGTTCATCATTCTTTCAAGCTATTGAGGATTGTTCGAGCATCATGAGCGGCTAAATCCCTCGTGGACACTTCGGGTGAATGATTCTTGTTAGATACTTTTAATTCTAGTTTCTGTTTTGTATTGAGATTTGGATTTGTAGTCGAGTGACAGCCGACTATTTGCTTGATTATATAATTTGTGTGACAGACAAATCCTGAGTGACAGTCAGAGTTATAGTCATGTTTTGAATCCAATTATGCTTTTGTTGATTGAATGATTCCTATGAATGTTTGTTTTAATATTTCTCTGATAAATTAATATTAAGATTTTGAACTGCATAGGTAATTGGTAGATGTGACAGATTTACTATTCAATCAATAGCATCCAATAAAATCAGAACTAGGTTATTAGTAATTACAGAATCTGAATCCCGGAGTGTTCACGTTTTTTCTATCATTGTTTTTACAATCTCAAAGTTATTGTTTATAGTTTTCTAGCAAGTTCTCAAAGTAATTCAAATTAGACTCCTCTGGATTCGATACCCTGCTTACCCTAGCTATATAGGTTAATTAGGTTTTTGCATGTCACTAACGACATACATTAATCAGCAATGATCGGAAGTATTGAATACCGAATTCCCGCTTGATGGCGACACAATGGATTTCCTTAACGAACATCCAACAGAGAATAGCTTCACTTTCTCCAACTGAAGAAAATCAACTTGTGCTTCAGGCGGTGTAGGCTTTTCAACCCTAGAAAAGAACCGTTTTCTCCATTCTTGGAATGCATCAGCCGGATTATCAGATGACGTACAATTCTTCAATTGTTCATCAATGTCTTCCTGATTCTCTTGCATCCATTCTTCATCAAATGGATCAAATTCCGTTCCGTCAGCACGAACATAAGTTGATTTCTTCTCATTCCCTTCAAACACGATCTCTTCAATATTTTCAACATTGGCAGTTTCAGTCTCACTCGGCATTTTATCAAACTCAGCATCGTCAATCTCTTTCTTGGCATTCAGAGCAAGTAACTGCTAATGTGAAAGATCCGAGATAATTTCCCCTTCTTCAAGTAATTCTCCAGTAATCGGATGTACAATCTGCAATGCAAGATCAACAGTGCTAGGAACAGAAGATGTACCAGGCAAAGATTCAAGCTGTTGCATTTCTTCAACTGTTCCACTGGAGGTTACTTGAGAAGATTCAAGCTACGAAGCTTTGAAAACAACAATCTGAGAAGAGGTGACAGCTGGAGGTTGCTCTGATGTAGTAGAAGGATCGAGGTTTCCTTGATCTTCAGGATCATCATCCTTTTTCTTCATCACCTCTTGTTGCTTACATCGATCGTTCCATAAAGTATTGACGCGCTTTCGAAGAAACTCATAGCCTTCATTGATCTTCTTGACCCCATCAACTATAGTGGTGTTTCGAGAATCGTACCACTGTTTCATGTAGTCATGTCTTTCTTTGAGAGCATCGGCCAACTTTTGAAGTGCAGAGCTGCTTTCTTTCATGCGGTTCATTTCAATACCGCGTGTATTATCTGCCGCACGCATCTGCTGCAGTTGACGCTTTCTAACTTCATCTGACACTTTCAAACTAGCATTTTCGGCCTTTAATGTAACACCCCAACCCGGAATGGCTGGCGTGTCACAATAACATTGGTATCATAAACAAAAGTCATAATTCCATTTATTTATTTGACAATGATACAACCACACGACAACTAAACTTGAGATTAAGACACATTCGATTTGATTAAGTAACATCTTCATATTTAGTCCTAGGCTTTATTCTTCTCTCTTTACCCCGCCCAAAGTAACCTGTGAACCTGTACATACAAAAAGTTTAGTGAATGAGCCAAATGCTCAGTACGAAATAATAGGCTCAAATAACAAATAATGCTTTATATGAAATGTTATCCGGATGGAACTTTATGTTAAAATGATACGATGCAAGTAACAAAATTTCATAATTTAAATCATACGGATGTACCCATGAGCCAAACTTAAAACGTGACAATACACAGGTAGCTACTCCTGCATAATTATCACACGAGATGGCGAGTTGGCATACCCGGTATCCACCTCCTTAACTTAAATCCTAGGATCGATCCATACGCCTCCTAGTAGCTTTGTACCTCACTTGTACCTAGGGACGCCGTGAACTGATCTCTCCATCACGGGAGGAGCACATGTTGTCGATGCCGCAACAACATACTCGTGGGACACTCCACGATAAGCGACACTCAGGGTATCAGAGTACAATTGGTCTTATTCACATAACTTATCAAAAATCTATTATCATAACAAGACGTAACATATATTGGAACATGCGATAATGAGTACAACTAACATAATACTATCGCATGACATGAAAGCTAAATCGAATGTTATGATTAGAATAGGAATCCAACGGACTGTCAAATGAATCGATAATCAAAGACGTGAGGAGTTTTAAAAGATATATTAATTTAACGGGTTTATAACAATTTGAATATAAAGCAATAAGGAGTGAGGGTAAGGATCCGTACCTTTAACCTTCCAACGCGATGTCAACTCGTTTACAAACGTTTGGAATTATCTACACGAGTTATATTCAGTTTAGAATTATTTTTGGTTCTCATTGTTTCAAATAATATATTAACAATAACTTGGTTTTAAAGATTAATTACTTTATATTAAATTATAAATTAAAGCTTTTAAGTTTGAAGACTTCTCGAACATTAAATTTATCTACTTAAATCTTGAGACTTAAATAGAATTCATGCTTAAGACTTTTAATAGCGTCCAGCTAACATTAGTGTTGTTGATTTTAAAGAAACTAATTTAAAGTCTAAAACTTTTAAATCTTAACTTGTATGATATATTTATGCAATATAAACATGTTTTGAAAATAATATTTTAAAAATTTATATAATCATCTACTTTGTATTTATTAATTTATAAAGATTATTGAAACTTATTTTAATATAATAATGCATGAAGTCTTGTTAATATATATAATATATAGAAAATAAAACATTACATACAATTGAAGTTGGGGTTTAAATGGGCGAACCAGGTCAGCAACTAGCATCTAACTTACTCTTTTGCTGTTTAATTGCTAACATTGATTTACATGTTTTTATTTTTTTTTAAACTTCTAAAGTTGTCTTATTTAACTAAATTAAGACTCTAAGAAAGAATCATAACTTACAAAACAATTTCCACTTCTTAAATTAAAGATGTAGTGTATATATTTTATTAAATGAAGACTTATAGTTTGTAATGTTTTTACGAAAGTTTAAATTCTAATATATTAGGTAAAATAATAATAAAACTCATAATATGAACATAATATAAATAAAAACTTTCAGTAACAAATGGTTGAGTCAAAACTGACTTATTCTCATGTGATTAAAATAATAAAATAACTATACAAACATGTCATCTTCGTCACTTGAAAGAAAAATGAATGAACGCAAGTTGCCCACTTTGATTATAATTTATTGACTAGATATGTATGTATGTAAATAAAAGTGTATCAGGATATGATATTACCTTAGGCTTGAGATGAACAATAGCTCGGAATAAGGAAGTGTTGCCGGAATTACGAACCGTCACCTGAGAAATATTGGTTACGTGGTGGTGATGTCAACGGCGGTGGTTCAGAGGTGGAGGGGAGGTGGTGATGGTGATCATGGTTATTGGTTTCATCTTTTCGGGATCGCTATAAGGTAACCGAAGTTTCTTATAATTTGCCCGAAAATAAACAAGTCGACCGGAATATGTTTCAGATTTATGATCGTGAAGATGTAGCCCAGAGTTACCAGGTGAAGATAGATAGTAATGGTATTATTTTGGTGTTTTGGTTCGCTGGAGAATATGAATCGTAGCCGGAATATGTGTCGGACATATATATAAATATTACCGAAATTATATGTTTGTGTGAAATGAAAGGTTTTCAAAACTCAGTTTTTATAGTCATGTTTTCTTGGTAAGAAAGCTAAGTGTGAGTAACATATGTAACATCAGGGATGTGATAGTTTGTATCAAATAGGATTACTCCACGATTCATAACAGATGTTACTCCACGTATGAACTCTCCAATTCATGATTATCCATATAGAATATTTTATTACACAACTACACGTAAACATACTAACTTGTTATTTTTTTTTTTTTATTTATCAATAATAATAGGCTTACATAAGGATTTTGTTTAGTCTGCTTATAATTAGTTAGCATTCCATATCTTATTTATATTATTAGTCTTACGTAAATTTTTTTTATATACTAAATATTTGAATTAAAATTTATTTTTGTTATTAGATAAAATGATTTAAAATTCTAGTTATTACAACTCTTACCCCCTTAAAAGAAATTTCGTCCTCGAAATTTGTGGAACATTATGATTTCATAAGTAACGGAAACAGAAGTTTCATAGAAGAGTTATTAATTTACATCATAGGAATCCTAGAAGCGCACAATTGTAATTGAAATTCATAATTATGTTCTTGACCATAACTGTCAAGTACCTTACAATTGTGCTCTAATGGTCCTCCCACGATGCATCTTAATAACATATTTACCTATATCGAAATTTAATGATATTTACAGATAACATGGTGACTACATTAATGATATCTCCTACATAAATATGCTTAATCATAACTAAGATATATTCACATAAGTCAGAGCATAATTGATCATGGAGGTAACATAAATAACACAAAGCGGAAAGCAAGGTTCACAGGTACCTAGACTAAAATTCTACTGATTGAATAGATTAGGGTATAGAGAGCGAATTGACTCTTCAGATTCCCATGTTGCTTCGCGTTCAGAGTGATTTTTCCAGAGGACTTTAACAAAAGGAATTACTTTCCTACGCATAACCCTTTCTTTTCGATCCAAGATGGCTTCTGGTTCCTCTTCATAAGACAAATCTTCGTGAATTGTAAGTAACGGATCACTAATGACATGGAGTGGATGATAATTATATCCTCTTAACGAGGAGACATGAAAAACGTTATGAACGTGCGAAAGCTGAGGTGGTAGAGCCAGTCGATATGATACTTCTCCAATTCTTTCAAGAATTTCAAACGGACCAATGAAACGGGGACTAAGCTTCCCTTTAATTCCAAATCTATGAACGCCACGCCAAGGTGATACCTTTAAGAATACGTGGTCACCAATTTTAAATTCGAGTGGTCGTCTATGTTGATCTGCATAACTCTTTTGTCTGCTCTGAGCTTCTTTTAGTTTTTCTCGTGCCATAGTGACTTTTTTCATTTGTGATCTGAACTAGTTCTGGCCCTTCAATAATCTTTTCTCCAACTTCATCCCAGCAGATCGGTGCTCGACATTTCCGACCGTACAAAAGCTCAAAGGGGGCCA
This sequence comes from Helianthus tuberosus, assembly GCA_030545235.1. Lineage (NCBI taxonomy): Eukaryota > Viridiplantae > Streptophyta > Magnoliopsida > Asterales > Asteraceae > Helianthus > Helianthus tuberosus. The sequence continues at coordinate 193,958,008 of CM060365.1, forward strand.
TACTAATACTTGCTTGCCAACTATTGTTGTAAGCGAACTCAACAAGGCATAGATATTCATCCCAGTTCCCAGACCATTCGAGTGCACATGCTCGGAGCATATCCTCCAAGGTTTGAATTGTGCGCTCTGACTGCCCGTCTGTTTGTGGATGGAAAGCCGTACTAAACTTCAGTCGTGTACCCCAAGCTGCCTGAAAACCTTTCCAAAATCGTGAGGTGAAACGTGGGTCTCTATCTGAAATAATGGAAGATGGTGTGCCATGAAGTCGAATAATCTCTTGAAGAAATATTTCGGATAACTTACTAACCGAAATTCCTTGCTGAATCGACAGAAAATGTGCTGACTTTGACAATCTATCGACAACAACCCATACAACATCATTCTTCTTGAATGTCTTAGGCAAACCGGTAACAAAATCCATTGTGATCTCATCCCACTTCCATATGGGAATATCCAATGGCTGCAACAGACCGCTTGCTCGTTGGTGTTCAATTTTCACTTGTTGGCAAGTGAGGCATTTACTTACGTAGCGAGCAACGTCTTCCTTCATGCCATTCCACCAGAAGTTCTGTCGTAAGTCTCGATACATCTTTGTAGATCCTGGGTGAATTGAAAATGGTGAGCTGTGAGCTTCAGCTAACAATAACTCACGAAGGGTAGAGTCATCGGGTACACAAAGTCTTTTGCCGCACCAAATCACCCCATGATGGTCTATACGAAATTCAGATTGCTTACCCACCTCAAGATTTTGCACAATTGCCCAAAGTTCTCCATCTTGCTTCTGTGCATCTTTGATCCGTGATATGAGGTCGGGTTCAATCTGCATTCTAGATAGATATCCATCAGATTTACTAACCTGAAGCCAAATGTTCATCCTTTCGAGATCCTTCATAATACGAGGCTGAATTTGTAAGCAAGATATAGTCCCGGAATTCTTTCGGCTCAACTCGTCAACTACAACATTGGCTTTGCCTGGATGGTATTGAATATTTGCGTCGTAATCTTTTAAAAGTTCTAACCACCTTCTTTGCCTCATATTTAGCTCCTTCTGGGTGAATATGTACTTGAGGCTCTTGTGGTCGGTAAAGATGTCACAACTCTCACCATACAGATAGTGTCGCCAAATCTTAAGTGCAAAGACGACTGCGGCTAGTTCTAAATCATGTGTAGGGTAGTTAACTTCATAAGGCTTCAACTGACGGGAGGCATAAGCGATAACCTTCCCATGTTGCATTAGCACACAACCTAACCCTTTCGTTGAGGCATCACTGTAGACTTGGTAACCTCCTGATCCTGAAGGGAGAGCGAGTATCGGGGAGGATACGAGTCGTTTCTTCAATTCTTCAAATCTTTTCTCTTGTTCCTCATTCCATGAGTACTTCACCCCTTTCCTTAGGAGTTTTGTGAGTGGTAACGCAATGACCAAAAATCTTTCAACAAATCTTCGGTATTAGCCAGCAAGACCCAAGAAACTTCGTATTTCGGTAACAGAAGTGGGTCTTGGCCATTTTGTAATAGCTTCAACCTTTGTTGGGTCTACCATAATTCCCTCTGCTGATATGACATGACCTAGAAATGCCACTTGGCTAAGCCAAAAGTCACATTTGGAAAACTTAGCGTACAACTTCTCATGCCGCAAGGTTCCAAGTACTGCATGTAGATGTGCTTCATGCTCTTCGCGACTCTTAGAATACACCAGAATGTCATCGATAAAGACAATAACGAATTTGTCTAGGAATTTGTGAAATACGCGATTCATCAAATCCATGAAGACTGCGGGTGCATTAGTTAGCCCAAAGGGCATAACCAAGAATTCGTAATGACCATAACGAGTACGAAAGGCGGTCTTGGGAACATCATCCTTCTTGATCTTTAGCTGATGATACCCTGACCTCAGGTCGATTTTTGAGAAGAACTGAGCCCCCTGAAGTGGATCAAATAGATCATCAATGTGAGGCAGAGGATACCGATTACAAATAGTAATCTTGTTCAGCTCTTGGTAGTCAATACATAAACGCATACTACCGTCTTTCTTCTTCACAAATAAGACCGGAGCACCCCAAGGTGAAACACTGGGTCTTATAAATCCCAGATCTAACAATTCTTGCAATTGTTCCTTCAACTCCTTCAGTTCCATCGGGGCCATACGGTACGGAGCTTTAGAAATAGGCTCAGCGCCAGGGATCAAGTCGATGGTGAATTCTACCTGACGGTCAAGTGGTAATCCCGGTAGTTCATCCGGAAATACATCAGGATATTCACGAACAACAGAATGGCTATCGATACTATTAACACCAGCAGAAGTATCCTTAATCGATGCTAGGAATCCAGCACAACCGTTTGATATGAATTTTCGAGCTTTGAGTGCAGAAATAATCTTAAGAGATTTATGAGCTTGAGTTCCCTGATATATAATATCAGGATGATGAAGATCACCGAAAATAACACGGCGGGAATGACAATCTATAGTTACGTGATGTCGAGACAACCAATCTATTCCGAGAATAACATCAAAGTCACACATATGTATTGGGAATAGGTCTGCCTTACACACAATATATTCAATACGGATAGGACAATCTTTATATACGTGAGTGATTACGGATGAATTTTCCATGGGAGTGGAAATGGTTAAAGTATGATTTAAGAGAGCTGGTCTTATTGGAAGGTACTTAGTAAACGAGTGGGATACTAAAGAATGGGTCGCTCCTGTATCGAATAACACATAGATACTACGTTCACCAAGATGAAGGGTTCTAAATACAGTACCTGGGGCATTAGCAGCGTCAGTAGCAGAAAGTGCGAAAACTCTTCCTCCAACATTAGGCGGGGCAGCATTTGGTCGGTTATTCTTCTTAGTGTCTTTCTTAGTACACTCCTTGATCATGTGTCCAGTTTGGCCACATCTAAAGCATGCTCCTGTACCTCGGTGACATACGCCCTGATGTTTCTTACCACAAGTATTGCATAAAGGATATGTAATCTGAATCGGGTTTACATATTGATTCAGTGGTTGAGCTCTAATAGGTTCTGCATACAACTGAATCTGGTTCTGAGCGGGCCTCGGGTTTTGCGGTCTAGGTTGCCATGGACGTGCCTGATTTCCAGAGTTTTGATTTCCTTGCACTTTGCGGTCTTGATGGTATGGCGTAGTGGATGATTGGCCGATTGACTGCTTAAATTGTCCTTCCCTGTTTCTCTTCTTAGTATCCCCAGTTCGAGATAAAAATTCTTTCCTCTCGAACTCAAAAGTTTTGATTGCATCAGCAACTTTGGTGATATCCTTAAATTTCATGTACATGATCGACTTCCGAATTCGATCATTGACTGCCCACTTGCATTTCTCTGCCTGGGCTTCTGCTGATCCTGCAACGTCTCCTACAATACTAGCCAACCTTGAAAATCGAGTAATGAACTCAGAGGATGGTTCATCACTCCCCTGTCGAATCACTGCATACTCCCTGATATAAGCTTCTTTATCAGCGGTAGAAAAATACTTGTCGTAAAAGATGGTACGAAAGTCGACCCATAAAAGATTAGCGTCGAAATCATCCCCTCCTTTGACTTGCTTATATCCTTCCCACCAAGTTTGTGCGTCATCTTCAAGTTTGTAGGTAGCCAGCCTAACTTTGTATTGCTCCGGAACTCCAAGAGCTCCGAAGATCTTTTCAACATGAGCTATCCAGTTTCTTGCTTCGATTGGATTAGTAGCGTGACTAAAGGACTTCGGCTTTTGTTTTTGGAATTTAGCGATCCATATGTCTATACTATAAGTAGTATGGTTCGTGGTATTCTCACGATTTTCTCCACCAGAGATTGGATTCGTGTTAGTACGTTCTGGATGACGGGTTTGTTGAATAACGGCCTCAGCTGTTTGAGCAACAAGGTTTGGAAGTAAACCAGCAACAGTCTGGTTGATAGCATTAATTATGTTTGGATCAACTGGAGTCTCGTTCGAAGATGTGTTGTTACGTACATGGTTACTGCGAGTAGTCCTACTGAGCTGACGAAGAGGAGGCATCTATAAGAATATACGTAGGAGTTAGAAAAGAGAAAAAAAAATAAGAGACCAAGTTGAATCATATCCTAAATATCTACCCATTCCTCATAGGTTTTTTAATTACTATCTTTAAGTTTTCTACAGGAAAGAGCCTTTGCTCTGATACCATAGCTGTAACACCCCAACCCGGAAGGGCTGACGTGTCACAATAACATTGGTATCATAAACAAAAGTCATAATTCCATTTATTTGACAAGGATACAACCACACGACAACTAAACTTGAGATTAAGACACATTCGATTTGATTAAGTAGCATCTTCATATTTAGTCCTAGGCTTTATTCTTCTCTCTTTACCCCCCCCCCCCCCCCCCCCGAAGTAACCTGTGAACCTGTACATACAAAAAGTTTACGGAATGAGCCACATGCTCAGTACGGAATAATAGGCTCAAATAACAAATAATGCTTTATATGAAATGTTATCCGGATGGAACTTTATGTTAAAATGATACGATGCAAGTAACGAAATTTCATAATTTAAATCATACGGATGTACCCATGAGCCAAACTTAAAACATGACAATACACAGGTAGCTACTCCTGCATAATTATCACACGAGATGGCGAGTTGGCATACCCGGTATCCACCTCCTTAACTTAAATCCTAGGATCGATCCATACGCCTCCTAGTAGCTTTGTACCTCACTTGTACCTAGGGACGCCGTGAACTGATCTCTCCGTCACGGGAGGAGCACATGTTGTCGATGCCGCAACAACATACTCGTGGGACACTCCACGAGAAGCCACACTCAGGGTATCAGAGTACAATTGGTCTTATTCACATAACTTATCAAAAATCTATTATCATAACAAGACGTAACATATATTGGAACATGCGATAATGAGTACAACTAACATAATACTATCGCATGACATGAAAGCTAAATCGAATGTTATGATTAGAATAGGAATCCAACGGACTGTCAAATGAATCAATAATCAAAGACGTGAGGAGTTTTAAAAGATATATTAATTTAATGGGTTTATAACAATTTGAATATAAAGCAATAAGGAGTGGGGGTAAGGATCCGTACCTTTAACCTTCCAACGCGATGTCAACTCGTTTACAAACGTTTGGAATTATCTACACGAGTTATATTCAGTTTAGAATTATTTTTGGTTCTCATTGTTTCAAATAATATATTAACAATAACTTGGTTTTAAAGATTAATTACTTTATATTAAATTATAAATTAAAGCTTTTAAGTTTGAAGACTTCTCGAACATTAAATTTATCTACTTAAATCTTGAGACTTAAATAGAATTCATGCTTAAGACTTTTAATAACGTCCAGCTAACATTAGTGTTGTTGATTTTAAAGAAACTAATTTAAAGTCTAAAACTTTTAAATCTTAACTTGTATGATATATTTATGCAATATAAACATGTTTTGAAAATAATATTTTAAAAATTTATATAATCAGCTACTTTGTATTTATTAATTTATAAAGATTATTGAAACTTATTTTAATATAATAATGCATGAAGTCTTGTTAATATATATAATATATAGAAAATAAAACATTACATACAATTGAAGTTGGGGTTTAAATGGGCGAACCAGGTCAGCAACTAGCATCTAACTTACTCTTTTGCTGTTTAATTGCTAACATTGATTTACATGTTTTTATTTTTTTTAAACTTCTAAAGTTGTCTTATTTAACTAAATTAAGACTCTAAGAAAGAATCATAACTTACAAAACAATTTCCACTTCTTAAATTAAAGATGTAGTGTATATATTTTATTAAATGAAGACATATAGTTAGTAATGTTTTTACGAAAGTTTAAATTCTAATATATTAGGTAAAATAATAATAAAACTCATAATATGAACATAATATAAATAAAAACTTTCAGTAACAAATGGTTGAGTCAAAACTGACTTATTCTCATGTGATTAAAATAATAAAATAACTATACAAACATGTCATCTTCCTCACTTGAAAGAAAAATGAATGAACGCAAGTTGCCCACTTTGATTATAATTTATTGACTAGATATGTATGTATGTAAATAAAAGTGTATCAAGATATGATATTACCTTAGGCTTGAGATGAACAATAGCTCGGAATAAGGAAGTGTTGCCGGAATTATGAACCATCGCCTGAGAAATATTGGTTACGTGGTGGTGATGTCAATGGCGGTGGTTCAGAGGTGGAGGGGAGGTGGTGATGGTGATCATGGTTATTGGCTTCATCTTTTTGGGATCGCTATAAGGTATCCGAAGTTTCTTATAATTTTCCCGAAAATAAACAAGTCGACCGGAATATGTTTCAGATTTATGATCGTGAAGATGTAGCCCAGAGTTACCAGGTGAAGATAGATAGTAATGGTATTATTTTGGTGTTTTGGTTCGCTGGAGAATATGAATCGTAGCCGGAATATGTGTCGGACATATATATAAATATTACTGAAATTATATGTTTATGTGAAATGAAAGGTTTTCAAAACTCAGTTTTTATAGTCATGTTTTCTTGGTAAGAAAGCTAACTGTGAGTAACAGATGTAACATCAGGGATGTGATAGTTTGTATCAAATAGGATTACTCCACGATTCATAACAGATGTTACTCCACGTATGAACTCACCAATTCATGATTATCCATATAGAATATTTTATTACACAACTACACGTAAACATACTAACTTGTTATTTTTTTTTATTTATCAATAATAATAGGCTTACATAAGGATTTTGTTTAGTCTGCTTATAATTAGTTAGCATTCCATATCTTATTTATATTATTAGTCTTACGTAAAAAAAATTTATATACTAAATATTTGAATTAAAATTTATTTTTGTTATTAGATAAAATGATTTAAAATTCTAGTTATTACATTTAACTTCTCAATTTCAGCTTGCTGACGAGTGATTTCTGCTGCTTGTCGTCCAACAGTGGCATTCAACGTGTTAATTTCCAACTGTTGCTTGATCGAGTCAGCTCTTGTAGCTTTGATCACTTCCGTATGCCTGGTGATCTGACCTACAGCAACTTGAAGTTGAGAAAATAGGAAATCTATCTTCTCATCCTGCTGCATCTGTTCAAATACACTTTGTCGGGGTTCTGCGACAGGCTGCGAGGTCGTTGCACATATGGTTGACGCTATAGAACGAGTAGGTGCCTGAGGAGTCACTGCCGGAGTTTCAGGTATTGTACTCACTGCAAGAGTTGGTTCTGTAGACCTCGAAGGTGAAGGAACCATTTGAGAAGCTTCAGTGGCCGTGAATCCAAGATTTGGATCCATTGCCGCTTCTTGTGTAGGCTCTTAAGGAGCGGATTGCTGTACAGAAGAAGTACCAATGTACTTTCTTGCTTTCTTCTTGCGAACGCCCACTTTATATCCATCAACTCCATTTCATCACGGTCGATTTGTTGATAATCTTCATTGGTCATATTGATGTTTCCAATTTGACCTACGACCAATCCGCAGTATGCACTGACCATAGTATTGATGAGTTCCATATGTTCCTTCGCTACTTAAATGCTAACTTTCGAGAGGTTTGAGGTATCAACTCTGACTGTGTTGGTGTTTTAGGGTGGAGGATTGTTGGTATAATGTGCTTGTTGTTGCTGTTGTTGTTGTGGTTGGGCTTGGGGTTGAGATTGTGGAAGATAAGCACTTGGATCGAACTGAGGTTGAGTAGTGGTAACTTGAGGTGGTGTAACGACTCTCATCAAAAGTCATAATTATTAAAATAATTTGACCAATAGGAAACCCTAATTGAGACACCCAAGTGATTCTGCGTAAACCCTAAAATTTTCAGAAATTTCAGAATCAGGATTAGGGCCCCTAAAACTCAGGGGGGGTTAAACCCTAGTTAACGATTATCTTTAAAAATTCGTGTCAAATTGTATTGAACGAAATTATCAACTCAGCAAGCCTACTCCCGCACTCAGCAACCCTATAGTGATGTCGTGTCCTTTACAGACCGTAAAGGACTAACCTTACGGTCCGTAAGATGGTGCAATGTCAAGTCAGCCAAGCTAGTCCCTGAGGTGTCTGACCTATAAAGATTCCCTGCCATTTACGGACCGTAAAGGTCGGGGCTTACGGTCCGTAAGCCTGACCAAATTTCACCTATAAATAGAAAACGTTGGGACTTGCTTCTGGCTTCTGTGCGACGTTCAAAATTCGAATTGATCGTTGAATTACGTTCTGTATACTTCAATTAACACACACAGGTCTCTAATTGAAGCTGCAATCAGGGTATTAGCACAATCGCTGCTACGATTCATTGTCCGATTGATCTAAATATCCAATGAATGTTTAAGTGCCGCCCACATTAGGGTTATACTTTGTCGTTCGTCATTAATTTGACGGATCATCGTTAATTCGATGGATGAAGTATTGCACTTTGTCGTTCGTTGTGAGAATTTGATCTCGTGAGTTATCGTAAATGCTGGATTGATTACTAACCCCAAATTGTGTGCTTGTTATTGAAATTAGGATAAAAGGCTAATCAGTAGGCTAGGCTCTGCCCGTATAAATCTGCAATGTGAGTCATTCTCTCTTTTTATCAAATTGCTTTATAAAACTTTTCTCACAGTTTGTGAGTCATTAACTTGCTATCAAATATTTTACAATACTCCAAATTATTTTCAAGATTATAATTACAGGGACTAAGTCGTGGATATCTTGAATTACTGGTTAGTGGGGTATTGTGCACATTACTAATAGTCTCCCAGTTAGGTTCATTGACCTACTCGGGATAATCACTGTTGGGTTCATTGACCTACAGTGATAATCGTCACTATTTAGGTTCATTGATCTAAATAGTGGTATGACCATCGTCACCATTGTGACAGAATGCCAGATAAAAATAAGATAGAAGCCATTGTAATCGCTCTTATGCTGTAATTGATAACTATGCATCATTATGCAAAATAGAATGATTCACTCAGTATTTTCCGCTGACAAAACCTTTTTCAAACATGTTTCAGGTGATCTGTTGTAAATCAGGAAAAGTGCTGGGGAGCATTTCAAGCTTAAGATAGTGGCTTATTATAAAATAAAGCAATAAGTTTTGTAACATAACGATTTCCTAGAAAAATCATACTATTGTAAATTATCGGGGTTTTATCCCGAATTATGAAATAAAATAATCAGGGAAAAATTTTAGCTTTAAACGATCCTGTTTCCGCTGTTAAACTCAATTAAATCAATACCGCAGTATTTTCTGCCGCGGCTCCTGAAACGGGTCAAACCGGGTCGTGGGCCGTGACAGAAAAAGGTGGTATCAGAGCCACTGGGTTAAGCTAATTAAGTATTTAGAAATACTTAATTTTTCCTGATTACTATTATATGATTATGTGTTTTATTAACTGGCTATTTGTTAATTTTAATATGGGCATATTTTTATATATATTGTAATATTTGTTGCTCTATCATCGTTAATCGAAAAACATTATATATAAATATTTTTTATTAATATATGGAATTACCTAATATAGTATTACTATATTGTGGTAAAGAAATTATATTTTTATGTTTGAAGTATACTCTTATTTAAAATTATTGTTTAGTTATTTATTATTTATTATTAATAATAATATATTAATAGTAGTAGTATTAAGATTATTTTTAAATACTAGGGTTATTATCAAAGGCAGATATTGGATAACCTAGCCTTAGTTAGGCATGGACTGATCACCTATGCTTAAACAAGGCAGCACTAACCAATATCCACCATGATAATGAATAGTTAATATATATAAATTAAGTCATCATACTTATTTAGTATATAGATTTTTATATGTTAATCACTGTAAATAGTAAATATAAATCTTTAAATATTCTGATTTAAAGTTTAGTATTTTTATTATCTACAGTCAAGAAAATTTATAAATAAAACCTAGTATGTTTTAATTTTCAGTTGGGTTGGTAGTATGAAATACTATTTAAAAAGTTGTTCTAGAAAATTTTGTTATGACTTAGTAATTGTATTTTACTAAACAGCATGAGTGATCTGTCAGAAGCCCTTCAGAATTTAAATCTCTATCCAGTAAGAATAGAAGTTTCCAGAGATTTTAATAGGTATATACCAGATATAGAAGAACCTATAGAATTCAATGCTTTACCTTTCGAGAAACCTAAGCCTAAGAAAATGGAAATTGAGGAAAGTTCTAGGCAAATGGAGGGATTACCATCTCAAGAAGAATTAGATTTTATAATGGCAACCGATGATACTATTGAGCCTGTTAATGAAAATAATTTTATGAACTTAGAACCATCTATTCCAAATTCTTCAAATCACTGGAATATAGACGAATGGTTGGATAATGAAATACTGTTACAAAACCATCCCTATAGGCTTTTTCCTAAGTACAATCCAGAACCTTTACCAAATTTACCAATAAGTAACGAGAATAGGACTGAACTCCATCATTTTGACAACATGGATGCTGGGAATAGGATCCAAGAGACTTTGGGACAAATCTCCTGGAAATACGATGAGAAGAAACGTCGTTACTAGAACATCATCTGATAAAGGATAGGGGATTATGAAACTGTGGTTGTATAATAGTAACAGTAAAATCAGTATGTGTAAATTAAATAATAAAACGGGTGTATATAGAAACATGATATAAGGAAATATTAGAAAAGTTACAATTTTGTTTGTATATTCGTTTATGTGATTATGTGCAACTAAATTGTGACATTGAATTATTTCCTTTATACTAATTATGTATCTATAAAATAGATACCAGATGGAAAACGCTGATAATGAACCAGTTAATGAGGGTAATCAATCTGAGCAACAATCAGGGAATCAATATGTGACTAAGCAAGATATAGAAAATATCATTGCTCAAGAGATAGCTAACACTATTCCAGGAATAGTTGCTCAAGGGATAGCCAATGCTATTCCAGCAATCATTGCTGCTGTTAAAAATCCAATCGAACCTCAACAAGTTGTTCCTAGTAAACGCATTTCTGAAGATAATTTCAGTAATAGCGTAAATGGAGGTAGTAATCATGTTAATCATGATAATGAACTACGGCAAGCCCCGCTCCCTAAGAAAAGGAAAGTTGCAACGCCTGGTTGCACTTACAAAGAATTTCTTGCTTGTAAACCCATTGAGTTTGCAGGCAATGAAGGAGCAACTGCGACACTGCGTTGGTTAGAGAAAACCGAGGCAGTAATTGCCATAAGTAAATGTGCTCAGAATGATCAGGTCATGTATGCATCAAATCTTTTCAAGGAAGTAGCGCTAGAATGGTGGAATACGATGTTACAGGCAAAAGGAAGAAGGATGGCGTATGCTATGAACTGGGAAGAATTTAAGAATCTTGTAGAAAGAAAATTCTGTCCTGAGTATGAAAAGGAACAAATGGCAAATAAGTTTCTAACCCACCGGATGATAGATATAGATTGTCGAGGGTATACTACGACATTCTTCGAATATGCTAGAGTGGTACCAACCCTGGCTTCGCCAGAGCCGGTACTTATTTCTCGTTATATTTGGGGATTAATTTCCGAAATTCGTAATATTGTCAAAGCTGCGAAACCTCGCACAATTGATGATGCAGTAGAATTAGCCAATACTATGACTGACGAGCTAGTATGGACAAGAGAAGAAAATAGAAGGAAGGAAGTAGCCCAAAAGATTACCCAAGAATTCAGTTCGGGTAACCATAACAATTTCAAGAAAGGAAGAAATGGGCAATCTTCTACTAGTCCATTTTGCAATTTTTGCAAAAGGAAGCATTTTGGAAGATGCAAAGGATATTGCAATTTTTGCAAGATTCCAGGGCATCAAGAAGAAGATTGTAGGAGGAAGAAATTTTCAGTTTGCTACAACTGTAGAGAAACTGGACATCTTAGGCCAGATTGTCCAAAACTGAATAAACCATTTGACAATCAAGCCAAACCAGCAGAAGGAGCAAAAAGGAATGCGAGAGCCTTTCAGCTGACTACTCATGAAGCCGAGATGATTCCAGATGTGATAGCCGGTATGTTCTTAGTTTACAACATTTACCTAAAAGTATTATTTGACTCTGGTGCAAACCAAAGTTTTATAAATACTTTACTCTGCCAAATTCTTAACTTACCATTAACCAGCATTAGATAGATTTCTATATTAGAAACGGCAGATGGAAATTCAGTTAGAATAAATAAGGTTATGCAGAACATAGAAATAAGTTATAAGTTTTCTGCAACCCTATTATCTATGAAATTAGTTGAATTCAATGTTGTAATCATTATCTATGATCAGAATTTCTTAGAAATTCAATCAACCATCAGAGAAGTAATTATGATTACAGGAGATAAACCATGTAAGCCTATGAAGTTCATATCAGTAATGGAAATTGCTAATTATGAACGAAAGCAAGGAATAGTATATATGATTTCAGTAATCATTAATACTAAAGATACAGAATTTAAGGAAATTTCTGTAATTTCAGAATACCCAGATATATTTCCAGAAGATTTACTTGGATTACCACCAGATATGAAGATAGAATTTAAGATTCATCTAATTTCAGGGATTTTACCGATAAGCCAGGGAACCTTATCGGTTAACACAATATTGGTTGTTAAGAAAAAGAAAAGCTTTACTTCAAAATTTTTGAAGAATAAATTTTGGCTGAAGTGTAATTTTAGGTCATATGGTGAATCATGAAGGTATTCACTTAGATCTTGCTAAGATAGCATTAATTACCAAATGGAAGATTCTGTAAACCGCAATGGAAATTAGGAATTTTGTAGGTTTAGTAATATAGACAGTTTATTAAGGAATTTTCAAAATAGTTATACCATTAAACTAGTTAACCTATAAAACGGTTAAGTTTGATTAGAGAAGAAGAAGTTTTTTTTAGGATATAAAAACATAAATCCTAGCCTTACCAGAAGAAACAGAAGATTTTGAAGTATACGGTAATGCTTCAAAGCTAGGATTTGGATATTCCTTAATGCAATGCAAAAAGGAAATTGCGTATGTCTCAAAACAATTGAAAAAGGTACGAAGGAACTATACCACTCAAGAGTTAGAATTAGGAACCATAATTTTGCCTTAAGATTTGGAAACATTATCTATATGGAAGTAAGGATACTATCTATATGGATTATAAGAATTTAAGATATATATTTTGGGCGAAAAGAATTTGAGGCAAAAGAGATGGATGAAAATCCTAAATGACTACAACTGTGATATTCAGTATCATGAAGGAAAGGATGAAAACGGCAAGAGATAGTTATAAGAATTATGCAGATAATAGATAAAAGCCGTTGGAGTTCGAGTTGAAGACGAAATACTATTAAAAGTATCTCCTTGGAAAGGAGTGGTTAGATTTGGTAAGAAAGGAAATCTAAGACCAAATTATGTAGGATCATTTCCAGTAAATTCCACATATTGGATCAGTTACTTATAGTTTACAACTACCAGGAAGGTTAGTTGGAATACATGATATATTTTATATATCTAATCTCAAGAAATGTCTATTAAATGAATCTTTGGTAGTACATTTCTAAGATATAAAGGTAAACAAATAATGTTAGTTTAAGTAAAGTAGGATTCAAAGACAGGATCCTAATATACGTGGAAACTGGAATCCAAAAGGAAGAGAGAGTATTCTCAATTATTCCAGTAAATCTCGAGGACGAGATTTTTATTAAGTTGGGGAGAATGTAACGACTCTCATCAAAAGTCATAATTATTAAAATAATTTGACCAATAGGAAACCCTAATTGAGACACCCAAGTGATTCTGCGTAAACCCTAAAATTTTCAGAAATTTCAGAATCAGGATTAGGGCCCCTAAAACTCAGGGGGGGTTAAACCCTAGTTAACGATTATCTTTAAAAATTCGTGTCAAAATTGTATTGAACGAAATTATCAACTCAGCAAGCCTACTCCCGCACTCAGCAACCCTATAGTGATGTCGTGTCCTTTACGGACCGTAAAGGACTAACCTTACGGTCCGTAAGATGGTGCAATGTCAAGTCAGCCAAGCTAGTCCCTGAGGTGTCTGACCTATAAAGATTCCCTGCCATTTACGGACCGTAAAGGTCGGGGCTTACGGTCCGTAAGCCTGACCAAATTTCACCTATAAATAGAAAACGTTGGGACTTGCTTCTGGCTTCTGTGCGACGTTCAAAATTCGAATTGATCGTTGAATTACGTTCTGTATACTTCAATTAACACACACAGGTCTCTAATTGAAGCTGCAATCAGGGTATTAGCACAATCGCTGCTACGATTCATTGTCCGATTGATCTAAATATCCAATGAATGTTTAAGTGCCGCCCACATTAGGGTTATACTTTATCGTTCGTCATTAATTTGACGGATCATCGTTAATTCGATGGGTAAAGTATTATACTTTGTCGTTCGTTGTTAATTCAACGGATCATCGTTAATTCGATGGATGAAGTATTGCACTTTGTCGTTCGTTGTGAGAATTTGATCTCGTGAGTTATCGTAAATGCTGGATTGATTACTAACCCCAAATTGTGTGCTTGTTATTGAAATTAGGATAAAAGGCTAATCAGTAGGCTAGGCTCTGCCCGTATAAATCTGCAATGTGAGTCATTCTCTCTTTTTATCAAATTGCTTTATAAAACTTTTCTCACAGTTTGTGAGTCATTAACTTGCTATCAAATATTTTACAATACTCCAAATTATTTTCAAGATTATAATTACAGGGACTAAGTCGTGGATATCTTGAATTACTGGTTAGTGGGGTATTGTGCACATTACTAATTGTCTCCCAGTTAGGTTCATTGACCTACTCGGGATAATCACTGTTGGGTTCATTGACCTACAGTGATAATCGTCACTATTTAGGTTCATTGATCTAAATAGTGGTATGACCATCGTCACCATTGTGACATGTCACCATTGTGACAGAATGCCAGATAAAAATAAGATAGAAGCCATTGTAATCGCTCTTATGCTGTAATTGATAACTATGCATCATTATGCAAAATAGAATGATTCACTCAGTATTTTCCGCTGACAAAACCTTTTTCAAACATGTTTCAGGTGATCTGTTGTAAATCAGGAAAAGTGCTGGGGAGCATTTCAAGCTTAAGATAGTGGCTCATTATAAAATAAAGCAATAAGTTTTGTAACATAACGATTTCCTAGAAAAATCATACTATTGTAAATTATCGGGGTTTTATCCCGAATTATGAAATAAAATAATCAGGGAAAAATTTTAGCTTTAAACGATCCTGTTTCCGCTGTTAAACTCAATTAAATCAATACCGCAGTATTTTCTGCCGCGGCTCCTGAAACGGGTCAAACCGGGTCGTGGGCCGTGACAGGTGGAGGTTGGGGTGTTGGTAGCCATGCACTCGGATCTGGTTTAGTAAAAGCATGAGCTTGAGCAATCATATGCGCTGGCGGATGATAAGCACTCGGATCGAAAACCTGAGGTGGAGCTGATTGTGGGAATGGAAAAGAACTTGTATTTGACATAAACGTCATTTGAAGCTTCGGTTGCTGAACGGAACTAGAACTAGCCGAAGGAATAAAACCATTCAGATACATTTCTGTGTTTTGAGGAACTACAATCCTTTTAGCTTTCCGAATTTCCTCTTCGTTCTTATGTTCCAACTTTTGAACGAACTCGTAGATACTAACCGCATCCAAGACGCCCGTGTGCTTTAAAAGTTCAAGAAAAGGACTCCACTTCGGAGGTAGAGCAGCAGCAAACCGTCCAACCATTTCCTGTTGAGTTGCAAGAACGGCATAAGAATACATTTCACTAATTGATAAAAACGTGCAGTCATATCATTTAGGGTTTCATTTTCCAAGAACTGAAATGATTCAAACTCTTTCTTCAATAGATCATGGTGTGTCTTTCTAGTAGCTGCATTTCCTTCTCCTCTCGCTACCAATGCATCCCATAAATCTTTCGTGCTTGTGCAATAAGAGAATTGATGATAGATGTCTTTGTGAAGAGCTTGTGTTAGAATCGCAAACGCCTTCTTCTCTAAATCATATGCTTTCTTGTCGTCTTCAAGCATATTCGCCAATGTCGCCACACTTGAACCTGCTTCTTCGAGGGTTGTGTTGTATGGAGAGATGAAGCACGTCCATAATTCGGTATTTTGCCCTAAAACGTAAGTATGGAAACGACCCTTCCATGATGGATAGTCGTTCATGTGATTCAACTTTGGCGGGTGATTTTTGCTACCCGTCTCACTCTCACTAAGCAATAGATTTTGAATGCTTTGATTTTGATTCGACACCAATGCCCATCGACTTGCACTTATAGATTGCGGTGGCATAACATTCCTTAACCATGCAGCTGCGGAAGTCTGATCTTGACCTGGTCGTGGGTCCGTACTCCAATCCCATGGACTTATACTACTCATATTTGATATATGAATGATAATACCTGATTACACACTTGAAAACACGATGTTAAAACACTTTTGCAAGTCCTCTATTTAAAATTGACAAATGACATGACGAAACTCTTCCCACGAAACTCAGAAGTTTCGTCGAAGTACCTTTGACGAAACTCTAGGGGTTTCGTCGAAGTTGCTTATGGCGAAACTCAAGGGTTTCGTCGAAGTTCCTTGTGACGAAACTCAAGGGGTTTCGTCGTTTCTAGGTTTCGTCGGGATAAGGTTCATAGACAGTTGGTGAGATTTTTCAAAGTAAATCTTATCTTTTACTGACACATAGAACACTTGTTTTCAACTCACAACATACCTCTTTTACCAAACAAGTATCATCATCATCATCATCATACTCAGTATATCCCACCAATAGCAAAGCTAAGGTAGGGTCTGAGGAGGGTGAGATGTAGACAGCCTTACCTCTACCCTGTAGGAATAGAGAGGCTGCTTTCAATGAGACCCCCGACTCGATTGTAGTTTTGCATCAAGCCTTGGACATAAGGCACATAACACTCAGCAATTGAGACAAACGCCGATCAGTGCATGTACCCCCTTGTCTTTTGGCTATCAACGCCACCACATGATGCATGATTAACCATTCCCCTCTTTTAACATTATTTTCACGAAATTAGTAAAATAATGTTAAAATTAGTGCACTTTCACTTTTGCCCCCCGAGCGCCCACACATATATACATTATATGAGCATACCGCAAGCGGGGCGTTTTTACCAAACAAGTATGGTGACCAATATTTAATTCATTTTAATCCTTTTGTCAATTTCTTTTAATTCTAAATCCAATAATTATCCAAGAACACTTTGAAGGTTCTTATGAAGATATGAAGAACAAACCTAGAACAATGAACTTTCCGGTCAGATTGTTCACCGGAAAATTTTCCGAACACAAATTTTGCTTAAAACTTTCACTAAAAACCCGGTTTATCACGTGAACAATCAAACTAACGAGGTTTTTGATAAAACTTTTTAGCAAACCAACAAGATCAACAGTTTTTATGAAAACTTTTCCAGAAATGCATGAACTTTTCAAGAATAATTTTCAGAAAAACAACAATAACCATTTTTAACACTTGATGAAAACCGAACTATGTTTGATTTTAAATAAGGATAAGAGCCAATGCTCTGATATCACTTGTAGGTCCCGGATTCTGAGGATCGAATACGAAAACCGAATCCTTATTTATAACAAACATAGTCACGAGTGCAGAATCCCCGTGACTATGCCAAACCAAACATAGATAGTAATAACATGATATAACCAATGAAACACGATCAATTGATTAACAGGATGAGAACAAAGGTTCAAACAGATACACACACAGTTTGAAGTAAAACTCTCAGAAGGTTATGCTCTCATAGTTTCAAAGTGAAACCATGAAGTGTTTATATAGCAGCCCAGGCCCATAACTCGACGAAACCTGGATTGGGCTCGACGAAACCTCTAATGGGCCTGACGAAACCTACTGGACGATGAAACTCTAGGAGTTTCATCATCCATCACGACGAAACCTTGGAGTTTTGGTCATTTGGGGGTTTCGTCATGTTGTGCTCGACGAAACCTAGGGTTTCGTCGATGGCTGCAATATGTGATGTGCTGCAAACTGATAACAATTTGCAGCAAAACAAACACAAACACAAACACATAACATAAACTGAACACATATGCAACATGCATTGTTCATTAACATTTACATAACGGACGAGACAAACTTTGTCAGACACAAGTAGGATAGGAGGATATCCGACTTGGTCGACGGCGAATTACAGACTTGATATTATAAAAGACCGTATAAATTACATCGTACATAAAGACAAGTTATAGACACCAAAATAATGCATCACAGATGCTACCAAATAAACGTAAATCAGGGGACTAACCTTGCTCTGCAAAGGGGAAGAGCAACGGGTACTGAAGCAGCATATACGAAGAATGCAACTTGCTAACACGTCTTGCATTACCATCTTTGCTATGGATAACGATGTCAAAGTCAGTTGCTAACGGATCGTTATCACAGATAATAGCACCAAGAGTTCCAGTAGATGGCATTTCATAGTTTTCTCGGGTATGACTGTTGTACAGCTTTATCGCAAAATTTGGTACCTCCTGAAGAGAACATATATCTCTTGCGCTCCTGAAAAGCTTTACATACCCGTTCACATCTGAAAGAACGCGAGCAAGAGTAGAAACAATGTCCGCTGATAAAGGACTCCGAGTGTCACCTTCAAAACCGAAGCCTACTCTCGACCTCGTTCTCTGTATCATAAATATACATCTGAAGGAACCGTGGTTTGTTGTCCACGGGAGGACATAAGGACCCCAACCAATGTGATACCTGACCAGCAACCTTGAAAACATAGGGCCCGGGAGTATGATTATTTTCATGATCTACATGCGCACCGAAGGACGTCATTGAGAACATGGAATTGTAAGCGCGTATATTTTCCATAAAATGCGCCATAGAATACAATTCCTTTATATAGACTGGCGGTTCCCATGGAAAGTCAATTCGCACAGTGCCTTCTCTACAGCACATATTGTACCTTGGCCTATTTTTTGAGGTGACAATTTCAGCCTTTCTTCGTTCCAAAAAAGAGCCCCACAATATTCACAAATATTAGTACAATCCCCCAAATCAATATACGCTGGACCAGGCGCAGGCACACTACCTGATGTTGAAGCCGTTTGTCCACTCACCTGAGTATTAGGTTGTGCGGACAATGGACTTTGAAGGACACGCTGGAATGATGAAGCCCTAAGAATTGTAGAGTGCCTTACTGACTGAGTAGTTGTTTGAGAACCGAGGATAAAACCAGAAGAGGATGATGACTCCCCGCTTTCACCATCAACTGTAGTTGCGTTTCGCTTCCTCCTACTGGTGGACGGAGCTGACATGTTTAACAAAGGCACTGGAACGAAAAGTGTTACAAATACGCCACGCAAACCTAAAACGCTAACCAAACAAAACCTCACGCTGTCTAGATAGAGATACAACATTTGACATCAGGTTATGCAAATTCTACAACTTAATTAAAAGCAACAGGGGCAAAAACAAAGCTAAAGAAACACACAATCGAACATACAATAATTTGAAGTGAAGGAACATACCTTAGTCAACTATGCGAGTGCACATGGAAACGCAAATGAACCTGGGAAAAAAAACAACTGAAATAAAAGCGTCATGGGCAAAAATGAAACTAAAGAAATACACAACCGAACATACAATAATTTTAAATGAAGGACCATACCTTCGACGAATATTTTCTACAGAACTAACACTAACTAACACTTGCTGCTGGTTGCATGGGATTGTCCCATACCCAAAGATTAAAATTACTATATCTTAATAAGTGCCTAAGCTTCTTGGAGGTTATGTGCACACATAGTTGTATATAAGCTTTAAAATTAAAAAAAAAAGTGTCATCTATCTAGAAGATGCAGTATCACTCTCGCATTTCATTCACTGATTCAAATTCTTAACCAAAACTTTCTCCATGACATTGTAAAAATATGAGGAACCTCCAGTCTACAATCTATAAAAATCCTATAAGCAATAAGCGCGTCTAGTACAACCGATGATCATATATATGATTATTCACTCCGGAGAAACTAATGATATTCAGTGGGCGTCCATTTGTTTAGCCTGGGATCAAAAAAATGTGTCGTTATGCCATCCGGATGCTTGTTTGCCAGCATCATTTCAGTATCCACGATGAACAATTGCCGCCCAAGAATTTACAATTATATTTTATTTTTTTAAATCAAATTATTATTGGGCTCAATAATTCAAATGTCAAGTGGGATAATTTTAAAGTGGTATCGTTATTTTAGGGTAAAAACGGGTAAATACCAGTACCAGACCGGTAGCGAAAATGTTAAAAGTCGGTACCGAGATAAAGCTAAAATATTTGAAGGACATCGAACCACTATGACTAACCAGCCTTTGCAAAAGCTATTATTCATCAAGCTAAACAAAACATGAAACAAATAGCTAACCAATTGGTTCTTATTTACATACAAAACCTATTCAGATTCCTAGTTCTTCATCTTTCCTACTCAAAGCAGCCTCTTCTTTCACTACATAAATATGAAAATGTCAAAACACATATAATAGCATAATAGTAATGACACAATTGAAATCCACAGTTTGTGACTAAATAAAGAACTTGTCAGCAAACAAATTTAACATTTTAGTTAACAATCTATACATTTTATTTGAAATGTGGGTAGATGGTAGCATGATCCATACCATAAAACACCAAGTTTCCTACTTAATGAAGACGAAACGTTATTATAGTGCCACGATGGTCTGTCAGTTGTATTCTCTTGCTATGAAGACCATCAAGGGTATATCTGACCCATTAGTGTCTATATGCTTTACACAAACCATTATAACAACATACACATGAATCTAGAGTGCATCTTTCAACTCATAGGTCATAAGTCACATTTCATATAAAGGAAAAATGGTAAAGGATATAAAGAACATATGGAAACTAAGATGAGTAGCATCGCGATAACGATTAGGGTAAAAAATATAGAAAAAAATCTTTCTGCGTCCGGTGATTAACCAATTCTTGATACTTTAATAGAAACATGTATGCTATAAAAGCGACAATTTTGAAAGCTTACCCTATTTGATTTCAACGTAATATAATCACATAATAGTGGTCGGTCAGAATGCAACTACTGCATACCAAGTATCGCGGTACAACTATTAAGTATACCAAGTAAAGCAGCCATTTATAATGCAATAACTCTATAGGGCATAGCATATTGTGCGTCATCTAATGTGTGTCATGTAAAGTGCGTCATGCAAACGTTTACCACGAACCTGAGTTCGTCGTTACCCTCTTCCTACAAATACTGTGACCGAGAGTTCGCTCTAATTTTCCAAGAACAACAACATAAGTAATAAGAAAAACATAACCTCATCCATCACATGAAAAAGATACCAGACCTTTCATAACAGTCATTTAATTCTAAAACCTCTTTTATCAAACATCAATAGCAATTTAAAGCAAAATCCATGTTACATTAACCTTAATCTCAACATAAACCAGAATTCTTCAAATTCTTGTCAAAATTAATCAAAAAATTACACCTCATTTGGGGATTTCTTTTTGATTAAAAAAAATACCATTCCTGTAAAAACAATCACACAAACTTAACATTGTTCTTCCAAATTTTTTTAAAACCCCAAAATTCAACAACAGATTGCAGTCGCTAACTACTTTTTTTTTTGAACGGCTGACTGCTTTCCACGTGTAAACCCAACCTTTCGGAGCTATGTCCAAAGGCCGACTACTCGACCACCGCTAGAAAGCGTAGCACACGCCTGATGCGCGGGAACCCCGTGGAATGGGTAAACCCTCGCCCCCCATTGGACTCGAACTCGGGTTGAATCCAGAGCTGAGCCTTCACCCGGATGTCACAACCACTACGTTGCAGATGGAAGGACCCAGTCGCTAATTACTAAAATGCATAATCTACTGCATTAATCTGTTAGTGCATATGTCTGTTGACTTCGTCTTGTATCGAGTCATGTAATAGAATAGATAGACCAAGACATGTTGTATGAGAGAAACGGGAAACAGACCTGAACCAGCCACCTCTCACGAGGTGACCAAGTTCATGAGGTCTGGCCAGTTCGTGCGACCTGGCAAGTTCATGGGGTCTGGGCAGAAAGCATGAAATGCCAGAAAGCATGAAATGCCAGAAAGCATGAAATGCCAGAAAGCATGAAAGGGTTCGTGGGGTCTGGCATTCCTATAAATAGGTGAGTCTAGGTCTTCATTTGTAACTTTGTGATTCCGGAGACGAAGTGCTGCCGAAGTGTCGAACGATCTGTAAACACTATCAAATCAATACAATCGACAATTAAAGTGATTCTACGTGCAAATCTAGCTGATATAACATCAATACGTCTGATTCCGCATTTCATATTGATCGAGAACTCTTCTGATCGACTCGTTTAGATCGAATCCCCGATCCTACATGATCAAAGATTAAAACATAATTAACTAAAAACTGAACAGTTCACATAATCACATGTAATTCATAAAAAAATTCTGATACTAGATGCTACTTGATGATTCGTATTGGCCAATGGAATGGAAATCAAATAAGGAGGACATCAGAGGTGTAAAATAAGATGCAACAGGCATCTTTGAGAATGAGAATACATTATTTAGAACGAACCCCTCATATTTTGGGGATAAAATCGAAACCAAAAGAAAATCAATTTTAAACATTTCCTTCAAAATGCCTTGAAACCCATAGTAAAAATCCTAGAAATGAAAATAAGAAAAACCATATTGGAATTCATAAACTCTCAATTTAAAAACCAGCGTGAACCCTAAAACCAAAAGGATGCCCTAAATAAAACCCAATAAAAAGCAATATTTTTAAAACCAGTTGAAATTTTGATGACCAAAAATGTTGATAACTGGAAATTAAGCAACCATACCTTTAAGGAAGGAAGCCGTACAGAGCTAAGTGAAGAAGAAAAGGACTTCAAGTGTGTTGTGAAACCAAATACATGCAGTGAAGAATCACATACGCGGACGCGTGTACACTGGCGGACACGTGGCACTACATACCAAGCGAGAGGGAAAAAAAGAGGTGAAAATGGAGGAAAAAAGAAGGTTTTAAGAATCAAACATGTGATGCTACCTAAACCAACATCCACAGTTACCACCACACCAGCATTAAATAACATGTTTAAGTTGAAATAAAATGCTATTTATAATGAAACCAAAAAATGACACAAAAATACTATTCATCAAGCTTCACTAACCATATGTATATAATGGTATGACACTATCCACATTCACAACCCAACTCAACCCTACCTTTAATAAAAAACTAATTTCTCTCTCTTCCACATACCCAACCAAACCTAACTCAATTTTTAACACACATTCACAACTCAGCTCAACCTAATTTTTTATTAAATAAATGTAAATAATAATTGAAACAATTATTTTTTTTAAAAACAAATAAAAGTTACTTATTTTTAATATAAAAATTAAAAAGCTAAACAATCAATATATATAATATATTGGAAAATATATTTTATCAAACGAACTCCGTTTTTAATAAAATTTATATCATAATGTTTAGAAATTTATTTTAGGAAATACGGTGTATTTAGTTTTGTTATTCAGTTATATATTAAAAATTATTTGAGTAACAAAATTATTGGGGAATTGATAGTTAGAAAATTAAATACAAAACAGAAAATTAGATAATGGAACCAATCCAATTTTGACAAGTGGCAAAAGAGTATGTGCAACATTGGGTTGCTTGGCCAACTAGGTTGTGGAGAAAAATAGAATTTTTCCTTTTCTTAAGTTTAGAGTTAAATGCTTGGTTGGTCCCTGTGGTTTGCAAAAATTACAGACTTGGTCCTAGTGGTTTACTAATTACACGCGTGGTACCAAAACTTGTCAAAAATGAACTCGCTTAGTCCCTAGCCCTAACATCAGTTATATATCTCTGTTAAAACACCTCATGTGCTTGGCACATGAGGGTAATTTGGTCCTTTCAGTCCAGCCATTATAAAAAAAAGGAGTTAAATACCTAGTTCCACCCCACCCCTTCTTCATCTTCCCCAAACCACCACCACCATCTCATCTCTTCCACCTCTTACCAACCTACCAGATGATTGTTAGTTACAGACAGAAGAGAGGAGGATCCGTTGGTTAGCAATGGAGGTGTTTTATTACATGGTTTTTGGGGTTTTATGGTTGATCGTCGTCGCTCTGGAGTTGAGTAAGACCAATCGAATTACCACTCCCCAGGCTTTTACTTCCTTCAAGAACTTCTATCTTCTTGTTTACTCTCTTGATGGGTACTTTTCATTCCTCTTCTTCTTAATTTAAGTTAGGCTAGGCTAGGTTAAAATCTGATTGTCGGATCGGGATCTTTGAGTCAGATTTGAAATCAATCAAACAACTAAGTGAACTAACTAACTAAAACGTTTGATTTGGGTTGTGTAGCCGGGGACTTGTTGCAGGGTCCCTATGTCTACTAACAACATATGTCTACGGAAAGGGGGATATCGGGCAGCTCTTCATCGCTGGCTTTGGCTCATCCATGCTCTTTGGCACCATCGTCGGCTCTTTAGCTGATAAACAGTAACTATGCTCTCACTCAAATCAATTTGGTTGATTATTTGCAATAGATCATCTAGTTTCAATCTCATCTTCTTAATATCTTGAGATGAAGAAGGTGAGTGGGAGTTCAGTGGTGGTGGGTATGAGGTGGAGGAGATGAGATGGTGGTGGTGGTTTGGGGAAGATGAAGAAGGGGGTGGGGTGGAACCAGGTATTAAGTCTTTTTTTATAGTGGCTGGACTGAAAGGACCAAATTACCCTCATGTGCCAAGCACATGGGGTGTTTGTAACAGAGATATTTAACTGATGTTAGGGCTGGGGACCAAGCGAGTTCATTTTTTAAAAGTTTTGGTACCACGCGTGTAATTAGTAAACCATTAGGACCAAGTCTGTAATTTTTGTAAACCACAGGGACCAACCAAGCATTTAACTCTTAAATTTATTTGGACAACCTAGGTTGGAAGAAAGTCACCAATGGTGATAGTCTGAATGTAAATATTTAATACAAAGTGTCTCTCACTCTCTCATCTGAAATCAAAAAAATATATGTGAACACATTATTCTGGTTATTTAATCAATCAAAGATACTCAATTAGTTATTCATTTAATCGTTTTAACCACAGCATTATAATCATGTATATACTAATAATAATAACACTTTAATATTCTTAGCATTTAAATAATGTATTCTTTTCATTAGACATAAATCCGCACGTTATAGCCAAATGTTATGTATAAATTTATTTGGTATCAATATATTAGATGAAAAAATTGCAAGGTTTATTCAAAATCCTTATTGGAATTCATCGAAATTTGCTATTTACACAAATCAACAAATTTGTGTATCTTGCGAAGACACGGAAAGCTCAATCGACATCAGTTTGGATATTGAATAATACTAAGCTTTAAGTCGGTGAAAATAATATCAAGTTTGTTTTTTAAAAGCACAGAGTAAACAAAAAATAAACTTAATTTTATCTTATTTTCAAAACACTAAATAACCATTGTAACCAGACAAACATCGTAAAATCAATGTCACAATTCTTTTCCAAAAAGTAAGCAAGAAAGAATAACTAAAAAGATAAAATGGTAATTAGTTGTCTCATACAAAACCATTTCGTCCGCATGTAGTTTTGTTCTTTCTTCAAATCCACAAAATCCTACAAAAGAAATATGAGGGAAATGCTATGACAACGTTCACCGTCGGCCCCACGGCTAACCAACACCGTCCAGTGGCGGACTCAGGAATTTTTTCATGGGGGTGCGGAACATTTTTAAAAATTTTAGGCCCCAAGGTATATAAATAAAAAATCGTTTCGTATCGGGTCGGTTCGGGTCGAGTCAGGTAATGTAAAACAAAAGAACTTAATTTATATAACTCACCATAACATAATGAAGACAATACGAAGCACATGTCTACTATGGTTAGTACGCGGCTATAATAGGCTGCTGGAGGTGGCTAATATCAACCAAAAATCATCAAAAATAACAAAGAAACTTACCCGTGGCTGATTACGGTGGTATGCGGCTGTTGACTGTTCACTGTTGTCGCTGTTGATGTTCTGATCGCTGGCGTGCAAGGACAATAAAGAGAGCAGGATAAAATATGTAAGGGTTTTGGGCTTGTTTATTTTATTTTAGTTTGAAATAATTTTTGATTTGTTGTGTTTGTTTATTGGGCTAAGACTTAGTAGTGGACTAGTTAAATGTATTGGGTATTTGGGTTTAGTTATTTTGGTATTAAAAGTAATATAATTTAGGTAGTATTTTTTATAAAATAGGAGTTTACTAAAGAATATTTTTAAAATATAAATTGATAACGCTTTTTACCTAAGGGGTGCGGACGAGAAATTCAAGAGGTGCGGACGGAAAATTCCATGGGTGCGGACGAAAAATTCCAAGGGGTGCGGATGGGATTTTCGACGGAACTTAGCACTAATTTTTTTTTCCCGGGGGTGCGCCCGCCCACCCTGGGCTGGGCTTAGGTCCGCCCTTGACACCGTCGTCCATCACACGCAACCACCACCGTTGTCCATATCATCCAACCAGCCCATGCGTATCTATTCAGACCATCAACATATCTCACTATCTTTCCTCTCTGTCTCTGTAAACCTCTGATCTATCCTAAAATTGGGCATTCATTCATCGATTCAAACGTTAGCGTTGTTCTCCGGTGAAGTTGACGGCGTTGGCGGTGATTGAGGAGGCGCCGACGGTTATATTGCCCCTAAACTCTTAAAGAAAGGGGTTATAATGCCCTTAAAAAAAGAAACCGGGACGTCATCAAAAGAAATGGTACAATGGTTATATACGCTGTTTTTTGGATTGCAGACGGTTATATACGCGCTTTTTGGATTGCATATAAAATTTATTAAAATACAATTTATATAGCTTTTTGCAATGAATAGATAGCACGGTGTGCAAATTGTAAACAGATGGAGCGGTGTGACATGGGGGTGGTTTGTGTAGCCATGACGGATCCCTAATACAGTGGTGTCCGTTGGTACTTTTTGTAGTATTATATAATAATTAAGCAAAAAGGTATGTATGTGTTTAAAAGTCAACTTATATGTTAGAGAGCCCCCATCAGTTTGGTGGAGCGGTGGGTAGGCCGTTTGCTCTCCTTGAGGGCGGCGGTTCGATCCCCGTTTCCAGCAGGTGATGAGTGGTCATGGCAATGATGGATTAGAGCCTTGTGTGCGTAATAGCCCGGGTTCGAGTCTTGAGCCGCACACGAGTTTTCTATTACCTAGCGGTTACTCCGGCTTTCGGGTGCGGAGGCCGCAACTGCAGTCAAGTGGCTGCCGGGGGGAAATTTTCTCGTGGAGTGCCTATGGTCAACCTCGGATGCCTCGCCCGGGGGGGACTAGGGACCCGTGCAATGCGGGTGTGATCCTCTCGTTTGTTGGAATCGATCGCCGTTCAAAAAAAAAATATGTTAGAGAGACAAGCAAGTTGCTTTTTGTAAGTTAGATAATACCAAGGACCATTCGTGTAACTTAGCTCTAAATAATATCTATAAAGTCAAAGTCTTGGCACTTATTTGGGCAAGGGCACCTCTTTCTAGATTAGATCTACAGATTTGATCTCAACTAAGATCTACAGATTCTCAACTCTCAAAACAATAACTTGCCTAGCTATCTTATTCTTAATTATTCTTCTTCACACATACAATATCTTTTTCGTAAATGCAGTTCATCTCTACGCAGTTACCCATTCTTCCTCTCTCTGGTTAAAAATCTCCTGGTTAATATTACACTGCTGCTGCCGTAGCTGTTGCTCTTGCTTCCACCATCGTTGATAAAAGGATATGTTTTGTTATTTTTGGTTTTAAAATTCTGTGCTTTGTTTTTTTTTTTTAACTTTTATGTTGGTTTGGTTCGTTGTCAGTTTCGTTTTCGACAACTGGTCGTGCTTACAAACCATTTCATTCTCTCACTGACTTTCATCTCTATATAAGCCTTTTCGCCGTTTCCAAAAAAAAAAAACCACCCTTTTCTCGTTGTAACTCCGAAACCCCAAAATCTCTTATGTCTTCATTACGAATTTCGCTTGAAGATATATTAAAAGCTACCAACAATTTTGCTGAAGAAAATTTGTTAAAACGAAGTGGGAAGGCAGATGTTTACAAAGGATTGCTCTTGCGGCCTGTAGTAGAGATCGATGTTGTTATACGGAAGTACAGATCTAGTACTGATCTCACATTTGAGTTCTATAAGGACACAGAGAATATATCTTGTGTGAAGCATAAAAATGTCGTATCTTTGATTGGTTTTTGTGATGAGGAAGATGAAAAGATGATAGTTATGGAGTATGTAGTGAATGAAAGTCTGGACAAATATCTAAGTGATCCAACAACCCTCTGGTCCGAAAGATTGTATATGTGTTTTCGTGCTGCATGTGGGTTGTGCTACTGGAAAGCTGAGAATTGTGAAAGTTATTATGCTAAAAACTTTAAAGTTTTGTTAAATAAAGATAAGGAACCGAAGTTACTAATTTGTATTGATTCCTTGTCTGACGCAAAAATATCAAAGAGTTACACTTTTGGTGAGTTTTTGTTTGAAGTGCTTTATGGGAAGAAAGCAACCACTAAAGATGAGAATCAATATCTTAACGATTATGAAGAGGGAGGACTATCCGGATCCTCAGGCATAGAAGATACCTACTTGAATACAGATTCACTGTCCATTTTGTCACGAATAATCAATAAATGCTTTTGGAATGTAGAATTTTATCGGATTCAGATTCTGGAACGACTTAATGAAGCTTTCAAAATTCAGTGGAAACATGAAAATCCTGTAAGTACTTTCACTAAACTTCATTTTCAATTGCTATCAAACATCTTTCCTTCTATATTAAATAATGCTTTGAGAACCGGGTCAGGCCTTAAACATGATGCTTTAGAGCATTCACCTTCTATCCATCATTTTCTACTCTATAATTCCACTAAAAACAACTATATTTATTCTAATTAAATAATATTTTTTATATATTTATTATTACCTTTTATCTCACCTCCACTCACAACCACGTTCAAAATGTATTAAAAAATTTTAGAGGGTGAATAGTGTCCCCAAATGTACAAATGAACACTAACATTTTCACTCTTCACCCCTACTTACAACCACTTTCAAAATATATTAAAAAATTTTAGAGGGTGAATAGTGTCCACAAATATACAAATGAACAGTAACATTTTCTCTATTTCTTCACTCACAACTAATTACAACCACTTTTTATAATATAAAAACCCCTCTCTCGTAATTTGATGGATATGATGTGAATGCTCTTACTGGTTAATTGGTCTGAACGGTAACCGATTGGAATGAATTTAAAAGCCGGCATAAATAATTTAAATATTTTAAAAATATATATATAGGAAAGAATGATAGTGAGAACTTGTTTCAGTTTTCCTTATATTTGTTAGTTAGTAAATATACACCTCTTCACATTATTACTATTCAATTTACTTGGTTATCGTTGGTTGCAAGTCATAGTGTCATACACACTTGGGCTCACAAATAGAAACCCAATCCTTTACCCCACGCACACACCACTAAGCTAAACAATGATTTTAGTTTTTAAAATGGTGATTTTGATGATTTTAAACTGATTTGAAGCAAAGAAATATGGATGGTGAATTTAAATAATGAAAATAATAATTGATTGATTTTCTTGTAAAAAAATTGAAACTTGTATGATATCCAACCTCTCTACTTTTGTTTTTGTTTTATTTTAATATAAATAATAAAATACAAACTTATATAATAATATAACTTGAAATTATAACTTAGACTAGAAAGTAGACTGTGTTATTTTTCATGCAAATTATTATATTTCAATACGTACAGGTTTATGTTAACTTTCGATGTTATCTTTATTCACGCGCAACACATGACTTTCTGTTTACTACGTGTCTGTGGCTCAACATTCTTAGTTTATTATTTGTTCGGTTTAATGCTCCCGTTGCAACGACGGGTGATTACATAATTTGCTATTTTTAGGAAAAATGATTAGTTTCTGAAGGTTAAATATGTAAACAATTAATATAGAGTGATTAAGGGGCTGTTTGGCTAAGCTTATTTTTTTGACTTATTTACTTATTTGCTTATTTGAAAAGCAAATAAGTCATAATGGAATGACTTATTTACTTATTCCTCTCACATAATAAGCTAACCCAAACACCTTTTAACTTTTCAAAAAGTAAATAAGTAAATAAGTCACTAAAATAAGCTTAGCCAAATAGCCCCTAAATGTGCTAAAGCTTTATTTCCGAAAGGGTAAATTGTATTTGCAATTTAACCCTAATAATATGTAAACAAACATACGAGAAAGTGTCCTACAACCACTTACACAGTTGCTTCCTTCTCTTATCTAACGTGCAAAGATAAGGTTTTGTTTTTATCAGATACCTTCGTTTTGAGATTTTAAATGTCATATACTTCGATTTTTTTTTACGGCCAACGAATCCTTCAAATGGGTTACTTCGAATTTTAAATGCAATATACTTCGAATTTGAAAGGAAATATTCGACTTTGAACGGATATCTTCGATGTTCAAAATGTGGATTAGGGTTAATCTGATTTAAAGAGAGTTAGGCTGTCGAACTACCGTCATCGGTCAAACGACATAACCACTAGCCGGTATAACAGCCCATCAACACAATGAAAGATCCCTTTCCAGTGAAAGATCCCGTAGATCTTCCGGATCATCAAACTTCAAGCTCATGACATTATTCATTAAAGTCTTTTTCACTTCTCCATTTGCCCTGACTTTTGTCAGTTCATGGCTTGCTCTGTCTAAGGACCATTTTAGAATTTTTGAGGTTCATGGATTTACTGAGATCGATTTTATTGGCAGAGGTAGGGAAAATGTTTTCCCAAGATTTGCCAAAACAGTTATTCTGGTTTGGCATCTGGATGCCCGTACATGAGTTTATTTCTAATCCCTTCCTTCCTTGTATCATCTTCATACTTCTTTAGATCTTCTGCAGACATCTCCTTTTGTCTTTTAAGATAGCTTCTAATGGTTGAGGAGACATTCTTTGCAGATGGAAGTTCTAAGGGATTGACTGACCGATGTCGAAGGGTCAGTAAAATGTATGAGTAAAAACTCAAACCCAGCTACCTTATTAGATAGGGTAAGTCGGGTGTCGAACCACGAGGAGTATTGTGGAAAGTGTTTGTTGATTAAGTACTAAAAATCTAATTGTAAGAATGTAAAATCGAGTGTTTGAGTATTTTGAACTAAATTAAAACTTACTAAAAAGAGTTGGTACTAATGAGAGAGAAGATGGTTCCACTGGATTTTAGACTCAAAATGGATTTCAATTATGGGTTCAATTATAACAATCACATAGACATGATTGTATAACTCAATTAATAGGTTGTGATTACTCACAGACTAAGTACCTTGATTGCAACACAATGAAAGGTTATCATATGAACATCAATTGAATTTACCAAACCCAATCCTTATGAAAGATTTCCCAATTACTAGAACTCTCGGGAATTTAATGAATCAGAAGTAGGGGTGTTCAAAATTATCCGTATCTGAAAATCCGATCTGAAATATCCGATATCCGAATCTGAAATATCCGAAAATTCGGATATCCGAAATTTTGGATATCTGAAATTCGGATATTCGAATTTTCGGATTCGGATAGTGATTTTAAAAATTTTCGGATATTTCAGATATCCAAAATATCTGAAAATATAATTTTTAATTTTTTCGGATATCCGAATATTTGAAAATATTTGAAGTATCCGAAAATATCCAAAAAATATCCGAAATATCGAAAAATATCCGAAAACTTATATTCGGATATCCGAAACTATCTGAAATATCCGGTTCTGAATATCAAAAAATAATAAAAAAATAAATATTAAATAAAAAATTGGATATTCGGATATTCGATTCACTATCCGATTGGATATCAGAAATTTTGGATAAGAATTCGGATAGTTAAATCTTGTATCCGAAAATTTCGGATATCCGAAATTCGGATATCCGGTTTTGAACACCCCTACTAAAAGGAGTTGGTAATAATGAGAGAGAAGATGGTTTCTCTGGATTTTAGACTTAAAGTGGATTTCAATTATGGGTTCAATAATAACAATCACATAGACATGACTGTATAACTCAATTAATAGGTTGAGATTACTCAGAGGACTGAGTACTTTGATTGCAACACAATGAAAGGTTATCATATGAACATCATTTGAATTTACCAAACCCAATCCCTATCAAAGATATCTCAATTACTAGAACTCTCGGGAATTGAATGAATCAGAACTAGGGTTTAACTAAAAATCAACCATTTACAACCAATCAATTAAATCAATAGGTAAAAAGCATTGAATGCTTAGATTACCGAATTCAGTTACAATAAAGAACATATAAAATCCGTCCACTTACAAGAACCTCCAATTGGAGGAAAGCATAAAAGATTAACCGCTCATGTTAGTGATTTGGTCTTCAGTTGCTTGAATCATGGCTGAATTCATCTTCACAATCTTCAATTTGAAGGAAAACAATGATGGAGAGGGTGAAAATTCGTCCAAGAAATGCTTCTAGATCACCAATTTTCGTAACACAGCTGGATATCCCTCTTAGGGTTTTGAAAAAAAAATGCTTTTATACCTTGAAACAACCAACACCCGGATTTCCTTCTGAACCCTGCCGTAAGTTACGGCCTCCTGCCATAACTTACGGCATGCACTTTCTGTTGATTTTGTAACTCACATGCTCGGCCGTAAGTTACGGCCACTCAACCGTGGCTTATGGCGGGTATTCTCCAACCTCCATTTCTTCATGTTCAGTTCTCACCAAATGACCATTACGTCCCCAAACTTCATTCTTCCACGTTTTCCATGCTTCCAAGCTATCTTCTTAGCCAAAACAAGTCCCGAACAATGTCTTTTGCCTTGCTCATCATCTTCGGGTGTTTCACTTCATCTTCAAATACTTTAACTCCACTGATTTAAGCGATTAATCTGCAAAACCATAATTTCTCGTAGTTATCACATTCAAACAATATAATCACCTAAAACACAATAAAAACCATAAGATAAACATGTTAATGCTTGAAGGTCCCTAAAGGAAGATCTAGAACACCTATTCCTTGTTGTTGAACACAAAACCAAGTGCGGAATCCTTGATTATGTGCAAATCATGCTCAAGAACACACACAAACACAAGAATATCACTTTAAAGCTTCACGGTTTAATTTCAGCAGAGTTTTGTTACAAGGGTTTACACAAAATGCTCTCTCATTGAAATGATGCTCTCTTAGAATGAAACAGAGTGTGGGTGCTGCTATTTATATCACATAGCAACAACCCTTTACAACGAAATAGAATAATACATCGAAACAGAGAAGAACAACAAAATACATTAAATAAACTCCACATTATCGAAACATATATTGGACTTCATCATCATCGAAACATAAGCAATATGTATCGAAATAGGATGAGCACTTGTTGATGTCATCGAAGCACTTTGGAAGATGATCTGTTCAGTATCATCATTTGACCACCCGTAGTGGACAAGAATTTGGGCGTTTTTTGCCCCAACAACGCCCCCAAACGCCCCTTCAACCGCCTCCGTGGGCGTTTTTCACCAAAAAATTTCAAGAGGCGTCCTTTTTTCCATGCCGAAGTTCCAATTCTTTGGTCAATCACCGTGCATCTCTTTTTGGTTGGCCAATAACAATTTTCTAAGGTTTTTTTTTATTTAAATTCGATTACACCCCTTTTAACATAATGCCCACATCCCCACTACACACATTTTACAAAAACGTCCCATAATGCCCCATTGCTGACTGGACTGCCAAATAACGCAAAACGCCCAAGGGTGGGGTGTCTTCCACTACGCA
Organism: Helianthus tuberosus; assembly: GCA_030545235.1. Lineage (NCBI taxonomy): Eukaryota > Viridiplantae > Streptophyta > Magnoliopsida > Asterales > Asteraceae > Helianthus > Helianthus tuberosus. The sequence goes on from CM060365.1 coordinate 193,991,939, forward strand.
TGGTCTTATCAAAACAAATGGAGTCCTTGAGACTTGTAGTACATGGCAATCACATGGGCTAATTTCATCATGAATCACATGGATCGAAACATGCTTCCTTGTATGCATGATCAAAATTCGAAACAGATAATGTAGATGTGCTTTTCTTTCTATCGAAACATATATGGTCCCGCTTGAATTAATTCCATTTGAAACATACTGCATATACATCGAAATAGATGGTTGTCTATTTCGATGTCTTAATATTAAGTCCTTGTTTCGATTTCTTTCTTCGAGCAACTCTATTTCGATGGCCTTGAATGACTTCCGTTTTGCACTCTTGTTTCAAATATATTATCTTCACTCATAGTTAACAAGAGGACGTTAAACATGAGCTCTTGAGACGCGACTAACCGTCTAACCGAACCGAGCCACATCCACACTGAAGGTGCATCAACAATGCTCGGGTTTTTCTCTCTTCATCATTGACCAGACTGAAAGGTACATTTATATCTTCATAGTTTGGTCTTTTGGGACTAAGGGATCTTTAGCTCTTAATTCTTCTAATTTCTTGTAGTTCTCTTAGATTGTTGGCTCATCCTACCTGACCATGGATTACATAGATCCAAAATTTTATGTCACCATCTCCTCCTTCATTCTTCTTAACTCAATTGATTTTTGACCAACAGGCTTTTTACCTGCTTTCCAATTGGGAAGAGTGCGCTTGATATCACGCTTTTCACTTGCTTTCTATTTGCTCATCTATGATCATGGGTAGTGTACGAACAATAACAGTATCGTACAACATTTTTTTTCAACTTTTAATGATTTCTTTTTTTTTTTAGTTTTAGAGGTTGGGATGAGCTCGGTGCCAACCGATAGCGAATCGGTACAGGTACAGAAAATACCGGTTACGTTACCGGTATACAAAGGTAAAAACCGGTAGTGAACCGGTACCAGGAACGCCAAAAGTTGGTACCCAATTCGTACTTAAGATCTTTCAGTTCAGTAAATTCGGTACCGGTACCCAGTATCATTTGCTCATCTCTGACCACAAGTTTCATACGAACAACATTATTACCATACAACTTTTAAGTTGATTTTCTTTCGGTTATCTTTTAGTGTTTTTTCTACATTTTGTTTTTATTCTTGTCAGCGGTTCCGTGCGTAACGCATTCGTAATGATTTCAGAACACATGTAAACACAGACAATATAACAAAATAAGTTCGCCGCAACGCGACGACCGACATAAAGCTAGTTACATTTTAATAACCCAAAAGGCAAAAACTTAAAATATATATGTAAAAGAAATAAACAGAGGTGAAAACCACCTTAGCCATTTGTTCTTTTCTTCTTAATAGAGCGAAGATAAATTGTATATATTATATTTCACTAGTCAGTGGTATATGACATCACAGGCACCGACCTTTGAACTTGAGGTATATAATAAGTTCATAACCACACTTACCCCGCCTTGCTCACTATAGTGTATAAAAGATAATCTAAAGCAGTGGAGAAAAACTGGGAACGCTATATAACGGTCTTCTGTATCTCATTCAATACAATATGTGTTAATATTTTTTTTTGAAAGGAAAACTTCATTAACACACAGCCGAAACCACTGAAAAAAAACCGGCAGGCGGCAACCAACTACAACAAACTATACACAGCTACACCAATCTACCCAAGACATGTCTTTATACTTCGATCTACTTATAAACCAAAGAAAACCTACAGATTTAACAGCATAAAAGACGTCATCCACCTTCAGCACCTTACCCGAAAAAAAAGAAGGCGTTCCTAGCCTTCCAAATCGTCCAGCAAGTGATGAGCAAAATACCTTTATATGCATTCAACGCCTTTCCTTTTAGCCCACTATACTCGTGCCCTTCCAAAATATCCCTAAATGAAAATACCATCGGAAACGGGGTATTACACCACCAACTAACCTTCAACCACACCGCCGTAGCAAATTCACAAGAAGTAAACAGATGCGAGACTGTCTCATCACCCAACGTGCATAACGGACACGTAACCTCCAGAACCGAAACATTCCGCTTGCTAAGCTCAACTCTAGTAGGCAACCTATCCTGTTGAGCTCTCCACGCGAACAAATTGCATTTTAAGGGGATCCCAAACATACCTGTTACTGAAGTCTATATTCATGTCGAAAATCTTTTTGATCGAACCCACGCTAAAAACTCCCGAGTAATCACCCATCCATAACCATTTATCTCTGACATCCGATAACAAAACATTACGAAGTTTCACATTTAAATCCAACCACTCCGCCAATTCAGCACTAGAAGAAGGCGGCCGGCTCCACTGCCACTTGGCTTCAGGATTAGAAGTAAACAATGTTTTTCTCTCTTCATTATTGACCAGATTGAAAAGTACATTTATATCTTCATAGTTTGGTCTTTTGGGACTAAGGGATCTTTAGCTCTTAATTCTTCAAATTTCTTGTAGTTCTCTTTGATTGTTGGCTCACCCTACCTGACCATGGATTACATAGATCCAAAATTTTATGTCACCATATCCTCCTTCATTCTTCTTAACTCAACTGATTTTTGACCAACAGGCTTTTTACCTGCTTTCCAATTGGGAAGAGTGCGCTTGATATCAGGCTTTTCACTTGCTTTCTATTTGCTCATCCATGATCATGGGTACTGTACGAACAATAACAGTATCGTACAACATTTTTTTCTTCAACTTTTAATGATTTTTTTTTAGTTTCAGAGATTGGGAGATTGGGATGAGCTCGGTACCAACCGATAGCGAATCGGTACTGGTACGAAAAATACTGGTTACGGTACCGGTATACAAAGGTAAAAACCGGTAGCGAACCGGTACCAGGAACGCCAAAAGTTGGTACCGAATTGGTACTTAAGATCTTTCAGTTCAGTAAATTCGGTACCGGTACCCAATATCATTTGCTCATCTCTGACCTCAAGTTTCATACGAACAACATTATTACCATACAACTTTTTAGTTGATTTTCTTTCAGTTATCTTTTAGTGTTTTTTCTACATTTTGTTTTTATTCTTGTTAGCGGTTCCGTGCGTAACGCATTCGTAGTGATTTCAGATCATGTAAACACAGACAATATAACAAAATAAGTTCGCCGCAACGCGACGACGGTGATAAAGCTAGTTACATTTTAATAACCCAAAAGGCAAAAACTTAAAATATATATGTAAAAGAAATAAACAGCGGTGAAAACCACCTTAGCCATTTGTTCTTTCCTTCTTAATAGAGCGAAGATAAATTGTATATATTATATTTCACTAGTCAGTGGTATATGACATCACAGGCACCGACCTTTGAACTTGAGGTATATAATAAGTTCATAACCACACTTACCCCGCCTTGCTAACTATAGTGTATAAAAGATAATCTAAAGAAGTGGAGAAAAACTGGGAATGTTATATAACGGTCTTCTGTATCTCATTCAATACAATATGTGTTAATTTTTTTTGAAAGGATAACTTCATTAACACACAGCCGAAACCACCGAAAAAAACCGGCGGGCGGCAACCAACAACAACAAACTATACAAAGTTACACCAATCTACCCAAGACATATCTTTATACTTCGATCTACTTATAAACCAAAGAAAACCTACAGATTTAACAGCATAAAAGACGTCCTCCACCTTCGGCACCTTACCCGAAAAAAGGAGGTCGTTCCTAGCCTTCCAAATCGTCTAGCAAGTGATGAGCAAAATACCTTTATATGCATTCAGCGCCTTTCCTTTTAGCCCACTATACTCGTGCCCTTCCAAAATATCCCTAATCGAAAATGCCATCGGAAACGGGGTATTACACCACCGACTAACCTTCAACCACACCGCCGTAGCAAATTCACAAGAAGTAAACATATGCGAGACTGTCTCATCACCCGACGTGCATAACGGACACGTAACCTCTGGAACCGAAACATTCCGCTTGCTAAGCTCAACTCTAGTAGGCAACCTTTCCTGTTCAGCTCTCCACGCGAACAAATTGCATTTTAAGGGGATCCATTTACACCATTCCCAAACATACCTGTTACAAAAGTCTTTATTCATGTCGAAAATCTTGTTGATCGAACCCACGCTAAAAACTCCCGAGTCATCACCCATCCACAACCATTTATCTCTGACATCCGATAACACAACATTACGAAGCTTCACATTTAAATCCAACCACTCCGCCAATTCAGCACTAGAAGAAGGCGGCCGGCTCCACTGCCACTTGGCTTCAGGATTAGAAATCGGCCTCACAATTCTATCCCGAACCACACACCTTTTGTCTAACTCAAGCCGAAAAAGATTAGGATAACAACATTTCAAAGGCTCCTTAACCAACCACTGATCAAGCCAAAAGGCCACATCCGCACCGTTTCCAACCTCTCCCCTTATAAAGTTCCGGAACCTGTCGCCGGCCGTAATCGGACTTGAAGCCACCTTGACAATATTACCCCAGACTCCTCCCAAAGACGCCTTTATGGGAAGAAATTCCCATGATCTCCGATGCCCATGAATGGCCGATATAACCTTAACCCATAAGTTATCCTTCTCATTTTTAAACCTCCAAGCCCACTTAAGAAGAAGCGCGTTATTAATGGAAAGAAGGTCCCTAATTCCAAGACCACCACGATCAATAGGAGACGAAACCCGATCCCAGGAGACCCAATTCAACTTTCTGTCCCTCCCAGTACCACCCCATAGAAACTTCCTAATGATCACTTCCAACTTATTCACAACTCCCACGGGCACTTTATATAACGAGAAAAAATAACAAGGAAGACATTCCAGCACGGATTTAATAAGAGTAACTCTACCTCCAAGAGATAGAATCGAAGCCTTCCACAGAGATAATCTCGACTCGAAGATGTCGAAGATAGGCCTCCAGTTCGCAATACGATTCATATTAGCCCCCACAGTGGTCCCTAGATAGACGAATGGAATCCGATCCTCCAAACACCCCAACACAACAGCCATATCTGTAACGACTGAATCAGGAACCCCAATACCCATAATTTTAGACTTAGTCAGGTCAATTCTAAGACCATAGCACAAATAAAAACCTCTGAGGATTCTCACAACATTTAGGATATTCTCCCTCGACCACTCCCCAACCACGAGAGCATCGTCCGCGTAAAAAAGAAGAGATAGAGCCGGACCGCTATTAGGAAGCTTGACCCCAGCCACAGCACCGATCCCTGCCACCTTATCCAAACAACACGAAAGGATTTCCATAACAATAAGAAAAAGGAACGGAGACAACGGGATGTGTTAAGATATTGCTCAGTTCTTATTATATTGCTAGCTTGTGATGTGAAGTGTAAAAATAAGATTTCAGTGATTAGATTACAAATTCATGGAAAGTGAATATCAAGTGTTTTTTCCTCGTAATTGACAACCTTATTAGTTTTTCATCCTAATCAACAACCTTATTAGCATTTCAATGGTCAGTTTGAATAATACTTTGCAATGTCCACTTTGAAGTTAGAGATCACTCATAATACATGCCATGCATGAGGATGTTTTCGGATATTAATACACTTTAACTACAATTTCTAGTGATAATTTTAATAAGGTCAACCTAATAATTGCATTAAAGGGACATAATAATCTAAGCAACTCTATATTAACACAGCTTTTAGTAATAATTTTTAATTTACTCAACCAAAATTTATTTTATATTCTTAATTATGTACAGCCTTGAACACTATCACTACAAGAAATTTCAGCTTTAGTGGCGACAAAAATCGTCGCTAAAGCTAGAAAAAGTCGTCGCTAAAGCTAGAAATTGGCAATAGCGGCGACATGTCGTCGCTAAAGCAGTCGCCGCTACTGCTTCGTCGCTATTGCTTGATTTTCGTCGCTAAAACATGTCTCCGCTATTGCTGATTTCGTCGCTAAAACCTGTTATTCAATAGCGACGATGAACGTCTCCACTAAAACGTTTTTTTTTTTTTTTTGGATTTTCCAGTTTTTTTCGTTTTTTCCAGTTTTTTTTCATAATAAAACCTGTACATTTCTAGTTCATGAGCCACAAAAAACCAACCAAACATAAACTACATAAGCATAAACTACATAAGCGTAAACTACATAAACGTCACAATCCGAATTCGTTTTAAGTCACTAATACGTCATAAACCTACTTAACATCTAAAATGCCATAATTTTAAATCATATCCATGTCATCATCGCTGCCATCATCCGCTTCTTCACCATCAACATCTTCGCTTCCAAACTTTGTCGGGTAACTTGAACTCAAAAAGTTTTGAAGTTCATTTCTAAAATCCGGGTTTTGGAACCAACTCTGGAATAGTGCCTACAACATTATATATACCAAATTTATTAAACTACCAAATAAAGCAACCAACATATACAATAGGCTAGTTTCTAAACTAAAATAGGATAGTTTACCTTTGAAAATTGTGGAGTTTGCGACTCCTCACCAGAGACAACCCGCGATGTACTTGAACAAGGTTTAGGCCCAATACCTCGAGTATGACCACGCCTCGAACCCAACACATTTTCGAAGATTGCAAGATCATCCGGTTGTGAAGAACTACCACCTTCTTCACACGAGCGTTGACTCAAAGCCTCATACTGTAACACTAATCGGCGCTGTATTTACAAAGATGATTGAGAGTTACACTTTAAATAAATACTTACATAATCAGATATTAAATGAACACTATACATATATATATATGGTCCATATAGATTATACAATATCAAATTGCAGATTATACACAAATACAACACTAAATTCCTATAAAAATATTGATTAAAAGACTCATTAAAGAAATTAGAAAACCTAATATCGACAATTATCACATGAATGTCTCCTCTAACAGGAACCTTAGTCTGATCCACTGATTCCTTACATCTCCAAACTTTCCAGCTCTTTTTTTTTTTTTTTTGACAAACCAAAGAGAATAAATTTCATTCAAACAAATAGGCAACTCTAGCAAGAAGTTGTTCAAGGTAATAAATTTAACTACTAATCAGACCTTTGCTTGTAATTTAAAAAGAGTAAATACCATATATATATGTTTGAGAATTACACTTTAAATAAATGCTTACATAATCCTCTTCGGCTACCGGGCTGGAAAAATTCCCATCTTTATCGGTATGGGTTTTGTGGAACACTTCGAGTCGTTGCAAACTCTGTTTAACATCAAAACTTTAATTAGATATTAAATGAACACTATACATATACACATATATATAGATAGATAAAGCATAACCTCTTTGAAAGAAGTACTAGCATAAGAGCTTGATCCCCCTCGGTTTGCGTATCTTTGTTTCCCGCGGCATGCTGCATTAGCTAACGACCTTTTGATATGTTCAGGCGTTAAGAAATGACGAATTGCTTTATGCCAATTTTCTTTAGTCATATCTTGGGGGACTTTGTTCCTTGCTCGCTCTATGTCGGCATACCCTCCACCATTCAGAAATTCAAGTTTAGCATAGTGTTTACGGTCGCTGAACCGCTTTTGGATCACCTGTTGTATGCCACCCTTAATCTTAGAGGCATGGATATCCTTTTCAACCTGAGCAAGATCGAATTTTGCCTACGATTAAATAAAAAAAGTTAGTTAAGCAAAAAAGGAATCAACATAGAACATATACAATTAATTTAAATAAACGTTAATTTACCTTTAGATGCACATCCAAGGAAGTCTTCTCAAACTGGTCAACATTCTTCCAACCTGATCTATCTAATGGAATGTTACGCCACATGTATATACCCACCTCGCGGGTAAAATAGTCACATGGCTTACCAACCGGATGAAACGTACACTCTGTATCAATTGGAAGGGTTAAAGGTCGCCCCGTTCTCCTCAACTCTGCATCGAGTTTAAGGTTTTTGGCCTTCCCCCTTGTCTTTTTCCGAGGAACAACTACAATTATAATTAAAAACTATTAGTCACAATTTTTATAATAAATGAAGTAAAAATAGTAAAAACTAATTTTATTAAGACTTACGGTCCTGTTGATGGTTACCGGGACAAAAACCGCCACCGCCAGGTGGTTGATCCCCGGCTCCGTCCCCCCCGTGACCCATGCCCATCACATCAGCCATCAGATACACAAGCAAAACCCAAAAAGAAATCTTGTCCTGAAAAGTTACAAATATAAATAATAACATGCATATCTCATATACGAATAAAAATTAGAACAAGTGCCTCTCGAATAAATAAAAATTAGAACAAGTGTCTCTTGAATACAGATTAATAGAAACTACAATAGAAAGTGCATTTTTAATCAAACTCTCCATCAGATACTCCAGTTTCCTTCTCGGATGGCTCCGTGTCATAATCGGGATCATTCTCATCATAATCGGTCTCCCAATCAGACTCTTCATTGTTGCTAAACGTTGGCGGGTCAACTTCATGTGCACTCTCAGCCTCTGTAACATGAGAAGGCATGTTTTGAAAGTATTGGGCGAAGTCGATGAAAAGTGTACTATTAGATGAAGAGTTGTTGTGAACGACGTCAAGATCTTCGACTAAGTCATTGTCAACATTTTGAACATTCTCGACGCGGCCATCATTTGATGGTCGATCCCAAAGTTTTCGATGATTAACATTTTCGACGACCCACCTATGGTTATTGCTTGTGTTTCCTCGAGAAGGTTCTTGGATGAAGAACACTTGTTTGGCTTGCGTAGCAAATATGAGTTGATCTTCTTTGTCCAATTCATGTTCTGTGCTTATACTAGTGATATTATTGTCGTATGTTACACCCATACTAGTATCGAACCACTTGCACCGAAATAGGACAGTTGAATAACCATTTACATAACGTATCTCAATAATTTCTTCTAATTGGCCATAAAATTTTTCACCGCTCTCTCCAACCACTTCTACCCCAGAGTTTTGTGTTGTTTTTTGTGCATCGCGATTAAGTACCATAAACCTAACACCGTTGACTATGCAAGCAGTGTAAGTATAGGCCAGTATTTCCGCGCCCATTGAAAGAGCATACAACTCTGGGTGGAATCCTGGAGAATCTTGTGTTTTCATCACATAGACCTAATAATATGGAGTAGTAATGCTTGTTATATATGTATTACCTAACAAATATAAAGTAATGCGTGTTATATATGTATTACCTTCTCTTGAAACCACTTCGGAAATTTAGTTTTAATATCATCTTCGGGATGTGTGGATTTGAATTCACTACATTGATCACGAATATATACAAGTAAGGAAAGGAAAATTACTAATTAACAAATAATGAAAAGTTAAGATAGGACCACTAACTTCATATAGTTCCTGACTTCTTCGCAGTTATCGAGAATAAACCATTCTATCTTGAGTTTTTCGCTTACTGAAAGAGGTTTGACATTCGTTGCGCTGATCGGACGACACTTAGACTCAAAAACCCACAACTTTGTTTTTTCAACAACATCCTCGTTTCTATCGGGGAGATTGAACTTAGTCTGAACATCTCGAAGATACCTCGAACAAAATGTTAGAGCTTCTTCCGCCACATAACCTTCAGCTATACAACCTTCCGGCCTTGTTGGGTTTCTGACATAGTTTTTTAGTTTTTTCATATACAAACGTTGTAGTCTGGGGGTCAAAGGGAAGTATCGTAACACCTTGTGAGCTATCTTCGTGCCCTTTGTGTCTTTATTTACCCACCGACTCTCATTACAAACAGGACAATTCTGCAATGACTCGTGTTCTTTCCAGAAGAGAGCACAGTCATTTTTGCACACGTCTATAATCTCATACCCCAAACCAATCTTCTTTAATTTGTTTTTAGCTACATAATGCGAAGGGGGAATCTTATTGCCTTTTGGATGTGAAGTTTGCAACAACTCGAGGAGTTGATCAAATGAACTATTAGTCCATTTGTTCTTCACCTTTAAATGCATAAGCTTTGCTAAAAAGTCAAGGGAAGAATAGTTAGGACAACCAGGATACAATTCTGATTCGACTTCCTCTAACAGTGCTTCATAATCACTACAAACACCACTACTCTCTGTATTTGAGTTCCCTTCATTAAGGTCCATATCCTCTTCCATACGCTCCCCAATAAGGTCTTCGAGAGCGTGATCCATATCGTTTCTTGGCGCAACATCATCCACAACTACAACGGGGGGAGGAATTGGACTTTCACCGTGATAGATCCACGTTGTGTAATCTCGATAGAAACCCCATATATGCAAATGCATTTTCATTTTTGTGTAGGGTATTAAGCCAGAATTATGACACTTTACACACGGACATCTAACATTGCCATCATTATCAACAAGTTCTTTGCACATCTCGATAAAGGAAATGAGTCCTTGATTGTACTCAGGTGATTTACGATTTGAGGTAAGCCAACTTTTATCGATTGCCATGATAATGTAACTGAAACAAAATTTAGAGATGATTATTGCCAACTAAAGTCAAAGTGCACATTCTTAAACCGATTTATCTTTTGATGACGTTGTCAGATTGAACAAGCTGAGGTCACTACGGAGACAAAGCAATTCACATACAAGGAGGGTTGGAACTTAAGTGTAAATCTGATCAAACATGTAAACTGAAACGAATCAACTTAGTTTTGACGGTTTAGTGTGGCGGCTGGAGGTAGGAACTTAAGTGCAAATTAGACCTTTATGTGTTATTATTTATTTTTTCACTTTTTTAAATATGTGGTTATTTAAATATGTTGTTATGTATCTGTATTATATATCATAATATTATTTGATAAAAATGGGTGAGGCACAATCACTTAAGATTTGAAATTATTTTTTTACATATAAGATTGATTTTTTTATTAGTCTTTCACTTTTTTTTAAATGATTTCTTATTAAACGGATTTTATGATTCTTTTTATGATTTCTTATTCATCCTTTTTATTATGTTGCCTTGGTATGTATTTTCTTACTTTTATCTTTATATTATTGTATATCTTTTAGCTTTATCATACTATTAAGATAAGTTTTAGACGTAGCGATGGTACGGGTACCAATGTTATTCGACCGGTATTGGTTCGCTTCGTCACGATACGCTTACCATACTCGTACTCGCTATAATAGCTATAATATCCGGTATAAAAAATCTATTTGTAATATAGTTAGTCTAGCTCAAAATGATAAATAATAATAGTTACTCTACTTAAATAACATCAAATAACACCAACAAAAGAATTTCTTGTTTATCCAGTTGCATTGCGTATTTACTTTCTATAAAAACGAAATTTTAATCCAAAAGAAATTACAGAAATAAAAAATTTAACTTATTTGGGTATAAAGGCAGGAAGCCCAAAAGCATACTCTATTAAATGTTAACAAAGTAGAATTAGTAGTCTGCCATTCATAGTCACCTAATTCGCGGTTCGCTCCGGTTCGGGTACGCGGTTCGCTCCGGTTCGGGTACGCGGTTCGGGTTCGCGATTCGCTAGTTAGAACGAATTCGGTTCGCAGCGGGGTAGATTCATTTCGGTACGATTCGGTACGGTGTACCATTCCGTCCGGTTTAGTAAACACAAACTAAAACAAAAATTACTAATTTCATAAATCCAAATGATCAAAATCCAATAATCATATTAGCAAAGAGAAAACATAACCATAAAGTTTCAAAGCTGTTATACAGTTGTTTTTATAATACATAGACTGTTTCAAAGCTGTTAGTTTTTTTTATAATACATAGAGATGATACATAGACTGTATAACAAAGCTGTAGTAATTCATGATCAATAACTTTATAATAAGTCAAAAAATCTGTTTTTTTATCAGCATGTAGACTGTTTCAGTTTTTAATTTTTGCTATTAACAACAACTAGCAGCATGTAGTAATGAAGTTCATGATCAGCAGCTTTATAAGAACTATCAGAGCATATGTAGTAATGAAGTTCATGATCGGTAACAAAACTATCAACTATTTCTGTTTTTTATTTTAACTAAATGAACTAATGATTATGAAAGAAGAGAACGTGAACAAGAATTTCTTACCAACACCCATGTACGTATTGACCCTAAAAATTCGCTATTAGGGCAAATGAGCTTCAGTGAATTGAAAAAGGAAATTCAATGAATTGATGCTGGAAATTCGCAGAATTGAATAGCATGATGCACTGAATTGATGGAGCGAATTCGCGAATTGGAACCGTATTATACGCATACGAATTACATATGGTACAAAACGTACCAATACGAAATTCGCCTCTCTTAGAGCGAATTCTGTGACTATGATCAAGGATCAGCAGTGCTTCAAGTTCTGCTCGGCGGCGCTCAAGTTCCTAAATACAAGAGAAGTGGTGCCATGGGTGGGTCGGCTACACTGCATGCCCTCCTCAGCAGCAGCGCCGCATGCAACAGCAGCGGCTGCACGATCGCAGCAGTAGCGGCTGCACTGCACGCAACAGCGGCGGCTGCGCGGCTGCACGATTGGGGAGGATATGTGTGTTATTCCTATAAACAAATATAAAATCCTTTTTTATATGTGACAAAATAAATAATGACGCATCTAAGAATATTATGACATATGTTATGATGTAGATACCGGCCTTGATTCAGCAGCTGAAAAGTCCCATTTTAAGTTCCAGATCACAAGTTCGACACCTGTGATAGAAGTTCTGTTATTTTTTTTATTTCTTACTTTGTTTGATTTTGTTCTCATGCTTTTAATTAATGGCACTCTACATCTTTAAAACAAGCCATGTTCTACCCTTTCTCTATTTCAATCTTCTGTATAATCATAACATCAATCACCACACAAGTGTATAGACTATAGTAATAGTTAATGTGTACCAATGCCTATCATGCCCCCTTTCCCTTTCATATTCTCAATCACGTTGTTGTTTCATATAATCTCACAGCAACATGAATACCTGGTCAGTGTGACCCCTACAAATTACAATAGTCTACAAACTATGACTACAAATTACACAGCAACATGAATACCTGTTGAGGCGTGTGTGCGGTGCAGTCGCCGCTGCTGCATGTGGCGTTGCTGCTGCAGCGTGCGTGCAGTCGCCGCTGCGGCGTGCGTGCAGTCGCCTTTTATTGGTGTTTTTGAACAATTTTAATTATGTTTATTTTGGTGTTTGGTGTTGTGGCTTGCATTACTGTACTCTAGCGTCACTTGTGAGGATGTGTGGAGGTATTGAGCAACTTGTTGCTTGATGACGGTGGTGCAAGTTTACAGAAAGCCTTGTAAATGTGGACTTTGGAAACTCTCAATAGCTCTAAATTATATATATTTACCTGCCAAATTCTATGCGCACAGAGTCTAAATCTTGTATTTTAATTGATATTCGTTAAATTTAGGAATCTCTTTTTAATGATTTAACAAGTCAAGTATCAAATAATGCAGTTTCTATTCCATTCCTTCAAAGCTTCTATTCCACTGATTTGTCAGAATTATATGAATATCCTAAGGGCCATTTGCACAGCTGAAGCTTCTATATATCACACCATACACCACTCAACTTATATTAAAGATTCATTCTGTACTACACAAAATTAAGAAATTAAAAGAGAGATTGAAAAGAACTAACCAGAGGTGACCGGATTTCAGTGGAGATGGCCGGATTTCAGTAGAGGTGACCGGATTTCAGTGGAGATGGCCGGATTTCAGTAGAGGTGACCGGATTTCAGCGGAGATGGCCGGAAGTGGTTGCATTTTAGTGGAGGTGACCTACAAACACTATACAAAATCAAGAAATATAACTATATAACTAAAATAATCAACAATATAAAGAACCCTAACCGTGTATGTCGCCGGAGGTGGTTGGATTTCAGTGGATGTTACCGGAGGTGGTTGGATTGATTGGAGGCGGCCGGAATCTTTGGTGTTTTGAGTGGGGTGGATGGAGCACAGCTTGGAACGGGGCTCACAGACACTAGAAACCCTAATTTGGAACCATATTAGGGCTTTGGAGATGGTGAGTGGAGATGTGCAGGGTAGAATGGAGGGAAAGGGAATGGATTAGGACTTTATCCCGCTTAAAACCTTTTAGTGGCGACTCAAATGAGATATTTCCCTGATCGTTGGATCAGGTCTTCATCCAACGGCCAATAAGCGGTTAATGGTCCCATGACACGGATCCCCCTTTAGCGGCGACATATTAGAAGTCGCCACTAATACTGTCGCCACTAAAGCTCAAAATTCTTGTAGTGTATCTTTTTCTTCTTAACACACAGTTCCGAGTGGAAAAGTTGGCATACTTGAAGATTCCACTGAGTCATATAAAGTTGGCCACAGATAATTTTGCGGATAAAAACTGCACCAGCTGGTTATATAGAAGGGTGTATAAAACAGAGCTAAACCATTTTGATAGGGAAGGTTTGTGGGCAATAGAAGGGGAGAATAAAGGCCAACTACCAAAGAGGAGAATAATTATTAACCGCTTGTACGAACTCGAGAAAACACCAAAAGACTTCTTTGCAGAAATAGAAATGCTTAGTAGTTGTAAGCATCCAAATGTAGCCTCTCTTCTTGGCTTTTGTGATGAAGACTCGGAGATGATTCTTGTTTTTGAGTGCGGTTTTAAAGAAACCATCGATGATTATTTGGGAAGCACCAGCACCAGGAAGACATTTAATCTTACTTGGGAACAAAGAATACGTATTTGCCTTGATATTGCACATGGGTTGGAGTACCTTCAAAATATGGAGGGAAAATCAAGTGTGATATATCATGGAATAATTAGTGCAAATGTTTTTCTGGATGAGAAGTGGACCGCCAAGATGGCTACCATTAGGTTGTTAAAAACCACTTCATACCGGCAACCAGGTCAAAGACTTGTGGTAGACCATATTTATCTTCTTGGACAATTTTTATTTGAGATCCTAACTGGGAGGTCTTACAAGGTGGATAACCTTGCATCTTGGGCACCAGATCGTAGGATGATGGAAGAAACTCACGAGTGCAGTTTAAAAACTGGACTTGATCAATATTCTCTCAATGTATTTTTCGAAATTGCATATCAGTGTTTGGAGGAAATTCCAAGTAAGCGTCCTGCATTGGAAGCTGTCATCAACTCCCTTAAGAGCGCATTACACTTTCAAGTAAGTAAATCTTTAAAGTTAAACATAGTTCTTTTATTCCTGATATACTATCCAATCCTTAACTTAATAGTACGTAGAACGCTCATTCAGTATGGTCGAATGCACAGGCATCATGGTAATGTTAGTTCTATAAATATCAAGCACAAACTTGAATTTTGTATGAAAAAAGCTGACATATACCTAAACTTTGTGACCATACATTTAAGCCATTAGGTTTTGGATAATTCAGAATTTAGAATTATTAATTATTATAAATCTAAATGGCACTATGAGTCGCTGCTTTTCTAAGATAATTGGTTGGTTGACCGTTAGTTGACCGGTGAAATATCTAAAATACCTTGTATTTAAACTTAAAACAAATTAAAAATCTTTATTCACTCCTTTATTTAGTTAATCTTTTTTTTTTTAATGAAGAACCGTGAAGATCTAATCCTCAAATTCATCAAGAACATGATAACCACCTTCTAAGCAAATCCTCTTATAATTTCACTTCCTTCTTTTCCCCATCAATCATAACATGCTTTTGAAGATTAAACCACACCTTGTGTTAATAGCTCTATGATCTAACCTCCGTTCCACATAACACGCTTTTGAAAATTAAGCCACACCTTGTGTTAATAGCTCTATGATCTAGAATCCAAATGCCATGCTTGAAGAAACGCTTCATCAGCTTGCATACCCCACCAAGCCAACTCTGATCGGTTTAATCTGGGTTTTGATAAATTTGGGGAACGAAGAAGGATATAAAATCTTATGTGTTCGATTAATTTATGGAATTAACGTTCTAAGAACCGCTGATCAGTAGAGGGAGAAAGGGGGTTGTTCTCAACACTCCGATGAACCTGCAAGTGCACGATGAACACTCCGATTCGTCTTCTTCTTAACACTCCGCAACCAACCTCCATCGTGCACTTTCAAAATCTGATTGTTCATCGGAATTGTTCTGTCAAAACCCCTGATTGCTTTCTCAAAATAAAAAACTCCAAACACCTTAGGCTATGCGGTATGGTGATGGTCCATCCTTAAAGGATGATCCGCTAAGTAGACGTCACATCATAGTCCTTGGAGGCTATGCGGTATGGTGATGGCCCATCCTTGAAGGATGATCCGCCATGTAGACGCCACAACATAGTCCTTGGAGGATGCCCTCCAAGGTAGAAACACTGGAAATGGAGGATGATTCTACCCCACCATATTAATTTTTTTTAAATTTATCTACCTTTTTTAGAAAACCAAACATTACACAAGTTAAAAAAAAAATTCATTAATATTAAAAAACCAAACATTACATAAGTTTAAAAAAATAAACTAAAAAAATAAAAATCCTATGAACTTAAAAAAATATGAAAAAACTAACATATTCTTAAAAGTATGAAAGTTGAGAGAGAGATAGGATTGAAGTTGGTAAAAAATGGGGTGTTAGGGTTGTATATATAAAAAATGTTATTGAATTTTGGGGTTTTTTTAAGTACTAGCCGTTTGAATTTTTGGGGGATGTATTTAAATTTTTTTTCTTTTGAAACGGTCATATAAGCCAACGGTCAATTTTTTTTGTCTTTTAGTGGACGTCACACACGTTGTAAGTCCCGTAAAGGATCTTTCAATGATATCAAACACGAATCTTATGTTAGTGCGGAAACCTAATGCAAGATGATTCAAGAAATAATAAACCGAAACAATAAACAATTAAAACAACTTGCTTTCACCGTAGAAGATGACTGATACAAGACTTGGACTTGGTTTCGGCTGGCTCTGGAATCTCACAAACTGATCAACCTCAAAACGACTAATGAGGTTTGATTAAATACTAAACAAGTTTCGACCCACACTACTAAATAAAACATTGTTACATAATCAACCCGTGAACTATTGGTAACCCTCTATGCATAAAACTTCAGGTTCTAACAATCTCCCCCTAGGTTTATAGCATAGAGGTTCTTCGATCTTCAATTGCCTCCACTGCCATCCATCTTATCTTTATAACCACCAAAACCCTTTTTACGAATGTGTAGAACACCAGCAACAGCTGCAGTCCACCCTTTCACAGCATCTTCGTACTTTTTTTGTAGATCGAATCTGACGTTGAGCTAGCGCCTCTAAATTCACCTGGTCCAGATTCAAAAGATCTACTTGATCAGTCAACCGAAAACTCACATCATCATCACAAACAATTAACGCCTGCCCCAATGTCTCGTCGTAAGCCCAGAAATGCATGGTCTTCAAGATACCTTCTGTAATCTTCTTTACCAATGGAATTGTTTTCTCTAACAATCTTCATTCTCTTATTTGTTCGAGGATTTCGTACTCCTGGAGCAGGTTTCGCAATTCGCAATGGATTCTGCAGTATGCATAGAAGGAAACCCTCGTGCAACCTCTCTCTTAAGCCTCTCGAAAAACAAGTATCCTCTTCCACTAGGCTTATCATCAACATATCGTGCATTCGAATGTATGCTCAAATCCACCTTCATAAACGACTGAAACTGAGCTGGGTTTCTGTACCATTCTACTGGACCAATCTTCCTTTTAATCCACCACATCTTTCGATCGTGGTCAAAATCCCAGCTTACAACACCTGATCTGTTTCCAACCTTATCATAGTGACTTTCACCGACATCCATCAGATGATGAGTAACTTGAACATCTGGATCAGCAGGATTAAGATTTTTATTCTTCAGAACCACCAGTTCTCTTTTCTGCTTTAACCTTTTAACTTTTGCTTTATCCTTTTCCTTATCAATTGATCTACTAAAGTAGAGATCCATTGCTGCAGCACGTTCAACATCATCCTTAGCAAACGCTCTAGCTCGATCCTCTTCAGCTTTCCTCTGTCTCTCCGTGTCAGTCGGATCAGCAAAGTCATGACCAAATTTCTTTTATATCTTTCCACGGATATCATACACAATATTGAACAACAGACTAACATCACCTTGTAACTGATCTATCTGCTGGTTTTTCTGAACTATTGTGTCTTCTAGCTGAATAATCTTCGCATCCTTATGAATTGAATCTTGTTCAAGAACTACAATCCTCTTTTTTAAATTCTCTAACGCTGATAAACTCATCATCATCACTTGAATCGTCAATAAACGGCATCTTCAATGGTTCTTCAAGCTGTTTCCCACTAGAACTGCATGGTTCATCACGTATGACACCAGAAGAACTTCCAATTGCAGCAGTAACTAAGGGTGTTGACACTGTGACCGAGGTTTCAGGTGGAGCAGAAACAGTAGCAGTAACAGGAATCTCTGCAGAATCCGAATACACATCCATTCTTGTTTTAGCAGTTTCAAAATCAAAATTTGTTTCTGTAGCAGTGGCAGTAGCAGTAGTCACCAACTCAAATGGCGTTGATGTTGTATCTTTATCAGTCTCGAAATCAAAATCATACAAACCCTCTTTATCTTTATCAATTACTGATTGATCTTGAACTTGTTCCACAAATACCCCAGGTCAAGGATCTCTTCTTCTCCGCTTTAACGACTGAGAATTAGAGTCCTTTGGGTCTTCAGCAACTGGCTCCTCACTTTGTACCGAAGAATCAGGAGGAGGATTCCCAATCTTTTCAGTCCTTGACTTTAATAATTGAGCCAAACTCTCAGCAGTAAACATTGGTTGAACAGTTTAAACAGCAAAACTAACTTCAGCTTCAGGAGGAAGCTCATCATCATCTCCATCAAAACTAACAACACTGCCTTCATCGTCAGAGTCAATATACTGGATCTCTGCCTCAGGCTCTTCTTCTGCAACTATTTGAACGACATGCTCTTCAGCAACCACAACATTTACAGGAGCATTCACTGGTGCATCTTCAGGTTGTACATTTTCTGGTTCGACCACAACTTCCTCAGTTTCAGCGAACTGGACAAACTTTTCCAACTTGATTCTTCCTTCAAATTTATTTGTAGTACCCTTCTTCGGAGTTAGGGCCCTCTACAAGCTGGTTTAGATCACAAAGACATAAACCGAGCTTTCTCTCACTAACACATAGTCACTCTCTCTCTAGAAAAGTGCACACACTATTGAGGAATAGCTAGGGTTTGTGAGAGGTTGCACAAAGCTGATCACCCAGACCCATTCTCACTAAGATGAATGAATGTGATGGATGATGCCCAATTCTAACCAATACCCCATATATATAGGCTAGGGCAAAACCCTTAGTCGTGACAATCCATGACCACAAATTTGGACAACATAACATGTAATCCTGTTCGAATTTGTTAGGCTTTTAACATATATGTTCCAATACAATGTATCTTGACTTCGGACTTGACCAGAACTGATAAAGCACACTTACCCGACGAGAGCTGCACTTACATCTCTTATTTCTGCTCTCGTATTCTGCCAACATTGATGGCTGTTGCTCCAACTATACCACAACAAATTACACCATCATTTTTTAAACAAACTGAAAACCATAGTAAAAAAGAACACTATTGTACATAGAGACATCTTTTAAGCCCATTTGCGTAAATAGGACGATTTGGGTTGTTTTTACTTATCTTTGAAAGTCATCGAAAGTGTGCTTTTAGCAGAGGTGTTTACAGGCCAATTTTGACCAAAAAGTAGGGGTCAAACCGCTAAATATGATTTTAGAAACAACCAAACCACCCAAGTTGGGTGGGATGGCCAATTTTCGTGGTTTAAAACTTAAACTTTAATAATTTCTATAGATTTTTTTTAGAATTGTTATTTTGTATTAAGATCTTAAAATTATAAAGATTATTCATGAATATAATACCCATACATAATTGCATATATTCCAGATGGAAGGAAAAAAAGCCTAAACGGTTGGTTCTGTGTTCCAAACCATCCCAAACCAATAAATTTCCAAAACCAAACCACATAAATCTCAATCCGGCTGACTTGCGACAGTCTGAGCGGTACCATTGGTTTAAACAATTAATGAGCACCCCTAACTTTTACTTTGTACTTCATTAATCGTTTCAATCAGATTATTGGGGTAATAATATAGTTTTCGTAATCTTATTTACCCACATTATTCTGCAAAAGAAATACAAGAAGTAGCATGTTTTGTCTTCTTATGTTAAGCGCTATGTTTGTGAGAATCCCTAGAATGATGCCTTTACGTTTATCGTTTATAGCTTTATTATCCTTGTCCCTTCTTGATGATTCTGTCCTCCCATCTCTATCTTTAGCTTGTACGTTATTCTCACATTAATTCACTTTATCTTCATCAAAAGAATAATAATACACCCAATCATTTCTATTATACTTCTTCGGTACCTTAACTTCCCTGTGCTTCCGCTCTTCTTTGGTTTCTTCAGTTCTATTATCACTTTGTCAAGCGTCTCCCTGCAGAAGGTTTCCTCCCCACTAAATTTGTTTAACAACTAATGATAAAAACGCTTCACATAAAAAGAAAACAAATATAGAGAGAGGCTCACTTGATCAAAAGTTAACTCAATCTTAAACTTGTGAGTATTTTCATCAGAAACCTCCTCAATAACCATCTTAAATAAACTCTCGGGTAGTAGAAGACAGTCCTTATAAACCTCAAAGCGAACCTATAACAAATAAACAAATAATGAGGTGATCATCATAACTAGAAAAAAAAGAAGAAATACCAAGTAAAAACAAACCTGAGGAGTAAATCCCCCACCAAAAAACTTGATCATCTGAAGTAAAAGACACATCTCAAACAAATCTAAAGTAAAATTGAAGTAAAAAATGGAAGAAATTGAACACGGATTCATATGGTTCTTAGCGAGTTCCGAGCGGATGTGAATATGCAATGAAGACCGCTTGAAGTGGCCACCATATATCCCGCGGCCGCTACAAAAACATACAGATTCTAAGCTAAAAGCAAATGAATGCACAATCTTATTTCAAACAACTGAGGCTCATACAAGTTTTACCATGAGAGGAAAGGGGTTAGACTGCCATGGCTGCAAAGGAGGTTGCAAATGGAGAACTTAAGATACATCTCAGATCTCACACCTACCATCCATCAATTATGCCATGCCAATTTGCAGAAATCCCACTGTCTAACTTGAATTTACCTCAAACCAAATTTGGTCATCATAGCCCTACAGTACCGGTGATGAATTGGCGGCAACAAAGTAGACACGCACAACACATTCCACACCATTCATGCCAAAGAATCATTAAGTTCCTTAGCCCCTGAAAACAAAGTAGACACACACAACACATTCCACCCTTCAAAGTCGGTTAGAGTCTCAGCATAGGAAACCCTAGCCATCATCGACCCCTAACAACGGAAACTGAAAAATAGACACAGTCAACAATTGCCGCCACCATAGGAGCCCATGAACAGACGTTGTTAACAACCAACATCTCAGGTTTGAAACCCTAACAATTATTGAGTGGCCACAGTGAAAACCCCCAAAAACCAGAAGGCATGCGACAGTCTGGGGTTCAGACGAATGATGTGCCCCAAAATCCGGATGCTATGCCATAATCAGGGGTTCCGACTAACGCCAACGCACACCGCCGGTGGCGGTGGCTCTCTAGCCTACGAACCAACAGACAGCCGGCGATGACCACTTTTTACTCTCTGTCTAGCCTCTCACTTCTTCCCGCTGCGCCTTTCAGTTCTCTCTAAAATGCAAGACAGGAACATATATAAAATGATCGCCAGATGTAAGTCAGGAAAACAGAGAAACCTGAAGGGGCAAGCGGAGAAGAAAGGTTAACAAAATCCACCAAACCATATAAAAAATCCGAAATAAACCGAAGATGATAAATCTTGATACCTGGTTCAGGTCACCGGGTTCTCGCCGGAGTTAACGGGAATGCGCCAGAATCCACAAAATTCCAGCCACCGGAATCCCGTACCAAACCGTAACTCCTCAAGGCTGTGTTTTGGCTGGAGTTAACCGGAATTCGTTCGCCGCTGCCGGAGGTGGAGAGATTAAGGAAAAGGCTAGGGTTTTCATGTGGAGTGGGAAGGCGACGGTAAGGAAGAAAAGCCGTTGAATATACTCCTCTCCTGGATTAAAAGGAGGTTGGGGAAATACAGTATGGACGTGTGTAAACAACCGCCCACACTGCCAATCATAGGACTCCACAAATAATAATCAATGTTCATTCTATTGTGTTATTGATAGTGATATGATATGATATGATATGATATGATATGTATATGATATAATAACACGATACGGTAACTTTTTGTTGAGATAAGATAGCATATATTTTTATTTAAATAATTTTAATATGGTTGGAGTAGGATTGAAAGGAAACTGAATTTTTTCTTTATAGAGTAAACTGCCATTTTGGTCCCTGTGGTTTGGGCACTTTTGTCATTTTAGTCCAAATCTCAAGCTTTTTAAATCTGGGTCCCTGTGGTTTCACTTTTATTGCAATTTTAGTCCAAAAGTGAAATTTGACTAGAATCCCCAAATTAAACCCCATGTTTTGTCCTTTTGCTCAGGGGTATTTTTGTCATTTTAAACATTAATATATATATATATATATATATATATATATATATATATATATATATATATATATAATAAAAAATCCTCAAAACTCAATTTGATTATATATAGTCATCATCATCACCATCCCAACATCTGCATCTGTTTCTTCTTTCTTTCTCACCCTAGCAACACCACCCCTCTTCTTCTTTCTTTCTCACCCCAGACATCACCACATGCCACCACAACCACCACTTTGTTTCTCTTAATCTAACCAATTCAGATTAAGAGCCAAAAACCAAAAGCCACAAGTTTGAGATCCATCTCTATTCAAATCCATCTCATTGACCGGAATTCTAGCCGCAAGTTTCAGATCCACCGCTAAATCTGACACTTGTCACTCTCGATCTGGACAAAAGAAGAACAGTCAACTTGAAACGTCTTACCGAAATCTGACCGGAACCCTAACCACTGTCGTCGGAGGCAGTGACTAGGTCTCTGAAACACCATTGCTGTTTTCTTCATGGCCCGAACAACCTTCATCCCCATCCTTTTGTCTCTAGGTAGTTATCACGAAACCCCAGACTCGGTGGTAGTGGTGGTGGCGGCGGCGGGGGGTGGTGGGTAGGGATGGTAATGGCGGTGGTGGCGAGGGTTGGTAGGTAGGGGTGGTGTCTGATTGTGGTGGTGAAGCTGGTGGCGGTGTCTAGTCGTGGAGAGGTCTGGTGGTGGAGGGATCTGATGGTGGTGGGCAAAAGGTAGAGAGAGGGAGTGAGGGAGATGATGGTGGCTAGTGTTGGTGGTTGAGTTGTGGCGGTTGGTGGCGATGGCGGCTGGATGGTGATGTAGAAGACTGTATTTGTTATGTGTGATGGAGAAGATGATGTAAATGGGGATATGAATATTAGTAAGGGTATTTAAATGAAATAATAATTTATTTACTTTTAGTTTTTTAATTAAGAAAATGTTAAATTTAAAGCAGCTGGACAAAAATACTCCTGCACAAAAAGACAAAATAGGCAGGTGGTAACAGTAAAAAATGGGTGTTTTTGAATTTTGGACTAAAATGGCAATAAAAGTGAAACCACAGAGACCCAGATTTAAAAAATTTGAGATTTGGACTAAAATGACAAAAGTACCTAAACTACAGGGACCAAAATGGCAATTTACTCTTCTTTATATATTGAATTCAAACCTCTAATTTTTTTTATCTTAAGCACCGTCAAATCAATTCCATAATAATAGCAAAATTCATTTATAAAGCTATTATCATTTGACCTAGGGTCGTTCAAACCGTTCGACGTTCGTCGCTCGCTCGACGCTTATTCGGAAATTACTCGGACAATGCTCGTTCGATTTGACGCTCGGTTGTAAACGAGCCGCTCTGATCGGTTCGGTTTATAAAAAAGTCAAGCATGAGCAAAGGTCCGCTCGGCTCGGTTCGGCTCGAATTAATATTTTTAGTTAGTATATATATATATATACATATACACATACATGTATACTTAAATATAAATTAAATTTATAGTTTTATATATACTATTCTATTAGATTTTGGTCAACTATATACAAATTTAGAACTATACCTATACGTACTAACCCGATCACGCCAATAAAAAAATTAATATCAAATCTAAAAGTTAAACCCTAAACATATAAACGATAGTCTGATCATCGCCTCAATGTTTCATGTCGTTACCCTAAGTCAATCGTCTCTTTCTCTCAACGTCATTGTTCGTGTAATATGATCATCGCCTCGTCGACCCCAACATTGTTATTCATAAGAAAAATATTATGCCATGAAATGTGCTTGTTTATTAAGACATAAAAACTTGAGACCCTACATTGTCACTATCTCTCTCAGCAAATTTAAATCGGGTGACAGGGTTGTCCAAATCGCTCGAACTTCGCTCGCCGCTAGCTCGAAATATTTACTGCTCGGAAAATGCTCGTTTGATTTGTGGCTCGGTTTTAAATGAGCTGCTCCGCTCGGTTCGGTTTGTAAACGAGCCAAGCACGAGCAAAGGTCCGCTCGGTTCAACTCGGCTCGCGAACAGCCCTAATTTGACCCTATGAATCGAGACAGAACCTAACTCAAATACTTATGCTTACTTTCGGCTTAGTACATATCACGAGTTTCTGAAGGATTTCCGACTACTCTCACAACCGGCTCCTTTCCCTCACTCGAATCCAAGTTTTTTTTCGCCGTCGTAAATCCTCCGACGAGCTCCGACCATTTGACTTCGGGATAGTTCTATTTTTGCTTATAAGGTACCGATCTCACTTCTGATGTCATTACGATGTTATGTTTTGGTTTACCACTTAGGCCATCATAATATTCTTTTTTTTATTAGAAGATATGTTTAATCTGGCAACTAAAATTTGATGAAAAAAGATATATGAATATATGGGTTTTGAACATAGCATATTTGTAGATCCATCTTGTATGTACGTTGTAGGAATATAATCCATTATTTCCTATACACCAACGTATATTATTTTATTCTTTTTATTTTATTCTTTTCCTTTATGCTACTATTATTGTCATAGTTTTTTTTTAATTGTAGTAAGGTTGAATCATATTTAGTTGGGTTGTCACTTGATACAAGATAACCTCCAATTTAATTAAATTGTTTTATGTAGGAGCCTCTTTGCAAATTGTCAATAACAATTTACAGAAACAAACCCATCATTATATAACAGATTATTTTAGTGAGTCAAAAGGAAATTTCATATCGTTGGAGACAACTTTATGCATATTTGTATTAAATAAAATTTTATTTTACTTTTATTTAATTAGATTGGTTATAATCAATTAATATAATTGATTTTATTTGTTCAGTTTATAAATGATATATGTTGAGTTGATTTTTTTTTATATAAAACTCATATCAATTATATATTTAGATATATAAATAGAGTACTAAGACTAACCTTAGTTAAAAACTAACTGAGAACTAAGGTTATTTTCATAGTTCACACCTTTGTTTCAACCTTGTTACTTTTGAGAAACCACATGAATTTACCACGCAATTAACTCTTATCATTTAAAACACAGGTCTTCTTTTTCTATTTTTAACTATTAAACATTTTTAACAATTTAACCAAATAAATTTTGAAATGGTCTAAAAAGTTATATATTTTAGAAGTTTTTATCTACATAACGACATATTTTTATCTATGTTTTGTTGTGTGAGACTGATACGGAATTATGCATATTTTTTATCTACGTTTCATTGTGTGAACCTGGTCGAACTCACGACGTATATTTTATCTAAGTTTTACTGTGTGAAATCAAACTGAACTAACAACATTTTTTATCTACTTTTCGTTGTGTGGAAAGCAATGTTTTTAAACCTGGACCGGGCCGACCGGCCGAACTGATCTGGCCGGGAGCCGGAAGCATCACCGAGCAGGTTCTTGCATTTAACCCGTTTCAACATCGACCCGGAGGTTGGGCCAGGATCCGGGCGGTCGGGCGGCGGTTCGTCTAGTTAGGGCTGACAATAGATATTTGTATAAGACACGATTAGACCTGTTTACTAAAAAAGTACACAACGTGATTTTTTTACTTTTTAAAAATAAATATAATTATGAGGTTAGGATCCATTATTTCTTGTTCTTGATGCATAAAATGTAAAACTGTGTTATAAACATGAGATATAAAGTAGTTAAACGAGTTGTATTCATGTTTAATACTTGTGTTACACACGTCGTTAGAGACCTGTTAAACCCGATAAGGTCGGGCCGTTTTTTTTTTTAATTAAAAAAATGCCCTAAATAATCTCATATATGTGCATTACAACTTACGCCTATAAAAGAAGGAACCGCTTGGAATGTTTTTTAGAGAATCCACACCAAAAGAAGGAACCGCTTGGAGCATCAAAGACTAAGTAATCTCTATATTTTATATAATTTTTGACGTAATCCGATTCTTAAATCCGGTCAGACCGGTCCGACCTTTGACCCCGTAAGGCGACCGGGTCGACCTCCGGTCTGGTTCTGAAAACATTGTTGAAAAGTTCTATGTTATAAAAGATTTTATTCACGTAACCACGTGTTTTTTATCTACATTTTGTTGTGTGAAACTTAACCGAACTCAAGGTGTATTTTGTGATCTCTATCTCGTTGTGTGAAACCTGGCCAAACTCACAACATATTTTTTATCTACGTTTCATTGTGTGAAAAGGAGCCGAACTTACGACATATTTTTAATCTACGTTTCGTTGTGTGAAAAATTATATATTCTAAAAGATTGTATCTATGTCACCGTATATTTTTTTATCTGCGACTCGTTGTGTGAAACTGAGCCGGATTCATAACGTATTTTTCTATCTACGTTTTGTAGTGTGTAAAATTATATATTCTATAATATTTTATCTACGCCAAGCCGTGTTTTTTATCTACGTTTTATTAAATTAAGGCAAAGTTACCCACCTTTCAGAAGTATCAATACCGTCACATGAATCGTAAATGCATGAAGGTGATGTACCAAAAAATTGAAAATTATGTAGTTAAATAATTAATAAAAGTGTATTTAAATAATAAAAACAAAAGAAATTGTGTTTTGGAAGATAAGAGTTAATTAGGCAATAAGTTTATGTAATTTTTTCATTATAACAAGTTTAGATACTAAAATGTGAAGTAAACATATTAACCTTAGTTGTTAGTTACTTTTTAACTAATGTTAGATTTAATACCCTAGATTGTTACAAAATCAAAACTTAATACCCTAGATTGTTACTTTAAACTTTTAGTACCCAACCTTGTTACTTTCGACAAACCACAAGGACTGACCATTAACCACAGTTCTTAGTTAGTTTTTAACTAATGTTAGATTTAATACCCTAGAGTGTTACAAAATCAAAACTTAATACCCTAGATTGTTACTTTAAACTGGTAGTACCCAACCTTGTTACTTTCGAGAAACCACATGTACCTACCATGTTTTTAACTCTTTTCAGAACTTATAATCTATCAAGTAAACCGAATATGTTCGATAAGTTACACATTAATCAATGAAAAATATTCGCAATGGTATATATCGTTGCGACAACTCCTAATCTTCCAAGAGGTAGTCTCAATCCGACCCATACTAGAAAACTTATCTGATTTACTGAAAAACACCGGTTCTAATCTGCTTGGGTTAGAACTAAAGAGGTAGTCTCAATAGGGGGTTAAACCTTAATCACTTCTAGAGCAACAACTGATGATGCTTCCAGAGCTAATCTGCAAAACAAGAACACCGTGAAGCTCATTACGAGAAGGAAATGTGGGTGATTCTTCTCGTAACCACCATCCGGCATGAGAACAAGTATCCTCAAGGGAATAAAACGAGTGTGTGTTAATTGAAAGATATTGGATCCTTAAACCTGTGGTTGAATGTTGGTATTTATAGCCGAAGAGTGTGGAGAAGGAATTGAGCTGATGGGCCTTAAGCCGGACGTCACCAATAAGGAATAGCGATTTGGTCCCATGTGACATGACAAGTAGTGTCTGTAGAGATGGAGAGACATTGGCACACGGTGGTTGGTGCCACATGGCATGCCGTGTGTCCTTGTAGTCGAGTCTATCATTAGCTGTAAGTGGAGATCGTGGAATGGTGAATGACGTACATTGATTGGCTACACGTCACTATCCTTTTGTACTGTTTGTCTCCCGCACCATTGATCATTGTGGGATTTGTATGGTCAGAGCCCGGCGCATGCTAATTGGCAACAAACTCCTACCACTTGTATTGGTTGTACTTATATTGGTTATTACAACTACGCGTATGTAGGTGGTCCCCATGCAGGAACTTCTGAAATAGCTGAGTGCTGTTGTGATTAAGTTTGGGTATGGTCCTTTGTGTTCATGGCTTGCGCATGATTTGGGGCCATACCCCTTCAAATCCCCCAGTCAAGTGTTGCTCCCATTTGTGGATGATAAGTGGGTGGAGCTCTGTACTTTTTGAATGTTGCTTTCTTTTAGAAAGTTAGCTGGCGCGGCCTAACTTTTCATTTCAGTTGTTGCGCATCATGCATTTGGGCTCTTGAATTTGTTACATAATTAAATGACTTGACGCATGGCGCATGATAATTTAATTCTTAGGAGGGAAATAAGCTTATATGCACATGTGTGGATGGTTTGAAATTTAAAAAAAGGAATCTTAAACTACTTGTTTTTTAGATATATTTCTTGAGATTCTAAACAACGTATGATTAGAAACAATTTTGGAATTTTGATTTTGTTTTCTTCTTTTTTAGCGTGTATAAATTACAGTACTTCCGTGTAATCTTGCAGGTGCGAGACTTGGATTATTTGAAGATTGCACTTAAAGATATACAGGTGGCCACAAATAACTTTGAGGAAAAATATTGTGTTGGGTCTGGTGAATATGGTAAAGTGTACGAATGTTCCTTGGCAATAAAATTGAAGAGGACATATAAACTTGGTGAAAAGGCCAACAGTACTGTAACTATAAAACGCATCTTCAGTAGAGAAGGGTTCCTTGCTGAACTTGATGTGGTTTGTAGACGTGAGCATCCCAACATAGTTTCCCTTCTTGGGTTTTGTGATGAAGATAATGAAATGCTCCTTGTCTATGAGCACACTTCTAATGGAAGTTTGCACGATTACTTGGGAAGCACCATTAATATTACATGGGAACAGTGTCTGAAGATGTGCATTGATATAGCACATGGATTGAGTTACACGCACACCACTCTGGAGGACAAGATAAGCATGGCACACCATAATATAAAAAGCACCAATATTCTCTTGGGTGAGAATTGGGAGGCCAAGATTACGGACTTTTGGTTCTCTGAGTCGAGCACCATTAAGACAAGTGCGTACTTAGATCCAGAACATACTAAGACAGGCTGGTCAGAAAAAGCATCAGATATCTACTCGTTTGGAGTAATTTTATTTGAGATCTTCTCAGGTAAGTTGGCCTATGATAAAACTTACATAGACGAAAATGACAAGGGCCTTGCACCCATTGCACGAAGACACTTCAAAAGGGGAACAATAAAAGAAATGTTAGATCCAAAAATAATGGGTGATGCATCTAATCTAGGTTTAGCTCTAAAATTAAGACCAGATCATGACTCTGTGATTGCGTTTTCAAGAATTGCATACCAATGTTTAGCAGAAATTCAAGCAGAGCGTCCAACAATTAAAGTCGTGATTGAGGAACTTAACAAAGCATTATACTTTCAAGTAAGTCAACGCTTAAAATATAAGTCTTGGGATTAGGATCAAATACAAATGATCCTAATTGTAACAGTGTAAGAAAGATTTATAAAGTGACAATTGTCCAATAACCTAAAAAAACCCACTACCAAAAAAAAAAAAAACCTTAAACATCCACCACCACCAAAAACCTAAACCCTCACCCCCCCCCCCCCCTCCGCCATCACCCACCCCAAATTTTTTTTTTTTTTTTTGCCAAGGGGGTGGGGGTGGGTGTTTAGTTTTTTTTAGATTTTTTTTAGGTTTTTTTTTTTTTTTTTTTTTTTTTTTGGGGGGGGGGGGGGGGGGGGGGGGTTAGGTTTTTGGGGGGTGAGGGGGGGGGGGGTAGGTTTTTGGGGGTTTTTTTGGTGAGGTGTAGTTTTTTTTTGTTTTTCTTTGCCGCGGGGGTGGGGGGGTTTAGGTTTTTGGGTGGGGGGGGGGGGTTAGGTTTTTGGGTGGTGGTGGTGGGGGTGGGTATTTAGGTTTTGGGTGGTGATGTAGTGGATTTAATTTTAGGTTATTGGACACTTGTCACTCTATAAATCCTTCTTACACTTCTTACAATTAGAAGCTTTTGTAGAATAACTTGACCCATAAGTCTTGCTAACCATACATTTTTGTTATATAATTGATCAATAGTAGTAAGCAGTGCATGTGCTCATTCATGATGTGTGAACGATATTTCTTCCACTTTTAATTATGATTTTTTTTCTTAAATTTCTTGAAAAGGGCCAACAGAGTTATATTATACTTGTCATCAACTATTCAACTCGTAATTTTGATTTCTTTCTTTTTTTTTGAACCAAGGAGCAACAAAGCATGAAGGTAAAAAAGTTGGAACATTTGAAGATTCCACTCAAGGATATCCTATTGGGCACACATAATTTTAACCAAGACTGTTATATTGGGTCAGGCGGATATGGCTCCGTGTACAGAGCAGAACTGAAAATGAAGAGTAGAGATGGACTTACTGAAACTTCCAATATAGTAGCTATAAAGCGCATCAAGAGTAGAGAAGACAGTCAAGGAAGAGAAGGGTTCCTTGTTGAAATTGATGCGCTCAGCAAATGTCAGCATCCAAACATTATATCTCTTCTAGGATTTTGTGTTGAAGATAATGAAATGCTTCTTGTCTACGAGCACGCTTCTCATGGAAGTTTGGATAGTTATTTGGGAAGCACTGATAAGATGACTAATCCTACGTGGGCACAACGTCTGAAGATGTGCATTGGTGTGGCAAACGGAGTGAATTACCTGCACACAACTATGGAGGACAAAAACGGTATATTACACTGTGATATAAAAAGTGACAATATTTTGTTGGATAAGAATTGGGAGGCCAAGATTGCTGATTTTGGGCTTTCTAAATTTTGCAATGTGAATCAAGAGGCGAGCACCATCAATACAATGCGTGTTGTAGGAACAGAAGTATATTTGGATCCAGAGTATGCGAGAACAGGTAGGTTAAAAAAAGCATCAGATATTTACTCCTTAGGAGTAGTATTATTTGAGATCTTCTCAGGTACTTTGGCCTATGATTCAAGTTACATGCGGGTACATGAAAAGGGGCTTGCGCCCATTGTACGAAAACGCTTCCGAAATGGAACAATCAAAGAAATGTTAGATTCAACAATAATGGATGAAGCTTCTGAACTCAGTTTTACTATAAAAGTACGACCTGATCATGATTCTTTGGATACATTTTTAGCAATTGCACGTCAATGTATAGCAAAATCTCAAGCCGATCGTCCAACAATCAAAGTCGTCATCAAGGAACTTGAGAAGGCATTCTACTTTCACGTAAGTCCATGTTTGCAAAATACAGTCTTGCTAACCGTAGCACAATAAATTTTACTAGGTTAAGTTTTTATTTGAGAACTATGCTTTCCCAAATTATCGTTGTGGTGTAAATTATTTTAAATACACAAAGGAAATATGAAATTGTGTGAATTACAAAAATACAAAGTTGTGCATGTAGGTTCATTTTTTAATTCTGGGAAATATTACTAAAACCAATATACCTCCAAATATAATGTTTAAGACTTTCTACACAGGAAAATCGGACGCTCAAAATTTCACTTGATTGCATAAGATCGGGCACAGGTAACTTCAGTGATAAACAAATTGTCATGAGCGGAGGATATGGGAAGCTTTACAAAGGACAAGTACAATACAATAATAGGGAAAAGAAAGTTGCTGTGAAGCGGTTTAGTCTCAATAGGCAAAAGAAAGTTGCTGTGAACGGTACTAGTTTTTCATGGGAAAATGGTTTTTTGAAAGAGTTTGAAGTTCTTTCAAGTATAAACACGAGAATATTGTTAGCCTTGTAGGCTATTGTAAAGAAATGGATGAAAAAATAATTGTTTATGAGTATACCTCTAAGAAAAGTCTCGATCGACGTCTGAATGATACTAGTTTATCATGGTCCAAACGACTTAAGATATGCATTGATATTGCAAAGGGGTTAAAGTTTCTTCATGGAGGTGGTGTAGGACAAGATGCGGTGATTCATAGAGACTTAAAAAGTTCCAACATTCTGCTAACCAAGGATGGGAAAGCAAAAATTTCTGGCTTTGAGCATGCCTTATCATATCCGACAAATGAGAAGATAAAGTATGTCATCGACGATGTTGTAGGCTCGCCTGGCTATTGTGATCCATTGTATTGGGAAACACATACGTTAACCAAAGAAAGTGATATTTACTCTCTTGGTGTGATTTTATTTGAAATATTGTGTGGGAGATTGGCATACCCACAAGACTTCAGAGATCACAACCAGTTTTTAGACGTTTTGGTTAAACATCTCTTTCAAGTAGCACAGTTTGATGAGATAGTGTTTGATGGCCTAAAGGAACAAATTGAGCGGAAGTCATTGGTTACATTCAGAAGGATTGCATTTCAATGCTTACATGCAGAGATAAAAGAACGACCCACTGCTGGTGAGGTGGTAGTACAACTTCAAAAAGCTTTGGAATTTCAAGTAAGTTTTCATAGTTTTCGTTTCCGTGTGTCAGGAAAGTTGGTGTATTATAGTGCAAGCGGAGGATAATATAACTTGAACCATTTTCTGTTTTGTTTTTATGTTTCAAAGCTTAATATGAATCAAGGATCAGATGAGTGGGTTGCATTTGAATATAGTTTGTAACTCTTTAACTAATAAACAGGAGGCTTATGAACTACCGGAGGGCCCCAAGTTGACTAGGAACTACCAAGAAATTCTTCAGGTTTCAGAGTCTCACGAGATTTATGCCTCAATGGCCAAAAGGTATATTGACGACATACTCTCCAAAGGAATCCTCACTGAAGATGACAAACTGGTACTTACTTCATTCTCAGATGTTAATTTGTGTTTTACGAATTTTTTTCTACTTTTTTTATTTAGTATTGAATCCACAAATTAAGATCGGTCGATATGTATGCTTTTAATTTAGTGAGAATTTTAGGAATTTCTTATTGAGTTGATTACACCTTCTCTACGGGCTTTTAATACCAAAATTTATTTTTGAAATTAAATAGAATTTCATTCTTAATTTGTAAACATAATGAAACATGCTTTTTAGCTTCTAGCACTTGAATTGTAGCTTACAATGAATTTTTTTTTTAAATCTTATGTATATATTTTTATTCCAATCAACTGGGGAAATTACATAAGGATAGCAGGTAGACGGGCAACAAACTGCGCCGCCATCCCCTTCTGAATAGAAAACCCTAATCTGCTAAAAACAAAGCCTCGCTTACAATTGAATATTGTTATCTTTGTAACCAACTTGACCCGTTATTAGATTTCGTCAATTCTGACTTTCTGATTCAGTTCATTGGTTGTTTTGTAAATTGAAAAGTTGAACTTAGTTATCGCGGGGCTCGTTAAGGAAAAGGATGAAGAAAAAGAAAGATTAAATGGAATTATTGCAAGGTTGTTGGCTGAAAAAGAAAAAGATAAGGTGGATAAAGATGCTATGCTCGATAGGATGTCACAAATGGAAGCTATGTTAACAAGTACAGTTCAAGATAGGCTATAAACACTTGGTTTTGAATGTTTTGATGTTTATCACATTAGGATAATTTTAGTTATTTGATGTTTTAGTTGACATTTCTATTCGAATGTTTTATATGCTTTTCAAACATAGATGTTTTATATAATTTTGGGTTTTCGTGAACTTATTAGACTTTTTTATATAACTTTGTGATTTTATTGACATGTAATTTTTATGAAAAAAAAATCAAGCAATCACAAAATGATAGCAAATTGTAGGATCGTTGTTGGACCCGAATGAGTCGTTCAGAAGAGTTGTTTATCCGAATCAAAGGCGGAATCAATGAAACGGATGCTCAAAGTAATTATAATGCCTCTTGTATTGATTTAACACTGATTACAACCTGAGAACAGTTTGGCAGCACTTCGTTACAATTTCTGATTCCGTGCCAAAAGAACAAACAAGTGCACCTTATATACTAGAGCTGATTTCGCTCCAAATAGATCAAAGCCATTTCGGGCGAAATCAGAAGTTTCTGATTTCGCTCCAAATGACATTGGACCATTACGAGCGAAATCAGCACCCTAATCTCTAAACTTTGATTCTCGAACCTCGTGCACTGATTATCCTATTCTATCCTATTACATGATACAAGACGAAGTCAATAGACGTGATGCACTAACAGACTCCCCCTCGGATATTGATGAAGTCTTCAGTGTCTAGTCTCTGTTTTGACACCTCTTCAGTCTTGATCATTTTGCATTCTCACTCAGATTGTAACATTGAAAGCATCTTTCAATCTTTCTTCTCTTGATCAGCTTCACTCTTTGACTTTTAAACCAGAATCTCATCACTGGCTCTATCATCAACAGCTTCATCATAAGGCTCCCCCTTTAGTCAAGCTTCCGTGCTTTTAGGGATCGACACCTAGCTTTCCAGCTACAAGCTTCTCCTAATTTCCAGCTTGTCTTCAGACTCCCCCTTAGACTCTGCTCTCGGGATCGTAGTCTGGACTACCTACAATTACTCATACATTTATAAGTAACAACATTTTTTTTTAAAGTTCTAGGAATTGTAACCTGACAATTTAAACTTCTCAAAATCATTTCTCATGAATTTGGCAGTTTCATCAAATCGTATCGGAAACTAGCTCTATAACAATATAAGCATCCAAATCCCCCACAGTTAATCATCCAAGTCCAAACTAATGACCTTGGAGATATCACAAACTGGTTTTGATTTTCGAATTAAATTCAAGTTTCAAATTAATGAACTTGTTTTATTTTCAGAAACACAATCAGCTTACTTAGATTTTGAAACTCAGCATCTCAGATATCGGTTGTCGAAAATAAAGGAGAATCAAAAATCTTTTTGTATTTTCTGAAAATATAAAGCAATAAAGAAATATGTACAAACATATTTACAGACAATATTTTTGTTTGAGTATGCGTCAGAGGATCATATCAGTTTTTTACAAGTCACTAGTACCATTGAGCTTAATTTCACTTTAAGAATTAAACAATTCACTTAGATTGTCGATATATTGATCCACTTAAATTTTCATACATATTTCAACTGATTCAGGATACGAATTAGGTGTTTTAGGAACTTAAACTCATTCATGTGTCCCACCTCTTGAATATACTCTCGTATCCAGAATTCCAATTATTCAGTCTTACAAGTGAGTATACCACAAATGATATCTGTAAGGGGTTAAATGTGAGGGCCGTGAGAGCTCGGGTCGATACTTCCGTATACGCAGAGAGATGACGGCTTCGACTTTTCGGTGTGTCCCCTTTAGAGGATCTTTTGTTTCAACAGCACACGATTAGCATTTTGCAATGTTTCATCGTTTTTTTATGCTGAGGGTGATGCTATATTTCAAGCAATGCGGAAAGTATTATTCGGGGACTAGGTCAGAACTTTCATTCAGCAGAAGTCCCGGAATAATACCCCAGATATCACTGAGTATAAAGACCTAGTATCTCAGAAAGAGGGACCTTTCAAACGAGATTTCAGGGGTTACCTATATATCCAAATAGTATTCCCCACGAAATAAGCAAGTTTGAATTTAGGTTTATATCCCGAAAAAGTTTACTAAATGTATAAAAACCTATCGGCATATCATCAGTGAGACTGTTTAACGCTATTTAATCATTACACTTCTTTAGCATACTGTAACTGTCTACTGATGTACTATCATTTCCTCTTTTTACGCAAAACTCAATTTTCAAATTTTATCATGTTTTTGTATTTTTCAAATTTTCTAATGTTTTTGTATTTTCTGACAAATTTTTCTCCCCCTAAAATGAAAAATCATTAAAAATTTGACAACACGATACTGATAGCTTTATCTCGCCATCCATATTCTGCATCTTGCGCACTGAATTACACTAAAAGCAGTAATTACCCCCATGATTTACAACCCATTGATCTTTTACAGTTTGAAAACCGTTTTTCAATCTGGTGAAAGTAATCATGTTTGTTCAGCCGTGAGGGTTTCGGCGTATTCAATCAACACACATTTTTTTTATGTACAGAAAACAATCAAACTAAACTCCCTGTTCAACCAAACCAGGGTCCAGCAACCTATTCCTCCTCTTCATGTGCCAGGTTGCTCCAGTTTGTAATCTCACAGTTTGTGGTTCCGATGAGCACCTGCACATGCACCAATTCAATCATTTGAATAATGCAACCCAAGCCTGTTTAGACTCAGGTAGTTGAACATGAATTTTTCCAGGTAAAACTGGATAGTTTCTTTCATTTTTCTCAAAAATATTATCAATTTGATCTTCAACTTTTTCATCTTTTACCAAAGTCACTTGTTTCTTAACACTCCATTTCTGTCCTTTTGGAGTACCTCTATTGTAAAAATGTGAATCTTTTAGAACACTTTGTTTCTGAACAACATTTGGTTTCCAAAACTGTTGAGGTTTTGTCATATCAACTGATGTTTTCCAACTCTGTGTTGTTCTGAATCTGGGTGTGTGAGAATTCCAGGTCTGTCTTGAATCCAACCTGTTCGGGTTTGATTTCCAATTTTGATTGGAAGCAAACTTGTTTGTATTGTACCTCCAAGTTTGTTTCGAATCAAATCTGGTTGACCTTGGTTTCACATCCTCAGATTTCTGTTTTTCAATATCAACAAGCTTTGGATTTGGACACTTTCGTGCAACATGTCCAATTTGATCACATTTAAAACACACTTTCTTTGAAACATCCTTAGCCTGTTGTTGCTTCTTTTTCTTAGCATCAAACTCCTCATTAGACTATTGTCCAATTTTGAGTTTTTCCTCTTCTGCTAAACTTTTTCCATGAACAAAACTTGTTTTTACCTGAACATTTTGTGTTTCATTTTTCTTCCAATTTTGTTTCTTTTTATAACCCAAAGCAGCCTTCATGTTTTTCTTCTTAAAACCCGGTTTGTTATAAAAAGTTTTGTGACCTTTACCAGCAAACTTTGGAATTTCAGACTTCTCAATTTCAACCATTTTGAAAACTTTATCAAACTTTTCTGAAATCACATTTTGAATCGGGAATACAACATCTAAGAATAATTTGTCCGATCCAATCATGGTATAAACCAATCCTTTTGAATCATCATTCAAATTTTTCTCGGATTTCGTATTTTTCAGATATCCATCATAAAGATTTCCTTCATCTTCATCCTGTGATTCAGACTTACCTTTTGTAGACTCATCTTTCAAAACGCTTTCAACAACCTTACTTACCACCTATGAATCATTAGCATCATCAGATTTAGAGTAAGTCACATCGATATTTTCAGGTAACTGTTCAGCTATGTTCAAACCCTTTGCCACCTTTTCCTCATCATAAAAAGTATAATTGTTTCTCAATGGTGGTGGTACCTGATGAAATTCTGAACCAATACCCTTTTTGTTCATTTCAGTATCTTCATCTGGTGTGATGTTGAAAATGCGTTCGAGAATGTACAAAGAGTTATGATAACTTTGAAGTTTGGTTACAACCTTTTCTTTTGCAGCCAAGACTTGTTTAAGATTAGCAATTTCATCAACACATTTGTTTAATTCAAGTTGCTTTTCTTTAAACTTTCTTTCATACATTTCTTTAGTGACTAACGTTTCAGACAATCTTTGATCAAAACTTTTGACTTGGCTCTTCAAAGTATCATAAGCTTCCTGTACTCTCTGACTCGACCATTTTAAAGAATCATACTGTTTTTGTAAATCTTGAAATTTAGATTCTTTTTCAACACAATCAACACATTTAGCAGTACACTTTTCTTTCAAAATCTTATTTTCTTCTTCAAGACCATGACATTTCTGAGTTAACTTTTCAAACTTTTAATTTCAAAATTTCTTCTTTCTCAATCATTTCTTTACATTTCATTTTGAAAACATTTTCAAGTTTGTTTGTTTCAACTTCTTTTGTTTTCATCAGTTCATCTTTTGCAATACAAACTCTGCATGTTTCCATGCATTTCTTGCATTGTTCAGTCGGTTTTAAGATTTTAGAGTCAGAATTTACCTCAGTGATTGGCACCTCGGTGTTTTCAGCTGTCTCTGTCTGATTTAGCTCTCCCTTCATCTTGTCACCAGCACCATCATCACTAACAGTCTTCAAATTCTCAATCTTTTCCTCAGTCTCTTTCAGCACCGGTTCTTCTTTCTTCTCCTGTTCTTCTTCAGCTTTCTGTTCTTCTTCAGCAGCAAGCTTTGCAGTAACCTTCACCTCTTCAACCAGCTTTTTCAACTCTTCTTCCTTTCTCTTTTTCATTTCTACCACCTTTGGTAGACTTGCTTCACAAACTTCTCTTATCTTGTTCTCCAAATCCAGCAAATATTCTTTATCAGATAACCTTCTTGTATTGAAAGTAGCCTGTCTTGGAAGCAAATGTGTTACAGCTTCGAAATCCACTTTTGATGGGTCAACAACTGGATTACCCCGTGGATCCATGTAACATTCCAACTCATCATTCCATCTTTTTGCTCTCTGGGCTTCTCTGAATGGTTCGTTTAATTTTCCGATTTCCCATCTTGCATAATCTGCTTTCCACCATCTGTCAGGATCAGCATCAGCTACAAATGCATATCCAACTGCATCTTCTTCAGGGCAAACTTGACTCCAGTCGTAACCTTCATCGTCATGTATAACTGCAAGAGCCCTTGATTTTTCTTCAGGTTGCTTCAATCTTGGTGGTTCGGATTTTTTCTGATGATAAATTGCTTTCTTGTAATAATCTTCTTTAAACGGGTTTTCAGAATCATCAGCATAATCATTTCTGCACTCGCGCTTAAAGTGACCTTTCTGTTTACATTTGAAACATGTCACCTTTGATTTATCAAAGCCTAATTTGGTAGAGGGTCCACCAATAGACCTTCTTCCGGTTATCTCCATGAAGCGTTGTGCCCTCCTCACTGTACTGGCCATGCACCATCTTATGTCGATCAATTCCATCTCCTCAGGATCGATTTGATCATAATCTTCTTTTGTCAGGTTGGTATTGCCAATCTTCCCTGCAACGAGACTTTCATACGATTCAAGTACAGATGCCAAGAAAACCATCTGTTGTTTTGCTGACTCTTCGCTGAAATTCTGCCCATTCTTCAAATCCACTGCGATATTACACTGAAATAAATTCTTGGAAGCAGATTGACTTGAAGTGTTTGAAGAAGATCCACTGTGAAAACCACTGTGAAGACTTTCATTGTTCACTGAGTTTGAGCCTTCTACAGAAAACGCTGTTCTTGGAGACCCAGCCTGTGGTACATTTCCTCTGTAGTACAGTTCTACATTCTGCTGATAAGCTGGATTGTTTACTTTTGATCTCCTTATCTCCAACTCATGGCTTTCAAGTCTTTCGATCAGCAAATCCACTGTTAACTCTTCAGACTTGATTGTGTTTTTCAACATTAAGGCGAAGTATTTCCAATCTTGATCATTTGGCAATGAGTCAAACATTTTATCAACAAGCTCCTCTTGAGTGTATGTGATTTTGTATCTGGCCAGCTCCATCTTTAGATGTCCAAATCTCTCGATCATTTTACAAACGGATTCATTTTTCATGCAACCAAAAATATCAAACTCTTTACGCAACAATTTCTTTTTGTTTTTTACAATCTCATTACTTCCTACACATTTTCTCTCTAACGCTTCCCACAAACTTTTCGAAGTTTTCTCTTGTTCGAGTAGCGAAATAATATCTTCTCTCACTGACTGTTTGATCAATGTAATCCTTTTATATTCAGCTACAACATCTTTTATATCTCTTTCTGTGAAATCTTTTTCATCTATTAACTCTCCTCCCTCTTTTACTGGTGCAGTATATCCATTTTTCAATTTTAACCAACTTTCAGGAGCGAAGGCTTTTACCCAACCCTCAAACCGGTTTTTCCACCAGTTATAATCTTCAACTTTCATTAGCTTCGGTGGTTTCTGTTGGCTTCCATACATGTTCTCAAACTTCAAATTCTCTGAAATTTCCTTCGAATATTCTCTCATCTCCGATCGTCTCTCTGTCGATTCGGAAGTGAATGCGTTGTAGAATGTGTTGTAAAATTCTTCACCACTGCTAGACATCTTCAATCACCTGAGAACAGACAAACAAACTCAATCAGTTTAAACAATATCAAATATTCTGAAATAAACCGACACTCGATTGTCGTGAAATGCTCTTGACGTGAAAAAGTTCATTTTCGAGCGAAATATAACTCTCAAGCGAAATCAGACTTTAACCAGACATCTAATTTCGAGCGAAATCAATCAATAACACTTTAGAGCGAAATTAGACTTTAAGCCTTTAGAGGGAAATCAGGTTTAATCTTTCGAGCGAAATCAGGTTGGAGTTTGGAGCGAAATAGCAGTCTTTGCTATTAGGAGCGAAATCAGACTATCTTTTGGAGCGAAATCACTATTTTAACGGTTTGGAGCGAAATCACGACTAACTCTAGAGCGAAATTAGAAATCTTGAGCGAAATCAGAAAACACTTTCGAGCGAAACCCCATAGTTCATTGGAGCGAAATTAGATCTGAGGTCAATTTTGGTCATTTTTAGTCCGAATTTTGTCCTGTAACTTTCAAGGCTTTGTTAATATCCACTTATACACAGTCTGTGAAAAATTGAACAGGTTTTGACCGTTAAATTTTGTTCTGTTAAAGAAAGAAGGTGTAGAAGACAGAAATCTGATGCAATTGAGCTAAACTCTTCTTCCTGAGCTCTGATACCACTTGTAGGATCGTTGTTGGACCCGAATGAGTCGTTCAGAAGAGTTGTTTATCCGAATCAAAGGCGGAATCAATGAAACGGACGCTCAAAGTAATTATAATGCCTCTTGTATTGATTTAACACTGATTACAACCTGAGAACAGTTTGGCAGCACTTCGTTACAATTTCTGATTCCGTGCCAAAAGAACAAACAAGTGCACCTTATATACTAAAGCTGATTTCGCTCCAAATGGATCAAAGCCATTTCGGGCGAAATCAGAAGTTTCTGATTTCGCTCCAAATGACCTTGGACCATTACAAGCGAAATCAGCACCCTAATCTCTAAACTTTGATTCTCGAACCTCGTGCACTGATTATCCTATTCTATCCTATTACATGATACAAGACGAAGTCAATAGACGTGATGCACTAACACAAATAATTCAACAAGTGTGCTAAATGCCACCGATTTTCAATGAAAAATGGTGGCAAATGGTTAGTAGCTAAATGCTGGCAATATCAGTGGCAAAAAATCCGTAACAACACGGTGGCAAACAAGGAACAAGGTGGACCGTAGCAAAGAAGTAGCGGTGGCAAATAATTTTGACCAATTTTGTTGTGGCAAAAATCATCTGGGAACAAAATATAAAAATGGTGGCTATTTGGTGGCATTAGGGCGATTGACACGTGTTTTTTTTTTGTCACCAAGTTTTTGGTGGCAAAATGGTGACAACAAGGAAATTGCTACCGTTTTGTGATCAAAAGTTTCCTGACAAAAACCCTCTTTTCTAGTAGTGAGTGCAAGCCGAGGATAATATAACTTGAACCATTTTTTGTTTTGTTTTTATGTTTGTAACTCTTTAACTAATAAACAGTAGGCTTATGAACTACCTGAGGGCCCCAAGTTGAATAGGAACTACCAAGAAAACACTAGTACATAAATGGTTTATTGGAATATTTAAAATCATTTTTTTTTTTTGACATGGTTTATGGACCGCCCCAACAAATAGGGAGTCAAAAAATAAGGCTATCTTTTAGCACGTTTAAGAAACCGCGTCATTAAAAAGAAACAACAGCGTCAGTAAGTAGAAACAGATGCGTCCAAAGCCACTTTAAATAGAGAGTCAAAAAATGAGGCTATCTTTTAGCGCGGTTAAGAAACCACGTCATTAATGAAACAACCGCATCAATAGAGTTAAC
The DNA here is from genome assembly GCA_030545235.1 of Helianthus tuberosus. Classification (NCBI taxonomy): domain Eukaryota; kingdom Viridiplantae; phylum Streptophyta; class Magnoliopsida; order Asterales; family Asteraceae; genus Helianthus; species Helianthus tuberosus. The sequence continues at coordinate 194,033,912 of CM060365.1, forward strand.
AAAACTTTCTAAGCCATTAATAATAATAATAATAATAATATAGGTAAGTTTTTTTATTTCTATAACAAAAAAATACAGTTAATGGATTCAAAATAAACAAAGAAAATGAAAAGACTTCCTACAGAAATGAACTTGCCACCAAAAGTTCAAACACAAAATGAAAAAAAACTTAAACTCTTATAGAAACGAAATTGCAACCAAAAGTTTAACGCGAAATGAAAAAGCTTCTCAACTCCAACTTTGACTTTTTGTTGTGCATTGCTCTCTTCTTGGTTTTCAGGGGAGTTGGTGTATTATATATAGTGCAAGCGGAGGATAATATAACTTGAACCATTTTCTGTTTTGTTTTTATGTTTCAAAGCTTAAAATGAATCAAAGATCAGATGAGTGTTGCATTTGAATATAGTTTATAACTCTTTAACTAATAAACAGGGGGCTTATGAACTACCGGAGGGCCCCAAGTTGACTAGGAACTACCAAGAAATTCTTCAGGTTTCAGAGTCTCGCGAGATTTATGCCTCAATGGCCAAAAGGTATATTGACGACATACTCTCCAAGGGAATCCTCACTGAAGATGACAAACTGGTACTTACTTCATTCTCAGATATTAATTTGTGTTTTACGAATTTTTTTTTCTACTTTTTTAATATAGTACTGAATCCCCAAATTAAGATCGGTCAATATATATGCTGGTTCATTTATGTTATATCACTTGTTTTTCTTCATATGATTAAATTTTTAACTACAAAAGATAATAAACTCTAGAATTCACTATCTACCAAAATTATAAGAGATATTTTTGTAATCTTTACAACTACAATTGGGTTATTAATCCATTATATGTGTCTTTTTAGGAGATAATTCGGAATAACAAATTCAAGTCCCACAACAAGTCTGACAACCAGAATGTGCATGCTGTAGAACAAGAAGAGGATGATGAGGATTATCCTCCAATTTCTGAATACTGTTTTTCTGTTGATAACAATGAACTAATCCTTGCAATGCAGAATTTAGGTGAGAAAGCTAGGTGGCCGAGAAAAAGTGACAAACCAGCTGCCACAAAAGACAAATCAAAATGGTATGCATATCACGAGGATTTTGGGCATCTTACCGAAGAATGCATTGCCATGAGGAAAGAAATTGGTTACTTGTTAAGCAAGGGGCATTTAAAGGAACTTTTGGGGCGAAAGAAATCAGAACCCAGGATCCTGAAAGGATCCCAGAAAAAGCTCCAGCTCCTCCAGCAGATGCACAAGTTATTAACTTCATATCCGGAGGATCAGACATTTGTGGTACTTCATTTTCAGCAGCCAAAAGACATGCCAAGGAAACCAAGATGAATAATGGAGACAGACCCATCCGAACATCTCGTGTTACCAAGGATAAAATCATAACTTTTGATGACGATGATCGTGTTGACATTCAGGATCCTCATCATGATGGTCTTGTTATTACTCTTTTTATTTCTAACCATTTTGTTCGCAGGATCCTTATAGATGGAGGAAGCTCTGTGAACATCATCCAGCTTGATGTCCTTAAGAAGATGAATATTCCTGAATCCGATATTATACCAAGATCTTCAGTGCTTGTAGGATTCAGTGGGGAGACCAAGAATACTCTGGGAACATCAAACTCTCAATCTATATCGAAGGATTACATTCTTATCAAAAATTTTGTGTTATAGATTGCTTATCCTGTTGTAATGTTATCCTTGGCAGGCCTTGGATACATGACATGAAGGCAGTCCCATCCACTTATCACCAATGTGTAAAGCTTCCTAGTCCAAGGGGGTGGTGAAAATTGAGAGCGATCAGCAAGAGGCTAAGAATTGCTACACATCATCAATGAAACCAGCCTCAAGGCCTAGAGAGCAATAGCAATTAAAGTATCCTCCAAGGGATGTCTTGGAGGCAAGAGAGCAGGATATAGAAGAAATCCTTATGGATCCTCATGATCCTGAATCCAAGATTTACATAGGATCAGGGATCCTTGGTGAAATAAAAGAGGATTTAGTATCCTTCCTCAAAAGGAGAAAAACTACCTTTGCATGGAAACACGAAGACATGACAGGTATATCTAAATATATAATTACTCACAAACTTGGCATTGACAGGTCATTCAAACCAATTCATCAAAAGAGGAGGAAGTTTGCACCAGAGAGAAACGCCATTATCCAGGAGGAGGTAGAAAAATTACTCCGAGCAGGTATGATAAGAGAGGTTAAGTATCCAAGATGGTTGGCCAATGTGGTTGTTGTTCAAAAGAAAAACGGAAAGTGGAGGGTATGTGTCGACTTTACTAATCTGAATAAGGCATGTCCCAAGGATCCTTTCCCATTACCCCACATTGACTCCATGGTGGATGCTACCGCGGGTCATGAACTGTTAACTTTTATGGATGCTTCATCTGGATTTCAACAAATTCAAATGGAACCATCCGATCAAGAGGATACAGCCTTTATGACCCCAACTGGTATTTATTGTTATATTGCTATGCCATATGGACTAAGAAATGCAGGTGCTACTTATCAAAGGCTAGTCAATATGATGTTCAAGGATCAAATTGGAAACACTATGGAAGTCTATATAGATGACATGGTGGTTAAGTATAAAAAAGCTGAGGATCACCTTAGAGACTTGGAGGAAGCATTCAATATCCTTGACAAATATAATATGAAACTTAATCCTTCCAAGTGTCATTTTGGTGTTAAAGCAGGTAAATTCCTAGGCTATATGGTAACTAAGAGGGGAATTGAAGCAAGTCCAGAGCAGATTGAGGCTATTGTGAACATCAAATCACCTGTAAATGCTAAGGATGTGCAAAGATTAACAGGCAGGATTGCAGCATTAACCAGGTTCATATCTAAATCCTCAGAAAAGCGCAAGGAATTCTATGACATCCTGATGAAGAACAAAAAATTTGAATGGACTGAGAAGCATGAAAGTGCCCTCAAAGCTCTTAAGGATTACCTATCCTCAGCCCCCGCTTTGATGAAACCAGAAAAGGGGGATATATTATCCTTATACCTAGCGGTATCCTCAAAAGCAGTAAGTGCGGTCCTTGTCAAGGATCACCAAGGTACACAACATCCTGTTTATTATGTAAGTAAGAGTTTGCTTGATGCTGAATCTAGGTATTCACATTTAGAAAAACTTATCCTTGCTTTAATTATGGCATCTACTAAATTGAGACATTATTTTGAAACACATGCCATTATTGTTAAGACTAATTTCCCAATTAAGAATGTTCTCAGGAAACCTGAAATGTCAGGAAGGATGGCTAAGTGGGCAGTGAAGCTCAGTGCTTATGATATAAGATATGAGCCTAGAACTGCCATTAAATCCCAAGCCTTAGCTGACTTTGTGGCAGATTTCAGTAGTGACTTGCAAAGGGAAGCTGAGTTAGAAGTCCAGCAGCTTGAAGAAAATAAGGATCCTTGGATACTCTTCACTGATGGAGCCTCTAATGTCAAAGGAACTGGACTTGGAATACTACTAAAATCGCCACAGGGGGACATAATACCCCACTCTATAGCTTGTGAGTTCCAAACTACTAATAATGAGGCTGAATATGAAGCCTTGATAGCTGGTTTGCAAATTGCTAAGCATATGAGGATCAGGTATCTTGAGGTACATGTAGATTCGTTATTAATCACTAATCACTTTAATGGATCCTATGCTGTTAAAGGTGAAAAGCTAATCAAATACTTATAGATAGTCAAAGAATTGGCACTCTCTTTTGTATCTTTTAGTTTGACACAGGTACCAAGAGAAGAAAATGCAGAAGCTGATGCACTGGCCAATTTAGGATCATCCTTGAAGATCCCAGAGGATATTAAAATCCCTACTATCCATATCCTGAATCCTGCTATTGAAGATCATGTGGCTATGGAGATAGGAAAGGATCCTGCAATCGTACCTAGTGATGCTCCGCAATCAGGATCCTGGATCCTCCCAATCATGAGATACATCCAACACGGAGAGATTCCTACGGGAGAAAACCCTAGGGCTTTCAAAATCAAGGTATCTCAATTTACAATATTGAATAACATGCTATACAAACGATCTCTTGCAGGACCATATCTAAGATGCATTGAGGATCCTGAAATTCAAGAAGTTCTAAAGGATCTCCCTGAAGGAGATTGTGGAAATCACACTGGGGGCAGGGCATTATTCTCAAGGATCCTGAGAACAAGATACTACTGGCCTACCATGAAGAAGGATGCGGTGGATTATGCTAAAAGATGTGATCCTTGTCAAAGCCATAGTAATATCCTTCATCAACCAGCAGAGCTCTTGCATCCTATATCATCTTCCTGGCCATTTATGAGATGGGGAATGGATATAGTTGGTAAACTTTCCAAGGCACCTAGTGGTAAAGTATTCATGCTTGCTATGACCGACTACTTCTCAAAGTGGATAGAGGCTGAAGCCTTTGCTCAAGTCAGAGAGAAAGAAGTGATATCCTTTATCAAAAGAAATATTATTACTACATTTGGTATCCCTTCTGAAATTGTATGTGATAATGGATCCCAATTTATTGGGAGTAGAACTACTAACTTTTGTGACAGTTGGGGGATTAAGATGATAACATCAACACCAGTCCACCCACAAGCTAATGGCCAAGCAGAATCATCCAACAAGATCATCATCAACAACTTGAAAAAGAAGCTTGGATCCAAGAAGGGAAAATGGGCAGAAGAGCTACCTTATGTATTATGGGCTGACAGGACAACTCCTAAGAATGCCACTGGCCAAACTCCATTCTCTTTGGTATTTGGAGCAGAATCAGTGATCCCTACAGAAATGGTGGTTCCAACTGCAAGAACAAGTATCCGTGATCCTGAAGGAAATGCTAAAAACTTGATTCAAGACCTGGATACTATAGAAGAACTCAGGGATTTGGCTAGGATAAGGATGGCCAGTTATCAACAAAGGATGGCTGGAGCTTACAACAAGAATGTCAGGATCAGGAAATTCCAAGTTGGTGATATGGTACTAAGGAAAGCATTTCAGAATACCACCAATCCTGCTGATAGAAAGTTGGCACCAAAGTGGGAAGGCCCTTATTTGATTGAAGCTGAAGCAGGAAAGGGGGCATATCGATTGCTGACAATGGAAGGTGATTTGCTACCAAGAGCTTGGAATGCTGTCCACTTAAAGAAATACTTCATGTAATAAGGATCCGTGATCCTTACCTGTTATGTATCCTTGAAGGATCCTTACAGGACAGAGGACCCTCGTTTTGGTAATATTCTAATCTCAAACTCTTTACCTCTTTATATATCACATACTTAAGGATAAGGATCCTGGATCCTTTATCCTCCTTTCACTTGTTTCTAAGTTTTGCAGAAGGTTTGAGTATCCTTGGCAGAGGATAGGTCTCCACAGTAGCATCCAGTTTATTTGGGCTTGACCCCAGTTTATTTGGGCTTGACCCCAGTTTATTTGGGCTTGACCCCAGTTTATTGGGCTAGTCCCCAGTTTTTGGGCCTGTCCCTAGTATCGCCGGCAGCGCATGATGATCCTGGTACAGTTCATGGCAATTGGACCAGTACTCGCTTTAGGGGCTGACAATTTCATTGTACTGGCTGTATCCGGGATCCTACGTATATTGGTAGACGTACCATACATCCGTTCCTAAGGTTTCTAACGTTTTCACATTAGCTAAGGTTTTGGCATTTTCATGTCACTAAGTTTTGGATAGTCGGAAGTGAGGGCCATACTCCAGTTTACACAAGATTCTTTGGGCTTGTCCCCAGTTATCCTTCGGGCTTGTCCCCAGTTATCCTTTGGGCTTGTCCCCAGAATTGTTGGGCTTGTCCCCAGTTACTAACTTTTATCTTATATTGGCTTAGTCCCAAGTTATATTCTATTTCAGGTTTTCGAAGTTAAACAAGCAAGGATCCTTGATCCTTACCTTTCACTAAGGTTTGTCTTTTTTATTATCCTGATCATAATTGTTAAGGAATTAGGCTCCTAACTTGGATTCTCAGGTATGATCCTAATTCATTTTTATTTTATAAGTGACCCTTATTCTTTGACAACAGGCCTAGTGATCCTTAAATTGCATAATTTTTCTAAGTTTATTAACTATAGGATATTTGATCCTGGATCATATCCTAAAACTCTTAAAAATGATTTATTCATCTTTTCTTATTCAAACAAAGTATATAATGACAGTTGGAAACTAAAGAATTCATAAGGATAACAACACAGGATAAGCCAAAAAGTTAAGATTTTATTTATTCCCAAAATGTTCAACCCCTTTAAGGTTGTCAAAATTGCTAACCCAAGTTTCTACCAGCAAAACGTGGCCCGTCCACTTGGGTTGGCAAAGGGTGTCCATTGTTCATAAGGTTTAAAGTGCAGGAAATTAAAGGCGGCAGGATAACAAGTGGCTTCATCCCCCAAACAGAGGATCCCTCTGTTAGGGGAAGATTTTCCTGTGATCAGTGATCCTCAATTGCTATCGGGTTTAAGGATCCTTAATTCTGTCTGAATTAGTGATCCTCATAGAGTATTGTAGGATCAGGATCCAGGATCATCATAGTGATCCTTACACTAACGATTGTCTACTTTGAATATGGGATTGTTTTACAGGGGTACGTGCTTGGACTTAGTCATGGCGATATTCCTGGAGCATATTCCTTCTATATTCCGCACGTGCTTGGCTAATATGGACGTTATGGAGGTCGTGGAAGACTTGCACGAAATGCGGATAGTTAGTTATTTAGATATTTTCCTAATTTAAAAGGGGATAGCGAGCTAGATTAGAACACTTGGCTATTTTTGGCTAAAACACACACACTCATACTGCTCTCATCAGTTTACAACACTTTGCTCGGCGATTACACACCATTGTTACACATTTCACCCTAGTGATCCTTGTAACTAGCTCGCTATCATCCGAAGTTGTAACATACATTTTATTTTATTTAACTTGGTGATCGGTAGTTTCCATCACCTGAGGTTTTTTATGCCGGAGATCAACTCTTGATCAAGGGCTTTTTCCTCGTATAAATCTCTTTGTCACTTGTTCATTGCATTTCTGAATGATCCTTAATATTGTTCATTGATTCAAGCATCACACCTCACATCTAAAGATTTGGTTGCATTATCTTAGCTTGATTTTTGACCAAAACAGTTTGGCGCCCACCGTGGGGCAATTGTTGCTTCATTTTTGAGAAACTTCGTTCATTTTGGTTATTCCGGTTCATCACATTCAACCAGATGGCTTCTCAAGGAAAAACCACTTCAAGTGCAATGTCTGCGGTCAATTCATCCCAAGGTGTTCCACCTTTGCCTCCACCATCTTCTGGATCCCAGAAGAATGCTGAAAAGAAACCGACTCCTATTTTCACAAAACCTCCAACTTCTTCTGCATCTTATACTCCTACTACTAGTGACCTCTTAACTTTAATTTTGCAGATGAAGGATCACATACAGCAGCAGGATAAGACTAACGAAAGGATTCTCAGAGAAATTGGAGATATCAAGAAACAGAAGAGATCAGCAGAGGATCATTCCCCATTGATGCCCAGATCTTTGAATTTTGACACTCCGGTCATAACCTCTCAGCATTCTGCAGCTCCAGATGTCCAATACTTGGGTGGAACAAGAGGAATGCACTATGGATCCTCAGCAACGTCTCAGGCTCTAGGATCCTATTTTCAACCAGTAGGATCCTTCTCTCGGCATAAAGGATCCTTCGTTAGCTCAGGAGGATACATGGGGACGCAACAGGTTCAAGGATCCTCTCAGGTTCAAGGATCCTCGTAGGTTCAAGGATCCTCTCAGGTTCAAGGATCCTCTCAGGTTCAAGGATCCTCTCAGGTTCAAGGATCCTCCTTTCAGCCTCAAGGATCCTCTCAGGTTTTCGGATCCATGGATTATCCTCCAAGACCCCCATTCACAGTGCATCAAGGATCCAATGTTCCCCAGGATCAAAGATCCTTAAGAAGTTTGCAACCTGGAAGTTCTGATGTCCATCAGGGAGACTTCATTCCAATGCAAACCATTGCTTCTTCTGGTCCTTCAATCATTCCAGAGTCTCGTCAATATGGATTCACATCCGGAATTCCAAGCTTGAATCCACCGGGAGGTAACACTTTCAATAATTCTTATACCACTAACCATGGCCTTATGCAGGATACAGGTATCAATCAAGCTATGGCTAGAGAGTTACAAAAGCTTAAGGATATGATATCCAGTGTTCCATGGGTGGTTAAGCCTATTCCTGAAATTGCAGATGGGAGCCATAAGATATCTCGTTTTGCACCACCTATTTGTGATGCTAAGATACCCAAAAGGTTCTAGATACCAACCATGAAGTTATAAGATGGCTCCACAGATCCTGAAGAACACATAGCTCAATACAGAGAAAGGATGGAGATTAACCCCATCCCTGAAAGGTTAAAGGAAGCATGTCTATGCGAGGGATTTGGATCCACACTCACAGGATCAGCTCTTAAATGGCTGCTAAGTCTTCCTCCCTACTCTATTACTTCATTTGCTAATCTAGTTAACCTGTTTAATAACCAATTTTCTTGTAGTAGAAAATTTGAACGATTAACTGGTGATTTGTATAGGATAACTCAAGGTCAAAATGAATCACTTAGAGATTATATCACTAAGTTTAGTAAGGAATCCTTAGATATCCCTAACCTGGATATAGCTACGGCTGTAGAAGCCTTTAAAATGGGTTTGCTTAGGGATTCCTTATTCTATGATGATCTTGTTATGACCCCATGCAGGAATCTCGATGAAGTAAGAACCAGGGCACTTAGGTTCATCCAGTTAGAGGATGACAAAAGGATCCAGGAGAGACTAGCAGGATCCTCAAAACAGGAAAAGCAAGGATCCTCTTTCAAGAACAACAAGTTCAAATCCTACAACAAGTCTGATAACCAGAATGTGTATGCAGTGGAACAGGAAGAGGATGATGAGGATTATCCTCCAATCTCTGAATACTGTTTTTCTGTTGATAACAATGAACTGATTCTTGCAATGCAGAATTTAGGTGAGAAAGCTAGGTGGCCAAGAAAAAGTGATAAACCAGCTGCTACGAAAGACAAATTAAAACGGTGCTTATCACGAGGATTTTGGGCATCTCACTGAAGAATGCATTGCACTAAGAAAAGAAATTGGTTACTTGTTAAGCAAGGGGCACTTAAAGGAACTTTTGGGACGAAAGAAGTCGAGAACCCAGGATCCTGAAAGGATCCCAGAAAAGGCTCCAACTCCTACAGCAGATGCACAAGTTATAAACTTCATATCCGGAGGATCAGACATTTGTGGTACTTCCTTTTCAGCAGCCAAAAGACATGCCAAGGAAACCAAGATGGATAATGGAGACAGACCAGTTTGAATATCTAGTGTTACCAAGGATAAAGTCATAACTTTTGATGAGGATGATCGTGTTGACATTCAGGATCCTCATCATGACGGTCTTGTTATTACTCTTTTTATTTCTAACCATTTTGTTCGCAGGATCCTTATAGATGGAGGAAGCTCTGTGAACATCATCCAGCTTGATGTCCTTAAGAAGATGAATATTCCTGAATCAGATATTATACCAAGATCCTCAGTGCTTGTGGGATTCAGTGGGGAGACCAAGAATACTCTAGGGGACATCAAACTCCCAAATTATATCGAAGGATTACATTCTTATCAAAAAATTTGTGTTATAGATTGCTTATCCTGTTGTAATGTTATCCTTGGCAGGCCTTGGATACATCACATGAAGGCAGTCCCATCCACTTATCATCAATGTGTGAAGCTTCCTAGTCCATGGGAGGTGGTGAAAATTGAGAGCGATCAGCAAGAGGCTAGGAACTGCTACACTTCATCAATGAAACCAGCCTCAAAGCCTAGAGAGCAATAGCAATTAAAGTATCCTCCAAGGGATGTCTTGGAGGCAAGAGAGCAAGATGTAGAAGAAATCCTTATGGATCCTCATGATCCTGAATCCAAGATTTATATAGGATCAGGGATCCTTAGCAAAATAAAAGAGGATTTGGTATCCTTCCTCAAGAGATGAAAATCTACCTTTGCATGGAAACACGAAGATATGACAGGTATATCTAAGGATATAATTACTCATAAACTTGGCATTGACAGGTCATTCAAACCAATCCATCAAAAGAGGAGGAAGTTTGCACCAGAAAGAAATGCCATTATCCAGGAGGAGGTAGAAAAATTACTCCGAGCAGGTATGATAAGAGAGGTTAAGTATGCAAGATGGTTGGCCAATGTGGTTGTTGTTCAAAAGAAAAATGGAAAGTGGAGGGTATGTGTCGACTTTACTGATTTAAATAAGGCATGTCCCAAGGATCCTTTCCCATTACCCCACATTGACTCCATGGTGGATGCTACTGCTGGTCATGAACTGTTAACTTTTATGGATGCTTCATCTGGATTTCAACAAATTCAAATGGAACCATCTGATCAAGAGGATACAGCCTTTATGACCCCAACTGGTATTTATTGTTATATTGCTATGCCATTTGGACTAAGAAATGCAGGTGCAACTTATCAAAGGCTAGTCAACATGATGTTCAAGGATCATAATGGAAACACTATGGAAGTCTATATAGATGACATGGTGGTTAAGTCTAAAAAAGCTGAGGATCACCTTAAAGACTTGGAGGAAGCATTCAATATCCTTGATAAATTTAATATGAAACTAAATCCTTCCAAGTGTCACCTTGGTGTTAAAGCAGGTAAATTCCTAGGCTATATGGTGACTAAGAGGGGCATTGAAGCAAGTCCAGAGCAAATTAAGGCTATTGTGAACATCAAATCCCCTGCCAATGCCAAGGATGTACAAAGATTAACATGCAGGATCGCAGCCTTAAACAAATTCATATCTATATCCTCAGAAAAGTGCAAGGAATTCTATGACGTCCTAAGGAAAAACAAGAAATTTGAATGGACTGAGAAGCATGAAAGTGCCCTCAAAGCTCTTAAGGATTACCTATCCTCAGCCCCCGCTTTGATGAAACCAGAAAAAGGGGATATATTATCCTTATACCTAGCAGTATCCTTAAAAGCAGTAAGTGTCGTCCTTGTTAAGGATCACGAAGGTACACAACATCCTGTTTATTATATAAGTAAGAGTTTGCTTGATGCTGAATCCAGGTATTCACATTTAGAAAAACTTATCCTTGCTTTAATCATGGCATCCACTAAATTAAGACATTATTTTGAAACTCATGCCATTATTGTTAAGACTAATTTTCCAATTAAGAATGTTCTCAGGAAACCAGAAATGTCAGGAAGGATGGCTAAGTGGGCAGTGAAGCTCAGTGCTTATGATATAAGATATGAGCCTAGAACCGCTATCAAATCCCAATCCTTAGTTGACTTTGTGGCAGATTTCAGTATTGACTTGTAAAGGGAAGCTGAATTAGAAGTTCAACAGCTAGAGGAAACTAAGGATCCTTGGATACTCTTCACTGATGGAGCCTCTAATGTCAAAGGAACCGGGCTTGGAATAATACTAAAATCACCACAGGGGGACATAATACCCCACTCTATAGCTTGTGAGTTCCAAACTACTAACAATGAGGCTGAATATGAAGCCTTGATAGCTGGATTGCAAATTGCCAAGCATATGAGGATCAGGTATCTTGAGGTACATGTAGATTCATTATTAATCACTAATCACTTTAATGGATCCTATGCTGTTAAAGGTGAAAAGCTAATCAAATACTTAGAGATAGTCAAAGAATTGGCACTCTCTTTGTATCTTTTAGTTTGACACAGGTACTAAGAGAAGAGAATGCAGAAGCTGATGCACTGGCTAATTTAGGATCATCCTTGAAGATCCCAGAGGATATCAAAATCCCTATTATCCATATCCTGAATCCTGCTACAAAGGATCATGTGGCTATGGAAATAGGAGAAGATTCTGCGATCATACCTGGTGATGCTCCACAATCAGGATCCTGGATCATCCCAATCATGAGATATATCCAACATGGAGAGATCCCTACAGGAGAAAACCCCAGAGCTTTCAAAATTAAGGTATCTCAATTTACAATATTGAATAACATGCTATACAAACGATCTCTTGTAGGGCCATATCTTAGATGTATTGAGGTTCCTGAAATTCAAGAAGTTTTAACGGATCTCCATGAAGGAGATTGTGGAAATCACACTGGGGGCAGGGCATTATTCTCAAGGATCCTGAGGACAGGGTACTATTGGCCTACTATGAAGAAGAATGTTGTGGATTACGCTAGAAGATGTGATCCTTGTCAAAGACATAGTAATATCCTTCATCAACCAGCTGAACTCTTGCATCCTATATCCTCCTTTTGGCCATTTATGAGATGGGGAATGGATATAGTTGGTAAGCTTCCTAAGGCACCTGGTGGAAAAGTATTCATGCTTGCTATGACTGATTACTTCTCCAAGTGGATAGAGGCTGAAGCCTTTGCTCAAGTCAGAGAGAAAGAAGTGATATCCTTTATCAAAAGAAATATTATTACTAGATTTGGTATCCCTTCTGAAATTGTATGTGATAATGGATCCCAATTTATTGGGAGTAGAACTACTAACTTTTGTGACAGTTGGGGGATTAAGATGATAACATCAACACCAGTCCACCCACAAGCTAATGGCCAGGCAGAATCATCCAACAAGATCATCATCAACAGCTTGAAAAAGAAGCTTGGATCCAAGAAAGGGAAATGGCAGAAGAGCTACCTTATGTATTATGGGCTGACAGGACAACTCCCAATAATGCTTCTGGTCAAACTCCATTCTCTTTGGTATTTGAAGCAGAATCAGTGATCCCTACAGAAATGGTGGTTCCTACTGCAAGAACAAGTATCCGTGATCCTGAAGGAAATGCTGAAAACTTGGTTCAAGACCTGGATACTATAGAAGAACTCAGGGATTTGGCAAGGATAAGGATGGCCAGTTATCAACAAAGGATGGCCGGAGCTTACAACAAGAATGTCAGGATCAGGAAATTCCAAGTTGGTGATATGGTACTAAGGAAAGCATTTTAGAATACCACCAATCCTGCTAATGGAAAGTTGGCACCAAAGTGGGAAGGCCCTTATTTGATCGAAGCTGAAGCAGGAAAGGGGGCATATCGTTTGCTAACAATGGAAGGCGATTTGTTACCAAGAGCTTGGGATGTTGTCCATTTGAAGAAATACTTTATGTAATAAGGATCCATGATCCTTAGCCAATGATGATCCTTGAAGGATCCTTGATCAACGGAGGATCCTCGTTATGGTAATAATTTAACCTCAAACTCTTTAACTTTTTATATATCATATACTTAAGGATAAGGATCCTGTATCGTTTATCCTGCTTTCACTTGTTTCTAAGTTTTGCAGAAGGTTTGAGTATCCTTGGCAGAGGATAAGTCTCCACAGAAGTATCCAGTTTTTTGGGCTAGTCCCCAGTTTGGGCTTGTCCCCAGTATCGCCAGCAGCGCACGATGATCCTGGTACAGTTCATGGCAATGGGACCAGTACTCGCTTTAGGGGCTGACAATTTCATTGTACTAGCTGTATCCGGGATCCTACGTATAATGGTAGACGTACCATGCATCCGTTCCTAAGGTTTCTAACGTTTTTGCGTTAGCTAAGGTTTTGGCATTTTCATTTCACTAAGTTTGGATAGTCACCAGTGAGGGCCATACTCCAGTTTACACCAGATCCTTTGGGCTTGTCCCCAGTTATCCTTTGGGCTTGTCCCCAGTTATCCTTTGGGCTTGTCCCCAGAATTGTTGGGCTTGTCCCCAGTCACTAACTTGTCTTATATCTTGGCTTAGTCCCAAGTTATATTCTATTTTAGGTTTTTGAAGTTAAACAAGCAAGGATCCTTGATCCTTACCTTCCACTAAGGTTTGTCCTTTTGATTATCCTAATCATTATTAAGGAGTTAGGATCCTAACTTGGATCCTCAGGTATGATCCTTAAATCACTTTGATTTTATTTATCATTTATTATAAATGACCCTTATTCTTTGACAACAGACCCAATGATTCTAAAATGGCATAACCTTTCTAAAGTTTGTCTTTTTCGACTATAGGATATTTGATCCTTGATCATATCCAAAAATACTTAAACATAATTTGTTTAACTTTTCTTATTCAAACAAAGTATATAATAACACTTGGAAACTAAAGGATTCACAAGGATAACAACACAGGATAAGTCAAAAAGTTAAAGTTTTATTTATTCACATAATGCTTAACCCTTAAAGGTTGTCAAAATTGCCAACCCACATTTCTACCAACAAAACGTGGCCCGTCCACATGGGTTGGCAAAGGGTGTCCATTGTTCTTGTGGTCATAACAGTGCAGGAAATTAAAGGCGGCAGGATAACAAGTGGCTTCATCCCCCAAACAGAGGATACCTCCACCACCTATTATCCTACCTATTGTCTGAGGATCCTTGATCCATAAACCTAGTAACTATTGTTCAAAATACAACCCATCATTGTTCAACAAAACAAACTACCAAACTTAAAAAATGGGCTCCGGCTATGTCTAGAAGTGTCCATCATCGCCCATCCATGCAGCTTACACCTTCGCTGCATCACCTTCACCAGCTCCACCTGCTTCTCCACCCTGATCCTTGCCGCTGTTGGTCGCCTCAATAGCCAGAACCTCATCAGCCTCTTCATCGTCCAGCTCAGCCAACCTAGCTTTCCAGCCTTCCACGTCCCAGTTGCTCCTGTCAAAGTCAGGATCCTGAGCTTCAAGAGCCATCTGCAACTTGGTTTTATACATGGCAATGGCAGCGGAGACTTTAGCATCCTCCATGATCTCGTGCTTCTCATAGTCAGCGTCGATCTGAGCTTTGACCGCTTGAGTTTTGGCTTCATTGAGGTACTTTTCGAGGGAGGCAATCTTGTGATCCTTGAGCAACCCCACTTGTTGAAGGTTCGAGTATTTCTCTTCCAGCTCTTCAACGTTCCCAACGTAGTCCCGGATTTCGGCAAATTTCTGCAAAAGAGAAGATACAATTTAGGATCCTTTACTGTCAGTATGGAAGGATCATGTATAAGGATCACATTTAAGGATCAGCTATTCTTACATCAGCAACATATTCCTCGAACTGATGCTGGATCAGGGAAATGCCTTCAAGGGTACCGGCAGCCTTTCTCTTCTTCCCACCTCTTCCTTTTGAAGTGGTTGCTTTGGGGACTATGACGGAGGGGCTAGCAGCAGACTTTTTCCTTCCAGACCGGACGGTGTCAAGATCAGTGACATTAAAGCGAGAAGCAGACTTTGATGACTTTCCAGCACCTACACACCCAAAACAGATAAGTATCCTTATCCTATTTCTATTTAACTATTTAATTAAACATTTAATTATACAAACAACAGGATACTTACTTGACATTATTACAGAACCTGAGGATACTTCTTGAGAATCCTGGGTAATGGCTTGAAATGACCTTGTTGCAGGATCAAGTTTTCTGAAAGAAGCAAGCCTCTCCTTAGTAGCAGGTGATGGTATAATGTGTGAAACAGAAATATCTGCACAAAAGAAACGAAAACATGTTAGTGATCCTCACCAGAAGCAAGCTTATTCGGTGATCCTTCTAAGGATCCTCTATCCTACCATGGGTGGCCCACTTTCTTGGTAAATCCTTCCCGTTTGGAATGGTATCTCTCCTGACAAAGAAGAACCTCCTTTTCCAGTTGGTATCATTCTTCGTGGTCTTGAGGATGGGGTGTTCTTCGCCGGTTTTATGTTTGAATAAATATCGGTGGGATCCGTGGCTCACTAGGTTGTACATCTCTGCTAACTCCGACATTCCCAGATCAATGCCTTCTCGCTCAATGATTCTTTCAAGGGTGATCAAGAACCTCCACATCATTGGCATAGCTTGAATATAGGAGATGCCGGTGAGGGAAAAGAAAGACTGGGTGAATTCAGGGAAAGGATATGTGTATCCTATTGAGAACGGAGTGACCGGGAAAGCTACCCAGGTTTCAGAAATATAATCGCTCAGAATGGTGGGGTCAAAGGTTTTGAAAACGGTACTCGCCGGAAAACAATGACGGATCCTATCTATTTGTGGATCAGTGAAGCAGCAGCGTTCTTTCATGGAATCTTCGATGATCCCCTGGCTCTTAAAAGGACTGTCTTTTGTGTGATCCTTATCCGGGGAGGATCTTAGCATCATTTTTGTCATAGTGGTAGAGAAGAAGATGAACAGAAAAGAAAACGTAAAGGGAGAAGAGGAAGAGAGATACATGCTTGATCTTCGAATGTGGATTTAAAGGGAGTCTTTCTTGAATTTAAATGCGAATTAATCTCCATCCCTAACTTCAATTTATAATCATGATCTTGCAGGGTAGTCACCTCAGTGACGTCAGGATTGTAACGGCTAGTCCATCTTCAACGGCTAGTTATCCGTTGATTCGTTGCGGATAAGAACAGAAAATACAACTCGTTATTTACACTTTTACTCCTTGTATTTTGGGGGCAATTGTTAGGGGAAGATTTTCCTGTGATCAGTGATCCTCAATTGCTATCGGGTTTAAGGATCCTTAATTCTGTCTGAATTAGTGATCCTCGGAGAGTATTGTAGGATCAGGATCCAGGATCATCATAGTGATCCTTACACTAACGATTGTCTACTTTGAATATGGGATTGTTTTGCAGGGGTACGTGCTTGGACTTAGTCATGGCGATATTCCTGGAGCATATTCCTTCTATATTCCGCACGTGCTTGGCTAATATGGACGTTATGGAGGTCGTGGAAGACTTGCACGAAATGCGGATAGTTAGTTATTTAGATATTTTCCTAATTGAAAAGGGGATAGCGAGCTAGATTAGAACACTTGGCTATTTTTGGCTAAAACACACACACTCATACTGCTCTCATCAGTTTACAACACTTTGCTCAGCGATTACACACCATTGTTACACATTTCACCCTAGTGATCCTTGTAACTAGCTCGCTATCATCCGAAGTTGTAACATACATTTTATTTTATTTAACTTGGTGATCGGTAGCTTCCATCACCCGAGGTTTTTTATGCCGGAGATCAACTCTTGATCAAGGGCTTTTTCCTCGTATAAATCTCTGTGTCACTTGTTCATTGCATTTCTGAATGATCCTTAATATTGTTCATTGATTCAAGCATCACACCTCACATCTAAAGATTTGGTTGCATTATCTTAGCTTGATTTTTGACCAAAACACCCTCCACCACCTATTATCCTACCTATTGTCTGAGGATCCTTGATCCATAAACCTAAAAACTATTGTTCAAGATACAACCCATCATTGTTCAACAAAACATCATAACTAAAACAAACTACCAAACTTAAAAAATGGGTTCCGGCTATGTCTAGAAGTGTCCATCATCGCCCATCCTTGCAGCTTACACCTTTGCTGCATCACCTTCACCAGCTCCACCTGCTTCTCCACCCTGATCCTTGCCGCTCCCGGTTGCCTCGATCGCCAAAACCTCAGCAGCCTCCTCTTCGTCGTCCGGCTCAGCCAACCTAGCCTTCCAGCCTTCTACGTCCCTGTTGCTCCTGTCAAAGTCAGGATCCTGAGTTTCAAGAGCCATCTGCAGCTTGGTCTTGTACATGGCAATAGCAACGGAGACTTTAGCATCCTCCATAATCTCGTGCTTCTCATAGTCAGCATTGATCTGAGCCGCTGCCGTCTGTTTCTTGGCTTCTTTAAGCTCATTCTCGAGGGAGGCAATCTTGAGATCCTTGAGCTGTGCCACCTTTTGGAGGTCCGAGTATTTTTCCTCAATCTCTTCGATGCTTCCAACATAGTCCTGGATTTCAGCAAATTTCTTCAAAGGAAAACATACAAATTCAGGATCCCTTAGCCTCAATGTGGAAGGATCATGTACAAGAATCATGGATAAGGATCAGCTATTCTTACATCGGCAACATACTCTTCGAACTGATGCTGGATCAGAGGAATGCCTTCAAGGGTGCCGCTAGTCTTCCTCTTCTTGCCACCTCTTCCCTTCGAAGTGGTTGCCTTGGGGACTATGACAGAGGGGCTGGCAGCAAACTTTTTCTTTGCGGATCGGACGGTGTCAAGGTCAGTGACACTGAAGCGAGAGGCAGATTTGGATGATTTTCCGGCACCTACACACCCAAAATAGATAAGTGTCCTTATTTCATTTTTATTTAAAACATTTAATTATACAGAAAACAGGATACTTACTTGACATTGTTACAGAACCAGAGGATACTTCTTGAGAATCCTGAGTAATGGCTTGAAATGATCTTGTAGCAGGTGATGGAATAATGTGTGAAACAGAGATAGCTGCACAAAAGAAACAAAAGCATGTTAGTGATCCTCATCAGAAACAAGGTTATCCGGTGATCCTTCTAAGGATCCTCTATCCTACCATGAGTGGTCCACTTCCTTTGCAAATCCTTTCCGTTTGGGATGGTATCCCTCCTGACAAAAAAGAACCGCCTTTTCTAGTTGGTATCATTTTTAGTGGTTTTGAGAATGGGGTGTTCTTCAAAGGGTTTGTGTTTGAATAAATATCGATGGGATCCGTGGCTCACTAAATTGTACATCTCTGCCAACTCCGATATCCCCAGATCAATGCCTTCTTGCTCAATGACCCTTTCAAAGGTGATCAAGACCCTCCACATCATTGGCATAGCTTGAATATAGGAGATGCCGGTGAGAGAGAAAAAAGACTGGGTGAATTCGGGGAAAGGATATGAATATCCTATTGTGAATGGGGTGACCGGGAAAGCTACCCAAGTTTCAGAAATGAAATCGCTCAGCATGGTGGGATCAAAGGGTTTGAAAATGGTATTTGCCGGAAAACAGTGGCGGATTCTATCTATCTGTGGGTCAGTGAAGCAGCATCGTTCTTTCGTTGAATCTTCGATAATCCCCTGGCTTTTAGGAGGACTATCTTTCTTGTGATCCTTAGTTGGCGAGGATCTCAGCATCATTTTACTCATGATTTGTGAAGAAGAAGATGAACAGAGAAAAGAAACGTAAAGGGAGAAGAGGAAGAGAGATACCTGATTGATCTTTGAATGTGGATTTAAAGGGAGTCTCTCTTGAATTTAAATGCAAATTGATCCCTATCCGTAACTTCAATTTATAATAATGATCTTGCAGGGTAGTCACTTCAGTGACGTCAGGCTTGTAACGGCTAGTCCATCTTCAACGGCTAGTTATCCGTTGATTCGTTGCGGATAAGAACAGAAAATACAACTCGTTATTTACATTTTTACTCCTTATATTTTGGGGGCAATTGTTAGGGGAAGATTTTCCTGTGATCAGTGATCCTCAATTGCTGTCGGGTTTAAGGATCCTTAATTCTGTCTGAATTGGTGATCCTCAGAGAGTATTGTAGGATCAGGATCCAGGATCATCATGGTGATCCTTACACTAACGATTGTCTGCTTTGGATATGATGTTGTTTTACAGGAGTATGTGTTTGGACTTGGTCTTGGCGATATTCCTGGAGCATATTCCCTATTTATTCCGCACGTGCTTAACTAATATGGATGTTATGGAGTTCGTGGAAGACTTGCATGAAATGCGGATAGTTAGTTAGTTTAGATATTTTCTAAATTTATAAGGGGATTGCGGGCTAGATAGAGACACTTAGCTATTTTTGGCTACAAACACACAGACTCGTATTGCTCTCATCAGCTCACAACGTTTTGCTCGGCGATTACACACTAATTTGCACATTTCACTTTAGTGATCCTTGTAACTAGCACGCAATCATCCGAAGTTGTAACACACATTCTGTTTAATCTGAGTTGGTGATCGGTAGTTTCCATCACCCGAGGTTTTTATGCCGGAGATCAACTCTTGATCAAGGGCTTTTGCCTCGTATAAATCATTGTGTCATTTGTTCATTACATTTCTGAGTGATCCTCAATATTGTTCATTGATTCAAGCATCACACCTCACATACAAAGATTTGGTTACATTGTCTTTGCTTGATTTTTGACCAAAACAGAGGGTATGTGTCGATTTCACAGATTTAAATAAGGCATGTCCCAAGGATCCTTTCCCATTACCCCACATTGACTCCATGGTGGATGCTACCACGGGTCATGAACTGTTAACCTTTATAGATGCTTCCTCTGGATTTCAGCAGATTCAGATGGAACCATCTGATTAAGAGGATACAGCCTTTATGACCAAAACTGGTATTTATTGTTATATTGCTATGCCATTTGGACTAAGAAATGCAGGTGCTACTTATCAAAGGCTAGTCAATATGATGTTCAAGGATCAAATTGGACACACTATGGAAGTCTATATAGATGACATGGTGGTTAAGTCTAAAAAAGCTGAGGATCACCTTAAAGACTTGGAGGAAGCATTCAATATCCTTGATAAATTTAATATGAAACTAAATCCTTCCAAGTGTCACTTTGGTGTAAAAGCAGGTAAATTCCTAGGCTATATGGTGACTAAGAGGGGCATTGAAGCAAGTCCAGAGAAAATTAAGGCTATTGTGAACATTAAATCACCTGCCAATGCTAAGGATGTGCAAAGATTAACAGGCAGGATCGCAACCTTAAACAGGTTCATATCCAAATCCTCTGAAAAATGCAAGGAATTTTTTGACATCCTGAGGAAGAACAAGAAATTTGAATGGACTGAGAAGCATGAAAGTGCCCTCAAAGCTCTTAACGATTACCTATCCTCAGCCCCCGCTTTGATGAAACCAGAAAAGGGGATATATTATCCTTATACCTAGCAGTATCCTCAAAAGCAGTAAGTGCGGTCCTTGTTAAGGATCACCAAGGTACACAACATCCTGTTTATTATGTAAGTAAGAGTTTACTTGATGATGAATCCAGGTATTCACATTTAGAGAAACTTATTCTTGCATTAATTATGGCATCTACTAAATTAAGACATTATTTTGAGACTCATACCATTATTGTTAAGACTAATTTTCCAATTAAGAATGTTCTCAGGAAACCTGAAATGTCAGGAAGGATGGCTAAATGGGCAGTGAAGCTTAGTGCTTATGATATAAGATATGAGCCTAGAACAGCCATTAAATCCCAGGCATTAGCTGACTTTGTGGCAGATTTCAGTAGTGACTTGCAAAAGGAAGCTGAGTTAGAAGTCCAACAGCTTGAAGAAACTAAGGATCCTTGGATACTCTTCACTGATGGAGCCTCTAATGTCAAAGGAACAGGACTTGGAATACTACTAAAATCACCACAGGGGGACATAATACCCCACTCCATAGCTTGTGAGTTTCAAACTACTAACAATAAGGCTGAATATGAAGCCTTGATTGCTGGTTTGCAAATTGCCAAGCATATGAGGATCAGGTATCTTGGGGTACATGTAGATTCATTATTAATCACTAATCACTTTAATGGATCCTATGCTGTTAAATGTGAAAAACTAATCAAATATTTAGAAATAGTCAAAGAATTGGCACTCTCTTTTGTTTCCTTTAGTTTGACACAGGTACCAAGGGAAGAGAATGCAGAGGCTGATGCATTAGCCAATCTAGGATCATCCTTGAAGATCCAGGAGGATATCAGGATCCCTATTATCCACATCCTGACACCTGCTATCGAGGATCATGTAGTCATGGAAATAGGAGAGGATTCTGCAATCATCCCTAGTGATGATACTCAATCTCATTCAGGATCATGGATCCTTCCAATCATGAGATACATACAACATGGAGAGATTCCTACAGGAGAAAACCCTAGGGCTTTCAAAATCAAGGTATCCCAATTTACAATATTGAATAACATATTATATAAACGATCTCTTGAAGGACCATATCTAAGATGTATCGAGGATCCTGAAATCCAAGAAGTCCTTAAGGATTTTCATGAAGGAGATTGTGGAAACCACACTGGGGGCAGGGCATTATTCTCAAGGATCCTGAGGACAGGATACTACTGGCCTACTATGAAGAAGGATGCTGTGGATTATGCTAAAAAATATGATCCTTGTCAGAGACACAGTAATATCCTTCACCAACCAGCAGAACTTTTGCATCCTATATCCTCTTCTTGGCCATTTATGAGATGGGGAATGGATATAGTTGGTAAGCTTCCTAAGGCACCTGGTGGAAAAGTATTCATGCTTGCTATGACTGATTACTTCTCCAAGTGGATAGAGGCTGAAGCCTTTGCTCAAGTCAGAGAAAAAGAAGTGATATCCTTTATCAAAAGAAATATTATTACTAGATTTGGTATCCCTTCTGAAATAGTATGTAACAATGGATCCCAATTTATTTGTAATAGAACTACTAACTTTTGTGACAGCTGGGGGATTAAGATGATAACATCAACACCAATCCACCCACAAGCTAATGGTCAGGCAGAATCATCCAACAAGATCATCATCAACAATTTGAAGAAGAAGCTTGGATCCAAGAAAGGAAAGTGGGCAGAAGAACTACCTTATGGACTATGGGCTGATATGACAACTCCCAAGAATGCCACTGGTGAAACTCCATTTTCTTTGGTATTTGGTGCAGAATCAGTGATTCCTACAGAGATGGTGGTTCCTACTGCAAGACAAGCATCGTGATCCTCAAGAAAATGCTGAAAACTTGGTTCAAAACTTGGATACTATAGAAGAACTCAGGGATTTGGCAAGGATAAGGATGGCCAGTTATCAACAAAGGATGGCTGGAGCTTACAACAAAAATGTCAGGATCAGGAAATTCCAAGTTGGTGATATGGTTCTGAGGAAAGCATTTCAGAATACCACCAATCCTGCTGATGGAAAGTTGGCACCAAAGTGGGAAGGCCCTTACTTGATCGAAGCTGAGGCAGGAAAGGGGGCATATCGATTGCTAACAATGGAAGGTGATTTGCTACCAAGAGCTTGGAATGTTGTCCACTTGAAGAAATACTTCATGTAATAAGGATCCATGATCCTTAGCTGACAAGTATCCTCGAAGGATCCTTACATGACAGAGGATCCTCATTTTGGTAATATCCTAATCTTAACTATTTCATTCTTTAATTATCCTATATACAAGGATAAGGATCCTGGATCCTTTATCCCCTTTTCACTTGATTCTGAGTTTTGCAGAAGGTTTAGGTATCCTTGACAAAGGATTGACTATCCACAGAAGTATCCAGTTATTTGGGCTTGACCCCAGTTATTTGGGCTTGACCCCAGTGTGGGCCTGTCCCCAGTATCGCCAGTAGCGCATGATGATCCTGGTACAGTTCATGGCAATGGGACCAGTACCCGCTTTAGGGGCTGACAATTTCATTGTACTTGCTGTATCCGGGATCCTACGTATAATGGTAGATATACCATACATCCGTTCCTAAGGTTTCTAACGTTTTCACGTTAGCTAAGGTTTTGGCATTTTCATGTCACTAAGTTTGGATAGTCGCCAGTGAGGGCCATACTCCAGTTTACATACGATCCTTTGGGCTTGTCCCCAGTTATCCTTTGGGCTTGTCCCTAGTTATCCTTTGGGCTTGTCCCCAAAATTGTTGGGCTTGTCCCCAGTTACTAACTTTTATCTTATATTGGCTTAGTCCCAAGTTGTGTCTTATTTCAGGTTTTTGAAGCTAAACGCCCAAGGATCCTTGATCCTTATCTTCTACTAAGGTTTGTCTTTCGGTTATTCTGATTATAAGTGATAAAGGTTAGGATCCTAACTTGGATTCTCAGGTATGATCCTTAAACTGCTTTGATCTTGTTTATCATTTATATAAGTGATCCTTACCCTTTGACAACAGGATTTATGATCCTTAAACTATACTAATTTTCAGAGTTTGTCAGTTATAGGATATTTGATCCTTGATCATATCCTAAACTTTTTGAGAAGATTTACTAAACTTTCCTTCTTCACTTGGTAAATTCAAATAAAATATATCATAACAACTGAAAGATAAAATGTATCCAAATGAAGCAACACATGATAAGCCAAAAAGATTAAAGTTTTATTTATTCACAAAATGTTAAACCCTTTAAGGTTGTCAAAATTGCCAACCCACGTTTCTACCAGCAAAACGTGGCCCGTCCACATTGGTTGGCAAAGGGTGTCCATTGTTAACGGGTCTTAAGAGTGCAGGAAATAAAAGATGGCATGATAACAAGTGGCTTCATCCCCCAAACAGAGGATCCATCCACCACCCATTATCCTACCTATTCTCCAAAGGATCGGTGATCCTTAATCCTAAAAACTATTGTTCAAAGTACAGACCAACCATTGTTCAACAAAAACATCAACAACCACAAAAACCACTACCAAACTATAAAAATAATGGGCATATTCCCCCAAGAATATCGGTAAAAGTCAGTCCATGCCCATACTCCTGCAAAACAAGCTCATGAACAAGGCAGACAATCGTTAGTACAAGGATAACAATGAGGATCCTGAATCCTGGTCCTGCAACATATTCTGAGGATCCTAAATTCAAACATAATTGAGGATCCATGATCCTTGGGAAATCCTCCCCCAACAATTGTCCCCAAAATATAAGGAGTAATCTGTAAATTAACGAGTTATATTTTCTTGATCTTTTCCGCAACAAACTAACAGATATATAGTCGTTAAGATTGAACTATCCGTTGCTAATCTTACGTCACTGAAGCGACAATCCTGCAAAACCATCATTATAAATTCAACTTAGAGATAAGGGTTAAGAAGCATTTAAATTCGTGAGTTACATCCTTTAAATCCTCATTTGAAGATCTGATCAGGTACTTCTCTTTCCTTTCTCTTTTCATCTTCTCATTCTGTTCTATCTTCCTTCAATATCATCCATGGCGAAGATGGTCTTACGATCCTCACCAGCTAAGGATCACCACAAAGATAGCCCCCTGAAAAGCCAAGGAATCATCAAGGATTCACCGAAGGAACGCTACTACTTCAGCGATCCAGAGATAGACCGGATCCGTCACTGCTTTCCGGCAGACTCTGTTTTCAAGCCTTTTGACCCTACCACCTTGAGCGATTTTGTCTCTGCAACTTGGGTTGCTTTTCCTGCTACCCCATTTCTGATAGGATATTCATATCCTTTTCCTGCTTTCACCCAATCTTTCTTCTCCCTTACCGGCATATCCTACGTTCAGGCCATGCCAATGATGTGGAGGGTGTTATATACCCTTGAGAGGATCATTGAGCAGGATGATATTGAGCTAGGAATGTCAGAACTGACAGAACTCTACAACCTTGTGAACCATGGATCACACCGCTTTCTATTCAAACATAAACCAGTCGAAGCACACCCAATCCTCAAGACCACCAAGAATGACACAAACTGGAAGAAACGATTTTTCTTCATTAGGAGGGATTCCATCCCAGATGGGAAGGATCTACCCTTGACGTGGGCCACCCATGGTAGGATAGAGGATCCTTATAGAAGGATCATAGGATAACCCTGCTCTTGTGAAGATAATTGAACCCTTCTTTTTGTTTTGCAGCTATTTCTGTCTCTCACATCATTTCCTCACCTGCAACAGAAGAGAGGATCACTGCTTTCTGGAACCTTGACCTTGCAGCAAGATCATTTCAGGCAAACACCAAGGATTCTCAAGAAGTATCCTCAGGCTCAGTCACAATGTCAAGTAAGTATCCATGTTTGTATGTAATTAAATATTTTAAATAGAATAGAACAAGAATACTTATCTGTTGTTTTGGATTTGACAGGCGCTGGAAAATCCTCAAAGTCTGCCTCTCGTTTCAGTGTTAGTGACCTTAGCAACGTTGGTCCTCGATCTGAGAAGAAGAAAGCTGCTGCTAGCCCTAGTGATATAATCCCCAAAGCTGCCACCTCCAAAGGGGGGAAGAAAAGGAAGACCACCGAAGCTGACAAGCTGGAAGGATTGCCTCTTATCCGCCACCAGTTTCAGGAATACTTTGCTGATGTAAGGATCACCAACTCTGCCTCATTATTCTGCCTACTTGAGGATCACTGATCCTGAATTTTACCTTGTCTTTTTGCAGAAATTCGCCGAGATTGAAATGCTCTTCGATGCATACGTTGAGGAGGCGGAGCAGAAGAAGCTGGAGTTCCAAAAGTTCTTCCTGGCCAAAGATCAAACCATCTCCTCCCTCGAGAAAGACCTCAATCTGGCTAAAAAGCAGGTGGTCATGGCCCAGATTGATGCTGATCATGAGAAGCATGAGCTGCTGGAGGATGCCAAAGTCTCTGCCGCGATCACCATGTACAAGATTAAGCTGCAAATGGCTCAGGAGGCTGAGGATCCTAACTTTGATAGGACCACTTGGGACCAGGAGAGCTGGAAGGCAAAGCTGGCTGAGCTGGAAGATGAGGAGGAGGCTACGGAGGTCCTGGCGATTGAGGCGAGTGGCAAGGGGAAGGATCAAGCTGGTGGTGATGCTGGTGGTGATGCAGCCAAAGTGTGAGCTGCAAGAATGGGCAATGATGGATATTTCTAGACGTGGCCGGAGCCCATTTTTTTAGGATTTAGTAGTGGTTTTTTTGGTTGTTGATGTTTTGAACAATGATGGTCTGTACTTTGAACAATAGCTTTAGGTTTAAGGATCATTGATCCTTTGGACAATAGGCTGGATAATAGGTGGTGGAGGGATCCTCTGTTTGGGGGATGAAACCACTTGTTATCATTCCGTCTTTATTTCCTGCACTTAGGCCTTATCAAACATGGACACCCTTTGCCAACTCAAGTGGACGGGCCATGTATTGTTGGTAGAAGCTTGGGTAGGCAATTTTGACAACCTTTAAGGGTTTAAGATTTTGTGAATAAATAAAATTCTAATCTTTTGGCTATTTCTTGTGTTGTTATCCTTGTTATTTCTTCATTTTTCAACTGTTGTCATATCCTTTTCTATAAATTCATAAGTAAAGAATAAAGGTTTAATAAATAATGTCAAAAAGTTTTAGGATATGATCAATGATCAAATATCCTACAATCGATAAATTCGAAAAAGTAGCAAAGTTTTAGGATCATAAATCTTGTTGTCAAAGGATAAGGGTCACCTAGACAGATAAAGGATAAAATCAGAATAATCGAGGATCATACCTGAGAATCCAAGTTAGGATCCTAAACCTTTAACATCTACAACTCAGGATAACCAAAAGACAAACCTTAGCAGAAAATAAGGATCAAGGATCCTTAGTTGTTTAACTTCAGGAACCTGAAATGAAATAGAACTTGGGACTAAGCCAATTATAAGAAGAGAGTTAGCAACTGGGGACAAGCCCAACAATTCTGGGGACAAGGCCAACAATCTGGGGATAAGCCCAATAAACTGGGGACAAGCCCAAAAAACTGGGGACAAGCCCAAAAAACTAGGGACAAGCCCAAGAAACTGGGGACAAGCCCAAAAAACTGGGGACAAGCCCAAAGAATCTTGTGTAAACTGGAGTATGGCCCTCACTGGCGACTATCCAAACTTAGTGACATGAAAATGCCAAAACCTTAGCTAACGTGAAAACATTAGAAACCTTAGGAACGGATGTATGGTACGTCTACCATTATACGTAGGATCCCGGATACAGCCAGTACAATGAAATTGTCAGCCCCTAAAGCGAGTACTGGTCCCATTGCCATGAACTGTACCAGGATCATCGTGCGCTGCTGGCGATACTGGGGACAAGCCCAAAAGACTGGGGTCAAGCCCAAATAACTGGGGTCAAGCCCAAATAACTGGAGACTTCTGTGGATACTCGATCCTTAGTTAAGAATATATGAACCTTCTGCAAAACTCAGAATCAAGTGAAAGGTGGATAAAGGATGCAGAATCCTTCTCCTTACATACAAGATAATTAAAGAATGAAATAGTTGAGGTTAGATTATTACAAGGATGAGGATCATCCATCCCCTAAGGATCCTTCCAGGATGTGGATCACGAATATGGCTAAGGATCACAAATCCTTATCACATGAAGTATTTCTTCAAGTGGACAGCATTCCAAGCTCTTGGTAACAAATCACCTTCCATTGTCAGCAATCGATATGCCCCCTTTCCTGCTTCAGCTTCAATCAAATAAGGGCCTTCCCACTTTGGTGCCAATTTTCCATCAGCAGGATTGGTGGTATTCTGAAATGCTTTCCTCAATACCATATCACCAACTTGGAATTTCCTGATCCTGACATTCTTATTGTAGGATCCAGCCATCCTTTGTTGATAACTAGCCATCCTTATTCTTGCCAAATCCCTGAGCTCTTCTATAGTATCCAAGTCTTGAACTAAGTTTTCAGCATTTCCTTCAGGATCACGGATGCTTGTTCTTGCAGTAGGAGCCACCATTTCTGTAGGGATCACTGATTCTGCTCCAAATACCAAAGAAAATGGAGTTTGAAGAGTAGCATTCTAGGGAGTTGTCCTATCAGCCCATAATACATAAGGTAGCTCTTCTGCCCATTTTCCTTTCTTGGATCCAAGCTTCTTTTTCAAGTTGTTGATGATAATCTTGTTGGATGATTCTGCCTGGCCATTATCTTGCGGGTGGACTGGTGTTGATGTTATCATCTTAATCCCCCAGCTGTCACAAAAGTTAGTAGTTCTACTCCCAATAAATTAGGATCCAATATCACAGACAATTTCAGAAGGAATACCAAATCTAGTAATAATATTTTTTATGATAAAGGATATCACTTCTTTTTCTCTGATTTGAGCAAAGGCTTCAACCTCTATCCACTTTGAGAAATAGTCAGTCATAGCAAGCATGAATACTTTTCCACCGGGTGCCTTGGGAAGTTTACTAACTATATCCATCCCCCATCTCATAAATGGCCAAGAAGAGGGTATAGGATGCAAGAGCTCTGCTGGTTGGTGAAGGATATTACTATGTCTTTGACAAGGATCACACTTTTTTGGCATAATCCACAGCATCCCTCTTCATAGTAGGCCAATAGTATCCTGTCCTCAGGATCCTTGAGAATAGTGCCCTGCCCCCAGTGTGGTTTCCACAATCTCCTTCATGAAAATCCTTTAGGACTTCTTGGATTTCCGGATCCTCAATACATCTTAGATATGGTCCTGCAAGAGATCGTTTATATAACATGTTATTCAATATTGTAAACTGAGATACCTTAATTTTGAAAGCCCTGGGGTTTTCTCCTGTAGGGATCTCTCCATGTTGGATATATCTCATGATTGGAAGGATCCATGATCCTGAATGAGATTGTGTATCGTCACTAGGGATAATTGCAGAATCCTCTCCTATCTCCATAGCTACATGATCCTCAATAGCAGGGGTTAGGATATGGATAATAGGGATTTTGATATCCTCTAGAATTTTCAAGGATGATCCTAGATTGGCCAATGCATCAGCTTCTGCATTCTCTTCTCTGGGTACCTGTGTCAAACTAAAGGAAACAAAAGAGAGTGCCAATTCTTTGACTATTTCTAAATATTTTATTAGCTTTTCACCTTTAACAGCATAGGATCCATTAAAGTGATTAGTAATTAATAATGAATCTACATGTACCTCAAGATACCTGATCCTCATATGCTTGGCAATTTGCAAACCAGCTATCAAGGCTTCATATTCAACCTCATTGTTAGTAGTTTGGAACTCACAAGCTATGGAGTGGGGTATTATGTCCCCATGTGGCGATTTTAGTAGTATTCCAAGCCCAGTTCCTTTGATATTGGAAGCTCCATCAGTGAAAAGTATCCAAGGATCCTTAGTTTCCTCTAGCTGTTGGACTTCTAATTCAGCTTCCCTTTGCAAGTCACTACTGAAATCTGCCACAAAGTCAGCTAAGGCCTGGGATTTAATGGTAGTTCTAGGCTCATATCTTATATCATAAGCACTAAGCTTCACTGCCCACTTAGCCATCTTTCCTGACATTTCAGGTTTCCTGAGAACATTCTTAATTGGAAAGTTAGTTTTAACAATAATGTTATAAGTTTCAAAGTAATGTCTTAACTTAGTAGATGCCATAATTAAAGCAAGAATAAGTTTTTCTAAATGTGAATACCTGGATTCGGCATCAAGCAAACTCTTACTTACATAACAAACAGGATGTTGTGTACCTTCGTGATCCTTAACAAGGACGGCACATACTGCTTTAGAGGATACCACGAGGTATAAGGATAACACATCCCCTTTTTCTGGTTTCATCAAGGTGGGAGCTGAGGATAGGTAATCCTTAAGAGCTTTGAGATCATTTTCATGCTTTTCAGTCCAGTCAAATTTCTTGTTCTTTCTTAAAATGTCATAGAATTCCTTGCATTTTTCTGATGACTTGGATATGAATCTGTTCAAGGTTGTGATCCTTCTTGTCAATCTTGGCACATCCTTGGCGTTGGCAGGAGATTTGATATTCACAATAGCCTTAATTTGTTCTGGACTTGCTTCAATTCCTCTTTTTGTCACCATATATCCTAGGAATTTACCTGCTTTAACACCAAAGTGACACTTGGAAGGATTTAGTTTCATATTAAATTCATCAAGGATATTGAATACTTCCTCCAAGTCTCTAAGGTGATCATCAGCTTGTTTAGACTTAACCACCATGTCATCTATATAGACTTCCATAGTGTGTCCAATTTGATCCTTGAACATCATATTAACTAGCCTTTGATAAGTAGCACTTGCATTTCTTAGTCCAAATGGCATAGCAATATAACAATATATACCAGTTGGGGTCATAAAAGTTGTATCCTCTTGATCAGATGGTTCCATCTGAATTTGCTGAAATCCAGATGAAGCATCCATAAAAGTTAACAGTTCATGACCCGCGGTAGCATCCACCATGGAGTCAATGTGGGGCAATGGGAAAGGATCCTTGGGACATGCCTTATTTAAATCAGTGAAATCGACACATACCCTCCACTTTCCGTTTTTCTTTTGAACAACAACCACATTGGCTAACCATCTTGGATACTTGACCTCTCTAATCATACCTGCTCGGAGTAGTTTATCTACCTCCTCCTGGATAATGGCATTTCTCTCAGGTGCAAACTTCCTCCTCTTTTGATGGATTGGCTTGAATAACCTGTCAATGCCAAGCTTATGAGTAATTATATCTTTAGATATACCTGTCATATCTTCGTGCTTCCATGCAAAGGTAGTTTTTCTCCTCTTGAGGAAGGATACCAAATCCCCTTCTATTTTACCAAGGATCCCTGATCCTATGTAAATCTTGGATTCAGGATCATGAGGATCCATAAGAATTTCTTTCACATCTTGCTCTCTTGCCTCCAAGACATCCCTTGGAGGATACTTTAATTGCTATTGCTCCATTGGCCTTGAGGCTGGTTTCATTGATGATGTATAGCAATTCTTAGCTTCTTGTTGATCACTCTTAATTTTCACCACCCCCCATGGACTAGGAAGCTTCACACATTGATGATAAGTAGATGGGACTGCCTTCATGTCATGTATCCAAGGCCTGCCAAGGATAACATTGCAACAAGATAAGCAATCTATAACACATAATTTTTGATAAGAATGAAGTCCTTCAATGTAGATTGGGAGTTTGATGTCCCCCAGAGTGTTCTTGGTTTCTCCACTGAATCCCACAAGAACTGAGGATCTTGGTACAATATCCGATTCAAGGATATTCATCTTCTTGAGGACATCAAGCTGGATGATCTTCACTGAACTTCCTCCATCTATTAGGATCCTGCGAACAAAGTGGTTAGATATAAATAAAGTAATAACAAGGCCATCATGATGAGGATCCTGGATATCAATACGGTCATCCTCATCAAAAGTTATAATCTTGTCCTTGGTAACAGTGGAGGTCTGGATCGGTCTATCTCCATTATCCATTTTGGTCTCCTTGGCATATCTCTTGGCTGCCGAAAAGGAAGTACCACAAATATCTGATCCACCGGATATGAAGTTTATAACTTGTGCATCTGCCGGAGGGGCAGGATCCCTTTCTGGAACCTTTTCAGGATCCTGGATCCTTGACTTTTTCTTCCCCAAAAGCTCATTCAAATGCCCCTTGCTTAACAAGTAACCAATCTCTTTTCTAAGTGCAATGCATTCCTCAGTTAGATGCCCGAAATCCTCATGATATGCACACCACTTGGATTTGTCTTTTGTTGCAGCTGGTTTATCACTTTTCCTTGGCCATCTTGCTTTTTCACCGAGATTCTGCATTGCAAGGATTAGTTCATTGTTATCAACAGAAAAACAGTATTCAGAAATTGGAGGATAATCCTCATCATCCTCTTCTTGTTCTACTGCATGCACATTCTGGTTATCAGACTTGTTATAGGATTTGAACTTGTGTTCTTGAAGTAGGATCCTTGCTTCTCCTGCTTGGAGGATCCTGCGAGTCTTTCCTGGATCCTTTTGTCATCCTCTAATCGGATGAACCTAAGGGCCCTGGTCCTTACTTCATCAAGGTTCCTGCAAGGGGTCATGACAAGATCATCATAGAATAATGAATTCCTAAGCAATCCCATTTTAAAGGCTTCCACAGCCGTAGCTATATCCAGATTAGGAATGTCTAAGGATTCTTTACTAAACTTAGTGATATAATCTCTAAGTGATTCATTTTGGCCTTGTGTTACCCTATATAGGTCACTAGTTAAACGTTCAAATTTTCTACTACATGAGAATTGACTATTAAACAGATTAACTAGATTAGCAAATGAAGTAATAGAGTAAGGGGGAAGACTTAGCAGCCATTTAAGAGCAGATCCTGTAAGTGTGGATCCGAAACCCTTGCATAGACATGCTTCCTTTAACCTCTCAGGTATTGGATTGATCTCCATCCTTTCTCTATATTGAGCTACATGTTCCTCAGGATTTGTTTGAACCATCATACAGCTTCATAGTTGGTATTTGAAACCTTTTGGGTATCTCAGCATCACAAATAGGTGGTGCAAAACGAGATATCTTATGGCTCCCATCCGCAATTTCAGGAATGGGTTTAACCACTCCTGGAACGCTGGATATCATATCCTTCAGCTTCTGTAATTCCCAGGCCATAGCTTGATTGATATCTGTATCCTGCATAAAGCCATGGTTAGTGTTATAAGAATTATTAAAAGTGTTACCTCCCGGAGGATTCAAGTTTGGAATCCCAGATGTGAATCCATATTGTCGAGATTCTGGTATGATTGAAGGACCAGAAGAAGCAATGGTCTGCATTGGGATGAAGTCTCCTTGATGGACATCTGAACTTCCAAGCTGCAAGCTTCTTAAGGATCCTTGATCCTGAGAGACGTTGGATCCTTGATGTGCTGTAAACGGGGGTCGGAGGATAATCCATGGATCTGAAAACCTGCGATGAGGATCCTTGAGGCTGAAAGGAGGATCCTTGAACCTGAGAGAATCCTTGAACCTGAGAGGATCCTTGAACCTGATAGGATCCTTGAACCTGAGAGGATCCTTGAACTTGAGAGGATCCTTGAGCTGGCTGCGTCCCCATGTACCTTCCTGAGCTGGTGAAGGATCCTTGATGATGGAAGAAGGATCCTTGATGCTGAGCAGATGATCCTGCTGGTTGAAAATAGGAACCTAGGGCCTGAGTCATTGCTGACGATCCGTAACGCATTCCTGTAAATCCACCCAAGTATTGGGCATCCGGAGCTGCAGATTGCTGGGAGGTTATGACCTGGGTGTCGAAATTCAGAGACCTAGGCACCAATGGAGAATGATCCTCCACTGATCTCTTCTGTTTTTTGATATCTCCAATTTCCTTGAAAATCTTTTCGTTGGTTTTATCCTACTGCTGTATGTGATCCTTCATCTGCAAAATCAAAGTAAAAAGGTCACTAGTAGTAGGATTAGAAGAAACAGAAGAAGTTGGAGGTTTTGAGAAAATAGGGCTTGGTCTCTTTGCGGGATTTTCAGCATTCTTCTGGGATCCAGAAGGTGGTGGAGGCAAAGGTGGAATGCCCTGTGAAGAACTGATTGCCGGCATTGAACTTGAAGTGTTCTTTGATGAAGAAGCCATCTGCTTGGAAATAAGGAACCGAAATGATCACAAAGACAATAATTCCACAAGAATGAAGCACCAATTGCCCCACGGTGGGCGCCAAACTATTTTGGTCAAAAATCAAGCAAGGAGAATGCAACCAAATCTTTTGTTGTCAATAACCTAAAGAAGAGACTTGGAGCCAAAAAAGGAAGATGGGCAAAAGAATTACCCTTTGTTTTGTGGGCTGATAGGACAACGGTAAAGAATGCAACCGGCCAAACCCCATTTTCCTTGGTATTTGGAGCAGATGCAATGATTCCAACGGAAATGGCGATACCTACTGCAAGATCTATCCTACAGGATCCTGAGCAGAATCCTGAGGTCTTATGTCAAGATTTGGATACTATAGATGAAAAAAGGGATGCAGCAAGGCTAAGGATGGTAGCATATCAACAAAGAATATCCAAAGCATATAACAAGAATATAAGGACTAGGAGATTTCGAGTTGGTGATTGGGTGCTAAGAAAGGCTTTTCAAAATACCACTAATCCTGCCGATGGCAAGCTAGCTCCAAAATGGGAAGGACCATATGAAGTTGAGTCAGAAGCAGGGAAAGGAGCTTATAGACTCAAGAATATGGAAGGGGACATGTTACCGAGATCCTGGAATGCAATACACTTAAAGCTCTATTTCAAGTAAGAATAGAATTTAATTTCTATCTCAGAATGGTATGTATTCTGTCTCTTTTAAATATATTTGTGTATTATCTTGAACCCAATACTGACTTAAGCATCGGAGGGGTGTTAGCCAGGCTAACACCCACCTTAGTTTACAGTTGTTTTGCAGCATATATTTCAGGATATGCACTCAGGATAAATCAAAAGATTAGAGGATTGGCCCCCTCTCTCACGTTTAAGGGATCTTCATCCCTTCAAAGGTTTAAAGGTATTCACCTTTCTTTCGAATTGGGTTTAAACACCTCGCCTGGAGCGCAAGTTATCTAGGTATAGTTCAAGGTAGCGGGACCAGTTCATGTAAAAGTGGCTGACAATTTCGTTTATCCCGGATTCTGAAGGTATATGAGGATTGATCACCCTCTCTCACGAAATGGTATTTTCATACTCTCTAAGGTTTAAAGGTTTTCACCTTTCTAAGATTTGGAGTTTATACACTCTCGCCTGTAGCGCATGAAACTCAGGGTTTATCCCCAGGATATCAGGGTTTATCCCCAGGATATTAAGGGTTTATCCCCAGTATGCTACGGATTCATTTCAGAATATAAAGGGTTATGCCTCGAGGTGTTTGGAATTTATTCAAGCCAAAGTATGAATACATTTGCATTTCTGTAACATACACAGGGGACATACATTATACTATTCAAAGGTTGGATCCAAGTTTGTAAGTGTGCACTGGGGACATTCCTAAGGTGGAAGATTGGAATTGACTCTCTAAGAGTCTTTGGTATGATCTCTCCTTTTTTCAAAAGACTTAAGTTTTCTAAGCTGTATATATGACGATATCCTGACCAGGATATCTCTTAGGATACTTGTCAGGATATTTTCAGAATATGTTCCCATAATATTCCTAAGAATGTTCAAACAAAACAGTTTTCATAAGTAAAATTTGTACGCTAATAACAACAATGGTAAGGCCAAAAGAAAGGTTATATTAACATAGCAAAAGTTTGTGCTTTTGGTTTCATCTCAAAACGAGATCCATCCACCAAAAGCACAATTAGTCTTTAAACATATTAACCCAACAGTTGAAGGTTTCATCTCAAACCGAGACCCATCCACCTCCAACTGTTGTGTTCAAAAAGCATGCAGGAAATGTAAATTGTTCAGGTGCAGAAAAGTAAAGTGCGGAAAAAGTAAATTGTTTAGAGGATTACAGACCAACATTCAAATTTAAAAAGGTGGGCTCCGGCCTTGGCACGTATATCCATCATTGCCCACCTGAATGCCCTCACACAGCGGCATCTTCTCCAACCTTCTCTGCCTTCTCAGCTTCAGTATCCTGAGCAGTATCCTCACCAGCATCCATCCCAGCATCCGCTCCAGCATCCTTCTTGTCTCCAGCCTTGTCCACCACTTCTGCCGACCTTGAGGACTCACCAGCTTCAGCAGGAAATGGCACAGCTTTGCCTCTGAGCTCCTTCAGCTTGGCCACCCAGGAGTCAACCGGCCAGGATGGGCATACAAGGCCCGTCTCCTTGGCCTCGTAGACCATTTTGATGCGAGCTTGCAGCAGGGAGACGATGGCAGAGGCTTTAATTCCTTCCCGAAACGAAACCATGGCCTGCTCATGATCCATTTGGACGGTGGCAAGTTTGAGCTCAGCATCTTGGGTGACCTTCTTCAGCATGCCCTCGTAGTGTCGGGTCTTTGCTTCAGCAATGGCACCTTGGTCGGCAACGGTGCTTTCAAGTTGTTTGATCCTGCCTTCATGGAGTACAACAGTACCGCAGGCATCATTGTACAGGTGGAGCAAATGCTGGAGGCCCTGCACATTAAATTCAGGTATGAGTCAGAATATATTAATCAGGATATCCTGTCAGGATATCCTACCAGGATATATATGCAGGATATGTGGCAGGATATTACCTTGTTGAGGAAGGATGTCATTGGCTCTAAGGAGTCAGAAAAGCTGAGTTCATCGTAGGAGAACCCCTCTAGGCTTGGAGCACTGACCTCAGGACCCTTCCTCTTTTTTGCTGTGGAAGCACGGGTCCTCGGATTGGCCTTAGGAGCTGGGAGTGGCTTGGAGCTGGTGGCAGCAGGGGTCTCTTTCTTGACCATGACTGGAGTAGGATAGCTGTCAAGTTCGTCGAGGTCTAGATAGACTGGAACCTTACTGGAGTCTGCATACAGGGAGTAAAAATTTCTCCTAAGAATTTCAAATAAAAGACATGTATGTACAGGATATTTTGCAGGATCCTTACCAGACATGTTTGCACTAGAAAGAGGACTTGGAGATGGCGGAGATGGGTTGAAACTTCTTTCAGCCTCTGGAAGGAGTCTGATAGCGTCGATCCTTTTCTTTGAATCAGCAAGGGGAGGAGCAATCTTCCTAAAGTCAGCTGCATGCACAACAGAAAAAAGAAAATTGATCAGTTCAGGATATGAAGCAGGATAAGAGGCATCATCATCCTTAAACCCTAAATCCTACCCTTTTTCAACCATTGCACCAGATATTCCGTTCCACCAGGGATTGAGTCTCTTTTTACAAAGAAGAACTTAGATTGCCAGTTATCCTCGTTCCTGGTGGCACGAAGTATCAGTGGGTCGCCGGAAGTGGAATAAAACATAAATCTACATGATCCGTGGCATCTAAGCCGGTAAGCTAGGGGAGATCATGGACAGAAAGATCAGGGATGTGGTTTCTCTTGATTTGGTCAAGGACGGACAGAACACGCCAAAGCATTGGCATTGTTTGGCTAAAAGAGATTTTTGTGATGTTGAAGAATTCGGTGATAAAGTCCGGAAAGGGGAATTGTAACCCTAAGGTGAAAGGAAAAGCACTGAAGCATATCCACTCGTTGGAGACCATATCCGACCGGATTTCCCGGTCGAACGGCCGGAATACTGTTCCTTCCGGAAAGATACCGGAGGATTTGAGAGCTGCCAAATGGGCACTATCAAAAGAGCATATCTCTTTCTCCGGTTCTTGGAGAAGATTTTGCTGGATAAATGTAGGGGTTGAATCACCGGAACTAGATCTCGTCTGTCTCGGCATTTGATCGCTTGAATTTTTGACCGGAGAAGGAGAATGAAGATAAAGATAAAGATGGAGATTAGAGAGAGAATATTACCTTTTCCTTATCGATTTTGATTAAAAAAGAGATGAGGATGAGAAGATATAGGGTGTAATGAGTAAATATAGGCTGAGTAGTTGCAAGCGGTCACATCATTGGTCTTATCTCTTAATTACCTCGGTCTCCGTGAAAAATGTAACCGTTAGTGGTGAGGATACTAAACGGTAACATTTTTGGGGAAAATTGTTATGGGCGAAATTCTGAGCCCATATCTTGAGAAATATCTTGGGTTATATCTTGGTTATATGATATCTGATCACATCCGGGATGCTGATTCAGGATATTGGTAACATCCTGAATGGTATCCTCAGGATCACTAACGGATTATGTGCAGGTACGTGGGTTGGAAGCTAGCAACGTTCACAAGGAATCATTTCGCGGGAGACTCGGTCCAAGTCGTTCAAATAAAGACGTTGAAGCCGCATTACTCGGTCTACAACGTTTACTATGGAATATTCGGAGTATCCCATATTTGTAGGAATTTTTGTTTGTAATTTTTTACTATAAATAGGTGGGTATACCAGATCGAATAGGACATCACATGAACACTCACTACATTCTTACACTTCTTCTCTAGCAATTTTCACTCTCGCACAAAAGCATTGTAACACTTAGCGATCTGGTCGATATCCTGCACTGTATCCTGAAGTTTAAAGCAATAAGAAGAACAAGGCAGCTACGATATTCAGCTCCCGAGGTTTTATGCCGGTGATCTAGATTGATCAAGGGCTTTCCTCGTACATCTCGTGTCACCTCCTTTACTTTTTGCTCATTGTTTGATCGTAGATACAGCTCAATATCCTGAGCCGTATCCTGAACACTGTTTTTCCAAACAACTTAACCAGCATATTTTCAACACACTTTTTAGCACACTACCTCACTTAACTAATTTGATCACTTAATTGCTTCGGTAATTTTTTACCAAAACAATTTGGCGCCCACCGTGGGGCAAGTGGTGCTCTCTTTACTAAAATTTTTTGTGAAATCGTTAATCGGTTTTCTATTTTCAAAACTTTTTGCCACATTGTTTACAATGGCCTCAAGATCAAACATGAGCTCCTCCACTGTGTCTGCTACAATTTCTGCTACTACTGGTCCGGTGCTTCCACCACCTCCTCCAAGGATGCAATCTTCTTCACAACCTCCGGATATTATCCCTACTCGGAGTATTCAGGAATCTGCTCTGATTTTAGCTTCTAATGATGAAATTCTAACCTTATTTGGAAGTGTGCAGGAACAAATGAGGCAGCAACAGGAAACAAACCAAATGATGTTGAGGGAAATACAACTCCTGATGTCCGGCTCGAGCAGATCTGCCGAGGATATCGTCACTCCACTACAACCCAGAACTTTGAACTTCAGTTCGGCTGTGTACACTGAGGATAACAGGGGGAATAGTGTGCCCAGCCTTCCTCAGAATCATACTCCTGAAATACCCTCCTCGGTCAGGATGTCAACCGTGAGGAGCTCAGGATATGGGCAGAATCCTCAGATGGGTAATGTGTCAAATAATAATAATACTCATGCTGCTAACAATAGTGGATCTTTGCAGGATACAGGTGTAACATCAGCATTTACTAGGGAGCTTCAGAAGTTGAAGGACATGATATCCAGCGTGCCTGGAGTGGTCCAGCCAATCCAAGAAGTGTCCCCAGACAGCCACAGGATATCTCGCTTTGCATATCCTATCTGTGATGCTGAGATTCCAAAGAGATTTCAAACCCCCAACATGAAACTTTATGATGGAACTACGGATCCTGAAGAGCATATTGCCAGTATAGGGAGAGAATGGAGATTAATCCTGTTAGGGGAGGATTTCCTAATGACCCGTGATCCTCAATTGTTATCCTGTTTGGTGATCCTTACTTCTGTGTTAGTTAGTGATCCTCAGAAGTGCTTCAGGATCAGGATCATGGATCATCCTAAGGATCCTTATACTAATGATTGTCTGC
This sequence comes from Helianthus tuberosus, assembly GCA_030545235.1. Classification (NCBI taxonomy): domain Eukaryota; kingdom Viridiplantae; phylum Streptophyta; class Magnoliopsida; order Asterales; family Asteraceae; genus Helianthus; species Helianthus tuberosus. The sequence goes on from CM060365.1 coordinate 194,073,471, forward strand.
ATTGAATTCGATATTGTTTTGCAGGAATACCAGCTTGGACTTAGTCTTGGTAACGTTCCTGGAGAATATTCCACGCTTATTCCGCACGTGCTTGATCATGGTGAACGTTATGGAGATCGTGGGGAGAAGGCATGAATTGCGGATAGTTAGTTATTTAGATATTTTACTAAATTTAAAAGGGGTAGTGAGCTAATTAGACAACACTTGGCTATTTTTTGGCTACACACACTCGTACAACTGCACTCACCAGCTCTCGGCAAAACACTTAGCATTTTTTCATACATTTCTACACGATACACTATAGTGATCCTTGTATTTAGCTCGCTATCATCCGAAGTTGTAAAAGGATTATTGTTTAATTGGAGTTGGTGATCGGTAGTTTCCATCACCCGAGGTTTTTTATGCCGGAGATCATTCATTGATCAAGGGCTTTTTCCTCGTATAAATCTTTGTGTCTCCTGTGCAATTCATTTCATAGTGATCCTCATTTTTGTTTACCAATTCAAGCATCATACCCCGTAACAGAGAGTTTGGTTGCATTATCCTCGTCTGATTTTTGACCAAAACAGTTTGGCGCCCACTGTGGGGCAATTGGTGCTTCGTTCCTAAGAAATTCTCATTTTTGTGATCATTTCGATTCGTTACATCCAAGCAGATGGCTTCATCATCAAAAAACACATCCAGTGCGATGTCTGCAGTCAATTCATCTCAGGGCATTCCACCTTTGCCTCCACCACCTTCTGGACCTCAGAAAAATGCCGAGAAGAAACCAACTCCCATTTTCTCAAAACCTCCAACTTCTTCTGCTTCTTATACTCCTACTACTAGTGACTTGTTTACTCTGATTTTGCAGATGAAGGAGCATATACAGCAGCAGGATAAGACCAATGAAAGGATTCTTAGAGAAATTGGAGACATCAAGAAACAGAAGAGATCGGCAGAGGATCATTCCCCACTGATGCCCAGATCTTTGAATTTTGATACTCCGGTTATAACTTCTCAGCCTTCAGCGGTTCCAGACATTTAATATGTAGGAGGGCCAAAAGGAGTGCATTACGGATCATCAGCAATGACTCAGGCTTCAGAGCCATACTTCCAACCAGCAGGATCCCATCCTCAGCATATAGGATCCTTCATAAGCTCAGGAGGATATTCAGGAGCGCAGCAGATTCAAGGATTCTGGCCGTTTCAAGGATCCTCCCAGGTTCAAGGATCCTCCTATGTTCCAGGATCCTCCCAGGTTCAAGGATCCTCCTATGTTCAAGGATCCTCCCAGGTTCAATGATCTTCCTACGTCCCAGGATCCTCCCAGGTCCAAGGATCCTCTCAGTTTCAGGGATCCTTCCAGATTCCGGGATCCTTAAGGAGTTTGCAATCAGGGAGTTCCGATATCCATCAGGGAGATTTTATTCCAATGCAGACCATTGCTTCTACTGGTCCATCGGTCATTCTAGAGCCCCAACAATATGGATTCACATCCGCTCTTCCTAATTTGAATCCAATGGGAGGTAACACTTTCAATAATTCTTGTGCCACTAACCATGGCCTTATGCGGGATACAGGTATCAATCATGCCATGGCCAGAGAATTGCAAAAGTTAAAGGATATGATATCAAGTGTCCCAGGAGTGGTCAAGCCTATCCCGGAGATTGCAGATGGGAGCCACAAGATATCTCGTTTTACACCACCAATCTGTGATGCTGAGATACCCAAGAGGTTCCATGTGCCTACCATGAAGTTGTATGACGGTTCAACAGATCCTGAAGAACACATAGCATAATACAGGGAAAGGATGGAGATCAATCCCATCCCAGAAAGGTTAAAGGAAGCATGTCTGTGCAAGGGATTTGGATCCACTCTTACTGCATCGGCTCTTAAATGGCTGCTAAGTCTTCCCCCTTACTCTATTACCTCGTTTGCTAATCTAGTTAACCTATTTAATAACCAGTTTTCTTGTAGTAGAAAATTTGAGCGTTTAACTAGTGATCTGTATAGGATAACCCAAGGTCATAATGAATCATTAAAGGATTATATCACTAAATTTAGTAAAGAATCCTTAGATATCCCTAACCTGGATATAGCTACGGCTGTTGAAGCCTTTAAAATGGGATTGCTTAGGGATTCATTATTCTATGATGATCTTGTTATGACACCATGCAGGAATCTAGATGAGGTAAGAACCCGGGCCCTTAGGTTCATCCGGCTAGAGGATGACAAAAGGATCCAGGAGGAGGTAGAGAAATTAATCCGAGCAGGTATGATTAGAGAGGTCAAGTATCCAAGATGGTTGGCCAATGTGTTGTTGTTCAAAAGAAAAACGGAAAGTGGAGGGTATGTGTCGATTTCACTGATTTAAATAAGGCATGTCCCAAGGATCCTTTCCCATTACCCCACATTGACTCCATGGTGGATGCAACTGCGGGTCATGAACTGTTAACTTTTATGGATGCTTCATCTGGATTTCAACAAATTCAGATGGAACCATCCGATCAAGAGGATACAGCCTTTATGACTCCAACTGGTATATACTGTTATATTGCTATGCCATTTGGACTAAGAAATGCAGGTGCAACTTATCAAAGGCTAGTGAATATGATGTTCAAGGATCAGATTGGACAGACTATGGAGGTTCACATAGACGATATGGTGGTAAAATCAAAAAAGGCTGAGGATCACCTAAGAGACTTGGAGGAAGCATTCAATATCCTTGACAAATATAACATGAAACTTAATCCTTCGAAATGTCACTTTGGTGTTAAAGCAGGTAAATTCTTAGGATATATGGTGACAAAGAGAGGCATTGAAGCCAGTCCAGAACAAATCAAAGCTATAGTGAACATCAAGTCCCCTGCCAATGCTAAGGATGTTCAGAGGTTAACAGGCAGGATTGCAGCTTTAAACAGATTCATATCCAAATCCTCAGAAAAGTGCAAGAAATTCTATGATATCCTAAGGAAGAACAAGAAATTCGAGTGGACTGAGAAGCATGAAAGTGCCTTAAGAGCTCTTAAGGATTACCTATCCTCGGCCCCGGATTTGATGAAACCAAAAAAAGGAGATGTGTTATCCTTATATCTCGCGGTATCCTCAAAGGCAGTAAGTGCCGTCCTTGTTAAGGATCACGAAGGTACACAACATCCTGTCTATTATGTAAGTAAGAGTTTACTTGATGCTGAATCCAGGTATTCACACTTAGAAAAACTTATCCTTGCATTAATTATGGCATCTACTAAATTGAGACATTATTTTGAAACTCATGCCATTATCATCAAAACTAATTTTCCAATAAAGAATGTCCTCAGGAAACCTGAAATGTCAGGAAGGATGGCTAAGTGGGCAGTGAAGCTTAGTGCATATGATATAAGATATGAGCCCAGGACAGCCATTAAATCCCAAGCATTAGCCGACTTTGTGGCAGATTTCAGTAGTGATTTGCAAAAGGAAGCTGAGTTAGAAGTCCAGCAGCTAGAGGAGACCAAGGATCCTTGGATACTCTATACTGATGGATCCTCAAATGTCAAAGGAACAGGGCTTGGAATACTACTAAAATCGCCACAGGGGGACATAATACCCCACTCTATAGCTTGTGAGTTCCAAACCACTAACAATGAGGCTGAATATGAAGCCTTGATAGCTGGCTTGCAAATTGCTAAGCATATGAGGATCAGGTATCTCGAGGTACATGTAGATTCTTTGTTAATCACTAATCACTTTAATGGATCCTATGCTGTTAAAGGTGAAAAGCTAATCAAATATTTGGAGATAGTCAAAGAATTGGCACTCTCTTTTGTATCCTTTAGTTTGACACAGGTACCAAGGGAAGAGAATGCAGAGGCAGATGCATTAGCCAATTTAGGATCATCCTTGAAGATCCCGGAGGATATCAAGACCCCTATTATCCATATCCTGACCCTGGCTATCGAGGATCATGTGGCTATGGAGATAGGAGAAGATTCTGCAATCATCCCTAGTGATGATAATCAATCTCATTCAGGATCGTGGATCCTTCCAATCATGAGATACATACAACATGGAGAGATTCCTACAGGAGAAAACCCTAGGGCTTTCAAAATTAAGGTATCTCAATTCACAATTTTAAATAATATGTTGTATAAACGATCTCTTGTAGGACCATATTTAAGATGCATTGAGGATCCTGAAATCCAAGAAGTTTTAAAAGACTTCCATGAAGGAGATTATGGAAACCACACTGGGGGCAGGGCATTATTCTCAAGGATCCTGAGGACAGGATACTATTGGCCAACTATGAAGAGAGATGCTGTGGAGTATGCTAAGAAGTGTGATCCTTGTCAGAGACACGACAATATCCTTCATCAACCAGCTGAATTATTGCATCCTATTGTCACACCCCGATTTCCACGTGTCACCGGTGGGCCCGGTGGGGGAGTATCGTGACGTGGTTGGCAACGTAATAGTCAAACAACACAATATAATAATGCACAGCGGAAGCAATTTAAAATATAATACATCCGAATTTATTTATTGTAAACAAAGTCACAATATCCGGTGTTTATCCACAGAACGGATCGAAACAAAATAACATTTAATTGTTCAACAGACTTCTGGCATCCTAAGCTTGCGAGACTTTTATGGATGCTTAGGAGACAATCCAGCCAATTACGTTTAGTACCTGCATTCAGTCTTTTTGGGAAAATACGTCAGTTTACACTGGTAAATACATTCAACTGACTCATTTTGGAAAATGATTGAAAATTGGTTTGGATGCACGTGGCATAAATCATTTTATTTAACTTGGGAGAATTATTTTGATAATATAATAATCTTGTGAACGAATTACATGTTACTTATGCGTTCAGTAGCCCGGAACGTATCCGGGTTAAAGATCAATAGACACACCACTTTAAGTGAGTTATACACGGGAGTACGCCTAGACCCCGTGCTCAGGTCGTGGCCATCTCGTAAGATGATGCCTGGGATATCCGGGACATGGTCATTAACCCCCCAAAGGCTGTAAAGTAAACACATCTGTTTAAAAACGAGCCGATCAAATTATTCAACTACCCACTAAGCGTGGAGATTTGATGCCCGATCAAGCGGTACGCTATGTACCGTAACCCAAGCCCGTATAGGGAAAATAAGTTAAAAGTATTTACCTGATGCAAGTATAAATCACAACAATCAGAATGCACGTAGCTTTTACTGTCTCTCCTAATCTGGAACGAAGGTTTAATGTAACCTATTAGAATTCTAACGGGTCTTTTATTAAGCTTAAGCTTAGACCGGCTAGTTTCAAGATACGGTTCGTACGCACGATTAAGCGAAGACCGGATAGAATGTGATTCAGACCCGACAAGTTTGGAGACTTGTTTAATATGGGTTTACTATTCACATTCTGGATTTTGAGATAAAACCGTTAAGGTTTGACCCGTTTCGGCTAATTTATGTAAACTTGTTACATAAACCGCACCGTACGCGTAATAAGCGTGACGGGTAGTCATGAGAGCTATATACAGGTTTCCTAAGTTAATTATGTCTCAAATATGTTGTGACATCAGTAAGGTGTCTTTCGTTATGCCCGAAACTAATATAGACACAAACTATGCCCCGTAGGGGTAGTTTGGTCATTTTAAAGTTTGTAAAAGAGTTTAAATGTCTAACTGAGTTACAGGTCTGATGTAAACAGCAAACATACTCAATTTGATGAGTTTTAACAGTAGGCTAAAGCATGTATGTGAAACTTATCATTTTTAACCAAACTAGGCCCCGTAGGGGTATTTTGGTAATTTCACATAAGCCGACAAGCTCAAAACTGAAGTCTGAGTTTATCAACTTTTGCTTACTGTTAAAATATGATAATTTGCTTCTTATATCAGTAGGTATCAACCCGGGTATGTCTAATCTAGTTTTAAAACATACTATGCGCTAATAACGCTAAATAAGGCGATTAAGGCCATTACCGGGTTCGATACTTAAATCTGATGTTTTTATAATTCCAGAAGGCTTAAAATAATTTATTTATCATAACTAATCAGTAGCAAAAGGTTTGGAGTCATTTAGATGTGTAAAACTCATTTTATGGCCCGTAAGGGCAAAACCGACAATTACCGAATTAAGCCTACGACTATGAGTTATGCTCGGCCTAAAATTAATTAAAAATCTTTAAAATTCCCAAAATAATATATTATATCAGTGGGTAATTCGTTTGATACCAAAAAGTATGTTTAATTAGGCTATACGCTAATTACGCCATTTTATAAACATAAAGCACCGTAATTACGCTAGTGAGCATAACTCTTAATCTACAAGTCAAACTGATGTCAAATTTTGCATACAAGTTTATATATCAATATTTAAGGTTTCTACACTTTTACATTTTCATAAATCATGTTTTAAGGTAATAAGGGCATAACGGTCAACATATGAACAATTAACGGAAACTTGCATATTAATTGGATAACTAATGAACCGAGGTGTATAATCACAGAGGGTTGTTCTAACATGTAACCTAGTCCAATTAAAGCTCTAATGCATTTCTAAAATATGCCTAAACGGGTCAGAACTGAAAGTCAAAGTGAAAGTCAAACTATGTGACTTTCGGTTCCGAACCGGGTCTAAACAGGAAATAGTCGGGTTGAACAGGTTTGGACATGTTCTTACACTAATTACTAAGTTATAACACTAATCAAACAGGTCATATATGATCTAGATAGCTAATTATGCATAAATGACCTTTTAAGAATTCTGTTGACTTTTTAAGTAAAGGTTTGACCCGACATTTGACCTGCTTAGGATGGTGATCAGGGGAAACCCTTTTGGGGTTTTATTACCCACATAAATACCATTCTAAAACTACTTTTAATTCGAGATTTGATTGAGCCATTATTGACTAATCTCGAAGTCAAACCGTAATTACGACGGTTTGACTTTTAGCTAATTAACTAAGCTAAAAGCAATTAGAGAAGAAGAAGAATACTTACTGAGGTCCTATGCACGAGATATGATCACTAGGAAGCAAGCTTGAGCTCCAGAATCATCCACAAATGCAGGAGAAGGTGTGAGGAAAAATGGTGAACTTGGATTGCTTTATATAGTGGTTTCACTCACCTTAGGAGCTTGACAACAAGGTCTATGAGTGCCCACAATCGATTGACATGTGCCCTAGGGGCTTAGGGGACGTTTTAGGGGCCAGAGGGATGTGAAAATTCGGTTAAAGTCGCGCACAAACGCATTGGCAGACAACAGTCCGTGTTTTGCGGTTCTGGGCCACCCTCGCGTAGCGCGAGGGTACCCTCGCGTGGCGCGAGCCCCCCTGCAGATCAGATTTTTTATTTTGTTTGCTAATCAGTCCTTGGCTCTTCAAAACTCGAATAGGCACTGATTTCTTGTATGTTAAACCCTTATAATTGATCTACTAAGGCCTTAAAACATATACCCACTTTTCCAAGTCCCCGGGTAACTTTATTTTCACCCGAAAAGTCCTAACTTTCGACGTTTACGCTTTAACGCTTCGCACACGAATTTGGTCATATCTTTCTCATACTTTAACGAAATTTTATGAAATTTTTATGGTGCATTCTCGTGAGCATAATTAATATTTACAAAGCTTCGGGTTTGTCAAAAGGTCACTCAGAGGTATAAATTAAACATGTTGACACATTTGGTCCCTGTAGTTTGAAATCACTCACATTTAGCTTCGTATGATCCATGATTTATTCGTTTGAAGGTATGAGCATCGTGTAGGGTTAATATACATTGTATTTATTCACAGTTGACACTTAGAATACGTATATTCTCATACTTTCTACATTTGTCAACTTTGGTCCTTCCATAACATTTCTTTCACACGTTTAAACTTTATGACACGTGTTAACATATTATAGGACGTGAATTTCCGAGGTGTTACATCCTCACCCCCTTAAAATAAATCTCGACCCGAGATTTACTGAAACAAGTAAGGGTACTTTTCTTTCATCGTGGATTCAACCTCCCACGTGTATTCGGGACCTCTACGGGCATCCCATTTGACCTTTACAAAAGGTATATGCTTTCTTCGAAGCTTCCTTACCTGTCGATCTTCAATCGACAAAGGTTTTTCCACAAATGTTAAGCTCTTATCTATTTGCACATCTGTATGTGGCATGACATGTGAATCGTCAGCGGAACACTTCTTTAGATTGCAGATGTGGAACACATTGTGAATTCCACTGAGCTCTTCTGGTAAGTTCAACTTGTAGGCAACTGACCCGACACGTTCGATAACCTCGAAAGGTCCTATGTATCTCGGGCTTAGTTTGCCTTTCTTACCAAATCGCATCACCCCTTTCCATGGTGACACTTTAAGTAGGACTTTGTCACCTACTTCGAAGTGAAAATCCTTACGACTTGGATCCGCGTAACTCTTCTACCTATTCCGGGCAGCTTGGAGATTGTTACGAATCTGGACAATCTTGTCCGTCGTTTCGAACACGATCTCTGGTCTTGATAACTGGACTTCTCCAACTTCCGCCCAACAAACTGGCGATCTACACTTTCTACCGTATAATGCCTCAAAAGGCGCAGTCTTTATGCTGGTATGGTAGCTATTGTTGTAGGAGAATTCGATCAATGGCAGGTTCTTATCCCAACTACCTCCCAAATCGATCGCACATGCACGCAGCATGTCTTCCAACATTTGAATAGTACGCTCACTCTGACCGTCTGTCTGAGGATGGTAAGCCGTACTAAAGTTCAAACGTGTGCCCAAAGATTGCTGGAAACTCTTCCAAAAATGTGACGTGTACCTAGTATCCCGGTCAGAGATAATAGCTACAGGTATGCCGTGTAGGGCTACAATCTTATCCACGTATAACTGGGCTAACATATCGGAGCTATAAGTCTCCTTGATGGGTAAGAAATGAGCTGACTTAGTCAGTCGGTCAACTATAACCCATATCGTATCGTTTCCTTTCCTCGTCTTGGGTAACTTGGTAATAAAATCCATAGTTACCATCTCCCACTTCCACGTAGGAAGTTCAGGCTGTTGTAGCAAACCTGACGGTTTCTGATGCTCGGCTTTGACTTGCGCACATGTCAAGCATTTTGCTACATGGGCGGCTACAGACTTTTTCAAGCCTATCCACCAATAATTTGCCTTTAAATCCTGGTACATCTTATCAGCTCCAGGATGAACAGAGTATTTGGAACTGTGGGCTTCTTGGAGGATGACATCACGAAGTCCTCCAAAAATTGGAACCCATATTCGTCCATTTAATCGTAGAATTCCGTCCTTGCTAAGAGTTAACTGCTCCTCAGTTACTCCTAACTTTTCATTAGGATAGTTAGCTTCCAACACAGCTTCCTTCTGTGCAGCTAACACCCTTTCTATCAAACTGTTCTTTATCTCCATACGCTTGGCGTTAATTCGAATGGGTTTAACCCTTTCCTTTCTGCTCAAGGCGTCAGCGACTACATTCGCTTTGCCGGGATGGTATTTGATTTCACAATCATAATCATTTAAAGTTTCCATCCAACGGCGTTGCCTCATGTTTAATTCTTTCTGATTAAACAGATGCTGGAGGCTCTTGTGATCAGAAAAGATCACAAACTTGATTCCATAAAGATAATGCCTCCACAGTTTTAGTGCGAACACAACGGCACCCAATTCCAAGTCGTGGGTGGTGTAATTCTTTTCGTGCACCTTTAACTGTCGTGACGCATAGGCAATAACCTTGCCCTTCTGCATAAGCACACACCCCATGCCAGTGTGTGATGCATCACAATAAACTACAAATTCTTCAGCGCCTTCAGGTAATGTAAGCACAGGAGCGTTGCTCAACTTTTGTCTCAAAACATCGAAGGACTCTTGCTGCTTAGGGCCCCAAACAAACTTAACCTTTTTCTTAGTTAAGGAGGTTAGGGGTGCAGCAATCCTTGAAAAATTTTCAATGAAGCGCCTGTAATATCCCGCCAACCCCAGGAAGCTACGGATTTCCGTAGGTGTCTTTGGCTCTTGCCAATTCATAACAGCTTCGACTTTAGCGGGATCCACCTGGATACCACGCTCACTGACCACATGTCCAAGAAATTGGACTTCTCGTAGCCAAAATTCACACTTAGAGAATTTGGCGTAGAGCTTCTCCTGATGCAGGAGTTTGAGAATACATCGAAGGTGTTTCTCGTGGTCAGCTTGATTCTTAGAATAAATAAGGATGTCATCGATGAAGACGATAACAAATTTATCTAAGTAAGGCTTGCAGACGCGATTCATGAGATCCATGAACGCGGCTGGTGCATTAGTGAGCCCAAAAGGCATCACTAGGAACTCATAGTGACCGTAACGAGTCCTAAATGCAGTCTTGTGAACGTCTTCATCCTTAACCTTCAACTGATGGTAGCCTGACCTTAGATCAATCTTTGAGAAGTAACTTGCCCCTTGAAGCTGACCGAACAAATCGTCGATTCTGGGCAGAGGATACCTATTCTTGATCGTGACTTTATTAAGCTCGCGATAGTCGATGCACAGACGCATCGACCCATCCTTCTTTTTGACAAACAAGATTGGTGCTCCCCAAGGAGATGAACTAGGTCTAATGAAACCTTTCGCCAGCAATTCATCTAGCTGCGTCCGCAACTCCTTCATTTCTGTGGGTGCCAATCTGTATGGTGCTCTGGCAACTCGTGCCGCTCCGGGAATGATATCGATCCTGAATTCGACTTGTCTATCTGGTGGTAGTCCAGGTAGATCTTCAGGAAACACTTCTGGGTATTCAGAGATGACAGGGATGTCATCTAAGTTAGGTTTGGGCTCATCAATGATCACTTGCGCCATGTAGATGACACACCCTTTCTTCAAACATTTGGAAGCCTTGAGCATGGTCACCTGCTCAGGCAGTCCATACTGGGTATCTCCCCGAATGGTAAGTGACTCACCAGACGGAGTCTTTAATACCACTTGTTTCTGGTTACAGACGATTTGGGCCTGGTTATGACATAACCAGTCCATTCCCAGAACTATGTCAAAACCAGCTAATTTAAACGGAAGTAGAGACAGAGGAAAAGAATGGTTCTTAATGGATATAGTACATCCATCTAACACAGTAGAGACGGTTTCTATGGTACCATCTGCTAACTCTACCTCATAGTTTATGCTTAGGGTTTTGACAGGTAAATTCAACAATTTACAAAACTTGTGATCTACGAAAGACTTATCTGCGCCTGAATCAAAAAGTACTCTTGCAAAGACATCATTTACAAGGAAAGTACCTGTTATGACGTTATCATCTTGCACAGCCTCCTTCGCATCCATCCTGAAGACTCTGGCATTAATCTTCTTAGCCTCTTCAGGCTTCTTGTTATTCTTGGGGCAGTTAGTCTTTATGTGGCCCTTCTCATTGCAACGGTAGCACGTCGCATCTTTCATCTTCTTGCAATCCAAGGTTTTGTGTTCCTTGGATTTGCACAAACCACAAGCAAAAGACCTTGACTCATTATTCGAGTTTGATTCGAGTCTGCACTTTCCAAAGTGCTGTTTCTTGCAAGTTTTGCATGTGGGCTTCTCTCCAGAACGATGCCCATCTTTCCTCGACTCCGATCCCTTCTTGTGATCACCGCTCCCACGGTGTTTCTTGTTCGACCTACGCGAACCATCATCTTCTCGCTTCCTCTTCTCAGCATCCTTATTCCTCAGCGATCTCTGTCGGACCGCATCCAGTGTGAGGGATAAAGAAAGGTCAGTTACAGACCTGAAGGTAACTGGCCGAGAAGCTTTTACACTGGCCTTGATCTCGGGTTCTAACCCACCAATAAAACGAGCGATCCTCTTTGGCTCAGGGGTTACCAGGTAGGGAACCAACCTGGACAGCGTATTGAAGCTTGTCAGGTAAGCTTGGCAGTCGAGGTTCTTCATCACCAATGACAGAAAGTCATATTCTATCTTTTCCACCTCATGTTGAGGGCAGAAATTATCTTTGATCAGGGCAATGAATTGATCCCACGTCATGCTATACAACGGGATCTTTCCGGAGGCCTCCATCAGAGATCTCCACCAGGCCAATGCTTCACCTTTGAAGGACTGTGACACAAACTTTACTATATCCCGTTCAGCGCACCCGCTGATGTCCACCACTGTGTCCATTTCATCCAGCCAAGTCATGCAATCAACGGCCCCTTTCTCCCCTGTAAAATCCCGGGGCTTGCAAGACACGAAGTATTTGTAAGTGCAACCCTTGTTACGAGGTCCTTGATGCAGTACCATATGCTGGGATGGGTCACTTTGATTGTTGGTGGACTGACGGTCATCACCGTCTTTCTTGGGTCCATTCTTCTTGGGAGGAGGCTTGTTATGAGCCTCAGAATGTGTCCTTGGCTTTGAGTGTGATACAGAGTGGGTCCTACTCCGGGTACCACTGTATTCTTCATATTGCCTATCCAAGGCCTGAGTAACAGCGCCATCAATGATTGCTTTTAGTTCGGCACCCGTCAATGTAATCTGGGCGTTCTCATTTGGCGCCACTGGATGGCTATTGCCTTCATCAGAGTTAGCCATTTGTATTGAACTGTTACAGAAAACAAGAACAATATCTTATTTGGAAGTTTATTATGGAATTACCCCTTAGGGTAACTCGTTAACCATGGTAACAGAGACCATATTTGGTTAACTTATTAATCGTATTAATTTAGGATTTCAATTAAAATTTATCCTAAACATAAAACAATAACAATATATATTAGCACATAAGGCTTGGTCACATGGACTATTTCATAAACTATGATTTCAGAGAATCAAGACTTTTAAGGTTTGAACCTAGTTCATTACCTTTATTAGACAGGGAGTCATAGCTACCACTATCTTTTGGCTCATGTAGAAATGAGTAAGGCCCGTAGGCACTATATTACCACGTATGGTTAAATATGATCATCTTAATTGATGATGTAAATCCAGGATTCAGAGATCATTAAACTGGATTAGGAATCTTCTAAAGAATCCTTATTCATTTAAGAATGACATGTGATTTTTAACGAATCACTTCTGCCAGGAGTGTCAACATGTTTTAAGATGTTAACAGGGATTTGAATCTTTTAAACCGGTCTTACCATTTTGGCCCGGTCTTATATTTGACACGAGGCTAGGTTTCACACTTACAGATTCTTAATTAAATAATTACTTAGGCAGATTAAAAGGAATGATTTTAATTTATTTACTTCATTTATAATTTATTTATGCACAATTGGCAAACATGAAATTTATAAAAACAACACTCCAATAATTTATCACACTATTACATATCGCCCTAAACGGGTCTTTCACACATGAAATTTGCCCACGCAGGAGCTAAAACATACCAACATGCCCACGCAGGGGTCTTACAGAAGACATGCCCACGTAGGGGTCTTACAGAAAACATGCCCACGTAGGGGTCTTACAGAAAGACACAAGTCCTCGTAGGGACTAACACACCAACAATTGTCCACGTAGGGACTTAAACAAACATAAGTCCACGCAGGGACTAAACATACAACATACTCACGTAGGGGTTTATGGAAAGATAGACCCACGTAGGGGTCAATACACACAACAAACATACACACCCACGTAGGGGCTTAACAACCAATTCACCCACGTAGGGGCTCAACAACAGCTGGGAGGATTTAATAATCCTTCTTGTTCTTTCCCTTGAGCAGTCCTATCAATCCCTGGAAGAAGGTCTGCTTCTCTTGGCGGTCGCGGCGAGCTTCCCGCTCCACTTGATTCAATCTATGTAGAATTTCCTCCCGCTCTGGGGGAGAAAATCGTGGCGGCTGCGACTGCGCTCGAATGATAGGCCTGGGAGGTATTGGGTATCCCTGATTCGGGTAGCTTACCCCCCATGGATCTCCGTATGGTCCTTGGGCATTGAGGGTGTTATAATTCGCCTCTTCCATATAAGGATCTGCCTCAGCGTATCCGTAGTTGTTGTAAGCTGGTGGCTCAAACGGGTTGTAATTAGTTGGACCCGTGTACGCTGGTATTGGGTTTTCAAAACCCATGGGCGGTGGCTGTTGATAAGCTGGCTGCGAAGGCCCACCCATTTGTGGGTCCTCCCTATGAGGCGGGTAGTGACTTGCACTTGACTGTCGTGGGGAGCTAATATGAAAGTCCCCTGGTCGCACCGACATACGTGCACCGGTTCTTCTACGCCTTGGCGGTTGAGGAGGTGGCGGTTGAACTGGTGGCGGTGGAGGTGGTGGCGTAACTACCACAAACCTATGATCCTCTGATGAATCTTGATGATGCGGCTGTGGCTGTGGCTCCTGCTGCTGATGCTGCCCATGCGACGACGAGTGGTGCGATGGTGTATACTACCACGGGTGCTGATTAAAGAAAGCTTGGAAACTGTCTGGACCACCATAGGGTGATCCGTGAAACGAAGATCCGTCCGAGATCTCTATCGGGTGGTTCGGAGTGCCACTCGCAGGCATGACGGGGTCCGTGTCCTCGTCCATGTCGTCAGCTTGATCACCAGAGAAGTGGTCGTCTGGACCCAGTGGGTTGAAACCCACGGGTTCTTGCAGGTAATCGGCCGGATTAAACTGGCCTCTAAAGATCGGTGTGGGGTCCCCATAAGAATGGTGGGACAAAGACCTCTGAAGTGGTATGTATGAGGGCAGAGGGTTATTAGGCTCGTCTTCCGATTGAGGTCCATATGAATTGCGGACCAGAGGGGTAGAACTGTGCGAAACAGATCGTCTCGCTGGTTCGAACAGGTTTCTCCTGTTCCGTCGTGGATTCTCGCTTTCTGCCGCAGTTGGAGCTCGTGTATTTGACGGCCCTGCTTCATGGTCGTTGGGGGCGGCTACCGGCCCCTTTCCGCGTCCTCGCGTGCGCAAGAATCTCGAAGGCATCTTTGTTATTCCTGTCAATAAAGCATGAGATAACAATAACAAAATATAAAATTTTAAAGGACAAAACAAAACCCGAAAAAGGTAGAATTTGTCCTATGTTATAAGTCTAGACTCAAAAGTTTAGATATGTGCAATTGTGTAACTGAGATTAAACACAAAAGGCTAGTGTTTAATTCACTCAGTGTTGGCTCTGATACCAACCTGTCACACCCCGATTTCCACGTGTCACCGGTGGGCCCGGTGGGGGAGTATCGTGACGTGGTTGGCAACGTAATAGTCAAACAACACAATATAATAATGCACAGCGGAAGCACTTTAAAATATAATACATCCGAATTTATTTATTGTAAACAAAGTCACAATATCCGGTGTTTATCCACAGAACGGATCGAAACAAAATAACATTTAATTGTTCAACAGACTTCTGGCATCCTAAGCTTGCGAGACTTTTATGGATGCTTAGGAGACAATCCAGCCAATTACGTTTAGTACCTGCATTCAGTCTTTTTGGGAAAATACGTCAGTTTACACTGGTAAATACATTCAACTGACTCATTTTGGAAAATGATTGAAAATTGGTTTGGATGCACGTGGCATAAATCATTTTATTTAACTTGGGAGAATTATTTTGATAATATAATAATCTTGTGAACGAATTACATGTTACTTATGCGTTCAGTAGCCCGGAACGTATCCGGGTTAAAGATCAATAGACACACCACTTTAAGTGAGTTATACACGGGAGTACGCCTAGACCCCGTGCTCAGGTCGTGGCCATCTCGTAAGATGATGCCTGGGATATCCGGGACATGGTCATTAACCCCCCAAAGGCTGTAAAGTAAACACATCTGTTTAAAAACGAGCCGATCAAATTATTCAACTACCCACTAAGCGTGGAGATTTGATGCCCGATCAAGCGGTACGCTATGTACCGTAACCCAAGCCCGTATAGGGAAAATAAGTTAAAAGTATTTACCTGATGCAAGTATAAATCACAACAATCAGAATGCACGTAGCTTTTACTGTCTCTCCTAATCTGGAACGAAGGTTTAATGTAACCTATTAGAATTCTAACGGGTCTTTTATTAAGCTTAAGCTTAGACCGGCTAGTTTCAAGATACGGTTCGTACGCACGATTAAGCGAAGACCGGATAGAATGTGATTCAGACCCGACAAGTTTGGAGACTTGTTTAATATGGGTTTACTATTCACATTCTGGATTTTGAGATAAAACCGTTAAGGTTTGACCCGTTTCGGCTAATTTATGTAAACTTGTTACATAAACCGCACCGTACGCGTAATAAGCGTGACGGGTAGTCATGAGAGCTATATACAGGTTTCCTAAGTTAATTATGTCTCAAATATGTTGTGACATCAGTAAGGTGTCTTTCGTTATGCCCGAAACTAATATAGACACAAACTATGCCCCGTAGGGGTAGTTTGGTCATTTTAAAGTTTGTAAAAGAGTTTAAATGTCTAACTGAGTTACAGGTCTGATGTAAACAGCAAACATACTCAATTTGATGAGTTTTAACAGTAGGCTAAAGCATGTATGTGAAACTTATCATTTTTAACCAAACTAGGCCCCGTAGGGGTATTTTGGTAATTTCACATAAGCCGACAAGCTCAAAACTGAAGTCTGAGTTTATCAACTTTTGCTTACTGTTAAAATATGATAATTTGCTTCTTATATCAGTAGGTATCAACCCGGGTATGTCTAATCTAGTTTTAAAACATACTATGCGCTAATAACGCTAAATAAGGCGATTAAGGCCATTACCGGGTTCGATACTTAAATCTGATGTTTTTATAATTCCAGAAGGCTTAAAATAATTTATTTATCATAACTAATCAGTAGCAAAAGGTTTGGAGTCATTTAGATGTGTAAAACTCATTTTATGGCCCGTAAGGGCAAAACCGACAATTACCGAATTAAGCCTACGACTATGAGTTATGCTCGGCCTAAAATTAATTAAAAATCTTTAAAATTCCCAAAATAATATATTATATCAGTGGGTAATTCGTTTGATACCAAAAAGTATGTTTAATTAGGCTATACGCTAATTACGCCATTTTATAAACATAAAGCACCGTAATTACGCTAATGAGCATAACTCTTAATCTACAAGTCAAACTGATGTCAAATTTTGCATACAAGTTTATATATCAATATTTAAGGTTTCTACACTTTTACATTTTCATAAATCATGTTTTAAGGTAATAAGGGCATAACGGTCAACATATGAACAATTAACAGAAACTTGCATATTAATTGGATAACTAATGAACCGAGGTGTATAATCACAGAGGGTTGTTCTAACATGTAACCTAGTCCAATTAAAGCTCTAATGCATTTCTAAAATATGCCTAAACGGGTCAGAACTGAAAGTCAAAGTGAAAGTCAAACTATGTGACTTTCGGTTCCGAACCGGGTCTAAACAGGAAATAGTCGGGTTGAACAGGTTTGGACATGTTCTTACACTAATTACTAAGTTATAACACTAATCAAACAGGTCATATATGATCTAGATAGCTAATTATGCATAAATGACCTTTTAAGAATTCTGTTGACTTTTTAAGTAAAGGTTTGACCCGACATTTGACCTGCTTAGGATGGTGATCAGGGGAAACCCTTTTGGGGTTTTATTACCCACATAAATACCATTCTAAAACTACTTTTAATTCGAGATTTGATTGAGCCATTATTGACTAATCTCGAAGTCAAACCGTAATTACGACGGTTTGACTTTTAGCTAATTAACTAAGCTAAAAGCAATTAGAGAAGAAGAAGAATACTTACTGAGGTCCTATGCACGAGATATGATCACTAGGAAGCAAGCTTGAGCTCCAGAATCATCCACAAATGCAGGAGAAGGTGTGAGGAAAAATGGTGAACTTGGATTGCTTTATATAGTGGTTTCACTCACCTTAGGAGCTTGACAACAAGGTCTATGAGTGCCCACAATCGATTGACATGTGCCCTAGGGGCTTAGGGGACGTTTTAGGGGCCAGAGGGATGTGAAAATTCGGTTAAAGTCGCGCACAAACGCATTGGCAGACAACAGTCCGTGTTTTGCGGTTCTGGGCCACCCTCGCGTAGCGCGAGGGTACCCTCGCGTGGCGCGAGCCCCCCTGCAGATCAGATTTTTTATTTTGTTTGCTAATCAGTCCTTGGCTCTTCAAAACTCGAATAGGCACTGATTTCTTGTATGTTAAACCCTTATAATTGATCTACTAAGGCCTTAAAACATATACCCACTTTGCCAAGTCCCCGGGTAACTTTATTTTCACCCGAAAAGTCCTAACTTTCGACGTTTACGCTTTAACGCTTCGCACACGAATTTGGTCATATCTTTCTCATACGTTAACGAAATTTTATGAAATTTTTATGGTGCATTCTCGTGAGCATAATTAATATTTACAAAGCTTCGGGTTTGTCAAAAGGTCACTCAGAGGTATAAATTAAACATGTTGACACATTTGGTCCCTGTAGTTTGAAATCACTCACATTTAGCTTCGTATGATCCATGATTTATTCGTTTGAAGGTATGAGCATCGTGTAGGGTTAATATACATTGTATTTATTCACAGTTGACACTTAGAATACGTATATTCTCATAATTTCTACATTTGTCAACTTTGGTCCTTCCATAACATTTCTTTCACACGTTTAAACTTTATGACACGTGTTAACATATTATAGGACGTGAATTTCCGAGGTGTTACACCTATATCCTCCACTTGGCCATTCATGAGATGGGGCATGGATATAGTTGGTAAGCTCCCTAAGGCACCTGGTGGAAAAGTGTTCATGCTTGCTATGACTGATTACTTCTCCAAGTGGATAGAGGCTGAAGCTTTTGCCCAAGTCAGAGAAAAGGAAGTTATATCCTTCATTAAAAGAAATGTTATAACTAGATTTGGTATTCCTTCTGAAATTATATGTGATTATGGTTCTCAATTCATTTGGGGCAGAACTACTAACTTTTGTAACAGCTGGGGGATTAAGATGATAACATCAACACCAGTCCACCCACAAGCTAATGGTCAGGCAGAATCCTCCAATAAGATCATCATCAACAATTTGAAGAAGAAGCTTGGATCCAAGAAAGGGAAATGGGCAGAAGAACTACCTTATGTGCTTTGGGCTGATAGGACAACTCCTAAGAATGCTACAGGCCAAACTCCATTCTCCTTGGTATTTGGGGCAGAATCAGTGATCCCTACAGAAATGGTGGTTCCAACTGCTAGAACAAGTATTCGTGATCCTGAGGAAAATGATGAGAACTTGGTTCAAGACCTGGATACTATAGAAGAAATCAGAGATTTGGCAAGGATAAGGATGGCCAGTTATCAGCAAAGAATGGCTGGAGCCTACAACAAAAATGTCAGGATCAGGAAATTCCAAGTTGGTGATATGGTACTAAGGAAAGCATTTCAGAATACCACCAATCCTGCTGATGGAAAGTTGGCACCAAAATGGGAAGGACCTTACTTGATTGAAGCTGAGGCAGGAAAGGGGGCATATCGATTGCTAACAATGGAAGGTGATTTGCTACCTAGAGCCTGGAATGCTGTCCATTTGAAGAAATACTTCATGTGATAAGGATCCATGATCCTCACATGATAAATATCCTTAAAGGATCCTTAAAGCACAGATGATCCTCATTTTGGTAACATTCTAATCTTAAACTATTTCATTTCCTTACTTTCTCACATAAGGATAAGGATCCTGCATCCTTTATCCCCCTTTCACGTGATTTTGAGTTTTGAAGGTTCAGGTACTCTTAGCAAAAGGATGATTACCCACAAAAGCAACCAGTTATTTGGGCTTGACCCCAGTTCCACCAGTAGCGAACGATGATCCTGGTATAGTTCATGGCAGTGGGACCAGTACTCGTTTTAGGGGCTGATAATTCCATTGTACTGGCTATACCTAGGATCCTACGTATAATGGTAGACGTACCATACATCCGTTCTTAAGGTTTCTAACGTTTTCACGTTAGCTAAGGTTTTGGCATTTTCATGCCACTAAGTTTGGATAGTCGCCAGTTAGGGCCATACTCCAGTTCACACACGATCCTTGGGCTTGTCCCCAGTTATCCTTGGGCTTGTCCCCAGTTATCCTTTGGGCTTGTCCCCAGTTGCTAACTTTTATCTTATAATGGCTTAGTCCCAAGTTGTGTTCTATTTCAGGGCTTCGAAGTTAAACAACCAAGGATCCTTGATCCTTACTTCTTACTAAGGTTTGTCCTATAGTTATCCTGGTTATAGTATTAAGAGTTAGGATCCTAACTTGGATCCTCAGGTATGATCCTTAACTATTTTGATTTTATTCATTGATTATTTGAATAACCCTAATACTTTGACAACTGAACTCATGATCCTTAAAATATACCACTTTTTGGAATTTTTCAACTATAGGATATTTGATCCTGCATCATATCCTAATTTTTTTATCTAATTTATTCAACTTTTCTTACTCAGACAAGTGTACATCAAAACAATTGAAAATTAAAAGGACAAACAAAGATAACAACATAAGATAAGCCAAAAAAGATTAAAGTTATTTTATTAACAAAAGATTAAACCCATTAAGGTTGTCAAAATTACCTACCCCGAGCATCTACCAGCAATACGTGGCCCGTCCGCTGGGGTAGGTAAAGGGTGTCCATTGACTAAGGGTCTTGGTAGTGCAGGAATTAAAAAGGCGGCAGGATCACAATGGCTTCATCCCCCAAACAGAGAATCCCTCCACCATTTGTAATCCTACCTATTGTCCAAAGGATCCTAGATCCTTAATCCTAAAACTATTGTTCAAATACAGACCATCATTGTTTTAAAACAGCACAACCACAAAACAAACTACTACCGAATTTAAAAAATTGGGCTCCGGCTACGTCTAGGAATGTCCATCATCGCCCAATCATGCAGCCTACACCTTCGTTGCATCTTCATCCCCTCCAGCTTCGGTATCCTTCACCTGATCCTTTCCACTGCTTCCAGCCTCGATCGCCAAAACCTCCTCAGCCTCCTCATCATCTTCCAGATCAGCTAACCTCGCCTTCCAGCCCTCAACATCCCAGCTGCGTCTGTCGAAGTCAGGATCTTGAGCCTCCTGGGCCATCTTCAGTTTTGTCTTGTACATTGTGATGGCAGCGGAGACCTTTGCACCTTCTATGAGATCATACTTCTCGTAGTCGATGTCGATCAAGATTTTAGCTGTCTTAGTCTTGGCGTCTTGAAGGGCTTTTTCGAGATCAGCAATCTTGAGATCCTTGAGCACTGCAACTTGTTGGAGGTCAGCAATCTTCTTATCCAGCTCCTCAACGCTCCCCACGTAGTCTTCAATCTCAGCAAATTTCTACAAAAGAGACAAAGCAGTTCAAGATTAGGCGATCCTCAAATAAGTAGGATACCCAGGCAGAATTGGTGATCCTCACGTCATTGAAGTATTCAAGGAACTGGTGGCGGATCAGTGGCAGGCCTTGTAGGTCCTCTATCTCAGAGTTTTTCCTCTTCTTGCCACCCCTTCCTTTAGTGGGTGCCTTGGGGATGGAGACACTAGGGCTGGCAATGGCCTTCTT
The DNA here is from genome assembly GCA_030545235.1 of Helianthus tuberosus. Lineage (NCBI taxonomy): Eukaryota > Viridiplantae > Streptophyta > Magnoliopsida > Asterales > Asteraceae > Helianthus > Helianthus tuberosus. The sequence goes on from CM060365.1 coordinate 194,094,899, forward strand.
CTTTCTGGATCGAACAGTGTCAAGGTCGGCCATGTTGAACTGGGAGGCAGGCTTGGAAGCTTTTCCGGCACCTACACATTCAAAGCAAGATAAGTATCCTTATCCTATTTCTATTTAACTATTTATTTAAATCTTTAACTATATAAAAAGCAGGAAACTTACTTGACATGGTGACTGAGCCTGAGGATACCTCTTGAGAATCCTGGGTGATTGTCTTGAATGATCTTGTTTCAGGACCAAGTCTTCTAAAAACAGCAAGCCTTTTCTTAGTATCAGGAAACGGTATGAGGTGTGAAACAGTGACAGCTGCATAACATAAAACAAAAGGGGGTTAGTGATCCTATCACAAGAGCAAGATTACCTGGTGATCCTTCTCAGGATCCTCTGTCCTACCATGGGTGGACCACTTCCTTGGTAGATCCTTTCCGTTTGGAATGGTATCCCTTCTGACAAAGAAAAAACGTCGTTTCCAGTTTGTATCGTTCTTGGTGCCTTTAAAAATGGGATGTTCTTCGCCGGGTTTTCGCTTAAACAGATATCGGTGGGATCCAAACGTCGTGAGATCATACATCTCTGCCAGTTCCGACATTCCTAAATCAATCCCTTCCTGCTCTATGATCCTTTCAAGGGTATATAAGACCCTCCAGATCATCGGCATAGCTTGGATGTAGGAGATGCCGGTAAGGGAGAAAAAGGATTGGGTAAAAGCTAGAAAAGGATAGGTGTATCCTATGGTGAATGGGGTAACCGGAAAGGCAACCCATGTCTCAGAAATGTAGTCGCTCAGAACAGTGGGATCGAAGGGTTTGAAAAAAGTGTTCGCCGGAAAGCAGTACCGGATCTTATCAACTTGTGGATCGGTAAAGCAACACCTCTCATTCGCTGAGTCTTTGATGATCCCTTGACTCTTCAAGGGGATATCCTTCTGGTGATCCTTGGCAGGGGAGGACCGGAGCATCATTCTTAACGTGATGTTGGTAAAGAAAGAAAAACAGAGTAAGAGAAGGAGAAATAGGAAAAGAGATACCTGATTGATCTTCGGCTGAGAATTTAAAGGGAGTTTCTCTTGGATTTAAATGCAAATTGATCCTATCTCTAACTCCTATTTATAATGATGATTTGCAGGATTGTCATTTCAGTGACGTCAGGTTTGCAACGGCTAGTCCGTCTTCAACGGCTAGTTATCCGTTAGTCTGTTACGGATAAGATCAACAAAATACAACTCGTTTATTTACAATATTACTCCTTATATTTTGGGGGCAATTGTTAGGGGAGGATTTCCTAATGACCCGTGATCCTCAATTGTTATCCTGTTTGGTGATCCTTACTTCTGTGTTAGTTAGTGATCCTCAGAAGTGCTTCAGGATCAGGATCATGGATCATCCTAAGGATCCTTATACTAATGATTGTCTGCTTTGAATTCGATATTGTTTTGCAGGAATACCAGCTTGGACTTAGTCTTGGTAACGTTCCTGGAGAATATTCCACGCTTATTCCGCACGTGCTTGATCATGGTGAACGTTATGGAGATCGTGGGGAGAAGGCATGAATTGCGGATAGTTAGTTATTTAGATATTTTACTAAATTTAAAAGGGGTAGCGAGCTAATTAGACAACACTTGGCTATTTTTTGGCTACACACACTCGTACAACTGCACTCACCAGCTCTCGGCAAAACACTTAGCATTTTTTCATACATTTCTACACGATACACTATAGTGATCCTTGTATTTAGCTCGCTATCATCCGAAGTTGTAAAAGGATTATTGTTTAATTGGAGTTAGTGATCGGTAGTTTCCATCACCCGAGGTTTTTTATGCCGGAGATCATTCATTGATCAAGGGCTTTTTCCTCGTATAAATCTTTGTGTCTCCTGTGCAATTCATTTCATAGTGATCCTCATTGTTGTTTACCAATTCAAGCATCATACCCCGTAACAGAGAGTTTGGTTGCATTATCCTCGTCTGATTTTTAACCAAAACAAATCCTATCCCTCCGGAACTCAAGGAAGCTTGCTTCTGCAAGGGTTTTGGTTCTACTTTAACAGGATCAACCTTGAAATGGCTCCTAAATGTTCCTCCTCATTCGATTACATCATTTGCTCCCCTAGTGAATTTATTTAATAGTCAGTTTTCTTGTAGTAGAAGCTTTGAAAAACTAACAAGTGACCTTTACAGGATAACACAGGGGCCTCAAGAATCCCTAAGGGATTATGTGAACAAGTTCAGCCGGGAATCTTTAGACATTCCGCATCTTAATGTTGCAACAGCTGTGCAAGCTTTCAAGATGGGGCTGCAAAAAGATTCCCAATTTTACCAAGACCTTGTAATGAACCCATGCAGGAACTTGGACGAAGCTCGAAACAGGGCCCTAAGATATATTCGATTGGAGGATGACAGAAAGATGCAAGAGAGAATGAAATCATCCAACACCTATGAGACAACTAACAGGAAGTCAGAATCCTCATTTAAGCCATATCGCCCTAAGCCATATGGTAGAAATGAAAATAAGAAAGTGAACGCTATCGAAGACGAGGATCCTGAAGAATATCCTGAATTATCTGAATATTGCTTTTCTGTTAACATTCCTGAATTAATGTATGCCATGCAGGGTTTAGGAGACAAGGCTAGGTGGCCTCGAAAGAATCAGCAAAAAGCCGATTGGAAAGATAAGTCAAAATGGTGTGCCTTCCACGAAGACTTCGGACATGTAACTAAGGATTGCATTGCCCTAAGGAAAGAAATAAGCTATCTTCTAAGCAAGGGATATTTGAAAGATCTCTTAGGAAGAAAGAAGAATAAGGGTCAGGATACTGAGAAGGATCCTGAGCGAGCAGCCTCACCTCCCACGGATGCCAAGATAATTAACTTCATTTTGGGAGGATCCGACATTTGTGGGACTTCGTATTCGGCGGCAAAGAGACATGCAAAAGAAGCTAAGGCTGAAAGGGGAGACAAACCTGTCAGGATGACTACCCTCACAACTGACAAAGTGATCACATTTGATGCTGATGACAGGGATACTGTCCAGGATCCTCATCATGATGCTCTGGTAATAACATTATCCTCATCATGATGCTCTGGTAATAACATTATATGTGGCTAACCATTTTGTACGTAGGATATTGGTTGATAATGAAAGCTCCGTCAATATAATCCAACTAGAGACCCTAAAGAGAATGAATGTATCTCCGATGGATATCACTTCAAAGTCCACCGTGCTTGTTAGGTTCAGTGGAGAGGCTAGGAACACAGTGGGAGAAATAAAGTTACCAGTATATGTTGAAGGAGTCAACTCGATACAACGTTTCTGTGTGATGGATTCTCTATCCTGCTATAACATCATACTGGGAAGACCCTGGATTCACGATATGAAGGCTGTGCCATCAACATATCACCAATGCATCAAGATCCCTACCCCTTGGGGAGTTGTCAAGGTCGATAGTGACCAGCAGGAGGCGAAAGAATGTTACTCATCCTCGATGAAATCCTCGACCAAGCCTAGTGCAGCATAGCAATTAAAGATGCGGGCCCAGGATATCGTGGAGGATCCGGAGCAGGATGTGAAGAAAATTATCCTGGATCAGGATAATCCTGATATCTCGGTGCTCGTAGGAACCAGTATCCCTCAGGATATCAAAGAACAGTTAACTAACTTTTTGAAATGCAGGATGTCAACGTTTGCATGGAAGCATGAGGATATGACAGGTATATCCAAAGACATTATCACTCACAAGCTTGGAATTGACAGATCATTCAAGCCTGTTCAGCAAAAAAGAAGGAAATTTGCTCCTGAGCGGAATACGATTATCCAAGAGGAAGTGGAAAGACTGTTGAAGTCCAGGATGATCAGAGAAGTTAAATTTCCAAGATGGCTAGCAAACGTAGTTGTGGTACAGAAGAAAAATGGGAAATGGAGAGTCTGTGTAGACTACACAGACTTGAACAAGGCTTGTCCTAAAGATCCATTTCCTCTTCCTCACATTGATGCAATGGTGGATGCTACTGCCGGGCATGAAATGTTAACCTTCATGGATGCATCCTCAGGATTTCAGCAGATTCAAATGGAACCTTCTGACCAGGAGGATACTGCCATCATGACACCAACAGGTATTTATTGCTATACGGCTATGCCTTTTGGTTTGAAAAATGCAGGTGCAACATACCAGAGATTGGTAAATATGATGTTCAAAGACAAGCTGGGGGACACCATGGAAGTATACATTGACGATATGGTGGTAAAATCAAAGAAAGCCCAGGATCACCTCCAGGATATTAAAGGAGCATTTGATATCCTGGAACAATTTAACATGAAGCTAAATCCTGCTAAGTGTCATTTCGGAGTGGGGGCAGGAAAATTTCTAGGATATATGGTGACCAAAAGAGGAATAGAGGCAAGCCCGGAGCAGATTAAAGCCATCTTGGATATTAAATCACCATCAATTATGAAAGATTTTCAACGACTAACAGGGAGAGTGGCAGCATTAAATAGATTTATTTCAAGATCCTCAAAAAAATGCAAAGAGTTTTATGATATCCTGAAGAAGAACAAAAAATTTGAATGGGGTGAGAAGCATGAAGCAGCCCTGCAGGATTTGAAGCAATATCTTTCAACTGCACCTCTACTGATGAAGCCTGAAAATGGTGAACCGTTATCCCTATACCTCGTTGTATCAGGGAATTCTGTAAGTGCTTTCCTTGTAAAGGATCATGAAGGTCAGCAATATCCTATTTATTATGTTAGTAAAAGTTTGTTTAATGCTGAAACTAGGTATTCTCACTTAGAAAAATTGATACTAGCATTAGTTATGGCATCAACGAAGCTTAGACATTACTTTGAGACACATAGGATTCATGTTAAAACAAATTATCCGGTCAAAAATGTGCTTAGGAAACCAGAGATGTCAGGCAGGATGGCCAAGTGGTCAGTAAAGTTAAGTGCTTATGATTTAGTATATGAACCTAGAAATGCCATAAAGTCTCAGGCTTTAGCTGACTTTGTGGCTGATTTCAGTAGTGACATTCAGGATGAGGTAGACCTGGAAGTTCAACAGTTAGGAGAATCTTCAGGATCCTGGACATTATATACTGATGGTGCATCTAATGTAAGAGGAGTAGGATTGGGAATACTACTAAAATCGCCACAGGGGGACATATTACCCCAGGCTATTAGGTGTGAATTTCCTGCTACTAATAATGAAGCAGAATATGAGGCTTTAATTGCAGGATTAGAGTTGGCTAAAAATATGAGTATCAAGAATTTGCAAGTATATGTTGACTCCTTGTTAATTACTAATCATTTTAATGGATCCTATACAGTTAAGGGTGAGAAACTAATCGAATACCTCGATATTCTCAAAAAATTAGCAGGATATTTCGAAGTTTTTACACTTGAACAGGTACCAAGGGAGGATAATGTTGAAGCAGATGCCTTAGCAAATCTGGGATCATCGATCAGGATACCAGAAGGGACCCAAATACCAATATTACATATCTTGTATCCTGCAACGAATCCTCAGGATAAAGAGGTAGCGGGTGTTCAGGATCCTGGAGCAGAGTATCCTGAAAAGGATCCTGAGTCCTGGATGACTCCAATCATGAGATATCTCAAGGAAGGACATATCCCCGGAGATGAGAATCCTAAGGCATTTAGGATGAAGGTATCACGATTCACTATTATAAATAATGTTTTATACAAGAAATCTCTTGCAGGACCGTATTTGAGGTGCTTGGAGGATCCTGAAGCCAAAGAAGTACTTCAGGATATACATGAAGGGGATTGTGGTAACCACACTAGGGGCAGGTCATTGTTCTCCAAAGTATTAAGGACAGGATATTATTGGCCGACGATGAGGAAAGATGCTGCAGAATATGCTCGAAGGTGTGACGTATGTCAAAGGCATAGTAACATACTACACCAACCAGCTGAACCACTATATCCTGTAGCGTCCCCTTGGCCATTCATGAAATGGGGAATGGATATAGTAGGGAAGTTACCAAAAGCTCCGGGAGGAAAAGTCTTTATGCTAGCAATGACAAATTATTTCTCTAAGTGGGTTGAAGCTGAAGCATTTGTCCAAGTTAGAGACCAAGAAGTAGTATCCTTCATAAAGAGGAATATCCTGACCAGGTTTGGGGTACCAGCTAAAATCATTTGTGACAATGGGTCCCAGTTTATAAGCAAGAGGACTACTGACTTTTGCAAGAGTTGGGGAATCAAAATGATCACGTCTACTCCGGTACATCCTCAAGCGAATGGACAAGCAGAATCCTCAAACAAGATAATTGTCAATAACTTAAAGAAGAGACTTGGAGCCAAAAAAAGGAAGATGGGCAAAAGAATTACCCTTTGTTTTGTGGGCTGATAGGACAACGGTAAAGAATGCAACCGGCCAAACCCCATTTTCCTTGGTATTTGGAGCAGATGCAATGATTCCAACGGAAATGGCGATACCTACTGCAAGATCTATCCTACAGGATCCTGAACAGAATCCTGAGGTCTTATGTCAAGATTTGGATACTATAGATGAAAAAAGGGATGCAGCAAGGCTAAGGATGGCAGCATATCAACAAAGAATATCCAGAGCATATAACAAGAATATAAGGACTAGGAGATTTCGAGTTGGTGATTGGGTGCTAAGAAAGGCTTTTCAAAATACCACTAATCCTGCCGATGGCAAGCTAGCTCCAAAATGGGAAGGACCATATGAAGTTGAGTCAGAAGCAGGGAAAGGAGCATATAGACTCAAGAATATGGAAGGGGACATGTTACCGAGATCCTGGAATGCAATACACTTAAAGCTCTATTTCAAGTAAGAATATAATTTAATTTCTATCTCAGAATGGTATGTATTCTGCCTCTTTTAAATATATTTGTGTATTATCTTGAACCCAATACTGACTTAAGCATCGGAGGGGTGTTAGCCAGGCTAACACCCACCTTAGTTTACAGTTGTTTTGCAGCATATGTTTCAGGATATGCACTCAGGATAAATCGAAAGATTAGAGGATTGGCCCCCTCTCTCACGTTTAAGGGATCTTCATCCCTTCAAAGGTTTAAAGGTATTCACCTTTCTTTCGAATTGGGTTTAAACACCTCTCCTGGAGCGCAAGTTATCTAGGTATAGTTCAAGGTAGCGGGACCAGTTCATGTAAAAGTGGCTGACAATTTCGTTTATCCCGGATTCTGAAGGTATATGAGGATTGATCACCCTCTCTCACGAAAGGGTATTTTCATACTCTCTAAGGTTTAAAGGTTTTCACCTTTCTAAGATTTGGAGTTTATACACTCTCGCCTGTAGCGCATGAAACTCAGGGTTTATCCCCAGGATATCAAGGTTTATCCCCAGGATATTAAGGGTTTATCCCCAGTATGCTACGGATTCATTTCAGAATATAAAGGGTTATGCCTCGAGGTGTTTGGAATTTATTCAAGCCAAAGTATGAATACATTTGCATTTCTGTAACATACACAGGGGACATACATTATACTATTCAAAGGTTGGATCCAAGTTTGTAAGTGTGCACTGGGGACATTCCTAAGGTGGAAGATTGGAATTGACTCTCTAAGAGTCTTTGGTATGATCTCTCCTTTTTTCAAAAGACTTAAGTTTTCTAAGCTGTATATATGACGATATCCTGACCAGGATATCTCTTAGGATACTTGTCAGGATATTTTCAGAATATGTTCCCATAATATTCCTAAGAATGTTCAAACAAAACAGTTATCATAAGTAAAATTTGTACACTAATAACAACAATGGTAAGGCCAAAAGAAAGGTTATATTAACATAGCAAAAGTTTGTGCTTTTGGTTTCATCTCAAAACGAGATCCATCCACCAAAAGCACAATTAGTCTTTAAACATATTAACCCAACAGTTGAAGGTTTCATCTCAAACTGAGACCCATCCACCTCCAACTGTTGTGTTCAAAAAGCATGCAGGAAATGTAAATTGTTCAGGTGCAAAAAAGTAAAGTGCGTAAAAAGTAAATTGTTTAGAGGATTACAGACCAACATTCAAATTTAAAAAGGTGGGCTCCGGCCTTGGCACGTATATCCATCATTGCCCACCTGAATGCCCTCACACAGCGGCATCTTCTCCAACCTTCTCTGCCTTCTCAGCTTCAGTATCCTGAGCAGTATCCTCACCAGCATCCATCCCAGCATCCGCTCCAACATCCTTCTTGTCTCCAGCCTTGTCCACCACTTCTGCCGACCTTGAGGACTCACCAGCTTCAGCAGGAAATGGCACAGCTTTGCCTCCGAGCTCCTTCAGCTTGGCCACCCAGGAGTCAACCGGCCAGGATGGGCATACAAGGCCCGTCTCCTTGGCCTCGTAGACCATTTTGATGCGAGCTTGCAGCAGGGAGACGATGGCAGAGGCTTTAATTCCTTCCCGAAACGAAACCATGGCCTGCTCATGATCCATTTGGACGGTGGCAAGTTTGAGCTCAGCATCTTGGGTGACCTTCTTCAGCATGCCCTCGTAGTGCCGGGTCTTTGCTTCAGCAATGGCACCTTGGTCGGCAACGGTGCTTTCAAGTTGTTTGATCCTGCCTTCATGGAGTACAACAGTACCGCAGGCATCATTGTACAGGTGGAGCAAATGCTGGAGGCCCTGCACATTAAATTCAGGCATGAGTCAGAATATATTAATCAGGATATCCTGTCAGGATATCCTACCAGGATATATATGCAGGATATGTGGCAGGATATTACCTTGTTGAGGAAGGATGTCATTGGCTCTAAGGAGTCAGAAAAGTTGAGTTCATCGTAGGAGAACCCCTCTAGGCTTGGAGCACTGACCTCAGGACCCTTCCTCTTTTTTGCTGTGGAAGCACGGGTCCTCGGATTGGCCTTAGGAGCTGGGAGTGGCTTGGAGCTGGTGGCAGCAAGGGTCTCTTTCTTGACCATGACTGGAGTAGGATAGCTGTCAAGTTCGTCGAGGTCTAGATAGACTGGAACCTTACTGGAGTCTGCATACAGGGAGTAAAAATTTCTCCTAAGTATTTCAAATAAAAGACATGTATGTATAGGATATTTTGCAGGATCCTTACTAGACATGTTTGCACTAGAAAGAGGACTTGGAGATGGCGGAGATGGGTTGAAACTTCTTTTAGCCTCTGGAAGGAGTCTGATAGCGTCGATCCTTTTCTTTGAATCAGCAAGGGGAGGAGCAATCTTCCTAAAGTCAGCTGCATGCACAACAGAAAAAAGAAAATTGATCAGTTCAGGATATGAAGCAGGATAAGAGGCAGGATCATCCTTAAACCCTAAATCCTACCCTTTTTCAACCATTGCACCAGATATTCCGTTCCACCAGGGATTGAGTCTCTTTTTACAAAGAAGAACTTAGATTGCCAGTTATCCTCGTTCCTGGTGGCACGAAGTATCAGTGGGTCGCCGGAAGTGGAATAAAACAGAAATCTACATGATCCGTGGCATCTAAGCTGGTAAGCTAGGGGGAGATCATGGACAGAAAGATCAGGGATGTGGTTTCTCTTGATTTGGTCAAGGACGGACAGAACACGCCAAAGCATTGGCATTGTTTGGCTAAAAGAGATTTTTGTGATATTGAAGAATTCGGTGATAAAGTCCGGAAAGGGGAATTGTAACCCTAAGGTGAAGGGAAAAGCACTGAAGCATATCCACTCGTTGGAGACCATATCCGACCGGATTTCCCGGTCGAACGGCCGGAATACTGTTCCTTCCGGAAAGATACCGGAGGATTTGAGAGCTGCCAAATGGGCACTATCAAAAGAGCATATCTCTTTCTCCGGTTCTTGGAGAAGATTTTGCTGGATAAATGTAGGGGTTGAATCACCGGAACTAGATCTCGTCTGTCTCGGCATTTGATCGCTTGAATTTTTGACCGGAGAAGGAGAATGAAGATAAAGATAAAGATGGAGATTAGAGAAAGAATATTACCTTTTCCTTATCGATTGTGATTAAAAAAGAGATGAGGATGAGAAGATATAGGGTGTAATGAGTAAATATAGGCTGAGTAGTTGCAAGCGGTCACATCATTGGTCTTATCTCTTAATTACCTCGGTCTCCGTGAAAAATGTAACCGTTAGTGGTGAGGATACTAAACGGTAACATTTTTGGGGAAAATTGTTATGGGCGAAATTCTGAGCCCATATCTTGAGAAATATCTTGGGTTATATCTTGGTTATATGATATCTGATCACATCCGGGATGCTGATTCAGGATATTGGTAACATCCTGAATGGTATCCTCAGGATCACTAACGGATTATGTGCAGGTACGTGGGTTGGAAGCTAGCAACGTTCACAAGGAATCATTTCGCGGGAGACTCGGTCCAAGTCGTTCAAATAAAGACGTTGAAGCCGCATTACTCGGTCTACAACGTTTACTATGGAATATTCGGAGTATCCCATATTTGTAGGAATTTTCGTTTGTAATTTTTTACTATAAATAGGTGGGTATACCAGATCGAATAGGACATCACATGAACACTCACTACATTCTTACACTTGTTCTCTAGCAATTTTCACTCTCGCACAAAAGCATTGTAACACTTAGCGATCTGGTCGATATCCTGCACTGTATCCTGAAGTTTAAAGCAATAAGAAGAACAAGGCAGCTACGATTGTCAGCTCCCGAGGTTTTATGCCGGCGATCTAGATTGATCAATGGCTTTCCTCGTACATCTCGTGTCACATCCTTTACTTTTTGCTCATTGTTTGATCGTAGATACAGCTCAATATCCTGAGCCGTATCCTGAACACTGTTTTTCCAAACAACTTAACCAGCATATTTTCAACACACTTTTTAGCACACTACCTCACTTAACTAATTTTATCACTTAATTGCTTCGGTAATTTTTGACCAAAACAATAACAAGCTTGTTACAAGGATCATTAGGGTGTATGAGTGTAAAAGTGTATAGAAATGATTAGTAAACTGCCGAGAGCTGTTCAAGTGTGTGTGTGTTTGCCAAATTTGTTAAGTGTCTCTACTCAAGCTTGTTATCCCCTTTTAAATTTAGAAATAACAAAGCTAACTAACTATCCAAACATTGTGCAAGCTCCCCACGATCTCCCACAACGTTCACAAGTCCATGCACGTGCGGAATATTATGAGCATATTCCCCAAGAATATCGGTAAAAGTCAGTCCATGCCCATACTCCTGCAAAACAAGCTCATGAACAAGGCAGACAATCGTTAGTACAAGGATAACAATGAGGATCCTGAATCCTGGTCCTGCAACATATTCTGAGGATCCTAAATTCAAACATAATTGAGGATCCATGATCCTGGCAGCACTTGAGGATCCATGATCCTTGGGAAATCCTCCCCTAACAATAGTATATAGTTTAGATTATTGGTCCATCATGTAGTATCATGTAGTGTCATATAAGTCAAGCATGGAGGCATGAACAACCTCATTATAAGATTCAGCAAAGCACAAGGTTTAATAACATAGTTGATCAACCCGGTTGGACATGAATAACAAAATGTAAAGTAACTAATTTCATCAAGTAGCCAAGTAAGATCAACCTGGGGGTTTCATACCCATCATGGAGAATGTTGGAGATGCGGCGGGTTGTGTTACTTTAGTTCTAGGAAACTACTTGGAATAATGTGGTAAAATATCAACTGAGGTGGTGAAACAAGTTTGGAAAGCCAAGGCTTCCATGGTTCACACCTTCACCAAAGCATAAGTCTCACCATATGAACTATGGTGAGCTTGGATGGTCTCAACACTTGTAGGTTATCAAAACCTTGTTAAAACAGAAAGTTTATAAGGTTCTTGGACCTCTAAACTCATGAGAATTGATCTTATTCAAGCCCCATAATCATAGATGAGATTAGAGACAAGTTAGGTGCAGGATTCTTACAAAAAAGTTAAATTTAAACAAGTATAAGCAAAGTTTTTCTTCAAAACAGAAAGCTGGACCTCAAAATGACCTTAGTTTACCATGGTAAACTTGTGGAAACACTCCTAGAGATGTGTCAAGCTTTGTTGAAGAAGAAAAGATGAAGAAAGGTGAGTTTGAACTCACTCTAGGACTTAGAGTTTTCTGCCCTTTCCTTGTGTTTGCAACTGATTTGAGAGAGTTTTGTGACTGTAGAAGAGTTGGGAAAGTGAAAATTGTGAGATGGAGGCTTGTTTATATGGAGAGGAGGTGGGGTTTAGTGATAAAGGAGGTTGAATGGTGATTGAGGAAGAAGAAAATGGCCAATCCATGGAGGGCAAACAATTTTCTGCGGATTCACCCCCGTGGCGTCACGCGATGGCACAAGGGGAAGGGGGTTACGTATCTCGGCACCCCCTTTGTCCATTTGAGTTTTTTTTTTCACGCTTTGGCCCCTGAACTTCCATTTTGTTATCATTTTATGCTGAAAGTTCATGTTTTGGCTTGTTTTGATCCTGGAACGTATTTGTAAGTGTCGTGCAAGTATCGTGCAATGTATAATTGTTAAATCAAGCATGTAATAAGTCTCGGTTGCATGCAAATGTGTATCCAAAGTTTGATTGTGTTTAAGATAAGTATAATAAGTATAAGTATAAAAATGAATTTCCATAACGGTCGAAGTATCATATTACAGATATAGGAAATAATACGAATACAATATGATTACAAGTTTCCAAAAATAGAAATACGAGTTACACTTTCTAAATAAGGAAAGTACAACAATGCGAAGCGTTACAGTTTCCTGTACTTTAGGAAATTTCATCCCGAAATTTATTCAAGGGGAAGACTCAATGAACAGATGCGAATGCTTGGCCTTCATTTCCCTCTCGAGTTCCTAAGTGAATTCGGCGCCACGTTTTTCTTCCCATCGAACCTTGACTATGGAATTCGACTGCGCCTAAGCTGTCTGGTTACTTGGTCCATGATTTCGATCGGTTTTTCGATGAAGTGTAAGGACTCGTTGATTTCTAAGTCATCCAACGGAACCTGAAGTCTTTCATTAGCTAGACACTTCTTGAGATTCGAAACGTGAAACATTGGATGAACGTTGTTGTGTTCTTGAGGTAAGTTTAGTTGATACGCCATTTTGCCAATCCTCTCGAGTATCTTGAAAGGACCTACAAAATGTGGAGCAAGTTTGCCTTTCTTAGCAAATCAAACCACTCCTTTCCAATGGGATACCTTAAGGAGTACATGATCGCCAACATTAAATTCCAAAGGTCTGCGACATTTATTGGCATAGCTCTTTTGTCGGCTGCTAGCTTTGAGGAGGTTGTCGCGGATTTGTAGGATCTTGTCCGTCGTCTCTTGTATAAGCTTGGGACCGGTGATTTGTGCGTCTCCGATCTCGTGCCAACAATAGGCGAACGACACTTACGACCATATAATGCTGCAAAAGGAGCCATTTGGATACTTGAGTGATAGCTCTTATTGTCACACCCCCAAATTACCACATGCGGATCTCACCGCTAGGCGTGTGACGTACCAGGATCTAGCCACGAATCGTATCGAACTAAAAGTAATTAACATAAAACACAACATCATATCCAACATGAATAGTCCATTTCAAAAACAACTGTTTCAAACAAGGTATACGTTCAGCGGAAGCATAAGTTATTGTTCAATCAGCCAACATCATATTGTTTAGAAAACATAAGCAAAACGTTAAATGTTTCTTCAAGCGACACAACCCATGACAACTGATATGTGGTAATAAACACATATTTGTCCCGTGTAAAGTGTATAAATTTTGTATAGTTATTATTTGTTTTATTTAGTTTTTAGTATTATATTATATTATTTTGTGTTTTGGCAGGTCCTGGTGTAAATGGAGCGAAAACGAGTAATAAAGAAAAAACCAGCTAGTTGAGTAGAGTAGACAGTCGGGGATCGAATAAAAATTGCAGCCATTTTCCGTGATCGGGCCGAGCCCGCTTATCTTTATATTATAAGTTAAAGGGCTACATTTATATTATATATATATATATAGACACAGGGGAAGGATCCACTAAAAATTGGATTTTGCCTAAGTAGCCTAAGAAGGATTGTGATGATGACATGTGGCACTCCTAATAAGTAGGAATGAAGGGCATTTTGGTTCTTATAAATAGGAGTGAAAATGACATGTGGCACCCCTTTTGTTTTTTAAAAATACAACAAAAAAATCTAGTACAAAAAAATCCAGCACAAAAGATCTAGTACAAAAAAATCCAGCACAAAAGATGTAGTACAAAAAAATATAGCACAAAAAATATAGTACAAAAAAATATAGCACAAAAAATCTAGCACAAAAAATATAGTACAAAAAAATATAACACAAAAAAATCTAGTACAAAAAAAAATATAGCAAGAAAAAATTCAGCAAAAAATGTAGTACAAAAAAATACAGCACAAAAAATTGAGAAAAAAATTAAGACAAAAAATTTAATACAAAAATATAGTACAAAAATCAAGCACAAAAAAATGTTATATAACATAGAATACAACACATTTTAGTGAGTTTTTTTAGTCTTCATATTTTATATAACAATATGGTACTCAAATTAAAGATAAAAAGACGCTCGATCTTACGGTGAAATTTTTATGAAAAAATTAATGTCGTATAAAAAAGTTATGAACGTTTAAAAAATTGGGTGGAATATGCATGTGCCTTGCATGTGGAGAGAGAAAGTCCATAAATAGAATTTTCCCAAGATACCCTTGCATTCCTTCTTTCTCTTACAATTTCATCTTAACCATTGATTTGAAAAATGAATTGTTAAGATTCCTTCTCATCCTACTTAGGAAAATAAACTTTTTATTTGATATTCAATTAATAAAAAAAAATGATAGTAGGCAGACATATTAATTCGAATTGAACAAAGTTGCTGCCATATTAATTGAAAAAGGTTGCTGCAAAAATTATTAATAGAAAGAATAGGGTATCAGCCCAATAGCATATTACGTGAATGAATGGATATGGGCTTGTGACATGTTTTTTTTATACATTATACCCAACCCTAATGCATTCTATTCGACCATACATCTATCTACTATAAAAAAAAGTAAGCGTGTCACTCATTGGAGGTATTCTCAAATTTATACTTATCTTATATTAACTAAATAAATAATAAATAATAAATTAATATTAAATCTTATCATACTTTAATAAAATATTATCCTCAAATCTAAATTGTTAATTTAATATATTTTTAAACAAATACCTCTTTTTCCTACTTATCTTATATTAAATATATAAATAATAAATTAATATTAAATGTTATCCTAATTTATTAAAAATATAACTTTTTTATTATTTGGTATACAAAACTATATTTATTCAACATTTGTAAAATGCGGTGTTTTGAAAAATATAACTTTTTTATTATTTACTATACAAAATTACATTTATATAACCCGTGTAATACACGAAATTTTAAAGATATAACTTTTTATCATTTGCTATGTAAAATTATATTTATTCAACACGGGGTTTTTAAGGATTTAATGTTTTTATTATTTGGTAGATTTTTCAACCCAACTATACACGGGATTTTTAAAGATACGACGTTTTTAGTATTTAATATACAAAATTACATTTATTTAATATGTGTAATACACATGGGTTTTAAAGATACAACTCTTTTTTAGATCTATTCAACACGTGTAACATACGGGGTTTTTAAGAATGTAATTTTTTTTTAATTATTTGGTAGATTTATTCAACTCGATTATACACGGGTTTTTTAACCATACGGCGTTTTTAGTATTTAGTATACAAAATTACATTTATTTAATCTGTGTAATACACATGGTTTTTAAAGATATAATTTTTTTATTATTTGATATATAAAATTACATTTATTTAACCCATACAATATACGAGGTTCATAAAAATTTAACTTTTTATTATTCAATATATAAAATTACATTTATTCAACTCGTGTAATACACGAGGTTCTAACCTAGTATAATATAATTATTACTTTGACATAAAAAAGGGAAGGAAGAGATAGACGGAAGGAAGCAAGAGGTGGGTGCAAGCAAGAAAACAAAAAAGAAAAAGAGTTTTTTACATATTTCCCCCTCCTAAGAGAGTTTATTACATATATCCTCAACCAAAAAATTTAATTACATATTTCCCTATTTTTTGAGAAATTACTCATTTACCCTTCTTATTCCCATAATCTTCATATTGTTTCCTCTCCCCACTACATCTTTTTCTT
Source organism: Helianthus tuberosus (assembly GCA_030545235.1). Classification (NCBI taxonomy): domain Eukaryota; kingdom Viridiplantae; phylum Streptophyta; class Magnoliopsida; order Asterales; family Asteraceae; genus Helianthus; species Helianthus tuberosus. Next base: position 194,111,046 of record CM060365.1, read on the forward strand.
CCCCTCCCCTTCTTCTTGCAACCGATTTTCGCAAAGCTTTTTCGAGTTTCAAGCAGTATATGTTGATTAAACTTCTGGTCTTACTGCCGTTGTTACTGGGTATTCCTTAACAGACAAAGAATGCTCGACTAATGAAAATTGGTTACCGATCTGTAACAGAGTGTTTTCAACTGAAGGTTTCTTTGTTCAAATAGTGAGAAATTTCAGATCTATAACAGATTTGAGATTTCATTTGAAAGTTTCACCTGAAGCAGGAAAAGAAGCGGAGAACAAGAACGGCAAGGCATAATGTTATATAATGGTTTAAGAAAACCAAGAATTGGGATACAGTGGTTTGATTAAAATTCAAAAGATAGAAAAGTTAATGGCTTCATTTTCTAAGATGAGATAACTAACGAAAAATATATCATCATGTTGACCACTTAGAAAAATAGAAGGCTCATTCTATACGCACCCCCCCTCCTAATTACACCCCCCTTTGCGAGAGGAAAACTGTCGGTCCCACGCAGGCCCCACCTATAAGTATGTGAGAGGAGGGGGGTGTAGAAAGTAATAGGGGGTGTGTATAGTAGCACCCAAATAGAAATCAAGGACTGCAATTGCAAACAGCACTTCCTAAGGGTATGTGTAGTGGGGAAAAAAAGGGGCGCCATCTTCAACATAATGCCCTCATAACGCCCCGAACACCATTACGGGGGGCGTTATGAGGCAAAAAATTTTGGTGGGCGCGATATCCATAGCGCTGGTGTGGGGGGAATCTTTTAAGATTTGGACCAATCAAATTTAAGCAATCTTTTTTATATTAATTAATAAAATTGAAAATTATTAAATAGGTAATGATTAGGCGGGGGCTTTATGACTACGGGCTTAAATGCATAACGCCCCATAACGCCCACCCGCACACGTGGCGCGCCACGTGTCGCATAACGCCCACAAAGGGGCGTTATGACTACACATGGCCTAAGAGGCAGACGGAGCAGTAGGTCCTAAGAGGCTAATGGATTATGTCATGCTACTAAGAGACTATAAATTCGTTCAGATTATTTTGTTAGCCACTAAAATTGTTTGTATATTGTTAATAACATCATTAAGGGTAAAATAGTAATTGAATAAGATAATTTTTAATGAATATGGGAAATATGTAATATATATAGGTTAAGGAGGGGAAATATGTAAAATATATGGGTTAGGGAGGGGAAATATGTAATTGAATTTTTTGGTTGGGGATATATGTAATAAGCTCTTTTAGGAGGGGGGAAATATGTAAAAACCTAAAGAAAAAAAGAGAGTAGAGAAAAAAGAGTTCGATCAAGAAAGTAGGAGAAGGAAAAAAAAGATTAGTGGTTCGAGCTTCAAATCGCGATTTGAGATTTGGGTTTGGTTTGCAATTTATTAGACTACCTAGGCCTAGATGAATTATGATTTAATGTTTTGACTATTCGGTTTTGACTAATGATTAATTTGGGATGATTTACATATTCCTGTTTTGTGATTGTTTATGAATTTGTATGCTTGTCTTGGTTGTTTGGTTAGGTGATCTTGTTAGTCTGGTCTGGAACTATTTAGATTATTCTAGGTTCGTTAATCTATTAGGTTTTCGGTCTAGAGCTTGAGATTAGAGATAATTCAAGTTTAACTAAATTAATTAAAATCAACTGAGTATAGTGTGCATCTTTTTCTGTCAACTCTAGGGACGAGTCAGGATTGCTAAGTTATTAGCTAGGCGTTGTTTGATAGTTTGGGTGGCCGATAGCTCGGATCTGGCTACTTATTCACGTTTAGGGTTTCCTAGGTTTCAGTTATTTACAGGTTTAGCTTCATGACCTGAGGATTTTAGCACCATAGTTGTTTTTAATCTGACAGTCGTGGGATTCGGTGTCGATAGGTCAAGTCGTTTCCAATTTAGCACTTCATCACTTTGTTCCATCTTCTATTTTGGTTGATCATCCTTAGCCGGAGGTTTTCTGGGTAGATTCGGAGCTTTAGCCTTTGGTCAGGACCAGAGGTCACGGGTTGGTCATAGGGATTCGAAGCCTGAGTAGTTCTTTCTCATCATTGTCTGCTTCCCATCACTTTACCATTTTTCTTGCGTGCTCTGTTCTCTTGTTTACTCACTTTAGTAGATTTAGAAAAATCCCAAAAAACCCAAATTAAACGAATTTGGTAGTTAGTTGAGTCAGAGTCTAGTTAGCGTCTCTAGTGTCTCGTGGGTTCGATATTCGGACTTCTTTAGGCTTTACTACGTACGATAGGTACACTTTCCTGTCAGTGGTCTAGCATTTAGAGAGTCTTAGTTTATAAATTTAAAATTAGGGTGTCTACATTAGGTTAATATAGGTTAGTTTTAATAGACCGCATTCAGCACATCAAGTTTTTTGCGCCGTTGTCGGGGACACTTAGGCGATTGCGTTATTAGCTTTGATTGATCTTATTTGTTTAATTGGTCTTATTTGTAGTTTGAGTCTTAGGGTTTCTGTCTAGTAGTAGGGTGTCTAGTCGTTTTTGTAAACAATTTTTTTTATTTAGTTAGTTTTATATTATATATTTATATCATGTGTTTGATTTGTGGAGGGCCCCATTACACCAAAATATTGTCCAAATTCATCGGGGTATTCCACAGATTACTCTTCTAACTCATATTCGTAGCCACAAATATATCAGAATTCATATCCTTTGCAATATCAATCATGCGACGAACTCGAGTACCCATCTTATGTTCCAGCATTCGTGGAATCTGTTCAAATCTTCAGTCAAATAACACAAACAACACCAGACGAAGGAGTCAGGTAACGCAAACAACACTAGACGAAAGAGATCAGAGGTTACCCAAAATGCTTGCTCTTCTTGATCAAATGCACAAGGTATTAGATCAAATGATGAAGAAAAGCATGAATCAGCACGTGGATCCGCTGTATGAGGGCTGCGGTGGACCGCACAGGTATGAAGATTGTCTGGTCGCTTTTCGATGGTTAATTCCTTCGGTTACACAGAGTATATACTGGGCCGACGATGACGATTGGGATTTAAATCGATACATGAATGACGAGTTGGTAGATGCCACCGAGCTTACCAATATGGAGACACCATTGGAGGATGTTGAGGGTACTTGTGAAGATGATGAGGCAGAGATGGAAGAAAAAGGAGTTGAGGAAGAAGAGGTTGAAGAGGATCCTACCAGTGATCCAGAGTTGTCAGATAAAGAATTGGAGACGATAATGGACGAATCAGTCCCACCTCTGGTTCAACAGGACGTGAAACTCCATTGGTACTCCACACCATGGTATTATAGTCCTGAACCTATTGATGATGACGTCTGGAGTGAAGATGAAGAGGGAGCGGTAGAAGAGATGGAATTAGAGATGCCTGACTACACCACGTCCCCTAGAAATGAAGAAGCTAGTGAGCCACTAAACAATATGGAAGATGCGAAAATTGAGGAGCATGTACCATCTTGGGAAGAGGAGTTTGGTGATGAGTTGGTAGGAATGCCAACTCTTGAGGAAGTAGAATTTGACCCGGTCGGTGATCTCGCATGTTTAGAGAAATTACTTGAAGGTGAACCGGCCATGGAAATCAAACAAATACCAAACATAGTAGAAGAGGAAGTGGCTGAGGAGTTTGATAGCCGACCCGTGGAGAAGTTGGAATATGGACTGCCACAACGATCAAGAACACGGGAGAGGGCGAGAAAGAGCTTGGATCAACACCTTCTAAGGATTTGAAGATGGTACCGAAGGAAGAAGAAGGAGGAATCGCCGAAGTTTGCATGACACCATCCTTCTCATTACATGCCACGAATCAGGTTTGGTCCAGGTAAGTTTAAGTATTGGTGGCCTGATCCGTTTGAAAATGTTAAAAAGTTTAAGTTCAAGTATTGGTGGTCTGATCCGTTCAAAATTGTTAAAAAGTTTATACATTCCACTATTAAAATTTTAATTAATAATAAGGAACGGGTGGTATTGAACGGGTTGGATAAAGGAGAAACCTCCTGATTAAATTCAAGTGTGGTGAGGTTTCATGGAGTTTGTATAGAGTCGTAGTTTTTGTATATTGAGTCTAATTTGGTAGTTGTTTAGTCAGTTTTTGTGTTGAGTCGGTACTGCTTTGGTTTTTGCTTGTTTTTGTTTATGCAAGTTTGAATCGTACCACCCGTACTCAATCGCCATTCGGGTGATTTTGGAGCTGCTTTTCGAATATCAAGCATTTTCCAAGTATACTAGTCAGTGTCAGAGCCGATCGCGACCAAAATGCTATACGATCGAGCTGGATTGGACGAGACCTCGGGAGCTTACGCGTCGTAAAACCAACTAAGTCCTTTCCAATTTGCCCTTTGTCTTTTATTTCTTATTTATTTTTAGTCTTTCGAGTCGGTTTCCATCCTACATTGAAGGTAATGTAGAGTTTAAGTGTGGGGATGGGAAACTATCGTTTAGTGTCTAGTTATTTAGTGCTTTGAGTCATAAAATTTGAAAAATACAAAAAAAATTAAAAAAAAAACAAAAAATTGAAAAAAATGAAAATGTCCCTTGTTTTAGAAGTTTGCAAAATAAAAACGGAAAGTGATAAAAAAATCAGGTTTCTTCGGGTTTCAAATAATAATAATAATATGAGAATAAAACAAATTAAACTTGTGTCTAAATTGGGATGTGTGAGTAGGCCTGGCCCGGTTTTTGGTTCCTTTGATCTTAATATACCTAATTATTAGGCTGCTAGTGGGTTCTCATCTAGGAAAAGTAGGAAGCCGAAACCACAAAAAATAGTATAAAGAATGCCGTTATAAGCTAAAATTGTTAGAATTTTTTTTATCAAAAGAAAAAATAGGAATAAAAGAGCTAGACCGAATAAAAACGATGCCTGTGTAATCTTTGTTGGGGATGGTGACTCTGACTTAGATTGCCTCTCGGATAAGTTGAAAAAGAAAAATGCAAAAATACAGACGCCTACGTTGTCGCTCTCGGGGATGGTGACTCTGGTTGAGACAGCCTCTGGGTTAGGTATACATAGTCTAAAGCTCAAAAGAAAAAAAAAACATGATGTTAAAATTCTTTTAATTTTGGTATAAAACGGTTAGGAAATAGTCCATGGACTGTTCTTTTTGTTCTATAAGCTTGAGCCGGAATTAGGTGAAACTGCGGTTTTTAGTGTGAGACGCTGGGTAAATTTACTTGAACTTAAACTTAAATTGCATGATAAGGGCTTAGAACCAGATTTGGTGATAGGCGCATTTTAGATACACTTTATTGATTATTAAGTATGACAAAAATGCATTGATATTATTATAAAATATGATTCTTAATGCGGTTTTATTAACATGTGGATTAAAATGAAATAAACTAAAAACGGTTTAATTATACTTTATTTATTAAATACTAAATGAAGTCTTTAATTAATTGGTAAATTAATATTAAATCTTTAGTTTAAAATTCTAAAGTGAATTAATTAAAGGCATGGATGGATGCTATTTTGCATCAAGAGGAAATTAAATATGGGTTGATAAAGTTTGATGGGCCAGTCACTTTAACGTTGAAGTCTTTAGATGCATGGAATGGAAAAGATTGTGAAGCCCATAAGAAAGTCGGTTGTCAGGTGATTTAAAAAGAAAATAGACACAATTTTTACGGGGTTTTTTTTACGGCAGCTTTTGGGAGAGAGTGGACGCACGGAAGGCAGCCGCCTTCGGGCTGCTGTGCAAGGTTTAAGGCATGAGCATTTAGGTGATTTTCTTTAAGCGTACGGTTCATAGGGTTTGATACTTTTGTTAGTTTTGTTCATGGTTGGGTTTGTTTTTGACATTGACAACGTCGTATAAACAATTTGATGAGTTATTTATTTTAAACTATTTGCATGTGTTTGAGTTCTTGCTTTACAGCTTGCTCGGTTGATGACAAAACCTTGTAGCTTGTTGGGTGACATAGAGTATGTTGACTCACATTAATAAATAAGGTAATTAAATTGTAAAAGATCTGATGACAAAGACCTGTTTTTGATTACCACTTAAATTAACCGACTTTTCAGCATCATGTCTATGTGGTGTCCAATTAATGATTAAATTGAGTTTTGTGTAAACCTAGAATCTGAAACTTAGAGGACATTACCTTTATCTTTTTGCTTGTAGCTTCTACCCGGATGAACGATTACTTTGTTTTCATTAAACTTTGTTCACGGATTCTTTTTAACGGGTAAAGCTTGACCACTTATGTTGAATTCTTGGTAAACGTTGTTTATATTTGAATTATTTGTCGTTTATCAAGCGTATTGGCGATATACTTGCATCGTTAGCGGGTTGGTAAATTGGTGGGTAGTTGATATAAATAATGGATTATTAGGTTGTATGATGAATCTTAAAAACTATCCCTAATAATTAATCAAATTCATTAATTCCGATGCCATGTCTATGTGGTGTTTTGAATCTGTAAACGGGGTTTTGTGTTAAACTTGCAATCGGGATTCTGGGTGGGAGTTGCTTTTCTTTAAAATATAATAATTCTCTAGTTAAACACTAACCACATATTCCTCGTGGATACGATACCCTACTTACGCTATCTACGTAGTTTAATTAGGTTTTTGATTGACTCTAACGACAGTCATCAAAATGGCGCCGTTGCCGGGGAATTAGTGCGCTTAGTGTTTTTCTAGTTTTCTAAAAACAATACAAAAAAATAAAAAAAAATACAAAAAAACAAACAAAACAAACAAAACAAAAACCCAAAAAATATTTCTCTTGTATTCTGTATTATTCATTTTTGTTTAGTTCGGTATTATGCTTGGGTATCCTGTTTGAGTTTGTACTGGTGAGTTCTTGGAAACATGGATAGAGCTTATTAGATCAAGATTCAGCCAGAACTGTCCATACTCAATCTCCATTTGGACGGCGATGATTTGTACATCACGTGTAGAGAGCAACCCGAGTTTTTACTGAACGCGGCCGCGAATGAAATGCTATACGGTCGCTGTGGAACATTCACGAGGATCCTGCTTCTTTAACCAGGGAAGTCTGTTCCAATCTTTTGTACATATCTTTTTTTTTCTTTTATCTTTGAGTCGTAGTTTCCTTCCACATTGGGGAAAATGTAGATTTTAAGTGTGGGGAGGGGGAACTAGTGTTTTAGTTAAGTCTTATAAAAAAAATAAAATTATAAAAAATCCAAAAAAAAAATGAAAAAAATTAGAAAATTTCCCGTAAAGGTTTTTGCACAAAATGGAAAATGATAGTTATAATTGAAGCGTTGGGATTTGATTATTATATATATGAGATAATGGTCAGTCACACGTCTAACTTAGAATATGTGGGTAGGCCCAACCGGTTGAAAGGTTCATTAGGATCGTTATAAAATAACTTAAATTAGGAGTCTTGTGCGTTCTCGCCTTAGAAGCTGTGATAAAACTGAAACTGTGGAAAGTATAAGAGGTATGTCATAAGTAAAAAACTTATAAGTGCACACCTATTTCTTTTTGTGAAAACAAATCCGAAACAGTGTGGCGCCCGAAAAAAAAATCATTCCATCTATTCATCTGAGCACATGTTGAAAAAACAAGAAAAATAAACGAAACCTATGGTATTGCCGCGAGGATAGCGACTCATGCGGTACATACCCTCTAGGTGGAGTTATAAAAAAGATGTGAAGTTTATGGCATTAACCATGGGGATGGTGACTCGTGTGGCGTATGTCCGCTAAACTGATTGTATACAAAAGCATGTAAAGCTCGCAATATCATCCATCTATCCATTCTAAATTTAATCGGAATAACATAAGGGTTTTTTATATAAGACGGTAGATTTAATATCTTTTAATCATATAAGCTTGAAACGGGATTAGGTGGCGTTGTAGTCTTTTGAGTGTGAGATCCATAGATGACTATAATCACTTGAACTTAATGAATCATGAATAAGGGCTCGGAAACTGGTGGTTGGGTTTAAGTGGATCGTATACCTGCAATCTTGGTGAACATGTGTTTTGATTTGTTAATAAAATAACCGAATATAATGAAGGCCAGTGATTCTGATTGTGATTCCATTGCAAGTAATTTTTTCGGGACGAAAAAAGATAAGTGTGAGGATTCTATCGGTGCATTTTAGATACACTTTATTGATTATTAAGTATGACAAAAATGCGTTGATATTATTATAAAATATGATTCTTAATGCGGTTTTATTAGCATGTGGATTAAAATGGAATAAACTAAAAACGGTTTAATTATACTTTATTTATTAGAAGTCTTTAATTAATTGGTAAATTAATATTAAATCTTTAGTTTAACTATTATCATAATGCCATCGTAGGAAACAAAGAAATAGGGCTGGCAAGTCGTGTTTTAGCAGGTTTAACAGGTAGGTATCTGATAACGCGAACAACAAAAATTTTAAACATGAATACGACTCGTTTAACTACTTTATATCCAATTCTACAAGACAGATATATGTTTTATGCACCTAGAAGGAGAAATAACGGATCCTAACTTTCAAATTTTGATTATTTTTAAAAACGTAAAAAATCACATGGAATACTTTTCTATTATCGTGTCTTAGCAGGTTACCTATAGGTTTCCTATTGCCAGCCCTACAAAGAAACAAGTTTCAAAATTCTAAAGTGAATTAATTAAAGGCATGGATGGATGCTATTTTGCATCAAGAGGAAATTAAATATGGGCTGTTGATAAAGTTTGATGGGCCAGTCACTTTGACGTTGAAGTCTTTAGATGCATGGAATTAGAGGTGCACAAACCGGTTAATTTTAATAACCGGTTCGGTTAACCAGTTATACCGGTTAATTTGACTTTTTGACTTTAACCGGTTAATGCTTTAACCGGTTATTACTTTAACCGGTTATTTTTTTAACTGGTCCGGTTAATTACTTTAACCGGTTCGGTTAATTAACCGGTTATTTTCGGTTATTAACCGGTTTTTTTGCCTTTTTTTTGAATTTTTCGGTTATTTTTTCGGTTAACCAGTCTATCGGTTAAAAAACCGGTTTAAAAAAACCGGTTATTATACTAAACACTTATAACCGGTTACTAACCTACGGTTAAAAATAACCACTAACCGGTTATTCCTAAATCGGTTATTAACCGGTTACGGTTTCGGTTAATAACCGGTTACGGTTAATTAACCGGTTATTTTGTGCACCTCTACATGGAATGGAAAAGATTGTGAAGCCCATAAGAAAGTCGGTTGTCAGGTGATTTAAAAAGAAAATAGACACAATTTTTACGGGTTTTTTTTTTTTTGACGGCAGCTTTTGGGAGAGAGTGGACGCACGGAAGGCAGCCGCCTTCGGGCGGCTGTGCAAGGTTTGAGGCATGAGCATTTAGGTGATTTTCTTTAAGCGTACGGTTCATAGGGTTTGATACTTTTCTTAGCTTTATTCATAGTTGGGTTTGTTTTTGACAATGTCAACGTCGTATAAACAATTTGATGAGTTAGTTATTTTAAACTATTTGCATGTGTTTGAGTTCTTGTTTTACAACTTGCTCGGTTGATGACAAAACCTTGTAGCTTGTTGGGTGACATAGAGTAGGTTGACTCACATTAATAAATAGGGTAATTAAATTGTAAAAGATCTGATGACAAAGACTTGTTTTTGATTACCACTTAAATTAACCGACTTTTCAGCACCATGTCTATGTGGTGTCCAATTAATGATTAAATTGAGTTTTGTGTAAACCTAGAATCTGAAACTAGGAGGACATTACCTTTATCTTTTTGCTTGTGGCTTCTGCCCGGATGAACGATTACTTTGTTTTTCATTAAACTTTGTTCACGGATTCTTTTTAACTGGTAAAGCTTGACCACTTGTGTTGAATTCTTGGTAAACGTTGTTTATATTTGAATTATTTGTCGTTTATCAAGTGTATTGGCGATATACTTGCATCGTTAGCGGGTTGGTAAATTGGTGGGTAGTTGATATAAATAAATGGATTAATAGGTTGTATGGTGAATCTTAAAAACTATCCCTAATAATTAATCAGATTCATTAATTCCGAGGCCATGTCTATGTGGTGTTTTGAATCTGTAAACGGGGTTTTGTGTTAAACTTGCAATCGGGATTCTGGGTGGGAGTTGCTTTTCTTTAAAATATAATAATTCTCTAGTTAAACACTAACCACATATTCCCCGTGGATACGATACCCTACTTACGCTATCTACGTAATTTAATTAGGTTTTTTATTGACTCTAACGACAATCATCATTTGGGTTTAAGGGGACACATATACTTGCAATCGCGGTTAACACGAGTTTCAGTTTTAATAAGTAATCTATATTTTGAACCTGAATATTTTCTGATTATGATTTCGTTTGCATAAGTCTTTTTCAGGGACGAAAAAATGTTAAGTGTGGGGATATTTGATACGTGGTAAAAAACACATATTTGTCACTTGTAAAGTGTATAAATTTTTTGTAGTTATTATTTGTTTTATTTAGTTTTTAGTATTATATTATATTATTTTGTGTTTTGGCAGGTCCTGGTGCAAATGGAGTGAAAACGAGTAATAAAGAAATAACCAGCTAGTTGAGTAGAGTAGATCATCAGGGACCGAATAAAAATTGCAGCCATTTTCTGTGATCGGGTCGAGCCCACTTATCTCTATATTATAAGTTAAAGGACTGCATTTATATTATATATATAGACACATATAATTAATCAAAAAAAAAAAAAAGAATGGTAGTAGATAGACATATTAATTCGAATTGAACAAAGTTGCTGCCATATAAATTGAAAAAAGGTTGCTGCAAAAATTATTAATAGAAAGAATAGGGTATCAGCCCAATAGCATATTACGTGAATGAGTAGATATGGGCTTGTGAACATGTTATTTTTATACATTATACCCAACCCTAATGCATTCTATTCCGCCATACATATATAATTTTTTTTGAATGGCTAAAGTTACTCTCCCAAACTCTTATATTTACAAATAACTCATCCTTGCTTGGGATTGAACCCAAGACCTCCCACTAAAAGGCAAGAGCCTGACATAAAAAAGCTTAGAGGAGATAGACGGAAGGAAGCAAGAGGTGGGCGCAAGCAAGAAAGAAAAAAAAAGAAAAAAAGAGAGCAGAGAAAAAAGAGTTCGATCAAGAAAGAAGGAGAAGGAAAAAAAATTATTGGTTCGAGCTTCAAACCGCAATTCGAGATTCGGGTTTGGTTTGCAATTTATTATTTTTTTGGTTTTGTTAGACTTTGTGTTTTACAAACTATTAAACATGATTTGCTTATCGTTTGAGACTCATTTCTTTTTCTTGGCTATGTTTCTTAGACTACCCAGACCTAAATGAACTGTGATTTAATATTTTGACTAATGATTAAATTGGGATGATTTACATATTCTTGTTTTGTGATTGTTTATGAATTTGTATGCTTGTCTTGGTTGTGATTGGTTAGGTGATCTTGTTAGTCTGGTCTGGAACTATTCAGATTATTCTAGGTTCGTTAATCTATTAGGTTTTTGGTCTAGAGCTTGAGATTAGAGATAATTCAAGTTTAACTAAATTAATTAAAATCAACTGAGTATAGTGTGCATCCTTTTCTTGCAACTCTAGGGACGAGTCAGGATTGCTAGGTTATTAGCTAGGCGTTGTTTGGTAGTTTGGGTGGCCGATAGCTTGGATCCGGCTACTTATTCGCGTTTAGGGTTTCCTTGGTTTTCAGTTATTTACAGGTTTAGTTTCATGACCGGAGGATTTTAGCATCATAGTTGTTTTTAATCTGACAGTCGTGGGATTTGGTGTCGATAGGTCGAGTCGTTTCCAATTTAGCACTTCATCACTTTGTTCCATCTTCTATTTTGGTTAATCATCCTTAGCGGGAGGTTTTCTGGGTAGATTCAGAGCTTTAGCCTTTGGTCAGGGATTCGAAGCCTGGGTAGTTCTTTCTCATCATTGTCTGCTTCCTGTCACTTCCACCATTTTTCTTGCGTGCTCTGTTCTATTGTTTACTTGCTTTAGTAGAATTAGAAAAATCCCAAAAACATAAACTAAACACAACTAGAAAAAGGACAATATCCTACAAAAATTTCCTACACAATTTTTTTCGTCACAGATTACTACACTTTTATGACGAATTTTCTACAAAAAAAATTTCAAGATTTTGTTACAAATTTTCGATGCATCCATGATGAAAAATAAGAAAACCCTAATTAATTGACAGTTGCGTCACAAATCTGTAGGAAATAATCTATAAAAGGTTAATTATTATATTTTACCGAATAAATATTTATATAAGCCAAAAAAATAATGGAAAATAATATCGTTTCCTACACATTTATGACGAAATATTTATTTGTTAATTAACTTAAACCATCCGTCGGAATTCCGTCAAAACTTGTGACAAGTTTCTGACAAACAATAAGAAAATCCTAATTAATTGACAGTTACGTCACAGATCTGTCACAAAGTAGTTAGTTGAGTCAGAGTCTAGTTAGTGTCATTAGTGTCTCGTGGGTATTAGGGATGGCAATGGGTCGGGTTCGGGTCGGGTATTGGTAATCCCATACCCATACCCGCTTGTAAAGTCGTGTCCCATACCCGACCCAATACCCGTCGGGTATTTTTCGGGTAATTACCCGTCGGGTATCGGGTATATCCGCGGGTATCGGGTATACCCATTAATTTGTTAAAATATTTACATTGGGGTTTCCAAATACATTTTTTACAATTATAATTATTATATATTTAATTTATACAACTATTATAAATTAAAAATGTACATTACAAAATATAAGTTTTATCATAAATTAATAATAACTTTATAATACTTATACACTGATATGTATATACTTCACAACATACAATATATAAATACTATTATCAAATACATATACTAAAAAAAATTTGTTTTTTCACATTATGAACATACCTAAATAAATCACTAATGGACAAGGGTTAATGGAAAATAAAAATATAAATTAAAAAAACCGGGTATATGATCGGGTATATATTCGGGTAAACGGGTATGTGGTTTCGGGTAATCGGGTCGGGTATCACCTAATCCCATACCCGCGAAAATTTTTAAAACTAATCCCATACCCGGCCCATTACCCGTCGGGTATCGGGTTTACCCGTCCCATTTGTGTCAGGTTTCGGGTATACCTGTCGGGCTCGGGTATTTTTGCCATCCCTACGTGGGTTCGATACTCGATCTATTTATTATATTTATACACTAGGTTAGAACCCCGTATATTACACGGGTTGAATAAATGTAATTTTATATATTAAATAATAAAAAGTTATATCTTTATGAACCCCGTATATTGTACGGGTTAAATAAATGTAATTTTATATATTAAATAATAAAAAAAATAGTTATATATTTAAAAACCATGTGTATTACACAGATTAAATAAATGTAATTTTGTATACTAAATACTAAAAACGTCGTATCTTTAAAAAACCCGTGTATAATCGGGTTGAATAAATCTACCAAATAATAAAAATATAAAACCATGTGTATTACACAGATTAAATAAATGTAATTTTGTATACTAAATACTAAAAACGTCGTATCTTTAAAAAAAACTCGTGTATAATCAGGTTGAATAAATCTACCAAATAATAAAAATATTACATCCTTAAAAACCCCGTATGTTACACGTGTTGAATAGATCTAAACAAGAGTTATATATTTAAAAACCATGTGTATTACACAATTTTTAATAAATTAGGATAACATTTAATATTAATTTATTATTTATATATTTAATATAAGATAAGTAGGAAAGGGAGATATTTGTTTTAAAAATATATTAAATTAACAATTTAGATTTGAGGATAATATTTTATTAAAGTATGATAAGATTTAATATTAATTTATTATTTATTTATTTAGTTAATATAAAATAAGTATGAATTTGAAGATACCTTCTATGAATGACATGTGTGCAAAACTTGGTTTCTTTTATTATAGTAGATAGATACTATTAAATCATGAAAATCCCAAAGGTTGCATGCCTAACCTTTAATTTAATCAATTAATTCCTTTAATTATTATAAAACTTTTATTTAATTCATTAATTTAATTCAATTAATGGAAGACATAAGTGGGCATGGATTCCATAGATGAAATGTCTAGATTGCCCTCAAGTGTCTTAAAACTTTGGACAATGTCCAAGTTTCCCCCCTCTAAAATGGTTTGCTTCATTTATACATGGTGCTTCAAGATTTGTACCTATGGCAAAATTACGAAAAGGGTAGAAAACTCAGTTCTCTTAATAAGGTATTATAGATACCGTAAATTCGAGAATTAATTCTATTTGAATAGAGTATAGAATTGTTATATTTAAAAACGGTGTTCTTTCTAAATGTTGATGCAATATGCGATAAATGATATGTTTAAACCAAATATAACAGTACGCCTAACATGACAAAGGTGAAATTAAGTTGTCTAAATTTGACATTTGAAAGAATTGTGCGATTATAATGGTGAGTCCAAACCATTATAGTGATGCGTCTAAAAACACTTACAATTTGATAGAACCATATGCCCCGACCTAGAATAATTATTTAATTCTAGTGAAAAAAAAATATTACAAAGATTAAGTATATATCAAACGCGACCCTTTGATTCCTAATTTACTATAATTTGAATCACCAAACTCCAGAGTATATATATCTATTCATAATAAAAACAAACATTTATCCTTATCTAAATTTTTGTTTAAAATTATTTATAATAAAACAAATTTTTATTTTTATCTAATTTTTGTTTATAGTCATTATTAATATTTAATATGATCATAATAAAAGCAAACGTTTATCCTTGTCTAAATTTTTGTTTAAAATTATTTATAGAAAAAAATATTTATTGTTATTTAATTTTTTGTTTAAAATTGTTATTATTATTATTATTATTATTATTATTATTTAATATTAGAGATAAATAGGAAAATAAGGTGAGAATCCACCAGGAAGTATACATGTCCAAAAAAAGATTTTCTTTATTGGTATAGGAAGATTTAAATTATATAAAAAATTTGATAAATTTAAATAAAAAAACATTAATATAAATTGCATAAACAACATAAATTTAAAAAATTACATAAAATTAAAATTAAAATAAAACCACATAAACTTAAAATAAAATTACATAAACATTAATCATTATCTTCATCAAGCTCAGACGACGAAGAAGATGATGAACATCAAGAACTTGAGCCTTCCATTTTATAAAAATTATGCTAAAAAATTCCCTAAATACATTGGAAATAGAGAATTAGATTGATTTGGTGTGTGTTTTCTAAGAAATGGGGTGAAAGTTGTGATTATATACAGTTTTTTTTAATATAAATTTAGTCAAACTAGCTGTTGAACGACTAGATTGAACCCACCAACACAGAGCTACCACATCGTCTCCCGTTTGCCCTCAATGCCGGTGGAAATTCGATAGCCCCACGTACAAAGCCATCGACAAAGCCATGGATGGGGTGGTTTGGGCGGCATGGTCTAGCCTCAATGCCAGATTTCAACGCCCACACCGGGTGGTCTTATAGTCGCCCGTTATGACCTGAACCCAGAGTAACTCGAACCCATTCCGACCCAAACCAAATAACCATTTTTGTTAAATTGGCCCATCCAAACTTAAACCGATCCTGACCCAAACCCATTCTAAATGGACATTCTGTTAACACCAATACGACGTCACACTCAATTCACTATAACTAAATCAATTCAATTTATTAGAATATTCTAGATTTAGTGTTTAGTCAATGGTTGTTATATTTTCCATTAGCTCCTGTAATTGTGGAATACTCCTTATATGTACAGATTGTTATCGTGTGAATAAATCATCACTTCAATAAGCTTTTACACATTCCACCCGACCTGCCCGTTTTTCCAGGTCTACTTAAATAGGTATACTATGTAACCAAGTTAAGAAACAGAGTTTATGGTTTAAAACTTACATAATTGTCAAAGTGCCCCCTTGAATGGCAGTGATAATCGTAAAGACATAAAACAAGTTCGCTCGTAAAGATGTACCTAAAATTGCTCTAGCTCAATCATGTCATACGCACTGAAAACAGTACCCACGGGCCTGTTGATGAACTAGTTTGTATGTTTATAGTTAACATTAAGGAGCAACAAATGATAAATACTACTCATAACACATATTGCCATAGATTCACGCCGAGTATTTGATGGATCGATATAAAACACTAAGGAGATGAACGCATTCAAAACCACAATCGCAACATATGTATACACCTCAATCTTTCTTGTATAGCTGTTTGTATATCATCATTTATACAAGGCTAGGCGTTGACATAAAAGATAAATAAAGTCATCATAAATTATGACCTGATGTCATTTGATTGTGATTAAGCAGAGGTGGAAGATGGGTAAGTTGGTAACTGGGTGGGTCAGATTGGCCCGGGAGGTGACATATAAAATAAAAACAAAAAAATTAAAAAAAGAAAAAAATCAGAAAAAAAAAATGTAAAAAAATGTTAATAAAATAAAAAAATAAGAAAAAAATAAAAAAAGTAAAAATTTAAAATTAATCCAAAAAATAAAAAAATTAAGAAAAATAAAAAATCAGAAAAAACTAAAAAATTTAAAAAACAGTAAAAAATAATCAAATGTTAAAAAATAAGAAAAAAGTAAAAAATTAAAAAAGCGCAATTTCAAATACTTCATAATTAATTAATTAAATATCTAAATAATTATCTGATTTTGATTCTTGATATCACAATAATCACTTTGACAATGAACATTCAAACAACCCAAGAATACTGCATATATAATGACATTGATGTATGCTCACCATGTCCATGTGAATACACTGTACAAATACAATGTGTGTTTGCAGATAACCTGTTCCAAAAATGAAACACAATTAGTAACCTTTTTATCCACTTATTTTTTGTAATTTGGAGATTATCAATTTATTAGAGATTATTCACTATATTAAACTAAAAATACAAGTCCTTTCAATAAAAAAAAAAATGATTTACTGTGTTCTAAGCATGTGAATGCACTTGGACAACCTTTAACCCATTTAACCTGCTCAACGTGTTTCATTTCTAGCTACTCTGTTATATTTTACTGGTTTGACTCGTTCATTTCTAGCTACTCTGTTATACTTTACTGGTTTGACCCGTTACCAAGCAATTAAAGCCAAAATGGCCCATTTTCATACAAATGGGTTAAATAGCCACCTCTTGTCTTCACAAGTCAAAATCTGCACAACATTTTGATGCACTAAATCTTCCCATTTGCATGAGGTGTGCCTCATACCTATGCCTCTGTCCCTTTTTTCGGTGCGCTTCCTTTACATTGATCACTTTCAGCAGTCAGAAGCCCAACCCCTTTTTAAAATCCAGGTTTTGACCCGTCCACTTAGTCATCTCTACTATAAAGCTTCTAACTCAAGAGAAGGTAATAACATACCTATGCATAAATAAATTCTCAAGGGAGGCTTAAAAAGCTATGTTTCATATAGGCAGTAAAGGCAATAATGACCACCTAACATGTGTGATATACAAGCAGAAGATATCATGTGACCTGCAAAAAAAATATACAGTATTACCGACCATTAAAATAAATTCAGGTACATACATTATTAAACTAACCTGCAACAAATATACAGAATCATCCATTATTAAACTGAGTTCAAAACCTGAGGGTATAACTATGCAATGGACATACAAAGTCAAGTTACCCTGAAATTATACCAATAAAACCAAAAACTATTTCAAAAACTGAAAATAACTAAATTTCTTGTATTAAAATTTAAAAAAGACGTGATTTATCTGAAAGTTTATGATGAGTACCCCCGCTAACTCATTAATAAATGCATTAATGTCATGTCTAAAGGGATTGACGTTCATTCTGTCTGAAAGTAATTGGTCTTTCCACACATAAAATGTCACCTGATAATAAAAAAAACCTATTATTAGGATTAACATTACATAAATAAATCACTTGATAATCAAAACACATTATTTATCTTTAATTAAGTGCATCACTGAAACTAGTAAGATGTCAACTAACATTAGCATTGTTCAATAAGAATATTTCCAATTCTTAACCGCAATTTCACGCCCCGAAACTTTTAGGAAAACTATATAAAACTTATTTGAGCTTAGAGCCTTAGACAACCTTTTATTATGTTTTTTCTAGTTTTGAGTCCCATGGTTGCTAGAAAGATCATTAAGAGCATATGTATTCTCGTATTGTTATTCATATCTAGTGTGGCATATGTAATATATTATTCACCATGCACCTAAACTACTACTATTACACCAGAGTATGAATCATGTATGTACTACAAGAGCAAAACTAAACAACATTACCCATGTATGCAAAGGTAACTTTATTACATACAGTCTACTATACTTTTCTAAAGACTAAGGCACTAAGCTATGAGAAGGATTGTTCCTTTTATCGAATTTGATCATTTTACTTCACTCAGGCTTTTCATCAAACACCTTAGAGGCATATTGCAAAATAACTGGTTGTCAGTTGTTATCAATTGTATATCAAATAATGATGTGAAATCAGTAATTGCAGTTTACTTTATTCGCTGAATGATCAAGAAATACCATTTTAACCCTCTTTATATCAACCAAACCCCACTATTGATACAGTGAATAGTTTTTCATTGTTTCTGCTCAACAACAATATATAAATAGAATCAATCTGCCAGAACATTGTTTTAAGTGTATGATAAATTTACGAAATTGAACCCTACAATGTGCTGATAAAAATATTAGCCTCTGTAAATACAACATAAGCATCAAATAGAAGAGCACAACAAATAATCCGCCCTCTTCAATCCATGTTAAACCAACCTCCATCGACCAACAAATGACAAATCCAAATCCTATATAGCATAATAACATGTATAAGAATTTAACACCGATGAGAAATGAAAATACAAATAAGAGTAAATTGCCATTTTAGTCTTGAGGCGTGGTCCAAATTGTCATTTTAGTCCAAATAGTTTTTTTTTCTTCTCTGGGTCCCTGACTTTTGTATTTTCTTGTCATTTTGATCACATTGCCTAACTCAATCTAAAAATCTGGTTATAACCAGGGGTATTTTTGGCATAATTGTTGTGTAGTGATAACCAGGGGTAGTTTATAACATAATTTATAAACCTTATAATAATTTAATGCCAAAAATACCCCTGATTATAACTTGTTTTTTAGACTAAGTTAGGCAATGTGATCAAAATGGCAAGAAAAAGGAAAAGTCATGAACCTAGAGGAGAAAAAAAAAACTATTTGGACTAAAATGACAATTTGGACAAAAACTCAGGGACTAAAATGGCAATTTACTCAACAAATAATGATGTAAGAAACTGATTATCCTCCGCACACGCATGAAAGTCAACTGATAATCATGAAATTGATTTTTTGGATTAACATTACAAAACAAGTCACCTGTGTTACCGGCAATGTTGTAGAAGGCGCTAGGCGTTAGTCGGGCGGTGAGGTACCGCCTAGGGATTAATCGGGATTAATAGGGATTAATCGGGATTAATCGAATTGGACTTTTTAAGTATAATTTTACAATTTTTTTATATATATAGATAACTTTATACTTTTTATTAATAAATTTAAAAGTTTAGGAACCATATGTAAACTAGTGAAAGATAGAGTGTGTTAAATGTTAAAATACCTAAAATTAAATGTTAAAATAGGTTTATAAGTAATATTTGGGCTGTAAAACAATGGGCCAGATTCAAAAATGGGTCAAATTTTGTGTTTAATGGGCTGTAAAACATGGACCGATTAGTCTGATTTTGACCGCCTGGGACCGATTTTAACCGATTTTGACCGCCTAAGACCGATTTTGACCATATCCGCCTAATTGGACCGACTAGCTAAAAATTAGTCAGTAACTCACCGCCTAGCGCCTAGGCGCCGATTAATCGGCCGCCTAGACCGATTTCTGCAACATTGGTTACCGGTCTCTTAACTAAAGGCATAAGTGTACCAAGTAAGAGGTGCAACTTTATGTTTTAAGTTGACTAACATCAGCACCGCTCAATAAGAATATTTCTGATTCTGAAGCACAAACTCAATGGCCCAAAACTTTTAAAAGGGTTATATAACTTTTTTTTCATTTTGTCCCTCCACCACAAGCTGTCTACAACCTTTTTATCATGTGCCTTCAAATTTCAAGTCTCACATGTGGTTGAAATTCTGAAAGATCATTGAGAGCATATGTCTCTCTCATAAAAGTAAAAGTGATTCCAGTATTTATGATTTTTAATATCCATAAAACACATATATCACTACAAGAAAAAAACACTTCTAGGGACAAAACCTGAAGGGACGAAAAAAGTCGTCCCAATTGAACAACCTATAGGGAGGACACGTCGTCCGTTCCTATAGGCTTTTCTTACAATTAAAAAAGGTTATCCTATAGGGACGACATTTCACCCCTATAGGTTGTGGATAAATTGACTTTGTTTTATTTAATTCTAATATCATAATAAGAAAACCTAAAAAAAATGTTTCAACTTTTAGAGAGAAAAAGTCATCCGTAGAACTTCAAAAACATTTTAAAAAAGAGTTAAATGTCATTTTAGTCCCTGTGGTTTGGGCCATTTTGCCAGTTTAGTTCAAAGGTTTCATTTTTCGCATGTGGGTCCAAAAAGGTTTCATCGTTGCCATTTTAGTTCACTGTGTTAACTTCATCCATTTTTTTCTATTAACGAGAAGGGCAATTCAGTCATTTTATATGACTGAACTGCCCTTCCAATTAACAGAATTACATATAAAATGACGCATTGCCCTTCTCATTAACAGAAAAAATGGATGAATTTAACCTAGTGGGCTAAAATGGCAATGGTGAAACCTTTTTGGACCCACATGAGAAAAATAAAACATTTGCACTAAACTGACAAAATGACCAAAACCAAAGGGACTAAAATGACATTTAACTCTTTTTAAAAATTTTCATTTCTTAGTGACGAATATCAAAAAAAAAAAAAAAATCTTAACCTATAAAGACGACATGTGGTTTCGAAAAAGTTTAACTGGTTAAATTTTTGTTTTCGTTTAGGCGGCAAATTTTCCCACTCCTCTTCCAAAATTCTCACCACTCTATCAACCTATAGGGACGACATTTAGGGTTACTACAATTTATAAGAGATTATCCTATAGGGACAATAGTTCATCCCTATAGGTTGAAGATAAATTGTTTTTGTTTTGTATAATTCTAAACCTATAGTAAAGAATATAAGAAAAACTAAAATAAAAAATTCTGAACCTATAGGGACGACATGTGATTTCAAAAAGGTTTGATTGATCAAATTTTTGTTTTCATTTAGACGCCAAAATTTTCCACTCTTCTTCCAAAATTCCCACCACTCTATCAACTTGTCGGGAGGACAAGTCGTCCCTATAAGGCAAATTTATGTAATTTTTTTTATTTCTATTTTATCTTTGTTAAGAACTATTATGATTATTATCAGAGAGAAAAATAACAGTTATTACTATCAATATAATTAGCATTATTAATAAAATTGATTTTGCAGTTATAATAGATTTATCCTTTGGTTTTTAATTTATAATAATTAGCTATATAATTTTACGTTTGAACATGAATTGGATTTGACATTTATTTATATTTTAAATTTAAATATAAAATATATTTTTTTTTTGTTTTTTAAATTATATAACTAATATTGTGTTTTTATTTTGTTTTGTTTTTTGAGAAACTAAAAAAAAATTAGGTTTTCCCCCAAAACAAAAAGCGAACCTTATTCACATTCCCAATTGTTTCCCACCACCACTACCAGCGCTGCATCACTCCATCACACCTTCCATCCGCCGCTTTACCTCACCACCTCCGCCGCTGATTTAGCCCCCCCGCAACCACCACCACCGTGTGTGCCGTCCTCCGCAACCACCACCTCGGATTCGCTGGTTTGTGACCATATTTTACCCTAAATTTGTGATTATATGATTCATGTGTTAGAAAGTGACGGAGCTTTTGTTCTTTTTGTTTCATTCGTTTGTTGATTTTGTAATTATATGTTTCCGGTGTTGTTTCTTTCTTGTTTAGTCTAATAGCCTTTACTTACCGACCCGTTTTTAAGACTTGGTTGACCAGCTGAAACGCCGAAGCCAACAGTTATAGAAACGGTAAATCTTTGAATAAAGAACAAGCAATTTGATATTTTGTCATTGTTATGTTCGATTATTATATGAATAACCATGGGTTTTCTTGTTCATTTGTTGTAAAGCAGCGGGAGGTTCAAAATATTGGCCAATGCCAAATCTTGGAACAATTAACGCCAATTTTGGCACTGGTACTTCTTAATTCTTATAATTTACAGTTGGTTCAATTATGTTAAAGAGCTCTATTACCTTTCCGCCCTACTCACGCCCCGCCCTGCCCCATGAGTGAGTGGTGTTCCATGTTCAAATGGGCTGAGTTGGTAGTGGGCATTTCACCATTAGGAATGGCCTCATGAAGATTTTATACCCCAAATAGGAGTTAATGATATGACCCAAACTATAGCTTGCACTTTTGAAGGCTTGTTAAATTCGCCTTCGGTATGGGTTTATCTTAGCCGGTAAGATTGCCATTTGCCAAAACATCTATCTAGGAAAACCTTTTAACAACTCCCAGTATTTTGGTAAATTTCCTAAAAAAATCAATTATGCGAAAATCAATAGGAAGAACATATCTAATGGAAGCCATGATTTTATTTATTTTTGATTGCTTGCAAATAATCCTCAAATCTGTTGAGACCGTTAAAAGTATTCATTATGAAAATAATAATAAAAAACTAAGATTATTTACTTCGATTAATTAATATGTTTAATGCATATTCCTGTTGTTATGTATATATGCAGTGAGTACGATGCAACACGTGCATGTGCAATCTCGAAGCGGGCTAACGTTTTGCATACCAAGGAACTTACTAGGAGACTCGAAGTATTATCAGATATATGGTGATCGTGGTTTTATATATTTCTAGTTGATGAATAATAACATATTTCATTAACTAAATAAAACGACAAAGTTATTGCCTCTTCCCTGGATACACACTAACAAGATTAAATCTCACTGCTGCCATTTTTTCGTTTCTACTTCAGTTGTACAACTTTTTATTATCTTTGCAGCTATTTAAGATGGTCTTATAGCTTTCGCTTGCACGTTTGAAGGCTCTTGCTGAATTTGTCTTTGGTATGGGTTTATCTCAGGTAAGATTGCCTCACACATGTTCTGTAGCAACTAGCAATCCTCTGTGTTTTTGCTGTTGTAAATACATTGGTATATTGTTGTCGCATCAATGTAATAGTTGGTCAAGGAAGAAAGGCTTGATAGAACACATGCATATTGAAATTACCATATGCTGTATTCAGTTTTAATATGTGTGGTTACTGACTATTGGCTTATAAAGATTGCAGGTGATCGATCGTCAGAAGCATAGTTACCTAATTCGCGGTTCGCTCCGGTACGGGTACGCAGTTCGGGTACGCGATTCGCTAGAGGTGACGTTTTCGGTACGGAGGGGGGTAGGTTCATTTTGGTACAAACCGGTACGGTGTACCATGGAGTCCGGTTCAGTGTACACAAATTAAAACATAAATTATCAAATTCCAAAATTCGAATTACCAAACATAAACATTGAAGGTTGAAGATAAAAATTGATATTGAATAGGAGTAGAAACTGATGTAATTTGGTTAAATGTTATATATTTATAATCTTAATTTATACTTTTTATGTATAAATTTATTAGTTTAAGGACCAAATGTAAACTAGTAAGGATAGAGAGGGTTAAATGTTTAAATACACAAACTACTTTCACACTTTTTATGTAAAAAAACTATAAGTTTTAGGGTTTAAATGTAAACTAGTAAAAATAAAGGGGTTAAATGTTGTAATAACTAAACTTATTTAAACCCTAAAAACCTAAAACATACACAGCCGCTGTTTCTTCTTCTTCCCCTTCGTTTCTTCTTCTTCTTCCCCTTACTAGTTTCTGGCTGAAAACAAGATTGACTCTGAATTCAGCTAAGGATCGTTGTACCCAATTAATTTGGAACGTCCACCTTGTCAATTTGGTTCGCTGAACCGGATCAGTTTGGATCGTCGTACCTCCGCAATCAGGAACACCGTGCCGAAGCAACTCGGTTCGCCGGACCATGGCGTTCCGGTACGCTTACGATTTCCGATTGGGTACACCACGATCCAATACGTGGATCGTGGCTACCCTAGCGATTTAGGTAACTATGGTCAGAAGTATTGATGAGGCTATAACAACTGGCGTTGCGCTCTCGGTGTCATCTTCTACATTTTTTCTACAGGTATATTGCTCATAGTTGTATTACAATATTAATGAAAGAGCTCATGCATTTCTTTAACGTGTTTGAAAATTTTTGTAATTCGATTTAAAGGAATGAAAGTCCCCTTGTAACACTAGTTACCGTAAGATCTTAATCTTTCTTCTTTTGCTTGTTGTGTCCTGAGATAAAATTTGCTTAGGAATTAGTTTTGACCATTTAACTAAGAATTGGACCCGAACCCATTTTAAACAACTAAAAGATAGCATTTAATTATAGTTTGTTAGTATTGTTGCTATGATATTTGTGTTTGTAGTTTCGTTTAACATGTTTTAACAAGTTTAAATTTATTTGATTTGTGTGATTTTTTGGTTTAAAAACCTGGTAAATTTTTTATTTTTATTTTTTATATACCTACAAGACGACATGTCGTCTCTATAGGTAAAAATGTTTTTTTTTTTTTATTCTTAAACGTACAGGGACGACAAGATTTCCAGATTTTTTTTTTTTTTCCTATTTCAAGTCTTTAGGGACGACATGTCCCAATAAACATATAACAAAAAAATAAAAAAAAAATATTTTAAATCTATAGGGACGTCCCGACAGACTTAAAATAGTATTTTTTTTTTTTTAAATAGCTCTATAGGGACAACACCTTTAGAGACGACCTATTGGGAGGGCCCTGTAGAGACGAAGCTTATGGAGACAATATGTCATCCCTGTAAACTGTTGAGACAATATGTATGTATTCTCTCATTGTTATTGTTACTTTATGATTTTGTATATGTATGTATTCTCTCATTCTTATTGTTACTTTATGATTTTATTTTGGCACAAATAATTATGCCCTTGTGCGGAATATATGGGTTAAAGCCTCATTTCAAATATCTATGTTTTGATTTTAAGTACTTTGTAAAACTTGAAGTATCATGGTCGTCCATGTGAACAAAATTACTATGGTTTTGTATTAACATTTTGAGTACTATATTATAATGGCATCGTTGTTTATTTTTAATCATGTAGATATTTACACTATCAAATGCGCTATGAAAACCTATCATAATCACACCTCATGCTTTCGCTACTAGCGGGTGTGACCTTTTAAACGTTGAGATTGTAGATGGCAATAAGTACTTTAGGGGCGTTTATATTGATTTTGGGGGTTTAGCCACATGGTTGTAAATTGAAGTTTATTATTATACCTATTATTGTTGTTTTACTAGAATCTACCAATAAACTGATATTTGTAACTTAGCAATGTAGTAATTGGAGTGAATCAATAATTGTACATTTTATTTCATGCACCAAATGAAAGGTATGGATGATCAGAATTACCATTTTTTATTGTTTCCATGAGACAAAAGAAGAAAAGCACATTCATATATTTTCATAGATCAAACACAACACAAGAGAGAAATATTAAACACTCAATCAGAACATGGATCGTGACTTCACTTGTGTGTGTGATAAATTTAGAGAACAATGTCTTGATAAAGGAGTGTCCTCTATCAAATCCTAAAATGATTTTAAATGCGAAATCAGAAATCACTTGAAAGCATGGCTTTTCAGTCTTTGTTTTGTCTTTTTTATGTCCCTACCTACACATTTTTCTCAATACCTTCTCTGTGTAAAAGCATGACCTTTTAGTCTTTGTTTTGTCTTTTTTTTGTTTTACTGAACAACACTTTCACTTTTCAATCTTTGTTAACAATAGAATCATGCACTTATTGCTAAGACCATGGGGTGTGGTGCCCCCTTCCCCCATGGCCACATAGGCGCCAACTTAGCATCTTATCTCCACATCATCATCTTCCCCATCAAGGGGGGTGGTGTATCCCTTCCCCTTCAACCAATCACCATCAAAGATCCAGGAGAAAAGTGCTCGGGGCGGACGGGAGTTATTTACTGATGGTCCCGATCTTTAGTCGGGAGGGGCGGTATTCCCGATCGGGGAAAGCCTCCACCTCAGCTCCCCGAGCTACATGCCGACGCCACACCCCATCGCCTAACGTGAAGCAACTACTTTATATGTTTACCTGAATAAAGACTATTACCCTCCATAAAAAATGTACAACTATAATTCTAGCAAAGATAGCAACTGTTGCTCTGGTTCAATAGGCAATAAGACCTGTGTTACAAATTTAGATATTTGTAATTGGTCTTTATCAAAATTCTATTATTTAAAAATCGACATGAAACCTGGAAGAACATGAAAATAATTACCAATCTCATAAAAAACTTATATTTGACATTTGAAGTCAAAATATGACTCATTAGATTCAAACTTTGACAACATGCTCTATTGGAAACCTTTTCAGCTTCTTTAAAATGACAGAAAACCAAAAGAATCCAAGAAAATGAAAATTCCATTCAAAAGATTAATGTTTTATAACATTACAAGTAAAATCTGAGACCTTTTAGTTTCAAATTATTTGTGTTACTAGATATATTTCCCGCAAATTTGTATGTTCATGTATCAAATTATCTGTGTCACCAGATAGATTATTAAATTGTTCCAACATATTAAAATGTGCAGGTATATGTCAGCATGAGAAAAACCTTTGATGTCTAGCCCTTTCGTAAAAGAATAATCTCTTGACAATTTCTTGAGTGAACCAACTTCCTGTTCTTTTCCCTGATTACAAGCACAAACTGAATTAGCACCTCAAGTTAACATCAAGTAAGTTTGCATGTGTTTAATGAGGTGTATAAATAACTAAATATGCATAAAAAAAGTCAAC
This sequence comes from Helianthus tuberosus, assembly GCA_030545235.1. Classification (NCBI taxonomy): domain Eukaryota; kingdom Viridiplantae; phylum Streptophyta; class Magnoliopsida; order Asterales; family Asteraceae; genus Helianthus; species Helianthus tuberosus. The sequence goes on from CM060365.1 coordinate 194,138,031, forward strand.
TTTGCAACGTTGACAAAACTGATTCTGAATTTTTATTTGTTTTATCTAATTATCCGATACGAAAGTGCAAATCCAAATACGCCAGAATCACATACTGAAATAATTATCTTATTATTGATATCACAATAAACACTTTGAACGTGAACATTCAAACACCCCTAGAATATTGCATACAATAATATTGATGTATAATCACCATTTGAATGTGAATGTACGGTTCAATCAGTGTGTGTATAAATCATTTGTTCAGAAGAAAAGGAATACAGTCAATAACTGTTCATATCAAACTGTAATACTTTTGGAATTCTGAAATAAACAATTTATATCATAAATGCCAGTCGTTTTAGATAAAAACTATTTCGTAAGTTGTAAGCTAAGGGTGGGATTTGTATACCCATATCCGTACCGGTACCGAAAATACCGGTACCAAATTTGAACAAAACTGGGTACCAAATACCGTACCAAATAGGTAAAATCAATACAAGTACTATAAATACCATAATACGAAGTAAAACATAATAGAAAAAACTTTTAAATGTCTACATAAAATTCGGTACCTGTATCCGTTTTTACCCGTACCCATACCCGTACCAATACCGAAAGTACCGAATACCAAAATCAATAAAACTGGGTACCGATACATGTACCAAATACCTAAAATCGATACGGGTATAGGTACGGGTACGAGTACGAGTATTTGAGGAAAAAAGCCCATCCCTTTAATGTAAGCTACTCTTTTACACTTTACTAGTTTGATCCATCATCAAACAAATACAGCCAAATTGCCCCTTTTCAAATGTATGGGTTAAAATAGCCACCTCTAATCTACATAAAATTAAAAAGGTGCAGCAACAATCGCTATTTGTGAAAAAACAAGTTAATTGAATTTTTATTTTAAAAGGAATTAAAAATTTACTTTTTATTTGCATGTTGTTAAAGATAGTTTTACATTATCCTTCATTAACGCTCTGTTCCCGAGACTCATTTAACAGGGGAGAGAAAAGAGATGAAAATATGAAAAACCATGTTCCCGAGTTTCATTTAACAGGGGGAGGGGAGGGAAAAGGGAAGAAAATATGACCAAATATTCATCCTCCCAAATTGAAGAGATTAGAAGAGAAAATTTTCTTTCCCCTCCCCTCCCCTCCCCTGTTAAATGACTCGGGAACATAGGAACATAGTGTAAATGTTATGCCCCCACCTACAATACTTTCGGTGTAAAGCAACTACTCTTAACTTTATCTCGTTAAGTAGTAATTTCCTTTGATATTTTTAAGAAGACTGTTGACTTTTAATGCTTTATAATCTTCTTCCCCACAGCTTTACTTGAGAACCTCTTTCAGTTTAAATCCCCTCTCTCTCTCTCCTGATTTCACAACCTCTTCAAATTAAATTAAATGGCTTCTACTTCATCTTCATCTTCATCTGCCCCAACAACCTCTTCTTACGAGTATGACGTCTTCCTCAGTTTCAGAGGGGAAGACACTCGTCATTCTTTTACGGACCATCTTTATAAGGCCTTGCATCAAGCCGGGATCAGGACTTTCAGGGACGATGATGAAATCCGTGAAGGTCAACAACTGAAGCCAGAAATCGAGAGATCGATAAGAACTTCTCGAGCTTCAATAATTGTAATTTCAAACAACTTTGCAAACTCAAGATGGTGCCTTGATGAGCTTTCCTTGATCCTCCAGCAAAAGAGGAATGCCCGTCATTTGGTTTTCCCTGTGTTTTACGGCGTCGATCCTTCGGATGTCAGGAACCAGCGAGGAAGCTTCGCGATTGAAGCGAAAGAAGGATCAAAATGGACGGAGGATAATGTGATTCGGTGGAAGGAAGCCCTAACAGAGGTTGCCGATTTGAAGGGGATGGTTGTTTTAGGGTATGTATGCTTCAATATCTCTGGCTATACACATTATTAATTAATTACTATGTATAAACCCTTGTTACTGCTTTGCGATTAGCAAATTTAGGATTTTAATGGCCCATCCCATTTGAATTGTTTTTTTTTATTTGGCGGAAATTGGTTGTTTTAATTTGTTTCAAACTTAAAAGCATATATTTCGAGAACAAAAATGAAAATGGAGCCATATCTTTTTTCATGGAGTGTATCAGGCTTTGTAATTTGGAGGGATCATGCTTTCATAATCCTTGTTGCTATACCTTTTTCCGTGAACTAAAAGTTTTGTCCTTTATCTATGTACCAAATTTCAGGCGGCGGTGTCCTTTGTCTTTAAAATTGATTAGTTTTGTACTTAACGTTTTAAAATTCTGCACGTTATGTCCTTTAGCCTTAACCCAGTTATATTTTTGGTTAAATCTAGACTTGCATGTCAGGGCATTTTTGACATTTCACCTTTCAACCCCACCGCCACTGTCACCATCCACATCCACCCCACCGCCACTGCCACCACTTACCGCCACCTGCTGCCACGACCTCCAACCCACCCTACCCATCTCTTTCTTTTTGCCAGCCATAACCCACAAGCCGCCATCTGTCTTTCTCACACCACATAAACATACAAACCGTAAAATCAAAACCCGTCACTATTATCTTCTACTCAAAATCAAAACCTGCAATATGTTTGAACACTAATAACTAAACCTTTTTATATACAACTGAATACATTACTCCACTCAAACATCATCATTCATCACATCTTACTTACTGAAACAACAGAGCAAGTACCACAACATATAATAATGTGTCATGAAAGCTTCCAAAGATTCAAGGATTACTAGTACCAAATCTAATTAAAGTTTACAACTTTCTAGCCACAGTGATTATTTCTAATCAGAGTTGATATGAATTGTAAGTAACTGAGACCTAAAATTGAAAACAATAAGTAATAATGCTACAAAAATAAACCTGCAACACCAAATCCAAGGATTGTTATAGGTGGTGGTTGAGAGACGAGCCACCACCGTCGGTCATTTCAACCAGCAACCCTCGAAGGATTGTTCAAAACTTACAACCTTCTCTCTCTCAGATCTGCGACGGTGGCCGTTTCATCCCCACCACCGTTTGTTTCACTGCTGTCAGAAAAACGCTCACCATGGTAGGATCTTAGACACCCAATTTGAAAAACCCCCAATTTGGAGCTCTTGCCTAGGGCTGTTCATGAGCCGAGCCGAGCCAGGCCAAGCTCGGGCTCGGCTCGATTATAAACCGAGCTGGCTCGGCTCGGATTTGAAACCGAGCTGAAAATCTAAGCTCGGGCTCGGCTTGGTTTTAAACCGAGCTAGCTCGGCTCGGCTTGGTTTGGCTCGATTTAAAAAAAAAACTAATATATACCTCTTAAAAATTAAAATTTAATAGCCTAAAATATTATTCAATAATTTAAAAGAATATATTCAAAATAAGTTCAACCTAATACAATTCAAACCAAAATCAAGTTTAACAACGCAAAATAAGTTTTAATTTCAATAAAATACAATATTAGTTCATTAGTATGGTAATCAATCTTCAAATATGCCATAAATATCAAATTACAAACCTATATACATGTAAATAATAATCAGTTTTTTTGTAATATATTCTAATGTATATAAAATTAAAACTTATTATAAGTAAAATAATTCGAGCTAAACTGAGCCGAGCTACAAAGCGAGCCAAACCGAGCCAGCTCGGCTCGTTACGAGCCGAGCCGAGCTAGGCTCACTTTCTAACCGAGCCGAGCCGGCTCGGCTGACTTTTAAACCGAGCCAAATCGAGCGAGCTTTTTCCGAGCTAAATCGAGCGAGCTCCGAGCCGCGAGCTTTTTGAACAGCCCTACTCTTGACGTCGGAAAAACCTACCATGGTCTAACCTTAAAAACATGTGAAATGGGTGCGGGCCAGAGCATGCTAGATTTTCTTTAATGATTAAATGGGTGGAGGCACAAACGCGTAGTTGTCCGTCAAACGCGTCTATTAATTCGCGTAGGCACAAATTAACCAATTGACTAGTTTAAGTTGATCCAAATGAACCCTTATGATTTTTTTATACCCAAATCTACCCATTCTTTGAATAATGGGTCAAGATTACCACCTATAATACTAGATGTCATACTTTGGGATGTTAACAAAACCAAATGTATCCAAATGATGTCGGACATTTGGTAGTTGCTGCTGATGGTGGTGGTGGCAAGGACAGTGGTGGAAGTGTACAGGCGGTGACTTGTGATGGTGGTGGTAAGGACGGCGGTGGAAGTAGAGGGGACGGTGGTGGTGACAAAGGCGACAACGGTGGGAGGTGGCGGCTGTCATTGGTAATGGTTTGCTGACCCATTTGAACCTGCTACAAGTTATAAACTTTTTTATGAGTACCAAAAAGTTTGCTAAAAGCTATGTTACTTTGCACAATTTGATGGCCCATTTCATAGTTAGTGTTTTGAAACTTTTTTAGTTAGATATAGACAATTCAATTTTAATGTGAACAAATGTAATGAATTTAGCGGGTGAACATGGTTTAGTTTTCCTTTCTATTTGGTGGTTTTATTCTGCATGAACTGAAACATTTATGGCTCTTAAGCGGTTTTGATGTCTTGCTCTAAGTTTGATCATTTTCCTTTCCAGGTCTGAAACGGCCTTTATTGCTGATATTGTTCAAAAGGTTTACTGTGAACTAGATTTAAAGCTCCTTAGTACTCCAGCGGATCTAACTGGAATAGAGACTCGAGCCGGGGATATTAATTCCTGGTTGAGATCTGAGCAGCCTGATCATCCTGTTCTAGCAATTTGCGGCATGGGAGGAAGTGGTAAAACAACACTTGCCAAATACATTTATAACTTAAACAAGCAAAACTTTGAATGCAGCAGTTTTCTTGAAGGGATTGAGAATCAACCTGCTGTATTGCTTGGTTTACAGAAACAACTTCTCACAGATGTTTCAGGAAGTAACATAATGATATCTAATGTTTCTGAAGGAACATTTCAGATCGAAAAGGTTATAGAAAAAAAAAGGGTGCTTATTGTTATTGATGACATCGATGACAAAGATACACTAAACACTTTAGTTGGAACAAAGGTTTTACATACACAAAGCAAAATCATTATAACAACAAGGCATCTAAGCATACATACATGGTTTGGGTCCATATCTATTGGGTGCCATGTCCACAAAATCGAATTGTTAAATGTTCATGAATCATTGGAACTTTTAAGTTATCATGCCTTTGGATCTAAGGTTCCTAATCCTATGGAAGGTTTTGAGGAGCTATCAATACAGTTATCACAATATTGTGAAGGGAATCCGCTAGCTCTTAAGGTATTGGGTTCTTCTCTATCTGAAGGCCAGGGGACAAGTATTGAAAGGTGGAGAAGTACTATGAATTCACTGAATTCCTTGAAAGGAGATATCAATAATAAAATCCAAGGTGTACTACAAAAGAGTTTTGATACCTTGCCATGTAAGAGTCACCGAGAGTTGTTTCTCCATATTGCTTGTTTGTTTCTTGGTGAATCTGTATCTACTGTGAAAAGGATATTGGAGGATGACTATCACGCAGAATCTGGGATTGTGACCCTCATTAACAGATGCCTTGTTACTGATCCAAGAGTTAGTGGTTGCAAACTGGCAATGCATAAACTCCTACAAGAGATGGCAAGAAATATAGTTCGAAAGGATTCCAAAGATCCTGCAGAACATAGTAGAGTTTGGCGTGATGATGAATGTAAAACTTTGTTGAGGAACGGATATGTAAGATGCTTCTTGCGTTTATCTTTATGCCATTGACCATTGTACATTTCACAACCTTTCATTTGAAATAAGCATTCTCTAATTTCATGTCTTTCTCTGTTAGGGTTCCAAGAAAATTGAAGGCCTGGTGTTGAAGATGCAAGACGATTCGCAAGGGATGGGATCAAATGTAAGTCTAATAAGTAAATTAGTGTTCGATACATGGCAAGAATTACAAGAATTTCCCAATACCATAATTGTCACACATCAACATAGTTGTCGTCTTGACCAAATTTGAGCAATTATTTTAATGAAATTAATTAAAAAGTAAATTTATGTTCTTCCCCTGTCTTTTAACAAAATTGGCCATACAGCTCGAGAACCACCAAAATAAGCAATTAATTATAAGAATTTCTTCACCATTGTGGAGACTTTACCACCATAAAAACATGATTCATTTCAAACCCATTAAATTGAAAAAAGAAACAGTTTTGAGATTTCCTCGCTTGTTTGTCTTTGAAAGAAAACTGTTATTTTATTTGTTTTGTGGTTAACGATCAATTATTACGTTTTTCCTGTCATTCCTCAAATTGTTCATACATATTACGACCAGGACTAAAGAATATATTGGTTAGGGCCAGACACAATAGATTTCAGTTAGGGGAGCATTAATGTATGCCCTAAGGGGTTAAATAAACGACTTTCAGGGAGGTGAATCGCTGTTTTTTTGTACACCTTTTCTTCATCCTCCAATGGTAGCGAAATATTATTTACCTAGTGATCATTATCAGGCATACTGAATTTGCAGGCATTTAAAACAAGTTCCCTTGTAAAGATGAAGAACCTAAAATTTCTTCATCTCGTTAATGTGAAACTCACCGGGACCTACAAGAATTTTCCTGACTTAAGATGGTTGAAGTGGGAAGGATGTTTTCTGAAAAGAGTACCCGCAGGCCTATTAACAAACTGCTTGGTGGCATTAGATATGAAATCAGGAGATTTGGAAGAGTTCGACCCACCCACGGTACAAGGAATTCAGTCTTGTGTTTATCACTTTACCTTTTAGCTTCTCAGTGTTAGACAATCTTCATTTGAATGTACAATGATAAATTCAACTTGTTATTCGTGGAACAGGTTCTTAATTCGCTCAAGGTTCTAGAACTTTCTTACTCTTACAAGCTTGTCAGCATCTGCAATCTCCACCGACTCCCTAAACTTGCGTCATTGAGCCTCTATCGCTGTATCAGTTTGACTCATGTTTGTAAAACCATAGGATACCTTAAGAATCTTTCCTCCTTGAGCTTCGCAGAGTGCGCTAGGCTGTGGAAGGCTTTATCGAATCAAATGTGTGTAAATCAACTGGAACAGCCTTTGTTTGCCTTACCCCAATCATTATCTACATTGTTTTTATCTAACAGTTCATTTGAAATCCTGCCATATAACATTGACCTTAAAATGCTTCAGTCGCTTTACTTGAGTTATTGTCCAAACCTCAAGTCTCTCCCATGTCTCCCAAGTACGCTAAAGTGGTTGCATGTAGATTGGTGTACATCGCTGGAGAGAATAACATTCCAATCAGCTCGTTTCACACTGCAGGAGTTCTCTTATGAAGGTTGTTTTAAACTGTTTGAGATTGAAGGCCTTTTTAAGTTAGTATCCGTAGAAAAAGTTGATGAAGCAGATCTGGGACATATGCAATGGATTAAAGCGTATAAAGATCATAAGGTGGACCTGGTTGGTGATGAGATTACTAAAGGCAGAACTTGGAATATCCAGGTTATCTCTTTCTCAGTTTCTCACAAATATCCAGCAAAATGTTTAGTATATGATGAAGTAATTGAGTTTTGTGTGTAATATATATAGATGTTGTATGAATTTGGTATAAGAAGCACTTATCTGCAAGGCATAAAGGATCAAAGCATGGAGACACATGAGCATACGTCCTCATCCAAATTTTTATCCTTTCATGTGCCTCTGCATCCAAAGAAGCATAAAATTCATGGATTAAATGTAACGGCCTTATACAGATCATCAGGTGGTGAAACTGAGCGGTCTCCTTTGTTCGCCAGAATCAGTAACCGAACCAGGGGTGTTACCTGGGCATACAGCCCTGTGGTGTATTGCAAACCCAGAGTTGATGAAGATGTTGTGTGGTTAAGTTATTGGCCAATTAGCAACTTATTAGACGCTGGTGATGAAGTATATGTGGATATCCTAACCGAGGAAGGAACAATAATAATAAGTGGATATGGTGCGAGCCTTGTGTATGAGGATGGCAGTGAAGTAGAAGAAAAGAGCAAGGAAGAAGTGATTGGAGGAGATCTGTCTCGATTTGAGGTAGCCAAAGGAGCCTACTATCTTTGCCGTCGTGATTTCTTCAACTCAATCATCCCGGCTATTTTTTTTGGAGACAATATTCATATTACTGGTAAGTTCCTAGTTGTTTGAACAATTGATTGTCTATGTTTTATACTTGATATTAATATTTGATATTAAGATGCATAATGATAAGCACTTATTGTCGTAGATTCACGAAGATGGAGAACAGGTAGAGAGTTAGAATCTGGCATTGAGAAAGTAAATAATTTCCGAAACCCCAATAACTATGTATGTATACACCTTTACTTTTGTTTTTGTCGTCCCCGTTGTTTGAGAGAGTTCTTATTATGACGTTTCTTATTGTCCTTTGTTGTTTGATCCTATTTGTTTTCCAGGAATATAAAGTAACGCTGGGAGTGAACTTTGAGAGTGAAAGTGAAATAAAAAAGATAGAGAAGGCAGTTTCTAATGTTTCGGGTGTTGAATCTGTTTCCTTCGACAAAGAAACTGGAAGACTGATTGTCATCGGGCGTTTTGATCATCAAGCAGTTGTAACGTGTGTGAGGAAATTTGAGAAGATGGTTATGGTCATAGTAAGATACTTTATTGATTTTTGACGAGTAAGATGATGGGCTATTGGCCTCTCAACTTTGGGTGTTATACAGAACGGAACAAGATGGGTAGCAGCTGCTCCTCTAGCATCATCCGATCTCTCCAAATCCTAACCCTAAATTGAAATATGAGGATAGTGGGATTCCCAAAAATCATCTTACAAAACTTTCGCTCATACATCTGATTGATACTTGTTGATAAACGAGTTGACGTTACCCGCGCGTTGCGGCGGGATGTTGGTTATGAATGTTTATTATTACTATGTCAGATAGAAGCGAAAATTATTTGATTTTATTCTCTAAGCAAGATGGTATTTGAAGACGATGTCATCCGTGGTCTAGATTAGAGTTGCGACTTTCATTCTAAATAGTCGCGAATCATGTTAGTCGATTGCAAAAAAAAAAAAAAAAAAAAAAAAAAAAGTGACGCACCGTTTGAAGAAAGTGTTGGTGAATTAATTATCATATACATCATTTGTTATGCATGTCCAGTGGCGGATCCAGGAATATTTTTCACTGGGTTCACTTTTTTAGATACTCCAATTTCATGTAACTGAACATAAAGAATTTCGGGTCGGTTCGATAGTTCGGATCGGGTAAGGTTCATCACATAATAAAAGTACGATACAATGATGAAAAGAAAATCGTCATTAGAAATCTAAAAACACAATATAAAATACGATAGTTTTTACAAATAAAAAAAACTACCTAAAGTTGTTGACGACGAGTTTTCATCTTTTGAAAACGTTGCATTACACTCTCAACGGAAACTTGTTGTAAGAACTCCTTTTCAATGTAACAAATGCAAGAATCGTTCATGTATCCATCACCCATCCTATTACGCAATTCTGTCTTCACAAGCTTCATTGAAGAAAAACTCCTTTCAACACTAGCCGTTGCAACCGGTAAAACTAGTGACAACTTTATTAAACGATAGACCAACTGATACTCAATGTGTTTCCTTGTTTCCACCATCCTTTTGGCAAGATCACTAACCCCATTCAGGTTATCAAACCGACTATCTCTTTTCATATTAGAAATGTAGTGGCCGAGTTCATCGATAAGCTTATCTTTTTCATCAAAAGTAAAATCATACGGATACATTTCGGCCAACTTTAGCAAGTTTAGTTTATTAAAGGAACTAAAATTATCACGCGGGCTCAAAGAACTCGTACACATAAGCAAGTTAGTGGTTACCTCGTTAAAACGGTTTCCAAGCTCTTGAATTTGCATGTCGAGAACCGTGTTGAAATTATTGACCACAAAATGATGACGATTGGTGATGTTGGTCTTTCTTCTTCTGTTTTTCGGGTCAACATACTCATCTTCCATGTTAATCATCTCAATATCATACTTGTCACAAAAGGATGTGACATCTTTTAAAAGTGAGTCAAAGCCTTCAAGTCGATACCTTTGTAATTCTTCTTTGGTTGATCTAACCAGCTCAACTGCATTCAAAATATCTTGATTCTTTCTTTGAAGAGCGACACACAATAAGTTAGTAACTCCCAAGATATGTTTCATCAAATGTAAATAAAATACAAACTTGAAACTTTTCATGTATAACTGAAGTCCATTTGCTTGAGTTTTGTGAATTGGTTCCCATGCCGAAGTTTCTATATATTCAAGCACTTCAATGACACAAGGATATAAGGTAAGCAAACGAAGAAGTGTTTTTTCGTGAGAGCTCCAACGTGTATCTCCGGGTCTTGTAAGTGCCATTTCTTGATTATTTCCACTTCCGATTACAACTTCCGGATTCAATGCCAAAAGCTCTCTTTGACTTTCTCTTAGCAAATCTATTTGTTTGCACGATGCACCAACAACATTTATTAAATCTGTTATTTCCTTAAAAAATCTACAAATTTCAAGATGCTTGTTTGCAAGGGCCACAACAACAAGTTGAAGTTGGTGGGCAAAACAATGAACATAATATGCCGAAGAAATTTCTTTCAAAATCAAAGTTTTCAAACCAATAAACTCACCGGACATGTTGCTTGCACAGTCATATCCTTGGCCTCTAACCCTACCCACACTCAAATTGCGGTGAGCAAATAATTCATCAATTGCAGATTTAAGAGATAAAGCGGTTGTTTCCATAACATGAACTACACCAATATACCGCTCCTTCACAAATCCTAATTTATCAACAAAATCTCAAAACCACAGCCATTTGTTCCTTTTTAGAAATATCCCTCGATTCATCAACTAATAAAGAAAAGACATCATCACCAAGCTCTTCAAATATCATCTTTAACACTTCTTCTGCAAAACAATTACAAATGTCTTTTTGTATTGATGGAGCCGTCATTTGGCAATTCTTCGGAGCATTACTTAATATGTACTTTGCAATTTCTTCATTTATTTGTGCGAACAATTTTAAAAACTCTATGAAATGTCCTCTATATAAGGATGCTTCAGATTCATCATGACCCCGAAAAGGTAATCCGCCATTCAACAATCCTTTAGCGAGTATAACCGAAGTACTTAATCGGATTCTATATTCTTTGTTTTGCTCGGGTTTTTTTTGAACCGCTGGTATAGATTGGGCTTCTTTAAGTAAGTCTTCTCCTTTTTGAACCGCCCTGTTGTGAAAACTATTGCTTTTACCAACATGAATTTCGAATCTTTCTTCTTTCCTATGCCAACATTGTACCCCCTCACTCGCAAATGCATCTTTTTGTCCACTTTCTTTGAATAAGTAACAATATAAGCAATACACTCTATCCGCTTTGACACTATATTCCAACCAATTTCCATGCTTTTCTGTGTACCATTTTGGATTGAACCGTCTTAACTTATCACTATTACCAATAAGTGTTTGTGGAAAATCTGTTTTTTTCCCTTTCGGTTGACATGGACCTCGAAGCAAATATGTTCGTCTAATTTCATCCTTTTGACTAGGGTGATAAGATGAAATTGGTTTCCTTTCGGAAGGATCCCACGGAAGATCATCCAAAACGATTTTCAAGGGTTTACTAGTTGAAGATGACGATTCAATGTTAGGTGGTGGTTGCCTTTGAAAAAAACTTGAAATATTCTTCTGCATAACTGATAATGCCTAAATACCAAACAGATTAAATATTAACTTTCAGCAGCAATATTAACTTAAAAAAGCTGTAATCACTGATGTAAAACAAACAGATGAAACTTTCAGCAGGCCAGCAGCAATATTAACTTAAAAACCACTTAATCGAACTGTTTCGGCAGCAATAAAACATCAAAAGCTGAAACTTTCAGCAGCAATATGAACTTAAAAACCCAATTTCAAACCCAATCACTGAGATGATGATAAATTGATAATCAATTAATCGTATAAAAAACCCAATTTCAAACAAACAGATGAAACTTTCAGCAGGCCAGCAGCAATATGAACTTAGAAACTTTCAGTATAACAAACTCTAATCACTGAGATGATGATAAATTGATAATCAATTAATCGTATAAAACTAACCTTAATCACTGAGATGATGATAAATTGATAAGAAAAACAAAGTTTCGGCAGCCGGAGGCGGAGGCGGAGCAGCCGGAGCCGGAGGCGGAGCAGCCGGAGGGCGAGGGCAGAGGCGGAGCTGCTGCCTGCTGATGTTGTTTGATCTCTGTTCGCTGCTTGTTTGTGTGCGGCGTATATGTTTTCTGATATAACCCTAAATGGGTTTTAATGTTTTATTACTTTAAAGAAAAAAAATTAAAAGAGAAATAAAAAAAAAAACGGACAAAAACAACAATTATGGGATTCAAACTCGGGTAGGTTAGGAAGAAAAGCGCAAGCATAACCAGTGGAACCAAGGCCTTTTATGTTTATGGGTTCCTTTTATAAAATACTTATGGATTCCTTTTCAGCTTCTTATATATATTTACACTAAAAATTAAAAAAAGACTGGGTTCTCGGGAACCCGTACTTTGTACATAAGTCCGCCCCTGTGCATGTCGGTTGCAAAAAAATATAACAATAAGTGATGCACCATTTAACGAAAGTGTTGGTAATTTAATTACTATATAGTATATACATTCTTTCATTCTAAATATGTCGGTTGCAAAAAAGTTATGCACCGTTTGAAGAAAGTATTGTTAAATCATTTGTTGTGTATGTTGGTTGAAAAAAAAATTCTCAGCTTTTGATAAAATTGATGCATCAACAAAAATAAGAATGTAGTGTATAAAATTATGTATTTAATATACAATTGCACTGTAGTTATAATATTATAATGTATCATATTTAGTTAAAATTTAGAGTAAATTACTTGGTGTACGGTAATTTATATATATACACATAGTTGCTCATTTTATAGGAAATTTTATTACATTTTTTTTGTGTGTGTGTATATATATATATATATATATATATGAAGGGTTGCGACTTTTGTAAGGGGCGTGATATATTTAAAAGTAGTTTAAACGTTTGCGACTTTTTGAAGAGGTGTGATATATTTAAGAGTTGTGACTTTTTATAAGAGGTGTGATATATTTAAAATTAATTTGAAGTTTTATGACTTTTCGTATGTATAAATAAGAGGAGTTTTTTTTATTGTAAGAGACGTGATATATTTAAAAGTAGTTTAGAGGGATGTGACTTTTTGAAAGGGTGTGATATGTTTAAAAGTTGTGACTTTTTGAAAGGGTGTGATATATTTAAAAGTTGTGACCTTTTGTAACGGGTGTGATATATTTAAAACTTATGACTTTTTGTAGGGGGTGTGATATATTTAAAAGTAGTTTGAAAGGTTGTGACTTTTTTGAAGGGGTATGATGTGTTTAAAAGCTTTCATCCAAACCGTTGTGTGTATATCAAACCATTAGGTATATGTGTGGTTTTTTAAAAGTCGCAACTTTTCATTTTAGTGAGGCAACCCAAGTTGCTTTTTGTAGGGTTATATAATGAGTATATAGCTATAAATTTGGGCGGTACACATTCCACAGATAAGAACGTATTTTAGGTTTGCTTCTTTTCTATTCTGCAAATAATATGTGACAATTTTTTATTTTTTTTTAAATGTTAGTTTTTTAATTCCAGTTTTTGGTATGTTATTTTGACAGATTCTTTCTGCTTTAGTGTTCTACTCAGTGTATAAGATGAGAAATATATCGTTGTATACTGTATGGTGTGGAGGAGCTTGAAAATGAGGCGTTATGCAACATGTGGACGACGCGTAAACACGTTTCAGAAACGGGGCGTGGTGCAAAAACAGGAGGTGTGGGACGGGGCATGGAAGAGATAGGATTCTTTTCCTACGGGTTCGAAAATTTTCAAGGTACGGACAATAGGTTGTCTATTACTAAGTTTCGGCTTTTTTTACGGGTTTGATCTTGAAATTTCTATGGATGCGAAGTCAAAATAGACATATATATAGCACTAAAAGTTTTTTTGGTACGGGTTCGACCTAAGTCGTACCCTTTTATGTAGCTACATCCCTAGGAGCGTTATTCGACACGTAACACAGACTTTTTGTTATTATTTTATACAAGGTTAGAAACCTATGTATTACAAGGGTTGCATAAATGTAATTTTATATAATAAATAATAAAAATGATATATCTTTAGAAAACTCGTATATTGCACATATTGAATAAAATATAATGTCATATGTTAATACATACACTCGTCAAGTTTATCTTTTAAAATGAACTTTGATATACTATTTACTTATTATAATATTTTACCTTATTTTTTTATTTTGCATAATGTAATTTTATATAATAAAGAATATCTGTAAAAAAACTCGTATATTGCATATGTTGACACATATAGTCGTCAAGATTTATATTTTAAAAATGAAATTTGATGTACTATTTACTTATTATAATATTTTACTTTGTTTTTTTATTTATTATTTGGTTAAAAACACATGTGTTACATGGGTTGAATCCCACTTTTATGATACATTCAAATTATGAGATACAATTATTTTAGTTAGTTTTATGCACAAACATACTTATTTGTTTATTGTATTTATAAAACACTCGTCTCAAATTTGTATTCAATAGAATTTATGGTACAAAAAGGTGGAGATCGATCCTCATATTTTTATAGGAAAATAAAGTGAGAATGCACCAGGAAGTGACACGTGTCCAAAAAATATTTTCATTTATTACTATAGTAAGATTTTTTATGAATTACACCATAAAATCGAGAATTAATTCTATTTGAATGGAGTATAGAATTGTTGTATTTAAAAACGGTGTTCTTTCTAAATGTTGAGGCAATATGCGATAAATGATAGGTTTAACCAATTATAACAGTACGCCTAACATGACAAAGGTGAAACTAAGTTGTCTAGACTTGACATTTGAAAGAATTGTGCGATTATAATGGTGAGTCCAAACCATTATAGCGATGCGTCTAAAACCACTTACAATTTGATAGAACCATATGCCCCGACCTAGAATAATTATTTCATTCTAGTGAAAAAAAACAACAATACAAAGATTAAGTATATATCAAACGCGAGCCTTTTATTCCTAATTTACTATAATTTGTGTCACACCCCCAAAATACCACATGCGGAAACACCACGGGACGTGTAACGTACTAGGATCCAAGCCACCAATCACATTGAACCAATAATAAATATTTAAATAAAACTTTCGATTCATTTCATAATATAAATCCAAGTCATAAGTTAAAACCAAAGTAAACGTTCAGCGGAAGCATATTGTGAATTGTTAATAAGTTGTTTCAAAACAAGTGTTCAAAACCAACGAAACAAGTATCCAAGAGTCCCGACCCATGACCACTCCAGCACTCCCAGATAGCAAGTCCATAGCCAAGAATCTAACGACCTGCAAGCATGCAGAGAAGTGTGTCAGACGACGCTGGTGAGTTCAAAGTTTGTTAACACGTTTTAGTTCCCAGATATGAGTATAAAACATTTCAATGACTTGATGTTGTTATTAACTCGATTACCGCAGATGGCTCTAGATTTATTTGCCCAAACCGCAATGCTCTATCACACATTGGTCAAGTGGTTAAGGTATTAGTTCACGACCGTCCTCCCCGGTACGGTGTGATGGTGCCAAACCTAATAGCGCTATCAACTAATAGCCCCGTTGCCTCCCCGGCAACCAATCGGTATATGGTGGGACTTAATGATAGAAATGAGTGTAATAACCAACATCCCGATAAAACGACATTCCTCCCCGGAACGTTTACCAGATATCCCTCCCCGGGACGCATGCTTGGAAAAAGAGCAGTGATGTAACACCCTTGTTATTATTATAAGGTTTTCGTATAATTTACGGAATAAACATGTAATTATGATTACATGTACTTTGAATGATACGGTTAATTTAAAACTTTTACAATGAAGGTTTATACACATCGTAATGAATTCAAGTTCGTCGTTTTAAAAGTTACAACGAAATATCGTGCAGAAGCTTTTATCTTTATCGTGTTCGGTTCCTCAACGAGCTTGATCTTCATCCAGGCACTCTTGGCAATCACCTATCATCAAAACCAACTTGAAAGTTAGTTTTGATAGTTAAATAAATAGTTTAAACAAGTTACATGGGTCAAACAACAAAAAAATAAACTTTTTCCGGAACTAGGGGGCGTCGCGTGACGCCTAGCCCCCTTTTCAGCAGAATGTTGTTAAACAGTTGCTGTACATTCCCGGCAATACCCGATTTCACAGAAACGAGCATAACTCTCTCGTTTTTAATCCGTTTTACCCGATTCTTTTTCCTACGCGTCCGTAATTTATTTCTCCATCTTATGGAGTTAAAATCCGACATCCGGATTAACATAATTTCAGACTTTTAAGTCTTCGGCTTACTACCCTTTTTACCAAATATTGACCCGTTCATAATTTTATCACACCAACATGTTTATTTGACTTTTAACTCATGAAATTCATTATTTCAATATCTCCTATCATGTTAATCTCAAATCACGGGTTCCTTACGTGATAAAATCCCGTTTACTCTTAAATTCTTATTTTGACCTATTAGGAGTGTTTAGGCACTTTTAGGCTTAAAATCACTTTCATTCCTTTCTAGCATTGTAATCCTACATTTCTTATCTAGTAATCTTCCATCACAACTATATGTGTGTTGGATTAATGTGGATATCTATATGTTCCGAGTTTTTCCCCTTCGGATTACCATTTTACGGCAAAGACTCAAATAGAGCTATTTGACTAACGTATTACATCTTTCAACTTCTACACTTATTCTAAGTATTTATTTAATCATGAAACTCATTTCCAAACAACCTCTAAGGGTTGTTTGTTCAATTTAGCCTACAAGGGCGTTTTGGTCAATTTTGGTCCTTTTACGACGAAGGACTCTCTCTCCAATTATTCGACCAAAATATCACTTTTATCTATAATATAATTATCCGTACCTGGCCCGGATCAACAAGTAGACCCGATTTATACCTCGTTTTCATTATCACACAATCAATAATGACGCAATTATCCGATTTGCTAATCGGTCCGGTTCAACATAAGACTTGACAACCACATTAGTCAATATTGTCAAATGGTGTTATCACCACCATTCGACCCGTTTGGACTATATGCCCAACGTTATTTATTTAATCAAAAACATCGTTTTTGATTTCAAATCCATACATCCATCCCATCCCGGATTTTATTATCATACCCTTTTTCTTTTAAACTCTTTTCTTACTAATTCAACCCATTTCGGCTTACGCCATGGGTATCCTTTTAACCTTGATTTACATTAGTCGACACTTGGCAAATTTCCAATTTTTCCCTTTTTTCCCTTTTTCCCTCATTATTAGATTACACTACTAGGTAATCTTAACGAAAATCCATATTTCCAATATTATCGTTATCATGTTTACAACGTATCGAATAAATGAGTATTCTACATAAGTGTGTAAATTACACTTACCTCGCATCCACGTTACGCTTTTCCTTTTCTTCTTGATTTGTTTGACCCGCTCACTCATCAAGCTTCCACCTAGCTCGTTAGGCGTCAGACTATCATCATAATTCATAAGATGGTTAGATTAGTCATTATCAATTATGACTACTCCATCTAACGGGTCTTATGTCGATTTTATCACTCGATTAGATCATTGGTTAGTTTGACTTCCTAAAAGTCAATTGATCTATTAACATATTCAAATGCACACTTCACATGGAATTTCAACATTCTAGCTTCGTTTAGGCATTTTAACAAACACCTAGTGGGCATAATTTCACATGATTATATAGCAAATCCCTAGCTTATCATCTAGCCCGAATTTCACATCAATCAACCCATTTTAGACAATTGTTAGCTTCTAAAATTCTGAAGTCACTTCACAATTGTCAAATTACACTCGAACAACACCTAATTTCCTAGTGTTTATCAAATTATACATAACCCACTAATCACCTACAATGGTGTTCATAGATTTCACTAAAATTTCACATGATTTCAACTTGTATGTGTCTAGGGTTTGTCCCTAGACACTATATTGTTCCTAATTCACCATAAAACAAA
Source organism: Helianthus tuberosus (assembly GCA_030545235.1). Lineage (NCBI taxonomy): Eukaryota > Viridiplantae > Streptophyta > Magnoliopsida > Asterales > Asteraceae > Helianthus > Helianthus tuberosus. The sequence continues at coordinate 194,156,073 of CM060365.1, forward strand.
CATGCAACCATGAATTTCAGATTTCCCGAATTTATGAGAATTTCAAGTTGGGGAATTTTCATCAAATTTTACATACCTGATAATCCCCTTGCTATGAGGATCACTAATCTATGCTTGATTTTCGATTTTGACTTGGTTTGAGCCCTTAATTTGTGAGTTTTGTGATGAACTAGGTTTTGAAGGAACTTGGGGTTGCACCCCCTGTTCTGGTCGATCTCCTGGAGACTCCAATTGGAGTGTTTATGTTTTAATAAAACATATTTATTAAAACTAGTTTCAAGTTAAACACTTTTGGTCCCTCTAGTTTTCTTTTGATCAAATAAAGCTATGCCTCACCATTAGTCACTTAATCACAAGCTACTAACTAGGTTAATTACTCCTAGTTACTTTAACGGGTTCGGGAAATTATAACCCGTTATGTTTTAAGTCCCGTTAATTTGGCCTTTTTATATACTTTGTTTTCTCAAAGTATTTATTCCCCTTTTTAATTAATATTAGGTTTATTTATTTGAGTCCTAATATTTACCGGGTTAATTTTTACCACTTACTGTATTTTACCCGTCTTTACTATTAACGTGGTTTGATTACCAAACCCGTTTTTGGGATGTTACAAGTGAACTCACCTTAGGTTTGCTTGGTATTTATAAAGTTACCCGTTCCAGTTAATCAACCAACCCAACCGTGGTAACAATACTTATCAGTTTCATAATCACCCAAGTCACATAACTTATACAGATTGCATTCATCACAAAGTTACTGTACAACTGTTAACATGCATATCACGTAATAACTAATAACATCTGTATTGTCTAGTCACACGAGTTGGATGATGCTTCTCATTTCTAGTTAACATTGTTAGCATGTAATAGTTAGAGTTTTGAAATCATCACAGTCTGCTTTCATTTACAGCACTCTCCACGAAAGACTTGTCTTTCGTGGAAAGTCTCCATGGCGAAACACCCATGACGAGAGATTGTCTTTCGTCGAGAGAGTGGGTTACGAAAGACCCCAATGTTTCGTCGAGTACCATATTAACGAAAAACCTAGTTTTTCGTCACAACCCCAGACAGTTACAATTCCTATCATTCTGCCGTAATATATGCTATCACGTTCATCAATACTCAAACAGATCTGGCAACAGATTAAACAATAATCTTGCATTCTAGCTATGAATCACCACTTATATCAAACGCATCAGTTAATCATCACGCATCCTCCTTGCACCCTAATCATAACAGTTTACCATTGGTTACTATACAACCCTAGTCATTTACTTAACATACGATCATCATGTTAAAGCAAACAATTCATCAATACAACACAAACTTACGTACAAGCAATCATCAACCGTAGGATTTTCTACTACTAACAACATCATGAACTAACACCAAAATCATTCATTCATCTAGCTGCACTATGTCGTAGACGAACCCTAGTCTCACATTCAGTTATCACACAATTACACCGACGATTAACACGATGAATACTAACCGATGATTACGAGATGATAAGTCCGATCGAGATGTAGAGCCTCGTGAACCCAAGGTTGTCGCCGTACAGAACAGGGAATGCATTCTAGGGTTTTCAATTGGTCAGTTAAGTGACGAATTACAACAGTTCTACGTAGTATACTCGCATAAGTGTACTGGGCCCTTACTGGGCTTCGAAGTAACCTGGGCCGACGACAAACCTATGTTTCGTCGATCATGAAGTCGACGAAAGACCTATGTTTCGTCATGTCGGATGTGGGATGAAAAACCTTAGGTAACATAATAATTCTTAAGTTTTTTTTATTAGGTAACCAAACATAACAATACATGCACATATTACACAAGACGAAATATGAAAAAAAGTTGCAAAACCAGCAATGTGTAGGGGAAAGGCCTTGAAATCTCGGGTTGTCACATCATCCCCAACTTGAAAGAAATTTCGTCCCGAAATTTGATAAGCAAACCAAAACAACACGATGTTAGATCAGGATGACTGTGGATTTTCTCCAGGTGCCACATCATCCCCAACTTGAATGGGAATTTCGTCCCGAAATTCACTAGTTACATCAGATTTAGTTTTTGTCAGCTGGGAATAAGTGAGGGTGTTTGAGCTTCATCTTATCCTCACGTTTCGATGTGAACTCCGGTCCACGTCTTGAGTTCCAACGAACTCTCACAATCAGAATTCGGCTATGCTTGCGAACTCCAAAGGTTTTCTACGCTTATCGGCATAGCTTTTCTGACGATCACACGCTGCCGCTATACGATTCCTGGTCTGAACAATTTTCTTGGAGGTTTCAAGTACAAGTTCCGGGCCTGTAATCTGGCTGTCACCCACCTCAGCCCAACAGAGAGGTGAACGACGTCTGCCCGTACAATGCTTCGAATGGAGCTGCCTGGATGCTGGTATGGTAACTATTGTTGTAAGAAAACTCTATCAAAGGCAAGTGTTTCTCCCAACCCTTGCCAAAATCCATCACGCACGCTCGTAACATGTCTTCAAGTGTTTGGATGGTTCGCTCACTTTGACCATCCGTCTGTGGGTGATAAGCAGTGCTCATGTCGAGACGCAAGCCGAACGACTTGTGCATCGACTGCCACAAATCCAAAATGTAAATCGGGTCACGATCAGAGATAATAGAGGTCGGCACCCCGTGCCTAGAAACCACCTCCTTGAGGTAAACAGCAGCTAGCTGTGAGAACTTATCCGTTTCCTTGATTGCTAGAAAATGCGCTAACTTCGTGAGACGATCAACGATCACCCAAATGGTATCGTTCCCATTTTGAGTTCTAGGTAGCCCATTGACAAAATCCATGGCAATTTGCTCCCATTTCCACATGGCTATCTCTGGTTGCTGAAGTAAGCCTGAGGGTTTCTGATATTCTACATTGACTTTCGAGCAGGTCAAACACTTACTCACATAAGTCGCGATGTGAGCTTTCATCTTCGGCCACCAATACATGACTTTGAGATCCTGATACATCTTATCCGAACCTGGGTGAACAGAGTATCGAGACTTGTGAGCTTCGTCCATCACAAGCTCTCTAAGGTTACCAAACAAAGGAATCCATACATGCTCCATGAAGTAGAGGATACCATCCGATCTCTCTACAAGTCGTTTTTCCATGCCCCTTAAGTACTCCGCCTCAATGTTTTCCCCTTCAACGCTTCGGTTTGTGCAGAACGAATCTGATCTGGAAAATTAGAATGGATGGTGAGCTGTAAGGCACGAACACGTTTGGGTTTTGATTCCTTTCGACTGAGTGCATCAGCTACAACGTTTGCCTTACCCGGGTAATACTTGATGGCACAATCGTAATCGTTTAAGAGTTCTACCCAGCGACGCTGTCGCATATTCAATTCTTTCTTGTCAAAGATATACTGAAGGCTCTTGTGGTCAGTATAAATAGTGCATTTAATACCGTACAAGTAGTGCCTCTAGATTTTGAGCGCAAATACCACGGCTCCCAACTCCAAGTCGTGAGTCGTGTAATTCTTCTCATGAACCTTCAACTGTCGAGAAGCATAAGGTATCACATTGTTGTGTTGCATCAGCACGCAACCAAGACCCTGAATGGAAGCATCACAATATACTACAAAATCTTCTGTACCTTCAGGTAGAGACAGAATCGGTGCACTGCAGAGTTTTTGTTTCAACAGTTGGAAAGCATCTTCCTGTTTCGTTTCCCAAGAGTATATAACGCCTTTCTGTGTTAACGAGGTGAGAGGTTGCACGATCTTCAAAAAGTCTTTAATAAATCTACGATAGTACCCAGCGAGACCAAGAAATTGTCGCACCTCCGAAGGAGTCTTCGGTGCCGCCCAATTTCTGATAGCATCAATCTTAGCAGGATCCACGTGTATTCCTGATTCATTCACAATGTGGCCAAGGAAGTGTACCTCTCAAATCCAGAAGTCACACTTAGAGAATTTCGCGTAAAGCTGCTCCTTCCTCAGAAGCTTCAAAATGAGGCGCAGATGTCGCTCGTGATCTTCCTTGCTCTTTGAGTAGATCAGAATGTCGTCGATAAACACGATAACGAAATCGTCAAGCACACGGTTCATGAGGTCCATGAAGACCGCTAGCGCGTTCGTTAACCCAAACGGCATAACTAAAAACTCATAATGCCCATACCGCGTTCGAAAAGCCGTTTTAGGAACATCCTCCTCTCGGACTCTCATCTTCTGATAACCCGATCTTAAGTCGATATTCGAGTAAAAAGTTGACCCCTGCAACTGGTCAAACAAGTCGTCGATGCGCGACAGGGGATATCGGTTCTTAATTGTCACCTTGTTAAGCTCTCGGTATTCTATACACATACGAAAGGACCCGTCTTTCTTCTTTACGAACAGGACTGGGGCTCCCCAAGGCGAATAACTGGGTCGGATAAAGCCTCTATCCAACAGCTCTTGAAGTTGATTGGATAGCTCTTGCAACTCTCCAGGTGCAAGACGATAAGGAGCACGAGCAATTGGGGCCACTCCTGGCGCAAGATCAATCTGAAATTCCACTTGACGGTGAGGAGGTAAACTAGGTAATTCCTAAGGAAATACATCAGGAAACTTACGACCAACTGGCAGGTCTTCGATCCTTCTTTCTTCTGATGGAGTATCAGTAACAAGTGCTAGAATAGCAGGATACCCCTTTCGTAGACACTTCTGCGCTTGCATAGCTGAGATGATAACAACCATCGCACCATTGCGATGCCCCTGAACCGAAAAAAATTCTCCACTAGGAAGCGGAATACGCACGATTTTCTCTTTACAGAGAATTTCCGCTTGATGCTTAGACAACCAATCCATACCAACCACTACATCAAAACTACCGAGGGTAACAGGAAGGAGGTCAATATCAAACACTTAACCCACAAGATCTAGTTCACATCCCTTAAGAACGTGTAAGTCTTCAATTGTCTTACCATCGGCTAACTCTACTACATGCTTAGCTTCTAGAGGTGTTGGATGTGACAACTCTAGTTTCCAAGATTCCATCTTCGCACTATTGCACGCTAATTGTTTTGATTGTTTGTTGACACGACTTGTTTGTTTCACAACTGTACACGTTGTAATATGTTAAATAGTACTGTGAGTGATATGTTTTAAATGTGGTGTGTATTATATCTGAAGTGAAGGTTAGTATTATATTTAGAATTACTATTTTGTTGTTTAATTATATCATGCCAAACACACCCTCACCCATGAAATCACTCCTAGCCGAAAACCCCACCCACCCACGAAGACACACCCACGAAAACACTTGGTGTTTTCGCCCACATAAGACCAACGAAAAGAAAAGGTGGGCCTTGGCCCAGTGACGAGTTGTTTTAGTTGTGTATAACTATTACGCAACTGTATACGGAAAAACCTTAAGCAAACCCTAACTGCCTCTCACATTCTCTCTCGTTTTTCTTTGAAACCGACGGCTGCCCTTATCTCATTCGAAGTTTGATTCCCTGATTTGATCATCCTTATTCGGTTAGTGGATTATAACACTTGTGATTATTTGGTTGATATTATGATGTAACTGTTAGATAACTTCGTTTATGGATTTAATATATGCGATTAGGTTATATGATTATGCATGTGAATTATATCGAAAGTGCAGCCAATGTGGATAGAAATCACCTTATATTGTCGGTCATAGCATTCATATTTGCACATGGATTTGTCAGAAAGCATGTGATTGTTTATTTGTTTTCAACTTTGATTCTTGTTTAGCATGATGATGATGATGATCCGACAACTTGTCATGTGCCGTTGACTATTATGATTGAATGATGGTAGATGGAATAAATGGATGTGATAGAAATCTCGATGATCTGTTGTGTGATGTATATGGCTTATGTTCGATGTTAATACTGATAATCATGATTGTATAATAATCTAGTAATTCACAGGATAGCATGCTTTGGTTTGGTTGCATGATATCTTCGGTCCAATGGAATCCCTTCAACATGGGACTTGTCGGCCATGATTTATTATTTTAATGATGATATTATGAATAGATCTAAGGATTTTAGGCCACTGATCATGTTGAGGATCTCGTTAATTGAGTGTTGTATGATTATGTGTCACTGTTTTGCAAATACATCGATGATTTGATTGAGTGATTTTGTGATAATTGATCATGTATCTGTAAGCGATGTTTAAGGTTATTGTAGGGTGTAACTGTTGATGATTGATGGACACTGACGAAAACACTACTCGACGAAAACACTTTGGGATTTCGTTGCCCAAGTGTTTTCGCCAACAAGAGATTTCGGCCCAAGTGTTTTCGCCAACAAAGTTGATTTCGGCCCAACTGTTATGTCTATCTAGTTGAATTATTCTGTTAGATGTTAACTCTGTTAAGATATGCATATAACCTTGTTAAATAAGTAACTCCGTTAAATATGCAACTCTGTTAGTTGATTTAACACTGTTAGTTTATTATTAACCTTGTTAAGCTTGTTAACCCTGTCAAGTATGTATGAGAATAACCATGATAGAATAAACTGTGAAGGACATGTATGTGAAACATGAGTTGCATGAAATTGATTAACTGTTTACGTGATGCATGATGTTAATTCGTGTGTGAAATATTACAAACATGTACTGATTATGTATACGTGCATAACTATAGGACTTGACTGATTTCTTGTGAGCACATAGTTTAGCATACCGAGCAAACCAAGGTGAGTTCACACTCTTACCAAGGCATGGGATTCCCAGGGTTGGGAATGGGGTTAAATGATTACTTGTACTTTCATCGTTACTGGAATACGTACCACTGACCTCGTTAGGAGAAGGTCACTTATAGATACAGCTAGACTAGTAACACATGGGAAGCCCCCACTAATCTTCGCAAACATGCCTGGAATGGCCGCGATACGAATACTAAACTTCGCAAACACGCCTGGAGGGCCGCGATACAAATACAACTAGTCTAGAATACATGGGAAACCCCCACAAATCTTCGCAAACATGCCTGGAAGGCCGCGATACAAATAAATACGATACATAGTTTACTAAACAAACATACGGTTTACGAAACGAATACTATAACTAAACAACCAACTGTGAACTCGCTCAACTTTGTTGTTGACTCCTTGTTACATGCCTTGCAGGTCGTTAGGTACTCATGGAGCTTGCACGGGGAGGCACAGTCGTTGTGGGACATGGATCGAGGATGCCATGTTAAACATTTATGACATTTCAAACTTATTACTTTTGTTGGGTTTTACATTTATGCTTCCGCTAAACACTTAACTATGCTTTGGTTTTGAACACCTTTCATATTGTTTGGTTTAATTATTTTTACTACATATATTGTTCAATATGATTGGTGGCTTGATCTTGGTCAGTCACGCTTCCAAGCGGTGATACTCCGCGTGTGGATTTTGGGGGTGTGACAGATTGGTATCAGAGCCATTGGTTATAGTGAACTTGGTTTTAATAAGGGAAACAAAAAAAAAGTTTTTGTTAAAACCAGACTATAACCTGAACAGTGCTCAACGATCCACAACGACGCTTCGCTCCACGTGCAAGACTCGACACAATAGGTGATATGGTTTATGTTTATATTACCTACTTGCTAAATACACAATTACATTGCTCATAGTATGCTTAGATGAACGTAACAACTACTACTTGAAATCTTGTATGCTCACACTCTTCTGTCATCGCATTTCTCGCGAACCTCTCTCACCTATGTTGCCTTTGATATGAAGATCATGGCTGGACGCATTAACATGACTCAAGCCCAGCTGACGGCTCTGATTAACGAACAAGTTGCTGCGGCACTTGCAGCCGCACAAGCAGGAGGTATACCCTGCAGTCGTAACTCACACTAGGATCTTTAGATCCTACACTCCTAAAACAACTCTTGTGTTTAACCTTGCCCTGAGTCTTATACACAACAGGTCAACACGCTCAGCCACCTGTTTGCACCTTCAAGACTTTCATGGACTGTCGTCCTAGCACATTCAGTGGCACGGAAGGAGCAGTTGGACTCCTCCATTGGTTTGAAAAGCTCGAGTCCGTATTTGAGATGTGCGAATGCCCTGAGGCTCGCAGGGTGAAGTACGCCACTGGTACTCTAGAAGGCATTGCGCTGACTTGGTGGAATGCGCAAGTTCAGATGTTAGGGTTGGTTGCTGCTAACGCCACCCCATGGAACGATTTCAAGGAAATGATCAAAGAAGAATACTGCAGCCGTGACGACATTCATAAGCTGGAGGTAGAGTTTTACAACTTAAAGATGACGGGGTCAGAGATTGAAGCGAACACTAAAAGATCGAACGAGTTGGCTACTCTGTGTCCTACTATGGTAGACCCTCCCATCAAACGTATCAAACTGTATCTCAAGGGTCTAGTGCCAGAGATTCAAAGTCACGTGACCTCAGCAAATTTAGGCACCATTCAACAGATCATCAAGTTGGCTCATCGTCTCACAGACCAGGCAGTGGAACAGAACAGGCTGCCTAAACGTATCAGTGCTACTACTACTGCTATCACTACTGCTACTCCCAGTGACAATAAGCGGAAATGGGATGGGGATTCCAGCAAGGGTTCAGCTACAGCTCAGTCTCAGGCACAGCAGCGGAAGACTGATAACTACCAGAGCCCTGGTCAGCAATTTTCTGGTGGTCAAAGACAGGGTGGATATAGAGGAAATCTCCCAAGATGCAATACATGCAACAGGCACCACAATGGCCAGTGCAACAAGGGTCGTTGTCAGCGGTGTCTCAAGATGGGTCACGAGGCTAAAGATTGCAAGAGCTCACGACCTGCTAATCAGAACCAGCAACAACAACAACAGTGAGGCAATAGGGGATGCTTTCAATGTGGGGCTGAAGGCCACTTCAAGCGGGACTGCCCCCAGTTAAACCAGAATCAGAATAACAACAACAATAATCAGGGCAACGGGAACAACAATGGGGGAAACAATAACGACAATGGTGCCAGGGGTCGTGCATTTGTGCTTGGTCAGGGTGATGCAAGGAACGATCCTAATGTGGTTATGGGTAAGTTTCTTCTCGACGACTTTTATGTTACTGTATTATTTGATTCGGGTGTGGATACCAGTTATATGTCTCTGAAAGTTAGCCATATGCTTAAACGCGCATCAACACTTTTGAACACCAAACATGTCGTAAAGTTAGCTAACGGTAAAAGTCTAGAGGCCACACACGTAGTTCAAGGTTGTAATCTTATCCTCGTTGGTCAGACTTTCTCTATCGATCTCATTCCCATAGCTCTGGGTAGTTTTGACATCGTCATTGGTATGGATTGGTTATCTCGACAACAAGCAGAGATCCTATGCAAGGAAAAGATCGTTCGTATTCCCCGTTCTGGTAAAGAACCTCTCGAAGTTCAAGGCTACAAGAGTGGTGCCGTGGTTGGCATCATCTCCTTCCTGAAGGCTCAGAAGTGTTTGCGAAAGGGCCACACTGCTATCTTAGCACTTGTTACTGACGCATCAGCGAAAGAGAAAAAGATAGAGGACATTCTAGTTGTACGCGACTTCCCTCAAGTGTTTCCTGAGGAATTACCTGGTCTACCGCCTCATCGCCAGGTCGAATTTCAGATCGAGCTAGCTCCTGGAGCAGCACCCATAGCTCGAGCACCCTATCGCTTAGCTCCAACCGAACTGGAAGAACTGTCTAAGCAATTGCAAGAACTCTTGGAAAAGGGTTTCATTCGTCCTAGCTCTTCGCCCTGGGGAGCTCCAGTATTATTTGTGAAGAAGAAAGACGGTACCTTCCGCATGTGCATAGATTATCGCGAACTGAACAAGGTGACTGTGAAGAATCGCTATCCTCTTCCACGCATCGATGACTTATTCGACCAGTTAAAAGGGTCGAGCTATTACTCGAAGATTGACCTGAGGTCAGGCTACCATCAACTGAGAGTCCGGGATGAGGACGTCTCCAGAACAGCATTCAGAACTCGCTACGGCCACTACGAGTTTCTAGTCATGCCATTCGGGCTAACAAACGCGCCTGCGGTCTTCATGGATCTTATGAACAGAGTGTGCAAGCCCTACCTGGATAATTTTGTGATTGTATTCATCAACGACATTCTGATCTACTCTAAGAGTCAGGAGGAACACGAGCAGCATTTACGACTTATTTTGGAACTCCTTCGAACAGAACAGCTGTACGCCAAGTTTTCGAAATGCGACTTCTGGCTTCGTGAAGTTCATTTCCTAGGCCACGTAGTAAACAAGGATGGAATTCATGTTGATCCATCGAAAGTTGATTCGATCAGGAACTGGCCTACACCGCGTACACCAACAGAAATCCGCCAATTTTTGGGTTTGGCGGGCTACTACAGAAGGTTCATCAAAGATTTCTCAAAGATTGCACAACCCCTCACCTCACTAACTCAGAAAGGCGTTATCTATTGTTGGGGAAATGCACAGGAATCAGCATTTCAGCACTTAAAGGATAGACTTTGTAGCGCACCTATTCTCTCATTGCCAGAGGGCACATATGATTTTGTGGTCTACTGCGACGCATCTATTCAGGGTCTTGGATGTGTGTTGATGCAACGGGATAAAGTCATTGCTTATGCTTCACGCCAACTTAAGATTCACGAACGGAATTACGCTACACACGATTTAGAGCTGGGAGCTGTTGTTTTTGCGCTCAAGATATGGCGACATTACCTGTACGGTACCAAGTGCACCATCTACACCGATCACAGGAGTCTCGAGCATATCTTCAAGCAGAAAGAGTTGAATATGCGTCAGCGTCGATGGGTCGAGCTTTTAAACGATTACGAATGTGCTATAAAGTACCATCCTGGCAAAGCTAATGTGGTGGCCGACGCCCTCAGTCGAAAGGATACTACACCTAGGCGTGTACGGGCGTTGCAACTCACTATTCAGTCTAGTCTTCCTTCTCAGATATGAGATGTTCAGGTAGAAGCATTGAAACCAGAAAATGTCAGGGCTGAAGCCCTACGTCGTTCAAGGCAACGGTTGGAACAAAAGGCAGACGGCACCTACTATGTAACGGGACGCATCTGGGTCCCACTCTATGGCAACTTACGCGAGCTTGTAATGGATGAAGCACATAAGTCTCGCTACTCAGTACATCCGGGTTCAGATAAGATGTACCACGATCTCAGAACTACGTATTGGTGGCCTAGCATGAAAGCTCATATAGCAACTTACGTTAGCAAGTGTTTGACTTGTGCAAGAGTCAAAACGGAATATCAGAAACCATCGGGCCTACTCCAACAACCAGAGATACCACAATGGAAACGGGAGCAAATTTCCATGGATTTTGTTACTGGCTTGCCTAGATCTCAACATGGAAATGATACTATTTGGGTGATCGTGGATCGACTCACTAAGTCTGCTCACTTTTTGGCTATTAAGGAAACGGATAAGTTCTCCACTCTAGCAGACGTCTACCTTAAGGAAGTTGTCTCGAGGCACGGGGTGCCAACCTCTATTATCTCAGATCGTGATGCCCGTTTCACTTCAGACCTATGGCAAGCAATGCACAAATCTTTTGGCTCTCGTTTAGACATGAGCACAGCTTATCATCCTCAGACGGATGGGCAGTCTGAGCGCACTATTCAAGCTTTAGAAGACATGCTTCGGGCATGTGTAATTGATTTTGGCAACGGCTGGGAGAAATACCTCCCATTGGTGGAGTTTTCGTATAACAACAGTTACCACACCAGCATTCAAGCCGCTCCATTCGAGGCATTGTACGGGCGTAAATGCCGATCACCTCTTTGTTGGGCAGAGGTGGGTGATAGTCAGATCACAGGTCCAGAACTTGTAGTGGACACAACAGAAATGATTGCTCAGATACGACAACGCATGGCGGCAGCTCGCGACCGTCAGAAAGCCTACGCTGATAAGGGTAGGAAACCACTCGAGTTCCAAGTTGGGGATCGAGTGCTACTCAAAGTTTCACCCTGGAAGGGTGTGGTTCGTTTTGGCAAAAGGGGCAAACTCAATCCGCGTTACGTCGGACCATTTGAAATCATTGAGAAAATAGGCAAGGTGGCCTACAAACTAAACCTACCAACAGAACTCAGTGCAGTTCACAACGTTTTTCACGTGTCAAATCTGAAGAAGTGTCTGTCAGATGAGACCCTCATAGTTCCTTTGAAGGAGCTCACTATCGACGATCAGTTGTGATTCGTCGAGGAACCAGTTGAAATCACGGACCGGGATGTTAAGGTCCTCAAACGCACTAGAATACCTCTTGTTCGAGTTCGTTGGAACTCCCGTCGTGGCCCAGAGTTTACCTGGGAACGAGAAGACCAAATGAAACTCAAGTATCCCCAGTTGTTCGGAGACAATGCAACCACTACTGAGGCTGAAGCTACTACAGAATTTCGGGATGAAATTCCAAATCAACGGGGGGATGATGTGACACCCCAGGAAAACCAGTGAACTACACAACACAACTAGCTTCCTCAGTAACCTCGCGCTAAATTTTGGGACGAAATTTCTTTCAAGTTGGGGATAATGTGACAACTCGAGTTTCCAAGATTCCATCTTCGCACTATTGCACGTTAATTGTTTTGATTGTTTGTTGACACGACTTGTTTGTTTAACAACTGTACACGTTGTAATATGTTAAATCGTACTGTGAGTGATATGTTTTAAATGTGGTGTGTATTATATCTGAAGTGAAGGTTAGTATTATATTTAGAATTACTCTTTTGTTGTTTAATTATATCATTCCAAACACACCCTCACCCATGAAATCACTCCTAGCCAAAAACCCCACCCACCCACGAAGACACACCCACGAAAACACTTGGTGTTTTCATCCACATAAGACCAGCGAAAAGCAAAGGTGGGCCTTGGCCCAGTGACGAGTTGTTTTAGTTGTGTATAACTATTACGCAACTGTATACGGAAAAACCTTAAGCAAACCCTAACCGCCTCTCACATTCTCTCTCGTTTTTCTTTGAAACCGACGGCTGCCCTTATCTCATTCGAAGTTTGATTCCCTGATTTGATCATCCTTATTCGGTTAGTGGATTATAACACTTGTGATTATTTGGTTGATATTATGATGTAACTGTTAGATAACTTCGTTTATGGATTTAATATATGCGATTAGGTTATATGATTATGCATGTGAATTATATCGAAAGTGCAACCAATGTGGATAGAAATCACCTTATATTGTCGGTCATAGCATTCATATTTGCACATGGATTTGTCAGAAAGCATGTGATTGTTTATTTGTTTTCAACTTTGATTCTTGTTTAGCATGATGATGATGATGATCCGACAACTTGTCATGTGCCGTTGACTATTATGATTGAATGATGGTAGATGGAATAAATGGATGTGATAGAAATCTCGATGATCTGTTGTGTGATGTATATGGCTTATGTTCGATGTTAATACTGATAATCATGATTGTATTATAATCTAGTAATTCACAGGATAGCATGCTTTGGTTTGGTTGCATGATATCTTCGGTCCAATGGAATCCCTTCAACATGGGACTTGTCGGCCATGATTTATTATTTTAATGTTGATATTATGAATAGATCTAAGGATTTTAGGCCACTGATCAAGTTGAGGATTTCGTTAATTGAGTGTTGTATGATTATGTGTCACTGTTTTGCAAATACATCGATGATTTGATTGAGTGATTTCGTGATAATTGATCATGTAACTGTAAGCGATGTTTAAGGTTATTGTAGGGTGTAACTGTTGATGATTGATGGACATCGACGAAAACACTACTCGACGAAAACACTTTGGGATTTCGTTTCCCAAGTGTTTTCGCCAACAAGAGATTTCGGCCCAAGTGTTTTCGCCAACAAGGTTGATTTCGGCCCAACTGTTATGTCTGTCTAGTTGAATTATTCTGTTAGATGTTAACTCTGTTAAGATATGCATGTAACCTTGTTAAATAAGTAACTCCGTTAAATATGCAACTCTGTTAGTTGATTTAACACTGTTAGTTTATTATTAACCTTGTTAAGCTTGTTAACCCTGTCAAGTATATACGAGAATAACCATGATAGAATAAACTGTGAAGGACATGTATGTGAAACATGAGTTGCATGAAATTGATTAACTGTTTACGTGATGCATGATGTTAATTCGTGTGTGAAATATTGCAAACATGTACTGATTATGTATACGTGCATAACTATAGGACTTGACTGATTTCTTGTGAGCACATAGTTTTGATCAACTTGTGATTCTTTGAAGTAGATGCTATGTATGCCGGTTGTCCCATCTGATCTTCTTTTTCTAGTTCGTGATCTTCAGGACTGTGATCTCTTCATAGATCCAGTTGATTGTGTTTTTCTTCAATACTTACAAATAAAGTTTCCTAACAGTTTCCCCCTAAGTATTGTAAGAAAATGAACTACCTCTATATCAAACATAAACAACTTTCTTTGAAAGAGAAATTCAAAAACAACTAAGTTCAGAAACATTGAACATAGTCAAACCAACTATAAATCAGACATTGATAAAATATTGTTCATAAACAGGAAATTTAATCTTATTAAATCGTTAGTTGATCTTCACTCCACTTCTGTATTTGTCTCCAGGTTTTAGCCTTTTCTTGTAGTCAATTGCCTTTTGAGTTTCTTTGTACATTTCTTTATACCATCCTCTTACTTCCATCCAATTTTCAATGCACTCTTCAATTGTTTTTCTCAGCTTTTCATTGTTCTTTCCCTTCTTTTTGAGCTGCTCTTGTTTTTCATTCATGCAGTTTTTTATATATTTCAGAGTTTGATTTGAATACCTGCATATATCACTGATTCTGAATAGAGCTTTCTCTTTATTAGCATCTTTGAAGACTACACTCATTTCTGGTTGATCAAAGATTGCTCCAGTTCTTAATAGTTTAGAAGCAATTTCAGCTGGAATTGAAGTGTTCGGAGGTGGTATTAGCACTTTGTTGCTGTACTCAAAATTGATACATAGATCAAAGTCTGCCAGTGCAGCCCCTTTGTATAACTTTGCTCCTGCACTTTTGAGACTTTCAAGGGCTCTTCTGATTATAACTGAATTACCTTTCATTTCATCAATGATATTCTTCATTTTGACTATTCACAATGGGTGAATATCATCAGCCAGATCTGCATCAGTAACCTTTTGTTGACTGTTGTCTTTTCTAATCAAGGTATACTTGTTTTGTGCTTCATTGCCTAGGATGCCTCCTCCAGTGGTCATTGTATCAATTCTTTCAATTGATACTATTGGATTGGTCATGTGCTTGTGTAAAATTACCCAACCTCCATTGTTTCTGTTTTCAACAATACCTTTGCTCATTGGAGAGAGTGGTCTCTTTGGGTTGTCTTCTGGACCTTTCCAATAGTAATTCTTTAGATGTTCTTCAGGGTACATAATAGTGTGTAAATCACCTTTTAGCACTTCCATTTCTCTGATGTTCCCTTCTGAATCTTCTATCATTTCTTTTCTTGCCCTTTTTGAGGAAGTCACTTCATGTTCCATTCTTCTCTTTTCTTTTGAATTCATTATTATGCTCAACTCTGTTTCTCCTGTGATGGTTGTAGAAACTGGTTGTACTGGAACATGATCTTTTGGTTGTACCCTTGATGTGTCTGGCTTTGAGACATTTGGTGGAGGACCCATGAGTATCTTCTGTTTATCTTGAGGTGGACCCATGGGTTGCTTCTATTTTTGAGCTGTTGAGGTTTCCGTTGGTGTGGTTTGATCTTGTTGAACAATTTCTGGTTGTTGTTGAGAAGTTTCTGATCTTCTTGCTTGTCTTTCTTGTGGAATTGGGGCTTTCAGTTCATGAAGATCAATATTTGCTAGTCTGGCAACATTATACTGCAATCTCTTAACTAACAGATGAACATTAGTAAGAGCTTGAGTATTTGTTTCCTCTTGTTTCTTCATTTTCTGGAACTCTTGATTTTCTTGATTTCTTTGTGCAGCTAATTCCATCAACAGTTTCTTAAAAGCCTCAGCCATGCTGCTGTTGTTGGCTCTGAGGAACTGTATTTCTTCAAGAAGCTTCCCTGAACTTGAGCTTTCTCCTGCAGTTGCACCCTCAGCCATCTTTTTCTTGATATCATTCAGTTCCTTGATAGCTTTCTCAATTTCTGATGAGCTTTCTTTGTTTTCTGATGATTTTTGCAATTTGTTGAGAGTTGCAGTATTGTCTTCAGTTTGCTTCTGCACAGCTTTGACAGTTTCTGACAAAAACTTGATCTCTGACTTTTGATTTCTGATTTCTTCTAGTATTAGATCAAGTTTTTCTTCTGTTGCTGTTTTCACAGTAGCATCTTTATCTTCAGGTTCTTTTTGAAATTGTTTAGGTGACATAGATTGATGTTCTTGGGAAATTGGAAAAACAACAGATGTTTCTCTTCAAACACCAGCAGAAAACACATTCTCTGCTGTTTTAAGGTTAAAAGGATTGGACGAATCCAAATTCCCTATATCCTCACCAGAAAATTGAAACAAATTCAAGTTCTGGATTTCCTCATATCCTTGAACCTTTTCAGGTTCTCCATGAGTTGTTGAGAAACTTTTTGTTTTCTCATCCAGGTTTCCTTGATTAGCAAGCTGATCTCCACCTGTTGTTACTACATTATCCTCCTCAGAATCTGATTCAGAAAATGAGTCTTTTGTTTTACTCACATCTTGTTTTGAAGAAATAGTATCTCTAAGTAAGATTTCATGTTTTCCTTGAATTGATTCATCAGAATCATTCTCAGAATCATAAAATATGTTTATTTTAGACTGTTGTGCACCTGTTTCTCCAATGTGTGAGTCTTCAGCATGATGTCCTTCAGCCACAGGATTCATATTTATATCTTTATCAGCTAGATAAGGATCAGATTCATCCTGCTGTTCCATTCTTGGTGTGCTTGACTCCTGTGCATCATGCTCCATAGGGAACACTTGTTCAAAAACTCCTTTTCTTTCTGACTTTTTGTTCAACATTTTCAGGTATTCTGCTCTGTATGGTGATTCTTCTGGTATCATACTCATCATTTTTTCTGTCAGAGCAGGTACATCATAATCTGACTTCCAAGACCCTGCAGCATTCCAAGGTTTCATAATTTCTGTCTTCCACATATTTTCTGATGCTGGTATTGCCATGTTTCTTTTTAGAAAAGCATCAGAAATTATGATAGATAGAAATCTTGGAAAGGGTAGATGTGAATCTATTCAACCATCTTTGGTCAGAATTGATCTCCTGATCAGAATAAATATTTCTGCTCCGTAATCAATGTTCAATCCATTAATTAGACTGAACATGATTGTTAGAATGTTCATATTTATCTAATCTGTACCTCCAATCTTTGACGATAGACACTTGTTCAGAATTTCCATTAAGACTTGCCAGAAGGCAGGTAGCTTGTTTCTCTTGAATTTATTGATTGTTGAAATCTTTGTTTTGTATCCCATTACAGCATCAAGTTGTGAAAACATATCTTCTCTTTCTGGTGACTTTTCAAAGTTCTGATGTAAGGGTAGCTCCAAACATTCCCTTATCTTTTCTGGTGAAATTTTAATGAAGATATTTCCCCAAACATGTGCTGTTAGCTCAGTTTGACTTGAGATTTTGAGAGTTTTTACAACTTGTTGTATGAGTTCTTGTGGTACCTCTCTGGTCTTTGTAAGAGCTTGAGCTAACGGGCATCTTGTTAGAAATTCAATGAGAATTTGACACTTCATATCATATTCTTCGATGTTATCATTCATTGCTTCATTGTTGCTCTTTAATGGAAGAAATTCATCTTCAGTGATGAAAGGAACTGAGTGTTTAATTTGAGGTAAGTTGATGTTGACAGCAGCCATTGAGAATTTGGGTTTTGTTTTTGGAAAAGGGTTTTAGGGTTTTGAATTTGAAGGTTGAAGATGAAAGACTCTGTTTTTGAATGAGGTATTTATAGGGTGTATCGACAGAGATTTTTGAGTGTTTGTCGTGTGTTGTTTGAGTTCAGGGTGATTAATGACACCTTTAAGATGTTTTAATCCTTTAAGGAAACAACCGTTTTTGAAAAACCTTTGATTTATCTCTAATTTAATGTATATCCTTTTAAAGATACTTAGAGACTTCAAAGATTTTGCAGATAAACACTAGTTTCCAACTTGCACCTTTTCTCTATGTGGGACCCCTTTTTAAAAGGTCCAATCAAAACCCTTTGTGTGTCTCCCCAGATATTTCTCATAATGATATATATCATCAGAATTTTTATTTTTTTTTGAGATAAGAGGGAATAAGTAGAGTTCTGAGATTTTACTTACATTGTAGTCTTGCAGTTCTGAACTCCACACCTTTGTTCTGATATACCAGAGGTATATTGTTTTTTTTTTATATAGTTTGTTCCAGTCCTCAGAAAAAAAAAAATTAGAAAGAAACTTTTTCTTAAAAATTTGGATTTTCATAAATTCAATTAAATCTGATTAAAAGAATTGTTTTTCTGATGATATGTTAAACTTTCTGGTTTTTCAAAACAAAATATGATTTTCTGATTTGTCATCAGAATTTTCACAGTTTTCTGGTGAATGATCAGTTTTTCTGATTGATCATCAGATTTTGAGTTCTACTAACTTCTGTCAGTATTCATGTGTAATCCACCAGATTTTCTTTGATTTTATCAGTCAAGTTGTGTTAGTTCCCCCTAGATCTATTTACCAATAAAAAAAAAATTTAAAACAAACCTGTTGAAAGAAAACATAAAACAAACATGTTAAACGAAAACAATACATAAAACAAAGAAAACTACTCCTCCTCTAACACATTGAACATGCACTTCACATATAACCAAAGACTGGTTACTCGTCCGGTGTGATTCGTTGATGGCGTCAAGGTGGCTTCACTAATGTTTTCTTGAAGTACCAGCTCAGCTCTTGAATAGCAGCTTCTCACTCCTTCAAAGTCCAGCTGACTAGTGATCACCTTGGTAACAAATCGAGGGTAAATCAGAAAGGGTTGACGGTCGTGGATGTTTGCGTCTAGGTCTCTCATTAGAAACTTAGCATAGTTGAAAGGTTTTTCTTGTATCACAGCATGCACCACTTCCATCATCCTATTCGACAGCTCATTGAAGTGTCCAATTTTCTTGGAAAAGCAGACACTTAGCTGTGTTACCAAAAACTGGAAAGGTGGTATAAAACCAGACTTGCTAATGGCCCTTGACGAGTTGAGTGTGTGATAGCCCATTTCAGTCAAGGTTTGTTGCACATTTGCTTTTTCCAGAAGTTGGATTTCATGATCATCACCCAGTTTGAGGACATTTCTGATTGTTTCTTCTTTTAGAGTAATTTTTACTCCCATGACCTCACTTTCAATCCACATGGAAATACCACCAAAAATGATTTGAGAGTTCCACCAGAACTCTTGGAGAAGTTCTGGATATATGGTGACATGTGATGACACAGCAAAGCCTAGAGGACTTCGCATGATCATATTGTACACAAACCTGCAGTCCTCCCATGCAGGTCCTTCCAAGTTGGATCTTAATCTAAGATTGTGAAGTCTGTGAAACGGGAGAGGGAATTGAGTGGCTTTCATCAATTTTGGGCGACCCATTTTTGATAAGGAAAAAAAACTGTTGAAAGGCTTTTGAAGAGCTGGTTTTTGTTACAAATGTTCTTTTCAGGTTGTTAATATTTATAGGTGAAAGTGATGTTAACAGCCAACCTTTTTCTCTTCAATTAAGAAGATATCTGTCCCAGTGAATGTAACAGTGATTTTGACAGTCTATTAAGCCCCATGTGTGAGTAAGCATATAATGACTAGGCATCTATTTTCATAGCTCCTAATGATTCTAGTGCCTACGTGTCACATTTAAGTTCCTTATGAAGAAATGACGTTGCATGCAAAAAAAAATGAAATTCAATAAACTGAAAAGAAAATGAGACGGTTGATTATTACAGCTGCATGGAACTCCATCAGTATGCATGTTACTTTTCCCCCTTTTTGTTTTTTTTTTAAATTAAAAAACAAAACAAAACAAATAAAATACACGAAAATAAGTAATTACAATATGTGGAATGTGCATGAGGATGTATTTTTACAGATTATCCTGATGTTTCAATCATAATTTCTGATTTTATATCAGAACTTCTGGTGCTTTTACCAGATATCCTGATATTTCTTCAGAATATCTGATAAACTATCATTTATTGATAGTTCATCAGATTTTCTTGTGTTCCATCAGATTGATGGATTGTTTTATCAGAAACTAGTTGATTTGTTCTATGAATATCAGAATTTTGATTTTCAACAAGTTGGTCTTCAATTTGTGTTTTTGAGTTTTCTGAGAAATCTTCATCATTTAGATTAACCATGCCTAGTTTGCTGATTAAAAAATTGTGTCTCTTTTCATCAAGAGGTTTTGTAAAGATATCAGCAATTTGATTTTCAGTTGGAACAAAATACATTTCAATGTTACCTTTCTCCACATGATCTTTTATGAAGTGGTATCTGACATCTATGTGTTTGGTTCTTGAGTGATGAACAGGATTTTCAGTTATTGCAATGGCACTCTTTGAGTCACATAGAATTGGAATTCTTGTCAGAGTTACTCCATAATCTTTCAGTTGAGTTTGCATCCACGGCACTTGTGAACAGCAACTTGCTGCTGCTACATATTCTGATTTTGCTGTTGATGTGGCAACACAGTTTTGTTTCTTGCTCGCCCAACATACCAATTTTTCTCCCAAAAGTTGACAGGCACCAGATGTGCTTTTCCCGTCAATTTTGCACCCTGCATAATCTGCATCTGTGTATGCAATTAATTGAAGGTTTGTATCCTTAGGATACCAGAGACCAATTTCTGATGTGCCTTTGAGATATTTAAAAACCCTTTTTACAGCTTTCAGATGGGATTCTTTAGGATCACATTGATATCTGGCCAGAAAACATGTTGCAAACATGATATCTGGTCTGCTTGCAGTTAAATAAAGCAGTGATCCTATCATCCCTCTATAGGTTTTAATATCAACACTTATACCATTTTTATCAGAATCTAACTTGTTCCCTGTTGCCATGGGAGTTTTTGAAACAGGGCAGTTTTCAAGTGAGTATTTTTGTAGAATTGTTTTCACATATTTTGATTGACTCAAAAATATTCCATCAATTCTTTGTTTTACCTGTAACCCTAAGAAAAAGGTTAACTCACCCATCATACTCATTTCAAAGTGGCTGGTCATCAATTTTTGAAATTTGTCACAAAATTTTTCATTTGTTGATCCAAATATAATGTCATCAACATATATCTGAACCAGCAAAGTGTGACCTTTGTGTGTTTTGAGAAAAAGAGTGGTGTCAATAGTTCCTTTGGTAAACCCTCCTTTGGTAAACCCAGAATTGAGTAAGAAGTTTGATAAAGTTTCATACCAGGCTCTAGGAGCTTGCTTCAACCCATACAAGGCTTTGTTTAATATATAAACATGATTTTGAAATTTTGGATCAACAAAGCCTTCTGGTTGATGCACATAAACTTCTTCCTCAATTTTACCATTCAGAAAAGCTGATTTTACATCCATTTGATAAACTTTTAAGTCCTTAGATGTAGCATAAGCAAGAAAAATCCTTACAGCTTCTAATCTAGCTACTGGTGCAAAGGTTTCGTCATAATCAATACCTTCTTGTTGACAGTAACCCTTGACCACTAACCTTGCTTTGTTCCTGGTGATTATGCCGTTCTCATCAGATTTGTTTCTGAACACCCATTTTGAGACTATGACAGATTTGTCATTTGGCTTGGGTACCAGATCCCATACCTTGCTCCTTTCAAATTGATCAGGCTCTTCTTGCATGGCTTGAATCCAGTCTGGGTCATTTAGAGCTTCCTTGATAGATTTGGGTTCTATCTTGCTTAAGAACCCAGAGAATGCACACTCATGTGCAGTGGCAGATCTTGTTCTGACACCATCTGCAGGATTGCCTATGATGTCAGAATGAACATGTCCTTTGATCCATCTTAACTTGTTGTGAAATGTTGTTGGTTCTGATGGATTTGAAGTTTCCCCCTGATCAGGTGCTACATTTGTCTGAAAAGTATCAGAAATCTGGATTTCTGATGTACTACATACTTGATCTGCAGGGTTAGAACATGAATAATCTTTTGATTTATTTTTGTAGGCATTATCATGTTCTAGGAAATCTTCATTTAATATTTCAAAGAGATGTTCATAATTTTCTTGTTTGTCAGAAAAGTTTATTTCTTTTATGTACTCATCAGAAACCTCTGTTTCTGATGAGTCATCGAATGAGACATACAAACTTTCTCTGATGGTCCTGGTGTTGAGAATAAAAACTCTGTATGCTTTTGAGGACAAAGAGTAACCAAGAAAAATGCCTTTTTCTACTTTTCTGTCAAATTTTTCAAGGCTTTCAAAATCATTAAAAACAAAACATCTACAACCAAATGTATGCAAAAATTTTATACTTGGTATTCTTCCATTTATAATGTTGTAAGGTGTTTTGTTGTGCTTTTTGTTGATTATGGATCTGTTTTGTGTAAAACATGCATTTGCTATAGCTTCTGCCCAAAAGTGAGTGGGCAATTTAGCATAAGCAAGCATGGTTCTGGCAGCTTCTACCAAGGTCATATTCCTTCTTTCAACCACACCATTCTGTTGGGGTGTTCTTGGAGCAGAAAAATCATGAGAAATTCCTTTACTTACTAAGAAATTCTCAATTTTTGCATTTTTAAATTCTGTTCCATTGTCTGACCTGATCCTTCTCACTGTTAGTTTTAACATATTTTCAATTTTCTTAATAAAATTAATGATCAGATCAGGAGTTTCACTCTTCTTTCTCAAAAATTCTACCCATGTGTACCTGGAGAAGTCATCCACTATTACTAGTATGTATTTCTTTCCAGAAAAACTTTCTGTACTTATGGGTCCACACAAATCCATGTGTAAAAGTTCCAAATTTTGTGAAATATAAGACTCGAAAATTGATTTGTGTGAGCTTCTTTTGGATTTTCCCATTTCACATGCTTCACAAATTTTATCCTTCTTTGAGGATATCAAAGGTAATCCTTTTACCAGACCTTTGCTTGCTTATATGCTTAGGTTTTTGAAATTTAAATGAGCAAGCCTTTTGTGCCATAACCAACTACTACCTTTGTTATGTTTTGAAAATAAACATAGTTTTGGATGTTCACTTTCTTCTTTGAAGTCAAAATAGTAGATTGATTTTCTTATCCTTTTCCCACTTAAATAAATTTTGTTATCATCTATACCTATTAACAAGCATTTTTCTGGTAAAAAGGTTACCTGAAAACCTTTGTCACAGAATTGACCACAACTCAGCAAATTATACTTTAAGCCTTCAACATAGGCTACTTTCTCTATGGTCAAACATCCATATTTTATGCAACCATATCCCATGATCCACCCTTTTACTCCATTTCCAAAATTTACCATTCTACCCAGCTTTGAAACAAAGTTGCTGAGTAAGCTCCTGTCCCCAGTCATGTGCTTGGAGCTTCCTGAGTCGCAGTACCAGATCTGCTGCACATGATGGTCCTGAAATGAAATGATTAGAGGGTTTTTGGTACCCAGGCATGCTTGGGTACTGTTTCTGATGAAATTTGAAACATTTTATTTTTATTTCTTCTTGGTTTTGCATCAGAAACTCTGTTATATGCTGAGCCATTAACAGATTTTACATTTTTCTTTTGAAGATGGTGTTGGACAAGCTTCAGTATGTCAACACACATACAAGAGTTATCAGAATTTTCTGATAGTTCCTCTTGTGATGGAATGATTGGATAATTTTGAAAAGATGAGTGAACTGCTTCTGGAGTTTTTACAGATTCTTGACTGCATTCACTCTTGTTTGTTTTGTCAAAAGAATATTCAGAACAGATTGATTTGCAAGATTCAGATTCAGATTCTGATACTAAATTATCAGAAATCTGATGAGTTGCTTTTACAAAGATAGTGGGTTTATTTCTATTTGATCTTGTAGTACTTGTATAGCCTAAACCCTCTCCTTTGTTCTTTGGTGTGGACTCAATAAAATTTATGAATTCTTTAGCCTGTTGAAAACCTCTTACGTTGATTTCTTTGTTATTGATTTTCTTGTAAAGATCTTTTCTTTCATTTTCATCAAACTCAATTTTTGCTCTTTGATCTAAACTGTCCTCTATAAGATGTTGGTTTTCAAGAATGATTTTATTCAAAGTCCTTTGCAACTCATCAGATTATCTAATATCTGATTGATGTTTTTCTTGCAGATTTAGAAAATCTGACATGAGCTTGTTTAGTTTGTGTTCAAGATCAAGATTGTCTAAATTTACCTTTTGTTCTGAAGTTTTTGGTAGTCCTTCAGAGAGTGCCATGAGGCAAAAATTTGCCAATTCTTCTTCTTCATCATCAGTAGAATCATCAGATAACCATGTATCTGTTCCAGCAATTAAGCTTACTTGTTGCTGCTTCTTTGCTTCTTCAAGCTTTTTCTCATAATAGGCAACATCCTTCAGGTTTTTGATCTTGCATTCTGATGCATAATGACCTATTTGCTTGCACTTGTAACACACAACTTCAGCCTTCCCTTTATCCTTAGATCTAAACTCTTCTTTAGATCTTCTATCCATCCTTCCTTTGTCACTCCTCTGGTATCTCTGGTTACTTCCCCTCAACCTCTGCTCAAATGTTTTGGTGAGCAGTGCTATTGCTTCAGCAAAAGCTGAAAAGTCTGATGATGCATCAGAAGTTTCAAGATTTTGACTATTTGATGGTTGTGGATCATTTGTTGTTGTTAATCTTTGTGAGTTTGAGATTAGAGCTAAAGATCCCCCTCTTTGAATGGTTTCTTCAAATATTTCTTCCTCTCAGGGGATCAAGATGCTGTATAAGTCATGAAGACTCATGTTTCCTAGTTCTAAGGTTGATGATAAAGTCATGGTTAGACTTCTCCATTCTCTAGGAAGGGCATCAAGAAATTTTATGTTTCTTTCATCGTTTGATTTTGTTATACCAAATTTCTTTAGCTCGTTTAAAAGTTTTGTAAATCTTTGATATGTATCATTTAACCTTTCATTTGGCAAACTTTTAAACCTTTCATAAGATGAGACATTATTTGTTCTCTTGTTTCTTCTCATCCTTTCTCCTCCTTCACAAAGATTTTCCAACTGATCCCATATTTCCTTAGCTGATGCACATGCATCAACTTGTGAAAATATGTCATTGGGGATGGCCATAATTAAAAGTGACTTTGCCCTTTCATCCCCAGCCACCAGGACCTTGTCTTCCGCACTCCAGATTATTTCACTTTTGGGAGCGCGGGAGGCAGGGATTGCTGGTGATTGGTCAGTTGCTGGAATAGCAGGTATATCAGTCATTGGTGTATGTGGACCCCTTTCATTGGATTGAAACAGAGCTCGGTCATGACCATTAAGGAAATTGACCATCCTGATTTTCCACTGGGGGTATTCCTCTCTTACCAGAGTCGGAGGTTTAGACATAGAACCAATGTTAAAAGCATTATTCCAGGATTGAAAGCTGGCCATATTTAGAGAAAAGAAGATGAGCGATTGATCGTTTGAAAATAATTTATTCAATCTGCTCTGATACCAATTGTTAGGCCCAGTTCAGGCTCAAAACAACTTCTTTTCACGTAATATGGCAAGTGATTTCAGTAGATGTGAAAAAGATGTGCGGAAATGGAAATCAGACTTTCAAGAGACAAGACCTACAGAATTATCAAGTTTATATCACTTTGAAACAAAATGGTTTACAAGGTGATTGTAAGATTATTATCTAATACAAACGAATCTTGAATTCTGTGGGGAGAGAGCAATGGAGTTTAGATGTATGTGTGAATGCTAAGCTTCAAACTCACTTTGCTTCTCCTGGTTTAGCCTTCTATTTATAGACGGCTTGGTGTATGAATAAACAATAGTTTATTCATACAATAATTCCTGCAAAAAGTAGCCAATTGACATATTCATTGATTCCAACGTTCAAGTTGCTTTTTTCATCATGATATCATTAAATGTCAACTTGCTTCGGTAAGTGTGGCAGGACAGAGCCAATTTCAGACAAGTGAGTTATTTCATCAGAAATTCTGATAAACCACTTCATCAGAAATTCTGATGAACAAATCATCAGAAAATCCTTGATGATCAGAATCGTCAGATACTGATGATATTTCATCAGAAATATCATCAGATCCATCAGAAATGACCTCTTCTGATAATCCAATTCAGCTCTTGATCAACTTGTGATTCTTTGAAGTAGATGCTATGTATTCCGGTTGTCCCATCTGATCTTCTTTTTCTAGTTCGTGATCTTCAGGACTGTGATCTCTTCATAGATCCAGTTGATTGTGTTTTTCTTCAATACTTACAAATAAAGTTTCCTAACACTAGTTCATCAACAGGACCGTGGGTACTGTTTTCAGTGAGTATGACATGATTGAGCTAGAGCAATTTTATCCATCTTTACGAGCGAACTTGTTTTATGTCTGTACGATTATCACTGCCATTCCAGGGGGCACTTTGACAATTATGTAAGTTTTAAACTATTAACTCTGTTTCTTAACTTGGTTACATAGTATACCTATTTAAATAGACCTGTGTTGACACATATTCTGTGGATACGGCTCAGCTCGGTTCGACTCGACTACGAAGTGAAGGCCGTAGTCAAGACAACCTCCTGTCTTGACTCGGTATGCGATTTACTTTGTAACGTTTGCGTAAATGCAACTGCGTGTGTGCAGTTTGCATTTAGTCTATGAGTTATGTGTTATGTTTATTAGTTGTCTGTTTGTATTGGCCCAACATTGAACAAGGCCCAAGCCAAGTGATGAAATCCAAAGCCCAAGTCTGAGGCCCATACATATGACGAAAACACATGTGGGGTGAAATCCCTTTATGGCGAAATCACCATATGGGACGAAATCAGGAGTGATTTCGTCTGGTCCTTGGATTTCGTCAATGGGTTTTCGTCAAGAACTGGTTTTCGTCGATCATGATACTATATAAGCACAGACATTAGACAGAAACACTTACGAAAGTCTGAATAGATTTCGGAGAGAACACACACACAACAGAGAGTTTATAGGTTTATCTTGTAAACATTGCATTGTAACCGTTTCAGAGTATTAATACATTGCGTGTTAATCATTGAATCTTTGTGTCTTGCGTGTTCGTAACCTGGTTTAACTTACCCGTTTGGATTCCGCACTCTTGGGTTTGTCGGAAAACAGGGAATAGAGGTTACTCGATCCTCCGGGTGGACCTACAATTGGTATCAGAGCATTGGCTCGATTCCTTGTTAAAACCAAGTTTGTGTTCTTGATTTTTCATCGTTTTTAAAGTGTTTTTCATGAGTTCTAAGTATAAAAATCATATATTTTCTGGAAAATAGTTTGAAATCCTTGAAAATCTTGTTGTTTTGCTTATTAGTTCATATAAAACCTTGTTATATTACATGCTTGTATGTTATTGGGGGGGTTTTATTGAAAGTTTTAGCAAAAAATTGGAACTCGAAAATTTGTCTGGTGAAAACTTGGCCAGAATATTCAAGTTGTTCTTGTCCATCTTCAAAGTGTTCTTGAATTATCTATGGTTTTAATCTATATTGTGGTTTGAATTATTGTGGTTATTGATATTATTATTATATCATTGTTTGACAAAATTACATTTGTGATGATGGGTTGTAGAGAATAAGAAGTTTCGAAATCAGAGAAAGCATGCTGTTTTGACAAAAGTGACCATAGTGTCAGAAGGATAAGATTTTAATTGATTGGATAATATCTTCTTGTCTGTTCAAATTGTCAACGAAAACACTTCATGAGATCAATGTGTCTGGACGAAATCAACACATCAGAATCAACGAAATCACCTACAAATCTGAAGTCACTCTCCTGATTTCGCCATCACTCTCCTGATTTCGACATCTCTTATACATCAGCGACGAAATTAGATTGTAATAACAACTGGACGAAATCAGATTGTAATCAACAACTGGACGAAATCACTTGTGTTGATCAGCAACGAAATCACTTGTGTTGATCAGTGACGAAATCCCCCCAGCGACGAAATCATCCATACGACGAAAACCACTTGTTTTCGTCAAACAAATCAGCGACGAAAACCTTGATTTCGTCAAACATACCAGTCAACGAAAACACCATATTTTTGTCATCTTATTGCTGGATGAAAACCCCTCATTTTTGTCATCTTATTGCTGGACGAAAACACTCTTATTTTCGTCAAACATATCCAGACGAACACCCTTGATTTAAACACCTTTTCATCGACGAAAACACCTCACAATTTGAACGAAAATCTTTCTGATTTGAACGAAAACATCTTACAATTTCGTCATTCATAATTGTGATAATTTTTCTAACAGAAGGTTTCCATTTCATTCTTAACTGTTTGATTCTTAACTGTTTGATTTATGTGATTTATTCAGGTATTCGTCATTAAATATTCGAAATGAATCCGGATTGGTGGGGTACTCTGTCAACTGCAGAGAGCAAGTATATAAACACGCGTTTATCTCCATCATGGGTCGAATCTCCCGCACCCGCATCTAATACGGAAAATAAGTATACAAACACGCGTGTGTCGCCATCATGGGTAGAATCTCCCGTACCCGCATCTTCACAAGTGAAACCAATGTCGACAGGTCAATGGGCGTTTGTTTCAAATCAAACTCCAAGTATTCAAAGTATACTCCTAAGCGAAAGCGAGACCGAAAGTCTAAATCGCCTACCGAAACTGATGCACATAAATGAATATCCTGGATGGGTAGATAGATTCCATACGTATGTCAATGGGCAAAACACGGAATTGTGGTTATGTTTTACTTCAAATTTCGATCAAGCTCTTGAGGTTGCCGCTTCAAGGGTAATGAGATTGTAGTTTAAGGGAGATTAGTGAGGAATAAGCACGTACGTAATCCCTACTGGATGTACTTGAGTCGGTTTGTTGGTTCCTAACTATAGTCTAGGTTTCTAAGACTTCGACCCGGACTAGGTGATGTCTGTCGTTATGGACATGAAAAAACCTATTTAAACTATTAGTATAGAATAAGCAGGGTATCGAACCAAGGGAGGACTGTGGAAAGCGTTTTTATGCTAAGTATTGATTAACTGTTACTGAATTGAGAAATCGGGTTGTTTGATTATGTGAAAGAACTAAATTAACGAGTAAAAAGTGTGATTTAAATCAGTGGGAGAAAAGATGGTTCCTCCAGATTTCAGGTTTCGCAATTAACTTCAACTATGTGTTTGATCATTACCCTACATAGACATAGGTGTTAACTTCGATTAATTAATTGTGATAACCAACGACTAAGTACTCCGGTCAATATATAACGGGAGGTTATCGAATGATTATCAATTACGATTTACAAACCCTAATCCCATGTCAAATATATCCCAATTACTAGAACTCTCGGGAACTGAATGCTTAGAAATTAAGGTTTAAATAAACATAATTGTTTACAATCAAGAAATTAAATCAATGGTGAAAAGCATCGAATGCTTAGATCACCAGATTAAAACGATTGTATCAAACACATAATATTCATCAACTTACAAAATCCCTCCATCCGGAGGAAACCACAAAAAGTTTAGCCGCTCATCTCGCACGAAGAATCTTCAAAAGCTTGATTTCATGAAGAAATCATGGTTGATTCGGTGATTGAGTGAAGAATCTTGATGGAATTGGATGGAAGAAGCCTTGAAAATTGAGTTCTTGAGTGCCCTTAATCGATTGTAGATGATAGATAATGATTTCCAACTTTTTAAAACCCTAATATATCCCACGAAGACCTTAATTTGCGTTTCTCAATGTTCCGGGTCGTAAGCTACGAGTCTAGACTCGTAGCTTACAGAATAAAAATTCTGGTTGAACATAAACACCAAACCGTAAGCTACGAGTTCCAACTCGTAAGCTACGGTCGAGCTACACTTGGTCTCCTTTTGCTGAATCTGATCACTCGTAAGCTACGAGTTCCAACTCGTAGCTTACAGATTAAGAATTCTGTCCCAAAACAATCAACTAACTAGCATAACTCGTAAGCTACGAGTTAACATTCATAGCCTACGATCGAATGCACATAACTTCCTTTCCTTCTTCACACCAACTTTCAACAATTTCCATTTAGGCCCCTCAACTTTGTGTCTTCAATCTCCTCTCATATGTGAGCATAACATAACTTTCAAATAAGTACCGAATGGCCCCTCAACTTATAGTCTTCTTATTTCTTGCATATGCTAGCTTCACACAACTTTCATAAATTACCGATTTAGTCCCTGAACTTCACTTTTCCACATTTCTTCCACTCGTGAGCCTTTATATCACCCGAACAAACTTCAAAACTCATTCTTGAGCTACAATATCCCATCCAATGCTTATAACTTCGTCTTTAACCACCGTAAATGCACCGAAATACATGTTTAGCCTAAAATCAACAAATTCTCATAGTCACTTCATTCCAAGCAAATAAACACATCAAATACACATAAATCATTATATTTAGACACTCTAAAGCTCGGGTTTCACCCTCTCCATCACATTCCCACACTTGCCTTTGCTTGTCCCCAAGCAAACCAACTAGAACTAGTCACCATAGCAACACCACCTTTAAACCCCTTAACCGATTCAACCTGTTCAGTCCCAAGTCATACCCATCCCATAGACTGACACAATCGAGATTGATAGTCTGACAAGCAAATGATGCAATTTTAAAAACTTAAGACTTGTCTATCTAAAACTAACATGTTTACAATTAAACACATGCTACGCACCCCTCACAATATACTCTCCTCTCGGTTTAATATCTGGATTAGCGTGTAATGTGCTAGTATATAAAACACTCCAAAAAGCAAACATGAAATCCTGCAATCATAGGCTTGTATGACAATCACACCTCCACCGTATCATCTAACATGGCACATATCAAAAGGACTTTTGGGTTTTGGGCTTAGGGTAAAGGTAGGAATTTTTTTTTCTCGGGAACTCTCGCAAACAATAACCAAACCGTGATAACTTATTCAAACACAACTTATACTTTTGGGTTGGTTTCTACCCAAGAACATTGACAATATTCACAATACTTCTAATTTTGTTCTTTTCTTTTTTTTCACATATTTTTTCATTTTTCTCTCTTTTTTTTTCAATTTTTTTTCATAGCAATATAATCACGGTCAGTTTTTCACAATAGACAATGGGCGAACAAACGAAAGGCAGTTAAGCTCAACAGGGCTACTAAGGGAAATTGGTGAATAACACAAAAGAATCACAAACATAAAGGGTGTAACGGGAAATCCTAATGCCTTTATCATATATATGCACATGTCAAACCCACAGTCTCAGCATGCATCGAATCATACAAGTTCTAACACAGAAAAACACGTAGCCTGCACTCAACAAATGAATTTATCATATAATGTATCATATCTGTCTACAGGCTCAAGATCTCACCAAGAAAAGGTAAAAAGGTTGACGACATGTAGCATATGCAATTAAAACATTTTACCCCTAGATAGACATCTCTTTTCACTCATTTCCTATAAAACACTTGTCAAACCTACTCTCATGAAACTTAAAGGGACAACCATGACAAGGGACTAATCTAGTCTACTACCGGTAAGAAGCCTATTAGCGATTGAAACTTCAGGTTTTCGTATCCAATTAGCTTGTTTAAGGCGATGAAAAAAATTTCAAAATTTTCAAAATTTTCATTTTTTTCATTTTCATCGATTTCAACCACTTTCAATCGCTTCAAAGCTTTATCCACGAATCCCTTCCCGGGCTCCCCCATCCCCACACTTGGGATACATTGTCCCCAATGTATGGTGCTTTTAAAATATAAGCCCGGGAAAACAAACCAACAATCCTAAATGAGCGGCTAACTCAGAACAAAACAACCAAAACACATCCCCTAAACAAAACAAAGGTTCACACCACCAAAAACAACAAAACATACCAAAGATAAAGTAAGATAGATAAACACATGCACCTGATCATGTGTCGGTAGTGATGCGACTGTTGTGCTTTAACCTGAATAGACGCATTCCATAGATTCTTTGACATCTCACCGGGGATGTTGCAAAACATCCCCACACTTGAATTGTTACATCCGTGATGATTGAATCAAGAACCTGTCAAACACAACCACACCAAAACGAACCAAACCAAAGTACAATACTCTACATCCTCGGGCTGCCTCCCGAGAGCGCTAAGTTTTAGGTCTTCAGCCAGACCGTACCTGACATTCAGGGTGGTTCAGCTACACGTTTTCTCTCCCATGTCTCTCCGTATATATCCATCCAGTTTTTAGGGAGGCTCATCGTTTCACTTCGGTCGGGGTTAACTACAGTTTCATTACCCCATCCAAACCCACCATCAGGTGGTTTTCCTCCACCAAATGGCCTTCCTCTCACAGCTATCTTGTTCACCTGCCTTCCATCATTCGTTAACTCAGACCTGCAAAAATTACCTCCACTCGAACCAATTTCATTAGTAGCACCTGTGGGGCTCACATCATTCAGAAGATCATAAGCAATAGATTTTAAAAATACATTGAAATACAACTTACGATTCTTGTAACTTAAAATTACCATCCCATTCCTACAGTCGATTTGTGCATTTCCTGTATACAGAAACGGGCGACCCAAAATTACCTTCGGTTGTGCGTAGGTCGGTGCGGGTGTATAATCAACCACCATAAAATCGACAGAGTAGTAGAACTCGCCGAGCTGAATTACCACATCCTTTACAACCCCTCGAGGTTGCTTTAAACTCGCATCCGCAAACATGGCCATTTGATCAATTGCGTGTAACGGACCAAAGTCGTACTGGTCATAAAAGCTACCGGGAAGAACACTCATCCCAGCTCCATAATCCAACAATGTCTTGTGGATTTTGAACTTTCCCACTCGAATTGGGACGACCGGCTCTCCTGAGTCACACCCATCTCCATCCTCATTTGCGCCACTTAAACCTGCAATCACATGGGAAACAGAAGAAGTTAAAAATTTATCATTCAAATTGTTTTTAGGAATGAAACTTACCCCGCTGACTGGTATATTCTTCCCGTGCTTGGGGTTCGTTTGAGTGTCACTGGGAAGCTTCCCGTTTTGCTGTTTCAACTCCTTCACATTGGTTGCAAGTTGGGCCATTTGTGTGGTTAATGACTGGACGACTTTATCTCGCATCTCATCCTTTTGAGCACGATTTTGCAGCTCAAGCCTTTGATTTTGTAATTCGAGCTGAATTGATTTCAACACCTCCATCATATCGTTACTCCCCGAAGTGTTAGAAGACCCAATTGGTCCTCTTTGATCGTTTTGGTAGCCACCCTGAAAGTTACCTTGAAATTGGTTCTGATTGAAGTTTCTTTGACCACCAGATTGATTGGTGCCTTGAAATCCTGGATTTAGCTAATTATTTGTATTCCCATAGCTAAAATTTGGGTGATTTCTGAGGCCCGAGTGATATGTGTTGGACTGCATGTTGAAATTTCTTCCACCACCCCCACCTTGCACATAGTTCACATCTTCACTTTCACCAATAATGGTTGGGCATTGATCAGCAATATGCCCTAGATCTCCACAATGTCTACACAACGAAAACTGACCACTTACCTCCGGTGGATTCTCTACTGCTCTCACTGTTGACTGTCATGCACTTCTAGAAGATTGAGCCTTGCGTTTTGACGCCCTTGCTGTTCTTTCTAAATATTCCCAATCATCTTCTTCGTAATTTATTCCAAAAGTACCATTGGATATTGAATTTACATCCCTGGCATCTTCATCTGTTAGGCCTTCGTGGAATGTATTAATAAGCTCCCACAAATATATCTCATGATGTGGACAGTTCTTGAGCATCATTTTGAAACGATTGAACGCTTCGTGAAATAACTCACCGGGCTGTTGTCCAAACCCTCGAATATCCTTCCTGGCGTTGTTAGTACGCAAATGAGTATAAAATTCATCTAAAAATTGTTGCTGCATTTCGTCCCATGTGAAGATCGAAGCTGACGGTAGCGAATGAAACCATTGTTGTGCTTTGTCTTCAAGTGTGAATTGGAAAAGTACCAATTTCACATCATCAACTGAGAAACCTTGGCTGCTGATTGTGTTGCAACGTGCATCATATGCAGCAATGTGTAGATATGGTTCTTCATGTGCGTGACCATGAAACTTAGGCAGACTGGATATTGATTGTGTTCGTACTTCGAATGACCGCCCTCCTTGTAGTTGCGGGATCACAACCGGTGATGGGTTGTTAACTATAGCAGGCCTGAAGTGGCTATCTATACCTCAAACTGGACCTTGATTATTTCGTCGTGGAATTCCTTCCGGTAAAATCACCGGTCGGTGTAGGTTTCGTGGCAGCGGTCTTGCCTGACCCTGCATCTGAGGTACCGGCGGTGGTAATGGAATGTCCACCACCGGCCTTCTCGGAGCAGGCTGCTGATTTAGTGGGTCAGGTTGATGATATTGTTGTGGTATCTGATGTTGTATTGGCGTTGGTTGCACATATTGTTGATACCCTATATTCCCTTGATTGACTCTCTCGGCCGCACCCAATCCGACTGTTTGCCTCTCATAGCTACCCGTGTTAACCACTTGTCTCTCGTTTTGACCCACGTAGTTATCATATTCCTCATAGCCATCATCAAAATCTCATGAGTTATTTCCTTGATCATAAATGGTCGATCTATAAAGATTTGGCATTGGCTGACTTTGCTGTGAAATAACTGGTCGGGCGGCTGGCGGAATTGATGTTGCATTAGGTGCTTGAGTTTGACTCGGTAATGGAGTGTCATCGGGAATGATTCTAACGTAAGGAGACGACTGCTGTAAATTAACAGTCTGGGTCGTAGTTGGGTGTTGAAGAGATGTTGCTTGGGTAGAAGTTGGTTGAGTGTTGTCAAAGTTTGGGAAAAAGTTTGAGAATGATGGTACTGGAGATGTAGAAGTAGGTTGTGTAGACTGTGGTGGGGGTGATGAAACTGGTATGGTAGTATTTGGTGAAGGGTGGGTAGGTGTTGGTGAGAATTGTTGTTGTGGGAGTGGGTCTTGCGGTTGTTTCTCCGGGGTTGCTGAGTTTTCCATTGTCTTAGACGTTGGTATAGGTGATTGTAGGATCTTGTTCTCACGATGTAGTACTCGCTTTGTATGCTTTACTGTTCTCTCAGTCTCTGGGTCGAACACTAACGGTGATGACTTCCCGGAATTCTGAGTATGATGCATACACTTCCTAGATCACCTGCACAAACACAAACAAGAAAACCTCGGGTAAATCCGAACAAAACAGAACAAAATAAAAAGACACTATTTTTGGATTTTTGTATATTTAACTAAAACTAGAACTTAACACTAAGCACTTTGCGCACGCCTCCCCGGCAACGGCGCCATTTTGATGTCTGTCGTTATGGACATGCAAAAACCTATTTAAACTATTAGTATAGAATAAGCAGGGTATCGAACCAAGGGAGGACTGTGGAAAGCGTTTTTATGCTAAGTATTGATTAATTGTTACTGAATTGAGAAATCGGGTTGTTTGATTATGTGAAAGAACTAAATTAACGAGTAAAAAGTGTGATTTAAATCAGTGGGAGAAAAGATGGTTCCTCCAGATTTCAGGTTTCGCAATTAACTTCAACTATGTGTTTGATCATTACCCTACATAGACATAGGTGTTAACTTCGATTAATTAATTGTGATAACCAACGACTAAGTACTCCGGTCAATACATAACGGGAGGTTATCGAATGATTATCAATTACAATTTACAAACCCTAACCCCATGTCAAATATATCCCAATTACTAGAACTCTCGGGAACTGAATGCTTAGAAATTAAGGTTTAAATAAACATAATTGTTTACAATCAAGAAATCAAATCAATGGTGAAAAGCATCGAATGCTTAGATCACCAGATTAAAACGATTGTATCAAACACATAATATTCATCAACTTACAAAAACCCTCCATCCGGAGGAAACCACAAAAAGTTTAGCCGCTCATCTCGCACGAAGAATCTTCAAAAGCTTGATTTGATGAAGAAATCATGGTTGATTCGGTGATTGAGTGAAGAATCTTGATGGAATTGGATGGAAGAAGCCTTGAAAATTGAGTTCTTGAGTACCCTTAATCGATTGTAGATGATAGATAATGATTTCCCACTTTTTAAAACACTAATATATCCCACGAAGACCTTAATTCGCGTTTCTCAATGTTCTGGGTCGTAAGCTACGAGTCTGGACTCGTAGCTTACAGAATAAAAATTCTGGTTGAACATAAACACCAAACCGTAAGCTACGAGTTCCAACTCGTAAGCTACGATCGAGCTACACTTGGTCTCCTTTTGCTGAATCTGATCACTAATAAGCTACGAGTTCCAACTCGTAGCTTACAGATTAAGAATTCAGTCCCAAAACAATCAACTAACTAGCATAACTCGTAAGCTACGAGTTAACATTCATAGCCTACGATCGAATGCACATAACTTCCTTTCCTTCTTCACACCAACTTTCAACAATTGCCATTTAGGACCCTCAACATTGTGTCTTCAATCTCCTCTCATATGTGAGCATAACATAACTTTCAAATAAGTACCGAATGGCCCCTCAACTTATAGTCTTCTTATTTCTTGCATATGCTAGCTTCACACAACTTTCATAAATTACCGATTTAGTCCCCGAATTTTCCACATTTCTTCCACTCGTGAGCCTTTATATCACCCGAACAAACTTCAAAACTCATTCTTGAGCTACAATATCCCATCCAATGCTTATAACTTTGTCTTTAACCACCGTAAATGCACTGAAATACATGTTTAGCCTGAAAATCAACAAATTCTCATAGTCACTTCATTCCAAGCAAATAAACACATCAAATACACATAAATCATTATATTTAGACACTCTAAAGCTCGGGTTTCACCCTCTCCATCACTAGGTCGAGTCTTGCCTAATTCCCTATAGTTATGGCTCTGATACCAATCTGTCACACCCCAACCGATGGCAGAAACATCGGGGCATGGCACTGAGCGAAACAGATTGTCCAGAAGTTTCCATAACAATTATCAATACTATTCAATTTAAATAATACGTCCCATACCGTATCTCAAACAATAAAGTAATTATTACAGACATAAATCCAGGCAAATATTCTGCTCCGACAACTCAGATTTAAAATAGTCAGCAAATGTTTATCTGCTTCTAGAGACCCCTTAGTTTGACCTCTACAGACAACTATTTGTTGGGCTCTAAAGCTTTATTCTAGCTTCAAATTCCTACCAAGTGTGCGTCCTAGGCACCTGTCACATACGTTAAAATAAAGTCAATACATAAAATGTAAAGGTGAGCATACAAGTTTGATAATAGCATATAGAGTTCGAATTCATTTACGCATAACCAGCACGTACACATAGTGAAATGAAGCACGTTAGTTATCGACATAAATCCATCGATACCAATGACTGCGGGTTGACTGCCCGAGGCAGTTCACAATACATGATTACCACCGTAATCCATGCAAGTAACGGTCCTTAACAACCCCCGTGTGAACGGGTGCTGAGTCCAAACTATAGTACTATCGTTGCTAAGGCAGGTAGACATCATTCCATGTGTAAACATAACAAGCAAGCATTCATAAGCCACGTATAACATGCATTAACGGTTAGCGTTCAAATAGTATTGAGTAGTGTGATTGTTGTAGTTTGAATATTCATAACGTATGTAACACCCAAAAGTGCGTAAAGCAAAAAGGGATCGAGTATACTCACAGCGGTTAATGGATTGAAGGGAGCGCTTAGCGAGTAAGGTTAGCCTGAATAGATTCGATAGCATAACGATGAGTGACATTTTACGCGTCAAATAGTGCAAGGTGTAAATGGGTCGGATAGTGGTTCGATCAGATGGTAATCCGATCGGACAGCAATCCATGTGGATAACAATCCGTTCGGGTGGTCATCCGGTCGGACAGCTTGTCCGGTCGGATGACGATTCGAGTGGATTGTTTCTTTGTATAAGAAGAATGTGTTTGTATATGATGGCTTGACTTTTGAAGTTTTCGTTGTAGTATTCTGAAAGCATTAAAGTATCTCTATCCATCAAGTCGTTCGATCGGATGATGGGTCATGCGGATGACAATCCGTTCGGATGGTCATCCGGTCAGACAGTGGTCCGGTTGGACAGCAACTTAGTGGTGAGATTACTTTGTGAAGGAAAGTTCACAGCAAAAGTGTCACTCGATCGGATGTCCATCCGATCGGGTGGCAACCCTGTTAATGAACATGTTGAAAATTGTTTAAGTCTTTAAAGTCTTAGTATCTCATGATCCGAAGAGTAATCCAGTCAGATGGTCGTCCGATTGGATTGCAATTCGTTCGATACTCAAACTTCAGGTAAGGTTGTTTAAAAGTGGGACCCAAGTGTGATCCGTTCGGATGGCAATCCGTTCGGATGACTTATCCGATCGGACAATAATCCGGTCGGACAGTAGTCCGTTCAGATTGTTCCGCTCGTCCTACACTTGGTCGCCTTGATGGTTTGTCGTATGTCGAGATGCTTTAACAACGTTTTAACCAACAGAACCCCTAGTTCGACCCAGATGACCAACCCGACCAGGAATCACCCTAGTTCGGCCGGTTACCGGCTCGCGACGGTTGTTCTTGGCTAACCCGAAATCGGTAATCTCGTGGGTAGAATCCGGATCTTAAGCTAGTACAACACTACAATCGAGTAGAAGACTAAATCAGGGTCGGATCCTATCGGCCTTGAGTACATTGAGTGCAAAAGAGTTGAAAGAAAGTTAAAACCATCTTTCAATCCTCTTTCACCACACTTGTGTCGAGATCTTTACAAGATCTTTGTGGAAATCGGTTAGATCTAAGTTGTTCTTGGTGGATTGAGGCCAAAACATGAAGTTCTTGAAGAACACATGATGACATCATCCTAGAACACCCGAAATCTAGTGATTTCACGGTTAAAAGTTAAGATTTAAAAGATAGAAAGGTGTAGGAGTACGTGTAGATCAAGAAAGTACAAGATTTAGGACGAGATCTTACCTTGATCGAGAGAAATCGAAGAAAAGGTGGGGAGCACGAGCTGTTCGGACAAAGGATTTCCAAAAGTGGAAAGAATGACAATGACAGGGGTATTTATAGGATTCCAAAAGAGGAAAGGGTTATCCGATCGGATGGCACTCCGCTCGGATGGCTTATCCGGTCGGATGACATTCCGGTCGGATGGCACATGGCCTGTGATAATGTGGCTATCCGATCGGATGGCTATCCGACCGGATGGCACTTGGTTCGAATGTTTGATGCGACGATTTTTACTGAGTCGATTTCAATTGCGAGCGGTTCGATTCGATAGGGTTTCCTAGTGAAATTACTTTCAGTCCCAACTAATTCATATCGAGCACTATCTCTTCTCCACTAATTATCATAGTTCGATTGTGATTCGTGTTTCGATTTCGATTTCGAGTTTCGATTGAGTTCGATTGCATTTCAATTGATTACCACAACACAACATAAATAAACATGCACAAGTAACACATAAAGCACACACACGTATAACAATAACCAACAAGTATAGATCGAGTTGCGATTCGGTGTCAATTTGATTAGCATAGCTTGATTATTAGTTGATTAACTTTATCGCATTGTTACTTCCTATAGTTCACAGTCGTAGGTCGTTTGAATGATACGTCGATAGCTTGTAATTAACAACACTTACTCCACATAATACAAATAAAATAAAGAAATTTCTACAAGTCAAATCCGTATAACTGGTCGTTGACTTTGACCTTGACTTTGACTATGACTTGTGAAAACACGGGGTGTTACATAAAGGCGGATATATTACTGGAGAAGGAATTTCAGTACACTTTGACGCAAATGGATGTTATGTGCTGAAACCCGGCTTCAAGATTCCAAAAGAATGGATTCTCTTATCAGCTCCAAGGATAAACGATTTATATGTCCTTGATATGAGCCAAGCAATAACAACGACTGCACAAGCAACTTGTTTTATTACCAAAGCCCCTGAAAAAGACTCTAACTCTTGGCACAGACGTATGGGTCACATTCACTTACAGAAAATGAATCATTTGGTGTTGAATGAATTAGTGAATGGTGTTCTTCTTAAAAATTTCCATCTTCAAGACGTCTGTGTTTCATGCCAAAAAGGAAAGCAAACTAAGAAGAGACATCCGAAGAAGAAGATCAACACGGTGGCAGTTCCTCTTAAACGTTTGCACATGGATTTGTTTGGTCCTGTCAAGCACAAAAGCATCAGGAATGATCAATATTGTCTCGTGATAACTGATGATTATTCAAGATTTTCTTAGGTGGCGTTTATGGCTCACAAGAGTGAAACTTTCGGTATTATCAAAAACTTGATCATTCAGATTGAGAATTTGTATAAGTTGAAGGTTAGACGGATACGCAACGACAATGGTACAGAATTTAAAAATCATGCCATGGCGGAGTTTTACACATCAAAAGGTATTCTTCACGAATAAAGTGCGGCTTATACTCCTCAACAGAACGGCGTCGCTGAACGTAAGAACCGTACATTGATCGAGACTGCTAGGACTATGTTGGTAGAGTCGTAGTTGCCCATTCCATTCTGGAGTGAAGCTGTGGTCTCCGCATGTTACACGATGAACCGAGTCCTTACAGTCAAAAGACACAACAAGACCTGCTTCGAGCTTCTTCACAAACGGAAACCAGATTTGTCATATCTTGAACCGTTTGGAGCTCCTTGCACAATGATCGATCCTAATGGAAAGTTTGGGGCAAAAGCTATTGAAGGTCACTTTCTTGGTTATGCCACCCTGAACTTAAGAGTCTGGAATCTAGAGACTACAAGGGTTGAGGAATGGTCTGAAGTCAGAGTACAAAGGCACACTTTACCAGTCAAAAATCCAGGTCAACCATTGATGTTTGAGTATGATGACTTTTTTAATTCGATCAATGTTGAAGTACTTGAAGAAAATGCTACGGCAAGGATGTTTTTCGAGAGTAACAACGCAACAGATTCACCGTTGGTTCGTCCAATTATTGTCAATTCAGAACCAGCTTCAGTGAACAATAATGCTCTCGACAATGAGGATTTTCATGATGCAACCGAACTGAATGAATCTTCAGAGGATGATGAATTTCTCGATGCAGATCAAGAAGCTCCAACAACAGCTGTACAAGGTACTTCGAAAGCTACCACTCCAGTTGATAACCCTAAAACAGCTGAAGCTAATGCATCATCCTCTTCGTCAGTTCCGGGTATTGAATTGGTTGTTGATCTCAATCTCAACAATCTGGGTACAAATATTCCAGTTCAAGATAATCCAGAAACAAGGATTCACAATGCCCATCCTCAACAAAACATCATCGGTAATGTACAGAGTGGCATACAAACAAGAAACATGTTGCGAAACAACAACAATGTAGGCCTGTATGCGGTAATTCGAGAATCTGGTCAACAAAACGATTGGTCTTTCGCGTGTTATGTCTCACAGGAAGAGCCAAGAACTTGGAAAGAATCTTTGAAAGGTAACTCTTGGGTTGAAGCAATGCAGGAAGAACTGCAACAATTCCAGAAACTTGGTGTCTGGAAGCTCGTAGAGAAACCTGCTGATTACAAGAAGATTGGTACCCGTTGGGTGTATAAATGCAAAAAGGACGATCGTGGAATCGTTATTAGGAACAAAGCAAGATTGGTCGTTCAAGGTTTTCGTCTGATTGAAGGTATAGACTACAACGAAGTGTATGCACCTGTTGCACGTCTGGAAGCAATTCGGATCTTTCTGGCTTATGCCTCATTCAAAGGATTCAAGGTTTACCAGATGGAAGTCAAAAGTGCATTCTTACATGGTCTAGTGGAAGAAGAGGTGTATGTTCAACAGCCTCCAGGTTTTGAAGATCCTATCCATCCCGATCGGGTTTGGTTACTAAACAAAGCTCTCTATGGTCTACATCAAGCACCACGAGCTTGGTACGCAACCTTATCAAATTATCTATTGGAGAATGGATTTCGCAGAGGTCTTATCGATTGCCCTCTCTTCATAAAAGAACAAGATGGAGATCTTCTACTGGTACAGGTATATGTGGATGATATTATATTTGGTTCTACTAACAATGTTACGTGTAGGGATTTCGAGCGTGTAATGCAAGATAAATTCGAGATGAGCGCTATGGGGGAGATGACTTTCTTTTTTGGCTTGCAAGTGCAATAAACGAAGTCTGGGATTTTCATCCATCAGACTAAGTATGTTCAAGACATTCTGAACCGATTCCAGATGTCCGACACATCGCCCATTGGTACCCCACTGCAGCAAAATCACGGAATCAATCCAGACTTGAAGGGTGAACTCGTTAGCTCTTCATACTACCGTGCGATGATTGGATCCCTTATGTACCTCACAGCATCTAGACCAGATATAATGTATCCAACATGCCTGCTAGCCAGATATCAAGTGAACCCGAAGGCCTCACATCTTGCAGCTGTAAAAAGGATTTTTCGTTATTTGAAAGGTTGCCCTGACACCGGTCTATGGTACCCTAAGGATAATAACTTTGACTTGATCGCTTTCAGTGATTCTGATTTTGGCGGATGCAAAATCGACGGCAAATCCACAACGGCTGGATGCCAGTTTTTAGGAAATCGCCTCGTAACATGGCAGTGCAAGAAGCAGACTTGTGTCGCTACATCAACTTGTGAAGCTGAATACATTGTTGCCTCAAGTTTTTGCTCCCAAGTCCTGTGGATACAACAGCAAATGCGCGATTACGGTTTTGAATTCCAAACTACTCCTATTTTAGTCGATAATTCTGCTGCCTTATCTATCACTAGAAATCCTGTGCAGCATTCAAAGACCAAACACATCGAAATTAAGTATCACTTCATACGTGATTGCTTTGATAAAAGGCTAATCGATGTTGTTAAAGTCCATACTGATGACCAACGTGCCGACCTTTTTACCAAAGCATTTGATAAATCAAGATTTGACTTTTTATTATTGGTAAACGACATTAAGGTCAAGCAAGAGTAATCCGCATCGGAAAATCGTTTTTGTAAATATCTTTGTGTTTTTAAAATTATTGTAAGTTTGTTGATTTTAGGGGGAGTAAATCCAAAATTTGAAAAATTCAAAAACATCGAAAAATTTCAAAACTAAAAAACAATAGAAAAACAAAAATGACTTTCCTGGCGAGCAAAATAGAAAATGATAGTACATCAGTGGTCTGTCTAATCCTTTTTAAACTGAAATGCAAAATGAAAAATGTTAAGCAGCTCTATATAAGATGTATCGGTAGGCTCACAATCATCTTAAAGTGTGCAGGGTGATATAAACCTAAATCGACTGAAGACCAGGTGGGAACCACTCATTGGCATATGGTCTTAGTACCGAAATTTCGTTTGAGAGATTGCCGAGGTTCTGAGATATGTGGTCTTTATGCTGTTTATCATCTGGGTATCATGGTTGTTTCTTTTACCGAAACAAACGGAGACGAAGTCTAGATCTTCCATGATATCATACATACGTGTACATACTGCATACGACCTCAATAAGTGATCAACAATCACATGTCCACAAAATAAGTGATAATATATCACATTTATCCGAGATTCAAGTTCGTCTCTTTGCTGTACGAAAGTACTGACCTGTTCACGGACTTGCTCCTGTGCCCTCATGCATCTGAAAATCAAGTTCCTCATTCGTAAGTGATTCTATCACATAAGGATTGTTTTCAATCAAAATAAGTGAGTTACTCACATCTTTTTATACGGCAAAACAGATGATAAATGGTATACTCACCAGTAAGATGAACTCTCGTGCATACCTTGATACGGGAATGTGTCGTGATGTGGATGAACACCGGTCGGTAAGTATAAATTATACCTTAACGTATCCCCTCGCCATGATTACATCTGATAAGTTGAGCTTATGTGGATAACAATACTGATAATCGTTATAGGATGTTTATCTAAATGTTAACAAAAAGAACAACAAGAGTGTTTGACATGACTGTACACTGATATGATTCTCTTACCCTCGAAACTCGCAAAAAGAATGTTTG
Source organism: Helianthus tuberosus (assembly GCA_030545235.1). Classification (NCBI taxonomy): domain Eukaryota; kingdom Viridiplantae; phylum Streptophyta; class Magnoliopsida; order Asterales; family Asteraceae; genus Helianthus; species Helianthus tuberosus. Next base: position 194,200,079 of record CM060365.1, read on the forward strand.
TATATATTTACTTTTCTTAGTTTCTACAACTCTGTATATATTTATTTACTGCTTTCAGTCTTTAAGTTTGAAATATTCAAAATGCCAAAAAGATTTTAGGTGTGTTTTAATATAAACTTTATAAAAGTCAAAAGATTTTATTTCTACTTTAGTTTTGATTAACCGATGTTGGAACTCAAGTCTTCGTTGCCTGAAATCTGATGAAAACCAAAATGACTGAATCTTCATAAACGGTCAGAGTTTGCAAGTTTTGAAAGTTAATAATCAAAATTGAAAAATCTGTTAACTTTTCAAACTAACTATCGGACGGCAGTTGAATGATAATTGGTCTCGTATGCGTCGTTTGTTTATGATTAACTATATTCCAAGCAGTTGTTCTCATTACGCGTTCAGCTTTCTTGCATGTGCAGATGCTAAAGGCGAAGAGAACGTGTTCTATGACAAGCTTCGGAATGAAAACACGACGTGAAGGCACTCAAATGATAAAGATGATCGAGTTGCCGCTGATCACTCATCAACACCACAAGGATCTAAAGCATTGAAGATCAAAAGATTCACGAGCATAATCAAAGGGGGAGTTTATTGATACACTTCCTAGATAAAAGTGGGAGTTGTTAATACACTTTCTACTTCAACACGTGAAGTCTTTGAAGATCCTTTCCGAGAGTGAAAGAACCATCAAGAGATGGAGAACGAGATTATGAACCTCACGAGCAGCATCCAAGGGGGAGTTTGTTGATACATATTCTGTGGATACGGCTCGGCTCGGTTCGACTCGACTACGAAGTGAAGGCCGTAGTCAAGACAACCTCCTGTCTTGACTCGATATGCGATTTACTTTGTAACATTTGCGTAAATGCAACTGCGTGTGTGCAGTTTGCATTTAGTCTATGTGTTATGTATTATGTTTATTAGTTGTCTGTTTGTATTGGCCCAACATTGAACAAGGCCCAAGCCAAGTGATGAAATCCAAAGCCCAAGTCTGAGGCCCATACATATGATGAAAACACATGTGCGGCGAAATCCCTTTATGGCAAAATCACCATATGGGACGAAATCAGGAGTGATTTCGTCTGGTCCTTGGATTTCGTCAATGGGTTTTCGTCAAGAACTGGTTTTTGTCGATCATGATACTATATAAGCACAGACATTAGACAGAAACACTTACGGAAGTCTGAATAGATTTCGGAGAGAACACACACACACAACAGAGAGTTTATAGGTTTATCTTGTAAACATTGCATTGTAACCGTTTCAGAGTATTAATACATTGCGTGTTAATCATTGAATCTTTGTGTCTTGCGTGTTCGTAACTTGGTTTAACTTACCCGTTTGGATTCCGCACTCTCGGGTTTGTCAGAAAACAGGGAATAGAGGTTACTCGATCCTCCGGGTGGACCTACAACCTGGAAAAACGGGCAGGTCTGGTCGGGTGGAATGCCGGTTCAGAATGGGTTTGGGTCAGGATCGTTTTAAGTTTGGATGGGCCAATTTAACAAAAATGGTTATTTGGTTTGGGTCGGAATGGGTTCGAGTAATTCTGGGTTCAGGTCAGAACGGGCGGCTATAAGACCACCCGATGTGGGCATTGAAATCTGGCATGGAGGCCAGACCACGCCGCCCAAACCACCCCATCCATGGCGTTGTCAATGGCTTTGTACGTTGGGCTATCGAATTTCCACCGGCGTTGAGGGCAAACGGGAGACGATGTGGTAGCTCTGTGTTGGTGGGTTCAACAACCTAGCCATTCAATGGCTAGTTTGACTAAATTCATAAAAAAAACAAAAAAAAAAACATGTTTATAATCACAACTTTCACCCCATTTCTTACATATTCACTCCCATTTTTTAGCATTTTTTTTTTATAAAATGGAAGGCTCAAGTTCTTCGTGTTCATCTTCTTCTTCGTCTTCTGAGATTGACGAAGATAATGATTAATGTTTATGTAATTTTGTTTTAAGTTTATGTGGTTTTATTTTAATTTTATGTAATTTTTTAAAATCTATGTTGTTTATGCAATTTATATTAATGTTTTTCATTTAACTTTAATAGATTTTTTATATAATTTAAATTTTCGTATACTAATAAATGAAAATCTTTTTTTGGACATGTGTTACTTCCTGGTGCATTCTCACCTTATTTTCTAATTTATCTCTCGTAGTAGATAATAATAATAATAATAATAATAATAATAATAATAATAATTTTAAACAAAAAATTAGATAACAATAAAAAAAATTTCTATAAATAATTTTAAACAAAAATTTAGATAAGGATAAACGTCTGCTTTTATTATGATCATATTAAATATTAATAATAATTATAAACAAAGAATTAGATAAGGATAAATGTTTGTTTTTATTATGAGTGGATATATATACTCTAGAGTTTGGTGATTCAAATTGTGACAACCCGAGATTTCAAGGCCTTTCCCCTACATATCGCTGGTTTCGCAACTTGTTTTCATATTTCGTCTTGTGTAATATGTGCATGTATTGTTATGTTTGGTTACCTAATAAAAAAAACTTAAGAATTATTATGTTACCTAAGGTTTTTCGTCCCACATCTGACATGACGAAACATAGGTCTTTCATCGGCCCAGGTTACTTCGAAGCCCCGTAAGGGCCCAGTACACTTATGAGAGTATATTACGTAGAACTGTTGTAATTTGTCAGATAACTAACAAATTGAAAACCCTAGAACGCATTCCCTGTTCTGTGCGGCGACAACCTTGGGTTCACGAGGCTCTACATCTCGATCGGACTTATCATCTCGTAATCATCGGTTAGTATTCATCGTGTTAATCATCGGTGTAATTGTGTGATAACTGAATGTGAGACTAGTGTTCGTCTACGACATAGTGCAGTTAGATGAATGAATGATTTTGGTGTTAGTTCATGATGTTGTTAGTAGTAGAAAATCCTACGGTTTATGATTGCTTGTACGTAAGTTTGTGTTGTATTGATGAATTGTTTGCTTTAACATGATGATTGTATGTTAAGTAAATGACTAGGGTTGTATAGTAACCAATGGTAAACTGTTATGATTAGGGTGCAAGGAGGATGCGTGATGATTAACTGATGCGTTTGATATAAGTGGTGATTCATAGCTAGAATGCAAGATTATTGTTTAATCTGTTGCCAGATCTGTTTGAGTATTGATGAACGTGATAGCATATGTTACGGCAGAATGATAGGAATTGTAACTGTCTGGGGTTGTGACGAAAAAATAGGTTTTTCGTTAATATGGTACTCGACGAAACATTGGGGTCTTTCATCACCCACTCTCTCGACGAAAGACAATCTCTCGTCATGGGTGTTTCGCTATGGAGACTTTCCACGAAAGACCAGTCTTTCGTGGAGAGTGCTGTAAATGAAAGCAGACTGTGATGATTTCAAAACTCTAACTATTACATGTTAACTAGATATGAGAAGCATGATCCAACTCGTGTGACTAGACAATACAGATGTTATTAGTTATTACGTGATATGCATGTTAACAATTGTATAGTAACTTTGTGATGAATGCAATCTGTATAAGTTATGTGACTTGGGTGATTATGAAACTGATAAGTATTGTTAACCACGGTAGGGTTGGTTGATTAACTGGAACGGGTAACTTTATAAATACCAAGCAAACCTAAGGTGAGTTCACTGCTCTTTTTCCAAGCATGCGTCCCGGGGAGGGATATCTGGTAAACGTTCCGGGGAGGAATGTCGGGTTATCGGGATGTTGGTTATTACACTCATTTCTATCATTAAGTCCCACCATATACCGATTGGTTTCCCGGGAGGCAACGGGGTTATTAGTTGATAGCGCTATTAGGTTTGGCACCCTCACACAGTACCGGGGAGGACGGTCGTGAACTAATACCTTAACCACTTGACCAATGTGTGATAGAGCATTGGGGTTTGGGAAAATAAATCTAGAGCCATCTGCGGTAATCGATTTAATAACAACATCAAGTCATTGAAATGTTTTATACCCATATCTGGTAACTAAAACGTGTTAACAAACTTTGAACTCACCAGCGTCGTCTGACACACCTGTCTGCATGCTTGCAGGTCATTAGATTCTTGGTTATGGACTTGCTATCTGGGAGTGCTGGAGTGGTCATGGGTCAAGACTCTTGGATACTTGTTTCATTGGTTTTGAACACTTGTTTTGAAACAATTGATTAACAATTCACAATATGCTTCCGCTGAATGTTTACTTTGGTGTTAACTTATGAATTGGATTTATATTATGAAATGAATCGAAAGTTTTATTTAAATATTTATTATTGGTTCAATGTGATTGGTGGCTTGGATCCTTGTACGTCACACGTCCCGCGGTGTTTCCGCATGTGGTATTTTGGGGGTGTGACAGTTTGGTATCGGAGTCATTGGTTATAGTGAACTAGGTTTTAAAACGTTTCTATAAAACCAGACTATAACCGAACAGTTTCGAAATCGACCATGACACTCAGCTCCAAATTGCAAGGTTCGTCTCTCGTTTACTTATTGCATAGTATATCTAGTATACACTTATATACAATGTTGCATGTGATTGCAGACACTTAGCATATCAGACTGAATTCATGTGTATTTACCTGAGTTATGTGATTGATAGAGTCACCGTGCGATATCCCGTTAGATTTTCGTGGTTTATGTTTGTGGTGTTTTGTCTTGTTGCGAGAATTTGAGGAACCTTTTAGCATAAGTTGGGATGAGCTGAGATAAACATGCAAATCGCATTGTTATTATGGGTGCATACATAATAATAATGTGGGGTGCATGTGAGTCCCAATGAGCCTTAATGAGTGTGAAAGAGGTTCCGCTCTGTTGATTGATGTAAACTTAGTAGTCTGTGGAAGTCTTCGTGAGCTTTGACCCCTACCTTATCTCGACTCTTAACCTGTCCTCTTTCTTATATAGAATCATGAGTGGACGAGGACATGGACGTGGTCACATTGCGATGACTCAGGCCGAACTGACAAATTTGATTAACACCCGTGTGACTGAGGCATTGGTAGCCTATCAAGCTGGTACGATATGTGCCAAATCTTCTTTATTCTGGTGTCGCGTACACGACTCTTACCCTTGTGTTGTATTTTCCTTTTCCTTTCGTCCATTAGGTCAGCAAGCGAATCAGAACCAAAACCATCCGCCTGCTTGCACATTCAAGACATTCATGGATTGTAAGCCACAGACGTTCAGTGGGACTGAAGGGGCTGTGGGGTTACTGCGTTGGTTTGAGAAGGCTGAGTCGGTGTTCGCTATGTGTAACTGTCCCGAGGGGGACCGTGTGAAGTATGCTACAGGCACTTTGGAGGATGGTTCCTTAACTTGGTGGAATGCCCAAGTGCAGATGTTGGGCATCGAGATGGCTAACGCCACTACTTGGGATGACTTCAAGGAGTTGATGCGAGAGGAGTACTGTCCTCGTGACGAAATTCAGAAACTTGAGAACGAGTACTACGATCTGAAAATGTTGGGGTCTGAAATTGAAGCGTTCACTAAAAGGTCACATGAGCTAGCAAACATGTGCCCTAACTTGTCTCGACCCCCACCTCGAAGAATTGAACTATACATCAAGGGCTTAGCACCATCGGTAAAGAGTTTGGCCACTGCTACAAACCTCAACAATCTGCCTCAGATCATCCGTTTAGCACACAAGATTACCGACCAAGAGGTCGAGCGTGGCGCGTTACCGCCACGTGTTTCTGCTACTATCCCTACTGCTATAGCTACCACACCTGCTAGTGATAACAAGCGCAAATGGAATGATACTGACAAAGCAACCAGTGCGAGTCAATCTCAGAAAAGGCCTGATAACAGCAATAACCGTAGTTTCAGTCAGTCATCCTCAGTTAACCAAGGCTAGGGCAGCAATCAGAGTCCAGGCACCTACGTTGGTAAGAAGCCAAAGTGCAACAAGTGTGGTTATCATCATTATGGGTCGTGTGTCCGGGCTTGCCGTAGGTGCAAAAAGGTGGGCCATGAGGCAAAAGACTGTAGAGCTCCGTACCCAAAGCAGTAGCAGCAGCAGCAGAATCAGCAGCATCAGCAATAGCAAAGGCAACAGTCCCATCAGAACCAAAGCAATAGGAAAGGGTGTTTCCAGTGTGGGGATGAGGGCCACATTAAACGGGATTGCCCTCAGCTGAACTAGAACGCTAATGATAACAACAATCGTCAGAACAACAACAACAATGCTGGGAACAACAATAACGGCAACAATGGGGGCAATGGTGTTCGCGGAAGGGTATTCACAATTGGTGCTGGTGATGCTAGGAACGACGGTAATGCCGTCACTGGTACGTTTTCTGTGAACAATCTCTTTGCTTCTGTGTTATTTGATTCCGGTGCTGATTGGAGTTATGTGTCCCTAGTATTCAGTCAATGATTAGGGTTAGCTCCAATGTCACACCCCCAAAATCCACACGCGGAGTATCACCGCTTGGAGGCGTGACTGACCAGGATCAAGCCACCAAACATATTGAACAATGTATGTAGTAAAAATAATTAAACCAAACAATATGAAAGGTGTTCAAAACCAAAGCATAGTTAAGTGTTTAGCGGAAGCATAAATGTAAAACCCAACATAAGTAATAAGTTTGAAATGTCATAAACGTTTAACATGGCATCCTCGATCCATGTCCCACAACGACTGTGCCTCCCCGTGCAAGCTCCATGAGTACCTAACGACCTGCAAGGCATGTAACAACGAGTCAACAACAAAGTTGAGCGAGTTCACAGTTGGTTGTTTAGTTATAGTATTCGTTTCGTAAACCGTATGTTTGTTTAGTAAACTATGTATCGTATTTATTTGTATCGCGGCCTTCCAGGCATGTTTGCGAAGATTTGTGGGGGTTTCCCATGTATTCTAGACTAGTTGTATTTGTATCGCTGCCCTCCAGGCATGTTTGCGAAGTTTAGTATTCGTATCGCGGCCATTCCAGGCATGTGTGCGAAGATTAGTATTCGTATCGCGGCCATTCCAGGCATGTTTGCGAAGATTAGTGGGGGCTTCCCATGTGTTACTAGTCTAGCTGTATCTATAAGTGACCTTCTCCTAACGAGGTCAGTGGTACGTATTCCAGTAATGATGAAAGTACAAGTAATCATTTAACCTCATTCCCAACCCTGGGAATCCCATGCCTTGGTAAGAGTGTGAACTCACCTTGGTTTGCTCGGTATGCTAGAGCTGAATTGGATTATCAGAAGAGGTCATTTCTGATGGATCTGATGATATTTCTGATGAAATATCATCAGTATCTGACGATTCTGATCATCAAGGACTTTCAGATGATTTGTTCATCAGAATTTCTGATGAAGTGGTTTATCAGAATTTCTGATGAAATAACCCACTTGTCTGAAATTGGCTCTGTCCTGCCACACTTACCGAAGCAAGTTGACATTTAATGATATCATGATGAAAAAGGCAACTTGAACGTTGGAATCAATGAATATGTCAATTGGCTACTTTTTGCAGGAATTATTGTATGAATAAACTATTGTTTATTCATACACCAAGCCGTCTATAAATAGAAGGCTAAACCAGGAGAAGCAAAGTGAGTTTGAAGCTTAGCATTCACACATACATCTAAACTCCATTGCTCTCTCCCCCATAGAATTCAAGATTCGTTTGTATTAGATAATAATCTTACAATCACCTTGTAAACCATTTTGTTTCAAAGTGATATAAACTTGATAATTCTGTAGGTCTTGTTTCTTGAAAGTCTAATTTCCATTTCCGCACATCTTTTTCACATCTACTGAAATCACTTGCCATATTACGTGAAAAGAAGTTGTTTTGAGCCTGAACTGGGCCTAACAACTAGTTGTTTGTATGTTTATAGTTAATATTAAGCAGCAAAAAATGATAAGTTAGATGAATTCTTTGAATGGATGATGAATCAGGTTTGCTAGTTTTCCCAATCTGATTAACATCGCATTAAATAATACAAGAAGATGGAATTATTTGTTACAATTCCAAACAAGCAAAACTATGACAAGTTTAGAATTAACCACACCTACTGTGGATGTTTTTCATTCTTTATATAACAAACAATTACACAATTATCTCCTCAAATTGAGGTGATAGATAATGAAAAACAAAGAAACAAATAAATTCAAATAAATACAATATGCACTAAAATATAAACGGATATTTTCATTTAATACCCCCTTCAATCGAAATGGTGGTGGTCCAAGACGTAGCATTGAATGAAGGACTTCAAATTGTGCGCACGGAAGACTCTTAGTAAAAATGTCAGCCACCTGTAGATTGGTAGGAACAAACTTGGTATAGAGTTTCCCAGAACTAACGAGCTCCCGAATGAAATGATAATCCAGGTCGATGTGCTTGGCACGCTTGTGTGAGACTGGATTTTGAGTCATGAATAAAGCACTTTTGTTATCACACAATAAAGTAGGACGGTCCGATTGTAAAGCATGCAACTCTCATAATAAGTGAGTTATCCAAACGAGTTTAGCAGCAGTGTTTGCCATGGCTCTATATTCCGATTCGCAGCTGGAACGGGAGACAGTGGGTTGCTTCTTAGCGCTCCATGACACAAGATTGCCCCCTAGAAAAATTGAATAGCCATAAGTGGAGCACCGCGTGTCTAGACATTGCGCCCCATCAGCATCTGAATAGCCAATAATTGATTTTTTGTTCGGGCGACTATATGTGAGGCCAAAAGAAAGAGTCCCCTTAACATACCTTAGAAGACGTTTCACTGCTCGAAAGTGTTCAACCGTGGCTTTGTGAAGAAACTGAGACAGCTGATTGACAGCATAAGATAAGTCAGACCGAGTGATCGTGAGATATTGCACAGCACCCACTAAGGATCGATAAAGTGTAGGGTCAGAAAAGGGTAAACCAGCAGCAGTAAATGACTCATGGGGCGCAAGAGGTGTTGCAACCGGTTTTGAGTCGTAAAGATTTGCTCGTTGAAGGATGTCTTTAGCATACTTTGCCTGTGTGTGAAAAAGGCCAGAATCGGTGGCAAAAAGTAGCTCAAAGCTCCAAGATCCTTGATGGCAAACTCACGATGAAGATAAGAGATAAAGGTGCGAATGGTACAACCATCATTTCCCATGAGAATAAGATCATCTACATACACCAGAAGATACATGATACATGAGTCTGTACGGAGGACAAATAGAGACGTATCTGCATGACTACATGTAAAGCCATAGGAAAGAAGAAAAGTGCTTAAGCGATGAAACCAAGCACGAGGGGCTTGTTTTAATCCATAAAGAGACTTAGACAATTTGCAGACATGATTCAGAAAATTAGGATTAATAAAGCCAGGTGGTTGCTCCATGAACACTGTTTCATTCAAGTTACCATTTAAGAAAGCATTCTTAACATCGAGTTGATGTAACTTCTAGTTGTAAAGGACGACAAGGGATAACACAAGTCGAACTGTAGAGGCTTTTATGACAGGACTAAAGGTATGCGAATAATCCAGGCCCAGAATTTTCCTAAAGCCTTGAGCGACTAGGCGTGCCTTGTAACGTTCAATCATCCCATCCGAGTGATATTTGCCGCGATAGACCCATGTAGAACCAACGACATTAGTTGAGGATGGTCGAGGTACTAGAGTCCACGTTTTATTGTGCTTTAAGGCTTCAACTTCATCAACCATTACGGCCATCCACTTAGGATCTTTTGTGGCGAACTTAAATCCACGGGGTTCGGTGATAGAGGATAAGGCAGCATGCAAAGCGTAGGAGCTTAGTGCAGCAAGATCAGCTTGATATTTGGGTTTATAGATGCCAGCCTTAGCCCGAGTTGTCGTTGGATGAGAGTTATGGGTGGAAGTAATAGGTTCGGGTTCAATGCATTGTACAGGTTCAGGTTGGAGGTGTGAAGAGGAATTTATGTGCGAAGGGTTTGTAGAATTGGTGGGTTCGGGTTCAAGAGATGAACTGGGCTCGGGATTGGTGGATGTGTTGTTAAGAGTGGTTGGGCCAGAGTCTATAGGTGACGTTAATGGGTCAGTAATTGGGTCAGGTTGAAGGGTGATGTTGGGTTGAGAAGTATAAGAGCCTGTTTGGTTTTGAGATGGGTCAGAGGCTGACGTACAAAGTGGGCAAGGGGTAGGTATGGAAGGTGAGTTTGGTGTAAGAAAATGTGAGGTGGGAGGTGTTGGAGGGGGACCCGTGGAGGAGTGAGGTTGTGAAGCATCATCAAGAAAAGTAATAATCTCCAGCTTTGTTATGTCGATAGTACCAAAGGAGTCCTTAAATGGGAGACAAGATTCGTTGAATCGAGCATGACGAGTGTGAAAGACTCGAGAAGTAATAGGATCCAAGCAACCATAACCCTTGTGTTGAGAGCTATAGCCAATAAAAACACAAGGAAGACTTTGTGGTTCAAGCTTGTGTTTGGCGTAATTATGTAAGTAAGGAAAGACTTGGCAACCGTAGACTCGAAAATTTGAATATTGAGGCACTTGATTAAATATAAGTTGAAATGGAGATGCGTTTTCCAAAATAGGAGTAGGGAGTCGATTTATTATAAATGTCGCCGAAGAGAACGCATCTACCCAATAAGACATTGGAACACGAGAATTGAACAACATAACAAGTCATGTTTCAACAATGTGACGGTGCTTACGTTCCGCATGCCCATTTTGTTGAGGCGTATATGGACACGAGTAACGATGAAATGTTCCATTTTCCTCAAAAATTTTCCGAACCGTATGATTGACAAATTCAGTACCTCCATCACTTTGAAAAATTTTGATCTTTCTTGAGAATTGTGTTTGAACAAGTTTAATAAAGACGGGTAAAACTGTATAAAAACCAGTTTTGGTTTTAAGAGGATAAAACCATGTAAACCTCGAATAATCATCTATGAAAACAACATAATACTGATAACCATCTTTGGAGATAATAGGAGCGGGTCCCCATAAATCACAATGAACCAAATGCAAAGGATAACATGCACGCTTTAAATTATTATCAAAAGGTAATCGTTGTCCCTTTGCAAGTTGACAAGAAATGAAAATAGTAGGTTTAGGTAATAAAGACGCTACAATCAAAACACCAAACTTGTTCAAAACAGAAATAACATCATAAGAAACATGGCCTAAACGAGCGTGTCATAATTCGTAGGAGGCCTTATTAGAAACTTCAGCAACAAAAGTTCGAGGTTCATCCTTGAGTACATAGAGTCCATTTTCACACGTCCCTTTAGCGAGTACCTGCTTTGCTTTTCGATCCTGAATATAGAAGAAATATTGAGAAAACAAGACATCAACAGGATGATCAGATGTCAACTTGCTGATGGATAATAACTTTTTTTGTAAGATTGGGAATAACAAGCATGTCACACCCTGACTTTCCACGTTTCACCGGTGGGCCCGGTGGGGAGTATCGTGACGTAGTTGATATCATCATAGTCAAACAACACAATATATAAATGCACAGCGGAAGCAAAAGATAAATATATATTACCATCCGAATATAACGTAATATCAAGGTATTACAACGGAAAGTAAAGGATCCACAGGCGGATCTTAAAACATAAACATTGTTCAATAGACTTTAGGCGCCTAGAACTTGCAAGATTCCTTATAAACGCCCTGAGCTTCCAGCCAATTACGTTCAGTACCTGCCACTTAACCCTTTTGGAAAATACGTCAGTTTTCACTGGTAAATACACTCAACTGACTCATTTTGAAAAGGTTTAATAAAATTGATTTGAATGCATGTGGCACAAACTCTTTATAACTTGGGACAATTATATTTATAATCTTGTATACAGATTTACATGTTCGTTGTACGTTCAGGGCCCGATGTAGAAACCGAGTCAAGATTAACAGACACGCCACAAGTATAAGCCCACAAGAGAGTGAGATACCGTTTCCCTTTAAGCAACTTTCAGTGTATGCCTAAACCCCGTGCTTAAGGCGTGGCCATTTTATAATACAATGATGTCAAGGATATCTGGGACATGGTCATTAACCCCTAAAGGCTTTTTATTTCAAACAATACAGATTAAAGCGGGTTACCTCAATAATTTAATCAAAATACGACTAAACATTCAATACCCGACCAAGCGGTATTATTAAAATACCGTATCCCAAGCCCGTATAGGGAAAATAAGTTAAGAGTATTTACCTGAGCTAAATATAAATTCAATCCCAGCCGTATTTCAATTCAGCAAGCACAAGTACTTCTACTGGGGCTCTTAATCTGGAACGAAGGTTTTTAATAACCTATTAGATTTCTAACGGGTCTTTAATTAAGCCTATGCTTAGACCGGTTAGTTTTAAAGAGGAAGATACGGTTCAAACGCATGATAAGGCGAAGACCGGTTTAGAGTGTGGTTTTGACCCAACAAGCTTGTATGCTTGTTTAATATGGGTAACTTAAACACATTCTGGATTTTGGGACCAAAAAGATATGGTTTGACCCGTTTCGGCTAATTTATGCAAACTAGTCACATAAGCCGATCCGAACGCGACAAGCGCGTAACGAGTAACCATAAGAGTCATATACAGGTTTCCTAAGTTAATATGCCTTAAATATGTTGTGATATCAGTAGGATACCTTCCATTATGCCCAAAACGAGTTTAATCTCAATATAAGCCCCGAAGGGGTATTTTGGTCATTTACCTAAGGCATATATACTACCTATCATACAACTAACTAAACGTCGTGACCATAAGGTATAACCTCGGAAGGTTATTCCCTATATACTATGGTCACCTAATGTGTTTGGTAGGATCCTAATGATCGACCAAACGGGTCGGGTTCGAAAGTATAAGCGATTGTTTAGATCGCTTACCTTACGACCCTACATAAGCACTAAACTAAAAGTGACGAGCTAAGCATGTTAAAACATGCTTAACTAAGTTTAGAAAACAGGTTTGGTATCAAAACAAATGGTTTTGATACCTAAGAGTAGTTTGGTTACAAAATACGCAAGAATACGCATTTTGGCCGAAACTACGACTCGTTACTGAGCCTAGATAACGTGGTAATCAGTAGGTATAGTCTCTAGGGACTATAACCATCGTGATTACGCTCACGTTATGAAGTTAAAATGAACTTCGCATTGACCATAAACTGGTCAATGTAGAAAGTCAAACAAAGTTTGACTTTAACGCTAAAACGAATAAAAGAACGAAGGAACACTTACAAAGGGTCCCCGAAAGCTAATCTTGATCCAAGTAACTCAGGTATGAAGCAATGGCTTCAACTTAGAGCATTCTTAGATCAGATTTGTGGGTTTTGTAAGTGAATGGGTTGGGTATTTATATTAAATGGACAACCGTTAGGATCGTTTATCGAATAACGTGATCGAATCTCATCCGTACATGTGTTGGAATGTTATGGTAATTCATTTTGCCCCCACCACCAGAGATTGACATGTGGCATTGGCCTTTGGGGGGTTGAAAGGCTGTTTACAATTGATTAAACAACTTTTGCTGTTCTGAAGGGGCCTCGCGTGACGCCTAGGGGGCTAGGTGTCACGCCTAGGTCTTTCTGATCAGCAACCAGTTTTCAAAGTTTCCATTTCAGTCCCCGTTGTGTATTAAGGCCATTTCCGACATGTTTAAGGCTCGTTAAGTAAACTTTAAGGCCCTAAAATGATGCCTAAACATTGTGGACATGAAACATGCTCAAAAATATCCCGGATGTCGGTTCATTTGGTCGTACGATCGCGATGTTCGCTTAATTACGATGAAACACGGACGGACGCGAAAAACGAACCAAATGACGCGATGAATGGAATTTTATTAAGCCAAACACTAAAATAAAATATTTTAGTGCTTACATAAATTTTTGGGTGTCCGGTGATATTCAGAATGTAAGATATGCGCGTAAACGCAAACTTGTGCGTTTTTTGACACTTTTAGTCCCTACATGACTTAAAAGCTTATTTTTGCGCACCAAACACCTCTAAGCCTGTATCTAAGCTATATTAGGGATAATTATGGTATGTTTATCTCATGGTCATATTCCGGAAGGTCCGATAACATACGAATCGGTATACTTTAGCAGTTTGATGCTTTAGGTCCTTCTAATGCGCAAACTTGCGTAACTCATCATTTAATAGCATTGAAGCCTCATTTAATTCATATTAGGAATTCTTGAAAGTATTATTAAACATCAGAATGATTCAGGCTCGATAAAAGGTCATTCATAGGTATAATTAAACATATTGACACTTTTAGTCCCTTATACTTGCAAAGTTGCGCGTAACTTCACTTTTGGGCATAAAAGCCTTGGGTGGCCAATGATTGGAAATCCCGAGAGTATAATCAAATATCATGAGGCTCTCAGTTTGTTAAAAGGTCACTCAAAGGTAAGAATTAACATGTTGACGCTTTTACCCCTTTTCTGCGCAAACTTTCAATTAATTACATAAACGGCTACACTTGATTAACAAGTGGCTCATTTGCGAATATAAAACCGTAAAAGGTTATTTAGAAGCTTATTTTGGGTATGATAATACTTACAGTTCTTTCAAAATCAAATTTTTCAATTTTTCGAAAAATTAGTCCCTTAAATTCAACGTTTGACTTCATTAGGGTTTATTACACGTGTCAATACTTCATTGGACGTGATTTTTCGAGGTGTTACATCCTCACCCCCTTAAAAGAAATCTCGACCTCGAGATTTGCTTAAAGTAAAGGAAGTACTTTCTGTCGTATCATGGATTTAACTTCCATAGTATATTTGGGCCCCCAAGGGTATCCCAGTTGACCTATACAATAGGTGCATACTTTCTTTTGGAGCTCCTTAACCTGTCGATTCTCAATCGACATAGGTTGCTCATACTATCATAGATCTGCATATCATTATGTGATAGTGCTTTTCGACTTATTGGTGACACGTCGCTAAATCATTAGTGTGGGTCACATTGCGCGTTCCACCAAGCTCCTAAATTAGGTCTTAGCTCGTAAGTTATTTAGTCTTGATACATTCGAATCCTTCGAATGACTTTATATATTCCGAGCTTAACTAACCTGAAACTTACAACTCGGCACACCCTTCTAGGGTGTTATCTTTTATTGAACCTTATCTTTTAACCAGAACTTAGGAGGGTTGCTATTTTCATAAATCCTTGATTTCCTGCCGTATACTGGCAACTTACAATCGATTATGGATTTATATGATCTTATTCGTTGTCTCCAATGCAACTTTCAGATCCTGATAATTGGACTTCCCAAAGTCTCGTCCATCCAACAGATGTTTTGATATTTCATCTATACAAGGTCTCCAAAGGAGCTACCTTGATACTTATATACAACTATTATAGAAAAGCTTATCTTAAGGTGAGATGGTTATACCAACCATTGCTTAAAACTATTCTTAAGGAATAGCTAATCCTTATAGCTAGTTGAATAACTCGACGATTCTGGGTAGTTGATGGCGATTCTTAATCGTTGTCTAAATAGGGTTGCGGTAATGAATGCATAAGCAAAATGAACCGTCTTTCTTATTTAGCAATATCAAACTCTCGGAATATTAAGTTAGGCTATATGAATCTCTTATCTTAAAATTTACTTAATTAGGGTTTTGATTGTTCCATAATCAATCATGGAGTTCTACAACACTCCAACCCAAAGTGGGATGTTAATCTTAACTCTACTCGCCTCTCGGGAGGTAAACAGGGTAGTCTTTGCAGAAGGTAATCAAGACACACGGAGATTACAGAGATTTTTCCAAATCTCGGCTCCAGTTCATTTATCTTTGCCTGTGTCAGATAAGTGGCATATTTATGTTATGAGTCCACAGATTTAATCAGAGACACTTACTTGGACAATTCCATTCTGGATAGCTTCTTTGAATACCATTAGTTGACTTTAGTACCATATGATTATCGGGATATCTTTGTGGTTCCATGCATTAAACCTCCATACTGATCAGGCATGGAAGCAATCTATGGAACTTATTAAGATACATCAATTTTCATACGGCGGTTTTGTCATACCATTTGGTATTCGTAATCAATAGGGATTAAAGAGATATCAATTACATGCGAATGTCCTTTATCTATAGAGAGGGTACATTAGAATTTTTATGACTTAAAGATTTCTGACAGGAACAGAAGAAATGGTTCCTATTATTAAATGAATCAATTTCTTGGTTGCGATCCGACAACTGCGATTCCTCATCCTCATGGCTTTATATACTAACCATGAAACCATATAGGCCAATATAGCATTAACATTCTTAATGAATGCTATTTAATATATATCAATTATACTTAGCCTAGGTCACAAAAGACCATTAATGGCATTTAAAGTTTGGTCCTAATCCATCATCTTTTTGACAGGGAATCAAAATGTCATATCTGTCTTTATTATAGTGATGAATTTGGATAGCTTGAAAGCTTGCCATAAGGATATCAGAAAAGAGTGATTCCTAATAGATATAAAATATCAATCTAAGATTTGTTGGAGCATTTTCTATAGTGTCATCGGCCAATTTCTACCTCGCATTAAATGACCGGAGTCCTAATCAGGCGGAGACAACAGTTCTCGACATTTATCGTTCATTATAGAATCATATGTGTCAGCATCATATAAATTTCTGCATAGACTGCTTGATAAGGAAAGGTACCTGTTATACCTGTTATACAATTATCATTCAGCACCGTCTCCTGGGCGTTCATCCTGAAGACTTATGCGTTTGTTCTCTTGGCTTCTTCGGGCTTCTTCTGATTCCTAGGGCAGTTAGTCTTGATATGCCCCTTCTCGTTGCAACCATAACAGGTTATATCTTTCAATTTCTTGCAATACAAGGTTTTATGTTCCTTAGACTTGCAGATTCCACAGGGTAGAGGCTGAGACTCAAATCTGCATTTCCCAAGGTGGTATTTCTTAAAGGTTTCACACCTGGTCTTTTTATCCGACTGCTGGCTGTCTCTTTTAAACCCGAAACTCTTCTTATCCTCAGAGTTCCTCTTCTTATCGGAGCGATGAGAATTCTCATCCTCCCTTTTACGCTTTCCATCTTCAGAGGCTTTGGCAGCCTTGTTTCTGACCACATCAAGTGTGAGATATAGCGACAGATCTGCCGCTGACCTGAATGTAGTAGGTCTTGAAGCCTTAACACTGGCTTTGATTTATGGGGCTAAACCCCCAATGAAACGAGCAATTCTCTTTGGTTCTGGTGTTACTAGGTAAGGAACCAGTCTGGACAGGGTATTGAAACTGGTGAGGTAAGCTTGACAATCTAAGTTTGTCATAACCAAGGATAAGAAATCTGACTCAATCCTCTCAACCTCGTGTTGAGGGCAGTAGTTCTCCATAATGAGAGCAACAAACTGTTCCCATGACATGTTGTAAAGTGGGTTCTTCCCAGCAGCTTGAATGAGAGCCTTCCACCATGCTAGTGCCTCTCCCTTGAACGATTGGGATACATACTTCACTACATCCCTCTCAGCACAGCCGCTGATATCGACAACTATGTCCATTTCATCCAACCAGGTCATACAATCGATTTCCGCTTTCTTCCCGGTGAAATCCCGGGGTTTGCAGGAAACAAAGTATTTATAGGTACAGGACTTGGTACGTGTTTCATTATCGAACACTATCCTCTTGGATGGAACACTGTGTTGATTTGATGAATGCTGATCATCATCCTTCTTTGGTTCCTCTTTCTTAGAGGGTGGCTTGCTGTGAGCCTCAGAATGAGTCTTAGGGACAGACTTAGAGTGGGGTACAGACGAGGCTTTACTATGAGTCTCACTATACTCCTTGAATTGCTCCGCTACAGCTTTAGATACCGCCGTATCAATCAGTGTACGAAGTTCTCCTCTGGTTATATTGATCTTATCATCATCGCGGTTTTCCAGAGGATGACTGTTTATCTCATCAGAGTCAGCCATGTAGTCCTAATTACTACAAAAAGAAAATATGGGCAAGGTTTATTTAGAAGCCCATTCAGTACTATCGTTCTTGACGATTTATTAACCATGATAATATAAACCATATTGGTTAATTTGTTAGTTATATTTAATTAGCATTTTCATTATAATTTATCCTAGTTATAAAACATTAAGGATATTAAGGTGGCGCAAAGGGCCTAGTCACTAGGACAGTTTTAAATTTACAATCCATGATTTCAGAGAATCGAGGCATTTAGGTTTGAATCAAAGTTCATTACCTTTTTCTTGACAGAGAGTCAAAAACTTCAACTGTCTTTTGTCCCTTAGGACGATAAGTATGGCCCGTAGGCATTTCATCACTTATGGATGGTTATAATATGATCATCTTCATTTGATGATATTAGTCAAGATCGCATTGATCATACAAACTATTATGCTTGGACGTAGTCCAACATCTTTAGACGGGGTCAAAGACCACCACTGACGTTGTCTTATCGGACAACAAGTTTGGCCCGTAGGCACTTCATCACTAATGGATGTTTATAATATGATTATCTTTATTTGATGATTTAAGCCATGATTTCTAAATCACTAGGCTAGATAAGGGTTTGGAATTTCCCATTATAAAGATGACAAGTGTGATTTTTATCGCATCGCTGTTGTCAGGAGTGTTAACATGTTTTCGGATGTTAACAAGAATCTGAATCTCTTCTAAACAGGTTTTACCATCATAGCTAGGTCTTTAATGACATTCAAGCTAGGTTTTACCCCTTTAAGATTCTTTCAATATATTTAACGCAGAACAACCCTAAATTGAAATGTAAACAAGGATCTGAATCTAATTGTGGAACTACCGTCTTGGCCCTGTCTTAAAACGACACATGGCTAGGTCTTGTCCTTTTTAGATTTTGCCATTTTATTATAATGGTAGATCTTATAATATAGGAATGATATTTTAAATATAATCGTTCCATTAAAATTTAAACAAGTATATGGTTGCCCTAAACGGGACTTCAAACTGAAAATGACTTGTCCATGCAAGGGCAATTCAGAAAAATAACAAAAGAAGCAATTTAAAAGACAATGAAACGAATTAGGATTAGTCCTACGTTCTTGTCTAGACTCAAGAATGTGCAACTGTGTAACTGAGATTAAACACAAAAAGGCTAGTGTTTAATTCACTCAGTGTTGGCTCTGATACCAACCTGTCACACCCCGACTTTCCACGTTTCACCGGTGGGCCCGGTGGGGAGTATCGTGACGTAGTTGATATCATCATAGTCAAACAACACAATATATAAATGCACAGCGGAAGCAAAAGATAAATATATATTACCATCCGAATATAACGTAATATCAAGGTATTACAACAGAAAGTAAAGGATCCACAGGCGGATCTTAAAACATAAACATTGTTCAACAGACTTTAGGCGCCTAGAACTTGCAAGATTCCTTATAAACGCCCTGAGCTTCCAGCCAATTACGTTCAGTACCTGCCACTTAACCCTTTTGGAAAATACGTCAGTTTTCACTGGTAAATACACTCAACTGACTCATTTTGAAAAGGTTTAATAAAATTGATTTGAATGCACGTGGCACAAACTCTTTATAACTTGGGACAATTATATTTATAATCTTGTATACAGATTTACATGTTCGTTGTACGTTCAGGGCCCGATGTAGAAACCGAGTCAAGATTAACAGACACGCCACAAGTATAAGCCCACAAGAGAGTGAGATACCGTTTCCCTTTAAGCAACTTTCAGTGTATGCCTACACCCCGTGCTTAAGGCGTGGCCATTTTATAATACAATGATGTCAAGGATATCCGGGACATGGTCATTAACCCCTAAAGGCTTTTTATTTCAAACAATACAGATTAAAGAGGGTTACCTCAATAATTTAATCAAAATACAACTAAACATTCAATACCCGACCAAGTGGTATTATTAAAATACCGTATCCCATGCCCGTATAGGGAAAATAAGTTAAGAGTATTTACCTGAGCTAAATATAAATTCAATCCCAGTCGTATTTCAATTCAGCAAGCACAAGTACTTCTACTGGGGCTCTTAATCTGGAACGAAGGTTTTTAATAACCTATTAGATTTCTAACGGGTCTTTAATTAAGCCTATGCTTAGACCGGTTAGTTTTAAAGAGGAAGATACGGTTCAAACGCATGATAAGTCGAAGACCGGTTTAGAGTGTGGTTTTGACCTGACAAGCTTGTATGCTTATTTAATATGGGTAACTTAAACACATTCTGGATTTTGGGACCAAAAAGATATGGTTTGACCCGTTTCGGCTAATTTATGCAAACTAGTCACATAAGCCGATCCGAACGCGACAAGCGCGTAACGAGTAACCATAAGAGTCATATACAGGTTTCCTAAGTTAATATGCCTTAAATATGTTGTGATATCAGTAGGATACCTTCCATTATGCCCAAAACGAGTTTAATCTCAATATAAGCCCCGAAGGGGTATTTTGGTCATTTACCTAAGGCATATATACTACCTATCATACAACTAACTAAACGTCGTAACCATAAGGTATAACCTCGGAAGGTTATTCCCTATATACTATGGTCACCTAATGTGTTTGGTAGGATCCTAATGATCGACCAAACGGGTCGGGTTCGAAAGTATAAGCGATTGTTTAGATCGCTTACCTTACGACCCTACATAAGCACTAAACTAAAAGTGACGAGCTAAGCATGTTAAAACATGCTTAACTAAGTTTAGAAAACAGGTTTGGTATCAAAACAAACGGTTTTGATACCTAAGAGTAGTTTGGTTACAAAATACGCAAGAATACGCATTTTGGCCGAAACTACGACTCGTCACTGAGCCTAGATAACGTGGTAATCAGTAGGTATAGTCACTAGGGACTATAACCATCGTGATTACGCTCACGTTATGAAGTTCAAATGAACTTCGCATTGACCATAAACTGGTCAATGCAGAAAGTCAAACAAAGTTTGACTTTAACGCTAAAACGAATAAAAGAACGAATGAACACTTACAAAGGGTCCCCGAAAGCTAATCTTGATCCAAGTAACTCAGGTATGAAGCAATGGCTTCAACTTAGAGCATTCTTAGATCAGATTTGTGGGTTTTGTAAGTGAATGGGTTGGGTATTTATAGTAAATGGACAACCGTTAGGATCGTTTATCGAATAACGTGATCGAATCTCATCCGTACATGTGTTGGAATGTTATGGTAACTCATTTTGCCCCCACCACCAGAGATTGACATGTAGCATTGGCCTTTGGGGGGTTGAAAGGCTGTTTACAATTGATTAAACAACTTTTGCTGTTCTGAAGGGGCCTCGCGTGACGCCTAGGGGGCTAGGTGTCACGCCTAGGTCTTTCTGATCAGCAACCAGTTTTCAAAGTTTCCATTTCAGTCCCCGTTGTGTATTAAGGCCATTTCCGACATGTTTAAGGCTCGTTAAGTAAACTTTAAGGCCCTAAAATGATTCCTAAACATTGTGGACATGAAACATGCTCAAAAATATCCCGTATGTCAGTTCATTTGGTCGTACGATCGCGATGTTCGCTTAATTACGATGAAACACGGCGGACGCGAAAAACGAACCAAATGACACGACGAATGGAATTTTATCAAGCCAAACACTAAAATAAAATATTTTAGTGCTTAAATAAATTTTTGGGTGTCTGGGGATATTCATAATGTAAGATATGCGCGTAAACGCAAACTTGTGCGTTTTTTTACACTTTTAGTCCCTGCATGACTTAAAAGCTTATTTTTGCTCACCAAACACCTCTAAGCCTATATCTAAGCTATATTAGGGATAATTATGGTATGTTTATCTCATGGTCATATTCCGGAAGGTCCGATAACATACGAATCGGTATACTTTAGCAGTTTGACGCTTTAGGTCCTTCTAATGCGCAAACTTGCGTAACTCATCATTTAATAGCATTGAAGCCTCATTTAATTCATATTAGGCATTCTTGAAAGTATTATTAAACATCAGAATGCTTCGGGCTCGATAAAAGGTCATTCAGAGGTATAATTAAACATATTGACACTTTTAGTCCCTTATACTTGCAAAGTTGCGCGTAACTTCACTTTTGGGCATAAAACCTTGGGTGGCCAATGATTGGAAATCCCGAGAGTATAATCAAATATCATGAGGCTCTCGGTTTGTTAAAAGGCACTCAAAGGTTAGAATTAACATGTTGACGCTTTTACCCCTTTTCTGCGCAAACTTTCAATTAATTACATAAACGGCTACACTTGATTAACAAGTGGCTCATTTGCGAATATAAAACCGTAAAAGGTTATTTAGAAGCTTATTTTGGGTATGATAATACTTCCAGTTCTTTCAAAATCAAAGTTTTCGATTTTTCGAAAAATTAGTCCCTTAAATTCAACGTTTGACTTCATTAGGGTTTATTACACGTGTCAATACTTCATTGGACGTGATTTTTCGAGGTGTTACAAAGCACATTTCATAAAGGGATATTATTATCAATAGTGGATGAACCCATGTGAGTAATTGGAAGTTTCTTACCATTTCCAAATATAACATGATGATTACCTTTGTAAGGAATAGAATGGTTAAGGGGGTCTTGATTTGGAGCCATATGATCTGTTGCTCCTGAATCTGCATTCCAATCAGGAGCATCATTATTGTGGACATGACATTGAGCATGGAATGCTTTGGCTAGTGTATCATCCAAAGACGAAGCCTGAGTAGCATAAGTGTGAAGATTTGGACACGCTGAGGCATAATGTCCGGATGTGCGATATAACTGACAATGAGGTGGCCTGCGGCCTTGACCACGGCCCCGACCAGAAAAACCGCGAGAAGACTGTCCGCGAGTAAATGACCCACGACCCCGGCTGGGCGTTGAATATTCACGCTTGTTTTGGACGTGAAACGCAGCCGGTGGTGTAGTAGTACCTTGAAGGGACCGGAGAAATAACTCATGACTCTCCGCTTGAGCAACCAAATCACGAAACAAAGGAGGCGGTTTAGTTGCTCGTATGGCAGTGGAGAAGACCTCATAAGACGGACCAAGCCCACATAAAAACCAATGCAACTTATCAATTTCAGCAACCGGATGACCGATTGCGGCAAGCTGTTCACAAATGATGCGAAAACGACGAGAAAAATTGGTGACCGTAGTCGTACCTTTTGTTAGTTGACGAAGAGAATCCCGTAAAGATTAAACACGTTCAACAGAAGCGTTACTGTACGCATTCTCGAGGGCCAACCAGATCTGACACGCAGACGAGAGTCCGAGAACTTCGGCTGCCGCATCCTCTGTGAGGGAAGAAAGAAGAAGAAGAGAAGCCTTCTGGTCAGAGGCTGTCCATGTCGCAAGATCTGGGTTCGGGGTTGTTTTGTCATCAACCGTAGAGTGGCCGGCGGTGGAACAGAGGATCCATCAATATGGGCCGATAATTTGTGATGGGCAACCAGTAAGTTCATGTGATTTCTCCAAACAAGATTATTAGTTAATGATAGTTTGATGGGAGAAAGATGAGGAACATTGGTGGAATTAAGATCTCCTGATGTAGCCATTTGAAAAGAGAAAGAAAAAGTGAAACAGAGGATTCGTAGGGAAGAAAGGGGGCATACAACTTTTTGGGAGAAAGAGGGAATAAAGTTTAGGTTGATACCATATGACAAGTTTAAAATTAACCACACCTACTGTGGTTGATGCTTTTCATTCTTTATATAATAAACAATTACAGAATTATCTTCACAAATTAAGGTGATAGATAATGAAAAATAAAGAAACAAATAAATACAATATGCACTAAAATATAAACGGATATTTTCATTTAATAAAAACAACTCGAAACTCTTGTGAAATTAAAAAAATAAGTTTTTTCTTTGGGTACGGTGGAGTAGGACCTCGGTAACACTTTAAAATTTAATAAAAAGATAACAAACTAAGAGCATTAGAATTTTTATAACCATAGTCCTAAAACGCTAAGCAAGTCCTGTACAATAGCTAGGATCATAATCCCAGACTAAAAAAGTTTGTCTATCCCTATGATCGGGCTTATAATCCGCCCAATCCTTATTACAACATTTAGAACTATAAAGCACATAACATCTAAAAGACAACCAATCGGCCCATTTGAACACTGAGGTGAAGTCAGCCCATTTTTGAGAATTCAAAAGCTGACAACAATTTCGACACATGGCAACGGAATTTTCCACAAAATATGGAAACCTATTCAGCTTCATTAAAATGACAGGAAACCAAAAGAATCCATGAAAATGAAAACTCCCTTCTGAAGAAATGTGTTTTTGACTTTACAGGGTCAAATCTGTGACCTTTTAGTTTCAGATTCTAACAGAATTTGATCTTTGTTTTTGAAAATTTCCATGCTCATGTATTGAATTATCAACTGTGACGTTAAACATTAGTTGATTTCCTTAGTTTTTATCTAATTACCTGATACTAAAGCACAATTTCAAATACCTCTTAATTAAATATTTAAATAATTAACTGATTTTGATTCTTGAAATTACAATAATCAATTTGACAATGAACATTCAAACAACCCAAGAATACTGCATATAATGACATTGATGTATGCTCACCATGTCCATGTGAATTCACCATACAAATACAATATGTGTTTGCAGATAACCTGTTCCAAAAAGGAACACAGTTAGTAACAAATAAATGTTCATATCAAAAGTCAAACACATATGGAAACTAGTAACCTTTTTATCCACTTTTTTTTGGAATTTTGAGATAATCAATTTATTAGAGACGATTCACTGTATTAAACCAATAATACAAGTCGTTTAAATAAAAAAATGATTTACTATGTTCTAAGCATGTGAATGCACTTGGACAACCTTTAACCCATTTAACCTGCTCAACATGTTTCATTTCTAGCTACTCTGTTATACTTTACTGGTTTGACCCGTTACCAAGCAACTAAAGCCAAAGTGGCGCGTTTTCATACAAATGGGTTAAATAGCCACCTCTAGTCTTCACAAGTCAAAATCTGCACAACATTTTGATGCACTAAATCTTCCCATTTGCATAAGGAGGTGTGCCTCATACGTATGCCTCAGTCCCTTTTTTCGGTGCGCTTCCTTTACATTGATCGCTTTCAGTAGTCAGAAGCCCAACCCCTTTTTAAAATCCAGGTTTTGACCCGTCCATTAGTCATCTCTACTATAAAGCTACTAACTCAAGAGAAGGTAATAACATACCTACGCATAAATAAAATCTCAAGGGAGGCTTAAAAAGCTATGTTTCATATAGGCAGTAAAGGCAATAAAGACCACGTAACATGTGTGATATACAAGCAGAAGATGTCATGTGACCTGCAAAAAATATACAGTATTACCGACCATTAAAATAAATTCAGGTACATACATTATTTAAACATTTAACCCTCTCTATCTTCACTAGTTTACATTATGTTTGGTAATTTGAATTTTGGAATTTGGTAATTTCTGTTTTAATCTGTATACACCGAACCGGACTCCATGGTACACTGTACCGGTTCATACCGAAATGAACCTACCCCCCTCCGTACCGAAAACGTCACCTATAGCGAATCGCGTACCCGAACCACGTACCCGTACCGGAGCGAACCGCGAATTAGGTAACTATGGTCGGTACCTACACTTTTTGTTAATAAATTTAGGTAGATTCATCCTTCACTTGTGCAACATTTTATTATCTTTGCAGCTATTTAAGATGGTTCTTAGAGCTTTCGCTTGCACGTTTGAAGGCTCTTGCTGAATTTGTCTTTGGTATGGGTTTATTTCAGGTAAGATTGCTTCACACATGTTCTGTAGAAATGACACACCTTGATTTTATTGTCCAACTATTTATCTATGTTCTGTCATAGGGTGTTCTGTCTACTCTTGCTTTCATAGCCTTCGAACTCCCACCTAATGGAGCTATTGGCACTCGGATTCTGGAGTTCCTATATCGCTCCAGATCTGATATGGTGAGAAACTATTTTGATGCTCATGTTTTTTTTATATTGATCAGTAGCAACTAGCAATCCTCTGTGTTTTTGCTGTTGTAAATACATTGGTATATTGTTGTCGCATCAATGTAATAGTTGGTCAAGGAAGAAAGGCTTGATAGAACACATGCATATTGAAATTACCATATGCTGTATTCAGTTTTAATATGTGTGGTTACTGATTATTGGCTTATAAAGATTGCAGGTGATCGATCGTCAGAAGTATTTATGAGGCTATAACAACTGGCGTTGCGTTCTCGGTGTCATCTTCTACATTTTTTCTACAGGTATATTGCTCATAGATGTATTACAATATTAATGAAAGAGCTCATGCATTTCTTTAACGTGTTTGAAAAATTTTGTAATTCGATTTAAAGGAATGAAAGTCCCCTTGTAACACTAGTTACCGTAAGATCTTAATCTTTCTTCTTTTGCTTGTTGTGTCCCGAGATAGAATTTGCTTAGGAAGTAGTTTTGACCCATTTAACTAAGAATTGGACCCGAACCCATTTTAAAGAACTAAAAGATAGCATTTAATTATAGTTTGTTAGTATTGTTGCTATGATATTTGTGTTTGTAGTTTCGTTTAACATGTTTTAATAAGTTTAAATTTACTTGATTTGTGTGATTTTCTGGTTTAAAAACCATGGTAACTTTTTTATTTTTATTTTTTATATACCTATAGGGACGACATGTCGTCTCTATAGGTAAAAATGTTTTTTATTTTTCTTAAACGTACACCTATAGGGACGACAAGATTTTCAGATTTTATTTCTTTTTTGGACGACATGTTGTCCCAATAAATATATAACAAAAAAAAATATTTTAAATCTGTAGGGACGTCTCTACAGACTTAAAATAGTTTTTTTTTTTAAATAGCTCTATAGGGACAACACCTTTAGAGACGACCTATTGGGAGGGCCCTGTAGAGACGAACCTTATGGAGACAATATGTCGTCCCTATAAGCTGTTGAGACCTGTACCCTACAGGCTTGTTAGGACCGGTTTTGACACCAAACGATTGCGTATAGACACGTTCAACGTGCGGAATCCGTGAACGTGCGTGACCGAACACACGTGACGTAATAATAACCGTGATTCTATTTACAGATCTGAAATCGTACAGCACCTGAATCACGTACACGGAACTTTCTCTCTCTAGGCTTTCTCTCTCTAGATCCTAGCTCTCCAAAGCTCCAAATGACAAAAGTAGCAAAAGTTCTAAACTCTAACCCTTAGACTCCTATATATAGGCCAAGGCAATAAGGAATCTTTCCTTATTTACAAATATGCCACCTTGCCATTTTCTATCTAAAATTACAATATAAGGCTAGAATAAATCTGTTTCAGCTACGATCTTGAGATGACGGAGGCGATAGACATACTGCACTAACAAGGCTTAAAAAAATTTGTCCCCACAGGTCTATTTTCTTGTAGTGTATGTATGTATTCTCTCATTGTTATTGTTACTTTATGATTTTGTATATGTATGTATTCTCTCATTCTTATTGTTACTTTATGATTTTATTTTGGCACAAATAATTATGCCCTTGTGCGGAATATATGGGTCAAAGCCTCATTTCAAATATCTATATTTTGATTTTAAGTACTTTGTAAAACTTGAAGTATCATGGTCGTCTATGTCATAGTTATTAAAGGCATTAGGTGCACTCAAGGCGCATAGGCCTCGCCTGTGGCTTAGGCGCGCAGAAAAAGCGAGGGCCTGAGAAAAATAAAGCGTATAATGAAAAAAATTAAAAAATATATTATGTATTAGAAAAAGAATACTAATCTTCAAATAAAATAAACAAAGTCTATTATGTAACACTTTATATCATCTAATTAGTACCAAAATATTAGTGTATTAGTGTAGAAAAGTAGTTTTCCTTGATTAAAAGTAGAAATTTGGCTAGAATCTTGTCGGAATTTAGCCAGAAACTCTCCGGAATCTAGGAATCTTGCCGGAATGTGCGTCTGAACCATCACCTGAAGAGTTAAAGCGCAATTTCCTCGACTTAAAGCGCAACTGCCTCGCCTCGCCTGAAAAATAGGCCTAGGCGCAAGAGGTGATGGCTTTTAACAACTATGGTCTATGTGAACAAAAATACTACGGTTTTGTATTAACATTTCGATTACTACATTACAATGGCATCGTTGTTTATTTTTAATCATGTAGATATTTACACTATCAAATGCGCTATGAAAACCTATCATAATCACACCTCACACTTTTGCTACTAGCGGGTGTGACATTTTAAACGTTGAGATTGTAGATGGCTATAAGTACTTTAGGGGCGTTTATATTGATTTTGGGGTTTAACCACATGGTTGTAAATTGAAGTTTATTATTATACCTATTATTGTTGTTTTACTAGAATCTACCAATAAACTGATATTTGTAACTTAGCAATGTAGTAAGGAGTGAATCAATAATTGTACATTTTATTTCATGCACCAAATGAAAGGTATGAATGATCAGAATTACCATTTTTTATTGTTTCCATGAGACAAACGAAGAAAAGTACATTCATATATTTTCATAGATAAAACACAACACAAGAGAGAAATATTAAACACTCAATCAGAACATGGATCGTGACTTCACTTGTGTGTATGATAAATTTAGAGAACAATGTCTTGATAAAGGAGTGTCCTCTATCAAATCCTAAAATGATTTTAAATGCGAAATCAAAAATCACTTGAAAGCATGACTTTTTAGTCTTTGTTTTGTCTTTTTTGTATGTCCCCACCTACACTTTTTTTCTCAGTACCTTCTCTGTGTAAAAGCATGACTTTTCAATCTTTGTTTTGTCTTTTTTTTTTTTGTTTTATTGAACAACGCTTTTACTTTTCAGTCTTTATTAGGGTGTCCGGAGTGGGGTGCGGGGAGGAGTGGCAAACTAGTTTACCACTCTGTAAACACCACCACCAACAAAGTTTGCCGCTTCCAAGTTTACCAAATCGGTGGTGTGATGCCGATGCGGTGAAGTAGAGGGTGTGTGTGGTGGGGTGGGGTCCATTCCTATCTCAACCAATCACAACTTTTTCCTTTTTTTTTTTTTTAAATAGTGTCTAAACCATTGCCAACAATTTTCAGCAAAGTTTAAACACTTTTGCCTGATTGACATGGCGCGCTCTGATTGGTCGGTTTTTTAGTTTACCACTCCAAAGTGTTTAACCACTCCTTACACCCTTAACAATAGAATCACCCACTTGTTGTTAACCATGGGGTATGGTTCCCCTTCCCTCATGGCCACATAGGCGTCACCTTAGCACCTTATATCCACCTCATCATCTTCCCCAACAAGGGGGGTGGTGTACCCCTTCCCCTTCCCTTTTAACCAATCACCATCAAAGATCCAGGAGAAAAGTGCTGGGGGCGGACGAGAGTTATTCACCGATGGTCCCGATCTTCGGTCGGGAGGGGTGGTGTTCCCGATCGGGGAAAGCCACCACCTCAGCTCCCTAAGCTACTTGCCGACGCCACACCCCTCGCCTAACGTGAAGCAACGACTTTTTATATTTACCTGAATAAAGACTACTACTCTCCATAAAAATTGTACAACTATAATTCTAGCAAAGATAGCAACTGTTGCTCTGGTTCGTCACAGAAATTGTCATCATTTTCTACACAGGAAGAAAATTAAAAAGAAAGCCAATGTCCGGATTTCTTAGTTGAACAATTTGTCTGCTTATGGCATTTTATAAAGCAGACAAGCACTTTTGAGTAGTTGGATAAAGAATAGTGCTTACGCTTATCTGCTTATATTGCCGGGAAATTAGTAGTTTTCTATAAGAAGCTTGATATTGCTTATTCTTGAAATTTAGTTACAAATTCACCCATAAATTGAAATAACTTGTTTTCAACAGGTCAATTATCTGCTTCTGCTCAACACTTGTTTGAACTTTGAACTTAGAAGTTGTACTGCAAACTCTTTTAAATAGGTTATAACCCAAACATCCCCTTTAAGCAACCTCAAAACACTCCCAAGAAAGACATTACATTTGTCATTTGAGTCCAAATCTGTAATTTTCCATATTCAATAGGCAATAAGACATGTGTTACAAATTTAGATATTTGTAATTGGTCTTTATCAAAATTCAATTATTTAATAATCAACATGTAACCTGGAAGAACATGAAAATAATTACGAATCTCATAATAAAAAAAACTTATATTTGACATTTGAAGTCAAAATATGACTCATTAGATTCAAACTTTGACAACATGCTCTATTGGAAACCTTTTCAGCTTCTTTAAAATGACAGAAAACCAAAAGAATCCAAGAAAATGAAAATTCCATTCAAAAGATTAATGTTTTATGACATTACAAGTAAAATCTGAGACCTTTTAGTTTCAAATTATCTGTGTCACCGGATAGATTAAATAGTTCCAACATATTAAAATGTGCAGGTA
The DNA here is from genome assembly GCA_030545235.1 of Helianthus tuberosus. Classification (NCBI taxonomy): domain Eukaryota; kingdom Viridiplantae; phylum Streptophyta; class Magnoliopsida; order Asterales; family Asteraceae; genus Helianthus; species Helianthus tuberosus. Next base: position 194,230,337 of record CM060365.1, read on the forward strand.
TATGTCAGCATGAGAAAAACCTTTGATGTCTAGCCCTTTCATAAAAGAATAATCTCTTCACAATTTCTTGAGTGAACCAACTTCCTCTCCTTTTCCCTGATTACAAGCACAAACTGAATTCGCACCTCAAGTTAACATCAAGTAAGTTTGCATGTGTTTAATGAGGTGTATAAATAACTAAATATGCATAAAAAAGTCAACTTTGAAACGTCTGACAAAACCGATTCTGATTTTCTATTTGTTTTATCTAATTATCTGATCTGAAAGCGCAAATTCAAATACCCCATAATCACATATTGAAAATACTTGTCTTATTGTTGAAAGTGCTCGGGGGCAAAAGTGAAAGTGCACTAATTTTAACGTTATTTTACTAATTTCGTGAAAATAATGTTAAAAGAGGGGGATGCACTAATTGGCCTTTGTCTTAATTGCTGAGTGTTATGTGCCTTATGTCTAAGGCTTGATGCAAAACTGCCATTGAGCCGAGGGTCTCACTGGAAGTAGCATCTCTATTCTTACGGGGTAGAGGTAAGGCTGTCTACATCTTACCCTCCTCAGACCCTACCTTAGCTTTGCTATTGGTGGGATTTATTGAGGATGATGATGATGATGATGATGATGATGATGCAATTTTTGTCCCTGTGGTTTGGGCCGTTTTGCCAATTAGTCCAAAGGTTTCATTTTTCTCCTGTGGGTCCGTTGCCATTTTAGTCAACTAGGTTAACTTCGTTCATTTTTTCTGTTAACGAGAAGGGCAATTCGGTCATTTTATATGGCCGAATTAGCCTTCTAGTTAACAGTATTATAAATGACCGAATTGCCCTTCTTGTTACTAGAAAAAATGGATGAAGTTAACCCAATGGACTAAAATGACAACTGTGAAACCTTTTTGGACCCACATGCGAAAATAAAACATTTGGACAAAAACTGACAAAATGACTCAAACCACAAGGACTAAAATGGCATTCAACTCTTATTGAAATCACAATAATCACTTTGAAAGTGAACATTCAAACACCCCCTGAATATTGCATACAATAATATTGATGTATTATCATCATCTCCATGTGAATGTACGGTTCAATCTGTGTGTACAAATAGTTTGTTCAATCTGTGTGTGTACAAATAATTTGTTCAAAAGAAAAGGAATACAATCAATAACTATCGGTGTGAAAGTATGTTTTGTTCTTGTTAATTTCGGTGTGAAAGTATAACCTTTTGGTTCTTGTTAATAAGCTTCCCAGAAAATGCTAAGCAACTACTTTTTTTATCTAGTTTGAGAAGACTTTTGACTTTTCAATGGCTTTATAATCTTCTTTCCCCTCAACTACACTTCTTCAGAACCTCTTTCAGTGTAAATCCCCTCTCTCTCTCTCTCTCTCTCTCTCTCCTGATTTCACAACCTCTTCTTAAATTAAATTAAATTAAATTAAATGGCTTCTACTTCATCTTCATCTACATCTGCCCCAACAACCTCTTCTTACGAGTATGACGTCTTCTTAAGTTTCAGAGGTGAAGACACTCGTCATTCTTTTACCGATCATCTCTATAAGGCCTTGCATCAGGCGGGGATCAGGACCTTCAGGGACGATGATGAAATCCGTGAAGGTCAACAACTGAAGCCAGAAATCGAGAGATCAATCAGAACTTCTCGAGCTTCAATAATTGTAATTTCAAACAACTTTGCAAACTCAAGATGGTGCCTAGATGAGCTTTCCTTGATCCTCCAGCAAAAGAGGAATGCCGGTCATTTGGTTTTCCCTGTGTTTTACGGTGGCGTCGATCCTTCGGATGTCAGGAACCAGCGAGGAAGCTTCACCATTGAAGCGAAAGAAGGTTCAAAATGGACGGAAGATAACGTGATTCGGTGGAAGGAAGCCCTAACAGAGGTGACTGATTTGAAGGGGACGTCTCCTTCAGGGTATGCTTCAATATCTCTGGCTATACACATTATTAATTAAGTATTACTATATATAAACACTTGTTACTGCTACTTTAGTTGTGATTAGCAAATTTAGGATTTTAATGGCCCATCCCATTTGAATTGTTTTTTTTTATTTAGCTGAAATTTGTTATTTTAATTTGTTTCAAACTTAAAAGCATATATTTCAAGAACAAAAATGAAAATGGAGCTATGTCTTTTTTTTCATGGAGTGTATCACGCTTTGTAATTTGGAGGGATCATGCTTTCATATTCATTGTTGCTATACCATTTTCCGTTCTATTTATAATGAGTATAACTGTCAAAAACAAGTTTAGGTCAGAACAAACAGATTTACAAAACAAAACATGTGAAATGGGTGCGGGCCAGAGGATGCTATATTTTCTTTAATGATTAAATGGGCGGAGCAAATAAGTTCGGGTCAAACTGGCTGTTTTAAAAAAAAGCATCAATTTGGTTTAGGTCAACATGGCTTGAGGTGAAAAAAGAGTTGTGTTGAAATGAGTTGCTTTAGAAAAAAAGTGCCAAAATAGGTTGACCCGCTATATTCTTTATGGTGGCTAGTGGCGATGGTGTAGGCAGAGGTACGGTGGCAGATACAGAGGCAGCGGTGAGAGGTGGATGTTGCTTAAACAACTGTGGTTGTGGAGTGTGGTGATGGGTGTGTTGGTGACTGCAGCGACAACGTAGTGGCCAATGGCAGAGGTGGAGTGTGGTGACGATGGAAGTGGCAGCGAGAAGGAGTAGGTGGTGGAGGAACAATGGTCATGAGTTATACTAATCCATTTGGACCCTTTCTAAGTCAGCAACTCTTATAATAGTTGTTCGTCAAACGCGTCTATTAATTCGCGTAGGCACAAATTAACCAATTGACTAGTTTAAGTTGATCCAAATGAACCCTACTGGTTTTTTATACCCAAATCTACAGATTCTTTGAATAATGGGTCAAGATTACCACCTATAATAAAGAGATAAGAAAAACTATACAAGAAGATGTCACACTTTGGGATGGTAACAAAACCAAACGTATCCAAATGATTAATGATGTCGGACATTTGGTAGTTGCTGCTGATGGTGGTGGTGGCAAGGACAGTGGTGGAAGTGTACAGGCGGTGACTTGTGATGGTGGTGGTAAGGACGGTGGTGGAAGTAGAGGTGACAACGGTGGGAGGTGGCGGCTGCTATAAGTTATAAAGTTTTTTATGAGTACCCAGTTTGCTAAAAGCTATGTTACTTTGCACAATTTGATGGTCCATTACTCCATTAAGTTTTTTATAGTAGTGTTTTGAAACTTTACAAATTTAATGTGAACAAATGTAATGAATTAAGCGGGTGAACATGGTTTAGTTTTCCATATTAAATGGAGCGTATCTAGCTAGTTCAGTTTATCATTATTAAATTATGGCTTTAGTCAGATTGCATGTACATTTTCTATGTACATTTTGGTTGATCGTGTATGGTGGTTTTAATCAGGTTGCATGTACATCTGCTAAAGATTTTTTTTCTATTTGGTGGTTTTATTCTGCATGAACTGAAGCATTTATGCTCTTAAGCGGTTTTCTTGTCTTGCTCTAAATGTGATCCTTTTCCTTTCCAGGTCTGAAACGGCCTTCATTGCTGATATTGTTCAAAAAGTTTACTGTCAACTAGATTTGAAACTCGTTAGCACTCCGACGGGTCTAACTGGAATAGAGACTCGAGCTGAAGGTATTAATTCATGGTTGAGATCTGAACAGCCTGATCATTCTGTTCTAGCAATTTGCGGCATGGGAGGAAGTGGTAAAACAACACTTGCCAAATACATTTATAACTTAAACAAGCAAAACTTTGAATGCAGCAGTTTTCTTGAAGGGATTGAGAATCAACCTGCTGTATTGCTTGGTTTACAGAAACAACTTCTCAAAGATGTTTCAGGAAACAACATAATGATATCTAATGTTTCTGAAGGAACATTTCAGATCGAAAAGGTTATAGAAAAAAAAAGGGTGCTTATTGTTATTGATGACATCGATGACAAAGATACATTAAACACTTTAGTTGGAACAAAGGTTTTACATACACAAAGTAAAATCATTATAACAACAAGGCATCTAAGCATATATACATGGGTCGGGTCCATATCTTATGGGTGCCATGTCCACAAAATTGAATTGTTAAATGTTCATGAATCATTGGAACTTTTAAGTTATCATGCCTTTGGATGTAAGGTTCCTATGAAAGGTTTTAGGGAGCTTGCAATACAGTTAGCAAAATATTGTGAAGGGAATCCGCTAGCTCTCAAGGTATTGGGTTCTTCTCTATCTGAAGGCCAGGGGACAAGAATTCACTAAATTCCTTGAAAGGAGATATCAATAATAAAATCCAAGGTGTACTACAAAAGAGTTTTGATACCTTGCCATGTGAGAGTCACCGAGAGTTGTTTCTCCATATTGCTTGTTTGTTTCTTGGTGAATATGCAGATGATGTGATCATGATATTGGAGGATGACTATCATGCAGAATCTGGGATTGTGACCCTCATTAACAGATGCCTTGTTACTGATCCAAGAGTTAGTGGTTACAAACTGGCAATGCATAAACTCCTACAAGATATGGCAAGAAATATAGTTCGAAAGGATTCCAAAGATCCTGCAGAACATCGTATAGTTTGGCGTGATGATGAATGTAAAACTTTGTTGAGGAACGGAGATGTAAGATGCTTCTTGCTTTTATCTTAATGCTCATTGTCCATTTCATAACCTCTCATTTCAAATAAGCATTCTCTAATTTCATGTCTTTCTCCATTAGGGTTCCAAGAAAATTGAAGGCCTGGTGTTGAAGATGCGAGACGATACGCAAGGGATGGAATCAAACGTAAGTCTAATAAGTAAATTAGTGTTCGATACATGGCAAGAATTACAAGAATTTCCCAATACCATAATTGTCACACATCAACATAGTTGTCTTCTTGATCAAATTTGAGCAGTTATTTTAGTGAAATTAATTAAAAAGTAAATTTATGTTCTTCCCCGGTCTTTTAATGAAACTGGCCATACAGCTTGAGAACCACCAACATAAGCAATTAATTATAAGAATTTCTTCACCTGTGTGTAGACTTAACCACCATAATGGTTGATTGGCTAATTGCAACACAAATTGACATCTGATAGAGCTAGAATGACACAAAACGGTATGAATATGATTTTGTTCACTCTTTCCTGTTCATAAAAACATGTTTCATTTCAAACCCATTAAATTGAAAAAAGAAACAGTTTTGAGATTTCCTCGCTTGTTTGTCTTTGAAAGAAAATTGTTATTTTATTTGTTTTGTGGTTAACGATCAATTATTACGTTTTGCCTGTCATTCCTCAAATTATTACGTTGCCCTAAGGGGTTAAGAATAAACGACTTTCAGGGAGGTGAATCGCTGTTTTTTTTGTATACCTTTTCTTCATCCTCCAATGGTAGCGAAATATTATTTACCTAGTGATCATTATCAGGCATACTGAATTTGCAGGCATTTAAAACAAGTTCCCTTATAAAGATGAAGAACCTAAAATTTCTTCATCTCAATAATGTGAAACTCACCGGGACCTTCAAGAATTTTCTTGACTTAAGATGGTTGAAGTGGCAAGGATGTTTTCTGAAAAGAGTACCCGCAGGCCTATTAACAAACTGCTTGGTGGCATTAGATATGAGTTTTGGAGATTTGGATGAGTTCAAGCCACCCATGGTACAAGGAATTCAGTCTTCTGTTTATCACTTTACCTTTTAGCTTCTTAGTGTTAGACAATCTTCATTTGAATGTACAATGATATATTCAACTTGTTATTCGTGGAACAGGTTCTTAATTCGCTCAAGTTTCTAGATCTCTCTTGGTCTCACAAACTTGTCAGCATCTGCAATCTCCACCGACTCCCTAAACTTGTGAATTTGAACCTCTGTGGCTGTATCAGTTTGAGTCATGTTTGTAAAACCATAGGATACCTTGAGAATCTTTCCATCTTGAGCTTGTCAGGGTGCACTAGGCTGTGGAAGGCTTTATCGAATCAGAAGTGTGTAAAAGCTTTATGTATTTGTTGTGGTGGAACTCCAGAACAGCCTTTGTTTGCCTTACCCCAATCATTATCTGCATTGAATTTATCTTATGGTTCATTTGAGATCCTGCCCAGTTACATTGACCTTAAAATGCTTCAGTCGCTTTACTTGACTGGTTGTCCAAACCTCAAGTCTCTATCATGTCTTCCAAGTACGCTTAAGTGGTTGGATGTAGATTGGTGTACATCGCTGGAGAGAATAACATTCCAATCAGCTTGTTTCACACTGCAGGAGTTTAGTTATGAAGGTTGTTTTAAACTGTGTGAGATTGAAGGCCTTTTTAAGTTAGTATCCATAGAAAAAGTTGATGAAGCAGATCTGGGACATATGCAATGGATTAAAGCGTATAAAGATCATAAGGTGGACCTGGTTGGTGATGAGATTACTAAAGGCAGAACTTGGAATATCCAGGTTATCTCTTTCTCAGTTTCTCACAAATATCCAGCAAAATGTTTAGTATATGATGAAGTAATTGAGTTTTGTGTGTAATATATATAGATGTTGTATGAATTTGGTATAAGAAGCACCTATCTGCAAGGCATAAAGGATCAAAGCATGGCGACACATCAGTATACGTCCTCATCCAAATATTTATCCTTTCGTGTGCCTCTGCATCCAAAGAAGCATAAAATTCATGGATTAAATGTAACGGCCTTATACAGATCATCAGGTGGTGAAGATAGATATCCTTTGTTCGCCAGAATCAGTAACCGAACCAGGGGTGTTACCTGGGTATACAGCCCTGTGGTGTATTGCAAACCCAGAGTTGATGAAGATGTTGTGTGGTTAAGTTATTGGCCAATTGGCAACTTATTAGACGCTGGTGATGAAGTTCATGTGGATATCATAGCGGAGGAAGGAACAATAATCAGAAGTGGATTTGGTGCGAGCCTTGTGAATAAGGATGGCGGTGAAGTAGAGAAAGAAGAAGAAAAGAGTGAGGAAGAAGTGATTGGAGGAGATCTGTCTCGATTCGAGGTAACCAAAGGAGGCTACTATCTTTGCCGTCGTGATTTCTTCAACTCAATCATCCCAGCTATTTTTTTTGGAGACAATATTCATATTAGTGGTAAGTTCCTAGTTATTTGAAGAATTGATTGTCGATGTTTTATGCTTGATATTAATATTTGATATTAAGATGCATAATGATAAGCACTTATTGTCATAGATTCACGAAGATGGAGAACAGGTGGAGAGTTAATATCTGCCTTTGAGGAATTCAATAATTTCCGAAACCCCAATCACTATGTAAGTATACACCTTTACTTTGTTTTTGTCGTCCCCGTAATTTGTTTGCTTTTCAGGTTACGTCCATTAGCAAATTCTTATTTCCGTTTCTTTTCTTTTAATTTTTTACTTTGTTTGAGAGAGTTCTTATTATGATGGTTCTTATTGTCTTTGTTGTTCGATCCTACTTTTTTTTTCCAGAAATATAAAGTAACGCTGGGAGTGAACTTGAACAGTGAAAGTGAAATTAAAAAGATAGAGAAGGCAGTTTCTAGTGTTCCGGGTGTTGAATCTGTTTCCTACGACAAAGAAACAAGCAGAATGATCGTCTGCGGACGTTTTGATCATCAAGCAGTTGTAACGTGTGTGAGGGAATTTGAGAAGATCGTTCAGGTCCTCGAAAGAACGCAGATTATTCGAGAGTACGATGATGAACCTTTGTTTGATGATGAATCAGAAGAAGTTTAGGGAGGAGAAACCTTTTTGGAAGTTGTTATAGTGCAATGGGAGGCTTGTTTGTATATGAATCTGGTGATTATGTTTATTTTTAGTATGCAAGAGATTTGATGAGTTAATAGAAAACGTGGCAAGCTCTCAGGTGACAATATCTTGTTGAGATTGTGTCACATATAACAAGGAAACTGGATGGTAAACTAATAGTGCCTCAATGTAAAATATTTACACTTTGTTCTCTTCAAATCTCTTTATACAAAAATAATCGCTCCTCAACTTTGGGTGTTATACAAGATAGGCTAACAGGTGGGTGATCGCATAGGGCCCGATTCTCCATAGGCCATATTTTTTTAAATTTATATGTATATATATTTAATAAAAACCAATATGTTTAAGCTATTTTTAAAGACAAATTCTTAATGGTCCACTCAGTTTTAATACTTGAAATTAGTCCATTTTAACATATTTTAAATTTTTAATAGGTTGACAACCATAGCTATTCAAAATGAAATATAAGAAAATATGGACTATAAAGTCTTGATTGAAAGATTTGCTTCCAAAAACGTTAGGAGAGGCTCGTAATTCGCCTAATGTTGGGTTAACACTTCGTCACGTGTAAATATTTGAACCCGGGGGGCGGTGTGCAGGCCGGGGACGTCCCCACACCGAGTAGTCTAAGCCATTTAATAAATAGATAATATTTGGGTTGACATATTTAACTCATTTAATTAAATAGGTTGTCCCATCAATCAACCGTCTACTAATGCAATAAAAAATATGTTTTACAAGGCCAATCCATTTAACAAATTTATTCCCGCTTTAACCTATTTGCAACATGATTACAACCCATTTATGATCTACAAGACTGCAACCTGTTTATAACTCATTTAGATAATTGAATTACAGAGACCATGTTCAGGCTGCTCCTGCACAAACCCGCGGCTTTGTTGACTTGCAGACTATAGCATCCAACAAGCATAAAGTGTGGCATAAGAAATCACAACAGCAAGAAAAACATAAAATACTAAGGAATAAGAATAGTGGTAGTAATCTACTGAGAACCGGGTTCATGCACGTATCATAACACAAAATCAACGGTATATATTATCTAAGATTGTAATAGAAGTACGAATGTCTTGTTTTGTGTTTACAAATTGCAAAACTAATTACTTTCTTCAGTATAGAAATCAACATGCAGAAAACAAAGGCTTAAACATCAGTATAACACTCTACTTTCTGATGTGTTCTTATTTATCTTCACTGGGCATCCTGTTTTACAGCACCTCATCGTCTTGTTGTTGATAAATCGAAGCATCTTGGGATGATAATGACGGCGGGGTTCCTGGCGGGATCGAGGCGGCACCGTTCTCACCGGCATACACACATAGAGCCTCTGCATCACGAAGAACGGGATCAAGGTCGATTTGACCGCTTAATTCGTTGATGAACTTTAGAAGGGTGTCAAAGTCCATTTGCTCGCCCAATATTTTGGCCCGGTGTCTTTTAAGGATAGCGACGCATACGTATAGATGAAGATGCTCGCTAGGGTAGTGAGCCCATAAAACCTCCCATAACCTTAGCGTTGTCTCGTATTCAAACTCCCTGAGAGAACATTACCGACATCAATTACCACAGAATCTTGGTCTTTCCAATAAGGATTCAAAATTAAGTTAGAGTAAACTGCAATTTTACCCCCGAGGTTAGGGGGCATTGGCACTCTTACCCCCCCCCCCCCCCCCCCTAAGGAAATAAATGCAAAATTACCCCCTACTGTTAAGTGTTATGTCGCAGTTCTACCCCCCGGCTTCAATTTTCTTGATGGTGGCGGGAAAGGTTGTGGAAGTTGCAGGGGGTAATTGTGCTTCTAAACACAAATTATAGGGGGTTATAAGAAAGGGTATTTTAGTAATTTACCCCAAGTCAACAGATCAGCAACATATTTGATTTAAGGGGGTAAACATGCGAAATAAGAGCAAACGTTGGGGGGTAAAACAAAAGGGTAAAATAGTCTTTTCACCCCCAAGTCAACAGGTAGGTCAAGAAAATTGAAGCCGGGGGGTAGAACTGCGACATAACACTTAACAGTAGGGGGTAATTTTGCATTTATTTCCTTAGGGGGGGGTAAGAGTGCCAATGCCCCCTAACCTCAGGGGGTAAAATTGCAGTTTACTCATTAAGTTATTATTATAGAAGAATGTATACAGCATTGCATATTCCTCATTTCCCATGGTATTTTACAGGCATATAGACTTTCTTCAAGTATAATCAAATTTCTCTTTTGTGGGTCCCGACCCAATTCTTCTTGTTTATAGTAACAAGACACACAACTTTGATCCGGAAACTGTAAATTGGGCCAGGGCCGGTTTTGGGCCTGTGCGGGAGGTGCCACCGCACAGGGCCCAAAATATCTAGAGGGCCCAAAACATCTAGAAGCCCAAAACTGTTATATATATAAAGTGGAGAAAAGCATAAACAAATTCATCTTGTGGCTCAATGGATGCGCACCTGTTTAGTGATCAGCTATGCCGGGTTCGAATCCCATTTTGGTCCTTTTTCTTTTCTTATTTTCTTTATGTAATTTTATTATGTTTTGGTCTCAAGGCTGGTTATAAAATAAGGGGAAAGCCCATATAGTCACATTTAATTTTGGGACTCAATAAATTTTTAACCTTCAATTTTTTTCTTCTCATTTAACCATTTACATAATAAACTTTACATGTTTTCTTGTTTAAATTTGTAAGTTTTTAATTTCTCATTTAACCATCTACAATATAAACTTAGAAGAACTCAATATCTAGCTAGATTTATTTATTTATTTTTTTTTTTTGTATGAAAAGGTTCGTGTTGCCAAATTAGTTTGGATATGTTTACACATATTACAATTCTTTTTGCTCAAAGGATTTAAGTGTTAGTTATTTTTGCTTATCCGGAGAGAGTTGAAACTAACGTTATGCGTATTAATTTATTTGTAACATAAAACTAGGATTTATTGTTTTTAATCGATGCTAGCATTCGCTCTATGAACATGGATAATTATGATACATTGAAATATAGAGAAGAATCGGCATGGATTATAAATACTTGATCTTGAACTTTACTTTCAAAAATGCTAAAAAAAGTCTCACGATTCGCTTAAGTATTGTGGTTTTTTATATACGATTAATGAGTTTATATCATAGGAAGGGGGCCCAAAGTTTTTGTCTCGCACGGGGCCCAAAATTTTTTTATCATTTTCGGAGACGGCCCTGAATTGGGCATAGGATAAAGAATAAACATACCTTTTGAATTGAATAAGAATCCAGCGAAAGCAGAAGAAAAAATTCAAGCAGTCATTTTGCTTGAAGTAATTATGTAACGGACTGTCGAGAAGTTCCACCAGCTGCCATATAAAACGAAAATATACATGTTAGAAGACAAGAACACATTATATGAATCTAAGTTCCCAAAAGACAGATACATAATAATTAATAATCCACATAAAAGTTAAGGACGTATGGGTATCATTGAAAAGTTCAATTGCTTTATCTAAAGTTGACAAAATGGTGGGTCAAGTAACAACTAACAAGCCAAAATGTCAAAATGATAACCATTTAGTACGGGTATATGTCGGGTTCGACCAACCAACAAACATCATCTTATATATGAACTATACAAATAATCAAAGTGTTACGTATAGGCTTGTAAACGAACTAAACGTTCATGAACTGTTTGTGAATTTGTTCAGCGGGAAGTTCGTTAATTTTATGAATGAATGAATGAACATGAACAAATATTTTCGTTCATTTAGATAAACGAACGGACATGAACACACATTTTGTTTGTTCATTTATGTTCTTTTAAATTTTAATAAATACATAAGTAGCTATATTTATATAAGTACAAACATAATAAGGGCTTTCTAACTACTTATATAAATATAACTAATTAGTAAGTGAGGCGAGCTTTCTAGTAATAAAAATTGGCTTTTCAATGGAACTTATCGTAATTAATCACTAATTTATGTAAAAAAACTATTATATGTTCGCTTGTGTTTGTTCGATTATGTTCATTGGTGCTCTCTTATGTTTGTTAAATTATGTCCGTTTAAGTTTGTTTGTTTATGTTCGTTTGTCCGAGAATTGTTCGATTAGGTTTTAAATGAACGAACATAAACGAACACGAACATGACCATCTTATCAATGAACAAACATGAACAAAACGATATTGTTCGATTATATGTTCGTGTTCGTGTTCGGTTGAAGTTAAATAAACGAACACGAACATGGCTCCATTCATGTTCATTCGATTCGTTTACTGGCCGAGTTAAATACTTAAATATCATTAGATAACCTATAACTCCACAAAAATAATTGAAATATATATAATAAAACAAATTACGAGGCTTTATTCATTTTAATATGCTTTTAAGCGACTTTCAACCTGTTTAAATACACATACAGAAAAATAGGTTTAAATTGTCGCCTCAAAATCCATGTTTTAACCAATCAAAGCATGTGAAATGCAATGTGCATATATCAACAATCACACACAGAGAACGAAGTAGAGATATATAGAGAGAGAGGACCTTAGAGAGTGCAAAAAGTTGAGAGTGCATGCCACTTTGATCACGATTGAAATTTGGTCCAAGCCGTTCCAATAGATAAACGAAGCACCAGAATGCTTCTGATTCATCTTTCATGATATATAATATCGGGGAGAGGAGATCACTCATGCCCTTTGAGAAGTATATTATACCCATTAGCAAAAACATTTAGTAACTTACTTTATATAGGAACAAAACATATCCAGAATACAAGTCAATGAGATCAGTAGAATGTACATCTCATAAAAGGTAATAAAGAATAACTAGAACTGATTAAAATCAGTTTGCTTGTGTGCCAGGCTAGAGATGGCGACTTAGACCCATTTACTTATGAATGCGTCGATTCTGATTCTTATACTTAATTTTGTAAAAAAGTGCCTGAAGGGAAATGGGAAGTGTAATTCTATATATACTTAAAATGCTATTTTGTCAACATCAACCATGGTAATGACATATTTAGTCCCTCAACTTTAATAGTAATATGTTTGGCCTCTCAACTTTTCTCAGTATCAACCAACTTTGGTCCCTCAACATTGGTAATGACATATTTAGCCCCTTAACTTTGGTAATGACATACTTAGCCCCTCAACTTTAATAATGACATGTTTAGCCCCTCAACTTTAATAATGACATGTTTACTTTAAGGTTTTTTTTTCAATTTTCATTATTTACCCTTACACTTTATTATAGTTACAATTTAGACCTTTGCATATTTTTATCTATGTTTTGAACCCGCTGCGGGTGGTAACCCACTAGTTGTAATTTATAAAACCTCCAAAAGCATTTTAAGAAAAAAACTAGATAATATTGAAATAATATATAGCTTTTGTAATTATATTTGACACAATAAAAAGTTCATAATTTGGATTTTGGAACAGAAAGTGTTTCGGGTCAACCCAACCAGGCCCGTCCAGTTTAAACCTGTTTAGATCCTTTGCCCAGCCCGCCCAACAAGCCCATTTAACCACCTCTAGCGTCAGGCTATCAGCCATACAAGCGGTCATGCCCATGACAAAAATAACTAACAATGGTTGTGTGTTACCTGACAGTAACCAAGATCAAAGTTGTAGAATGAGTAAGTCAACAATATGTCATGCATACGGCGTACATCAGGATTGTCATCGCCCTCATAGAATGATAGTGACCTGTCGGTCCTTACCTTGAAAATATAAATAACCGTTTAAGTATCATAGAAAAAAGAGGCGTATTGTGAATAATTTGAAGTGGGTGTTTAATCTGTCTTACTACTCATACCACGTCTTTCTCGATAAGAACATTCCTTTCTCTGAATTTTGTAAACCTTTTTGCCTGCTCTACAGAAATGCTCTGCACAAAGAAATTATATATACTATAGATATGATATTTTGTCACATCAACCAACTTTGGCCCCTCAACTTTGGCATTTACTAACTTCAATAATGACATGTTTAGCCCCTTAACTAAAACATCAAAAAACTTTAACTCTCGCGATTTGCTTATTTTTATCTACGTTTCGAACCCGCTGCGGAGAACGGGTGGTAATCCGCTAGTTGAAATATAAAGAATACAATTACTTTTTTTAACATAACATTTGCTAGCCCATTTAATAAACAGGTTGAGTTCAGGTCGCCCTGACCCGCTCGTTTCCAACCAGTCATCCTGTCTAAAGATTACAACTTAGAAACTAACTAAAAACTTACAACACTAGATGTATCTGTTTTGATCATATATTACAGACCTGCCATTGGTTTTTGATAGTCTCATATTCTGACTTCTTAGCTGACACAGCATACTCCCTCTCTGCATATGTAGAATCATATGAATAATATCCCAACAAAAATGGCCAAACCTAAAAACATTTATCATCAAAGGGTTAGTTCCACACTTCCACTTCCACTAGCCAAAACGAGGAAATCATAAAAGACCCAATAGTACCACAATACAAAATTACAAACCTCTTTACGCAAATTGTCCTCCACTCCCCCATAGAATACTCGCTTTCTCAAAGCATCAGGATCAACAATACGACCTTCGGAATCCAAAAAGATCGACCACTGTATAAAAAGGTCTTAACAGTCAAAGACATGCATGTACACCCAATCACCAGTTTTTGAAGGTGTGTATGTGCTTGCAGAAGAAGGAATTCAATAAAACAGAAATAGCAATAAATGCAAATACTATTCAGCAAACAATATTTTATACATCACAAATATTAATAGACGAACAAAGAAAACTGTTACCTTAATTTTTTTTTTTTGTGAATATTCAATCATGATGGGTTGTTTATCATTTCTTATAAAACGTACCAAAAAAGGTATGGCTTACCTCTTGATGTTCTAAAGGATGTTGTCGTGGTTGTCCCCATACCTTTGACAGTTTATCGAGCTGCCAAAAATGAAAGAGCAAAAAGGAGCAAGGTCAAAAGTGTTGTGTGGGCACTCATCATATATGGAATCACATAAAAAAACATAGATGCTATACGTTGGTAAACTGATCAAATACTAAAATCACCAACTTGGCCACAAAAAAAAAATAAAACATAAACATCTCTACCGTGGTTAATCATCATAAATGGATTACTGAACTGAAAGCTGCAGTGCATGTTCATACACACATTATGTGTAGGATAACACGATGCTGCGGCAGAAGTGTAGCATGCAAATTTCTCGATTTCAAACCATCAACTTTTGATTTCTAGATATCTTAACTAAAAAGACATTGAACAAGTTTTAAATTCTACTATATCTGGATCCTACATCTTGCATAATTTATCTAAATAGATATGATTAAAAAAATCAACTTTTAACCTTCATTGAAAGGAGTTACTGCTTATTAGCAAACAACGAAGTACCCTTGCACGTTCAAAATAAACTAACACTCTTCTTGTTGATTACAATTGTGGTGTGAAAAATCCAAAAATGATTGTTTTAGTATCATAACTAAAACAAAAGCCCCTTAGACGGGTGCAACATGCCTTAATGTTTATACTTGATAAAGTAATAACTTCGATTATACAACAATTTCTTCTGGTCCAGACTTGGGCCAACGGGGTAAACCTATAACCTCGCTAAAAGCGTCAAGTGATAGAAAAATTTGAATTGTTAAGGGCCCGATAAATATATAAAGTAACAATTTTTTCATTCCATCAATCAACAATACATGTACAGTAATCATTCCCTAGATTCAAATAATACTTCTAATTCAAACAATTTTTTCATTCCATCAATCAACAATACATGTACAGTAATCATTCCCTAGAAAAATTTGAATTGTTAAGGGCCCGATAAATATATAAAGTAACAATTTTTTCTATATATATTATATATAGAAAAGCTATCCAATGTAATAAATATTTCTTGGGTTTTGCTAACAATGACCCTTGGGTATTGTTAACAACAACCTTCTACTTGTCTTAAAAATATAGTTAAAACAAAAGGTTACCAAAAGTCTCAACCAAATCCACTATTCCACTCCAGCTCAATTACAGAATTCCTTCATGATGTAAAATAAAATTTAAGACAAATAAATAAAAGAAGTTAACATTTTATTGACTGAAAAATGAATAACTTATCCAATTACCGGTTAAGGTCTACTGTAAGCAATACTTTATCAAGGTTTACTGTACCATAAAACCAAGTGTTCAACATGCTAATATACTCTTGATATATTGTATATACTCTTAAATGGTATGGTTGGTGGGGTTTCTTACCGGCCATGCCACCCCCTTAACTTTCTGGGTTTTACACATTTAACCCTTTCAATTTCTTAAAGGTTCGTAAAATGTTGCTTTGACCCCCTCATGTTTCTAAAGTATCTGGTTTAACCCCTGTACATTTTTACTTCAAAAAATTAATTTCTTACGTTCTTATTTTTATGTACTTATCGGTATAAATTCGAATTCGTCTACGTTTTGACATAGATTTTATTCAAGAACGAGCCAGGTCAAATATATTACGTTTCCGTGTTTATTTTTATGTACATTTTGAGGTTGTCAACGTTTTAACGTAAATTTTGTTTGGAAACGAGTCCAGTCAAATATAACAGGTCTTCATTCGACGATATAAACTTGAGTTACCCTATGTTTCATCGTAAATTTAGTTCGCTTCGTCATGCCGATTGTAGTATATACTTTATAATGACGCATACGGCCCCGCAGCGATGCGCGGCTAGTAAAGAATTATTACTTTATATATTTTTCATGACAATAGTTGTTAATGGCGAATTACCTATATGCTACATAGCGAGCAGCAATAATTAGCAGGCGCCATTTTATAAATAGCGATGCACTAGAAATAAAAATTATATACTATTATATCAAAATACCATGGTATATAACTATATACGCTATTTTACATGTATAGTTAACAAAAACCTAAAATCCAGCTATTTTATAGTGCTATTTTAATCGCTATTTATATTTATAAAAATAAAAAGTAACTGAAATTCCGCTATTTATGGCCCCTGTAGCGACCTTCGACCTATACGCTATTCGCTATAGCGACCATAGTGACCGCTATTGACAGTGTGATTATGACAAAAAACTAAAATTCCCAGTTTCATCGTTTTGAAAAAGACTTTACCTCCAGAGGGTCAGAAGGTACAGGAACTTTCTTGGGAGCAATTTCCACATCATTTGCAGATGTTTCCCAATTCGTCCTCCGTTTCTCATGAGGCCCATGAGCATCAAGGCTCTCGCGAAAAAGCTGTGAGGTCGTCTCTCGAGCAAACCTTGTCACAAGAGAGAATTTCTCCAAAACTTGAATTGAAATATCTCGTGCAGGATCTTGACTTTTTTGCCTCTGTTTATTGTTTTGTTGAATGCTATCCGAACTATCGTCTTCTGAAGTATGTTTATTGTCCGAATTGCCCTCAGAGGGAGAATCTGGAAATGAAGATGAAGGTGTTCTGTTTGCAAGAGATCTTGGAAGCTCCAGTGAAGACAAAGTTCTCTGATAACACGTTTACCCAATGTATGTAAGCAAAGTTAATAACCACTGTTGACTGAATGATTTAAGAACATAAAAACCAAAATAACTCAACCCCTATCTATAGTTGTAAATGTTCCTTAGTGATCAACGAAGTACAAGCTTGCAGTTTGGTTTAATCTGTCCAAATCAAATATCGGTCAAAGGCCGCTATTTGAGATGTAGGTTATCGCGGTGGGATATCGGTAATTTCAATATCATGCAGAATTTATATATACATATATGAAACGTAAAACATATATAATAAGAGTAATTTTAAAAGTCAGAACTCAAAAGTGTCAATATTTGACACAATCTAATCGTAAGCCATGAAATCTTACTCCGAGTCCACACTCCACATCAACCAAGGCATCCAAAAGAACGGTCACTATCAGTCAAATATCAGTCAATATCGGTCAAAAATATTGGAAGTGATATTCTGGACTGATATTTGACATCGATATTTTGTAGAGGGCCAATATCCCACTGATATCCCAACGATATTAACTGCATAGATCAAGACTAAAATAGTCGCCACAATTAAACTGTACCTGAAGAGGATCTTGGAAGTTATTTACAAGAAACACATTCGCATTTTCTGAAGACCTGTGGCAACAGACGTCTAATTAGAAGCGATTTGATAGATGAAATAATCTGCACTTACGTTTTTATTTCCTAAACATAGGTGATAATATTTTAAAGCATAGACTGACTTGAAAGAGCAAGTAGCAAAGGTTTAAACAAATCTATGAAAAATAACAGACATCATTTTATCCTAAAAGAGTCCAAGGGTCATTGTGATGATGTTCATGAAAAGTAATCTACTTGTACAATAACAAGACCACATTGCAATTTTCAAATAGCCAACATAGAAAATAACCACAAACCTGACAATAAGAACATGTTGCTTAATTGTAGCAAAAAACTCTCGTACTCCTCCACTGTAGAAGTACAGTGGAGGGTATGCTAGACCTGCACAAACTTCCGGTCAGGCTGAAATTCACCATAAAAAAAATAAAAATAAATTCAAAACATGTAATTACATAGAACATGTTGATATTGTATAGTGTCTACTAGAAAATATTTGGAGAAAGATGATGCAACTGAAGAAGTCCTCAGATGAATTATTACGAAATACTTAGAAAATCTAGCAAGTAAAACAAGCTTGAACTTAATTAACAGAAATTAACAACATTGGAAGCCCAATTTACACCACCAATACATTAATGAGTGTGGGTTTTGAGAAGAAGATGTGCCATAGCTCGTTTCTAGCATCTAGAAAAAATTACATCAACAAATTATATATCAACTTAAACCATTAGCTATGCAATTAAATCGGTGATATATCACTGATATATCGTTTATTGGTCCCCATGTCAAATATCGCTTAGAATACCGGTACCGATATTATCGGTGATATTGACCGATATTTGATTGATATTGGACCGAGATTTTCCCGATATCAGTACCTTTCTTCTTAGTTCTACGGACCATTCGTCTTTCTTCTTATTGCTGCTATTAGTGTTTTAGGTCTTAGTTGTTAATTGTTAGTGTTTCAAGTCTTAATCAGTTCCTACGTCCTACGATGTGTTTTGCAAGTTGCAAAAGGTTAATTTGTTAATGGTAGGAGAGTATACTGAATTGTTAGTGTTAAATTGCTATATATATAAATACTACATGATATTAAAATTACCGATATCCCACCGCGATAACCTATATCTCAAATATCAGTCCTTGAAAAGGTCTGGCTTTTCACAACCTTAAATCCTACAACCCAATTAGAATTAAAATAATAGACTGCTAATCCATCTCTATGTTGCTACAGGTACATCTTAAAGGTTTCAAGGTGATCATGATACACGTTAAACTAAATAATACTGCATTATAAGCATATGTGATAGGAATCAGAGTAGGTAACGGATATGAAGTATGAAATCGAATAACAACGGATCGATTAAGATACAGAAACACCACTCAAACGAATTCGTTGGGCAAACCTAAAACTGAACCAGGATACAGAAACACCACCTAGTTCACTATTAGGGTCCAAAGAACACCACCCAAGATGCTACCTTGGATTAGCAATGGAAGATGATAAAAACTGGTTTGCTCGAAGAAGAGAAACACAGAATTTTCAAACATAAAACCATCACCTTTCATTCATTACAAAGTTCGATACATATAGATTTCATGCACTACCCCCACGTTTAAACACTAAGATAAAGTACTACCTAATAAGCAACAAGTACAATTAAATAAAGCATCAAAAGAAACTGAAAATAAAACATGAAGAAATAATTAAAAAGAGGTGGTGAACGTGGGGTGTTAAAGCTAGTTTTATCAACCACCACCATGGGTCCTTATATGATCCGATTCGGGTCCAGGTTCAGCTGACCCGTTTGTTGTGAATGACCCAATTAGAGCTGCTGGTCCAAACTTCAATACTTTAAGCGTTAATTCTTTCAAAATCCCAAAGGTAAAGTCGGTAATTTTCTGGGTTCCCTGACCGCTATCATCCTCTCCTCCTTTGAAAAAGTTTGCCCTCAAACTTAAATGATTAATCTCCAGCTCTGATACCAGAGGATGTTGTATTTCGGGTCATCGACCTGTCCGCCCGTGACCCGGAACCACAAGTGGATCCACGTTTTCTATTATCACAACTGCAATTTTATTTCCTAAGTTTATTTTATGTTATGTTGCATTTCAATTTAGTTATTTAGTAGTGGTCAATGGTAGTTATCCCATGTTTAGAGCAGTTTGTAATTTCTTATATAATGTATTCATATCAATGAAAAAGGCAGTGAGTTTTGAGTAAAGAATTTGTTTTGGTTAATTTTCTCTCAATGGATTTTGAGGTGAATTAATTGTGTCTATGCTAGCTCAATTGTGGCATATTGAGTGGTGTTCTTAGACCCGAATTTATAACCGGAGTGGTGATTTCTATATCTTCGGGAGTGATTCGCAGCCCTACTGTTGGTTTTGGTGGTGTATCTGTATCCAAAACGAACCGTAGATCAATCTTTTATTTTACCGTTTTATTTGAACCGGTCATTCGGGGTGTTACTCCTATCAATATGTTAGATCAAACATATGCATGATCTGCTAAAAAGTTAATGAAAAGCAACGGTATAATTCATGCACAAGTCACACTGCATGTAACACAACAGTGAGGCTAGAACGTGCAAAAGTATGACATAACCTACCAGTTGATAGAACAACAATAACATACTGCCACCCAATTGTTGGTGTATGCCGACGAATTGAATGGATACCAGAAAACGATACTGCTCTTATGGTATACAAATTTGCATCTGCATAAAGCAACATTAATAATCAGATCCACAGTTCCAAAACAAATCACATATGTATGCTAATTCAGGTATACATATAAGGACTAACACACACATGTACACGACGAACAATTATAAGATGAGACTAACCTCTTGCAGACAGCCTCGCATTTGAGCTTTGGCCTTTATAAGGTATCCACGTCTATTATGTCAAAAAGAAGTATATCTTACCATCATAATAATAACAAATAGAACAGAACATGCATCTAGGGCTGCAAACGAACCGAATGAACACGAACAAGTCGTGTTCGTTGGTTCAAGATATATATGTGTTCACGAACTATTCATTAACACTTACCAAACGAGAATTTATGTTCGTGTTCGTTCGTTAAGGAAATGAACGTGCTCGTGTTCGTTTGTGTTTGTTTGTTAATTTTAGGCAACAAACACAAACGAACATTCATGGACACAAATGAACACAAATTGAAACAAACGAACACAAACAAGCGTTCATGAACAGAATATATAATACAGAATATATAATACACTGATACTTATCAAATATTTTATTTGTCAAAATTTGAAGTATTTAAATAAATATAATAACTAAAAACATTAATGAACTATCGAACACAAACGAACACGTTACCGAAACGTTCACGAACATAAATGAACGAACGCAGCCTCTGTTCATGTTCGTACATTTAACTAAACGGACGAAATTTGTTGTTCCTGTTTGTTCATTTATTAAACGAACGAACACAAGCAAACTTCCCGTCGAACTGTTCGCTGAACGTTCAGTTCGTTTACAAAAATAAATAAATATTATTTCATAGCAATAGAAAAATACCATGAATAGTGAGGAACCTTGCTTTAACAACTTCAAACGCCCACCGATCCCTTCTATAGCAGATTGAGTGGGATGAATCGCCACATTATCCTTCATATACACTATTTCTGCATCTTCTAGATCACTAGAAGAGCTTCGCTTGCTACTGTCACTACGGTTTATGCTTGACGAGCCCTAAAAGATACATAAGAAGAGTCTAAACATACAACTTGGGATTTCATTTTTGTATCCGAAAAAATAGGTCGCATCAAATGTGTATGCTTCCTACACGCGACCAGTACAAAAAACTGACATTTTTGTGAATTTCATATCATGATTTTCAAATTGAAGTCATCTGTTAACATAAGAAAACACATTGCTTTCTTCACAAAAACAAAGCATTATTTTAAATCAAGCCAATTATAAACAAACATAGAATCCAATAAGTGGTTCTTTCCTCAATAAGCCTACTTACAATTATAAACAAACAAATAGTGACTTGCATCCAATATGAATTTATTGTTTACTTCATTTACCAAGAATTAGCAACAGCCATGCTTAAACAAACGGTAAAACACATCAGCTCCCAATACCTTTATAGAAAAAATCAATTGTCATTTGTCAGCAGTAGTTGAAAGTTGAAACCTACTGCACTACGTTCAAAAAAATGAGAACGCATCAATAGCATGGGCGGCCCTGGGGGTGGGCGGGGAGGACCAACGGCCAGGGCCCGATATTTCGAAGGGCACGTCATTTTATGAAAAAAAAACCCGATATGTATATGTAAAATATTTTTTTAATAGGGTATACCCATAAAAACACCAAAATAGGCCCACTTACAAAACTACTCTTATAGTCTTATGGTTTAGGTTAGTTATTAGCCCATTGGCATTAGATTAGGACCTTTAGTGAGCCCAATATCCAATTTCGTTAAGGCCTAAGGACACGTTTTTTCGAGCTCGAACAGGGTACACGAATTCTTAGGGCTGGCCCTGATCAATAGCTTCCCAATTAGGTCAAATTGTGCTACTTAAGTAATTGACATAAAACAAATAACACGCAATCATTAGCAAGCCTGATATCTTACAAACTCAAATTAACTTCTTACCCTGACAAACATGATCACGGAGCCCTAAATCATATGAAACTAGTAAGATAACCACCTGAACACACGAGCTCAATCCAGTTCACATCATTACCTTTTAAATTAATCTACAAGTCTTTCAGGAATAATCAATCAAACCTTCACATCAATATAGCATACGTACAAATGACAACTTACTCCTAATTATGCTATTATGTAACTGACACAAAATGAATAACACGCAATCATTAGCGAACATGATAGCTTACAAACTCAAATAAACTTCTTACATAGCAAAAATGGTCAGAGCCCTAAATTAGACAAAACCACCAACATAACCACCTAAACACTCGAGCTCGATCCAATTCACATCATTACCTTTTAAATTAGCCTACAATATGACCATCAGGAATAAACTTCTTACACTAACAAAAATAATCACGGAGCCCTAACTTCCACGAAAACCACGAAGATAACCACCAAAAGTTTAGGTCCTAAACACACGAGTTTGATCCAATTCACATCATTACTTTACAAATATTCAACAAGTCTACCAGGAACAATCAATCAAACCTAAAAATCTTAATAGCATACATAAAAAAGATAATTTACTCCTAATTATGCTACTTAAGTAATTAACATGAAACGATTAGCACTCAATCATTAGCAAACCTACAAACTACTTCTTACACTAACAAACATGATCACGGAGCCCTAATTTACACAAAACCAACACAATAACGGCCTAAACACACGAACTTGATCCAATTCACACCATTACCTTTTAAATTACTCTACAATAAGTCTATCAAGAACAATCAATAAACTATCAGGAATAAACATGATCACGGAGCCCTAATTTACATAAAACCACAAACATCACCACCTAAACACACGAGCTCGAATCCAATTCACATCACTACATTTTAAATTAATCTACAATAAGTCTATCAGGAACAATCAATCAAAACTATCAGGAATAAACATGATCATGAAGCCCTTATTTACACAAAACCACGAACATAACCGCCTAAACACACGAGCTTGATCCAATTCACATCACTACCTTTTAAATTAATCTACAAAGTCTAATCAGTAATAATCAATCAAAACTATCAGGAACAAACTTCTTACACTAATAAACATGATCACGGAGCCCTAATTTACACAAAACCAGTAACATCACCGCCAAAACACACGAACTCGGTCCAATTCACATCATTACCTTTCAAATTAATCTACAATAAGTCTATCAGAAATAATTAATCAAAACTATCAGGAATAAACTTCTTACACTAGTAAACATGATCACTGAGCCCTAAATTACAAGAAACCAAAAACATAACCGCCTAAACACACGGAACTCAATCCAATTCACACCACCACTTTTCAAATCAATCTACAATAAGCCTTATCAGAAATAATTAATCAAAACTATCAGGAATAAACTTCTGACACTAATAAACATGATCACTGAGCCCTAAATTACAAGAAACCAAAAACATAACCGCCTAAACACACGAACTCGATCCAATTCACACCATCACTTTTCAAATTAATCTACAATAACTCTTATCAGAAATACTCCATCAAAACTATCAGAAAGAAACTTCTTAAACTAATAAACATGAACACGGAGCCCTAATTTCTACGAAAACCAGAAACATAACCGCCTAAACACACGAAAGTGATCCAATTCACATCATTACATTTCAAATTAATCAACAATATATCTATCAAGAACAATCAATTAAACCTACAAATCATAATAGTGTACGTACAGATGATAATTTACTCGTATATTAATTCACGGTTAGCGATTGAAAAAGTAAGTGGTGTGGTGCTTACCTGTTGAGAAGCGGCGGCGTAATCGGCGTCGTCGGACAAATCGTGAATATCCGTTTCGTGCATGGTCGCCGGCGGTACGACGGTGGAAGGCGGTGGTGATGAGCTGGATTTCTTCCGGTTTGGGTAATCGGAAACGGAGAGAGGTGGAGATTGCGGGGGTAAATGTGGTTTTTGTGAAACTGATTTTGTAGAGTAACTGAATAATAATTAATTATTGTGTATGTATTCACGTTTGCATAATTTTTTTTTTTTTTATATTTAAATACATTTATTCTTTTAAATTTTTCAAGGGTAAATTACACTTTTCGTCCTTTATGTTTGTATCGAATTGCAATGGATGACCTTTATCTTCAATAATTACAGTCACAATCCTTTATTTGAAAAACTTATTACACATTTCGTCCTTTAACACTAACTAGGTTAAAAATTTAAGTTAAGTCAGATCATGTGATTATCACATGAGGGCTTTTATGTCTTTTTACACTCAAATAAATATATAAACTTAAAAAATAAACAACTAAAGAAAAAAATAAAATAAAAAATGAACAACTAAAACAAAAAAACAAAAAATATACATATACAGACCTAAATACATATCCCCCTCTCTTTCTAATTGCTGATGCATCTCTCTACCATAGCACCACCGCCACCATAGCATCCGTATAAAAAAAATCACTCTTCGTCTATCTATTTCACCTCTTCCTCTCTCTCTACCTGTGACTAAACCCCATTATAGAAAAACCCCAACTGTAGTTGCAGGTCTGAATAAATGAACCAAATTATCTTTACACAAAACAAGGTCTCCGGCGAGGTCAACGGCAACATCTGCGTCACGTGATGAATCTACAGATCTAACGGTTAATCGGACCGTTGTGAAGACGGATAAAGAAATGAAGGTTATTAATCGGTGCTCCGGTTGCCGGAAAAGAGTTGGTGCTCCGGTTGCGATGTTCCGATGGTGCTGGATCTTGGCGGTGGGGGTGAGGACGGGGAGACGAGATGGCGTTTTCATTACTCCATATTCCTTATTCGGCTCTGGTTAATTTGAAGCGACGGGGGTGATGGTTTTAGATAACAAGAACTTCAAGATTTGAGGGTGTTTTTTTGGGAGTATCAGACTAAAAACTATAAAGTGATTGCAGGTGAATTGTGTTCTTTAGGTGGAAATTGTGTTAGTGATTGCAGGTGAATTGTGGGTGGTTGTGGGTTTGATGGTGGTGGTTGGTGTTTGTTCAGAGAGAAAGAGGGATTTTAAATTTGATTTTAAATTTGATTTTATTATTTTTATATATACTATAAATAATTAAGTAGAAAGACTAAACTGTCCTTATGTAAATAAATTTAACTAAAAATTTTAACCTTGTTGGTGCTAAAGGACGAAAGATGTACTGAGTTTTTCAAATAAAGGATTGTGACTGTAATTATTAAAGTTAAAGGTTATCCATTGCAATCCGATACAAACATAAAGGACGAAAAGTGTAATTTATCCATTTTTCAAAGTATTGTAAAATAAAGTTTTAAGCGTGTTATAAGACTAGCCTAAGATCCCGTGATTTTCGTGGGTGGCTTAATACAAATATATAATATCTACTGGCATTGAATCCTCAGGTAGATCATCATTTTTGTTCTAGGCCTTTCCAAACTTAGACTTCACGTCTAAGGGTCGCCGGATAGATACCTTCTGGACCAAATATTAAAGCACCAAACAAAACGTTAGAATGAAAAGGTAACATAAAGCATTGATGAAGCATGTCCAATTAAACAAACAATACAAATACCGTCCGGCTACCGTCAGACTCTTGCACACGTCCCAACGTATCTGAAAGGTAAAATAAAACACACTATTTTTACGGCCATTAATATTATATGTAAATGACTTACTTTAATCAAATCTATTATAAAGTCAAAAGAAGAATGTTTCCGTAGTCGAAAGAAGATAATTGAACTCTACATGTTTGGTATAGTTTTACGCCTCGCTTGCGGTATGCGCATATAATGTATATATGAGTGGGCCATCGGGGGGCAAAAGTAAAAGTGCACTAATTTTAACGTTATTTTACTAATTTCGTGAAAATAACGTTAAAAGTGGAGGACGGTTAATCATGCATCATGTGGTGGCGTTGATAGCTGAAAGACAAAAGGGTACATGCACTAATCGGTCTTTGTCCCGATTGCCGAGTGTTATGTGCCTTATGTCCAAGGCTTGATGCAAAACTACTATCGAGCTGGGGGTCTCACTGGAAGCAGCCTCTCTATTCCTACGGGGTAGAGGTAAGGCTGTCTACATCTTACCCTCCTCAGACCCTACCTTTGCTTTGCTATTGGTGGGATTTACTGAGTATGATGATGATGATGATGTTTGGTATAGTTTGCATATTGGTTTTTGTTTGGTTATGGTGGGTTATATTTACTTATTTTGAAAGGGCCTTGTTATTTATGTTTGTAGAGTTGTTTAGACTAATTGAAGTGGTAAGGTTTAGTTGTGGTTTCAGTGTATTGGCTATCGTTTACATACTGGACCTTGTTTGTTTAAGGCACATTATTTTTGAGTTGTTTTTCACTTTTTGTGGGTAGGTGGAGGTGCTTCAACATCAGTCATCAATGATCTTATTTTAGTTAGGATGTGTTTTTCTAGTATCTTTTGGTGGTTAACTGTACAAACTCTTTTTTTAAAGCATTTTTAAACACCTCGACCTGAAACTTGTTTTGACTTGGACCCGTTTTAACCCGAAATAAAACAACCATTTTTAGCGCATTAACTGCATAAATTAAATGTCTACCAAACTTTTTTTACCAATTTTTCTCATCTGCAACCATTAAATAGAATTAATTTATCCCAATCGGCAAAATATCAAGCCCAAATTAGCGTTTGAAAACATAAAAACAAAAACCTCAAGAGTGTTTGAAATTTGTGTTTGCTTGTTCAAGGTGATGATGGATCAAATGAGGTTCAACTTATAAAAAAATCACTTCATCTCCACCTTCTTAGTCTCCTCCAATTCCTTTTTATCATTTGAAGATTGTTCGACGATGTAAGTAATTACTTAGCACTTTAGCATACTTTTTCAAGCCATTGTGTAACACCCGGCTTAATAAATCAAGATTTTATTAATAAAATACACATTTAAATGCTAAAATGTGACTTTACAAAAACTTTGCATACTAACATTTTCACATGTTAACAACATTTCAAAAATGCAACTTAATGTAATTGGATTCGTCGTTTTAAAGATACGACAAAACGTCACGCGGAAGCTTGTATTTTATCGTGTTCGGTTCCTCGTCGATCTTGATCTTCATCCGGGCACTCTTGGCGATCACCTATGATCAA
Organism: Helianthus tuberosus; assembly: GCA_030545235.1. Classification (NCBI taxonomy): domain Eukaryota; kingdom Viridiplantae; phylum Streptophyta; class Magnoliopsida; order Asterales; family Asteraceae; genus Helianthus; species Helianthus tuberosus. Next base: position 194,257,942 of record CM060365.1, read on the forward strand.
AACCAACTTAAAAGTTAGTTTTGATAGTCAAATATGAAGTTCAAACAAGTACAGGGGTTAAAATGACAAAATTTAAAAATTTTCCGGAGTTAGGGGCGTCGCGTGACGCCTAGGGCCTAGGCTTCACGCCTAGTCCTTGTTTTCACAGACTGTTGCCTTCAGCTGTTGCTGTACATTCCCAGCTCTACCCGATTTCACGGAAACGGCCATAACTTCTTCGTTATTGATCCGTTTTACCCGATTCTTTTTCCTACGCGTCCGTAATTTAATTCTCCATATTATGGAGTTAAAATCCGACATCCGGATCAACAAAATCTCAGACTTTTAAGTCTTCGGCTTACTACCCTTTTTACCAAATATTGACCCGTTCATGATTTTACCACACCAACATGTTTATTTGATTCCTATATCACATACACTTCTTCAAATTATTGTCATCTACCATTTTAGGTTCTAATCACAGGTTTATTACACAATTTAAACCCGTTTTCGCTCGCATGCTTATTTTGACCCGTTAAGGGTATTTAAGCACTTTAAAGCTTGAAATCGCTTTCATTCTTTTCTAGCATCTTATTCCTACATTTCTTATCAAGTAATCTTCCACTACAACTATATGTGTGTTGGATTTAATGTGGATATCAATATGTTCCAAGTTTTACCCCTCGGATTATTATTTTACGGCAAAGACTCAATTAGAGCCATTTGACTAACTTATTACATCTTTCAACTTCTATACTTATTCTAAGTATTCATCTAATCATGAAATTCGTTTCCAAACAACCTTTAAGGGTTGTTTGTTCAATTTAGTCTACAAGGGCGTTTTGGTCAATTTTGGTCCTTCTTGCACGATGAAGGACTTTCAGATACTTGTTTGACCCAAAAATTTGGTCTTTTAACTATAACCTTGTTTAGAAACCATTATGTTTCTAAAACACTACAATTATAACTTGAATTATTCGGTTTATCTTTAAGATAACCAAATATCCACTTTGACCTTGTTTAACTCTTAGAAAACCTCACTTTCTACATGATGAGTTGAATCATTACACAAACCTGGCTCGGATCAATGTATTGACCCGTTATGATACCTTGCCTTAGTGACGCTAAGTAATAGCGATGTCAACATTCAATCGATATTCATTCCTGTAATCATGCAACTTGACAAAACATTAGCCAATATTGTCAAAGGGTGATATTTTCACCTTTTGACCCGTTTGGTCTATATGACCGTTTACTTTTACGAGATGGATTTATTATCATCTCGTCTACATGACTTGTACCGGTTTACACCGTATGGTCAATTTACTTATAAATCTATTTCTTGATTATTTTGACCCATTTATATCTTACGCCATAAAGTATCCTTCAAAACTAACAGTTATCGTCAACGAGTGACCACATTGCCGTTTTACCCTTATTAAATGTATTGATTTACCTTATAAGGTAAATTATTCAAAACTCGTTATTTATTAGTCATTACATGACTAAATGACCTTATTAGCTCTTTTTAACCATTCAACATGGTTTATCATTATTGTCTTTTGTTCCGAACCTCGCACGTCGGGTCGAAACATCATAAGTCAAATGTGACTTTTGATTATTCAAAATCTATAAAGCCAATAGATATTAAATAAAAGGTGTAAGTTTTAACTTACCTCGCATCCCGAATACGCCTTTCTTCTCACTTGATTCGTTTGACCCGCTCACTCATCAAGCTTCCACCTAGCTCGTTAAGCGTCAAACTATCATCATAATTCATAAGATGGTTAGATTAGTCATTATCAATTATGACTACTCCATCTAACGGGTCTTATGTCGACTTTATCACTCGATTAAATCATTAGTTAGTTTGACTTCCTAAAAGTCAATTGATCTATCGACATATCCAAATGCACACTTCACATGGAATTTCAACATTTTAGCTTCGTTTAGGCATTTTAACAAACACCTAGTGGGCATACTTTTACACATTTACAAACTAGTTCATAACTAGTTATTTTTACCAAGGTTAACATCAAAATTCCAACCTCCATGTCTAGTGTTCTTGAACTACACCTAGTTCTAGTATCATAACATCAATATTCATCAATTTAACACTCTAATTCAGGTGTTCATCTTCTTGTCATAAAACCCACTTAGCACCCATATGGGTAATCATCAAATCCCTAGTTTTCAACACTAATTCATCAAGTTTTCAACTAAGGTTTGTTTCTAAACATGAATTTCATCACAACTATGTTCATAGATTCATCATTCATTCCAGAATTTAGATTATGATTGTTCATCATAATTTTAAAACATCACCAAATTGCAAAATTCGACATACCTCACGATCTCCTTGACTTGGTGATCGTTTCTACGCGTTCATGCATCGATTTGGGTCTTGGATTGACCTTCAATTTGGTGATTTTATGCTTGCTAGGGTTTGAGCTAGAGAGCCCTTATTGGCTCCTGTGTTTTGTGCGACCAGAACACACACAAAGGTGTGTGTTTTGGTGTTTTTAGTTTTAATTAATAAAAACCCATTTTCTCATTTTAACCATTTTAGTCCCTCAACTTTACCCAGGTTTATAAAGGTAGTCACTACATCAAGTTCCCTCATTATTTTTAAAACACTAGACTAACTAGGTTGACATTCCTAGTTATTTAGTGGGTTCCGGGAGTTATAACCCGTTTTATTTTAAGTCCCGTTAACTCAGGCTCTTATAAACTTAATTCCTTAAAACTTTGATCCGTTTGTATTTAATATTAGGATTTCTTATTTAAATCCAAATATTTACCAGGTTATTTTTACTACTAACGGTACTTTACCCGTCTTTTAGTATTAACGGAGTTTGATTACCAAACCCGTTTTCGGGGTGTTACACATTGACTCACTGCTTGGCAAACCACAACTACCACTAAACATGTTGGGAATAAATAGTTTAAGAACCCGCGATCTTCGCGGGTTGGTAAAAGAAATTTTCTTCACTAATAACGCTGACATTAAATATTATGATTTTATACACGGTAAAAGACAACCGAATAGATAAGATTACGACGGCAAATTGAAATACGTGAATTTTTCCCACTTGACCTGCTATAGATATGATGATGCTAGTTAACATCAACTCGTGTAAAATAATTGAAAATCAAAAGTTTTTGCACATATTGTGCTAAATACCATTGCTGATAACTCATGTTGATTCAGCAGCATTTTAAGAAACTGAATTCACACTCTCCATCATCTTCTATAGTATAAAGATTCAACCGCCATACCCTTTTAAAGGTTCGACATATTCCCACATTTAAGGCTTCACGTCTTTGTCCTTGCATATCTATAAAATCCAAAATCATTTAAAAATATTTGAAATGAAAAAAATAATATGCATAGTCAGTAAGAGACTAACTCGTATCCGTCGAATGTTCTAAAAGACCAGCGTCAGCGCTGATTATTAGCGATTGGTGACCGACGTTTACATGCTTCTTTCGTTCTTTTTGCAACTTGGGTGCCTCTAAAAACTTAAGAATACGCGTTAGCGCCACCCTTGCTTCTATAAACATGGCTGCAGTATCAGCAATAAGACGAATTGGCTCTTGAATGATCTGAATCGTTGCCCAAAACATGAATACATTGATGCCATCAAGCGGAATTCCAATGTAATAATATGTATAAGATGTCACACACGCTACAATCGCAGGAGACAACCAAAACAACATTAAGTAGACTCCTCTTTGCGATATAACTGCCGATAACCACCTCATCTCTTCGTTCCTCAACTTTTCAGCTGCTTTCTGGAAGTGACTCTCCCAAGCGTACAACTTCAAAATTTTCATGTTTGTAATAGCTTCCGTTATAGCCTTCAGCCTTCGATCTTGCACAGCCATAAGCTTCGTTAGAATCTTATGCTGCAAGTTACCCAATGGAATATTCCCTAAAACGGTTAAGATTTTAACCAACAAAGCCGCAAACACCGCTACTCCAACTGAAAAATAAATTATAAATACCCCAAGACATATTTGCAAACCAATTGCCCAAATCTGCTGAAACGAAAACGAAAACTCCCCGATTCTATTAGCATCAACGGTCGCATAGTTCATGATCTGACCCGGAGAGTAACTCATTCTAGCATCATTCGACAATCGTGGCTGCTTCCGAAAAATCGCCGCACATAACATAGATTTCACTTGCAACCCAATCAATCGGTTTCTAAAATTCATATGTCTCTCCGCAACCAAACACTTAGAAAAAAACAATCCTAAAGTGAGATAATAACCCTCATGCTGAATTGCCTGCTTCCCTTGATAAACCTTTATAAAAGCCCTTAAAATTATCGGCCACGAAGCCAACGAAATCATCTTAATTGGTGCGAACAACCCCGTGATCACAGGCTATTTCGAGTTCGACTGCCACACAAACAAAGTGGACAACATAGACGGATCACCCGCCACACTCTCCGCCTTTCGTTTCTCCAATATTTTCATGAACTTTGAATAACACGTTTCCTCTCTATCCACATGTTGCAGCTTCGGGATATCGTTCGCATGAAGAACTTTCGTTTTTTCCTTTTAACAACAGCGGATTAAGCCACCAGAAGGTGAGCATACTCAAAGTTCTTGCTCTAGCCTTCGGAGTAACAGCATCAGTATCAGTATGAGTAAAAACTGCTCCATTATAACGGGCCATTGATAGGAAAGCATCAACGATACAGACATTAATGGCTGCAACATCAGAAACTTGACCACTTGACCTGCTATAGACATGATGATGCTAGTTAACATCAACTCATGTAAAATAATTCAAAATAAAAAAAATCATTCAACATCAGAAACTTGACCACTTTTACACATACTGTGCTATGTACCATTGCTGATAACTCATGTTGATTCAACAACTTTTTAAGACACAAAATTCACACTCCCAGCAAGTCATCGGAGCGGCAATCACCAGCATATTACCAACTCCGTTGCCGAAGAATACTCTATGCATATCTATAAAATCACCCAAAAATCATTTAAAAATATTTGAAATGAAAAAAATAATATGCGTTCTCAGTAAGAGACTAACTCACATCCGTCAAATGTTCTAAGAGACCAGCGTCAGCGATGATTATTAGCGATTGGTTTCAGACGTTTACATGCTTCTTTTGTTCTTTTTGCAACTCGGGTGCCTCCGAAAACTTAAGAATACGTGTTAGTGCCACCCTTGCTTCTATTAACATGGCTGCAGTATCAGCAATAAGACGAATTGGCTCTTGAATGATCTGAATCGTTGCCAGAAACGTGAATACATTGCTGGCAACAAGCGGAATTCCAATGTAATAACATGTATAAGATGTCACACACGCTACAATCGCAGGAGACAACAAAAACAACATCAAGTAGACTCCTCTTTGCGATATAATTGCCGATAACCACACTTGAGGCTTCGCGTCTTTGTCCTTGCATATCTATAAAATCACCCAAAATCATTTAAAAATATTTGAAATGGAAAAAAATAATATGCGTAATCAGTAAGAGACTAACTCGCATCCGTCGAATGTTCTAAGAGACCAGCGTCAGCGTTGATTATTAGCGATTGGTGTCCGACAAAACATGAATAACTATTGTTATAGTCAATAAAAAGAAAACATGAATAACTATTGTTATAGTCAATAAAAAAGAAAACACAAACATGTTTCAAAGTAAGAGAAGCAAAGAGGACAAGTGAGTTAAGCTAAAGGGTCAATACGGTCTTTTAAAAAAGCATCAATTTGGTATGGGTCAAAGTAGGTTCCGAAAAAATAGGCAGCGGCCGCACTGACAAAAGTGATGACTTGTAGGTGGTGGCGCATTGGATGGTGCTAGCCCATATGGATCTGTTCTAAATAGGCATATGCCATTGATAGCACACCTCTGGCATTGTGCTAAAAAAGCTAAAGCATCCATCAACCAAATGAATAATAAAAACCCACACGCTTTAAGTAATAGGCATATTTATATAATTATAAATCAAATTTCACCTCTAGAGACTCGTGTATCTCATCATTAAAGTTTTTGTCCCAAATACTTGTCCCTCTCCTTTGCCTGTCCCGGTAGGATCTTCGCCTTCGATCATAAATCCCTTTATGTTTATGTGAAAATGGTGCCATCATAGTATCCACTTGCACATAATGCAAGAGGATTCTATTGGCATTAAGCAATACCATTAATGTCAATGAATGGTTATCAAGATATGCCATTGCAGAGAAGGCCTTCCAGGAGAGTATCAAACTCAGACTCGAATAAAATGGTAATAGTGTAACACAAAAATAAAAACTTATACATGAATTCTGGTTGAATTGAAGCTCGTTTCATGGTAAAGAAAGCAACTTAACAAATAAGAAAAATGCAATTTCAAATGTGTTATGCACTATTTGAACTACCAGAGTCATCAGTCATGTTAATACTCTTGCTTCATAACAAAATGAATCTAACTAAACTTAACACAAAACAACCAGTAACAAATAAATCACATGGTTTCTTTACAATAGTTTATATTGCCATCAAGTACACAGGACCTACTATCACATTCTTACCCTTAATATTTGTAAAATATTAGAACATACCTCCATAAAACCACCCCAAAAGTTCACATTGTTGCCAAAATAAGATCTGAACCATCCAATAACTTAGATGAATACACAACGGAAAGTATCAAAACAATTAACAATCGCCGGCAAAACATATGTGTTATGTCAAAGGTACCTGATTCAAATCCTTATTCAGATCGATGTTGTCGGAATCACAGCCCAAACTACACCCAAAAGTCTAACCTGTTATATATAAAAACATGGAAGACTCGATCTGACTAAACAGGATGTATGCATACCTTGTTCAGGTCACCAGGTTCTCGCCGGAGTTAACCGGACTTCGTTAGAATCTTTAAACTTCCAGCCATCGTCGTCTCTTACCATACCCTAACCCCTCTAGGCTGCCTTGACTGAACCAAAATGCATGGTCGGTGTTGCTGCTGTCGGGCAGATAACGATAGTTAGCTGTCTTTGAATCTAACTGAACCAGCACCGATGCTGCTTGAGTTTGACCCCGCTACTATGTCAAAATCATATTCAAATGAAAAAAAATAGTTTGATACTAAAAAAAAAAAACAAATATAATACTTTTGAACCTTGATTTTAGTTTGTGGTCTGTCCAGGAATATGGGTGGCAACGTGTATATCTATAAAGAATCCGCAATCAACCTCTGCGCTATCACATATTCAACCATTTAAGGTAATAATATCTCAGACATATAATCATAATCGAATGACTATCACTTTTAATGGTGTTGAATGTTTGGCAAAAATCCGATTACATTATACATAAAATTCAAGCACCAGATAATCATAACCTAAAGAATAATTTTCCAACTGTAAACTAATTAAGACATGCAAACACTTCATAGAGTTGCTAAAATTGCATCCAAAATTGAGCAAATCATACATGAGTTGGATTCCAAATTAAGCAAAACGCCATTCAATTCCAATTCAAGAACAACAAAAACGAAAAGTTTCATAAATGATACGTCCGTCTCCTAGTCACTATTCCTACCGTCATGACTTCACAATTAAAACCAAACCAATGTGTCTCCTCTAACCGCTTTTTCCCTTGTCGTTTGCCACCATTTTACACCCTTTATAAACCCCATCATTGCATTAAAACCCAATCAATCAATTTCCAATCGATAACTCTAGCGGCCACAACGCCGGTTACCTCAAAACCCCAAAAGCAAAACTGTTGTGTCGAAACGGGTGACTGAACACCACCTTTTTGTGCATTATTTTTCTAATAAACAACTACTCATTAGATATACAAATACAAAAAAAATATGATTAAAAGTTCAATATTGATCTAAATCAATGAATACACATTTTGAAAACTATTAACTGGTACAACCATTTGACCCGTTCCCTTATACATAAGTTTTCTTGTTTGACCAGTTTTGAGACTAAAAAAGATTCAAACCTACCAACCAACATATAATTGTAAATACCAGAAGGCCCAAAAAGAAAAAAATAACAGATAAATAAATAACTAAATAATTAACTGCCAAGCCAATACCATAAGTATAGCCTTTTCATTCCAAGGTACATGCCTATGCCAAATTTCTTCATGCCTGATTGAAGTTAAAACCAATGAGGATAAACATATTAACAGTTTGTGGGGAAGAAACATCACTTGAAACATATAAACGCAATAAAACCAATGAGGATAAACATATTTGGAAAAGAAACATCACCGATTGTAGAACATGAATCATAAAAAAACAAACTTAACTTGATAATTAGTCATAATATCCATAATTGTTCAAGCATATTAGGAAACCTAACCTTATTCGGGAACCAAATCAACCATCATGCAAGATGAAGAAGACGGAGGGGGTGGTCGCAGGCACAAAGAACCAGAGTGTGGTGGCCATAGATGCAGCGTATGAGTATTAGGGTTTCTGCATACGGAGGCGGATGAAAGAAAAAAGGTGAACATAGAAAAACGTTTAGGCGGGATTTGCCAAAGCAAGGGTTGAAGATGATAAAAATACCTGGATGAGTGTTTTTGTGTTTGAGACAATTGAAGATGTATGAAATCGCCAGAGAATGATGTCACAGGCAGAATCGATGAGAAATTTCTAAAAATTAAAGATCAAATCACAAATTGGTACACTTAAATTATTTCCAAAATCAAAACTTTTCTGCCCAAAATAAACATAACAAACACCATCAAAGTAAATTAAATTCCAAAACCAAGAACAAACAAAGGAAACCCATGATGCAATCATCCACAAAGCTCATGATAATTGATAGTACAGACACAATCAATGAGAAATTGAAGATCAAATAAAAGGGCACAGTTAAATTCTTTTAAAAATCAAAACTTTTTTACCCAAATAAGCATAACAAACACCATCAAAAGTAAATGTAATTCCAAATTCAAGAACAAATAAAGACATGATGTAATGACCCACAAACCTCATGATAATTGATGGTACATTCAGAGTCAATGAGAAATTTGTAACAACTAAAGATCAAATCACAAATGGGTACTCTTACATTCTTCTAAAAATAATAACTTTTCTACCCAAACAAAGATAACAAACCCATCAAAAGTAAACTAAATTCCAAAATCAAGAACAAATAAAGAAAACCCATGATGCAATCACCCACAAACCTCATGATAATTGATGGTACCAGCAGAATCAATGATAAATTTATCATTGATTTAGGGTTGAAGAAACATACCAAAACCTGTAACTTGATATATAAGCTCATTTCTATGTAACCTGCAATTCACATTTATCCCAGAGATACAGATCAGAAATAATAAAATAAGGAAATACGAAATACAGATCGGAGATGAAAATAATACGACTAAATTAGAATACAGATAAACATCATTATACAAAAACCCTTCACAATTGAGAGAGGCGCTTACATACCTGATCCAGATCATCTGGTTATGATTTAGGGTTGAATAATCGCTTCCATGATTTAGGGTTGAATAATCATAGATAGAAAGATCGAGAGAAAACACCTGTAACCACCACCAACATGATTCTGATATCTAAAAACGTTTTTTTCCGACCAGATCTGCACCACCACAGCCCCACGTATTCCTTCATCGATTTTGATTGCCAGTATTCAATTGAAGATGGTGATGGATTGGAGGATAAGATGAATCGAAGAATAAGATGAATCGCGAATAAGATGATTGATAGGGTTTCTAAATCTGATTGAATGATGAAAGAAAAAAAAGGGGAAAAAGAGGTGAAGAGTTGCAGAGAGAAACAACGAAATATGTGAAGAGTAAAAGAAAAATATCAAGAAAAAAAGAAAGAAGATTGTAGGAGAAGGAAAGGAGTCATCTACGCATGTTTTGATTTAGGGTTTTCGTTTGAGCGGGATTTTGTAAAGTTAGAAGTTGTAGGGATGCCAGGTGGCAATAAGTGGTGTAAGAAGATGCTATGTGACATAAGTTTGTTTTGTTTTATTAGAAGTAGTAGATAGTAGATGTTAGGAGATGGTTCAAATGAAAAACACTTTTAACGCGAAAACTCGAAAACTAACTAAAAAGCCTAAAAAACACACCAAAATTTTATTTTTTTTACAATTTTTTATTAAAAATCGCTACTTAAGCTATATAAAAAAATTTATTTTCAAAAAAAAATATTTTTTTGTAGTACACATGTGTAATAATACACATGTGTAGTATATATACACATGTGTACTATTACACATGTGCACTACAAAATTAAAATTTTTTTTTTGAAAAAAAAGTTTCTTTTTATATACTTTAAATAGCGAAAAATGATAAAAAAAAAATTTGGTATATTTTTAGGCTTTTTTTAGTTAGTTTTCGTGTTTTCGCAATAACTATTGGTTTTCATTTGAACCTTCCCCTAAGACGTTAATATTTATTCTTTTAGATTTTCTAAGTATGATAATATAACGTTTTTAAACGTGTTATAAGATAGTTTTTCACGTCAACAAAATAGTCTACATATATGTTTTACTTAAAAGAAAATACATGTATAGTCTTTACATATATGATGATTGTGCTAATAATCGGTTGTCATAAATTTAACCGGTTTGTATATCTTAACTAAATTCAGAAAAAAAAAAAAAACCTTATATCTTAATTAAATTCGAAAAATCTAATAAACTAAAAGAGAATTGAGAAACCTAAATACTTATATCTTAACTAAATTCAAAAAAATTAATAAACTAAAGAGGATTGAAAAACCTTTTTAATACAGAATGAGAAAAGGTTTAGTTTTTAGTTTTGAAATGAATATAAATGCGATACGATGGGAATTTGTTTGAATTAATAAGATACAAGGATTAGGGCTGCAAACGACTAAACGTTTAGTGAATAGTTCGTGAACCGTTTGCCGGAAAGTTTGTTTAATAAGTGAACGAACATGAAAAAGAAATTTTGTTCATTTAATTAAAAATGAACGAACATGAACAGGGATCGCGTTCGTTCATTTATGTTCGTGAACGTTCGGTAACGTGTTTGTTTATGTTCGATAGTTTATTAGGGTTTTTTACTTTTATTTTATTTAACTACTTCAAAATTCCCACTAATAAATAATTTATTAAATATGGTGTATTACGTATTAGTGTTACTCCTTACTTGCTGGAAAATCTAGTTAAAAATTGTCGTTTCCGGCTCTCATTCCAAGCAGTCGCGAGGTGACTATGCACCGCTCTCATTCCGGTCTTCAATTTAGGGGTTTTGCGCTTATGTTCATCATTCTTAGTACAACATAGGGTGGTTTGTGTTCGTTTTTTGTTCATGATTGCTTGTTTGTGTGTGTGTGTGTGCCTTCATTTGCGTTCAGATGTGTTCATAAACGTGTGTTTGTGTTCGTCTGTGTTCAGTTTTGTCAGGTACCTAAAATTAACGAATAAACACAAACAAACATGGACACGTTCATTTCCTCAACAAACGAACACGAACATAAAATCTCGTTCGGTAACTTTTGATAAACAGTTTGTAAACACATTATTTTCTTAACAAACGAACACGAATAAGAATACATTCATGATCGTTTTGTTCATTTGGAGTTGATGCGTGTGAAGTGTCGTAGGTTTTTAATATATATTTTAAGCCCTTTTACACTTTTTAGTCAAGTTTTAAATTTATAAAACACGATATTTACTAACACTAAACACACATATGGGCAAGTGCACCCACCGTGAGCGTAGTATAGTGTTGGTAAGATACCGAGGTCGTCTAAGGACACAAGAGCTTTTAGTACCGGTTTATCCTCAACGTCTAATCAAATCAAAAATTTAGAAAAAGGTTTTTAAATAAGAAAAATAAAACTAACTAAAATGCTGAAAAATAAAATAAAAACAGATAGACAAGATGAATCACTTGGATCCGACTCGTGTGTAGTGTAACCTTTGACTATTTCCGCACTTTTGCACTTTTTAAGAGATTATCTTAGTTATTGTAGTAGACCCCTCTTTTGAAGGTGACGTTACCCTCAACCCAGTAGTTTGAGTCAGCAAGGATACAATCCTAAAGGGTCGGATTATTGAAAGATAATTAATTAAGTTATTAATGCATAATGTGGTAGGCCCCTCTTTTGAAGGTGGTGTTACCCTCGGCTAAGTAGTCTAAGTCAGCAGGTGTAACAACCCTCAAGAAAACTGACACCCCGAATATTTTTCCGATACCCCAAAATATTTTAAAATATCCCAATATGTTCCAAAATACACCCCATACGTGAAAACGGGTCTCAAATACATTAAATAGTATTAAAAATAATTAAAAACAGAAAAATTAAGTTGAGGCGGGCCGCGTAGGACCCACCCCAACCTTACGCGGGCGGTATCAAGGTCAACACCGGATTCCTTTGATTTCTTAAGTTCAAGCGGGCCGCGTAAGACCTCCATTAAGTTCACGCGGGCCGCGAGAGATCGGAATAGTGGCGCAGCCCGGTGATGACACGTGTCATCATCGTGGCGAGTCTATGCGATGATCCGGATGGGCTATACGTTGACATGGAGTCAACGCGGGCCGCGTAAGCCCAGCCCATATGTTACGCGGGCCGCGTGAGAGCCAAATTCAGCACCTATAAATAGAACGCATCAGATTTCATTTCAGTTCGTTCCGTTTTCATTTCTCAATCACAATTTCTGAATTATAGGCTTTATAAAGCTGGTATTATACCCCCTAATTAGCGAAGTTCTGCTCCGTTGTAAGTATTATAACCCCTGGATACGTATTAGATACGTTGCCCGATTGATCTAGGGTTCCGTAATGGCTGTCGTGGTTCTGCCCGACGTAGTCATTGGAATGCCGTCTCGGGGAGGGTATTGTTAATGTTAAAATGGGTTATTAATACTAACGCGTGTATATTTGTGTAAATTATAGATTATCACCGGGAAACCCTTACGAAAAATCTAAGACAACAATGTGAGTAATCTCCTTTTTGTTAATAGTTTTTACAAAACCTTAACTATTTTACAATGCAATTTAGCAGTGATTGAGTCTTTGTAATTCTACGATTACTGCCGGTATGTTTGGGTTTTGTATACAAAATGTGAGTAACGTTACCATTGGACGAAGAGTTAGCCAATGTGTAATATGACCCACCAGTCAGGATTGACAGTACTGAATGAGTAATTGGGTAGATATAAACATTGTAATCGCCCTCAATACTGTTAAGTTTAAATTAAATTAATAATTCTTGATTAAACTGGGATTCACTCACCAGTATTTTCCACTGACAAATGTTTTTAAAACGCGTTTCAGGTAACACAATGTGACAGCCAATTAGTAAAAAGCCAGCTGGAGATCACTGACGGCTTGGGGAAAATGTGGCTATAAAAGTTACCTAAAAGACGATGTTTTAAATTCAATAAAATAGGGTCTACCCCTATAAATGTGTTGTAATAAGCAACTTGGGTTTTACCCATGTGTTTATTAATATCAAATATGGTGGTTTTACTCTGATAAACATTTCCTAACTACGGTCCTGATGTAATTTCCGCTGCCAAATTAACGAACTGATACCACCAGAATTCTGAGTTCGCGTCCGCCCATTCCCGGGACAGATAAGGGATCGGGGGTTGCGACAGAAGGTGGTATCAGAGCCTAGCCACTGGTCTAAGCCAAAGAAGTGTTCTGCTGACACTTAAATTTTAAATTTTGTGTTAGGAAATAAATTACGGGAATACGTGCATAACTATATTTATTTGTTATGTGTTATTTGACTATTTGTTAGTTTACATTATGAGTGACCAAGGACCATTTGACGCGTATCGTCAATTGTCTGGTTCGCCTAGAAGCGAAGGAACCTCCTCTTCTCAGCTTGCCCTCTTAGGGTACTCCGCTGATACGGAAGAAGGAATCTTTGTGTTTAAGGCTCAGTCAGAAGAGCCATTTCCTCATAAAAGAAGGGGATGGTTCAGTAGAGGAGCACAGGAGCGTAGGAAGCGTATGAAAAGTTGCAAGATCAGAGGGTACTAGCAGCAGCCAAGAGAGAGACAGATGCCTATGCCCAGGATATGATAAATAGGGGTATAGCCAACATCCACATCCTAGCCACTACTGCAGCTGACCCGAATCTAGAGCAAATAATAGTACCCCAACCACAGCCACCAATCCATAACCAACCCATGGAGATAGAAAACCCTGAAAACCAAGTAGAGATGCATGACTTCAATCCAGAAGAAATCCCCATGGTACCAGCACCAAACCCCCTAGACCCAAATTACGATCCCTGGTGGGATGAAGTTAGGGATTATGTGCAACGTTACCCGATACATGAAGACACACCCATGCAAAACATAGGAGCCTACCCAGGTATGGACCCTTTAGATCCCTATTACCACGACGATTATATTAGGGAGATCTTAGAAGATCCTTACTGATTTCAGGCACTTTCACCCCCATACCAGGAACCCGCACCCCAGATTCCGAACCCAGTCCTAGAACCTGCACCCCCAATGAGTGCAGAAAACGTACAAGAACTTAGGACTTTTGGGGAGGAAATTTTAGAAAGCAGTGAGAGAATGAGACAGGTGGGAGAGCGTCTCATATGGAAATACGATGAGAGCAATATGGATTTTTGGATGAATCCATATCCATGATGTGATAGAGGAGATGGTAATAGTAATAATAATATAATAAAAATAAAATATGTGTGTACGGATGCCTATTACTATTAGTGTAATTCTATTTCAGTTGGTATTGTAATTTTTATTTCAGTACTAGTGTGTAATAGATGCATAATAGTATATGAATAGAGTACAAGTAGCAATGATCGACGCTTTTGACAAAAATACGTGTCATGTGATTGACTATATTAAATATTATTTTATGATATTAATATGGGATAAATGTTTAAAATTCAGATGGCCGACGAAGGAAATCAAGGAAATCTGAATAACGATAACCAGATTAACATTAACGTGGTTAATGAGAATCCGAGTATCAATAACAATGGAAACCAAATGGATAATAGTGCAGTTCAACACATAGTAGCACAAGGAATCATAGATGCAATGCCATTTATTATTCAAACGATTCAAGAAGCGAATAATAAAAGTAAACATAGTAGTAAGCGACCAATTGAACCAGAAAACAGTGTGAACAATGGCCCTGTACTTCAAGTGCCCATTCCCAAAAGAAGAAGAACCATGCCTTATGGTTGTTCTTATAAAGAATTCTGGTCCTGCAAACCAATACAATTCTCGGGAAATGAAGAACCTATTGCAGCTCTACGCTGGATAGAAAAGACTGAGGCTGTTCTGAAAATAAGTAAATGTGCGGAAGAGGACAAGATAATGTTTGCTTCTAATTTGTTTAAGAACTCAGCCTTAGAATGGTGGAACACTATCCTCCAATCAAGAGGAAGTGATAAGGTTTACAATATGGAATGGGGAGAATTTAGGAATATGGTAGAAAGGAAATTCTGCCCTCCTAACGAAAAATAACAAATAGCAAACAAATTCCTAAATCTTAGGATGAATGGAGTGGATAGTAAGGGGTACACTAAGTTATTCTTTGAATATGCTAGAATAGTACCAACCCTTGCATCACCAGAGCCGGTATTAATCTCCCGTTACATCTGGGGATTAATCGGAGAGATTAGACATGTAGTCAAGGCAACTAGACCTCAAACCATAGAAGAAGCAGTGGAACTAACCAACACCTTGACAGATGAACTAGTCCGTACCAGAGAAGAAGACCAGAGGAAAAATCTAGCACAGCGGCTTACTCAAGAATTCCGTTCTGGGAATTACAACCGTAGGAATATGAGTTCTACCTCTGCACCTTATTGCAAGCATTGCAAAAGGAAGCATTCTGGAAAATGCTCCATCTATTGCAATTTCTGCAAAAATATCAGGACACAAGGAAGAAGACTGCAGGAAGAAAGCCAACAACAGGGTATGCTACAATTGCGGAGAACAAGGCCATATCAAGCCGAACTGTCCAAAATTGGCTCCAACTGTAAACAACAAGAACACTAAAAATGATAGAGCATTTGTTCTGACTGCAGATGAAGCCAAGATGATTCCAGACGTGATAGCTGGTACGTTTTTAGTTAATGATGTTTTTGCTAAAGTATTATTTGACTCTGGTGCAAACCAAAGTTTTATTAATACTTCGTTTTGCAAACTTCTAAATCAGTCATTAACTAAACTACCACAAGAATGCCTAGTAGAGACATCTAATGGAGAAACTGTTAGGATTTCTGAAATCTTGCAGGGAGCAAGAATAGAAATTTTAAACCAAAAGTTTATGGCAAACCTTTACCCAATGAATCTGGCAGGATTTGATGTTGTTTTAGGAATGGATTGGCTAATAGCCAATAAAGCCAGTATTTTATGCGATCAAAAGTCAATCCAAGTAGATTCACCAAAAGGTAAAACGATCACAATTAAAGGAAATAAATCATCTAGATCGACGAAATTCATCTCTGTAATGAAAACTGCAAGTTATATAAGAAAAGGTTCTATAGTGTATTTGATTTCCATAATCACTAACACTAAAGCAAAAGAGCTAAAAGACATTCCAGTAGTGTCTCAGTTTTCAGATGTATTTCCAGAAGAATTACCAGGACTACCGCCAGACAGAGAAGTTGAATTTAGAATCCATCTGCTACCAGGAACAACACCAATTGCCAAAGCACCTTATCGTTTGGCACCCGCCGAAATGCAGGAACTGAAGAAACAATTGGATGAATTGTTGGAAAAAAGATTCATACAACCAAGTTTGTCACCATGAGGAGCGCCAATTTTATTCGTTAAAAAGAAGGACGGATCAATGCGTATGTGCATTGATTACCGTGAATTGAACAAAGTCACGATTAAGAACCGGTACCCATTACCGAGAATCGATGATCTATTTGATCAGTTTCAAGGAGCTCGATTTTTCTCTAAAATCGATTTAAGGTCAGGATATCATCAATTAAAGGTACAGGAAGAGGATATTCCTAAAACCGCGTTCAGAACAAGGTATGGCCATTATGAATTTACTGTCATGCCATTTGGTTTAACCAATGCCTCAGCCGCATTTATGGACATGATGAACCGAATATGTAAGCCATATTTGGATAAATTCATAATTGTCTTTATAGATGATATTCTCATTTACTCTAAAAATAAAGAGGTTCATGCAAAGCATTTGCACGCACTTCTAAGTCTATTAAGAAAGGAAAAGCTTTATGCTAAATTTTCAAAATGTGAGTTTTGGTTAGAACAGGTACAGTTTCTTGGACATTTAGTTAATCATGAAGGAATTCATGTGGATCCAACAAAGATCGAGGCGATTACTAAATGGAAAACCCCTGAATCACCAACCGAGGTTAGAAGTTTCTTAGGATTGGCCGGTTCTTATAGAAGATTTATTCAAGATTTTTCTAGAATAGCCATTCCTTTAACTAAGTTAACCTGTAAATCCATTAAGTTTGAATGGGGACCAAAGCAAGAAGAAGCCTTTAGAATTCTTAAGCAAAGATTAACCCATACTAGCGTTACCAGAAGGAGCTGAAGACTTTGTAGTCTATTGTGACGCTTCTAGGATAGGTTATGGATGTGTATTAATGCAACGCCAAAAGGTTATAGCTTACGCATCTAGACAACTTAAGAATCATGAAGAAAATTATTCAACTCATGATCTGGAACTAGGAGCTATAATTTTTGCCCTTAAGATTTGGAGACATTACCTTTATGGTAGTAAGTTTACCATATTCACAGATCATAAGAGTTTAAGGTATGTTTTCAGGCAAAAGCAGTTGAATATGAGACAAAGACGCTGGATGGAGATGCTCAGTGATTATGATTGTGATATCCAGTATCACGAAGGAAAAGCAAATGTAGTGGCAGATGCTTTAAGCCGAAAGTATCATGAAAAGCCAAAAAGGGTACGTTCTCTTAAATTAAATCTGCAAGTAGATTTAAATGATCAGATAAGAGAAGCACAAGAATCAGTAATCAAGGATGATGCTGAAAAACTAAAAAGGTATGATTAAGGAATTAGAACAAGGAACAGATGGAATTTGGAGATTCCATAAAAAGAGAATATGGATACCTAAATTAGGAAACCTACGTCATCATATATTAGAAGAAGCCCATAAATCTAAATATACGATGCATCCAGGAAATGATAAGATGTATCAAGATTTAAGAAAGAATTTCTGGTGGATAGGAATGAAGAAGGACATAGCAACCTATGTTTCTAAATGTTTAACTTGTTCGCAAGTTAAAGCTGAACACCAGAAACCCTCAGGTTTGTTACAACAGTTAGAAATGCCAGTGTGGAAATGGGAATTGATAACAATGGATTTTGTTACTAAATTACCCAAAACGAAGAAAGGCAATGATACAATCTGGGTGATTGTAGATAGGCTAACCAAGTCAGCTCATTTCCTACCAATGAAGGAAACTTTCAGTATGGAACAGTTAGCTAAATTATATGTAAATGAAATTGTTTCTTTACATGGAATACCTTTATCAATTATGTCTGATAGAGATAGTCGTTTTACTTCTCATTTTTGGTCAAGTTTCCAAAAGGCAATGGGAACCTAAATAAAGCTAAGCACAGCTTATCATCCTCAAACGGACGGACAAAGCGAAAGAATAATTCAGACAACGGAGGACATGCTTAGAGCTTGTGTAATTGATTTCGGAGGTAATTGGGACGATCACTTACCTTTAATAGAATTTTCTTATAATAATAGTTATCACACAAGTATCAATGCTGCACCATTCGAAGCACTTTATGGACGAAAGTGCCGAACCCCAGTCTTTTGGGCAGAAATTGGGGAAAAGCAACTATCTGGACCTGAGATAGTGCAAGAAACAACTGACAAGATTATTCAAGTCAAGGAACGACTGAAAGCAGCACATGATCGACAGAAGAGCTATGCTGATAACCGACGCAAACCATTGGAATTTCAAGTAGGAGATAAAGTATTATTAAAGGTCTCTCCTTGGAAAGGAGTAGTAAGATTCATCAAACGGGGAAAGCTAAGTCCCAGGTATATTGGACCTTTTGAGATTATTAGAAGAATATGACCTGTAGCCTATCAGCTACAACTGCCAGAGGAAATGGTAGGAATACATGATGTATTTCATGTATCTAATCTTAAGAAATGCTTAGCCGATGAATCACTAATGGTACCTCTTAAGGATATAGAGGTAAATGAACAACTCAAGTTTATAGAAAGACCTCTACAAATTGAAGACAGGAAAGTCAAGAATCTCAAGCATAAGAGATTAGTTCTGGTCAAAGTAAAGTGGGACTCCAAAAGAGGACCTGAGTACACATGGGAGCTCGAGTCAGAAATGCAAAGGAAATATCCACACTTGTTCCAGTAGATCTCGAGGACAAGCTCTAAAACAAGGCGGGGAGGATGTAACAACCCTCAAGAAAACTGACACCCCGAATATTTTTCCGATACCCCAAAATATTTTAAAATATCCCAATATGTTCCAAAATACACCCCATATGTGAAAACGAGCCTCAAATACATTAAATAGTATTAAAAATAATTAAAACAGAAAAATTAAGTTGAGGCGGGCCGCGTAGGACCCACTTGTTTTGGTAAAAAATTACCGAAACAATTAAGTGATCAAATTAGTTAAGTGAGGTAGTGTGCTAGAAATATGTGTCGAAAATATTTTTATTAAGTTGTTTGTAAAAACAGTTTGAGGATACGGCTCAGGATATAGAGCTGTATCTATGATCAAACAATGAGCAAAAAAGGTAAAGGGTGACACCGGATATACGAGGAAAGCCCTTGATCAATCTAGATCGCCGGCACAAAACCTCGGGAGCTGACAATCGCAGCTGCCTTGTTCTTCTATTGCTTCAAATATCATGATACAGTGCAGTATATGATGCGGATCAACTAGGTGTTACAAGGTAATTCGAGTACAAGTGTTTGTGTGTAGTGATTGCTAGTAACTAGAGAGTAAAGTGTGCGAATGAAGTGAGTGCCTTAACTTGATCCGATCATACTATTTATAGCTAACCGAAACCAACTAACTTTCCTAATAAACCGAGATGCCCCGAATATTCCCAAGCAACCGTTGTAGTCCTGGTCTTTCGGGATCAACGTCTCTATTCCAACTGATTCGCCCGAGTCTTGGGGAAAGAAGTCTTCTTGAACGTTGGAGACTTGTAACTCTTAATCTGCACGTGATCAATTCAGTTAATACCAGGATATCGCACCAGGATGTTACCAATATCCTGATCCGGTATCCTGATCACAAGTAAACAATCAAAAGCAGAATATTAGTCAGGATATATATGCTCAGAAAATGACCCATAACAATTGTCCCCAATTATATCTGTTGGTATACCAATCCAACGGATATATTTCAAAAACCCTGTCTCGCAAATCAAGGCAATTAAATCGAGATGACGGTCAAGATTACACTATACAACTTCCAACGCGCTTTTAACTCGATGGGCATCTACAACGCTCCTATATCTTCTCTCTTCTTGTTTGAAAACCAGATATCATCAACGGAGTCTCCAGGTAATTCCTTACTTCTTATTCATTTCCTGTCAATCTCTTTTCCTTTACTTGCAATGGCTACTAGAACTTTTTCTCAAACCGGCGAATCGTCTGAGACCTTTATCCAGCAAAATCTTCTTAAAAATCCCGAGAAGGAGATATGTGCTTTTGATAACGCGGACATTGCAGCGTTGAGAGCCTCCGGTGCTTTCCCCGATGGCACGGTCTTCAAACCATTTGATCGATCAATTCGATCGGACGTTTCTTCTGCTGATTGGGTCTGCTTCCCGGCATACCCTTTCTCGCTAGGTCTTCGGTACCCGTTTCCCGAATTCATGATGCAATTCTTCCGGACTACCGGTATTTCCTTTGCCCAAACCATGCCCATGGTCTGGAGAGTATTAATCGTGGTCAACCAAATTAAAAACCTTCATTATCCCGACCTCTGCATCGAAGATATGCCAATCGCTTACCGCCTCCGATCCCATGGTTCTAGTCGGTTCCTGCTCTTTTCAACTTCCAGCAAACCGCTTGTTCTTAAAGCCACAAAAAACGAAGATGGATGGCAACGCAAGTTCTTCTTCGTCAAACGAGACTCCATTCATGAGGGTGCTAGTCCTCCAGTGGAGTGGTTAACCACCGGTAGGATCATGAATGTCCCCATGTACTTCTAAACTTCTATCTTGTGCTAATATCTTCTTATTTGATCTTTTCGCAGTGAATTTTAAGGAAGTAGCTCCCCCTACTGCGGAATCAGAAAAAAGAATCGAAGCAGTTTACCAATTGCCTGCAAGTGACAGGAGTTTCACCACACATATCCCGAGTTCCAGCCAATATTCATCATCCGAAATGTCTGATAAGAGTTACTTTTGAAATGACTAATTAATGTAATAATATAATGAATAGTAATAAGGATGGAGGACTTTTCCCTTTTTGCAGCATCAGCCAAGATCCCTGAGGTTTTCGACCTTGATGAGCTGGACAGTTATTCTGATCAGGTCCAGATCAAGAAGGAACCTAGTACCAAGGCCACGACCTCATCCAAGCCCAGCAGCTCCAAGTCCATCATCATCATCCCCAAACCTTCGCAAACTACTAAGCCCCGGAGTTCAAGTTCTCGTAAAAGGAAAGAGCCTGGTTCTCCTGTTATCTCTGATACATTCCCCTATGAGAATCACGGGTTTATTGAGGCAAGCGGATTCATGACCTCTTTTCTCAACCAGGTTAATATCCTTGAGCCATATCCTGCACCTTATACCGCTTATAAGTATTTATTAAAACCAATACCTGTCCTCTTACCTTGCAGGGTCTTGAATGTCTGGTTCATTTATATCAAGAATCCTGTGGGCTCAACAAGACGCTTGAATCCAAGTTGAAGAAAGCCGAGGTTACCATCTCCGATCAGGGTATGATTGCAGCCGCCAAATCTCGGCATTACGAGGACAAGTTCAAGGCTATGACCCAAGAGCACCAGGCTGCCCTCAACAAAGCTGCTCTCCAGGCCCAAGCCGATCTTGATGCTGCCCATGCCCAACACGAACAGGATATGATCAGCTACTGGGAGAGCCTTAAAAGTTCCGTCATCACTTCCCTTCTCCAGGCCAGGCTAAAGATGGCCCATGAAGCCAAAGCACTGGGCTTCGAATGCCCTTCTTGGGACATCAATGTTTGGGAAACAAAGCTAAGGAGTCTCGGCGGCACTTCTGCTAAACCTGCAGCTGAAGGATCTTCAAAGGCAGTCGAAAAACCAACTGATGCTGAGAGGGATGCTCAGGTTGATCCCGAGACGGATGCTGTTGAAAATGCCACGAACGAAGAAGGCGCTGCCTCCTAAAACTTATTTCCCTTAAATTTGAGAGTTATGCTTATTTGAACAATTTTATTTTCTTTTTCCGTTGAACCATTTTATTTCCCGTATTAAAATAATTTGATAATCAAGGGTGGGTGGGTCCTAGGTTTTAGGACGAAGCCTTTGGTTATCGGCTGGCATCGTTTATTTCTAAATAATACCACATTCTGACTTATTTGTTGTTGCCTTCTAATTTCTTGTTGCTTAGTTCGAATTTCAGTTTTGCAAAATATCTTGACTAGGATACTCAACCAAAATCTTTAAAACAGTTTATTCTACAAAATCTCGAACAATAGGGTTTTAAAGGAAAAATATGGTTTACTTAGAACTTATAAAACTTGTTTTGATAGCATTTTTAACTCTGATTTTTTAAATTCAAGTATTGTATCCCAGATATTCTAACCGGATATCCTGAATCGTATCCCAAAAACACATTTTGAAGACATATCCTAAAGATATATCCTTATCAGGATATTTTGATCCTTAAACAGAGTTAAACAATTCATGTAAGGTTCACAAAGGAAAGATCATACCAGGAATTGAGTGTAATCCTAGTATTAAACTCCAACCCCTTTTGCGACTTCTCCCACTAAGATGTCCCCAGTCCGAGACACTTAGCCCAATTTTGATCTTTTGAGCTTCGCACAATTGCTTCAGAAGGAATGTCCCCTGTGCATGAAGTCTATAAACACTTAGAAAATTTTTGAATATCAGTTCCAACTGTTTAGACAATTCTTGTGTTACAGGGGTTAAACCCAAAAAATATACTGGAGATAAATCCTTAGTATCCTGGGGAAAATCCCAAATTTTCATGCGCTACAGGCGGGAGTGTATAAACTCCAAGACTTAGAAAGGTGATAACCTTTAAACCTTAGAGAGTATGAAAATACCCTTTCGTGAGAGAGGGTGATCAATCCTCATATACCTTTAGGATTCTGGATATAGCCAACAGTAACGAAATTGTCAGCCACTTTTACATGAACTGGTCCCGCCACCTTGAACTATTCCCGAATAACTTGCGCTCCAGGCGGGGTGTTTAAACCCAATTCGGAAGAAAGGTGAATACCTTTAAACCTGTGAAGGGATCAGGATCCTTTAGACGTGAGAGAGGGGGCCAATCCTCTAATCTTCTGAAGTATCCTGAATGTATATCCTGGAGCTATATCTTGAGGCATATACTGCAAAACAACTGTAAGCTAAGGTGGGTGTTAGCCTGGCTAACACCCCTCCGATGCTTAAGTCAGTAATGGGTTCAAAACAGTAAATAATATTAAAATTTAATAAAAGAGACATAATCCATACCATCTTGAGTTAGAATTTAAATTCCATACTCACTTGAAATAGAGTTTTAGATGTATAGCATTACAGGATCTCGGTAGCATACCCCCTCCATATTCTTGAGTCGGTATGCTCCTTTTCCTGATTCTGATTCAACCTCATGGGTCCTTCCCATTTTGGAGCCAACTTTCCATCAGCAGGATTAGTAGTATTCTGAAAAGCCTTTCTCAATACCCAATCTCCAACTTGAAATCTTCTAGTCCTTATATTCTTGTTATATGCTTTAGATATCCTCTGTTGATATGCTGCCATCCTTAGCCTTGCTGCGTCTCTTGTCTCATCAATAGTATCCAGTTCTTGGCATAGGACTTCAGGATTCTACTTAGGATCCCGAAGATTGGATCTCGCTGTAGGTATCACCATTTCTGTCAGGATTACTGCCTCTGCTCCAAATACTAAGGAAAATGGGGTTTGCCCAGTAGCATTCTTCACGGTTGTTCTATCAGCCCATAGGACAAATGGTAGTTCTTCTGCCCATCTTCCCTTCTTAGATCCAAGTCTTTTCTTCAAATTGTTGACAATTATCTTGTTTGAGGATTCTTCTTGTCCATTTGCTTGAGGATGTACCGGGGTAGACGTGATCATTTTGATTCCGCAACTCTTGCAAAAGTCAGTAGTCCTTTTACTTATAAACTGGGATCCATTGTCACAAATGATTTCAACTGGTACTCCAAATCTGGTCAGGATATTCCTCTTTATGAAGGATACTACTTCTTAGTCTCTAACTTGAACAAATGCTTCAGCTTCAACCCACTTAGAGAAATAATCAGTCATTGCCAGCATAAAGACTTTTCCTCCTGGAGCTTTTGGTAATTTCCCTACTATGTCCATCCCCCATTTCATGAATGGCCAAGGGGAAGCTATAGGATATAGTGGTTCAGCTGGTTGATGTAGTATGTTACTGTACCTTTGACATGCATCACATCTTCGAGCATATTCTGCAGCATCTTTCTTCATTGTCGGCCAATAGTATCATGTTCTTAATACTTTTGAGAACAATGACCTGCCCCCAGTATGGTTACCACAATCCCCTTCGTGTATATCCTGAAGCACTTCCTTAGTTTCGGGATCCTCTAAGCACCTCAGATATGGTCCTACAAGAGATTTCTTATACAAGACATTATTTATAATAGTGAACCGTGATACCTTCATTCTGAAGGCCTTAGGATTCTCATCATTTGGGATGTGTCCTTCCTTGAGATATCTTATAATTGGAACCATCCAGGACTTGGGATCCTTCTCAGGATCCTGAATACTTAGTACTTCCTTATCCTGAGGATTCGTCGCAGGATATAAGATATGTAACATTGGTATTCGGGTTCCTTCCGGTATTCTGACTGATGATCCTAAATTCGCCAATGCATCAGCTTCAGCATTATCCTCTCTTGGTACCTGTTCAAGTGTGAAAATATCGAAATATCCTGCTAATTTTTTGAGAATTTCGAGATACTCGATTAATTTCTCGCCTTTAACTGCATATGATCCCTTAAAATGATTAGTAATTAACAAGGAATCGACATATACTTGCAAATTTTTAATATTCATATTTTTAGCCAACTCTAATCCTGCAATTAAAGCCTCATATTCTGCTTCATTATTAGTAGCAGGGAATTCACATCTAATAGCCTGGGGTAATATGTCCCCCTGTGGCGATTTTAGTAGTATACCTAAACTTACACCTCTTACATTAGATGCACCATCAGTATATAATGTCCAGGATTCTAAGTTTTCTCCTAACTGCTGTACTTCTAAGTCTACTTCATTTTGAATGTCACTACTGAAATCAGCCACAAAGTCAGCTAAAGCATGAGACTTTATAGCATTTCTAGGCTCATAAACTAAATCATAGGCACTTAATTTTACTGACCACTTAGCCATCCTACCCGACATCTCGGGTTTCCTAAGCACGTTCTTAACAGGATAATTAGTTTTAACATGAATCCTATGTGTCTCAAAATAATGTCTAAGTTTTGTTGATGCCATAACTAGGGCTAATATCAATTTTTCTAGATGAGAATATCTAGTTTCAGCATCTAATAAACTTTTACTAACATAATAGACAGGATATTGCTGACCTTCATGGTCCTTTATAAGAATGGCACTTACAGCATTCCCTGATACCGCGAGGTATAGGGATAGTGGTTCACCATTTTCAGGCTTCATCAATAGAGGTGCAGTTGAGAGATATTGCTTCAAATCCTGCAGGGTTGCTTCATGCTTCTCTTTCCATTCGAACTTCTTGTTTTTCTTCAGGATATCATAAAATTCCTTGCATTTCTCGGAGGATCTTGAGATAAATCTGTTCAATGCTGCTACTCGCCTTGTTAAGCGTTGAACATCCTTCATATTTGAAGGTGATTTGATATCCAAGATAGCTCTAATCTGCTCCGGGCTTGCCTCTATTCCTCTTTTAGTCACCATATATCCTAGAAACTTTCCTGCCCCCACTCCAAAATGGCACTTGGCAGGATTTAGTTTCATATTGTACTGGTCCAGGATATCAAATGCTCCTTTAATATCCTGGAGATGATCCTCACCTTCTTGGATTTGACTACCATATCGTCAATGTACACTTCCATGGTGTCCCCCAGTTTGTCTTTAAACATCATGTTCACCAATCTCTGGTACGTTGCACCTGCATTTTTCAAACCAAAAGGCATAGCAGTATAACAGTAAATACCTGTTGGTGTCATGAAAGCAGTATCCTCCTGGTCTGAAGGTTCCATTTGGATTTGCTGGAATCCTGAGGATGCATCCATGAAGGTTAACATCTCATGACCGGCAGTGGCATCCACCATCGAGTCTATATGAGGCAGAGGGAATGGGTCTTTAGGACATGCTTTGTTCAAGTCTGTGTAATCTACACAAACTCTCCATTTCCCATTCTTCTTTTGAACCACGACCACATTTGCTAGCCACTTGGGAAATTTGACTTCCCTAATCATCTTGGACTTCAATAGTCTTTCAACCTCTTCTTGAATAATTATGTTTCGTTCTGGAGCAAACTTCCTTCTCTTTTGCTGGATAGGCTTAAAAGACCTGTCAATTCCAAGCTTGTGACTTATAATATCTTTGGAAATACCTGTCATATCCTCGTGTTTCCACGCGAACGTCGACATCCTGCATTTTAGAAAATTAGTCAATTGATTTTCAATATCCTGAGGGATATTGGTTCCTACGAGCACTGAGATATCCGGATTATCCTGATCCAGGATAACTTTCTTTACATCCTGCTCCGAAGCCTCCACGATATCCTGGGCCCACATCTTTAATTGCTATGCTGCATTAGGCTTGGTTGAGGATTTCATTGAGGACGAGTAACATTCCTTTGCCTCCTGCTGATCACTATCAACCTTGACAACCCCCCAAGGGGTAGGGATCTTGATGCACTGATGATAAGTAGATGGCACAGCCTTCATATCATGGATCCATGGCCTGCCTAGTATGATGTTATAGCAGGATAAGGAGTCCATCACACAGAAACGTTGTATCGAGTTGACCCCTTCAACATATACTGGTAACTTTATCTCTCCCACTGTGTTCCTGGCCTCTCCACTGAACCCGACAAGCACGGTGGATTTTGAAGTAATATCCATTGGAGATACATTCATTCTTTTCAAAGTCTCTAGTTGGATTATGTTGACGGAGCTGCCATTATCCACCAATATCCTGCGTACAAAATGGTTAGCCAGGTATAATGTTATTACAAGAGCATCATGGTGAGGATCCTGGACAGTATCCCTGTCATCACTATCAAAAGTGATCACTTTATCAGTTGTGAGGGTAGTCATCCTGGCTGGTTTATCTCCCCTCTCGGCCTTAGCTTCCTTTGCATGTCTCTTGGCCGCGGAATATGAAGTCCCACAAATGTCAGATCCTCCTGAAATAAAGTTAATTATTTTGGCATCTGCTGGGGGTGATGCTGTCACACCCCGAAATTATCAGAGCATTGGCGTGACTGGACTGGTATCGTCATTGCACAACGGAAGCAAATAAGCTAGGTCTTTTAGAAAATGCGAACGCCCATTAAGTACTCGACTCTTCATGGTTCCCCTATTCCAACCGTGCCTTGTCTTAGAAATGCAACCTGAGAAAGAAACATGCGAAAAATCAACATAAAGTTGAGCGAGTTCATAGTTTGTTTGTAAAAGATTTGAAATAAATCTTTTGAGTTGTGAAAGATTTGAAATAAATCTTTGGAGTAACCGGTTTTTGAAATAGTATTGAGAAAACGAATTTAAAAATCATTTTCTTGCCAAGTTATATGGAAACGCTGTGTTTGTAACACAGTATGTTCATAAAAACCATGTATTTGTAATGTTCGTAAAACCGTCAATGCCCACCCTGACTTTGACTCCATACCCGCATAATCCTGTGCTTTGAATTTTGTATAAAACATGGTATTTAATTTGTATGAACAAGTGGTTTCGTAGGTATATATGTCCCTGGTATATAGCAAATAAGGAAAAAGAGATCACCAATGGTTTGCAAAGCCATTGATATGTGTGAAGTGCAAGTAGGAAGACTCAAACCTAGCGGATTTTGCGTTGGGCACAAAGTCACCCCGAGGTCCGTACTGTTGGGCCTGGGGTTGGGCTCGCTACACCCAGATAGATCTACCGCTTACGTCCCTCGGTCCTACAATGAGGATTAATGGCCTCCAGTTCCCACCTACCCACTCACATGATCTAAGTAGTAAACCCTCCTTACGCTAATCATACCATGTATAAAAATCCCTGGTCTCCCCGACCCAATCCCTGGTCACCCTAACCGAAAATCCCTGGTCACCCTGACCGAAAATCATTCACATTTCAAAAATAAGCATTTGCATCATACTTGGTACTCGTTCTCACCAAGAGTGCTTCTTGTATTTACCCGTAGTTTAGAAAACTAGAATTCGTGGGTATGCATATTCCGAAAGATACGTTTGTTTGAAAACCGGTATGTTTAGTATAAACATTTCGTAAATCATTTGTGTTCCTCGAAATCCCTTCGTAATATGATTTAGAAATACGAGTTTTGCGTTTGTTCAAAACTTTGTATGTTTTTGCAAAACGTGCATGTCTTTCCACCCCGAAAACATTTACAAAAATGTAAAACCGTAAAAAGTGGGGTTATGAACTCACCTGAATATTCCTGTGCAAAGCTAGCTAAATACGACTTCGTGATGTCGTTTCCAAGACGAGACTCGCTAGCGTGCATTCTACAATATTCCTAACACGGAATATCTAATAAGTTTCTAAATATAAATGTAGCTAAACTACGTGTCGTCGAGCTCTACCGAATCGTTAATCGAACGATTCAACGGTAAGTTGTTAACTTAATGAAAATGATTAAGTTATACTTGTTAAGTCTTGCTTATTGTTGGTAAAAAACTAATAAGTCTTGGGAAGACTTATTCCTGGAGAGGTTAGAAATAAATAAATATTTGTATCAAAAGATATAAATATATTGTTAAGGTCGCTTGTCGTCTTGAGAAATCGTTTGATATTTCGAATAAATATATAAACTATATTTATTTTATTAACTCCATCGTCGTGTCGTTTGATCTTCAAAATAAATATATAACTATATTTATTTATAAAAGAAGTCGTATTATCGGCGTTTGAAACAATATAAATCTCTACGTTGATAAAAGCGTTGTCGAATTTTCAAATATAATCACAATATAAATCTCTACGTTGATAAAAGCGTTGTCGAATTTTCGTATGCTTTGTAAAGTGTCGTCGAAAGTCATTGCATATTTGTATTTGTTTTACAAAAATGTTATTTGAATCCGATGTTTGTTTTATAATAAAACGCGTTCCTTTTTACGGATTTTCTCGAAAAACGGGCAGAATTTTCTCTGTTTTTGGAATAACCCGACAACACAAGTTGTCGTCATTTTGTCAAAATTCAACAATTTATACAATAAACAAGCAATATGTATATAATTCTTGTCGAGTATATTAGAATGTAACTAATTTTAAACGAATCGGTTCAAGCTCGTTGTCATGAAATAATAAAACTAGGAAAATAACTAAATATATCGCCGTAAAATATTTACCACTCCTCGCGTCGAGAAGCTGAGCCGATCGAGTCAACTCGCTGAGTTGACTGCCTGACTTTGACCGAGTTGACTGAGTCGAAGTTGGAACCGGAACCCGAACCACAGCTGACTTGACTACGGTTGACCGAGTTGTTGACCTGTTGACTTGCTTGACCTGCCGTTGACCCGAGTTGACTCGGGTGTTGACCGAGTCAACCGGGTTTGACCCGAAACAAGACGTAAACAACCCGTACTAAAAACTGAGATGAACTAAAGAAATTGATGTTGAGCCTACTTAACCTGAACATACTCATTTTCAATGTCGGCATCTGTGTCTCCACCGAACCACCACACCATTGGCCGGCCCGGAGTTAACCCGAACCATACTTGAACCATTCTGAACCGAGTCACTTGAACTCGAGCCTGGACCACCGTGAATCGTCGGACTGAGAGGACCCCGCCGCCGTGTCGTCTTTATTAACCGGAACTCGTCGGATAAAGTCTTGGACCGCCTGAATCGAGCCAGGGACCGCCGGTTAAAAACAAGGACCATCGGTCCGAGATGCAACCGCCGATCACCACCATTACCGGATTCTCTCTCTCTCTCCTCTCATCTATATCTCTCTCTTCTCCGTTTTACGCCGCCGTATACCACCACCGATTGGTGGTGGCCGGCAGTTTCTGTTCACCGATGTTGCAGGAAGTGGCGAGGGGATCAGGGGTGTGTGTGAGGGTTGGAATATTTCGAGAAAGAAGGGGTGTTTTCCGTCGGGTTGTTGGTTCGCCTGAGACTCCGATCGGAGCCGGTTCATTGCCGGAGTACGCACCGGAGAGGGAGAGAGGTGAATCGGGTGTGGGGGTCGCCGGTTGTGAGACTGTGGGTTTTCATGTGCTGATCTTGTCTATGTATTTGTGTATAGTCAGACAAGAGGAAAAGAAAAAGAGTGAGCAGGATAAGTTGTGTGCTAGGGTTTTTATCCTCATTCATGAGTGTAATGACCATTGTGGTTTCCTCTTGTTCTACGTATATAGATCTTTGGAGATCTTATAAGGATTTAGGCAAAAGATTTTATAAAGATTTGCAAATCCTTTAGAGATTTTTCATATCTTGTGGAGATTTTGCATATCTTGATAAGATTTGTTAAGATCTTATATTATGTGCAGGTTTAGGCTTGGGTCCGGGGCCCACAAGCCCATCTCATGTGTAAGTGGCCCGTAATTCCTACGAGACCCATTGTCAAATCCTGAACTCCGTTTAACGTCAAAAATTAAAATACACAAAAATACGGTCGGTAGTTGTTGTTTGCGCGCCCGTTTGTCGGTCACGGTAATAATCGCGAAAAATTGTATCGTTGTCATCTTTAATCCGTTTTTCGATCCGGTTCCGACTGTAGTCACTAAAATTAATTACGGAGCAAAATATAGCGTAAAAATTTAATATTTGTCGGCGTTGTCAGTATTCTGTTCGGTTTCAATCCGTTGACGTTTAACGTTTCACCGGTTTCTCTGTAAACCACCATTCGCGCACTGTAAAGACGGATAGACGTTCCTAGGCACTCCAGAGGCCTAATTAAGTTAATTCGCGCTGTAAACACTATTTATTATCGCGTTAATCACTTGTTAATTACGTAATTAAGAGCCGTAAATTACGGGTTGTCACATTCTCCCCCTGTTACAGAAATTTCGTCCTCGAAATTTAGACTATGTTATCTCCTCATAATTGTGTTGTTCGCAGGTAAGTCCGAATAATAACAAGTGAATGACCGCGTAGTCGAAACAAGACTTTTTCGAATCAGGTGAATTTAATGACATTCCTCAACAATAAGAACCCAACGGTTTAAAAAGTAATGTGTCTCAGTAATTGATGTCAAAGGAAACGAGACGTAATGATACAGTCACCAGTGCGACTAAGTTAACAAGGATCCAACAATGAACAGGAACTTTGACCAATCGAATTTCATAGGAACGTTCACAATGAGTTCTAGAAGCAATATCATCCACTGGATGAGCTTAGAAGCAACAATCTCATATGTACTAGTATGCATGAAACGCTCGATCGTGATCAGCACAAGCTGCAAGTTATACCGACGCCACAAGGTGTCGCAATGAATGAAACAATTTAATAATAGAGGTGATTGAACAAGTATCACCTGTGTTTTGCATAAAACGCTCAATCATGCTTAGCCCAAGCTACAAGTTTGTACTGACACCACAAGGGTCGTAGTGATTTAAATAATTCAATAATAGCGGTGATCAAACAAATCCACCGTGTTTGAAGTCAAATGAAAGCGTAATAAGGTGAATCCGAAAGTTTGTTTCAAATGACATCATAGAATTTTCAATTGAAATCTGAACATCAATGAAATAATGTTTTCGATCGAAGGTGAAGAAGCAATGAATGTCGCAAAGCATTCGATCGATGTTGAAAGAACCGTTATGAGGTACACCGGAATATGAAATGAATTTGCGTACCATTGTCTTAACACACGATTGTGTTAAGACTGCTTTAATATGATAATTCAAAGCGGATTTAAAACAAATTAATAAAGAAATAATTAAATCCGTGCATGAGACGCGTAAACGAGTTTAGCGCAAGCTTCAAGTTAATGAATACACCACCACAAGGTGTCGAAATCAACAAATGACTTATTGGAGTCGTAGACCAACGACTCGGAACAAATGAAACTCTTGTTAAAACGAATTTGAATATGATGTCTTCAATACATCATATGGTATCTTGAATCGAGTATGTGTAATGCAGAAGTTCAAACAATCGAACTTGGTTTTAGCGCAATCCGAAAATATATGCATTGACAAGAAAACTTTAGGCATGGTTACAACGAAAAACCATGTATGTAACTTGTAAAGAAATGATCGTGATACAATGACCATTAAGAGGAGTAGAGATACGAAAATCTACTCAGTAAGTGTGAAATTCGAAATTTCAATAAAGAAATTTGAGGACTTTACCTGGGGTTACCAATTGTTAGGTGACATTACCATGGAATGTCCAACATAGCGTATTCGTCGTTAGTTAGGTAGGGGGAATGCGGGACAATCGTCTTCTCCCTGGCGTGATTCGTGTCGTTGCAGGATCGCGTGACAAGTTGTCGTTTCCTGATCGTTAGTTCTCCTGCTGACAGGGATCTAGCGTCGTCGTTAGATTTGTGTCATCGTTCCTTCTCAAAGGCCTCGCCTCGATAGTCGTATGTGTCATACTTCAACCTCCGTTGATGTATAGCTTAAGTTTCGCGTATACCTGTGCACTAGCGTTACGTTCTGCGTAGAAGGTGATGTACCCCGACATCCGTTGACGTAAAATTCGAGTTCTATGTATTCTCGTGCACTAGCGTTTCGTTATGTGTAGGCTGCCTGCTCGGGAAGTTAAAATATCACAGACAATATGGATAATAATGTGTGCCCGAGTTAATATTCGCGGTTCCTACGTGATGACCTTTAATAAACACACACATGTGCAAATAACCAATAAGCAATCAAATAGTCCTCCTAGTCTCACTAGCCTCCCAGACTGACTCCCTAGTCCCACTAGACAATTTTCCCAGCCTCCCAGACTGACTCCCTAGTCCCACTAGACTATCCTCCCAGCCTCTCAGACTGAATCTCCTAGTCCCACTAGACTATCCTCCCAGCCTCTCAGACTGAATCTCCTAGTCCCACTAGACTATCCTCCCAGCCTCTCAGACTGAATCCCTGTTCCGAAGGTCTTAAATGCATGTTTCCTAAACTCTCAGATTTTTGTGTACTATATGTAATCGTTTCGTGTACCGTGTATAAAACATCACAATAGCGTATGTTTGAAAACAAAATTTTGACTATTTTTTTTTCGGCAACGGTTGGAGACCATATTCGAGTACTAGGCGTTCTGTATGTATTCAACGTCTTAATAGTCTAAGTCCCAGAGAAAAGTGAGGTTAGAGCCTAGGTATTACAACAGGAACCTAATTCGCTGTAACCTATAGCTCTGATACCAATCTGTCACACCCCGAAATTATCAGAGCATTGGCGTGACTGGACTGGTATCGTCATTGCACAGCGGAAGCAAATAAGCTAGGTCTTTTAGAAAATGCGAACGCCCATTAAGTACACGACCCTTCATGGTTCCCCTATTCCAACCGTGCCTTGTCTTAGAAATGCAACCTGAGAAAGAAACATGCGAAAAATCAACATAAAGTTGAGCGAGTTCATAGTTTGTTTGTAAAAGATTTAAAATAAATCTTTTGAGTTGTGAAAGATTTGAAATAAATCTTTGGAGTAACCGGTTTTTGAAATAGTATTGAGAAAACGAATTTAAAAATCATTTTCTTGCCAAGTTATATGGAAACGCTGTGTTTGTAACACAGTATGTTCATAAAAACCATGTATTTGTAATGTTCGTAAAACCGTCAATGCCCACCCTGACTTTGACTCCATACCCGCATAATCCTGTGCTTTGAATTTTGTATAAAACATGGTATTTAATTTGTATGAACAAGTGGTTTCGTAGGTATATATGTCCCTGGTATGTAGCAAATAAGGAAAAAGAGATCACCAATGGTTTGCAAAGCTATTGATATGTGTGAAGTGCAAGTAGGAAGACTCAAACCTAGCGGATTTTGCGTTGGGCACAAAGTCACCCCGAGGTCCGTACTGTTGGGCCTGGGGTTGGGCTCGCTACACCCAGATAGATCTACCGCTTACGTCCCTCGGTCCTACAATGAGGATTAATGGCCTCCAGTTCCCGCCTACCCACTCACATGATCTAAGTAGTAAACCCTCCTTACGCTAATCATACCATGTATAAAAATCCCTGGTATCCCCGACCCAATCCCTGGTCACCCTGACCGAAAATCCCTGGTCACCCTGACCGAAAATCATTCACATTTCAAAAATAAGCATTTGCATCATACTTGGTACTCGTTCTCACCAAGAGTGCTTCTTGTATTTACCCGTAGTTTAGAAAACTAGAATTCGTGGGTATGCATATTCCGAAAGATACGTTTGTTTGAAAACCGGTATGTTTAGTATAAACATTTCGTAAATCATTTGTGTTCCTCGAAATCCCTTCGTAATATGATTTAGAAATACGAGTTTTGCGTTTGTTCAAAACTTTGTATGTTTTTGCAAAACGTGCATGTCTTTCCACCCCGAAAACATTTACAAAAATGTAAAACCGTAAAAAGTGGGGTTATGAACTCACCTGAATATTTCTGTGCAAAGCTAGCTAAATACGACTTCGTGATGTCGTTTCCAAGACGAGACTCGCTAGCGTGCATTCTACAATATTCCTAACACGGAATATCTAATAAGTTTCTAAATATAAATGTAGCTAAACTACGTGTCGTCGAGCTCTACCGAATCGTTAATCGAACGATTCAACGGTAAGTTGTTAACTTAATGAAAATGATTAAGTTATACTTGTTAAGTCTTGCTTATTGTTGGTAAAAACTAATAAGTCTTGGGAAGACTTATTCCTCGAGAGGTTAGAAATAAATAAATATTTGTATCAAAACATATAAATATATTGTTAAGGTCGCTTGTCGTCTCGAGAAATCGTTTGATATTTCGAATAAATATATAAACTATATTTATTTTATTAACTCCATCGTCGTGTCGTTTGATCTTCGAAATAAATATATAACTATATTTATTTATAAAAGAAGTCGTATTATCAGCGTTTGAAACAATATAAATCTCTACGTTGATAAAAGCGTTGTCGAATTTTCAAAGTTCACAATAAATATAATCACTATATTTATTAGTTGTAAATAATGTCCGAATCGTAGTTTCCGTATGCTTTGTAAAGTGTCGTCGAAAGTCATTGCATATTTGTATTTGTTTTACAAAATTGTTATTTGAATCCGATGTTTGTTTTATAATAAAACGCGTTCCTTTTTACGGATTTTCTCGAAAAACGGGCAGAATTTCCTCTGTTTTTGGAATAACCCGACAACACAAGTTGTCGTCATTTTGTCAAAATTCAACAATTTATACAATAAACAAGCAATATGTATATAATTCTTGTCGAGTATATTAGAATGTAACTAATTTTAATCGAATCGGTTCAAGCTCGTTGTCATGAAATAATAAAACTAGGAAAATAATATATCGCCGTAAAATATTTACCACTCCTTGCGTCGAGAAGCTGAGCCGATCGAGTCAACTCGCTGAGTTGACTGCCTGAATTTGACCGAGTTGACTGAGTCGAAGTTGGAACCGGAACCCGAACCACATTTGACTTGACTACGGTTGACCGAGTTGTTGACCTGTTGACTTGCTTGACCTGCCGTTGACCCGAGTTGACTCGGGTGTTGACCGAGTCAACCGGGTTTGACCCGAAACAAGACGTAAACAACCCGTACTAAAAACTGAGATGAACTAAAGAAATTGATGTTGAGCCTACTTAACCTGAACATACTCATTTTCAATGTCGGCATCTGTGTCTCCACCGAACCACCACACCATTGGCCGGCCCGGAGTTAACCCGAACCATACTTGAACCATTCTGAACCGAGTCACTTGAACTCGAGCCTGGACCACCGTGAATCGTCGGACTGAGAGGACCCCGCCGCCGTGTCGTCTTTATCAACCGGAACTCGTCGGATAAAGTCTTGGACCGCCTGAATCGAGCCAGGGACCGCCGGTTAAAAACAAGGACCATCGGTCCGAGATGCAACCGCCGATCACCACCATTACCGGATTCTCTCTCTCTCTCCTCTCATCTATATCTCTCTCTCCTCCGTTTTACGCCGCCGTATACCACCACCGATTGGTGGTGGCCGGCAGTTTCTGTTCACCGATGTTGCAGGAAGTGGCGAGGGGATCAGGGGTGTGTGTGAGGGTTGCAATATTTCGAGAAAGAAGGGGTGTTTGCCGTCGGGTTGTTGGTTCGCCGGAGACTCCGATCGGAGCCGGTTCATTGCCGGAGTATGCACCAGAGATGGAGAGAGGTGAATCGGGTGTGGGGGTCGCCGGTTGTG
Organism: Helianthus tuberosus; assembly: GCA_030545235.1. Taxonomy (NCBI): domain Eukaryota; kingdom Viridiplantae; phylum Streptophyta; class Magnoliopsida; order Asterales; family Asteraceae; genus Helianthus; species Helianthus tuberosus. The sequence continues at coordinate 194,294,613 of CM060365.1, forward strand.
AGACTGGGGGTTTTCATGTGCTGATCTTGTCTATGTATGTGTGTATAGTCAGACAAGAGGAAAAGAAAAAGAGTGAGCAGGATAAGTTGTGTGCTAGGGTTTTTATCCTCATTCATGAGTGTAATGACCATTGTGGTTTCCTCTTGTTCTACGTATATAGATCTTTGGAGATCTTATACGGATTTAGGCAAAAGATTTTATAAAGATTTGCAAATCCTTTAGAGATTTTTCATATCTTGTGGAGATTTTGCATATCTTGATAAGATTTGTTAAGATCTTATATTATGTGCAGGTTTAGGCTTGGGCCCGGGGCCCACAAGCCCATCTCATGTGTAAGTGGCCCGTAATTCCTACGAGACCCATTGTCAAATCCTGAACTCCGTTTAACGTCAAAAATTAAAATACACAAAAATACGGTCGGTAGTTGTTGTTTGCGCGCCCGTTCGTCGGTCACGGTAATAATCGCGAAAAATTGTATCGTTGTCATCTTTAATCCGTTTTTCGATCCGGTTCCGACTGTAGTCACTAAAATTAATTACGGAGCAAAATATAGCGTAAAAATTTAATATTTGTCGGCGTTGTCAGTATTCTGTTCGGTTTCAATCCGTTGACGTTTAACGTTTCACCGGTTTCTCTGTAACCACCATTCGCGCACTGTAAAGACGGATAGACGTTCCCAGGCACTCCAGAGGCCTAATTAAGTTAATTCGCGCTGTAAACACTATTTATTATCGTGTTAATCACTTGTTAATTACGTAATTAAGAGCCGTAAATTACGGGTTGTCACAGATGCTGCTCGTTCAGGATCCTTCTTAGGATCCTGCCCTTTATTCTTTTTTCTTCCCAGCAGATCCTTCAGATATCTCTTGCTCAGTAGGTAGCATATTTCTTTCCTTAGAGCAATGCAGTCCTCGGTAATATGCCCGAAATCCTCATGAAAGGCACACCATTTGGACTTATCCTTCCAATCAGCTTTTTGTTGATTGTTGCGAGGCCACCTGGCTTTGTCTCCTAAACCCTGCATAGCATACATTAATTCAGGTATATTAACGGACAAACAATATTCAGACAACTCAGGATATTCTTCAGGATCCTCGTCTTCAACAGCATTCACTTTCTTGTTGTCATTTCTGCCATATGGCTTAGAGCGATACGGTTTATACGAGGATTCTGATTTCCTATTGGTTGATTCATAGACTGAGGTGTAATTCATCCTCTCTTGCATCTTCTTATCATCCTCCAAGCGAATATATCTCAAGGCCCTATTATGAGCTTCGTCGAGATTCCTGCATGGATTCATTACAAGATCCTGATAAAACTGAGAATCTTTTTGTAATCCCATCTTAAAAGCCTGCACAGCTGTTGCAACATCAAGATGTGGGATATCCAAGGATTCCCAACTAAACTTGTTCACATAATCCCTCAAGGATTCCTGAGGCCCTTGAGTTATCCTGTAAAGATCATTGGTTAGTTTCTCAAAACTCCGGCTGCAGGAAAACTGACTATTAAATAAATTAACCAAATGAGCAAACGAAGTAATTGAGTGAGGAGGAACATTTAACAGCCATTTTAAGGATGATCCTGTCAAGGTAGAACCAAAACCCTTGCAGAGACATGCTTCCTTGAGATCTGGAGGGATAGGGTTGATCTCCATCATTTCCCTATACTGGGCAATATGCTCTTCAGGATCCGTGGTTCCGTCATAGAGTTTCATGTTGGGGGTTTGAAATCTTTTCGGGATTTCAGCATCACAGATAGGATGCGCAAACCGGGATATCATGTGACTGTCTTGGGACACTTCTGGAATCGGCTGGACCACCCCAGGCACACTGGATATCATGTCTTTCAACTTTTGGAGTTCTCTGGAAAATGCCGATGTGATACCTGCATCCTGCAAAGATCCAACACCATTAGTAGCAAGAGTGTTATTATTATTAGATACATTACCAGTCTGGGGATTCTGGCCATATCCTGAAGCATATTCTGAGCTTCTCACGGTTAATACTCTTATTGAAGAGGGTATCTAAGGAGTATGATTCTGGGAATGACTTGGCACGATATTCCCCCGGTTATCCTCAGTGTAAACTGCAGAACTGAAGTTCAAAGCCCTGGGTTACAAGGGAGTGACAGTTTCTTCAGCAGGCCTACTTAGGCCGGATTTCAAGAGTTGTATCTCTCTCATCAGCATCCGATTAGTTTCCTGCTGCTGCCTCATCTGTTCCTGTACACTACTAAACAAATTCAGAATTTCTTCATTAGAAGCCAAAACAGGACCAGATCCCTGGGCACTGGGAGCGGGGATAACATCCCGAGCTACATGACTTTCAGCTCCTTGTGAAGAGGCTTGCATTCTTAGAGGAGGAGGTGGAAGCACCGAACCGATTGTTGCAGAGGTTGTAGCAGACATGGTGGAAGAGCTCATGTTTAATCTCGAGGCCATTGAAAACAATGTAGCAAAAAGTTTTGACAATAGAAAACCGAGTAACGATTTTACTAAAGTTTTTAGTAAAAATAGCACCACTTGCCCCACGGTGGGCGCCAAATTGTTTTGGTCAAAAATTACCGAAGCAATTAAGTGATCAAATTAGTTAAGTGAGGTAGTGTGCTAGAAATATGTGTCAAAAATATTTTTATTAAGTTGTTTGTAAAAACAGTTTGAGGATACGGCTCAGGATATAGAGCTGTATCTATGATCAAACAATGAGCAAAAAAGGTAAAGGGTGACACCGGATATACGTGGAAAGCCCTTGATCAATCTAGATCGCCGGCACAAAACCTCGAGAGCTGACAATCGCAGCTGCCTTGTTCTTCTATTGCTTTAAATATCAGGATACAGTGCAGGATATGATGCAGATCAACTAGGTGTTACAAGGTAATTCGAGTACAATTGTTTGTGTGTAGTGATTACTAGTAACTAGAGAGTAAAGTGTGTGAATGAAGTGAGTGCCTTAACTTGATCCGATCATACTATTTATAACTAACCGAAAACAACTAACTTTCCTAATAAACTGAGATGCCCCGAATATTCCCAAGCAACCGTTGTAGTCCTGGTCTTTCGGGATCAACGTCTCTATTCCGACTGATTCGCCCGAGTCTTGGGGAAAGAAGTCTTCTTGAACGTTTCTGCACGTGATCAATTCAGTTAATACCAGGATATCGCACCAGGATGTTACCAATATCTTGATCACAAGTAAACAATCAAAAGCAGAATATTAGTCAGGATATATATGCTTAGAAAATGACCCATAACACCACCCCAACCTTACGCGGGCGGTATCAAGGTCAAAACCGGATTCCTTTGATTTCTTAAGTTCAAGCGGGTCGCGTAAGACCTCCATTAAGTTCACGCGGGCTGCGAGAGATCGGAATAGTGGCGCAGCCCGGTGATGACACGTGTCATCATCGTGGCGAGTCTATGCGATGATCCGGATGGGCTATACGTTGACCTGGAGTCAACGCGGGCCGCGTAAGCCCAGCCCACATGTTACTCGGGCCGCGTGAGAGCCAAATTCAGCACCTATAAATAGAACGCATCAGATTTCATTTCAGTTCGTTCCGTTTTCATTTCTCAATCACAATTTCTGAATTATAGGCTTTATAAAGCTGGTATTATACCCCCTAATTAGCGAAGTTCTGCTCCTTTGTAAGTATTATAACCCATGGATACGTATTAGATACGCTGCCCGATTGATCTAGGGTTCCGTAATGGCTGTCGTGGTTTTGCCCGACGTATTCATTGGAATGCTGTCTTGGGGAGGGTATTGCTAATGTTAAAATGGGTTATTAATACTAACGCGTGTATATTTGTGTAAATTATAGATTATCACCGGGAAACCTTTACGAAAAATCTAAGACAACAATGTGAGTAATCTCCTTTTTGTTAACAGTTTTTACAAAACCTTAACTATTTTACAATGCAATTTAGCAGTGATTGAGTATTTGTAATTCTACGATTACTGCCGGTATGTTGGGGTTTTGTATACAAAATGTAAGTAACGTTACTGTTGGACGAAGAGTTAGCCAATGTGTAATATGACCCACCAGTCAGGATTGACAATACTGAATGAGTAATTGGGTAGATATAAACATTGTAATCGCCCTCAATACTGTTAAGTTTAAATTAAATTAATAATTCTTGATTAAACTGGGATTCACTCACCAGTATTTTCCACTGACAAATGTTTTTAAAACGCGTTTCAGGTAATACAATGTGACAACCAATTAGCAAAAAGCCAGCTGGAGAGCACTGACGGCTTGGGGAAAATGTGGCTATAAAAGTTACCTAAAAGACGATGTTTTAAATTCAATAAAATAGGGTCTACCCCTATAAATGTGTTGTAATAAGAAACTTGGGTTTTACCCATGTGTTTATTAATATCAAATATGGTGGTTTTACTCTGATAAACATTTCCTAACTACGGTCCTGATGTAATTTCCGCTGCCAAATTAACGAACTGATATCACCAGAATTCTGAGTTCGCGCCCGCCCGTTCCCGAAACAGATAAGGGATCGGGGGTTGCGACAGAAGGGATACAGTCCTAAGTAGCCGGGTTAAAGTTTTAATAGTAGCTTACATATGAGGGGATCAAAGAGTTTGGACCCCCGCCATCCAATACCGATGGGTATTAAAGGAGGTCCTACTAAATTTGACCCAGGTCCTTGCAGGATCTATACACTGAACAAGGTAAGACTCTTACCAAACCGTTCCCTTAACCCCCGTCCTGGTAGCCAACATACCTCCATATAGACCGTGGAGATATGAATGGTGATAATCTTTTATTTTATATAGACAGTAAAATAATGCCAAGACACCACGGGCAAACGATAAAGAAGAATCACCTTCAACATAAGAAACTAGTTAATAAAGTCATTAGTACATAACCAAATAAAAAGTGCGAAAAGATTAAAAATAAAAAAGTATTACACTAGACACTTGTCTTCACCAAGTGATGTAAGAGACTTAGGCAAACATGGACTTTGATTGTCAAGAACTCTTACGATCAATCTTGGATCCCGAGACGACTCACACACTCTATGATGGATGATGGATGATGGTGGTGGATGATGGTGTTGTGATGGTGGTGGGTGGTGGGTGGTGGGTGAAGTGTGAGAGAGGTGGTGTGCCAAGGGATGGTTTGCAAATGAGCCAAGCACCCCTATTTATAGCCTGAACAGCAGCTCGGGCACGACCCCGTGTCCATCCTTCTTCTCTGTCTTCATTAATTGCAGTTTGTCTGCATTAGTTGACCACGCCCCCGTGTCCGCTGGGCACGACCCCGTGTGCAGAAGCGTATCTGTACTATCAAGATTTCCCCAGATTCTGCGAATCTTAGAGTTGACCACGGCCCCGTGTCCGCTGAGCACGCCCCCATGGTGGGTGATAGAAGCTTCTACAACTTTGTCTTTTCTGCAGACACTTGGGCACGCCCCCGTGCTCATTGAGCACGGGGCGTGTTCAGCCTTCTGTTCTCTTGTTTTTGCTTGGGAAGATGCTGTCGGGGGGTCGGGCATGCCACGTTTATTCCTTTTCTTGTATTTATGTTAGATTTAGCTGCCTTTTTGCTTCTTTTGTTCATTTGAGCTCATTTAATCCTGAAAATACAAAAGGAAGACAAAAACACACTTTTTCTAACATTAGTACTAAAAAAGGGTTAGTTTTATGCAACAATTGATGTAATTTATATGTTGCATTTTGCACACCTCAAATACCCCCACACTTGAATCTTTGCTTGCCCTCAAGCAAAACTCTTTATAATGTGTCTTTACACTCCCAAATGGAATGGGTAGAAGATAAGGTTTTTGGGCTTGTCATAGAGTGTCGAGATTTCCAAGATTCTTTATTAGTTTTATTTTTATTTATTTACAATCATATTCTTCATGATTTATTTAAAACATTACATAAGATAAATTACTTATTAGAGCATAACATGCCTTTTTAAAATTCCACTTATATACAAGTTCACATACCTCACGGGGATCACTCAACACTCGGCCGAAAATGTTTTTTTAGTGAATCACTCGAGAGCGGCATGGAACTTTACTCCTACCATAGGCTTGCCAAGCAATCAATCCTCCTCCCTTTTAACTATACACCTTTGTAAATATCAAGAGGACTTTTGTGGTGAAGGGTTAGGCTTGGGTTAAAGGTAGGTGGTTGGGTTAGTGGTTAGTAGAAAAGGGCGAAAGGTGTAAAAAGCATCGGTTTTTATGAGACTTTTTTTATTTTTTTTATTTTCCATAACCTTTTATTTTGATAAAGCAATTCTTCAAACAATTTTTTTTGATAAACTTGTTTGTTTATTTTTGGCTTCATCATCATTTTTTTTTCAACATAAGAAAGTTATAAGAAAAACCGAGCTTGTTACTAAAACAAAGGGTTTAAAATAAAAAGGTTTTGGTGGGTAAAAGGGTGTTTGTTTTTGAGTTAAGAAATGAAAAGGTTTACTTACTCGGGTTTAAGTTGGTAAGGACCGGGAATGTATTGTCGTGGCAAGTTCTAGAGTCGTAAGAACCAAGCGGCTATTCACACAAGAAACGAAAAATGAGCAATTAGTTTAAAGATATGTATTTGTATGCTCAATAAAGGCTCAAAACTCACTTTTTGTGGGAATGAGTTTTTATGTGATCAAGTATATATAATCAAATTTTTACCAAACTTGTTATGCCGTTTCATAATTTTCTTATGTTGGTTCTTTTTATCACGACGCTATCGGTTGTAAATTTGTAAAAATATAACCTTTTTAGAACTTGAAATTCCCAAATTAAACCTAGACAAGTAAAAAAATGAGAAGTTTTTGAAAAAAAAATTTGGGGTGATTAGCGATTCCAATATAGTTTTGTGTAAGGCTTGTAATTAGGACTTGCAAGATTCAAAGTTTTAGCATCCCCCCCCCACACTTAAATTACACATTGTCCTCAATGTGTCCCAAAAATAAGTTTTTAGGTTGATTGAATGTGTAAAAAGGTGTGAAAAAGAAAAAAAATTATGTTACTGGGCGTCTGGACACGGCCCCGTGCTCGTTGAGCATGACCCCGTGTTCAGAGTGCCAGTAACGAAAACTTACAGAGGGTGGACACGTGGGCGTGTCGGCTGGACACGACCCCGTGTCTGGGTAAAATCTCCAGGAAAAAACTAACAGCAGGTCTGGGGAAGTGGGCACCAGGGTGTGTCGGCTGGACAGGACCCCGTGTAGACAGTCAACAAAGGGTGAAAAACAGGTTTCTGGCTTCGGTTTTCCTGTCCCGGCTTTAGTAGTACTAATGTTTAGTACTCTAAGCCTCGTATGTACCTGTTTCATCAATAAACACTACACCAAACCATAGCAAACATCCTAAATTACCATCGTTCAAACATCCACGCCACAAGGTTAAAAAAAAGAAAAATAATGAAACAATTAAAAAGAGTTAAAGGAAAGTAAATTGTTTAACACATGGCACACATGCCAGAAATTGTTCATGAGATAAGGGATTAACCTGTGGAATCACCAACCAGCTGCTCCTAACTCCGCTCCTCCCGCCTAGTCCATGTCTTCGTCCTCATCATCACCTCCTCCTCCGTGCCCCGCCATGTACTCCCGGATGTTCCCAATGTCATCCTGAATGTCAGCGATGTTTCTCTCAATCGCTCCAACCTGGGTGTACGTGTTGCTTGCCGTGTTATAGGTGTTCCTGGTGCACATGAGGTTTTCCTGTAACAAATCATGTAAACTTTGAAAATTAGGAAAACCTCCTCCTTGTGAGGAGGATTGGCCCGGATCACCGTGGGGCTGGTATTGGTGTTGAGGAGGATGTTGGAACTGTGGAGCGTGAAGGACGAGTGCCTCTTGCGGGTTCCATGCATGCCCCTGGACTCTTTGGAAGCTAACCGTCCCGTCTTCGGCTTCATAAATCAAATTCATGGAGCGGCAGATGTGTATGTCCACTCTTCCCGACCATGGGCTCTTTTGGAAAGATCTGGGCATGTTCACAAAATGCTTGAAGAGACGGTATATCCACCCCCCGAAGAAGATAGGGGTTGGTGGAGAAGCAAGCCGGTTCCAATGCATGTTTCGGAACAAGAGGTATGGAACTTCGAGGTTTCCACGGGTGTGAATGCAATGAAGGACCACCAGATCTCTCAACCCTACAACGCCACTGCTATCGTGCCTCTGGCTAAGAGAGTAAGTGAGGACCCTATGGATGTAGCGGTAAAGAGGGTCCCTCAACTTAGTGCTCTTAGTGCTACTTGGGTTATAGATTCCATCTCCTATTTGAGCCCAAGCGGCTTGGCGTTCGTTTTCTGATAGTTCACGTAACCCTCCGGTGTTCTCTTCATTACCCGCATCTTCCTCCGCATACAACCCAACTATCGACCCAAACTGTGCCATCGAGATAGAGTACGTAGTCCCTCCACATCTGAATTCTACCCCATCATTATCAAATGGGTCGGATCTTGAATTAAACACGAATGTGCTATAGAATTCCAGATTATACTCGTGGACTAAGCGAAGTTGAGTGGTTAGGGCGGCTCTTAGTGGGCCGGTGACTAGGTTGTTAAACCGGTCAAGCTGGTTTACCATAGCTAAAAGATCCATGCATACTTGTCTTGGGTATTCTTTCGGTCTGGTTCGAAGCACATCGTATCTTGCCTTAGCATCCAACTCATTTGCATTGAACCGTGTGAATTTCTTCGAGATCTGAAAGGACACACCAAACAATTAGCATGAAAAATTGAAATTTTCGGAGAAAACTAAAAACAGTCGGCTGAACATGACCCCATGTTCAGCGGACACGCCCCATGTTGATCAGAAAATAGCTGGACACGCCCCCGTGCTCAGCGAGCACGGCTCCGTGTCCAGGCGTCTGTTTACCAAAAATTACATTTTTCGACCCGGTCCCGAAAACTTGAAAATTTTTGGTCCAATAGGGGCGGTTTCCCTCGAAAATGAAACCCCAAGTGCCGTTTTTCCCAAAACAAACCGTTTACCCATTCGATTTTATCTTTTTCCATTCAAAAACAAGGGTTTGGGATTTTTGTGAGAAATCGGGCAAATCTATGAAAAATACAAGTGGATTTACTTCCTATAACATGAATCTAAACTAATGCTAATAATTTTTTGCAAAAATTTGAGGTTCGATCCGGATGAAGTTCAAGAACCCTAGATTTTTCCCCAAATTTTTGATGTTTTAACTACATGCAAATGCTTAATCTAACTACTAATGATGATAGAATCATACCTTGATGTTGTTAGAAGTAGAGGAGACGTTGAAATCTTGTAGAAAAATCTCCTGAACCAGAGCGTTTTCGGGGAAACGGGGCGTGTGGAAATGAAGAAACTGTGTTGAAAAGGGGTTTTATCCCGACAGTTGTGCGGACACGGCCCGTGCCGAGCAAATTTTTATTTTTTTTAGTGCTCGGGTGAGTGCCCTTGTTTCCCAAAAACTCGGTTAGAAGACTTACCGATTTAGAAGTCAACCCGTTTGTTCGTAACTTACCAGGTATGATGTTGATGCTTTTATTCTTCGACCGTTTGAAGCGAGATTTCTTCATCCTCATCCTCAATGAATCCTTGATAGAGCTTCAGCCATTGGCCATTGACTTTGAATGGAATGCCATTCCGATATTTAATTTCTACTGCACCGTGTGGGAAAATATGGGTGATGGAAAAAGGTCCTGACCACCTAGACTTTAATTTACTAGGAAACAATCGAAGTCGTGAATTAAACAATAGAACTTGATCTCCTACTCAAAATTCATTTGGTTTTATGTGTTTGTCGTGCACATTTTTCATTCTTTCCTTATAAATTTCCGAGTTTGAGTATGCATAATTTCTTAATTCGTCTAATTCATTTAATTGACAAAATCGATTTTTACCGGCAAATTCTAAATCAAGGTTTACATTTTTAATTGCCCAGTAAGCCTTGTGAGCTATTTCTACTGGCAAATGACAACTTTTTCCATAGACGAGCTTATATGGGGTTGTACCTATTGTTGTTTTATAAGAAGTTCGAAAAGCCCATAAAGCATCATCTAATTTATCGGCCCATTCTTTTTTTATTTAACCCTACGGTTTTTTCAAGTATTCGTTTTAAACCTCTATTAGTCACTTCGGCTTGTCTGTTTGTTTGAGGGTGATATGCTGTTGAGACCCGGTGATAGACCCCATATCTTGTTAAAAAAAATTCAAGTTGATGGTTACAAAAATGGGTACCTCTATCACTTATTAATGCTTTAGGTGTTTCAAAACGAGAGAATAATTTTTTCAGAAATCTTACCACGACTCTTCCATCATTTGTTGGAAGTGCCTCGGCCTCGACCCATTTAGACAAGTAATCTACTGCCACAAGTATATATTTGTTTCCTTTTGACGGTGGGAAGGGTCCGATAAAGTCGAGTCCCCACACATCAAAGATCTCACAAACAAGAATGGCATTTTGTGGCATTTCATTTTTGGAAGAAAAATTACCTGTTCTTTGGCAAGCGTCACATGTCTTGACAACACTTTGGGCGTCTTTGTAAATGGTAGGCCAATAAAATCCTGAATCAAATACCTTTCGTGCGGTACTAGCGACACCATGATGTCCTCCATATGGACTTTCATGACAATGGCGGAGAATTCTTCGTGCTTCGCGACCATGTACGCATCGTCGGATGAGTTGGTCAGCACATATTTTGAAAAGAGAAGGATCTTCCCAAAAATAATGCCTTACACTCGCAAAGAATTTCTTTCTTTGATGATGTGGCCACCCTTTTGCGACTACACCGCTAGCTAGGTAGTTAGCATAGTCGGCGTACCATGGCTCTTCTCTGTACTCCACCATTTCTAGGGACTCCGTTGGAAATTTTTCGTTGATTTGTTCGTCCCTGGTTGTCTCCAAAGCTGGGTCTTCTAAGCGTGAAAGATGATCCGCTGCAGTGTTTTCTGCTCCTCTTTTGTCTTTGATTTCAATATCAAATTCTTGGAGGAGTAGAATCCACCGAATCAAACGTGGTTTAGCATCCTGTTTCTTGAAGAGATATCGAATGGCTGCATGATCTGTATAGACTATTGTTTTAGAAAGAACAAGATAAGAACGAAATTTATCAGAAGCAAATACCACAGCTAGTAATTCTTTTTCAGTTGTTGTGTAATTTTCTTGTGCATCGTTAAGTTTTTACTAGCATAATAAATTGGGTGAAAATGCTTCTCTTTTCTTTGTCCCCAAGACAGCTCCAACTGCAAAGTCACTTGCATCACACATGATTTCGAAAGGAAATTTCCATTCAGGCGCTATCATGATACGTGCATTGACTAGCATTTCCTTTAGGGTTAGGAATGCTTGATTGCAATCATTGTCAAAGATGAAAGGGGCATCTTTTTCAAGTAATTTTGTTAGAGGCCTTGAGATTTTTGAAAAGTCTTTGATAAACCGCCTATAAAATCCGGCATGCCCTAAGAAACTTCTGATAGCTCTAACGGAGGATGGGGGTGGTAATCGAGAAATAGTGTCTATTTTGGCTCGATCAACCTCCATCCCTTCGCTCGAGATTTTGTGACTGAGTACTATTCCCTCCGTTACCATGAAATGGCATTTTTCCCAGTTAAGGGCGAGGTTAGTTTCCTCACATCGGGATAGCATTCGTTCAAGGTTATCGAGGCATTGGTCGTATGAGTCCCCAAAGATAGAAAAGTCGTCCATGAAGACTTCCATTGTCTTTTCTATCATGTCATGGAAGATGGCCACCATGCAACGTTGGAAAGTTGCGGGGGCATTACATAGACCAAATGGCATGCGTCGATAAGCAAAAGTTCCATAGGGACATGTGAAGGTTGTCTTTTCTTGGTCTTCGGGTGCTATCGGGATTTGAAAGTAACCTGAAAAACTATCCAAGAAACAATAAAATTTATGACCGGATAATCGTTCTAACTTTTGATCAATGAAGGGCAAAGGAAAGTGATCTTTCCTTGTGCTTCATTTAATCGTCTATAATCTATACATACTCTCCATCCTGTGACGGTTCTCGTTGGTATTAATTCATTCTTTTCGTTAGTTATTACCGTCATACCTCCTTTCTTTGGAACTACTTGGACGGGACTTACCCAAGGACTATCGGAGATAGGATAAATAAGTCCGGCGTCAAGTAGTTTGATGACTTCGTTTTTAACCACTTCTTGTACATTTGGATTTACTCGACGTTGTGGTTGTATTACCGACTTGTAGTCATCGTTCATTAAAATTTTGTGTGTGCACATGGAAGGACTTATTCCTTTAATATCTACCAGCTTCCAAGCGATCGCATTTTTGTGTTTTTTCAAAAGTTTAATTAGTTTTTCTTTTTCTAAACTACCTAATTTAGATGAAATAATTACAGGTGCTTTACCATCTTTGTCTAGAAAAGCATATTCCAAACCTTTCTGAAGTTCTTTGAGCTCAAGCGGTGGGTCTTTATGAGACTCCTTATTTGGTTGCTCATTTTGATCAAGAACTTTGAAAGTTTGTTCTATGGCGACCTCTTCTTCAACAAAGTAGTCAATCTTTTCACTTGTATCGGGTGGTTTATCTTCATCTTCAATTAGGGGGTCATTATTGCCGAAAGGATATTTCATTGATCGCTCAGGATCGATGCTTCTTTTAAATGCCCCTAATTGAATTGATAGATTGTTGTTCTTCCGGTTTTTCAAAGCTTCGTGGGTTTTTACAAAAGGTCATCCCAACACTAGAGGAGCGTCATCGAGGATGACAAAGTCGGTTGGGATTACCATTTGATTTGTTTGAACCAAGACATCCTCAACTACACCGATTGATTTTATTACTTTCCGATTGGATAGGAAAATGGGTATTTGAAGTGGAGAAAAATCACTAATACTTAATTTTAAAAAAATGTAGTTGGGCATTATGTTAACGCAAAGATCTTTATCAATTGTGACATTACTAATAAATGAGTTTTGAAAAAAACATGGAATCGGTGTAATGTTGATTTCAAATGGGTCTTCTTTTATTAGCAAAGTTTGATCATTTGTTAACTTAATGCTTACCGTTTCGTCAATTTTAGTGTTAGTGTTTAACTCTTTTAAAAACTTAGCATGAGTGGGTACTAAACAATGATTTTCAAAGGAAAGTGACAAGAGATTAATTTCTTCAAAATTAGACTCTTCTTGAATTTTAACTTTGTCGGACTCACCTTTTTCGTTGTTTAACTCATGTGTCGGTTTTTCACTTATTTGTTCTTCCATTTTTACACTTTCAACTATCTCTTTTTTATTTAATTCCTCTCTTGCGCGGGACTCCTCTTCCCTTGCGCGAGATTCCTTTATGTAACGCTCGATAGTTTTAAGGTGTTCTAATATCCTTTCGGTCACGTCGGCGATAGAGTAAGGATCGGGATTTTCAAAGCTTGAATCCGGATGTTCGATCATTTGTTCCTCATAAGACCCATATGAAGTAGATGGTTCACACCATTGTCCTTCATTGTAAGTATATGATGGATAAGGGTCGTAATTTTGTTCTTCATAATACTCATATGAGGTGGGTTGTTCACGCCATGGTTCCTTATAATAAGCATACGAAGGTGGTGGCTCATATCTTGGTTCTTCAAAGTATGAGTATGAAGGCTCATACCTTAGTTCATCAAAATATGAGTATGAGGGAGAAGGTTCATACCTTTGGTTTTCATAGGGTGTGTATGAAGTTGATGGCTCGTACCTGGGCTCCTCATAGTAGGTGTATGAAGTGGATGGTTGAAATAAGTCACAATATTGTACCGAGTGAGTGTTACCGTGATTGGTGCAATAATCTTCCCTATAATCATCCTCCTCATAAGTGTGGTTGTAGCCTCCTGAGTATTGATCCATAAGAATTACTCAGCAGACCACAACAGAGTCTCGATACCAGAAAACAAAAATAAAGACGAAAACAGAGGCTGGACACGGCCCCGTGTTCAGTGGACACGGCCCCGTGTTCAGTATCTGTATCTGGGCGTTTGAATTAAAGTTACTGGTTTCGTTGAGCACCGGGCATGTTCAGTGAGCACGGCCCCGTGTTCAGGCTCTGTATCTGGGTGTTTTATAAAAAATATGCAGCACGACCCGTGTTCAATGAGCACGGCCCGTGTTCAATCTACTGTAAATGCAAAACTAAACTAAAATGAAAAAAAATGTGCGCGCGTTTTGAAAAACTGATTAGGCCGTCGATTTTAAGTTTTCTTAAAATCCTTGTGTCCCCGGCAACGGCGCCAAAAACTTGATGCGTGTGAAGTGTCGTCGGTTTTTTATATGTATTTTAAGCCCTTTTACACTTTTTAGTCAAGTTTTAAATTTATAAAACACGATAGTTACTAACACTAAACACACATATGGGCAAGTGCACCCATCGTGAGCGTAGTATAGTGTTGGTAAGAAACCGAGGTCGTCCAAGGACACAAGAGCTTTTAGTACCGGTTTATCCTCAACGTCTAATCAAATCAAAAATTTAGAAAAAGGTTTTTAAATAAGAAAAATAAAACTAACTAAAATGCTGAAAAATAAAATAAAAACAGATAGACAAGATAAATCACTTGGATCCGACTCGTGTGTAGTGTAACCTTTGATTATTTCCGCACTTTTGCACTTTTTAAGAGATTATCTTAGTTATTGTAGTAGGCCCCTCTTTTGAAGGTGACGTTACCCTCGGCTAAGTAGTCTGAGTCAGCAGGGATACAGTCCTAAGTAGCCGGGTTAAAGTTTTAATAGTAGCTTACATATGAGGGGATCAAAGAGTTTGGACCCCCGCCATCCAATACCGGTGGGTATTGAAGGAGGTCCTACTAAATTTGACACAGGTCCTTGCAGGATCTATACACTGAACAAGGCAAGACTCTTACCAAACCGTTCCCTTAACCCCCGTCCAGGTAGCCAACATACCTCCATATAGACCGTGGAGATATGAATGGTGAAAATCTTTTATTTTATATAGACAGTAAAATAATGCCAAGACACCACAGACAAACGATAAGGAAGAATCACCTTCAACATAAGAAACTAGTTATTAAAGTCATTAATACATAACCAAATAAAAAGTGCGAAAAGATTAAAAATAAAAAGTATTACACTAGACACTTGTCTTCACCAAGTGATGTAAGAGACTTAGGCAAACATGGCCTTTGATTATCAAGAACTCTTACGGGAATCTTGGATCCCGAGACGACTCACACACTCTATGATGGATGATGGATGATGGTAGTGGATGATGGTGTTGTGATGGTGGTGGGTGGTGGGTGAAGTGTGAGAGAGGTGGTGTGCCAAGGGATGGTTTGCAAATGAGCCAAGCACCCCTATTTATAGCCTGAACAGCTGCTCGGGCACGGCCCCGTGTCCATCCTTCTTCTCTGTCTTCATTAATTGCAGTTTATCTGCATTAGTTGACCACGCCCCCGTGTCCGCTGGGCACGACCCCGTGTGCAGAAGCGTATGTGTACTATCAAGATTTCCCCAGATTCTGCGAATCTTAGAGTTGACCACGGCCCTGTGTCCGCTGAGCACGCCCCAGTGGTGGGTGATAGAAGCTTCTACAACTTTGTCTTTTCTGTAGACACTTGGGCACGCCCCCGTGCTCATTGAGCACGGGTGTAACACCTCGAAAATTCACGTCCTATAATGTATTGACACGTGTCATAAGCTTGAACGTGTGAAAGAATACACTAGAGGGACTAAAGTTGACAAACATGGAAAGTATGTGAATATAAAGGTTCAAAATGTCAACAAGGGATAAAAATACTTTACAGTAACCCTACACGATGTTTATACCTTCAAACGAATAAATCATGGATCATACGAAGCTAAAAATGAAAGAAAGTGAGAGATTACAAACTACAGGGGTTAAATGTGTCAACATGTTTAAAGTATACCTCTGAGTGACCTTTTAGCAAACCCGAAGCTTTGTAACGGTTAATTATGCTCACTAGAATGCACGATAAAAATTTCATAAAGTTTCGTTATAGTATGAGAATGTTATGATCAAATTCGTATGCGAAGAGTTAAAGCGTAAACGTTGAAAATTATGACCTTTCGGGTAATAACAAAGTGACCAAGGACTTAACAAAATGGGTATAAGTCTTGGAGCCCTTATAAGTGAAATTGAGGGGCTCAAAATGCAAGAAAATAAGGTTGGGTGACCTTTCGAAGGACCAAGAGCCAAGTTGCAAAAGCTAAAAAGATTTTAACCTGAAAACAGGTCTTAGGTGGGCCGCGTAAGCCTTGCCAAGAACTTACGCGGGCCGCGTGCAGTCCCCAGATACAGAAAATACAGACAGCAGCCTGTTATGCCTTGTAACCGACTTAAAAACGATTTTCCTCTTCCATGGGCGACCCCTACACGCTTTTTAGACCCTAGGGACAGTTGTGGATGATTAGGGGTCCATGATAGACTTATTTGTCAACAATCTAAAGGGATTAAATCACTGTATAAAGGCCCCTTATGTTGCAACTTATGATCACACCTTTCATCTGCATTCTGATCATTCCTGGAGCATAAGAGCAGACCCAAGTCATCACTAATCGTGCATAGGACTTCTGTAAGTATGCTTAACCTTTCCTAGTTGAGTTTTACTTAGTTATTAGCTTAAAAGTCAAACCGTCGTGTTTAACGTTTGACTTAGCGATTAATCATTAATGGTCCAGTGATTAGTCAAAGTTGTTTAGAAGGACTAAAGTTAACAAACTGTGAAACTATGTGAATATAAGAGTCCAAAGTGTCAACAATGGATAAATAGGCCCTACAATAACCCTACATGGTGTTTATAATCTTAAACGATTAAATCATGGATCATACGAAGCGGAAAATGAAAGAAAGTGAGGAATTACAAACTACAGGGGCTAAATGTGTCAACATGTTGAAAGTATACCTCTGAGTGACCTTTTGGCAAACCCGAAGCTTTGTAATGGTAAAATATACTCACTAGAATATGTGGTAAAAATTTCATAAAGTTTCGTTGTCGTATGAGAAAGTTATGATCAAAACCGTGCACGAAGGGTTAAATGCGTTAACGTTGAATTTCGTGACTTTTCGGGTAAGCACAAAGTTAACCAAGGACTTTACCATGTTTGTAAAAGTCCCAAGGCCCTTAAAAATCAGGTTTTAGGGTCTAATGTGCAAGAAAAGTAGCCAAAACCACGTTTCAAAGGACAAGGACTGAAATGTAAATGTTGAAAACTTGTTGGGCTGGTTACCAGCTTGTACGCGGCCCGCGAAGGGTCTCTCGCGGCCTGCCTACAAGTCACCAGCGAACAAAAAAACGTGCAGTTGGCAGTTGCAGGCCAGTTTTTGTTGCTTAACAGCTGTGAATCGATACAAGGGGCTCTCCAATGGGTTTACATGCATCTAGGGGCATTTGGACTCATCTTACAACAGCAGTAGACCCTTGTGGCAGCTCCTAATGAGATCAAAATTGGCATAAAAGGGTCTTGAAGCTTGCAACTTTCAACACTTGCATTTACAAAAATTCACAAGACAACTTCTGGAGCTCTCTGGACATCAAGCCAACTTTCTAGTGATCTCTAAGCATTATTAGGACTCTTGTAAGTACTCCTAATCCTTTCTATTTCGTTCTAGCTTAGCTAATTAACCAAAAGTCAAACCATCGTAATTTAAGTTTGACTTTGCGATTAAACGAAATTTGCTCAGTCATTTCTCGAATTGAAAGTACCTACAAGTAGGTATTTATGTGGGTAACAAACCCTTAAAAGGGTATTTTCAGATTCCCACTCTAACTATGCTAATTGTCGAGTCAAAGCATACTTTAAAAAGTCAACATAATGATTATTTGCAAGTTTAAGCATAATTAGCAATGTAGGGTACATGCAACCTGTTTGATCATTAAAATAACATAGTAATTAATGTAAAAACATGTCTCAACATGTTCAACTCGACAATTTTCAGTATAAACCCGGATCGGACCCGAAAGTCGCATAAATTGACTTTTACTTTGACTATCAGTTCTGATCCGTTTATGCATGTTTAAGATCTACCTTAGAGCTTATTTTGGACCAAGTTTCATATAAGTATAACTCTCTGAGATTATACAACTTGGTTCAACACTTATCCGATTCATATGCATGTTTCCGATTTATGCTTAAAAGTTGACTAATATGCCCTTTTGACTATAAAACATGATTTTTGAAAAAGTGAAAGAGTAGAAACATTTGTTACTGATTTATAAACTTGCACCTAAAATTTGATATCAGTTTGAGGTCTAAAATAAGAGTTATGCTCATTAGCGTAATTTGAAAGCTTTATGTTAATTAATTGGCGTAATTAGTGTATAACCTATTTAAACCCACTTTTTGATATCAAAATTTTTACCCACTGATGTTATATAACATTTTGGGATTTTTAAAGATTATTATTTAATTTTTGGCTGAGCATAACATAGGTCTCTAAGTTTAATCCGGTAAATACCGATTTTGCCCTTTTAAGCCATAAAATGAGTTTTATAAATCCTTTTGACCCCAAACCTTTTTCTATTGATTTTATTTGATAAATAAAATATTTGAGCATTCTGGAATTATAAAAATATCAGCTTTCTTTTAAAAACCCGGAAACGGCTCCAAATCGCCTTTTTAAGCGTTTTTAACGCATAGTATGTACTATAACGTTTTTAAGCGTTTTTAAGCGTTTTTACATAGTATGTACAAGTTTTCAAACTCAGGTTTCCAGTTTTGACCTTTTAAGCCCTTGTGAAATTACCAAAATACCCCTAAGGAGCATAGTTTGGTTTTAAATGATAAGTTTCACATACGGGTCATACCCTACTGTTATAACATGTTAAATTAAGTGTATTTACTGTATAAATAAGACCTGTAACTCAGATTGCAAATTAAACTCTTTTATAATCTTTTAAATGACCAAAATGCCCTTATGAGGCATAAGTTGAGTTTAAATTTATTTGGGGCATAATAGAAGATATCTTACTGATATTATAACATAATTAAGCCATATTATCTCAGGGAACTTGCATATGACTCTTATGGTTACCCGTAACGCCCTTTTCGCGCTCGGTTCGGTTTATGTAACTAGTTTGCATAAATTGACCGAAACGGGTCAAACCTTATCATTTTTGTCTCAAAATCCAGAATGTATTTAGTATACCCATATTATACAAGTATTCAAACTTGTCGGGTCTAAATCACATTCTATCCGGTCTTCGCTTAATCGTGCGTTTGAACCTTATCATCCTTAACACTAGCCGGTCTAAGCTTAGGCTTAAATAAAGACCCGTTAGAGATCTAATAAGTTATTATAAACCTTTGTTCCAGAATAAGAAGAACCAGTAAAAGCTACCTTCACTTGCTTATCGTGAATTATACTTTACTCAGGTAAATACTTTTAACTTATTTTCCCTATACGGGCTTGGGTTACGGTATATAGAATACCGCTTGATCGAGAATCAAATCTTACATCGTTGGGTGGTTAATTGAATAATTTGATCGGCTCGTTTAAACGGTCTTGTTCACTTAAAGCCTTTGGGGGGTTAATGACCATGTCCCGGATATCCCTGGCATCATTTTACGAAATGGCCACGACCTGAGCACGGGGTGTAGGCGTACACCTGTCAGTGTATAACTCATTATTGTGGTGTGTCTATTGATCTTTAACCCGGACAAGATTCGGGCTACTGAACGCACAAGTAACATGTAATTCGTTCACAAGATTGTATTACATAATTATCCCAAGTTATAAAATGTTTTGTGCCACGTGCATTCAAATCAATTTTCAACCCTTTTCAAAATGAGTCAGTTAAATTGTATTTACCAGTGTAAACTGACGTATTTTTCCAAAATGATTAAGTGCAGGTACTACTCGTACTAGGTTGGCTGTCTTCTAGAGCGTCCACAACAAGTCTCGCAAGCTTGGATGACAATAAAGCTGTTGAACAATATCTTATTTTATTTTGATCCGCCTGTGGATCCGTTTAAACTATTTGTGATATTTGATATTACACTTTATTAAAGTTGAAATGAATCTATCTTTGCTTCCGCTGTGCATTTATATATTGTGTTGTTTGTCTATGATGATACCAACTACGTCACGATACTCCCCACCGGGCCCACCGGTGACACGTGGAAAATAGGGGTGTGACAGGTTGGTATCAGAGCCAACTCTGAGTGAATTAAACACTAGCCTTTTGTGTTTAATCTCAGTTACATAATTGCACATTCCTCGATTCTCGAGTCTAGACAAAGAACTTAGGAATTTTCCAAATTTTTGTTTTATTTCTAACTTTGTCTTATATATTTCTTGTTGTATCACTTGTTTGTTTTCGACAGGTTATCAAAATGCCGCCGCGAATGAGAGGAAGAGGCAGGGGAAATGGGCCACTTACCGCCCCAAACGACCACGAGGCCGGACCGTCACACCGACGAACACCTTCAAATCCTCATAACTCGGATGCTCAAGATCTTTGGAGGTCTTTTATTGAACCAGCTAGGCGCTCAGTTTCACTGAGTACCTCACCTTCCATCCCACACTCCTTCGGGCCTCATTCCGAAAATGAGCCCCATAACTCTCACCAGTCCTACATTCCTCTACAAGGACACCAATCACCCTTTGACCATCCATCACCCGTCTTCCAGGGCCTGTTCAACCCTGCTGATTATCTTGGAGAACCAGTGGGTTTCAACCCACTTGGACCCGAAGACCACTTTTCTGGTGGCAACCCGATGGACATCGATGAAGATACCGATCCTTCAATGCCACCATCCGGAACTCCGAACCACCCCATAGAGATTTCTGATGGGTCACCGTTTGTGGGATCACCTTACAATGGTCCCGATAGCTTTGAGGAGAACTTCAAGCAATATGACTGGGTATTTACTCCCAGTTACCATAACTCTCCTCTGCACCAGCCGCAGCACAACTCTCCTCTGCACCACCAGCGGCCACAGCAGCAGCAGAATCCTTCCGAGGATTCCAGACTTGTCGCGGTCACTCCGCCAGCAGCACCACCTCAGCTTCAGCCTCCCTCGCCCCCAAGGCGAAGGAGAACGACCTTGCGGATATCCGCACGAGGGGGAATACGCATCAGCACCCCTCCACATTCTAGTGGCAGTCGGTACTCGCCTGTCCACGAAGAACCAGAGAGGGGAGAATCTTCCAATCCCGTCTCTGAAGTAGTCTCTGCGCCTGTCGCGCCACAACCACCAATGGGTTTTGGAGACCCAATTCGCACTTACACTGGTGCGGCAGCATACAATCCCTTCGAGCAGCAGATCCACACAGGTTACAACTTTTCAGAGGATCCCTACTGGTTAGTTGCGAACTCTCTCCATCAGGAAGGTCCCTACGGAGGTCCCTGGGCTACGGGACACTCGACCTATGGATACCCACCATATGGGTATCAGCAACCGCAGCCTCCTCAACCTCCGCATTATCAGCAACCGCCGCCTCCTCAACCTCAGTATCTTCAGCAACCACCGCGGACACCGGTAATGTCACCGCCACAATTTCAAGAAATCCTTCATGAGATACATGAGGTGCGACAAGAGGTGCGACATAAGATGCAGCAAGAACGAAGGCATAACCGGGGGATGTTTAAGAAGATGGTGAATTTGATCAAGGGAAAAATCAAGAAGGATCACTAAAATCCTTTGTTTGTTTATTTATTTTAGTTGTAATCATGTCCCTGCGAGGACATTTATTTCTGTACTCTACCCCTGCGTGGGTATTTCCTTTCTGTTCTGCCCCTGCATGGGCATGTTTTTCTATTTTGACCCCTGCGTGGGTTTGTTTTGTTAGTTGGCCCCTGCGTGGGCATGTTGTTTATGTAAAAGTCCCGTTTAGGGCAAACTCGTACTAGTTTAATTTTTATTTGGAATGGTTAATTTAAGTTTTTCATTTTAAATTATGCATGAATATAATATGTGAATAAATGAAAAATAACATATGTCGATTTACCATTTAAAAAAAAAGAATCTTAAAAAGGTAAAACCTAGCTTGAATGTCATATTAAAGACCTGGCCAATATGGTAGAACCTGTTTAAAAAGATTCAAATCTCTGTTAACATCTGCAAACATGTAAACATTCTTGGCTAATGTGATCCGCAAAATCACACATGTCACCCTTTTAATAAATTACCCAAATTTATATTTTATATATATTTGATTGTGACAAAATACCTACGGGTTATAATTAATGTCATATAAAACAAAGGCAGCCGTAGTTTATAGACTCCCTGCCAAGAAAAGGATTGATTTGTCTTATTTATTCAAACTTTAATCCTTTAAGATCTAAATTTTTAATTTAGAAATTTGTCTACGTGACTAGGCCTGTTGCGCCAATATTTTATTCCATTCTAGGATAAAGTTACTAATAAAAAGTCCTGAATGAAATTACTTAACAAATTAACTAATATGGCTCTTATTTACCATGGTTAATAAATCATCAAGAACGATAATACTGTTTAGGCTTCTAAATAGACCTTGTCCTTATTTTCTTTATGTAGCAATTAAGACTACATGGCTAAGTCTGAAGAATTAAACAGTCGTCCAGCAGAAAACCCTGAAAATGCTAAGATACTTGTAACTGGTGCGGAGTTACAAGACATAGTGGAAAATGCTGTTAATAAAGCCATCGAGAGGCAATATAGTGAATCGAGTGGTACTCAAAGCAGGACCAGATCAGCTCCTCACTCTAAGCCAAAAGTTCACTCTGAGGCTCATAGCAAACCGCCCTCTAAGAAAGATGAACTTAAGAAAGATGAGCTCAAGAAGGATGATGATCGACACTCATCAAATCAGAACAGTGTTCCCTCAAAAAGGATGGTGCATGATGCCAAACCACACACCAAGTCCTGTACTTACAAGTACTTTGTTTCTTGCAAACCCCGGGACTTCACCGGGGAGAAGGGAGCAGTAGATTGTATAACTTGGTTGGACGAAATGGATACGGTTGTAGACATCAGCGGTTGTGCTGAAAGGGACGTAGTAAAATACGTATCCCAATCGTTCAAAGGAGAAGCACTGGCGTGGTGGAAGTCTCTCATACAAGCTGCTGGAAAGATCCCGCTCTATAATCTATCATGGGATCAGTTCGTTGCTCTCATTAAGGATAATTATTGCCCGCAGCACGAAGTTGAGAGAATTGAGTCAGACTTTCTATCGTTAGTGATGAAGAATTTAGACTGCCAGGCATATCTCACCACTTTCAATACCCTATCTAGGTTAGTTCCATACTTGGTAACCCCAGAACCTAAGAGGATTGCTCGCTTCATCGGGGGTTTAGCCCCAGAGATTAAAGCAAGTGTTAAGGAATCAAGGCCTGCAACCTTCAGATCAGCAGCTGATCTATCTCTATCTCTTACCTTGGACGTAGTCAGGTTGAGAGCACTCAGGAACTCAGAAGAGAACAAAAGGAAGCGTGAGGACGATACCTCACGAAGATCAGGTAAGAAACACCGAGGAAATGATGACCACAAGAAAGGGTCGGGATCTAAGAGAGATGGGCAACAATCGGGAGATAAGCCCAAATGTAAAACTTGCAAGAAGAACCATTTTGGGAGGTGTCGATTTGAGTCGAAATCCCAGTCTCACACGAGATCCTGTGGGATTTGCAAATCTACGGATCATAAGACTTTGGAGTGTAAGAAGCTGAAGGATGCAACATGTTACGGTTGCAACGAAAAAGGGCACATTAAGTCTAATTGCCCAAAGAACACCAAGAAAACCGAAGATGGGAAGAAGACCAATGCGAGGGTCTTCAAGATGGACGCCAAGGAAGCTGTTCAGGATGACAATGTGATCACATGTACTTTTCTCGTAAATGATGTTTTTGCTAGAGTATTGTTTGATTCTGGAGCAGATAAGTCTTTTGTGGATAATAAGTTTTGTGAGTTGTTGAAATTGCCTGTAAAACCCTTAAGTGTGAAATATGAGGTAGAATTAGCTGATGGAACCATAGAAACTGCCTCAACTGTTTTAGATGGATGTGTTATATCCATTAGGAATCACTCTTTTCATTTGTCCTTACTTCCCTTTAAGCTAGCCGGCTTTGATATAGTTATAGGTATGGATTGGTTATCGCATAAACAAGCCCAGATTATGTGCAACAGAAAGCAAGTGGTAGTCAAAACTCCGTCTGGTGAGTCACTTACCATTCTAGGGGATACTCAGCATGGACTGCCCGAGCAAGTGTCCATGCTCAAGGCATCCAGATGTCTGCAGAAGGGTTGTGTCATTTATATGGCACAAGTTACTATTGATGAGCCAAAGCCAAAGATTGAAGAAATCCCTGTCATTTCAGAATATCCTGAAGTTTTTCCCGAAGAACTACCTGGTTTACCACCAGATAGGCAAGTGGAATTCCGAATTGACATCATTCCGGGTGCAGCACCAGTAGCGAGAGCGCCTTATAGGTTAGCACCAACGGAGATGAAGGAGTTAAGGACACAATTAGATGATCTGCTAGCCAAAGGTTTTATTAGACCTAGTTCGTCTCCTTGGGGAGCACCGATTTTGTTTGTCAAGAAGAAGGATGGATCGATGCGTCTGTGCATCGATTACCGTGAGCTTAATAAAGTCACTATCAAGAACAGGTATCCTTTGCCCAGGATCGATGATCTATTCGATCAATTGCAAGGAGCAAGCTACTTCTCTAAGATCGACTTGAGGTCAGGCTATCATCAGTTGAAGGTCAAGGATGAAGATGTGCACAAGACAGCGTTTAGGACTCGTTATGGACATTACGAGTTCCTAGTGATGCCTTTTTGGCTCACTAATGCACCGGCCGCATTCATGGATCTCATGAATCGTGTCTGCAAGCCTTACTTGGACAAATTCGTCATCGTCTTTATTGACGACATCCTTATTTACTCGAAGAACCAAGCTGACCACGAGAAACACCTTCGTTGTATTCTCAAACTTCTACATCATGAGAAACTCTACGCCAAATTTTCGAAGTGCGAGTTTTGGCTTCGAGAAGTCCAATTCCTTGGACATGTGGTAAGTGAGCGTGGTATCCAAGTGGATCCCGCTAAGGTAGAAGCAGTTATGAATTGGCAAGAGCCGAAGACACCTACTGAGATTCGTAGTTTTCTGGGTTTAGCAAGATATTATAGGCGTTTTATCGAAAACTTTTCAAGGATTGCTGCGCCCCTAACTTCGTTGACACGTAAGAAGGTTAAGTTTAATTGGGGCCCTAAGCAGCAGGAATCCTTTGACATTCTGAAGAAAAAGTTGAGCAATGCACCAGTGCTAACATTACCCAATGGTATAGAAGAATTTGTGGTGTATTGTGATGCATCACACACTGGTATGGGCTGTGTACTCATGCAGAAAGGCAAGGTTATTGCCTACGCTTCACGACAGCTAAAGGTGCACGAGAAGAATTACATCACCCATGATTTGGAGTTAGGTGCCGTTGTATTTGCATTGAAATTATGGAGGCATTACTTATATGGAACCAAGTGTGTGATCTATTCAGATCACAAGAGCCTTCAACACTTGTTCAATCAGAAGGACTTGAACATGAGGCAGCGACGCTGGATGGAAACTCTAAATGATTATGATTGTGAGATAAAATACCATCCAGGCAAGGCAAATGTAGTTGCTGACGCCTTAAGCAGAAAAGAAAGAGTAAAGCCGATAAGAATCAATGTCAAGCGCATTGAAATAAGGAATAGTTTGAACGAAAGGGTGTTAGCTGCACAGAAGGAAGCTGTGTTGGAAGCTAACTACCCTGAAGAAAAACTAGGAGTAACTGAGGAGCAGTTATCCTATGACAAAGACGGAATGCTAAGATTGAATGGACGAATATGGGTTCCAGTTTTTGGAGGACTTCGAGATGTTATCCTCCAGGAAGCCCACAGTTCCAAATATTCTGTTCATCCTGGAGCCGATAAGATGTACCAGGATCTAAAGGCAAACTACTGGTGGATTGGTTTGAAAAAGTCTGTAGCTGCTTATGTAGCTAAATGTTTGACTTGTGCGCAAGTCAAAGCGGAACACCAGAAGCCTTCGGGTTTGTTACAACAACCTGAAATTCCCACATGGAAGTGGGAGATGGTGACAATGGATTTCATCACCAAATTGCCAAAGACGAGAAAGGGAAATGATACTATATGGGTCATAGTAGATAGACTGACCAAGTCAGCACATTTCCTACCCATTAAGGAAACTTACAGCTCAGACATGTTAGCTCAATTATATGTAGATAAGATCGTAGCTCTGCATGGTGTACCATTGTCAATTATCTCGGATAGAGATACGAGATACACCTCTCATTTTTGGAAAAGTTTCCAACAGTCTCTGGGCACGCGCTTGAATTTTAGTACGGCTTACCACCCACAGACAGACGGACAGAGTGAGCGTACCATCCAGACATTGGAAGACATGCTTCGTGCATGTGTGATTGATTTAGGTGGTAGTTGGGATAAGCATCTGCCATTGGTCGAGTTCTCCTATAACAATAGCTACCATACTAGTATTAAGGCTGCGCCCTTTGAGGCATTATATGGCAGAAAATGCAGAACACCTATTTGTTGGGCGGAAGTAGGAGACGTTCAATTGTCAGGACCAAATTTGGTTTTTGAAACGACGGACAAGATTGTCCAGATTCGTGATCGTTTGAAAGCTGCCAGGGATAGGCAGAAAAGTTATGCGGATCCAAAACGTAAGTCTTTTCACTTCGAAGTAGGTGACAAAGTATTGCTTAAAGTATCACCCTGGAAAGGGGTGATGCGATTTGGTAAGAAAGGCAAGCTAAGCCCGAGATACACAGGACCTTTCGAAGTTATCGAACGTGTCGGGTCAGTTGCTTACAAGTTAAACTTGCCTGAAGAGCTCAGTGCTATACATAATGTTTTTCACATTTGTAATCTGAAGAAGTGTTTCGCTGATGAATCATTGGTCATACCACATACGGATGTGCATATAGATGAAAGCTTGAAATTTGTGGAGAAACCATTGTCGATTGAGGATCGGCAGGTGAAGAAGCTTCGAAGGAAGCATGTGCCTATTGTAAAAGTCAAATGGGATGCCCGTAGAGGTCCCGAATACAAATGGGAGGTAGAATCCACGATGAAAGAAAAATACCCTCATTTGTTTCAGTAAATCTCGAGGTCGAGATTTCTTTTAAGGGGGTGAGGATGTAACACCTCGAAAATTTACGTCCAATAATGTACTGACACGTGTCATAAGCTTTGAATATGTGAAAAAGTGCTTTAGAAGGACTAAAGTTGACAAACAGTGAAACTATGTGAATATAAGAGTCCAAAGTGTCAACAATGGATAAATAGGCCCTACAATAACCCTACATGGTGTTTATAATCTTAAACAATTAAATCATGGATCATACGAAGCGGAAAATGAAAGAAAGTGAGGAATTACAAACTACAGGGGCTAAATGTGTCAACATGTTGAAAGTATACCTCTGAGTGACCTTTTGGCAAACCCGAAGCTTTATAATGGTAAAATATACTCACTAGAATATGTGGTAAAAATTTCATAAAGTTTCGTTGTCGTATGAGAAAGTTATGATCAAAACCGTGCACGAAGGGTTAAATGCGTTAACGTTGAATTTCGTGACTTTTCGGGTAAGCACAAAGTTAACCAAGGACTTTACCATGTTTGTAAAAGTCCCAAGGCCCTTAAAAATCAGGTTTTAGGGTCTAATGTGCAAGAAAAGTAGCCAAAACCACGTTTCAAAGACAAGGACTGAAATGTAAATGTTGAAAACTTGTTGGGCTGGTTACCAGCTTGTACGCGGCCCACGAAGGGTCTCTCGCGGCCCGCCTACAAGTCACCAGCGAACAAAAAACGTGCAGTTGGCAGTTGCAGGCCTGTTTTTGTTGCTTAACAGCTGTGAATCGATACAAGGGGCTCTCCAATGGGTTTACATGCATCTAGGGGCACTTGGACTCATCTTACAACAGCAGTAGACCCTTGTGGCAGCTCCTAATGAGATCAAAATTGGCATAAAAGGGTCTTGAAGCTTGCAACTTTCAACACTTGCATTTACAAAAATTCACAAGACAACTTCTGGAGCTCTCTGGACATCAAGCCAACTTTCTAGTGATCTCTAAGCATTATTAGGACTCTTGTAAGTACTCCTAATCCTTTCTATTTCGTTCTAGCTTAGCTAATTAACCAAAAGTCAAACCATCGTAATTTAAGTTTGACTTTGAGATTAAACGAAATTTGCTCAGTCATTTCTCGAATTGAAAGTACCTACAAGTAGGTATTTATGTGGGTAACAAACCATTAAAAGGGTATTTTCAGATTCCCACTCTAACTATGCTAATTGTCGAGTCAAAGCATACTTTAAAAAGTCAACAGAATGATTATTTGCAAGTTTAAGCATAATTAGCAATGTAGGGTACATGCAACCTGTTTGATCATTAAAATAACATAGTAATTAAAGTAAGAACATGTCTCAACATGTTCAACTCGACAATTTCCAATATAAACCCGGATCGGACCCGAAAGTCGCATAAATTGACTTTTGCTTTGACTATCAGTTCTGATCCGTTTATGCATGTTTAAGATCTGCCTTAGAGCTTATTTTGGACCAAGTTTCATATAAGTATAACTCTCTGAGATTATACAACTTGGTTCAACACTTATCCGATTCATATGCATGTTTCCGATTTATGCTTAAAAGTTGACTAATATGCCCTTTTGACTATAAAACATGATTTTTGAAAAAGTGAAAGAGTAGAAACATTTGTTACTGATTTATAAACTTGCACCTAAAATTTGATATCAGTTTGAGGTCTAGAATAATAGTTATGCTCATTAGCGTAATTTGAAAGCTTTATGTTAATTAATTGGCGTAATTAGCGTATAACCTATTTAAACCCACTTTTTGATATCAAACGTTTTACCCACTGATGTTATATAATATTTTGGGATTTTTAAAGATTTTTATTTAATTTTTGGCTGAGCATAACATAGGTCTCTAAGTTTAATCTGGTAAATACCGATTTTGCCCTTTTAAGCCATAAAATGAGTTTTATAAATCCTTTTGACCCCAAACCTTTTTCTACTAATTTTATTTGATAAATAAAATATTTTGAGCATTCTGGAATTATAAAAATATCAGCTTTCTTTTAAAAACCCGGAACGGCTCCAAATCGCCTTTTTAAGCGTTTTTAACGCATAGTATGTACTATAACCATATTAAACATATAAGGTTGATACCTACTGATGTTTTTAGTATATTTTTACATAATAACAGTAAGTACAAGTTTTCGAACTCAGGTTTCCAGTTTTGACCTTTTAAGCCCTTGTGAAATTACCAAAATACCCCTAAGGAGCATAGTTTGGTTTTAAATGATAAGTTTCACATACGGGTCATACCCTACTGTTATAACATGTTAAATTAAGTGTATTTACTGTATAAATAAGACCTGTAACTCAGATTGCAAATTAAACTCTTTTATAATCTTTTAAATGACCAAAATGCCCTTATGAGGCATAAGTTGAGTTTAAATTCATTTGGGGCATAATAGAAGATATCTTACTGATATTATAACATAATTAAGCCATATTATCTCAGGGAACTTGCATATGACTCTTATGGTTACCCGTAACGCCCTTTTCGCGCTCGGTTCGGTTTATGTAACTAGTTTGCATAAATTGACCGAAACGGGTCAAACCTTATCATTTTTGTCTCAAAATCCAGAATGTATTTAGTATACCCATATTATACAAGTATTCAAACTTTTCGGGTCTAAATCACATTTTATCCGGTCTTCGCTTAATCGTGCGTTTGAACCTTATCATCCTTAACACTAGCCGGTCTAAGCTTAGGCTTAAATAAAGACCCGTTAGAGATCTAATAGGTTATTATAAACCTTTGTTCCAGAATAAGAAGAACCAGTAAAAGCTACCTTCACTTGCTTATTGTGAATTATACTTTACTCAGGTAAATACTTTTAACTTATTTTCCCTATACGGGCTTGGGTTACGGTATATAGAATACCGCTTGATCGAGAATCAAATCTTACATCGTTGGGTGGTTAATTGAATAATTTGATCGGCTCGTTTAAACGGTCTTGTTCACTTAAAGCCTTTGGGGGGTTAATGACCATGTCCCGGATATCCCTGGCATCATTTTACGAAATGGCCACGACCTGAGCACGGGGTGTAGGCGTACACCTGTCAGTGTATAACTCATTATTGTGGTGTGTCTATTGATCTTTAACCCGGACAAGATTCGGGCTACTGAACGCACAAGTAACATGTAATTCGTTCACAAGATTATATTACATAATTATCCCAAGTTATAAAATGTTTTGTGCCACGTGCATTCAAATCAATTTTCAACCCTTTTCAAAATGAGTCAGTTAAATTGTATTTACCAGTGTAAACTGACGTATTTTTCCAAAATGATTAAGTGCAGGTACTACTCGTACTTGGCTGGCTGTCTTCTAGAGCGTCCACAATAAGTCTCGCAAGCTTGGATGACAATAAAGCTGTTGAACAATATCTTATTTTATTTTGATCCGCCTGTGGATCCGTTTCAACTATTTGTGATATTTGATATTACACTTTATTAAAGTTGAAATGAATCTATCTTTGCTTCCGCTGTGCATTTATATATTGTGTTGTTTGTCTATGATGATACCAACTACGTCACGATACTCCCCACCGGGCCCACCGGTGACACGTGGAAAATAGGGGTGTGATAGGTTGGTATCAGAGCCAACTCTGAGTGAATTAAACACTAGCCTTTTGTGTTTAATCTCAGTTACACAATTGCACATTCCTCGATTCTCGAGTCTAGACAAAGAACTTAGGAATTTTCCAAATTTTTGTTTTATTTCTAACTTTGTCTTATATATTTCTTGTTGTATCACTTGTTTGTTTTCGACAGGTTATCAAAATGCCGCCGCGAATGAGAGGAAGAGGCAGGGGAAATGGGCCACTTACCTCCCCAAACGACCACGAGGCCGGACCGTCACACCGGCGAACACCTTCAGATCCTCATAACTCGGATGCTCAAGATCTTTGGAGGTCTTTTATTGAACCAGCTAGGCGCTCAGTTTCACTGAGTACCTCACCTTCCATCCCACACTCCTTCGGGTGTGACAATTTTAGTCGAGTTTAGAAATGCCTTAGGACTTCCTTAGGACCAGGTTACATGTTAGTATAACCCTCTGTGGTTGGATCATTGATTGTCCGTTTCGTTTACATGTTTCCGTTAATTGCTTAAATGTTGACCATAATGCCCTTTTAACCATAAAATGAGAATTTTGGATATGTGAAAGGACAAAAATCTTTGTTACTGATTTATAAACATGTCCCTAAAATTTTACATCAGTTGGAGGTCTAGAATAGGAGTTATGCTAAATAGCGCAATTAAGAAGCTTTTTGTTAATTAAACGGCGCGATTAGGATAAAGCCTATCTAAACCCAATTTTGACACCAAACCTTTTTACCCACTGATGTAATATAATATTTTGGGATTTTTAAAGATTTTTAATTATTTTTAACCTGCTCATAACCTAAGGTTATGGCGTTGATTCGGTAAATACCGATTATACCCTTTTTTGTTTATAAAACGAGTTCTACATAGTATTTTGACACCAATCCAATTGCTACTGATTTTATATAATAAATGTAGTATGTTGAACTTTATAACCTGATCAGAAAACTCAGATTTCCGGTATAACCCGGAAATCGCTTAAAATGGCTTTTAAAGCGTATTAAACGCATAGTTTAGGTTTAAAACCATTTTGTCACATAAGACTTTTTACCAACTGATATAACCTGTCAAATTAAGTTATTTTACTGATTAATTCAGACCCAAATCACATAAGTTTAATTAATCCCTTTTATAATCTTTAAAATGACCAAAATACCCCTACGGGGCTTATATTGAGATTAAACTCGTTTTGGGCATAATGGAAGGTATCCTACTGATATCACAACATATTTAAGGCATATTAACTTAGGAAACCTGTTCAGGACCCTTTTGGTTACCCGTTACGCTTCTTGAACGTTCAGTTCGGTTTATGTAACTAGTTTACATAAATTTGCCGAAACGGGTCAAACCTTATCGTTTTTATCTCAAAATCCAGAATGTGTTTAGATTACCCATATAAGACAAGTCTTCAAACTTGTCGGGTCTAAATCACATTCTATTCCGGTCTTCGCTTAATCATGCGTACGAACCGTATCTTTCTTTAAAACTAACCGGTCTAAGTCTAGGCTTAATTAAAGACCCGTTAGGATTCTAATAGGTTATTATAAACCTTTGTTCCAGAATAGGAGACCCGGTAAAAGCTACTTGCATTTGCTGATTGTGAATTATACTTGCTCAGGTAAATACTTTTAACTTATTTTCCCTTATACGGGCTTGGGGTACGGTATATAAAATACCGCTTGGTCGGGCATTCGACCTTAATCGATTGGTGGTTAAGTATTATCAAGATGACCCGTTTAAAAATATGTTTTGTTGCTTAAACGCCTTTGGGGGGTTAATGACCATGTCCCGGATATCCTTGGCATCATTTTACGAAATGGCCACGACCTAAGCGCGGAGTGTAGGCGTACACTTGTCAGTGCCTAAATAAATAATGTGGTGTGTATATTGATCTTTAACCCGGCACGAACCGGGCTACTGAACGCATAAGGAACATGTAATTCTTTTACAAGTTTATATATTCAAATAATTATCCCAAGTTATAAAATGTTTGTGCCATGTGCATCCAAATCAATTTTTAATCATTTTTAAAATGAGTCAGTTAATTGTATTTACCAGTGTAAACTGACGTATTTTCTCAAAAAGATTAAGTGCAGGTACTACGCGAACTAGACTAGTTTTCTCCTAGCGTCCACAAATAAGTCTCGCAAGCTTGGATGTCAAATCTGTTGAACAATGTTTCCTATTTTATTTTGATCCACCTGTGGATAGACTTTCGACTGTTGTGATACTTGATATTACAATTTATTAAAGTTGAAATATATCTATCTTTTGCTTCCGCTGTGCATATTAAATATTGTGTTGTTTGACCATGATGATATCAACTACGTCACGATACTCCCCACCGGGCCCACCAGTAATACGTGGAAAGTCGGGGTGTGACAGGTTGGTATCAGAGCCAACATTGAGTGAATTAAACACTAGCCTTTTGTGTTTAATCTCAATGACACAATTGCACATTCCTAAATTTTCGAGTCTAGACAAAGAACATAGGAATAATCCAAATTTGTTTTTTTTTATTTTTACTTTGTCCTTTATATTTCTTGTTGTATCTTTTATTGTTTTGACAGGAAATATGCCGCCAAGATTTAGACGAGGAGGACGAGGCAAGGGGCCAATCACCGCCCCCAACGATCACGAGGCCGGACCTTCGCACCGACGAACTCCTTCCACTACAATGAGTGCGGATCCGCAAGGTGTATGGAGGACCCCTGCGGAACCCGCTAGACGGTCTGTTTTGCACAGCTCAACGCCTCCTTACCGTCATTCATTCGGGCCGCATTCAGAAAATGAGCCCGATAACCCTCAACCTTCCTATATACCTCTTCAGCGATCCCTATCGCACAATTCCTTTGGCAACCCCACTCCTGTTTTCCAGGGCCGGTTTAACCCGACAAACTATATACAAGAACCAGTTGGTTTTAACCCGTTGGGACCAGAGGACCACTTCTCAGAAGACAATGCAATGGACATGGACGAGGACATGGATCCCGTCGAACCTGCAAGCGGTACACCCAACCATCCTATCGAGGTCTCAGATGGTTCATCCTTTCACGGATCACCCTACGGTGGTCCGGACAGTTACTAAGCAAGGTTTAACCAACATGAATGGTACTTCACACCTTCTCACCATTCATCACCGCACCAGCAGCAGCAGCAGGATCCCTCTGGGGATTCACGTTTCGTGGCTGTCACGCCACCGCCTCCACCGCCGCCAGTTCATCAAGCACCTCCAAAACCACCAAGGCGTAGGAGAACGGGCGCACGTATGTCTGTGCGAGGAGGGGATTTTCACTTCAGCTCCCCTCATCACTCCAGTGGCAGTCACTACCCGCCACTGCATGAAGACCCACAGATGGGTGGGCCCTCGAACCAAATTCTAGAGGTGAATCCGGCACCAGTTGCACCACAACCGCCACCAATGGGTTTTGGTAACCCGATTCTTTCGTACGCCAGGTCAACAGCGTGCAACCCGTTTGAGCAGCCGGCTCACTCCACCTATAACTATGCTGAGTACCCTTACCAAGTGGCATCAAACTACCTCGCCCATCATACTGAAGGACCGTATGGAGCCCCTTGGGGAATGGGATACCCAACTCATGGGTATCAAGTACCTGCGCGACCACCGATTCGGCAACAGCCACCACGATTTTCTCCACCGGAACAGGAGGAAATCCTCCAAAGACTAAGTCGGGTGGAGCATGAGTTCCAAGAAGAACGCATGAACAACAGGGGTTTCCTCAAGGGCCTTGCGAGCTTGCTGAAGGGGAAGAAGAAGATGGATCATTAAATCCCTACATGTATTGTTGTACTTCCTACTTTTCAATTAAGTCCCTGCGTGGACATTCATCCTTGTATTTAGTCCCTACGTGGACTTGTCTTTCTAGTCCCTGCGTGGACATTTGTTTTAGTACTTGGTCCCTGCGTGGACTTGTATTTTAGTTTAACCCCTGCGTGGGTAATTTGTCTATTTAAAAGCCCCGTTTAGGGCAATGCGTAATCCTTTAATAATTAATGGAATGTTAAGTTTATAAATTTCATTTTTGTCATTATATGCTTAAATATATTATACATGAAATAAATAAATCAAAATCATTCCTTTTAAAAATAATCTGCCTATTAAATGTTAATTAAGAATCTTACAGGTATAACCTAGCCTGCGTGTCATTATAAGACCTGGCCAAGATGGTAAGACCTGTTTAAAAGATTCAAATCCCTGTTAACATCTGAAAACATGTTAACGCTCCTGGCAGACGTGATTCGTTAAAATCACACACGTCATTCTTATTATAGGATTCTTCAAAAGATTCCTAACTCAACTTAATGATCTATAATTCATGGGTTTAAATCATCAATTAAGATGATCACATATTAAACATCCATTAGTGATGTAGTGCCTACGGGCCATACTCATTGTCATATAAGACAAAAGACAGTAGTAGTCTACGACTCCCTGTCAGAAAAAGGTAAAGAACTATGTTCAAACCTTCATGCCTTGGTTCTCTGAAATCATGACTTATAACTTAGGATGTCCCGGTGACTAGGCCTTTTGTGCCACTAATAAAACTGTTATTTGTTTTATAATTATGATAAATTATAATAAAAATCCTAAATAAATGTGAGTAACAAATTAACCAAATATGGTCTGTGTTTACCATGGTTAATGAATTGCCCTAAAGGACAATTCCATAATAAACTCCCAAATAAATTAGTGTCACTGTCTTATGTAACAGTTAAAAACTACAATGGCTGACTCTGACGAGATCAACAGTCATCCCCTGGAGAATAATGAGGATGCCAGAATCAATATAACCAGGGAAGAACTCCGTACACTGATTGATACAGCTGTATCTAAAGCTATGGAGCAACAATATAGTGGATCTAGCAGAACTCGAAGCAAGAACCCATCCACACCACCCTCTAAATCTGTCCCTAAAACTCATTCAGAGGCTCATAGCAAGCCACCCTCTAAGAAAGAGGAACCGAAGAAAGATGATGACCGACATTCATCTAACCAACACAGTGATCCATCCAAGAGGATAGTGTTTGATGATAAACCACGCACCAAGTCCTGTACTTATAAATACTTTGTTTCCTGCAAACCCCGGGATTTTACTGGGGAGAAAGGGGCTATAGACTGCATGACATGGCTGGACGAGATGGACACTGTGGTGGATATCAGCGGGTGCGCTGAGAGGGATGTGGTCAAGTTTGTGTCTCAATCGTTCAAAGGTGAGGCCTTAGCCTGGTGGATATCGTTGATTCAAGCTACTGGGAAGATCCCACTGTACAATATGACATGGGAACAATTTGTTACCCTCATCAGGGAGAACTACTGTCCTCAGCACGAGGTCGAAAAGATTGAGTCGGATTTTCTATCATTGGTAATGACAAATCTGGATTGACAAGCTTACCTTCCGAGCTTTAATACAATTTCAAGATTGGTTCCATATCTGGTGACCCCGGAACCCAAAAGAATAGCTCGTTTCATTGGGGGTTTAGCCCCAGAAATTAAGGCAAGCGTGAAGGCCTCTCGGCCAGATACTTTCAGATCTGTAGCTGATATATCTTTGTCCCTCACATTGGACGCGGTCAGACAAAGATCGCTGAGGAACAAGGATGCCGAGAAAAGGAAACGTGAAGATGACAATTCACGAAGGTCAAACAAGAAGCACCGAGGAAACAGTGACCACAAGAAGGGGTCTGAATCTAAGAAGGATGGGCATCAATCTGGTGATAAGCCCAAGTGCAAAGTCTGCAAGAAACAGCACTTCGGGAAGTGCAGATATGAATCGAACTCGCAGACACAATCAAGGACTTTTGCATGCTGGATATGCAAGTCCAAGGAACACAATACCTTGGATTGCAAAAAGTTGAAGGACGCAAAGTGCTACAGTTGCAACGAAAAAGGGCACATTAAGACAAATTGCCCAAAATATGCAAAGAAAGCTGATGAAGGAAAGAAGACCAATGCTAGGGTCTTCAGGACGGATGCAAAGGAAGCTGTGCAGGACGACAATGTGATCACAGGTACCTTCCTTATAAATGATGTTTATGCGAGA
This sequence comes from Helianthus tuberosus, assembly GCA_030545235.1. Lineage (NCBI taxonomy): Eukaryota > Viridiplantae > Streptophyta > Magnoliopsida > Asterales > Asteraceae > Helianthus > Helianthus tuberosus. The sequence goes on from CM060365.1 coordinate 194,331,310, forward strand.
GTGCTATTTGATTCAGGAGCTGATAAATCATTTGTAGATAATAAGTTTTGCAAATTGCTGAATTTACCTGTTAAAACCTTAAGAGTGAAATATGAGGTGGAGTTAGCAGATGGCACCCTAGAAACTGCCTCAACCATATTAGATGGATGTTTCATATCCATTAAGAACCACTCTTTTCCTTTATCCCTACTTCCTTTGAAGTTAGCCGATTTTGACATCGTTTTGGGTATGGACTGGTTATCTCATAACCAGGCCTAGATTGTCTGCAATAAGAAACAAGTGGTGATCAAGACTCTGTCTGGTGAATCACTTACCATTGAGGGAGACACCCAGTATGGACTGCCTGAGCAAGTGACTATGCTCAAGTCCTCTAGGTGTTTGAAGAAGGGTTATGTCATCTACATGGCACAAGTGACCATCGATGAGCCGAAACCCAAGATTGAGGATATCCCCATCATTTCTGAATATCCTGAAGTTTTTCCTGAAGAACTACCTGGTTTACCACCAGATAGGCAAGTGGAATTCAGAATTGACATCATCCCTGGAGCAGCACCAGTAGCAAGGGCGCCTTATAGGTTGGCACCAATAGAGATGAAGGAATTGAGAACACAACTATATGAATTGCTAGCCAAAGGTTTCATTAGACCTAGTTCGTCCCCTTGGGGAGTGCCAATCTTGTTTGTCAAGAAGAAGGATGGATCGATGCGTCTGTGCGTCGATTACCGTGAGCTTAATAAGGTCACTATCAAGAATAGGTATCCTTTGCCTAGAATCGACGATCTGTTCGATCAGCTTCAAGGATCAAGTTACTTCTCTAAGATTGACTTAAGGTCAGGCTATCATCAGCTGAAGGTTAGAGATGAAGACGTACACAAGACTGCATTTAGGACTCGTTATGGTCATTACGAGTTCCTAGTGATGCCTTTTGGGCTCACTAATGCACCAGCCGCGTTCATGGATCTCATGAATCGCGTCTGCAAGCCTTACTTGGACAAATTCATCATCGTTTTCATCGACGACATTCTCATCTACTCGAAGAACCAAGCTGATCATGAGAAGCATCTTCGATGTATTCTTTCACTACTTCAGCAGGAGAAGCTCTATGCCAAATTCTCTAAGTGTGAATTTTGGCTTCGAGAAGTCCAATTTCTTGGACATATGGTTAGTGAACACGGAATCCAAGTAGATCCCGCTAAGGTTGAAGCTGTCATGAACTGGCAAGAGCCGAAGACGCCCACAGAGATTCGCAGTTTCCTGGGATTGGCAGGATATTACAGGCGTTTCATTGAAAATTTTTCAAGGATTGCTGCACCCCTAACTTCTTTGACTAGGAAGAATATTAAGTTCAACTGGGGACCCAAGCAACAAGAATCTTTTGATATCCTTAAGCAGAAGCTGAGCAATGCACCTGTGTTGACATTGCCTGATGGGATAGAAGAGTTCGTAGTATATTGTGATGCATCACACACCGGGATGGGGTGTGTGCTTATGCAGAAAGGCAAGGTTATTGCCTATGCTTCACGTCAGTTAAAGGTGCATGAAAAGAATTACACCACCCATGACTTGGAGTTGGGTGCCGTTGTATTTGCACTGAAGCTATGGAGACACTATTTATATGGTATCAAGTGTGTGATCTATTTTGATCACAAGAGCCTCCAGCACCTGTTTAACCAAAAAGAATTAAACATGAGGCAACGACGTTGGATGGAAACTTTGAATGATTATGATTGTGAGATAAGATACCATCCTGGCAAGGCGAATGTAGTCGCCGATGCCTTGAGTCGAAAGGAGAGGGTGAAACCCATCCGAATCAATGCCAAGAGCATTGAGATAAAGAACAGTTTGAACGAAAGGTTGTTAGCTGCACAGAAGGAAGCTGTGTTGGAAGCTAACTATCCTAATGAAAAGCTAGGGGTAACTGAGGAGCAGTTATCTCTTGGCAAGGACGGAATTCTGAGATTGAATGGACGAATATGGGTTCCAGTTTATAGAGGACTTCGAGATATTATCCTTCAGGAAGCCCACAGTTCTAAATACTCCGTTCATCCTGGAGCTGACAAGATGTACCAGGATTTGAAAGCGAACTTTTGGTGGATAGGCTTGAAGAAGTCTATAGCTACCTATGTAGCTAAATGTTTGACGTGTGCACAAGTCAAAGCTGAACATCAGAAGCCGTCAGGGTTGCTACAACAGCCTGAACTCCCCACGTGGAAGTGGGAAATGGTGACAATGGATTTCATCACCAAGTTTCCGAAGACAAGGAAAGGAAATGACACAATATGGGTAATAGTAGATAGACTGACTAAGTCAGCACATTTCCTACCCATCAAGGAGACCTATAGCTCCGACATGTTAGCCCAATTGTATGTAGATAAGATTGTATCTCTACACGGCGTGCCTGTGTCTATTATCTCTGACAGAGACACTAGATACACGTCACATTTTTGGAAAAGTTTCCAACAATCTTTGGGCACGCGCTTAAATTTTAGTACGGCTTACCATCCTCAGACGGACGGTCAGAGTGAGCGTACTATCCAAACTTTGGAAGACATGCTTCGAGCATGTGTCATTGACTTAGGTGATAGTTGGGATAACCACCTGCCATTAATCGAGTTCTCATACAACAATAGCTATCATACTAGCATTAAGGCTGCGCCTTTTGAGGCATTGTATGGTAGGAAATGCAGAACGCCCATTTGTTGGGCGGAAGTTGGAGATGTCCAATTGTCAGGACCTGAAATAGTCTTTGAAACAACGGACAAAATTGTCCAGATTCGTGACCGCCTGAAAGCTGCCAGGGATAGGCAGAAAAGCTACGCGGATCTAAAGCGTAAACCTATGAAATTCGAGGTAGGTGACAAAGTGTTGCTTAAAGTATCACCCTGGAAGGGAGTGATGCGATTTGGTAAGAAAGGAAAGTTAAGCCCGAGATACATAGGACCATTCGAGGTCATCGAATGTGTCGGATCAGTTGCTTATAAGTTAAAATTGCCTGAAGAGCTCAGTGGTATTCACAATGTATTCCACATCTGCAATCTGAAGAAGTGTTTCGCTGATGAATCACTAGTCATACCACATACAGATGTGCACATAGAACAGAGCTTGAAGTTTGTTGAAAAACCCGTGTCGATTGAGGATCGACGGGTTAAGAAGCTTCGAAGGAAGCATGTGCCAATAGTAAAGGTTAAATGGGATGCCCGTAGAGGTCCCGAGTACACGTGGGAGGTAGAGTCCACAATGAAAGAAAAGTACCCTCATTTGTTTCAGTAAATCTCGAGGTCGAGATTTCTTTTAAGGGGGTGAGGATGTAACACCTCGAAAAATCACGTCCTACAATGTATTGACACGTGTCATAAGCTTGAACGTGTGAAAGAATACACTAGAGGGACTAAAGTTGACAAACATGGAAAGTATGTGAATATAAGGGTTCAAAATGTCAACAAGGGATAAAAATACTTTACAGTAACCCTACACGATGTTTATACATTCAAACGAATAAATCATGGATCATACGAAACTAAAAATGAAAGAAAGTGAGAGATTACAAACTGCAGGGGTTAAATGTGTCAACATGTTTAAAGTATACCTCTAAGTGACCTTTTAGCAAACCCGAAGCTTTGTAACGGTTAATTATGCTCACTAGAATGCACGATAAAAATTTCATAAAGTTTTGTTATAGTATGAGAAAGTTATGATCAAATTCGTATGCGAAGGGTTAAAGCGTAAACGTTGAAAATTATGACCTTTCGGGTAATAACAAAGTGACCAAGGACTTAACAAAATGGGTATAAGTCTTGGAGCCCTTATAAGTGAAATTGAGGGGCTCAAAATGCAAGAAAATAAGGTTGGGTGACCTTTCGAAGGACCAAGAGCCAAGTTGCAAAAGCTAAAAAGATTTTAACCTGAAAACAGGCCTTAGGCGGGCCGCGTAAGCCTTGCCAAGAACTTACGCGGGCCGCGTGCGGTCCCCAGATACAGAAAATACAGACAGCAGCCTGTTATGCCTTGTAACCGACTTAAAAACAATTTTCCTCTTCCATGGGCGACCCCTACATGCTTTTTAGACCCTAGGGACAGTTGTGGATGATCAGGTGTCCATGATAGACTTATTTGTCAACAATCTAAAGGGATTAAATCACTATATAAAGGCCCCTTATGTTGCAACTTATGATCACACCTTTCATCTGCATTCTGATCATTCCTGGAGCATAAGAGCAGACCCAAGTCATCACTAATCGTGCATAGGACTTCTGTAAGTATGCTTAACCTTTCCTAGTTGAGTTTTACTTAGTTATTAGCTTAAAAGTCAAACCGTCGTATTTAACGTTTGACTTAGCGATTAATCATTAATGGTCCAGTGATTAGTCGAATTGAAGGTAGTTATAAGTTGGTAATTATGTGGGCAATAATCCCTTAAGAGGGCACCCACTGATTCCCGTTCTAACTAGATCAAATGTCGGGTCAAAGTTGTTTAGAAAAAGTCAACAGAAACATAATCTTCGATTTAACGCATAATTAACAATGCAGAAGGCGTGTAACCTATTTTATCACTCATATAACTTAGTAATAAATGTAAGAACATGTCTAAACATGTTCGACCCGACAATTTCCTGTTTAGACCCGGTTCGGAACCGAAAGTCGCAAAACTTTGACTTTTGCTTTGACTTCAGTTCTGACCCGTTTTAGTAGAGTTTAGAAATGCCTTAGGACTTCCTTAGGACCAGGTTACATGTTAGTATAACCCTCTGTGGTTGGATCATTGATTGTCCGTTTCGTTTACATGTTTCCGTTAATTGCTTAAATGTTGACCATAATGCCCTTTTAACCATAAAACGAGAATTTTGGATATGTGAAAGGACAAAAATCTTTGTTACTGATTTATAAACATGTCCCTAAAATTTCACATCAGTTGGAGGTCTAGAATAGGAGTTATGCTAAATAGCGCAATTAAGAAGCTTTTTGTTAATTAAACGGCGCGATTAGCATAAAGCCTATCTAAACCCAATTTTGACACCAAACCTTTTTACCCACTGATGTAATATAATATTTTGGGATTTTTAAAGATTTTTAATTATTTTTAACCTGCTCATAACCTAAGGTTATGGCGTTGATTCGGTAAATACCGATTATACCCTTTTTTGTTTATAAAACGAGTTCTACATAGTATTTTGACACCAATCCAATTGCTACTGATTTTATATAATAAATGTAGTATGTTGAACTTTATAACCTGATCAGAAAACTCAGATTTCCGGTATAACCCGGAAATCGCTTAAAATGGCTTTTAAAGCGTATTAAACGCATAGTTTAGGTTTAAAACCATTTTGTCACATATGACTTTTTACCAACTGATATAACCTGTCAAATTAAGTTATTTTACTGATTAATTCAGACCCGAATCACAGAAGTTTAATTAATCCCTTTTATAATCTTTAAAATGACCAAAATACCCCTACGGGGCTTATATTGAGATTAAACTCGTTTTGGGAATAATGGAAGGTATCCGACTGATATCACAACATATTTAAGGCATATTAACTTAGGAAACCTGTTCAGGACCCTTTTGGTTACCCGTTATGCTTCTTGCGCGTTCGGTTCGGTTTATGTAACTAGTTTACATAAATTAGCCGAAACAGATCAAACCTTATCGTTTTTATCTCAAAATCCAGAATGTGTTTAGATTACCCATATAAGATAAGTCTTCAAACTTGTCGGGTCTAAATCACATTCTATTCCGGTCTTCGCTTAATCATGCATACGAACCGTATCTTTCTTTAAAACTAACCGGTCTAAGTCTAGGCTTAATTAAAGACCCGTTAGGATTCTAATAGGTTATTATAAACCTTCATTCCAGAATAGGAGACCCGGTAAAAGCTACTTGCATTTGCTGATTGTGAATTATACTTGCTCAGGTAAATACTTTTAACTTATTTTCCCTTATACGGGCTTGGGGTACGGTATATAAAATACCGCTTGGTCGGGCATTCGACCTTAATCGATTGGTGGTTAAGTATTATCGAGATGACCCGTTTAAAAATATGTTTTGTTGCTTAAACGCCTTTGGGGGGTTAATGACCATGTCCCGGATATCCTTGGCATCATTTTATGAAATGGCCACGACCTAAGCACGGAGTGTAGGCGTACACTTGTCAGTGCCTAAATAAATAATGTGGTGTGTCTATTGATCTTTAACCCAGCACGAACCGGGCTACTGAACGCATAAGGAACATGTAATTCTTTTACAAGTTTATATATTCAAATAATTATCCCAATTTATAAAATGTTTGTGCCATGTGCATCCAAATCAATTTTTAATCATTTTTAAAATGAGTCAGTTAATTGTATTTACCAGTGTAAACTGACGTATTTTCTCAAAAAGATTAAGTGCAGGTACTACGCGAACTAGACTGGTTTTCTCCTAGCGTCCACAAATAAGTCTCACAAGCTTGGATGTCAAATCTGTTGAACAATGTTTCCTATTTTATTTTGATCCACCTGTGGATAGACTTTCGACTGTTGTGATACTTGATATTACAATTTATTAAAGTTGAAATATATCTATCTTTTGCTTCCGCTGTGCATATTAAATATTGTGTTGTTTGACCATGATGATATCAACTACATCACGATACTCCCCACTGGGCCCACCGGTAATACGTGGAAAGTCGGGGTGTGACAACGGGGCGTGTTCAGCCTTCTGTTCTCTTGTTTTTGCTTGGGAAGATGCTGTCGGGGGGTTGGGCATGCCACATTTATTCTTTTTCTTGTATTTATGTTAGATTTAGCTGCCTTTTTGCTTCTTTTGTTTATTTGAGCTCATTTAATCCTGAAAATACAAAAGGAAGACAAAAACACACTTTTTCCAACATTAGTACTAAAAAAGGGTTAGTTTTATGCCACAATTGATGTAATTTATATGTTGCATTTTGCACACATCAGGAGTCCTAAGGGATAGCTTGAAAACATATTAATGAATTCAATAAGATGTAATATTACGATTAAAAAATCGATCTATTACTTGCACACTAAGGTGTTGTTTGTTTTTTTAAGAGGTAAAACGTCCGGAGTCTGCAGACCACATCTGCAGACATTTGTAGCAGAAGAGGTGGACCAAACCTCTGTAGTCTGCAAGAAGAAGATTGTTTGTTTTTTAACTTCTACAAGCGCTAGAACATCTAATCATAACACCAAAATGCCACACCCAGATATTTCCACGTATTACCGGTGGGCCCGGTGGGGAATATCGTGACGTAGTTGATATCATCATAGTCAAACAACACAATTTTAAATGCACAGCGGAAGCAAAAGATAGATTCATTTCAACTGAATAAATTGTAATATTGAGTATCACAAAATAGTTGAAACAGATCCATAGGCGGATCGAAAGAAAAAGGAAATTGTTCAACAGACTTTAACATATAGAGCTTGCGAGACTTGATTATTGATGCCTGGAGTAGCCAGCCTATTACTTATAGTACCTGCACTTAGCCTTTTTGGAAAATACATCAGTTTACACTGGTAAATACAACTTAACTGACTCATTTTGAAAAATGTTTAAAAAAATTTATTTGAATGCACTTAGGCAAAAATATATTTTATAACTTGGGACAATTATTCAAAAATAATCTTGTATACAGTTTTACTTATTTGTCGTCCATTAGGGCCGATTTGTAGGACCGGACAAGATTAACTAACACGCCACAGGTATAATGCCCACAAGGTTGATTCCTTTAAGTGGATTACCAGTTTTTACATAATGTAACTGCCAGGTGTACGCTTACACCCTGTGCTTAGGTCGTGGCCATTTCTTTGAATGATGCCAAGGATATCCGGGACATGGTCATTTAACCCCCAAAGGCCATACACCAAATAATACAGATTAAAACGAGTTATGTAAATACATCAATCACAATCCGATTTAAATGACTACACACCCGACCAAGCGGTACTTTTATAGTACCGTATCCCAAGCCCGTATAGGGAAAATAAGTTAAGAGTATTTACCTGAGCAAAGTATAAATCAAATACAGCAAGTGCACGTAGCTTTTACTGGGCTCCTAATCTGGAACGAAGGTTTTTAATAACCCATTAGAATCCTAACGGGTCTTTAATTAAGCTTAGACTTAGACCGGTTAGTTTTCAAAAGGAAGATACGGTTCAAACGCATGATAAAGCGAAGACCGGTTTAGAATGTGGTTTTGACCCGACAAGCTTGGACACTTGTTTAATATGGGTAAACTAAACACATTCTGGATTTTGAGATGAAAACGATATGGTTTGACCCGTTTCGGCTAATATATGCAAAGTAGTTACATACGCCGATCCGAACGCGAAAAGTGTGTAACGGGTAACCAAAAGAGTCATATACAAGTTTCCTAAGTTAAAATTCCTTAAATATGTTGTGACATCAGTAAGATATCTTCTATTATGCCCAAAACGGATTTAAACTCAAATTACGCCCCATAGGGGTATTTTGGTCATTTAAAAGGTTATAAAAGAGTTTAAATATAAATCTGAGTTTCGGGTCTGATGTAATCAGTAAAAATACTTAATTTACTAAGTTATAACAGTAGGGTATTACATATATGTGAAATTTATCATTTATAACCAAACTATGCACCTTAGGGGCATTTTGGTAATTTCACATAGGCTTAAAAGGTCAAAATTGAAAATATGAGTTTAAAACTTTTGCTTACTGTTAAAATATAAAAATTTACTTAATATATCAGTAGGTATTAAGTCTTATATATCTAAAATGGTTTTAATACATATTATGCGCTTAGAACGCGTAAAAAGGCGATTTTGAGCGATTACCGGGTTTTATAAAGAAAGATGATATTTTTATTATTCCAGAAGGCTTAAAATATTTTATTTATCCTATAAAATCAGTAGCAAAAGGTTTGGAATCAAAATGATTTGTAAAACTCATTTTATAGCCCAAAAGGGCAAAACCGGCAATTACCGAAATCAAGCTTAGAACTCTATGTTATGCTCAGCCTAAAATTAAATAAAAATCTCCAAAAATCCCAAAATATTATTTTATATCAGTGGGTAAAAATTTTGGTATCAAAAATCGGGTTTAGATAGGCTATACGCTAATTACACCGTTTAATTACTAAAAAGCTTTCTAATTACGCTAATGAGCATAACTTTTAATCTAGACCTCAAACTGATGTCAAATTTTAGGTACAAGTTTATAAATTAGTAACTAAGTTTTCTACTCTTTTACATTTTCAAAATTCATGTTTTAAGGTCATATGGGCATAATAGTCAACATTTAGGCATTTAACGGAAATATGCATATGAATCGGATGACTAATGAACCAAGTTGTATAATCACAGAGAGTTATACTTATATGAAACCTGGTCCTAATAAGGCTCTAAGACATTCCTAAACTATGCTCTAATGGGTCAGAACTGAAAGTCAAAGCAAAAGTCTACTTTTCCGACTTTCGGTTCCGAACCGAGCTTAAACTGAAAATTGTCGAGTTGAACATGTTTAGACATGTTCTTACATTAATTACCAAGTTATATTAATGACAAAACAGGTTGCATAGCTTCTACATTGCTAATTATGCATTTATTTGAAAATAAGCTTTTTGTTGACTTTTTTAAGATTAACTTTGACCCGACAATTGACCTAGTTAGAGTGGGATTCAGATGGTGGCCTTTTAAGGGTTTATTGCCCACATAATTACCAACTCATAGGTACTTTCAATTTGAAATTTGACTGGACAAATTAAGGTTATTGACGAAGTCAAACCTTAATTACGACGGATTGACTTTAGGCTAATTAACTAATTAAAACTGAATTAAGAAAGGTTAGGGACACTTACTGAAGTCCTAGGCACGACTAAGGATGCTTGGGAAGTGGCCTTGAGCTCCAGGAATCTCCAGAAATTGAGTTTGAATGGTTTTCAAAGTGTATGCCAAAGTGTTGCAACAATGGGTTCTTATATAGTGAGTTTAATTCATCAAGATCATGCCACAATAGCCTATAGATGTTCCTTGATCACTTCCAGGTGTCCCTAGGCATGGGAATACCATCAAACAAGCCCCTTGAATCGAATACAAGGTTTCTAAGTCGGTTTAACTTGCTGAACTCGCACCTGTACATGAATTCTGACCAGCTAAGGCCGTCGCGTAGCGCGACAGCAGAGGGGGTTGTTGGTGGCGCTACGCCAGCACCTCAGTTACCAGCCACACAAGTTTCAGCTATTTACATTTCAGCCCCTAGTCCTTTCAAACGTGGTTTTAAGTTTATTTCTTGCACTTTTGGTCCTCTAACTTGATTTCTAAGGACGCTAAGTTATAAAAAAACTTGGTTAAGTCCTTGGTTAACTTTGTGATCACCCGAAAAACCTTGAATTTCAATGTTGACGCTTTTAACCCCTCGTATACGAATATTATCATAACTTTCTCATACTTTATCGAAACCTTGTGAAATTTTTATCACTTATTCTAGTGAGTATAATTTATCGTTACAAAGCTTCGGGTTCGCTAAAAGGTCACTCAGAGGTGTACTTTAAACATGTTGACACATTTAACCCTTGTAGTTTGTAATCTCTCACTTTCTTTCACAATTAGCTTCGTATGATCCATGATTCATTCGTTTAAGGGTATAAACATCGTGTAGGGTTATTTAAAGGTACATTTATCCATTGTTGACATTTTGAACCCTTTTACACACATAGATTCCTTGTTTGTCAACTTTAGTCCCTCTAAGTAATTCTTTACACGTTTTAAAATCAATGACACGTGTCGATACATTATTGGACATAAATTTTCGAGGTGTTACATCCTCACCCCCTTAAAAGAAATCTCGACCTCGAGATTTACTGAAACAAATGAGGGTACTTTTCTTTCATTGTGGACTCCACCTCCCATGTATATTCGGGACCTCTACGTGCATCCCATTTAACTTTTACAATCGGTACATGCTTCCTTCGAAGCTTCTTAACCTGTCGGTCCTCGATCGACAAAGATTTTTCCACAAATTTCAAGCTCTCATCTATGTGCACATCCGTATGTGGCATGACTAGCGACTCGTCAGCTAGACATTTCTTTTGATTGCAGATGTGGAATACATTGTGAATACCACTAAGCTCTTCAGGTAAGTTTAACTTATAAGCCACTGCTCCTACACATTCGATGATCTCGAATGGTCCTATATACCTTGGGCTTAACTTACCTTTCTTACCAAATCGCATCACTCCCTTCTAGGGTGATACTTTAAGCAGAACCTTATCACCAACCTCAAACTTTAGAGGTTTTCGCCTATTATCAGCATAACTTTTCTGCCTATCCCTGGCAGCTTTCAGGTGGTCACAAATCTGGACAATCTTGTCCGTTGTTTCAAGGACTATATCAGGTCCTGATAACTGAGCTTCTCCTACTTCTGCCCAACAAATAGGCGTTCTGCATTTCCTACCATATAATGCCTCAAAAGGCGCGACCTGAATGCTTGTATGGTAGCTATTGTTATAGGAGAACTCGATCAACGGCAGGTGGTTATCCCAACTACCACCTAAGTCAATCACACATGCACAAAGCATGTCTTCCAAAGTTTGGATCGCACGTTCACTCTGTCCGTCCGTCTGAGGATGGTAAGCCGTACTAAAATTTAAGCGCGTGCCCAAAGATTGTTGGAAACTTTTCCAAAAATGTGAGGTGTATCTAGTATCTCTGTCAGAGATAATAGACACTGGTACGCCATGCAGAGATACAATCTTATCTACGTACAATTGGGCTAACATGTCGGAGCTATAAGTCTCCTTAATGGGTAGGAAATGTGCTGACTTAGTCAGTCTATCTACTATCACCCATATAGTATCATTTCCTTTCTTTTTCTTTGGCAGCTTGGTGATGAAATCCATTGTCACCATCTCCCACTTCCAGGTGGGAAGTTCAGGCTGTTGTAGCAAGCCTGACGGCTTTTGATGTTCAGCTTTAACTTGTTCACACGTCAAACATTTGGCTACATAGGCAGCTATAGACTTCTTCAAGCCTATCCACCACTAGTTCGCCTTCAGATCCTGGTACATTTTATCAGCTCCAGGATGAACGGAATATTTAGAATTGTGGGCTTCCTGGAGGATAACATCCCGAAGTCCTCCATAAACTGGAACCCATATTCGTCCATTTAATCTTAGTATTCCGTCCTTGCCATAGGATAACTGCTCCTCAGTTACTCCTAACTTTTCATCCGGATAGTTAGCTTCTAAAACAGCTTCCTTCTGTGCAGCTAACAACCTTTCATTCAAACTATTCTTTAATTCAATGCTCTTGGCATTGATCCTTATAGGCTTCACTCTTTCCTTTCAACTTAAGGCATCGGCAACTACATTCGCATTGCCAGGATGGTATCTTATCTCACAATCATAATCATTCAAAGTTTCCATCCAACGTCGTTGCCTCATGTTCAAGTCCTTCTGATTGAACAGATGTTGAAGGCTCTTGTGATCAGCATAGATCCCACACTTAGTTCCATACAAGTAGTGCCTTCAAAGTTTCAGTGCAAATACCACGGCACCCAACTCCAAGTCATTGGTGGTGTAATTCTTCTCGTGCACCTTTAATTGTCGAGAAGCATAGGCAATGACCTTGCCCTTCTGCATAAGCACACATCCCATACCTATGTGTGATGCATCACAATATACTACAAATTCCTCTATTCCATCAGGCAATGTCAACACAGGTGCATTGCTCAGCTTTTGCTTAAGGATATCAAAGGATTCCTGCTGCTTAGGACCCCAATCAAACTTAATATTCTTACACGTCAACGAAGTCAGGGGTGCAGCAATCCTTGAGAAGTTTTCAATAAATCGCCTATAATATCCTGCCAAACCTAGAACGCTACGAATCTTTGTAGGCGTCTTTGGCTCTTGCCAATTCATGACAGCTTCAACTTTAGCGGGATCTACTTGGATACCACGCTCACTAACAACATGTCCAAGGAATTGGACTTCCCGAAGCCAGAATTCACACTTTGAAAACTTGGCGTAGAGCTTCTCCTGCTGAAGCAGTTCCAGAATACATCGAAGATGCTTCTCATGGTCAGCTTGATTCTTTGAATAAATCAGAATGTCGTCAATGAAGACGATAACAAATTTGTCCAAGTATGGCTTGCAGACATGATTCATGAGATCCATGAATGCTGCTGGTGCATTAGTGAGCCCAAAAGGCATCACTAGGAACTCGTAATGACCATAACGAGTCCTAAATGCAGTCTTGTGCACATCTTCATCTCTAACCTTCAACTGATGATTGCCTGACCTCAAATCGATCTTAGAAAAGTAGCTTGCCCCTTGCAATTGATCGAACAGATCGTCGATCCTGGGCAAAGGATACCTATTTTTAATAGTAACCTTATTAAGTTCATGGTAATCGATGCATAGACGCATCGACCTATCCTTCTTCTTCACAAACAAGATAGGTGCTCCCCTTGGAGACGAACTAGGTCTAATAAAACCTTTGGCTAGCAAATCATCTAGTTGTGTCCTCAATTCCTTCATCTCTGTTGGTGCCAATCTATAAGGCGCCCTTGCGACAGGTGCTGCTCCAGGGATGATGTCAATTCTGAATTCTACTTGCCTATTTGGTGGTAAACCAGGTAGTTCTTCAGGAAATACTTCAGGGTACTCAGAAATGACGGGAATATCTTCGACCTTGGGCTTCTGTTCATCAATAGTCACCTGTGCCATATAAATGACACAACCCTTCTTCAAACCTCTAGATGCCTTGAGCATAGACACTTGTTCAGGCAGTCCATACTGGGTATCTCCCTGAATGGTAAGTGACTTACCAGACGGAGTCTTAATCACCACTTGCTTCTTACTGCAGACGATCTGGGCTTGGTTTTGCGATAACCAGTCCATGCCTATAACTATATCAAAACCGGCTAACTTCAAAGGAAGTAAGGACAATGGAAAAGAGTGGTTCCTAATGGATATAACACATCCATCTAACACGGTTGATGCGGTTTCTATGGTTCCATCGGCTAATTCAACCTCATACTTCAGACTTAGGGTTTTAACAGGTAAATTCAGCAACTTACAAAACTTATTATTTACAAATGACTTATCAGCTCCAGAATCAAATAACACTCTTGCATAAACATCATTTATGAGGAAGGTACTTGTTATCACATTGTCGTCCTGAACAGCTTCCTTTGCATCCATCCAGAAGACCCTTGCATTGGTCTTCTTGACCTCATCAGGCTTCTTGGCGTATTTAGGGCAGTTAGTTTTGATATGCCCTTTCTCATTGCAGTTGTAGCACGTGGCATCCTTAATTTTCTTGCAATCCACAGTTTTGTGCTCTTTAGACTTGCATAACCCACATGCAGCTGGTCCTGACTGAGACTTGGACTCAAGTCTGCATTTTCCAAAGTGGTGTTTTTGGCAAGTCGTGCACTTTGGCTTCTCCTCTGTTCGTTGACTACTCTTTCCAGACCCAAAATTCTTGGAATCAGTGTTTCCCTTGTGCTTCTTCTCCGACCCTCGTGAGTTATCATCCTCACGCTTTCTCTTACCTTCTTCAGAATTTTTAAGCGATCTCAATCTGACCACATCTAAAGTAAGAGACAGAGATAGATCAGCTGCTGATCTAAAAGTAGCAGGTCTCGATGCCTTAACACTGGCCTTAATTTCTGGGGCTAAACCCCCAATGAAGCGAGCAATTTGCTTGGGTTCTGGTGTTACCAGATACGGAACTAGCCTAGACAGGGTATTGAAACTGGTAAGGTAAGCTTGACAATCTAGATTCTTCATCACCAATGATAAGAAATCTGACTCAATCCTTTCCACCTCATGCTGAGGGCAGTAATTCTCCTTAATGAGAGCAACAAACTGATCCCATGTCAGATTGTAGAGTGGGATCTTTCCAGCAGCTTGAATGAGAGACTTCCACCATGCTAGTGCCTCTCCCTTGAATGATTGGGATACATACTTCACTACATCCCTTTCTGCACAACCGCTGATATCAACCACGGTGTCCATTTCATCTAAACAAGTCATACAGTCAATTGCCCCTTTCTCCCCAGTGAAATCCCGGGGTTTGCAGGAAACAAAGTACTTATAAGTACAGGACTTGGTACGCGGTTCATTATCGAACACTATCCTCTTGGATGGAGCACTGTGTTGATTAGATGAATGTCGATCATCATCTTTCTTTGGCTCATCTTTCTTAGAGGGTGGCTTGCTGTGAGCCTCTGAATGAGTCTTAGGCTTGGAATGCGGTGCGGATAGGGTCCTACTTCGAGTCCCGCTAGATTCGTTATACTGCCGCTCTATAGCTTTTGTAACAACATTATCTATTAATGCTTGCAGCTCTGCACCGGTCACATGTATCTTAGCATTTTCATGGTTTTCCACCGGATGACTGTTTATCTCTTCTGACCTAGTCATGTAGCTTTAATTGCTACATAAAAGAAAATTTTAATGACAAGGTGTATTTGGAAGTCTATACAGTACTATCGTTCTTGACGATTTATTAACCATGGTTTTAATAACTATTTTTGGTCAATTTGCTAAATATATTCATATTCAGGATCTTTATTACAATCCCTAATTATAATTTAATAATAGCATAAAAAGGCCTAGTCACGTAGATAAGTTTAATTTATAAGCCCAGATTTTATGGAATCGAGGCATTAAGGTTTGAATCAAAGTTCGTTACCTTTCCTTGACAGGGAGTTGTAGGCTACCACTGTCTTTAGTCTCAGAGGACGTTAATTATAGCCCGTAGGCACTTCATCTTTAGAGGGATGATTATTTAATTAAGGGAAGTTGGAATATCCCAATTTAAGAATGACTTATGTGATTTTATCGAATCACATTTTGCCAAGAATGTTAACATGTTTTCAGATGTTAACAAGGATTGGAACCTTTTGATTAGGTTTTACCATCTTGGCCACGTCTGCAACGACATATAGACTAGGTTTTACCTTTAAGATTATTTTTAATATTTAACACAGAACAATCCTAAGTTGAGGTGTTAACAAGGATCTGAATCTAATTGAGGAACTACCATCTTGGCCCTGTCTTAAGATGACACACGAGCTAGGTCTTGTCCTTTTTAGATTTTGCCATTTTATTATAATGGTAGATCTTAAATAGGAATGTTATTTTAAATTTAACCGTTCCATTAAAATTTAAACAAGTACATGGTTGCCCTAAACGGGACTTCTAATTGAAATCACTTGCCCATGCAGGGGCTAAACAGAAAATAACAAGGAAACAAATAAAAGACAAAATAAAAAGAATTAGGATTAGTCCTATGTTCTTTGGCTAGACTCGAGAATGTGCAACTGTGTAACTGAGATTAAACACAAAAGGCTAGTGTTTAATTCACTCAGTGTTGGCTCTGATACCAACCTGTCACACCCCGATATTTCTACGTATTACCGGTGGGCCTGGTGGGGAGTATCGTGACGTAGTGGATATCATCATAGTCAAACAACACAATTTTAAATGCACAGCGGAAGCAAAAGATAGATTCATTTCAACTGAATAAATTGTAATATTAAGTATTACAAAATAGTTGAAATAGATCCACAGGCGGATCGAAAGAAAAAGGAAATTGTTCAACAGACTTTAACATCTAGAGCTTGCGAGACTTGATTATTGATGCCTGGAGTAGCCAGCCTATTACGTATAGTACCTGCACTTAGCCTTTTTGGAAAATACGTCAGTTTACACTGGTAAATACAACTTAACTGACTCATTTTGAAAAATGTTTAAAAAATTAATTTGAATGCACTTAGGCAAAAATATATTTTATAACTTGGGACAATTATTCAAAAATAATCTTGTATACAGTTTTACTTATTTGTCGTCCATTAGGGCCGGTTTGTAGGTCCGGACAAGATTAACTAACACGCCACAGGTATAATGCCCACAAGGTTGATTCCTTTAAGTGGATTACCAGTTTTTACATAATGCAACTGTCAGGTGTACGCCTACACCCCGTGCTTAGGTCGTGGCCATTTCTTTGAATGATGCCAAAGATATCCGGGACATGGTCATTTAACCCCCAAAGGCCATACACCAAATAATACAGATTAAAACGAGTTATGTAAATACATCAATCACAATCTGATTTAAATGACTACACACCCGACCAAGCGGTACTTTTATAGTACCGTATCCCAAGCCCGTATAGGGAAAATAAGTTAAGAGTATTTACCTGAGCAAAGTATAAATCAAATACAGCAAGTGCACGTAGCTTCTACTGGGCTCCTAATCTGGAACGAAGGTTTTTAATAACCCATTAGAATCCTAACGAGTCTTTAATTAAGCTTAGACTTAGACCGGTTAGTTTTCAAAAGGAAGACATGGTTCAAACGCATGATAAAGCGAAGACCGGTTTAGAATGTGGTTTTGACCCGACAAGCTTGGACACTTGTTTAATATGGGTAAACTAAACACATTCTGGATTTTGAGATGAAAACGATATGGTTTGACCCGTTTCGGCTAATATATGCAAACTAGTTACATACGCCGATCCGAACGCGAAAAGTGTGTAACGGGTAACCAAAAGAGTCATATACAAGTTTCCTAAGTTAATATGCCTTAAATATGTTGTGACATCATTAAGATATCTTCTATTATGCCCAAAATGGATTTAAACTCAAATTACGCCCCGTAGGGGTATTTTGGTCATTTAAAAGGTTATAAAAGAGTTTAAATATAAATATGAGTTTCGGGTCTGATGTAATCAGTAAAAATACTTAATTTACTAAGTTATAACAGTAGGGTATTACATATATGTGAAATTTATCATTTATAACCAAACTATGCACCTTAGGGGCATTTTGGTAATTTCACATAGGCTTAAAAGGTTAAAATTGAAAATCTGAGTTTAAAACTTTTGCTTACTGTTAAAATATAAAAATTTACTTAATATATCAGTAGGTATTAAGTCTTATATATCTAAAATGGTTTTAATACATATTATGCGCTTAGAACGCGTAAAAAGGCGATTTTGAGCGATTACCGGGTTTTATAAAGAAAGCTGATATTTTTATTATTACAGAAGGCTTAAAATATTTTATTTATCCTATAAAATCAGTAGGAAAAGGTTTGGAATCAAAATGATTTGTAAAACTCATTTTATAGCCCAAAAGGGCAAAACCGGCAATTACCGAAATCAAGCTTAGAACTCTATGTTATGCTCAGCCTAAAATTAAATAAAAATCTCCAAAAATCCCAAAATATTATTTTATATCAGTGGGTAAAAAGTTTGATATCAAAAATCGGGTTTAGATAGGCTATACGCTAAATACACCGTTTAATTACTAAAAAGCTTTCTAATTACGCTAATGAGCATAACTCTTAATCTAGACCTCAAACTGATGTCAAATTTTAGGTACAAGTTTATAAAATAGTAACTTATTTTTCTACTCTTTTACATTTTCAAAATTCATGTTTTAAGGTCATATGGGCATAATAGTCAACATTTAGGCATTTAACGGAAATATGCATATGAATCGGATAACTAATTAACCAAGTTGTATAATCATAGAGGGTTATACTTATATGAAACCTGGTCCTAATAAGGCTCTAAGACATTCCTAAACTATGCTCTAATGGGTCAGAACTGAAAGTCAAAGCAAAAGTCTACTTTTGCGACTTTCGGTTCCGAACCGAGCTTAAACTGAAAATTGTTGAGTTGAACATGTTTAGACATATTCTTACATTAATTACGAAGTTATATTAATGACAAAACAGGTTGCATAGCTTCTACATTGCTAATTATGCATTAATTTGAAAATAAGCTTTATGTTGACTTTTTTAAGATTAACTTTGACCCGACAATTGACCTAGTTAGAGTGGGAATCAGAGGGTGCCCTTTTAAGGGTTTATTTCCCACATAATTACCAACTCATAGGTACTTTCAATTTGAAATTTGACTGGACAAATTAAGGTTAATGACGAAGTTAAACCTTAATTACGACGGATTGACTTTAGGCTAATTAACTAATTAAAACTGAATTAAGAAAGGTTAGGGACACTTACTGAAGTCCTATGCACGACTAAGGATGCTTGGGAAGTGGCCTTGAGCTCCTGGAATCTCGAGAAATTGAGTTTGAATGGTTTTCAAAGTGTATGCCAAAGTGTTGCAACAATGGGTTCTTATATAGTGAGTTTAATTCATCAAGATCATGCCACAATAGCCTATAGATGTTCCTTGATCACTTCCAGGTGTCCCTAGGCATGTAAATACCATCAAACAAGCCCCTTGAATCGAATACAAGGTTTCTAAGTCGGTTTAACTTGCTGAACTCGCACCTGTACATGAATTCTGACCAGCTAAGGCCGTCGCGTAGCGCGACGGCAGAGGGGGTTGTTGGTGGCGCTACGCCAGCACCTCAGTTACCAGCCACACAAGTTTCAGCTATTTACATTTCAGCCCCTGGTCCTTTCAAACGTGGTTTTAAGTTTATTTCTTGCACTTTTGGTCCTCTAACTTGATTTCTAAGGACCCTAAGTTATAAACAAACTTGGTTAAGTCCTTGGTTAACTTTGTGATCACCCGAAAAGCCTTGAATTTCAACGTTGACGCTTTTAACCCCTCGTATACGAATATTATCATAACTTTCTCATACTTTATCGAAACCTTGTGAAATTTTTATCACTTATTCTAGTGAGTATAATTTATCGTAACAAAGCTTCGGGTTCGCTAAAAGGTCACTCAAAGATGTACTTTAAACATGTTGACATATTTAACCCCTGTAGTTTGTAATCTCTCACTTTCTTTCACAATTAGCTTCGTATGATCCATGATTCATTCGTTTAAGGGTATAAACATCGTGTAGGGTTATTTAAAGGTACATTTATCCATTGTTGACATTTTG
The DNA here is from genome assembly GCA_030545235.1 of Helianthus tuberosus. NCBI lineage: Eukaryota > Viridiplantae > Streptophyta > Magnoliopsida > Asterales > Asteraceae > Helianthus > Helianthus tuberosus. The sequence continues at coordinate 194,351,168 of CM060365.1, forward strand.
AACCCTTTTACACACATAGATTCCTTGTTTGTCAACTTTAGTCCCTCTAAGTAATTCTTTACACGTTTTAAAGTCCATGACACGTGTCGATACATTATTGGACATAAATTTTCGAGGTGTTACACAAAAACTCAAATAAAACAATTTATCACAATGAACATCTAAATTCCATAACAAACAAAAAAAAATAACATAATCATAATAAACAATAGACTAAAATCAAAATAAAACACCAAAAAATTCATAACAAATACCAAAAATTCAGATAATCATAGCAAACAATGGACTAAAATCAGAATAAAAACAAAACCAAAAAATTCATAACCAACACCAAAAATTCACATAATCTCAACAAACAATAGACTAAAATGGAGTAAAATCAAGAACCATTTTTATCATTCAAGTTTTCTAATTAAGAACAAACATCATAAAATCAGCAATCTCAATTGTACATACCTGTGATTGAGGAAGAATCCGGTGGACGACTGGGGCGGTGGAGTGCGACGGCGGTTGGGCTGAGGTGGTGGAGAGGTTGGCATCAACGGCGGCTTGGGTAGGTGGATTGCGGCGGTGGCTGGGCTGAGGTGGTGGAGAGGTTGATGGCGACGGCGGCTTGGGTGGGTGGAGTGCGGCGTCGGCTGGGATGAGGTGGTGGAAAAGTTGACGTCGGCTGCTTGGAGTGGTGGAGGAAAGGACGGCGGCGCTGGGCAGGGGCAGATCTAATTGAAAAGATCGGGTTCCCAGGAACCCATTCGGTTTGAAACTTTTAGTGATTACCTATATAGACATTAAATAAGGAACCCATAAATAAATTATGAGTGAACCTATAACAAAGCAAATGAAGTGCCCCAAGGTATATTGCCTTTATTCTAACCTCATGGTCACATGTTCGATTCCCGTTTCTTATCTTTTTAGTTTGGGCGTTCTTTTTAAACTTCTTTTTATATGTAAAGCCCATTTTAAGGTTAAAGTAAACTACGTTGATACCCACGCCCGCGTTGCGGCGCGCTAAACTGAATTGTTATCGGTTTGAACATTTCACATATAGTAACGAAGTTGACGCAAAAAGTTGTTAATGTGTCTCAACGTGACATATTAAGAGAATTATAGAAGTACGAACATAGTCTTCTATTCATACATAGATCACAAAAGTTTTTTTCTTCATGCATCCGGGTACCTGGTCTTATTTGTGTCGCTACTGCCTTCACCTGTATATTTGAGCAAACCGATTAGCCTCAGAAACACTTAAATTCATTACACACGCTAGAGAGAGCTCAACTTTAATTAATGGATAACCAGAACTGCTTGCTAAAAAAAACTTATATAACATACAATCACATGTACAGGGGAAAAGTTGTAATTTACGTTACATAAAGAAAAAAGACTTACCTGCACTATCTTGTAGAATGAGAGCTTGAATTCAAGCCGTTCTGCATCATTAGATGGGACTCGACTCGAGGCGCGCACATGTTGAAAAGAACTACAACATTTTAGTGAGTGTCAATTTTAAATTAAGTGGCATGCTTTTGCAAAATGAAAAGAAAAGAGATCGGATGGAAAATTAATTTAAGATCATTCTTTTGCTATGTGATTGTGTCTAGTTATAACAATTTGTTCCAAACTTCTAAAACAAAGACAACAACTTGGTCTTCTCATTTGTAATCTTATATATATTTTCCACAAAACATGGGATGATAACAACTAACAGAAAGCCACTCACCAAAATGACCACGATCAGTAATCATACACCGTCCTCACTGTCGATCTTAAGAAGCTCGTCCCTGTAAAATTCATCAAGCCATTCAACACGTAGAAATTCAGTTTTCTGGATCCAAATCTTCTAAAATTCTGTGGAACACCAGTGAACCCCTAGACTACTATAAAGCACATATCTATAGATGTTATCCAAAATGCAAGAGACAGCATTAAAGGAACACGGATGACAGGTCTAACCAAAGCCTTTGCAAGTTTCTTGTTAATAATACTATAGCCTTTTGAGTAAAATGTTCTAAAATTGGCGTTTGTGGTTTTTTTTTAATTTAGGTTGGAGGAAATGAAGCAGCAGTTATTTGATCTAAAAACTGTAAAATAATGTCTGGAATCTCACAACATTGATCCTTCAATGCATGTTCCCGACTTTAAAATAAAAAAAAAATACCGAATCTCGAGAAAGTATTAAACGAAGAAAAACTATTCCAAAAGAGGGAGTCTTTGGATAGCCTGATTTACCATGAAGCAAAACATGCTTGTTTTGGCCATGAAAACATGCCACGCCACCAGAATCCCGTTGATCACTATGGCATGACCTGGTGTTACCAGTCAACACATAATAGTTACATCGATATCTATTCCCCTTGATCTGTATATAATACACCTCCAATGTGTGAAGCTATAATCAGCCTAGTGCGCAATGGTCCAGCCGGTGGTTTCATCGGTTTCTATGACCATAGGCACCATTCAGCTAATGTTTTAACCTTATGGTTAACAAAAATTGTTAACCCATTTGAACCTTTACCGAACAAGCCCGACCCACCCGTTTTACAATCTCAAGTATGTAAGGTAGGGGTGCTAAACGGGTTGTGTTCGCGGATTGACGGGTTCAACCCAATCCGAAAATTTTAGACGAACCTGAACCCGAAAATCGTTTCATACATATGAACCAGAACCTGTCCCGAATATTCGCAGGCTGACCCGAACCCGACCCGTTCAACCCGAATTTTTTTCATTTTTTTCAACAAATTAATATATTAAAATTAACATCTACTACAAAAAAAACACAAATTAGATAATAAAATTACATTAGAATCATAAAATCTTATGTCAATTTCTATTTTTAAGTTATAAGTATAGCATAAAATACACGCCAAATTTAATTTATAACATAAAACATATTGTAAAATATATAATATTATAGAAATGGGTTAAACGGGTCAACCCACCAACCCGACCGGGTTGACCCGAACCTGACCCGTTTAGCTAAACGGGTTGGCGGGTTCAACCTGAAACTGACCCGAACCCGTTTAGACTAAACCCAAACCCGCGAATTTCGTGTTAGGCTCGTGTCGTGTTTTCTGGCCGTGTCAGAAATTCACACCCCTAATGTAAGGATTCATTACCTCCTGAGCAAGATCATATGCTAGTGCTCATTCACCTTTAAAGGCACCTTCTTGCTTTATTTGAATCTTGGCTTTAACATCTTGCTATGTTCCTCTATGATCACACCATCCTTGCTACATTTTAAAATCTCAAGCTTATAACATTTCATGACACGTTTCGACATCAAAACTTGACCAGAAAAAGTAGTATCATTTTCATATAATGATATATCAAGTATTAAAAAGCCAATTTGCAATTAGATAACATTCATAAAGATCTGAAGCCCTAGTTCAAAGATCGACCAAAACCAAAAGGTATTGCTTGTCATTCACCATTACCTTAACCAACACCTGGCATAGCTTGGCTTTTAACAGAGTGTAGAAGTGCTTGCGTGGTGAAGACGCCCATTGCTCTCCCAAAGAAGTGCTACATCAAAGATACATACATAATAGTTAATCGATCTTCAACAGCGTAATGGAGATGCTGGCATATAACACCACGTTACATAGTATCACATAGATTTTTCCTCCTTATAATTCAAACAGTATACCTTAAAAGCTCTCCGTGTCATGTACGGCAGGTACAAAGGGCCAACACTGTCGGGAAATCCTTCCAGAACCATATACGATCGTGTAAAATACATCAATTCCTGCAATGCACATCTAAGTTATCCACAAAAATATCTATATTGTCCAGTATAAGGCACTAACATTCTCACATGCAGAGACACATTTTCAGATTTTTTTTAGTTATCAATATTTGTTACTGTGCTTCCCTTTGGTAACCAAAAGGACGGAAAACAACAAAACAAATCAATCACATTACTCGGCTGTGAAACCCTATTGATCTTTGGCAATCTCGCATTGTCAATATTTGAACGTTTTTTTGACCCACTCTTCCCCACTTTATCTTAAACCAATCAAACAAACCCTAATTAGATCAATCACATTACCACAAAACAACACATCAAACACTTAATTCACAAACCAAACATTAAACCCATCTTCATACAACCAAAAAAAGGTTCACGCAACTTGAACTGAAACCATCCTGACGGTTTTTACACGCGTCTTCACCATGCTCCCGCATCTTGAACCGAAACCCTCCACATCCTCTTCCATAGGTCATTTGCGTTCGGTCATAGTAATTTAACTTATAAGTTTAGGCATAATACATACCTAGAGATTGCACCCTTATTAAAAGCGACATAAGACTATTGTCTATATAGATTATCATTCTCAACAAAAAGAAATGATTTCAACATAAAGTTGCAAGATACAAACAGTGAAAAGACTCAAAAAAAGCTTGTAAACAACTATAACTCTATAAGCATAAAGTAATACATCATACGCAACTATTTTGCAAAATCATCAAAGATTAGGGTTCTTCACCTTTGCATATGGGTCGCGATACTTCAATATGGGTTAATTTTAGAGATGTGAAAACATTAGTTCATCAGCAAGCAAGCAACCACAAAACGATTAGCTCCCTGGAAACTCGTAAGTAAATAAGAGAATACAACGACTTGAACAATAATATAAGTAAAAAATTAATAGAATACAATCACTCTAATCTTACTCTGTTTTTTTTTTAAACTTGACAAATCATAAACAAAAAAAGATGGTTGCACTTCCCATCCCAGGCTCAGAGTTCTAAAGCCAAATAGAAGCCCATGGCTGCAAGTAAAAACATACTATCCATCATCCTGGCCACACCAAGGCTACATGCTCATCAATTTTTAGTCAAATCCTTGAAGTCAAGACAAAAAACCTAATGAATGAAGGCATAGGAACCAACAGCAGACAAAAGACGATGCCAAAGCAAAACCCTAAGAAACCAATCGTCGTCTCAGTGGCATCGTTTCCAATGACCAAAGCAGGAAGACACAGGGGAGATGACTGCCCAAATAGGTCAATCGGAACAAACCACGAAGATAAACGCTGTTCATTTCCCGACCATCGAGAGAGCCCAACGTTCGTATGGAGGTCACCCCCCACAAAACAGAGATACCAGATGGTAACCGTGGTGGTGGTCACCCTCCAGTCACCGCCCCTCCATCTTCTCCTTCCCTCTTTCCTTTCTATCTTTTCTGAGGAAAAAAACTCCTAAAAAGAAATTGGAGATGGTGACCGTGGTGGTGGTGTGACGACAGTGGCCCTCCGGTCACCGCCTGATGCGTGCGAAGTGTTATATATATTAGGTGTATATTTTAAGCCCTTTTTAACACTTATTTTAGCCAAGTTTTAAATTTATAAAACACGATATTTCACTAACACTAAACACACATATGGGCAAGTGCACCCATCGTTGAGTGTAGTATAGCGTTGGTAAGATACCGAGGTAGTCCAAGGACACAAGAGCTTTTAGTACCGGTTTATCCTCAACGTCTAACCAAAATAAAAGTTTAGAAAAATGTTTTAAACTAAGAAAATTAAAAACTAACTAAAATGCTGAAAATAAAAGGAAAAACAGATAGACAAGATGAATCACTTGGTTCCGACTCGTATCTAGTATAACTTTTGATTATTTCCGCACTTTTGCACATAATTAAGAGATTATCTTAGTTATTGTAGTAGGCCCCTCTTTTGAAGGTGACGTTACCCTCACCCCAGTAGTTTGAGTCAGCAGGGATACAATCCTAAAAGGGTGGATTATTGGAAGATAATGAATTAAGTTATTAATGCAGTATTGTGGTAGGCCCCGCTTTTGGCGGTGACCTTACCCTCGGCTAAGTAGTCTGAGTCAGCAGGGATACAGTCCTAAATAGCCGGGTTATAGTATTAATAGTAGTTAACTTATGAGGGGATCAAAGAGTTTAGACCCCCGCCATCCAATACCGTGAAGTATTGAAGGATGTCCTACTAAATTTGACCCAGGTCCATTGCAGGACCTCTAAACGCTGAACAATGGCAAGACCTTTACCAAACCGTTCCCTTAACCCCCGACCAGGTAGCCAACATATCTCCATATAGACCGTGGAGATATGAATGGTGAAAATCCTTTATTTTATATAGACAGTAAAATAATGCCAAGACACCACGGACAAACGATAAGGAAAGATCACCTTCAACATAAGTAACTAGTTATTAAAGTCATTAATACAAAACCAAATAAAAAGTGCAAAAGATTAGAAATAAAAAGTATTATACTAGACACTTTGTCTTCACCAAGTGATGTAAGAGACTTAGGCAAACATGGCCTTGATTGTCAAGAACTCTTACGATCAATCTTGGATCCCGAGACGACTCACACACTCTACGATGGACAATGGATGATGGTGGTGGATGATGGTGTTGTGATGGTGGTGGGTGGTGGATGAAGTGTGAGAGAGGTGGTGTGCCAAGGGATTAGATGAAATGAATCCAAGCCCTCCTATTTATAGGCTGAACAGAGAGCTGGACACGGCCCCGTGTCCGCTGGACACGGCCCCGTGTTTGTCTGACAATCTCTCTCCTCATTAATTGTAATTCGCAATTACAATAAATGCGCCTGCTGTACTTTCGACACGCCCCCGTGTCCGCCGAGCACGGCCCCGTGGTGGGCAATAGAAGCTTCTATAGGTTTGTCTTTTCTGCTGCTTCTTGGGCACGGCCCCGTGCTGGCTGAGCACGGGGCGTGTTCAGTCTTCTGATTTCTCTATTTTGCTTTGGAAGGTGCCGTTGAGGGGTCGGGCAGTCCACTAATATTCCTTTTCTTGTATTTATGTTGGATTTAGCTGTCTTTTTGCTTCTTTTGCGTTTTTGAGCTCATTTAATCCTGAAAATACAAAAGGAAGACAAAATCACTCTTTTTCCAATATTAGTACTTAAAAAGGGTTAGTTTTATGCCTCATTTGATGTAATTTATATGTTGCATTTTACACACATCAAATACCCCCACACTTGAACTTTTGCTTGTCCTCAAGCAAAACTCTTTAATATGTGGCTTACACTCCCAAATGGAATAGGTAGAAGAGAAGGTTTTGGGCTTGTCGTAGAGTGTCGGGATTTCCAAGATCTTTTTGGGTTTTATTTTTATTTATTTACACTCCTATTCGTAATGATTTATTTAGAACTTTTCATAAAAGAAATTACTTATTTGGGCATAACATGTCTTTTTAAAATTCTATTTATATACAAGTTCACATACCTCACGGGGAAGTCACTCACACTCGGCCGAAGGTGTATTTTTAGTGAATCACTCGAGAGCGGCATGGAACTTATTCCTACCATAGGCTTGCCAAGAAATCAATCCTCCTCCTTTTTAACTTTTATACCTTTGTAGATATCAAGAGGACTTTGTGGGTTAAGGGTTAGGCTAGGGTTAAAGGTAGGTGGTTGGGTTAGTGGTTAGTAGAAAAAGGGCTAAAAGTGTAACAAGTGTCGGTTTTCGTATTTTTTGCAATTTTTTATTTTGATGAAGCTTTTATTCAAACTAAGTTATTTTTTGATTAACTTGTTTGTTTATTTTCTTTTTGCTTCATCATTATCACATTTTTTTTTTTTTACGAAGAACCGAACTTGTTACTAAAATAAAGGGTTAAAAATGAAAAAGGTTTTGGTGGGTAAAAGGGTTTTTGTTTGGGTGATGAAACGAAAAGGTTTAGGCTCAAAGGGGCTAACTAGGGGGATTTTTGGGTAGGTGGTAAAAGAAAAAGAAAAAGAAAAAATAATGGTGTAGAAATAAAAAGGGTTAGTCCTAATGCCTCCATCATTTACTTACTCGGGTTTAAGTTGATAAGGACCGGGAATGTATTGTCATGGCAAGTTCTAGAGTCGTAAGAACCAAGCGGCTATTCACACAAGAAACGAAAAATGAGCATTTAGTCAAATGATATGTAATTGTGTGCTCAATAAAGGCTCAAAACTCACTTTTGTGGGAATGGGTTTTTATGTGATCAAGTATATATAATCAAATTTTAAATAAGTTTGTCATGTCTTTTCATAATTTTCTTATGTTGGTTCTTTTTATCACTATGCTATCGGTTGTAAATTTGTAAAAATATAACCTTTTTGAGAACTTGAATTTTCCGAGTTAAACCTAGACAAGTAAAAAAAAATGAAATTTTTGAAAAAAATTTGGGGTGATTAGCGGTTCCAATAGAGTTTTGTGTAAGGCTTGTATTTAGGACTTGCAAAATTCAAGGTTTTAGCATCCCCCCCACACTTAAATTACACATTGTCCTCAATGTGTCCCTAAAATAAATTTTTAGGTTGATTAGATGTGTAAAATAGTGTTTAAAAAGCAAAAATTTGTGTTACTGGGCACTGAACACGGCCCCGTGTTGAGTGGGCACGACCCCGTGTTCAGGTGCCAGTAACAAGAACTTACAGAAGGTGGACACGGCCCCGTGTCCACTGGACACGGCCACGTGTCTGACAAAATTCTGCAGAACAGAAGCCAAACAGCAGGTCTGGGAGGTGAGCACGGGGGCGTGTTGGCTGGACACGTCCCCGTGTGGACAGTCCGAAAGCCTGAAAAACATGTTTCTTCCTCCGGTTTTTTCATCCTGGCCCTATAAGTGCTGAGGCTTAGCACCCCAAGCCTTGGTTTGTACCTGTTTCATCACTTAATACCACACCAAGCAACACAAACATCCTACATTACCACAGTTAATTGTTCCAAGCATAAAGTAAAAGAAAAATAAAACGGAAAATAAAAGTGTTTAAGGAAAGTAAATTGTTCAACTTCTGGCACGTAGGCCACCAATCGTTCGATAGATAAAGGGACTTAAACCTGTGGGCTCGCCATCAACCCGCTCCTGCTCCTCCAAACCTTCTACTCCATATCTTCATCGCTATCATCACCTCCATCCCCATGCCCCGCCATGTACTCCCGGATGCTGCTGATATCGTCTTGTATATCGTTGATGTTGCGTTCAATAGCTCCGACCCGGTGGTATGTGTTGTTGGCGAGGTTGTAGGCGTTCCTGGTACACATGAGGTTTTCCTGCATAAGATCATGTAAGCTTTGAAAATTAGGAAAACCGCCTCCTTGTGAGGAGGATTGACCCGGATCACCATGGGGTGGATACTGGTGGTGGGGAGGTGGTGCGTGAAGAACTAGGGCCTCCTGTGGGTTCCATGCATAGCCTTGCGTTCTTTGGAAACTCACTGTTCCGTCTTCCGCCTCATAAAGTAAGTTCATGGCTCGGCAGATGTGGTAGTCAACTCGTCCCGACCATGGGCTTCTTTCAAAGGCTCTTGGAATTTGCGTGTAATGCTTAAAAAGACGGTACACCCATCCTCCGAAGAAGATAGGCGTTGGAGCTCGAGCAAGGCGGTTGAGATGCATGTTTCTTAACAGGAGATACGGAACATCGAGAGGCTTTTGGTTGTGGATACAGTGGAGGACAACCAAATCTTTCAACCCTACAACACCGCTACTGTCGTGACGTTGGTTTAGAGAGTAGGTGAGGATCCTGTGAATGTAGCGATAGAGCGGATCCCTTAGCTTCGTACTCTTGGTGCTACGAGGGTCGTAGATTCCTTCACCGATTTGAGCCCATGCGGCTTGTCTTTCATTTCCCTCCAAGTCTCGTAATCCCCCGGTATTTTCTTCGTTTCCCGATTCCTCTTCTTGGTATAGACCTATTATGGCTCCAAACTGTGCCATGGAGATCGAGTACATTGTCCCTCCACACCGAAATACAACCCCTTCATTGTCGAATGGGTCACACCTTGAATTGAAGTTGAAGGTACTGTAGAACTCCATGGTGCATTGATGCACCGACCGAAGCCTAGTGTTTAATGCAACAGCTAGTGGTCCCGTAACGATGTTGTTGAATCGGTTCAGCTGGTTTACCAAGGTTAACAGATCCGTGCAAGCTCTCCTGGGGTACTCTTCGGGTCTTGTTTGAAGAACCTCATACCTTGCCCTTGCATCAAGCTCACTTGCATTGAACCTTGTGAACTTTGCCATCTGAAAGAATACACCAAAAATTAGCACGAAACAGAAATGTTTTCGGACAAAACTGCAAACAGCGGGCTGGACACGACCCCGTGTCCAGCGGACACGGCCCCGTGTCCAGAGGTCTGTTACTCAAAAACTTCATTTTTCGACCCGGTTTCGAAAACTTGAAAATTTTTGGTCCAATAGGTGCGGTTTCCCCCGAAAATGAAACCCTAAACACCGTTTTTCCCAAAATATCCCGTTTACCTTATCAATTTTATCTTTTTTGGTTCAAGAACAAGGGTTTGGGGTTTTTGTAAGAAATCGGGTGAATCTATGAACAATCTAAGTGTATTTACTTCCCTTAACACTAATCTAACTAAATGCAAACAGATTTAGGTAAAAATTTTAGGTTCGATCCGGATGAACATCAAGAACCCTAGATTTTTCCCCAAATTTGTGGTGTTTTAACTACATGCAAGTAACTAATCTAACTACTAAGAGCGATAGAATCATACCTTGACGTTGTTAGATCGGTAAGAGACGTTGAAATTTCGCGAAAAATCGCCTGGAACCAGAGCTTTTGTGGGGAAACGGGGCGTGTGGAATGAAGAAACTGTTTTGAAAAAGGGGTTTTATCCCGTCTGCAGCGCGAACACGGCCCCGTGTCCATCGGACACGGCCTCGTGCCGAGCAGTTTTTTTTTTTTTGTGTGCGCGTGTGAGTGCCCCTTTTTCCCATAAGCTATGGTTTAGAAAACTTACCGCTTTATTTTGCCGTCTCAATCGTTCGTAACTTACCAGGCATGATGTTTTTATTCTTCCATGGTTTGAAGCGAGATCTCTTCTTCCTCATCCTCAATAAATCCTTGATAGAGTTTCAGCCGTTGGCCATTGACTTTAAATGGTGGCCCATTTCGAGGTTTAATTTCTACTGCACCGTGTGGAAAAATATGGGTGACGGAAAAAGGTCCTGACCACCTAGACTTTAATTTACCAGGAAACAATCGAAGTCGTGAATTAAACAAAAGAACTAAATCTCCTACCCGAAATTCATTAGGTTTAATATGTTTGTCATGCAAATTTTTCATTCTTTCCTTATAAATCTCGGAGTTTGAGTATGCGTAATTCCTAAGCTCGTCTAATTCATTTATTTGACAAAATCGATTTTTACCAGCAAATTCTAGATCTAAGTTTACATTTTTGATTGCCCAGTAGGCTTTGTGTGCAATTTCTACTGGCAAATGACAACTTTTTCCATAGACTAGCTTATATGGGGTTGTACCTATCGTTGTTTTATAAGCAGTTCGAAAAGCCCATAAAGCATCATCTAATTTATCAGCCCATTCCTTTCTATTTAACCCTACGGTTTTTTCGAGTATTCGTTTTAACCCTCTATTAGTCACTTCGGCTTGTCCGTTTGTTTGAGGGTGATATGCTGTCGAAACCCGGTGATAGACCCCATATCTTGTTAGAATTTTTTCAAATTGATGGTTGCAAAAATGGGTACCTCTATCACTTATTAAAGCTTTAGGTGTGCCAAAACGAGAGAATAATTTTTTCAGGAATCTTACCACTACTCTTCCATCATTTGTTGGAAGTGCCTCGGCCTCGGCCCATTTAGACAAGTAATCTACTGCCACAAGTATGTATTTGTTTCCTTTCGATGGTGGGAAAGGTCCCATAAAGTCGATTCCCCATACATCAAAAATTTCACAAACAAGAATGCCATTTTGTGGCATTTCATTTTTGGAAGAAATATTACCTGTTCTTTGGCAAGCATCACATATCTTTACAAGATTTTGAGCATCTTTGTAAATGGTTGGCCAATAAAATCCTGAATCGAATACCTTTCGTGCGGTACTGGCAGCACCATGATGTCCTCCGTATGGACCTTCATGACAATGGCGGAGAATTCTTCGTGCTTCACTACCATGTACGCATCGCCTGACGAGTTGGTCGGCACACATTTTGAAAAGATATGGATCTTCCCAAAAGTAGTGTTTCACATTGGCAAAGAATTTTTTTCTTTGATGATGTGGCCATCCTTTTGCGACTATACCGCTAGCTAGGTAGTTAGCAAAGTCGGCGTACCATGGTTCTTCCTTATATTCCACCATTTCCAGGGACTCAGTTGGAAATTTTTCGTTGATTTGATCGTCCCTGGTTGCCTCCAAAGCTGGGTCTTCTAAGCGTGAAAGATGATCTGCTGCGGTATTTTCTGCTCCTCTTTTGTCCTTGATTTCAATGCCAAATTCTTGGAGGAGTAGAATCCACCTAATCAAACGTGGTTTTGCGTCTTGCTTCTTAAAGAGATATCGAATGGCTGCATGGTCTGTATAGACTATAGTTTTAGAAAGAACAAGATAAGAACGAAATTTATCAAAAGCAAATACCACAGCTAGTAACTCTTTTTCAGTTGTTGTGTAATTTTCTTGTGCATCGTTAAGTGTTTTACTAGCATAATATATTGGGTGGAAATGCTTTTCTTTTCTTTGTCCCAAGACAGCTCCAACTGCAAAGTCACTAGCATCACACATGATTTCGAAAGGAAATTTCCAATCAGGTGCTATCATGATAGGTGCATTGACTAGCATTTCCTTTAGGGTTAGAAATGCTTGATTGCAATCCTTGTCAAAGATGAAAGGAGCATCTTTTTCAAGTAATTTTGTTAGAGGCCTTGAGATCTTTGAAAAGTCTTTGATAAACCGCCTATAAAATCCGGCATGCCCTAGGAAACTTCTAATAGCTCTTACGGAGGATGGAGGTGGTAATCTAGAAATGGTATCTATTTTGGCTCGATCCACCTCCATTCCCTCGCTTGAGATTTTGTGACCGAGTACTATTCCCTCCGTTACCATGAAATGGCATTTTTCCCAATTAAGGGCGAGGTTAGTTTCCTCACATCGGGATAGCATTCGTTCAAGGTTATCGAGGCATTGGTCGTATGAATCCCCAAAGATAGAAAAGTCGTCCATGAAGACTTCCATTGTCTTTTCTATCATGTCATGGAAAATGGCTACCATGCAACGTTGGAATGTTGCGGGGGCATTACATAGACCAAACGGCATGCGTCGATAAGCAAAAGTTCCATAGGGACATGTGAAAGTTGTCTTTTCCTGGTCTTCGGGTGCTATCGGGATTTGAAAGTAACCTGAAAAACCATCCAAGAAACAGTAAAATTTATGACCGGATAATCTTTCTAACATTTGATCAATGAAGGGTAAAGGAAAATGATCCTTTCTTGTTGCTTCATTTAATCGTCTATAATCTATACATACTCTCCATCCTGTGACGGTTCTCGTTGGTATTAATTCATTCTTTTCGTTGGTAATTACCGTCATACCTCCTTTCTTTGGAACTACTTGGACGGGACTTACCCAAGGACTATCGGAAATAGGATAGATAAGTCCGGCGTCAAGTAATTTGATGACTTCGTTTTTGACCACTTCTTGAACATTTGGATTTACTCGACGTTGTGGTTGTATGACCGATTTGTAGTCATCATTCATCAAAATTTTGTGTGTGCACATAGAAGGACTGATTCCTTTTATGTCAACAAGTTTCCAAGCTATTGCATTTTTGTGTTTTTTCAAAAGATTAATTAGTTTTTCTTTTTCTAAGTCATCTAATTTAGACGAAATAATTACAGGTAACTTACCATCTTTGTCTAGAAAAGCATATTCCAAACCTTTTGGAAGTTCTTTGAGCTCAAGTGGTGGGTCTTTAGGAGACTCCTTATTTGGCTGCTCGTTTCGACCAAGAACTTTAAAAGTTTGTTCTATGGCGACCTCTTCTTCAACAAAGTGGTCAATTTCTTCACTTGTATCGGGTGGTTCATCTTCATCTTCAATTAGGGGGTCATTATTGCCGAATGGATATTTCATTGATCGTTCGAGATCGACACTTCTTTTAAATGTCCCTAATTGAAGAGGTAAATTGTTGAACTTCCGGTTTTTCAAAGCTTCGTGAGTTTTTACAAATGGTCGTCCCAACACCAGAGGAGCGTCATCGAGGATGACAAAGTCGGTTGGGATTACCATTTGATTTGTTTGAACCAAGACATCTTCAACTATACCGATTGATTTTATTACTTTCCGATTGGATAGAAAAATGGGTATTTGAAGTGGAGAAAAATCACTAATACTTAATTTTTCGAAAATGTAGTTAGGCATTATGTTAACACAAAGATCTTTGTCGATTGTGACATTACTAATAAACGAATTTTGAAAGAAACATGGAACAGGTGTGATGTTAATTTCAAATGGGTCTTCTTTTATTAGCGAAGTTTGATCATTAGTTAACTTAACACTTACCGTTTCGTCAATTTTAGTGTTAGTGTTTAACTCTTTTAAAAACTTAGCATGAGTGGGTACTAAACAATGATTTTCGAAAGAAGGTGTCAAGAGATTAATTTCTTCAAAATTAGACTCTTCTTGGATTTTAACGTTATTGGACTCACCTTTTTCGTTGTTTAACTCATGTGTCGATTTTTCACTTATTTGTTCTTCCATTTTTTCATTTTTAGTTATCTCTTCCTTTTTTAATTCTTCTCTTGCGCGGGACTCCTCTTCCCTTGCGCGAGCTTCTTTTATACATTGATCGATAACTCTAATGTGTTCTAATATCCTATCGGTCACTTCGGTTATAGAAAAAGAATCATTATTTTCTAAGCTTGAATCCGGTTGTTCGACCCTTTGTTCCTCATAATACCCATATGAAGTTGATGGTTCACACCATTGTCCTTCATTGTAAGCATATGATGGATAAGGTTCGTAATTTTGTTCTTCGTAATACTCATATGAGGTGGGTTGTTCACGCCATGGTTCCTCATAATAAGCATACGAAGGTGGTGGCTCATACCTTGGTTCCTCAAAGTATGAGTAAGAAGGTTCATACCTTGGTTCATCAAAATATGAGTATGAGGGAGGAGGTTCATACCTTTGGTCTTCATAGGATGTGTATGAAGTTGATGGTTCGTACCTGGGCTCCTCATAGTAGGTGTATGAATTGGATGGTTGATATGAGTGATTATTTTGAACCGAGCGTGTATTACGACAATTAGTGCAATAATTACCCCTATAATCATCCTCATCATAGGTGTAGTTGTAACCTCCTGAGTATTGATCCATAAGAATCACTCAGCAGACCACAACTGAGTCTCGGGACCAGAAAATGAAAACAAAGACTGAAACAGAAGGCTGGACACGGCCCCGTGTCTGGTGAACACGGCCCCGTGTACAGGATCTGTATCTGGGCGTTTTAATTAAAGTTACTGGTCACGTTGAGCACGGGGGCGTGTTCAGTGAGCACGGCCCCGTGTTCAGCCTCTGTATATGGGTATCTAACTAAAAATATGCAGCACGGGGGCGTGTTCAGTGAGCACGGCCCCGTGTTCAGGCTACTGTAAATGCAAACTAAACTAAAATGCAGAAAAATGTGCGCGCGTTTTGAAAAGGTTTTGAAAAAAAACTGATTAGGCCGTCGATTTTAAACTTTCTTAAAATCCTTGTGTCCCCGGCAACGGCGCCAAAAACTTGATGCGTGCGAAGTGTTATATATATTAGGTGTATATTTTAAGCCCTTTTTAACACTTATTTTAGCCAAGTTTTAAATTTATAAAACACGATATTTCACTAACACTAAACACACATATGGGCAAGTGCACCCATCGTTGAGTGTAGTATAGCGTTGGTAAGATACCGAGGTCGTCCAAGGACATAAGAGCTTTTAGTACCGGTTTATCCTCAACGTCTAACCAAAATAAAAGTTTAGAAAAATGTTTTAAACTAAGAAAATTAAAAACTAACTAAAATGCTGAAAATAAAAGGAAAAACAGATAGACAAGATGAATCACTTGGTTCCGACTCGTATCTAGTATAACTTTTGATTATTTCCGCACTTTTGCACATAATTAAGAGATTATCTTAGTTATTGTAGTAGGCCCCTCTTTTGAAGGTGACGTTACCCTCACCCCAGTAGTTTGAGTCAGCAGGGATACAATCCTAAAAGGGTGGATTATTGGAAGATAATGAATTAAGTTATTAATGCAGTATTGTGGTAGGCCCCGCTTTTGGCGGTGACCTTACCCTCGGCTAAGTAGTCTGAGTCAGCAGGGATACAGTCCTAAATAGCCGGGTTATAGTATTAATAGTAGTTAACTTATGAGGGGATCAAAGAGTTTAGACCCCCGCCATCCAATACCGTGAAGTATTGAAGGATGTCCTACTAAATTTGACCCAGGTCCATTGCAGGACCTCTAAACGCTGAACAATGGCAAGACCTTTACCAAACCGTTCCCTTAACCCCCGACCAGGTAGCCAACATATCTCCATATAGACCGTGGAGATATGAATGGTGAAAATCCTTTATTTTATATAGACAGTAAAATAATGCCAAGACACCACGGACAAACGATAAGGAAAGATCACCTTCAACATAAGTAACTAGTTATTAAAGTCATTAATACAAAACCAAATAAAAAGTGCAAAAGATTAGAAATAAAAAGTATTATACTAGACACTTTGTCTTCACCAAGTGATGTAAGAGACTTAGGCAAACATGGCCTTGATTGTCAAGAACTCTTACGATCAATCTTGGATCCCGAGACGACTCACACACTCTACGATGGACAATGGATGATGGTGGTGGATGATGGTGTTGTGATGGTGGTGGGTGGTGGATGAAGTGTGAGAGAGGTGGTGTGCCAAGGGATTAGATGAAATGAATCCAAGCCCTCCTATTTATAGGCTGAACAGAGAGCTGGACACGGCCCCGTGTCCGCTGGACACGGCCCCGTGTCTGTCTGACAATCTCTCTCCTCATTAATTGTAATTCGCAATTACAATAAATGCGCCTGCTGTACTTTCGACACGCCCCCGTGTCCGCCGAGCACGGCCCCGTGGTAGGCAATAGAAGCTTCTATAGGTTTGTCTTTTCTGCTGCTTCTTGGGCACGGCCCCGTGCTGGCTGAGCACGGGGCGTGTTCAGTCTTCTGATTTCTCTATTTTGCTTTGGAAGGTGCCGTTGAGGGGTCGGGCAGTCCACTAATATTCCTTTTCTTGTATTTATGTTGGATTTAGCTGTCTTTTTGCTTCTTTTGCGTTTTTTAGCTCATTTAATCCTGAAAATACAAAAGGAAGACAAAAACACTCTTTTTCCAATATTAGTACTTAAAAAGGGTTAGTTTTATGCCTCATTTGATGTAATTTATATGTTGCATTTTACACACATCACCGCCCCTCTCTCTTCTCTCCCTTTTCCCTCTTCCGGATCTCTCTCATGGGAAGTAAAACCGTTTAGGAGTAAGGTGTAAACATGAGGACACGTGTTTAGAGAGGAGGGATTGAAACAAACCACGTACACAAACACTATTCATTTCCACAGTCTTATTAATAGATACTAATAATAATACAGACGTGAGAAGTTAGGTGCCTTCACCTATGGACCTTCTACAATGGATTTCATTTTCCAATCTATATGCAGTGGATATTGAAATGAAGTTAATATATTATATCCATATATGACGGTTCCTCAATCCTTTTGAGGTATTTTAATTACTAATGTTTGTAGTTTCAATCATCTATTGAGAAAATTGTTCATGACAACCGGCTAATCTCTATAGACTTTCAATAATTATTGATGTTAAATTTGTTGAAACTTCAATTAGATGTTAATTTGTTGAAACTTGAATTTGATTCTTAGTTTATACTTTGTTAGTCAAACTATTTTGATTGTTACGGGTATGGGTCGTGGCTGAGATTTTTTTGTTATGTACTTGAAAAATCATTTTAGTTTTCTTGATGATGTTTATAGTTGGAACTGGCTCACATAAATGCCCTTTTATGCTTCCTTATCATGTATAGATTTTGCGTAACCTGAAATAAAATGATCATTTTTAGATGACTAGAATTCGTTTGGGAAAAGTTTATTACAAATCAATTTAGAGAAATGTGTTTGTTTAGAAACGAAGGTAGATAATCGGATTGGAATGCTTTGAAGCATCCTAGCAAAAAAAGTGAGTTTAGTGATAAAGCCTGACCCGAAAAAACTAACGTCGAGTTGATCGAAATTCGAGCACCTGAAAAAGTGAACCCAGTGGAAAAAAATTTATAGATCCACCACTGGCGCTGGGTGGAGGGAGGACGGCGGCGCCGTTGGGGTGGAGGGAGGAGGCCGACGGCGGCTGGGGTGGAGAACAGGTGGTGGTGGTGGAGAAGGAGGTGTGCTAGGGTTTTGGACATGTGTTTGTGTTTTGTGATGTCAAGGTAAAAAGAAAGGGAAGAAGAGGTAAGAAGAGCCTTTCCCAGATCTGCACAAAAAAGAGGACGTGCAAAGATTTTTTAATGAAAGGTCTTCGAGAAAACAAACAGTCTTCAGACCGAAACGTTTGCGCGTTGTCTGCGTGACGCAAACATAAGAGACCAGGAAGCTCTCAGATCCGATTTATCGATTCACATCCATTTTTAGCATGAGAATTAAGTGGTTGATGTTCGTATACTATTTGGTTTAATTAGGAGTTACTTTTAAGTCTGTAAATTTTTATGTAATGAGTAAAATTACATTACAAAATAAAAATGATTATTTGATAAGAAATTATCTGTTTTACTTTTGTTAAGTTTATTAGTCATCTACATATAAATAAAACTTAATTATAGTTGAAATATATGTTGTAACCTAATAAAATACGAGTTTTAGGATCCGCACGTTGTTGGGGAATTGTTAAATCGAACAAAAGATAGACGGAAAACGTTGAACAAAACACATATGTTACGGTGTGTCAACTCATTAAATTTAGACAACCAAAAAGAAAACTAAAAAATATAAGATTCGACACAAACGTGGTGTCGAACGTTATTATAATAAACATAACATACTGATAGTGATGAATGGGGAAGTAGTGTTTGAAATTTGAAGAGTTATGTTGTAAAAAAAAGGTTGGTATTGAGTGGTATATATCTATTATATATAATAAATGAAAGTTATTTGGGCCACGTGTTAACACCAGAGAGCCCCTAAATGCCCTTTTTCCCGCCCAACAGTGCCATCCCCTTTTCCTTATATAACCTCTCTTCTCACTTCTGATCTTTCTTTACAAACGCCTAGGGTTCTTTCTCTCTGTATATTCAGGCGATTCAAATTCAAATTTCACAAACGTTAATCTTCTTCCAGACGCCACCATAAAATCATCTTTTGTTCATCGATTACTTCATCAAAAGGTTTGTTCTTCTTTTTTTTAGTTGAAATAGTTTCATGATTTCCTATTATTTATACTAATCCTTTGTGTTTTGTGTCTTTTCATGTAACCATTGTTAGGGTTTCGTTCGAGAGTTAGATCAAGAGATGTGTCGCCGGCTAATGGTTCTCCATAATCATGGTATGTGTTTTTGTTTTTGATTTTTACTTAAGTTTTGTTATCTGAGTTGTTACTAAATGATTATTTTCAATGATCTGTTGCAGCTGATAATGATGATGATTGTTCTACTGTCCTTTCCAGTATCATTGTTCCAACATCGTTTAAAGTATGTGTTTTTTGCTACTCCGATTTCCAAATTTTGAGTTTTTAATTATCAAGTGATATACTCTAATTGTCGCTTTATATTTC
Source organism: Helianthus tuberosus (assembly GCA_030545235.1). Lineage (NCBI taxonomy): Eukaryota > Viridiplantae > Streptophyta > Magnoliopsida > Asterales > Asteraceae > Helianthus > Helianthus tuberosus. The sequence continues at coordinate 194,370,737 of CM060365.1, forward strand.
AGTCTAATCACATTTGTTTGAAAGTCATACAATATGTTGCGTGTTATTATAGGTTTGTAATCAAAGAAGTTTAAAGTTTAATTAAACACAAAGAAAGATTATTAAATTTACAGTTAAAATTTTTTTTTCTTATGAGTAAATGATGATTATAATTGACTTGTGCAGCAGATGATGATGACTTGTCCAAGAAAGGATCTGCTACTGTTGTAGTATACTAGAGCAATGGTCTTTCCTGTCTTTTTTGTATTAAAAGAAGCATAAAGTTTGGTTTAAACCACAGTTCTTTATAAACAAAGTTAAGGATTAAGTATATGAGGACAGGGCTCTTCTTCACCAGCTGAAGAAGTGTTTTCATGTACTGCATCTTGGTCTGTTCACTAGAGATCAGCTTTCTATAAATCCTGATGTTAATGCATTGAGTCCTTCCATGGAGTTCATGTCGATTGTTGGAGATATACAATGATTGACTTTATGTACCTAGAGTTTGATTAACCAAAGGAAAACGACTGTTTAGTATCAGCAGTGGTTCGGCATCTACAACGGATTTAAATTTAGTATTTAATTATCAGTGGTTCTTATGTAACTTTAGTATTTAATTATCAGTGTTTCTTATGAGGTGTTTATATGTAACAGTATTTATCACAACTCGTTATTTGTTTGATCTGTATTATAAATACAACAGTTGTTTGATTTTTATACTATTAAATAAAAATGTAGTACACTTGGATGTTAAATAAGTTCCTCATTATGATTATTTGGATATAATGTTTTTGAAATTCGTCTTTTTAAAATGATAGTTTTCATTAATCCTTAAAAGTCTGTTGGAACCATTGTTTTGGTTCAAACATCTGATTGTTAAAGTCTGTTGGAACCACTGTTTTGGTTCAAACTTCTAAATGTTAAATGTTATCCACTGCTGAGAGACAACCTCCGTTTCTTTATGCTGAGAGACAACCTCCGTTTCCACTGATCGGAAGTTATAGCCACTGGTCACTTTTACATTTTTTACATCCACTGATATGGACCATCAGCGGTTTCCCTAAAAAATAGTAACTGCTCACATTTTTATTATTGATGTTGTTAATTAGTAATAGATTGAAATTATTAAATGAAAACTAGAATTGCAATCAAATTACCATTTTACCTGATCTTTACATTCCAATGACATAAGAGTTCCACCAAAATTATTTTCATGATAAAATTTAAAGTTAAATTAAAAAATAAAAAATAATCTTGATGACTATTTGTTCCAGATCAAATCAGTAATTAATGCTGATTTCTTGAGCTTTGGACATTTGATTAAGCAAATTTTGAATTTCAAATTGACGGTTATTATATCTTGATTAAAGTTTAAATAAAATTTAAAAAAGTCATGATGACATTTGTTTTCAAATCAAGTCAGTAGTTATTGATAATATCAGTAATTTTGAAATTCAAAATATTCAAAATGGTAATTTAAAATTTTCGTTCTCTCTTTTTTTTTCTTCCTATTTTGCATATCATTTCTAATATTTAATTATTTTAATAAAGCAGCATATAAGAATATACACTACTTACGTTTGAAATTAAATCTGAAATTTATGACGTACAACAGTGGATAACTACAACAGTGGTTCAGCATCAACTTTAGTTTTTCTATTGTTTATTTGTTTATGTTAGCAATGTTTATATGTAACGGTGTTTTCCGCATCAATGTTGTAAAGACTGATAGGTTGTTAGATGTCATCACCTCAGTGTTTTATATGTGACCATTTTTATGGCATCAGTGTTTATATTTAATTTATATTTAACAGTGTTTAAGACTGTTGTTTATACGTAACTCTATTTATCACATCAATTCAGCGGTTTGATCTGTACTATTAATTGAACAGTTGTTTCATCTTTATACTAATAAAATTCATATACACTTTGATTAATAGTAAGCTCCTCATCTTGATTGTTTGGGTATAGTATTACAATCAAATTATGAAATGAAAACTAGAATTACAATCAACTTACCATTGTACCTAATCTTTACATTCCAATTACCTACAAGAGTTCCACCAACATTATTTTCATGATAAAATTTAAATTTAAAATAAAAAATAAAAAAAATTCTTGATGACTATTTGTTTCAAATCAAATCAATAATTAATGCTGATTTCTTGAGCTTTGGACATTTGATTAAGCAAATTTTGAATTTCAAATTGACAGTTATTATATCTTGATTAAAGTTAAAATAGAATTTAAAAAACTCATTATGGCATTTGCTTTCAAATCAAGTCAGTAGTTACTGATAATGTCAGTAATTTTGAAATTTAAAATTTGCAAAATGGTAATTTAAAATTTTGGTTCTCTTTCTCTTTTTTTTTCTACTTTGCATGTCCTTTCTAATATTTAATTACTTTGCATACCTTTGAAATTAAATCTGAAATTTATGACGTCCAACAACAGTGTCAAACTACAATAGTGGTTCAGCATCAACGTTTGTTTATTTGTTTATGTTAACAGTGTTTATATGCTACAGGAGTTCCGCATCAATTTTTTATAGACTGTTAGGTTGTTAGATGTCATCACCTCAGTATTTTATATGTAACCATTTTTATGGCATCAGTGTTTATATGTAACAGTGTTTCGGAACAGTTGTTTTTACTATGTAACAGTGTTTCGGAACAGTCCTCACTCCAGTGGTTTGATCTGTACTATTAATTGAACAGTTGTTTCATGTTTATACTAATAACATTCCTATACACTTTGATGTAACAGTATTTATCACATCATTTCAAATTGATGGTTATTATTTGTTAATTAAATTTAAAATAAAATATAGAAAAGTCATTATGACAATTGCTTTGAAATCAAGTCAGTAATTTTGAAATGATAAATATACAAAATGGTAATTTAAAATTGACGTTCTTTCTGTTTTTTTTTTTTTTCTATTTTGCATATCATTTCTAATATTTTATTATTTTAATAAGAGTAAATTTCAAAGTTCGTCCTTTATGTATGTCTAATATATCAAAGTATGTCCTTTATCTTTAATATCTTCAAGAAACATACTCGATGTTTGCAAATCCTTACATGTTACGTCCTTTAGTCCTAATCCAGTTACTTTTCATGGTTAAATCAGACAAAGTGTATCCTACATAAGGGTATTTTGGACATTTTACCATTTATTTATATAAAACAATATACCTCCTCTCCTCCACCAAACACAAACACTCTCTCTCTCTCTCTGCCATCACCTCCACCAGCCACCACCAGACACCCCCACCAGCCACCACCACGACCACCGCCAGACACCCCCACCAGCCACCATTCTAACCAAATCCAGATATCAAAACATTAAAGCCAAAATCCATAATCAGGAATTGAAACCCGACCCGCTTAAACACGAAACCAAACAGATCTGACCAACCAAACAGATCTGACCAACCATCGACATTATCATCACAACATCATCATCAACATGTCGATTATCAGTGGAAACTTCAACCCCGCCTGAAACAAACATCGATCGGAGAAAGAAGCGAGAAGAAAAATGTGGATCTAACAAGATCTTGACGTGATTAAGAGAGTTTAGTGCTTACCGAGGAAAACGACTCGAATCTGAAGCTCGTCGGACCAGAACACCACCATCATCATCAGTCATCACCGCCACCGCCGCTGCACGCCATACGCCACCACTCTCTCTTTCTGTTTCTCTCTCTCGTCTCTCTGCTTTGTCGTCGCCGCTGGCCATCGTTTCGTCACCATCACGCGCCGCCACAACTGTAGGTGGTCGGCTGGTCATTGTAGAGAGAGGGGGGTTTAGGGGTATCGTTGCGGGGGAGGGGGTGCGTCTGGTGAAGTTGATCGGCTGGAAACCGGTGTCGTTTCATGTTTGCTGGACGGATTAGAGAGATGGGAGGGTGATTGTTTGAGTATGATGTACAGATCGAGAGAGAGGAGTAGAGTTTGAGGAAGTAAATGTCTGTGTTTTTGGAAAGATGAGTTACTTTTTATATTTATTAATTTGAGTAAATAAAGTAAATGACCAAAATACCCTTATGTAGGGTCCATTTGGTCATACTTAACTGTAAAAATTAACCTAGTTAGGGCTAAAGGACATAACTTGTAAGGATTTGCAAACATCGAGTATGTTTCTTGAAGATATTAAAGATAAAGGACATACTTTGATATATTAGATATACATAAAGGACGAACTTTGAAATTTACTCTTTTAATAAAGCAGCATATAGGGATATACACTCCCTACCTTTGAAATTACATTTGCCACTGCATTCAGTTAAAAATTTTATTGGATAATCGGTAACCTTGAATTCCAACCTTGATATTTTTTTTAAGAACATCCATGCTTATTGTATTATTAGCATATTACGTTTAGCAATACTTATTATTTACAAGATTCTTTTTTTTTTGTGTACAGTCTTTAAATGGAGGTTGCAAAGGTTACCATGCTTAACGATCTTAATACATTCTCAAACAACTATTCGATTAGAGTTAAGATTGTTAGCATTTCGAAGAAGATGATGAATGATAACAAAAATGAAATATATCGTCTTGATATGATCTTCATGGATGAGATGGTACCGTATATAGTTGTCTTATCATTTTTTTGGACATATGAATATCCAAATTAGTATAACACCTTTTTTATTTAATCGGATGTTTCATATTCTTAGGGAACTATGATACAAGCCAGCTGTTTGCATAAAATGCTTGGAAAATTCAAAGACTTCCTTCAGTTGGATGAATGTCTTCTTATCACCAAACCTTCTCTTGCTACTAATAAGTCCTCTGCTAAGTATACCAAGATAAATGACAAAATATCACTTTATTTCTATACTTCTGTTGAGAAATGCTTTGACTGGTCTGGACCGAAATACCGTTTTAATTTCGTTAACCTCAAGGATGTTGTTAAAAATAAAATTGAAGTAAATACAGTTATTGGTATGTAAATCACTACATGATATATATCTATTGTTTTGTCTTATTGTTTTTTTTTATTGTTATCACTTCTTAATGATGTTTGCTTTTAACAATATATTTTTGTTTATAGATTGGATTGGTTATGTGGATGTATGTTTCAATCTAGAGGATACGTCAAAGAAGGATGGGAGCAAGGGCAAGAGACTTAATCTTAGACTTGAAGATCTTGAGTGCGTTCTCTTTATTAAGTTGTTGCATTTTGACGTTTAAACCATTATAAGGTTGCTTGATGTTATTATGTTTTATGTTAATATTTTTAGAGGCCAAAAGTGTCCGGTTACTTTGTGGGATGGTTTTGCTATTGACATGTTTGCTTACATGAATGATAAGAAAAGAGAGAAATATGTTGTTATCCTTTGTCATTTTGGTATGGTCAACCTTTACAAAGGTACAATTTAAACTTAATTGGTTTAATTTTTTTTTTATCTTTAGTAATTTAAACGTTGTATTTATTTATACATTTTAAATTTGACAGTATTTATATTGATCTACTCAAGTTTTTATTTTTAAATTCAGGCAAGCGTGGAGTTGCAAATGGGTTTGAGCTGAGCAAACTTTTTATTGACACTGACATTGAAGAGATTTCCCCTTTTAGGAAGAGGTATAGTTAGTAATATGCATATAAACATTGAATATTATTATTTTATACTTACATTTAATTTTTACGTTTTAATTTGATCGCATGAATCTGTTTAGGTATGTAGAGAAAATTTCAACTTCATCTTCATCAAATGAGCATGTTGGTTCAAATGTTATCTCAAGTGTTGAAGATGAGTTTCTTAGTAACCCTGATTTCATGCTTATTGGTTTCCTTGGAACGATATCAACGGTGTGTATTTTCTTATAAGTACTCTACATGCTGAGTTTTTTTATACTCTTTTCTAAGTGTTATTATTTTTGTTTGCTATTGATAGACAAAGAAGGTTTTGATTCTTGCCACAATCACAGCTATATGCACTGATAAACTTTGGTATTACAATGGTTGTAACCACTGTAAGTCAGGTGTGGAGGAAAGATTTGTAACGAAAGAAAATGCGGATGATTCATTTGATGTTGATCATGCAAAATCGTTGGTTTGTACAAATGATAAATGTGGAGGAGTCGACATCTATTCTATTCCGCGGTTTGAGATTATAGTTTTTTATTTCCTTATACTAAATACTAATATGAACGGTTCATATTAGTAATACTAATGTTTTCATTTGTTTTTAACTTTGATAGGTTCAAGATACCTATTAGGGTGCAAGACTCTTCCGGTACTGTGTCTTTGACACTGTTTGATTTCGAAGCTTACAAGATTCTTAACAAATCTGCAAAAGAGTTACTTACAATCCAAGATCAGGTAACAAATACATGCATTCAGTTGTTTGGCCATGTAGTTAATATAACTTAAAATTAATTTTTATAAAATTCTATGTTCTCAATTATGGAATCATTCTGCTTATTGTAATTTATATTAATTTTGATAAAATCATAGGTTGTTAATTCTAGAGACATACCGAACCCATATCCTGAGATCTTTGACACATTGATTGGAAAGAGGTATGCTTTCATCATAAGTGTTAAAGACTATAACATTGAGCATCAGGTTGAAAACTATGGTATTTCAATGGCCACTAACGATGATGAGATCCTTGTTGCGCTTTCCGCCAAATTCACTCTTAACCAGGTTTAAATCTTCATTATGTGAATCTTTTAATTTTATAGTTATATCTTTTTGAAATAGATTTATACCATTGTGTGTATTTTATGTTATTGTGTATTATGTACTTAAAGCATGAGCAGTCCGAATCGTTGGATGTTCCAGATTCCTGCAGTTTGTCTACTCCTGTTGACCTTATGAAGGTAATATGAGAATTTGTTTATTTGTACTAAATTTTTTGAAACGTTAGTACTTACTGTCTTTTTATATCAGGATGAGATGTCATGCTGTGGTGACAATGTTACCCCTTTATCCCAACCACTGGTAGGCACTAAGAATCCCTCTTCAGATGAAACAAAACGTAAAATTCTTGAAGTGTTCGATGTGGATGATGCATTAGGTTGCTCCTCGACAAAGCGCCGCATCAGTGATGAACTGTGTCAGGATGAAGATGCTGGTGTTTCGACGCTTTTGATTCCAAAGATTGAAAAATAGTTTTTTCAGTATTTTCAGATACATTTACGTGTTGATTTCATATGCTGTTGCCATGTTGAACTTATGGTTTTCGTTTTGTTGCTTTTGGGTGTTTGGTGGGTTATGTTTTGGACTCATTGTGTGGTTTTGAATTCCTGAAAACTTATCTGCTTATTATACTGTTATGTTCTAATATTATAATGACTATGATCTTTCTTTGCATATTATTATCTATATTGTTAAATAAATATTGAGATTTCAAAGAATTCACGTTCATCTTCTACGGCAGCTAATTCAGTGCATCGAAATTTACATAGTAAGTGAAATTATAACTTCTTAACTCATGTTTCAGTTGTTAAGTAGCATCACTTAATCCTTAACTCATGTATCAGTTGTTAAGTAGCATCACTTAATCCTTAATCACGATTCTCTATCCACTGACTACTACATCAGCAGTTGTTAACCATTAGTAGTTCACTATCAGTTGTTAAGTACCCTTAGTGTTTTAATCACTAGCAGTGCTTACAAGTTTTTCATCAGCTGTTTCACTTAACAGAAGTTTCACATAACAGTAGTTTCGCTTAACAGTAGTTTCACTTAACAGTATTTTGCTTTATTCATTTTAAATTCATGTTAAATTCATTATTACAATTAAAGCCAACATAAATGCACACTTGCATTATGTTAAACATACATAACAGACACAAAACGTCATACCTAGAAACATAGAAGGATATCCAACTTGGTAGACTTGACAGAACTTACAGACTCGAAAACAAAAGATTGTAACATACAACGAGTTTTCAAATTTCTTTATAATGAAAACTCAAGGAGTGAATGGTGCACTTCGGAATGTAGCTGATAACCCCCTTTTTGGTGTAGCTCTTGGATTTTCCTTGAAATTCCCAAGCTTGGTATTTTCATATCTACCACTGGGGTTATATTCATTCATATGCACCAAACAGCTTATGTTTTAGCAATTGATCGTTCTGTTCAATCACTTCCTTATGTGCATCGCACTAACTTCTAGGAGGTTGTCAAGTATTCTCGCCAATGTTTTCGTAGTTGGTGTTTTGTGTATCTTTACATCCGCAGCCATTCTGTACAATAAAAATATCCATAGTAAAGACGGCTGATACAGTACTTTCATAATGCATATAAGTATACATATATGATGAACCCAAGATGAGGAACCCAAAACTCAGTTGATCTGAAATGAAGAAAACACATTCAAATGACCAATACGATGAACCCAAAACATATAGTCTTTAACCAACTTTATATGAGAATCCAAACAACAACCATACCCAAATTTCAACATGAACAGCAGAGACTTAAGAAACTTAGATTTCAACATTAACAGCAGATACTTAAGAAACCTGTCCCTACTTTAATCGATTGTATATTTTAAACATTTCAAACAAACTATAACACAAAAACAATCTTAGATTAACGCCAAAAACCAAAAAAGCAGTATTAATAAACAGATAAAACCAAAAACATCACAAACAAACCTTTATAATAACCAAAACCCAAACCTCTGTTTTGATACCCGAGCCAAAAACCCACAATAATCAAACAATATTTCCCACAATAATCAAACAATATTTTCACACAAAAGCTGTTACTTTCATACAGTGGTGAAAATGAGATATCATCAAACATTAACTTACATAGGGTTACACAAGCATCTAACAAGAACAGAGGGTAAACCATAGTGTCGATCATGTTTTAGGTATGTGATTTTACCTTGGATTGTTATAACAACAAAATGGTTGGTGAGGAGATTCAATGAAGATGAAGATGATGATTGGTGTTCGGAGTAGAGATTTTCAGATATTTTTTAGAAGTGTGATCGGTCTTTAGGGTAATTAAAGGATATTTCACAATTGTCAAACAGTCAACATAGGGAAGTGTGAGGGAGGGACTCAAACTGTTATGAATTTATAAGATCAAGGGCTGAAAAACCCAAAAAAATGAATTCACACATATCACATTTGATGTTTCACACATATCACATTTGATGTTTCACACATAAATATTACTTTTTTTCAACATATTTTATAAGTTTTGGGGTGATATCAGCAGATGTTAACCACTGCTCTTCCTTAACACTTAATCCTTAATCCCTGCTTTTGTATCTACTGTTTACTGCAGCAGCAGTTGTTAAAAATCTGTAGTTCACTATTATTGGTTAAGTACCATCAGTGTTTTAATCACTAGCAGTGCTTAAAAGTTTTCCATCAGCTGTTTGACTTAACTGTAGTTTGCATTATTAATTCTAAATTCATGGCTTCAAATTACTTTTCTTGGTAAACGAGTTATAGAAGCTCAAGTTATATCTGGTAGGAACTTTGGCACGAGAGTTTTTATTCTAAGGATTAATATGATCCCGTTTGACAAAAAAATACCTTTTCGATTTCAACAAAGACAATTTCCTTTATCAGTTTGTTTTGCTATGACAATTAACAAGTGTCAAGGACAAACGTTATCAAAGGTTGGTCTTTATTTGAAAGATCCTGTCTTCACTCATGGTCAGTTGTATGTTGCATTATCAAGGGTCAAGACCAGAGAAGGTGTTAAAATACTAATATTCGACGCTGTTGGAAAACCAACAAATAAGTAATGTTGTTTACAAAGAAGTTTTTACTAGGTTGTAATCATTGTGAGCAATGTTAAAACCCTGTTTCACCGAAGTCAAGCTACTTATATTAAAAGCTAATTATAATAGATAAAACACTGTTTGAGGAATGTTAAAACGCTGTTTGACCAAAGTCTGTTTGACCAAAGTCAAACTACTTTTGTTAAAAGCACAACCGTCAGTATTTCTTCATCATCATTACACATCAAACATCTATCATCTCTTTTTTCAAAAATCACTTCTCCCCAGTCATTTTCTAGGGTTTCAATTTTCTTTTCCTCCATCTTCTACACTTCAATCACCTGAGGTTTTATTATTTTTTCTTCAGCAACTGGTATGTACATTCCTATTGATGAACTTTATATTGTTTAATCTGTGTTAATTTAAATCCTATCTTGCTACTAATACGATTTTAAATGTTTATTGCTATACATTTAATAAGGGTTTACTTATGTGTTTGAATTATCTGTTGAGAACATGTTAAAATAATTATTATTTGCAGAAAATTTTTAACTCATACTCTGTTTGTATTAGAAAACTCATCATGACAATTGCTTTCAAATCAGATCAGCAAACTACTGCCCATAGCCAAGAAAGTATAACTTAGCAGATATTTCCTTTGGCAAACATATACTATAGCAGTGGTTTTGAAATTGCCGGTAATTTCAAATTCAAAATACCTTGGGATATATACTTTGCAATTAATGCACGTTAAGCAATCACTTCTCTCTTATGCTAAAGGCGTCTTATAGGTAAATGAATAGGTTAATTGTAATTATAATAACGTGTTTAATTTTATATTTTTCCCGTGTAAATGCATTAAAAGCCTAATAAGTGTCGCATGATATTCTTTCGTCTGACGATGTATTTAGTCATAGCCTTCTTCATTGGGTATATAAAATAGATTTGGCAGAGGTTTTGATCATTACCATTTTCATCTATCTACTCAATCATCTTCAAAAATTTTGTTGACGAGATTTTCACAAGGCTCTTTGCAGGATGGAAAAATTTGGGTTTCAAGTGATTGTTGACGAGATTTTCACAAGGCTTTCTGCAGAAGATATTTGCCGTTTCAAGTGTCTTTCCAAGAATTTTTATAGGGAATTGTCAAGTCATGCATTTCAGATGATGCATGCTCTCCGAAGTGGAGATTCAGTACAAAAGAAACCATTATCCTTTAAAGACACGTCAATTGTCATTGACAACGTAGTTGGTGGTAAGTTGGATGTTGTTAGTAGTAAAACCTTAAGTTTTCCTAACAATGTCCACTCTAGCTTCTTACGTATTCTATCTTCATTTAATGGGTTGTTGTTAGTTTCGAATGAAGGGATTTGTTGTCAGTTGATTCTTTGGAATCCAACTATCAGGCAGTATAAGGTTTTGTGTGATGACTACTTTAATTATAATCATCATCGAAACTCTGATACCGGTGGAATTTATTTTGATCAGTTCAATGATCTCAAAGTGCTGAACATCAGATGTTACCGTAATGTAACTGCTGCTCGTGTTTACTCACGACGTCGTGAGTCATGGACAACAATAAATTTCAGTATCGTAAACAATTATAGTTCAAGTCGTTATTCATGGTCTACAGGAGTTTATGCTGATAAAACCATATATTTTATGGTTTCAAATTATTGGTATCCACTAGGTGAGAGGAACATCGTTTGTTTTGATGTTGTTAGTGAGACTTTCAGAATGCTTCACTTTCCTGAGAGTATTGTAGTCAATCCTTGCCAAGGGCATTTTTTGACCATTGCAAAGAGATTGCATTTGATTGTCATTGGAAAGTCTGCTGAGCTAACTGCTGATTTGCTCAGATATGAAGAAGAAGGCTGGAAGAAGATGTTTGTTTTCAATAATCCTCGTGTAGTTGGTTACGTAGATGCACGCCGAAGTACTAATATAATTGAAGACAACAAGTGGTTGATAACAAGCATCTGGGGGGATATGATTGAAGTTGATCTCACCAACGAACTTCTGAAATACCTCCAACATGTTGACAACTACAATGGTCCGAAAGGAGCTTTACTTATCGAAACTACTGTTTCACCAATAGATTAGGAATTAGAATCCTGTATTTTATTCAATGCTATTATCTGTTTTGACAATTGTATCTTTTATATAATTAGTTGTGTTAAAATTATTAATAATGTTTGTTATTAAAATTAAGTAAATGAATATCGATGTTTGAGAGTGTAAATTCTTGTAATATTGGCAAAGGTCGGTTTAAATGATCAAAGCTTTGTTATTGAGAACAGGTGTTTCAAAATTAAACAGTTGTTGATACATCTGTTGAATTGGGTCAACAGATGGATGAACTTTGTATGCTGTTTAACACTTGTACTTTTTATAAATATTTAGGTTTGAGAGTGTAAAAGCTTGTAATATTGGCAAATGTATGTTTAAATGATCAAAGCTCTGTTATTGGGAACATATGTTTGAAAATAAAACAGTGGTTGATAAATCTGTTGACTTTGGTCAACAGATTGATGTCCACAGATGTTTGGAACTACTGTTCAGAAAAGTGTGGTCGAAACCGCTGTTTGGTTAAAATGGTGGTTTAAAACCACTGTTGGGTTAAAACTGTTTGGTCTTTTAAGGCTTAAACAGATGTTTGGCCTTTTGTATCAGATGTTTCGACTTAAACAGTTGTTTGATCTTAAACACATGTTTGACCTTAAACAGATGTTTTGCCTTAAACAGATGTTCTTATTCTATATCAGATATTTGGACTTAAACAGATGTTTGACCTTCAACAGATGTTTGGCCATAAACAGATGTTTGGCCTTAAACCAAACATCTGTTTAAGCTCAACATCTGTTTGACTATTTGTCAATATCTTATTGACTTTTGGTTAACATCTGTTTCAAATTTGGTCAACATCTTATTTTGTAAAAGAGGTACAAAAACAAAGATTTTTTTGAAAATCCCAAATCACCCTATCATGTAAGTGCATTGATGTACAAGTGGAAATTTAATTATTCATATAGTCCTGTTGTGGTTTTGTTTGTCCTCTAATATGAGTTCATGATCTAATCCGGTGATTTGAAGTCGTTGTTGAATCGAATGAGATGGTTGATGTAATGCGGTCGTATTAATAACAAATAGTAATTAATTAATCTAAATAACTTTCTCGAGCCCGGGAAGCAATCCCGGGTAAAAACCTAGTTAATATAATAAACATAACATATTGATAGTGTTGAATGGTGAAGTAGTGTTTGACATTTGAAGAGTTATGTTGTAAAAAAAAAGGTTGGTATTGAGTGGTATGTATTAATTGATAGTGGATGTTGTAAAAAAAAGGTTGGTATTGAGTGGTATGTATTAATTGAGAGTGGAAAAAGTTATATTTTTTAAAGAACCCCCAACGGCATTATACCGTTACTAACGGCCAAAAACCAATCACCTTGATCGGTATCACTCCCCTCCACCACCTGAGTAGCCCTATGTACCCAAGACTCTGACGCAGGCGTTATCGATTGGGTAGGGTCTACCCAATACCACCACCCGCATACACCGCGTCCTCCCTTATTTTTTACTTATAACTTTTTCCTATTACATAATATAACTATTAGTTTATGTTTTTTCTCCGGATTTTGTTTGATTGAGTAAATGGAATTTGAGTTTTCAAATCATCTTTGAAGCTATGATCCGAATTCACTTTCCAAAAATATCAATTCAAATAAACCAATTTGAGTAACAATAGTGAACCCAAAATGTATACACTCCAACCTAACATCATAGTTGGTTACTTGGTTAAAAAAAATTACCAAGACAATAATTTTGACAAATCTTACATCACCAATAAAAAAAATTAATTATGAGTGATGGCAAGGGGTTTTCTGTAAAGATCAAGCATGTCTCGAGTTTATGATTTTTATTATTAAATAATATATAACATATTATTTTGGTAATAAAGTTATTAATGAAATAATAATAACAATACTAAAAAATAAACAAAGATATTGAACATAACAAAATAATGAATTAGAAGCTTGGAGGTAAGGAGTTAGAAGAAGTGGTTTTAGGTTGTGTGGTACGGGCTTCGTCCCCGCCCCGTCCTCCTTCGTCGCCGCCCCGCCCTCCATTTCCCCCCACCCTGTCGTCGTCCCAAACGGCAACAATCAGACGTTAAAGACGCCCCACTAGAAGACAAAACTCCCTCACACACATATATAAATACATACAACATATACATATATTTTAGGCTCATCCCCCATTTCCTTACCTTCAGCCTCTTTGCCCCATCCTCACACCCGAGCTACGTGGCGTTTACGTGGTGGATCATCCTCCAAGGATGGACCATCACCATACCGCATAGCCTTACCTATCCTTGTTTCCTTGAACCACAATTCAACCAATTAGGCTTCTAAATGAACTGAACGAACACGAACGAGGTATGTTCATGTTCGTTTATTTACCTTTAACCGAACAAACGATCGGACACGAACATTTAAATGAACGGATTTTCTTGTTCGTGTTCGTTCTTTAAGAAAATAAACATGTTCATGTTCGTTCGTTAAAAGTATAAATGAACGGTTCACGAACATAAACGCACACAAACACACATAATTGAACATAAAATAACATAACAAATCATAGCGAACATGACTGAACAAGGCTTTGAATTGTATATCAATAGTAGAGGAGACGAAGAACCTAAATATAGGTAAACATTAATTCAAGTTTCATATGATAAAAAAAATTGCTTTTAAATTGAAAAATATAAATCAAATATATTAATACCATATAAAAGAAAGTTTGAAATCGGAAAGTCAAAGCTAGTTATGGGATGATAAAGAAAATTAAATAGATTTTTAAATTTAATTAGTAATAACTAAATTTAAAAGATGACCAAAAACAAACGGATATAAACGAACACCAAGGAACGAACGTAAATGAACGAACATAAACGATCGTTCATGAACGTAAATGAACAAACGGGACATTGTTCATGTTCGTTCGTTTATTTAAATGAACAAAAAAATTGTTCATGTTCGTTCATTTATTAAATAAATAAACATGAACGAACTTCCTGCCGAACGATTCATGAACGTTTCACTGAACGTTCGGTTCGTTTACAAGCCTACAACCAATCAAAACAAAAAGTACCACAGCTCAATCAATCAAAACAAAAGGTTAAAGAGGTATGGTCCCAATTCCATACACACATGGCAGGGACCACACCACTTTTCTCATCCTACATGACGCCTACATCAGCAAACTAATCCAGAAGCTTCTGGAAGACGACCTGGTGGCAACAAAGATGCTCCTCCAGACATAAAGGACAACACGTGTTACCACTAATCGGACGCCATGTAGACCTGCGACACAACCTGGGGGCAGACCGACAGCTGCAGTACGGATTCGCCTACACGGACTAACGACGGCGCGCCACGTGGACCACTATCCTGACCACAGCAGAGGAGACCAATAGGATATTCTCCTTGGTCAGACAGCTGGCGCCCGTGACAGCTGGCAAGGTCGTTCCTCCCTCCTTCACCCTCCGGCTATAAATAGGACCCTTCGTCATTCAGGTTATCCATCCTGCTCTCCTCACTTTTCACCCACAACACACACTGTTTTCTCCTCAGAACAGTACTTATTCTCACGCCGGATCCCAGTTAAGAGGGAAACCCCCATATTCCCCTCTTAACGAGCTAACGGTTTGCTGTTTTGCAGGTTCGCAGTCCCAGGCGAGTAGAGAAGGAGATTGAACCCACATAAAAGACGACCCAGCTAGTTAACCATCGGTGTTAACCAGTGTTTTATCATTGGCGCCCACCGCATCTTTTTGCAAACCATTTTCATCTCCTTTTTCTTAAAAAAACTCTCTAAATGACTGAACCAAACCCTTCCCCTCACGTGGACGAAGAAATCTCTTCCTTTGAACTGATTACGGACACCGCTCACGTCCAGAGGTTTCAAGGGAACGAGACCGTCAGAGAGGGGCAAGTAAGCAATGAGTTACACGATATCTTTGGGAGCACTTCCAGAGTTATCAATCAAACCACAAATGGAGCCCATTTCCAAACACCACCCGGGGTAATCAAACAGTTAACCCTAGAAGTCCAAACGCCAAGCCATGGACCTGGTCCTTCAGCTCCATCGGCTCAGATGCAGATAAACTTCTCAGCACTTTTGGGGTTACCCGAGGGAGAAACGTTGACTTCCTGGTATGCCAAACAAACGGCATCTCTTAATCTTGTCGATGCGCAACTAAACGCACAGCAAGCGTTACTCCAAGCGCAAGCTAATCAATCCGCTTTTGTTACTCCACCACAAAAAACACCAAACGCTCATATTCCTCTGTAGACGCACGCGCGAAGCCAGTACGAGAAAATACCCAACATAAGAAGACAAAGTGCGCATGACACGCGCGATACATATGGTGAAACCGAAAGCAACTATGTGCAGAATACTCACCAAGAAAAGAGATCAGTACACAGCCGCCTGGGTCCGCGTAACATAAATGACGAATGGAACAGTTACAACGAAGACGATGACACGACGTATAAGCAAGAAAGTACAGTCTTTAGCATATTACCACCAAACCACGAAGCATACAAACCCCACAAGCATGCGGGATACAATCCAAATGCAGAACATGACTATTCGCTAAGCTATCGCCCAGAAGGCATAGCTGAAAAGTCGAAGTTTATCAGGGAGATCGCAACAGCTGATATCGACAAGGCAAAACTGCCACACAACGTGGGCAATTACAATGGCTTAACTGATCCCGATGATCATCTGCAAATTTTCAACGGAGCAGGGTTAACAGGTGGTTGGACAATACCAACTTGGTGTCATTTTTTCGCACAAACCTTCGTCGGCGCGGCGCGCGTCTGGTTTGACAGTCTACCCGAAGGAAGAATCAAATCCTGGATGGATTTTCGGGATAAGTTTCTCGCACATTTCTCCCAACAACGCAGACACACCAGAGACCCAGCAGATTTCCTGAATATCTGGAGGAAAGATCATGAAAGCATAGAAGATTTCATCACCAGATATAACAAAGAATGTCTGGAAATCGGAGATGTAGGTGAGAAGATGATGCGCGCACACTTCATGAGGGCCGTAAAATGTGATGACCTGATCAAAAGGTTAAATGGAAGAGACGGAGGCCCCAAAATTGGGACACCTTCATCGAAGCAGCAAAGACAATTGCGCGAACTGATAAACAATTGACCGGTGATGATAGCCGTCAATACAATTATAGCCAACATGATCGGCGCAACAAGAAAGGCAAAGGCCAGTCATGGAAGACATCTGGCTACAGAGAAAGGAGTCCATTAAAAGAAAACGCGCGAGCTACGATCAACCAAATCAATCACCGCAAAGAAGTTAAGAAAGAAAACAGAGATAAGCAGTGGACCCTTCTGACAAAAACCCCCTCCGAGGTCCTGTCAACCGAGAACCACCAGTTCAAACCTCCTCTGCAGATGCGAAACAAAAGGGGCCAAGACCCAAATCTTTTCTGCGAATTCCACAAAGATACGGGTCATTTGACCGATGACTGCTTTAGCCTGAGGCAAGAAATAGAAAGAGCTTTGAAAGATGGCAGACTCACCCATCTGGTTAAAGGAGGAAAACGTGATAATCACCAAATTCAAATAAGGGAAGAAGGCCCAGACAACAAAAAGCTTCGAAAGCTAGAAACTCACATGATCCAAGGGGGTCAACGAAGATCGCGAAAGAACTACAACAAACGCACCCAAGACGACTCTAGGCGCGAAAGACAAGTTGTTTTCCCTGTGGTGCGAGGAGGCCCCAGAGAACGAAGACCTATAGTCATTCCTGGCGTGTTCGGTCATTACCAGACTAACTACATTTTCATAGATCCAGGGAGCACCGCGGATATCATCTACGAACAGTGCTTTAATCAATTGGACCAAGAGGATAAAGCGCGCCTAGAACCAGTAGATTATCCACTAACTGGTTTCTGCAATGAAGCCGTTTTTCCTCTCGGTCAGATATCATTCCCGGTGCTGCTCTCGGAAGGAAAGAACTCAAGAACAGAAGAAGTCACATTCATGGTATTGCCAGCAAACTCAAGACATGATATCCTTTTGGGAAGAGAGTCCCAAGGGGATTTTAGTATGATTTGTTCAGGACCACATTCGGCTATTGGTTTCCCAACAGAGACAGTGATAGCAATAATTTACGCAAGCAAAGAGGTCCTCGCAACCGATGAAATCAGACCAGCAAAAACGAGCAAACCCACACCGCGCGCAGAACCTGAAAAATCGATACTAAACGACAAGTATCCAGAACAAACTGTCACCTTGGGCCCAGCAATGTCAGATCTCACGTGCGCAGTGCTAAAAAAGTTACTATTTGAGAACATGGACGTGTTCGCCTAGACACCGGCCGATATGGTTGGCGTTCCACGGCACATAGCCGAACACAGACTGAACGTTTCCGAGAACGCTAAACCTGTGGTACATACGAAACGTCATCTAGGAGATATAAAGCACGACGCTATGCAAGAACAAATCACAGAATTGCTAAACGCAGCCATTATTAGGGAAGTCCGTTACCAAACCTGGGTAGCCAGCCCAGTAATAGTCCCAAAGGGAAACGGAAGATGGAGAATGTGCGTGGATTATAAGGATTTGAACAAAGCATGCCCGCGCGATTGTTATGCTCTACCAGAAATTGATGAGAAAATCGATTCACTGGCGTCCTTCAGGTGGAAATGTTTCCTCGATTGTTATAAAGGATACCATCAGGTGCAGATGGCTATCCAGGATGAAGACAAAACTGCGTTCCGCACACCGACAGGGTTGTATTGTTATACAAAAATGCCTTTTGGTCTAAAGAATGCAGGTGCAACTTACCAGATACTGATGAACGAAACTTTCAGCGATGCCATAGGTAAGTACATCGAGGTATACATGGATGACTTGGTTATTATGAGTAAGGAGGAAAGCATGATGTTGGTGAACATCCAGAAAACGTTCGATACCTTGCGCGGGGTAAACATTAAACTGAATCCAGCAAAGTGCTCCTTCGGGATGGAAGAAGGAAAGTTCCTGGGTTTCATCATCACCAAGGACGGCTTCAAGGTCAACCCTGAAAAGGTACAAGCGATAGAACGAATGCCCTCACCATCAACGATAAAGGAAATGCAGAAGTTGGCCGGACGGTTAGCAGCACTCAACTGCTTCCTTGCCAATCACGCGGCAAAATCTTTTCCATTTATCAAAACCCTTCGCAACTGCGTAAAAAAAATCAGTTCCAATGGACTCCGGAAGCCGAGCATGCATTCCGAAAAATGAAAGACTGTCTCATACGATTGCCAACACTGACAGCACCAATGAAAGGCAAACCCCTGGTCATGTATTTATCAGCATCAGAAAAAGCGGTAGGAGCAGTTCTACTCGTCGATCGGCAAGGCATGCAAACGCCAGTATACTACGTCTCTCGCACCTTAAATGACCCAGAAACAAGATATGCCATAATGGAGAAGTTGGTCCTTGCACTGATTCATGCGTCAAGACGATTGCGCAGATACTTTGCCAACCACGTCATTCATGTCATACAAATTATAACATTGGCAACATCCTCGCAAGACCGGAGATATCCGGAAGATTAGCAAAATGGGCTATAGAGCTGGGAGGCCATAACGTGGTCTTTAGACCAAGGCCAGCGATTAAAGGTCAAGTGTTAGCCGATTTCCTGACAGAGGTGCCTGATGACAATGACAGAGAATGCACGGCAATGGAGAAGGCCGAAAAGCAGCATTCAGAAGAACCATGGCTACTGTATACGGATGGCGCATCTAATGAAGATGGCGCAGGCGCAGGACTTAGGTTGGTAAGTCCGAAAAAACGTGAATTCACATACGCCATCAGGTTAGACTTCAAGAGCACAAATAATGAGGCTGAATACGAAGCTTTTCTTGCCGGCTTACGTTTAGCAATCAAAATGGGGTTCAAACACATAGAAGCGCACGTAGACTCCTTGCTCGTAGCAGGACAAATCAATGGCCAGTACGATGCCAAAGGAGACGTTATGGCATTGTATCTAGAACAAGCAAGAGCTCTACTTCAAAGCTTCAATTCTTATAAGGTGCATCACATCAATAGGAGCGAAAACAAGCCAGCAGATGCACTAAGCAAACTCGCATCAACCAGTTTCCGACATCTGGCCAAAGACGTGCGCATTGAGGTCCTAAGCAACCCATCGGTACCATTGAGGCAAGTAAACGTTATCCAACTAGGGACAACATCCTGGATGATGCCGATCATTATGTATCTCCAGTCCGGAATACTGCCAGAAAACAAAGTTGAGGCAAGAAAGATACAGTACAAGTCTGAGCATTATCAAATGAACGATGGCATTTTGTATAGGAAATCGTACCTCGGACCGTTACTGCGATGCGTAGATCCAGAAGATGCTAATTATTTGATTCGCGAAGTACATGAAGGCATTTGTGGCATCCATGCCGGGCCAAGAATGGTGGTAGCAAAAGTAATCAACGCAGGATACTACTGGCCCGGGATGCACCTAGATGCAGTCAAGGTCTTGAGAAAATGCAACGGTTGCAAGAGGGACGCCCCAAAAACAATGCGCCCAAAGAATGAGCTGGTCCCATTCACAACGGCATGACCGTTTCAACAATGGGGTATAGATATGATTGGTCCTTTTCCAGAAGCCCCAGGAGCGGTAAGGTTTATCATAGTCGCAGTAGACTACTTCACAAAATGGGTGGAAACAAAAGTGCTAGCATCAACCACATCTATCGTGGTGCGAAGGTTCAGTTGGGAACAAATAATTTGTCGTTTCGGGCTACCTCTGAGAATCATAACCGATAACGGAACAAACTTCGCTGCGAAAGACCTCCAGAACTGGTTTAAGGAGCTAAATATCGAACATACCTTTTCCTCAGTGGCACACCCACAGGGAAATGGTCAAGTAGAGGCAGTCAACAAGAGCATCGTAGATGGTATAAAGGCAAGACTCGGGACGCAGCGACGAGTATGGGTGGATGAGTTGCCCAGCATATTATGGGCCCACAGAACTATGCCGAAAACAAGCAACGGCGAAACACCGTTCAGCCTAGTATATGGGTCTGAAGCCGTGGTTCCTGCGGAGATCGGCCTGCCATCTCCGAGGATGCTCTCAATGAATATGGTCAACAATGAGGAAGAAAGAAGGTTGGATTTAGACCTTCTAGAAGAAAGAAGAGAAATGGCAGCAATCAACGAGGCAAAATACAAGACCAAACTGGAAAAATACTACAACAGCAAGGTCAGAATTTGCACCTTCAACCCCAGAGATTATGTCCTGAGAGATAATGAGGCGTCTAACGCCGAAAGACCGGGCAAACTGGCTCCCAAATGGGAGGGACCGTACGTTATAGACGAAGTTTTGGGAAAAGGAGCGTACAAGCTGCGCACGCTTCAAAACAAAGAAGTCCCCAGGACTTGGAATGCTCAGCAATTGAGGAAATGCTATATGTAAAAGGCAACGGTTTTATCTTTACCTGTAATCCAACACATTAAACTTTAATACAAGAAGTGTTGGCTATCTTATCTTCTGTGAATTTTTGTTACAACTATATCAACCACCGCCTCAGCCGCCGGCCACCCTTCAAAACAAAGAAGTCCCCAGGACTTGGAATGCTCAGCAATTGAGCTCTCTTCTATCTCTATCTCTACTACCATATCAACCACCGCCTCAGCCGTCGGCCACCCCTGCAACCACCATCCCCGCCGGCCAACCAACAGTTTCCGCGGTTGAACTCCATTTTTGTTCTTGTTCATAAAATACTAATCCTCAACGAACTCATCAACGATCCTCAATTTCAATGAACAATCTTCCTCCGTCAAGCAATGAATATTGTTACACCGATACGACGCCGTTCGCCGGCGCTGTTTTCTTTGAATATCCGTATGGTGAGTAATAATTTGGGGAACTGTATCGTTTCATGATCTTCATTGATATTATGATTTTTTTTCATGGATAGACTTTGTTTCTGTTTGTAATTAATTACCTTTGTTATTGATTGTGTGAAGGAAACCCTAGAATACTCGATTAGGTTTTAGTTTTTTGTGTGGTTTTTGATTGATCGGTGTGTATTGTTGAGATTTGGGGATTTTTTTTAATTTAGTTTTACTGTAGAGATTTGGGGATTTTTTTGTGGGTGGTCGGCGGTTGGGAGAAACAAAGGGGGGGGGGTAGAGAGACAGGTTGTTAATGGTGATGTTGGAGACGGTGGAGTGGTGATGGTGGGTCAGGCGATGGTGGAGATAGTGGGTGGTCGGCGGCAGGTGAGGGTGGGAGGTGGTGGTGGTCGGCGGCAGGTGAGGGTGGGAGGTTTAGTGAGAGATGAGGAATGTTTAGTGAGAGAAAGGATATTTTTTTTCTTTTTTATGCATTTTTAAAGAATAGGGTGAAAAGACAATTTTACCCTCATGTGCATTGCACATGACCAGATTTGACAGAAAAAACTATATGGGTTAGGGCTAAAGGACAAAACGTGTATGATTTGAAAACATAAAGGACAAAACTCGTCAATTTTAAACATAAAGGACAGCGTCTGCAAATAGGTATAAAGATAAAGGACAATCCTTGCAATTCACTCGATACAAAATTGATAAAAAATAGTTGTTATAACTTACATCATCTAACAAATAAGTTAATTTTTTAATTGTTCAGAGACAATTTAGTCATTTCACAAAGACTTAACTGAAAAAATTAACAAAGGTTAGTGTTAAGGACAATCCGAGTTTAAAAGTTGCAACAACTAGGACCAAGTGTTTAGGACCAAGTCTGCAATTTTCGCAAACCACGAGAACCAACCAGAAATTTAACTCTATAAATAACATTAGTTCTATTTAAACTTTAAAGACGTAATCATGTGAAATAACTTGTTCCTTATAAAATATACTAGGTTATAACCCCGTGTGTTACACAGGTTGAATAAATGAATTTTATATACTAAATAATAAATCAATATATCTTTAAAAACCTCATTTATTTCACGGGTTGAATAAATATAATTTTATATATTAAATAATAAAAAGTTATATCTATAAGAACCATATGTATTGTACGGGTTGAATAAATGTAATTATATATACTAAATAATAAAAAAAGTTATATCTTTAAAACCATATGTATTACACGTGTTGAATAAATGTAATATTGTTTACCAACTAATAAAAAGTTATATCTTTAAAAACCCTCGTGTATTACACGGGTTGAATAAATATGATTTTACATACCAAATAATAAGAAAAATATATTTAAAAAAACTAATGGATATACTCGGTACATGATAGATATGGTGATTGAGGAAATGAGTATTGAAAAGAAGATATAGTGGTCAAACATGTTATTTAAGAAGCAAATAAGCAGCCATTTGAGTGATAAAATATAAATTATATTTAAAAAACCCGTAAAAAATCTAATTTTATATATAAAGTAATACTGAAAGTTATATACAATTTGTTTAAAAATTATGTAATAAAATCGTTATCATAATTTTTTAATAATGAAAATAAAAATAAATGATATATTAATATAAAGTTTGGTTTTGGTGATAAATAATTTGGTTATTTAAAATATCTTAAATTAAAATTTTAAAATTAAGGATAATATTTTATTAGAAAAATAGAAGTATTTTATTCAACATTTAAAGTAGGATAAGATTTAATATTTATTTTTATTTATTTAGTTAATATAAGATAGAAAAACTTCGTATGTCAATTGATGTAATGATTTCTACCATCTTCATTTTTGTTTTATTCATCATTTTAGTTCGTTTTTATCAATATTATATATAGGGATATATTACAAAATAATAATAATAATAATATATTTTTTAAATAATCAAATACAAAAATAAAGTACTTTAAATGAACCGATAAGATATTTTATGTAATATCAATTGTTAAAAAAAATCTATAATTAATTAGAAGAGATTAAATAAATAATAATTATCTATAAGAGATTAAACTAAATAATATTTAGTAGAAGGATTATATATAAATAAAATTATCTATAAGACATAGTCTAAAGGATTATATATAAATAATAATTATCTATAAGACATAGTCTAATATGATGACAAGTGTCTCATTAATAGTTTCTTTTATTATATAGTATAGATTTTCTTATAATACGATGATAAATAAAAAAAAAAGGTGTTTTGAAAACATTAGACAATAAAGGGTTAGGATCAAATACAAAGGATAAAATAAATAAGAAGGGTAAGAAGTATTCTAGTCCATTGAGTTGTAGGGAAAAGAAGATAATAGAAGGGCATAAAGGGAATGTGACTTGCATGTGCATATTCTCTTTACTCTTGTAGACAAAATTACCATTTTCATTTAATTTCTCCTAAGACACTTGTCACTCTCTGGTGGCTTCTTGCCCTTCTTATTTTTAAATACTTTGTATTATAACTCAACTCAGACAATAAAATATAAAAATTTTAGTGTTAAACTATCTATCATTAACATTAACAAACTATAACTAAGCAACATATTTGAGCATATAGGTATTATACTCAAACCTTTGGGAGTTTTAAAAAAAAATTGATATTACACTTTTAACCCAAATCTGTTTGACCTTTTACTTTTAACCCAAAAGTTTTCATCTATTGCAATTTAACTTCACAACTTTTTTACTTTCAACATTGGTCACCACACTTTTCATATTTCGCGGATTTTTTGTTTTACGCTTCGTTTTAAATATTGCGAGTTAACACGACGTACCGTGTGTGTCGTTCAACGTTTTAACGTTTCGTTTTACGCATCGTACTCGATTTTGCGAGTTAACACGGCTCAACGTGCGTGTGTGGTTCAACGTTTTTACGTCGTCTATTTTTTCCCGTTTGACAGGTTCGTTACAACGTGCGAGGTTCTAAATCGACTTAATTATTATTTTCTGTGTTTTACGTTTTAGTCTAATTTATTCGCATTAACACACCGTAACTTCAGTATTGGTTGTGGCTTACAATGAATTTTGACATCCATGAATAACGGCTAATACTAAGGCAGGCAGCCATGCCAATTTGGGCCGGTGATCTTGCCATTTTGGCCCCTCATCATGTTGATACATGTTCAACATTGTGTAATGGGCCTATTACTAGATTCCTCCCTTTATGGAGTTATGGACTAATTACAATTTACATATTTTAGTCGTATTCAAATGCATAAAAGTTATTTTATTTAGACATAAAAGTAAAAGCACTAAATCTGAATAAACCTCAACATATATAAAAGTAATAGTTTTAGCTTTTGCTTATGAAATGGGTGAAAACATGTAACAAAACGATTCATGAAGTGAAAGAGACATAAGAGTAAAAGATCTCACCCAAGAGCTACAAAGTAAAACAGTTCACTGGACTGGTTTTCGCGTTACTTGAGCTATTTGAATCGGTTTTCTTGAAAGAGATTTCTAGACCCGTAAATTTAAATTCGAACCGAGCTTTAAAATTCAGTTTTTTGGAATCTTATTTTAAGCACGAGGATTCATATAAAAACTATCCATTTAGTTAAAAACTATATAATAGTTTTTGTTTAAACTATATTTGATTTTAAGATCAAAGAGATCATTATGGAAAACAAGACATATGTATATCCTAATCCCAATGCCTACCATTCCGGCATTCCCCACAACACAAGCCCTTCAATTTTGATCCTAATTTCATGCCAACATGTAATCAAAAAAGTGGGAAAATATATACTTTTGCATTCCCTATGACCCACTAAAAACGTAATCTTCATATTCTTTTTAAAATAAATGAATTAAATGATAAATAAACTCTTTTATGACTTGATTAGATACTTAAATTTATATAACCATATTATTTCTACACCTTAATATTCTATGGGTTATGTTATTAGACGAAGACGAGTGGAAATGAAAAGGATAGTCGTTAGTTGTTAAGATCGTTTGATAAAAATTTTGCGGTTTCGCTTTTCATTTAAGTTTTTGAAAAAAATGTAAACCAAATAAAAGAATAAATTTGAAATGAAACAATGTCATGATGTTAGTTTTAGAAAAAAAAAATTGTAACCCAAATAAAAAATAAAATTGAAATGAAACAATGTCTTAATGTGTATAAGGTAAAATAGTGTGTATGTGTTTGTGATAAAAAAGATAGATGCAAAAACAATATAAATGATGGTCCATGAAAGTATAAAGAAAGTGTGTTCGGTTTTGTCGTGAAAGAAAGCCAACATACTCCCTATGAAAAAGGCTACAAATATGGCCCCAACGAGCTCTTATAATAATAATAATAATCATGGGTGTCTCTTTGTCTCAACCCTTTAGAACACGAGGGTGGGAATTGCTAAAAAGTTAAAGTACAGGGACCGGAGATGATTACCTATTTGCCCCTATGTTCAATATATTGAAATTGAATTATTCACTAAATAGAAAGAATCTAATCTTGTGAAACCAACAACCCTAATAGCTAAATGATATGAGAAAAAGATGTAGAAAGAAAGATTTTTATATCATTCATGGTATGTGTTTATAATAAAATATAAGGAATATATATAGGAGAGGGAAACTTGGTAAACAAGATACATCTATACATGGAGTTGATAACCATAATAATATTTATTTATAACACTCCCTCTTGGTTATAAACCAAATAGCATGGAGATGCTGCCTCGTTAAAAACTTTGCCAGGAAAACCCATTGGGACAAAACTATAGTTAAGGGAAAAAGAGTGCAACGAGTATTGTCTCCCCCTGATAATGTTGTCGTATTAAAATCCTTACTCCAAATGGAATAAACTTAGTTAGTGAAGGGAAAACTGCAACTTGTATGATACCCCACTCATTTGAATAAGTAGCCTTTAAGTAACGTATGTCAATCTTCCCTGAAAGTTGCTCAAAGCTTTTGTATCCAGTAGAATGTCGCTTTATCCATTGAAGTACAATCCCTTATGTTGAGCAATGTCCCTTATCTTTATGATATAATTAGTGTTCTGTCACAAAGTCGTTAACTGATCACTAACTTTTGATCTTGTTACTATACTTTTGGTGGTATCATAGGGATCTTAGGACACCCCAAAGGTATAATAACGAGATCAAAAGTTAGTGATCAGTTAACGACTTGATGACATAACACAATAATTGTTAAGTTGGGGGTGGCGAACGATAAAGTGATATTTGGGGTTGCCAACGGCCAATAGCCAATAGTTAGATATGACAAAATCTAATAACCCCAATAATTTACGTATTAATTAAACCAACTCTAAGAACTAAAAAAACCTATATCTGATAATTCAAACCAAACCAAAACATAAAACACCAAAACAAGCCTTTAAGGCTATGCGGTACGGGGTTCGTCTCCGCCCCGTCCAGGATCGGTGCCGGAACACCGTTTCGCCCCCTAGCAGCGTCCTCCCCGTCTCCCTCTGGACGATTGTGACGACCCTCCCCCTCTCTCACACACCTATACATACAACTTATATATATATATATACACACACACACATTAGGCTCATCCCCCAATTTCCTTAGTTTCATCCCCTTTGCCCCATCCTCACACCCATCCTACGTGGCGCTTACGTGGCGGATCATCCTCCAAGGATGGACCATCACCATACCGCAATATAACCCCACTACACCCTCTTGTGATATAAAGCCTATCTCTTACGCGTTTCACCACTTATCGCATAACGCCCTCTAAGAGACTTTATCACGATACATGTTATTAGATCTACATAGTTTTCAATTCATGTATTTACAAATATGGTATTTTCAAAGATTGCTTTTTGGTGTCTATTTGCATCCTTTTAGACCCATCTTTCTTGCTTTTAATGATGAATACAAGAATCCTAGCATGAAAGTAAACAAACTTTTGACCCTCTTTTACAAAGTGAAACATTAGAATCAACGTCAAGTTACACACTTTAGTCAAAAAGCATCACGATGGACTGAGCAGTTAGAAAGTTATCGATATAAGGTTATCTAATCGTCATATTACATCATTCACCGATCATGTTATATCAAATATCGACTTGGTGCAACGTTACTAGTACCAAAAATGATACATTCATAAATAAACCAATATTAAGCTTGAGCGAACGAAAGTAAGAAACGTTATAAAATGAAAGAAACCTCACCCTTAGGTGAGTATAAGACCATCCACAATAAGGTATATTAAAAACAGCTAAAACATGTCTAGTCAGCAGCGACATCAGAAAAACACGTATTCTTTAAAAACATCAAAAATCCACCCAATAAGGAAGCCTAAAAACGCTGCCACACCACCATCACCTTTTACATCAAAACCCCCCTCTTGGCCCCACCATCTGCGACACAGAGGCGGAACTATAATGTTAGGAGTCGTAGCACGTGCTACG
Organism: Helianthus tuberosus; assembly: GCA_030545235.1. Lineage (NCBI taxonomy): Eukaryota > Viridiplantae > Streptophyta > Magnoliopsida > Asterales > Asteraceae > Helianthus > Helianthus tuberosus. Next base: position 194,398,808 of record CM060365.1, read on the forward strand.
GCTCAACCCCGTATTCGTACTTTTTTTTTTTTCGTTTTATACAAATGATACCCCTAAATAAAATACGAGGATACCTCTAACTAAAAAATAAGATACTTTATATTACTAAAATCTCATTTTTTTTACAAGCCCAAACATTTTACAACCTGAAAACTTGTAGAATAACTAACCCTGAATGATCAAATAAGCCCATATTTTAACAATAATAGAATTGAAAGGAAGCTTTAAATATAATTGATAAAGTTAGCCAAAGACCCAAATAATAATCTATTAACTATTTGTTTTACTTTATTTATTATCGTTTTTTTATTATTTTATGGTTCTAGTATGTGTATATAATCGAAATAACCAAACGGTCCAAACTGTATCGTCATTCAAACTTATACTTTTCTTTGTAATAATATATTATATTATGTGTTGGGAAAGTTTTGTTAAACTTTGTTATAACTAATATATCATTTTCCCTTTCATTATCTTTCATTTATAAGATTTGTTGATTTTTTATTTGAGTCACAACCTAACTGGATTTATTAACTGAAAACGAACTTGAATCGACTCAAGCCCGAAATAGGCGGCTAACCAAACAAGTTCCAAGTAACTGAAATAATTATAACCGAATCAATAAACCCACCCATCCACACCCTCACTATTTGAAATAGATTAAGGTAATTAAGGGAATGCCCTAATTAACCACTATAATGTTGTTAATGAGAGTTGACCAAGGAAGAGGTCAAGGTGATAATCGATAAGTGACATGACTTGCGAGCGGTTTAGATGACCAACAAAAGACGTACATGATGTCGACCGATTGCAAACTTGATCATCTATGATTCCTCAATATAAGGATATATGGTCTATTTTGAAACTATTATTTAATGAACTTTCTCAAAATTGACTACAATTTGTTGACTTTGAATACAAATGAATGAACACCCGTGTGATGATATGATTTACGTGATATGATATGATATGAGTATATGTCTTATATGTACAAATGAAAACAAATCCATCGTTTTTATTCGTATAAAAAATCTTCATTAAAGATATGCAAATAAAAAAAAATAGACCAAATTTGGTGTGTTTTCGAAAGTGTATTTATAGGTACAAAGGTAGGGCTGACAATAGATATCTGTATATGACACGATTAAACATTTTTACTGAAAAAGTACACTACTTGGTTTTTTACTTTTTTAAAAATAAATAGAAGTAGGAGGCTACGATCAATTATTTCTTTTCCTTAGTACATAAAACATACAACTGTGTTATAGACATGTGATATAAGGTAGTTAAAGAAGTTGTATTCATGTTCAATACTTATGTTATTCGTGTCGTCAGAGATCTGTTAGACCTGATAAGACACAATTTGCCAGCCCTACACAAAGGTACGTGGCCAAAGCAAGGTATTTAATCTAAAAACATTGTCTATGCTTATAATACTTAAGTTTTGAATATGTAATTTTATATTTATGATTTTATTCTTTATGCAGTCAATGTACAGTTGATCTAAAAAGTTACTTTGTAACAAACCGAACCATGATAGAGCTCACAAAGAAATTACATAAGTTGTTTAAGAGAATAATATTAGAATGGACCACATCTTTAAAGAGGATTTGAATATTGCATGCACTCACATATGGTATGACATTTGAGGAATATAATTAAGTACACTTTTTTACTTTTCGATTGTCTTAAAATCAAGATCATATTGAACAAAAAACACCAAAAACTATTATATACCTTAGTAAAATACTAATATTATTATTATATATTTTTTTTAGCAGTGAACTTCATTAATAAGATTACCACACTCTTTTTCCCCACTCTGAACATGCTACGTTGTCTTAACCGAGACTACATTGGCTTCAAAGTTTGGCTTTTTTGGTCGTTCCCTCGGGAAACCATACCGCTAGCTGCCACTTGACAGTCATTGTGCCACCAAAAGAGCAGAACTCTCTGGCGTAACACACGGTGGGACGAAAACCCGGTCGGGCTCGGGAATCGAATTTGACGACGAAAACCCGGTTGAGCTCGGGACTCGAATTGACAACCTCACACAATGCCTAGTTCAAATCCTTCATTGCCTATATCCACCACGTATGATACAAGTGGGAATTGAACTAGAGTTTCTATTGAAAAACTCAAGCCTCCTGCCACAAGTGGGGGACTACTAATATTATTATATACCTTAATAAAATAACATTTGAATAATACTAAAATGTTTGAATAATACTAATATTATTCTATACCTTAGGCTATGGGGTATGGGGCTTGGGTTGGGGCGTGGGTTGGCTGAAAACGCGCAAGCCACCACCCCGGAGGCTTGGGTTGGGGCTTGGGTTTGGGCGTGGCCCCTTTGGCGTGGGTTTGAAGCCGGGCGTGGGGCGGGCTAGCAAGGTGACATGGCGGGCTCTCAATGGCCATGTGTCAACTCATGCCCCCAACCCAAGCCCCACCATACCCCATGGGCATGGTTTTTTTTCCCATTCCACGTGTCAACAAATGCCTCAACCCAAGCCCACCATACCCCACGTTCTTAGTAAAATACTAAAATGTTTGTTTTGACATAATAATAAAATGAATTATAATAAGTTTTAAATAAAAAAATAGGAATGAGTGGAGATTGGGAGGACCGAGACGGGTGTCTGGTTAAAAGAGCACAAGGGTGGCCTCCATTGGCGCCGGTGTCTCCGGTTGAGAGTGTGCGTGTAGACCCCCTTCCCTGACATTCTGCACTCCTGTTCCCAACACACTTACTTACTTACACACACTGAATCTCAATGTTCTTTTCTCGTACTTACTATCTCTTTAAACTAACTGTTTCAAACTGATCATACGTTTTCATGGCATACTTGTAATTTCAACAACAATATATAAAGTATATTATAAACAATTAATGGTATACTCTAAAAGTATATATTGGTGTAAAAATCATCTTTCCTTTGGGTACGTTTTCATCACCAATTTAAAGACGCTTACCACTTGATTGCTACTCATTAACCTGTGAACTCGTTTAAGTGTTACATGTTTTTAACAGTGTGAGGAAGGGGTTGATGTTTTTGACAAGAATAAAAATATGTGTCGTGTTTGGGTTGACCGTGTTAGGGAATATGTTTTTATAATTATGGATCATACATCCTGAGGTGTTGCCTAGATAAGTTATCCTTATCAGATAGTGCAGTGACTCAGAGGATCAAGGATCCTTATTATTACTTGTGATTTCTAACAATTGTTTTCGATGTTTACTAATATTCATGTGCAGGTTATTAACGAAGTGGACTGAGTCTCAGCTGGAATCTTGAGAGGAATCCGTTCAAGATGTTGCACGTGCTATTTCCACAAACGGTCATGGGGCTTGAACGTGGTCTTCCAAGATTTTCGGACTTAGTTGTTAGGCTTATTCAAAATGGGTGGATCAAGTGTTAGGGTACACAATTACACACACTCTCGCATACACTACGAACCAGAACTCTTAATTACAACACTCATAGCTTTCAGTTGTAAAACACTTGAACAATATCCGAAGTTGTAATCTCTTTTCAATTGTGCAATATAGTTGATAGTGATAGTTTTCACTATCCGAGGTTTTTATGCCGGCGATCTACTAGTGATGAAGGGTTTTTCCTCGTACACATCTCTGTGTTTGATTACCTTATTCGTTTAATAGTCATTTTATCATTGTTCATCACTTAAGAACTCTACCTTACTTTACAGATTTGGTTATATTAGTGCATGTAACCCGTTGTCTTTCGGCTATCAACGCCACCACATGATGCATGATTAGCAGTCCGCCGCTTTTAACATTATTTTCACAGAATTAGTAAAATATCGTTAACATTAGTGCAATTTCACTTTTGTCCCCCGATAGCCCACACATATATACATTATATGCAGACACCTCAACCGGGACGTAAAGTACAAGGTTGATGTAATAAACCCATATCTCTTTCTTAAAAGACCGATCTCAAAATTCACCATAGTAGCAACCAACCATTATCGATAAGTGTACATAATCGGGTCACCTAAAGAGATAGAAAAAAACTATCAAACTACTAAAGAGAGAGTTTGAAACTATAAAGACACTGACATGTCAAAAATTATGCATCAACCTGTAGTTCGAGTGTTCAAGAAATGGTATATTTATCTATAGTGAGATTGCATCAAGAATATGTTAGCAAGTTTTAATACTGATAAAGTTTATCTGTTGAGCACACTTATGGTTGTCCGATCGCCGAATGTAACAAGTATATTACAACCACGTATTTGAGTGTGATCAATGCACTCATGTTCCTTGTAAATAAAACACGACGTAGTATTGCATTCTCAATATATGTGCTAGCAATGTACAATTGAAACTCAACACGTAGACATTTAAACAAAATAAACCACATATCTCAATATATCTAGGGTACATGGTACTTAAGTCTATTCTACCAGAAAGGGACAAGTCCTATCTCTTTGGGTATGCTAATGTTGGATATCTGTCTGATCTATAAAATGCATAATCTTAGTTAGGTTACGTGTTCATATATGGCGACACATCGATTTCTTGTTGGTTGACAAAGCAAAACTAGACAACACCATCATCAAATCATAGAGAACTTAACATTATATGAAGCTAATAAAAAATGCATGTGGCTAAGATTGATAATCAGTCACATACAAGTGTGTTATTTTAGAACAAATCAAGCACAACCGGACGATAATCTATGAAAATAATGGCGTTTAAATAACCCAGATTAATAAAGCCTATATGTGACGGAACAGACACACCTCATTAAAGATTTCTAAATGTATGATATGTAGAATTAAGAAAAAAAAATGATGCTCATTAGACCAAGTCAAATAGTTGTTAGAGAAGATCAGACTCCGTAAAATTAAAGATGTTATAATTTAACTAGGAGAATTATATATACTAAATATACTCTTTTTCACTTAACTAAATTTTACTCATTAGATTTTTAGTAAAGTTTCTTTATGAGACATACTAAATGATTTTGTAATATCAGTTTGTATTTTAGGCTTCAAAGTACCAATTTAACATTATACAAAATACGTTGTTATCGTATATAATGAACGCTATTATATACGAAAATTTTTGTATATAATATAAGAACATTAGAGATGTTTCTCGCTTTAGGACATTTAGAATAATCTTTATAGGTTCTTTCAAGGCAATCTTAATTTTATACATAAAGGTTCTAACTATTTGCACACCTTGGCAGGCTATCTACACACTTAGGGTTTACATACGCTGCGTAGAGACCTATACGCAGCGTATAGGGTTACCTCTGTACGCTGCGTATAGGTCTCTACGCAGCGTACGTAAAGGGCAGGTACACGACCAGACAGTCAAACCTAGTACCATGTCAAATCAGTCTGACATACGCTGCGTATAGATCTATACGCAGCGTCTTACTTTATGTACATACGCTGCGTATACACCTATACGCAGCGTATGTCAGACTGATTTGACACTGATACGATGTTGTCTAGGCACATGAATAAAGCTATACGCAGAGTATAGAGATATACACTACGTATGATTGTAAATTCAAAAGTCTATTTAGCCATGCATATCCTCTGCCTTCGACTTCAATAATCTCATTTCATCATCTGTATATCTTCATTTGTTATATCATCTCATCAAGTTTGTTAGGTCCGTTTTTCCATAAAATAATTTACAAGAGTTATTTAAAATCATTAAAAATACCAACTTTGATACGTAGTATATTTTTCTACAAAAATTGGGCATGACCCGTTCGTAAAACGAACATGCCCCCTGTTTTTAACATAGACAACTAAATAACATTCTACGATCCGTTCGACATACGACTACCCAAAAACAAGGACTACAAGTTTTACAAATGTACGACTACTAACAAAGTTGGACAAAATAACAAGTTGTGAAACAAAAAGTTGAAAATAAGCTAGCGGAAGCGTTTGGTATAACATGACATGGACACGTGCTCGCTCCGATTCTCCAAATCACCTAAAGTGAGGATTTACCTACATACAACAACAAAGCTTTAAAAGTTAGTCATCATACTTGCTAAATCATAATTCCTTCATTTTAATTTCATCCATATATGGGCTTGCATCTTTCTTACACTTTCAACTTCCCAATTACTTGGGTTTGGCATACACTCTTAATGAGAGTTAAGCATACACATTTGACCCGTATAGTTGGGATAATTGCTTTCAACATGATCTTAGTTCATTCCGAATAACGGATTGAACCTCATACATTCGCTTTACACTTATGGCCACCCGTTCTAGACGAGCGGTACCATTTCATTACTCGACCCGGTTCGACTTGAACCGGTTGGCTTGCTTAGCTTAATATAACCTTTATTAACATAACCAAATCCGTGAAGGATTTGTTGCTTACTTACGAATCACTAATATCATTACATCATGACTATTTATCGAAATAAAGACAAGATTTAATTAAGATTTTTGTATGCAACAAAACATACCTCGATCTTGTACGCCTCTTGCTTGACTAGTGTTTGAGCTTTCTTCCTTCACGCCTACATTATAACATTCGTTTACTTAGTTAAATCAACTCATTCCATCCTTTTCTTTTCATACTACATATATAACCATCTCTTAAGCATTTTATCAAACACTTGGTGGGCATTGTATTTACAAGCATAAGGTACAAGTATTCATAGCATGGATTTTACTTTGTTCACTTTCTAGTCTAACAAGAATTGGTTAGATTCATATCATTCTTTCATCCTATGCTAACTTATCTAATTTCTCGATCACATACAAGATCATGCATTTATTCACAATTATAAGCATACTATAGACATCATCATGTTCATCAAAATTTTACAACAAGTGGGTATAAACCCTAACCCATTCAAATAATCGAAACCAAATGAAATTCTCAATCTATTATGGATTCCTAACTTACAATTTCATAAGATTTCCACCTAATTTCATATTTGGGTTAAAACCCACTTTCCTCCAATCACCAAAACAGGATTTTTGACTTACCATTCGATGAACAAGCTTAGATGGTTGAAAATTCGAGTACATGCATTGATTTGGGCTCTTAATGTCTTCCTAATCTTGAGAATTTCTAAAAGTTAGGGTTTCCCCCTTTGGTCCCTGCTTCTGGTCGAAATACAACACACACCAGTGTGTTTGTTTTTGTGATTTCTCTAGTTTAGTAAAACTTTTATCACAATTTACAAGTTCAGCCCCTATAGTTATAAGTGTTGATAATTCTCACATTAACTTTCATTCTTGTTGAACTATCATCACATTCTTTTAACTTAGTTAATTCATTATATATATATACATTTTTTTTACACTTAAAGTAGCATAATTGTATAGCATATTTTTGGGGTGTTACAAGTCTACCCCCCTTAAACGAGGTTTCGTCCCCGAAACCTGGGCACATAACAAATTTAAACGTACACATACCAAACAGAAAAGGATAGTGCTTCCTCATTTCATCTTCCGCTTCCCATGTGAGTTCCGACCCCTTTTGGTGTTGCCATTGAACCAACACTTGTCTAACAGCTTTGTTGCGGAGATTCTTCACCTTGACGTCTTTAATGGCTATGGGTCTTTCGACATAATTCAACCCCTCTTTCAACTCGATGTCATCGAGAGGTACTAATGCTGTTTCGTCCGCAAGACACTTCCTCAACTGTGACACGTGGAAGGTATTATTAATCCCGTCTAGAGTAGGCGGTAATTCTAATCGATATGCAACCTTTCCAACTCGCGCCAAGATTTTGAACGGTCCAATATATCGAGAACCTAATTTTCCTCGTTTGCGAAAACGGATTATACCCTTCCATGGGGACACTTTCAACAGAACGAAATCTCTGACTTGAAATTCAATAGGACGCCTTTTCTTGTTTGCGTAAGCTTTTTGCCGATCCTGGGCTGCTTTTAGTCGAGCTCTTACCAATTTTATCTTTTCATTTGTTACTGCTATTAGATCAGTTGGCGCAAGCTCTCTTTGTCCCACTTCACCCCAACATACGGGAGTTCTACATTTTCTCCCGTACAGTAGTTCATAAGGAGCCAATTTAATGCCATTATGGTAACTGTTATTATAAGAGAATTCCACTAGGGGTAGATGGTCATCCCAGCTTCCCCCAAAGTCTAATGCACACTCTCTCAGCATATCGACAAGTGTTTGAATGGTTCTTTCTGACTGGCCGTCAGTCTGAGGGTGGTAGGCGGTGCTAATGTGTAACCTCGTGCCCACACTCTCGTGAAACTTTTGCCAGTAGCGGGAGGTAAATCTGGTGTCCCGATCCGAAACGATTGACACGGGCACTCCGTGTCGAGATACGATCTCATTCATATATATTTCTGCCATTTTCTCGAAAGAGTGCTCTTTGATGGGTAGAAAATGAGCACTTTTCGTAAGTCGATCTACGATTACCCATATTGTATCGTGCCCCTTTTTCGTTCTAGGAAGCTTGGTTACCAAATCCATCGTTAGTTCCTCCCATTTCCATACCGGGATTTCTAAAGGTTGCAACTCCCCGTATGGTTTTTGATGCTCTGCTTTCACTTGGGAACATGTTAAGCATTTCGCGACATACTTAACAATATCACGTTTCATGCCCGGCCACCAATAATTGGTCTTCAAATCTTGATACATCTTTGTAGCCCCGGGGTGAACCGAATACCGTGACTTATGAGCTTCTTCAAGTAACGCAGTCTTGACTTCACAGAAACGAGGTATCCAAATTCGGCCGAATCTCGTCTTGAGTCCGATCGAATTTTCTTCTAGTTTATCGGTTACACCTTTCAATCTTTCTTTCTTTAAGTCTTCCGCTCCAAGCGACTTTATTTGGGAATCACGTATCGTCTCGAGTAATCGTGGCGTAACTATCATCTTCATGGATTTTACTCGAATGGGAGACGGATACTCTTTTCGGCTTAACGCGTCGGCTACCACATTCGCTTTTCCCGGGTGATAAAGGATATCACAATTGTAATCTTTGATAAGTTCTAACCACATCCGTTGCCTCATATTTAGGTCTTTCTGCTCAAAGAAATATTTAAGGCTTTTGTGATCCGAGTAAATTGTGCATTTCATGCCATATAGATAATGCCTCCAAATTTTTAAGGCAAATACTACCGCTGCCAGTTCCAAATCATGTGTTGGGTAGTTTACTTCATGCAGTTTCAATTGTCGTGAAGCATATGCGATAACCCTTCCCCTTTGCATCAAAACGCAACCTAAACCCTGGTGTGAAGCGTCTGAATAGACCACCAGGTCTTCAGTCCCGTCCGGTAGTGTCAAGACCGGTGGACATGATAACTTCTCTTTTAATACTCGAAAGGCTTCCTCCTGTTCTATACCCCACACAAACTTCTCTTTCTTCCTCGTCAGCTTTGTTAAGGGTAAAGCTATCTTCGAAAAATCCTGTATGAACCTTCTGTAATATCCCGCGAGGCCTAGAAAACTTCTTATTTCAGTCGGGTTCTTCGGAGGAACCCATTTCATTACGGCATCGATCTTTGACGGATCTACTAAGACACCCTCCGAATTGATCACATGACCCAGAAACTGCACCTCTCTGAGCCAAAAGGCGCATTTCGAAAATTTCGCGTAAAGTTTCTCCTTACGGAGAACTTCAAGTACTTCACGCAAGTGTCTTGCATGTTCGGCCTTGCTTCGCGAGTAGACTAGAATATCATCTATGAACACGATCACAGATTTATCTAACATGGGTCGGCATACCCGGTTCATAAGATCCATAAACGCAGCCGGCGCATTCGTCAATCCGAAAGACATGACTAAAAATTCATAATGCCCATAACGGTTTCTGAATGCGGTTTTCGGAATATCTTCTTCTCGTACTCTAACTTGATGGTACCCCGATCGCAGATCTATCTTGGAGAACCAACTCGCCCCTTGCAATTGATCAAAAAGATCGTCAATTCTAGGTAAAGGGTAGCGGTTCTTGATGGTTAGCTTGTTTAATTCTCTGTAGTCAATGCACATGAGCATCGACCCGTCTTTCTTCTTAACAAATAAGACAGGCGCTCCCCAAGGTGACACACTCGGACGTATAAAGCCCTTATCTAACAGGTCTTGTAATTGTGTCATTAGCTCCCGCATCTCGGTGGGAGCCAATCTATAAGGAGCCTTCGCAACCGGCTTCGCAACCGGATTCAATTCGATGCGAAACTCTATTTCTCTTTCGGGGGGAAGTCCCGGCAATTCCTCCGGAAATACATCCGGAAATTCATTCACTATCTCCACGTCTTCAAGCTTCGGAAAACCTTGTTGAACATCTATCACGTAAGCTAGGTATGCCATACCCCCGTTAAGTGTATACTTAGCGGCTTGAACGAGGGTACAAATTTTCGCTTCCATCTTTCTCTCGCCTTGTATAGTTATCCGTTTCCCACTCGGGGACTGGACATGTACTGTTTTAGTTTCACAATTAATTTCCGCTTGGTGTCGGGTCATCCAATCCATACCCACTATCATTTTGAATTCCCCCAAAACCATAGGTATGAGGTCAATATCGAATTCTTCATCTTCTATGGTGAATTTACATTTTTTACAAATCTCGTGTAACATATAAATCTTACTATCAGCTATTTCTACTTCTAAAGGAATCGGCATTCGTTCGATCTTAAATGAAGGATGTTGTATGATTTCATTTGAAATAAACGACATGGTGGCCCCGGTATCAAACAAAACATAAACCGGTATGGAGTTTAATAGAAAGATACCTGAAACCACATTCGGATTAGACTTAGCTTCTTCGGAGGTGATTTGGAACATCCTCCCTTTCGCTTTAGGGCTTTCTTCGTTCTTTCCCTCCTTCTTTGATCCTTGTTGGAGTTTTGGACACTCCGACTTAACATGCCCCTTTTCAAAACAGTTGAAACAAGTCTTCGGGTTATTTGGACATTGATAAGACGAATGTCCCTCCTTACCACATTTGTAGCACCCCTTCTTGCCTAACAGACACTCCCCAGTATGAAGCTTTCCACAAGTCTTACAAGGAGTGATACCACTCTTCGACTTATCTTTCCTTCCTTGCTCTTGATACCTTCCCTTTTTTGATGGAGTCGAACTTGCACCTTTCTCGCTTGATCTCTTTTCCCCAAGTTCTTCTTGCCTCTTAATTTCGATTTCTCTATCCCGTGCCAGATTGATGAGTTCATCCAGGGTCTCACATTTCGAGGGAGTAATGAACTCCCTAAATTCCGCCTTTAGCACCCCGTAAAAGTGATTGATCTTCATCCTTTCAGTCTTCACAAAATCCCCACAGAACTTCATCTTATCCATGAAAGTATTTGATATTTCATTTATCGACTCGTTCTTCTGTCGGAGACGCAAGAAATCTTCCTGGATCTTATCAATAGCCGACTGAGGGCAATGGTATCTCATAAAGGGTTCCTTAAATTCTTGCCAAGTCATCACTTGGAGTCTATCCTCCCCTATTTCTTTACTGTGCGCATCTCACCAATCCTTCGCCTGAAGAGTGAGTTGGCCCGTAGCGAACATCACCTTATCTTTATTATCACAACGACTTCGAATAAATACTGCTTCTATATTTGAAATCCATCTTTGGCATGCAATCGGGTCGATTTTACCATCATACGTTGAGGGATGGCACGCCATAAAGTCTTTATACGTGCACCGTCGTTCTTTGCTTTTGTTTTTAGATCCCTCTATCAGTTCTTTCAGTTCTTCAATCTTGCTAGTCATCATAGCATCCACAACTCCCAACACCCGACTTTCTACTTCTTGAGCTAATCGTGGGAGATTAGCTTGCATAACCCCTTCTGCCACTTCCGTGACTTTATTATAAAATGCTTCTTGACGAGCCATATCATCATCATCATTAACGTTGCTTGCATCAGCCATCTACACAATGTTATATTTTCGTTTAATACAAATCATAGACTTTCAGCATATCATTATTCATTAATCAGCATTTACTTAATCCATCTTGTGTCATCCAGTTCATCACTTTTGATTCTTATGAATTCGTTCTGGTTGTAATCACTAATTGTGATTACATACACCTATTAAGCCCTTTATGGACTCTACTTAGTCATGAAATAAGTTTTTAGATAACCCGGCAACATAAAATGTGAAAAACAAAAAAAATTCAGCGTATTGCATTCCGCTAACCGTCGCCGACGGCCTCATGCCCCGTCGGCGACGGGCTTCCTAATTGTGCGTCGCCTCCATTTGTCCGTAGGCAGGAATTTAAGCCGTCTACCAACATAGGGCGTCGGTGACGGGGAGTCTGGCCGTCGGCGACGGCCAGCCTTTTGTTAATACGCTGTAAGTTTGATTTTTAGCATTCTAACTCCTTTTCGGGTCCGTTTCCAGTTGTACGGTCCCCGGAATTTAGTGTTTCGCCACCCTTAAGTATTACTTCACATTCTTAACTTAAATTTACATCTCAAACTCATTACATAACTAGTATTCATCGTGAACTTAAATTATTACCTCTTTGGCATTCTCGGAGTGAGCACTCTTTCGAACGAGCCATCGGTTTGAGTTCAAGCATCGCGTTTAACGCTCGAATCCCACAAACCTTGGCTCTGATACCAACTTGTTAGGTCCGCTTTTCCATAAAATAATTTACAAGAGTTATTTAAAATCATTAAAAATACCAACTTTGATACGTAGTATATTTTTCTACAAAAATTGGGCATGACCCGTTCGTAAAACGAACATGCCCCCTGTTTTTAACATAGACAACTAAATAACATTCTACGATCCGTTCGACATACGACTGCCCAAAAACAAGGACTACAAGTTTTACAAATGTACGACTACTAACAAAGTTGGACAAAATAACAAGTTGTGAAACAAAAAGTTGAAAATAAGCTAGCGGAAGCATTTGGTATAACATGACATGGACACGCGCTCGCTCCGATTCTCCAAATCGCCTAAAGTGAGGATTTACCTACATACAACAACAAAGCTTTAAAAGTTAGTCATCATACTTGCTAAATCATAATTCCTTCATTTTAATTTCATCCATATATGGGCTTGCATCTTTCTTACACTTTCAACTTCCCAATTACTTGGGTTTGGCATACACTCTTAATGAGAGTTAAGCATACACATTTGACCCGTATAGTTGGGTTAATTGCTTTCAACATGATCTTAGTTCATTCCGAATAACGGATTGAACCTCATACATTCGCTTTACACTTATGGCCACCCGTTCTAGACGAGCGGTACCATTTCATTACTCGACCCGGTTCGACTTGAACCGGTTGGCTTGCTTAGCTTAATATAACCTTTATTAACATAACCAAATCCGTGAAGGATTTGTTGCTTACTTACGAATCACTAATATCATTACATCATGACTATTTATCGAAATAAAGACAAGATTTAATTAAGATTTTTGTATGCAACAAAACATACCTCGATCTTGTACGCCTCTTGCTTGACTAGTGTTTGAGCTTTCTTCCTTCACGCCTACATTATAACATTCGTTTACTTAGTTAAATCAACTCATTCCATCCTTTTCTTTTCATACTACATATATAACCATCTCTTAAGCATTTTATCAAACACTTGGTGGGCATTGTATTTACAAGCATAAGGTACAAGTATTCATAGCATGGATTTTACTTTGTTTACTTTCTAGTCTAACAAGAATTGGTTAGATTCATATCATTCTTTCATCCTATGCTAACTTATCTAATTTCTCTATCACATACAAGATCATGCATTTATTCACAATTATAAGCATACTATAGACATCATCATGTTCATCAAAATTTTACAACAAGTGGGTATAAACCCTAACCCATTCAAATAATCGAAACCAAATGAAATTCTCAATCTATTATGGATTCCTAACTTACAATTTCATAAGATTTCCACCTAATTTCATATTTGGGTTAAAACCCACTTTCCTCCAATCACCAAAACAGGATTTTCGACTTACCATTCGATGAACAAGCTTAGATGGTTGAAAATTCGAGTACATGCATTGATTTGGGCTATTAATGTCTTCCTAATCTTGAGAATTTCTGAAAGTTAGGGTTTCCCCCTTTGGTCCCTGCTTCTGGTCGAAATACAACACACACCAGTGTGTTTGTTTTTGTGATTTCTCTAGTTTAGTAAAACTTTTATCACAATTTACAAGTTCAGCCCCTATAGTTATAAGTGTTGATAATTCTCACATTAACTTTCATTCTTGTTGAACTATCATCACATTCTTTTAACTTAGTTAATTCATTATATATATATACATTTTTTTTACACTTAAAGTAGCATAATTGTATAGCATATTTTTGGGGTGTTACACATGTGTCAAGTGGGTTTTGGAGAATTATGTTAAACACTAGGATTATCTTTGTTAACTTAGTGTATTAGAGCTCTATGAAGCAAATCCAGATTTGTTGATATGAAGATTTGTCATGAACATGTGAAAAGATGTTTAAATGTTGGTTAAATAGTTAGTCATGAGCTTGATTTCTAGTAGTAAAAATTTCATGCTCATAAGGTGTTCGATGAAATGCCTAAGTGAAATTGGGTACCTACTAGTTCATATGAAGAACTTGATTATATAAGGTGTTGTGATGAATGATAATTGGATATAGAAATGCGTAAGGTGGAATAATCGTACTAAGTCATGATTAAACTAACCACCCTGTGAATGATGAAATAATAGTTGGCGCTTAACAAGCTAGGTGAAGCTTGGGGAGAAAGCGGGTCAAACAAATCAAGTACGAGACGAAAAGCGCAAACCGGATAAGAGGTAAGTAAAGCTTACACCCTTTTTGCAAGATATGCATTTAATTCTCGGTTACAATTACGGCAAAAGTTGTATTCGAACTTTGGTTCCGACACGAAGTGGTATGGGTCGGAACATATCAAAAATGCGAAATGGACATTTGGTCATAGATGACATATATAAAATGAATCTTTGAATGGCCACTTTGTAAGTAGGCCTAAACGAATAAAAACAAATGGAAAAATGGTGATTTCGTCATGTATAAATGGATATGGGTTGAAGTTTAAAACAACACCAATTGGCATAAGCCATGTTGGGTTAACGTGTACGAAACGGATTTAAAAGTCATAACCAAATGGTAAGGAATCCGAAATGACTTACTTAATAAAATGGTAAATAAATACCATTGGAATATAAGCGCAAAATGGATGGTCGTTAAGACTAAACGGGTCAAATGGTAATGTTAATACCATTTGATAAATCACGACTAATAAGCACTTGTCGAGTCTTATGCTTACAGGAAAAAGCGGCCTACGAGTTAGTGTTGCTATGAAATATGCAAATTGTTGAAGCAAGGTATTAAAACGGGTCAATAGTCTGACCCGAGCCAGGTACGCAAATATAAGGATGTAGTTAGAAGTGATATTTTGGTCAACTATTAGTGAAAGTCCTTCGTTACAAAAAGGACTAAAATTGACCAAAAGGCCCTTGAGGGGTAAATTGGGCAAACAACCTTTAAGAGTTGTTTAGAGTTAAGCGTTTTGTTTAATGGAGTCCTTGGGATACGTATAAAAATGGGGATAGGATGTAAACTAATTGAAGCGTGATTTAAAGCTTGCAAATGTTAAACACCCTTAACGGGTCAAAACAAGTATATATGTAAAATAGGTTAAGATTGCGTAAGAAACCCGCAACTAGAACCTAATATAATAGGATATATCGAAAATAAGAAGATCATGAGAATTTGGGATCAAACAAACATGTTTGTTTGATAAAATGCATAAACGGGTTAAAATGCGATAAAAAGGTAACGAGTCGAAGGCTTAGAAGTCTCAAAATTTATTATGTTGGATGTTGGATTTTAACTCCATATGATGGGGAATTAAATTACGGACGCGTAGGAAAAAGAATCGGGTAAAACGGATTAAAAACGAGAGAGTTATGCTCGTTTCCATGAAATCGAGTCATGCTGGGTATGTACAGCAACATAATAACAACAATCTGCCAAAAAGGGGGCTAGGTGGGGCGTCTAGCCCCTAGGCGTGACGCCTAGCCCCCCCTGAACTTGAAAAATGTTTAATTTTGTTTGTTTGACCCATATAACTTGTTTAAACTTGTTATTTAACTATCAAAACTAACTTTTAAGTTGGTTTTGATCATAGGTGATTGCCAAGAGTGCCCGGATGAAGATCAAGCTCGAAGAAGAACCGAACACGATAAAGTTAAAAGCTTCCACGCGGCGTTTCGTCGTATCTTTTAAACGACGAATTCAATTACATTAAGTTGTTCTAAACTTTTAAATTGTAAAAGTTTTAGTAAACTCGTATTGACATACTTACGTGTAATCATATAAATATGCATTTTTATGAATCTTATATAAAATATTGTATTAAACAAGCAAGGGTGTTACAAGTTGGTATCAGAGCCCTGGTTTAAGAGATTCAAGTATGGTGGGGAAAACCATGCTTGGACTTAAACCTTAAGCTCTTGATAAAGATTAGTGTTCGGTTCGAGGCTTGATCTCAAATCCGGTAAGTACATGTATGTTAATAGTTTAGCATGCTAAAGTGTTGTAAACAACACATAGGGCTATCGTGTGATACACGTTACCCCAATTAAAATGATTGATATAGTTGACGAAAATACGCGCGTTGACGCGTATAGTAGAAAAAGCCTTGTATTATAATACGGACGATTATTGAAGTTGACGTTACTAACTTTTGTGAATGTTTTAATTGAAGGACACTCATGTTTGAAGACGGCGGGAGTCAAACGAATTGTGGATATGATGATGGAACGGTCCGAGATATGACAAGAAGAGCATACTCATCAAGGACCTAAATCGCGTAACGATCGCAAATAAGTAATGGCAAGAAAGCCCGTTAAGGCAAGCATTACCAGGTGCACATTTTAAATATAATTGCACAAATAGTAATATGCAACAAATATGTAGAAATTGAAAGTTGCATATGTAGATTAAAAACTTGGAAAACCCGAATAGAAAATGTATTCGGGATGTTGTTTCCAAGAGAAACAAATAGAGGCATTACTTACATAGGGCGTGATGTGAAAACTATAAAAAGGTCATGCGTGTCATGTGTTAATCGCTTACTCTGGCCAAGTAAGTAGTGGCATATGATACCATGAACTTCTTATAGCGGACACATTTACATCCGATGTAGTAAGGACGGGGTGAATGAGACAAATTAAAAAGTACCCAAATGAAACAAATGAACAAAATAGTTGAAAATAATGTAAACGCACAGCCGGGTGACGGAAGCGTATTACATTAGGATAATGAGCCCGATAGAAGGGACAAGGATTATTGTAAATGATGATATAAATGAATGATCAAAAGAAAATTCACAAAAATAAGTCATCTTGGACGAAAGGGCCATGGTGAACAAAACGGGCAAGTAAAACCAAAGTATAGATGACCGCCGGGTCATAAAAACAAAGGTGTTGCCCACACGAAAAAGATAATCAAGGTTGTTAACTTTAGTCGTAGTGAAGCAAGGATAATGATGATAATCGTCACTCATAATTAATGAGGCTGCCAATGGTGGTCACGTAAAGAATAAAAGACATGGTCGAATAAAAGCGACGGATTTCGCTAAGATGACCAAGTAAATCGAAACAAAGTCTTAATGCATACCGGAAGGGGGTGCAATGATAACGATTTCGGTAAAACACCAGGTTGATGGGTAAGGAATTAAACGCATGCGTAGACTGAGAAACAGGAACGCTAAATAGAAAGTCAAAAGACTCGGAATATGAGTCATGACTAAAAGATGACAAGACTTTTCGCAAACATAAATTTTGGTAATTACGTTCAACCATTTCAAAGTTGGACGGGTCAAATAAAGAATGAAGTTTGACATTCATAAGTGATGAAAATTCACCCAAAATGAGTCAAACGAGTCAATTAAGGAATAACGCTTAATATAATAGGAAAACGCAAACCGGTGAAACCGGAAAGCTAAAAACAATAAGATAGAAGGACCCGGGTAATGGGTTGTAAAGGAGTATAAGTATGAACCGGGTAACGGTAAGCATAGAACAAACCGACGTGTAAATGACGTTAGAAGTCGTAAAGTCGGAAAAGATAGTCCGAAAGTAAACAAATGAAACCTTAGACTACGGTCAAGGTCAACTAAAGTTCAAAAGCAAAATTAAATGATTCCAAACATAACAAAGGATGCTTTAAAGCTATATATGTATAAATAGACAATTGAATAAAGACTAGAATAAAAGATGATCTACGGGATCATCATAACCTACGGGATATTAATTAGTGTAAAGGTCTACGGGGCCAAAATGACCCACGGGTCATGAATTGAAGCAAAGGGATTATAAGGGCCTCGTCTTAAAGAGATGAAAGCTTAAGGAAATAGCCTACGAGGTTAAGTGAAGGAACCTACGGGTCAATAGTGTAAGGTGAGGGAACTTGTTACGATTCCCCGCGTAAAACGAGAACGGAAAACAATAAATTATGAGTTGTCAATTTCCTTAATATGAGTAATTGACATAGTTAAAGAGAAAAACATTAGACTAAAATTCAGTTTTAGTAAGAAATAACATTTTTACATATATAAATTCTGATAGGAATTTGAATAGTAAGCATGAAAGATTCAAGTTTTGACACTGATAGGCGCAAGACGATATATTCGAAAAGTGATGTTTTCGAAAATGAAAGGTTGATATAAATTAAACATGATGTGACACGATCACGGTTAGGAAATGTAATGTGAAGTAAAATCACATTATAACCAAGCGAGCGGTAAAAAGTAACTGGGCTAATAAGTCTAGTTAGTGAGCGGTTAAGGTCAGCAATTCAAATCAAGAAAATTTGGTTTGCTTGTAAGCGGTGGATTCGGTATAACTGAACCGAATAAATAAATTTGAAAACAAAAGAAATTGTTGCTAAAAGTGAAAGATTTCACTAAAGACCTTTAAACGGGTCAAAGTAACAGATTCATAAAGAATTCGATAGTATACGAAAGCGATGGATATCGCTAAGTTAACTAAACTAGTGGAAATAACGAGATTACGTTATTTCAAGTTGCACTGTGTCGTATGAGTTATGTAGACAATTAGTAACCAAAAAGATGTTACCATACTTTTCTGGTAATATTAACTATTGGATAAAAGTATAATTAATGTTTAAAGGATTTCTCGGATCGAATATATTGAGTTAAACTCAATGAATTATGTAAGAAAAGGTTTCGAGGACGAAACCTCTCTAAGGGGGGTAGACTTGTAAAACCCCGAAAACGGGTTTGGTAATCAAACCACGTTAATACTATAGGACGGGTAAAATACAGTTAGTGGTAAAACTTACCCGGTAAGTTTTAGGATATGAATAAATAAATCTAATATTTATTAAAAGGATGAGAAATACTTTGAGAAAGCAAAGTATGTAAAAGGCCCGAGATTTAACGGGACTTAAAATAAAACGGGTCGAGAACAAGATAAAGTAACTAGGAAATAAATAACCTAGTACAAGTCTTGTAATTAAATGAAAGAACAAAATATCAAGTTATAAACCAAACTAAAGTTGAGGGGCTTATGTTGTTAAATTTGAAAGTTAATAAAAAAAAGAAACACCAAACACCCATTTTGGGGTGTCTGGTCGATCAAGAACACATGGGGCGACCAAGACTCCCCTCACAACCCTAGCTCTTGCATTTTCACCAAATTGAAGGCTCAAATCTGCTCCGAATCGAAATCCAAGCATAGATTAGTGATCACCTCAGTAAAGGGATCATGAGGTATGCGAAATTTTGCTATGTGGTTCCATCTTAAATTTTAGATGAACTTATGAGATTCGAATCTGAGCTTGCATGTTCGTTGTTTGGATGAAATTAGGGATGAAACTATGTCTAGGAGTAAACCCTAGTCATTTATTTGTTAAATTGATGTTCATGATTGTGAATTCATGATCATACTCTCATGTGTCAAGTGGGTTTTGGAGAATTATGTTAAACACTAGGATTATCTTTGTTAACTTAGTGTATTAGAGCTCTATGAAGTAAATCCAGATTTGTTGATATGAAGATTTGTCATGAACATGTGAAAAGATGTTTAAATCTTGGTTAAATAGTTAGTCATGAGCTTGATTTCTAGTAGTAAAAATTTCATGCTCATAAGGTGTTCGATGAAATACCTAAGTGAAATTGGGTACCTACTAGTTCATATGAAGAACTTGATTATATAAGGTGTTGTGATGAATGATAATTGGATATAGAAATGCGTAAGGTGGAATAATCGTACTAAGTCATGATTAAACTAACCACCTTATGAATGATGAAATAATAGTTGGCGCTTAACAAGCTAGGTGAAACTTGGGGAGAAAGCGGGTCAAACAAATCAAGTACGAGACGAAAAGCGCAAACCGGATAAGAGGTAAGTAAAGCTTACACCCTTTTTGCAAGATATGCATTTAATTCTCGGTTACAATTATGGCAAACGTTGTATTAGAACTTTGGTTCCGACACGAAGTGGTACGGGTCGGAACATATCAAAAATGCGAAATGGACATTTGGTCATAGATGACATATATAAAATGAATTTTTGAATGGCCACTTTGTAAGTAGGCCTAAACGAATAAAAACAAATGGAAAAATGGTGATTTCGTCATGTATAAATGGATATGGGTTGAAGTTTAAAACAACACCAATTGGCATAAGCCATGTTGGGTTAACGTGTACGAAACGGATTTAAAAGTCATAACCAAATGGTAAGGAATCCGAAATGACTTACTTAATAAAATGGTAAATAAATACCATTGGAATATAAGCGCAAAATGGATGGTCGTTTAGACTAAACGGGTCAAATGGTAATGTTAATACCATTTGATAAATCACGACTAATAAGCACTTGTCGAGTCTTATGCTTACAGAAAAAAGCGGCCTACGAGTTAGTGTTGCTATGAAATATGCAAATTGTTGAAGCAAGGTATTAAAACGGGTCAATAGTCTGACCCGAGCCAGGTACGCAAATATAAGGATGTAGTTAGAAGTGATATTTTGGTCAACTATTAGTGAAAGTCCTTCGTTACAAAAAGAAGGACTAAAATTGACCAAAAGGCCCTTGAGGGGTAAATTGGGCAAACAACCTTTAAGAGTTGTTTAGAGTTAAGCGTTTTGTTAAATGGAGTCTTTGGGATACGTATAAAAATGGGGATAGGATGTAAACTAATTGAAGCGTGATTTAAAGCTTGCAAATGTTAAACACCCTTAACGGGTCAAAACAAGTATATATGCAAAATAGGTTAAGATTGCGTAAGAAACCCGCAACTAGAACCTAATATAATAGGATATATCGAAAATAAGAAGATCATGAGAATTTGGGATCAAACTAACATGTTTGTTTGATAAAATGCATAAACGGGTTAAAATGCGATAAAAAGGTAACGAGTCGAAGGCTTAGAAGTCTCAAAATTTATTATGTTGGATGTTGGATTTTAACTCCATATGATGGAGAATTAAATTACGGACGCGTAGGAAAAAGAATCGGGTAAAACGGATTAAAAACGAGAGAGTTATGCTCGTTTCCGTGAAATCGAGTCATGCTGGGTATGTACAGCAACATAATAACAACAATCTGCCAAAAAGGGGGCTAGGTGGGGCGTCTAGCCCCTAGGCGTGACGGCTAGCCCCCCTGAACTTGAAAAATGTTTAATTTTGTTTGTTTGACCCATATAACTTGTTTAAACTTGTTATTTAACTATCAAAACTAACTTTTAAGTATGTTTTGATCATAGGTGATTGCCAAGAGTGCCCGGATGAAGATCAAGCTCGAAGAAGAACCGAATACGATAAAGTTAAAAGCTTCCGCGCGGCGTTTCGTCGTATCTTTTAAACGACGAATTCAATTACATTAAACTTTTCAAAATGAGTCGGTTGAATGTATTTACCAGTGTAAACTGACGTATTTTCCCAAAAAGGTTAAGTGCAGGTACTACGCGAACTAGGCTGGCTTTCTCCTAGCGTCCATAATAAGTCTCGCAAGCTTGGATGTCAAAACTGTTGAACAATGTTTCCATATTTATTTTGATCCACCTGTGGATTATTTTCAACTGTTTGTGATACTTGATATTACAATTATATTCGGTTGAAATACATCTATCTTTTGCTTCCGCTGTGCATTTAAATATTGTGTTGTTTGACTGTAATGTTACCAACTACGTCACTCCCCACCGGGCCCACCGGTAATACGTGGAAATATCGGGGTGTGACAGGTTGGTATCAGAGCCAACATTGAGTGAATTAAACACTAGCCTTTTGTGTTTGATCTCAATGACACAAGTGCACATTCCTAAATTTTCGAGTCTAGACAAAGAACCTAGGAATAATCCAAATTGTTTTATTTATTTTTTAACTTTGTCCTTTATATTTCTTGTTGTATCTTTTATTTGTTAACAGGAAATGCCGCCAAGATTCAGAAGAGGAGGAAGAGGCAAGGGACCAATCACTGCCCCCAACGATCACGAGGTCGGGCCTTCACACCGGCGAACTCCTTCTACTACTATGAGTGCCGATCCTCAGGGAAACCGGAGGAACCATCTGGAGCCTGCTAGACGGTCTGTCTCGCACAGCTCAACGCCTCCCTACCGCCACTCTTTTGGGCCGCACTCGGAAAATGAGCCCGAAGACTCCCGTCATTCCTTCTTACCATTGCAACGATCTGCTTCGCACCGTTCCTTTGGCGACCCTACTCCTGTCTTTCAGGGCCGGTTCAACCCGGTAAACTATATTCAAGAACCAGTGGGTTTTAACCCATTGGGACCAGAGGACCACTTCTCAGGAGACAATGCAATGGACATGGACGAGGACACGGATCCCGTCGAACCTGCAAGCGGTACCCCCAACCATCCCATCGAGATCTCTGATGGATCTTCCTTCCACGGATCACCCTACGGTGGTCCAGACAGTTACCAAGCGAGATTTAACCAACATGAATGGTACTTCACACCTTCTCACCATTCATCACCTCACCAACAGCAGCAGCAGCAGGATCCCTCTGGGGATTCTCATTTCGTGGCAGTCACGCCACCGCCTCCACCGCCGCCAGTTTATCAAGCACCTCCAGAACCACCAAGGCGTAGGAGAACAGGCGCAAGAATATCCGCGCGAGGAGGGGATTTCCACTTTAGCACCCCTCGACACTCCAGTGGCAGTCACTATCCGCCACTGCATGAAGACCCACAAATGGGTGGGCCTTCAAACCCAGTTCCAGAGGTGAGTTCTGCACCAGTTGCACCACCGCCACCACCATTGGGTTTCGACAACCCGATTCCTGCATACGCCGGTTCAATGGCATACAATCCGTTTGAGCAGCCGGCTCACACTCATTATAACTATGCTGAAGCCGACCCGTACCTGGTCATGGCAAACTACAACGCCCTACATCCGGAAGGACCGTATGGAGCTCCTTGGGGAGTGGGATATCCAACTCATGGATATCAAGTACCTGCTCGACCACCGATTCGACAGCAGTCGCAGCCACCACGATTTTCCCCACCGGAACAGGAGGAAATCCTCCAAAGACTAAGTCGGGTGGAGCATGAGTTTCAGGAAGAACGTAGGAACAACAGGGGATTCCTCAAAGGCCTGGCAAGCTTGCTAAAGGGGAAGAAGAAGAGGGATCATTAAATCCCCACATGTACTGTTGTATTTTCTATTTCAATCAAGTCCCGCGTGGACATTTATCTGTGTATTTAGTCCCTGCGTGGACTTGTCTTTTAGTCCATGCGTGGACATCTGTTTAAGTAATTGGTCCCTGCGTGGACTTGTTTTTTCGGTTTAGCCCCTGCGTGGGCAAATTGTTTCTGTTAAAAGTCCCGTTTAGGGCAATGTGTAATCCTTTAATAATTAATGGAATGTTAAGTTTATAAATTTCATTTTTGTCATTTTATGCATAAGTATATGAAATAAATGAATCAAAATCATTCCTTTTTAAAATAATCTGCCTATTAAATATTAACTAAGAATCTTAAAGGTATAACCTAGCCTGCATGTCAATATAAGACTTGGCCAAGATGGTAAGACCTGTTTAAAAGATTCGGGTCCCTGTTAACATCTGAAAACATGTTAACGCTCCTAGCAGACGTGATTCGTTAAAATCACACACGTCATTCTTATATAAGGATTCTTCAAAAGATTCCTAACCTAACTTAATGATCTATAAATCATGGGTTTAAATCATCAATTAAGATGATCATATTTTGACCATACATTGGTAATATAGTGCCTACGGGCCATACTCATTGTCATATAAGACAAAAGACAGTAGTAGTCTACGACTCCCTGTCAGAGAAAGGTAATGAACTATGTTCAAACCTTAATGCCTTGATTCTCCGAAAATCATGGCTTATGATTTAAAAATGTCCCTGTGACTAGGCCTTTTGTGCTAATAATACTGTTATTGTTTTATAATTAGGATAGGTTATAATAAAATCCTAAATAAATGTGAGTAACAAATTAACCAAAGGTGGTCTATGTTTACCATGGTTAATGAATTTCCCTAAAAGGCAATTCCATAATAAATTCCCAAATAAATTATTGTCGATATCTTATGTAACAGTTCAAGATACATGGCGGACTCGGATGAAATCAACAGTCGGCCAAGGGAGAATAATGACGCCACCAGGTTCAATGTGACTGGTGATGAGCTCCAAGCATTAATTGACAATGCTGTTACAAAAGCCTTGGATAGGCAGTATAGTGAGTCAAGCGGTACTAGCAGAGCCCAATCAGTACCCCATTCCAAGCCTAAGACTCATTCTGAGGCTCACAACAAGCCACCCTCCAAGAAGGAAGAACCAAAGAAAGACGATGACGATCATCACTCTTCAAATCAGCAAAGTGTCACATCTCAAAGGATCGTACTGAATCAAGGACCCCGTGATAAGGGTTGCTCCTACAAATACTTTGTTTCATGCAAACCCAGGGATTTCACTGGGGAAAAAGGAGCTATAGACTGCATGACATGGTTGGATGAGATGGAAACCGTGGTTGATATCAGCGGGTGCGCTGAGAAGGATGTGGTAAAGTTTGTGTCTAAATCGTTCAAAGTTGAGGCCTTAGCCTGTGGAGATCGTTGATTCAAGCTACTGGGAAGATTCCACTGTACAATATGACATGGGAACAATTTATTACCCTCATCAGGGAGAACTACTTTCCTCAGCATGAGGTTGAAAAGATTGAGTCGGATTTTCTGTCATTGGTAATGAAAAATCTAGATTGCCAAGCTTACCTTACGAGCTTTAATACAATGTCAAGGTTGGTTCCTTATCTGGTGACCCCGGAACCCAAAAGAATAGCTCGTTTCATTGGGGGTTTAGCCCTAGAGATAAAGGCAAGTGTAAAAGCCTCTTGGCCAGCTACCTTCAGATCTGTAGCTGATATATCTTTGTCCCTCACACTGGACACGGTCAGACAGAGATCGCTGAGGAACACGGATGCCGAGAAAAGGAAGCGTGAAGATGACAATTCACAACGGTTAGACAAGAAGCACCGGGGAAACAATGACCACAAGAAGGGGTCTGGTTCTAAGAAGGATGGGCATCAATCTGGAGATAAGCCCAAGTGTAAGAATTGTCAGAAGCACCACTTTGGGAGGTGCAGACTTGAGTCAAGATCCCAGTCTCAGCCGAGGCCATGTGGGATTTGCAAATCTTCGGAACATAAGACCCTAGAGTGCTAGAAACTGAAGGACGCAACGTGCTACAGTTGCAACGAAAAAGGGCACATTAAGACAAATTGCCCAAAATATGCAAAGAAAGCTGAGGAAGGGAAGAAGACCAATGCTAGGGTCTTCAGGATGGATGCAAAGGAAGCTGTGCAGGACGACAATGTGATCACAGGTACCTTCCTTATAAATGATGGTTATGCGAGAGTGCTATTTGATTCAGGAGCTGATAAATCATTTGTAGATAATAAGTTTTGTGAATTGTTGAAATTGCCTGTAAAAACCTTAAGTGTGGAGTATGAGGTGGAATTAGCTGATGGAACCATAGAAACCGTCTCAACTGGGTTAGATGGATGTGTTATATCCATTAAGAACCACTCTTTTCCTTTGTCCCTACTTCCTTTGAAGTTAGCCGGTTTCGACATAGTTTTAGGCATGGACTGGTTATCTCATAACCAGGCCCAGATTGTCTGCAATAAGAAGCAAGTGGTGATTAAGACTCCGTCGGGTGAATCAC
Source organism: Helianthus tuberosus (assembly GCA_030545235.1). Classification (NCBI taxonomy): domain Eukaryota; kingdom Viridiplantae; phylum Streptophyta; class Magnoliopsida; order Asterales; family Asteraceae; genus Helianthus; species Helianthus tuberosus. The sequence goes on from CM060365.1 coordinate 194,424,962, forward strand.
TTACCATTCAGGGGGAATACCCAGTATGGACTGCCTGAGCAAGTGACTATGCTCAAGGCCTCTAAGTGTTTGAAGAAAGGTTGTGTCATCTACATGGCACAGGTGACTATTGATAAGCCGAAACCTAAAATGGAAGATATCCCCGTCATTTCTGAATACCCAGAAGTTTTCCCTGAAGAACTACCTGGTTTACCACCAGATAGTGTGACAACTCGAGTTTCCGACTTTCACTTTCGTATTTATTGCGCGTTGACTTTGACTGTTTAGTTGTTTGCTTATTCGACTTGTTTGCTTTGTAACTATACACGTTGTGTTATGATAAAACGTATTGTGATTATGGCATCTCTATGTTTAGTGATATATTATGTATGTAACCTGTTTGGCAAAACTTAAATTATTTAGACGTTAAATGGCTCCGACAAAGCGGGGAGTGTTTCGCCATCAACAACCTCGAAGAAACAGAAGTGTTTCGTCACCCACATCTCGACGAAACAAGTGGTTTCTCCGGCCCACTATTGCGCCGAGGCCCAGTGAAGGCCCAGTTCGATTATATAACATTATAGAGTAGTACTAGGTCATGTATTCGGCTGATTTGCAAACCCTAGTGCTCTCCACCTTCATTCGACGGCAGTGCTCTCATTTTGATCGAACACCATTCTTCTCTTACTCTTGTGCGAGATCTCAACTCTCTCGGTTAGTATAATTAGTCCCTTGACTGTTCTTGTATGCTTATGTTTAATGATATTGTCCTTATAACTCTGGTCAGGCTATCGAGTAGAGTCCTAGTAACGATTATGTGTTAGGTTATCGTATTGAATGATGATCTAGATTGTATGATGGTTGAGAACTGTCGTGTCCAAATGTATAATTGATTGACGTATATGAATCGGTGAACTGTTAGGGTTTTGTGGTTGAATCGAATGATGATATAATCCCTGTTCCATTGATGATTCGGTCCAATAGTACTAGGTCTAGGATTATGCTTGTTGGCCAATATATGTACACCATTCTTGACCATTTGATGGTATGCATGTGCAGCAAATGATTGATATGTGCAGTAAACAAATAAGAATATTATTAACTGACCAACATGTGATCTACTGGCAAGTTACAGGAATTGTCGGCTAGTTACATGTGACCATCTCACCCTAATTGGCTAGTATAATCGGTCCAATGATAGATGTCAACCGATAAGTTATTATGATTTCTGTGCTTATGATTTCCGTATGATTGCTACTTGTTGATGACGGCAATTAGGGTTTCTGTGATTAACTGATTAATTGACGTAACTGATACTGGTTCACGAAACGGAATTCATGGCGAAACAGGAGGGGTGTTTCGCCAGAGGTATGAACGACGAAACAGGTTGTGTTTCGCCAAGGATGTGAACGATGAAAGGAAAGTGTTTCGTCAAAGGGGTTCACGGCGAAACGAAGGGTGTTTCGCCGATTTGGATAATCTGCACAGTAACTATTTCTGTTAAAACTTAACTGAGTTAACTAACTGATGTTAAATGATACGCATGACTAGTATGATCAAGAATACGTGCAATGTGCTACTTGGTAATTATTGATGCGTTGTCCACTATGATTATACTTACGTGCCAACTTCGTAAATACAAACTGATTGTGTATACGTGCACACTTTAGGACGTGATTTATTTACTTTGAGCACTTACTTAGCATACCGAGCAAACCAAGGTGAGTTCACACTCTTACCAAGGCATGGGATTCCCAGGGTGGGAATGGGTTTGGATTATTTACTTGTACTTACCTAGCTTATGGAACTTAGTTATATGGTCCTCGGGTGAGGAAGGGTTATTGATAAGATACGACTAGACTAGTGATACTTATAGAACTGATCTTCGCACACACGTCGGGGTTGGCTGCGATAATATGACTGATCTTCGCTCACACGCCGGGGTTGGCTGCGATAATATGACTGATCTTCGCACACATGCCTGGGATGGCTGCGAACCATACTTTGAACTTCGCACACATGCCGGGTGGGCTGCGATACAAATATACCTAGTCTAGAAAACCTGGGAAACCCCCCTACATTCTTCGCACACATGTCTGGGAGACTGCGATTCAAGTACATACGATATATGGGTTACTAAACGAACATACGGTTTACAATACAATTACTATAACTGAATAACCAACTGTGAACTCGCTCAACTAGTTGTTGACTCTCTGTTACATGCCTTGCAGGACCATAGGTACACATGGAGCTTGCACGGGAGGCACGGTCGTTGTGGACATGGATCGTGAATGCTTTGTTTACCATTATAACATTCCATACTTATACTTATGTTGGGTTTTACATTTATGCTTCCGCTAAACATTGATACTATACTTTGGTTTTCGAACACCTTTCATATTGTTTGATTGATTTACATTATTAATAACATGGTTCAATATGATTGGTGGCTTGATCCTGGTCAGTCACGCCTCCAAGCGGTGATACCCCGCATGTGGATTTTGGGGGTGTGACAGATTGGTATCAGAGCCAGGTTATAGAGAACTCGGTTTTAATAAGGGGAGAACGTTTTTATTAAAACCAGACTATAACCAGAACAGTGCTCAACGATCCACAACGACGCCTCGCTCCACGTGCAAGACTCAACATTCTAGGTAATAAGGTTTATGTTTATTGCCTACATGCTAGAATTACATAGAACTTTGCTCGTGATATGTTTACATTACATTGTCTACTATTCGTTATTGCTTGAGAACACATGTGTGCTTACTCTCTTCTGTCATCGCACTATTCGCGAACCTCTCTCACTTACGTTACATTTGCTATGAAGATCATGGCTGGACGTATCAACTTGACTCAAGCCCAGTTGACGGCTCTCATTAATGAACAAGTTGCTGTGGCACTTGCAGCCATACAAGCAGGAGGTCAACACGCACAGCCACCTGTTTGCACCTTCAAAAATCTCAAGGATTGCCGACCTAGTACCTTCAGTGGTACTGAGGGAGTTGTAGGCCTCCTCCATTGGTTCGAAAGGCTCGAAACTGACTTTGAGGTGCGTGATTGCCCTGAGTCTCGTAGAGTAAAGTTTGCTACTGGAACACTCGAAGGTGCTGCATTAACCTGGTGGGAAGCACATGTTCAAATGTTAGGGCTGGCAGCTGCTAATGCCACCCCCTGGAACGAGTTCAAGGACCTAGTTAAGGAAGAGTTTTGCAGTCGGGAAGACATCCACAAACTAGAGGTGGAGTTCCTCAACTTACAGATGACGGGGTCTGAAATTGAGGTTTATACGAAGAGATCGAATGAATTAGCCACATTGTGTCCCACTATGGTAGACCCTCCCACTAAACATATCGAGCTGTATCTCAAGGGTCTGGTGCCAGAAATTCAGAGTCATGTGATCGCAGCTAATCTTGGCACTATCCAACAAGTCACTCGGCTTGCTCATCGTTTCACAGACCAGGCAGTAGAACAAAACAAACTACCGAAACGTGTTAAAGCTGCTACTACATGTGCTTCTAGTGACAACAAACGCAAGTGGGATGGAAACCTGAGCAAGGGATTAATTCCGGTTCAGCCTCTGGCGCAACAGCAAAAGATAGGTGACTACCAGAGTCCCAGTCAGCAATTTTCTGGTAGTCGTGGGCAGAGTGGATATCGAGGAAATCATCCAAAGTGTAACAGATGCAATAGGCACCACAGCGGTCAGTGCAACAAGGGTCGTTGTCAGAGGTGTCTCAAGATAGGTCATGAAGCTAAGGATTGTCGAAACTCACGTCCTGTAACTCAAGAACAGCAACGACCGCCCCAATCTCCACAGAATCAGCAGCAACAACAGAGTTTTAAAGGATGTTTTCAATGTGATGCTAAAGATCACTACAAGAGACATTGTTCGCAAATAAACCAGGACCAGACTCAGAACCACGACCATGGAGACAGGGACGACCATGGGGATAGCATTGGGGCAAACAATGGAAACAATGACGCCGGGGCCGCGTGAACGTGATTGGTCAGGGTGACGCAAGGAATGATTCCAACGTAGTTATGGGTAAGTTTCTTCTTGATGACTTTTATGTTACTGTATTGTTTGATTCGGGTGCGGATACCAGTTATATGTCTCTAAAAGTTAGCCAAATGTTAAAACGTGCACCAACTCCCTTAAGCACTAAACATGTTGTAAAATTAGCTTATGGCAAGAGTCTAGAGGCCACACGAATAGTTCAGGGTTGTAATCTTATCCTCGCTGGTCAGACTTTCTGTATCGATCTCATTCCCATAGTTTTGGGTAGTTTCGACATCGTTATTGGCATGGATTGGTTGTCCCAGCATCACGCAGAGATCTTATGCAAGGAGAAGATCATTCGTATTCCCCGTTCTGGCAAGGAACCTCTCGAAGTTCAAGGCGACAAGAGTGGTGTCGTGAGTGGCATCATCTCTTCCTTGAAGGCTCAGAAGTGTTTACGAAAGGGCCACACAACTGTTTTAGCACTCGTTACTGAAGGCTCAGAAGTGTTTACGAAGAACTATCTAAGCAATTGCAAGAACTCTTGGGAAAGGGTTTCATACGTCCTAGCTCTTCGCCCTGGGGAGCTCCAGTGTTTTTTGTGAAAAAGAAAGACGGTACGTTCAGAATGTGTATCGACTATCGCCGAAGCTACTACAGAATTTCGGGACGAAATTCCAAATCAACGGGGGGATGATGTGACACCCCAGGAAAACCAGTAATCTTCGCAAACCTGCTCGGGGAGCCGCGATACGAAACAAGTAAACAACGTCACACAATTAGCTTCCTCAGTAACCGCATGCTAAATTTCGGGACGAAATTTCTTTCAAGTTGGGGATAATGTGACAACTCGAGTTTCCGACTTTCACTTTCGTATTTATTGCGCGTTGACTTTGACTGTTTAGTTGTTTGCTTATTCGACTTGTTTGCTTTGTAACTATACACGTTGTGTTATGATAAAACGTATTGTGATTATGGCATCTCTATGTTTAGTGATATATTATGTATGTAACCTGTTTGGCAAAACTTAAATTATTTAGACATTAAATGGCTCCGACAAAGCGGGGAGTGTTTCGCCATCAACAACCTCGACGAAACAGAAGTGTTTCGTCACCCACATCTCGACGAAACAAGTGGTTTCGCCGGCCCACTATTGCGCCGAGGCCCAGTGAAGGCCCAGTTCGATTATATAACATTATAGAGTAGTACTAGGTCATGTATTCGGCTGATTTGCAAACCCTAGTGCTCTCCACCTTCATTCGACGGCAGTGCTCTCATTTTGATCGAACACCATTCTTCTCTTACTCTTGTGCGAGATCTCAACTCTCTCGGTTAGTATAATTAGTCCCTTGACTGTTCTTGTATGCTTATGTTTAATGATATTGTCCTTATAAATCTGGTCAGGCTATCGAGTAGAGTCCTAGTAACGATTATGTGTTAGGTTATCGTATTGAATGATGATCTAGATTGTATGATGGTTGAGAACTGTCGTGTCCGAATGTATAATTGATTGACGTATATGAATCGGTGAACTGTTAGGGTTTTGTGGTTGAATCGAATGATGATATAATCCCTGTTCCATTGATGATTCGGTCCAATAGTATTAGGTCTAGGATTATGCTTATTGGCCAATATATGTACACCATTCTTGACCATTTGATGGTATGCATGTGCAGCAAATGATTGATATGTGCAGTAAACAAATAAGAATATTATTAACTGACCAACATGTGATCTACTGGCAAGTTACAGGAATTGTCGGCTAGTTACATGTGACCATCTCACCCTAATTGGCTAGTATAATCGGTCCAATGATAGATGTCAACCGATAAGTTATTATGATTTCTGTGCTTATGATTTCCGTATGATTGCTACTTGTTGATGACGGCAATTAGGGTTTCTGTGATTAACTGATTAATTGACGTAACTGATACTGGTTCACGAAACGGAATTCATGGCGAAACAGGAGGGGTGTTTCGCCAGAGGTATGAACGACGAAACAGGTTGTGTTTCACCAAGGATGTGAACGATGAAAGGAAAGTGTTTCGTCAAAGGGGTTCACGGCGAAACGAAGGGTGTTTCGCCGATTTGGATAATCTGCACAGTAACTATTTCTGTTAAAACTTAACTGAGTTAACTAACTGATGTTAAATGATACGCATGACTAGTATGATCAAGAATACGTGCAATGTGCTACTTGGTAATTATTGATGCGTTGTCCACTATGATTATACTTACGTGCCAACTTCGTAAATACAAACTGATTGTGTATACGTGCACACTTTAGGACGTGATATATTTACTTTGAGCACTTACCTAGCATACCGAGCAAACCAAGGTGAGTTCACACTCTTACCAAGGCATGGGATTCCCAGGGTGGGAATGGGTTTGGATTCTTTACTTGTACTTACCTAGCTTATGGAACTTAGTTATATGGTCCTCGGGTGAGGAAGGGTTATTGATAAGATACGACTAGACTAGTGATACTTATAGAACTGATCTTCGCACACACGCCGGGGTTGGCTGCGATAATATGACTGATCTTCGCTCACACGCCGGGGTTGGCTGCGATAATATGACTGATCTTCGCACACATGCCTGGGATGGCTGCGAACCATACTTTGAACTTCGCACACATGCCGGGTGGGCTGCGATACAAATATACCTAGTCTAGAAAACATGGGAAACCCCCCTACATTCTTCGCACACATGTCTGGGAGACTGCGATTCAAGTACATACGATATATGGGTTACTAAACGAACATACGGTTTACAATACAATTACTATAACTGAATAACCAACTGTGAACTCGCTCAACTAGTTGTTGACTCTCTGTTACATGCCTTGCAGGACCATAGGTACACATGGAGCTTGCACGGGAGGCACGGTCGTTGTGGACATGGATCGTGAATGCTTTGTTTACCATTATAACATTCCATACTTATACTTATGTTGGGTTTTACATTTATGCTTCCGCTAAACATTGATACTATACTTTGGTTTTCGAACACCTTTCATATTGTTTGATTGATTTACATTATTAATAACATGGTTCAATATGATTGGTGGCTTGATCCTGGTCAGTCACGCCTCCAAGCGGTGATACCCCGCATGTGGATTTTGGGGGTGTGACAGATTGGTATCAGAGCCAGGTTATAGAGAACTCGGTTTTAATAAGGGGAGAACGTTTTTATTAAAACCAGACTATAACCAGAACAGTGCTCAACGATCCACAACGACGCCTCGCTCCACGTGCAAGACTCAACATTCTAGGTAATAAGGTTTATGTTTATTGCCTACATGCTAGAATTACATAGAACTTTGCTCGTGATATGTTTACATTACATTGTCTACTATTCGTTATTGCTTGAGAACACTTGTTTGCTTACTCTCTTCTGTAATCGCACTATTCGCGAACCTCTCTCACTTACGTTACATTTGCTATGAAGATCATGGCTGGACGTATCAACTTGACTCAAGCCCAGTTGACGGCTCTCATTAACGAACAAGTTGCTGTGGCACTTGCAGCCATACAAGCAGGAGGTCAACACGCACAGCCACCTGTTTGCACCTTCAAAAATCTCAAGGATTGCCGACCTAGTACCTTCAGTGGTACTGAGGGAGTTGTAGGCCTCCTCCATTGGTTCGAAAGGCTCGAAACTGACTTTGAGGTGCGTGATTTCCCTGAGTCTCGTAGAGTAAAGTTTGCTACTGGAACACTCGAAGGTGCTGCATTAACCTGGTGGGAAGCACATGTTCAAATGTTAGGGCTGGCAGCTGCTAATGCCACCCCCTGGAACGAGTTCAAGGACCTAGTTAAGGAAGAGTTTTGCAGTCGGGAAGACATCCACAAACTAGAGGTGGAGTTCCTCAACTTACAGATGACGGGGTCTGAAATTGAGGTTTATACGAAGAGATCGAATGAATTAGCCACATTGTGTCCCACTATGGTAGACCCTCCCACTAAACATATCGAGCTGTATCTCAAGGGTCTGGTGCCAGAAATTCAGAGTCATGTGATCGCAGCTAATCTTGGCACTATCCAACAAGTCACTCGGCTTGCTCATCGTCTCACAGACCAGGCAGTAGAACAAAACAAACTACCGAAACGTGTTAAAGCTGCTACTACATGTGCTTCTAGTGACAACAAACGCAAGTGGGATGGAAACCTGAGCAAGGGATTAATTCCGGTTCAGCCTCTGGCGCAACAGCAAAAGATAGGTGACTACCAAAGTCCCAGTCATCAATTTTCTGGTAGTCGTGGGCAGAGTGGATATCGAGGAAATCATCCAAAGTGTAACAGATGCAATAGGAACCACAGCGGTCAGTGCAACAAGGGTCGTTGTCAGAGGTGTCTCAAGATAGGTCATGAAGCTAAGGATTGTCGAAACTCACGTCCTGTAACTCAAGAACAGCAACGACCGCCCCAATCTCCACAGAATCAGCAGCAACAACAGAGTTTTAAAGGATGTTTTCAGTGTGATGCTAAAGATCACTACAAGAGACATTGTTCGCAAATAAACCAGGACCAGACTCAGAACCACGACCATGGAGACAGGGACGACCATGGGGATAGCATTGGGGCAAACAATGGAAACAATGACGCCGGGGCCGCGTGAACGTGATTGGTCAGGGTGACGCAAGGAATGATTCCAACGTAGTTATGGGTAAGTTTCTTCTTGATGACTTTTATGTTACTGTATTGTTTGATTCGGGTGCGGATACCAGTTATATGTCTCTAAAAGTTAGCCAAATGTTAAAACGTGCACCAACTCCCTTAAGCACTAAACATGTTGTAAAATTAGCTTATGGCAAGAGTCTAGAGGCCACACGAATAGTTCAGGGTTGTAATCTTATCCTCGCTGGTCAGACTTTCTGTATCGATCTCATTCCCATAGTTTTGGGTAGTTTCGACATCGTTATTGGCATGGATTGGTTGTCCCAGCATCACGCAGAGATCTTATGGAAGGAGAAGATCATTCGTATTCCCGTTCTGGCAAGGAACCTCTCGAAGTTCAAGGCGACAAGAGTGGTGTCGTGAGTGGCATCATCTCTTCGTTGAAGGCTCAGAAGTGTTTACGAAAGGGCCACACAACTGTTTTAGCACTCGTTACTGAAGGCTCAGAAGTGTTTACGAAGAACTATCTAAGCAATTGCAAGAACTCTTGGGAAAGGGTTTCATACGTCCTAGCTCTTCGCCCTGGGGAGCTCCAGTGGTTTTTGTGAAAAAGAAAGACGGTACGTTCAGAATGTGTATCGACTATCGAGAACTCAACAAGGTGACCGTGAAGAATCGCTATCCACTTCCACGCATCGACGACTTATTCGACCAGTTGCAAGGGTCGAGCTATTACTCGAAGATTGACCTGAGGTCAGGATATCACCAACTGAGAGTCCGGGATGAGGATGTCTCCAAAACAGCATTCAGAACTCGCTACGGCCATTACGAGTTTCTGGTCATGCTATTCGGGCTAACGAACGCACCTGCGGTTTTCATGGACCTTATGTACAGGGTGTGCAAACCTTATCTTGACAAGTTCGTCATTGTATTTATCGACGACATTTTGATTTACTCCAAGAGTCAGGAGGAACACGAGCATCATTTACGACTTATTTTGGAAACTCCTTCGAACGGAACAACTGTACGCCAAGTTTTCAAAATGCGACTTCTGGCTTCGTGAAGTCTACTTCCTAGGCCACGTGGTGAACAAGGATGGGATTCATGTTGATCCATCCAAGGTAGATTCGATCAAGAACTGGCCTGCACCTCGCACACCAACCGAAATACGCCAATTCTTAGGTTTGGCGGGTTATTACAGACGGTTCATCAAAGATTTCTCAAAGATTGCACAGCCGCTTACACTACTGACATAGAAAGGTGTTGCTTACCGTTGGGGTAATACACAGGAAACAGCGTTTCAACACTTAAAGGATAGACTCTGTAGCGCACCTATCCTCTCATTGCCTGAAGGCACGGACGATTTTGTAGTCTACTGCGACGCATCTATCCAGGGTCTTGGATGTGTGTTAATGCAGCGGGATAAAGTCATTGCTTATGCTTCGCGCCAACTTAAGATCCACGAACGGAATTACACAACACATGATTTAGAGCTGGGAGCTGTTGTCTTTGCGCTCAAGATATGGCGACATTACCTGTATAGCACTAAGTGCACCATCTACACCGATCACAGGAGTCTCAAGCATATATTCAAGCAGAAAGAATTGAACATGCAACAACGTAGATGGGTCGAACTACTGAACGATTACGAATGTGCTATAAAGTACCATCCGGGCAAAGCCAATGTGGTGGCCGACGCCCTCAGTCGAAAGGATACTACACCTAGGCGTGTACGAGCATTGCAACTCACTATTCAGTCTAGCCTTCCTTCACAGATACGAGATGCTCAGGTAGAGGCATTGAAACCAGAAAACGTCAGGGCTGAAGCCCTACGCGGTTCAAGGCAACGATTAGAACAAAAGGCAGACGAAGCCTACTATGTAACAGGACGCATCTGGGTCCCACTCTATGGCAACTTACGCGAGCTTGTAATGGACGAAGCTCATAAATCTCGCTACTCAGTACATTCTGGTTCGGATAAGATGTACCACGACCTCAGAACTACATATTGGTGGCCTAGCATGAAAGCTCACATAGCAACTTACGTTAGCAAGTGTTTGACTTGTGCGAGAGTTAAAGCGGAATATCAGAAACCTTCAGGCCCACTCCAACAACCTGAGATACCACAATGGAAATGGGAACAAATTTCCATGGATTTTGTTACTGGCCTATCTAGATCTCAACGTGGGAATGATACTATTTGGGTGATCGTGGATCGACTCACAAAGTCTGTACACTTCTTGGCTATCAAGGAAACGGATAAGTTCTCCACTTTAGCAGGCGTATACCTTAAGGAAGTTGTCTCGAGGCACGGGGTGCCCACCTCTATTATCTCTGATCGTGATGCACATTTTACTTCAGAACTGTGGTAAGCAATGCACAAATCTTTTGGCTCACGTTTTACCTCTATTATCACCCTCAGACGGAGGGGCGGTCTGAGCGCACTATTCAAACTCTAGAAGACATGCTTCGGGCGTGCGTAATTGACTTTGGCAATGGCTGGGAAAAACATCTGCCACTTGTAGAATTTTCGTACTATAACGGCTACCACACCAGCATTAAAGCTGCTCCATTTGAGGCATTGTACGGGCGTAAATGCCGATCACCTCTTTGTTTCACCCTGGAAGGGTGTTGTTCGTTTTGGCAAACGAGGCAAGCTCAATCCACGATACGTTGGACCCTTCGAAGTCATAGAGAAAATAGGCAAAGTGGCCTACAGACTAAACTTACCAGTTGAACTCAGTGCAGTTCACAACGTCTTCCACGTGTCGAATCTGAAGAAGTGTCTGTCAGATGAGACCCTCATAGTTCCTTTGCAGGAGCTCTCTATCGACGAACAGTTGCATTTCGTCAAGGAACCAGTTGAAATCACGGACCGGAATGTTAAGGTCCTCAAGAACACTAGAATACCTCTGGTTCGAGTTCGTTGGAACTCCCGTCGTGGCCCAGAGTTTACCTGGGAACGGGAAGATCAAATGAAACTCAAATATCCCCAGTTATTCGGAAACCAAGCAACCACTACTGAGGCCGAAGCTACTACAGAATTTCGGGACGAAATTCCAAATCAACGGGGGGATGATGTGACACCCCAGGAAAACCAGTAATCTTCGCAAACCTGCTCGGGGAGCCGCGATACGAAACAGGTAAACAACGTCACACAATTAGCTTCCTCAGTAACCGCATGCTAAATTTCGGGACGAAATTTCTTTCAAGTTGGGGATAATGTGACAACTCGAGTTTCCGACTTTCACTTTCGTATTTATTGCGCGTTGACTTTGACTGTTTAGTTGTTTGCTTATTCGACTTGTTTGCTTTGTAACTATACACGTTGTGTTATGATAAAACGTATTGTGATTATGGCATCTCTATGTTTAGTGATATATTATGTATGTAACCTGTTTGGCAAAACTTAAATTATTTAGACGTTAAATGGCTCCGACAAAGCGGGGAGTGTTTCGCCATCAACAACCTCGACGAAACAGAAGTGTTTCGTCACCCACATCTCGACGAAACAAGTGGTTTCGCCGGCCCACTATTGCGCCGAGGCCCAGTGAAGGCCCAGTTCGATTATATAACATTATAGAGTAGTACTAGGTCATGTATTCGGCTGATTTGCAAACCCTAGTGCTCTCCACCTTCATTCGACGGCAGTGCTCTCATTTTGATCGAACACCATTCTTCTCTTACTCTTGTGCGAGATCTCAACTCTCTCGGTTAGTATAATTAGTCCCTTGACTGTTCTTGTATGCTTATGTTTAATGATATTGTCCTTATAAATCTGGTCAGGCTATCGAGTAGAGTCCTAGTAACGATTATGTGTTAGGTTATCGTATTGAATGATGATCTAGATTGTATGATGGTTGAGAACTGTCGTGTCCGAATGTATAATTGATTGACGTATATGAATCGGTGAACTGTTAGGGTTTTGTGGTTGAATCGAATGATGATATAATCCCTGTTCCATTGATGATTCGGTCCAATAGTATTAGGTCTAGGATTATGCTTATTGGCCAATATATGTACACCATTCTTGACCATTTGATGGTATGCATGTGCAGCAAATGATTGATATGTGCAGTAAACAAATAAGAATATTATTAACTGACCAACATGTGATCTACTGGCAAGTTACAGGAATTGTCGGCTAGTTACATGTGACCATCTCACCCTAATTGGCTAGTATAATCGGTCCAATGATAGATGTCAACCGATAATTTATTATGATTTCTGTGCTTATGATTTCCGTATGATTGCTACTTGTTGATGACGGCAATTAGGGTTTCAGTGATTAACTGATTAATTGACGTAACTGATACTGGTTCACGAAACGGAATTCATGGCGAAACAGGAGGGGTGTTTCGCCAGAGGTATGAACGACGAAACAGGTTGTGTTTCGCCAAGGATGTGAACGATGAAAGGAAAGTGTTTCGTCAAAGGGGTTCACGGCGAAACGAAGGGTGTTTCGCCGATTTGGATAATCTGCACAGTAACTATTTCTGTTAAAACTTAACTGAGTTAACTAACTGATGTTAAATGATACGCATGACTAGTATGATCAAGAATACGTGCAATGTGCTACTTGGTAATTATTGATGCGTTGTCCACTATGATTATACTTACGTGCCAACTTCGTAAATACAAACTGATTGTGTATACGTGCACACTTTAGGACGTGATTTATTTACTTTGAGCACTTACTTAGCATACCGAGCAAACCAAGGTGAGTTCACACTCTTACCAAGGCATGGGATTCCCAGGGTGGGAATGGGTTTGGATTATTTACTTGTACTTACCTAGCTTATGGAACTTAGTTATATGGTCCTCGGGTGAGGAAGGGTTATTGATAAGATACGACTAGACTAGTGATACTTATAGAACTGATCTTCGCACACACGTCGGGGTTGGCTGCGATAATATGACTGATCTTCGCTCACACGCCGGGGTTGGCTGCGATAATATGACTGATCTTCGCACACATGCCTGGGATGGCTGCGAACCATACTTTGAACTTCGCACACATGCCGGGTGGGCTGCGATACAAATATACCTAGTCTAGAAAACCTGGGAAACCCCCCTACATTCTTCGCACACATGTCTGGGAGACTGCGATTCAAGTACATACGATATATGGGTTACTAAACGAACATACGGTTTACAATACAATTACTATAACTGAATAACCAACTGTGAACTCGCTCAACTAGTTGTTGACTCTCTGTTACATGCCTTGCAGGACCATAGGTACACATGGAGCTTGCACGGGAGGCACGGTCGTTGTGGACATGGATCGTGAATGCTTTGTTTACCATTATAACATTCCATACTTATACTTATGTTGGGTTTTACATTTATGCTTCCGCTAAACATTGATACTATACTTTGGTTTTCGAACACCTTTCATATTGTTTGATTGATTTACATTATTAATAACATGGTTCAATATGATTGGTGGCTTGATCCTGGTCAGTCACGCCTCCAAGCGGTGATACCCCGCATGTGGATTTTGGGGGTGTGACAGATTGGTATCAGAGCCAGGTTATAGAGAACTCGGTTTTAATAAGGGGAGAACGTTTTTATTAAAACCAGACTATAACCAGAACAGTGCTCAACGATCCACAACGACGCCTCGCTCCACGTGCAAGACTCAACATTCTAGGTAATAAGGTTTATGTTTATTGCCTACATGCTAGAATTACATAGAACTTTGCTCGTGATATGTTTACATTACATTGTCTACTATTCGTTATTGCTTGAGAACACTTGTGTGCTTACTCTCTTCTGTCATCGCACTATTCGCGAACCTCTCTCACTTACGTTACATTTGCTATGAAGATCATGGCTGGACGTATCAACTTTACTCAAGCCCAGTTGACGGCTCTCATTAACGAACAAGTTGCTGTGGCACTTGCAGCCATACAAGCAGGAGGTCAACACGCACAGCCACCTGTTTGCACCTTCAAAAATCTCAAGGATTGCCGACCTAGTACCTTCAGTGGTACTGAGGGAGTTGTAGGCCTCCTCCATTGGTTCGAAAGGCTCGAAACTGACTTTGAGGTGCGTGATTTCCCTGAGTCTCGTAGAGTAAAGTTTGCTACTGGAACACTCGAAGGTGCTGCATTAACCTGGTGGGAAGCACATGTTCAAATGTTAGGGCTGGCAGCTGCTAATGCCACCCCCTGGAACGAGTTCAAGGACCTAGTTAAGGAAGAGTTTTGCAGTCGGGAAGACATCCACAAACTAGAGGTGGAGTTCCTCAACTTACAGATGACGGGGTCTGAAATTGAGGTTTATACGAAGAGATCGAATGAATTAGCCACATTGTGTCCCACTATGGTAGACCCTCCCACTAAACATATCGAGCTGTATCTCAAGGGTCTGGTGCCAGAAATTCAGAGTCATGTGATCGCAGCTAATCTTGGCACTATCCAACAAGTCACTCGGCTTGCTCATCGTCTCACAGACCAGGCAGTAGAACAAAACAAACTACCGAAACGTGTTAAAGCTGCTACTACATGTGCTTCTAGTGACAACAAACGCAAGTGGGATGGAAACCTGAGCAAGGGATTAATTCCGGTTCAGCCTCTGGCGCAACAGCAAAAGATAGGTGACTACCAGAGTCCCAGTCAGCAATTTTCTGGTAGTCGTGGGCAGAGTGGATATCGAGGAAATCATCCAAAGTGTAACAGATGCAATAGGCACCACAGCGGTCAGTGCAACAAGGGTCGTTGTCAGAGGTATCTCAAGATAGGTCATGAAGCTAAGGATTGTCGAAACTCACGTCCTGTAACTCAAGAACAGCAACGACCGCCCCAATCTCCACAGAATCAGCAGCAACAACAGAGTTTTAAAGGATGTTTTCAGTGTGATGCTAAAGATCACTACAAGAGACATTGTTCGCAAATAAACCAGGACCAGACTCAGAACCACGACCATGGAGACAGGGACGACCATGGGGATAGCATTGGGGCAAACAATGGAAACAATGACGCCGGGGCCGCGTGAACGTGATTGGTCAGGGTGACGCAAGGAATGATTCCAACGTAGTTATGGGTAAGTTTCTTCTTGATGACTTTTATGTTACTGTATTGTTTGATTCGGGTGCGGATACCTGTTATATGTCTCTAAAAGTTAGCCAAATGTTAAAACGTGCACCAACTCCCTTAAGCACTAAACATGTTGTAAAATTAGCTTATGGCAAGAGTCTATAGGCCACACGAATAGTTCAGGGTTGTAATCTTATCCTCGCTGGTCAGACTTTCTGTATCGATCTCATTCCCATAGTTTTGGGTAGTTTCGACATCGTTATTGGCATGGATTGGTTGTCCCAGCATCACGCAGAGATCTTATGGAAGGAGAAGATCATTCGTATTCCCGTTCTGGCAAGGAACCTCTCGAAGTTCAAGGCGACAAGAGTGGTGTCGTGAGTGGCATCATCTCTTCGTTGAAGGCTCAGAAGTGTTTACGAAGAACTATCTAAGCAATTGCAAGAACTCTTGGGAAAGGGTTTCATACGTCCTAGCTCTTCGCCCTGGGGAGCTCCAGTGTTTTTTGTGAAAAAGAAAGACGGTACGTTCAGAATGTGTATCGACTATCGAGAACTCAACAAGGTGACCGTGAAGAATTGCTATCCACTTCCACGCATCGACGACTTATTCGACCAGTTGCAAGGGTCGAGCTATTACTCGAAGATTGACCTGAGGTCAGGATATCACCAACTGTGAGTCCGGGATGAGGACGTCTCCAAAACAGCATTCAGAACTCGCTACGGCCATTACGAGTTTCTGGTCATGCCATTCGGGCTAACGAACGCACCTGCGGTTTTCATGGACCTTATGTACAGGGTGTGCAAACCTTATCTTGACAAGTTCGTCATTGTATTTATCGACGACATTTTGATTTACTCCAAGAGTCAGGAGGAACACGAGCATCATTTACGACTTATTTTGGAAACTCCTTCGAACGGAACAACTGTACGCCAAGTTTTCAAAATGCGACTTCTGGCTTCGTGAAGTCTACTTCCTAGGCCACGTGGTGAACAAGGATGGGATTCATGTTGATCCATCCAAGGTAGATTCGATCAAGAACTGGCATGCACCTCGCACACCAACCGAAATACACCAATTCTTGGGTTTGGCGGGTTATTACAGACGGTTCATCAAAGATTTCTCAAAGATTGCATAGCCGCTTACACTACTGACACAGAAAGGTGTTGCTTACCGTTGGGGTAATACACAGGAAACAACGTTTCAACACTTAAAGGATAGACTCTGTAGCGCACCTATCCTCTCATTGCCTGAAGGCACGGACGATTTTGTAGTCTACTGCGACGCATCTATCCAGGGTCTTGGATGTGTGTTAATGCAGCGGGATAAAGTCATTGCTTATGCTTCGCGCCAACTTAAGATCCACGAACGGAATTACACAACACATGATTTAGAGCTGGGAGCTGTTGTCTTTGCGCTCAAGATATGGCGACATTACCTGTATGGCACTAAGTGCACCATCTACACCGATCACAGGAGTCTCAAGCATATATTCAAGCAGAAAGAATTGAACATGCGACAACGTAGATGGGTCGAACTACTGAACGATTACGAATGTGCTATAAAGTACCATCCGGGCAAAGCCAATGTGGTGGCCGACGCCCTCAGTCGAAAGGATACTACACCTAGGCGTGTACGAGCGTTGCAACTCACTATTCAGTCTAGCCTTCCTTCACAGATACGAGATGCTCAGGTAGAAGCATTGAAACCAGAAAACGTCAGGGCTGAAGCCCTACGCGGTTCAAGGCAACGATTAGAACAAAAGGCAGACGGAGCCTACTATGTAACAGGACGCATCTGGGTCCCACTCTATGGCAACTTACGCGAGCTTGTAATGGACGAAGCTCATAAATCTTGCTACTCAGTACATTCTGGTTCGGATAAGATGTACCACGACCTCAGAACTACATATTGGTGGCCTAGCATGAAAGCTCACATAGCAACTTACGTTAGCAAGTGTTTGACTTGTGCGAGAGTTAAAGCGGAATATCAGAAACCTTCAGGCCCACTCCAACAACCTGAGATACCACAATGGAAATGGGAACAAATTTCCATGGATTTTGTTACTGGCCTATCTAGATCTCAACGTGGGAATGACACTATTTGGGTGATCGTGGATCGACTCACAAAGTCTGCACACTTCTTGGCTATCAAGGAAACGGATAAGTTCTCCACTTTAGCAGATGTATACCTTAAGGAAGTTGTCTCGAGGCACGGGGTGCCCACCTCTATTATCTCTGATCGTGATGCACGCTTTACTTCAGAACTGTGGCAAGCAATGCACAAATCTTTTGGCTCACGTTTTACCTCTATTATCACCCTCAGACGGAGGGGCGGTCTGAGCGCACTATTCAAACTCTAGAAGACATGCTTCGGGCGTGCGTAATTGACTTTGGCAATGGCTGGGAAAAACATCTGCCACTTGTATAATTTTCGTACTATAACGGCTACCACACCAGCATTAAAGCTGCTCCATTTGAGGCATTGTACGGGCGTAAATGCCGATCACCTCTTTGTTTCACCCTGGAAGGGTGTTGTTCGTTTTGGCAAACGAGGCAAGCTCAATCCACGATACGTTGGACCCTTCGAAGTCATAGAGAAAATAGGCAAAGTGGCCTACAGACTAAACTTACCAGTTGAACTCAGTGCAGTTCACAACGTCTTCCACGTGTCGAATCTGAAGAAGTGTCTGTCAGATGAGACCCTCATAGTTCCTTTGCAGGAGCTCTCTATCGACGAACAGTTGCATTTCGTCAAGGAACCAGTTGAAATCACGGACCGGAATGTTAAGGTCCTCAAGAACACTAGAATACCTCTGGTTCGAGTTCGTTGGAACTCCCGTCGTGGCCCAGAGTTTACCTGGGAACGGGAAGATCAAATGAAACTCAAATATCCCCAGTTATTCGGAAACCAAGCAACCACTACTGAGGCCGAAGCTACTACAGAATTTCGGGACGAAATTCCAAATCAACGGGGGGATGATGTGACACCCCAGGAAAACCAGTAATCTTCGCAAACCTGCTCGGGGAGCCGCGATACGAAACAGGTAAACAACGTCACACAATTAGCTTCCTCAGTAACCGCATGCTAAATTTCGGGACGAAATTTCTTTCAAGTTGGGGATAATGTGACAACTCCAGTTTCCGACTTTCACTTTCGTATTTATTGCGCGTTGACTTTGACTGTTTAGTTGTTTGCTTATTCGACTTGTTTGCTTTGTAACTATACACGTTGTGTTATGATAAAACGTATTGTGATTATGGCATCTCTATGTTTAGTGATATATTATGTATGTAACCTGTTTGGCAAAACTTAAATTATTTAGACGTTAAATGGCTCCGACAAAGCGGGGAGTGTTTCGCCATCAACAACCTCGACGAAACAGAAGTGTTTCGTCACCCACATCTCGACGAAACAAGTGGTTTCGCCGGCCCACTATTGCGCCGAGGCCCAGTGAAGGCCCAGTTCGATTATATAACATTATAGAGTAGTACTAGGTCATGTATTCGGCTGATTTGCAAACCCTAGTGCTCTCCACCTTCATTCGACGGCAGTGCTCTCATTTTGATCGAACACCATTCTTCTCTTACTCTTGTGCGAGATCTCAACTCTCTCGGTTAGTATAATTAGTCCCTTGATTGTTCTTGTATGCTTATGTTTAATGATATTGTCCTTATAAATCTGGTCAGGCTATCGAGTAGAGTCCTAGTAACGATTATGTGTTAGGTTATCGTATTGAATGATGATCTAGATTGTATGATGGTTGAGAACTGTCGTGTCCGAATGTATAATTGATTGACATATATGAATCGGTGAACTGTTAGGGTTTTGTGGTTGAATCGAATGATGATATAATCCCTGTTCCATTGATGATTCGGTCCAATAGAATTAGGACTAGGATTATGCTTGTTGGCCAATATATGTACACCATTCTTTACCATTTGATGGTATGCATGTGCAGCAAATGATTGATATGTGCAGTAAACAAATAAGAATATTATTAACTGACCAACATGTGATCTACTGGCAAGTTACAGGAATTGTCGGCTAGTTACATGTGACCATCTCACCCTAATTGGCTAGTATAATCGGTCCAATGATAGATGTCAACCGATAAGTTATTATGATTTATGTGCTTATGATTTCCGTATGATTGCTACTTGTTGATGACGGCAATTAGGGTTTCAGTGATTAACTGATTAATTGACGTAACTGATACTGGTTCACGAAACGGAATTCATGGCGAAACAGGAGGGGTGTTTCGCCAGAGGTATGAACGACGAAACAGGTTGTGTTTCGCCAAGGATGTGAACGATGAAAGGAAAGTGTTTCGTCAAAGGGGTTCACGGCGAAACGAAGGGTGTTTCGCCGATTTGGATAATCTGCACAGTAACCATTTCTGTTAAAACTTAACTGAGTTAACTAACTGATGTTAAATGATACGCATGACTAGTATGATCAAGAATACGTGCAATGTGCTACTTGGTAATTATTGATGCGTTGTCCACTATGATTATACTTACGTGCCAACTTCGTAAATTCAAACTGATTGTGTATACGTGCACACTTTAGGACGTGATTTATTTACTTTGAGAACTTACTTAGCATACCGAGCAAACCAAGGTGAGTTCACACTCTTACCAAGGCATGGGATTCCCAGGGTGGGAATGGGTTTGGATTATTTACTTGTACTTACCTAGCTTATGGAACTTAGTTATATGGTCCTCGGGTGAGGAAGGGTTATTGATAAGATACGACTAGACTAGTGATACTTATAGAACTGATCTTCGCACACACGCCGGGGTTGGCTGCGATAATATGACTGATCTTCACTCACACGCCGGGGTTGGCTGCGATAATATGACTGATCTTCGCACACATGCCTGGGATGGCTGCGAACCATACTTTGAACTTCGCACACATGCCGGGTGGGCTGCGATACAAATATACCTAGTCTAGAAAACATGGGAAACCCCCCTACATTCTTCGCACACATGTCTGGGAGACTGCGATTCAAGTACATACGATATATGGGTTACTAAACGAACATACGGTTTACAATACAATTACTATAACTGAACAACCAACTGTGAACTCGCTCAACTAGTTGTTGACTCTCTGTTACATGCCTTGCAGGACCATAGGTACACATGGAGCTTGCACGGGAGGCACGGTCGTTGTGGACATGGATCGTGAATGCTTTGTTTACCATTATAACATTCCATACTTATACTTATGTTGGGTTTTACATTTATGCTTCCGCTAAACATTGATACTATACTTTGGTTTTCGAACACCTTTCATATGGTTTGATTGATTTACATTATTAATAACATGGTTCAATATGATTCGTGGCTTGATCCTGGTCAGTCACGCCTCCAAGCGGTGATACCCCGCATGTGGATTTTGGGGGTGTGACAGATAGGCAAGTAGAATTCAGAATTGACATTATCCCTGGAGCAGCACCAGTAGCAAGGGCGCCTTATAGGTTGGCACCAACAGAGATGAAGGAATTGAGGACACAACTAGATGAATTGCTAGCCAAGGGTTTCATTAGACCTAGTTCGTCTCCTTGGGGAGCACCAATCTTATTTGTCAAGAAGAAGGATGGATCGATGCGTCTGTGCATCGATTACCGTGAGCTTAATAAGGTCACTATCAAGAATAGGTACCCGTTGCCCAGGATCGACGATCTGTTCGATCAGCTTCAAGGGGCAAGTTACTTCTCTAAGATTGACTTAAGGTCAGGCTATCACCAACTGAAGGTTAGAGATGAAGACGTACATAAGACTGCATTTAGGACTCGTTATGGACATTACGAGTTCCTAGTGATGCCTTTTGGGCTCACTAATGCACCAGCGGAATTCATGGACCTCATGAACCGTGTCTGCAAACCATACTTGGACAAATTTGTTATTGTCTTCATTGACGACATTCTGATTTATTCAAAGAATCAGGCCGACCATGAGAAACATCTTCGATGTATTCTTTCACTACTTCAGCAGGAGAAGCTCTACGCCAAATTCTCTAAGTGTGAATTTTGGCTTCGTGAAGTCCAATTTCTTGGACATGTGGTTAGCGAACGCGGAATCCAAGTAGATCCCGCTAAGGTTGAAGCTGTCATGAATTGGCAAGAGCCGAAGACGCCCACAGAAATTCGCAGTTTCTTGGGATTGGCAGGATACTACAGGCGCTTTATTGAAAATTTTTCAAGGATTGCTGCACCCCTAACTTCTTTAACTAGGAAGGATATTAAGTTCAACTGGGGACCCAAGCAGCAAGAATCTTTCGATATCTTGAAGCAGAAGTTGAGCAACGCTCCTATACTGACATTGCCTGAAGGTACCGAAGAATTCGTGGTTTACTACGACGCATCACACACTGGCATGGGGTGTGTGCTTATGCAGAAAGGCAAGGTTATTGCCTATGCTTCACGTCAGTTAAAGGTGCATGAAAAGAATTACACCACCCATGACTTGGAATTGGGTGCCGTTGTATTTGCACTAAAGCTATGGAGTCACTATTTATATGGTATCAAGTGTGTGATCTATTCTAATCACAAGAGCCTCCAGCACCTATTTAACCAAAAGGATTTGAACATGAGGTAACGACGTTGGATGGAAACTTTGAATGATTATGATTGTGAAATAAGATACCATCCTGGCAAGGCGAATGTAGTTGCCGATGCCTTGAGTCGAAAGGAAAGGGTGAAGCCTATAAGAATCAATGCCAAGAGCATTGAGATAAAGAATGGTTTGAACGAAAGGTTGTTAGCTGCACAGAAGGAAGCTGTGTTGGAAGCTAACTATCCTAACGAAAAGCTAGGAGTAACTGAAGAACAGTTATCCTATGGCAAGGACGGAATCCTAAGGTTAAATGGACGAATATGGGTTCCAGTTTATGGAGGACTTCGGGATGTTATCCTCCAAGAAGCCCATAGTTCTAAATATTTCGTTCATCCTGGAGCTGATAAGATGTACCAGGATCTAAAGGCAAACTATTGGTGGATAGGCTTGAAGAAGTCTATAGCTTCCTATGTAGCTAAATGCTTACGTGTGCGCAAGTCAAAGCAAAACATCAAAAGCCGTCAGGTTTGCTACAACAGCCTGAACTTCCCACGTGGAAGTGGGAAATGGTGATGATGGATTTCATCACCAAGTTTCCAAAGACAAGAAAAGGAAATGATACGATATGGGTGATAGTAGATAGACTGACTAAGTCAGCACATTTCCTACCCATCAAGGAGACCTATAGCTCCGACATGTTAGCCCAATTGTACGTGGATAAGATTGTATCTCTACATGGCGTACCAGTGTCTATTATCTCTGACAGGGATACTAGATACACATCTCATTTTTGGAAAAGTTTCCAACAATCTTTGGGCACGCGCTTAAATTTTAGTACGGCTTACCATCCCCAGACGGACGACCAGAGTGAGCGTACAATCCAAACCTTGGAAGACATGCTTCGTGCATGTGTGATTGACTTAGGTGGTAGTTGGGATAACCACCTGCCATTAATCGAGATCTCATATAAAAATAGCTACCATACCAGCATTAAGGCTGCACCTTTCGAGGCCTTATACGGTAGAAAGTGCAGAACTCCCGTTTGTTGGGCGGAAGTTGGAGATGTCCAACTGTCAGGACCTGAAATAGTCTTTGAAACGACGGACAAGATTGTCCAGATTCGTGACCGCCTGAAGGCTGCCAGGGATAGGCAGAAAAGCTACGCTGATCTAAAGCGTAAACCTCTGAAATTCGAGGTAGGTGATAAAGTGTTGCTTAAAGTATCACCCTGGAAGGGAGTAATGCGATTCGGTAAGAAAGGTAAGTTAAGCCTGAGATACATAGGACCATTCGAGGTCATCGAATGTGTCGCATCAATTGCTTATAAGTTAAAATTACCTAAAGAGCTCAGTGGTATTCACGATGTATTCCACATCTGCAATCTGAAGAAGTGTTTCGCTGATGAATCACTAGTCATACCACATACAGATGTGCACATAGAAGAGAGCTTGAATTTTGTTGAAAAACCTGTGTCGATCAAGGATCGACAGGTTAAGAAGCTTCGAAGGAAACATGTACCGATCGTAAAGGTTAAATGGGATGTCCGTAGAGGTCCCGAGTACACTTGGGAGGTCGAATCCACAATGAAAGAAAAGTACCCTTATTTATTTCAGTAAATCTCGAGGTCGAGATTTCTTTTAAGGGGGTGAGGATGTAACACCTCGAAAAATTCACGTCCCATAATGTGTTGACACGTGTCATAAGCTGTGAACGTGTGAAAGAAGATTCTAGAGGGACTAAAGTTGACATACAAGGAAAGTATGATAATGTAAGGGTTCAAAATGTCAACAATGGATAAATATACTTTACAATAACCCTACACGATGTTTATACCCTTAAACGAATGAATCATGGATCATACGAAGCTAATTGTGAATGAAAGTGAGAGATTTCAAAATACAGGGGTTAAATGTGTCAACATGTTTAAAGTATACCTCTGAGTGACCTTTTAGCAAACTCGAAGCATTGTAACGATTAATTATACTCACTAGAATACATGATAAAAATTTCACCAAGTTTCATATTCGTATGAGAAAGTTATGATAAAATTCGCACACGAGGGGTTAAAAGCGTCAACGATAAAGTTTATGACTTTTCGGGTGATAACAAAGTTAAACAAGGGCTTCACAAGGATTGGCTATAACTTGGAGTCCTTGGAAATCAATTTAGAGGGCTCATAATGCAAGAAATAATTGTCGAAACAACTTTTTATGAGCCAGGGACCAAAACATAAAAATCTGAAAATAGATTTGAATCAGAGGGGGCGTCGCGTGACGCGAAGGACCTCTAGGGGACCTACGCGTGACGCGAGGGGCCTTCTGATTCCGAAAAATTTGGCTAGTGTCTGCTATGTCCATTGTAACCGACTTAGAAAGATATTTTCCACTCCATGGGCGACCCCTACATGCTTTTAGACCTTAGGGATACTTGTGGATGATCCATGATCAGTTGTAGCATGATTTGTCATGATCACAAGCCCTCAAATTCACTATAAAAAGGCCCTCATGTTACAACTTTGTGATCATGCTTTCCATCTGCATTTGTGGAACTTCCTGGAGCATAAGATCAGTCCCCAAGCATCTCTAATCGTGCATTAGACCTTGGTAAGTATCATTGACCCTCCTTAATTGAGTTTTACTTAGTTATTAGCTTAAAAGTCAAACCGTCGTAATTAACGTTTGACTTAGCGATTAATCATTAATGGTCCAGTGATTAGTCGAATTGAAGGTAGTTATAAGTTGGTAATTATGTGGGCAATAAACCCTTAAAAGGGCACCCTCTGATTCCCACTCTAACTAGGACTTTTGTCGGGTCAAAGTTGTTTATAAAAAGTCAACAGAAGCTTAATTTTTGAATTAACGCATAATTAGCAATGTAGAAGACATGTAACCTATTTTATCACTCATATAACTTGGTAATAAGTATAAGAACCGGTCTAAGCTTGTTTGATCCGACAATTTTCTGTTTAGACCCGGTTCGGAACCGAAAGTCGCAAAACTTTGACTTTTGCTTTGACTTAAGTTCTGACCCAATTTAGTATGATTTGGAAATGCCTTAGAGCTTCCTTAGGACCAGGTTACATGATAGTATAACCCTCTGTGGTTGGTTCGTTGTTTGACCGATTCGTTTACATGTTTCCGTTAATTGCTTAATATTGTCCATAATGCCATTTTGACTATAAAACGAGAATTTTGGAAATGTGAGAGGACAATAATATTTGTTATTGATTTATAAACATGTCCCTAAAGTTTCATATCAGTTCGAGGTCCAGAATAGGAGTTATGCTAAATAGCGCACTTAAAAAGCTTTTCGTTAATTAAACGGCGCAGTTAGCATCAAGCCTATCTAAACCCAATTTTTGACACCAAACCTTTTACCCACTGATGTAATTTAATATTTTGGGATTTTTGAAGATTTTTAATTATTTTTAACCTGCTCATAACCTAAGGTTATGGCGTTGATTCGGTAAATACCGATTATACCCTTTTTGTTCATAAAATGAGTTTTACATAATATTTTGACACCAATCCGGTTGCTACTGATTTTATATAATAAATGAAGTATTTTGAACTTTATAACCTGATCAGAAAACTCAGATTTCCTGTATAACCCGGAAATCGCTTAAAATGGCTTTTTACGCGTATTAAACACCTAGTATGGGTTTAAAACCATTTTGTCAAATAAGACTTATCACCAACTGATATGACCTATTAAAAATAAGTTATTTTACTGATTTATTCAGACCTG
Organism: Helianthus tuberosus; assembly: GCA_030545235.1. Taxonomy (NCBI): domain Eukaryota; kingdom Viridiplantae; phylum Streptophyta; class Magnoliopsida; order Asterales; family Asteraceae; genus Helianthus; species Helianthus tuberosus. The sequence continues at coordinate 194,450,922 of CM060365.1, forward strand.
AATCTCAGAATTTCATTTAATCTCTTTTATAATCTTTAAAATGACCAAAATACCCCTACGGGGCTTAAATTGAGATTAAACTCGTTTTGGGCATAATGTAAGGTATCCTACTGATATCACAACCTATTTAAGGCATATTAACTTAGGAAACCTGTAAATGACTCTCATAGGTACCCGTTACGCCTCTTGCGCGTTCGGTTCGGTTTATGTAACTAGTTTGCATAAATTAGCCGAAACGGGTCGAACCTTATCATTTTTATCTCAAAACCCAGAATGTGTTTAGTTTACCCATATTTTACAAGTCTTCAAACTTTTCAGGTCTAAACCACATTCTATTCCGGTCTTCGCTTAATCGTGCGTTTGAACCGTATCTTTCCTTAAAACTAACCGGTCTAAGTTTAGGCTTAATTAAAGACCCGTTAGGATTCTAATAGGTTATTATAAACCTTCGTTCTAGAATAGGAGACCCGGTAAAAGCTACACGCACTTGCTAATTGTGATTGATACTTGCAAAGGTAAATACTTTTAACTTATTTTCCCTTATACGGGCTTGGGGTACGGTATATAAAATACCGCTTGGTCCGGCATTGAATCTTTAATCGAATAGAGGTTAAATCATTGATATGATCCATTTTGAAATGTTTTGTTTGCTTAAAGCCTTTGGGGGGTTAATGACCATGTCCCAGATATCCTTGGCATCATCTTACGAGATGGCCATGACCTGAGCACGGGGTGTAGGCGTACACCCGTCAGTGCATAAATAAATAATGTGGTGTGTCTTTTGATCTTTAACCCGGTCTACGGATCGGGCTACTGAACGCATAAGGAACATGTAATTCTTTTACAAGCATTATATTTAAATAATTATCCCAAATTATAAAAAGTTTGTGCCACGTGCATTCAAATCAATTTTATTAAACTTTTCAAAATGAGTCGGTTGAATGTATTTACCAGTGTAAACTGACGTATTTTCCCAAAAAGGTTAAGTGCAGGTACTACGCGAACTAGGTTGGCTTTCTCCTAGCGTCCACAATAAGTCTCGCAAGCTTGGATGTCAAAACTGTTGAACAATGTTTCCATATTTATTTTGATCCACCTGTGGATTATTTTCAACTGTTTGTGATACTTGATATTACAATTATATTCGGTTGAAATATATCTATCTTTTGCTTCCGCTGTGCATTTAAATATTGTGTTGTTTGACTGTAATGTTACCAACTACGTCACGATACTCCCCATCGGGCCCACCAGTAATACGTGGAAATATCGGGGTGTGACATTCCTGCATCTACAAGACTAACCAAACTTGTTTTGCTGGGTTAGTAAAATATAATCAAATATCGTTTATACCTGAAATATTTCTTTGAACTTATCCCAATGTCTGTTCACTTGACAAAGGTTATATCATGACAATAAGCTCAAGTGAAAAATATTATAACCATACATAGCTAGCAAAATATATTAATGCACTTATGCATTTAATGATGGTACTTCTAGAATGAGAATCTCTACTATGGTCATTACATATATACTCGAACAGCAGTTCGAGTAATAATTAGACCGTGCCAAGGTCATTCAAAAATTTTCCTCTTTAGTTTGAGAGTTCCCTCTCGATGATGTTTACATTATCACTGTAAGAGTGAAATCTTGTTAAATAGATGTAGCTCATTTTATCAAAATTATACCTCTCTTTTCAGAGTATAGTCGACTGTACCACATACGAGTAGTTTCCTTTAAAATTCATATATATAACACATATGGGGTTATTGTTTCATAATGCTTTGAGCATTTTTAATCCTTCAGGGGTTTTCATACAGATGTCATTTGCAATTGTCTCGTACATGTATACGGTGATGACATCCATAAGTTGTTTTATCTGAAGTCATTCTGAGATTGCGAGGCCGTTTAAACATCTAAAGATTATCGCATCCACTACAGGGGTATACGTTTCCTCGTAATCAACTGCTGTGATTTGGGAAAAATCTTTATGTTAAAACGCGTGCCTTACATCGCAAAAACGTATTATTTACGTTTCCTTTTATTTAAAGACACCCATTTATAACCTACTGGTTTGACGTCTATGGGTGTTCGAACTACTGGTTCGCAAACATTTAGTTTGTCGAGCAAATTTAGTTCAACCTTAAGTCATGTAGCCATTTTGGCTATTTGTGTGCGTACACTCTTGCACACTTTCTATATGCGTAATCTTTTTTTTTCATCGATTACATCTATTGCTATAGCATAATCAAATATATCATTTTACACGTGTTTCATTACAGTTCCATATTGTACTTATTTTGTACATAATTCATCGCGATTTCATATTTGTTTGGTACTAGAGTTTCTTTTAGAACTCCATTAGCCTCTTTTGGGGTTTTGACAACAACCTTATTTAAGGTTTAGTATGCAACCACTTCTGGGGTTTTGTATGCAACCACTTATGGTGTTTTATGTGCCACCTCTTTTGGGGTTACACCAACTGCGTTACTCTGCTCTTTTTGTGTTTTGTGGGTTTTATCTTTTTGGAACCGATTTATCTCTCATAATTTATTAATATGATAATCATTTTGTGAGTACTTTCATTCGAGCAGATAAGTTTAAGCTGGTATATGTGAATTTATCACCTTATTTGTGTTAGTGAATGCATCTTGTATTTCATTTGTTATTATTTGCAAATACACGCTCTTTCTTTTGGACTTCAGATTTGCATTGACCACTTCAGGGGTATATATAATATGATGCATTTTTTTTATGTTACCAGTCTTTCATTTTCTTGTCTCCCCCTAAGACTGGGAATACGATGTACATATCCCATTTTATATGTTATGGTGGTGCTATTGGTACATAGGCTGCACAACAAAATAGATAAAAAAAATGAAAACTTGGTTCTCTTCAGGAGACCAGTTGTAATGGGAGTATTTGTGATAAGCAGTTGGTTTTGAATTGATATAATCAATCGACCAATTCTGTCTCAACTACGTATACCTCTCACTATATTTCACATTGTGCCCAACAATGGTCCATACAATTGGGTTGTCAAAGAACCGTGTTAAACCATCTCAAAAAAACAACGTTCCATAGTGTTGGGCATATGTTACATACGGGTAGCTAAAAACTCACATGTAACCATGTATGAATGCCACGATCCACACAACTGTACATTTCAATGGTCGCATATAAGAGGGATTGTTTGTAGGAGTTTATTGTTTGGAAGGGCATAAAAATTTATTTGCCACAAAAAAACTAACTAGACATATGATAAGGCATTTTGGGAGCAATGTTTTTAGATTAATTAGAGGTGCTAAGGTACCGGTTAGCATGTTTGATTGTTTAGCATATCATGATGCTATCTTGATGACCTATTTGGTCATGCCATGTGATGAACGTATAAATATTCTAGTAACTTCTGGTTACTCACCATATTTGATTTAATGGAATATTGTGGAAAATTAGTATCATTTCTAGTAACTTCTAATATAGTCTTCTGGCCATATTTATTATATGATATATTTTAGATATTTAGTACATTTTCTTTTACAACATTCCAAGGTGATGACTTTTCATTCAAACATAGTGGAAACTTAATAAATTTCTTCGGCATACATTAGAATATGATGCATTATGAATTACAAAATTCGATATCAAAGGGTAAACTATCGATGCTCTTCTGGAGCATTTAATATGCTATTAACACGTGAAATAGTATCAATAGCGTCTCTACCACGTGAAATATTATAGTTTTAGCCTTTGTTTAGAGTGAAAACATGTACTATTCATAAGGTTTTCCATCACTAGGCTATATGTTAGCCAAAAACGCCAAGTGCGATGAACTAAAGTTTGGGTTGAACTTGAAAAATCATTATTAAAACAAACGGGACTTTGTATACATTTGGGAGAACTTCGGGTTCTCAACATTGATTTAGGATTCATGTGAAATTCAGTATAAATGAGCATCAACACTAACTCAAATGAATTATTATCTATCAATTTAAGTAACTAACATCAGAGTAGTTTACTTATGAACAAGAGAAAAAACATAAGGAAAAGATTTCCCTCATCATTTACCATGATCATGACCTTTATAACGATCATTATATCATCACATTCACTTTTAGGGAATGAATTATAACCACACAACTTTCATAGTGCTATCATTACAATTGCTTTTGTTATGTACATGATCTCGATCTTTCACTAATCTATCATTGCATTTACCTTAAGGAATGGCTTAGAGCCACACAACCTTCATTCTGGTTGTTTCAAACCTTATATATATTTTTTTAGTAATATTACTACTTTATGAGCATATTTGAGGTTTGACAAATGGAAATTGTTTTATTCAACCAATATAAATAATCTTTTCATCACATAACCTCAACTAGAAAAAGTTATATGACCGGGACATTAGGATTTATCGGTCCAAACTCTTACAAGCTTTGATAAGTTTATAATATGCTTTAGGGAATTTGACACTTCGAGTGTCATACTATAAATGAATCTTGATCACAATTCAGTTGTGTTTATAACTTGTGAGCATACACAACTTTGGTTATTTTGATGTTCTTATCAAAACTGCTAATATATGAAACACAATGTATACATAAAATTACAAATGCATGACTTTGTAACACGTCGCCAAAAATATAATAAAAGATAATTGTATATAAACCATTTGAGACAATGAAGTTATCTTTAGAACCGCTATTAAAATATTATAAAGGTTTATATAAACATGACTAAATACAATTTAACTCAATTTTAATAGTTGAGCCATTATAGGCTATTACTTTATGAACTAGAAAGGCAACAAAGTGTCACACTTTTACTTTATGAATATCAGAATGAATAATCATAATAATAATAAAGATGATTGATGCTTAATGTAACTAATCATGCATGCAAGAGTTATTTTACCTTTAAAACATGTGTTATGATGAAAAACGTAAATGAAAATAATACATAAAAGTGTTGAAAGAATATAATGAAGTGGCAAAGATGTAAAACTTATCTAAATTGCTAACAAACTTTTTATTAATTATATAAACTAATAGGGAATGTTAACTGCCATTTTAAATGATTTCTTTATAGCTCTTTATGGCTAATTTAAATGATTTCTTTATAGCTATTTATAGCTAATTTAAAAATTGAATTATAACTAATTTAAATGATTTCTTGTTAACTGCCACTTTAAATGATTTCTTTATAGCTCTTTATGGCTAATTTAAATAATTTCTTCATAGCTCTTTATGGCTAATTTAAATGATTTCTTTATAGCTCTTTATAGCTAATTTAAAAATTGAATTATAGTAATTAGTTACAATCCCGTTTCTTCTTAACCCCCCCCCCCCTTCAAATTCTTTGGTGGTTTTAGAAAGCAATCGGCCAAAACACAAAAGCATAATTCTAGATCATGTATATCAAATTATCAATTCCAATGAAATTTCAACCGGTGAAGTATATGGCCGATTAAATACATAGAAAATCAGGTTTCTTTGGCAAATATTAATTAGATATATGCAGATTAACTTGTTTTCAAGCAAAGTTTATTAGGCTCATCATCTTAAATACAATTTCTTAGTTGAAATCAAAAGGTCAAAATAATTCTTAATACAAACAAATAAATTATGTGCATGTTGATGATCATATTGACCAGTTACTAGCAAATGTAAATACTATATATAACATTTAAACTTTCATACATTTATAATGGATGGATAATAGATTATGACTAGTTAACCTAGGCAAGATTTTCATCGAGACCATATAAGAACAACCAAAAGAAAAAATATACATAAAAAAATAATGAGGTCACGAGTCATGATAACTTAATGATGATATTGGGGGAAATATGAAATACTACAAATCTAAAATGTAGTAAATGTCATGAAAGAGTCCGATTTTATAAAGTAGAAGTCACACATTTTTGATTTGATGCTAATGAAGAACGTAAGCAATTGCATGAAAAAAAATCTTCAAAGGCTGTAAATGTTGTTATTTATTTATTTATTTTTTTGAAAACAAATCAAATATAATTTATTTTTCAGTCATTTTCTCCTCAGTTATTTTCATGCCATCAAAATATTCACAAAACTAAATCCAAATTTTCTAGTTATGATTATATACAAAAACAATAAAATGAGGACAAAACATGGAGCCATGAAGTCCAAGGTGAAAGGCTGCAGGTCAATTGTTTCTACTCTTAATTTCACTTTTCATGGATACGATAACATTATTCAAGATATCTAAAATAATAAAACAATTACTAAGTAGAAATATGAGCTTTGTGTATTGTTACCTGAATGGATGAAAGAAAACCAAATCATGGATATGAAGATTCAAATCATGGATATGAAGATCTTGCAGCAACTCATGCTGATAACGTGTTGTAAAACAACGGTCTATTAGCAATCCATATACAACTATACTAAACATGAGAGAACAAGACTATAGAAAATAAGTGAATAAGAATTCTTTTTCATTGAGATATAAACATTCAATACAAAGAACTCTATATATAGTGTTTTTACTTTAATACAAAGGACATGAAGAGATGAGAGTTAGAATGTGGATAGTCACCATAATATAGTTTATTTATAACAGGTATCACATTAATATTTTATTATTTTTATAATTATTATTATTATTATTATTAGAATTATATTGTTATTGTTATTGTTATTGTTATTATTATTATTATTGTTAAAAATATTATAATTATAATAATTATTATTATTATTATTATTGTTAAAAATTATATAACTATTGACAACATTATAATAATAATAATTATTATTATTATTAAAAATATTATAATTATAATAATTATTATTATTATTATTGTTATTATTAGGGTCCTATTATTATTGTTAAAAATATTGTTGCATAACTTTTTTTAGCGTTTCATGTCTCTAACTGATTTGAAGAATTGGGTACAAGAAACGGGAAAGGGGAATGGTCCGTTACGCGCGTCGAAATCCGTAACGAGTCAAAAATATATTGTTTTTTTTTTGTTCTCATTTAGTCGATGTCGTCTGATTATTATTTACTAACTGGTTTCCTTTTGTGCAGGTATTTGCACAAGATGATTTCCATTTCGATCACCGCTCGAAACAAGAGCCGGGAGTGGTGTACCAGTGGTGACTTGTTTTCTTTTATATTGCCTCTTATACAAGAGACCGTGTGCTCTCGCCCACGCGTTGGCACAGTACTTCACCTCCGCGCATCATCGACAGGAGCGCGGATTGTTATACGGAGGCGCCTACGTGACTAGGATAGCCCTTTCGTTGGGCTATCACCCGAAAAATGACCGCGGCCGTGTAGGCCCGGCGAAACAGCCGAAGCGGATGGGGATGGACACAGTATCCGGAATGCACGTTACCAAATCATTCCCATGCGGGAAGCGGTTTAAGAATCAGGACGGCGGGCAATACGAGCTTACACAGCTGCTGGCATAGTTCGATCTGGTATTTCCCCCGCGCGACCCGGAGGTGCCGGAGGCGCATGAGCCGCCCGTCGTCATTCCAGAGCCACCACAGCCGCGTGGACCACACGGGGCGCCTCAGTTCCCATGACATGTTTGGCCCGGTCCTGACCCATCATATCAGCGGCTACGTCGCGACGTTGACAGGAACAACTATCTGTTGGAGTGGGTGGTTGCGGAGCTGCAGGAGCATAGACAGCGATCCGGGTTACCTCCACGGCCCTTCATTACGGATGCGGAATTGGATCAGCATCAGCAGCAGCAGGAGCAGGTGCAGCCATAGTATTTTATCATTTTATCATTTTGTTATGTATGCACAACTTTTGTGGTATATATCAAACTTTTGGTGTACATATAAAACTTTTGCTGTAAACGGTTTAACATATTCGAACAGTACTCGGGTATTTCCACTTATTTAACCTATAATATTTTAACGTTATAGTATTCGAACCGTATATACGCTTTTCAAAATTTTAACGTTATACGCTTTTCGACGACATCGACTAAATAAATTAACGACGACGTCGACTAAATAATAAAAAAAACATTATATAATTTTAACTCGTTATATATTTTAAGCGAGTTAACGTTGTAACCGGGTGAGAATTTATACCACAAATAGGCTGAATGATAAAACAAAATTCTGAAAGGTTATATACGTTGCGTATAGCTCTATACGCAGTGTATATAAACCTTGTAAAAATCTGATGCTTCAAACCTACCAAAATGACCCCAAACTTTCAGATGGTTTATATACGTTACGTAGAGAGCTATACGCAACGTATATAAACCTTATTTTTTGTGCAATGATTGGTTTGAAGGCACTGAGATCCATGGTTTACCTACGCAACGTATAGCTCTCTACGCAGCGTATAGGTTTAACCCTATACGCTGCGTATAGCTATCGTAGGTAAACCCTGATTTTACTAGGATTTGGTGTGCCAATAGGTACACCCTATATAAATCGAGTGTATTAGTTTTAAATTCAATATTAAATCACAATAATGCAACGTCTCTTTTAAATAATTTAACCAAACGTACCCAAATCACTCATGATTTCTTTGAATAAACTTGCATGCTTAACAGGTTACAAATAAGCCAATATAACTATCATACACCAAACATTATTTTAAGTACAAAGCATGACATTTCGTTAACTTTTTTGTTTAAATATTCGTATACAATAAAAGTTACAATACAATATGCAATGGGCTTTTATTGTTAGAGAATATTTTCAAGGTGGCATGCGCAAGAGAAAGATGTGTATGTGTGAGAATGAGAGGGGGGGGGGGGGGTATATATGAAAGATGAGAGAGAGAGAGAGAGTTTGAGAAAGAGATGGGAGAGAGATTTTATGAGTAGAAACTAAGGCATGAGAAAACCTAAAGCAAGTTTTGCTGCCTCTTGAAATCATTTCAGTCACCACCTTCACTCTCTCATCCCAAGACAAACCTCTTCTTAAACCTCAACATCTCCCCATTCTTCTCTTGCAATATCCTTAATCTCTGTCTCTCACTTCCTCTCTCTCTCTCTCTCTCTCTCTCTCCTATTAAGCTTTCATCACATCAGAGCTAGCTTTACAGTTAAGTGTTCTTATACATATCCTTCATTTACGTTGGCACCATGCATGATTTGACTCTATTCAATGGTTATTCTGTATCCATACGCACACACACACACACATATATATATATATATAATATGTGTGTGTGTGTGTGTCTGCCGAAGGTTCAATCATATTCATATATAAATATATATAGTTTTGTTGCACTCATACACATTTCTTCTTTCGTTTTTTTTTCCTTTCAAACTCTATTCTTGCCGACTTTTTCTCTAATATAATAGATGTCATAAGAGTCTTGCCGTGTTGGTTCATATTATCGTATACAATTTTCTTCGTCTTTTCATGTTTGTAACGCGATTTTTTAAAACGTTTTCTCCACAAACTTGGAAAAAACTCACTATAGAAACACGAATTTCGTATATCTTGATTTATTAGTTAAGTTTTGTAATATTTTTTCTTCATAAATTATGATTAACTTGGAGATCCCACAAATCCAATTTTTAGTACACAAAAGGTTGCCTTTTGATCCACCTAAGATTTGTTCCCCCATAAATGTCTAAATGATGATACCTCATTTCTATTCTTTTATGCCACACTTCCATGTTTTTTTAGTGTTAACCTTTTATATAGTCATGTTATGAATAATCTAAGAATAGAAATATATTTTATAATGATGAATATTTGGGAAGCAAACAAGAAAGCGATGTTGGTGAGGTTCAATCCGAAGACGGATTTACCAAGTTGTAAAATACGAACTCAGATTGAGCCGCGCCAATATCACTTTCTAAGCACTTGCTTTTTCATATTCTACATTGCTTGACTCTTGCATGGAAGGTCTATATATGTATTTGTAGGGAATTTTAGACTTATTTATTTATTTTTTTGAACGGCTCAGCGGTACACCCCTCTACGGAACTCACCCACGTCCCGAGTTCGATCCCCCCCCCCCCAAGGTCCAGCCCCCCAGGCTTTTACCCCTGAGTGGGATTCGAACCCGCACCCCTCCAGAAGAAACCCCCAAGAGGGAAAACTCCTGACCTCCTCCTAACCACTTATTTATTTCAGATTTCAATATCTTTACACATGGTGCGAGAAGAAATAGTCAATTGTAATCATAAATTCCTGTTTTATTTATGTAGAAATTAGTCGAAGCATTAATAACAGAAATGAAAGTGAGATTGAATGTATATGATATATATGAGTAATATCTTTAGTTTTTAGCCTTGTTTATTAGCAAATAGATCTTTCAATTAACTTTATCACATGTTGGTGCTTTATATCATACTTGTGCATAAGTCTTGACTTTTTTCAAAGATGTAGCAAGCATAACTCTAAACTTAAGTTGAATTTGAATTTTAGAAAGAACAGTAGATAACAACATATTTTGCAGTCATGCAAGTCATGAATTGTTAAGTGGTCTAGACTAGTTGTGTACGTCTTAAAGTGTTAACCTTGTCTAAAGTAAATATACATAAACCCCTCAGCTATGACTTATTGGCAATAGAAGCCCTCTTAATGTCCTACAACATGTAATAACCTATGAAATGATCAAGCTATGACTTATTGGCAACGGAACCCCCCCCCCCCCCCCCGGCGGAACACCAATGGCTTTCTCCATACTCTTTCCTGCTTCTCTTCTCCACATTGGCCTCCATGTCAGCCACATACATGATACACCGACTGATGAAAACATTGGAGATGCTTTATCGACATTTAAATTGTAGAATGTACCGGTTTATGCATTTACCTATTATATGAATACATCAAGACTGGATTTTGATCTAGAGGCTTGTTTTGGTGTTTTATGTTTTATGTTTTATGTTTTATGTTTGGGTTGTTTGAATTTTCAGATATAGGTTTTTTTACTTCTTAGAGTTGGTTTGATTAATATGTAAATTATCAAAGTATACTATAAATGTGTGTGTGTGTGTTTATAAAGATTTTATTATATGGCCATATGATATCATGTAAGTAAGAAAAAGTCAATATACAGGCTAAAAATAGCTTTTATTGTTACTCAAAATTAATGAGTTAATGAATTATTACAATGTCACATAGAAATTGTTTGATCATTGTATATCTTGAATATGAATGGGAGCAAATTTACTATCCTAGTTTTGTATGCCATTTATGTACTTAATTACTGCTTGTAATTAATAATCCTTAAAAACCTAACATTTTTGTTAGTCATCTAAAATTTTGATGCAAAGGATGTTGATGATGCCTATTATTTGAGTGGAATATGTTTGCCACAAAAGGCGTATATATGAATAGAACTTTTAGTAAATAAATGTAAATTTGCTATTTTAGTCACGCATTTGTCAAAGATGAAAACTAATTTTGGTTGATTCCAGTGATGGACGGGTCAAAGTTTGTTAAAAGTAAGGCACTTTTGTAAAAAAAAAAAAAAAACAAAAATTGTAGAAACTATCACACGTGATTCTGTAATTTTTATTAACCGTAAAATTAACACGGCGTCTAAAGTATTTTTTGAAGTATATAATTAAATAAATTTATATCATAGACGCTTGTTGATATAATAATTAAAATATACACTCCATGGCATAACATTATAGTCCAGTGGCTAGGGGAGAATCTACTCACATTCGTGGGTACCCATTAAAATAACAATTTTAGTGTCAATTTTTCCGGTAAAATTCCGACCGCACCCTTTGGAAATTTTCAAACGCGGCCTTAGAAAAAAAAAATCATATTTTTATTTTATAAAAAATTGTAATAAACACTGATTTTTATAAAAATATAACATAAACATTGATTTTATAAAAAAAATATAACCTAATTTATAAGTTTGTAACCCACTCAATTTCATTAAACAATTTAACCCAAACCCACTTAACCCAACCCAACAAAATTTATAGTATAATAGAATAACCCAACCCAAACCGCTCCTTCCTATTCTGTTTCAGCCTTTCTCCCACTATCTCTCGTCTGCAATCCCCAGCTTTCCTCAACTTTCCCACTATAATAAACCCAAAGGGTTTACCTAGAACATATAGTTCGGTTTTGAAACTCCCCATTCTTACTAGATCAAAAACGATTATTTTAAGTGCGGCCAAACTTGAAAAAAAACACCATGCTAAAACTTTTGCATTTATAAAATACATAGAACCACAAAACTTTCAACCATTACATACAATTTTAAAGCAAGAGTTCATGTTTATAACAAGAAACAACTTTAACTAAGATTTAAAACAAAAGTTTTAGACCCTTAACAAAATTTAATCCGAAAGCGCTTGAGGTTGAGTGGTGTGTTCGTTCCAAGCTAGTGTTCCACCTAAAGCGAAGATTTACCTAAAACCACAATACAACATTTAAATATTACAATGCAACTAACGTAAAATTCAAACTTCCAGCAAACATGATAACCATCCTTATGATTCATACTTAATCTTTATCCATTTTAAGTAATTCCAACAACAATTTCTTTCATTCAAAATTCTTCAATTCGTTTGATTCATTCACAAGGAGTAAACACTTTAATCATTCTTTCGTCCTATCATTCTTGTTTTGTTTGACCCACTCATGACAGGTAAGCACTTTAAGCATTCTTTCATTCTATCATTCTTATTTTGTTTGACCCGTTCATGACGAGTAAACACTTTAAGCATTCTTTCATTCTATCATGTCTATTTTGTTTTACCCGTTCATGACGGGTCAATACTTGACCATTCTTTCATTATATACTTCTATACTATTTAGACCTGTTTATAACGGTTCAACACTTTACCAACTTATGACAATCGTATTTATGACAATTTACAAGATTTTAACCCATGTACATTACTAACAAATACAAATTAAACTTGTAGGCAAAATAACATACCTTGATCTTGCGAGCCTTGAGACTTCTTCTTACTCGAACCTTCTTCTTTCACACTTACATTTAACACATTCATGCTTAGTTTCCACGAATCCATTTCATCAAATACCACAATTCTTTATATTCTAAAAACACAACCATTGTTAACAAGTATCAAAATTTCTCAAACCATTGTTAACAAGTATCACAATTTCTCAAAATTAACATCGAATGCATTTCGTCGAGCACTTGGTTTGCGACTTTTATTGACGCCTAAAACTTATTATTTTCCATGTCATTATATACCATTTCACATACATGAACTCCCAATTACTCAAATCATCACAACATATAAAATTAACACAATCATTCATGCTACCTTCTAGTTGACTAGTTAACATCACAATTCTAACCAAAATCTTCCACTTATGATGAAGTCTCAAAAACCCACTTCGTGATTCATGAAGACTTTCTATCAAAACATATAATCATATCAATTTCATTCAAATTAGCATTCACAATTGCTTCTAATCATGGTTTCTTCATCAATTAATACTACGCTACTAAGACACTTAAGGAATTTGCCAATTTCACACATTCTCATCACACCAAAATCAACCAAATCAAGAATTGTGACTTCCCTCTTGTTAGACAAGCTTAGATGATCAAGTATTAGGGTTCATGCATAAGATTTAGCCTTGTTTTCCTTTCCAATTTACTTATTTTTTGGGTTAGAGAAGGTTTTCCCACTCTTTCTCTTGCTCTGGTCGACGCACACATACACACAGAGAGATGTGTGTTTAGTGTTTTAATTTTGTTTTCGTATTTTATCTTCCCAATTTGGCCCCTCATGTTTTAGTGCTTATTTTTAAATGGTTATAGTCTATTCCTAAGTTAAAATTTCACTTGCATTCTAACTAGGTTCATATTTCTAGTTATCATTTTCATGGGAATAAACAATCAGTTATACTCATATATTTTTAACACATACACACACACACACACACATATAGGGTCGGGATTTAGAGAAAACGGTAGAAAGTGTGAGAACGGTGAGAACGCTTATGGATCGTCCGATTAAAACAATCTGTGGACTAGATTGACGCGATGACGTTTTCGTAAATAACATCAATTTTATTACGTGGACGCGCCTCATTAAAGGTAAAAAGGTCTTTACACCTCTATACCAAAACGCCATACTGATGAATAAAACGCCATTACGGACCAAAACACATCGCTATATAAACAAAAACATCCAAGACATAAAAACACACCCCCAGAACCTGAAACGCCATATTTTCTACTATATACCATTCATCTTACAAACGCCAAAATCCCCAAAACATCAAACACAACTACTCAAAAACGCCATATTTTCTACTATATACCATTCATCTTAGAAAACGCCAAAACACTCAAACATCAAAGATTCCAAAAAAATCGACGGTTCTTTCAGATACACTATTTCCTCAGTAAAACTACAAAAATGCCAAATACCGTTTCTTGTATATTCAAATATTGTTCTACGCCAAAGTTTCGGATAATGCATTCTTCCCTGAGGTGCTGGGACTCAAATAACATTTTGCTGCATAAGATGGACAAATCATAAACAAAAACATGCTGGGGTCAGACTTATGTCATTTTCTGTGTTTTGTTCTTGATGAATATTATAATGGCATGAAAAGACGAATGACACTGATGAGTTGTTTGAAGCTACATATTCAAACAAAAAACTTATGTCATTTTGTCTTTCCAAACGGCCACAAAAACACAAGCATGGCTAAGCCAAACCACCAGCGAACATGATTCAAAAAAGAAAGAGACTGATGACAGTGAAGATTTGGAAGATGAATTGTTTTTATTTTTATTTTTTTTAATTTTCTTTTTCTGTTGTTTGTATATATTTTTCAACTTATAATAAAAAATACATTATATTAATAAAACGCCAAACAGTCATAATGCATGTGAAACGCCATAAATGGAGTAAAAACGCCAAAAACTCCCAAACTATAACGAAAGTAGTTTGTAGAAGTATTAATTAATAAAAGCTAAAAATGAAAAAAAAAGCCAAAAACTACTTAAACCCATTAAAAACGCCAAACTTGGGAGATGAATAAAACAGTAAAAATACACAGTAACTGAAAAGACGGCTACTTTATTAATATCATTTATTATAAATAAAATCCCGCCTAAACTACGCGCCAAAAACATCCTATAAAAGAGACGAATCTGCACAATCAACTGATCACAAAACCAGAAACAAACGTCATATTTCCTAGAAACCATTCACTTTAAAAATGCCAAAAATAATAGTTAAAAAAGCCACAGATGCAGAACTTTGATTCTGCTATATTGAGTATTGATCTGAATGAAGTTTCACTGAATGGATTCTTCTCTGAGTTGGGTATCTCTATAATCTTTTGCTGAATGAGATGGACAAATATTCAAGATAAAGAGTCTGAGACACTGATATGACATCATGTCACTTTGTTCTTGATGGATATATTGATGGCATGAAGGGATCAATACATTAGAGCAGGTGCTGGTCTTCAACATGTCATCAAACAAGTATATATCCACCCACCATAAAGGATGCCACAAAAAAAAGCATCTTCTAAAGACGGCCGTTATGTAGGAAAATAAGGATATACATAAGGTATTCAAAAACAGGTTCAAAACGCCAAAAAAGTTAAAGTAGAAGAGGCTGATGACAGTGAAGATTTGGATGAGAAATTAGATTATAATTTTTAATTTTTTTTCATTTTCTATTGTTTGTTATCTAATTCTCTGTTGTTTATCATCTAATTCTCTACTATTTTAAAAAAATTGAGTATAAAACGCAAAAAACTACAAACACCAAAACGCCTGATAGTGTGAAAAACTGTGAGAACGAATGCTAGCAAAGCACGATGTTGCTATATAAAACGCCAAAAAACGCAAACAAAGTATTACTGGAAAAATCAACCCTAATTGACAGATGAAAATTGAAGGAAACTGTAAAATAAAGAGACAGTATCATTATTGCCAAATATTATAGTTATATTAATGCCACTACATGGAAATTTGAAATTTATTTATCTTTTCAAAACGTCATAATTGCCTGTCACATTATAGGCCTGTGTCCTAAATGGCAAAACACTTGATATAATAAAATCAAGAAAATTATTGATGTTTTTTACATTAAAGGCCTGCATCCTGATCTAAAAAACAATAAAAACGCCAAAACAATACTTAAAACGCCAAAATATTTACTATGATTCTGATATAAAAACATTATAAACACCGCGTATTTATTAAACGCCAAAAAATGGAAAGATGAAGTGACACGCGTTAAAAAAAAGAAATATGAAAGGACAAAAAAGCCCCTCCGCCCTTTTCTAAGCGGCGTGACACGTGTTGGACCCGTAAGCATTCTCACCGTTCTCACACTTTTGAGCGTTTTCTCCTGATCCCGTTTATATATATATATATATATATATATATATATATATATATATATATATATATATATATTGGGGTGTTACAAGTCTACCCCCATTAGAGGAGATTTCATCCCCGAAACCTAGATACTTACCAAATAACGTCGGGTAATGCTCCCACATTTCGTCTTTCGATTCCCATGTTAAATCTGATTCGTTTCGATGTTTCCACTGGATTGAGACTTGTCTAATAGCCTTGTTGCGAAGGCGTGTCACCTTGGAATCCTTAATAGTGTCACACCCCGATATTTCCACGTATTACCGGAAGGCCCGGTGGGGAGTATCGTGACGTAGTTGATATCATCATAGTCAAACAACACAATTTAAATGCACAGCGGAAGCAAAAGATAAATATATTACAATCCGATAAAGAGTAATATCAAAGTATTACAAACGGAATGTAAAGGATCCACAGGCGGATCAATTAAAAGATAATTGTTCAACAGATCTTAACATCTAAGCTTGCGAGACTCTTTATTGATGCTAGGAGTAGCCAGCCTATTCCGATTAGTACCTGCACTTAGCCTTTTTGGGAAAATACGTCAGTTTACACTGGTAAATACAATTAACTGACTCATTTTGAAAATGTTTAAGAAAATTGATTTGAATGCACGTGGCACAAAACTTTTTATAACTTGGGATAATTATTTATATATAAACTTGTAAAAGAATTACATGTTCCTTATGCGTTCAGTAGCCCGGATTGACACCGGGTTAAAGATTAATAGACACACCACATGGTATAGTCCCGCGGCGGGTTATTCCCGAAACCGGCGGTTATACCTTATTATTTATATATACACTGTCGGGTGTACGCCTACACCCTGTGCTTAGGTCGTGGCCATTTCGTAAAATGATGCCAAGGATATCCGGGACATGGTCATTAACCCCCCAAAGGATTTAAGCAAACAAAACAATTTAAACGGAACATTTCAATAAATTAATCTTCATACAATTAAAAATTCAATGCTCGACCAAGCGGTATTGTATATACCGTACCCCAAGCCCGTATAGGGAAAATAAGTTAAAAGTATTTACCTGAGATAAATATAAATTCAATCCCAGCCGTATATCAAATCAGCAAGTACAGATAGCTTTTACTGGGCTCCTAAATATGGAACGAAGGTTTTTAATAACCTATTAGATTCCTAACGGGTCTTTAATTAAGCCTAAACTTAGACCGGTTAGTTTTAAAAAGAAGATACGGTTCAAAACGCATGATTATGCGAAGACCGGATTAGAATGTGGTTTAGACCCGACAAGCTTGTATACTTTTTTAGTATGGGTAAACTAAACACATTCTGGATTCTGAGATAGAATGATAAGGTTTGACCCGTTTCGGCTAATTTATGCAAACTAGTTACATAAGCCGATCCGAACGCGAAAAGTGCGTAACGAGTAACCACATGAGTCATGAATAGGTTTCCTAAGTTAATATGCCTTAAATATGTTGTGATATCAGTATGATACCTTCCATTATGCCCAAAATGAATTTAAAACCAATTTATGCCCCGTGGGGGTATTTTGGTCATTTTAAAGGTTATAAGAGAGTTTAAATATTAATCTGAGTTTCAGGTCTGATATAATCAGTAAAAATACTTACTTTAATAAGTTATATCAGTACTGTATAGCATATATGTGAAATTTATCATTTATAACCAAACTATGCACCGAAACGGCATTTTGGTAATTTCACGTAAGGTTTAAAGGTCAAATTTGGAAATATGAGTTTAAAACTTTGGCCTACTGTTTATTTATGAAAATTTACTTAAAATATCAGTAGGTGTCAAGTCTTATATATTTAAAATAGTTTTAATACATACTATGCGTTTAAAACGCGTAAAAAGGCGATTTTAAGCGATTGCCGGGTTTTATAATGAAAGATGGTAATTTTATTATTCCAAAAAGCTTAAAATGTTTTATTTATCTTATAAAATCAGTGGCAAAAGGTTTGGGGTCAAAATGTTTTGTAAAACTCAATTTATAAGCCAAAAGGGCAAAACCGGCAATTACCGAATCAAGCCTAGAACCATATGTTATGCTCAGCCTAAAAAAAAAATCTTCAAAAATCCAAAAATATTATTTTATATCAGTAGGTAAAAAGTTTGGTATAAAAATTTGGGTTTAAATAGACTTTATGCTAATTACGCCGTTTAATTAATAAAAAACTTTCTAATTACCCTATTGAGCATAATTCTTAATCTAGACCTCAAACTGATGTCAAATTTTAGGGACAAGTTTATAAATCAGTAATAAAGGTTTCTATCCTCTCACATTTTCAAAAATTTCGTTTTAAGGTTAAAAGGGCATAACGGTCAACATTTAGGCATTTAACGGAAACATGCATGAACTAGGATTTCTATGAAACCAAGTTGTATAACCTCTGAGCGTTATACTAACCTATAACATGGCCCTAAAGGAATCCTAAGGCATATCTAAACTAAGCTAAATCGGGTCAGAACTGAAAGTCAAAGCAAAAGTCAACTTTTGCGACTTTCGGTTCCGAACCGAGCCTATACTTAGAATTGTCGGGTTGAATCATGCTTAGGCATGATCAACTAATATTTACCAAGTTATTAAAGTGAGAAAACTGATTTTATGGCTTTTATATTAATAGTTATGAATTTTATTTAAAACTAACCCGTTTGACTTTTATTTGACCCGACAATTTAACTAAGTAAACGTGGTAATTAGGAGGTGCCCTTTTAAGGTTTAACACCTACCTAATTACGGTCACGTAGCCATGTTCGTTGCGAACAATGGCTCAACCGTTTGAAAGTCAAAGTGTTTATCGAAAACGCTTGACTTTTCGGTTTAAGACGCTAAATAATTAAACTAAGTATGAAAGGATACTTACAAGAGGTCCTATGGACTGAAGGAGGTTCTCAAGAAGCTCAAGATCCTCCAAGAATTCAGAGAGCAAGAACTGAAAATGGTATGAGGTGAAAATGAGAGCCAAGATCAAGGGGTATATATAGGTTTTTGAGAACCGTTAGGATCTTTTCTTGAAAAACGAGCCTTGATCTGGACCGTACACATCTTACCCCCTGATTTCTAATACTATGGATGCCCAAGGATTGAAGAAATACCATTTGCAAGAGCTGGATCAAGCTGGAACAGGCTGTAAATGGCTGTAAACTGATTTTTGCAGCTCTGATGGACTCACACGGCCCGTGTAAGAGTCATGGGGATCTTACGCGGCCCGCCTTGAAGTCTGATCAGCAACAGAAGTTTCATAAATGGCAGATTTGGTCCCTGTTAGCTTTTAAGATCACGTTTGGCACGTTTAAGGCCCTTTAAGCTATTTATAAGGCTCTACAATGAAGCCTAAACATAATAGACATGAAACATATTCAAAAATATGTCAGATGTCGGTTCGTTTGGTCGTATGGTCACGTTGTTCGACGAATTACGACGAAACACGAACGGACACTAAAAACGATCCAAATCACTCGACGAATGAAATTTTATCATGCCAAACACTAAAGTAAATTATTTTAATGCGTACATAAATTTTTGGGTGCCCGGGTATCTTCAGAATGCGAGATATGCGCGAAAGTGCAAACTTGTGCACTTTTTGACACTTTTAGTCCCTGCATGACTTAAAAATTTATTTTTGCGCACCAAACACATCTAAGCCTATATCTAAGCTATATAAAGGATAATTAGGGTATGTTTAACTCATGGTCATACTCCGGAAGGTCCGATACCCTACGAATCGACATACTTTTGCAGTTTGACGCAAATAGTCCTTTAATCGAACAAGTAGCGCGAAATGTCGTTTAATGATATCCAAACTTTCCATGGCCCATAATGGACATTACCAAGCATATACTTAAATATTACTATGCTCCCGTTCGCTTAAATGGTCACCGAAAGGCGTAGATTCAAAAGTTGACGCTTTAGGTCCCTCTATTGCGCAAACTTGCGCATCTCATTATTTAATAGCATTGAAGCCTCATCTAATCCATATTAGGCATTCTTGAAAGTATTATTAAACATCACGATGCTTCGGGTTCGCTAAAAGGTCATTCAGAGGTATAATTAAACATATTGACACTTTTAGCCCCTCTAACTTGTAAAGTTGCGCGTAACTTTACTTATAGGCATAAAAACCTTAGACGGCCAATGTTTGGCATTCCCGAGGGTATATTCAAATATCATGAAGCTCCCGGTTTGTTAAAAGGTCACTCAGAGGTAAGAATTTACATGTTGACGCTTTTAACCCTTCATTGCGCAAACTTTCAATTAATTACGCGAACTGCTACACTCGATCAACAAGTGGCTTATTTATGAATATGAATACCGTACGAGGTTATTCAGAAACTTATTTTAGGTATACAAAAACTTCCAGTCCTTTCATAATCAAAGTTTTCGATTTTTTGAAAAATTAGTCCCTAAATTTCAATGTTTGACTTCATTAGGGTTTATTACACGTGTCAATACATCATCGGTCGTGATTTTTATGAGGTGTTACAAATAGCTATCGACCTTTCAACATAATTCGTTCACTAATCCACCTCGATGTCGTCGAGTGGCACATATACCGTTTCGTCTACAAGGAACTTTCGTAATTGTGATACGTGTTGTGAATTCCATCTAATTCTGGCGGTAAATCCAACCGGTATGCTAGCTTTCTGACTTGAGCTAAACTTTTGAAATGCCTTATATGTCGAGAACCTAACTTTCCTCGTTTACGAAATTGGATTATACATTTCCACCGGGGGGGGGGGGGGACCTTTAACAAGACGTGATCCCTAACTTGGAACTCAATAGGGCGTATTCTTCAATCCGCATAAACTTTTTGCCGGTTTTGGGCCGCTTTTAGCCGAGCTCGTACGAGGTCGATTTTCTCGTTAGTGAAATTAAAATAAAATCAATAATAAAGTAGTTAAAGTGTGAATTTTTTAACCTAAAGAACCATTTAGAAAAAAAACCTGCACACCCTTATCTTCTTCTATAGGCATACTCACCACCACTATTCCGCCCCATACACCACCGCCGGTCCACCACCACCAAATAAAAACTCCGGCCAAAAAGCCCACTTGCTTTCGACGAACCAGTTGCTTCCACGTGGTTGGGCCCCAAATATATTATCCCACTCACGTCGTGGTTCTGCTCACAGGACCCCAACCATGCCTCTTCTGGCGGTGTGCCGCGCCCCAACCACCCCACGGCCCATGCCATGTGGCATGGGCTTGAGTCCATTGCGGATGGCGTTATTATCTACATCTACAAAGAACATGGGTGGAAACAGTAAACCAACATAATTGGTTTATAAGGGCGGCTAAAAGGTATGTGGGGAATAGTGCCAGACACCTGCTTGGTACTCCCTATTGACCCAAAAAAAATACGATCCTGCCTTCGTTGGTGCTAGGCAGTTGTCTGTCGTTTCCTCATTCTCCCTGACAAATTACTATTTTGCCTCTAATTTAAAAATGCATTATTGACATTGATTTAGTTTTTTTTTTGCCAAAACTATAATAGTGTTTTTTAATTGGTTGAATTGATTTAATTTTTATTCGTGCCAGGTTGCTGGCTGTCACTCGTTCATTGGTCTTGACAAATTGCAATTTTGCCCCCAATTCAAAATTACGGTTTGCCATTGTTTTACATTTTTTAGCAAAATTGTGGTAATGTTTAGTTTAAATTTTATTTTGCAAAACTGTGATAGTTTTTTGTTTTAATTGGTTGACTCGATTTAATTTTTATTGAGATCGTGCAATAGTGTTTTGTTTTAATTGTTTTTTTTTTGGGAGAGGGGGTTTAGGTTTTTGGGTGGTGATGTAGTGGGTTTAATTTTAGGTTATTGGACACTTGTCACTCTATAAATTCTTCTTATAATTCTTAGGAAAAATTACACATTTTGTCCTTTATCTTATACCCTTTTTACAGGCGGTGTCCTTTTCAACGAATTTTGACAGGTTTTACCCTTTATAGGGAATTTTGTTACACGTTTTGTCCTTTACCCCTAACCCAGTTAAATTTTCTTGTTAAATCTGATCATATGCAAGTCACATGAGGGTAGTTTAGTCTTTATACATATAAAGGACAATTTTTTTTGTAAATACTAATGTAGGTATAACCTTTCTAGCCTATAACCTCTCTAGCCTGCATCCGGCGACCACCACTTGCCATCACCACCAGCCCACCATCACCTACCACCACAACCCACCCAGTCATCATTTTTCAACCAATCCACACTGAATTTAGAAATTTCCAACCACTCGATACGACCTTCATTCCCGATTCATAATTGCCGTCACGGACTTCATCAATCAACAACTTTTCACCACCAATTCATCTTCCCAATCCTTGACCCCCCAATAGCTGATTGGTCAAACATTTACTGAATATTATTAGGAAACCATCAGGGTTTCATTCGACTGTGGGACGCCGGATCTATGGAGTTGGGGCTGTTGGTGGTCAGATGAGGGTGGTGCGGTGGGGTTGGTGGTTGTCGGCAGGTAGGGGTGTGGTGGTCGGCAGGTTGGGGTTGTTGTTGACAGAAGAAAGGGTTGTGGAGGCGATGGGTTGGTTGTGGCGGGTGGAGGTGGTCCGGACTCCGGTGGCGGTGGTGGTTGGTGTTCTGATGGAGAAGATGGTGATGGTTGTGGAGGTAATAAAGGGAGAGAGATAGATATGGAGAGAGGCAGTACAGTACAGTGTGTGTGTTTTGAGAGTGAGATTTTTAATTTTATGAAGATATTAATTTTCTAATATATTAAAAAGATTTCTTTTTATTTATTAATAAAAATATTAACAAAAAAATGGATAGAAAGACGAAACTACCCCTGTTTGATCTGATTTAACAAGAAATATTAACTGGGTTAGGTGTAAAGGACAAAACGTGCAAGGATTTTTCCTATAAAGGGCAAAACCTGTCAAAATTCGTTGAAAAGGACACCGCCTGTAAAAAGGGTATAAGATAAAGGACAAGACGTGTAATTTTTCCTAATTCTTACAATTAGGAGCCTTTGTAGAATAACTTGACACATGGTATATTAATTTAGATTGTTTAGAGCATTCACATCCAAACCATCAAATTATACATACATTCCATTAAAAAACAACTCCTATATCAATATATTTCCACTAAAAACAAATACTTTTTCTCTCTCCTTTTCAATTAAATAATATTATCATCACATTTTTCTCTCTCCTCCACTCACAACCACTTTCAATATATATTAAAAAAATTATACTGGGTGAACAGTGTCCCCCCAAATATACAGATGAACAGTAACATTTTCTCTCTCCTCCACTCACAACCACTTTTTATACCCTTTATAATATAAAAACTCTCCCTCACATATTTTGATGGATAGAATGTGAATCTCTTATTTAGGCGACGGTTGTTGGGTCAGAAAAGGGAAAAAACAAGAATCGACGAAAGTCGCTTCCGTGCACGTGACTGTCTCACAGCTCACCTAACTTATCCAATCCCATACAAACGTCCCATATTCTATCCACGTGGCACATTTTAATTGCCGGTCACTTACCTTTCACGTAACAGTTCAGTCACTCTAACCCGCCGCCTAACACGAATAAGATCAGAGTTGAAAACTGAAACCAAACAAAATCAAATTCAATGAAATCTAATCATTTATGTTATTGTTTTCCAATCGTTAATCAATATCCGTTCAATAATCGAAGATCAAAACAGATCCAGTGAAGAAAATCGTTAAATCAATCGATTCCACACCTAATTTTGATGTCCGATTGACGTTACGAAACCCTATTTGATCGAAAATTTGGGGATTTTGTGTTTATTGAATCGAGATCTGATCATTAATCGAAGATCAATACAGGTCCAGTGAAGAAAACCTAGTATTTGATGTCCGATTGAAGTTACGAAAGTTACGAAACCCTAATTGACCGAAAATTTGGGGGTTTTGCGTTTATTGAATCGAAATCTGATCAATAATTGAAGATCAATACAGATCTAGTGAAGAAAACCTAGAATTTGATTTCCGATTGAAGTTACGAAAGTTATGAAACGCTAATTGATAGAAAATTTGGGGATTTTGCGGTTGATTGAATCGAATCGCTGTATGAAAGGTATAGGAGGAGGATAGGCGATCATAGACAGCAAAAAACAGAGCTGCACACACAACATGTCTGCGGTAGTGTGCGGGAAAAGAAATTCGTTTTTCGAAGATCATACGATACCTTCTTCTTCTTCTTCATCGGCATCGCCTCCTGCTTCTAAGAGAATTCGTTGCTTTTCTTCGTCTTCACCTGTTCAGTTTTCGTCGTCGGCTCGGTTGTTAGCGCTTGATCGGCTCGCTGTACTGTTTCCTGATATGGATAAACAGGTTAGTTGATTGTTTAAACAGGTTGTATTTGCTTGTTTTTAATCACATGTTTTAGGCTCTAATGTATTTTGGTAACGGTATGAAGTGAATAGTTATATGCTAATAATTAAAATTGCCATGCTGTCTTATAAATTCTGAAAACCTAATTTATAGTTCATGTTTTGTATAAAATAGAATGAATGTTTAGGCGTTTTATCTTAGAATGATGATTTGTTTGACATTAAGGTTTCTCCTTGAGTGAAACTGGAGTTTAAATTGTAAATTTGAGCACATTTGCTTGTCTGGTTTCGTTCTGTGCTTCGGTAAACTGTATTTGCTTGTTTTCATACTTTAACCAGATATTGTCGTCTCCGGTGCAGTTTTAGATTGATTTATTAAGGTTTTTGTCTTATGATTCTAAGAACTTTTCTTGTAGTTCATGTTTGGTACAAAATGGAGCAAGTGTTTTGCGTTTTTTATTAGTGTGATGATTTTTTTGACAAGGGTTTTTTCTCCTTGAGTGAAAAAATTGGAGTTAAATTGTAAATTTGAGTAATTGAACATATATGCTTGTTCTGTATCATCCCTACATGTTTTTGTAAACCATATTTGCTTGTCTTTAACCACATATTGTCGGCTCCATTGTATTTTGGTAACAGTATAAAGCGCAGAGCTATATGCTAATAATTGAATATTGATGCAGTTTTAGATTGATTTATTAAGGTTCTTGTCTTATGATTCTGAACTTATTTTATAGTTCATGTTTCATACAAAATGGAACAAATGTTTAGGCATTTATTATAATGATGATTTGTTTGACATTAAGGTTTAACCTTGAATAGTCTATACCTAGAGTAAAATTTGGAGTTCAAATTGTAAATTTGAGCATGTGAAACTATGAATTTGTAGACAAATGTTAGAGGGTTGTGTAATCTTATCAAATGCTAACAATTGAATTTATGTATCTAAGGTTATTGAAAGAACCCTCAACCAATGTGGTGATGACATAGAAACTACCATCAAAAGTCTTACTGAGTTACGTTTGGTTTCTAATGAGAATGCTGGAACTGCTGTTGGAGAAGGATCAGAGTATCAAGTTCAAACTCACGGTATGTCAGGTAACTCGCGAATTTGAACAAATGCTACACAACATTGCAATGATTGTATAAATGACAGTACTTTATGATTTAGAAGCTTCATCTATAATTGTTACTATAATATAATTATTCTAGAGTTAAATGTCATTTTCGTCCCTGAGGTTTGGCCAGTTTTGCGACTGTCATCCAAAGGTTTGTTTTTCCGCATCTGGATTCAAAAGCTTCAATCTTGCCATTTTTATCCTGCTTGTTAACTCCATCCATTTTCTCCATTAAGTCATGGGTATTTTCTTATTTTCTGTTAACTTAAAGGGCGATTCAGTCTTTTTCACTTTATGTACAAGCATTTAAAATACCCCTGATCGAATCCGTTAGACTTAATTGCCCTTTAATTTAACAAAAATACCCTTGATTTAACGGAGAAAAATGGATGGAGTTAACGAGCCAGATGAAAATGGCAAGATTTCAAACCTTTTGGATCCAGATGCGGAAAAAAAACTTTTGGATGAAAATCGTAGAATTGACCAAGCCTAAGGGACGAAAATGACATTTTACTCATTATTCTATGTTTCTATCTAGCCTCTCGAAGTATATTTATTGAACACTTTTAATCATTAATCATCATATTGAACATCCACTATATGATAGCTGTAAATGAACATTATTTTAATTGTTGTGCTGCTGTGAGTACAGATGTTGCAGCTAATGGGGTGGCAAATGGTGAGTTCGAAAATTCACCACATCAAAAACCTGTAGATGGTGCAGACTGGGTGGATCTTTTTGTGAAAGAAATGTTGAGTGCCTCCAACATTGATGATGCTCGAACCCGTGCTTCAAGAGCACTTGAGATGTTGGAGAAATCTATATATGAGCGTGTCACTACTGAGGCCCATGGCCTTAAGCAGGTGCTCTCTCTTTCTCTCTGTATAATTATATATGTACATATATATGTGTGTGTGTACAGGTTTCTGCAACTAAAAAGATCTTTTTTTTAAAAGAAACATTTAATTAGAAACTTGTACGTCACATAGTTATTAATAGCGAACATGGCGCCTGCTATTGCAAACCGATCCGACCCGATTGACCCATTCCAATACGAGACTTTGAGAATTCGGGAACTCTCTTGATATAACTGTACCAAACCGACTAAATGCCATCAGGAACAAACAAAAAAACCTACCACAAATAAAGCTAGAGTAACACCTCAAAACATTTCAGTATTTCACAAATAAATTCCTACATCTACCAAATACTTAAAAGTGAAGTAGTGAACAGTTTATTTCCTACTTAAGACAGTAAAAGTACCTGTCAGATATAACACTAATCCCTCAATTCACTCTTTATTAATCATGTTTTATTTCCCTGAATTATTTAGCGTGCTAATGATGATGTGCGATGTTGTATTAGTAATTAATTCGGAAACAATAACCACTTAAATATAGCAATTAACAACTAAAATAAGATGCACACATTTGTCTAATATCATTCACTTTTGGCATCTCATTCAAGTTGTCATATTGGTAATATCCACTGCAGATAGAATGTTCACTGAAAATATACATTATGACTATATAAACTACTGAATTAGGGGGTGTTTGGGTGAGCTCATTGAGAACAACTTATCCATTTCTAAAAAAATCACTTTTTACCCAGCTTTCTGAAACGCACTTTCCAGTTTCCACCCCTTAAGAAGTTAAAAAGGGCTTTCTAGCTTTTTTCAAAATACAGTAAGCTAATACGTTTTCTGGTAGATCTGTAGTATACCTATTGCATTGCGGGTTAAAGTTATTCATAATTGAGGTATAACATTTAGTTTTCAGTGAAAGAATGCATCTGCAATGGATGTAGCCAAGTTAAAAATCAAACCATACATGCTGGATACATGATGCTGGAAAATAATATAGGGTTAATTGAATACCTTTTTGGGTCTTTTTTTAAATGTTTTTTTATTGGCAGGAAAATATGATGATGAAAGACCAGCTTCAAGCCCTAATTCAGGAAAATTCCCTGTTGAAACGCGCTGTTGCTATTCAACATGAACGTCAAAAAGAATTTGAGGACAGGGGCCAAGAGTTGCATAACCTCAAGCAGATGGTATCTCAATATCAGGAGCAGTTGAGAACTCTTGAGGTCAGACAACCATTCAAAAAAAAAAAATCTAGATATCGCAATAATATAATTACATATATAACACAATACTGATTATTAGTTGCAAAATCTGTTAATCCGAACTATAATCACTTAATTAGATAATTTCTTCTTTATTCTTTTTCCAGGTCAACAATTATTCTTTGACCATGCATCTGAAGCAGGCTCAACAAGGCAGCTCCATGCCCGGGCGTTTCCACCCTGATGTATTTTAATAAAATACGACTTTCATATGGTTTACGAGGGAAGGGACAAAACAATATCTAGTTTTTAAAGAACGTGGAAGATGACGACGAAAGAAGTAATACGCTATGATAATAATTGGTTGATACGATACTCGAATAATTGTTAAATTAAAATTTAGTCCGAATTGTTAACTGTCGATGTTTTTCTTGTTTGTATGTGTAACAAAGAGGGGACCAAAACGCCCATGCTTATTATTATTCCGTTAAAAGAAAGCAGAGTTTGCTCACATGGTGCATGTGATGGGATGGTCATAGTGTTATGTTTTTTCTCATCTTTATTTTAATTTATTTTACAAAATGTAATGAATCAAATGTTTGAATTAGTAAAATGTTTGAATTAGTATTTCCTTGATACCCTTAACTAGAGGAAATAAGTTTATTTTTATGGGAAAATTCACTAGGTGCTTTTAATTGAAAAAGAAATTGTGTACATTGTTGATTAAGTAATTGTCTGTTACATAGTGCTTAAGCAATATATAAAGTATGTTCTGTTATATCATCTCTCCCTCTATACGCTTGTATACCCTCTCTATGCGCTCGTATACCGCCCTGTATACATTTGTATACCATCCTCTATATGTCTGCGTACGTGTGTAACCCTATGTATGTAAGTTGGTATATTGCTTTCTATGTATGTACGTGTGTAATCATTTTGTACACGTTCATACACATAGGGCGGTATGTTTAACGTTATTTTCACGAAATTAGTAAAATAACGTTAAAAGTAGTGCAATTTCATTTTTGCCCCCGGAGGAACACATATACACATTATATGCGTCCACCACAAACGGGGCCTATTTTTTGTGAGGTAGTTTAACAATTAAGGATAAACGTATTTTATTGCGTGATTTGAGCAGATGCAGTTTTGTCTTTTAAGTTATTTTTAGAACAAGTGGATGAAAGTATCGCATGTTTAGCATGTATAACTATGACAAAAAACACAATCTCTACACATATAACTAATCTAGCATGTGTTCAAATCGATCTACTAATCGTCAACGTTTATCAATCTATAATATCTACTCATACCTTACTACTTTAAGAACCATTACTCATCTAATTCATTTTATTACGCCTCGTCCTTCAGTCAATACAATCTAGCACTAGTACAAAAACGAGCAACAGATGCGGTGATTTTTGATCTTGGACGCGGTTTTGGGCCGGTCTTTAAGCACAAAAAGCATAGCGTTCTATAAAATTGTTCCTTGTGGGTTAAGGACAAAAGGTATTCGACACCGATTGAATCACCTATTATTAAAAACAATCATTTAGGTGTTGATAACACCATGAATTAAAAGCTACTAGAGTAAGTACATTTATTGGTTAAAGAGTGATTGAAGTGAGCGTCTTTAAGGAGTTAGTTCTTAGTTATCTAACATGTGATGATGATCTGTTGGCTTAAAAGAGAAGATTACAGTGGAGGAAAAATCTCGGTTGAAGATCAAGGAGTAGACACAAGGCCTCTCAACTATTTTAGCTAATAACGCGAGTGCATTAGGCCTAAAAAATTAGGGATTGCGGTTCTCTCACCTGAGTGGCAATGAGACTTGGCTTCACTTCTTTAATCAATGTGTTCTAAGTGTTATATATAACCCCGATAATTACATTTATGGATGTAGTTTTTAAAAGAATTAAGTTTTACTATTTAAAAAAGGGCAGCGATGCAACTTTTTGCCCGTTTACCTTTTATCTCGATGTAATTTCATTAGTTCCAAACTGGTATAAAGGAATGCCAATAATGATTCATTGATCTCAAAAAAAAAAATAAATAAATAAATAAAAAAATCCACGAAATAGCCGTGGAAGGGATCAAGTAGGGGGTTAGCCGAGAGTTGTGCGTATTCCATAATTCTCCCTTATTATTATAACGTAAAATTCATTCTTTTTTAACGGCCAACGAATCATTTAAATGGGCTACTGACGAAGTTCACCACATCGGGATACACTCGTCTTCGAACCGGGGAAAACCCTCACCTAAGGCCGAATCCCGTGAACACTCGCCTGAATACACGACAGACAGTGCAATGAGGTAAAATCCGTTCAGTTCAAGGATCGAACTAGTGATCTCCGCCTACTTGCCTAGTCTCCCATCATCAACAGGTGCTGCAGAAAATAATGGGGAGAACATGAATCGAATTAAGATACGAGTAAAACAAAAACTCATAATCTCCAAATCCAAAACATGTTTTGTCCAAAAGGAATCCAAGAAAAGCATCTTCAAATAATGCCAAACATCAACGTGACCATGAAAGGAATAACCGAAAAAGTTGAAGGTGATAAACCAACAATGACATTATAGACGATCTCACAGTCGTACAGTGTATCGACCGTAATATATCTGACAAATTTCAAATCATCTTTCTGGAAACTATAACTACCCATTCACTTCTCATGATCCTAGTAGTTAAAATTATTTGAGAATTCAACTCTTAACAAAATATCAAAAAAAAAAAAAAAAAAAAAAAAAAACCAAAAATGATTGAAAACGTACCTAAAATTATCAATGATGAAAAATATATAAAAAAATGTTTAAGAACCTAATTAACCAAGAAAACACTTTATGGCTTAACATTGATAACACTATTAACATATAGAATACATGGTGTCAACAACGATAATTATCTACACATTGTGTGTGTTATGTGACTGATTACTAAGGGGCCGTTTGACAACTTCTGAATGGTGAAATGTTGAATCAGTAAGAGGTTCTGAACCATTAAGAGCCAATATAATGCTTAAGCGTTCAGAGGCAGATGTCTAAACTGTTCAGACATCTGTTTGCGAAACAAACAGTCTGAACCATTAAGTTATGAACCAGTAAGAGGTTTGAACCATTAAGAGTCTCTTTAAAAGCTAAACAAACAACCCCAAAACCTCTTTCGGGTCTGAGACACAATTTTATTTTCAGACTTTTAAGAAAACAAAATTTAGGATAATGATCATCACTTGTCTAGTTTTGTCATCCCATATTAACAGCAAGAAAAAAAAGTTCGAAGACAAAAAAGTCTTCTATCCCACATAATAGAATAAAATCATATAAAATATGGCTAGAAAGACACTCTTATCCCACATTACTCAGGGATAAAATTAGTGGCATTAGAAGAAAACATTAGAAAAAAAGGAAAAAAGACAGACTATAATTAGTTGCATTAATTTTCTTTAAATTGTAGAGCCTCTCTCATTTCGAGAGGGTTCTTTCTCAACCAACGTGTTCAATTCATAATTTTGTTTCATACCAAATTCTTTTAAGGGTGGGGCACTTCTTTAGAGTACTTTGGATTCTACTAATTCTTTAAATGCCATCTTGCTTACCCTAAAGTTATTAACTATCTTAAAACTCTTAATCATTGGAAATACTTCTATCAGGTACTCTAGAACCTTAAAAATAAATTGTACCTTTAAACACATAAATAAAACTAAACTTTCATTAAAAATAAAACATTACATAATTTCAAACTAAAAAAAAACATCAAGATATGAAAAGTTAAATAAAAAAACAAGTATGCAAAATAAAAATAACGAGAACAAAACTAAAAATTACAAGGGCAACCATACTTGTGTGCATGGTTAGTATCAACCGACTGCAACTAGAGTAGGAGATTGTGGTTGTGTAAAAATTTATGGTTGGATAAGCATATGGTTGTTATGGAAACACTTGTGGTTGTTGCGTTAAAATTGGTTGCCATTTATACATTTGACGACTCGAGCTTGAGCCATCTCCTCAAACACATATGACATTTAGTTACACATAAAAAATTTAAGAAAATTGTGAATTAGTACTTTAAAATGCCCTTCTATCACATGTTTTACCTAATTCACATGAATGGCTTGAAAATTGTGGTGAGCGGGAGGTGTTCCATATGAGAAAGGCAGACTTGCATTATATTCATGTGGTCCATAAACATACAATATAGTTTGGTACCCTACAAATTTCATTAAAATTCAAATTTGTGGCTTTTTTTTTTTCAAAGAATTATAGTTAACCAATTAAAAAGCTAAATAATTTCATCTTCTTTCCATTATTAAATATCATTTAGTTCTCAATTATTAATTTCCACTATGGCAGATATACACATCAAATTTACATACCAAAAACAATAAAACCAACAACTAAAGTAGAAGAAACATATTCCCAGAAACCCAATAATTCAAGAATCTCATGGTTCTAGTCCTACACAAAATATCTTTTTTTAAAAGCCAAGAGAAACTATAGACAATATATATGTAGCTATGCTATATCTAGAGAGAGAGAGAAGAATACAAACACCAAAGAAACCTTTGGCCATGAATATCAATAATGCAATTATTTTTCTACTTACAATTTAATAAAATGAAAGACTTAAAAATGTATAGCATCAAGAAAAAATCACAAGAATATAAAAAATATTTAAATGTAATTACTGAACACAAATTCAAGTAAAAATCAAAACTTTCTGGGTCCTAATTCATAACCAATGAATATCAATAATGTAATTATTTTTCTAACAAAAATTTAATAAAATGAAAGACTTAAAAATGTATAGCATCAAGAAAAAATCACAAGAATAAAAAAGATATTTAAATTGTAATTACTGAACAAAATTCAAGTAAAAATCAAAACGTTCTGGGTCCTAATTCATAACCAAGAATTCGAATTAAACTTAAAATCAAGAAAATGAAACTAATTAAATCAGAAAATAATAGATAAAAAAAAGAATGTAACTTTCTTGCTTCTTCTGGTTGTGATTCTGTCTCTATCTTCCCACAGCTTTATTGAACCGCAAAGATTAAATATAAAAACACAGATCTGATAGATCAAACACATGCAGTTCAAGAAAGCCGTGGAAGGATAGAAAGAGTACCATTTGTGTGGCTGATTTGCAGATCTTCATCTTCTGGCTCATAAAAACCCTAATTAGGGTTCTTGAAACACACAGTAAGTATCCAGGAAAAAAGGGGAGGTGGTTGCAGGCTGAAGAAGAGAGAAAAGGTGAGAGTATTTATAGGAGAGTGAAGTGTTTTTTACCACCAATCCCGAGAAGAATATAATGAAACTCAAGATACCCCACCTTTATTAGTTTTACCAACCATTTCTTTGTTATTATTTATTATTTTTTAATTAGACATTATAATTTTTCTTTAATAGACTGAACTAATTATATGCTTATCATCGATGACAATTGAACCCAAACATGATAGACAAATTCAAAACTCGAAACCTGAGATATTTGAGACATGCAACGAGACGGGTATTTGGGCATTAAACCTAGCTAGGGGGTGTTCAGAAAAAATCGTAACCAAATAAAAACCGTAAACCGAATAAACCGATCCGAACTACGAATTTGGTTTTTGGTTTGGTTTCAAACCAAAACCGAATTGTGAATATGGTTTCTAGTTCGGTTTTTAGATCCACGTTTTTTTTATTTAGTTTATTCGGTTTATTTGGATAACCGAATAATCTGTCAATTTAATTAATTATTAAATAAAAATAATAATGTTTAATAAACTATATACAATTTATTAGCCCAAAATACTAAGTCTAATATCCAAGTATATGTATCCTAAAATTATTTATATTTTGATGTAAGATTAGATTAGATGTGAAAATTTCTACGGGTGTAGGACAGTTATAGGATTAGGTTGTATTCAACTCGATTACGTGAAAACACATACTCGTTTACATGTTCCATATAAATAAATTTTCCATTTTTTTATTAATTTTTCATAACCCTAGTCTAGTAAGGGCCTAAGGGGTTATTCTAATAGTTTCATTATGTGTAAAGTGATTTATTTTCTTTTGTAATATGTACATGATAATATTTTTTTATGATATGAAGTATTAAATTATTATTTAAGATTTATATGATCATAAATTTTACATATTTTAGATATTTCAAACTTTTTATAGCGATGTCAAATGTATGAGTTTAAGTATGAATAATGATAAACATGTGTAAAACTAACATGCAATGACGAATGTATAAGTTCAAGTACGTGTAATAATAATCATGTGTAAGACTAATATGTAATGTTTGAATGCATCGAATGTCGTGATAATAAAAAGTTTGGAATAAAGTAGGGTGAGGTTGGAGAATGGAACTTGTTGCCATTGAGGGGTTATAAGATTGAGTTTGTTTGAGATAGAAATTGAAAATTGAAGGGTTAAAGTTTCATAAAAGTGTCACTTTTGTTGAAAATTTTGACTGATAGGGGTTGTAGGTTGCCCGATTTCGTGAATTTCTGCCCATACGTTTAGACCCAAAACTAAGTGTTAGCATTATTGGGTGTTTGAGAAAAAAATTTAGACGATGAATAAGTTACCTTAGGGTTATTTTACACAAGGTGAGAAAGGTTGTGCTTGTCATTTATAGAAAAATCGGGCTTTAGAAAAATTTGACGACTACTGAACTTATAGAGGATCAACTTCGTTGGTGTTGGCATTTATGGGTTGAGTTACTGAGTCTAGAGCATGCGTAGGCATTGGATCGACCGTTGGAATGGTAGTAGTAGGTTGGTTGGGTGGTAGTTGATAGTATGGTGTCGGGTTCCGACTAAATGGCTATAGGTATGACACTTGGTCCTTTGCTTAGCCATGAAGGCTAACATTTTCTTGTTAGTGCTTTGGTTAGAACCTCTTCGTGAGTTAGAGTGACGGCTGGAAGACATCTATAATATGACATAAGAGGGTGATGAGACTTTGATGAAATGGGTTTTATTAATATTTATTCAATTTGTGACATAATTGTGTTTATAACGTATGTTTGCATGTTTCACATAAGCATGTAGTGATTCAAATATTGCATATAGGCACGTATGATTTCAAATAGTTTCACATAATGAATGATATAGTCATGTTGACATAAATAATGAGACACGAAAGAATATAAATTTAGTTTGTTCTCGATTTTTGTTAAGTGTTTTAGATTGCGGGAGATGTGTTTCGTGTAATCGAATTTGAAACGAGTAATGATCAATTGTAAAACACATTGAAATTGATGTAACATAAAAGAGATTTCGATTCGTAAAACGTGGAGAGTCTCTGAACGAAACTATGACTAAGCCGAAGTATTCGAAAGTTCTCTTGAGTTTGGGAATACGCTTTAGCCTAATAGGTAGGATACTCTCGCCGAAAATTCGGTTAACGGTATTCACCCTTCCAGTTATTACGTATCCCTAGTCAATCGAAAATTCGAGACTTTGGTGAGACTGAAAATCGAGGACTGGAACTAATCGTCAAGATGTGGATTTCACTCCTAGCATGACGATGTCGTTCCTATGTGTGGTTAGTTCTTACCAATGAGAAGAGAATTTCGACTCGTTGGCAAGGTCCACTAGAGTGAGAATGAGAAAATTCCATCAATGTAAGGAAATCACTCCTAACTTGATGGTAGAATTTCATGAAAATAACATGAAACGCAGATGGCGGAATTATCAGGCCATGAACGAATGGATGATTGCTCAAAGCATCATAACAATTAAAAATGACAATAATTAAATAAACCCTTTTTATTTCATAAACTCAAATTCGTACATTGTCAAAAGAAAAGAAATTACATCAATTCAAATATTCAAACAAAAGAAAACTAATTTATTCATGCGTTTCTTAATCCACCTAAGTAAATTTCTTGAACATCATCATCAATTTCCTGCAATATATGAATAATAAAGGTCAACAAAATAGTTGGTGAGCATACAAGTCTGGTCTATATAATATAGAATAAAAAGTCTCAATCTAATATGACAATTTGTATACTACTAGCATGTGTAAATTATCAATCAAACTAAGTGTCCACTAACATATCCTTTCCACATAAGGATACATGTCGTATAAGATTGAATACTTAACAATACCACATAAGGGCAGTGTGCTACTCCTATAGAGCTATAATCGTTGAAGTAGGCGATGGAGTACACAAGATTGACTTCTAGCATGTATGTATGACAAATAGCATTTATTCCTAGATTGGGTGTTTGAATAATGTGATTGATTGTGTATATGTGAGTTTTTATAATTTCATATATTGCACAAGATTGACTTCTAGCATGTATGTATGACAAATAGCATTTATTCCTAGATTGGGTGTTTCATGTTTTGATAAAGGTCTTCGGGAGGCAATAGAAGACATTTTCGTATGTGGGGGGCCTTTTTTTTGGTGAACTACAGTGGCGGATCGCGACCTTGCCAATGCGGCTTGGTGGGTTGGGCATTCTCTCGGCCCGGGATGTGGCTGCCTATGCCTTTGTGGCTTCTAGGTCTCAATCTTGGGAGTTGCAGGACCACATCTTACGTAACAGCGGGGTTGCTAACATTGATCTGGATTATGCCACGCCTTGGAACGCTTGCATGAATCTCTACCTGACTTTGATCTCGACGGTTTCTCTAACAAGGACACCGCCCCCAAAAAGCCACATAAAACCTTGGCGAATGCCCTTCGTTGTCAAATCGCACAAAGTTTGGGAGAAGATTTTCATTTGTCCCCCCGCCAGAAAGCCGTCATTGAATGCCTACAGAGGCCTCACGCTCAGGATTTCTTAACTGTTATTCCTATTGAAGGTTTGGGTCAATGTATGTCAGCGGTGGAGTACCGGTCAATCCTTAAGTACCGTTTGATGATCCCCATGTTCCCGAATGATGAAACTTGCCCAGTTTGCCGTAAAGCTTTCCTGGATAAATACGGGGAGCATGCGTTACACTGTAGAGAGCTGCCGGGGTTTAAGTATCGCCATGACTTTGTTCGAGACGCGTTAATGGATATTCTCAGATGAGCAGGGATCTCGGCAAAGAAAGAGGCAACGGTTAATTTTCTTACAGACCCGTCAGAGGGGAGATCCACCCTACGCCAGGCTGACCTGCTAGTTTTTGGTTGGTAGGGCGGGAAACATGCTTGTGTCGATCTCACAGGTGTATCCCTCCTAGCCGGGTTCCGGGAAAATGGGTTTGTGGCGGGGCAAGCGGTACTGAAAGCAGAGTCAAAGAAGGTGGAAAAGCAAGCGAAAGCTTGTGAGGATAATCAGCATGCCTTTGTTCCCTGGCGTTTGACACGTTCGGCTCCTTGGCGCCAGAGGCAGTTCGGTTCTTGTCTAGAGTTCAGCGTGTGGTCCACAGCAACTTTTCGACCCCTCAGGGGCGAGGCTTTGTTTTTAGTAGATTAAGGTTTTGTATTCAGAAAGGGATGGTGGCGCAGTTTGTTGCTCGTCTACCTGCTATCCTTATGTAATTTGCCCTGATGATTTGAATACAAATCTTATTCTAAATAAATATATATATATATATATATATATATATATATATATATATATATATATATATTACAACACAAAGTTGTTTAAAGAAAAAAGGGTTCGAGTATACTCACATTTTGCAATTAAACCGAGATAGTCACGAACGAGTAGTAAAGTTGGAAAGGCGAAACAAAGTCTAGTGTAACACCCTTAATATTTGGACGGTATTTAATTAATACTTATATTAACTTCATACTAATCAGAGTTTACAAAAACTTTTCGTGTTTAAAGACCATACATATTGGTGATAGTACCCAACATAAATCCAAAATAGTACATAACAAGTTTTAAGTTAACCCTTGCTAGTCAACTAACAACTAGTTTAAAGGATTCAAAACACGGTTGACAAAACCATTTACAACACGATTAAAATCTAGACAAAGTTAAGTTTGGTGCGGAAGCTTCAAAATGCGTGTTCGGTTCTTGACAATGTACTTGATCACCATCCGGGAGGACCTCTTCCATACCTAGGGTCAAACACTAAAAACATTAGTTTTGACATTAATACGTTACATATAAACGAATTCCGACATCAAAAAGTAACAAATAAAATACAAGTTTTCTGGGTTCCACCGTAACTTACGGTGTCTACCGTAAGTTACGGTAGACCCTGAACAATTCTGGTCTGCTGTAACACAGGAAAGGTTCACCGTAAGACCTT
This sequence comes from Helianthus tuberosus, assembly GCA_030545235.1. NCBI lineage: Eukaryota > Viridiplantae > Streptophyta > Magnoliopsida > Asterales > Asteraceae > Helianthus > Helianthus tuberosus. The sequence goes on from CM060365.1 coordinate 194,488,974, forward strand.
TGATTTCCACCGTAAATTACGGTGGAGACCGTAATTTACGGTGGACACTGTAGCTTTGCCCTTTAACTAATTTGTGGATTTCGCTCTAATCCGAATACCGTTTTTGGGCTATTCTTTTCCTGTATGTCTGTAAATTCATTACGGACATGTTCTTTTCGATTACTATACCAACAATTAACTTACCGATCATACGGTTAAAGATTTCTATACTACCATTTATTCGACCCGTTCTAACTATAAGTGTTTATCCCAATTTCGTATTCCAAACCTTTTAGATGTCATTACCCAAGTTCCCGGGCTTGTACATCTTGGTGTGTTTGCACTATTCATAGCTTTGCGTTCCCTTGGAACTAAGAGCTCGTTTCCTCGGAATTCAACATTCCGTTTTGAACGCTCTTTTTCAACATACCTCAATTATTATTCCAATATCCTGGATTTACAACTTAAGTATCATAGCTAGGTTCATAAGCATAGTGCAATCCAACACTTAACAACTTACGAAACCATCATATCGCTATTATCATATTTCCCCTTTATGGTATCTATTCAACCCGTTTGACTATCTAGTGAAAACCATCACTTTATTAATAAGTCAAACCTAGTCCCAAGTCTTTATTTTGACCCGTTTGATATTCAAGTGATCTACGCCACTTTAGAACACATCAAACGCATCCTTTACACTACGATTCTATCTATACACTAAACTCAAACATATATGCGTAATTTTAACGAGACCAAAGTCACGTACCTTTAGAGCACACCCTTCAAGCGCGTATCTCCTCCTCCGGCTTGTCCGCTTGACGATCCGGATGCTTGGCCTAAAGAGTTCAATTCAACTTACATTTAGAACCCTTTTGTAATTATTAACACATAAATTGCCACATTGGTCAATTATGCGTTTTTATCCGATTTTCAACATATTAATTCCCCACTTAGGCATTTCAACAAACATCTAGTGGGTCAAATTTTCACATGATTATTACCAAGTTCATGACTTGTTAACTTGTCTAAATCAACCTCAATTAGGCAAATATATACATATTTTCAACATCCATATTTCAGGGATTTTCACATAATTTTAGTTTACACTAAACCAAAAGCCTTAATCTTAGTGTTTACCAAATTTTACTAACTTGTTAATCACCCACTATGGTGATTATGAACCTTACAAACATCATGCAAGATTTTGACAAGAATTCATCTAGGGTTTGTCCCTAAACCTTACATCACTTCCAATTCCATTCATGCATGACACAATCAAGCTCAATTTCAACTTTTCATGATTTGTCTAGAACTTGAGATGAATCAAAAATACCAAAATTTACATACCTTATGATCCCTACAACAAGGAGACCACTAATCTATATTCAGATTTTGATTTGAACTTGCTTTGAGACTTCAATTCGTGGTTTTTGTGATTTCTAGGGTTTTGAGAGTGGGGGGTCGCCCTTCTCTTGTTCTGATCGACCAGACCTCCTAAATGGAGTGTTTGGTTTTGTTTTTAATTAAATTTGATAATACAAGTTTCAATTTTGACAACATGAGCCCCTCCACTTTTGTTTAACATATAGTTTGGTCATTCTAACCCTAATTGGAGTTATTTCTAGACTTCTAGTTAACTAGGTTATACTTTCCTATTTAAATAAATTCTTGTTTATTTATACTTTATAGCTCTAATATAAAGTTTTATATTTTCGGGATGTTACAAGTCCACCCCCTTAAAAGGGTTTCGTCCCCGAAACCAAATTTTACGTACCAAAAAGTATGGGGTAGAGCCGTTGCATCTCTTCTTCGGATTCCCATGTGGTATCCGCACCCTTCCTGTGTTCCCATTTAACCTTCACTTGGTTAATCACTTTGTTCCTCAAACTCTTCTCTTTACGATCTAAAATCGTAACTGGTTTCACTGCATAGTTGAGGCTGTTATCCACCTCGATATCATCGTAGTGGATATGAGCAGTTTCGTCTGCTAAACATTTTCGGAGATGTGACACGTGGAATGTGCTATGAATCCCACTCAACTCCTCGGGTAGTTCGAGACGATATGCTACTTTACCAACCCGTTCGGTGATTCTGAACGACCCAATAAATCTTGGGCTCAACTTCCCTCTTTTTCTGAACCGTATTATTCCTTTCCACGGCGATACTTTCTGCATTACCTTATCGCCCACTGGAAACTCAATCGCCCTATTTCGCTTATCCGCGTACGACTTTTGTCGATCCTGAGCTGCTTTTAGGTGAGTTCGGACCATGTCGATTTTCTCATTCGTAGTTCGGATTATATCAGTAGGTGCTAATCCTCGTGGACCCACTTCTCCCCAACACACCGGGGTTCGACACTTTCTACCATATAACATCTCATACGGGGCCATTTTAATGCTCGATTGATAGCTATTGTTATATGAAAATTCGACCAAGGGTAGGTAAACATCCCAACTACCCCCGAAGTCAATGATGCAAGCCCGCATCATATCCTCCAACGTTTGTATTGTTCTTTCACTCTGCCCATCCGTTTGTGGATGGTAAGCGGTGCTAATGAACAGTTTAGTCCCCATTTGTTCTTGGAAGTCGCGCCAAAAATTCGAAGTGAACCTAGTATCTCGGTCTGACACAATAGATATCGGTACCCCATGACGTGCTATGATTTCATTGGTGTACACCTCCGACATCTTCTCGGATGTATAAGTCTCACGAATCGGAATGAAGTGAGCACTTTTCGTCAGTCTATCCACGACTACCCATATAGCATCAAACCCGCGGTTGGTTTTGGGTAATTTGGTCAACAAATCCATGGTGATTTGTTCCCATTTCCAAACTGGGATGTCCAATGGTTGCATCTTACCATATGGCTTTTGGTGCTCCGCTTTGACTTGCAAGCAGGTCAAACACTTCTCCACATATTTCACGATGTCTCTTTTCATTCCGGGCCACCAATAATTTTGTTTTAAATCATTATACATCTTGGTCGCCCCCGGATGTATTGAATAACGAGATTTATGGGCCTCGTCAAGTAGAAGTGCCTTGGCCCCACATGAGTTTGGAACCCAAATTCTCCCGAATCTAGTTTTCAATCCTTGGTTATCATCCACCAGGTCTTTTAACTGCCCAACTATTCTTTCCCTTTTTACATTTTCTTCCTTTATTGCTTCGATTTGAGATTTCCGGATTTGCTCAAGCAAACCTGATGTCACAATTAGTTGCATTGATCGTACTCGAATAGGCGTATATTCTGTCTTTCGGCTCAACGCGTCTGCCACTACATTAGCCTTCCCGGGGTGGTAATGTATTTCACAATCAAAGTCTTTGACGGTTTCTAACCACCGCCTCTGCCTCATATTTAATTCCTTCTGATCGAAGAAATACTTCAAGCTTTTATGGTCGGTAAAGATAGTGCATTTTACCCCATACAAGTAATGCCTCCATATTTTATGGCAAACACCACTGCTGCCAACTCGAGGTCGTGTGTAGGGTATTTCTTTTCATGAGTTTTTAGCTGCCTCGAGGCATAGGCTATAACCTTGCCTCGTTGCATCAACACGCAGCCAAGTCCCGAATGCGACGCATCCGAGTAAACAACCATATCTTCCATTCCGTCCGGTAATGACAATACCGGTGCATGGGTCAGTTTCTCTTTGAGCGTTTGAAACGCCCTTTCCTGATCTTCACCCCAAATAAACTTTTCATCCTTACGGGTTAATTTGGTTAATGGCATAGCGATTTTAGAGAAATTTTGCATGAACCTCCGATAATAACCCACAAGCCCCAAGAAGCTTCTGATTTCTGAAGGATTTTTCGGTGGATTCCATCTTGCCACAGCTTCTATTTTCGATGGGTCTACTAACACCCCATTTGCACTAATGATGTGCCCAAGAAATTGCACCTCTCGTAACCAGAAGGCACACTTTGAAAATTTCGCATACAATTTCTCTCTCCTGAGCGTCTCCAATACTTCACGCAAATGACTTGCGTGTTCTACTTCATTCTTCGAATATATCAAGATGTCATCAATGAACACTATCACTGACTTGTCTAACATGGGTTTGCAAACCCGGTTCATAAGATCCATGAAAGCCGCGGGTGCATTAGTTAACCCGAAGGACATCACGAGGAACTCGTAATGTCCGTACCGTGTGCGGAACGCCGTTTTCGGTACATCTTCCTCTTTGACTTTCAACTGATGATACCCCGATCTAAGGTCGATTTTGGAGAACCAACTTGCACCTTGTAGTTGGTCAAATAGATCATCAATTCTTGGAAGCGGATATCGATTCTTTACCGTGAGTTTGTTCAATTCCCGATAATCAATGCACATACGCTCCCATCCTTCTTCTTCACAAATAATACTGGTGCGCCCCATGGAGACACACTTGGCCGAATAAATCCTTTGTCAAGCAATTCTTGGATTTGGGACATCAATTCTTGCAATTCTGACGGCGCGAGCCGATACGGCGCCTTGGCCACAGGTTTCGCGCCCGGAATCAATTCAATTCCGAACTCTACCTCCCGTTCTGGCGGTATTCCCGGTAAATCTTCCGGAAACACATCAGCGTATTCACGTACCACTGGTACGTCTTCAATCCTCGGCGTCTCTTTACTAGGTTCGTTGGCGTATATCATGAATGCTTTACATCCGCGCCTCATAAGGTTATGAGCTTTTAGTATTGAGCACATAACGGGACTGCCCCCTTTTTCGCCATAGATGGTAACTTGCTTTCCACTTGGAGATGTCAATTTTATCTCCTTGCGGAAACATATCACTTCTGCATGATGTCGAGCTAACCAATCCATCCCGACCACTACTTGGAATTCTCCCATTGATATAGGGATCAAGTCTATTAAATATTCCTCATCATCAATGTTTATTTTGCAATCTTGACATACATCACATACAAGGAAACTTTTGTTATCACCTATTTCTACCTCTAATGGCATAGGCAATTTTGTTAGTACAAAAGAAGGATGTCGAATAAATCCATGTGAAACAAAAGATTTATTCGCACCCGTATCAAATAGCACATGTGCGGGAATTGAGTTTATAGCAAATATACCTGAAACCACATCGGGTTCCACCTTTGCCTCGGCTGCCGTTAACTGGAAGGATCTTGTTTTTGCTCTTGGTGTCTCAGTACGTGTATCCTTGTCATCTTTCTTTCCGGTCAACTCCGGGCACTCAGATTTCTTGTGACCCGGCTGATAGCATTTGTAACACACCGACACCTTCCCCGGACACAACGCAGCCGTGTGCCCCGTTTTCCCACATATAGGACACGGTTTGTCCTTGAACCGGCACTCACCCTTGTGCCCCTTCCCGCATATCTTGCAGTTTGATGACCCGCTTTTCCCTTCTTGTTTCTTTGAGGATTCTGTTGTGCGTGCCTTTTTCGTTGGGCTTGGATTGACTATCTGCGCCCTTCTTTCACCTCTTTCAATCTGTTTCTTCAACTCTATCTCACGTTCCCGAGCCACGTTTATAATCTCGGTGAGAGTTTCATACTTTGAAGGAGTCATAAACTCCCTATACTCGGCGCTCAACATATTATAATAATAATATATTTTCTGCTCCTCATTCGTTATCAATTCATCACAAAACTTCATCTTATCCATGAACATTCCCGTGATTTTATCAATAGATTCACCCTTGTGTCGAAGCTGCATGAATTCTTCCTTGATCCTGTTAATGACTGCCTTGGGACTGTGATATTTAAGAAACGGCGTCTTAAACTCGTCCCATGTCATAGCTTTAGCCGCTTTGCTTCCAATCTCTTTCTTCTTGTTATCCCACCAGTCTTTCGCTTGACCCCTTATCTGGCCCGTGCCATAGGCTACGTAGTCGTCTGGATCACAATGAGTCCTTTCGAATACTCCATCCATATCGCTTAGCCACCGCTGGCATATTATCGGGTCAACATCCCCATTGTAAATTGGCGGTTTGCACGCCATGAACTCTTTATAAGAACAAGATTTTCGTCCTCCCGACTTCTCTTTTGCTAAATTGGTATTATCCTCCAATTTCTTGATTCTTTCTTCCACCACTGATAATACTGTGTTTTGAATTTTGTCGATGAAACCCGACAGGCTGTTTTCGATTGCCTTCCCTACCTCTTCAGCAATCACCTCTCTCGTTTGCTCGGTGACTCTTGGCACCGCATCATCATTACCTTTATCCGTCATCTTTAACTGAAATGTTTACATCAAGCGTTAAACATTTCATCTATGGCATATGGTTTATTTACTTCGGTTTATTCAAGTTCATAACTTGTTTTCACCGTTCTCATTTAATGCACTTTCCGGGTTTGAGTGTGTTAACACGCTCTTCCCATGCATGTCAATTCATTATTTCTCTTTTTATACTTAGTAATTCTAATTTAGAACAATTAACTCTTACTGGATGCTTGATCAAGCTTGAACCGAACACTTTGTTGACAACCTTAAGCTCTGATACCAACTTGTAACACCCTTAATATTTGGACGGTATTTAATTAATACTTATATTAACTTCATACTAATCAGAGTTTACAAAAACTTTTCGTGTTTAAAGACCATACATATTGGTGATAGTACCCAACATAAATCCAAAATAGTACATAACAAGTTTTAAGTTAACCCTTGCTAGTCAACTAACAACTACTTTAAAGGATTCAAAACACGGTTGACAAAACCATTTACAACACGATTAAAATCTAGACAAAGTTAAGTTTGGTGCGGAAGCTTCAAAATGCGTGTTCGGTTCTTGACAATGTACTTGATCACCATCCGGGAGGACCTCTTCCATACCTAGGGTCAAACACTAAAAACATTAGTTTTGACATTAACACGTTACATATAAACGAATTCCGACATCAAAAAGTAACAAATAAAATACAAGTTTTCTGGGTTCCACCGTAACTTACGGTGTCTACCGTAAGTTACGGTAGACCCTGAACAATTCTGGTCTGCTGTAACACAGGAAAGGTTCACCGTAAGACCTTTGATTTCCACCGTAAATTACGGTGGAGACCGTAATTTACGGTGGACACTGTAGCTTTGCCCTTTAACTAATTTGTGGATTTCGCTCTAATCCGAATACCGTTTTTGGGCTATTCTTTTCCTGTATGTCTGTAAATTCATTACGGACATGTTCTTTTCGATTACTATACCAACAATTAACTAACCGATCATACGGTTAAAGATTTCTATACTACCATTTATTCGACCCGTTCTAACTATAAGTGTTTATCCCAATTTCGTATTCCAAACCTTTTAGATGTCATTACCCAAGTTCCCGGGCTTGCACATCTTGGTGTGTTTGCACTATTCATAGCTTTGCGTTCCCTTGGAACTAAGAGCTCGTTTCCTCGGAATTCAACATTCCGTTTTGAACGCTCTTTTTCAACATACCTCAATTATTATTCCAATATCCTGGATTTACAACTTAAGTATCATAGCTAGGTTCATAAGCATAGTGCAATCCAACACTTAACAACTTACGAAACCATCATATCGCTATTATCATATTTCCCCTTTATGGTATCTATTCAACCCGTTTGACTATCTAGTGAAAACCATCACTTTATTAATAAGTCAAACCTAGTCCCAAGTCTTTATTTTGACCCGTTTGATATTCAAGTGATCTACGCCACTTTAGAACACATCAAACGCATCCTTTACACTACGATTCTATCTATACACTAAACTCAAACATATATGCGTAATTTTAACGAGACCAAAGTCACGTACCTTTAGAGCACACCCTTCAAGCGCGTATCTCCTCCTCCGGCTTGTCCGCTTGACGATCCGGATGCTTGGCCTAAAGAGTTCAATTCAACTTACATTTAGAACCCTTTTGTAATTATTAACACATAAATTGCCACATTGGTCAATTATGCGTTTTTATCCGATTTTCAACATATTAATTCCCCACTTAGGCATTTCAACAAACACCTAGTGGGTCAAATTTTCACATGATTATTACCAAGTTCATGACTTGTTAACTTGTCTAAATCAACCTCAATTAGGCAAATATATACATATTTTAAACATCCATATTTCAGGGATTTTCACATAATTTCAGTTTGCACTAAACCAAAAGCCTTAATCTTAGTGTTTACCAAATTTTACTAACTTGTTAATCACCCACTATGGTGATTATGAACCTTACAAACATCATGCAAGATTTTGACAAGAATTCATCTAGGGTTTGTCCCTAAACCTTACATCACTTCCAATTCCATTCATGCATGACACAATCAAGCTCAATTTCAACTTTTCATGATTTGTCTAGAACTTGAGATGAATCAAAAATACCAAAATTTACATACCTTATGATCCCTACAACAAAGAGACCACTAATCTATATTCAGATTTTGATTTGAACTTGCTTTGAGACTTCAATTCGTGGTTTTTGTGATTTCTAGGGTTTTGAGAGTGGGGGGTCGCCCTTCTCTTGTTCTGAACGACCAGACCTCCTAAATGGAGTGTTTGGTTTTGTTTTTAATTAAATTTGATAATACAAGTTTCAATTTTGACAACATGAGCCCCTCCACTTTTGTTTAACATATAGTTTGGTCATTCTAACTCTAATTGGAGTTATTTCTAGACTTCTAGTTAACTAGGTTATAATTTCCTAGTTAAATAAATTCTTGTTTATTTATACTTTATAGCTCTAATATAAAGTTTTATATTTTCGGGATGTTACAACTAGCCTAAAATAGTAAATTGAAATGTATAAGTGTATAAAATAAGGAAAGAGATAATTGAATATTAGTTAAGAGATGTAAATGAGAAATAAAGAATAACTTATTAATTAAAATGTATATGTATAGAGATATTAATAATTATATAAACTTGTTATATAACTATATGTAATATCACCTGTAATATAATAATGTTATTATAAGCATAAGTAAAAGATTTTAAAAAAGTCCATAATCTCATAGTTAGGTAATTAGTAGGTTGTTTATGGTAAATAGATGGAGAAATGAATAATTAGACTAATTAAATTTTTATATATAATTTAGTTATTTTTATAATTTTATAAATAATAACTGTTATTATTATTATTATTTAAATATATATGTAATATATTAATGAAAACTATATAAACAGTGGGCTCGTTTAGGTTCCCGAGCCGGCTCGAGCTCTATAAGCGAAGTTCGGGCTCGTTTACAAAACGAGTTTGTTTTTAGGCTCGAGCTTGTTAATGTTTGGCTTGTTAAAGCTCGACTCGTTCAAGCTTTTTTTCAAGCCGAACTCTCGGCTCGTTTATATCCCTACACTAGGGGTGTGCATGGGTCGGTTTTGGCCTAAAACCATAACCATAACCATGATGTCGGTTAATGGATAACCATAACCGTTCGGTTATGCCGGATATGGTTAATCGGTTTTGATGGTTATAGCGGGTCGGTTGTGGGTGGCTAACCGTGTATTTAGCCTAGCTAAAAATAACTTTTTTTTAACATGGAATAAATTGTTATTGTATATTTGTATATATTAGTATATTACATAGCATTAAAAATATATATATATAATCTATAATGTTAATACTGATTATTACTGAACATATAAAGTGATATGATGATATATTCCATAAATTCAAATAAACATTCAACTAAAACCGCAAAACGATATGAAATAGCCCATAAATACTAAAAATCCTTAATAAAAAACATCAAATATTAAACCCATAAATACTAAAAGTCTTTAATCAAAAACATCAAATATCAAAAAAATGGTGAAAAGTCATAAAACCTACAAAGATTTATTACATGTCGGTTCAGTTCAGTTATGGTGGGTATGTAAACATTGATAACCATAACCGACCCGCTACTTTCGATTTTCAAAAAAAAAAAAAAACATTAACCGACCAACTGGTTTTGTATTTGGTTCGGTTTTTTTGGTTCGGTTTTGTCGGTTAATTTAATTATGGTTTGGTTAATTCGGTTTTTTACACACCCCTACCTTATACCCAAGTAAGTCAGGTCTATCCACCCAAACTCGAATTGTCAATGGACCCGTTAAAATATAACAGGTTGAGATTTGTTGGTGATGGGTTTAAGTTAAAAGAGTTAAATGTCATTTTAGTACCTGTGGTTTGGGCTATTTTGTCAGTTTGGTCTAAAGCTTTTTATTTTTCGCATTTGAGTCCAAAAAGGTTTCAGCATTGCAATTTTAGTCCAATGAGTTAAGTTCATCTATTTTTTCTGTTAACGAGAATGGCAATTCGGGTCATATAACAATTCGGTCATTTTATATGACCGAATTGCTCTTTTAGTTAACAAAATTAAATATAAAATCACTAAATTCTCATTCTTGTTAATAAAAAATAGATAAAGTTAACGCAATGAACTAAAATAGCAACGCTAAAATCTTTTTAGACCCACTGACGAAAAGTAAAACATTTGAATTGAACTGGAAAATGACTCAAACCACAAGGAATAAAATAAGAAATGACTCAAACCACAAGGAATAAAATAAGATTTAACTCAAGTTAAATATGAAGGGATGGGTCCGTGCCGTGGATACTGGGGGTGGGGTTGCATCCGGATCGGACGGTGGTTGGAACCCTAGTCTGGTGGCACACCTGTCAGACCTGCCATCTTAATTTTGTCAAAATCCTCGCATTTCCCCACGCGCCGTTCTCTCTGCGTCTCCGCCACGGCAATGGACAATTCTTTCATCTCCATTTTTGTACAATAATAAATTAAAATATTTTACTCCTCCCAAAATACAAACGTCTGATTTTTTTTTCTTACAAATTAATGACTATTTAGAAATTACTGAGTATTTATAAAAAGGATTTTTTTTGTATTAATCGAAGTAAATTGAGTTTTTTTTAATGATTATTAGTTATGTGAAGCACTTCTAAACAAAAAAAATAATAATAATAAAATAAAAATAAAGAATAATTACAACTCGGAATATACATATTTTATAAAATATTTTAATTTTGTTTTTCATTATGGTGTTACCTTTGTTACTATTATTTTTTTAACGGCAAAGAACGACGTGTTAACCACCGTGACACCGGGCGTTGTGGCCAAGGTTGACTACTCAACCGCCGCCAGCCCCTTGGCTCTCTCAGATGCGCGGAAACCGGATCTCCACCCGCCCGAATGCACGAAAGTGAAATAATCGGTAAAATCTTGCCTCTCATCCAAGACGAACCGGCGCACCCATATTCGTCATTCACCTGGATGCCACAGAAAATAATGGTGAGAGTGGGAGTCGAACCTGAGTCATGAATAACACCAAATTTTTCCCTAACCACTCTACGACTACCTCATTGGCTACCTTTGTTACTATTAGTTTGATAAAACAACACAAACACAACAAACCACCAGTGGCGGATCTAGAAAATCCGCCATGTCATAACGTTTTATAAATAAGCGGTAACGAAATCGAAAAAACGTCAAATTTTTCCAAAATTTACACTACCGCCGGAGCGCCAAGCCGTAGCGGAGGTTGCCCCTACTTACACTGTATGTCCGCCACTGCAAACCACCACACATGATGTCTAGAGTCGATCGCAACTTTTTTTTGGTAGGGTTCATGATTGGTATCTTTGTATTGACCTATGATGTAATTCTAGACGACACAACATCAATGTGCTCGTGCAATAATACTAATTCCGGTTTAAGAAACACTAGTATCCGGAATTATTTCTTCTTGATGCTTATGTGTCACTCGGCATAGACAACTGTATTGTATTTGTACTTAATGGTCTATGGGAAGTAGAAGTCTCAAGCCACTCCTTTCAAATAGATTCGAAAATAACTTCCAACAAAAGTGGAGTCATGGTAAAGAAGCTAGAAGTTCAAATAACTTATGCAAATTAAGGTTAGACTATTGACAACTTATAAAGATTATTGGTTGTGAAATCTAATAAGCGTTCATAAACACATTAAGGAGCTATTTGTTTAGCTTTTAGGCTGGTGGGTGTGGTTTGAAGCCCCTGGGGGCTTTATAGTGTCACGTCAAAGCCACATATGCTCCACATAAGCGAGAGACTTTTAATGGTTCAAACCTCTTATTGGTTCAGCATTTGATGGTTCAGACTGTTTGTTTCGCGAGTAGATGTATGTCTATGTGCTCTTTTAAGCTTGTTATTTCATTTTTCTATTTATTTAGTAAAACAGAAAATTAAGGTTTATTAATAAGAACTATAGTTACCGAAATCATTATGTGTCACAAAACAAGAACGGATCCCCTTTTACTTATGTTATTCTTAATTGAGATCTACAAGTGGTATAAAAACAGAGTGGCAAATTATCATCTAAAATCAAGAAATGAAAAGGGGATCTCACTAGATCATCTATGCAACTTTGTTTCTTATTCTCTTAAGGATAAATATAACGTGTTCAATTTCCTTTGATATATTTATAATGTTCTATAAACAAACAAATACTTCTAAAACTCGAAATCACTAATTTAAACTTGAATGATAAAGAAATAAAAATTAGAACTTGTTGGTTGGTTTTCATGATATTAATATTTTAAATTACGTTAATAACACGAAGGCCGTGTTGTTCAACTGAGCATAAAATGAAATCTACAAACCCTGAAAGAAAGATTTGAAAATCACAAAGAAATAAGCTCAAATTTGACCTTCTAATGAAGAAAAGGGGAAAAAGGATATTAAAGTTACTTGCATTATGAAAAAGAGATATAAACTTAACTTGTTTTGGTTGTTACATGATATGAGTTTATTTAAGAAAATCCTGTAAAGGGCCATCAATCACTGTTGTTTGGTATAGAGAATGGACTGATTTGGGGTTTGAATTGTATTGATCAATTGTGTTGTACGAGGAATAGGGTTACACAAAGATGGTGTTTATATAGAGCACCATATTACACACTAGCCCCTATACTATTTATTTCCTTCTTTCCGACACTCCCCCTCAAGTTGAGTAGTGGGGTCACCAATACTTAACTTGCTCAAACAGCTACTAAAAGCGTTTCCGTTGACTGCTTTTGTGAGAATATCTGCGAGTTGATCTTTTGTTGATATATACGGGAGCTCTATGATTCTTTCCTCCAGTTTCTCCTTGATGAAATGTCGAGCTACCTCCACGTGTTTTGTTCGATCATGCTGAATTGGGTTTTCTGAGATTTGTATTGCAGTTGTATTGTCGCACATAATTTTACTGGGTGTCGCCCTTTGGGAGAAACCAATGTCTTCTAGGAGCTTCCTGATCCAAAGAACTTCACTTAGCCCTCGAGCTATGCCTCTGAACTCAGCTTCTGCACTCGACAGAGCAACCACCTTCTGTTTCTTACTTCTCCAGGTAACAAGGTTTCCACCAACCAAGGAGAAGTACCCTGACGTTGACCTTCGGTTTCCCTTATCTCCTGCCCAGTCGGCGTCAGTGTAGAGCTCAACGTTTAAATGTCCATTTGCTTTGAACAACAATCCATGGCCTGCGGTACCCTTTAGATACCTTAGAATTCGCTGAGCAGCTTCCATGTGGGCAACTTGTGGTTGGTGCATAAACTGACTTACCACTCCAACAGCATAAGCTATATCAGGACGAGTGTGAGGGAGATAGATTAACTTGCCCACGAGACGTTGATACATTTCTTTATCTGCAAGCTCTCCATTAAGTTCCATATGAAGATTGTGGTTCACCATCATTGGCGTATCTGCTGGTTTACAATCAATCAACCCAGTTTCCGCCAGGAGATCAAGGACATACTTGTTTTGGCAGATGAAAATCCCCTGTTTAGACCTGAGAACTTCTATTCCGAGGAAATACTTGAGATTCCCAAGGTCTTTTATTTCGAACTTTGAAAACAAACTCTTTTTCAGCTGTGCTATTTCTTCTACATCATTTCCGGTAATAATCATGTCGTCTACATATATAATCAGGCAAGTTACGAGGCCGTTTCTTCTCTTGAGGAACAGAGTATGATCAACGTTACTTTGGTAATACCCGTATTCTTTCATGGCCAAGGTGAACTTCCCAAACCATGCCCGAGGAGACTGTTTTAGCCATATAGAGATTTTTTCAACCGACAAACTTCCCCGTCTTTAAAACCCCCTGAAAAACCTGGAGGTGCTTCCATGTAGACTTCTTCCGCTAGGTCTCCATGGAGAAATGCATTTGTAACATCAAACTGATGGAGAGGCCACTCCTTATTGGCTGCCACGGAGAAGAGGACTCTGATGGTGTCCATTTTTGAAACCAGAGAAAAAGTCTCAGAGTAATCGATCCCATACGTCTGAGTGTACCCTTTGGCTACAAGTCGAGCTTTGTATCTTCCAATGGAACCATTTGGTTTATATTTAATTGAATACACCCACCGACAACCAATTGTTTTCTTTCCTTTTGGGAGAATGCACTTTTCCCACGTATTGTTTTTCATAAGAGCGTGCATCTCCGTTTCCATTGCTTCTTTCCAGTTCTTCTTACCTTGCGCTTCCTTTACAGAACCAGGTATTTGTTTGGAGTATAGTGAGGTGACAAAAGCTTTCGCACTATTAGATAAGTTCCCATTAACCATATTAGCTACAGGATACCTTGAATTTCTGGTTTCCCTCTCTGGCGAGTACCGTTTTGGAGGGACCCCTCTATTAACTCTAGGAGGGAGAGGGTATCTTCCGGTTGTCCCTGCTGCAACTGGTTCCACATGTTCAACGGCTGGTTCAACCTCTTCCAAATCTGGTTCAACCTATTCCACACCTGGTTCAACATGTGGAGTAGGTTCCGTTGTTGTCGGTTCTATGTGTTCCCCTATTGTCTCATGATTATAAAACGCAGGGTCCTCAATATTTCTTACCTCAGGTATCACGTTGGATGGACTTTCTTCAGTGGTAATGTGCTCCGCAGATTGTGTGGCTGTGTTTGAAGGACTCGCAGTACTGTGATGATTTTCTGTTGTTACTTCTTCAGATGAGGGAAGTTGGGTTAGCCAACTCAGAGTGTCTATACATTCATTCTCCCCCTGACCACTGAGTTGGGCGTCATAAAAGTATTTTGCTTCAAGAAAGTCAACGTTCATTGTGGTGAACATTTGATGAGTTTTTGCATTATAACACCGGTAACCTATTTGATCGATCCCATAACCGACAAATACACATTTCTCAGCTCATGGGCCGAGCTTGTTTCGGTTGGTTTTGGGTATGTGGACAAATGCGGTACACCCAAAGATTCGAGGTTCAACTGTAAGAGGATGGGGAATACTAGCAGACTTAGACAGACAATCTAAGGGAGTCTTAAATTTAAGAGCTTTTTTGTGGGAAGCCGATTCAGGAGATACACGGAGGTTGCAACTATCTCCGGCCAGAAGGATTTAGGAACCCAAGATTCGATTAATAGGGCTCGAGTCATTTCAAGAATAATACGGTTTTTCCGCTCGGAAACACCGTTTTGTTCGGGGGTATGAGAACACGAGGTTTGATGAATTAATCCTTTGGTTTTAAAGAATTGTTTCATGGATGTATTGACAAATTCCCCCCTATTGTCGGATCGAAGGATTTGGATTTGAGTTCGGAATTGAGTTTGAATCATAGCATAAAACGTGTAAATTTTTCGTAACTTCGACTTTGTTTTTAAAAAAATATACCCATGTCATGCGAGTGCAATCATCCACGAATAGTATAAAGTACCGAAGACCCTGCCCCCCCCCCCATCACAGGAGCAGGACCCTACACATCAGAATGGATTAGTGAAAAAGGTGAAGCAACTTTTGTATTGCTAGGTTTAAATGGTTGTCGATGGCTTTTAGCAAGAAGACAGGTTTCACAATCTATTTTTGTAACACCTCGAAAATTTACGTCCTATAATGTGTTGACACGTGTCATAACCTTTGAACGTGTGAAAGAATACTTTCGAGGGACTAAAGTTGACAAACAATGAAACTATGTAAATATAAGGGTTCAAAATGTCAACAATGAATAAACATACTTTACAATAACCCTACATGATGTTAATAACCTTAAACGAATAAATCACGGATCATACGTAGCTAATTGTGAAAGAAAGTGAGAGATTACAAACTACAGGGGTTAAATGTGTCAACATGTTTAAGATATACCTCTGAGTGACCTTTTAGCAAACCCGAAGCTTTGTAACGGTTAATTATGCTCATGAGAATATGTGATAGAAATTTCACAAAGTTTCGTTAACATATGAGAAAGTTATGATAAAATTCGTGTGTGAGGGTTAGAATCGTCAACATTGAAAATTAGGGCTTTTCGGGTGATCACAAAGTTACCCGAGGACTTGACAAAGATGGTATAAGTCTTGAAGCCCTTAGAATGCATTTTAGAAGGCTCATTGTGCAAAACAAGAGGTGAAAGCGACGTTTAGAAGGACCAAAGGACCAAACAACAAATAATAAAAATTTTTGCAAGTCTCACGGGGCTAGGCGGCCCGCGTAAGGCCCTACGCGGCCCGTGAGACCTGCCCAGCGACAGAAAGAAACAGGCAACTGCCTGTTGATGCTTTAACCGACTCCAAATGCCATTTTTGAATACCATGGGCTGCCTAAGATGGTTTTTAGCTTTAGGGGACACTTGTTTACATCTGGGGATCATCCTAGGCATGCATGGCACCATCTTGAACAATCAAAACCCATTATATAAGACCCTCATGGTTTGCAACTTTCTTGCATTCCTTCCTTTCATCATCTGAGCATTCCTGGAGCATAAGGACCATCCTCAAGCATCATAAATCGTTCATTAGACTCTTGTAAGTATGTTTAAACCTTCTTAATTAAGTTTTGATTAGATTATAGCCTTAAAGTCAAAACGTCGTAATTAATGGTTGACTTATTGATTAATCGCTAATCGTCCAGCGATTAGTCAAACTTAAGGTTGTTATAAGTTGGTAATTAGGTGGGCATTAAACCCTTAAAAGGGCACTCACTGATTCCCATCCTAACTAGGTCATTTGTCGAGTCAAAGATAATTAGAAAAAGTCAACAGAAATGTAAACTTTGATTTAACGCATAATTAACGATGTAAAAGGCGTGTAACCTATTTTATCATTCATATAACTTGGTAATAAGTATAAGAACTTGTCTAAGCTTGTTTGATTCGACAACTTTCTGTTTAAGATCGATTCGGAACCGAAAGGCGCATAGTTTGACTTTCTGCTTTGACTTCGGTTCTGACCCGATTTAGATAGGTTTAGACATGCCTTAAAGTTCCATTAGGACCTAGTTACATGATTGTATAACCCTCTGCGTTTATACCACTTGAATCCTTAATTGTCCGACGTTTCCGTTAAGTGCTTAAATATGGACCATAATGCCCTTATGACCACAAAACGAGAATTTTGGAAATGTGAAAGTACAATAATCTTTGTTACTAATTATTAAATATGTCCCTAAATTTTCACATCAGTTGGATGTCTAGATTAGGAGTTATGCTTAATGACGTAATTAGAACGCTTCTTAATAATAAAACAGCGTCATTAGCGTAAAGCCTATCTAAACCCATTTTTTGACACCAAACCTTTTACCCACTGATGTAATATAATATTTTGGGATTTTTGAAGATTTTTAATTATTTTTAAACTGATCATAAGCTAGGATTAGTGCCTTGATTCGGTAAATACCAAATATACCCTTTTCGGCCATAAAATGAGTTTTACAAGTCCTTTTGCTACCAATCCAATTGCTACTGATTTTAAATATTAAATGAAGTGTTTTGAACCTGTTGAACTGATCAGAAAACACAGAATCCTATTTTAACCCGTAAATCGCTTAAAACGACGTTATACGCGTATTAAACGCATAGTAAGGGTTTAAAACCATTTGATCACATAAGACTTAACACCAATTGTTATACCATGTTAAAATAAACTATTTTTCTGACTTATTCAGACCCGGTTCACAGAAGCTTAATTAATCCCTTTTATAATCGTTAAAATGACCAAAATACCCTTACGGGGCTTAATATGATATTAAACTCGTTTTGGGCATAATGAAAGGTATCCTACTGATATCACAACATATTTAAGGCATGTTAACTTAGGAAACCTGTTTAGGACTCTTATGGTTACCCGTTACGCTTCGTGCGCGTTCGGTTCGGTTTATGTAACTAGTTTACATAAATTAGCCGAAACGGGTCAAACCTTATCGGTTTTGTCTCGAAATCTAGAATGTGTTTAGTTTACCCATATTAAACAAGTCTTCAAACTTGTCGGGTCTAAATCACATTCTATTCCGGTCTTCGCTTAATCATGCGTTCGAACCGTATATTCCTTTAAAACTAACCGGTCTAAGTTTAGACTTAATCAAAGACCCGTTAGGATTCTAATAGGTTATTATAAACCTTCGTTCCAGAATAGGAGACCCGGTAAAAGATACTTGCACTCGCTGATTGTGATTTATACTTGCTCAGGTAAATACTTTTAACTTATTTTCCCTATACGGGCTTGGGGTACGGTATATAAAATACCGCTTGGTCGGGCATTGAATCTTTAATTGTATAATGGTTAAAGTATTGAGATGTCTCGTTTAAATTGTTTTGTTTGCTTAAAGCCTTTGGGGGGTTAATGACCATGTCCCGGATATCCCTGGCATCATTTTACGAAATGGCCACGACCTAAGCACGGGGCGTAGGCGTACGCCCGTCGGTGTCTCATATACATAATGTGGTGTGTCTATTGATCTTTAACCCGGCTCGAACCGGGCTTCTGAATGCATAAGAAACATGTAAATCCTTTACAAGTATTATATTCAAATAATTATCCCAAGTTATAAAATATTATTTGTGCCTTGTGCCTTAAATTCCTTTTCTTAAACTCTTTTCAAAATGAGTCGGTTGATTGTATTTACCAGTGTAAACTGACGTATTTTCTCAAAAAGGTTAAGTGCAGGTACTACGCATAATAGGCTGGCTTTTCTCCTAGCATCCACACAATAAGTCTCGCAAGCTTGGATGTCATAGACTGTTGAACATTGTTTCCTTTTATTTTGATCTACCTGTGGATTTATATTCAACTACTTGTGATACTTAATATTACAATATTGTTTGGTTGAAATGAATCTATACTTTGCTTCCGCTGTGCATTTAAATATTCTGTTGTTTGACTATTATGTTACCAACCACGTCACGATACTCCCCTACCAGGCCCACCGGTAATACATGGAAATCCGAGGTGTGACAATTTTTCCATTTGAAGGGAAGAGTTTTGGAAACAAAAGGTGCGAATAACCATGGGATGGGTGTCCCAAACGTCTATGCCATAGCCAGGCTTCCCGGTTTTCAGTTCCATGAGCCAACATCACAGTACTCTGTTGAGCCACTTCATCCACGTAGTACAATCCGTGGCGCTCAGTACCACGTCCAATAATCACACCCGTCCTGATATCCTGTAGAAGGCAGAAAGTAGGATGCATTAGTACCGTGCAATTTAGCTCTTTGGTAATATGGCTAATTGAGAGTAGTTTGTGCGATAATGATGGAACATAAAGACAATTTGATAATTTCATAGTTGGTGAAATTTCAATTGTTCCTCCTCCTTTCACTTGCATCGTTCCATTGTTTGCGGTATGGATTTGAGTTTTTTGAGGATTGGACATTGACCGTATGTCTAACGGTTCAAACGTCATGGTGTCAGTGGCACCAGAATCGAATATCCAAGAACTGTTTTTTCATGCTTGATTTCCATTTTTTTTTATTCTTTTGATTTTTTTGAATTTTTTTGTTTTTAATTTTTTTCGATACCAGACACTTACCAACCGAGCGTATTTGAAAGACAATTAATTACGCCGAAAGTAAGAGATACGTTGTCTAGGTACCGCTATTAAGCACGTAACGGACCCCGCGTATTTATCAAATACGCTGGATACTTGAACTCGCGTTCATGATTTTCGTTCGGAATACCGTCGCTAGGAGCGAAGTTATCTTACCGGCGTATTTATCAAATACACCGGCAACTTGAACTCACGTTCAAGATTTGAGTATGCAGCGGACTTAGGTGTCAAGATAGCGTATTTATCAACAGCGAGATCAACTGGGTCAAAGAAACAAATAAAGACAGCGTATTTATCAAATGGAACAAAATGGGAACCAAATAAAGAAGCGTATTTGGAAAAATGGGAAGTAGGGTTTAGTGTATAGCGTAGTTATCAGAGCGGCGGCAGTAATAGGAACCAGATCACAAAAACGTGAACCCTAAATTGATCACTGTATAGCTCAGATGTTGAAGAGGACACTGATAACCGATCACGGCGACAGAGAGTCTGACAACAGCCCTCTCTAGTCGTTTTTTCTGAACGATTGTTGGTTCAGATCTGAATTTCTGAACAGATCGCTGGTACAGGTTGGTGGAACAGATTTGCCGGAATTCTGAACAGGTTGAACGAAGGTCAGAGTTGAGCAGATTGAACGAGCAGATTCGCCAGAATTGAAAAAGATCTGATTAGCCGGAACTGAAACAAGACTGAGGTTTGTCGGAACTGGTATTTTTTTCGAGTTTGCTTTTGTCGGAACTGGTATTTTTTTCGAGTTTGATTTTGTTGTGGGTTTCTCTGGTTTGGAATTGATGTAGATGATGAACAAAGTGTTCTAGAATCAGAAACACTCCTCTGATACCATGTTGTTTGGTATAGAGAATGGACTGATTTGGGGTTTGAATTGTATTGATCAATTGTGTTGTACGAGGGATAGGGTTACACAAAGATGGTGTTTATATAGAGCACCATATTACACACTAGCCCCTATACTATCTATTTCCTTCTTTCCGACAATCACAACATTGATGATTGACTTGAGCGCTTACTACTATATCCAATGCTATATCCGAGATTGATCAACTACTTGTTGTATATTGGTAAGCTTGAAGCCTTCAACTTATACCGATTAGAAGATCCCGTGATCGCATACAATGTTGTGTAGGTCAAGCCCACCATATCCGGTTTAAGGGAAAACCCGCTGCCCGAAGACCTATTACGGTTAAACCCAGTTGAGATCAGAGTCAACTTGAGACCTTTGACCTTCAATCCCGAATCTTCACTTCCCCTCAAGTACCAGTTGAACTACAACTTTTTGGCTTTAACTATTAATTGTTATTTAATAAATTAGTTAGATTAACCTTTTAATTAACTTCTGACTACAAGAATAATAGTTAATTAATAAATTAGTTAGATTAACCTTTTAGCATCATGTCACCACTTTAAAAACACATGCGATCTTACCTATGAATCGTTTCAGCCAACAAAGTAACCAGGTTAAAGTGGTAGTTTCTTTAAATATTTGGGCAAGAGGTTTGGTCACATGGGAGGCATGTGAGGGTGGAGCCCACTATGGGAATTATGGGGATGCAACCCGTTTTACCGGAGAAAGGTCTCATTGTCGGGCTATTTGCTTCTCCTCGATCCCAAATTTTTATAACTTTCCTTCGTGTTCATACTAGTTTTGACTTCCAATGTTGCAACAAGTTTAGCTGTAATACATGGGTTAGATCGGTTTTCGGTCTTCGTTATCTTAAAGCCGGAACACCTCCTTAATTATACATATCATTTGAACCATTTTATAATGGGCTATTGAATTTTATCACTTCCAACGGTTAGTTATTGCATTTTATCACTCCTAAGGCCACAGAGTGTGGCATCGCACCACCCTGCCAGATCAACAAAAATGGCGCCCCTTGGCCCCCTGCCCCCCCCCCCTGCATGGGGGGGGGGGGGGGGGCTACACCTTGTCCGCCAGCACGCTAACGGCCAGAAAATGGCTTTGAAGGTGGGTCCCATTCTTTCCAACCAATTAAATCACTTCTCTTTATTTTTTCATTTTGGTTAATAGGGGGTTTTAAAGGGGCTTTAAAACTCCCTATGTGACATGACACTGATGTGGCGTGATAAAGCCCCTAGGGTCTTTATACCACACCCTCCAGCCTAACTATTGGGTATTAGCTGCCACCACTCCCAACGATCACTTTGACTTCGACCACTCTTAGCTTAACACTTTGTGTGTTGTGTCACTCCAGTTGAGTAGTTTTTGGCTCCCCTTTTGTCTTTTAGAAGCACATTCACCTACAATCATTAGTAATTCACAAAGTATTAGCCTAATATCATCAATAACACAAGTCAAACGCTAAGAAATGTTCATCTGCGGAGTGACACAACACACAAAGTGTTAAGTTGGGAGTTGTAGAAGTCAAAGTGATAGTTGGTAGTGCCAACAGCCAATACCCAATAATTGAGAGTGATAAAATCCAATAACCCTTTTTAAATAAATGGGTTGATTTTGATAAACAGATTTGCTTAGAAACTCATGTGAACACGGGTACCAAATGGGTAACTCTTGTAGTAAGGTTTATTAAGTTTTAAGTTATAAGTTATAACTCGTTCAAATGAGTTATCACTTATTATCATCCATGATCATTGTTTGTCGTCCTTGACGTTGACACCACTGCCAACACCACTAGTAATAATTAAATTGGGAGATTTTGAGGAGAGGGGGGGGGGGGGGGGGTGGGGGTGGGATGGTTTTAGACAAAAGAAATTCTCCGTTAAGAAAATAAGGATCTATAGATCATACACATAGCTAGATACTTAAATCATAAACAAAGGGACAAGGTGAAAGTACAAAATGGTTTATAACTATTTAGATAAACATAACACATAAAGATGATATTGTTATCTCAATGAATAATGTGCTTTTTAGTTATTTCGTGAAAGATGTTATTAGACAAAAGAAATTCTTCGTTAAAAAGCAAGGAGCTATAGACCAAATACAGAGCTAGATATATAAGTCATAAGACCGTGGGGTATGGTGGGGCGGAGGTTTGTGACATGGGTTGACACATGGATTATGGGGCACCTAATACCGAAACTCAAGTTCATAGCGGTATGGTGGGCGTGACTGGGGTGGCGTGGCCAAGCCACATCATTTATTTTAATATATATATAGAAAGGTTAACGTACAAAACTGCTTAACGTACATAACGTACGCGACGGCTTAACAACATGCGTGATTAAGTTTATAACGTGCGTGATTATATATTGAACAACTTACCATGCGTGATTACATACATGTATGCGTAATAATGCATAAAAACTGCTCCCATGCGTGATTAGGTTTCCATTTATAACTTGCGTGATTTTCAAATGCACTTGCGTAATTTGGTCGCGTACGTTTTGTACGTTAAGCCGTAATGTACATTATACTTCCTATATATATAGGGACCGCTAAAATGAAAACCACCTCCAGTTGTAAAAACCATGAGAACCACTTTCTAGCCCTTTGAGAAAAAATATGGATGGTTGAGATGATCTGAATATTAAATTAATTTTCAAATGTTGTCTTTTTTGCTTTTGAATTTTTTATTAAGAAAAGGGTATTTTGGTAAAAGCTTTTGGTGAGCCAGTAGTCATTTCGTCTATAGAATTCAGTCTGCATGTCCAATCTTCATTAAAACTTCTCCATTCTCTATGTTAATGCCATTCTTTCTCCCAAAAACAAAACACCCAACACACAAAACCTAGATTTCTTTCTGCCAGTAGTCACCCTCTTAGGACTCCGGCGACGAGTATTCCCGAGGTCGATTGTAGAGTCCGGGGACCCTGTTTTACAAGATTTTGTATCCGTGGGTGAAGCACAGGGAATCGGGCTTCGACGTTTCTTACAGATTCAATCGAGCAAAATAGAAAGGTTGGTTCCCTTTTCCTCATAACTGTGAAAATGTAATCGCTTTTTTTTTTTCAGGGCTCCTTTCCCTCTTATACTTTGACATTTCTGTGGTGTGTGTGTCCTTTGGTTAAGATTGATGATTGAATCGAAGATTGGCAACTTTTGTTAGGGATTAGAGTTTTTTCATTGGGGATTAGAGTGTTAGGAAAGTAGGTTCAATCTATGCGTAGCCGGAATTCATCGGTTGGGCGGTTAGAGTTTTAGGTATGGATGTGATTTTGGGTTTTGTGGGTAGACAACACTTTCGGTAATTTCTTTGGGTTTCTGTTTGGTTTTTTTTTGTTAATTTTTGTTAGCAGGGGTTGAGAGCAAACTTACGTAATGGGGGGTTTTTTGTGTTGACATCTGTGTTGTATTAATATTTTTTTTATTATCGCAGAAATCGCTGAAAAAATGGTTGCGGCAACGCGAAGCTCGAGCCGGACCAAGACGAAAATAGAAGAAGAAAAAGGGGTTATATCCATTAGTTCGGGTAACATAAATTTGTTTTTTTTTACTTAACTTCTATAGGGAATGGTTTTTTGGCACCCGTTGTGTAAACTACTTCTGAATGTTAATATTTATTTTTTCACCATATACGTGTAGGTACGAGGTCTAGGCCTCAGCGTAGTTGTAAGGTGTCTTGTCTTATCTTTGACTCGAGTGACGAAGCCGATACCCCCCACGGAAGAGTGTAAAAGGCCCTACTAAGAAACGGAAGCAGTCTGAGTTGGGTGGTTCACCAACGAAAAGGTACAAGAAACAGAAACATGCAATTCAGAAATCGCTTCCGGCGTTGAACACACGTTCTTCACCGAAACAATTAATCATTGCGATGATGGGGTTATCTGATCGCCAGAAAGAGGCTATCAACCAAATGGGATTTGGGGGGTTGATAGGGTTTTGTGTCAATGGGGTTCCTGAGAAACTAGCCTACCATGTCGTGGACAATTTTGACGCCCACTCAATGACGTTAAACCTAGGCAAAAGTGGCTTGTTGGTGGATGGGGGGGGGGTGATTAGCAAATTGTTGGGGATACGTGACTCAGGATCGAGTTTCGCCGATGTTGAGGAAGCGAGGACGCTACACCCATCGTTGAAGGAGTGGCGTGCACGTTTCCCACCGACCAGCTACATAGCCCCTTCGCTGATCTCGGCAGCGATTCAAGACGACAAGTATTCTGACATGGCGCATTTCCGTACCGATTTTGCTTTGCTTTTCCTAAGGACGATGGCCAGCTCACAGCAGAACGGGTACGTAAAAGACAAGGTTTTGAAGCGTTTGACTGCGGATACGAGGTACGAAGATTTCAATTGGTGTTCTTTCATCATAGACTGTTTGAGAAAATGTAAGAAAAAGTGGAGGCCATTGGACCCAAAGTGTTGCTGGGCGGGGCCTTTGACCATCCTGACGGTGAGCATGTGTTTGGTTGTTGTATTTCTATTAGTTTTTTATTACTATTTTTTTATTCTGCTTTATTTTATTTTTATTTTATTTTTTTCCTACATTTGTTGTATGTAGACTGCACGCGGCAGCCATCCTGCAACACTGGCGATGGTATCCGAGCCATTCATTACTGGACGAAGGAGCTTTTGACGCGTAGACGAGATTACGAGATTTCAAATGGAGGGTTCGGTCGTGGTCAGGTGAAACCCCTAAGCTATGGTATAGCCGGTGATCAGGTATAAGCATATTTAAAATTTGTAAACTGGTTTTTCCATGTTTTGTTTTTATTTTTTTTAGTTGGTGTCTGTTCATGTTCACTAGAGAGTCCTCGTGTGCCGCCGAGAAGAATGCCGAGGATACATCTGGAGAGACGAGCTGCCTGGATAAATGGGTCGATGACTTAGCCGCTCTAAGGTCAAGAATAGAGCAGGCCTTAAGAGATCGGTTGGCTGTGGAGCCGGATAACGAGGACCACAGGAGGGTGAGACGAAGATACATCGAAATGTTAGATGTGTTACCATGTTTGCCGGCTAAAGGATTAGAGAGTTTCGAGGAGGGCGAAATGCTGAAAAGAAAGACCGGGGGTACTTCGAGCCGCCCGTCCGCCCTGTCAGGTATTCGTATGCTGTTTTACGCCACGCAAAGGGCACGCGTATTTTATACCCATTTTTGGTTTAATAACTGTCTCGGGGGCTGGTGGGTGGGGGTGGGGCAAATTCTGTAGGGGTCCAGTGAGGAACTGGCGAAGGATGTTACGGATCCAGCTTCTGATTCTGGCGAGAAAGAGGAGGAGGTTGATTTAAACTTGTTGATTTCTGGTATCGCTGAAACGGCTGAAGCGGGGGGCGGCGTCAGCCTCGGAGCCGTAAGCGTGGTCCTTCACACCATGCCAGGTAACAAAAGAAAGAAAAAAAAATAAACATGCAAACCCATTCGTTTTTTTTTTCTTATGCAGTTTGTGGCTCTCCGTAAAAATGTGTTTTTTGGTTTTCGTTTTTAGACACGGGCGGTGCTGCAGGAGGGGACGTTGATGAGCGCAGTGCTGGCCTGCCGGGTGTGGACAACGTTGGCGTGATTGCAAGAGATAGCGGGGATGCTGGGGTCAAAGATGCTGACGGTCTACAAGATGTGACATGTGGTTTAGAACAGATGTTGTTTGAAGCTGAGGGTACTGTGAACTTGGGGGATAACAGCCAAGTGGAAGCTAGCGTGACGGTGGAGAAAAGAGTTGGAAGCTCGGATGTTAACAAACCATCGGACGTCGGGAAGCCAGGTACCGAAAATGCGACATGATGGCGAGATATGTTAGTGATGGGCAACTAATATATTTTTTTTTGTATTGGTTTCTTTTAACACACAGGTGACGTTGCCGGCGGGCATGAGGTGAACATCGAAATCGAGTATACGGGGGCGGTGCGTGACGAGGGAGGCTACGCCGGCGATCGTGATGAAAATGTAGACCTGCCGGTTAATGTTAGCCCACTGGCGACCCCTGTGTTGCAGCAGCAGCCTGCTGAGGCCCTTCGGCCTGCAGCGGTCTGCGGTCTGTATGCTCCGAGGGCTGGGATTCCTAAGCTGGCAGCCGCAGTTGGTAGTCTTTTGACATCTGCCACAGGGGAACAAACAAATGTTCCGGCAACCGAAGCAGGTATGTGGCGCCAAAAAAAATATTAACCAAAAAACGGTTTATAAAAATATAATTTTTTTTCTCCACACACTAGTAAATTCTCTGATACAGGAGTTTTTGTGGTTTTGAAGCAGGGCCCCTAAAATGTGCATCCAATCTAGGGGGTGCTCCTGAAAGTACTGATGGGGCGACAAAGGATATGGGTGATGTAAGTGTCAGGTCTGGAGCAGGTGAGCCAGATGTTGATCGTCGTACGGCACTAGAAGCGGGTCCGGTGACTGTTGGACGGGTGCGAGAGTGGACAAAGTCACAAATTGCCGCTAGGCTTTTTTGCCGACCCCCGTCTGTTGGCGCAGCGTTTTCGTCAGGCTTGGCGTCGCCGCCGGTGAATGTTGCGAGGTGGACCAGCTAAGCGTGGGTGCGGACAGTGGTATGTATATAAAATGCCAAGATGCTTTGTATTTTTTCGTTTTTTTGTTTAACAGTTTTGGGGTTGGGGGGGGGGGTTGTCCTTAAAAAAAAACTCCACTCTCGAGTTACCTTTTTCCATCGCCCCAGTAGATGATGTCACGGGGAAGGCTGACGTTGCAACTAGCAGCCAGCCGAGTTTTAGCTTGGGGATCTCACATGGGGTGGCATGTGGCGCGGGACCGACTGAAAAACCAACTGGTACGTACCGTCGGAGATTATTATGTTTATCTTTTTGTTTTGTTCCCTTTCTTTTTTTTAACCTATGATCCCCCCGCCCCCCTATAAACAGGTGTCGAGACTGACTTGGATGCTCGACCTTCGGATGGTTTGGGTGCGTTGGCCACCGTATCTAGCCCTGTCAGAAGCCCTTTAAGTTTTGAGTCCTGGGTGCCCGTACGTGATGACACTTGCAAGGCTGATGTTGCTTCGTGTAGTCACCCGAGTTTCAGTCTCGGGATCTCGCAGGAGGTGGCGCGTGGGCCGGAGCTGAACGAAAAAGTTTCTGGTACGTACAACTCTCATTTTATTGAAAACGGAATCGCACGCTTTTCATGCTTTTATTTTTATTTTTTATTTTTTAAAATTCTTGCTTCGAAAACAAGAAAAACCTCTGATTATTATGTTTATTATTTTGTTTATTTTTATTTTTTTTGTGTAATACCACCCCTGGTAGCAGGTGATGCGGTTGGCTCGGAAACGGGACGTTTGGTTGGTGTTGTTGTGTTGGGCAGCGTAGTTAGTCCGGTTAGAAGACATATA
Source organism: Helianthus tuberosus (assembly GCA_030545235.1). Lineage (NCBI taxonomy): Eukaryota > Viridiplantae > Streptophyta > Magnoliopsida > Asterales > Asteraceae > Helianthus > Helianthus tuberosus. The sequence continues at coordinate 194,516,880 of CM060365.1, forward strand.
GGCGTCGATTTCTAGGTGCCTGTTGAAACACGTGGGCCTGTCGACAAGGAAGACGGCACTAAGCAAAATGTAGACGGTGATGACCCTAAGCCGACGGAGCCCATTCGAGCAAGACCGATACGATCGTTCCATGAGAAGCCACGCTTGGTTAGCAGCCCGGGTGACGTTGAGTTGGACCCAAAACAAACCATGACACAGGAAAGCTCGGCATGGCGGTTCCTATTCCGGAAGAGGACAAAGGATGTGTGGTTGAGGCAAACAGTTTTTGAAATGAGCGAGAGGTAAAAAGGATAAACAGCCACCATGTTAGACTGCGCGCGTGTCGCAAACGAGCCAAATCTAAAATGATTTTTTTATCTTTCTGTGTTTTTTTATGTTGTCATTTTTTCTAGTACTGACTGGTATTTTTCGTTTTGTTCTTTGCAGGGATCCATTCACAAAGGTCAATCCGGACCACGCACCAGATGAGTTTCCGTAAGTTATCCCACCGAAAAGAAATATATAAAAACCATATCGGGCGGGTATTTGTTAGCCGGTCGTGGCGCTATCAGAAAACAAATTAAGTAGGAAAAACTCAGAAAATTTACGGCTTTCTTTAACGGTTTTTGCATAAATTTTTGGCATTTGCTTGCTTCACGTAACCCGCGAAATGTTTTACTTTTTACGATTTACGTAACAATTCACCTTCTTTTTACATTTTACGTAAAAAGGGGATTGCGTTTTACCTTGTTCATTTTACATAAACTTTTTAACTTTTTTTTCGTAAACTTGTGCGTATTACGTAAAAGTTTTTTTACGTTATACGTATCTTTTATTAATGAAACGCTTTACGTAAAATTTGACTGTCTACGAAAATTTTTCCAGTTTACATAACATTTTACAGTCTACGAATAATTTTACAGTCTACGAAATTTTTTTCGTATTACGTGAAACGCTTTACGTCGTATAGTCTACGTAAATTTTTACATGAAACATAAAAAATCTTTAACGTTTTGCAATTTATGTAACTTTTTCAATTTAAGTAGGGAAAATTCAGAAAATTTACGGCTTTTCTTTTAACTTTTTTTGCATAAATTTTTGGCATTTGCTCGCTTCACGTAACCCACGGGATGTTTTACTTTTTACAATTTACGAAATGTTTCACGTTCTTTTTACATTTTGCGTAAAAGGGGGATTGCGTTTTACCTTGTTCATTTTACATAAACATTTTAACTTTTTTGCGTAAACTTGTACGTATTACGTAAAGTTTTTTTACGTTATACGCATCTTTTTATTAATGAAACGCTTTACGTAAAATTTGACAGTCTACGAAATTTTTTTCGGTTTACATATAAGTTTACAGTCTACGAATAATTTTGCAGTCTACGAAAAATTATACAGAGTACGAAAAATTTTACGTATTACGTGAAATGCTTTACGTCTTACAGTCTACGTAAATTTTTACGTTTTTACATGAAAAGAAAAAAGTTTTACGTAAATAATTTTTTACTTGTTGTTCAACCCCCCTCGCAGATATGTGATGTTTGAGGACAAGTTTGGGGCACGCGCGGATGTTCTTGCGCTTCAATCCCTAGCGATTGGCAGCAACGTATCCGGTTCAGTGGTGGATGCATGGGTGCACGTCCTCAACGACGACCCAAATCTCTCATTGTCGGGGATGCCTAGACGGTTGTTTTGCGTCCACACCACTGTGGTAAAAAAAATCTCATATTATTGTTCCTGTATCGATATTGATTTTGTATTTTCGGAAAACGGTGCAGTTCTGGTAATGCAAAAAAACGTTTTGGTTTTTATCCCCGCAGGTTGATTGGATGTTATCCCTGGAGACGGACCCTAGCGGGAGCCGCGTGTCCGCTTTTGAATGTGGGTTGAAGACCAGCTTGAGCGGTCGACATCACCTTGTAGACCTGCATGACTTCGATATGGTCTTCGTGCCCGTTCTGGAGGTAGACCACTACTATCTCGTAGTGTTTGACTTGGACGACGAGCGCATATACCTCATTGATCACTTGGGTGACAGGGGGTCTGGGGTGTTTTTGAGGGACAATGAATCCTATATCCTGAAGACAACACCATTTAAAGTGGTATGTGATTCATATGTTTTTTTTTCCTTGAACTCATGTCATTTCAAGGAACTGTGAAACTTATATCCCCGGTGTGCTTACGTCTGTTTTTGTTTACTTGGAAAACAGAAAGAAATTTTTGTCGATTATCTGAAATTGGTGAATCATCCAAAAGCGACGGCCATGCAATCGAGTGTCATCATGAGAGAGGCTCTTCCATGGTCTACAACCCAGAGAAACGCGGCACCGTTTGTGGACTCCAGCGTATTTGCAATGCGCCATATGGAATAGTTTGTGGGTTCCAGGAGAAACTTCTTCTGTGGATTCAGTGTGCACGGGGCGCGGAAGAAAGTCCAGTGCAACTACTTACAGAAAAGGTATGCGGCCGCGATACTCCTGTCCCCTGTGAACAAATACGGCTACGAGATACGACGTCGGTTGGCTTTTGTGTAGACAATGTTTTGGCACGATAGACAGTTTCTGCTTTTTGGTTGGGCGTCTTTGGGTTGGGCGTTTTTTGGGGTGGTTTTGCAAGGTTAAACAATTACTTTTGTCAGGATGTTGATATTTATGTTGGCATGTGGGTCCGGTGGAAAACACAAGTTGGTTGTGTAAATTTACGTCTTTGCTTTAACGTTTTTTGCATAATCTTTCTGGCATTTTTACGTTATACGTATGCTTTTATTCACGAAACGTTTTATGTAAAATTCTAAATTTTTACAGTTTGCGTAAAATTTTAAAGTCTACCTTAATATTTTACGTGAAACGCTTTACGTTTTATAGGCTACGTAAATTTTTACGTTTTACATGAAAACGCTTTACGTAAAATGTTTAGAGGCTAGTTGAATTTTTTTGGAAAATTTCTACTGTTTACGTCTAGGTAAACTTTTTTTTTATCTAAGGCGTAAATTTTTACAGGCTACGTTAAATTTTTTTACGTTTTTACATGAAACGGTCTAACAGTCTACGTAAATTTTTGTGTTTTTCATGAAATGCTTTACGTTTTACGTTCCATTTTTATCATGAAACGAAACATTACAACCGCCTACGTTACATTTTTTTCCTCCATTTTTATTCCTAAGACGAAACTTCCTAACGAAGAAAAAACACACCCATTACACAACCATACTTGCGTTTTACAATTAACCTAGAGTTTCACGTTTTTCGATCTACAATTTACGTAAATTTATGTAAAAACTTTACGTTGAAAAGGTTTTTACGTTTTTACGTTGAAAAAGTTTACGTCTTACTCTTTACGTCTTACGCAAAAACGTTTTTGGGGTTTACGTAAATTTACGTTTAACAATCTAAGTAACTTTTTGGTTTTACGTTTTACCATTTATGTTTTACATGAAACCTTTTAGTTTTGAAGTTAAACTTTTTACGTGAAACTTTTTACGTTTTACATAAAAAATTATGACGTTTTACGCAACACTTTTAGTTTTTTTACGTCAAACTTTTAACTTTTTAAAAAATTTACGTCTCGCGTTTAAAATTTATACGTCTTACGTTTAAATAATTTACGTCTCACGTTTAAAAATTTTTACGTTTTACGTTACAAATTTTATAAATTTTACGTTTTACATTAAAAAAATTTACGTCTTATGTTAAAAAAAGTTTCAACATAAAAAATGTTTACGTTTAAAAAAAAATTTACGTCTTACGTTAAAATATTTACGGCTTACGTTTAAAAAATTTACGTTTTTACGTTTTAAATTTTATAAATTTTACGTTTTACATTAAAAATTTTACGTCTTACGTTTAAAAAATTTCAACATAAAAAAGTTTACGTCCCACGTTTAAAAAATTTACATTGTACGTTTAAAAAATTTACGTGGTACGTTTAAAAAAGAGTTAACTGCCATTTTCGTCCCTGTGGTTTGGTTACTTTGGCCATTTCAGTCCATTTTTCAAAAATGCGCCATTTTCGTCCCCCACGTTCTGGAAAGGTGCCATTTCAGTCCAAAAATCATAACCCAGTTAAGTCAGTTAGTAAATAAGGACTGATTGTGTAAATTTGTAACATAAAGGACCATTTAAGTAAATATTAAACACCACCACCACTAGCCCTGCCACCACCACCACTCCGCTGCCACCACCACCGCCACCACCGCCACCACAGCCCTGCTACCACCACCACTCCACTGCCACCACCACCGCCACCACAGCCCTGCCACCACCACCACAGCCCTGCCACCACCACCACAGCCCTGCCACCACCACCACTCCGCTGCCACCACCACCACAGCCCTGCCACCACCACCACCACAGCCCTGCCACCACCGCCACCACAGCCCTGCCACCACCACCACTCCGCTGCCACCACCACTCTCACAGATCGTAAACAACTCCCCACGCTTTGTAATTGTTCAATAAGCATGCCCGACACCACGTGAAATCGGAGTTTTTATAAAAAATTCAAAGTGGAATTAATCCACAGAAGTTTGTCGATTAAGTGTCAAATTGTTGTGTTATTTAGAGTCCCTGAACCCATACGAAACTCTCACACCCTTCAAAATCCTTTACCCCTTCGAAAATACCCTCTGTTCATCGTCTGCAAGTCTCGCCGGAATACCCGTCGCCGGAGACTGTCGCCACGCCGTTGCACGCGATACCGGATCGGTTTTAATCACCCAATCGGTATGTTTATACTTGTACAATGTTTCTGCAAGTTTAATTTGAATATTATCCGGTATTGATCGAGAATTAGGCCGTTTGACTTCTGTTGACCGTTTTGGGGAAGACGATGAGCAGTAGCATGGTCACCACCGCCGTTTGGCTGTGGTGGTGGTGGCAGGGCTGTGGTGGCAGGGCTGTGGTGGTGGTGGCAGGGCTGTGGTGGCGGTGGCGGTGGTGGTGGTGGCAGCGGAGTGGTGGTGGTGGCAGGGCTGTGGTGGCGGTGGGTGGTGGTGGTGGCAGCGGAGTGGTGGTGGTGGCAGTGCTGTGGTGGCGGTGGTGGCGGTGGTGGTGGCAGCGGAGTGGTGGTGGTGGCAGGGCTAGTGGTGGTGGTGTTTAATATTTACTTAAATGGTCCTTTATGTTACAAATTTACACAATCAGTCCTTATTTACTAACTGGCTTAACTGGGTTATGATTTTTGGACTGAAATGGCACCTTTCCAGAACGTGGGGGACGAAAATGACGCATTTTTGAAAAATGGACTGAAATGGCCAAAGTGACCAAACCACAGGGACGAAAATGGCAGTTAACTCTTTAAAAAAATTACGTTTTACGTTTAAAAAATTAAGTTTTACGTTTAAAAAAGTCTACGCCTTACGTTTAAAAAAGTTTACGTCTTACGTTTAGAAAATTTACGTTGTACGATTAAAAAATTTACGTGTTACGTCTAAAACGTTTAAAAAAATTAAGTTTTACGTTTAAAAAAATTTACGTGTTTTCGTTTAAAAAACTGAGTTTTACGTTTTAAAAATTTACGTTTTACGTTTAAAAAATTGAGTTTTACGTTTTAAAAATTTACGTTTTACGTTTAAAAATTTACGTTTTACGTTAAAAAATTTACGTCTTACGTTTACGTTTTACGTCTTACATGAAGATGTTTTACGTTTTACATTTATGTTAATATTTAACGTACAACCTTTTACATCTTACGTTTTTCGTTTACGTGAAAATGTGCTTGGTTCAAAGGTTTAACGTTTTGCAATTTACGTAAAAATACGTTTTTACGCAAAAAGCTTAATGTTTTACGTTTACGTTGAAATGATTTACGTTTTTCGGTCTCCGTAATCTTTTAAGTTTTACGATTTATTTTTTATATGTTTCATGTAAAATTTTTTACGTTAATAGTTTAATTTTTTATGTTTTTACGTTTAATTTTTGAGTTTTACGGAAAAAAATACGTTTTACGTAAATCTTTTTACGCCTAACGTACAACTTTTCACGTTAAACTTTTTACAATTCACGTTTTTACAGAAATGTTTAAAACTGTACAATTTACTTTTGACTTTTTGCGTTTTACTATTTACGTTTTACTTTATCCGTTTTACGATCAAAGTTCAACGTTCTACGTCCACATGAAATGCTTTACGTTCTACAAGAAATGCTTTACGTTTTACTTTCTGCGTGAACTTTTACGTTTTAATTTATCCGTTTTACGTCCAAAGTTCAACGTTCTGGGGTAGCCCAGTTGGCCAGCCTCACCCAGGCCTCTACTTGAGGTCACCGGTTCGATTCCCAGCAATGCCCTTATGGGGTATTGGGGCTCTTCACCGTGGGTAATCACCGCCAGGCAGCTATGGGGCTAAGCTAGCTTGCGGAGTTGCAATACTCCGGCGGATGGGAGGTCTGTGCAACTACCCCCCCCCCCCCCCCCGTGAAATGCTTTACGTTTTTACAGTCTGCGTAAACTTTTTCGATTTACGTAAAATTTCTTACGTTTTACATACAACTTTTTACGTTTTACCAGAAAATGTTTAGTGTTTAACAATTTACGTAAACTGTAGATCATTACATAAAAAGGTTTAACGTTCTTCATTTTACATTGAAATGTTTTACTCTTTACAGTCTACCTAATCTTTTACGTTTTACGTTTTTCTTTTTTTCATTTTACATTTGACAGTTTACGCGATATTTTCATTCATAAAACCAAACATTATAACACAGACAATGCGTTACATTTTTATTCATAGAACGAAACGTTAGAAAAGACCTACGTTCCATTTTTATGCATGAAACGAAACATTACAAACAGACGACGCGTACGACAAACATTAATAAAAACATCACTGAAAATGGAACACACGACGCACAAACATACGATACGTATTAAACGACGAAAAACCACAGACATTACACACCCCAGCGAATCATGCGAACGCTACAAACCATTCACCATGGCTAATCCAAGTTAGAGTCACAGTCCGACCCCCACGAAAACCAAGTCGCATCTGAACCAGCCGCTGCACCCTTGCAACCATCATCAGGGTCAGCAACTCCCACTGTTGCCGCCTTCGGTACCCAAACCTGAGTCATCGGCCGCTTGCCCTTTGACCTCTCGCTTACACCTGCAGACGTTGGCGTCCTTACAGCCGATCCATGGGAAGGACCAAAAGCACCTCGAAGATGTGGGGGGGGGGGAAGCAAATCGGGCTGGCGGGGAACGTAAGTGCTCCACACCCGTCGTAACGGGACTCGGTGAGCTGGAGTGGGCAGAAGGTGACCCGAAACGGGGGGTGGTGAACCAAAGTGTGTTTGGGGTGGGCGCCAGGGGGTCATGGGAGACCCTGGGGATTGCCTGGGATACCAAACCAAACCTGGGCCCGAACTCATATCCAGTCGGCGACGGTCCCATACTTGCACCCCTGCGCCGACGCCGTCATGCTGGACGGGGAGCCAGCAAGTGTTTGGGTTAGACACCAACCCCATCTGCTCACGACTCCACACTCGCACAGTTTTTGCTTTCGCACCTTGATTGGGAGGGCTTGGCGACGAACCTGGTCGGAAGAAAAAAAAAACCTTTTTTTTAGGGAAAAAAAGAATTAAATAAATGAGCCGCTTAAAACAATGTAACCTGTTTTATGGTTTATTAGTTCACCTCCGGGGGGGACAGGTTTGCGTGGACGCCACACTTTCCGGCCATCTCCCATCTTTCTTTCCTTTGGGTTTTGAAGAATATTAGTGGATTTGTAAAACCAATTTTTGCTTTTCTTGGCATGAAACCAACAAAAGGCAGTATGCTATATATAGGGAAAGACACAAAACAAGGAGACAAGAAGAGGTTTGCTTTTTTTCTCCAAATGCCATAATGTATATTCCTGACTGTTGTGCAGAGATCACTTCAAATCAAAATGTCACTTTTGGTTCGTGTGGTTTAAAAACCATGTCTATTTTTAGAAAAAGACAAAGTTAGAATAGTTGTTTTGTCCAATCCACAAACACCTCTGCTTATAGTGCAACACCTACCAGTTCATTTTGGTTTTATATTAGTGTATTATTTTTGGACTGGGTTTTTTTTCACCATATATAAGTTTTTACGGCTTCATGCACAAAACTCGTCGTACAAAAATGGGATATTCGCAAAAAAATTTGCAACAAATTTTTAGTCAGTTTATCAACTTTTACGTTTTATGTTGGAAATTTTACATTTAACATTTAAAAAGGATTACATTTTACGTTAAAAAATTTTAGTGTTCTACATTAAAAAGTTTAACGTTTATCATTTTAAAAATTTTACGTTTTACGTGGAAAAGTTTACGTCTAACATAAAAAAAATTTACGTTTATGTTTTGTGTCTTACCCTTAACATGTTACGCGAAAATGTTTTTCGGTTTAGGTAAATCTACGTTTTACAGTTTTCCTAAAGATTCACGTTCCCGATCTATAGATTATGTAACTTTTTTACGGTTCCCATAAACAGTTCAACATTTTAAAACTTAAAAAGTTTAAGATTTACGTTAAAATGTTTAGGTTTTACGTTAAAAGGTTATACATTTTTTCCCTTTAGTTCTTACGCAAAAATGTTTTACGTTTTACTTAAATTGACGTTTTATCTGTTTTTTTATACAAAAACTTAAATTTACGTTTTACAGTTTTAAAGGTTTTATGTTATTACGTAAATTTACGCTTTACAGTTTAAGGTTTTACACTTCGCTTGGAAAAGTTTACGTAATGTTTTTACCTTCTTCATCAGACAAGAACATAACATTACGTAAAAATATATAGAGGGGGATGGGGGGAATGGCAAACCAAGAGCATAGAAACATAACATTCATTCACCAGGGGGGGTGCAAAAACATAAACTAAGTACTTTTATCCATACTGTCACGGCCCCAGCCTCGGTTTTACCCGGTCAGGAGCCGCGGGACAGGAACCCGTGATATTTATTAAATGATGCGACAGCGGAAGATTTATCAGGATCTTTTAAAACTTGAAAATGCCCGATTATTTTATTTCATAATGCGGAATAAACCCCGTAATTTACAATAGAGGAATTTTACTAGGAAATTCCCTGATTTGTAAAACATGTTTATTCGTTTTAACTGAGCCACCTCTTCAAGCTTGTTAGTGCTTCGTAGCACGTTTTCCTTGATTTACAGCAGGTCGCCTGAAATTAGTAATGTGCACAATACCCCACTAGCCAGTGATTAAGATAACCACGACTTAATCCCTGTAATTATAACATTTGAAAATGGAGTATTGTAAAATACTTTTGATAAAAGAGAATGACTTACCTTGCAGATTTATACGGGCAGAGTTTGGCCTACTGATTAGCCTTGTAACCTAATTTAAATAATAATGCACACGAACTAGGTCAGTAACTAATACAACATTTACGATAACTCACGAGATTAAAACCCTCACAATGAATGACAAAGTGCAATACTTAAACATCCATCGAATTCACGACGAATGACAAAGTATAACCCTGATTTGAGCAGCACTTAAACATTCATCAGATAGTTTCAATCGATCGGACATTGAATCGTAGCAGCGATCGAGTTAATACCCTGTATCATAGCAGCGCCTCGCTATATTAAAAGTAAATTCGACTTTTGAGCAGCCAAACTTCGTTTTTGTGAAGTGTTTTCGACATCAGTGGACTGCTCATGACCCGCTCTATTTATAGCTGAAATTTGGGTCTCACGCAGCCCACTTGAGCTTTGGCTCAACCCTTACGCGGCCCGCGTGGCCACCTAGTCTACGCGTAGGTCGGATGGGTCACAAGTAGGGTTGCCATGTGGATGATACGTGGCCCGGATGCTTATCCGGTCGAACTTCAAGTTGATGCGGCCCACGTAAGGGTCTGGTCATCCTTTACACGGCCCGCGAGAGGACCAAGAATATTGATTTCTTGATTTTTGATATGGATTAGGGTTTCGGGGGTCCGGGTTTCCACTTATGGGTCAGTTTGGGACATTTTTGAAGGTCCTTACATCCTCCCCACCTTATTTAAAATCTCGTCCTCGAGATTCATTGAAATAAATAAGGATACTTTCTTTTCATCTCCGATTCTAGCTCCCAAGTGTACTCGGGGTCCTCTCTTTGAATCCCACTTGACTTTGACCAGTATGAGTCTTTTGTGTTTGAGAAACTTGACCTTTCTATCTTCTATCTGTAGTGGCTTCTCAACAAATTTTAATTTTTCATTTACCTCTACATCTTGAAGAGGTACTATCAAGGATTTGTCAGATAGATATTTCTTGAGATTGGATACATGAAACATGTCATGTACTCCAGCTAGCTCCTCTGGTAGTTGTAGGCGGTAAGCAACTGGTCCTATACGTTGGATTACTGGAAATGGTCCTACATATCTTGGACTTAGCTTTTCCTTTCTTACCAAACCGAACTACTCCTTTCCAAGGAGAAACTTTCAAGAGTACCTTGTCTCCAATTTGGAATTCTAACGGCTTGCGTCGATTGTCTGCATAACTTTTCTGGCGATCTCGAGCCGTCTTGAGTCTTTCCTTGATTTGAGTGATCTTGTCGGTAGTTTCTTGTACTATTTCAGGACCTGATAATTGGCTTTCTCCTATTTCTGCCCAGCAGATTGGAGTTCTGCATTTTCGTCCGTATAATGCTTCGAACGGGACAGCCTCGATACTTGAATGATAGCTATTGTCATAGGAGAATTCAATTAAGGGTATGTGGTCATCCCAATTTCCACCAAAATCTATCACGTATGCCCTAAGCATGTCTTCCAGGGTTTGGATTGTCCTTTCACTCTGTCCGTTTGTTTGAGGATGGTATGCGGTGCTTAGATTTAGTCGAGTTCCCATGGCTTCTTGGAAACTTGTCCAGAAGTGGGAAGTGAAACGACTATCCCTATCTGATACAATGGAAAGTGGAACTCCATGTAAGGATACTACTTCCTCTACATACAACTTGGCTAACCTTTCCATGCTAAAGGTTTCCTTCATGGGTAGAAAGTGAGCTGATTTGGTTAATCGATCCACAATTACCCAAATTGCGTCATTACCTTTTCTGGTTCTTGGCAACTTAGTAACAAAGTCCATAGTTATAAGTTCCCATTTCCATACAGGCATTTCTAATTGTTGTAGTAAACCTGAGGGTTTCTGGTGTTCTGCCTTAACTTGTGAACAAGTAAGACATTTAGAAACATATCTAGCTATGTCCTTTTTCATTGCTATCCACCAGAAGTTATTCCTTAAATCTTGGTACATCTTATTGTTACCTGGATGCATGGTATACTTAGATTTATGGGCTTCTTCTAAGATTTTATTTCTTAAATCTCCTTGCTTAGGTACCCAAATCCTTTTCTTATGGAATCTCCAAATTCCATCATTTCCTTGCTCTAATTCCTTTACTCTTCCTTTCATTCCTTCAGCATCATCCTTGATTGCTGTTTCTTGAATGCTTTTTAGTTGTTCCATTAAATCTAACTGTAGATTTAATCTAAGAGCACGAACTCGTCGTTGTTTCTCATGATACTTACGACTTAAAGCATCAGCAACTACATTTGCTTTTCCTTCGTGATATTGAATATCACAGTCGTAGTCACTTAGGATTTCCATCCATCTTCTTTGCCTCATGTTTAATTCTTTTTGCCCAAATATGTATTTTAAACTGTTATGATCTGTATAGATAGTAAACTTACTTCCATACAGATAATGTCTCCAAATCTTAAGGGCAAAAATTATTGCTCCTAATTCTAAGTCATGAGTTGTATAATTTTCCTCGTGCTTTTTCAATTGCCTTGATGCATACGCAATTACCTTCTTGCGTTGCATAAGTACACATCCAAATCCTAGTTTTGAAGCATCACAGTATACTTCAAAATCTTCTGTTCCTTCCGGTAAAGCTAAGATTGGAGCATTTGTTAACTTATGCTTTAAAATCTTAAAAGCTTCTTCTTACTTAGGTCCCCATTCAAACTTAACTACTTTACAGGTTAGCTTAGTTAATGGTACAGCTATCTTGGAAAAATCCTTAATAAACCGTGTATAGTATCCGGCTAATCCTATAAAACTTCTAACTTCCATTGCTGATTGCGGAACCTTCCATTTGGTGATTGCTTCTATCTTAGCAGGATCTACGTGAATTCCTTCGTGATTCACCATGTGACTTAAAAATTGCACTTCTTGCAGCCAAAATTCACATTTCGAGAATTTGGCATAAAGCTTTTCTTTTCTTAACAAAGTTAAGAGTGCATGCAGGTGCTCACAATGTTCCTCCTGGCTTTTGGAGTAAATAAGTATATCATCGATGAAGACAATTACGAATTTATCCAGGTACGGTTTACAGATCCTATTCATCATGTCCATAAATGCTGCAGGAGCATTTGTTAACCCAAATGGCATGACTGTAAACTCATAATGACCATACCTAGGTCTGAAAGCAGTTTTAGGTATGTCTTCCTCTTGTACCTTCAATTGATGATATCCAGAGCGTAAATCTATCTTAGAAAAGTATCTAGCTCCTTGAAGTTGATCAAAAAGATCATCAATTCTAGGTAATGGGTATCGATTCTTAATTGTAACCTTATTCAATTCCCTATAATCGATACACATTCTCATGGATCCATCTTTCTTCTTTACAAACAACACTGGCGCTCCCCACGGGGATGAACTAGGTTGTATGAATCCTTTGTTCAGTAATTCATCTAATTGCTTTTTCAATTCTAGCATTTCTGTAGGTGCTAACCGATAAGGTGCCTTGGCTATCGGTGTAGTTCCAGGAATTAGATGAATTCTAAATTCTACTTCCCTATCAGGTGGTAATCCAGGTAGTTCTTCTGGGAATACCTCTGGGTATTCTGATACTACTGGAATTTCTTTGAGTTCCTTACCTTTCGTGTTAATGATTGCTGAAATCATATACACCATTTCTTGTTTTCTGGAATAACTGGCCAATTTCATTACTGAAATGAATTTCATTGGCTTACGTGGCTTATCTCCTATAATCAACACTAATTCTCCCGTAGGTGTATAAATTTCTATGGAATTCTTATCACAAAGAATTCGAGCATGGTTGGCTACCAACCAATCCATTCCTAATACCACATCGAATTCGGCTAGTTTCATAGGCAACAGGTTTGTAGAAAATTTATGACCTACAAGTTCTATCTTTTCTTCCCGCAAAACTTTATCTATGTTAATAGAATTTCTGTCTGCCGTTTCTACCGTAAAAATCTGCCTAAGATTGGTTAAGGGTAAATTAAGAGCTTGGCAGAATGAAGTATTTATAAAACTTTGGTTTGCACCAAAGTCAAATAATACTTTTGCATAAACGTCGTGAACTAGGAACGTACCGGCTATCACGTCAGGAATTAGTTCTGCTTCCTGAGTAGTCAGTTGGAAGGCTCTTGTGTTTTTCTTGGTAGCTCCTTCTGCTGGTTTGGCTTTGTTATCAGCTGGTTTGACCAATTTTGGGCAATCTGGCCTAAAGTGTCCAGCTTCTCCACAGTTGTAGCAGACTGTTGCTTTCTTCTTCCTACAATCTTCTTCTTGATGCCCCGGGATTTTGCAAAAATTGCAATACCCTTTGCATCTTCCAAAATGCTTCCTTTTGCAGGCATTGCAAAATGGAACAGTGGAAGATTGCCCGATTCCCTTTCTTTTGAAATTGCTACGATTACCCATACGGAATCCCTGGGTAATCTTTTGGGCCACTTCCTTTTTCTGGGTTTCTTCTCTTGTGCGTACCAGTCCGTTAGTTAGGGTGTTAGCTAATTCCACAGCATCGTCAATAGTGCGTGGTCTCGTAGCTTTGACGATATCTCGAATTTCGCCAATCAATCCCCAAATATAACTGGAAATAAGTACCGGTTCTGGCGAAGCCAGGGTTGGTACCACTCTTGCATATTCAAAGAATGTCGAAGTATACCCTCGACAGTCTACTTCCACCATCCGGTGGTTCAGGAACTTATTTGCCATTTGTTCCTTTTCATACTCGGGACAGAATTTTCTTTCCACTAGCTGCTTAAATTCTTCCCAACTCATGGCATAGGCCATATTTCTTCCTTTGGCTTGAAGTACTGTATTCCATCATTCTAGCGCCCCTTTTTTAAACAGATGTGACGCATACATGACCTTGTCTTCCTCGACACATTTACTTATCATAATTACTGCTTTGGTTTTCACTAACCAACGCAGTGCCGCAGTCGCTCCTTCATTACCTGCAAACTCAGCTGGTTTACAAGCGAGAAATTCTTTATAAGTGCAACCAGGTGTTGCAGCATTCATTTTCTTAAGGAGCAGAGCTTGCATTCCATCGCTGTTGTTATTAATATGGTTGTTGCCTCCGTTTACGCTATTACTGAAATTATCACCGTGTGTACGTTTACTAGGAATAATTTGTTGAGGTTCAACTGGATTTTGAGCAGCAGCAAGTATTGCTGGAATAGCATTGGCTATTCCCTGAGCAACGATATTCTCGATATCTTGCCTATTCAGAAATTGATCTTCATTGTTATGCTCAGATTGATTAACCTCATTATTGGGTTCATTACCAACGTGTGCCATCTGGTAATTAATTTATATAAGTAATTAGTATGAAGTAATTAATAACTAAACATAACAAAATAATTGCACATAATCACATAAACAAATATAGCCAAAATTATCGATCTTTCGACTTTCAATATTTTATATATATATATATATATATATATATTAGGCATCCGTACAAACTGGTTATCTTACAAAGTTTTATTTTTAAGTTATTACACATAATTATATTTTTATGTTTATATCATTATTAAACAAACACCAAACAACCACACATGATTCCCGTTAGCTGGCATTTCAGAAACGACGCTCCCTCTCGTCGTACTTCCAGGAGATTTGTTCTCCTACCTCCCGGATCCTATTCCCTGCATCTATCAGCTCTTCACCAAAATGACGGAGTTCAGCTAAATTTTCATTACTCATTGGTGGGTTTGGTGCAGGTTCTGGGTCAAACTGAGGGAAAAAGGTATAAGGATTATTTAGGAGGTTTTGAAATTGCCAGTCGTTGGTCCACCATTCGTCCATTTCTCCTAGAGGTTGAGTGTGAATCAGAGGTTCTGGGATGGCTGGTTCCAAGTTTACTGGAAGTTGGGTTTCAGCAGGATAAGGGAAGAGGTTTTCATTGATAGGCCTAAGGATATCACAATTTGCCAGTATGTGATCTAGTTCCTCCTGTAGTGGCAATTCTTCGGCTTGCTTAGAACTTTCTCCAATTTCTATTCTTGCTTGCCTAACACTTTCCCCAATCTCGACCCCTTTTCCTTTATCCATGGGATTTTCTATCTTGGGAATTCTCCTAGTCGCTGGTTTCCTTCTGCGCACACGCCTCCAACCCACAAATCTTCTTCTTTTCTTTGGCTTTGGCTTTGATTTCTCCGGAGGTGGAGCTTGGAATTCCATAGGTTCCTCAACATTGGCCAAGTAACCAGTAAAGTCTCTGGAAACTTCTACTTTAACAGGATAGAGATTGAGATTCTGAAGGGCTTCAGATAATTCATTCATGCTGTTTAGCATTTATGAATAAACACACAAAATTTTAAGTTAATTATTTATAACTTGAATTTTCACATAAGCACAAAAATGGCAATCAGAAAATTTACTATTAATTACAATTATCTAATAAACCATTTTATTGAAATAAAATATTTATTCATAGTATAACTAAAATTTGACATATACTAGTGGTTATTTATTATATTAAAGTTTCTGGCTTATGGATAATATAGGTGCTATTACTGGGTCGGGGTGTTGGCAGTTCAAAAGTTAACATTTACTGCTACAGTAGCTAACATGTAGAGATTTGCCCATTGTTTATCTAACTCATCTTCCCATGGTGGGTTTTCACCTGTTCCCTGAGTCTCTTTAATTATTACTTCTTTTGTTTGAAAATTCCTCATTTTCTCTTGACTTTTTCTAATAATCAAACTTCTTTTATTTGGGGTAAGTGGTTTCTCATATTGTGCCTTACGAATAAATATTCCCTCCTCAGTATCTACTGAGTATCTTGAGGAATTTGATTTGGATGAAGTTCCAATATCTTTCGGTGTACTATCTAATTTAAGATAGATGACCGACATTCTTTGCTTACCCATACTGTAACTAACAAGTAGTCCGTTAATAAGACATATATTCACAAGACAATAATCAGGAAAATTAAGTATTTTAAATACTTAATAGGCTTAAATCAGTGGCTCTGATACCACCTTTTTCTGTCACGGCCCCAGCCCCGGTTTTACCCGGTCAGGAGCCGCGGGACAGGAACCCGTGGTATTTATTAAATGATGCGACAGCGGAAGATTTATCAGGATCTTTTAAAACTTGAAAATGCCCAATTATTTTATTTCATAATACGGAATAAACCCCGTAATTTACAATAGAGGAATTTTACTAGGAAATTCCCTGATTTGTAAAACATGTTTATTCATTTAACTGAGCCACCTCTTCAAGCTTGTTAGTGCTCCGTAGCACGTTTTCCTTGATTTACAGCAGGTCGCCTGAAACATGTTTTAAAAATACTGGTGAGTCACTCATTTTGATAAAATGACACATAGTTATAAATTACAGCATAAGAGTGATTACAATGGCTTCTATCTTATTTTTTATCTGGAGCCGTGTCATCTGGTGACGATGGTCATACCACTATTGGGTCTTTCCCCAAGTAGTGATGATTATCACGGTTAGGATTTATTAGCCTAACTGTGAGAAATTAGTAATGTGCACAATACCCCACTAGCCAGTGATTAAGATAACCACGACTTAATCCCTGTAATTATAACATTTGAAAATGGAGTATTGTAAATACTTTTGATAAAAGAGAATGACTCACCATGCAGATTTATACGGGCAGAGTTTAGCCTACTGATTAGCCTTGTAACTTAATTTAAATAATAATGCACACGAACTAGGTCAGTAACTAATACAGCATTTACGATAACTCACGAGATTAAAACCCTCACAACGAATGACAAAGTGCAATACTTAAACATCCATCGAATTCACGACGAATGACAAAGTATTACCCTAATTTGAGCAGCACTTAAACATTCATCGGATAGTTTCAATCGATCGGACATTGAATCGTAGCAGCGATCGAGTTAATACCCTATATCGTAGCAGCGCCTCGCTATATTAAAAGTAAATTCGACTTTTGAGCAGCCAAACTTCGTTTTTGTGAAGTGTTTTCGGCATCAGTGGACTGCTCATGACCCGCTCTATTTATAGCTGAAATTTGGGTCTCTCGCGGCCCGCGTGAGCTTTGGCTCAACCCTTACGCGGCCCGCGTGGCCACCTAGTCTACGCGTAGGTTGGATGGGTCACAAGTAGGGTTGCCATGTGGATGATACGTGGCCCGGATGCTTATCCGGTCGAACTTCAAGTTGATGCGGCCCGCGTAAGGGTCTGGTCATCCTTTACGCGACCCGCGAGAGGACCAAGAATATTCATTTCTTGATTTTTGATATGGATTAGGGTTTTGGGGGTCCGGGTTTCCACTTATGGGTCAGTTTGGGACATTTTTGAAGGTCCTTACACATACCACAAAAGAGGGGGGGGGGTTACTTTATACATTTACGGTTGTACCAAAAGTTAGAGATATAAGATACCATAAAACTATTACCTTGTCCAAAACACAGCCATAGTTGTCACCAAAAACACGTCAACCCAGCGTGCACCACCAGTTCATAAGATCAACCCCGATGAAAAAAACGCCACCCCCGTCACACCACCCCATTCAGACCCAGTTCTCTAAGGTTCTGCGTTCTTTCGCTTCTCCGAGCAGTTGCGCGAGTCATGCTCGGTTACAAACCGGTTGCATGTCCTGCATAATCGCTGGGGCTTTTGGTGAATCTGGACAACCCTTTCCCCCGGCCCAATCATGCGTTTGTTGGTGCCGCATCCCTTATTGCGTACGCCTTGAGGATTTGAGCAGGAAACGGGGGGTGCTACTCTCACCTTCCACAGCCACTCCAGGCATATCAGCCATAACCTGTGTTTCTGTCGCTTCAACGTTTGTTTTTCCACGGCGAGCGTCAGTGATTTCTTTCGTCCAGTCCTTGATTTTGACAATAAAATCCTCCATTGCTGCCCGGTAGCCCATCACAGCCTGTAGCGCTTCAGAAAAACAATCCACCAGGTTGTGCCTGGTCAATGCCACCGGAGACATATCTACCCCATACCTGAACTCGACATGAAAAATAGACTTTGGCCACACGTGACGTCCCCAACGACTAACCACATACTTAAGTGGTATTTCGTCCACCTTTGTTTGCCGGAAGACGCAGAATATATGCCTGCAAAGATATCTGATACGGCACCACAGGTTACACGAGCATGTTGTAGTGTCCTCCACTAGGTCAACTTTAACCTGCACCATGACGGGAAATACGCCCAGCTTTAAAAAAAAGGTGTACTGAAAAAAAAAACAGGAAGGGACCAATACCGTGAAATCATTGACGACATCAGAACGCTTGTCCAAATGCGTAATGGTATATATCTTTCTGCCATCGACTTCTTCGACACTGGTAGTGTAACAGTATAAAAGGTCCTTCAGGATTTCTTTGCGAACCTCAACGAAGATGGTCGGAGAATATAATAACGCGCAGTGCTTCTCTATCGCCAAACCCGTCTTGAACTCGTGTGCGCGATCATCCGCCTTGAAGTCCACAACCCTCTGCCTATATCGTTGGGATTCCAATGTGGAGTCGTAACACAAAAAAAAAAAAAAAAAAAAAAAAACTGAACAAGGGTGTTCGCCCAGGAGGAGTTCACCTTAAACGCGGAGTTCAAACTCTCGCAACGGGATGTAGTCTTCATCAAACAGGACATTGGAATTTCTCTGAAATACGCCAGGACCCACAGCTCCTTTATGTTGTACATGTCTCTCAGCCACTCGTGCTCTTCGAGCCCATACTTCTCTAGCAGCTTCCCCTATCTCCTCTCGAATGTCTCCGGTTTAATATAAATGTTCCATACCAGTTTATGTATGGTAGCCCTGAATTCAGAGTTATGTGCGACCTCGCCTGTAATCTGGAAGAATAAAAAAACATGTCAAAAGGAAAAAAAACTAATTTAGCCAAAGTATATGTCGTATTGGAAATATACAGAAAGATGTGAAGGGCAATAGTTCTCACCTTCGAAGGTAATTTCTTCATAATGTGCCACATGCAAAAGCGATTAAGATAGCGATCGAACATAGCAGCCACAACTTGGCGCATGGCCGGGTCTTGGTCAGTTAGAACAAGGGTGGGCTGCTTGTTGTGCGCCTCCAGAAAAGCCCTTAGCAACCACGTGTACGCCTCAATTGTCTCACAAAACAAAAGGCCAGCCCCAAAAGTCACACATCGCTTGTTGTTGTCGACCCCGGTAAAAGGAACGAAGATCAGATTGTACCTGTATTTAAGATAGTTAAACAGTTAGAACGTGATTAACCTATTCAACTTTCCAAAAAACATTAAAAAAAACTCAGAAACTTTTTGCGGAGAACTTTACTTGTTGGTTTGGTAAGTAGCGTCAAAAGCGAGGACGTCGCCGAAAGCTTGATAGTTGATCTTAGAAATTTTATCCGCCCAGAACATGTGTTGAATCTCACCGTTTTCCATGCTGTACTTAAAAGTGTAGTTCGGTAAGTGGTCCACCTGATCTTTGATCTTCTCGATCACCAAATGCGTGTCCCTGTCATCAATGAACATGCGAACCATTGATGCAAAGTTCCTAAAGTCATCTGCGGTACCTTTCACATTGTGGTGGCCCCCCTTAAGGTTTACTTGGAGTCTATAGGCCACCGACGGACCCACCTTGCAAAGAGTCGCTCGGTGGATGAATTCTTTGGTAAATAAATCAAGCCTCCGCCGTTTTTTGTAAGATCTCTACTATGCACTGCGACTATTGGATGGTTATGGTTCTCTTCAAAGTGATACAAGACCCAACCGCGAGACGTCTGATCGAACTTCACACGTATATAGGCTTTACAGTCACATACACGGAAAGTGGACTGCCTTATCTTCAGCGATGTCTCGTCAAGTGTGTCGAAGTTCCTATTTTGGCTATGCGGCTTGCCGTGGTTGGAACAAACAATGTAACAGTGCGTGATGGTTCCTTTCTTTCGCTTAATTGTTCCAAGCCGTCGAAAACCCACAGTGCTCTGCGTACAGATCATACATCTCGGCAACATCTTCCCATTGATGAAACACGGTTCCAAGTCTTGGTTTTAGGTTATCCGGCGCAGCCGGGCACCAGTAGCGTGTCCCATTCGGAGTGAACCAGGAAAAGCACTCCTCCTCTGAATCTATGGCGTGGTCTGCGTACCAAAACACACCAAAAAAATATATATAAATGAGACATAATAGACGACTGTGAAAACTAATAGCATGGGGACAAAAATGGCATGAGACATTTCTGGGAAAAGGGGGGGGGATTCCAGACAAATGGTGTATACCAACAACTGGCATGGAAACCCCAGCAGATTGTGAAAACCAATTATACCAAATAACAACCAGGATTAGGTGTGTGAACCATCATCAAACTTAAAAACATCTGTTTTTATACTAAAAAACTAAAAAACACTGGTATTAGGTGTCTGAACCAGCATCAAAATGTAAAAACCAAACATCTGTTTTTTTATTCAAAAAATCTGTATTAGGAACAACAAATATCTATTTTTTTACACAGAAATTGAAAAACTGAATTATGTTTGTGAACATGTAACAAAATGTAAAAACTAATATACACAATTAAGAAAATTGTGAACCAGTATAAAATTGATCCCCAAAACTCAACCACGTTACATACTTGATACCTATGCTAAGAAAGACCAAAAAAAAAAAACTAAAATAAGTGTTTGACAGGTATATATGTTACCATTGTCATTGTCCGTTGCCTGAGTTGTTGGCATCAATGGTGTCTGGAAAGCACCGGAACTTGATCCACGCTCAACAACCCCCAGAAACAGAGTACCGCCGACGCCATCCCCAACCCCGGCGTTCCGTTGGGGTGTGCCAATCTGTTGATTTTCGCCGTCGCCGACAATGCCACCGGTGCTTTCTCCTTCGCCACTGCCAATTGGAGGATTATACATTTTCTGGTGGTTTGTTTGTGTGGGTTTTTCCAGCGAGGTGGATGATTGCAGGTTGTTTTTCAGGGGGTGTGAGGAGAAAAATAAACAAGAAGGTGAGAAGTGGTTGTTTCAAGCAAGAGGATTTGTTTAAAAAAGAAAGAGTCTGGGTTAATATTGGGATTATTGAAAGCTACTGTGTAAATAAAATCATTTTCTGACACTCGAAAAATGGGAAGCCGACTTGATATTTGGTGATATTTGATTGAAAAGGTGAGTGGTAGGTAAAATTACCAAACTAACCTTCACAAAACACATGTGAAGAAATGACATGGCAACTTGTCATTGGTCAATATTAGTTCTCATGGTTCTTACAACTGGAGGTGGTTTTCAATTTAGCTGTCCCCTATATATATATATATATATACATATACATATACATATATATATAGGTAAAGAGTACTGTACAATATTGCTTATCGTACATTACGTACGCTTCAATCTCAGCCGTCAGATCATCTTCCCGCATTTTAAAATTTCATGTTGTTTTTTTATAACAATTTCGCATGTGATAATTTTTGATGAATTCGCATGTTGTTTTTTTTTTTTTTACCAATTTCCCATGTGATAATTTTGATGAAATAGCATGTTGTTTTTTTTATAACAATTTCGCATGTGATAATTTTTGATGAATTCGCATGTTGTTTTTTTGTACCAATTTCGCATGTGATAATTTTGATGAAATAGCATGTTGTTTTTTTGTAACAATTTCGCATGTGGTAATTTTGATGAAATCGCATGTCAAAAAACCAACATGCGAATTCAATGCGGGAAGATGATCGGACGGCTGAGATTGTAGCGTACGTAATGTACGATAAGGGCATTTGTATGTTAACCTAACCCTATATATATATATATATATATATATATATATATATATATAAACCATTAAAAACTACATAAACATATATAATAATTACAAAAAACATAGTATCAAAATAAAAACAATTATTCTTCGGCGTCTTCGTCGGTTTCGAACCCAGGAATCGTTGAAACATGATCCACCAAATCAGATTGAAGGTTGTGATGTATATCCCTTGACTTGATCAAAAATTCATTTGTCGATTTATCTTCGTCTGTAACTGTTACGTTATCTGGTTGGGGGTCATCGTCATCATAGTAGGTAACGACTGCTCTACCTTCATCCTCTAAAATCATGTTGTGAAGAATGATACATGCGTACATCACGTTTCCAATCTGATCCTTGTCCCCTAGTTGACAAGGCATTGCCAATATTCGCCACCTTTTCTTCAAAACACCGAACGCTCGCTCGATGTCTTTACGTGCAGCCATTTGGACCCTATTAAACTTTAATCTCTTTGGATCTATGGTACCGTGTCTTGAAAACGATTTTACGAAAACCCCCCACTCCGGGGAAATCCCATCAACTAGGTAGTACCCATACACGTACTCAACCTCGTTTACAAAGAAACTTCCTTTGGGTCCTATACCATTTACCCGATCATTGAAAAGGGGCGAGTGGTTTATGATGGTAATATCGTTATGTGAACCTGGCATACCGAAGAACGCATGCCATATCCTAAGATCTTGGGACGCAACCGCTTCAAGCATGATGGCTGGCATCCCGTGATATCCGCTCGAGTGAGCGCCTTGCCATGCGGTTGGACAAAGTTCCCAAGGCCATTTCATACAATCTAAACTACCTAGCATCCCGGGTAGCCCATGATAATCGGCGTGATGTTCCAATATTTGTTGCATGTCACCGAACGACGGCTTTCTCAAATATCTTTTCTTATAAAGTTCTAAAATACACGAACAAAAGTTGTGAAGACTTTCTTTAGCTACACGTGCAGACATTTTTAAATAGTCATCCATAATGTCCGAACTATTGCCGTACGCTAACTGTCTAAGTGCGGCCTTGACCTTTTGCCACGTACTAAATCCTAATTGCCTGGTTACATCCGGTTTTTGTTGGAAAAAAACATACTTCTCCTCAAGATCCCTAGATATCCTTAAAAATAAGTTTCTACTCATACGAAAACGACGCCTAAACCTTTTTTCATCATACTTAGGTTCGGCTGAGAAATAATCGCTTACCAACAAATTGTTAGTGGTGTGCCGTTTAGGAGCGATGTACCTCCTCCGTTTAGGTTTCGAAATCTCTTCCTCGTCTTCCACGATAGCTTTCACCACCATCGCGGTCGTTTGTAGAAATATTTTCGCACAATCGTTAGATGATATGATGATGACGATTCACTTGAACTTGAAGAACTCATGGCAAGATTGTGTTTTATGTGTTTGATATTGTGTGAGAAAAATGCTAAATATGGAAGGGTATTTATATAAGAAAAATGTTTTTTTTTTTTATTTTTAAAATTCAACCCCAACGGCTAGCCCAAACGGCTACTTTTGTTGGCCAATGAGATCCCGCCATGTCATGCTCGTAGTCCCGCCCAACGCCCGGGCTGAAACCCCCGCCAAAGGGGTCACGCCGAAACCCAAGCCCACCCGGGGTGGTGACTTGGGCGTTTGTACCCAACCCACGCCCCAACCCCCGCCCCATACCCCATAGTCTAAACAAAGGGGAGAAGGTGAAATTAGTAAATGGTTTATAACTATTTAGATAAACAAAACAAATAAGATGATATTATCAATGCATAATGTGCGTTTTAATTATTTCGTGAAATATGTTATTATAAATAAATGTTTTGTTATGAAAGTGGTTGATATGATATTTATAGTGTTTTGAAAATATGAGGTATGGTGTTATAAAATTCAAAAGAATGAATGGAATCGGATTTGTAGGTATAGAAGTAAATGAAATATATGAAGTAAAAAAAAAAAAAAACCCCCACAAAGGCAATACAAGCAATAATTTTATGTTAGTGGAAAAAAACTAGGGACATGGGGCCGCAACCCCTCCTCGCCCCCATTAACCTCTGCCGTTGCTAAATATTTTAAAACATACATACTATTTCGATAATATAATGTTATTTTTTAAACCTCTTGACAAAGGAAAACAATATAACCAGATTTCATATTCATTAATATACTATTTAATTAAAAATTTCGTAATTTGTGTTTGGTAGTTCTTCATATGAATCAATACTACTTAAATTTTTTCAAATTTTAAGGATCATGCTTTAGTGTATTTTTTTAATTTAGTTAATCTTATAACAATGGTAATGATTACATATACGTTTCTATTTTTATGTAATAAAGGATGTTTGACCTTATTAAATCTTCTAAAAATAACAACTAAAAAAATCTTTTTAAAAAATCATATTGTTACCGAAAATAGTATATTTAAATTCCATTGATTTATTTTATTTAAATAACATACTATATTCAAATGATATCACAATTAAATCTTTTACCATCATGTATCATCAATATAGAGGTTTTTTCTTTTACATAATATTTTAAAAAAATACATAGTATATCGTTAATTTAATGTTATTTTTGTAAATCTCATAATAATGGAAAATATTCTAAACATAATCAATTCTCTATTTGATATCTTGATTGTTATATATTACATCATGGAGCCTTCTTAGGCTATAGGGTGTGGTCATGACCCTCATGACCACCATGACCCTCCACGTCAATGCCATGTAACTCACCTCTAATCAACCATCCAAAACCACTACCCTAAGGGTGTGGTCATGACTCAAACCACTAACCTCTTATTTATTTTAGAGTAAATTTCTATTTTCGTCCCTGAGGTTTGTCAAGTTTAACTAGTTTAGTCCAAAAATCTAATTTATAACAAATCTAGCCCTGAAGTTTGCATTTCTTAACGCTTTTTATCCCTAAGGGTGCTTTTTCATTTAATTCTTAGGGATGAAAAGCGTTAAGAAATGCAAACCTTAGGGATGAAAAGCGTTAAGAAATGCAACCTTAGGGATGGTATTGTTATAAATTAGATTTTTGGACTAAACTAGTTAA
Organism: Helianthus tuberosus; assembly: GCA_030545235.1. Lineage (NCBI taxonomy): Eukaryota > Viridiplantae > Streptophyta > Magnoliopsida > Asterales > Asteraceae > Helianthus > Helianthus tuberosus. Next base: position 194,541,881 of record CM060365.1, read on the forward strand.
AATTGACAAACCTCAGGGACGAAAACAGAAATTTACTCTTTATTTTAATTTATCTGTATCTAAAGAAAAAGGAAATGATTTGTTGAAAAATGGAAAGTAGGACCATGGTTGCCATGGTTTAATCCATGCAAACCATGGTGGATCAAACAAGGGAGTGGTGTATCTTTCCATTCATGTTCCTAGGTGGCAAATCATGTCCCAACCATGACCCCCACACCATTTAGCCTTATAAATCATTCATTCAATAGCATTTCAGATACTCATTAAGGTATTGCTTTTTATTATGTTTATCAAAAGCTTCTCTATGTTCATAAACACAAATATCACATGTCATTTGCATAATGTAAAGTTGTTTTATTTTTGTTAAAAACGATATTTTTTGATGTCTTTTTATAATGTTTTAGGTATTAAAGATACAATTGTTGACCTTCCTTTTGACCTGATACTTTTCTAAATTTTAATCAAGATCGATACCAAATCAATACATCGATTCAAGTTGGTATCTAAACAATGGCGTGATGGCCTATCATCTTCTGAATTTGCTTTCAAACGTGGTTGTTATGTTGAAGATTATCTGGTAATATTTATTGTGTTATAGTCTTTACATTACAATACAATTAGTTTTGTTAACAACTTTTTTTGTTATTAATCTCATATGTTTATAATCTATTTTTTCAGGAAATGCTCCAAGACCAAGGTTCGTTCATTACTTCGTCTGTTTTGCTGGAATTGTGGCCGTGTGAACTCATTGAACTTTATGTGTTTGATGATCAACATTTAACTTAGAAAAAGTTAAACGTTTTAGAGGAGATGGTGATGATTGAAAATGACCAACGTACTGTGTATCAAGTTTACGATGATAACAATTAGCAGCTTTGTTCACATCAAATAATTTGGTTATTGCCTATGGAATAATCATAATTTACATTTGTTCTATAATAAAATTATTGTTTCCCGTATTTCTCTATTTTAAATCATCGCTGTGACAAACCGAGTTTTCAAGGTCTTTCCTCGACACGTTACTTGTGTCACAGCTGTGTTTTCGTAATCTGTTTGCATTGTAACTTGTGCATGTTGGATATGCGGTTTATGTGTTGCTTTATGTGTTGGTTAGTTAATATAAACTTAATATGAACTTTTGTATTGTTTTATAATTAAAAGCATACTTGACGAAACATGGGTGTTTCACCACAAGCATACTCGACGAAACTTGGGTGTTTCGCCACAAGCATACTCGACGAAACTTTGGTGTTTCGCCATTACCTTAGTTCGCCGTAATGGGCTTTGGCCCAAGTGAAGCCCTATTATAATCAGTCACATTTACGTTAGTTTATAAGTGAAGCATAATTCGCGAAACCCTAGAACTCTTCTCCTCTCCCTTGCACCCGACGACGAACATCATCCTCTCGAAGTTCTTGCTTGTTTCATCTCACATTCGGTTAGTATATCCATCTTTGTTGCTTGCATTCTTTAGGGTTTAAGTTATGAATATATGTGTTTGTTGATTTTGATGTATGTCTTTTGGCCGATCTGCAAATGTAAGAGTAGTTTATATTGTTAATAAATTGTTCGCCGTGAAACAACCGTCGGTCAAACCCACGTTCAAGTAGATCCTGACCGTAATAATTCAGGCGGTTACCTTCAATCGTCCGTTCAAACCCAAAAAAATTGGCAGTTTGTTTTTTCAATGCCAGTTAAGTTTTGCTGTGTTTTCTGCATGTTTCTCGCTACGTGGGTACGCTCCCTCAACCTTGTCGGTTCATCTTGGATAACTACTACGTGGTAGTTAGCATACAAGATGTATATATATGTCCGTGTATGCTTTGCATTACATCGTTTTCAATGAAGGATATCAATGTAAGGTGGTTACATATTTTATGTGTTTATGATGTTTGTTATGTTTCGAAAATAGTTTCTTATTTAGTTTGTTTTGCTTCAATTATGATCGATGGATAATGTTGTGTATGATGAGGATTCAATTACGGGGAAAAATGTAAGTTGTTAATTTATATGGTATTGTGTTTATTTAACCATGTTTGTTCATTTGAATAATTATGCTTTGTTTTTCAGTTTGCTGGGTTGGACAGCGTTGTGGAAATGAAGCAGCCAGCAGATATGAAGTCTTCTAATATAGTTGGAAATGTATTATCATTTTGTTTTGTCAAGTATTAGGATTTACATAGCATTGTGTATTTTACAATCGTTTTGTGTTTGTAGGAATCCTTTGTGTTATTATAGTAAAAAAATCATTGACTTGCTTTTTTTTGTCAGGTTGTAGCTGACGAGTGTGTGGATGGTCATTTGCATGAATTTTCTTATTGCTCTAATGAGAATGTACATTTAGAAGCAAGCTTATGATGAAGTTTCTGTTATTATTTATAATATTGTGTGTTACTTAAAATCATTGTGTTATTTACAGCTATTGTGTTTTTTGTGATGTTTTTTTTTTTTGTAATATACTATGACAACAGTGCTTGACAGTTGTTTTTTTTTTCTTTTCCAGTTGTTTTTCTTTTTCTTTTCCAGGTGGTGGCTGACAATATTTTATCATGTTGTGTATTTTTAAAAATCATTGTGTTTTTTTACAGATACTGTGTTTTTTGGTTTATTTTTGTAATATACTATGACAACAGTGATTAACAGTTTTTTTTTTCCAGGTTGTAGGTTGTGGCTGACAACATTTTTGTGGATGATCATTTTCAAAAGTTGAGTAAGATATCTGATGAAACTGGAGATGTATGTAATAATTCTTTTATAACTGTAAGATAACATTGTTTTAGTTCAACATGGTAGTTTATTTTATTATTGAGCATATTGTTTTTCAGTTTGAAGAATTGTTTGGAGTACTTCCTGACTTGACTATGTCTTCAATCAGAGATGCAAAGGTAAATCTTTTATGTTAAAGTATGTAAATTATTTTGTTAGTGATAGTTGGTGATGTTTATGTTGAATCTTATTATGTTTGCTTATATTTTGTTTTGTAAATTTCAGAACAAATCTAAAGGCTTTGACTTGGAGTTTGGTGCTTTGGTTGGATGTCCTGACAATTCTATAAAGCATGAGATCAACAAGGTTGGTTCCATATCTATATGTTTAGTTGTGTTTAGTCAATATTCTAGATGAGTGACTGACATATTATTCTCTAGCCTCGTAATTTCAGAAGAATTAATCAAAGGGTAAAGGCGCTGAAGAATTGGAAGTGGGATGAGGTGATTGAAATCGACAGTTTTGGCGAAGATTAGTTATGTTGTTTTTTTATGTATGATGATGGTTATTATATTTTGGTAATGATACTCTGTTGAGTTGGAGTTATTTTATGTGTGTATTTTCCTTTCCCTTAAACATGCATGTTTTTCTTTGTTTGTAAGATTTTCGTTATAATTTAAAGGGTAATTAATATTTTCGTTGATTCATGCATAGTAAGCCGTGTACCAGTTTAAGTTTCCCTGGTTTAATTAATGGTTTGTGTGTTTATAGTAATAACTGTATGTAAACGTGTGTCTCTTCAGTTTTTTGTATGATTGTATCGTTTCCCGGAGCAATTTTTACATCATGTAACCGTTACTGCCATTAATAGTTCCGCGTTAGTGACCATAAGCCTTTTATATATATATATGCATACCTTTCATGTATATCGTATCTCAAGTTATTTAAGTTTTACCAATTTCTAATTAAAAAGTTAACTTTTTTCAATGGCTTCATCAAGTAATCAAGGAGAAGATTTGAAGGAACTGTTTTATAAAGCAGTGATGGAAGAATTGGAAGCTGAGTTAGAGTTTTCGAAAGATCTAAGGAAATGCTTTCGTTCTTTGAAGATTGGAGTTGGCTCTCGTGATGATGTAACTGAGACGTTGCATTTATTGCCTCCAACTGCTGTTCGTGACCTGGCACTTTTGAATAATGGTGAGAGTGGGAACAAAGATGTTCAGTTAATGGCACAAATGTTAGAGACATTTAGACAAGTTAATGAGTCAATGGAGTTGAAGCGTAGGTTTTTACTTTTCTTAAAAGTTGTTTTGTTAAGTTTAGTGATAGTTGTTGTTATAGTGAAGTGGTTTGTATTCAATTATTAAGAGTTATTGGTGGTATTTTTATTTTAATGGAATGTTTTGTTTTGTTTCTTGAAAGTTAGTCTGGGTGAATTGTGTTTTTATTATGGTCGTTTTTTTATTGTGGTTATTTAATCATATATTATTTCAAAATTTTAATTTAATATCTTCAGTTTAATTTCTTCGAGTGACCATCTTGAGAATTGTAATTGATTTGGTTTATTTTGATGTTAAATTGTGCCTGAATATAGAGTTGCACACATGAAAAAAACACTATCTACATCATAAACATCTAACTTTGATAGATCTCATCTATCTTTATTTAATGGTGTTAGCAATTGCTATGTTAATCAATTTAAAAATAGTTACTTAAAAGTTTCAAATTGTGTGAATTAAATGTAAGAATATAAGAGCAGTTGTAGTTACTAATCGCAATCGAATAAAAAGTCATTATTGTCTTAAATATAGACATGGTTATTGATGTTCTTAATAGGGATGTAATGCAATGATTCATCTCAATTGAATAGGCGGACCACTGTTTTTGTTCAAACATCTGCTCTGTGAAAATCTGTCCACTGCCATAACCACTGTTTTGTTCAAACATCTGCTCATTGAAAAGTTGTCCACTGCTGAAAGTCAATCCCTGTTCTCTCATTTCCTTGGATATCACTGTTGATCAAAATCATTGTTTTCATCCACTGATATGCTATCCACTGATAGTTAAAATCACTCACTGTTTTCATTATAACCGTTGCAACCACTGATATTGTTCAATCAGTGGTTTCATAAAACAACTGTCTTCCATTACTCATCAAGGGTTGGCACGTGGACAGTACATAGCGGTCAGATCTTTTGTAACCGCTGCCACGTCAGCTTTCTCTTTTTCCTTTATAAAACCCTGAGCAAAACCCCAAATAGGGTTTTTACTGTCGAATCGATTTCAAAAATTCATTTCTCAAAGCAGTTATCATCCATTTCTCTCAAATCATTCATCATTCTTCTTCCTCAAAATGGCAAAATCATCGTCTTCATCATCTGCAAAACCTACTGAAAAAGCCATAGAAATTCCATACAAAGCTTCTCATAACTACTTGGGTCTCTTGACAAAACCAAGTAATACTCAAACCTTCAATTCCATTATAGACGCACTTTCATCTTCAAAGTACAAAACTTTGTTGACCACTGATGCTCCGATTTACCTAAAAACGCAGAGAGAATTTTGGAAGAATGCCACACTTGAGTCTCAAGGTGAAACAATCATAGCCATCAATTCCTCAATAAAGGGTAAAAAGGTTCAAATTACACCAAAATCCATTTCAGGGGTATTTGAACTCGATGATCTGCAAGGTAAAACTTCTTTTCCTAAAATCGAGTATAAAACTGATTTTATTGAGAGGGGGTATGCTGAGGAAATGAAAAGGGTCACCTTACAAAAAGGTAGTTTTCCTCCTGCACCAAGATTCTTATTCCATACCCTCTTGATGTGTGTTTCAAATAAAACAACTGCTTTTAATGAAATACCATTGAAGATCCAATACCCGGGTTATGCTATTTTACATAACAAAAATTTTAATTACTCCTAGGAGATCTTTGATGGCTTGGTCAAAAATGTTACTAGCAAATCATTTTTATTATTTCCAAGGTTCCTAAGCTTTTATTTTCAAAAGAAATTTGGAAAGGATGATGCTCATGTGCTCATCCAAGGTGAACCTTTTCAAATAAATGGCTTAACACCTGACACATTTACAAGATTATCAAAGCCTTCTAAAACAAAAGCAGAGGCTCCTGAGCAGAATTTAGCAGCTACCACTGCTCCTCAGGCACCTGCTGCTGAGCCCACTGCTCTAGGTGATCACAGCAGCAAAACAACTGCTGTGAAACCCACACCTAAAACCACCAGAAAACCAAGTCAAAAGAAAACTCAAAAGCCCCCCAAACCTACAAGAAAGCCAACTCTGGAAGATGAGATCCCAAAGCAACTGCCAGTGACAATACAAAAGTCACTAGAAACCACTGCTGCTACTTCCTCACAGCAGATGGTAGAAAGATCTCAACCCATGCCTCAAACTCCTCCTGCTTCATCTAAAAAAGAACAGGTTGTAAGAATAGGGACACCACAATATGATGCTCTGGAATCAGTTGTTTCCATCATCCACAGCCCACTGCCCAGGGTAAATTCTCTTTCCACACCCATCCTCACTTCCCAAATTCCACCACAAACAAAACTTTTGTTGGATGCTATTGATTTAAACCAGACACAAATCAGTTCATCTCAATCACCTGTTAATGAGATTATACCTCAGAAAGTGACTGAGTTTGTTGTTTCAATCATTGCTAACCCACCAACAACACCTGAGGAGGTTACACCCCTTGAGTTACATGCTCTTGGTGGTAGTTCAAGTGAAGCAGCTACTACAAGTGCTGAACCCACTGGTTTGCACTTGGACAGTAGTTACATCAATCAGACTTCCTTGAAGGCAATTCCTTCTTTGGGAACCATGGTGCATCCAGTTTTTACTGGTTCACTAAAAGTGGTCACCCCAGCTGAAGGAAGAAGTCCCCAATTCCAAGACAAAGGGGCATCAGTGGATGACTTTTGGAATACATTCCCTGAGTTAACCACTGTTACAACCACTGAATGTGGGAAATCAGATGATCCCATTAAATTGGGTGATGGTTTAATGTACTGGGAATTGACGGATAGAGTTTACAAGTTTGATACATATGTTGCAGAAATCAAAGACATGCTGCAACAGTTGTTGAAAGTTCAAAAGGTACCACCCACTGCTGCACCAACTCCAACAGCTGCTCAATCATCTGCTCCTACACCAAATGAGCTGTGGAGTTTGTTTCAACCTCTGCTCCATCATCAAAGAGAATTAGCTGATCAGTAACAAGAGATACAAGTTCAAAAGATCAGAAATCTCATGGAAGCAAGGTTTAAAGATACCCAAGATGATATCAAGGCAACCAAGGCCCATTTACTGAACACCACTGGCACTGCTCCTCCCTCTATCATCTTTGTGGATAACCCACCACCAGTTGATGCCAAAAAGGGGGAGAAAATGAAGCAGTTGAAAAAGAAGGGATATGAAGATGGTTTGTACATTGCACCAGACAATTCAAGTATGCTTGCAGACATCCCTTTGCCAGATGGCTCTAAAAAGATTGATGTAACCACAAATGCCATTGCTGATGCAAAAGCAAGGGTAAAAAGGGATATGGAGGCAAAGGATAAAGCAAGGTTTGATCAGGAGAAGAGAGTTTTTATGGAAATGAATGAGCAGGGTGCTTCTAAGCCAAAGGATGATAAAGTGAGGAACCCAAGCACACACCATCCAGATCCACAAAACATACTCCCAAACCTCCTAAAAACTCCACACATCAATCTCCCAAACCAACAGCTGTTGTATCACCTGCTGTATCAACAACTGTTGGTACTTCAGTGGTTTCAGCAGTTGTTAACCCAACAACCACCACTTCAACTACAATCATTGCTCCCACTTCAAACACTGCCCCACCAAAAATACCATCACCACAAAAAACCACCTCACCACCAAAAACAACTTCATCACCAGCATCACCTCCTGCTAAAAAGTAGAAGACAGCTGATGACACATCATCAGTTATAGTGACAACAGTGGTTGAAACACCAGTTGTTTCAACAGCTATTTGTCAACCACCTTCCACTACAATAACCACCACTCAAATCACCACCACCACTGAACCAACCAAAACACCACCAGCCTCTCCCAAACCAACAACTGTTGTATCACCTGTTGTATCAACAACTGTTGGTACTTCAGTGGTTTCAACAGTTGTTAACCCAACAACTACCACTTCAACTACAATCACTGCTCCCACTTCAACCACTGCCCCACCAAAAATACCATCACCACCAAAAACCACCTCACCACCAAAAACAACTTCATCACCACCATCATCTCCTGCTAAAAAGCAGAAGACAGCTGATGACACACCATCAGTTGTAGTGACAACAGTGGTTGAAACACCAGTTGTTTCAATAGCTGTTTGTCAACCACTTTCCACTACAATAACCACCACTCAAATCACCACCACTACTGAACCAACCAAAACACCACCAGCCTCTCCTAACCCAAAAAGGAGAAGGATGATTTTAAAAGATGATGATTCTCCACCACCACCAACATCTTCACAACCGTTATCACTTGCTATAATTCGAAACCCTGTTCCACTTTCTTCTGCACAGGCTTTTAACCCAAACACTGCCATTCTTTCAGCAGCAGTCCAATATCCTCTGAAAGTTATAACAGTCAGAGAAGAAATCATATCTTTTTATTCTGAAGATGACCCTGCTAAAAGAAACCTACCATCTGTCCAAGGATATTCAAGGCCTAATAATATTGAAGAATACATGAAAGTCAAAGCTCAACAAGCAGAGGATATCTCTAAAAGAGGCTCACAAGGATAATCTGATAAAGAAATTCAAAGGTACTATCAATTCCTGCTCACACAAGTCAGAACATTGGAGCAGTTTACAAAAGTTTTGTGTCAAAATCTTTCAGAAAGAGATGATGAAACCTTGAAGAAACACTATATTGAGCACATCATGGCCTTCAAATGGTACAAAGGTGACAAAGCTCAATATAAAGAATGGACAATGGGTGAACTCAAAGAGGAGTTAAAAAGGATTGAAAAGATGAATAAGGACAAGGTTAAACATACTCCACCTGTCTGGTCAAAATACATGAAAAATCTACCAGACAAGGTGCTAGAGCTGAAAAGAATGAAAGAGGAACTTATTACTGCTGATTTTGGGTCAAGAAATCAAGTAACAAGATGGAAGGAAGACAAGGTCAGGGCAAGTTACCAAAGGCTGGAAGAACTAAGGAAGAAAAATCCTGATATTCCACAAAAGCCTGATTATTCTAAAGAAGTGGTTCCAGAAAAGCCACAAAAGCAACAATTCAAAAGATCCACTGCTCCACCAGTTGCCTTCCTTTACCAAAGAAGGAGACAAAAGCAGATGGATAAAGTAACAGCAGCAGATCAAGAAGCAGAAGAGTATCTTGTGAAAGTAGGAGTTAAAAGAATGATTGAAGAAAGACTTGAGTCTGAACAACCTTCAACCACTGCTCATCCAGTTATTACCAGGCCACCATCTCCAAACTCATCTGCAATAAAACCTCTCCTAAGAAACCCAATGGATTCAAAAATACTAAAGTGGAAGTCTAACAAACAGACCCACGTGTTGACTCTGATCAAATCCAGTGGTGAAGTGAAGAAAATATCAAGGGAACAAGCATTGGGCCTGGGTGTTGAAGATCTGCAAGATCTCCTTGATCTTCCACTGTGTATGGATGAGGATGACACAGATGCCCTGGACCTTGAGTTACAACTTAAAGGACAGATAAGGGAACTGTTGATGAGGTAATAAAGATCTACAATAATGAAGGGTTTTGGCATCATCTGTTCCAGGGGGAGATTGTTGGGATTGAACCCTACCAAAGGAACAGTTGATTAAAGCCAAAACCGGATAAGGACAGTGGATTCATCATAAGCAGACGTTTGCACTAAACTTTCCCCTTGAAAGTGATCCTAACATCTGATGGACTCAAATACTACTCTTGCAACAACTACTGTTCTAAAGACTGATGCTGTTAAAATACTGATTCTCTATCTACTATTGTTCCCTAAGTACTTCTGAAGACACAAGCCCTGCCCATTCAAGGACTGATCACCTTTGAAGAAAGCACTGATGCTCAACATCAGTGCTTAGACTACAACAGTGGAAAGTTGAAGCAGTAGTTTACTTATATGTTTTGTATTTTACTTATAATTAGTAATTTGTAATCAGTGGTTGTAATAGATGTAAGTGAAGTTGTCCTACAAACCTGATAACATGAATTGTGTTTTTTACAATGGTTTGTGTTTTATCAACGAAATTATATATTATAGTTTATATTGTGTTTTTTTGGCTTTTGTGTAATATCCTTGGGAGATCTTGATAACATCAATTGTTTTTTTTTTTTTTTTGTATATGTAACCTGCATATCATTTATTACAACTCATGAATGTGTGTTAAAAAGTAGTTGTAGAAGAGTGAAAACTGTTAACATCAACATTTGATTTTTATTACTTTTACTATAGATGTAGGTGAAATTGTTCTACAAACCTGATAATATGAATTGTGTTTTTTACAGTGATTTGTGTTTTACTTACGAAATTGTATATATATTCTATCTTTTATGTTTACAGGATGATGGTACTGTGCGATTTCCAAACGAATTAAAAACTTTGTGTCACACCCTGACTTTGCGGAAGCGTGGGTTTATTTGGTGTGACTTCTTAATACCATAGCAACAATCATAACCATACTATATGATAAAAACATGAGATATTCATCCATTAATAAAGTTAGAAAAATCCCATTTTCAATAATCACAAAATACGTTACAAACCTTAACTTGATTTAATTGAGTTTATAAAGACTTAGCAAAAGACTTTAAACAATACTAGGTTTAGAGACATGTAACCCGTCCAGGAAGAGGTTACACCTTCTAAACCCTGGATGACTTCTTTATTCAAACGCAGCTTGAAAATACGTGCATACCGTGCCAGATCCGTTAGTTTTCTGAAATACATGTAGTTTGAAAAGTCAACATAAAGTTGAGCGAGTTCATGTGTAAGTGAGTATGTACAAACATTTGAAAATGTTGTAAGTATGTATAAAAGTCCCTGGTATGTAGCAATTAAGGAAAAAGAGATCACCATTGGGTTGCAAAGCCAATGATATGTGTGAAGTGGCGTAGGAAGACTCAAACCTAGCAGATTTTGCGTCGGGCTCAAAGTCACCACCTGGTCCATTAAGCGGGCTCAGGGGTTGGGCTCGCTACAGCCAGATAGATCTACCGCTTACGACCCTCGGTCCTACAATGAGGATTAATGGCCTCAAGTTGCGCCTACTCACTCACATGATCTAAGTAGTAAACCTCCTTACGCTAACCATACCATGTAAAAAGTATTCATAATCATAGTAACATGTATTTCACCCCTGCAGTATAAAAACTAAAAATAGTTAAGAGAAAAGGGGGACATGAACTCACTGAATTGCGTCTCGAAATAGTAACTCTCAGTCAACCTGCTGCGTAATGACCTACACGTACTAACTTCTATTAGACGGACGGCCGTGCCTTGGCTTAAGGTTTAACATTTTTGGGAAATAGTTAGGCAACTATTTCGTATTCACACTTCGTAATTATTTATAGTTATATTCCTTCCCAAGGATGGGGGTTTTAATACATGTGCGTTTTATAATTCCGAAAATATATTTTTAAGTCTCACTTGAAAATATATTTTGATTCACTTGTCAAAAAAAATTCTGTTTCCAAAATATTTATATAATCACACAAGTGTTTTACTACGAAATATATATTCTAAATATATATTTAACAAGTTTTATTTATGAAAACCCACCTCCGAATACTTGGTTATATGTAATAAAATCATGGCGAATTTTTATGTGAAAAAAAAAATAAGTTAAAATATATTCATAACACTTGTCACAAAAATATTTTCTAAGTGTTATTTTCTGGAAATATTTCGCCAGAGTTTCCTCTGTAACTGGAGGTGGCCACGCTTTCAAGCGTATCATTTTCTTTTAAAATTTCAATCAACCAATTTTCAGTCATCAATATATAATTTTCCAATATCAAACTAGTCAAAATAAGTATGACTCGCAAACACAATAACTTGCAAGTTGTGTAAAAATGTGTAGTAACTTTCCATCATTTTTAGTAGTCCTTGTCCTCTTTAAAAATAACTTTTGTTTCTTGAAAACATTATTTTTAAAGAATATGTAATTTTACAACTTCTAGTCGGTCTTTACGAAAATATTTCTTTGTTAAATCTTTTGTTACACAAGTGTCCACACACTTGTTTGTTCACAAAAACACCTCTAGTTTACGAAAGATCCGACTTAAAATAAGACTTATATATATTTTACTTGGTCCTTCGAAAATACCACTTGTAGATCTTTAGATCTACTAGTTTAGAACTCCATTTGATAAGAAAAACTATTTTTACACAAGTTCATGTTTATGAATGAAAGGGGTTGTCATCTTGTAACCTCTACACTAAACAAAATGCTAGTTCATGTTCCAAGAACATGATCTAGCGTGGTTAGACGACAATCCGTTCCACTAATAGCATTAAACAACATAAACTAATCATAACAAAACAAGTTTCATAAGTTTTACACCATTAGTTTCCTTTTATCCACCAAGTTCATCTTTTTTTTTACAAGGCTTTAAACTTTGATCTCTAGTGTTCATAATTTTTATCCATTAAATCTCTTATTAACCACTTTAGACAAGATCAATAGGGTGTTTAGAGTCACTTACTACTAGCTCGTGGCTAGGGAAGAAACTAGACGAAAAACGGGTGGTTAATAGCGTTGTAGTGAGGTCCTTGGCAATCCGTAAGCACCGGGTCTCCTCGTATGAGCTCTAACACACTTGTATATAGATGGAATTATAATACCAAAATTTGAAAATGGGTGGATGTGTGTTGTGGTTCTCGTCCGAGATATCAAAGGAAGAGAGTGGAGTTTTTGTGTGGTGATTTGTGAAGTGAATGAGGGTGACCTTGAGTTATATTTATAATCCACTTTAACCCAATTACCCATGGGATATTATGTAGCCAAGATATTTAGCATGTCCAATTAAAATAACCAAAATTTTGTGGAGTGTCCCCTCATGGGAACCGATTCGGTTGGGGGGGGGGGGTACATATGGTTAGATTTTAACTAGCTAGATAAGCACTAGTTATATTAATTAGGAATTTTAAATAAGTTACTAGTGTGCAATGTTTTGTAACGGGTGTTAGGGTATTCGGGGACCCTAACTAGCTTCGAAAAAGAAAAACTATGTCATGACAATATTTTTATGTTCCGGGTAAAGTCCGGTTGTTCGGTTGGATATTAATCCGTTAAAGTGCTAAATAAGCATTTTAAGTGTCGTTAATATTATTTTTAGTGACACAATGAATTCCCAACACCTTGGAAAGTGTCTAGTATTATTTTCCCATGTTTTGCACTTTACTAGTTAATTTAAATGCTGAATTTTTATGATAAAGTGCAGGATTTTGTACTTAAAGTACGTTTTAGGCACATCCGGTCACTATAAGTATCACCTAGTGACGCAGTTCTACAATCCTCATCTCTCTACACTCCCTACTAGTGTAGTAAACTATTCCCGGCTCATAATGGCCTCAGAGACAGTAACTGTCTGATGCTGGCTATGTCAGCATGTTTACTGGGTTATCCGTATAGTGTGCTCACTGTGCTTTTTGTGCATCAAGGTTGTCACTGATGTTTGTGTATAAATAATAGAGTGACAGTAATAAAGTATGATGCATGTACGTGTATGTATCAGTAATCAAGAAGCAGTTTAACCAAAACTGTAAGCAAGCACAGTAATTAAGCAGTAATTAAATATTAATTAATTGTACGGATTCCTGGTTTTGTGGGGGTTGTCACATTCTCCCCCCGTTAAAGAAATTTCGTCCTCGAAATTTGTACTGCCCTACTCCTTATGGTTAAGTCACACACGTATGTATATGAATAATATCGAAGTAGGTAATCATCAAATCGAAACAAACATTACTCACATTAGGTGAGTCCAAGAATATATAACAACCCGAATCCTAGGGTTGAAAGGTGTGTGCTTCTAGCATTGGATGTCAAAGGTACAAGACGCATTTGACATATAGTCTAATGTAATCCAACTAGTAGGGGTTCCACAAAAGTGGAGTTTTGACTAATAGGATTTTTAATCGATCGGTTGCAACATGCAAACAAGTTTTAACAAACCATAGCACCCGCTATATGAACTCAAAAGCAACAACTCAACGTAATAGTAAAATGATCTGTCAACTCCTGAATAAATGTCTGGAAAGGTTTAGTGTGTTGACATCTTTGAATGGTGAAGATACACCGAATGGAATACAAGCGAATCTAGTGTATCATTGTCTTGATTCGTAGTTGCATCAGAAATGTTTAAATGATAAATCAAACAAAAGTATGCAGTTTTGTGTGAGATGATTGACCATGATTAGCACAAGCTACAAGTTTGTAATGACACCACAAGGTGTCGTAATGGCATTACTCAATAATAGTGGTGACTGAACAAGTTCACCGCGTTTGAAATCAAATGAAAGTGTACTGAGGCAATCTGAAGATTTAATTTATACCATGTTATAGAGTTTCCAATTAAATATGGAACATCAAAGGACCACTGTTTCCAATCGAAGATGAAAAGTAATGAGTATCGCAAGGCATTTGATTGACAACGAAAGAATCGTTAGGAGGTACATTGTGCTTATGAAATGAATATATGTACCATTGCCTTAACACACAATTGTGTTGAGACCGCTTTGATCGTGAAGATCCAAAATGGATTGTTATCAACTAAATAGGGAATTGAATTCCGTGTACGAAGTGAGTAACCAAATTAGCGCAAGCTTCAATTTTGTGAAAATATCACCGCAAGGTATCGAAACAAATCAAACGTTTTAGTGGAGTCGTAGACCAACCAAATCTACTACAACTTGAAATGAAAGAATCTCTGCAAAAATAGTTGAACATGATGCTCCCAATATATCATATAGCGTTTCAAGTTAAACCTGTGAACTGGATAAGTTCAAGTAATTGGACTTGGTTTCAACGTAACCCGACAATAAACGTATGTATCAACAAGGAATTCTCGGCATGGTAGCAAAATAAACCATGAATGTAACTTGAAAGAAAGCGGTTTCAAGAAAGTGTGTTGGCTTGGTAACAAAAGAGCCAACAATAACAATAATGTAGGTTACTCGAATCAGGAATCAGTAATTAGGTTTAGCAAGATAATGTGTAAACTCCAATGGAGTGTTTGTTCAAAACGAAATCACATGCGTAGCAAATGATGCATGTATGTCAGGTAAGTTTCCAAGTAAAGGAACAACGAGTATCTGCTAAAGTGAAGAAATGACTAGATATCGAAGCAAATGTGTGTTCGCTCTCAGCGAGAAAATTATTGTGATGCAACTACCATTAAGGGGAGTAGAGATGCAAACATCTACTCGCCAGAAGTAAAAGAAATCCAAGTACTCTTTGTTTGGTCAACGGAACTGGCATATGCGCCATGTTAATGCTGGTTGATTGAGTTGACAGATATGGTTCCTAAATAAAAACCTTTACGAGTTTGGACCTGGGTTCCCAGAGGTCTAAATATAGGTTTTCTAAATCCTCCAGATTTCGTATCCCGTGTAGATCTGGTTTGTGCATTGCGTAGGAAGCACTATTTTGGTGTCCGTCTAAGAACAAGTCATTGTCCCATAATTTTCCCGGTATACTTTCTTCCCGAGCTTCACCGCTAACGACGCTCGATCGTCAACCAGTCATGTAATAGTAGTTGGGTCCTTACAGTCAGTTATGTAAGTGGTTCGCTAATTCCTCAGCAAGTGTCACCGACTCTGGTTGGCTAGCTCGTCCGACTCCCGGTCATTTGAAAGTCATTCGTCCTTTCTTTTGGCGAGCAGAACTGAGGTTATCCAAAACAAAAGTTTTGTTCTGTTATCTTCCTTCTTTATCAACCACTATCTCCGGAAGTGTAAGTTGCTACGATGCATTGACTACAGGCGCGACGACTGGAATCAAATCGATGCAAAAATTCGACTTGTCGTTGAGGAGATAATTCTGGCAAGTCTTTGAGGAAGACTTCAGGATATCCTCTGATCACGGGGGTATCTTCGGGCTTTAGTTCTTCGGCTCCCTTGTCCCCGACATGAGCCATGAAAACAACACATTCTTTACGCAACATCCTTTGTGCCTTTAAGCGATTTATAATTTGCAGAGGCGTATCCCGCTTCATGAGTCAAGATCACTTCTTCGTTCACCATCATGGTGCGGATATCAATCTCCTATTGATCATTTGTCAACCAATCCCTCCAACTACCTTGTTGAAGTCTCCAAATTCACCGGCAGTAGATCAAGTGTAATCTTACGCTTCCCGGGTTCTATCTTGCCGATTCCAGTTACTGTGTTGGCTTCCACTAGCTTCCCCTAAGCTATTTCTAATGGGTACCGGAATATCTACTTTCTCGCTGCTTAAACCAATTATACTCTCGAACTCTAGGGGTGCGAATCGTAAAATTTGCAACAGTATTCGGCAATACAGATGCATAATATTGAGTAATATGGGACGTACCGATATCCATGCTTGGATTCCTGGCGTGTCTCCCTAGCTCCGGGGGGGAGCTTTCATCCTTGCGCCTGATTGTTTTTAGGGTAATATCTTCTAAAATGCTTTTTGCTTCCACAGTTTAAACATCCTCGAGCACGTTTCTGTTTATCACTCATTCTGCCTCGACAATTATCATTGTCGTTGTCCCCTTCGTGATTCTCACTACCGTCCTGGCCCCCATTACTATGTTCAGTATTTTGCCAACAAGTTTCCTTGACATGTCCCTCCTTGCCGCAGTTACCACAATTTCCATATTTGCATCGCCCGACATGATAACGTAAACAACTGTCACACTTAGGTAGGATACCCTTGTAATCTTTCCCCTTCTTGGCCTTCTTCTTGTTACTTACCCGAGTAACCATCTTGAAATTTGCAAGCTTTCTCCTGTTATCCCCAGATGCCTCTATAGCAGTCTCCTTTTTTTTCCTCCGTAGTGGAAAATTATCCTCGTCTAACTGCTTCTTCCGTGAGTGCCATGCTTATGTTGATAGCCTCGGTGATCGTTGAAGGTTTTGATGTTGTTACCAGGCTTTGAATCTGTGGTGCCAATCCCCTTATGAACTGTTCAATTCTATTAAACTCTGGTGCCCCCACGAGTAAGGCAACTTGTGATAATTCGTTAAATCTCTGCACATACTCCGCTAACTTTGGTCCTTCCATTTTCAAGTTCCACAGTTCTGTTTCCAGCTTCTGGACTTCTGCCCTCGAGCAATATCTCTTACGCATCAGATCTTTCAGTTCGTCCCACGTCATAGCATACACATCGGTCTCGCCCATTGTCCGAACTTGATGGTTCCACCATGACAGAGCCTCATCCACCAATAGTCCAGTTATATACTTGACTTGATGTTCGGGGTCACATTTGCTCAATCGTAAAACAGAATCTGTCTTTCCAACCCAGCACACGAAGGCTAAGGCACTCCCAGTGCCGTCGAACTCTCGAGGTTTGTGGTCCAAGAACTGCTTGTAGGTGCAGCCTGCGATGTAAGCACCATTATTCGCGTAAGGCCTTAGCAAGGCACTCGTGGAAATGTCCAAACGTTTTGTAATGTGCCTTAAAGGACTAGACATTACCGTTGGGGGGTTATTTCCCGAGGTACCTCCGCTGCAATCGGAGCGACGGGCCTCGTACCGTGCGATGGCCTGTACGAGGCGCTCTTGCATTTCTGCCTCTGTTGTCGGTAGGGGGTTGTTGATATCGGTGTTCCCTTGAGTCGACATCTTCCTAGAAGAAGGTTGGTTAGGTCAGGTCTAATTTGCTTTGTGCGTGCATTTGGTTGTTTAGTGGTCATAAGTACATACACATAACAGGTTACCATACCAACCAATCAAATAATAGTATAATCATAGTATGACCAAGTAATTTGGTAATTATGCTTAATGAGAGCATAGCAAGTAAGCACGTAGTATTATACACACACATAGATCAATGACGTGCTTAGTGGAGACATAGCGACGGAGTTTTTCGTTAGTCATTAGTCATATGTACTGTCGCGTGTTTAAAGATGATCGGGCTTTCATTATCCTCCGGCCACAATCATTGTGTTTTACAAAATGCTTCACATCAGAAGGGACACAGGGTCACCCTGCCCTTGTCCAACAGGTATATTAGTGCATCAAAATTACGTAGTCAGAAGTGGTCCTCAAAAATCTCCGCAATCCCGGCTTATCATTATTGTCCTTACCCCAGTGTAATGCAATCCGCATAATCCAGAAACCAACTATACTGGTGACTGAGGTGGAGGAGGAAAGAAAAGTAAACTGTTAACATGTGTGAGTCCCTCCTCGAGCTTGTATATACGTTGAATTAATTATCTGTTCTGCCGCTCGATAGTAAAGAAATAAGTATCAGAATCCTGGGAACGGTGTAATAGCAATGGCCAAGAGCGCAAGAGGAACCTTGATGTATGTGGCGAATCAAAGTATGCTGGCAATAGACAGGGTGGAGGACGTGGTGTCTTACATAAACTTTACTGACAAAATGTTGTCTTGTGATGTAGACTCTTAAATCATGTTTTCGGTTATGTAATGTTTTGCAATTGAACTTGCCAATTGTGGTGTCAGCTCAAGCCCCAACGTTCTGCGACTCATATCCTTAAACTGTAGTTGGTGTTACAGGAGCAACTCATCTCGTATGTGGCCTCCATAACGTGAGGAATGGTAAGGGTCTAAAATCTGCATAGTGTATTATAAGATCCACCCAATCGGCTCTTACAGCGACGTAGGGGGGAAAGGAGTAAACGGTGTGGCCGGTAAGGCCATAGAAAATGCTGCTGTAGCAAAAGGATCGTTACGTAGGTACTGACCTAGAGTACCTCTCCGGGGCGCAGGTATGTCTTGAAAGAAAGCGATAGGCATGTTGGCGCAATGGACGTCGGTCTTCATAGGGGAAAGGAGCAACATCAGCGGTTATGGATGCAAAAACAAACGTTTCAACCAATAAGGAGATTGTCAGGTGCTGGTACTGCGTTAGATAGTAGGGGTGCAATGTCTAGTAAACCAAAAGTATCAGGGTCACAATCAAGCAAGGGTGTAGAACCAGCAGTTGCAACATCAGGCTGACTCAAAAGGTGCAGAAGCTAGCTCGGCAGCAGGCCCTGGGTCGTGTAACGGTGTGGTGCCTCGAGCAGGTGATAGCGCAGCAGCCATGTCGTCATCGTCTTGTGTCAGTAGTAGAATGCAGTACTCCAGTTGTTTGTAAGGTTGCAGGTACTACAGACTCAAAGGAGTCTGAATGCATGCTAGAATCTTGTTAACAGGGGTCTTAAGAAGTGAAGTTAGTAACAGTGTCCTCGTCTAATTTTCTATTGTCATGGGTGTCGGCAGGAGGACCATCAATAAGTATGCCAACGTAGTCATATATTGTTTGTCGGGTAGCCAACCTTCAGTAGATATGTCCGCAGGAGGTGCACCATCGAGGATTGGAGCCATGGTGTGTCCATCGTTGGGATGACCAGTGATGGAGTGGTCATGGATTGAAACATGGGTGACAGAAAGATTCTTGTCAGAGAAACCATCAGCCAAGATGAAGTATCACCAAAATCTGGTAGCACGGACTGTTAGAAGTCGTTCTTGTCCTTAGTCAGCATATCAGGATCACTCTCAGTGTCTGCCGTAAATGTCTCTGGCGCATATGTAGTCTCACTATCTGTGGCGTGGTCGTAGGGTTATCAATGCCTGATAACTCGTTCTCCAATTAAAGTGACATGTGTGCCGGTGCGTAGCATGTATATCCATAGTAGTTATTAACAATTAGTGTATGCAAATATTCACCACGTGTGCACGTATATCAATAAACATCAATCAAGCAGTAACAACGTAAGCACGTATGCATCCTAGTCTTCCCCAAGACTATCCTCCTAGTCCCACTAGACTAACCTCTCAGCCTCCAAGACTGAATCTCCTAGTCCCACTAGATTAACCTCCCAGCCTCTCAGATTGAATCTCCTAGTCCCACTAGATTAATCTCCCAGCCTCTCAGACTGAATCTCCTAGTCCCACTAGATTAACCTCCCAGCCTCTCAGACTGAATCTCCTAGTCCCACTAGATTAATCTCCCAGCCTCTCAGACTGAATCTCCTAGTCCCACTAGATTAATCTCCCAGCCTCTCAGACTGAATCTCCTAGTCCCACTAGATTACTCCCTCAGCCTCTCAGACTGAGCCTCCTAGTCCCACTAGACTACTCCCTCAGCCTCTTAGACTGAATTATAAATTTAAATTTGGGAATGTGTATTTGTGCCTTTTTGTTTGTAAAAAGGTCTGTTCCCTGGATCTGGACGTATAGTGTATGCAATGTAAAAATGTTTGAAAACTTTTTCGGGAGAGCCCTGATGATCATAGTCTAGACTCGAGAAAGAATCCTAGTTCGCTATGATCGAGGCTCTGATACCAAGCTGTCACACCCTGGCTTTGCGGAAGCGTGGGTTTATTTGGTGTGACTTCTTAATACCATAGCAACAATCATAACCATACTATATGATAAAAACATGAGATATTCATCCATTAATAAAGTTAGAAAAATCCCATTTTCAATAATCACAAAATACGTTACAAACCTTAACTTGATTTAATTGAGTTTATAAAGACTTAGCAAAAGACTTTAAATAATACTAGGTTTAGAGACATGTAACTCGTCCAGGAAGAGGTTACACCTTCTAAACCCTGGATGACTTCTTTATTCAAACGCAGCTTGAAAATACGTGCATACCGTGCCAGATCCGTTAGTTTCCTGAAATACATGTAGTTTGAAAAGTCAACATAAAGTTGAGCGAGTTCATGTGTAAGTGAGTATGTACAAACATTTGAAAATGTTGTAAGTATGTATAAAAGTCCCTGGTATGTAGCAATTAAGGAAAAAGAGATCACCATTGTGTTGCAAGGCCAATGATATGTGTGAAGTGCAGTAGGAAGACTCAAACCTAGCAGATTTTGCGTCGGGCTCAAAGTCACCACCTGGTCCATTAAGCAGGCTCAGGGGTTGGGCTCGCTACACCCAGATAGATCTACCGCTTACGACCCTCGGTCCTACAATGAGGATTAATGGCCTCAAGTTGCGCCTACTCACTCACATGATCTAAGTAGTAAACCTCCTTACGCTAACCATACCATGTAAAAAGTATTCGTAATCATAGTAACATGTATTTCACCCCCCGCAGTATAAAAACTAAAAATAGTTAAGAGAAAAGGGGGACATAAACTCACTGAAGTGCGTCTCGAAATAGTAACTCCCAGTAAACCTGCTGCGTAATGACCTACACGTACTAACTTCTATTAGACGGACGGCCGTGCCTTGGCTTAAGGTTTAACATTTTTGGGAAATAGTTAGGCAACTATTTCGTATTCACACTTCGAAATTATTTATAGTTATATTCCTTCCCAAGGATGGGGGTTTTAATACATGTGCGTTTTATAATTCCGAAAATATATTTTTAAGTCTCACTTGAAAATATATTTTGATTCACTTGTCAAAAAAAAATCTGTTTCCAAAATATTTATATAATCACACAAGTGTTTTACTACGAAATATATATTCTAAATATATATTTAACAAGTTTTATTTGTGAAAACCCACCTCCGAATACTTGGTTATATTGTAATAAAATCATGGCGAATTTTTATGTGAAAAAAAATAAGTTAAAATATATTCATAACAATTGTCACAAAAATATTTTCTAAGTGTTATTTTCTGGAAAAATTTCGCCAGAGTTTCCTCTGTAACTGGAGGTGGCCACGCTTTCAAGCGTATCATTTTCTTTTAAAATTTCAATCAACCAATTTTCAGTCATCAATATATAATTTTCCAATATCAAACTAGTCAAAATAAGTATGACTCGCAAACACATGAACTTGCAAGTTGTGTAAAAATGTCTAGTAACTTTCCATCATTTTTAGTAGTCCTTGTCCTCTTTAAAAATAACGTTTGTTTCTTGAAAACATTATTTTTAAAGAATATGTAATTTTACAACTTCTATTCGGTCTTTACGAAAATATTTCTTTGTTAAATCTTTTGTTACACAAGTGTCCACACACTTGTTTGTTCACATAAACACCTCTAGTTTACGAAATATCCAACTTAAAATAAGACTTATATATATTTTACTTGGTCCTTCGAAAATACCACTTGTAGATCTTTAGATCTACTAGTTTAGAACTCCATTTGATAAGAAAAACTATTTTTACACAAGTTCATGTTTATGAATGAAAGGGGTTGTCATCTTGTAACCTCTACACTAAACAAAATGCTAGTTCATGTTCCAAGAACATGATCTAGCGTGGTTAGATGACAATCCGTTCCACTACTAACATTAAACAACATAAACTAATCATAACAAAACAAGTTTCATAAGTTTTACACCATTAGTTTCCTTTTATCCACCAAGTTCATCTTTTTTTACAAGGCTTTAAACTTTGATCTCTAGTGTTCATAATTTTTATCCATTAAATCTCTTATTAACCACTTTAGACAAGATCAATAGGGTGTTTAGAGTCACTTACTACTAGTTCGTGGCTAGGGAAGAAACTAGACGAAAAACGGGTGGTTAATAGCGTTGTGGTGAGGTCCTTGGCAATCCGTAAGCACCGGGTCTCCTCGTATGAGCTCTAACACACTTGTATATAGATAGAATTATAATACCAAAATTTGAAAGTAGGTGGATGTGTGTTGTGGTTCTCGGCCGAGATATCAAAGGAAGAGAGTGGAGTTTTTGTGTGGTGATTTGTGAAGTGAATGAGGGTGACCTTGAGTTATATTTATAATCCACTTTAACCCAATTACCCATGGGATATTATGTAGCCAAGATATTTAGCATGTCCAATTAAAATAACCAAAATTTTGTGGAGTGTCCCCTCATGGGAACCGATTCGGTTGGGGGGGGGGGGGGGGTACATATGGTTAGATTTTAACTAGCTAGATAAGCACTAGTTATATTAAATAGGAATTTTAAATAAGTTACTAGTGTGCAATGTTTTGTAACGGGTGTTAGGGTATTCGGGGACCCTAACTAGCTTCGAAAAAGAAAAACTATGTCATGACAATATTTTTATGTTCCGGGTAAAGTCCGGTTATTCGGTTGGATATTAGTCCGTTAAAGTGCTAAATAAACATTTAAAGTGTCGTTAATATTATTTTTAGTGACACAATGAATTCCCAACACCTTGGAAAGTGTCTAGTATTATTTTCCCATGTTTTGCACTTTACTTGTTAATTTAAATGCTGAATTTTTATGATAAAGTGCAGGATTTTGTACTTAAAGTACGTTTTAGGCACATCCGGTCACTATAAGTATCACCTAGTGACGCAGTTCTACAATCCTCATCTCCCTACACTCCCTACTAGTGTAGTAAACTATTCCCGGCTTATAATGGCCTCAGAGACAGTAACTGTCTGATGCTGGCTATGTCAGCATGTTTACTGGGTTATCCGTATAGTGTGCTCACTGTGCTTTTTGTGCATCAAGGTTGTCACTAATGTTTGTGTATAAATAATAGAGTGACAGTAATAAAGTATGATGCATGTACGTGTATATATCAGTAATCAAGAGGCAGCTTAACCAAAACTGTAAGCAAGCACAGTAATTAAGCAGTAATTAAATATTAATTAATTGTACGGATTCCTGGTTTTGTGATGGTTGTCACACTTTGGTGGATAAATTGTTTGCATTCAAGATTGAAGTCAGCGAGACTAACTTGACATATTGTGATGAAGAATACGAGATTCAAAGAATAACTGACGATGAATCAGTTGTTGATCTGGTTAAACAAATGTCTGGGATTAGTCAGGTACTATGAACTTTTAACTGAAGTATTATAGTTGTCTTTTCCATTTTGTTGTCTTTTGTTAATAAACTTTTTCAATTTTGGTTTGGAGCTGTATGCCTGATGATAAGAAGAATGGTACTCCAATTTCGCTTGTGATGAGTTCCGATGTTGATACAATTGATAAAAAAAAACATGTTCAATATATAACATATAAACTAGAACTAGAAAACGTATATATTTATAAACACGGTTACATAGTAGCCGTCCAAACTATGTAAAGTTTGGAACTAACAAACATGTTAACTTACTTACAAACAACTATTTCAACACTACAGAAGCTACGCTAAGTTTCTTCGTTTGCCAAAACTACCATATGTTATGGTTCAACCTTGTTTCAAAGTTTCAAACATTACCACTAGCGAAAAACATCGGTAAGGAACAAAGCACGAATATCTGGAAAGTACTGGAACGTGCAATGATCACCTTTTTTTATGTTGTTATCTTTAAGCCATTTCGCCCAGCCTTTGACAATGTACTTGACACTGTTTTTATTTGGCTCCGCCCTAACATCATGTTTTGTCTCCACATGTTGCCTGTTGACGATCTTAAACTTTCAAGGTTTCGTCAATTCCTGTCATCTGTGCTACTGCAACCGGTATGCGCTATAAGTTACAAAACATAATAATAATTTCCATTAATGATGTTGAAGTATTAAAAAATACAAAACTTAACCAAATTATGTAAACATATTAGACGCCTATTAACATATAATTTTGTCGGAACTTACAAACCGTTTGGTGTATGGCACAAAAAATATCAGCGGATCAGTCTCATCATCATCAAACTCCTCTGATTCAGCCGAATAGTCTTCAGAATCCGATATGACGATAACATCGTTTTCAGCTCCAGCCATTCTAAGAAACATTTAAAATGTTGACTCATTTTAGTAACGCGAAATTTATTTATTTTTTTCTTTTTGTTGTACTTTAAAGGAATGACAAACATACATAAGCTGCATAATACCATTCTTCGTGATTTTACATCTTTATTCTACTTTAGTGACTTTCTTTTATTACATAACCATATCTTATATTTCTAACCCTTTTTATTCAACCTAATCGTATAAAACACCTCACTATTGTTGAAAGTTTTACTTTACCAAAATGATACTTTTGTTAACTACAAAATTTTTCATACAATCATTTGTTCGAACACCTGGTCTGCATCTTATATTTAATGTCTTTTAGCATTTCCCTGTGTTCAGATGACTTTCTAAATCTGTTTTTTTTTTTCATACCCGAAGACAGGTATGCAGTCAATACACTAAGAACATATGTATGTTATGTAGCTGAATCAAGGTAAATATGTCAACCAAACAAGTTACATCTACGTTTTTGTATACAGATTGCCATTTTGATTAACTTATTCCAACCAACAAATGGCAAATGATCATCAAGATAGAAAAAAAGGAATTACTTTACCTGATTTTTGTTGACTTAGAAACCGTATGTTGGAGAAATGAGCAATGCAAATAAGAGAAATTTTGAAACCCTTATCACAAATACACTAACCGAAAGGATCTTTGTTGGAAGGGTAGTTATAAAGAAGTTCAGCTATGATGGATATTTTGACTCTTTGATACACCTTTAATTATGAGAGAGAATATGGCTTTGAAGAGAAGATTTCATAAAATCTGATATATTGTTGCTGCCGCCGTTTTGTTTTTTATATATATATTTTTTAGTATACATTTATCTTTTCATATAAAAGATTAAAATTCACATATTCTTTTTTGGTTGATAATTTACAAAAATCAAATTTCATAATATATTTAGAGAATATTATAATAGTAACTATTTTTGATGTTGTACAATTAACATGGATATTTAATTCCGCTTGGTGTTATTTAATCATTTATTATTTCGAACTTTTAATATTTTCAGTTTAATTTGTTTTACTATATATGTAGGTGAAGTCCTACAAACCTGATAACACGAATTGTGTTTTTTTTCCAATGGTTTGTGTTTACCAACAAAATTGTATTTTATAGTATACATCGTGTGTTTTTTGGCTTTTGTGTAGATTCTGATAAAATCAATTGCTTTTTTTTGTATATGTATCCTGTATGTTTATCATTTAGTACAACTCATGAATGGGTGCTAAAAGGCAGTTGTAGAAAAGTGAAAACTGCTAACATCAACAGTTGTTTTGTATATATGTAACATGGGTAGTTAGTAGTTATTATATTAGTTGTACGTGTGTTAAATTCAGTTGTATACGTTTATTCAGAAGGTATATTGGACTTGGTACTAACCTTCTTTTGTATAATATTGTGTTATTATTTTGAATGAAATATGTAATATGTGTAGTTTTAATATATGGTATGTACTAGCAGTTTATAAAACATGATTTTAGGTTAATAAGTTGTTGTAGTCTTTCTTGCATGTTCTCCTACAAAGATGGTAAGGTAAACTGCTGTGTTCATTTCAAAATGTTTGTAGAAAGGTAAATATTTGCTAACATCAACAGTTGTTTAAGATTGTGTTAATACAATGTTAAACTGCTTTCATTAACAGTTATTTTTTATATAAGTTACATGGTTGGTTAGTCTTATTTTATCACACGGTTGTGTATGAAAAACGGTTGTATACATTGTGTTTATATATAAACATTTACATGTCAAATTGTCTCAATTGTATTTCATTTATTATATTTTATATTGTAGCCTCATAGATCATAAAATGGAAAAGCTTGGGTTTGCAATGATCGTCGATGAAATATTCGCATGGCTCCCTGCCAAAGCTATTGGTTGTTTGAAATGTATTTGCAAAGATGTCCGTAAGGAACTGTCAACTCATTTTTTTGAGATGATGCATTCTTGTCGAATTGGAAATTCACTACATAAGAAATATCTCTCCTTGTCAAATATGTCAATTGTTGTTGACGACGTAATATGTGGGAATTTGGATGTGGTTACAAGCAAACAGGTCACTTTTCCTGGCAATGTTGACCCTAGATTAGAAAATTAGGCAACTGTGACCAAAATTTGCTACCGAAAAAAATGGTAGCAAACTTAGCCACCGATTTGCCAAGGAAATGAAAATAAGTGTATTTATCATGATATGGTAGCAAAGTGGTTGCAATTTTTGCCACCTTTTTATTTTCGGTGGAAATTTGTGGGAAAAATACGCCAAAGCATGAAAAATAAAAAGGTATTTGTGACCATGTTATTGGTGACAACATGAAAATTCAAATAGACGGGTTATTTTTTTAGTAGATCTGCGCGCTTCAAAAATCAATAAATCAGGGTTCCAACCAAATAACTCCTCTCCCAAAAGTTTAATCCTTGCTTCTCACCTGCTCCGCTATGTCTAGCCATTCAAAGACCTACTCCCATATGTTTGATCTGATCGAAGAACTAAGCCTCTTGTAGAAACAATTTCACCTTTCAGGTAGGTTTTTCCATCGCCTTTTTTTTTCTTTTATTTATTTCAGTTTTGTGAAATTGAAGCTGGAATCATGAGTTTTGTTAATTCGATTTCTGTTTTTTGAATTGGATCTATATGATTTCGTTAATTTTTTTGTTTGATTTTGATTTCTGTTAAACCTAATCCAGATTCTCTCTTGTTTGTTTATAGTTACCCACATCTGTAGGGCTTGTTGGTTTTGATTTAGTGATTTATCATACAAACCGGACATGAATAAGTAGATCAGGTCATGTCATCCCCCCAAATGAAATGAAACGGGCAAGGGGTAGTAGGATCTTGAAAAAGAAAAAGTAGGTCAGGTCAGCTCATCCCCCCAAATGAAATGATGCATACATAATTGCAGCATTTACTTATCATTAGACTATGGGGTATCGGGAGGGGGTTGGGGCGTGGGTTAGATAGAAACGCCCAAGTCACCACCCCGGGTGGGCTTGGGTTTAGGCGTGGCCCCATTGGCGTGGGATTCAGCCCTGGCGTTGGGCGGGGCTACCCACATGAGATGGTGAAACCTCATTGGCCAAGAGCACTAGCCACGCCAACCCAGCCACGCCCCACCATACCCCTTTGAAATTGGCTTTTGGTCTTGGGTGCCCCATACTCCACGTGTCGCACCATGCCCCCAACCCACACCCCACCATACCCCACGGTCTTATTATTAACATAACATTCTACGTGCCTCATTTTAGCAATCAAGTTGCTTGCTTGTGACAGAGACACATTTACCAGTTTTTCTTTCTTTCTTTTCTTTGCAGGATGAATTGGGAAGAGTGTCCAAGGTGCTTGCTAATTTGGTATGTTCTATTGCTCTTTTTCGCCATATCGACAAGGCACTTAATGGAAGTTTTAGTTAACAAACGGTTCTATGTTTTAGGTATCATGAATTGAATAGGAAATAGTAAATAAAGGCAATTGAATTGTATATTTGTTTGTTTCACTTTCCGGGATCAACTGTTTAAACCTAATTTTATTTAACTTGATGTTACAAGTAGTTGATTTTGGTTTTGGAAGTACTACATATCTTATGTTCTAAAATTTATCTATCAGATGGTGTTTGTTTGTTTTTACTTAATGATTGTTTTTACACTTCCAGGAACAAGAGTGTTCGGAGCTTAGAAAGATAGAGAAAAGAACGAGAAGCATCTTAGACCGGTTCTTCCAGTTAATGGATCTGAAGATGCCGAAACTTTTGGTACAAACAAGTCAACTCTGTGAGTATTATTGTCTTAAATACTCTTACAAGTCTCTTATAGTTAAACCATTGACGCTTCATGTACATTGATAAATGCCAACTTTCATTTGATACATGCACAAGCCCTGTATAAATTCAAAAGTTAAAAGAGGACCTGGAACATTAATGAATGCTGATGCTTTTGTTTTAGTCATGTCTAACTTTTATATCAACTGTACCTTTAGCCTAAAAACACTATTTTATTCAGTTTTCTTGTAACACTGCAGTAGACCTAGCAAACGGGTCGGTTCGGGTCGGGTCATGGGTCAAAACGGGTTCGGGTCAAAACGGGTCAATTACAAAAAAAAGGTTATTTTGGTTCGGGTCGGAACGGGTTCGGGTCGGAACGGGTTTGGGTCAGAACAGGTTCAGGTCGAAACGGGTTCGGGTTGAAACGGGTCCGGGTCATAACGGGTTTCGGGTCTCGGGTCGGGTTGGTTAAAAATTGCTTTCTTTCACGTCTAAGTTAGAAAAATGAATAGATTTGGTTAGCCAAACACTAATGTTCAAAGCTAATTTCTTATTGCTAACAAAAATCAATGCAAAACATCATCCTAGTTATAACTCCAACCCCAAAATATTAAACCTCTAGTTAATTAAGCCAGCTCGTTTAAATATCAGCTCAAATTTAGCTCATGCTCTACATAATACATTTACTAGTGAATAACAACAATGAGTGAGCTGCGGGAGTTGGAGAGCCGAAAATATTGAAACCATGTCGGCCTAAAACCCGTTGCGATCCGAAACCCGTCTCATGCAGAAACACGTGTCGGCCTAAAACCCGTCCCGTGCGGAAACTCGTGTCTGCCTAAAACCCGTTGCGATCCGAAACCCGTCCCGTTCGGAAACCCGTGTCGGCCCAAACCCGATCCGAAATCTGACCCGTTTCTTTAAGGTGCTAACCCACATCGACCCATTTCGTTAAAGTTGTCGACCCGCTTTGACCCAAAAATAACAAGATGGAATTTCAATTGACCCGTTGTGACCCGTTTAGTTAAAATATCTTACCCAAACTAACCCATATAATTTTAAAAGCAACCCAAACTAACCCACTTGAAAGCCTTTGGGTCAAGACTGCCACCTCTAGGTTTGATGAACTGAGTTCAGTTGTTTCTCTTTGTTACAGCAGCTTGAATGTTAATGAATATGCCATGCATCTTTTGTCTTTCTTTTGTTAAAAAAAAACGAGAGGAACTTTTTGAAATCATAAACTTAAAGTTTCAAATTTGACTCAACATGTTTCTGTTCTTCCTTTAAAAATTTTAATTTTTGGTATTTTCATTTTCTTCCCATGTAATCCAACACAATCCCTTTTAGTTTTTTACTCGATTTTTATAAGTGACGGGTCAACTACAAAGTTCATTACAAGTTAGAGGTCACTGATTTTGGTCGATTTTCCGTATTAGTTATAAAAAAATGTTTCATTTCAAAATTACTTAAATACTTGTTCCTGGTATCCGAACCCACAACTTAAATTACGTTTTACCTGCTCCCATAACTTAAATTTGTTACGCTCTTTGTCAAATACCTAAAATACCCTTCAACAACAGATCTTTTGGACCTGTAGGATCGTGTACGGACCCGAAACGAGTCGATCAGAGGTGTTCTACACAATATGAAAGGCGGAAACAGACATATTGTGTGTGATTCAGCTAGAATATCACTTTTAACAGTCTTTCTATTGATCTGGTAACAATTACAAATCTATAGACACTTCGACAGAGCTTCTCCGTCGGAAAAACCTCAACCTACTTCCATTTCAAATGACACGGACCTAGACCTATTTATAGACATTGTAATTCCATTTGAACATGACTCAAACGAGATTACCATACAAACAAAATTACACACAAACGGAAATACAATGTAATTCCATGCAGAATTACTTGATAACCCTTCAAGCGGAATTAACATCCTTCAAGCGGAATTACTCTTTGTCTTGATTTCTCGATCTTCATGCCCTGAACAATGCAAGACTCGATACAAGACGAAGTCGACAGACGTATGCACCAACAGACTCCCCCTCGGATGTTGACGAGTCTTAAGTGTCGAGACTTCAACGTCTTCAGTCTTTATCAGTCTGATCTCTCTTTGAAATATCTTACAGTGTAGGCATTCTCAAACTTTATCTCTTTCTTCAGCATCAACAAACTCCCCTCGAACAATCTACCCTCGGATGTTGATCTCAATCTGTCTTTCACAAGATCAGAATTGTGTTCTGGCTCTAAACTCAGACTCAGAATCCAAGCTATCCTGCACATCCTCTACCTCACAATAAATTTCACAAATTTAACATTTGACAAATTTATATTACCAGACTCCCTCTCAAATTTAACTAGAATGATTTAACAATGTTAAATAACTGATGAACCGCTTGTAAGTAAATATTCAAAATCTTTTCTCATTTAAACACAAGCTCCCCCTCACCACATACTCATCATGTTTAGCACTTGGAATTTTGAAAATCAGCTCTCCAACATCAGTTGTCGAAAATCTTTTTGGATTTTTCAAAAATTTATTCTAAAACACACTAAAAATATTTTTGAATTTTTGAATAGAATAAGAATGCATTAAAAAAAATATTTACAGACAATATTTTTGTGAGTTTGTGTAAGAGGATCAAATCAGTTTTTGACAAGTCACAAGTACCGTTGAGCTTAGTTACACATTAAGAATTAAACAATTCACTTAGATTGCCGATATACTGATCCTCTTAAATTTTCACACAAATTTTAACTGATTCAGGACATGAATTAGGTGTATTAAGAACTTAAACTCATTCATGTGTCCCACCTCTTGAATATACTCCCGTATCCAGATCCCAATATTCAGTCTTACAGGTGAGTATACCACAGATGATATCTGTAAGGGGTTAAATGCGAAGAACCGTGAGAGCTCAGGTCAGAACTTCCGTTCAGCAGAGAGAAGACGGCTTTGACTTTTGGTGGGTCCCCTTTAGAGGATCTTTTTTACAACAGCACATGATTTGCATTTTGCAATGTTTCATTATTTTTATGCTGAGGGCAGGCTTTATTTCAAGCAAGCGTAAAGTATTCTCCGGGGACTAGGCCATTGCTTCCGCAAAATCAGAAGTCCCGGGATAATACCCCAGATATCACTGAGCATAAAAACCTAGTATCTCAGAAAGAGGGATCCTTCAAACGAAATTTCAG
This sequence comes from Helianthus tuberosus, assembly GCA_030545235.1. NCBI lineage: Eukaryota > Viridiplantae > Streptophyta > Magnoliopsida > Asterales > Asteraceae > Helianthus > Helianthus tuberosus. The sequence goes on from CM060365.1 coordinate 194,573,344, forward strand.
GGGTTACCTATATATCCAAGTAGTGTTCCCCACGAAATAAGCAAGTTTTGAATTTAGGTTTATATCCCGAAAAAGCTTACTAAATGTGTAAAAACCTATCGGCATATCATCAGTGAGACCGTTTAACGCTATTTAAACATTACATATCTTTAGCATACTGTAACTGTCTACTGATGTACTATCATTTCCTCTTTTCTGACAAACAAAAATCATTTTGTATTTTATCATGTTTTTGTCTTTTTCAAATTTTCTGATGTTTTTGAAAACAAACTATACAAGTAAATTGACAACCGATATCAAATCACTTCAAATCGCCATCCACTTGGCATAAACAATCAGAACTCCCCCTTTCAACAAACTATTTTCTCATTATGATTTCAAAACACTTAAGTTTGTTTTAACCAAAATGATTTTTCCGGGAAATAAGTTTTGTTGATTTTACCACTTGTAGGTTAGGGGTTCATCACATTGTTATTCTCAATAACACTTGAAAAATTTAACAATTTTAGATCTTACCAACAATATCACTTGTAGAAAATCAAGTACAACTTAATGTCCATGATTTACCACTTGTAAAACGAAATATCACAGTTACCATCCTGTGAATTTCTCAAGAAAGATGCCGATACCTGCTCCACACTTACCAACCTGGGAGCTCCGGCAAGTCAGGATTTTACTTGTGAAAAACTGCCATCCAAGCCTGACCAAACTTGGATGTTTCTTTCTCAACTTCACTAGGGGTTGGGCTGTAAGTTGCCTTCTTTGATTCGTAAAAGTCTTTTACCCCTTTAGCCTTTCCCTCAACCATTTTCCCAAAAATCTTTTTAACATTTCCATTAAACACTTTCTCAACATCAAATTCTTTCTTTTCAGAATAGAATTGATTCGAGATCTCAACCTTTCCAACTTTTGATTTAAAATTTTCAGATCTCAATGGTGGAAAATGAACATCATCCATTGGAGGCACTAAGTTTTCTTCTTTTACCTCAACCTGTGGCTCATCTGACTTTGTGAAATCAGATTCATCATCAGATTTCTCATCAAACTTCTTAACATCGTCATGAAATTTCTTAACAACCCACATTTGGTTATCATGCTTAGCTCTCTTTTTATAAAAATTTGTCTTTGAACACTCACCAACTTCATATGTTGAATTTTCAAAAATTTTAAATTTTTCAGTTGGTGGTTCATTTTTCTCAACAACTTTTTCTTTCAGTTTGTAAGAGACTCCCTGTTTTGTCTTTGTTGTTTTTGAACAGTTCCATGCAATGTGACCCACTTCATTGCATTTGTAACAGGTTCTAGTCTCTTTTTTCTGATTAACTTCACTCTTCATAACCTCTTGCTTCTTTGTTGAATCGGTTTTGTGACCCTAAACAGTCAAGTTGAGCAGTTCATCATTATTTACTAAGGCGGAATCAAAGTAAACAACGTCAAACAGCTTGTTCCTTTTCAATTCTTCCTCTATTAATCAATCCTGAGTCTTTACAATCAATTCTGACAGAAATCCGGCAGCACCTCGACTCACACACAAACACCAATGACCTCTCGCTTCAAATGACACACATCCCCTATATATAGACACAGGGGTTTCGCTTGAACATGCACAACATCAGTTCAAGCGAACTCTGATCACTTGGTTTCGCTTGAACTGCATATGTTATCCTTTCAAGCGAAACACCCTACTAACATACAATCTAACCCTAAATTCAATCCTATTGTGTGCTCGTTCATTCTATCAAGACAAAAGACTCGTTAAAGACGAAGTTAACAGACACTAAGTGCACCAACAGACTCCCCCTTGGATGTTGACGAAGTCTTCAGCTTCAAGTCTTTACACTTTGTCTTTCTCCAAATTAATTTATCATTGTAAAAAACTCTCTTCAATCTTTAATCTTCAATCTCCCCTTTGACTGTTGATCCAGAATTCTGACTCCCCCTCTTGCAGACTCCCCCTCTCGATAAGCTAGGGCTTAAAATTCTGGTTCAAACTTTGTCATTTTCATTTCCATGGGGATTCTTGTTACCTGCATAATCTCTACCTAAATATAAGATATATGAAAATAACAGTTTCAATCCAAACTTACCATTTAACCTTCAGTGTTTAGAAATCCACTTAAGTACTCAGGTTCAAGTTAATGACCCTGATTACTCAATTAATCTACCAAGTCCAACTTAATGACCTTGGTTGATCAGAGATAATACACACTGACTTCTTGTTCAATTTGTTTTTCTGAAAATTTACAAGTTTCAAATTAATGAACTTGCTTTCAACTTCCAATTTCACAAACTTCTTATGTTTAGCTCCAAACTCATTGTCCAGCCCAGAAACTTCCTGCATCTGCTTTCATCTTTCGAATCCGAAGATCAACTCTCCACTTTGGTTTGTCAGAAGATAAAGCAGAAATGAAAAATCTTTTTGGATTTTTAATAAAGTTTCTATGCAAGAAATGAAATACAGAACTAAAAGACTGTAAAAATAAACTGTTTACAAACATATTTTTGGTTAAGCGTGTTAGGGAATCATATCAGCTATCCGACAAGTCACCAGCACCGTTAAGCTGTGATTACATACCCAGAATTAAACAATTCACTTAGATTGTCGATATACTGATCCACTTTAAATTTTCACACACATTTCAATCTGTCCAGGATACAGATTAAGTGTTTTAGAGACTTAAACTTATACGTGTGTCCCACCTCTTGAATATACTCCCGTATCCAGATCCCAATATTCAGTCTTACAGGTAAGTATAACACCAATGATATCTGTAAGGGGTTAATAAATTATGAAGAATCATGAGAGCTCAGGTCAGAACTACCGTTCAGCAGAGAGATCATGACTCAACTTTTGGGTGTGTCCCCTTTAGAGGATCTTTTTACAACAGCATTGCTAAGCAATTTTATTGTCTTATCATATATGCTGAGGGTGATGCTATGTTTCAAGCATTGCGGAAAGTATTATTCAAGGACTAGGTCAGAACTTCCATTCAGCAGAAGTCCCGGAATAATACCCCAGATATCAACGAATATAAAAACCTAGTATATCAGAAAAAGGAATCTTTCAAACGAAATTTCAGGGGTTACCTACATATCCAAGTAATGTTCCCCACGAAATAAGTAAGTAAAGATTTAAGTTTATATCCCGAACAAACCTACTAAATGTGTAAAAACCTATCGGTATATCATCAGCGAGACTGTTTAATGCATTTAAACATTTCATTTCTTTAGCATACTGTAACTGTCAAGCTGATGTACTATCATTTTCCCTTTTTACACAAGCTCTTTTTCTGGTTTTCTATTGTTTTTGGATTTTGAAAATATCTCATGTTTTTGTATTTTTGTCATTTTTTATTGTTTTTGTATTTTCTGAATACCAAAACAGGTAAAAAATAGACAAACCATTGCAGATTGCTTCTCAACATCATCTACAATGTCTCCTTCATCAACGCCAAGAATCCCATCCGAAACCGATAAAAGCTTCATACCGTTCAGTTTTAGCAAATATTGAAAACGTGTTTTGTCAAATGCTTTGGTATGTAAATCAGCTTCTTGCTCGTCAGTGTGGATTTTCTCAATTCGTATCAACTTCTTCTCGAAACAATCTCGAATGAAGTGATGACGAATCTCAATGTGTTTAGTTTTAGTGTGATAAACTAGATTTTTAGTAATGTTAATCGTTGCCTCATTATCAACAAAGATAGGGGTGTTTAGAAATTGCAAACCGTAGTCGCGCATCTGTTGCTGGATCCACAAGATCTGTGAGCAGCAACTGCTAGCAGATACATACTCCGCTTCACATGTGGATAAAGCCACTGAGGTTTGCTTTTTGCATTGCCAGGTAACCAATCTTGGTCCGAAAAACTGGCACCCTGCTGTTGTTGATTTAGCATTAACTTTGCAGCATCCGAAATCGGAATCGGAATACCCTTCGAGCGTGAAATCGCCTTCTCTTGGATACCACAACCCTAATGATGGAGTTCCTTTCAGGTAGCGTAATATCCTTTTCACAATCACCATATGCGAAGCTCTAGGACTAGACTGAAACCGTGCTGCGAGGCTGGTTGGGTACATGATATCGGTCTTAAAGCTGTTAAATACATCAGCGAACCGATCATGGAACGATACATCGTTTCATCTACCTTCTCTCCGGTGAGATCAGGGTTTATCCCATGGTTCGTTGCTAATGGGGTGGAAGCTGGAGTAGAACCTGACATCCCGAATTTCTCCAAGATATCATGAACGTACTTCGTTTGATGTATTAAAATTCCTTTGGATAGTTGATCAACCTGCAAACCCAAAAAGAATTTCATCTCACCCATCGATGACATTTTGAATTTCTGCTTCATAAATCTTTCGAAATCTTTGCACAAATTTTTATTTGTTGACCCAAATATGATGTCGTCCATGTATATTTGAACTATCAGAAGATGACCATCGACTACTTTGGTGAAGAGAGTGGCATCCACTTTTCCTCGGATGAAGCTGTTGGCTAGCAGGTGTTGAGACAATGTCTCGTACCAAGCTCTCGGGGCCTGGTGTAAACCATACAGAGCTTTGTCTAGCAAGTAGACCTTGTCTTTGTGAAGTGGATCGGTGAAGCCCGGTGGCTAACCGACATATACCTCCTCTTTTACCTTCCCATAGAGAAACGCTGATTTCACATCTAGCTGATAAACTTTGAAGTTTTTCCATGATGCAAATGCTAGGAAGATTCTGATAGCTTCTAGTCGAGCTACTGGAGCATAAACTTCAGTAAAATCTATACCCTCCTGCTGACTGAACCCCTGGACTACGAGTCGAGCTTTGTTGCGAACCACAACTCCTCTATCGTCTCTCTTGCACTTGAACACCCACTTGGTGTTTATCTTCCTCTGACCATCAGGTAAATCCACTAACTTCCACACTCCTAACTTTTCGAATTGGCTCAGTTCCTCCTGCATTGCATTGACCCGAGAATCTTCAGTAAGCGCCACTTTATAAGTCCTTGGTTCAACCTGTGAGATAATACAACTCAATGTTAATTCAGTTTGCAAAGGAGCAACTTTTGTATAAAAACATGTAAGCCCTTTATCAAGCTGTCTTCGAGTGCGAACGCCTGTCTGCAATTCTCCAATGATCAATTCCTCTGGATAATATGAAAGAGTTCGTGGCATTACTTCGCCTGGAACATCTACATCGCCTTCTAGATTAGTAACATTCTGATTTGCATCTTGTTCACTGACTGGGTTTGTTTGACTTGAGATTTGAATTTGCTCCCCCTCAGAATCTGAATCACCACGATCAAACACTGGCATGTTCTCAGATTCTTGATTATCATTCTGTGCCGACTGATTATCTTGAGAAACTTCATTTTGTTGGACATCATCATGTTCACCAGCATTGCTTGGACCTGCTTCATCATCATTTGATGCTCGTCGCGGTCTTCTTGAATACTCAGCTGGAAACCTTTCCTGCAATTCTTCATACTCTATTAGAATATCCAACTCATCAAAGAAATCTTCATCTTCTTCCTTTTCTTTTTCCATGTCAAACGAATCCCACAATTTATCATAATTAAAACGCCATGAGTCACCGGGATTCTGAGGCGGCATAGTATACCCCTGACACTCAACATTAGGAGCTTCAATAATCCGCTTCAGACTTGGAACGAAGACACGTCGTAATGGACTTGCATAACCTATGAATATCCCTTCAATACTCTTCGGACCAAACTTTCCAAAAGGCTCTAGAACAGTACAAGGAGACCCAAACGGTTCTAAAAACTTCAGGTTCGGTTTGCGGTTATTGATCAACTCAAAACATGTCTTGTTGAATTTCTTTACAGTGAGAACCCGGTTGAGCGTATAGCATGCGACGGAAACTGCTTATGCCCAAAAATTTATCGGTAGCTTTGAATCAGCAAGCATTGTTCTAGCCGTTTCGATTAGCGTCCTATTTTTGTGTTCTGCGACTCCATTCTGCTGCGGAGTGTACGGAGCACTAAACTCATGCAATATACCTCTTTCATCACAATATTCTTCCATCTTGTTGTTCTTGAATTCAGTACCATTATCACTTCTGTTTCTTTTGATACGCCTTTGGTACAGATTTTCAATCTTTCTGAACAACACCATCAAACTATCAAATGTTTCATCTTTCGACTTCAAGAATGATACCCACAAAAATCTGGAATAATCATCAGTAACCACAAGACAGTAGAGATCCCATGTAATACTTTTGACGTTTACTGGACCAAAAAGATCCATATGTAGTCTCTCTAATGGTTTGGAAACTGAATTGACTTGCTTTTTAGGGTGTGACTTTTTCTTCTGCTTGCCTTTGACGCAACTAATGCACTCCCCTTCCAGATGAAAACCTTTGATATTAACTCCAAGAACTAAATCATTGTGCACCAAGTGATTCATTTTTCTAAGATGTATATGCCCCATCTTCCGGTGCCACAACTTCGATTCTTTCTCTGTTGCTCTAGACACAAAACAATGAGCCTGACCCGTTGTTGTAGTAGCTACACTCATGTCCAACACATATAGATCATTGACTCTTGGTGCCCGCATGATAATCCATTCTTCAGGGATAACAAATCCTGGTTTCAAGATCAAACATTCTTTGTCTGTGAAGTGAGTGGTATACATCCTGTCACAAATATGCGAGATACTCAGCAGAATATTCTCCAGCTCAGCAATGTAGTTAACTCTTTCAAACGTAACAATCCCATTGGATAACGTTCCTTCACCAACAACTCGACCTCCTTGATTTCCAGCAAACCCAACATAACCTCCATTGATATTTCTAACATCGTACAACAATACAGTCTTCCCTGTCATATGTCGAGACGCTCCACTATCCATAATCCATCGAGAAATAGCTCTCGGAAGTTCCTGAACATATCACAAAATGATTTACAAACACATTTCAATAAAGATGCCGATTCATGCTTCACAATTACCAACTAGGAAGCTCCGGCAAATTTCAAAAATGATTTAGCTGAAATAAACTGCCCAAGCCTCATCAGACTCAGGTAACTTAATCTCATCTATGCATTTCACAACCGTTTTAAGAGGCGGAAAATTTTTATCATTCATTTCTAGATTATCATCAATTACCACTTTTACGTCAACTTTAACCTCTTTTTCAACATCTGTCACCGAAACATTTCTCTTTTCATTTTTTCAAAATCTTTTTAGGAACAAACTTCTTTTCTTGTGGAATTGAAGTTTGTTTCTCAATCTTTGATTTCCACATTTGTTGAGATGAAGCAACCCGTTTGTAAAACTTATCATTTTTAGTTACCACATTTTTAACAGGTTCAGTTTTGACTTTTGTGTTGTCGTTTTTCAAAACTTTCTCAACAAACATCGGAGATTTTCCTTTAATATCATCTTTCTTCTTTGGATTCTCAACAACTTCAGTCTTAGGTTTGAAGTTGGTGCAATTTCTTGCAATGTGTCCAACTTTGTTGCATCTAAAACATGTACGAGTATCAACAACTCGACTTGTGCCTTCAAACTGAGGTTGTGAGGCCCTCATCTCAAAAAATTCTTCATTCGTTTTCGAAAAAATCTGAGATTCTTGCTCGGAATGAGAACTCGAGCTTTTCACAAACACTTTCTTCTCAGCAAACTTCTTGATCTGAAAATTGTTTCTTTGATAGTTCTTACCACCCTGATATCCACCCGACCATTTGTTTCGGTTGTTGTTATAAAAACGTGGTGGAACAACAGATTTCTTGTAGTAAGTCTTATCTTTCTCAAAATTCATTTGCCTTTTTGTTTGTTTTAAACTTTTTACCTCAGACAAATTAATTTCAACCATTTTGAACACATTTGTCAATTTTGAAACATTCACATTCTCCAGAGGAAACTCAGAATCCGAATACAACTTATCAGATCCCGACATCTTGTACAGGACAAGATTAGGTTCATCATTTAAGTTGTTTTTGGACTTTTGTTTCGGAATGTATTTGTCCAGAAAACATTCATCTTCCTCAGTAGTGTCACTTTCAGATTTTAGAACATTCTCAATTACACTATTTACTACTTCAGTTTGGACACTATCGTCATCAGAAGATGAAGTGAATGTAACATCAATCGTGTCTGGAAGTTTCACTTCGTTATCATCTTCAAGATTAACCAACCCAGATTACTTTTTCGAATAATTTTCTAGAACCGGTGGTGGAACTTGATGAAACCCAACCCCAGTTCCATCACAGTATACATCTTCGCCTGCTTTGTTTTTCCCGATGGGTTTGGGAACAATGTGTTGCAAAACAAAGCTTGCAGAGTTGTAACTGTTCAATTTCAAATTAATACACTCATTCTCAATCTTAGCTTCTTCAAACTGAAGCTTCAATTTAGCAATCTCATCCAATTGTTTGTTGATTAATTCTTCTTTAATTCTCAAAACACTTTGCAAATGACAATTTTCTTTGTATGTTTTACCGTTTCGATCATCATTGTCTTTAACCGTGCTTTTAAGCTTCTCAAATTTTTCAGTGATCTGACGATTTTCAAGAACTAACCTCTCATTTTCTTTCTTAACCTTTTCTTGGTCAATTTTATCATTTTCAATTTTGTTAGTTAATTCCTTTAATCGTTCTGTTGAAGCTTTCAACATTTTATCACGGCTAAGGATTTGATCCTCAACGCTTCTGACTTTTGCAGTCAGATCATCAATCTTCTTTCCTTTGAGATAAGTGTTTGTACTACAAACTTTGCATTCTTTGATGCAATTTTTGCAGTCAACATCACCATTGTCTTTCTTACCTGACTCAGTCGTTGACGCTTTTGAACTGAACTGGCTTTTAGACTCAGAGACGGATTTAGAGTCTACCTCAAGTGCCTTAGCAGCCAGCACCTTGTCAGCCATCTTTCCCATGTTTTCAGCATTCAACTCTTGAATCGTGTCAATGATTCCAGTATCAACCTTCTTTGACTTCTCTTTTTCTTCTTTCTCCTTCTCTTCTTCGCTTCCCCACCATTTCCTTTGCCAATACTCATCTTCTTCAGCCAATTCTTTAATTATGGTTTCAAGATCGAGAGTCTTATCATCAATAGTAATGTTTCCCATGGGGTCAAGATAACATTCTCTGTCTGGATCCCATCTCCTCGCTCTTTTTGCTTCAAGATAGATACCAGATATTCTGATCATTCTGTTCTGAGCTATCATCTTTCTGTACTTATATTTCTGTTCTTCAGTTCTGTTGTCTTTCCAAGGTTTAGGCTCAGTTTTTGCCATGAAAGCATATCCAACCGCATCCTCCTCAGGTAACAACTCGCTCCAGTCAAAACCTTCATCGTCGTGAATTACAGCAAGAGCTCTAGATTTCTCTTTGTTTTCCTCAAGCTGCTTCATTCTTGGCGGCTCCGATCTGTTCTGATGATAGATCGCTTTCTTGTAGTAGTCTTCTCTGAACGGGTTTTCAGACTCATCAGCATAAGCATTTCGGCATTCACGCTTAAAGTGACCTTTCTGTTTACATTTGAAACACGTCACTTTAGACTTATCAAAGCCCAACTTGGTAGATGGTCCACCAATAGACTTCCTTCCTGTGATCTCCATGAAACGCTGTGCCCGACGAACTGCACTGGCCATACACCACCTTATGTCGATCAATTCCATCTCCTCAGGATCAATCTGATCGTAGTCTTCTTTTGTCAAGTTGGTGTTGCCTATCTTCCCTGCTACAAGGCTTTCATACGATTCTAGCACAGATGCTAAGAAAACCATATGCTGTTTTGCCGACTCCTCGCTGAAGTTTTGAGCGTTCTTTAGGTCTACAGCTATATTACATTGAAATAGATTCTTTGCATCTGATTGTCTTGAATATGACGAAGAACCACTGTGAAATCCACTGCTTTGACTTTCTTTACTAGAAGTGTTGGAATTCTCAGCGGAAAAAGCTGTCTTGGGAGGTGTATTCTTTGGCATCATCCTTTTTGGATAATACAAATCCAAGTTATGTTGATAAGACGAGTGATTAACTTTGTGTGTTTTCCTTAACTCCAGCTCGTGACTTTCTAGTCTTTCGATCAGCAAATCTACAGTCAACACTTCTGGCGGCTTGATAGTATTCTTCAACATTAAAGCAGAATATTGCCAATCCATCTCATCTGACAATGAATCAAATAATTTGTCTACTAGCTCTTCTTGAGAATAGAAAATTTCATGTCTCGCCAGCTCCAGCTTTAAGTGCCCAAACCTCTCAATCATTTTACAAACTGATTCATTTTTTAAACAACCAAATAAATCAAATTCTTTTATGAGAAGTTTCTTTTTGTTTTTCACATTTTCCGCACTTCCCAAACATTTAGCTTTTAACTTTTTCCAGAGATCTGTAGAATTCTTGTACTCAATCAATGATATTATATCTTCTCGAACAGATTGAAACAGTAATGCGATGCATTTTTGCTCTGCAACAAACGATTCTATTTCCTCAACTGATGTTAAGCTTTCACCATCTTTGCCTTCATCATTGTATCCATTTTTTAGACTCTTCCAGCTGGGATAAGCAAAAGCTTTCAACCATTCTTCAAACTTCTTGGCCCACCGACTGTATTCTTCGATAGCCATCAACTTTGGGGGTTTGTTATAGGTTCCGTATACACTTTCCACACCTAAGGCATCCGATAAACTTTTCTTCGTATTCGTCGTGTTCTCATTGTTGTTACTTGAAGAAGTATCGTCTCCAGAATTTCCAGCAAAGGCAAACAAATCACTGAATGGATTCATGAACAGATCATCCGTCTTATACGTACCTGAAAATCAACAAACACTTAGAACTTTCTTGATTTTGAAAAATTCAGATTCAAGCGAAACCACTTGAAGCAAGATGACTTCAAGCGAAAGCAACAAGATCAAGTAATTCAAGCGAAACAAGGCCTTCTGAAGCGAAACGTCCTGGTTCGCTTGAAATTTCAAGCGAAACGTGTATTTTCAAGTGAAAGATGTATTTTCAAGCGAAAGATGTATTTTAAAGATGTTTCGCTTGAGTTTTTCAAGCGAAAGTGTGATTTTCAAGCGAAACTACGAAGGACAATTTCAAGCGAAACACCGTTTTATGCCATTTTTTATCAGTTTTAATCCGTATTTTGATCTGATTCTTTGTAGGATTTGTTAATACTATGTTTTACACAACATACGTGAAAATCAGGCCACTTCAACCATTAGAACTCGTTCAAATCAGAAAAGTATGAGAAGAAGTGAGTAGAAATGAGAAAATCCGGTAGAATCAAGCTGCTATGGTATGAACTCCTCGTCCTGTGCTCTGATACCACTTGTTGGATCGGTTTTGTGACCCTAAACAGTCAAGTTGAGCAGTTCATCATTATTTACTAAGGCGGAATCAAAGTAAACAACGTCAAACAGCTTGTTCCTTTTCAATTCTTCCTCTATTAATCAATCCTGAGGCTTTACAATCAATTCTGACAGAAATCCGGCAGCACCTCGACTCACACACAAACACCAATGACCTCTCGCTTCAAATGACACACATCCCCTATATATAGACACTGGGGTTTCGCTTGAACATGCACAACATCAGTTCAACCGAACTCTGATCACTTGGTTTCGCTTGAACTGCATATGTTATCCTTTCAAGCGAAACACCCTACTAACATACAATCTAACCCTAAATTCAATCCTATTGTGTGCTCGTTCATTCTATCAAGACAAAAGACTCGTTAAAGACGAAGTTAACAGACACTAAGTGCACCAACATTCTTGGCAAGGAATTCTCAGTTTGATTGCTTCCAGAATGAGCTTTTTGATTCCTCTTCACAGCTTGTTCCTGAAACAAATTTTGTATTTGTTTTAGAAGTTTTTTCATGTTTATAATCTTCAGGTGGAATAAAACCCAATCCTTTCTTTTTGAAATTACTGTTATGGTTAGGTTTCTTTTGAAAACCAGAACCAGAACTGTAACCTTTTTTCTTGTTTAACCGTTGTTGAACTCTTGAAGTGTATTTTTTTAGGTTTTTCAGTACAATTTACATCTTTTATTTCAGAAATATTTATTTCTGTTAGTTTGAAAACCTTTTTGATCATTTCAAAATTAACACTTCTTATTGGAAATTCTTTATCAGAATATAATTTGTCAGAATCATTTAAAGTGTATGCAACTTCAAATGTTTCATCCTTCAAATTAGATTTTGATAAAAGAAAGTCTTTATTGTAAACCCTTTTAATCGACGGCTTTGAACTGTTGACTGATGATGATTCCGGACTTTTTGACTCAGACTTTAACTCCGACTCCTCATCTGTATCCAACACCTGATCGACCACCTTTTTTATTAACACGGACTCATCATCAGTGTCAGACGATGTGAACGTGACGTCAATGTTTTCTGGTAACTCGTCAGTTGTTTCAAATTTTAACTCCATATTGAAAGCCTTTTTGACGTGCTCCTCATTAGGTTTTCTAGGAGAATACCCTTCCCAAATTGGAGGCGGACACTTGTTATAACTAACACTCTGCTTCTTACCAGTATCCTTCTTCTTTGACTTCTCCTCATCTTGAAATGCTTCAAAACCTGCAACAGTTGGATAAATTCGATCAATGAGATAATCAGAACTAGAATAACTCTGTAATAAATGTCTAATTCTCTCATTCTCAATCTTTTCTGTCTCCAACTCTTGCTTCCATTTCGCACTTTCTTCAATGTAGAAATTAATGGCTTTCTTCTTCGACATCAGCACAGCATTCAGCATTGTCAGTGCATCTTCTCTTTCAGAATTAGTCTTTTGCAGACCAGTTACTGTTCTGTTTAGCACATCATACGATTCTTTTACATAGTTTAGATTGAACAATAATTGTTCTTTCATCTTATCTTGCTCACTCAGTTTTTCATCCTTCTCTGCACACTGCTTGCAAGATTCTAAACATTTTAAGCAAGGCTTGATGACTTCCACAATCTTTTCTATTTCAATGATCTTCTCAACTTCAACAACTTTTTCAACTTCACTCACCTTCTCCTTTTCAACAATCTTTTCAGCAATATTAACTTCTTCATTTTGAACAATCTTTTCATTTTGATCTTTGTTTTCACATTCCTTCTTTTTCAGTTCTTTTGCTTCTCGTCTCTTCTTCAACTTCTCCAAGCGATCTGCAAAATAAAATTGAAAACTTTCAGAAGATAAATGAGTTTTTGCAATATTAATATGCCTTTCTTCCTCATCATCACTACTGTCATCAGTTGGTGTTTGATCAAACTCTATTGTCTTTTCAGAACTATCATCTGAAGAACTAGAATCAGATGGTGTTTGATCAAAAACAGTTGCTTCTTCTGAACTTTCATTGGATGAAATAGATTCTTCTTCTTGATTCTTCTCATGAACACCAATCACTTTCATCCATTTTGTAAACAAATCAGGCTTTTGAACTATTTTAGCAATTTTGTCTCATGTTCGCCTCAACTTCCCACATGTATTATGGGCCACGACGGGAGTCCCACTTAACTTTCACGGTAGAGATCTTTTTCTTTGGAGCTTTGTAACACCTCGCAAAATCATGTCCAATATAATAAAGACACGTGTCATGAACTTTAAACGTGTAATGAATTGATTTGGAGGGACTAAAATTGTCAAACAATGTAAATATGTAAGTAAAAGGATCAAAAGTGTCAACATGTCAATCTTGTGCCTCTGATTGATCTCACACGACGTTCGTATTCTTTAATGAATAAATTGTCGGACATAGAAAGCCGTTTGTGCTTAAATTGAGAATTTTTGCAAAGCATAGGGGTTAAATGTGTCAACATGTTAAATGTTACCTCTGAGTGACCTTTTAACGATCCCAAAAGCATTGTAATAATTGTAATTTTTCTCTCACGAATATCGGATAGTAATCTCATGGAGTTTCGATGAAAACAAGACTTTTCGGATGATCTCACAACTAACCGAGAGCTTAACGGAGTTAATTTGTGACCCAAGGCACTTGATAGTTAACTATGGGGGTTAATAGTGCAATAAAAGAGAGTTATTTAAATTAAATATGGACCAGGGACTGAAAATGCAAAACTTGCAAAGTTTTTACCGGAATCGAGGATCCTCGCGGGCCGCGTAGATCTTCTTGATTGTCTACGCGGGCCGCGACATAGTCACCAGCGACCAAAAAACTGGCAGCTGCATGTTGCAGCTCTTACACCGCCATTGCATGAGTTCTGAGCGATACCAGGGGCTTGTAAACAGTTTTTACTGCCCTAGGGACACTTGTAAACATCTGGATTACCTCTAGGAACAGATGGATTGATCTTGGAAGCCATCAAACTACTATATATAACCCCATTGTTTGCACTTAGAACTTGCACATTTGAAAATTTCATTCTCACTCACTCTCTGAAGCCTCCTGGTGTTCAAGGAAGCTTTCTCAAGTTCAAATTTCATGCTAAGGACTCTTGTAAGTGTTCTTAGCTTCTTTAGTTAAGGTTTTATTAGCTTAATGTCCGAAAGTCAAAGATATCGTAATTACGCTTTGACTTTGTGATTAATCACTAACCGTCCAGCCATTATTCAAATAGAAAGTGGCTATGTGTTGGTAATTATATAGGTGTTAAACCCTTAAAAGGACACCTTCTAATTATCACGTTATCTCAGTCAATTGTCGGGTCAAAGTTATGAACAAAAAGTCAAACGAGTCAGTTTTTACAATATAATCTATAACTGATAATGCAGAAGTTATGGAACATGTTTTAACACTTAAATAACGTGGTAAATAATATAAGAACATGTGTAGGCATGTTCAACCCGACAATTCTGAGTTTAGGCTCGGTTCGCAACCAGAAGTCGCAAAAGTAGACTTTTTCTTTGACTTTCAGTTCTAACCCGATTTAGCTTAGTTTAGTTATGCCTTAGGGTTCCTTTGGGACCACATTGCATGTTAGTATAACCCCCCCCCCCCCTGAGATTATACTATATGGTTCCGTAGAAATCTGATTCATTTGCATGTTCCCGTTAAATGCTTAAAAATGGACCATTATGCCCTTTTATCATTAACATAAAATTTTTGAAAATGTGAGAGGACAAAAACCTTTATTACTTATATATTAGTATGTCCTAAAAATTTGACATCCGTTTCTTGTCTGAAATAAGAGTTATGCACGATATCGTAAAACAATAGCTTTTTATTAATTAAATAGCATTTTTGGCATAAATCATATTTAAAACCAATTTTTGGCACCAAACTTTCTACCCACTGTTATAATATAATATTTTGGGATTTTTTGAAATTTTTGTCTAATTTTATACTGAACATAACATAGAGTTCTAGCATAAATTCGGTAATTGACGGTAAAGCCCTTTTTGTTAATAAAATGAGTTTAACTTATGATTTGCATACCAAACCTTTTTCTACTGATATCATATGTTAAATAAAATATTTTAAACACCTGAGACTGATCAAAATCTCAGATTTCCTTTTACAACCCGAATATCGTCAAATACCGAATTTTATGCGATTTAGGCGCATAGTATGGTTTAAAACCATATTTAGCACCTAAGACTTATTACCTACTGATGTTATAAATAAATTTTTATACTTTAATAGTAAGTATAAGTATTGGACTCAGATTTCCAAATTTGACCCTTAAAGCATATGTGAAATGATCAAAATGCCCCTACGGTGCAAAGTTTGGCCATAAATGATAAAATTCACATATGTATGATATCTTACTGATATAACTTGTTAAAATAAATATTTTTACTGATTGTTTTAGATGAGAACCTCAGATTGCTATTTAACCACTTTTATAAACTTTAAAATGACTAAAATACCCTTACGGGGCTTAAATTAGTTTTAAATTCGTTTTGGGCATAATGGAAGATATCCTACTGATATCACAACATAATTTAAGCATAATAACTTATGGAACTTGTACATGAATCATTTGATTACCCGTTATGCATTTACGCGCTCGGTACGGTTTATGTAACTAATTTTCATAAATTTACCGAAACGGGTCAAACCTTATCATTTTTACTTCAAAATCCAGAATGTGTTTAGTTTACCCATTTTATACAAGTCTTCATACTTGTTGGGTCTAAATCACATTCTAAATCATTTTTACTTCAAAATCCAGAATGTGTTTAGTTTACCCATTTTATACAAGTCTTCATACTTGTTGGGTCTAAATCACATTCTATCCCGGTCTTCGCTTAATCCTGCGTTTTGAACCGAAAACCTTTCATTCAAACTAACCGGTCTAAGTTTAAACTTAAATAAGACCCGTTAGGACTCTAATTGGTTATTAAAACCTTCGTTCCAGATTAGGAGCCCAGTAAAAGCTACTTGTACTTGCTGATTGAAATACGGCTGAGAATAAAAATTACATTTTAGCTCAGGTAAATACTTTTAACTTATTTTCCCTTATACGGGTTGGGATACGGTATTTAATAATACCGCTTGGTCGGGTATGAAATCATTTAATCGGATTGTGATTAATAAATTTACATAACCCGTTTTAATCTGTTTTGTTTGATGCAATGCCTTTGGGGGGTTAATGATCGTGTCCTGGATATCCTCGGCTCATTCATTAGAAATGGCCACGACTTAAGTACGGGGTGTAGGCATACACCTGACAGTTGCGTATGTAAAACGGTATCTCACTTGTGAGGAAACTTCTTGTGGGCCTATACTAGTGGTGTGTCTATTAATCTTGTCTCGGCTCTTCTAATCTTAATTTGTTTTTGTTGTTTTTCTTTGTTTTGACAGGATAAAAGACAATGCCGCCACGTGTTAGAGGAAGAGGTGGAAGAGGAAAGGCCCCAGTGTTGACAAGAAATGATCATGAAGCCGGGCCATCCCACCGGCGAACACCTTCAGCGACCCTTAGCTCTAGTCCCCATGAGTATTGGAGAACTTATTTAGAGCCTACGAGTCGCTCTGTCTCGCTCAGTTCCTCCCCGTCTTACCATCACTCGTTCGGACCTCATCAAGACGAGGAGTATAGCGAATCGCACCATTCCTTCATACCTTTGCAGCGATCGGGTTCGCACCGTGCTTTCCAGGACCCGACCCCCTATTTCCAAAGCCAGATCAATCCAATGAACTAGATTCAAGAACCAGAGGGTCAAAACCCTTTGGGACCCGCTGACCACTATCCTTAAATGAAGGACATGGAGATGGATGAAGATCCAGATCCGGAGATGCCACCAACTGGGACGCCGACGCATCCCATCGACATATCTAGCGGATCATCATTTCATGGTTCGCCTTACAGCGGCCCTGACATTTTTGCTGAAAGATGGGCCACATACAAGTGGGAGTACACTCCCCCTCACAACCCACCTCCACAACAGCAGCAGGATCCCTCAGAGGACCTGCATTTCCAGGCGGTCACGCCACCGCCACCGCCACAGCCAGAACAGCAACTGCCTCCAGAACCACCGAGGCGAAGACGAATAGGTGCACGGATGTCCATGCGTGGGGGTTTCCACTTCAGCACCCCCCAACACTCAAGCAATAGCAACTACCCGCTGTTGTACGAAGACCCGCAAATCGGTGGGCCTTCAAACCCAATTTCTGAAGTCGACTCTACACCAGTCGCACCACCACTACCACAAATGGGTTATGATAACCCAATCCCTTCTTACCACGGTGCAGCGGCGTACAACCCGTTTGAGCAGCAAGCTTATTCGGGTTACAACTTCAACAATGCCCCTGATGTTGACCCGTACCTCGAGGCGGTGAACTACAATGCTCTCTACCCCGGAGGACCCTTTTAAGTTGCGTACCCAATTGGGTACCCGACATATGGGTGTCAATACCCACCACCTCCTCAACCTCAGCCGCAGCAGCAGCCGCAGTCGCCATAGATCCAACCACCGCAGCAGCAAGAAATCTTCCAGCGGTTGCACGAGGTGGAACAAAAGGTAGAGGAGGAGCGTAGGAGCCGTCGTGGTTTACTGAAGGGTTTGGCTAGCCTCATAAAAGGGAAGAAGAAGAGGGATTATTAAAATCCTTATTTATTTGTTTTGTAATTTTAAATTTCAATTAAGTCCCTGTGTGGACATTTATTTATGTATTTTGTCCCTGCGTGGACAATGTTATTTATTTAAAAGTCCCGTTTTGGGCAGCTATGTACTTCTTTCAATTTATGGGATGTTTTATTTTAAAATTTCAATTGTCATTATATATATGAATATATTGTATGAAATAAATCAAAAACATCATTCCACTTTAATATTGATCCGCCATTAAACAAAATCTTAAACGTAAAACCTAGCCCGTATGTCATTTTAAGACAGGACCATGATGGTAGTTCCTTTTTAAGAAAATAAATCTTTGTTAACATCTGAAAACATGTTAGCACTCCTGACAACAGTGATACGATAAAATCACACTTGTCATCCCTATACTAGATTTTTCCAATTCCTTATTCTTACCTAATGATTTAAACATCCATTAGTGATGAAATGCCTACGGGCCATAATCATTGTCTAGTAAGACAAAAGACAGTTGTAGTCTATGACTCCCTGTCAAGAAAGGTAATGAACTATGTTCAAACCTAAATGCCTCGATTCTATAAAATCATGGCTTATAAATTAAAATTGTTCTTGTGACAAGGCCTTCTATGTGCCACTTTAATACCCATAATAGTTTAAAACTGGGATAAATTGTAATAAAAATTTAAACAAATTAAACTACCAAATTAACCAATATGGTTTATAGTTACCATGGTTAGTGAATCATCAAAAATGACAATTCCATAATAGATTTCTGAATAAATCGTTGTCATAATTTTTATGTAGCAATCAAGCTACATGGCTGAATCAGACGAGGTTAACAGTCACCCAAGGGAGAGAAATGATACCACCAGAGTTAATGTAGCTGGTGCAGACCTACAAGAGTTAATAGATAATGCTGTTACTCGAGCCCTTGACAGACAGTTTAAAGAATCAAGCAGTACTCGCACCAGGACTCAGTCTGTACCTCATACGAAACCACCTTCCAAGACTCATACATCTCACAAAGACGATTCTCATCATTCATCAAATCAAAGGAGTGTCCCATCTAAACAGATCGTGCTTAATCAGGAACCACGTGTTAAAACATGTTCTTACAAATATTTTGTCTCTTGCAAGCCAAGGGACTACACAGGAGAAAAGGGAGTCATTGATTGTATGACATGGCTCGATGAGATGGATACCGTGGTTGATATCAGTGGATGTACAGATTAGGATATTGTGAAGTTTGTGTCACAATCATTTAAAGGTGAAGCTTTAGCTTGGTGGAGGTCGTTAATCCAAGCTACAGGGAAGATCCCATTGTATAATTTGTCCTGGGATCAGTTTGTTGCTATAATCAATGAAAATTTCTGTCCTTAGCATGAGGTTAAGAAAATCGAGACTGACTTTTTGACCTTGGTCATGAAGAACTCGGATTGTCAAGCGTATGTTAAAAGCTTCAACACCATGTCCCGATTGGTTCCTTACCTGGTCACCCCGGAACCGAAGCGCATAGCACGTTTTATTGGAGGTCTAGCTCTAGAAATCAAGAGAAATGTGAAAGCATCCAGACCTACTACATACAGGTCAGTGGTGGATCTGTCTCTATCTCTCACACTTGATGCGATCCGAAACAAGTCAGTCAAAGCTTCGGAGGAAGGAAAAAGGAAACGGGAGGATGAGAGTTCTCATCGCTCCGAGAAGAAAAGAAAGGGGAACTCATATCACAGGAAGAGTTCTGGGTTTAAGAAAGATACCCAACAGACAGGTGAGAAGCCTAAATGTAAAACCTGCCAAAAGCATCATTTTGGGAAATGCAGGTTCAAATCGAAATCTCAATCGCAGTCAAAGCCGAGTGGATGTGGGATCTGCAAGTCCAAAGAGCATAGGACTTTGGAATGCAAGAAGTTGAAGGATGCAACATGTTATGGTTGCAACAAAAAGGGGCACATAAAGACTAATTGCCCAAAGAATCTGAAAAAGCCTGATGAGGCTAAAAAGACCAACGCTCGTGTCTTCCAAATGAATGCTCAGGTGGCAGTTCAGAATGACAATGTTATAACATGTACATTCCTTATCAATGATGTTTATGCTAGAGTGTTGTTTGATTCAGGTGCAGACAAGTCTTTTGTAGACAATAAATTTTGTAAGTTGTTAAATTTTCCTGTTAAAACTCTAAGCATAAAATATGAGGTAGAATTGGCCGATGGTACCTTAGAGACTGCTTCAACAATCTTAGATGGATGTTTTATATCCATTAGGAATCACTCTTTTCCGCTTTCTTTGCTTCCGTTGAAATTAGCAGGATTCGATATAGTGATAGGCATGGATTGGTTGTCTCGTAATCAAGCCTAAATTCTATGTGATAAGAAGCAAGTGGTTATCAAGACTTCTTATGGTGAGCCTTTGACAATTCAAGGAGATACGCAGTACGGATTGCCTAAGCAAGTGTCTATGCTTAAAGCATCAAGGTGTTTGAAGAAAGGTTCTGTCATTTACATGGCACAGGTAACCATTGATGAACCAAAGCCCAAGATTGAAGACATCCCTGTTATTTCTGAATATGCAGACGTTTTTTTCGAAGAACTACCTAGTTTACCTCCAGACAGACAGGTGGAATTCAGGATCGATATTATTCCTGGAGCAGCACCAGTTGCAAGAGCACCTTATCGGTTGGCACCAACTGAGATGAAAGAGTTAAGGACTAAGTTGGATGATTTGTTGAAGAAGGGATTCATTCGACCTAGCTCGTCCCCTTGGGGAGCACCGATTCTGTTTGTGAAGAAAAAGGATGGATCAATGCGTCTATGCATTGATTATCGCGAGCTGAATAAAGTAACAATCTAGAACAGATATCCATTGCCCAAGATCGACGATTTGTACGATCAGCTTCAAGGAGCAAGTTACTTTTCAAAGATCAATCTAAAGATCAGGTTACCACCAGTTGAAGGTTAGAAACGAAGATGTGCACAAGACCGCATTCAGAACACGCTATGGCCACTATGAGTTCTTAGTGATGCCTTCTGGGCTCACTAATGCACCTACAGCATTCATGGACCTCATGAATCGCGTTTGCAAGCCATATCTAGACAAGTTTGTCATTGTCTTTATCGATGACATACTCATTTATTCAAAGAATCAAGCCGATCATGAAAGACATCTCCGATCTATCCTTAAACTTCTGCAGCAAGAGAAGCTCTACGCCAAGTTCTCCAAGTGTGACTTTTGGCTTCGTGAAGTCCAATTTCTTGGACACGTGGTAAGCAAGCGTGGTATCCAGGTGGATCCCGCTAAAATTGAAGCAATTATGAATTGGAAAGCGCCTAAAACGTCTACAGAGATTCGCAGCTTCTTGGGTCTAGCAGGATACTACAGGCGTTTCATCGAAAACTTTTCAAGGATTGCTGCACCTCTAATTTCATTGACTCGCAAGAATATAAAGTTTGATTGGGGTCCCAAGCAACAAGAATCCTTTGAGATTCTTAAACAAAAGTTGAGCAATGCTCCTGTATTGACATTGCCAGAAGGGATTGAAGAGTTTGTGGTTTATTGCGACGCAACGCACACCGGTATGAGTTGTGTGCTAATGCAGAGAGGCAAAGTCATTGCCTATGCTTCACGTCAATTAAAGGTGCACGAAAAAGAACTACACCACCCATGATTTGGAATTGGGTGCCGTTGTATTTGCACTAAAGCTTTGGAGGCATTATCTTTATGGAACCAAGTGTGTGATTTATTCAGATCACAAGAGCCTTCAACATCTGTTTAACCAGAAGGATCTTAACATGAGGCAGCGTCATTGGATGGAGACTTTGAACGACTATGATTGCGAAATTCGATATCATCCGGGCAAAGCTAATGTCGTAGCTGACGCACTAAGCAAAAAGGAAATGGTTAAACCTATTAGAATCAACGCCAAGAGCATCGAACTAAAGAACAGCTTGAATGAAAGGTTATTAGCCGCTCAGAAGGAAGCTGTTTTGGAAACTAACTTTCCGAATGAGAAGTTAGGTATGACTGCTGATCAATTGTCATGTGGAAAGGATGGAATCCTAAGATTGAATGGTCGAATCTGGGTTCCAATCCATGGAGGGCTTAGAAATGTGATTCTTCAAGAAGCTCATAGTTCAAAATATTCAGTCCATCCTGGCAGTGATAAGATGTACTAGGATTTAAAGGTAAATTATTGGTGGATAGGTTTAAGGAATTCTATAGCCACCTATGTGGCTAAATGTCTGACGTGCGCACAGGTTAAAGCCGAGCATCAAAAGTCGTCAGGTTTACTGCAACAGCTTGAACTTCCCACTTGGAAGTGGGAAATGGTAACTATGGATTTTATCACTAAGTTACCAAGAACAAAGCACGGGAATGATACTATTTGGGTTATAGTCGACAGGCTGGCCAAGTCAGCCAACTTCTTGCCTATTAAAGAAACCCACAGCTCCGATAAGCTAGCTCAGCTGTACGTGGATAATATAGTATCTCTCCACGGAGTGCCAGTATCTATTATTTCCGATAGGGATACTAGATACACGTCTCACTTTTGGAAAAGTTTTCAGCAATCTTTAGGCACTCGTCTAAATTTCAGCACCGCTTATCATCCTCAGACAGATGGCCAGAGCGAGCGTACAATTCAAACGCTTGAGGATATGCTCAGGGCTTGTGTTATTGATTTGGGTGGAAGTTGGGATGACCATCTTCCATTGATTGAATTTTCATACAATAATAGCTATCATTCGAGTATTCAAGCCGCGCCTTTTGAAGCTTTGTATGGAAGAAAGTGTAGAACGCCAGTTTGTTGGGCGGAGGTTGGAGAAACCCAACTGTCAGGACCTGATATAGTCCTCGAGACAACGGATAAGATTGTCCAAATCCATGATCGTCTCAAAGCTGCCAGGGATAGGCAGAAAAGCTACGCGGATAAAAGGCGTAAACCTCTGAAATTCGAGGTAGGTGATAAAGTCCTACTCAAGGTGTCACCCTGGAAAAGGGTGACGCGTTTTGGCAAAAAGGGCAAGTTGAGCCCGAGATATATAGGACCATTCGAGATCATCGAGTGTGTTGGATCGGTGGACTACAAGCTAAATCTGCCAGAAGAGCTCAGTGGAATTCATAATGTGTTCCACATTTGCAATTTGAAGAAATGTCTAGCCGATGAATCGCTAGCAATGTCCCATAAGGACGTGCAGATAGATGAGAGTTTAAAATTCGTTGAGAAATCTTTTTTGATCGAGGATCGACAGGTTAAGAAGCTTTGAAGAAAGCGTGTGCCAATTATGAAAGTAAAATGGGATGCCCGTAGAGGCCTAGAATACACGTGGGAGGTTGAATCCACAATGAAACAGAAATACCCCCATTTATTTCAGTAAATTTCAAGGTCGAGATTTCTTTTAAGGGGGTGAGGATGTAACGCCTCGCAAAATCATGTCCAATATAATAAAGACACGTGTAATGAACTTTAAAAGTGTAATGAGTTGATTCCGAAGGACTAAAATTGTCAAACAATGTAAATATGTAAGTAAAAGGATCCAAAGCGTCAACATGCCAATCTTGTGCCTCTGATTGACCTCACTCAACGTTCGTATTCTTTAATGAATTAATTGTCGGACATAGAAAGCCGTTTGTGCTTAAATTGAGAGTTTTGCAAAGCATAGGGGTTAAATGTGTCAACATGTTAAATGTTACCTCTGAGTGACCTTTTAACGATCCCAAATGCATTGTAATAATTTTATTTTTGCTCTCACGAGTATCAGATAGTAATCTCATGGAGTTTCGATGAAAACAAGACTTTTCGGATGATCTCACAACTAACCGAGAGCTTAACGGAGTTAATTTGTGACCCAAGGCACTTGATAGTTAACTATGGGGGTTAATAGTGCAATAAAAGAAAGTTATTTAAATTAAATATGGACCACGGACTGAAAATGCAAAACTTGCAAAGTTTTTATCGGAATCAAGGATCCTCGCTGGCCGCGTAGATCTTCTTTATTGTGTACGCGGGCCGCGACATAGTCACCAGCGACCAAAAAACTGGCAGCTGCATGTTGCAGCTCTTACACCGCCATTGCATGAGTTCTGAGCGATACCAGGGGCTTGTAAATGGTTTTTACTGCCCTAGGGACACTTGTAAACATCTGGATTACCTCTAGGAACAGATGGATTGATCTTGGAAGCCATCAAACTACTATATATAACCCTATTGTTTGCACTTAGAACTTGCACATTTGAAAATTTCATTCTCACTCACTCTCTGAAGCCTCCTGGTGTTCAAGGAAGCTTTCTCAAGTTCAAATTTCGTGCTAAGGACTCTTGTAAGCGTTCTTAGCTTCTTTATTTAAGGTTTTTTTTAGCTTAACAACCGAAAGTCAAAGATATCGTAATTACGCTTTGACTTTGTGATTAATCACTAACGGTCCAGCCATTATTCAAATTGAAAGTGGCTATGTGTTGGTAATTATATAGGTGTTAAACCCTTAAAAGGGCACCATCTAATTATCACGTTATGTCAGTCAATTATCGGGTCAAAGTTATGAACAAAAAGTCAAACGGGTCAGTTTTTACAAAATAATCTATAACTGATAATGCAGAAGTTATGGAGCATGTTTTAACACTTAAATAACTTGGTAAATAATATAAGAACATGTTTAGGCATGTTCAACCCGACAATTCTGAGTTTAGGCTCGGTTCGCAAGCGAAAGTCGCAAAAGTAGACTTTTGCTTTGACTTTCAGTTCTGACCCGATTTAGCTTAGTTTAGTTATGCCTTAGGGTTCCTTTGGGATCACATTGCATGTTAGTATAACCCCCTGAGATTATACTATATGGTTCCATAGAAATCTGATTCATTTGCTTGTTTCCGTTAAATGCTTAAAAATGGACCATTATGCCCTTTTATCATTAAAACCAGATTTTTGTAAATGTGAGAGGTCAAAAACCTTTATTACTGATATATTAGTATGTCCTAAAAATTTGACATCCGTTTCTGGTCTGAAATAAGAGTTATGCACGATATCGTAAAACAAAAGCTTTTTTTTAATTAAATAGCATTTTTGGCATAAATCATATTTAAACCCAATTTTTGGCACCAACCTTTCTACCCACTGTTATAATATAATATTTTGGGATTTTTGGAAATTTTTGTCGAATTTTATACTGACCATAACATAGAGTTCTAGCATAAATTCGGTAATTGACGGTAAAGCCCTTTTTGTTAATAAAATGAGTTTAACATATGATTTGCATACCAAACATTTTTCTACTGATATCATATGTTAAATAAAATATTTTAAACACTTGAGACTGATCAAAATCTCATATTTCCTTTTACAACCCGAATATCATCAAATACCGACTTTTATGCGATTTAGGCTCATAGTATGGTTTAAAATCATATTTAGCACCTAAGACTTATTACCTACTGATGTTATAAATAAATTTTTATACTTTAACAGTAAGTATAAGTCTTGAACTCAGATTTCCAAATTTGACCCTTAAAGCATTTGTGAAATGACCAAAATGCCCCTACGGTGCAAAGTTTGGCCATAAATGATAAAATTCACATATGTATGATATCTTACTGATATAACTTGTTAAAATAAATATTTTTACTGATTGTTTTAGACCAGAACTTCAGATTGTTATTTAACCACTTTTATAAACTTTAAAATGACCAAAATACCTTTACGGGGCTTAAATTGGTTTTAAATTCGTTTTGGGCATAATGGAAGATATCCTACTGATATCACAACATAATTTAAGCGTAATAACTTATGGAACTTATACATGACTCATTTGATTACCCGTTATGCATTTACGCGCTCGGTACGGTTTATGTAACTAATTTGCATAAATTTACCAAAACGGGTCAAACCTTATCATTTTTACTTCAAAATCCAGAATGTGTTTAGTTTAGCCATTTTATACAAGTCTTCATACTTGTTGGGTCTAAATCACATTCTAATCCGGTCTTCGCTTAATCTTGCGTTATGAACCGTAAACCTTTCATTAAAACTAACCGGTCTAAGTTTAAACTTAAATAAGACCTGTTAGGACTCTAATAGGTTATTAAAACCTTCGTTCCAGATTAGGAGCCTAGTAAAAGCTACTTTTACTTGCTGATTGAAATACGGCTGAGAATAAAAATTACATTTTAGCTCAGGTAAATACTTTTAACCTATTTTCTCTTATACGGGCTTGGGATACGGTATTTAATAATACCGCTTGGTCGGGTATGAAATCATTTAATCGGATTGTGATTAATAAATTTACATAACCCGTTTTAATGTGTTTTGTTTGATGCAATGCCTTTGGGGGGTTAATGACCATGTCCTGGATATTCTAGGGTCATTCATTAGAAATGGCCATGACTTAAGCACGGGGTGTAGGCATACACCTGACAGTTACGTATGTAAAACGGTATCTCACTTGTGAGGAAACTTCTTGTGGGCCTATACTAGTGGTGTGTCTATTAATCTTGTCTCCGCTCTTCTAACCGGGTCCTGAACGGACGACAAACATATAAATCTGTATACAAGATTATTTTAAATAATTGTCCCAAGTTATAAAAGAACATTTGTGCCTTGTGCATTTAAATCAATTTTCTTAAATATTTTCAAAAGAGTCGGTTAATTGTATTTACCAGTATAAACTGACGTATTTTTCGAAAAGACTAAGTGCAAGTACTACGCGTAATGGGCTGGAAAACTCCTGAGTATTAAATAAAGAGTCTTGCAAGCTTTTGATACTTAAAGTCTGTTGAACAATATTTTCTTTTGTTTTAAGATCCGCCTGTGGATCCATTTACAATCCATTGTGTAATATCTTATTATACTTTCAACTCGGTTTGTATAATTCTTTTAGACTTCCGTTATGCATTAAACTGTGATTACTTGACTATGATGATATCAACTACGTCACGATACTCCCCACAGGGCCCACCGGTGATACGTGGAAATATTGGGGTGTGACAAGCTTTTTGACTTGTCGATTCTCGATCGACAAAGGTTTCTCAATAAACCTTAGATTTTTGTCTATCTGAATCTCATGATGTGGCATTGCTAGCGACTCATCGGCTAGACATTTCTTCAGATTTGATATATGGAATACATCATGTATACCACTTAGTTCCTCAGGTAGTTTAAGCTTATAAGCCATGGAACAGACTTGTTCGATTATTTCGAACGGTCCTATATCTTGGGCTTCACTTGCATTTCTTTCGAAATCTCATTACCAATTTCCATGGTGATACCTTTAACATAATTTTATCTCCGATTTGGAATTCAAGAGGCTTCATCCTCTTATCCGCATAGCTCTTTTGTCTGTCACGAGCTATTTTGAGCCTTTCATGGATTAGAATGATTTTGTCCGTAGTTTCTAGAACTATTTAAGGTCCAGACAGTTGTCTTTCTCCATCTTCTGCCCAAAAAACAGGCATTCTACACTTTCTCCCGTATGAAGCCTCAAATGGAAGGACTTTTATACTAGTGTGTAACCATTGTTGTAGGAGAATTCAATCAGAGGAGGATGATCTTCCCAACTACCACCTAGATCAATCACACATGCTCTTAGCATGTCTTCAAAACTCTGAATCGTACTCTCACTTTGACCATTTGTTTGCGGATAGTAAGCCGTACTGAAATTTAGGCGAGTACCTAGAGCTTGATGGAAAAATTTTCCAAAAGTGGGATATGTGCCGAGTAACACGATAGGATACTATAGACAACGACACTCCATGCATAAATACTATGTTGTCAACATATAATTTAGCCAATTTATCTGTATTGTACGTTTCTTTAATTGGCTGAAAATGGGCTGACTTAGTCAGTCTGTCGACTATAACCCAAATGGTGTCGTTGCTAAGACTTGTCCTTGGTAACTTTTTAATCAAGTCCATTGTTACCATTTCCCATTTCCAAGTGGGTATTTCTAGTTGTTGTAACAAACCTGACGGTTTCTGGTGCTCAACTTTCACTTGCGAACACGTCAGACACTTAGCTACATGGGTGGTTAAAGACTTTTTCATGCCTATCCATTAATATTTTTTCTTTAGATCTTGATACATCTTCTAGAATCAACTCTCCGAGTCCTCCAATGACAGGAGCCCAGATAATATTATTTAATCTCAAAATTCCATTGTTACCAGATGTTAATTGTTCCACAGTTTCACCCAGTTCTTCGTTTGGAGCATTTGCCTCTAACAAGGCTTGCTTTTGAGCATCCAATAGCTTCTCATTCAAGCTGGTACGTAGCTCAATTCTTTTAGCATGAACTCTAACTGGCTTAATCCTTTCTTTTCTACTAA
Source organism: Helianthus tuberosus (assembly GCA_030545235.1). Classification (NCBI taxonomy): domain Eukaryota; kingdom Viridiplantae; phylum Streptophyta; class Magnoliopsida; order Asterales; family Asteraceae; genus Helianthus; species Helianthus tuberosus. The sequence continues at coordinate 194,601,583 of CM060365.1, forward strand.
GAGCATCAACTAGTACATTGGCCTTGACAAGATGATAATGAATCTCACATTCGTAATCATTCAAGGTTTCCATCCATCGGTGTTGGCGCATATTTAAATCCCTCTGATTAGATATGTGTTACAGGTTCTTATGGTCAATGTATATAATGCACTTTCTGCCATACAAATAGTGTCTCAATAACTTCAAAGCAAACACCACTGCACCCAACTCTAAGTCATGGGTGGTGTAGTTATTTTTGTGTACTTTGAGTTGTCATGATGCATAGGAAATCATCTTGGCTCTTTGCATTACCACGCAACCCAATCCCATGTGCGAGGCATCACAGTATACAACGAAATCTCCAATTCCTTCAGGTAACGACAATACAGGGGCATTACTTAGCTTTTGTTTTAGAATATCAAAGGATTCTTTTTGTTTGGGCCCTAGTCCAATTTCACGTTCTTACGAGTTAATGTAGTCAGGGGAGTGGCTGTCTAGATAAGTTCTCGATGAACCTACAATAATAGCCAGCTAACCCCAGAAAACTGCGAATTTCAGAAGGTGTTTGGGGTGCTTCCCAATTCATGATAGCCTCAATCTTAGCAGGATCTACTTGGATACCATGCTCGCTTATCATGTGTCCCAAAAATTGGACTTCTTTAAGCCAAAACTGACGTTTGAAAATTTTTTCTTAAAGCTTTTCTTGCTTTAGAAATTCTAGTATACACCTCAAATGTTTCTCATGATCTTCCTTATTTTGTGAGTAGATAAGTATGTCATCTATGAAAACGATGGAAAATTTATCTAGATATGGTTTGCAAACTCTGTTCATGAGATCCATGAATGTTGCAGGTGCATTGGTAAGACCAAAGGGCATCACCAAGAATTCGTAATGACCATATCTCGTTCTAAAAGCAGTATTGAAAACATCTTCACTTCTTAACTTCAACTGGTGATATCATGATCATAAGTCAATTTTGGAGAAGAAACTTGCACGTACTCTCTAATTCCAACATTTTTCTATAATAAGAACTGGTGATATCGTGATTTGTCCATTAATTTAGTTTTGGTGAATTTGGTTTTTTATACCCACCCCTTCATTTTTCTAGAATAAGAACTCATCCAGTCTCTAATTCCTACATTATTCTATAATAAGAACACATACGTTCTGTAATTGTATACCTATATTAATTTCAAACATAACTGAGAAACAATGTTTTAACGGTAACAACTATAACGGCGTCAAATTATTTCACTTGACTTTTTGGTTTACAACTACAGCCTCACTTATTGATTGCTAACACAACAGAGAGAAATATCTAGAGAGAGAGATAGAGAGTAGTGTGACGGAAGAAGACCCGACCATAGCCTCCGGTGGCATCCGCATGACGACATCACTTCACGGGTGACATCCTCATCCACCAGCAACCCCAAACGACTCGCAGGTGTTGTGTTGTGACTTGTGATTGGATCATCAGGCCCACTTCCGTCAACAGATCTGCAACAAATATACGACAAAAAAGGGGGATCGGAATGATTCTACGGCCGTGGATTTGAGTCTTCTAGAGAGAGAGAGAAACATTAAGCCTTTTAAAGAGTAGAGAATCGGAAAAAAAGATGCTGGAAGTTGGATTTTGGTGGTGACTGTGATGTGCTGTCGTGGTTGTGGTATGACAATGGTGTTGTATGGTGGTGGTGTGGGGAAGAAGAGAGGCTGAGAGGGGTTAAAAATCTTGGATGTAGTACAAAGTGCAGTACATGTTTTAATACTAAAACAAATTATTACATAAATATAAACTAACATTAATGTCGATAAAGATGAGTTTCCTGTTATAAATAATAATGCATTTATTTACATATAAATTATATTAAATCAAGTTTACTTATACAGTTATACTATTAATTTTTATTAGTTAATTTCAATTCAAATACATAATTTTATATTTGATTACTATTGGTCAAGCTTTGAGTTTTCTCTATTTGATTACTATAAAAAGTGAGGCTAACATAAGGAATCAAAGTGACTAGGGCTGTAAACGAACCGAACGAACACGAACGAGGCCTTGTTCGTGTTCGTTCGTTAAGGAAATAAATGTGTTCACGAACGGTTCACGAACACTTACCGAACGAGATTTTATGTTCGTGTTCATTCATTAAGGAAATGAGCGTGTTCACGAACGGTTCACGAACACAGGCGAACACAAATAAATTTGGCGAACACGATGAATGATAAAGGTGGATGGCCCAAAGAGTAGCACTAGAACTTGAATCCCTTATTGTGGAACGGAGGTAAATCATATTCGTCGATGTAAATAATGAGAAAAGAAAGGGAAATGGTGCATAAACAAAGTGAAAGAGGGTTTTCTAGTTTAATTGTTAAGGTAATAATGAGAAAAGAAAGGGATATAAATAAAGTTTAATAGTATAAAAATATAGATAAAATATATGAAAGTTCACGAACATAAACGAACGCAAATGAACGAATGTTCACGAACACCTTACCGAACGTTCACGAACACAATTGAACGAACGAGACATTTGTTCATGTTCGTTCATTTAACTAATCGAACGGAATTTCTTGTTCATGTTCGTTCGTTTATTAAACGAACGAACATAAACGAACTTCCCGCCGAACGGTTCACGAACTGTTCACTGAACGTTCGGTTCGTTTACAGCCCTAAAAGTGACACAAACTAAATTTCCGCCAATGAATAGTAATATTTTTTTGTTTTTTTATTAATTTTGTTTTTTGCTTTTTCTTTCATAGTAACTTTATGGATTTTTTACTTTGTAATAAAATTTTGATTTTGATAAATTTGCAACAAAAGTTAAATAAGTTTACTTTTTTTCTTAATTTTTTATTTTATGTTTTTGTCCTGAATTTGTTGTCGTTTGCTTGCTATTTACTACGGAATTTGGTGGTCACATTTAGTCTCTCGAGTTTTTATATCATCTTGACTTTCTAATACGTGTCACTATAAATTCGACTTCGTCTACTTATTACGTCATGTGAGTCACTTGGTATTATAACTTCGTGTTTTTACTCTTTTTCCCGGTTTTGGTTGTTCGGTTGTTGCTTAGCACGATTTTATGTCACCAGCCCCACAACGTTGGTTGCACGGTTTTACGCACCACGCCCCGCAACGCGGGGACTTGATATCTACTAGTTCTGCATATAAGGTATATTTTTAGTCAACTACCTTACTTTCACCACTTCGAAAGATAAGCCTTATCTACCAATGGGGTCGTGGTCTGTTAGGAAAGGCAAAGTTTAAACACCTGGTTTGGGAAGCAAAAATTTTTGGGTTCAAGCCACACAGATGACATATATTAAAAGAAAGAGTTAAATGTCTGGCTGGTCCCTGTGGTTTGCAAATATTGAAGACTTGGTCCTAGTGGTTTAATAATTACACACTTGGTCCCAGTGTTTGTAATTTTTGCACTCGTGTGGTCCTTATCACTAACCTAAGTTAAGTTATCCAGTTAAGTTTGTATTAGATTACCAAAGTACCCTTACTTATTAATAAAAACAATAAATCGAAAATAGTTTAATTAAAACAAATATCATGTGCGTCCCACCCACACTTCTTCCCCAAATCACCATTATCACTACCATCCTCTCTATCTCTCCTCAAAACAAGCACCACCACCTCTGAACACCTACCACCACTACACCTCCACCGTCGAACACCCACTATCACCACTACAAGCACCCGGAGACTTCATTCGAAGAACAAAAAACTTACTTCAACTGTGTTTGCAAGAAGTATTTGAATCAAACAAAATTCAAAGAAAATAAAATCAAAGTTCGCATATCGATCTAAATCATATATTATCTCCTCTGTTCTCAACAATGCAGGTAAAAATAAAACAAACAATGTACATAACCAACCAAAAAGCACAAACCTTTCGAAAATTCTACACCAGATGATTAACCGAACCCGGAGACTTGTGAAAAAACCTATGCAACACCATAACCGCCTTCTTTCGTATGCCCCAACAACTCCACCACCTGCTGAACCACCGCCGGTATCGTCTCCTCATTAATCAACTTACAACACACATTCAATGCAACACACACCTCCAAATAATAATCCGATTTCAAATCCTTCTGAAGCGCATTCACAATCAGAATAATCAAATCATTATCCTCATTCAAAAACAGAGTAACCGCCAAATACCCAGTTTGTTTCACATAGAGTTAGTCATCATGGGTCATTTTAACCGCGTGAACGTAACCGAACGACGCATCGTGGCCGAGCATCTCAATGTAGACGATGCGGATGATGTACTCTTTCATCTTGCATTTGGGGGTGTCGGGATCTTCTTCGGATTTGGATCGGGCTTCGCCGATTGATTTGACGAGATCGAGGAACTCTTTGGACTAGCTGAAGTTGCTGCCATGGGAGCCCAGTGCGAGCTCCCGGCCGATGGTTTTCAACTGCTCCAGATTGATTTGGAGTGTGAATTGGGGGTTATGGGATTGGGTGAAGGTAGATAAGGAAGTTTAGTAGGTGCTTGTAGTGGGTGTTCGGTGGTGGAGGTGTGGTGGTAGGTGTTCAATGGTGGTGGTGGTGGTGCTTGTTTGAGGAAAGAGAGATCTGGGTATAGAGTGGGTGGAGAGAGAGAAGGGGGATGGTAGTGATGATGGTGATTTGGGGAAGAAGTGGGGGTGGGACCCACATGATATTTGTTTTAATTAAATTATTTTTTATTTATTGTTTTATTAATAAGTAAGGGTATGTATTTTGGTAATTTAATACAAACTTAACTGGATAACTTAATTTAAGTTAGTGATAAGGACCACACGAGTGTAAAAATTACAAACATTGAGACAAAATGTGTAATTATTAAACCACTGGAACTAAGTCTGCAATATTTGCAAACCACATAGACCAATCAGACATTTTATCCGTTGATAAGCCTTATCCAATCACCCCTTCATTTTTTCTAGAAGAAGAACTCATGCAGTGTGATATGATATCATGATTTGTACATTAATTTAGTTTTGGTGAATTTGGTATTTTATACTCACCCCTTCATTTTTCTAGATTAAGAACTCCGGCACTCTCTAATTCCTAAATTATTCTATAATAAGAACTCATACGTTCTGGAATTATACCCTTATACATTTACCAACTTAGGTTATGTCTCATTTGTTTAAGAGTCACACCTTTTAGTTTATTTTACTCACACAAGCAACTTGGGTTATGTCCAATTTGTTTAAAAGTTGCACCCTTTTACTCACACCCTTTTATTTAAACTTAGGTTATGTCCCAATTTTTTAAAAATTACACTCTTTAGTTTATTTTACTCACACCCTTTCATTTAATTAACCAACTTGGGTTGGGTCACCTTTCACGTTGAACCGAGGCACCCACACCGTTTCAAACATACAACTTACACATACCTTTTCATTAGCACCGTTCCACCGTTTCGTTGTTATGATACCTTTTCAATTGGACTATCTATCTATTCAATGTAGTCCCCTGTTTTGCGAATTAATTAATTTAATACCCAAATCTACATTGATAATACATACTCGATGCCAACATCAAAGGATCGAAAGCAACCAAGGTTGTATGCAACGCACACCAAAATTTCCATTTTGCTGCATCGTCATTTTTTAATCAATAACAACCAAATTGCCATATCCCTTAAATTCAATTATGCCGGCCTCCGGAGACGATGAGCGACGGTTACGCATGTAAATGGGGTGCGTCAGTTTGGCGTTGGTTTGGTTGTCATCTGTAAGATTCCGATGGTTCGGTTTGGAGTTCGGAGTACCAAGTTACGACCTTAACTGAAGATTTGCCACTGTTACATCATCACGGTTTGCGTATCTTTGCGACGGTTTCATTTTACCGTTGTTGTCCAGGTTTCATTTTTATATTGTTTTTTCAATTTTAATGAATAACATGTTAAAATAGTTATACTTTAGAACAATATTCTCTTCTTTTGAATAAACAATCAACAGTTAAACAATCATGGATTGATGATAAGAACGATTCACAAACCGATGTGATATATAAAGGTGAGTTTATTTTCTATTTTGATGTTAGATCATAATGTTCAGTTTGATAATATGAAGATTGATGGATGGAATCAAGAAAAGAATTTTGATATTAATAGAAGTGGGGGGATTTTAGGTTTAGTGTGTTGAATTTTTTGTTTTTTTTGTTTTCTTAGTAGGAATAGGTTTAGTGTGTAGAATTCGCTGGATTTGTTTTGTTAATAGGAATAAAAGTGATGGTGCAACAATGTCTTTTATAATATTTAATGAAACTAGGTTTTTTTCCAATTAGAAGTCCCGTGTCGGGATGAGCACGGTACCTATTCGATACCGAAATACGGGGAAAAGTGGTATTGGTACCGAATATACCGGTTCAATACCGGTACCCGGTAACAAATGCTCATCCCTGGTCCCATGTCAAAGGTAATGTCTAAATTTCATTTGGTTTTGGAATTGAGCTATTCCTTAAAACACTTTTATCTATATTTTAAAGTAAAATGTTTAGCATGCTGTTGTAGAATAAGGATAAAGCTAAATGAAAATAATGATTTGTATAAAATAAAAAATTCTCGCTTCTTACATAGTGACATTAAATACATTCACAATCATCATCCCGCTGCAACGCGCGGGCTGACGTCAACTCGTTCTACATATAAAGTAAACTGCCGTTTTGGTTCCTGAGGTTTGGGCAGTTTTGCCACTTTAGTCAAATCTCAAACCTTTTGTATCTGGGTCCCTACTCAAATTTCCTCAAATTAATTCCTAATGTTTTGTCCTTTTCCCCATGGGTAATTTGGTGATTACAAGTATTATTTTAAACCCTAATCTGTTCCAGCAGTTCACCTTGAATTTAACATGGTTGGAAAGGCAGGGCGGAGATGGAACCTGTGTGTCTGCCTTCTTGGTGGATAAGGATTCATTCCTTAATGGAAACTTCTCTCTCCACTCAATTGCTAGCGACCACTATTCTGTTCCAATATCACTTTTCTGGCCACTAACACGTATTTACCAGCAAGATGTTCCAACTTTTAAGCGCCCAGAGTGCACAGATGTTGGGTTTTATTTACATGATGTTGGGTATGTATGAAGAAGGAAACCGATATCTACCAAATGGTTGCGGAAGTATGCAATTATTTATTTATTTTGCCAGTTCTAAGCTATTTTTGTATTGATGATTTTATTTCTCATATGAACAACAGGACTTCGAAGAGCCCCAATTCTACTCTTCTCACGAATCAATCGACTTTAACAACCCTAAATCCCCCAATTCCACCTCAACACCCGCACAATTTGCTGAAATTTTGACCACTGAACACGGTGATCCTCTTACACATTCATCATCCTTTCACACAGTTGAAGATTTCAGAGCTCAATGAGCTGTAATAAAGAGAGATTGATGATGATTGTGAAGAGAAATAGTGTGAACGAAGATTGGGAGGTGTTTGGTTGTATGTGTGGCCGCTGCAGGAGGGATGATCGAAGCCGGCCGGAATTTATTCCGGCGACTGAATCAATCAAGAGGTAGAGAGAAGGGAGATGAGAGAGCTAGGGTTTGGTTTTGAAGATGGTGGCTGCAACAGAGGTCTGGTATTTTTTTTATAAAAATGAAATGACCATTTTGTCCCTGAGAATAAGGACAAAATAGCTGGGTTTTATAAGACAAAAAACACCTGATTTCACTTTTGGATCAAAATGACAATAAAACTGAAACCACAGGCACCCAGATGCAAAAGGTTTGAGTTTTGGACTAAAGTGGCCAAAGTGACCAAACCCTAAAAGACCAAAATGGCAGTTTACTCAAGTATATTTTTAATCAACTACCTTACTTTCACCACTTCAAAAGATAAGTCTTATCTACAAATGAGGTGATGGTCTATTAGTAAAGGCAAAGTATTTAAACACCTGGATTGGGAAGCATAAAATCCTGAGTTCAAGCCCCACAGATAGAGATTGCAAAAATACCCGAGCCCGACGGGTATCCCGAAACCCGACACAAATGGGACGGGTAGACCCGATACCCGACGGGTAATGGGCCGGGTATGGGATTAGTTTTAAAAATTTTCGCAGGTATGGGTCGGGTATGGGATTAGGTGATACCCGACCCGATTACCCGAAACCACATACACGTTTACCCGAACTATATACCCGATCATATACCCGGATTTTTTAGTTTATATTTTTATTTTCCATTAACCCTTGTCTATTAGTGATTTATTTTAGTATGTTTATAATGTGAAAAAATAAATTTTCTTTTAGTATATTTATTTGATAATAGTATTTATATATTGTATGTTGTGAAATATATACATATAAGTGTATAAGTATTATAAAGTTATTATTAATTTATGATAAAACTTATATTTTGTAATGTATATTTTTAATTTATAATAGTTGTTGTATAAATTAAATATATAATAATTATAATTGTAAAAAAAATGTATTTGGAAACCCCAACGTAAATATTTTAACAAATTAATGGGTATACCCGATACCCGCAGGTATACCCGATACCCGACAAATACCCAATGGGTATTGGGTCGGGTATGAGACAGGATTTTACAAGCGGGTATGAGTTTAGGATTACCAATACCCGACCCATTGCGATCTCTACCCATAGATGACATATATTAAAAGAAATTATCCGCTAAAGAAAAGATAAGCCTTATCCAATCACCTTGGGCCAAACTGCCAAAGGCGCTTTGTACACCACTAATCACTATATATTGGCCATCTTCTTTTAGTTTTCCTAATTTATTACTTTCTCTCTTTTGTTACAAACGCTAGTTCGATCATTGCAGCTACCGTCATATATATAAATCTCTACCTTCATTTCTCTCATTATTATTTGATACACAAGAAACCTCATGGCGTATGAAGACGAAGACCTTGCCCAGTTACGAATTCCGCTTATAGCTCTTGTCGACGCAACCAACAATTTTGCTGAAGAAAATCTGTTAAAACGAGGTGAAAAGGCAGATGTATTCAAAGGAGTGCTCACGCTGTTCGATGCACATATCAATGTTGTTAAACTAAAGTATAGCGGTCACCTATTTAACTTCTATGAAGACATTAATTAAGAGAATTCGTAGTTGGCACAGAAATGTTGTATCTTTTGTTGGGTTTTGTGATGAAAAAGATGAAAGGTTGATAGTTTTCGAGCATGTAGCTAATGGAAGTCTTGACAAATATCTAAGTGATCCAATATTCCTCACATGGTCCCAAAGATTGCATATATGTTTTGGTGCTGCACTTGGGTTGAGCAACACCCTTGGTTCTTTGAACAGCTTTAAAATATTGCTAGATAAAGATTTGGGAAGCCAAAGTCCTATTTTGTATAGAATCAGAGTCGAAAAACTCTGATCTGTACTGTTTGGGCGTGATATTGTTGGAAGTGCTTTATGGGAGGAATTCGACCATTGAAGATGTGAATCGATATATAGCAGAAATGGCGGAAAAACAATATCATGACGAGGGAGAACTGCTGGATGATGTGATTCCTCCAAATCTGAGGACACAAATGCACGCAGAATCGCTATCCATATTCTCGGAAATAGTCTATAACTGCTTGAAGGAACAATCGGATCAGCAAAGCATATCTACGTTTGATCACATTCTGAAAAGACTTGAGCAAGCTATTGAGATTCAAGAGAAGCATGAGAAGGTAAGTACTTTCATTATAACCCTTAAATAAAATTAAACACATTAATCATAAAGTTAAAAATTAAAGTTTTAAGTTTAAGATTTTTTATTTAAAGAATATTAAACACTTTTATTTAAGTTTTGGCACGAGAAATCAAAATTTTTTTTAAAATTTTATGCTTTTAAATACTGTTAAATTTTCAGTTTTAATTATTTCATACATTATCCTTTTTTAAACTTTTTTTTTTATTAAATTCATTAAGTATTAAATTTAGGGTCAAGTTATTCACATACCTAACCATTATAATTCAACACCCAGCCGTCACTTATGCTTCTCATATAGGCCTATACGTGACCGTATATAGGCCTTAACCTTAGAAGTCAGAGCCTGTCATAACATGTTATGTCTGGCGGTTGGTCTATACGTGACGTATAGACCACCTCGTATATGCCACACATGAGGTTTTTTTTTTCCAGCTATACGAAAAGTACAGGTGAAAAACTTGTATTTGTCGTATAGCACTACACAAGTAGTCAGTAGACAACACATATAATTATTTTCTATCGTATTTCAAACATTTTTATAAAATATTCATCGTTTTAATATGCTTTATAAAAATGTAACTAAAACTTGTTATCTGCTATTTCACTTTTTGAACACTTAGATATCTACTGTTCGGACGAAAACTTTTGTAAAAAAAAAAAAAAGAATAAGAAGGAAAATGAAAAAACGAAAAACAAAATTTTGTTGTTATTATCTATATATTAAAAACACAGTGCAAATGAACAGTATTTTTAAATTAAAATATTCTAATATAATAAAATATTATTATCTATATATTTTCACTATATATTAAAAACACAGTGCAAATGAACAGTATTTTTAAATTAAAATATTCTAATATAATAAAATATTATTATCTATATATTTTCACCAACTACAAATAAGAGTGTCGGCGGGAATACTGCTCTTTATTGGGTGACATGGGCGGCAAGGAAATAGTGCCAGGCAGCTGCCTGGCACTCCTCCATTGGCCCAACAAATTTATGCTTTTATCCCGCTTTAAAACTACGATTTTGCCATCAGTTCAAAGTTAAGTTTTTACCCCCACTTAAAAACATATTTACGCTTTTGCTCCCAGATAAAAATTTCAATTTTGCCCTAGGTTCAAAATTATGACTTTGCCCCGTTTAAATTTACAGTTTAACTATTCGTTTTTTTCCCATTATAATTAGAATTTTGCCATCACTTCAAAGTTATGCTTTTACCCCGACTTAAAAATAAATTTACACTTTTCCTCTCAGCTAAAAATTTCAATTTAGCCCTTGGTTCAAAATTACGATTTTGCCCCGTTTAAATTTACAGTTTTGCTATTAGTTTTTTTTCTCACAACCAAGTTACGATTTTGCCATCAAATTTTTCTCCATCGTTTTTATTTGTTTTCCTGGTTAAATTATAATTTTGCCCCCAGTGTAAAATTACAGTCGTGCCGGCAGCTGCCTGACACTCCCCCATTGGTCCATTTAATTTACGATTTTATCCCTGAAAAAAAATTATGATTTCGCTCTCAGTTCAAAATTACGTTTTTTCCCATTGTTTTAGTTTTTTTTTTTTTTTTTGCAAAATTATAAAAGTTTTTTAATTGGTTGACTCAATTTAATTTTTTCCGTGTCAAGGAGCTGCCTAACACTCGCTCATTAGTCCTGAAAAATTACAGTTTTGCCCTGAGCCGAAAAATACGGTCTTATCATCGTTTTAGTTTTTTGTAATAGTGTTTTTTTAATTGATTGAAAATTATTCGGTTATCGCCCCGCAACGCGGACGGGGCATCAACTAGTTTAGTAAATATTGTTGGTTTGGTTGCTCATGTGATTTCCACTTAATTTAACTTATATACGCTTTGAAAATTGCTACAATATTTCTCTGTTTATAAATATTTGCACACTTTTAGTAATGAACTTTAAGCGAAAGGCAACCAAAATAACTGTTCTAGGTACATTACTAATATAAACACCTTTAATATTACTGTGTTCCTTTTTAATTTAACTTTTATTTTGAACTAGTGCTTTCAACCCGGCGCGTTGCGCCTAGGGATTAGCAGGGTTCGATTCGGTTCATTGCGAGTCGTGGTGGTATGGACACTCTTTAAATTAAAATACATGTATTGTACAAATCTATTAAATTAAATTGTCACAAATACATAACTTCTAAATAGTTACAAATACAGTAACTTCTAAATTGTTACCAGCTCCATCAAACACCACCAACCTTACCTATGACCAAATCATTTAACTTCCTTGTTATGCTTTTCCAATGGTTGGCCAACGACAACTTCTAACCACTCGCGAAGCGTCTTTAAGGCGCCAATGCATGCCCATATAATTTTTGATATCGTTGTTAGAATGTATATATCTCTGTATATATCTTCTTTATTTACATTATTCTTGTTTCCTAGTTTATGGGTGTTTCATTCCTTATCTCTTGTATTCCGTGTGTATATATAGTTTATCATATCAATGAGAATAATCAATTCATTCAGTAAATCACATGGTATCACAGCCTTGATTTTTTTTTTTTTGACTACGGTCGCTCAACACACACTTGCGGTTTCCGATCGGCCACTGCCCCTCTGCCGGACATCTCTTTCGTTCTTTGTGTCTTTGTTTATTTTTTTTCCATCACGATGGGCGACAAGGAAGCTACGTCCGATATACCCAAACCTGATTTACCCAAACCAACGTCCCTTCACCCAGTTTATTCCGTGACTAATATTCAGCAAAAAGTTCGAGTTTTGGACGGAATAAAGGTGACATATACCTCTTGGGTTCGTCTTTTTCAGTTGCACGCACGCGGGTACCGGGTTCTTGACCACATAGACGGTACGCCGCCTCCCCCGGACTCCGACCCATCCTATGCTTCGTGGCTGGAAATTGATTCCATCGTCCTTCAATGGATCTACGGGACGCTCTCCGACGATCTTTTAGTGCGCGTCCTCACGTCGGAATCCACGGCTTTTGCCGCTTGGACGCGTATCAAGAAAATCTTCCAGAATAATAAGGGTGCTCGCATTGCCGCCCTTGAACATGAGTTTGTGAATTTGACGTTGAAATCCTAGCCTTCCTTAGAGGCTTATTTTCAGAAACTAAAAGAAGTGGTTGACCAACTCAACGATTTGCTTGACACACCGGTTGACGACAAACGTCTGGTCCGCCAATTGGTTCGTGGGTTACCCCCGGAATTCGACACTATGGGGTCTCTCATAAACCAAGTCTTGCCGTCTTGGGAGGAGGCGTGTGAGATGCTCTTGGGAGATCAAAAGAGACGGGATGCTCGTGACCTTCTTCAAGGACCGTCAATTGTCGCTGCTGCGGCTTATCCACAACCAACTCAACCTGCTACTTCAGAGTCTTCTACTCGTGACAATCATCGAGAACCTCCTCGGGATAACAGGAACCGGAACAACCAATCTAGGTCACGTGGTCGGGGTCGCGGATTTGGTCCACGCAACAACAACCAACAACCACAGAACTCGTATAGGCCCAATCCCTCTATGCCTTTTCCTTACTGGGCCACTCCCTACTGGGCTCCTCCTCCATGCCCTTACCCCACCACAAACGAATGGACCGCACCCAATCCCATTAGGCCCAAATAATCCATCCACCCGGTTTCCACATGCCAACCCAACCAGCCCACTCCCTAGCCCAGCATACTTCCGAGACCCACAACCAGCCACCCGCGATTCCCACTCCTCACTCACATGAGCCACCCTCTCCTCCTGCACCCGCATCATCCCATCCGATGGTCACCCGTGCTCGCGCGGGGATCATCAAACCAAAGGTTCCTCTTAACCTTTCAACTGTGTCCACATCTATTTCTCCTCTCCCTAAATCACACTTAGCCGCCCTTCAGGATCCAAATTGGAATGACGCCATGAAAACTGAATACAAAGCTTTATTGGAGAATGCTACATGGGAGTTGGTACCTCGCCCCACCACGGCTCCGGTTATTCGTTGTATGTGGCTGTTTAAACATAAGTATCATGCGAATGGTCAACTTGAACGGTACAAGGCTCGTTTGGTTGTTAATGGCAAAAGTCAAACTGTAGGAGTAGATTGTGACGAAACGTTTAGCCCTGTTGTTAAACCAACCACCATTCGCACTGTTTTGAGCCTAGCTGTATCTAGGTCTTGGCCTATTCACCAACTGGATGTTAAAAATGCCTTTCTTCATGGGCACCTAAAGGAAACGGTTTACATGCACCAGCCACCAGGATTTATTGATCAGAATAATCCTAGTTTTGTTTGCAGGTTACAAAAGTCCTTGTACGGGCTGAAACAAGCCCCACGAGCTTGGTATCATCGGTTTTCTACGTTTATTCTGAAGTGTGGGTTCAAGAGTAGTATTTGTGACACATCCCTTTTCGTTTATAATCATGACGGGCATATGGCTTATCTATTATTATACGTGGATGATATTATTCTTACGGCATCCTCTACGTCTCTTCTTCATCATATTATCGGGATTTTGAAAGCTGAATTTGCCATGACCGATCTTGGGGTATTACATCACTTTTTGGGACTTAAAGTTGAACAAAAACACGGGGGTCTATTTCTTTCACAATCTTCGTATGCCTCAGATATTTTGGCTCGTGCAAATATGTCCAATTGCAAGCCATGTACGACACCGGTTGATATAGGATCTAAGCTTAGTGCTTCTGTGGGTTCACCGGTTGTAGATGGAACATTATATCGCAGCCTCACCGGTGCTTTACAATATCTTACTATTACTCGGCCCGATATTGCTTACGCAGTTCAACAAGTTTGTCTCTTTATGCACGACCCTCGCGAGCCACATCTTCAGTTCCTCAAAAGGATTCTTCGATATTTTAGTGGCACACTTGATTTTGGTTTGCAGATTAATCCGTCTCGATCTCATACACTAACGGCCTATTCAGATGCCGATTGGGGTGGGTGCCCTGATTCCCGTCGTTCCACTTCCGGATTTTGCATATACCTTGGTGATAATCTGTTTTCATGGAGTTCAAAACGTCAACCCACCATTGCTAGATCGAGTGCCGAGGCTGAATATCGTGGTGTTGCAAACGCGGTTGCTGAAACTAGTTGGATTCGCAACCTTCTTTTGGAACTTGGACTGCACGTTTCTCAAGCTGCGGTTGTTTATTGTGATAACGTTTCTGCCGTGTACCTCTCGCAAAATCCCGTTCAACATCAGCGGACGAAACACGTGGAGTTGGATATACATTTCGTTCGTGAGAAAGTTCGTATAGGCGAAGTCCGTGTTTTTCATATTCCTGCAGATTACCAGTATGCTGATATATTTACCAAGGGACTATCAAAGCAATTATTCACACGTTTCAGATCCAGTTTGTGCCTTCGTCCGGCTACAGCTCAAACTGCGGGGGCCTGTTAGAATGTATATATCTCTGTATATATCTTCTTTATTTACATTATTCTTGTTTCCTAGTTTATGGGTGTTTCATTCCTTATCTCTTGTATTCCGTGTGTATATATAGTTTATCATATCAATGAGAATAATCAATTCATTCAGTAAATCACAATCGTAACTACAATCAAACAATAAACTTAGAACTTCTCATATATAAAAGCGAGTGTTATTACCATGATAATGGTACATAGGTGACTTAATGACTTGAAACACATATCATACAACAATTATGATACGCTTAGTTCAGACAAAACCTTAGTGTGTTGCTACATTGGGGGATACCTTATTAAATATGTGTTTTATTTTTATTTTATTTTTTTGCTTTAAAATGGTTGAGGGGTCATGAACCTAATTATTAAACAGGTTAGATAATACACAATTGGCGGGTTGGCCTTATTAAATATATGTTTTATTTATTGCTGTAGCTTTAAAAGGGTTGAAGGGTCGTGGACTTGTTTGTTTGACAGGTTAATCCGAACACGCCCCCTTAAACTAAACAGGTCAACCCGAACATCACATGTTTATTAAACGGGCTAGAAATGACAACCCAAAACATGATTACTCTCATTGTGAATCATGTCAAGAACATTCGAAGTTGAATTATAGTTAAGGGTTATCGAGGACATGTTTTGTACCCGAGATCCTGGATTCGAGCTTTCCGAATCCAAGGCCATGTCAAACTGAGTTATAGGAAGATGTGGAGTATTGAAATGTCAAGAACATTCGAAGTTGAATTATAGTTAAGGGTTATCAAGGACATGTTTTGTACCCGAGATCCTGGATTCGAGCTTTCTGAATTCAAGGCCATGCAAACTGAGTTATAGGAAGATGTGGAGTATTGAAGTTGCCCTATTGCATGTCAATAACCTGCAAATACTCATGATTATCAACTATTTCTTAAATCAGAATAAATAAATGCAAAAGAAAAAGAAAAAGAAAGAACCATTTCTCCAAATTTGTTTTTGTCTACTCCTCCATTGGGAACAAACTGAGCTGACTCAACATAAACAGCATTAGTAGCTAACCCCATTGTAACAGCAGCTACACAATCCCTGTTGTAATATCTCTCACATGACAGATCCCCCAATGTTGCATCTACCTGCCATAATTCATTAAAATGAAAAAAAAAAAACATTTTTAGGGTATCATACTTAGGGTGAAGGGAGTGGTTAAACACTTTGGAGTGGCAAACTAAAAAACCGACCAATTAGAGTGCGCCACGTCAATCAGGCAAAAGTGTTTAAACTTTGGTGAAAAGTGTTGGCAATGGTTTAAACATTTGGTGAAGTGGTAAACTTTTTTTAGAAAAAAAGGAAAAAAGGTGTGATTGGTTGAGATTGGATTGGACCCCACCTACACACTCCATCTCTCTCTCCTTTCTCCCCTCACCGATTCGGCATGCCCCCACCAATTTGGTAAACTTTCAGTGGCAAACTAGTGTTGGCGGCGGTGTTGCCCCGTGACAAACTCCTTTGCCGTTTGGTTTGCCGAGCCACTCCCTTCACCCTTAGTAGATTTAAGAATCACCACCAGCCTTTGTAGCCTATGTGCTACTTGTTGTCATAAAGGACAACCCACAGCCACGCTGTCCGTTTTGGATTAATAATTACAAGTCAAAATCTGCAAAAAATAAAAGATCCAGAATATGTCCACACAATATAGAAAATAATTAAACCAAATAATTATAGGTTGTCTGTGGGTTCAACGATTTTAACACGTCAACACGCCAATCCAACATGATTAACAACCCTACCTTAGTTAACGATGGAACTAATTATTTTATGTTTAAACTATAACTTGGTTATGAAAAAGTGCTCCCATACTTTAATTCCATCCTTTTATTGCCTAATATAAGGTTTAAACAAAAATAAGGCAAGTTTGGCCATCATTATTTTATTGAAGAGCTCAGTGTCGCCCCAAAATGCAACTAAAATCATATTAACGTTGAAATCAATAAATAATTATGATTGGGTTGTTGCCAAGAGTTGGGACATACAGAGTTTTATATTTGTGAGAAGCCAAAAGTGAATCGAGAAATTGAGAACGTTCTAATTTATAGTAGAAACCTTGGAGATCTAGCATATATGGTCTTCAAACTCCCAACTTGCTGTTTGCATTCAAGGCTATCACACAGTTGATCATTTCTAGGAGCTGCCATAATTATAATAAGATCCATGAAGTTTTTTCACAAATGAGGATTAAACCCGTCTGATCATTCTTTAGTAGATAGAAAAAATACTAAAAATCTAAGTTGGAAATTTATGCAATAGACAGCGGTTCGACTTCAAATTGTAAGGACTTAATTAAATACCAAAACTAAAGAAACTTAAAAACCTAACCTGAGGCATAATAATGAACCGAGAACTCTCATCACCACCCGCTACGACTCTTTAATAGAAGAAATTAAACCTCAATCAACAATCGCAGAAGCCATCCTCATCTCAACAACCACCGACACTACAATCGCCATAATATTGTACAAAACACAGCCTTCGAAACCCTTCTCGGTCATCTATAAATTACCAAAAGTTATAAAACCCTTATCCACCCCAGCCAGCGGGAGAGATCATCTATAAACTTACCAAAAGTTATAAACCCGCCGCTCTCAACCAGCGGCAAAGAGACAAGAATGCTTTCAATCCGACCTCCAGTTTTAAGACCGAATGTTGTTCTTCGATCATACACCTTTTATTTGTTCAAAAGGTTATAATCAGATGATAGTAAAAGATAAATAATAATTAATAATAATAAGTTAATAGCAATAAGTATGTCAAAAGTGTGTACCCAAAAAAAAGTGTGTACCAAATTGAATTCCACATAACGGCCCCTTCTCAGTTGCTGCCATGCCTTGTGTTTATCAGTGAATGGCATATCCTTTCTCCTTAGTAAGTACAAACATGTTCAATCATCATCTCAACATTCAAACACAGTAGTAAGTTCGAATCAGATGAAAAACAACTTCAAAATCAAAAGTTACCTGGAGAGACAACTAAATATTCTTCACAAAATATTTCTGCTAAAATAACAGACACAGGGGAAAAATTACGCAAGGGGAAACGATCGAAGAGGAAATTTGAACAACTAAGAAAGAAAATAAAGAGGCAAAATAACGCACCTGAACTCCGGCAATGACTTGCGTTGTCGCATTCCAGCGGCCAGTTCGCGAAGCAACCCTAACGCCGCCGCTTTGGGGCTTGGCCAGAGATAAAATGGAACCAATGGCCATGTAAATCACCGCTTTGATTTGAGACGGTGGCGTTTGTGGAAATCGCCGTTTTGATCTAAAAGGGTGGTGGTTGTCATCTGATGCTGAAGGTATGGAGAGAGAAGAACAACTTTTTTTAATGAGATTTTTTAGTTGATGATAATCTCATCAACACATGGCTATTGGTTCGGTGATGAGGCCACCACCTCCAAAAGGCCCAATTAGCCCTCACCACCACATGAAGCAAGGTGCCAGGCATGATGCCTGTCACTATTCATTCGGTTTGATTATTATCATATGTTAATATGTTAATTTTAACATGTATAGCCTTGAAGACTTACTCTTTTTTCCTTCTTTACACAGTTACGAGCAAAAAAGCTTGCATGGTTGAAGATTCCACCGAGTCATATAAAACTGGCTACCAATGATTTTGCGGATACATACCGCATCGAGTCACGCATCTATGAAAGTGTGTATAAAGCAGAACTAGGCCATTTTGATAGGGAAAGTGTGTTGACAATAGAAGGGGATAATAACGGTGAACTTCCAAAGAAGACAGTAATTATTAAACGCTTCAACAATTTGGTTAAAATAACAAAAGCCAGCATCTTTGCAAAAATTGAAATGCTTAGTAGTTGTAGGCATCCCAACCTACTCTCTTTTCTTGGCTTCTGTGATGAAGAGTCTGAAATGATTCTTGTTTTTGAATGTGCCTTTAAAGAAACCCTCAGTGATTGTTTCCGAAGTGAGAGCACCCAGGCTAATCTTACTTGGGAGAAACGAATACGTATCTGCCTTGATATTGCGCACGCGTTGAAGAACGTTGATCACAACATGGAGAGCAAACCAAGTATGAGGTCTCCAGTAATAGAGAGTGTAAATGTTTTTCTGGATGAGAACTCGAATGCAGTTATAGCTAACTTTAATGTCTTCGAAATCAACCCATTCCCTATTACATCTTTGTGGCAACCACGATCTGGAAAGGAAACTTTAGAACCAGTGGCGGAGATTGACCAAAAGTTTCGAGTGGGCGTAAAGTGACGGGACCCAAATTTTTTTCCTATCGTTATGTTTCGGGTTGGGTCGGCTATCGATTCAGGTCAGGTCAAATAATTATAGTTCCAAATTCAACTAAAAAAATTACATTCATTCAAAGGACCCGTTCTTACACATAAAAACTTGCGATTAAGTTTATTGTGTGGTGGGAAATCTAAGGTTAGACAAATAAGAGTTAAAATATATTTACAAAACTACCTGTCACTTATATACAAAGTGGTAACAAACTTTACTTTAATTTATATATTGTATAAATATTTAGGATATACAAAGTGATAAGAAACTTTACTTTAATTTATATATTGTATAAATATTTCGGAAAAATAATTGGGGGAGGCGATCCTATATAATTTTTAAAATTTCCGGATGAAAAATCGAAACCTATACACTTCTAACTGAAACATTGGGGTGGGCGGGTGCACCCCCGGGCACCAACTAACATTCGCCCCTGTTTAGAACCTGGTTTTGGGACTCGATAGATGTACCTGGTATACCGTCAGGCCAAAGACCTGTTGTAGACGATGTTTACTATCTCGGAGTAATTTTATTTGAGATCCTAACCGGGAAGTTGGCCAATCATAGCATTTACATGACAGAAAATGTGAATGAGCTTGCTTCCATAGGCATGCTAAAGAATATGGTAGATATTGTAATAAAGGAAGAAGCCCAACATTCTTTAGATGCATTTTCCGAAATCACATATCTATGTTTGACAGGTTCTCCAAGCCCTACATTAGAGATTGTCATTAAGTCCCTTGAGTGATGTTGTTGAAAGGGGATGTGCGGATGATATTCTAGCTCTTGGTAATGGTTCATACCAATTGGGGCTGATGTACAAGTTGCGATATTTGAAATCAAAAATATTGGAATGGAAAAACGGGTGGACGACCTCTGAGATGGAGGAAATAGAAAACTTAAAAGCTGATTTACGTGAGTTAGATGACATTGTTGAGGTGAGGGACTTGACCGAAGCCGAGGCATGGGTTTTTGAGGAGTCTAAACATCGAATTCAGGAGTTGGGAAACATGAGTAAGAGAGATACTAAACAGAAAGCTCGAGTTAGATGGGCTCGGGAAGGGGACGAGAACACTAGTTTTTTTTCACGGGTGTATTAATATGCGTAGGGTAACCAATAATATACCGGGATTGCATACGAATGGTAGATGGGTTTTCAAACCGAATGAAGTGAAAAAAGAGGTGTATAATTTTTTTAGGAGCCATTTCGTGGAGGAGTTGGTTGAAAGGCCGACTTTGGAGTGCTATGGGATTAATAAATTGAATTCGATTGAAGCCGAGGGTTTGGTATCTCCTTTTTCTGAAGCGGAGGTGAAAGAGGCGGTGTTTGATTGTGGAAGTGACAAGGCTCCTGGCCCGGACGGTTTCAACTTCCATTTTTTCAAGAGATTTTGGCCGTTGTTTTCTAATGATTTTTGTAAAGTGTTGCAGGAATTTTATGACACAGGTCAAATAATGAGGGGTGTGGGATCTTCTTTTATCACGCTTATTCCAAAAGTTAAAGATCCGGTGTAACTGAACGAGTACCGTCCTATTACCTTGATTGGTGCGATTAGTAAAGTTATTACAAAAGTTCTTGCTAATCGTTTAAAAAAGGTGATGGGTAGTATTATTCATGAGACACAGTCGGCTTTTTTATCGGGAAGGTATATTCTTGATGGTCCGCTCATTATCAACGAGATTTTCTCTTGGGCGAAAAAAATGGGGAAAGGAATTTTTTTGTTGAAGATTGATTTTGAGAAAGCTTACGATAATGTTAACTGGGGGTTTTTGATCTCGGTTATGAAGCAAATGAATTTTCCTGATAGATGGTGTAAGTGGATAGAAGGAGTTCTTTCTTCGGCTAGATCCTCGGTTCTCGTGAACGGCTCGCCAACGTTTGAATTCAGTTGTGAAAAGGGGATAAGACAAGGTGACCCTATATCTCCGTTTTTATTCTTGATTGTCATGGAGGGTTTATCTTCGTTGATTAGGTCGGCTTGTGGTAATGGTTTTTTTCAAGGGGTTCGTTTGAATAGCGATGGGTTGTTTATTTCACATCTTTTGTATGCCGATGATGCGTTGGTTGTGGGCGAATGGTCCCAATGTAATTTAAAGGCGATGAAGCGGATTCTCCGTATTTTTCATATGTGCTCGGGGCTCCAAATAAACTTGAACAAATCTAATTTGTTTGGGGTTGGGAAGAGTGACGAGGAGATTGCCGCCTTCGCTAACAATATGGGGTGCAAACCGGGAACTTTTCCTTTTAAATACTTGGGAATTACGGTGGGGGCTAATATGAATCGAATAAGTAATTGGGACCCGATAGTTGATATTTTTAAAAAACGCCTATCGTCATGGAAAGCTAGTGTGATATCAATGGCAGGGAGGATCACCCTTATCAAGGCGGTGTTGGAGAGTCTTCCAACGTATTATTTCTCTTTGTATAAGGCTCCGGCGACGGTAATTAATAAGTTGGAGGTGCTTATAAAAAAATTTTTATGGGGCGGTGGTGATGATAAGAATAAAATACATTGGGTGGCATGGGATAGGGTGACGAGGAGCGTTAAAGAAGGAGGATTGGGTTTATCCAAGTTGGAAGAGAGTAACTCTGCGCTTTTATTGAAATGGATATGGAGATATCGTATGTCTAAGGATGCGCTTTGGAGGAAAGTGATAGACGCTATTCATGGTTCTACTAGAAGATGGGAAACTGTTCAATGTAACTCGCGGTTTGCTGGTACTTGGTCCAGATTAGTTAAGGTGGGCTATAAACTTAAAGTGGATGGAATAGGTTTCATGTCGTTGATAAGAGGGGTGGCGGGTGATGGAACTCAGCTTAAGTTTTGGATTGACCCATGGCTCGATACTGAACCGCTGAAATTTAAGTATCCTAGGCTGTTTCGACTGGATCAAAACAAACGGTGTACAGTCGCGGAGCGATTGCAAGATGGTGATGGGACTCATGCGATTTGCTGGAACTGGGTACAATATCCGAGCACCGACTTGGAGATACAGGAACTTATACAGTGTCATCGGGACCTTTCTGATGTTGTTCTTACTGATCGCGAGGATCGGTGGACTTGGAAGCATGATGCAGGTGAAGGCTACTCGGTTAAAGATGCTCGGCAATGGCTGAAAGGGGACGGTAATGCTGTCACTAATTCGGTATATCAATGGTGCAAATGGATCCCGGGTAAATGTAATGTTTTTATGTGGCGGGCGAGTATGAATCGAATTCCAACCAAAGACGCTCTCCTACACCGTAATGTTTATGTCGAGAATAGTTTTTGCGGATTATGTGGTGAAGTAGAAGAGTCGGTAGATCACTTGTTTTCCGGGTGTATCACTGCGGTCGGATTGTGGGACGCTATTGCTTCTTGGTGCCGTATCCCAAAGTTTTTCGTTTTTTCGCTATCTGATGTGCTACATATATTGGATAATATGCCGTACAGTGCGAAGAAGAAGGAAGTTATGTATGGTATTCTTATTATCGCTTGCTGGCGGATTTGGAAGGCTAGGAACGACAAGGTTTTTAATGGGTCGGTTTTTACTATCGCTCATTTGGTTGCGGACGTCAAATCTTTGGCGTATTTGTGGTTTACGTGCAGGTTTAAGGAGGGTTCTATTGAGTGGAAAAATTGGTGTAATTTTTGTTTTCCTTTGATGTAATCTTTCCCGTGTTCCGTTAGTCTCTATCTTGGAGATTTTCGGGCCGGGTCGTTTCTTTTTAATGAAATTAGCCTTCCAAAAAAAAAAAAAAAAAATTAAGTCCCTTGAGAAAGCATTGCATATTCAAGTAAGTAAATGTTTGAAGTTAAAGTTAGTTATAGTATCTTAATTAAATGGAATGTAGGGATATATGCTCATTACTTAAAACAAACAATAAATACATATTTAGCTATGAAAAAGGTTTGTCAATTTAGAGGGTTAATTGAAAGCAAGTTGTAAGAGCACTCATATCACATTCCCTATTTCAACTCAATCATATAATTTGGGGAAAATTAAAGATTTTTATCTAATATGGTACTCTATCCTATCCCATAAAATGAGGATTAAGTTAAGAAAGTATAATCTCCAATTCCTTATATTTAGATATTCACTTTTCATTTATTATATTTTGTAATTGTATGAGAGAGAAAATAATAATAAAAAAGAATACAAAATTATTATAATATAAATGGAAAATGATGTAAAGGGATTTTGAAGGTTGAACTAAATTTAGAGATTAAGAAGTCTTTTTGCTAAATTATATGGATGAGGATAGGCAATCCATTGTGAATGCTCTAAAGAGATTAATATGTTATCATTATATCGGGAAGGATTCACTAAAAAGTGGATTTTACCTAAGTAGCCTAAGAAGGATTGTGATGATGACATGTGACACTCCTAATAAGTAGGAATGAAGGGCATTTTGGATCTTATAAATAAGAGTAAAAATGACATGTGGCACCCCTTTTGTTTTTTAAAAATACAAAAAAAAAATCTAGTACAAAAAAATTTAGCACAAAAAATGTAGTACAAAAATATATAGCACAAAAAATTATAGCTCAAAAAATCTAGTACACAAAAATATAGCACAAAAAAATTCAGGAAAAAATATAGTACAAAAAAACCATCACAAAAAATTGAGAAAAAAAAATTTAAGACAAAAAAATTCAACAAAAAAAATTTAGCACAAAAATATAGTACAAAAATCCAGCACAAAAAAAATGTTATACAACATAGAAATACAACACATTTTAGTGGGTTTTTTTAGTCATCATATTTTATATAGCAATATGGTACTCAAATTAAAGATAAAAAGACGCTCGATTTTACGGTGAAATTTTTATGAAAAAATAACGTCGTATTAAAAAGTTATAAGCGTTTAAAAAATGGGGGTGGAATATGCATGTGCCTTGCATGTGAAGAGAGAAAGTCAATAAATAGGATTTTACCAAGATACCCTTGCACTCATCCTTTCTCCTATACTTTCATCTTAACCATTGATTTAAAAAATGAATGGTTAAGATTCCTTCTCATCCTACTTAAGACCGTGGGGTATGGGGCGGGGGTTTGGGCGTGGGTTGGGTGAAAACGCCCAAGCCACCACCCCGGGTGGGCTTGGGTGTGGCCCTTGGGGCATGGCTTTCAAGCCGGGTGTGGGGCGGTCTGGCGAAGCGGACATGACTGAATCTTATTGGCTCACCCGCCACGTCAAGCGGTTTTTAAAATTTTGAATTTTAAAATTCAAACGCCCCCCCCCCCCCCCAAACGGTCCCCCATCTTCTCTAACCGCCACGCGGGTCTCCCAAAGGCCTATATATTGTAACCCCAACCCACTGGTCCCCCCATCCCACGAACCCAACAACCCCACCGGCTACCCACTTCTCTCGAACCGCTACCCCACTGGTCCCCCCATCCCACGAACCCAACAACCCCACCGGCTACCCACTTTTCTCGAACCGCTATGGCATCTTGGACTCATGAAGAGGAAATTGCTCTCGTCACAAGCGTCGTTGACGCTATGAAGGGTCGGCCACCGGGCCAAACAAAATATTGTGGAAGCATTCCAAGCCTACCGACATAACGTCGGTAACGACCGCCACAACCTCAACGCGTGCCAACATAAATGGCGTGAGCTACGGCCCAAGCTCGAGCGTTTTAAGGCTTACTACGAAGCCGTTCACGGTGCCGAGTTAAGCCATGAGGACCGGGTGGCGGTGGCTAACATAGAGTTTCGAGGCAAGGAAAAAAAAGCGTTCGACAAGATCGACCTTTTTGAAATTTTTTTATCGCTTTAGGTTTGTTATTTTGTAATTTTTAGGATTATGTAATGTTTTAAATTTTAATGAAGTTGTAGGTTTTTTTTTATAATTGTTGTGTGATTTTTTATAAATTTTTTTAATTACTCTGCCACGCGGTGCACCCAACCCAAGCCCAACCCACGCCCCGCCATACCCCGCGGACACGTAACCAGGAGGTGGGGGGGCTCCCATTCCACGTGTCACCAAATGCCCCAACCAACGCCCAAGCCCCACCCCACCATACCCCACGGTCTAAGCAAAATAAACTTTTTATTTGATCTTATCCCATCATTATATAGCCCCATCATTATATAGCACACACCACTCGTGAGCCGGATAAGATTTAATTCGAACTGATAACATTTGTTGGGCATTTAGGATTGTAATTAAAAGAACCAAATTTTACAAAGTAAAAATGATAGAATTTGTTAAGTTTCATTTCATTTTCTTCTTTTCTTTGAATGAATATATTAAAACATCATTTTCTCGTAGTACACAATGGTGTAGGTGCAAAATTTGGGACATATAAAGATTCCACTCGCGGATATAAAATCTGCCACACATACTTTCGACATAAACAAACTCATTGGGTCAGGGGGATATGGTGAAGTCTACAAAGCAGAACTTAAATTGAGGAGTAAAGATGATCATCTTGATACGCCCAACATCGTAGCTATAAAGCGCATCACAAGTAGAAAAGAAACTCAAGGAATTGAAGGGTTCTTTTCAGAACTTGATGTGGTCAGTAAATGTAAGCATCCCAACATTGTTTCTCTTATTGGATTTTGTTTTTATTAGGATAAGAAAATTAAGCTAGATATATTAATAAGTATAATGTATAAATTTATGTTAAGTTTTATTATTATTATTAGTGGCGGTTATATATCTAACCGTCGTGTATATATGTATGAATGATTAACAGATATTCTTTACCAATTCGAAATATACGAACAATATTCTTTCATTCGATAAACCCTAATCTGCAATCATCAATCAATAAAGTGGTATCAGAGCCATAACGATCCACACTCGTAAATCTCTAAATCGCTGCAAATTCTTATCAGTTTTCTTCAATACAAATGACAACAACTAACGGCGGAATTCAAACTCAGATCCCAAAACTATTGGGACAAAATTATTATCATTGGCACATACGAATGAAGGTTTTACTAGAATCGCAAGATCTATGGACCAGTGTAGAAGAAGGATACAATCAATTAGCGGCCGGGGCTTCGGAAAATGATCAGAACATTCATAGAGAAAAAGTGAAGAAAGATAAGAAGGCTCTTCATATTATATTTCAGGCAGTGAGATAAACCGTATTTGAACGAATTGCAACAAGCAAAACATCAAAAGAAGCGTGGAATACTCTTCATAAGGCTTACAGGGGAGAACAAAGAGTCAAAACGGTAAAATTACAAACCCTAAGATGTAAGTTTGATGCATTACAAATGAAAGACAGTGAATCTATAGAGGAGTATATAAACAGAACTACAGTTATAGTGAATCAATTAAGATTAAATGAAGAAAACATTACCGAACAACGAATAGTCGAAAAGATTCTTCGTAGTTTAACAAGGAAATATGAATCGGTTGTAGTAGCCATAGAAGAATCGAAAGATATGACAGCCATGTCAACAGAAGAATTACTAGGGATCTTACAATCTCATGAACTGAGGCTGAAACAATATGATGAATCACCCGTCGAACAAGCATTTCAAATGCAAGGCCCAAGTCAGAATCGACCAAGATTCTTCAGATCAGATTTTAATGGAAAAGGAAGAGGTAGGGGACGAGGAAGATTCAGCGGACAAATCCGCTGTTATAACTGTCAAAAACTGGGTCACACGGTACGTTTTTGCCAAAAAGGAGAAGAGAACGATAGGAGCAACAATGCTCTGTTACATGAAGAAGAGTCGGAGGATGGGAATGATGAAACCCTATTCATGATCTTTAATGTAGAAGAGATAACGAAAGAGGATTGCTGGTATTTAGATAGTGGATGTAGCAATCATATGACCGGTAATAAGAGTCTATTCATTTCACTAAATGAATCAGAAAAGAAGGAAGTAAGAACTGGAGACGACAAGAGGCTCAGTGTATTGGGAAGTGGTGATGTAGCCAACAAAGTAAGAGGAATAGAGAAAAGGGTACCCAACGTTTTTTATGTTGAAGGTCTAAAACATAATTTATTAAGTGTGGGACGATTAGTGCAAAAGGGTTATGAGGTAAACTTCCATAACCATGAGTGTGTTATCAAAGATCCCACTGGAAAGCATATGGGACCGGTTCGGATGACTGGAAACAAAATGTTTCCACTAAACTTAAACTATGATGTTACCCCGAGAGTATGCAACATAATGACTCAAGATATCTCAGTCTTGTGGCATCGTCGATATGGCCACATAAACTTCGAGACACTACATAACATGGGAGTAAAGGAAGTGGTAAAGGGTTTACCTAAGACGGCTACCGAACCATCACATAGCATATGTGAAGGCTGCTTGTTTGGAAAACATGCTCGAAAAGCATTTCCTAAACAAGCAACATGGCATGCCACTAAACCTTTGCAATTAATTCATTCCGACATATGTGGTCCGATGAGAACTGCATCTATAAGTGGATGTAGATACTTCATCACCTTTATAGATGATTTCTCAAGGAAGACGTGGGTGTATTTTTTGAAATTAAAATCCGATGCTTTAATAAAGTTCAAAACTTTCAAAAGATTGGTGGAGAATCAAGCGGATACCAAGATAAAGAATATGCGCACGGATAGGGGAGGAGAATATTGCGGACATGAGTTTCAAAACTTCCTCAAAGACAATGGCATACATCACCAACTTACTACTAGCTACACACCCCCAGCAAAATGGAGTAGCAGAACGAAAAAATAGAACCCTTATGGAACTCAGCCGAAGCATGATGAAGATGAAAAGACTGTCACACATTTACTGGGCAAAAGCAGTATCATGTGCTACTTATCTCATCAATCGAGCAACGACGAAAGGAGTGCAAGACATAACTCCCCAGGAAGCTTGGAGTGGAAGAAAACCAAATGTCTCTCCTTTAAGAATTTTTGGAAGTGTGGCATACTCACATGTTTCGAAACAACACCGAGGGAAGCTAGATGATAAAACAGAGAAGGTGATTATGATAGGCTACAGTGAAACAAGTAAAGCTTACAAGTTGTATGATCCAGTGAACAATAAACTATTATTAGTCGAGATGTGATATTCGATGAAAATCAAGACTGGGAAGGATCTAATAAACAACAAAATGATGCAAGCATCCAACTGAACTTACCGGATGCAAGGATTACAGACCAAGAAAAGGAAGCGGCAGTCCAAGTTAATGAATCTGCTACTCAAAACAATAATCATGACAGCAGTGAAGACAATGACGATGAAACAGTTGGACAGAATCAGAATGATGAGGAAGCAGACTCGTCATCATCAACATCTTCGGAGAATGCAGAAATGAGAACCAAAAGTCTAGCTGATGTATACGCTAATTCAGAACCCCTCACACAAGAACAAGTAGAAGACTTATATGATAATCAGCAAGTAACCGAAGATGTAGCAAGTTTTGTATTATATGCTGATGCAGATCCAATCACGTATAGAGAGGCTAACAAGGAAATGAAGTGGAGAGAAGCAATGGATAGGGAAATGGAATCAATAAAGAAAAATGATACATGGGAATTAGCTGATCCTCCAAAAGATCAAAAACCCATTGGAGTTAAATGGATCTACAAAACCAAATACGATGAACATGGGAATGTGGATAAGTACAATGCTAGATTAGTGGTTAAAGGCTACAATCAAAAGTATGGAGTGGACTACCAAGATGTTTTTGCACTAGTCATACGTTTTGATACAGTGAGACTAATACTGGCTTTGGCGGCTCGAAATAACTGGTATTTACACCAAATGGACGTTAAAACTGCATTCTTAAATGGAGATCTAAATGAACAAGTGTACATTGAGCAACCGGAAGGATACATCAAAATGGGAGAAGAACAAAAGGTATGTCATCTCAAGAAAGCTTTATATGGTCTTAAACAAGCCCCAAGGGCATGGTATAGCAAGATTGATAATTTTTTCGGATCAAATGGTTTCAAGAAAGGTGTATATGAACATACACTATTCATTAAGAATACAACAACTTCTAAGATGGTAAT
Organism: Helianthus tuberosus; assembly: GCA_030545235.1. Taxonomy (NCBI): domain Eukaryota; kingdom Viridiplantae; phylum Streptophyta; class Magnoliopsida; order Asterales; family Asteraceae; genus Helianthus; species Helianthus tuberosus. The sequence continues at coordinate 194,630,909 of CM060365.1, forward strand.
CTGCCTGTATGTTGACGACCTTATAATAGCTAGTGATTCTCTACAAATGATAAATCAACTTAAAGATTTGATGAATAAAGTATTCGAAATGACTGATTTGGGAGTTTTACATTACTTCTTGGGCATGGAAGTAAAGTATAAAGATGGAAATATTGCATTATCTCAGCAAAAATATGCAAAAGGTTTACTAAAGAAATTCAATATGGAAAGATGTAATACAATTTCTACTCCTATGGAACATGGTGAACGATTATCGAAAAATGATCTTGAAGACGAGGTTGATGAAAACTTATATAGAAGTCTAGTAGGGTGCCTCATGTATTTAACGAATACTCGGCCAGATATAATGTTTGCTGTTAGCAAGATAAGCCGTTTCATGGAGAAACCAAAGAAAAGTCACTAGGAAGCAGGGAAACGAATCTTGAGATATATAAAAGGGACAATAAATCATGGAATCATATATTCAAAGGGAAGTAAAGGGAAATTAGTCGGGTTCAGCGACATCGATTATGCTGGAAACGTAGATGACAGCAAAAGCACGTCTGGATACTTTTATCACTTAGGATCGGGAGCAATAGCATGGCAATCCAAGAAACATAAGGTTGTTGCATTATCTTCGACTGAAGCAGAATATATTGCATTATCAATGGCTGGATGTCAAGCACTATGGATAAAAGGGATACTCAATGAACTCAGAATGAATATGGATTGTCCACCGGTAATCTTCTGTGACAACAAATCCACCATTTTTTTGGCTAAAGACCCGGTTTATCATGGGAAAAGCAAACATATTAGAGTGAAGTACCATTTCATACGTGATCTAGTTAAGGAAGTTGAAGTGAAGTTCTGCACCACTAAAGAGCAAGCCGCATACATACTTACAAAGGCACTGCAACCTAAGGACTTTCTTCGTCTCAAAGAGCTCCTGCATATTGCTGCTATCTAGCTTACGGGGGGGGGGGGGGGGGATATTAGGATAAGAAAATTAAGCTAGATATATTAAGTATAATGTATTTATTTCTGTTAAGTTTTATTATTATTATTATTATTAGTGGCGGTTATATATCTAACCGTCGTGTATATATGTATGAATGATTAACAGATATTCTATACCAATTCGAAATATACGAACAATATTCTTTCATTCGATAAACCCTAATCTGCAATCATCAATCAATAGTTTTGAAGATGGTGAAACGCTTCTTGTCTACGAGTTTGCTACTAATGGGAGTTTGGATGAATGTTTAAGAAACATTGATACGACGAGTAACCTTACGTGGGCAAAGCGTTTAAAGATGTGCATTGATATAGCACAAGGATTGAAATAAATGCATACAGCCATGGAGGACAAAAAAGGTATGATACATCGGGATATAAAAAGTGCCAATATTCTGTTGGGTAAGAATTGGGAGGCCAAAATTGCTGACTTTGGGCTGTCTAAAGTTCACTATGGTAATCAAAAGGTGAGCACCATCAATACAACAACTCTTGCAGGCACATAATTCTACTTGGATCCAGAATATGCTAGGACAGGTAGGTTAAAAAAGCTTCAGATATTTATTCCTTGGGAGTAGTTTTATTTGAGATCTTCTCAGGGAAGTTGGCCTACGATTTAAATTACATTAAGAGGAATGAGAAAGGGCTTCCACCCATCGCACGAAGACACTTCAAAAGGGGAACACTTAAAGAAATATTAGATCCAAAAACAATGGATGACACTTATGAACTCGGTTTTACTGGAAAAGTCAGACCTGATCGAGCTAGATTCTTTGGATGTATTTTCAAGAATTCCATTTCAATGTGTAGCAAAAACTCAAGTCGAACGCCCAACAATTGAAGTCGTCATTGAAGAACTTGAGAAAGCATTACACTTTCAGGTAAGTCATCATTATTTTAAAACATATATATATATATATATATATATGTATATATATATATATACACACATTCTTAAACCTAGTTTTCACTAAAACCCATTTTTTGTTCTATTTTGTTTTTAAAAACATGATAATTCATATATTACTATGATAATAACATATTGGTTTCCTAAATTTAGATGCATGATTGATTGAAATATAGCTTATAGCTCTTTGATATATATTCAGAAGGCCAAATTGCACAGATTCAACAAAGAAATACCCATTAAGTCTCGTGAGATTTACTCTGCAATGGCCAAAAAGGATATTTATAGCATACTATCCTAGGGAATCCTCCTTGAAGATGACAAACTCATACTTGGTTCATTTACATACGTTATTTCACTTGTTTGTATTCATACGAGTAAATATTTGGTTGGGGTGGGGGTTGGGTAAAGCCTTTGGCATTAAAAGTGGAGCTTCCCTCCAAGGTTAAAGGTTGGAGCCTTAGGAGAAACATTGCCTTTAAAAAGATATTAATTGGTTACACAACTAATTAACACTATAAGAAAAGAATACCTTTAGCGTCAACGGCAATAGCGGCGACAGGCCAAATGTCGCCGCTATTGGTCGATCCGCGTCCCACTACCTAACATCAATCCCTAGCCGTTGATCCTTACCCTGATCCAACGGTTGGGGACTTAAGAACTAATAGCGGCGACAGGAATTAGGGTATTAGCGGCGACACGTTATCTCCGCTAAAGAACTGTGGACCCTCCTCAAACCCCAGCCACTGATATCTTATCCAGATTCAAACCAGTAGCGGCGACGGTGAAATAATAGCGGCGACAAGCTGTCGCCGGTAATACTCGAACGAAATAACCCCTTTACGTACAGCGGGCTTTTTTCCCCTCTTTCCTCACTTTTCACCCTTTTCTTCTTCTCTCAAGCGACGGATTCCGGCAAATTTCTTCAAGTTGGTTAGTTTAAGTTTCTATCTTGTCAAATTTCTACTCTATTTTGTTATATACATGTTATAGTTTATAATTTTTGTGTGTTTTTGTGTTTGTGCTAGAGAAATCAGCTCACCACCATCACCTCTCCGGTCACCACCATTACTTCTCCGGTCACCACCTCATCTCCGCGGTCTACATCTAGTTGAAAACTTGAAATTACGGTTAGTTTTATATGAATTTTTTCAAAGTTTAGAAATTGTATAATTTTTTGTTTAGGTATATAAATGTGTATGGAAGGATGTATGTTTGTATGTAAATGTTTGTGAAAATGTATAATGTAGGTGTATTTGGTGAAAATGAGTATATGTAGGTGTATGTATTTGTGTGTGTAGGTGTATGTATGTGTATGTAGGTGTATGTAAGGATGTATGTTTGTATGTAAATGTTTGTGAAAATGTATAATGTATGTGTATTTGGTGAAAATGAGTATATCTAGGTGTATTTATTTGTGTATGTAGGTGTATGTATGTGTATGTAAGGATGTATGTTTGTATGTAAATTTTTGTGAAAATGTATAATGTAGGTGTATTTGGTGAAAATGAGTATATGTAGGTGTATGTACATGTGTATGTAGGTGTATGTATGTGTATGTATGTGTATGTAGGTGTATGTAAGCATGTATGTGGGTATGTAAGTCTATGAATGAATGTATGTATGTATGTAGGTGTATGTAAATGATGAACAATTGTGCATGTAAATGTTTGCAATTGGTGAAAAATGTGTATGTTAGTATGTATGTTTGTATAAAGTATGCAAATGTGTATGTGTAAATTTTGTGGTATAAAGTATGTGTTAATGTGAATAAATTATGTTTAAGTTTCATGATTTCTATGTTTATGGTCATGTTTGAAAAAAAATATGTTTAAGTTGATAATTTCTATGTTTATGTTTAGGTTTGAGAAAAAAAAATATATTTAAGATGATAATTTGAATGTTGTTTATGTGTAGGTTTAAAAAAAAAAAGTTTAAGTTTGATAATTAGTATGTTTGTGTTTAGGTTTGAAAACATTTATATTTAACTTTGACAAATATATATTAGTTAGGAAATACCCTCCTAAAATTAAAATCATCATTTAAAACATAACGAACATAGAAAATACCTGCCAAAATTGAAATCATCATGAAGAACATTACAAGTTTAAAAAATCGTGCCTGATATTGAATTCATCATTTCAAACATAACGAGCTAAACAATACCCAATCGAAATTGAAATCATGATTTAAAACATAATGTACCGCCCAAAATTTAAAACAATCATTAAGAACATAACAAGCTTAAAAAACTGTGCCCGTGTTTGAATTAATCATTTTAAACATAACGAGCTTAGAAATACCCGCCCGAAATTGATTTAGAAATTAATTTCGGGTTGTCCCCGTTTATCTTGGGACTGCTTTTTGAATACTTTATCTCATTTAGGATGTGAATGTGTATTACATGATTGTTTGTTTAAGAAGGATTCGGTTATCATTTTCTCTTTGCTCCTCGGGTATATATATCATTACATATATACTTGGGAGCTAAGAGGAAATGCTGCCGAATTTTTCTTAAACAAACAATCATGTAATACACATTCACATATGAGATAAAGTGTTCAAAAAGTGGGTTTAGCAGCCTACCCTTGTCTTGTTAATCCTAAATTAGATTTTCTTTCAGTTGCATAATGCCTATCGATAAAAGTTGGATTGATTCCCCACGTCATTCACCTCACTACAAGCAAGGACTCAAGTCATTTATCGAGATGTGTGAAAGAGTGATAAAAAACCACGATGAAGTTAGATGTCCATGTACCCAATGTAAAAATTCCGGCTTAATAAAAATAGCAGAAATGAAATACCATTTACGTATTAACAGTTTTTGGAAGGAATACACGAAGTGGACCTATCAGAGGGACACGACTCCAAGTGCAGAAGTAAACTATGTTGCGCCACAAGACGGTATGGGAAACGTTATTGAAGACGTTAGGGGGGAGCGTATGGAAGAAGATAGATATTTTAACCAAGAGAACTCGAATGGAGATAGTAACGGTGTTGATGATGATTTTCAAGACCTAGTAAAGGAAGTTGAAACACAATTATATCCTGGTTCTACCAAGTTTTCTTCTCTTGACTTTTTAGCAAAGCTTATGAATATAAAGGATATGCACCATTTGACTAATGAAGCAGTAGATCATATCCTCTCGTTGTTGCGAGAGTCAATGCCAGAAGGCAACAAGATTCCCCTTTCGTATTATATAGCTAAAAATACATTTAAGAAGATTGGTTTAGCATATGAGATGATAGATGTGTGCACAAATGATTGTGCTCTCTTTTGGAAAGAAAACGAGTCCTTACAAAATTGTCCCGTTTGTAATGAGAGTCGATGGGTCGATAAAGACACAAAAGGCACGAAGGTGGCTCGTAAGGTGTTACGATACTTTCCTTTGACGCCTAGACTACGACGTTTGTATTGTTCAAGGCACACAGCAAAAGATATGATATGGCATAGTATCGGACGATCGGAAGATGGGACTATGCGTCATCCAGTTGATGGATCTGCATGGCAAGACTTTCATAAAAAGTACCCAAACTTCGCGATGGAGCCACGAAATGTTCGCTTAGGGCTTGCAGCTGACGGTTTTAATCCCTTTAACAACGGTAGTGGATCCTCAACTCATAGTACGTGGCCGGTTATACTCACCACATACAATCTGCCTCCCTGGCTATGCATGCGAGAGTCCACATTCATGTTGACCTTGTTGATTCCTGGCCCTAAATCACCTGGGAAAGACATGGACGTTTTCCTTAGACCGTTAGTGGATGAGCTTAAGCAATTATGGCAGACAGGTGTACGTACTAAAGACGCAGCAACAAACACATACTTCACAATGAAGGCGATGTTGTTATGGACCATAAATGACTTTCCAGCCCGTAGTAGTCTATCAGGTTGGAGCGGACAAGGCTACATGGCATGCCCAACTTGTAACCAAGACACTCCTTCAATACGTGTAACTGGTAAATGTGCTTATGTTGGTCATCGCCGGTTCTTAGATGCCAACCATCCTTGGAGAACAAGTCTCGACTTTAACGGGAGACCCGAGACACGAGACCCTCCGAGACAGTTTAGCCCAGCTGACATAGAAGCTCAACTCGGTCGTTTAATTAATCGTCTACCAGGCAAGCTTCCAGCTTTTGGACGTGGGAGGATAACCCGGTCAGATTTCGAGTTGAACTGTTCCAAACGAAGCATATTTTTTAAACTTGAGTATTGGTCTTCTCTGCAGCTGAAACATAACTTAGATGTAATGCATATAGACAAAAATGTGTGCGACAGCTTGCTTGGTACTCTTCTAATGAACGATAAGAGCAAAGACACGCCAAATGCGCGGTCCGACTTGGTAAAACTAAACATTCGGCCGACACAATGGCTGAAACAATCGGGTGGCAAGTTCTTAAGTCCCCACCCAAAGTACTCATTCAAGTCCGATGATCGAAAACTTTATTGTCAGTTTATAAAAAATGTTAAACTACCAGATGGGTTTGAGTCTAATATCAGTAAGAGGGTGACAGATAACAATGCTAACATTACCGGGTTGAAATCTCATGACTGTCATATCCGCATGCAACATTTGATACCGATTGGGGTTAGAGGGCTTTTGACTAAAGATACATCTACACCAATAGTAGACCTTTGTATGTTCTTTAAGCAACTTTGCTCTAGAACACTATCGGTGGATGATATGAAGAAAGCAAAGGATGACATTGTTACCATCTTATGCAAGTTAGAGATGATCTAACCACCTGCGTTTTTTGACATTATGGTTCATTTACTTGTGCATTTACCTAATGAAGCGATTGCGGGAGGTCCAGTAGCTTTTAGATGGATGTATCCATTTGAAAGGTACATGAAAAAACTAAAGAACTATGTCAAAAACCCGGCAAGGCCTGAAGGTTGTATAGCTTAAGGTTATGTGTTTGAAGAAGCTCTAACATTTTGTTCATTGTACCTTACAGATGTTCAGACTAAGTTCAATCGCCCAGATAGAAACGATGATGTCGTTGTTGAAAAAAGAAAGTTATGGGTGTTTGAGTCCAAATGTCGTCCTGTTGGAGCAACAAAGAACAAATATCTATCATTCATCAAAAAAAGCAAGATAGAATGGTTTGTCCTCGAAAACTGCGCAGAAGTTAGGGAGTACATGAAGTGAGTGTTTCTATCTTTAACTTTTCATAATCTGTTAATTGGTATTTTTCATTCCTTTCTTATATTTGTGATCAATGTAGTGAATTCAAACATACACATCCCCAATATGATCTTAAAACCAAATTTCCGGGATGGTTTCTCCATAAGGTATAATACATATATAACACTCATTACTCTACACTTGCTAGGTAATACATATATAACAAACATTATTACTCTATATTTGTTAGGTCCATTCGATGAAAACACAAAATTCTCCATAATTCCACCCGGAGTTGTATGCTCTTTCAATTTGTGCGAAAATAACTGCTTACACTTACACTGCTTGCATAGTCAACGGTGTTAAGTTTAAGACACTTGAACGTGATGCAAAATGCGCAACGCAAAACTCTGGGGTGGAAGTGGTTGGAGAGAACGGTGTGAAATTTTATGGCCAATTAGAAGAAATTATTGAGTTGCATTATACAAATGATTATTCAACTGTCCTATTTCGGTGCAAGTGGTTTGATACTCAAAGGGGTGTAAAAGATGACAATAATATCACCAGTATAAGCACTGAACATGAATGGGACAAAGACGATCAACTCATATTTGCTTCGTAAGCCAAACAAGTGTTCTTCATCCAAGAAACGTCTCAAAACCAAAAAATAAACATAGGTGGGTAGTCGAAAAAGTTAATCATCGAAAAATTTGGGATCGGCCATTAAGTGATGATCGCGTCAATAAGGTTCAAAATGTTGACAAAGGCTTAGAAGATATTGACGTTGTCGACAATAACTCTTCATCTGACTGTCCACTTGTCATTGACTTGACCCAATACTTTCAAATTGGATCTTCTCATGTTACTGCGGGTGAGCCTTCAATTGAAGTTGATCCCCCAACGGCTACCGTCGATGAAGTGTTTGAGGTCGAGACTGATTGTGATGAGGTCGAGGCTGATTGTGATGAGGACGATCCCGATTATGCGGAGTCTGACTAAAAGAAAAGTTATTGTAATTTATATTTATTTGTATTTGATAAACACTTGTTTGAAATATTTATTTGAATTTGAGTTACACTTGTTGTACTTTCCCTTAATTTCTATTAGATACACATGCTGTAACATTTGTAACTTTTTAGGGATTATGTTTTCGATATTGCTTATATTCGCATATCTGATGGCGGATGTGGCCCCATGGGGACATGGGGTTGACGGCGCTGGTGATCCACCGCTTCCTGATGGTCATTTTAGTGGCACGCATGTCACACCCCGACCACGTAAAACATCAAATCGTGGCGGAAACGTCGGGGAGTGTTGTAACAGAATTATTGTTCCACAACCATGGTAATTAAAATTTTCATTTTATTCAACAACCAAAGGTGGAATACAGTGTTTCAAAACAAGAACCAAAGAGTACACAACATAATTAAACTAAGTCTATCTTTATTTTAAGTCTCTAAGGCACAGGTCCGCCCTAGTGTCACGATCATCCTAAGCAACAGCTCCAGAAACACATGTGAAAATAGGTACGTCAGCATAAAAATGCCTGTGAGATACATAGGTTTTGTGAAAAATAGGATTCATGACTTAAGTTTAAGAAAAAGTTGTTTAACAAAAGTCAGTCATGAACCTTGTTAATTGTTTTGTTTTATAAATCTTTTGAAAAGCGATGATAAAGTAGATGATATGTAAAAGAGTAATGTGAGGTTAAATGAATAACCAAGTAAAATGAGTTTTGTATAAAATAAGTTGTTTGTAAAACAATGTCTTGAAAAATATGTTATTTGTATAAAATGTTATATGTCTAAATTGAAATGATTCAAATAACGCTACGATATGTAATACCATACAAGCACTTATATATAGAAAGTACCAGCGGCGTATCCACCATGCTTGTATCATATTACACACGCCTCGTTACTCAAATCATTTTACCCAAACAAACCACCAATGTAAATTGCCCATGCCTAAGCCATTTGTCAAATGTCTTTGTGTAAATCATGCCAAAATGTTTATGTCAAAATGTAGTCCATGAAATATGTATATCAATATCAAAATGTCTATGTCAATGTCAAATATGTAATGTGTAAACAAAATGTCATGTATGGCAAGTGAAATATATATATATATATATATATACGTTTACTGAGCCACAGAAAAAAATGCACAAAACAATGCATTGAAGTAAAACGTGGTTTAAATCAATGTTATGTCTTGTGGAAATGCATGCTATACTGAATACAAACATTTATGCGGTATTGTAAAAATGCATACATCCAAGCATTGTGACTGTGGTGATAACCCCTTAAACAAATTAAAGGTCTATATGTGTTATGTTTTATCAAATTCGGTCATTCCTTTCATCCAAACATACCTAGGATGTCAGGAACGGGAGTTGTCAATTCCTATGGTACCATTACCTACTAACGAGCGGCGTGATCAAAGTTAATGAATGTATACGGTCCCACTTAAACAAACCAAATGTCATACCCCAAAGTGTAAGCATGTGATGAGAATGTACTAAGTATGCGGTAAAATGGACATACATAGCATATGATGAAAAACAAATGCACTAAGTATGATGAACATACTTGGCATGAAAAGGAAATATAAACAATGTATTAAGTATGTGCTAAATGAACATACATAGCATAAAATGTCATGTAAAATGATGTACTAAGTACGCTACAAAGGACATACATAGCAAAAACCCAATGAAATCATGTACTATAAGTGTACTAATGAACATAGCAAGTATATGATATGAAAACATGGAAAGCATGAAAATAACAAGTAGGCACATGTGTTTCACCCCCAAAGTGTTTGGAAAACAGTAAAATAGGGGTCTATGTACTCACTTGAGATTGCTCAATAGACTTTAGATATCCACCAAGCAAAGCTAGAAGATCACGGATTTAAACGGCACCTAATATAGGTAACTACATTAATAAACGGACCTATTCGGAGGATCGGGTAGCATGAGGGTTCGTAAACCAAATGAGTGTAGGAACTCACGTAATATGGTTTAACAAAGCCTACATACTAAAACGAAACTTATCCTAAGTGCTTTTGACCCGTTACGACCTGCTTAGGTAGCTTATGCTACTTTAACGCGTCGTCCGCGTAAAACGCGTTTGGAACGCCTAACTAGCCCTATGACAAGTAAAATATGCCTTAACATGTCTAATAATGTTACTAATTCAGTTTAGATATCAAAAATTAGGTTACATAGGCTTATAATGAATTTTGGCGCAAAAAGGGCATTTTGGTAATTTACCTCAGGCATAAAACAGGTTTAGTCAAGTTAGAAAACAGGTTTTGATATCAAAACAAACGGTTTTGATACCCTAAAGTAGTTTGGTTACAAGATACGCAAGAACACGTATTTTGGCCGAAACTACGACTCGTCACTGAGCCTAGATAACGTGGTAATCAGTAGGTATAGTTACTAGGGACTATGACCATCGTGATTACGCTCACGTTATGAAGTTCAAACGAACTTCGCATTGACCATAAACTGGTCAGTGCAGAAAGTCAAACGCAGTTTAACTTTCAAGCTAAAAACGCATAAAAGAACGAAGGAACACTTACAAAGGGACCCCGCAAGATTGAATTTCCAAGTATTTCTCAGGTATGAAGTGTTTTCACACATCAACTTAGAGAAAATCTCAGAATTTAAGTGAGATGCAAGTGAACTATGGGGGGGGGGTATTTATAGGAAAGCTAGAACCGTTAGGATCGTTTGTCGGGAAACGAGCTTCGATCTAGGCCGTCCAAGTGTGCCCCTTGTTTTCTAATACCATTAGAGCCCATAGAAATGGCCCATAGTATGCTAAAAACCAGTTGCAAGTGGATTACATGGCTGGAACAGCTGGAAGCAGGCTGTTTTCAACATTCTGCACATCTGAGAAGGCCTCACGGCCCGCGTATGGGGACAACAGAAGCTTACGCGGCCCACCTGGGCAGCACAAATCAGAAACAAGTTTTGCAGAATGACAGTTTCAGTCCCTGTTGGTGTTTAAAGCCATTTTCGACACTTCCAAGGCCAGTTAAGCCAACTTTAAGGCCCTAAAATGATGCTTAAACATTGTGGACTTGAAACATGTTGAAAAATATGCCGGATGTCGGTTCGTTTGGTCGTATGATCGCGATGTTTGCTTAATTACGACGGAATGCGCATAAGCGCGAAAAACGATCCAAATTGCGCGACGAATGGATTTTTCTTATTCCAATCACTAAAATAACATATTTTAATGCTTACATAAATTTTTGGATGTCCGGATGTATTCAGAACGTAAGTTATGCGCGAAAATGCAAACTTATGCACTTTTTGACGCTTTTAGTCCCAGAATGAGCATAAAGTTTATTTTAGCACACCGAACCCCTCGAAGCCTATTTCTTAGCTATGCAAAGGATATTTAGGGTGTCTTTAACTTATGGTCATGTTCCGGAATGTCCGTTACAGTTCAAATCGGCATACTTTCGCAGTTTGTCAATTTTAGTCCCTGTAAGCGAATAGACTTGATTTTGCCATACCAAAGCCTTCAAAACTTATTTCTAAGTTATGTAATGGTTATTTAAGGTATGTTAAGAATAAATTGATGTTCCGGAGTATTCGTTGCGTTAAACTGATTATGTTTACGCACCAGTTTGCGTATAATTCTCCAGAAAGCGATATAGAGTTTGAAATTGAATAAAAATCAAAACATGAAAAATATCAAACATAAAAGAACAAACATTGGGATCAAATAACTTTATTTCATTGATAACTGAACTGTTTACAATGATTACAAGCACATATGTCACAGTCTCCCCTACTTGTGGAAATTTCGTCCCGAAATTTGTTTAGAGGAAACTCGTGAGAAAAGATGTGGATACTTCGCCTTCATTTGATCTTCACGTTCCCAAGTAAACTCAGGTCCACGCTTAGATTACCAGCGAACTTCAACCAAAGGAATGCACTTGCGTTTAAGCCATTTGACCATACGGTCCATGATTTCCCCCGGTTTCTCAACAAAATACATCGTGTTGTCAACACGAATTTCGTCAAGGGGTACGTGGAGGTTCTCATCAGCTAGACACTTATTGAGATTGGACACGTGGAAGGTTGGATGAACATTTCCAAGTTCAGGAGGTAGCTCAAGTCTATAGGCTACCGTACCGATTCTTTCGACGATCTTGAATGGTCCAACATATCTAGGTGCAAGTTTTCCTGTCTTTCCAAATCTGATCACACCTTTCCAAGGTGAGACCTTAAGTAATACACGATCACCGACTTGAAATTCCAAGGGCTTGCGTCGTTGGTCCGCGTAACTCTTTTGACGGGTTCGAGCTGTCTGAAGGTTATCACGAACTTTCTTAACCTTTTCTGTTGTCTCTAGAATGATGTCAGGTCCAGTAAGCTGAGCCTCACCGATCTCATTCCAGTAGACTGGTGAACGACATTTTCTACCATAGAGAGCTTCGAAAGGAGCCATGTTGATGCTGGAGTGATAACTGTTGTTCTAGGAGAATTCAATCAATGGAAGATGTGAATCCCAACTACCACCAAAGTCGATCACACATGCTCTAAGCATATCCTCCAAAGTCTGGATTGTTCTTTTAGTTTGACCATCTGTTTGTGGATGATATGTTGTGCTCAGATTAAGTTGGGTCCCCATAGCAGATTGCATGGTTCTCCAAAAACGAGAAGAGAAGCGAGCATCTCTGTCAGAAATAATGTTCAAAGGAACACCATGTCGAGATATGATTTCATCCACATAGATTTTAGCCAGTTTTTCAGCAGAAAAATCCTCACGGATTGGCAAGAAATGCACTGACTTAGTAAGACGATCAACAACTACCTAGATGGCATCATGATCTTTCTTAGTCGCGGAAGTTTAGTAATGAGATCCATATCGATGTTTTCCCATTTCCAAACTGGGATCTCTGGTTGCTCCAAAAGACCAGAAGGATGTTGGTGTTCAGCCTTTACCTTAAGACAAGTAAGGCATTTTGAAACGTACTAGGCAATATCCTTCTTCATACCAGGCCACCAATACTGAGTACGAAGATCCTTATACATTTTGTCTGAGACAGGATGGACAGAATAACGAGACTTATGGGCTTCATCCATAAGTAGAGTGCAAAGATCATCTTGGCTTGGGACCCATAAACGGTCCATGAAGTAGTATGATCCATTGTCTTTCAAAACAAGATCAGGCTTAATGTGATAGGGTAGTTCCTTACCCATCAAACCTTGTGAAACACAAGTATGTTGAGCCTGAGAAATGTGTGCCTTGATATCGGATCGAGCTTGAATATCAGATTGAACACGAACACAATGAAGCTTGACATGTTCTTTACAACTCAAAGCGTCAACCACAACATTCGCTTTACCATGGTGGTAGCGAATTTTGCAATCATAGTCGTTTAGGAGTTCAACCCAACGTCTTTGCCTCATGTTGAGTTCTTTCTGGTTGAAGATATGCTGAAGACTTTTGTGGTCAGTGAAAACCACACATTTTGTACCATACAAATAGTATCTCCAGATTTTAAGAGCGAAGACAACTGCACCTAACTCAAGATCATGAGTGGTGTAGTTTTTCTCATGTACCTTCAATTGTCTTGATGCGTAGGCTATGACTTTGTTCCTTTGCATCAGAACACAGCCAAGACCCAATTTCGATGCATCACAATATATGACAAAATCATCATTGCCCTCAGGTAAAGATAGGATAGGCGCATCACAAAGCTTCTGCTTCAAGGTCTGAAATGCTTCTTCTTGTTTAGAACCCCATTCAAAGGGTTTATTCTTCTGAGTTAGAGCAGTTAAGGGAACTGCATTCTTCGAGAAATTTTCGATGAAGCGGCGGTAATAACCCGCGAGACCAAGAAATGAACGAACTTCAGTAGGAGTAGTAGGCGTATCCCAATCCTTAATCGCACTGATCTTGGAGGGATCTACATGAATACTTTGTTCGTTGACGATATGACCCAAAAATTGAACTTCTTTAAGCCAAAATTCACACTTGGAGAATTTGGCGAAAAGTTGCTCTTTCTTTAGGAGTTCCAGAGTAAGACGAAGATGTTGCTCGTGATCAGCTTGCGTCTTAGAGTATATCAAGATGTCATCAATAAAGACGATGATGAACTTATCCAAATAAGGCTTGCAGACCCTATTCATTAAGTCCATGAAGACAGCAGGAGCATTAGTCAAACCGAATGGCATAACTGTGAACTCATAATGCCCATAACGAGTGCGGAACGCTGTTTTGGGAATATCTTCTCCATGCACACGAAGTTGATGATACCCAGAACGCAGATCGATCTTTGAAAAGTAAGAAGCGCCCTGTAACTGATCAAAGAGATCATCGATGCGAGGTAGGGAAGATCGATTCTTGATGGTAAGCTTATTAAGCTCACGGTAATCGATGCACATTCTGAAGGATCCATCCTTTTTCTTGACAAAAAGAACGGGAGCACCCCAAGGTGAAAAGCTAGGACGAATAAAACCTTTGTCAGAAAGCTCCTGAAGCTGCTTAGACAACTCGTGCATCTCAGACGGTGCAAGAAGATATGGAGCTCTGGCAATAGGATTTGCACCAGGTATAAGATCAATACGGAACTCGACTTGGCGCGCTGGGGGTAATCCAGGTAACTCTTCAGGAAACAACTCCGGATAATCCCGAACAACTGGGATATCTTGAATAGACTTACCTTTGCCCCTATCTGCCACAACATGTGCCAAGAAGGCCACATAGTTCTTTCGTAGATACTTCCGAGCTTGAAAACAAGACATGAGCTTGAGACTGCTAGCAGGTTTCTCACCACGAACCTGTAGGATCTCACCTGACGAAAGCGGCACACGAACGATCTTCTCAAAACAAACTACCTCTGCGTGATGTTTGGCTAACCAATCCATACTCACAATAATGTCAAAGCTTCCAAGTTGCATTGGCGTGAGGTCAATGGGAAAGAGATGGTTGTTAAGGTTCAATTGGCAGTTGCGAAGAACAGAATCAAGAATAACGGGTTCACCACTAGCAATTTCTACTGTCAAAGGCTTACCTAGTTTCGTTCCAGACACGTGAAGCAATGGTTCGAAAGATAAAGACACAAAACTCTTATCGGCCCCTGAATCAAAAAGAACAGATGCAGGTTGGTTATTAACAGGGAACGTACCATTCACCACTTCGTTGTCTGCTTGCGCTTCTTGTGCATTCATGTTAAAAACTCGACCTCGAGCTGGAGCCTGATTCGGATTCGCATTAACCAGCCTTAGACACTGGTTTCGATAATGGGTCAGGTCTCCACAATTATAGCACGAGCCAGGAGGATAGTGAGGTCGTGTAGCTTGCTGTTGAACAGGTTGTTGAGCTACCTGTTGAGCTGGATTTCGAGCGACCTGAGCAGAACGACAAACTTCTGCAAGGTGTCCAGACTTCCCACAGTTGGTACAGAAACGGCACGGAAGTTGCTGTTGATGGTGACTATTGCACCTATTGCACAAAGGTGCATTCCCTTCATACCGCTTCTTTGCTGGAGGCTGCGCTGGTTGATTGGGAGCTGCCTGGTTCTGTTGGGCAGTGATGGCAAAATTCTGGGAAGCCTTACGCTTCCTTGACCCCTTCACAGAACCCGAATCCTTACCCTTCTTGTTTTTACCTTTCTTGCTATCCCCTTTGTCAGATGACTGCTTCTTACCTTTGTCACCTTTTCTATGCAGCTTACCCCTTCGAACCTGAGACTCGGTCAATGTCGCAGATAGCTCGATTGCCTAACGGACTGTGGTAGGGTTACTACCAGTAACGGTGTCTTGTATGGAGTCAGGTAGGCCATCGATATACCTCTCGATAGCCTTCTCGAGTGGGGTAACCATTGTTGGGCATAACAAACTCAGCTCCTTATACCTATCAGTATACGCCCGGTGCTCGCCACTATCCTGTTTCAGATCATCAAACTCCCTTTCTAAGGCTCGCAACTCATGACGAGGACAAAACTCCCTCATCATAAGAGTCCTAAGTTCAGCCCATGTTTGTGCTAAAGCAACCTCAGCACCACGGTCTCTCACCATGTAAGCGCCCTCTTCTGAAACACACTGGAAGCAAACTCGACTTTGCGATTGTCAGGACACTGAACGTGACGGAAAGTATTCTCAATGCTCTCGAACCATTGAAGAAGCCCAGTTGCTCCCTCAGTACCACTAAACTTGAGTGGTTTAGCCGAGTTAAACTCTTGAAATTGCATGGAGCATTGTTGTTATTGTTGGCTTGGTTATATTGAGCAATAAGATTGGGGAACGCAACAACCATTTGCTGTGCGATGATTTCTGCCAGTTCGGCATTTGGTAGCAGATTTTCGCATCGAGGATGCATTCTAAAAGAGGAAACATGAGGGGAACGAGTGAGATGATTAGATGAAAAGAATGAGATGAAACAAAAATCGACAACATCAAAGATGGTGGTCATTCGTCCGTCTCACAAAGCAAACAAATGACACACAGTGACTAATCAAAGTAAATGGGTCAAAAATAATGCTCTGCGAAGACATGCTCGCCTATAAGTGAACACTCACCCCAGGAGTTCCCAGGTAAGAATGACTGGTCTGATTATATGGATTTGTACAAACACTCTAGCCTTAGACAGAAAACCCAGGGTACAGGCATTCACCCTCCAGTTTGCACGTGTTCACACTATTTAGAACCCAAAACTTTGACGAGATTTTGAAAACTTGGAAGGCACAAGGCCAAAAGAATTATTCAAAAACAAATGATAAATTTTCAAAATCAATTTGAAAAATCAAAAGGGTTCAAAATCATATGATAAATCATTTAAAAACAGAAGATTGAATTTTCAAAAATCGTTTTAGGAAATTGGGTTCTTGTTTTGGTGATCACCTAAGGATAGGTGAAGTGCATGTTTTAAGATCTAAACACAAGACAACTTGTGTTGGGGTCCTAGAAAGGTTATAGTCTAGGTCAAAGCATTACTAATAACCTAATTCCCTATAACCATTGGCTCTGATACCAACTCTTCTGTCACACCCAGACCACGTAAAACATCAAATCGTGGCGGAAATGTCGGGGAGTGTTGTAACAGAATTATTGTTCCACAACCATGGTAATTAAAATTTTCATTTTATTCAACAACCAAAGGAGGAATACAGTGTTTCAAAACAAGACCAAAGAGTACACAACATAATTAAACTAAGTCTATCTTTATTTTAAGTCTCTAAGGCACAGGTCTGCCCTAGTGTCACGATCATCCTAAGCAACAGCTCCTGAAACACATGTGAAAATAGGTACGTCAGCATAAAAATGCCTGTGAGATACATAGGTTTTGTGAAAAATAGGATTCATGACTTAAGTTTAAGAAAAAGTTGTTTAACAAAAGTCAGTTATGAACCTTGTTAATTGTTTTGTTTTATAAATCTTTTGAAAAGCGATGATAAAGTAGATGATATGTAAAAGAGTAATGTGAGGTTAAATGAATAACCAAGTAAAATGAGTTTTGTATAAAATAAGTTGTTTGTAAAACAATGTCTTGAAAAATATGTTATTTGTATAAAATGTTATATGTCTAAATTGAAATGATTCAAATAACGCTACGATATGTAATACCATACAAGCAATTATTTCTAGGAAGTACTAGCGGCGTATCCACCATGCTTGTATCATATTACACACGCCTCGTTACTCAAATCATTTTACCCAAACAAACCACCAATGTAAATTGCCCATGCCTAAGCCATTTGTCAAATGTCTTTGTGTAAATCATGCCAAAATGTTTATGTCAAAATGTAATCCATGAAATATGTATATCAATATCAAAATGTCTATGTCAATGTCAAATATGTAATGTGTAAACAAAATGTCATGTATGGCAAGTGTAATATATATATATATATATATATATACGTTTACTGAGCCACAGAAAAAAAAATGCACAAAACAATGCATTGAAGTAAAACGTGGTTTAAATCAATGTTATGTCTTGTGGAAATGCATGCTATACTGAATACAAACATTTATGCGGTATTGTAAAAATGCATACACCCAAGCCTTGTGACTGTGGTGATAAGCCCTTAAACAAATTAAAGGTCTATCTGTGTTATGTTTTATCGAATTCGGTCATTCCTTTCATCCAAACATACCTAGGATGTCAGGAATGGGAGTTGTCAATTCCTATGGTACCATTACCTACTAACGAGCGGCGTGATCAAAGTTAATGAATGTATACGGTCCCACTTAAACAAACCAAATGTCATACCCCAAAATGTAAGCATGTGATGAGAATGTACTAAGTATGCAGTAAAATGGACATACAATGACATCATGTACTATAAGTGTACTAATGAACATAGCAAGTATATGATATGAAAACATGGAAAGCATGAAAATAACAAGTAGGCACATGTGTTTCACCCCAAAATGTTTGGAAAACAGTAAAATAGGGGTCTATGTACTCACTTGAGATTGCTCAATAGACTTTAGATATCCACCAAGCAAAGCTAGAAGATCACGGATTTAAACGGCACCTAATACAGGTAACTACATTAATAAACGGACCTATTCGGAGGATCGGGTAGCATGAGGGTTCGTAAACCAAATGAGTGTAGGAACTCATGTAATATGGTTTAACAAAGCCTACATACTAAAACGAAACTTATCCTAAGTGCTTTTGACCCGTTACGACCCGCTTAGGTAGCTTATGCTACTTTAACGCGTCGTCCGCATAAAACGCGTTTGGAACGCCTAACTAGCCCTATGACAAGTAAAATATGCCTTAACATGTCTAATAATGTTACTAATTCAGTTTAGATATAAAAAATTAGGTTACATAGGCTTATAATGAATTTTGGCGCAAAAAGGGCATTTTGGTAATTTACCTAAGGCATAAGAACTACTTATCATACAACTACTTAAACGAAGTGACCATAAGGTATAACCCCGGAAGGTTATTCCCTATACAACTATGGCCACCTAAAGTGTTTGGTCGGATCCTAATGATCGACCAAAATGGGTCGGGTTCGAAAGCATAAGCGATTGATTAGATCGCTTACCCTTACGACTTTAGACAAGCACAAATCTAAAAGTGACGAGCTAAACATGCTAGAACATGTTTAGTTAAGTAAGAAAACAGGTTTTGATATCAAAACAAACGGTTTTGATACCCTAGAGTAGTTTGGTTACAAGATACGCAAGAACACGTATTTTGGCCGAAGCTACGACTCGTCACTGAGCCTAGATAACGTGGTAATCAGTAGGTATAGTTACTAGGGACTATGACCATCGTGATTACGCTCACGTTATGAAGTTCAAACGAACTTCGCATTGACCATAAACTGGTCAATGTAGAAAGTCAAATGCAGTTTGACTTTCAAGCTAAAAACGCATAAAAGAACGAAGGAACACTTACAAAGGGTCCCCGCAAGATTGAATTTCCAAGTATTTCTTAGGTATGAAGTGTTTTCACACATCAACTTAGAGAAAATCTCAGAATTCAAGTGAGTTGTAAGTGAACTATGGGGGGTATTTATAGGAAAGCTAGAACCGTTAGGATCGTTTATCGGGAAACGAGATTCGATCTAGGCCGTCCAAGTGTGCCCCTTGTTTTCTAATACCATTAGAGCCCATAGAAATGACCCATAGTATGCTAAAAACCAGTTGCAAGTGGATTACATGGCTGGAACAGCTGGAAGCAGGCTGTTTTCAACATTCTGCACATCTGGGAGGGCCTCGTGGCCTGCAAAAGGGGACAACAGAAGCTTACACGGCCCTCCTGGGCAGCACAGATCAGAAACAAGTTTTGCAGAATGACAGTTTCAGTCCCTGTTGGTGTTTAAAGCCATTTTCGACACTTCCAAGGCCCGTTAAGCCAACTTTAAGGCCCTAAAATGATGCTTAAACATTGTGGACTTGAAACATGTTCAAAAATATGCCAGATGTCGGTTCGTTTGGTCGTATGATCGCGATGTTTGCTTAATTACGACGGAATGCGCATAAGCGCGAAAAACGATCCAAATTGCGCGACGAATGGATTTTTCTTATGCCAATCACTAAAATAACATATTTTAATGCTTACATAAATTTTTGGAAGTCCGGATGTATTCAGAACGTAAGTTATGCGCGAAAATGCAAACTTATGCACTTTTTGACGCTTTTAGTCCCTGAATGAGCATATAGTTTATTTTAGCACACCGAACCCATAGAAGCCTATTTCTAAGCTATGCAAAGGATATTTAGGGTGTGTTTAACTTATGGTCATGTTCCGGAATGTCTGTTACAGTTAAAATCGGCATACTTTCGCAGTTTGTCAATTTTAGTCCCTGTAAGCGAATAGACTTGATTTTGCCATACCAAGGCCTTCAAAACTTATTTCTAAGTTATGTAAAGGTTATTTAAGGTATGTTAAGCATAAATTGATGCTCCAGAGTATTCGTTGCGTTAAACTGATTATGTTTACGCACCAGTTTGCGTATAATTCTCCAGAAAGCGATATAGAGTTTGAAATTGAATAAAAATCAAAACATGAAAAATATCAAACATAAACAAACAAAAATGGGATCAAATAACTTTATTTCATTGATAACTGAACTGTTTACAATGATTACAAGCACATATGTCACAACGCATGAGACTGACGGTAAGTCTTTTACTAAATTATTTTGTAGTCTTTATATTTTATATATTATAAATGTTATTACTAATTATTTTTGTTTTAATTGCAGCGGTTCCCCCGAAGAGGGTTAGGGGGAAAGCCAAAAATGAGAAACTACGGCGTCTGGTAAAAGCGGGGGAGCCCGTATCGCTTACGTTTGACAGACAGGTGACGTATACCCCCGTTGGTAAATCAAGAGATTTGTTTTCAAGGGAGGCCGGCCTGTATATGTGGCGGACCATCCCGTTTGATAAAATTGGATGGGATAACGTTTCACAATCGCACAAGGATGCCCTCATGAACAACTTATGGGTAAATAAGTTATATGCATAAAATTTATCAAATAGTTAAGCACATGCAAATGCGTTGTTACCATACATGTGCGAAATCGCAGCCGTAAACGGGCATTTAAACGGCTGCAAACGCGCCGTTAAAGGGGTGCGAAATCGCTGCCGTTTGCGGATGCGTTTGCAGCTGTTTAAAGGTGCGTTTACGGCTCCAAATGTGCCGTTAAATGGCTGCGAATTCACTGCCATTTAACTGCGCATTTGCAGCCGTAAACGGGCCTTTAAACGGCTGCAAACGCGCCGTTAAAGGGCTGTGAAATCGCTGTCATTTGCGGTTGTGTCTGGAGCCGTTTAAAGGCCCGTTTACGGCTGCAAATGTTCTGTTAAACGACTGCGAATTCGCTGCCGTTTAACGATGCATTTGCAGCCGTAAACGAGCCTTTAAACGGCTGCAAACGCGTCGTTAAAGGGCTGCGAAATCGCTGCCATTTGTGGCTGTGTTTGCAGCCGTTTAAAGGCCCATTTACGGCTGCAAATGTGCCGTTAAACGACTGCGAGTTCGCTGCCATTTAACAACGCATTTGCAGCCGTAAATGGGCCTTTAAACGGCTGCAAACGCGTCGTTAAAGGGCTGCGAAATCGCTGCCGTTTGCGGCTGAGTTTGCAGTCGTTTAAAGGCCCGTTTACGGCGATTTTGCAGCCATCGTTAAATCTAATTTATATATAATATTTTAACTTTTTTATTTAATTCGTAGGAAAATTTCAATTTTGATGAAATGGAACGTGATTTAGAGGCGAAAAGCTTGACGGGCGGTATTAGGAGTGTGCTTATGAAGCGGTACTCTGACCGCAAACACGATACTAAAAAATTATTTAAGAGCAAGGGAGGTTACAATGATATTGAGAGGGCAAGGGCATACCATCCCGCGGATATGCCCTATAATAACTGATTGAGAACTATCGAAGGTTTCCGGGGCGAAAAATATATTAAAAGAAGCGAGGCCAACAAACAAGTACGCGAGAAACAACAATTCCCATACCGCGGGGGGACATCATCGTACGGTAGCACAGCCTATAAAAATGTAATGTTTTATGTATGTGTGCGTGTGTGTAAGCTTTTGTTTATTTAATGTCTAATCTAAGTTTAATGTTAAACAGGATATGGATTGGGTACCTACGTATGCTAAAACCCACACGGATAATCAAGGGAATTGGGTTGATCTAGTGGCTGAACAAAATTAGGTAAGTATTTCTTTTAAGTATAATTTTCTATAACAAATATATATATATATATATATATACATATATATATTTAATCATCTTCGTAAAATACAGCGAAACTTACAACAAGCCACAAATGAATGGAGCGGTGATGGTCCACCAATTGCCCCGTATCAGAAAGCGTTGGGAGAGCGGCGAGGATGGTACCGGGGGATGGGGCCTAAACCTTCTTCCAACACGTCCTCGAACATGTCGTCTTCACAAGCTTGGACGCAAGAACCCTTTTCCGAGGTAAACTACGCAACTTATAAAATGACAAATGAGCGCATGTTTCCTTGTTAAATATACGTTGGTAGCGTTAATTAATATGCTAATATACGTTTTGATATCTATTATTGTAGGATTTTGTTAACAACTTGTTCCAAACCCCGTCCTTTTTGAACCAACTTAACAACTATCTTGCTTCACAAGAAAAAGGAAAAGGAAAGTCAAACGACTACGATTCTGATGACTTATTCGATAATGATTCCGACGAGTGACTTGTTGTTTTTAATGTATGTTTTAATTAAACGTTGTAGGATTATAATGTAGGACTTAAACGTAGTTTGTAATTATATTACCTTTAGTATATGTTCATGGCGTATGTTTGCGTTGTTTGAATTAGGCAGGTTCTGTTTTTCAGCCGTAAAACTGGCTGGGTGCATGTATATACAGCTGTTGTATTAAAAAAAAAGACTTTTAGCGGCGACAGTTGTCGCCGCTATTGCCTTGTACCTTTACCGGCCATGAGTATCTCCGACGACCCTTTAGCGGCCACATGTCGTCGCTAAAAGTCTAAGACCAATAGCGGCGACAGTGACCTTTAGCGGCGACAACAGGCCAATAGCGACCTATCAATACCGTCGACCCTTTAACATCGACATGTCGCCGCTAAAAGTCAATTGTCGCCGCTAAAGGTGTTCCATTCTTGTAGTGTAAATAGCTATGCTTTTACTATAACTAGTTTCCAATAAGAGAAAATTATGAAGATGACCCATCCTTGGTAAACCTATGTAGTCATGTCGCTCTTATCTAACTTTGAATCTACTTTGCTTGTGTCCAATTTTTTTTGCTTACATGTAGATTTATATTCATGTGATACACGGCATGTGTCATCACTAAACAATCAAATGCTCGACAATAACTCTTATAATATCTATAAGTTTGTGTATGTTATTCATATGTATTCGGGTTTGATAATATTTTTCCTCTACCTATTAATTATATTTCTTAATGTTTTATCTATTATTGAAAGTGTGGAATGCCAACATCAAAAACTCATTACACATCTTTTAAATTTGTTACGAGATATGGATTACGATTTACGAGTCAGTCATTTATGGGTCATTCAGGAGATAATCCATGCCCTACAGTTGACAACTTTGGATGTCGAGCAAGAGGACGATGATTACGAATGATCATGTGTCGCCGGCGACTATAAAGGACACATTTGAGAAGGTGACATAGAGCCACATGTTGGGAAATTAGTTGAAGAAATAAAAGCATTTTCACTAACTTGGAGAAATTAAGAATAGGTGTGTCTATAGGGTAGAGTTAGTCTACAAAGTGTGGTTTTCTAAAAAAAACTAGGAATTCTTATGGACTATTAGATTGTCGTTTTAGATGGATTGAATTGATTTATGGCATTTTTGTAATTTGTGTTTTATTTTTAATAATTGATTTGATACCATAGGGCTATAAATGTAATTTTAGTGTGTCTTAAATTCACAAACCCACATGTAGGTCACATGCAATTTCCTTGGTAATTTTTCAACGTCAATAACTTTTTATATGTGATTTAAGAAAAATTAAACCACAATAACGAGTGTTTTTTTATCTTTAATTTGAGTACCATTTTGGTATATAAAATTACTTTCAACTTGGTGTTTTAACTCCATTGTGTTTTTGGTTTTGTTTATCCAATGGTGTTTTATTTTTAACAGGTATGTCATGTTTAACTGTGGATTGATTATGTAGTTTTTTATTTGTAGCAGGTACATGTTGTTTGATTTTATAGTTAACAAAGGGTACATGGTGTTATATTTTGTATATAACAAATGATATAAGGTGTTCTAGTTTGCAGGAACATGGTGTTTTTATCATCATTAATTGTCTAATTTACTTTATACCTACACCCTTTAGTTGTAATGATTGCCACATGTCTAGGTCTTATGGTTTCTTAGCTTTGTGAGTGCATTATGTCTATTGTCTTCGTCAATCATATCTTTAATTGTCAATGTATCAAGTCGTAGTTGATCGTATAGGATTGTATGATAGACAAGACGGGTTTGTAACGTTATTACACATTCGTACGAATGTGCGGTTCATATGAATGGGACTTCCCAGTCGTCCCAAGGTGCAGTTCGTATGAAATCCCCAGTCGTCCCAGATGGTTCAGACGATTGGACTTGAGAGGGGAAACTCTGTCCATTTGGTTTCGTGGTTTTGTAACTTCAAATAATCAATAGAAACCAGTTTAATTACCTTGTTCTTGTGCATGTTATCTTCATACTCGGATTCCGCACGAGATATGAAGACGTATTAGCCGGTCGGAGCATTCGGAGTGCCAAAACGATCCTCACAAGTGGTATCAGAACTTGGAGACCGGTTTCAAGGACTTAGAACACAAGATACCAGCAAAATCAAGCAGATTTCAAGCCAATTTGGATATGATTACATCATCTTTCTCATCACATTTCATCTACTCATCTTCTTTACTTAAAACACAAAATTAATGCTGAATTCATGGACAAATTTTTCTGATTTTTGGATATAATGTGCGAAAACACATCAATCCTTGAAAGAATTAGATCAAAATTCAAACTAAATCATTGAAAATTCTTAGAAAAACTATGAAAAACACAACTTGAGGTTCGCAGGTCGTCCGAATCGTACCAGACACTCTCGTACGAATTGATATAATCATTCGGACGAAAGTGGTTATAAACAGTTTTTTTTAAGTTATCACATTCGTACGAAATGGATTATTTCATTTCGCACGAAAGAGCTTGTTTGTAACATGATTGTTCAACATATCAGTTCATACGAAATGCATTCCCTTTCGCACGAAAGCGACTTATTTCTCTCGTTTCAAAGTTGTTTGATCGTTTTTTGATTTTTGCAGATGTTGAATATGGATTCCGAATTTTATAATGCTTTTGCAACAATGCCTGATTGGGTGGCTCAGACTTTAAAGTCAGAAAATGAACATGGAACGCAATTAAAACCACCTAGGTTAATGAATATTGATGAATATAAAAAATGGGAAGAATGGTTTGCAAATTGGGTTCAAGCTTACCATATGGGATGTTGGTATGCAATCTTAATTGAATATAATGAACCTTAGAGGATGATGGTCAAAAGAAATCACTGATGGCATATAATCAAGAAGACAAAATAAAATTCAAGAATGAAAAGAAAATGATAAGTTTGTTACATCAATCAGTGAAAGACAGTATTTTATCCTTATTACAACACAGTGGAACTGCTTATTCAATCTGGAATGCATTGAAATATAAATATGAAGGAAATGAGCAGGTGATGAAAAGCAAGAGAGCGTTGATGAAAAGAATTTGAAAAGTTCACAAGTCTGAAAGGCGAAACAGTAAAACAATTGATTGAAAGATTTTGTTACTTGATTAAAGAATTGAGATTGTTAGGGATTGAAAAGAATGTGGACAAGCTCGTTGATGCACTTCCAAATGAAAAGGATTGGTCTACGTTTATTTTGATCATGAAACTAGAATACGAGGCTGCTGGTTTTAACAAGTTAATTCAGAAACTGGAAGCACACGAGTTAGAACTGAGAAAAGGAGGAAAGTTAAAGAATGAACAACAAGATGTGAGTCTGTACTACAAGAGTGGTAGTTCATCAGATATTCAGAGACAAAAAGCACAGACAGCATACAGTGCAGATACTTCATCAGGATTTTCTGGTTTTCAACAAAAAGTAATTCAAGTGGCATTGGGTTTGGACATTCTCGAGTTATGAATCTACTTTTGAAACTCCAACTTCAAAATCATCACAAGGTTAAAACTCACATTTGAATCAAAGATATAATCAGTCTCATGAGCAACAATGCAATGTTTCAGTCAATCTTCAAAATACTCAAGGTTTGAATAAATTTATAGTAAAACAGCAGATGTCATTTCTAGCATCGGTTCTTGAGTCATATGACAGTTTAATCGCTGGAAAAATCGAAAACTGTAATATGACAAAAGAGGACTATGACCAGGTTGATCCAAAAGAACTAGAGCTGATGGATATCATGTGGAATATGGCAAGTTGTCACACCCTAAAATTTCCACATGCGGAGTACTACCGCGAGTCGTGTGACTGACCAGGATTCAGCCACCAATCACATTGAACAATTATAATAATAGTTAAATAGTTGTACCAAACCAATACGATTTGTGACACTTCAAGGTTAAGTCCAAAGTTTTTAAGTCCAAGACAACAATTTAACAAAGTAGCAGAAGCATAAGTAAAATGGTTAAAACATAAGTTCATAGTTCCTTATTATTAAAGAACCCAACACACGGGTTAAGACGTCTACTACACATCCCTAAGCTGCAAGCTCCAAAGTCACTGTATACCTGCAAAGCATGAAGTAAGGTGTCAACATAAAGTTGGCGAGTCCACGAGTTTGTCCAGTTTTAAATCCAAAAACTTGTTTAAGTAGTTAAGTTACTCATTTATATCATGCCATGGAAAGCTACCCCTTATGTAAGCTACTAAACTGCGGAATACCGAATACTTTGCGACCGTACGTTTCCGTAATTTGCCCTGTTTGTCAATGTCTATCATCATTGATGGTTTGCCAGAGTCTATTAGTTCACGACCGATCCTATCCAGGCACGGTGTGAGGTTGGTGAGACCTAAATAGCGCTATTAACTAAAAACTCGTTCGCCATGCCCCGGCGACTAATCGGTATAGTAAGTAGGGACTTCGTGATAGAGTTTCATTTAGTACACTTGTTGCATCTAATATAAATAGTAATTAACTGAGCGTCCCGCACAAAGGGAGAAAAGTCGTTTGTATCCCACACAAGGAGATAGCGTTGTTGGTATCCGTTTCCCAACCACCGGGAACGCATGCTTTTAGTAAAAGTTGTGAACTCACCTCGGTTTGCTCGGCATATAGTTTTACTTGTTAATACGACTTTGGTCAATCACGTCTTGTTATTGTTATCATAACTAGTTAGGTTCGCATTTAATTAACGTCACGCATTCATGTATTTAGCACGTAGCACATAAGCACATATATATCATCATGGCATATACATATCCGCACATTAAATTCAATTAGTCGTTCAACTAGTCCATAGTGTGCCGCCCAATTAGTTAGTGGCCCAATACCAGTGTGCGGCCAAGTCTTATGTTGGTTATTTATATAACTGTGCGACTCATCATCTTGCTGGGCCCAAACAGTGGGTGGCCCAAGAAGAATGAACAGTTAGTTTGTGACAAAGGCACATAAGTGTACGGTCAACTCAGCATCATGTGCCAAAAACAAATGTGTGGGGCCAGAAGTTCAGTGTGCGATCATTATGTCACAATCATCACTTTCTCACAATTTCAAATCACCTAACATTCAGGTTGTACCCTATGCATGAATTTTTACACATTCCATGATAACCCATCTTCAACAATTTGAATGACAGATTCATAAACCCAGATCATGCATTATGTACATTCAATCATCCACCATCATTTTTATTATTAACAACAACTAATAAGAAAATCATCATCATCTTCTTCGATTAATAGATATAAACATCAAGCACATGAATATAATATCAAGTCAAAACAGAATCATCGTCATTTTCGATCAAAACCCAGATTCCTAAGTGAACCTTGTCAATGATTATCAAAGTATTTCTGATTTGTTTAACACCAAACTTGCACAATCAACCGTCTTTATCATCTTCCTTATTTCTAAACACTCAGATATGGATAAGCAGGTTGTACCCTGAGCATATATAGTTGTACACTTCATGAAAAATTTAGCATCACACATTTCGGATGATAATTATCATATTCAATCATCATTACCTTTATCATCTAAACGATTAACATACATCAATAGTCCACTAAACAGATTCATACAAGGTATAATCATCATCCTAAGCTGTTTCGGAAGCATGCATTAAATCAGCCATCAAGTGTCACAGATCCAAACGGATTCATACAAGGTATATCACTATCATTTACGGATTTAACTCAACAAATCTTAAACCTTTTAATCACCAAATGATTTCGTTACCATGCCAGCAGCTTTGAAAGAAAACCTTTAACAGTTGCTTATCATTTTAAGTCTGATTTTAACAATATTCAAGTACACCATTACCTATTTCATGGCTCAAAGATGAAACATGTAACCTAACCTAAAATTTGTTGAGCTAAGATGAAGTGTGCGACGAAGATGAGAGGTGATGATGCTCGAAGGAGTGATGGCAGCCGATCCTTGAGACAATGGTGCCGCTGCCGTGACTTGTCAAGAATAAGGGTAAGGATCTGGGTGTTGCAGGGATTTCTCCTAGAGAGGGAGAGGTTAGAGAGAGAGGATGGATAAGAGAATTTTTCTGGGGATTGATGGAAATGATTTGATTGTGAAACTTCCTTGAATGTCGGCTAGTGAAAAATTTATGCTACCTATTTCATGGTCGCACACTTTGACACTTGTCCCTTACCCACTGTGCGATGGTATTAGGGTTACATGAGGGTGTCAACTGGGCTTTAGTTGGGCCAGTGTTAGGTTATACGACCCATAAGGCAACAAGGGTGCAGCCCAATAATCGTTCAACACAGAGAATGTATGGGGGGTGTAGGTAGTGGTGCACAAATCGGGCTTTCTGAATACCCGGTTTCGGGTATGAAACCGGGTTCGGGTACGATCGGGTTCTACAAAATCGGGTATTGACAATACCCGGGTCGGGTCCGGGTCCGGGTCCGGGTTTTATATAAAAAATGTATACCCTATATACCTGGGTTTGGGTCGGGTTTTCTAATACCCGGGTATTATAATACCCTATTTTCGGGTTCGGGTAGGATCGGGTTGGGTTCGGGTTTGGTTCGGGTATGCCTTGGGTATTCATTTTTTTGGGTAAATCATAGAAATATAAAATGCAAAACCTTTTTATTTCATAAAACATACAAATACATGACACCTAAATAATCATTGAACCGTATCGAATAAGATGATGAACATAGATAGCTTCGAATAACTTGATCGTCTTCGTTTATTGTTCGTCATCAAAGACCCCTTTTATAGGGTATAGAGATACAATGTAAACCAAACAAATGATCATAATACACTTTCTAACGGCTATATAGCCGTTACCAAGGTACAAAACTCGAAAAAACACAAAAAAAATGAAAAAACCTAAACAGGGTATTGGGAAACCCGGACCGGGTATTGAAAAACCCGGTTCCGGGTTCGGGTTGAAACCGGGTACTCGTAAAACCCGGGTTGAAAACGGGTATAAAAAAACCCGGTTCCGGGTTCGGTTTTATAACAGAAATGCATACCCAACCCCTACCTTATGGGTAGGGTCGGGTTCGGGTATAAAAAACCCGGGTTTTATAATACCCGGTTCCGGGTTTTATTTTCGGGTCCGGGTCCGGGTCCGGATTCGGGTTTTTTGTGCACCACTAGGTGTAGGTATTCGACTAAGTTTGCTTATAGACATAATAATATCATTCTTATTTATTCATACACATACAAACATATATCATTTAAGTGGAGAATTCAAATAAAAAGAATAAAAAATTAAGAATAAAAAGAATAAAGGGCACAAAGGTAATTTAAACTAATCATTTAATTAGTTTATCATTTATTTTTGCTATACTAATTAATGAACTTTAATCATTTAATGAGTATATCCTATAAAATAGTTGTGCAACTTACACAATAAAAACATTCTTGTACATGATCATACATATTCAATGTTTCCTACACCATAAAAACAACATTTACTACACCATAAAAATAATGTTA
Source organism: Helianthus tuberosus (assembly GCA_030545235.1). Taxonomy (NCBI): domain Eukaryota; kingdom Viridiplantae; phylum Streptophyta; class Magnoliopsida; order Asterales; family Asteraceae; genus Helianthus; species Helianthus tuberosus. Next base: position 194,661,128 of record CM060365.1, read on the forward strand.
TAGCGTAGGGTACAGAATGTATAGGATCACAACACTTTTAAATAATTTTGTGAATCATAATAAAATGTGCGTAGGACACAACACTTTAAAATAATTTTGTCACTCTTAATAAAATCGGTGTAGGACCCAACACATTAGTGGTGATGAATGAGAAAATTATGGTGACATTAATGAGACTTGAGTAACCGTTTATAACATTTATTAATGTTCTACATTAAATTGTCTATCCTACCCTTATTAATTAAAGAATAATTAAAAGTAGACAAAAATGATATCTTGATTCACAACCATTGATCAAAAAAATATAGGGTCTAGATTAATTTAGTTTTCATCTTGCAAGAAGATTCTTCTCAAATGAACCTTCCCCTATCATTTAAATCAAACATCTATAAATACTCGTTCATTAAATTCCCATAGTTTTATTTTAATACTTATCCATATGTGATGGATCATACAGGAAAAACCCAAAGTGTCACACAAGTATTTTGAGACGAGCACAGAGATTTTCTGAAATCACAGGAAGACAGTGTTTCTTGGCATCTGATTATAAACAGGGTTTTAACAAGTCAAAAGTGACATGTTTCAAATGCAAATGCAAACGGAAAGGGCATTTCAAAAGTGAATGTACAAGTCAAAAATATCAAGATAACATCAGTCCGTTTAGTGAATATTATAAACATGCAATATATCACAAGCAGGAAAGGTCACAGATTGAGGCTGGAACTTCAAAATTGAAAAACAAAGCATTAGTCGGCATACATGAAGATGAGGGTTTTAACTGGAATAACATGTTTTCTCAAACTGATGGACGAGCAATGCTTGCTGAAGTTCGTGAAGAAACTTAACAGACAGTTGAAGAAGTTGAAGAAGAATGTTGTTTTGATAACGTTTCTAGAAATTCTAATGTTTCTGTAGCTGATGAAATTTATAAGAATTTTGCAGATATGTACTACAGCAGCATTGGAATTAGCTAGGAGGAGAGAGAGAGAAAAAGTAACGAAAGATGTTCAGGCGATGGCAGTTCAGATTGTTGATGATGATGGTAAAAAAAGTGAAATGGATAGTTAGTTTGATATTATACCATGTGAAGTCTGTGCTGAAAATGAAGATTTTTTCAAACAAAAACGCATAGTTCTTGAGAAAAAAGAATATTTTATAAACAAAACTTATGTTGAGGTTGCTGAAAAAGAAGATTTTTTTGCACAAAAGTGCAAAGAAGCTGTTGAATATGAAGAGTATTTAAATCAAACTCACTCAGAGTTTGAGAAAAAGGAACGGTTACTGATACAAAAATGCAAAGAAATTCTTGAAAAAAAAGTTTTAAATAAAAAAGAAAGTGATTTGACACAAAAATGCAATGAATTTGAAAAAGTAAATAATATGTTGAAGCAAAAGTGTTCTGAAAAATGCAATGAATGTGTTCAAAAAGACAAAAATGTTCAAGAATTGCAAAAGCACAATGATGTGCTGAAATTTGATTAATTCAAGATGAAAGAAGCATATGACAAGATGAGTAGTGAAACTAAACAACTTGTTGAAAGAAACATAAAGAATGCTGAAACAATCAGATTTCTTGAAACCAATTATAAAGATAAACAAAAGACAATAAATTTCTATCTTGATTAAATTGCTTTGCTGAAACATGAATTGGTTGAAACAGATAAAAAAATAAGAAATTAATGAGTTAATGCTTCTTCATACATTCTTGAACATATTTTTAACATTCCAGCAGAAGAAAATGAATCCGAGAAGAAAAATGTTAAGAAGGGCAAAGGGTCAGAGTATCATCAGGTTCCACCTCCAATGGGAGAAATTATTGTTATTGTGATGATGAGAAAGTGGAACAGGCGCTAAATATCAAATTAAAATCTTTTTCAAATGATGTTGATCAACTGCCTGATAATATTGATGTGACTTACACCAAATCTGATGATGGTAAATCAGAGTTGGTAAATAATGTTGTTGAAAATGTGACATCTCGGAAAATCAGGTATCTTTCCTGAGTCGATTCTCGTTATGTGATTACGTTATGTTATAACTTAGTTTATTTGATTTAACCAACCCAAACCGTTTGAACCAAGGCACAACTCGCGTAACCTGATACTTATGAGACCCGAACCGTAATTTGATTAACATATATAAATTAATTGAGTTGTTTAGCTATATTATTATTGTTGTTAGTTGTTTAAATATAATAATAATAATAATAATAATAATAATAATATTAACAAACTTCAATTTTGCTACCACACACCCCACCAACGTTTTTTGGCAGCCACATCCAAATCCCCCAACTCCAACAGCCCACTCTCTAACTTAGCCCACCTCCACCTTGTCGTAACCCAAAGTCCCAGCCCAACATGTACATCGGCCCACCCCCTCATGCTATTATTGTGTACGTATGTACGCAGGTGGGATATAGATAAAAAAACCCTACTCCTTCCTCTTACTTGCGACGGCAGCAGGAGCAAGCCCCCCCTTCATCGATTATCTTCTAGTCCTTCCTCTTGTTCCTGTAATCTCTACTCAAGGTTAGTTATGATTATTATGTGATAAAGTTGCGTTTTGTGGTGATCATGATGTTTTATACCTAGGGTTTGTTGTGATTTTTAATATGCTAGATGATAATTGATGAGTTAATTTGCTATTAGTCGTTGGTACTAGGATTGCATGATCGTTTAAACTCGTTTTAATATCAGAAAGATGAAAACTGAATGCTGATTAGCGTAAACAGCTAACTTCAGTTGGCTGTAAACAGGTCGTTAGATATCGAAAAACTGATTTTCTGAAGTCTAAAACGTACGTTTTTGAAAAACGCTTCAGATGGCGCTAGATTCGAATTTTTCTGAGGTTGTTTACTATTTTTAAAGGGCTGTTCTGTACAGCAGCTAAAGCTGCAATTTTTCTGCAGAAATTACACGTTATGTGCTATAAACTGGATAGAGTTAGGTCCTGAAATTCGTACAGTAGCTGGACACGGATATTACCGAAAATCTCCCACTAGAATTTCGCCAATCGGACAGACGATGATTTTTAAATAAATTTTTCCGCAGACTGCAGTCAGAAAGTGACGAATCTGACTGCAGCCTAGTAGATGATTTTTAGTAAATAATTCGTAATGATTTGGGTATTGAGATTTTTACACAAAGTGAAACGGACCATTTATAATGTCCTGTAAATTATTTGGATTTTTTGGAATTGGGCAACTATTTTATAAAAATACCTGAAGACAGCCCAGTTCTGAACATCAAAGCTGAAATGTAATAAGTGGTTATGTGTGTATCTAAAGGGTTAGTTGTGCTATTTGAGAATGATTAAATCTATTTTATGTCAACAAAAATGTTATTGTTAAGATCTGAGGCTCTCATGATTGTGCTTGTTTGTGAGATTTGAACACATCAAATAGATATGAACAGTTTTGAGTGCAGCGGAAATGGATAACAAACTTTGTAAACACAATCAAAGGAGAAAATAGTTTGATAAACAATTGCTTTTTCATAGAGTCGAAAGATTACATCAAAAGCAAAAGATTACAATGCAAGCTTACAGACTAAACTCCCCCTCAGCCTGATACTCCAGAGTTGGTTGCACAAGATGAAAGGATTGAATTGAGGAGAAGAACTCACTCAAAACGAATCAAATATAACAGTACAGAGTACTGTCATATTTATAGGCAAACCAAACCACTGATGTACCTCAGCTGACGTCACCATGATAGTGACATCTAACAGCCTAACAAACTATAAACACTGTTCTATACAAAACTACTGATGTCTAACAGCTGATTGATAATAAAATACAAAACAAGTCTAACACTGTTCACGTTCCACTGTTGTAGCTTAAGCACTGATTGTTTGAGCATCAGTGCTTTCTTCAAAAGGTGATCAGTCTTTGAATGAGCAGTGCTTGGGTCTACAGCAGTACTTAAGAGACAGCAGTAGATAGAGCTCAATGTTTGCCTTTTAGCAGTCTTTAGCTGTTTCATCAGTGTCTGGTTCATCAGTTGTTCTTCTGAGCAGTACTTAGAGTGTATCAGCAGATAGGTAACCACTGTCAAGGGGAGAGCTTAGTGTAAACAGCTGCTTATTGTGAATCCATTGTTGTGAACAGGTTTTGGCTTTACATTATCTGTTCCTCTGGTAGGGTTTAATCCCAACAGTTATGTGAGTTGTTATATGCTATGATCACAAGTGATTATATGTGGAATATGTATAAGTATGTAAGCTGCCAACGTGATTGCATGATACGTGGTAGATACGTGTATGAGTTTCGTGCCTTACATGAACCCAATAATAAACTAAATGGTAATCGTGTTAGGACGTGATTGACCTACCTCAACTCCTAATCACTTTAAAAGTCTAACCGAGCAATCAAAGGTGAGTTCACTACTCTGTTTACAAGCATGCGTCCGGTGGGGACAATCAATCAGGCAAACAAACAAACAGATTTTTATAAACCCATATCCTTGTAGGGGATATGAGGCAGTTTTCAGTAACAGACAGACTTTCACAAACCCATATCCTTGTAGGGGATATGAGGCGGTTTTCAGTAAATGTTGATGTTGGATAATGCACTCACTTTCTATTACTTAAGTCCCATCATACTACCGAACTAGTTGGTTGTAGGGCAACGGGGTTATTAGTTGATAGCGCTATTAGGTTTGGCACCCTCACGACGTACCTGGATAGGACGGGCGTGAACAATAACTTTAAAATCATGACCAATGTTTGATATAGCATTGGAGAAGGGCAAAAAGGAGCCGTCTGCGGTATCGAGTTATTATCAACATAACATAAATCAATACTTGGTAACAATCGGTTAACAAATCAGTGAACTCGCCAGCGTTGTGCTGATACACTTTTCTGCATGCTTGCAGGCCCTTAGGTACATTTAATTGGAACTTGCTGTCTGGGATGCTGGAGTGGTCATGGGTCGAGTTACATGGAATCACGAGACAAGTCTAATGGTTTTTTTTATACACTTGGGTTACGAAATTCTTAACTATTGTATTATGCTTCCGCTGAATAATAAATAATATTTTGTAATGCTTATTTTAATAAATGAGAGTTTTATTTGAAATATTGTTATGAGTTCAAAGTGATTGGTGGCTAGATCCTGGTACGTCACATGCCTCGCGGGGGTTCTCGCATGTGGTATTTTGGGGAGGTGACAGATTGGTAATAAAGCCACTGGTTATAGTGAACTTGGTTTTAAAAATGGTTTTATAAAACCAGACTATAACCGAACAGTTCTGAATACAAGAATACGACCATGACACTCAGCTCCAGATTGCTAGGTTCGTCTTTTCACCTGCTGCATACATTACGTGACTAGCACACACTTGCTTATGATGTAGCCTATGGACACACACTCGTCACTATAGCATAATTACATGAATTGCTTGTTTACATTATGATGCGTTGTCAATATGTCGTAGTCCTTAGATTTCTGTGATCTTGTCGTTTTGACAACCTCCGTTTGACATTTAAGTTTGAGGAACCATTTGACATGAGTTAGGAGGAACTGAGATGAGCATGCAAATCACAATATTATTGTGGGTGCACACATAATAATAATGTGGGGTGCATATGAGTCCCAGTGAGGCTTAACAAGTGTAAAAGGGGTTCTGTTCCGTTATTGATCTAATGAGAAATACAACAAATCTATAGGAGTCATAACGATGATTGCCTCCTACTCGAGCGTGATCTTTTCACTTCCCTCTGAATCCTTACGAATCTCAATGATATTGAGTATTGCCTGAACACGTATCCGAACGTCTAGCGAACCGTATAAGAATGCTAGGTGTTAATATGAACGTCTTGAGTTAGTTATCGAACCATTGAATGCTTGGTCTGTGTCTTCCCCACTTTCTTCATTTACTTGAACCCAACGGATTGATGCCTCAGATCCCGAAGTATGGTCACCCCTGCAACCCTCTAGCAACATACCGTGTATTACTCAATCAACTTGCAAGATCGATGGACAAGAGGATGAGCGTAGTACCTTACCGACCTCAGTATTAGGACGACCCTGATTACCGGCAACGAACACCAGCAAATTGACTTCAATCGAGTCCTTAACCCTAGTCAGCTACTTCTAGGAGCCAACTCTTACGAATCAATCGGGGCATAAACGATGACAATTGATTAGAGTGTGGAATGCGTAATATAACAACTCTCAAATAAAATCGACACCCTCGATTATTTTCCGACACCCTAATATATTTTAAAATATCCCAATATGTCCCAAAATACACCCCATATGTGAAAACGGGCTTTAAATACATTAAATAGTATTAAAAATAATTAAAAACAGAAAATTTAAGTTGAGGCGGGCCGCGTAACCCCACCCCAACCTTCATACGGGCCGCGAGAGAACCAGACTCAGCAACTATATAAGAAGGCCATCGGGTTTCATTCAGAATCGCTCAAATCTTTCTTTCTTACTTAATTTCTGAATAGTAGAGATAATACGCGGGTATTATACCCCCTAAATAGCGAAGTTCTGCTCCGTTGTAAGTATTATAACCCCTGGATACGTATTAGATACGCTGCCCGATTGATCTAGGGTTCCGTAACGGCTGTCGTGGTTCTGCCCGACGTAGTCGTTGGAATGCCGTCTCGGGGAGGGTATTACTAATGTTAAAATGGGTTATTATACTAACGCGTGTGCATTTGTGTAAATTTTAGATTATCACTAGGAAACCCTTACGAAAAATCTAAGACAGCAATGTGAGTTGATCCGCTTTTTGTTAACTGTTTTTACAAAACCTCATTTAATTAATTATATATTAAACAGTGATTGAGTATTTGTAAGAATACAATTATGATGAGTATGTTGGGGTTTTTATACAAAATTTGTTACCACCTGGTCAAGGAGTAACATTTCCACAAGTCGGGTTCGACAGTACCATGGATGTTAATTGTGATGTCTTGGAAATAAATATAATTGCGGGATCGCCCTCAATACTGTACAATGGGATTTTATTTAAACTTGATTAAACTGGGATTCACTCACCAGTATTTCCCACTGACAAATGTTTTTAAAACGCGTTTCAGGTAACAAACTGTGAAAGCCAAATAGAAGCCAGCTGGACAGCACTGAAGGCTTGGAAAAGTGGCAATAAAGTTACCTAAAATAAAATAGATGTTTTTATTAATAAAATAGGATTTATTCCTATGAAAACGTGTATACTATGAACTTGGGTTTATCCCATTTGTTTAATGTTATGAAAATGTGGTATTTTACTCTGATCAATGTTTCCTAACTACGGTCCTGATGAAAATTTCCGCTGCCAAATTAGACAATACGCGATACCATCGAAACTGGCCCCCGGCCGCCCGTTCCCGGGGATTTGGGGATCGGGGGTTGCGACAGAAGGTGGTATCAGAGCTAAGCCACTGATTCAGCCACAGAGGTGTTCTACTGACATCAAAATGTAAAGTGTTAGGAAATAAATTACGGAAATACGTGCATAACTGTATTTATTGTTATGTGTTACTTGACTATCTGTTAGTTTACAGTATGAGCGACCAAGGACCATCTGACGCTACCGTCAATTGTCTGGTTCGCCTAGAAGCGAAGGCACCTCCTCTTCTCAGCCTGCCCTCTCAGGGTACTCTGCTGATATGGAAGAAGGAATCTTTGTGTTTAAGGCTCAGTCAGAAGAGTCATTTCCTCAGAAAAAGAGGAAATGGTTCAGTCGAGGGGCACACGAGCGTAGAAAGTGTATGAAAAAGTTACAAGACCAGAGGGTACTAGCAGCAGCCAAGAGAGAGACAGATGCCTATGCCCAGGATATGATAAATATGGGTATAGCCAATATTCACATCCTAGCAACCACTGCAACTGACCCTAATCTGGAGCAAATAATAGCACCCCAACCACAGCCACTAATCCCTGACCAACCGATGGAGATAGAAAACCCTGAAAACGAAGTAGAGATGCATGACTTCAATCCAGAAGAAATCCCTAGGGTACCAGCACCAAACCCCTTAGACCCAAATTACGATCCCTGGTGGGACGACGTTAGGGATTATGTGCAACGCTACCCGATAAATAAAATATGTGTGTACGGATGCCTACTATTATTTATTTCAGTTGGTATTGTAGTTATTTCAGTACTGGTGTGTAATAGATATATAGTAGATGAATAGAGTAAAGTCGCAATGATCGACGCTTTTGGCTAAATTGCGTGTCATGTAATTGACTATATTAGCTATTATTTTGTGATATTAATACGGGGTAAATGTTTAAAATTCAGATGGCCGATGAAGGAAATCAAGGAAATCTGAATAACGATAACCAGAGTAACATTAACGTGGTTAATGAGAATCCGAGCATCAATAACAATGGAAACCAAATGGATAATAGTGTCGTTCAACACATAGTGGCACAAGGAATCATAGATGCCATGCCATTTATTATTCAAACGATTCAAGAAGCGAATAAAAAAAGTAAGCATAGCAGTAAGCGACCAATTGAAGTAGAAAACAGTGTAAACAATGGACCCATACTTCAGGTGCCCATTCCCAAAAGAAGGAGAACCGTGTCTTACGGTTGTTCTTACAAAGAATTCTGGTCCTGCAAACCAATAGAATTCTCGGGCAATGAAGGACCCATTGCAGCTCTACGCTGGATAGAGAAAACTGAGGCTGTTTTAAAAATAAGCAGGTGTGCTGAAGAAGACAAAATAATGTTTGCTTCTAATCTGTTTAAGAACTCAGCCTTAGAATGGTGGAACACTATCCTCCAGTCAAGAGGAAGTGATAGGGTATACAACATGGAATGGGAGGAATTTAAAAATACGGTAGAAAGGAAATTCTGCCCTCCAAATGAAAAGGAACAGATAGCTAATAAGTTTCTAAACTTAAGAATGACCGGGGTAGATAGTAAGGGTTATACTACCACATTCTTTGAATATGCTAGAATAGTACCAACCCTTGCATCACCTGAACCAGTGTTAATCTCCCGTTACATATGAGGATTAATTGGAGAGATTAGACATGTAGTCAAGGCAGCTAGACGTCAAACTATAAAAGAAGCTGTAGAACTAGTGAATACCTTGACAGATGAATTAATTCGTACTAGAGAAGAAGACCAGAGGAGAAACCTAACCCAAAGGCTTACTCAAGAATTCCGTTCTGGGAATTTCAACCGTAGGAATATGGGTTCTACCTCTGCACCATTCTGCAAGGTCTGCAAGAAAAAGCATTCGGGAAAATGCTCCACTCTTTGCAATTTCTGCAAGATGCCAGGACACATGGAAGAAGATTGCAGGAGAAAATCCAGTAATAGACTATGCTACAACTGTGGAGAAAAAGGTCACATCAAGCTGAATTGTCCGAAATTGACTCCAGCTGTGAACAACAGGAACACTAAAAATGCTAGAGCATTCGTTCTGACTACAGATGAAGCCAAGATGATTCCAGACGTGATAGCTGGTACGTTTTTAGTTAATGATGTATTTGCTAAAGTATTATATGACTCTGGTGCAAACCAAAGTTTTATTAATACTTCGTTTTGCAAACTTCTAAACCAGTCATTAACTAAACTACCACAAGAATGTCTCGTAGAGACAGCTAATGGAGAAACAGTTAAGATTTCAGAAATCTTGCAGGGAGCAAGAATAGAATTTTTAAAACAGAAGTTTATGGCAAACCTTTATCCTATGAATCTGGCAGGATTTGATATTGTTTTAGGAATGGATTGGTTAATAGCCAATAAAGCCAGTATTTTATGTGATCAAAAGTCAATTCAAGTAAATTCACCAAAAGATGAAAAGATCACAATAAAAGGAGATAAACCCTCTAGGTCCACTAAATTCATCTCTGTGATGAAAACTGCAAGCTATATAAGAAAAGGGTCTATAGTGTATTTGATTTCTATAATCACTAACACTAAAGGAAAAGAACTAAAGGACATTCCAGTAGTGTCTCAGTTTTCAGGTGTATTTCCAGAAGAATTGCCAGGACTACCGCCAGATAGGGAATTTGAATTCAGAATCCATCTACTACCAGGAACAGCACCAATTGCCAAATCACCATACAGATTGGCACCCGCAAAAATGCAGGAACTAAAGAAACAATTATATGAATTGTTGGAAAAAGGATTCATACAACCAAGTTCGTCGCCTTGGGGAGCACCGATTTTATTCGTAAAAAAGAAGGACGGATCGATGCGTATGTGCATTGATTACTGTGAGTTAAACAAGGTTACGATCAAGAACCGGTACCCATTACCAAGGATCGATGATCTGTTCGATCAACTGCAAGGAGCTCGATTTTTCTCTAAAATCGATTTAAGGTCCGGATATCATCAATTAAAAGCACAGGAAAAGGACATTCCTAAGACCGCATTCAGAACAAGGTATGGCCATTATGAATTTACTGTCATGCCATTTTGTTTAACCAATGCCCCAGCCGCATTTATGGACATGATGAACCGAATATGTAAGCCATATTTGGTTAAATTTATAATCGTCTTCATAGATGATATTCTAATTTACTCTAAGAGTAAAAAGGATCATGCAAAGCATTTGCACACACTTTTAAGTCTATTAAGAAAGGAAAAGCTTTATGCTAAATTTTCAAAGTGCGAGTTTTGGTTAGAACAGGTACAATTTCTTGGACATTTAGTGAACCATGAAGGAATTCATGTGGATCCAACAAAGATGGAGGCGATTACTAAATGGAAAACCCCTGAGTCACCAACCGAGGTTAGAAGTTTATTAGGATTGGCTGGTTATTATAGAAGGTTTATTCGAGATTTTTCTAGAATAGCCATTCCTTTAACTAAGTTAACCTGTAAATCCATTAAGTTTGATTGACCTACCTCAACTCCTAATCACTTTAAAAGTCTAACCGAGCAATCAAAGGTGAGTTCACTACTCTCTTTACAAGCATGCGTCCGGTGGGGACAATCAATCAGGCAAACAAACAAACATATTTTCATAAACCCATATCCTTGTAGGGGATATGAGGCAGTTTTCAGTAATAGACAGACTTTCACAAACCCATATCCTTGTAGGGAATATGAGGCGGTTTTCAGTAAATGTTGATGTTGAATAATACACTCACTTTCTATCACTTAAGTCCCGTCATACTACCGAACTAGTTGCTTGTAGGGCAACGGGGTTATTAGTTGATAGCGCTATTAGGTTTGGCACCCTCACGACGTACCTGGATAGGACGGGCGTGAACTAATAACTTTAAAATCATGACCAATGTTTGATAGAGCATTGGAGAAGGGCAAAAAGGAGCCGTCTGCGGTATCATGTTATTATCAACATAACATAAATCAATACTTGGTAACAATCGGTTAACAAATCAGTGAACTCGCCAGCGTTATGCTGATACACTTTTCTGCATGCTTGCAGGTCCTTAGGTACATTTAATTGGAACTTGCTGTCTGGGATGCTGGAGTGGTCATGGGTCGAGTTACATGGAATCATGAGACAAGTCTAATGGTTTTTTTTATACACTTGGGTTACGAAATTCTTAACTATTGTATTATGCTTCCGCTGAATAATAAATAATGTTTTGCAACGCTTATTTTAATAAATGAGAGTTTTATTTGAAATATTGTTATGAGTTCAAAGTGATTGGTGGCTAGATCCTGGTACGTCACACGCCTCGCGGGGGTTCCCGCATGCGGTATTTTGGGGTGGTGACAGAAAATATTTTAAAAGATGAAAATCAAATGATTCTGCCAATAATGAAAATTCCAAATCACAGATTGAAGATGAAGAAAGTTTTCACAAAATTATTTGAAAAATTCAAAATCTGAGTAAAAAACGGATGATGATCCAATACTGTTGGCATATCAAATGGTTGGATCTGACAAATTGTTTTCAGATATTGAATTTCTGATTCAAAATGTGATTGTGGAAAAGATCGAGAAAATGTTTAAACTGGTGGAAATCGAAATGTCTGAAGTTGAGAATCTTGCGGGAAAAGCAAGAAATTTGAAGGGTGAAAAATCCTTTTATAACAAACTATGAAATTTGCATTATCAAAAGAAAAATAAACGAGCCGGTTTAGGTTATAAAAAGAAGAAAAATCAAAACAAAGTGTTTCAAAAGAAAAAAAATTTAATAAGTAGATGAACTTTGTTCATGGAACAAGTTCAGAAAAAGAGAAAAAAGTCAAATTTAGTCGACAGACTAATGAGGAATTCTATGCTTAGAAAAAATAACAGCAATAGGCTAAGGATGTTTCAAAGAAAACATGTTTTAAATGCAAATAAGTTGGATATATTGGTCGAAAATGTCCACAAAATCTGAAGCCTGTTTATGATAAGAAGAAGATGAAATCAGAAGTTAATAAACAGAAAACACCCAAGTTTGGACCGAAACAAATTTGGAAATAAAAGGCGTCAAAAGGAAAAATTCAAAGTGACTCAAGGTTTTATGTCAAGAATGTTTCTAAAGGTCAAACCTGGGTGATCAAAAGATAAGAAACTTCTGATGGAGAAAAGAAGACACTTGATTCAACTGAAAAAATTGAAGTCAAGAAGCAAAATGTTTTTGTGAAAAATCAAAAAGATTTTCCGAAATTTAACGAATCGTATTGTGTCAAAATACCCAAGGTCAAGCAGGCCTGGGTTGCATTGTTCAAGTGATTGAAGTTGTTGCTTGTGCAGGTGTTCCGAAGGTCAATTCAAGTCTAGCATGGGCAGCGGAACAGCCTAGCACATGAGGAGAAATACAGTGTTTGAAAACAGGAAGTGATTGGTTTTAATTGAAAATTGTAAAATTTTGAAATGTTAAAATGAATACGTCGAACCCTCACGGTTTAACAAACAAAACATGATAAAACAAGAATTGATAATGGTTTCAAACTGTAAAAATATCAATGTTTTGTGATCCTGGGGGTGAAAAATAATCAATTTACTAAATGTGAAGCATAAATGGATAGCGAGATGAAGCTGTTCACATCAGATTGCCAAATTTTCTTTAAAATGTTTTAGAATTTTAGGAGGAATATAGTTTTATAAATTGAAAATTTCAAAAACATTTGAAAATTTGAAAGCATAAAACATGAAAATGTCAAAGAGTTTTGTGTGAAAAGAAGAAATGATAGTACATCAGTAGACAAGCATGAATGGGGTGTCTATGATGATTTGCCTCGACGGATGGATTATCAAGTAACATGCTAGAAATCAATTTAAATGACGCCCCCATCAACGACACAACACCGGCAATGCAGCAACAGAGGAAGAGTGTTGAGTCGTCATCAAGGAAAGGGAAGGAAGGTTTGGTGATTGTCGTCTTCGAAAACTAGGCAGCCAAAAAGGTGGAGATAGTGGAAAATAGAGAACGACACAAAATGTTGGCGGAATTGAAATTAAAAAGAGATGAGACAAACATCAAACACTTGCACGAATAAAAGGAGAATCAGGATTGAAAGTTTCTATGGAGCCATATGAAAAATTCGCAGAACCGAGGTTCTCAATTCTACTAGATCGTTCTTAATTATACTAGATCGCAAATGAGAAATATGTGCGAAGTGGGGTTGGGTCTTTAACTTTTGTATTGTTTATTTTAATCTTTTATGTCATTTTTTGTATTTGTAGCTTTTAGGTTATTTGTTTTTTATATTTAATGCACTTTTTAAATTTTATTGAAATGAGTTTTTTACTTATTTGTCTTTCCTATTTTTTTTTATGTATTTTAAAATTATGGTGTTTAACTTATTTACTTAAAAGGATTCTAGTGATAGAAATTGTTTAGTGATAATGGGTGGCGCAAGTAATTTAGTGGTAGTGTGATAAACTGAATGGAATGAGGTTGCCCTTCTGATTAGTTGGTTGTTTAGTGATGGAGTAATAGGTGCCTCTTCCACCCTAATATGATCAAATCTACAGAAACCATTATATACCCTCCAACCAACTTCTCCCACCAACGTTGCGACCGGCCCTCCGACAATCTCCCAACACCTCACATGCGCGTAGGTTTTATGATCTTCCGAACTCGCGCCATCCGACGTGTATGTTTTCCGCACCGTTTGGTTTTGTGGTAACACATGCTCTAAGAGCGAATAGTGAGGATGAAAGGTATAATGAAGAATACTTTAGAACGAAATTTGTAATATGGTCATAATCATCTATGTTAATAATTCGACTATAAAGTTTCATAAAAGATATAGGGTAAAGTTCTTGTACAAATAATCTTAACATACTAAACATACAAATTGAAGGAAAACTCAAAAAGACAAGGTGGCATTTTTGTAATTATCAATAACTATCAAAGTTACTCTACAAATATACCTAAAAAAACCTAAGCACTCCCCCCCCCCCCCCCCCAAAAAAAAACCTAAACCCCCCACCCCCCAAAAACCTAAAAAAAACCTACCCCCCCACCCCCCAAAAACCTAAAAAAACCTAACCCCCCCCCCCCCACCCCCACCCCCCAAAAACCTAACCCCCCCACCCCCCAAAAACCTAAAAAAAACCTAACCCCCACCCCCCAAAAACCTAAAAAAAACCTAACCCCCCCCCCCCACCCAAGCTAAAATGCTAAAAACTAAACCCCCAAAAAAACTAAAAAAATAAAAAAAAACACACAAATTATTTTATTGTATTTTTTTAACATTTTTTATTAAAAAATCGCTACTTTTAGTAGCAGCAAAAAAAAAAATTTTTTTTTTTTTTTTTTTGCTAACGAAATGTAGCGATTTTTTAATAAAAAATGTTAAAAAAAAATTTGTGTTTTTTTAGGTATTTTTGGTTGTAACTTTGATAGTTGGTGGTAATTACAAAAATGTCACCTTGTCTTTTTGGGTTTTCCTTCAATTTGTATGTTAAGATTATTTGTATTTGATCTTTTGCCAAAAGATATAATCTTAGATAAAGTAAACGTCATTAGACTCGCTCATATAATTTCAATCATGATGGGTCTTCATAGGTGTTCAATATTCAACTTCAAACGAGTTAAACGAGAAAGAAAACTAAAATTGTTTAAGACCGGATCAAATTATATATTCGATTTTGGTTCAATCTTACACAAAGTTTGGTAAATAGTTTACGGTTTTAAATAAACTTAGTTGGGTTACAATGTAGCCCACTCCCCTTTAGCCCAAATCCAATCTAATTTGATTGAAAATCGAAACGGAGGAAGTAGTATTACATTATATATATCTATGTAACCCATTAAGTGTAACCAACTTTCAAATTAACCTTGACCATTGGATTTGACTGAGATTAGATCTCAGCCACTTAAACTTATCAAAATAACTGCTGTGATGGCAGTTTAGAGCAGTTTCTCTACAGGTGGTTTTGCTCCTCATTATTCTGCCCATGATTTTCACATCCTCGATACTCCTACAAACCTGGCCTGGGTAGTGCTCTCACCCGAACGTTGCCACTCTCCTCCCACGTTCAGTTCAGTTTGATGAATTATAGGTTATTTCAAGCGTTTTGGGGTCACAGGCCTTTATTCTTCCCCCAAACCAAATGTGTTTCTCTTTCTACGGAGCCAACCCCTCTTCGTTCTCTCTCTAAAACCATTTTTGATTCCTATTGCGTGTTGATAATTGATACAATCACAAATCAAGCTCTCTCACGACCCTTCCAATACATGATCTTGCTTTATTGATTCCGTCTTCTTCAGGTATGATCATCGTCATGTTGGTTTTTTTCTTTTCATTCATCTCAAAGTTAGGGCTTCGATTAACGGAAGGGTTTTTGTTTTGGTGATATAGGTGTGCTCTAGAAACAAAATTGTTGTCAAAATGACAGCACTACGAATGTGAAGCATGTAAAATTAATTTAGTTTAGTTGCTGTAAAGCCTCCTGTTCACCCAACTAATGATTTGAAGAATTAAAGGTTTTCATTCATCCATTTCTCAAGATACTGGAGTAGGGATGAGCATGTCGGTATTCCGTCCCGTACCGATACCGATACCGACTAATACCGATACCGATTTTCACCCAAACTAGGTACCGATACCGATACCGAAACATGTCGGTTAGGTATCGGTACGGTACGGTATCGGTATTATACCGTATTTTGAGGGTCGGCCGTACCGTACCGATACCGAAATCGCCAAAATGTGGATACCGATCGGGATACCGATACCGATACCGATCGGTACGGGATCGGTATGGGATCGGTATTGGTATTCATATGCTCATCCATATACTGGAGACAGGTTTTGATTTTTTTTTTCAATATTTTTTGTCAAATTTTCTAAATCTGAAGATACTGGAGATAAGGTTTGATTTTTTTTTTTATTATTATTTTGTCAATTTTCCAAAATTTAGGTTGCTGGGTTCGGATTCATATGGTGACCATCCTAACCACATTTTGTCAATTTTCCAAAAGTTTGAGACTCGGGTAAAAGCCTAAAACCAAATCAAAGTATCAGAGGCGTCAGGAGTTACCCTTGAAACAAACTGTACACAAGATTGTGCAAACTAAAGTGACGTACATATCCAGGTAATAATGGGTTTAAGAATTAAAAAAAATATATGTTGTATACTTTATATACCAAGTACCAGATTAATTATCATAAACAAAATTATGTGACTCTATAAAAAGGCATTCTGATTTATAGTGTCCGATTTGTTGTATGCAGCGGGTCATTGTCACACTTGGTGAAAGCACTTGACATATCCCTAAAAATTGATACCAAGTTGGCGCTTGAAGTTGGAAGGCGCACAAAACGAGCATAGTCATTGTTAATACGAGACTCCCTTCCGTAAGTGGTTAGTCATTGGTAATCGTTCTATGGACAATTCCAGGTATATTTGCAGCAAGGCTCTTTATTAAAGTTTCAGTCGAATACTTTATTCTATCAATTTTACAAGCAATCTGAATTTCTCTAATATTTTCTTTGGTGATTTTACTTTATTAACGACTTAAAATGCATTTTTTTTAGTAATACAACATGCCAAAATTTGAAGCCCAATTGTATGATGCAAATGAGCTGTAAGTTATCTTGTCAATATGTTCACTTTATTAGAACTTTATATTTTATGAGATTGTAAGTATAATGGGTCATTTTTCAAACGTTTTGGTTTGGGTTGATCTGAACAAGTGTCCACTATTCAAAAACTTTTAGTGATTAGATGATCACCAAACCTTTTTTTGTTGAGCGTCTTTTGACCCATTGACCAATTTTATCTTATTTTTGTTTTATTCGTTTGACCCATTTGATTTGTTGCAGGTATAACAGAGGGTGGTTCTACAACCGGTAGAGGATCTTATGTTTGTTTTGATCCAAACACGTGGGATACTGTACACAAGGTTAAAACTAATTTGTGATAACTGTTTAATCTAATTTCTTTTATTGTTTGAATTCAAACCCACTTTTATGTTGGTCTACAGGATAATTTTGTGTTCTACAACTAGATGTTAGAAAAAAGACCATCAACACACCATCATGTTTGTTCAGATTTCAAAAGCCACCACATGGTTATCCAATCTTTCTTTATTTGAATTGGTACATATCATGTTTTTAATGGTCCAGTTACAATTGAGGATTTGCATATAATTGATTGTAAAACACTGATTCATCGTGTGCATCTACATTTGTAGTCTGTATATTCGAGCGTGACCCTTTGGGGACTATAAGGGGGATTCGGAAAGGATTCCTGGATAAGTGTTTGTTTTGACGCATGAACAATAAACTAGAGGAAAAAGAGCTTGTATCTTGGCTCTTCGAATTCTATGCATAGTATTCTAATGGAATGCTACCATCTACTCACAAATGGCATCCTTCTACCTCTCATTCACTCAATCATCCACATTCATTCACATCATTACATGCCATTTTCATTAGGGATGAGCTTGGTACCAACCGGTACCGGTAACGAAAATCCCCAAAAATGGGTACAGGTATCGGTACCGAACACACCCGATACGGTACGGTTCGGTACGGGTACGGTATTTGAGGGTAAAAACCGCTAAATACCGGTACCGAAAACGTCAAAAGTCTGTACCGAATTGGTACCGAAAATGTACTCGGTTCAGTAAATTCGGTACCGGTACCCGGTACCATTTGCCCCTCCCTAATTTTCATGAAGGACTTTCATGGTGGGATCTGTATCATGTCAAGTCTTCCATCACTTAACTAAAGGGATCATGTTCTATCCTACCATGCCTTCTATTTCTGAATACATGCTGTCTTAATGGTGAAGTATACTTATCACTTGAGAAATGGGTTTAATGTTATATAGTTCCATCATGATTTACTTGATCTTGCAAGGCTTCTCTACATATTTGCAAGTTTTGTAACTTTATTTAGTGATGGAAGAGAAATGTTGTTTAGATGCATGTCATTTGTGCAATCTTATAAATGAACTTATTTCATATTTGATTTCAACGCCTTATTATTTTCTTCTTGCAGGATATGCATTTGTTTACTTTGAAGATGAACGTGATGCTGAAGATGCAATTCATGCTCTTGATAACTCCTCATTTGGATATGGTATGCACAAGATGTCTGTGGAATGGTATCGAGTATAACTTGCAAAATATAAAATGCCACTTACTGTTGACTTCTAGGATTACTATAACGTAAAGAACTTTGATCTGAAAATGACATGTTGTAAGGTGAGCGTGTCGACACCGTGATGAACAAAGTCAGTGGCGACCCAGAGACCAACTAAAGCATTGTTCATAATAAACTTTGACCCCATTCACACAAGGGTCTGCGCTATTAAGAAGCACTTCGAGCCTTATGGAAATGTTCTCCACGTTCGCATCAGGCGCAACTTTGCGTTTGTTCAGTTTGAAACACCAGAGGAAGCCACAAAAGCTCTGGAGCGTACACACATGAGGTTTGTGTTTTTGCTTTCTTACTATTTTGATGTAAGCTCTCAAAGATGACTGTATTTTTGGTTTGGTTGCAGTAAAATATTGGATCCGGTGGTATGAGTAAAGTATGTTGTAAGGGATGACAATGAGAGAGGATATTATACAAATTACTCACCTTTGCCATAGGAGTTTTTAAACAAATAGTCTTTTGTTTAGAATACAAAGAATAATTTTTTTTTTGTCATTATACCATTAATATACCCGTCCATTGGACGGGTATTAAACTAGTTTTAGTTTGTGGGTTTCTTTTTTTTATGTCAAAATTGGGTCTTTCACTTTGAAATCGAAACCAAACCAGACTCAAATCTAGTTTTTGATCGGTTTTGCCAATTTTTAATTCGGTTTGGTTACCGTTGGACTTTTTGCGTCATGTGGCGGTCCAATCAGCATGTGAGCATTGTGAGCCATTATGTTAAAAGAGGTGTAGTGGGGCTTGAAATCTTGTAATGATTAGATATTCAAACAGAATTGTTTTTCAAAAAAAAAATTCTAATAGAATTAAATAAAAATATAAAAAAAATCAAAAAATGCTATTGGCCAAAGAAATAAGTGAAGGCATTTAAAAAAGCACGCTCCACCAATTTTTTTCAAAAAAAAAAACCCTTGGGAGACGGTTACCGGGCGTTGTTGGACGTTTTATTGGGAAAACGCCAAAAAAACCCCACTACGGGTGCTCTAAATAAGTTTAAACTTAGGGAACTGAAAGCCGAGCTAACGAACACCCCTAATGAAGGATTCTCGAAAATAGTGGAGCTGGCACAATCCCGAAGGATAATTACACACTATTGCGCTTTAATTTTTAATCTTTTTTTAAGTTATATTGATATATATAAACATATGTTTACATCGAGATAGTTGGTAAACGGTCAACAAGCTGCGTCGCTACCCCTTTTTGAATAGTAAAGCTAAGCCTTTTAAAAACTACGTCCATAGATAGATCTCGAGGTTATAACATTACTATGCATGACCCTTTGAACTCGACTAAGTAGGTCCACAGCCTCTGACGCCACCAAAAGTATCAAAAGCATTTATTCATGTAATTTAAATATGAAGTAAATTACTACAAGCATTTATTGTCTTTGATTATGTGATAATGACATGCCATAATTCTCGTCATCCTGAATGAATTGTTCCAGATCCAGAGTTCCCTTTAGGACTTGAATTATCTCCTAAAAAGACACATATGCATGATTAATAATCCATATTTGGTGGTTAAGATATAAAAGATTACTTACATCGTTTAAATGTTGATTATGCATTCCATTCTACTTGAATATAAGTTACAAAAACATGAAGATGAAAACCTAATACATATTATAGATATTACCGGCGAGTTATTGTCGCGTATTAGAATGTCACATCATGAGAAGAACGTTTGATGATGATACACGAATGAAATAGTGTCATGTATCATACACATATATGTATATATTTATCGTCTGAGCATAATTGTTTAGTTTGTCTATTCATATGAGTATAGAAAGTGATATGTGAATATGAACTACGCACCAGTTTGTCATCTTCAAGGAGGATTCCCTTGGAGAGTATGTTATAGATATCCCTTTTCGCCATTGAAGAGTGATTCTCACGGGACATGGAGATTATTTCTTTGTCGATTCTATGCATTTTGGCCCTTCGCAATTCATAAGCCTCCTGCATATTGATTATAGAATAATAAGGTATATTTCAATCCATCATGCATCTATGTTATTTTTAATCAAATGTTTGAATTATTTTAGGCTATAAAAATATACTGGAACATGAAAGGGATTTAGTGGATTACTATCATAATATGTTAGAAGTAAACTTCCTTGGATTATATTCCATGAAAAAAACTATTGTTTAATACTAGTTATACATGCCTTTTATACACTGAAAACTTACTTGGAATTCCAAAGCTTTTTGAAGGTGCACAACTACATCACTAGATGTTGGTCGTCCTTTTCTCTCATGGAGTAAGCATTGTAGTGCGATCCTAAGAAATATAGTGAATGACTTTCGCCCGATTTGTTCCTTTATTCCCTTAAACACTATCTTCATAAGTGCTTCTTCTGTAGAGCGACCTTTAAACAAAGCGTATGAAACATAATGGCTAGATCTCAACTCCTCTGGAAGCCCCAAACCCCCACACAATATTTCGATTAAAACCACACCAAATGAGTAAATATCAGATTCTTTGGTCAAGATACGTGTTTCTTCATACAACGGATCCATATAGCCACTCGAGCCTTTAATATTATCGACGACATACACAATCTCCTTCCCCTGATTTGATGGATATACTAAGGCACACTCAAACCCGCAAATTTTTGCTTTACAATCCTTGTCTAGTAGAATGTTGGAACTTTTTATGTCTCTATGTATCACCACATCTTGCCCTAAATCACCTCCATGAAGGAACTTCAACCCGTTTGCAATATCAATGCATATCTTAAGTCGTTTGGTCCATGAAAAACTAATATCATCCAAATACCTATCGAGACTTCCCTTGGAGGCATGCTCGTAGAGAATAACTTTTTCATCCATTTTATTACAATAGCCCGCAAGACCAATGATATTCTCATGTTTATACTTGAAAAGAACTTCAAACTCTTCAAGAAAACCACGATCCGATGATAACCCGGAATCAACTAAATACCAAATGCGACTAAACCTCTTTACAATAACTCTTTGATGCTTATTATTGTATTTAACTTTTCCTTTGTAAAGCATTTTGTCGCAACCGAAGTATTCTACGCCCAATTTTATGCGTCCTAATGAAATATTGAGGGTTTTTATTCGGTTTTCCTGCGTATAATCAGCATTAGATTTGAAAGTATCTTAAAATATATAATAGAGTTAACTTTCGTTTTGCTTCTTGTGATTGGGTCATTTTAACGGTTTTGTTCCAATAGTTTAAAAATAGTCATTTTCCTACCTTCCTACCTGATCTTTCGAGTTTGTCGCAAGTTTGCTCCCTGGCTCTAACTCAGTTAAAACGTTCAACTAAAAGTAAGGGTATTTCGGTAGTTTACTCCCTGGCTCTAACTCAATTAAAACGTTTAGTTAAAAGTCGCGGTGGTCGTGGTCGGCAAGTGGTAGTTGCAGGTGGTGGTGGTGGATGGTGGTGGCCGGTAGAAAGAGTGGTTGGAAAGATGGGGGATCAGAAAAGAATTACTTATATACATGTAAATAAACAAGTTATAAGTTTATTTGGGTGAAAAGACTTACATGTCTTTCAAAAGGGTAAAATGAGAATCACCTTGAGTTGTGAAAACTATGAGAACTAGGCCTTTCAAAAGTTTTTTTTCAAAAAATAATTTTCTCAACAATCTTAAAAAAAAATCACTTATTCCAGCAATAAAAATAAAAAAAAATGTCACATGCAAAAATTTACATCAAATGTAAAAAAAAAATTACATCGCCATAAACAAAATTTACATCGTGCGTAACTACCAACTCGACAATTTTTTTGTTTTCTTTTTCTACAGTTGTGTTTATAACATTTTCATCTACGTTTGTGCAAAAAAATGGTGGCCCAAATCGAGTGGGAAGTAGGAATTCTCATGGTTCTCACAACTCTTTATGGTTCTTAATTGAACCGAATCCTATATATATATATAACAGTCAACTTCAAACGTTAATTTTCCAAGTAAATTACTCTAAACAATGAATGAGCACATGCACTACTAACTACTATCGATCAGGAAATGAAGAAAAGTATCATCTTAACCATTGCCTATGGGATATGGTTAGCAAGACCGTATTTTTGAAATTGACTTACTTGGAGGTTTAATGATTTCTCAAGTTCCTCGATGATGACTTCAATTGTTGGACGGTCGAGTTGCGTTTTTGCCAAACATTCATATGCAATTCTTGAAAATACATTCAAAGAATGATGATCAGGTTTTACTTTTCCGATAAAACCTAATTCATGAGCATCATCCATCATTTTTGGATCTAATATTTCTTTTAGTGTTCCCTTTTTGAAGTGTCTTCGTGCGATGGGTGCAAGCCCCTTCTCATTTTTCTTAATGTAGCTTGAATCATAGGCCAACTTCCCTGAGAAGATCTCAAATAAAACTACTCCAAAGGAGTAAATATCTGATGCTTTTTTTAATCTACCTGTCCTTGCATATTCAGGATCCAAGTAGAAGTCTGTGCCAGCAAGAGTTTGCGTATTGATGGTGCTTACCCCTTCATTCCCATGGTGAACTCTAGAGAGCCCGAAGTCAGCAATTTTGGCTTCTAAATTTTCACCCAACAGAATATTGGCGCTTTTTATATCTCGATGTATTATCCCATTTTGGCACTCCATGGTTGTGTGCATGTGTTTCAATCCTTGTGCTATATCAATGCACAAATGTAGACGTTTTTTCCATGTAAAATCAATCATCCTATCAACGCTTGCCAAATATTCATCCAAACTTCCCTTAGAAACAAGCTCGTAGACAAGAAGCATTTCAGTATCTTCAACACAAAATCCAAGAAGCGAGACTATGTTGGGATGCTTACATTTACTCACTACATCAAGTTCAACAAGGAACCCTTCATTTTCTTGACCATCTTTTTTACTTGTGATGCGCTTTATAGCTACAGTGCTAGGCATATAAGGATCTTCCTCTTTACACTTTATTTTGAGTTTCGCTTTGTACACTTCACCATATCCTCCTGACCCAATACGATATTTTATGTCAAAACTCTCTGTAGCTGCTTTTATATCCTCGAGCGGAATCTTTAGATGTTCCAGCTTTTGCACCTGCAACATCACATACTACGAGAAAAAGAGTGTTTCAAGATTACATGCAAGAAAAGATGAATACAGAATCAAATTTAATAAAACACATAAAGGTACCATCTTTACTTGTTTTGAGCATTGCTATTACATCGTTTGTCGATTTCTTCCTTGAATTTGGACTTTAATGTTTGACATTAGGTTGAATAGTTATGAACTTTTGATTTAGAAGCTGGAACTAAGTGGTAATTGTGTTTTGGTTGAACTTGAGCATCAAACAATCATGGGAATAAGGATTATGCCCACTTGTTTTGATGAATAGGCATATAATGAGGATGTTGAAAGCTGTTGAATCAATATGCACATGATAATTAATCATAGAAATTAAAGTTTGAATACTAGAACTTAGCACTTGAAAAAGTTTAAATTGTTGTTCTAAATTTAACATAACGTACAACCAATCAACATCCTATTTTATGCCTAAGTTATGAGTTGGTTTGAAGTTCTAATTGGGTTTTGCTTGTTGTTGTTTCTGAGAGCAATGGCAACCCAAAAGAGCAGTAAATCGTCTGGAGAAGGGTCTTCCTCATCCAGTATGAGGGCTGTGAAATGGCAACAACTGAGCTTCATCCAAAGATAGATGATCGATTGTTTAACCTAGATTGGTAATGGTTAAATCACAAAAAAAAACTATCGGACTGAGATTAGATGGTAAGCTGAGAAGAAAAACCGTCTTTCTCAGTTTAGAAACAGACAGTTGGAAGTTAAGTTGTGGAAATACAAGATGGCGCAAGTGACAAACGGGATTGCGGATGTGTGTGTTTGTGAAAGGTTAGTACATGGAGGAGTTTAGGCAGATTGGGATTACCCAAAAATTCGAAAGGTTTGGTTGGGAAAGTATGTTGGACTGGTGTGCTGACAACACCCAACGAATCTACTTGACGGCAATGACAGAGTGGCTTGCTTCGTTGACATATGAAAATTTAAGTGGCCCTGCCAGCACGTGAGATTGGTGGGCGAAACCAGTAGGGGAACAATGGTTATGTCGTTCGAGACCATTAATCAAATTACCAACTTCGATTCTTTGAGCGTCAACGGATATTACTATTATGACAAAGACCAGTTCTGGCAGAAGAATACAATAGAGGCGGGCCCACAAAACCTCATATCATTGACTTTTCCTCATTACCCGGGAGGTGTGTATGATCGGAGGCATTTGTCACTCGAAGGTAAAATCCTACAAAATATTTCTTTGGAGAATGTAATGGTCAGGTACGGAGATCGAGGGAGGGTCCGAACATGGGATCTTCGGGTCATCCACTCGTTGCTCTACAGGGAGCTAAACTTTCGTGGAGGCATATAGTGATGATGAACACATGGGATACGATAGAGTCGTTTTCCAAAAAAAAATGATCCCAGATGTGCGGTTGATTAGTGCCATGATAGTCCAACAGAGCTGCCTTCCAGAGGAATCACTTTGGGTAACCAAACCCGTGGATGACTTCGATTTTGTGAAGATGACAAAGGGGTCGAAAATATATATGCAGTCAACTACTCATCACCATGTTTTTTTTCCGATAGGAAAACGGGATACACGTTCTCGTTTCACAAACCAGTACAAGGCGAATATGAGGAAATGGAGGAAGACAAGGAAGAGTCGTCGGGTCGATGAGGACCCGGCAATGTTTTACCCGTCGACACCATGAAGTGTCGAATGACATGGCACAATTTGCAGTTAGCCGGTGTTGTGGAGCTTTCAGTGGGTATAATTGCGGGTAGAAGGACATTTATGACAATGTATCTGCGGTGATGGCCGAAACCAGGGAAAGAGATGAGTGAAGGCTCAAAGCGGAAAAGGAATGGAGGGCATAACAAGAGTCATATTGGGCGGCCCAACAAAACTTTTGGAATGAACAAGAGACTTACATGTTGTTACTGGATACTGTGCTTACACATGCTACAAGAGGCGGCCCGTCAATGGGTATGGGAAAACGAACAAGACCGCCTCCGGATTGAGCGGAACGCCTTAGAGGACAGGCGTTGGATGACAGTGGGCACCCAACAACAGGTAGCAATTAATAATGCCTACATCCTCCATGACCAAGAGAGGCACCAGCGTGACCTCGAAGCAGGCTGGGACTACAAAGAACAAGTCCAATGGACGAACTATGCCACAATTCGGGAGCAGCCCAAATCCATTCAAAGGGACGTCCATTGGCCTCAAGGTGTGGCCTCAAGCTTCGTTCTGATACCTATGATGCCACCGGCCGAAGGGGTCCTGCTCAACAATTTCAACGAAATGATGTTGGCCCTAACTGTTTACCCATACCAACCATACCCACCGGTGGACCCTACCGAGAGATATCAACAATACGGTGAGGTATGTTTTATGTTGTTGCACATTTTCTTTCTTTTATTTTTAGTTTAGTTTTATTTTTGTATTTTTGTATCTTATTTTCTTTTTGCATTTTAATTTATTAGTTAAATGAACGTTGGGGTTTAAAGGGTTTGTTGCATACGCTAAATGCGACCGTGATTCCTATGAAAGTGAGTTAGGATTGTTATTGTTGTAAATTATTTTCCACATAAACCGAAGTGATTAACGAATGACTTGGTAAATTTTTCATAAAATGTTAAAAATGGATTATCTAATTAGTTTTGATTTTGGTGAGAAGTTCCCTTCTACACGAGTGTTGAGACTTGTAGGTATTTTCATATTCGTTTTGAACGTCCCCAGAACCAAGAAGAAGGGGCTTTTGTTTCTGATGAGACAGAGTCTTCTCCTATTATCAAAATAAATACAACAATCACAGGTGGGAATTCAGATTATCCTATTAAATTAGGTGATGAATTAAGATATAAGGATTTGATGGATAAAATGTCTTCTGTTGAAACATATGTTGCTGAAATGAAAGACATGATGAAGCAGATGATGGAGATTTTGAAAAGTCAACCTAGCACTCAGCAAATTACTGATGAGCTATGGTAGTCAGTGCAACCCATCCTTCATGCTCATAAGAATTTGTCTGATTCCAACCACAACACTCACATGATACTTATCAGAGTTTTGGTATGGTTGATGCTTGGTATAAAGATACACAAGCAGACATAAGGTGGATTAAAGAATATATGCTCAAACTTACTGGCTCTTCCCCTACACCAATCTTTGAAAAATTGATGACGATGATGCCAAAAAAGGGGAGAAAAATTCAATGAGAAACTTGGAACCTAGTTCAAAAGCTAAACCAAAACCAAAGGTCCAACAACAGCCAAAGTCTGCTAAACAACAATCTTCTGCAAAAGCTTCAGATGCTGGAAAGAAAAAAGGGATTGATTAGACCCTAAACAAGACGGCTGAAGAGATAGCTTTAGAAAAGCAGAAGAAAGCAAAGCTTACAATTGCGAAAAAGAACAGGAGGAGAACAGGAAAAATGAAAACATTGGTTTTTCACAAAGAAGAAAGTCTTTTAGAAATAATAGATCACCAATTGCCACCTTTCCGAAAACATCTGTTACTCCTACAAAACATGTATCCTCTGCTACACTCAAAACCAAACCCATTAACCCAACAAAACCTTCCCCACAACAACCACCTCAAAAGAAGCAAAAGAAAGATTTACAACCATCATCATCCATTCACCCAACAGATGCTGATGCAAAAAAATGTATCAGCAGATGTTAGCCAAACAGCTGCTGAGACACCAGTGGTTTCAGCAGATGTTAGCCTATCCTCTGCCATGATCAATTTCAACACACCACCATCAACCCAACCACCTCCAACACCACAAAGATTTCCTTTACACCCACCTTCACCACCTAAACTACCTCCATCACCAAAAATCGCTTATATACACAAGAGAAAAACTTTTGTGGTACAAGAACATGATGAGGAGATTCCATCACCAATCCCCTTATCATTTGGCCCCATTCAAACCATTCCATCCTCATCACTTCCACCTAAAAATCCCACTTCAAACCCTCCAATTGGATCACTACCATCAGTCATCCCTCTGGCCACTAAATATCCTCTAGAGTTGCTCACAGTTCAAGGAGAAATTGAATCATTCTTCCAAATAGAGGATCCATCAAAAGAACCATCCCATCTCTTTATGGCTTCAGGAAGCCTCAAAACTTAGATGAGTATTTGAAAATGAAAGTAAGACAGGCTGAGCTGATAGCTAAAAAAGAGAGCAAAGGGTTGGGTGACAGGAAATACCAAGGTTAATTATCACATGAGCTTAGCAAAGTCAGAAAGCTTGAAGACTTTGCTAAGGACCTTAGTAAAATCCATGTCTAAGAGGCCAATAGATACTGAGCTTGAAAAGGTACTGAGGGTTGATTATATTGATCACATAATGAAGCACAAGCCATATAAAGCAACCAGGTCCCAATTCAAAGACTAGTCATCAGATGCTCTTATGGAAGAAATTGAAAGAATCACTAAAATGAACAATGATCCTCTGGTTAAGAAAACTCCACCTAATTGGAAGAAAGCAAAGCAAGTGGATCCAGATGAAGCATTAGATGAAGCATTGAAACTTAAAAGAATGAGAGCAGAGCTTGTGCTGCTGATTATGGATCAGCAATATCAACTGCCAGATGGTCAAAACTCAATATAGTGGAGACCTAAAGAAAATTGGAAGAGCTTAGAGCCAAAGATCCAAATGTTCCTCAAAAGCTAGTCTATCCTACAACCCACTGTTGGCATGCCTCAACAGACCCAAACCTCCAAAAAGCTTCTCTCAACATTTGTTTTACCCGCAAATGCCTTGAATCAAGTAAAATGGCAAAAGCAGACTGATGAGGAAGATGAGCAGAGGTTTAAAGAATACAAAAAAGAGGCAATCAAATGTCAGATTGAGTTCCACATGGATGATGCTGCTGACCAACTCACTACTCAATTAACTGAAACTATTAAAAGGTTGGCAAGCAGACCTCAATTACCAAACTCATCCCTGATAAGTCTTGTCCCAAGAAAACCATCTGATCCAAAAATACTAAAGTGGAAGTCAGCCTCAGACACCCATATATTGACTTTGCTAAGATCAAATGACGATGTTGAAAGGATTAAAATGAAGGATGCATATGGTCTGAATGCATGTGACCTCCTAGATCTGTTGAACCTTCAACTTGAAAGGGATGATGAAGAAGACATGATTTCCTTAGACTTTGAATTACAGTTCAAAGGACAAATCCGGGAAATGTTGATGAGAAATAAAGATCAAGAATAAAGAAGGGTTTGGCGTCATCTGTTCTAGGGGGAGATTGTTGGTTCACGTGGATCCCACCTTAAGAACAGATGATTGAAAGCCAAATTTGTTCTGCAATCAACTGATCTAAAATAACAGTGTTTTGGATTCATTCTCCTCCCAATGACAAAGGCATTAAACAACTGCTGCTTTCTAAGGTCTACTACAAAGCTAAGGTCTGTTGATTCACAAAGTCAGCTAAAGTTAAACCACTGATGAAGACAAAGGTC
The DNA here is from genome assembly GCA_030545235.1 of Helianthus tuberosus. Classification (NCBI taxonomy): domain Eukaryota; kingdom Viridiplantae; phylum Streptophyta; class Magnoliopsida; order Asterales; family Asteraceae; genus Helianthus; species Helianthus tuberosus. The sequence goes on from CM060365.1 coordinate 194,690,141, forward strand.
TGCTGGAAGCAAAGGTCTGATCACCCTTTGAAGAAGGTCTGCTAAAGCATCATCAGAAAATAGAGCTCATCAGAGGATAGAGTCATCAGAGTTTGTAATCAGTGTTTTGTAATGTAACAGTGTTTAGCATAGCAGAGGTTAGAAGTTGTTATAGTTGTTAGATGTCATTGTCTAGGTGATGTCAGCATAGATTCCATAGTGGTTTGGTTTGTACTATAAATAGAACAGTGCATGTATTGTTCTATTGGATCACTTCATACACTTCATACACTTGCATTTTGTACGAACAAACTGAGTGATCTAAGGCTGAGGGGGAGAATTGTATTCATGCATACGTGAATTAATCATTCAACTTAAAGTATTCATGATGAAAGCAAATCTTCCATTTTTTGTGATCTAAAGTTTATATTCATTCCGCTGCAAATTATTTCATCTTTTTATCATCATTCATTTGTTCATCTTAAACATTCACAAACAATTCAAACTCAGATCCTAGAAGCCCCTATCCAAAATGCTACACATTGAGGACAATGTTGAACTCAAGTGTGGGGATGGGAGAAAAAGTTTAAGATTTTAACCCTTCATTTAAATACTACACCTTGTGAATAATGTTGACCTCAAGTGTGGGGATGGGGAAAAATTTTAGTTTTTTTTAATGTCCTCTTTTGAGCATTATAAAAGCATGATTAACTAAGTCAACAAAGGATTGCACGACCCTTTTCGTCTTTTGTCATGGTCAAGTTGTAAAAATTAGCATGATGGGTATTCCATGTGTGTTTTTAATGAAAAATTGCGGGTGGTTATTTGGGAATAGTCCGCCTAAGAAGTTAGTCATGTTATGCATGTCACATACCATACCCTTTCCATGTGAGAGTTAGAGCCACTTATACACATCACACACACACATACATACATAAATGTTTCTTTGTTTCAATGTGCCATTAGTTCACATATTGTAGAACTTGCAACTTTGGATGCGTTTAAGACATAGACCAATTACGAGCATAAAAATGATAAAGACATTAGGATAAACCTTTTTATATTTACACCATTTTATATCTTACCTTACCCGAAATAAATCCCGTAGTCGCCAACTTTGAGCATAAACCTTTCGTTTGATCAACCCAGCCCTTGACTCGTCCAACCCTTTTGTTTTTTACCTGAGTGACGGAAATTTGATTTTAAGATTATTGTGTTATGTAAGTATTGTTTATGTTTTAGTATTTGTTGAATTAAAAAAAAACAAAAAATACCAAAAAAATAGCTGAAAATCATTGTGAAAAGCCAAAAAAAGAAGGGTTATTTATTGTTGAATAAAAGGTGAATTTGCGCCTTATGGTTTGATGTTTATTAGTTAGTTTGTTCGTTAATAAAAATTGAATTTTCGTCACCTTAGCCACTTTTAAATATCCTATCCCATACCCTTAGCCTATCCTCGTTCAACCCGTAAAAGACCTTTTTACTTGTGCTATGTTTTTGTGTAAATTGGTGTAGAATGATTGAGTTGCAAGCATATGCGTATATATGTTTTAATCGGATTGAGTGTTCACTATAAAATTCTAGTATATCATTGCTTGTTATATGTTAAACCGAGTGGAAAGACCATTGTGAGGGATGTGCCTGGCTTGCTAGTTTTAAGGGTGGGTTAATCTTGGGTAACCATTTCATGTGTTAAAAGTGAAAAAATCCATTTAACCATTGAATTACTTTTGAAATTAAAAAAAATGTTGAACTGGGTATGACATTACGCCTTAACTTGAATCATTGAGAATGGAGAGGGTGTCATTTTGTTCGACCCATGTGAAAGTGAAAAGCAGATTTGCTTGGGGGCAAGCAAAAGAAAGTGTGCGGATGGGATACGCGGTTGAAAACCCGTTTTGTAACGGTATTAAGTTTGTGTTCTTACTTGAATTTTGGTTTCGAATGGCCTACTTTGATAGAATTTGGGTTTTGCAGGTCTAACAGAGTTTAAGGAGCTATTCGGGAGCTTTACGGAACATTGGGAAGCGATCGAGATCAACCAGACACGTAGAATGACAAAAACAGAAAACCAAAGCTGGGAGCCGCTTCGGCAACGGCCTAGGGTCGCATCGCCGACGGCCCCATCTGCCAGAGATACGCGTAGACAGTAACGTAATGCATCGATCACAAATCAGGTTATCACATTGCGTCGCCGACATGACTTCTATTATGTCGACGTTGTTTTTGTGGTCTTGACTTGTTTGACCAAAAATTGTGGAGAAAAAACACAAGTTACGAGTTTCAAACATAATAATCAGATTCTTAGAGCCTAAACCTACCTCTAACCTTTCTCCAACACCTCTCCATCGTACCATCATCAAATCATCATCATATCTCTAATCCAAACCCTAATCTCACCATTCCAATCAACCAATCCATCACTTACCATCATTATCCCTAACCCTAATTTCACCATCATCAAGGTCAAGCTTCAAGTTTCAATGGCTAGCTATTCGTGTTTCTCATCTGGTGATCTTGTTACATCAACCATGAGTGGCTAGTCTCATCGGGTTTCACCCCGGTGTAGATTTTTGTAAGAATTTCTAGGGTTTCAACATTTGTGTTTAATTTGATTTTGTGACAAGTTGTTTTTAAACATTTGAATTTTATGATAATTGTCTTACATTTATATTAGATTCGTAAATTGTCGAGTGAAGATTAAAATTGACATTGCGAAATGTTTATGTGCAATTATGCCTTATCATAGAATATAATTTACATGTTCTTGGTAACGAAGTGCATTGCGGTCTGTTCCTGTGACATTGATAGCTCTTGGCACCTAACCCACGTGAAACTAAACTCGTTAATCACCTAATTCAACTAAGTCAAGTTAAAACATGTAGGAACCCTAGGTCTTGCGATTATCGAATCGGGCATGAACCTTGATTCAAATTATATAAATCAAGTAATCAACTTTGGCAATAGTTTAGGTAATCTTGTTAGTAGTTCATAGTAAAATTGGCGGTCAAATTCCGACACCTTTTTCAGCAAACAAACAAAAATTCAATTTAGCAAGTTTCATAAATTGTTCACCTTTTGATAATCGACCAATTTCGGACACAAACCACAGACTCTTTGTGGTTCGAACCCGACTACCACTAACTATTGTTTGAGGTAATTAGGGCATATAAATTTTATCTTTTACCAGAGCGCGACACTCCAATCATGAAGAAACACCTGAAGCATCATCCATCAAAACCACCAGAGCCATAACCATCTTCTCACACCCATTGGAACTAGAAAATGAGTCACAAGAGATACAATCTGTCTATTCCACTAAAGATCCAAGCCAGCTCACCTTCCCATCTTTGCATGATCTCCCAAATATTTAACATAGTGCATACAAGCATTTAAAAAAAAAGATGTACAATTACTATACTCAAATATTTAACATTGCACTTTCAAGTAAGTAGGTCTTGTTACAATGTTCACTATCTTTTTGGTTTTTTGAAACATATAAAATCCATGGCTTGGTGTTTAATGTTTAATGTTTTTGGAACCAACATTATCACTATTATGCTAATATGTTAATTAATATACATATTAATATTACATATTATCACCCATGTTATATATTTTTGGTTACAAATTCAATTCAATCGCCACCACCTGATCGTGTTTTATTTAAATTTTATAGTTTTGGAGAGCCTGTTCGTGAAAAAAAATGAAGTTTGTGGAAAGTTTGCCCCAGACACAGCTATGTTGAGATGGCACACAACTGTGTTAGCTTTGGCCACACATCTTGACGCAACAACTAGCATCAATGGTCCACAAGGTTATCTCACTTAATGACATAGCTATGAGTGACACCAGAGGGAAGATGTTCTTGATGTATGAAATAATTATTAAAAAATATATATACTTCACGCACATCATATGCCTACAATCCTTTTAAGATGATGAATGAGTTTTCTACTTACTACTAAGGATAAAGAGTTAATATACCAAGAAAAAAAAACTATATTTAACATTAAAGATTTACTTACCTGAAAGTGTAATGCTTTCTCAAGAGACTTGATGACCTCTTCCAATCTTGGGCGCTCATTTGGAGTTTCTACCACACATTGATGTGCAATTTTGAAAAATGTATTCAAAGAATCTCCACTAGGTCTTTCTTTTGGAGTAAAGCTACACTCTTTAGCTTCTTCCATTATCCTAGGGTCTACCATATTCTTTATTTTTCCTTCATCAAAGTGGCGTTGTGCCATGGACGCATGCGGATCATAGTCCAACCTGCCAGTTAGGATCTGAAATAAAAGTATTCCAAGAGAGTAAATATCGTCTACAACATGTCTTTGGCGTGCCCTTGGTGGATCCATGGTACTCGACAACCAAGTTCGAAAGTTACTTATCTTTGCCGTCCAATTCTCATCCAAAAAAACATTTTCACTATGTATCATACTTGGTTTGCCCTCCATGTTGTGAAGGTGCATCAAACCTTGTGCAATATCAAGGCAGATACGCATTCGTTTCTCCCAACTAAGATTAGTCCTGTTACTCGTGCTTCTCAAATAATCATATAGTGTTACTTTAAAATCACATTCAAAAACAAGAATCATCTCAAAGTCTTCATCACAAAATCCAAAGAAAGTGAGTAGGTTGGGATGCTTACAACTTGTAAGTATTTCGATTTCTGCAAAGAAGTCTTTTGGTATCTTCTTGTATCTTTCGATGCGGTTAATAATTACCGTCTTCTTTGGCAGTTCAACGTTATTCTTCCTTTCTATTGAAAACCCACTTTCCCTATCGAAATGGCTTAGCTCTCCTTTATACACACTTTCATATATGCATGACTTGATGCAGTGTATATGGGAAAATTGATTTGTGGCCAATTTTATATGGCTAAGTGGAATCTTGAAGTATGCAAATTTTTCCACTAGTAACTGTTTGGGTAAGAAGAAAGTAAGATTGTTAAAGCTATAAATCATGGTAATTAGATATAGAAAAAAGAAATTTTGGTTGAGTTACATAAAAGTTATTGCCTAATATTTAATTTTGGTTAATATACAAAACAAGAAATTAATGATGTAGCAAAATATCCCAAAACTTCATGATACATGACATGTATTTTAAGTGATCACTAAATTCAAAGTGCATATTGTAGCTTATTATTTGAACTAAACATTTAAAAGCTACAATTTTGTTACAATGATCCAACCCGTTACCACCCTATTAACCCAAACGTAGACTAGAGTGCACAAATGTTGTACAAGTAGTGCGACTTTTTTCTTATTAGTTTAGAACCGTTTACTAGGAATAGACACAAAAGACAAGTATTTATACTTTTAAAAACTTGTTATACAAATCTCCTATTCAAGAATATTAAGAACTGATTTAAACTTTAAATGTAAATAATAAGCCTAATACGTATTATTAGTATTAAAATACATATTAATAATATTCCATGGAAGTGGACTGGCTGACTCAAATAGGATTGGTGTTGCGTCTTTCACACACTCTCTCAACACTGACACTACTCATTCTCATGCCTAAACAAAACTCTTGCAACTTCACTTTACCCCTTTGTCAACACATCTGTCACTTGTGAACCCGTATCCACATAAATGAAATAAATCTCACCTTTTTGCACTTTCTCACGTATAAAGCGATAATGGACTTCAATATGCCTAGTTTGAGCATATATGGAATGTGGGATTCTCATTTAGTTGAATAGCCTACTTATTATAACAATATAAACCACTTTATAGTCAACTTTCTACCCAAATTGTTCAACGGTTGTACCAACGAACAAATTCTTGACCTGCCATAGATGTCCTATTTAGTCGTGGAAAAGGATAATTTACATTTGTCTTCTAATATTCCATGATACTACAGTGGCTCCAATGATAAAAGCCTTAGACGTCTCCTTCATAAATATACCATATGAAATGGGAAAATCACCTACGAAGGGGATCGTGCTCACGGGGCAATTTACATCCAAGTGGAGTAGCTCTGGCGGTGACTTTGTTTTGTGACTAGATCAATCGAATGGCTTCCGATGAGCCTTCCCAAAATGACATCCGGCACACACTACATTATCATATATGGACTTCAAGTTTGGGAAGCCCTCTCCCCAATTGTTTATCCATCATTAACTCAAGTTTATAGCCCATGTTTCAAACTTGTGCATATACTTTATATCTTCTGGCCTAGACACCACGTATTTCCCAACTGCGGTAATTTGTGGAACCCAGATAAAGTCCTTCGTCATCTAGGTACATGGTACACATCTTTAAGAACTGACTCCTTTTTGTTATTATTTGTTGGAGAATCAATGTTATTGATGTGTGCAATCGAGTACTTCAAATTATCATCAATTATATCTACCTTGTTGCCACATAGCTTTTTGGGTTCGAGCGTTTCCCATTTTTGCCTATCATGTGGTAAGAGCATCCTGAATCAACTATCCACATATCGACTTTATTCAATCAAGGATAGAGAATGGCGGTGAAAGTATTTCTCTTGATCTTGGGTGACAAACACTTATGCGTCCTAGGATTCTTTTGTTTCGACTCAAGCAATGTTCCCATCTTCCTTTAGTTGTTAATCACCGGCCACGTGACCCCTTCAGATCTGCGTCCCAAGCTTCTTGTATTTTAACTCAAGTAATGTTCCCTTCTTCCGTTAGTTGTGATTGGTAATCACCGGCCATGTGACCCCTTCAGCCACAATTCTAACAATCCTATGAAAATTGTTTGAAATTTCTCTTAGGCTTGATTTCATTATTTGGATATTCTTTATTCGATCGGGTCCTTATTCCCATGTAGATTGTATATTGTTGTCATAGTTGCAATTCATGTTCTTGTTATACCAAAGTTTACGATTACTTCTTTCAGCATAAAGTGTTTCTACTTCGGGTTTGATCATCGTGCTAACTAGTTGTTTAGCTTATGCTTCTTGACCGGCTAAAAGGTTTCCAAATTTCACCAAAAAAGATTGTGTTGGCCAACCCTAAATCATTGTTACAAAGCTTATGTATCATGTTTTAACTTGTGAATGATGATCCTCTTGATTTGTGGTTTTTCAATTCGCGACTGTTGATCAAGTATACTAATCCATTTACACAAAGAGTTTTTTTAGATATTTTAGTGTAATTAGGATAGACTTGGTGATCAAATCGAATAACAATACACATCCATCAAGTTAGGAGGTGCAGGAGTGCACGTTTGTTTGAGTTACTATAATTGGAAGTGTACGGGCGGAGCCCGTACTCTACAAGGATTCCAAGGGGGCGTCCCCTTGGCGGGGGTCCTGGGGCAATGCCCCTGGGAGCATGGTCCAAGGGGCGGCAGCCCCTGGCGAGGTCCAAGGGACAGAGCCCCTGGCTGGCGTCGAGCTTGCTTTACTAAAATTGCATAAGAAAAATTAATTTTCTGGAAAATGGCATTATTTTCGAAACATTAAAAAATGGCAGTTTTAGTGGCAGTTGTGTCTTAAATCTGAGATAACTGCTATTAGGCAGTTAATCATCCCCAACCCCAAAATTCGGAGACAGTTTTGATCATATTTTTCCTGGTTCAGACAAATTTCGCACACACATACCCTGGTTCAATTTCTCAAAAATCAGAGTTTTATCCGATTAAATTATTCGGGTGAACCACCGAAATAATTTGATCTGAGAGTGATTACACCCCTCTCTGATCATCCGGTTTTCTAAAAATTCCCCAACAAAGATGATGGCAAGAGAATCGATGAAGGATATGACAAACAAGTTTGATAAACTGGAGGAGTTCGAAGGGAAGGACTTTTGAAGATGGCAGAAGAAGATGCACTTTCTTATCACAACGATGAAGGTGGTGTACGTGTTGACTACTCCAATCCCGAAGATACTGGAGGAGGGCAATCTGGAGCAAATCAGGAAGAGGTCGAAGTGGGAGAACAACAATTACATATGCCTTGGCCATATTCTGAATGGTATGTCTGGTCCCTTATTTGATGTTTATCAAAACATAAAAACTGCAAAGTTACTGTGGGACACTTTGGAAGCTAAATACATGGCAAAAGATTCTTCTAGTAAGAAGTTTCTTGTCAGCAATTTTAACAATTAAAAAAATGGTTGATTCAAGGCCTGTCGTGGAACAATACAATGAATTGTTACGAATTCTAGTGCAGTATACCCAACATGACATGAAGATGGATGAATCCATCTCGGTTTTAAGTATCATTGACAAGTTACCTCCCTCTTGGAAAGATTTTAATAATCTGAAACATCAGAAATGAGAGTTAACTTTGGTTGAACTTGGAAGCCACTTCATAATTGAAGAAGGCTTGAGAGCATAAGAAAAATTGTTGGTCAATGATGAAAAGAAACAGACTGGAACGTCTTCTGTGAACATGGTTGAGACGGGTGAATCATCCAAAGGAAACAGCAAGTCAAAAGGAAACGGGAGTTTCAAGGGAACAGCAATTCGGGTCCAAACAAAAAGCCAGATTACCCTTGCTGGAAGTGTGGTAAGGTTGGTCACTTTAAGAGGGACTGTAAATTGATGAAGAATACCAACAAGTTTGGTTCAAAGAAGAAGAATGAGGCTAGTTCTAGCGAGTCCAAGGACCCGGGCAAGCAAGGTTAGAATTTAGTACAATTTAATAATTCGGTTCAGAATTATGTATCTCTAATTTCTAAAGCATTTTATGTGCAGGATGATAATATTGCTTGGTGGGTTGATTCGGGTGCAACAAGCCATGTATGCAAGGATCCTCGTTGGTTCAAAGACTTTCAACCAATTGAAGACGGATCTATCATCAAGATGGGGAATGTTGCAACTAAACCAATCAAAGGAATTGGAATCGTGCATCTTGTTTTTACTTCTGGAAAATCCTTACATTTGAACAATGTTTTGTATGTGCTCGGAATTCGAAAGAATCTGTTAAGTGGCATTGTGTTAAATAATTGTGGTTACAAACAAGTGTTGGAAAGTGACAAGTATATCTTGTCAAGACATGGTACCTTTGTAGGTTTCGGTTATCTTTGTAATGGTATGTTTATGTTGAATGTTTATGTTTCTTGTATGAATGAATTTGTTTGTGTTGCTTCAACTAGTAATGTTAATGACATAGCTTCAACTAGTAATAGTAACAACTTGACTGATTCGGAATTATAGCAAGCTAGACTAGGACATGTACATTATAAAAGAATTAAGGAAATGTCTAAAATGGGCTTAATTCCGCCTATTAACATAAACAATGATAAATGCCATATTTACAAGTTGAATAAGATAACTAAAAAGCGTTTCATGAAACATGTTCATAGAGGAAGTAAAATGTTAGATTTGATACATAGCGATCTATGTGACTTTCATGCTACACCATCACTAGGTAATAAAAAGTATGTAGTAACGTTTATAGATGATGCTAGTAGATTCTGCTATGTTTATTTGTTGCATGCTAAGGATGAAGCTCTTGAAAAGTTTAAGATCTATAAACAAAAAGTAAAGTTTCATCGGAGTGGGTTGATCAAAACCCTATATACGGACAGAGGTGGTGAGTATTTTGATCCGGTGTATTTCCAATCGACTGGAATAATACACCATACCACAGCTCCTTACAAACCGAAACAAAATGGTGTGCCAGAAAGGAAGAATAGGACTCTAAAGGAAATGGTCAATACCATGTTGTCCTATTTGGGCCTAAGAGGGGCCTTTGGGGTGAGGCTATGTTGACAGCCTACTATTTGCTAAATAGGGTTCCAAATAAAAGGAACAAGACCACCCCTTTTGAGCATTGGTATAAAAAACCACATGAGCTGCATAAACTAAGAGTTTGGGGTTGTAGAGTCGTGGTAAGGCTCACTGATCCTAAGATAAGGAACATAGGGGAAAGAGGTATAGACTGCATTTTCATTGGGTATGTTGAGCATTCATTTGCTCACAGGTTCTACGTTATAGAACCAAATGACTACGTGTTTGTGCATGCGGTAATTGAGGCAAGAACTAAAGACTATGATGAGAATATATTCTCTTCAATACCTAGGCCTAGGGACATGGTTTCAAGCTCTAGTAACTCTCAAATGGTTGATCAAGTGATTGATACTCCTCCAGAACCTAGGAGGAGTGGTAGAGCAAGAAAAGCTAAATCATTTGGTGATGATGTTCAACTATATTTGGTTGAAGGATCTAGAGATTAAATTAAAATTCAATATCAATATTGTTTCAATATTGAGGAAGATCCAAGAACCTATAGTGAAGCCATGGCATCTCAGGATGTAGCTTTCTAGAAAGAAACTATAAATGATGAGATGGACTCTATTATGCAGAATAACACTTGGAAATTGCCCGATCTACCCCTTGGGTGTAAACCACTTGGTTGTAAATGGAATTTTAGGAAGAATATGAAAGTAGATGGTTCAATTGATAAGTTTAAGACCCGATTGGTTATCCAAGGCTTTAGACAAAGGGAAGGGATTGACTACTTTGATACATATGCTCATGTGGCAAGAATATCCACAATTAGATTGTTGGTCGCCTTAGCTGCAATACACAATCTTATGATTCACCAAATGGATGTGAAAACCTCTTTCCTGAATGGTGATTTGGATGAGGAGATATAAATGAAACAACCAGAGGGTTTTGTTATGCCTGGAAATGAGCATTAGGTGAGTAAGCTAGTTAAGTCATTGTATGGCTTAAAGCAAGCACCTAAACAGTGGTTTTGTATAATGGTTTTGTATTAAACCAAGCGGACAAGTGTGTATATAACAAATTTGATTACTCTAGGAAAGGAGTCATAATTTCTCTATATGTAGATGACATGTTGATCTTCGGTACTGAACAGGATCAAGTTTATAAAACAAAGAAATTTTTGTCATCTTGTTTTGACATGAAAGACATGGGGGAGGCGGAAGTGATCCTTGGTATAAGGATCAAACGGGAGAACAATGGCATATCGATCTCTCAATCTCATTATATTGAGAATATGTTGAAAAAGTTTAATTTTCATGATAGTTCTTCGGTTAGCACTCTAATGGATCCTGCTTTTATGCTCTCACCTAATGAAGGTGTAGCTGTAAGCCAACCTGAATATTCAAGAGTCATTGGATCTCTCATGTATGCCATGATTAGCACTAGACCGGATATAGCTTATGCTGTTAACAAGCTTAGTAGGTATACTAGCAATCCAGGTGTAACTCATTCGCAAGCAATGAATCAAGTATTTAGGTATTTGAATGGAACCATGAAATATGGTTTGACTTATACTGGATTTCCTTCAGTTTTAGAAGGATATTCGGATGCAAGCTGGACTAACAACAAGGAAGATCATTCTTCCACAAGTGGATAGATTTTTCTGCTTAGAGGAGGTGCCATATCTTGGGCATCTAAGAAACAGACTTGCATAACTGATTCGACAATGGAGTCTGAGTTTGTATCATTAGCCGCAGCTGGCAAAGAAGCTGAGTGGCTAAGAAACTTGATTTATGAGATTCCATTGTGGCCTAAACCTATATCCCCGATATCTATTAGATGTGATAGTGTTGCTACCTTGGCCAAGGCCTATAGCTAAGTGTATAATGGGAAGTCGAGACACTTATTGTTAGACACATCATGATTCGTGAGCTCATCACGCATAGGGTGATATCGGTGGAGTTTGTGAGAACTCAACATAATTTAGCCGAGCACTTAACCAAAAAGTTATGTAGAGATATTGTGGATAAGGCGGTTGTAGGGATGGGATTAAAGTCCACATGAAATTTCTCGTGTTAAGATACCCAATTCCCACCTAATATGACGTTAGGTGGTGAATTCAATATGGAAAGCTTAATATCTAGAAATTGGAACACATTAGTAGCATCCTACCAAGGTATGTGTTCAGACCTGCAAGTTAAAGGAGGTTGAAGGTTTTATTTTTAATAGTTCTTTGAAAAATTGCATATCTAGGTGCAAGAATAAATAGCTAACTATATGAGCATGTAGTTTAGCCGCTTCAAGAAGCTAGGACTTGGCTTTGATATGCTCATTGAAGGATGGGACATAGGCTAGTAAAAACAGTGTCAAGAAAGAACATTAGAGTATGTAAACTTGTGTGTATAATATCTTCATGTATTCACTGAATAGAAAGGGTTGAATCCTTAGTGACACCCCTATATTCGAATATTTGGAATGTGTAATATACTAATGTGAATTTCAATCGTCGCGATATTTGATTTATGTATAAGTTTGATTGTTGTGAATTTGTTTAAGTTAATCAAAGATTACGCAAAAGTGGGGGAGGAATGTTAGATATTTTAGTGTAATCAATATTGACTTGGTGATCAAAGTGAATAATATTACACATCAAGCAAGTTAGGAGGAGCGGGAGTGTACGCTTGTTTGAGTTATTATAATTCTAAGTGTATGGGCAGAGCCCATACTCTACGATGGTTCCAATAGGGCAACGCCCCCTTGGCCATGGTCCGGGGCCAGCACCCCTGGGAGAAAGGTTCAAGGGGCGGCAGCCCCTAGCGAGGTCCAAGGGGTATAGCCCCTGGCTGGGGACGAGCTTGCTTTACTAAAATTGCATCAGAAAATTTATTTTATGGAAAATGCCATTATTTTCGAAACATTAAAAAATGGCAGTCTTAGTGGCAGTTGTGTCTTAAATTTGAGATAACTGCCATTAGGCAGTTAATCATCCCCAACCCCAAAATTCGTAGACAGTTTTTGTGACAACCCGAACCTTCAAGGTTAGTAGCGTTGAATCTTGTGACCTTAACTCTTTATTATCCCTCTTCTTTGCGTAAATGTTCTGTTCTGTGATAACCCCGTTAAATCTAGACGTTTATGATAACTCGGATAAATAACATGCGTCGGGCCGTATGTGTATACATGAAATCACATCAGACGTATGATTGGGCCTAGAGCCCAACTGGACCTTAGAATTGAGCCCACCCCTCTTGTGCTTTGCATGTGTTTATTGGGCACTTTGTATCCTTGTTACCCTAGGCCCGGTCTGCCCACCCAACTAAACCGAGCCCCATTCTCTTAATATCGAGCCCATCTTCTCAAGCCCATCTTCATAATATTTAGTTTGTGTACAATTGTATAAGTGTAATTGAATGATTGAAAACCCTAACCTCTTCACCTCACCCCTATTCGTGACGGCAGGAGACCCCCCCCCCCTCGAGACATTACATTATTGGATCAAGCTTGTTGGGTTAGTGATTTCTCATGTTTGATTTGTATTAATAATTGTGTTTTTGTATGACCTTGATCGTATGAATATGATGTACATGATGATTAGGATTGCAACAAACATCTTAATAAACCTTCTGTTGAACCAAATCAAGAAGTGTTAGGATAACTGCTTTGTAATGAATGAGTAGGATGGCATGCATACTAGGTTCGGATAGTGTGAATATGATATGCATAGTTGTATCGGTTATTATGATTGATTATGTTGGATTTGATGTCACGTATTGACTATGTGGTATTGATGTCATGTGTGTTAGTCAATCTATGATCTTGTTTCACACTTGAACTAGGCCTTGATAGTGTTGTATTAGGAGACTGTTTGCTAGTCTTACGTTATGAGGATGATATTTATGTGACACGGAATTTATACGCTGGAAGAATACTTGTAATTGTATGTTAGATAAGTGATGTGATGATATATGATAACCGATCTATGGTGCCATGCTTTTGAATTTGGTGTGAGGACTGTGTAGATTTATGATTTATGATATATTATATTTGATTGTTATGACTTATACATACGCGATTAATCTGAAACAGTGTGGAACATTAGAAGAAATAATTATGATAATAAGTTGATGTGTAAAAGGGAGTTTGAAGTCTCAATCGAATCAAGCATGTACAAATTATTATATGGTTGTCAGAATAGTGGTTTAGTACTTCAAGGTGGCATGTGATAACTATTATCAATAGTTTGCATGTATTGAAGCTTTAACTGTGATATATGTCGGCCATGATTACTAGAATTCATCAGATTTCATTGATTATCATGTGATTTGTTCCCTCATCATGTCAATTCATGACATCAGGCTCATGTGTGGTTGTAACTAGTTTGTCGGCCACCATCTTGATCTAATTAACTCGTACCAAGTTTTGGATAAACTCATTTGGGCCGCAGGCCGGCTAATGTCCCTCGGGTGGGAATTGGTTGCTGTTTGGGTTGGGTCCGATACATTTGGGCTTCGATGGGTTAGTTATATACATTTGCAATTGGACCGAACACTTGTTGGGCCGTATGAGGTTTGGGTTGTGATGTGTAGTCGAGCCCATTAGGGATGTGTATATTAGCTGTGTGTATAATTGTGATGGATAGTCAACTGATGAGTAGTAACGGAATCTAGAATACATTGTTTATGTTTTGTGGCAATTTTCGTGCGTGACAACATGATCAATTTGGATGCAAACTGATTGTTGTATACTTGTGAACATCATAGGCTTAAACTACCTAAGTGTGATCAAGTAACTGGTCTTACCGAGCAAACCGAAGGTGAGTTCACTACATTCGAGCATGCGTCCCGGTGGTTGGGGACAGTCAGTGGGTATCCCGTGGAGGGATAAGTATTTTGGGTAAAAACGGGTATATTGGTTAATATTCTCACCTATCATTCTTGTAAGTCCCTTATATTGTTACCTGGAGGGTAACGGGTATTAGTTGGTAGCGCTACTTAGGTTTGGCACCCTCACACCGCTCCTAGATAGGACGGAGGTGAACTAATGACCCAGTCGGGGCCCAGTACTAGGTAGGAGTACGTGGGAAGGGCAGTCATGTATTTCAGGAGCCGTCTTATTCGGAATTGAGATATTAACAATATTACTTGCATTGGTTATTGAACTGTTTTACATTCAACTGGTAACAAACGTTTTCTTAAACTGTGGACTCGCCAGCTTTGTCTGATACACTTGTTACATGCTCGCAGGTCGTTAGGTGATTGAAACAGGAGCTTGCTGGCTGGAGAGCAAGAGTGGTCATGGTCATACCAACGGGATTATTTGTCAAATACTTATTTATTATGATTGAATTCGTATTTACCTTATGATACTTTAATGCTTCCGCTGAACTTGTGATTTTGAATAACTTATGATTGGAATTGTTATTACTTAATTGATGGAACTTTATTACAACTTGGGATTCAATGTAATTAGTGGCTCATTGCTAGTAGTCACACGCCTAACAGGGACACTCCTAGGTGGTAATTTGAGGGTGTGACAGTTTGGTATCAGAGCCACTGGTTATAGTGAACTTGGTTTTAAAACGTTTTTATAAAACCAGACTATAACCGAACAGATCCGAAATAGACCATGACACTCAGCTCCAGACTGCAAGGTTTGTTTCTCGTTTACTATTGCATAGTATATCTAGTGTTTGCTTATGAGTAACATCACACGTGAATGCACACTTAGCACTGCAGTATGAACTTCTATGTTACCAACCCATGTTACGTTTTTAAGAGTGCGACCTTTCTTGAAATTTCATGATCTATGTTGTGGCGTCATCTGTCTTATTGCTCGAATTCGGGGAACCTTTTAGCGCGAGTTAAGAGGCACTGAGATAAGCATGCAAATTACCTTATTATTATGGGTGCACACATAATAATAATGTGGGGTGCATGTGAGTCCCAGTGAGGCTTAACGAGTGTGAGAGGGGTTCCGCTCTGTTAATTGATGTTATGTTAGAACTCAGCAGTCTATAGGAGTCATAACAGTGATTGTCTCCTACTCGAACATGATCTTTTCACCCCTTTCTGAATCCTTACGAATCTCGATGTTATCGAGTATCACCTGATCACACATCTGAACGCCTAGCGAACTGTGTAGAATGTTAGGTGCTAGTATGAACGTCCCTGAGTTGGATGGCTCAGCATCAAATGGTTGGACTATACTTTCCTCACTTATCTTTGTTTGCTGGAACTTAGCGTGTTGATGCCTTAGATCCCGAAGTGTGATCACTTCTGCAACACTCTCGCGACATACCGTGTTTTACTCAGTCAACTTGCAAGAACGATGGACAAGAGGGTAAACGTAGAACCTTACCGACTTCAGCATTTGAACGAACCTAGTTACCGGCAACGAACAACAGCGATTTGACTCCAATCGAATGCTTAACCCCAGCCAGCGACTCATGGGAGTTGACTCTTATGAACCAATGGGGACAAAATCGATGACGAATGACTGTGGAGCGGACTGTGTAACCGCTCGCCCACGAGTGGTGCCTTAGGACGTGGCACGGAATGTGAAAAGATGGACCTTGTTGGTGAAAGGACGCAGGACACCGTTACAAGCAACAATATTAGAGGCAACAGTCACGGCAACATCAAGGAACTCGTGATCGTAGCTTACAGTATGGAAACGAAGGTGACCTTGACAAGGATTGACTGTGTTAAGTCAAGGTGACGACAACAGAGGGAACGACGGCAGTACTGGAAATTCTCGTGACGAAAACAACACTGGAAATGAAGCTCATGGGAGGACATTTAGTATTGGCATAGGCTATACCAGGCGTAATAGCAACACGATAGCTTGGATGGGTAGCTATTCGCTTCATCTCTGTTCTGTTTAACCCTGATGCTTTTTGAAACCGAACCTGTTGTGGAGTCGGCTAATGCAAGTCAATTGAAGCCTTATATGTTCGCTGGGATGCAAATTCGACCTTGGGGGACAGGTGTTCGATATCGACCTTCCTTCCACTACCCTTAATGGTTGCAATACAGTAGTTAGTGTGGATTGGTTATCCATACATCGCGCAGACATACCCTGTGAGAAGAAAACTTGGCGTACCCCCTCCCTAGTGGAGAATCGTCATTTGTTCCAAAATATCAGAGTTGTTTAAAGGTTAGCATCAATTCTGCAATGAAAGCCCAGAAGTGTCTACGGAGGGATTACCTCGCCATAGCTAACAACGGTTACTAATGATAAGGCTAAGGAAGAGAGGGTCGAGGATCCACCAGTTGTTTATGTTTTCTCCCGATGAACTACTTGAAGAACTTCTAGGATTACTTCCACAACTGTTAGGCAGAATCTCAGTTTGATCTCACGTCAGATGCAACTCCGGATACTCGTACTCTGACCGTCTTGCACCGGGAGGGTTGTAAGAGCTGTCTAATCAACTACGGGGACTGTCGAATAGGAGTTTTGGCGGACCTAGTTTTTCGCTTTGGGGAGCCCCAATTACACCCATGAAGACAAGCTTTTCCGTACGTGTACTGGCTATCAAGAACTTAACAAGATGACAGTCGAGAACCGTTTGCCACGACCATATATTGACAACCTGACGACCAGTTGCGGGGGTCGAGCTTCCAGTCGAGGATTGAATAACAAACGAGCTACTGTCAGAAGGTAGTCTAAGGGGAGAATGTGCCTGCAACGGCATACCAACCGCAGTGCGGCCATTTCGACGTTGTATTCCAAGACCTTCGAGCTAATCATCACACCAGCACCTGTATGAATCACATGAATCGACCATGCTTATTGACGACATGTTGAATCATTTTCAGGAGAAAGGACCATCATGGGCAGCTTTGTATCTTATTTGAGAGCTCCTGAAGGAGGAGCCACACTGCGTGAAGTTTTGATAAATGTAACTTCTGGATGCGAGGGATACCTTTTTGGTCATATAATCAATGAAGTGGGAATACACGTGGATCCCGCTAAGACCCGTTTTGGTTAGAAATGGATCGACACCAAAGATCCCTTCGAGGATACAGCAATTTCTTGGTCTCACTAGATGCTATCGCAGATTCATCACAGGATTTTCGAAGATCGTGCAGCTTAAATCTCTTTAGCACAACAGGGTGCTGTGTAGTGGGAGACAAAACAGGAGGACGTCTTTTCAGATTTCGAATCCTAACTCTGCAATACACTGAGCATCGTCTCTACCCGAGGGTGCGGGTGATTTAGTGGTATATCATGATGGTTCGAATCAGAGTCCCAGTTACACGCCGATGCAACACGAGAAGGTGATAGCTTACGTAATAGACTTACAGGAAGAACTGCACGAGTCACGACCTGCGGTGGAAGCCGTAGTCTTTGGATTTAAATTGGAGGCATTACTTGGACAGTACCGAATGCACCACTTAGACCGATCACAAGGGCCTCCCATGTACCTTGGCTTCGGAGGAACTAAATCAGGTAATGACATCGCTAGATGGAACCTTTGAATGATTTCGACTGTGAAACCTGGAAGTGCACGAGCTTCGCTATCGACTTTAACCTACCTGATCGGACACGCTCTATTCAAACTGGAGAACAGCAGGAAGAGAATTTTCAAGTTAAACCCATGCAGGGCATGGAGAAGCAACCCTTGGCAAGACGGACGGTACTCGCTACTTTATGGAACAAATATGGATTCTACTGTACAGCAATCCAAAGGAACTTGTGTTGAGCGAAGCGCACCAGCCTCGGTATACTGGTCATCTGGATTTGATGGAATATGCTAGGATTGGGGGATCTCAATCTGGCAACTAGGCTTGAAGGCCTACACAACGAAGCATGTGAATGATGCTTGGCTTGTGGGAAAGCCAAGGTGAAGCATTAGCAACCAGAAACGCCTATATGGAAATAAGAACAGACTGCCATGGATTCTGTCTACTTACAGCTCGAAACGGAAACAATACCACCTGGGTGATCGTTGATTGTCTCACGTTATCGGCACACCTTCCTGCAATCAAGGAAACTGATGAGTCTTCACAGCTTGTGGATATTCCTCTGAGAGAGGCGGCTATCTGGGCACGAGGTGCCAACCCCTGTATCTCTGATTTTGAGCTATACTTGATTTATGGCAGGCAATACGCAACACCCTTGGCTCACTTCTAGGCATGAGCATTACTTATCACTGTAGGACAACCGGGCAGGGTAACGAACCATCCTGACACACGAAGACATGCGGCGAGCACGGGCGTGATCGACTATAGTAAACATTTGGGAAGGACACTTATCTTTGGGTGAGCTTTACTGCAGCTGTTACCATTTTGCATACATAACAGCGATTATGTCGGATCCGAGGTTCGAACTCGTGACCTCTGGTCTATGTGCAAGCACACAACACCACTGGACTACTTCCTTGTTGGACTAAGGTGGGTGACAACCTAATCACAGATCCAGAGTTTGTACTCGAACCTCTTGGGAAGATTGTTCAGATCAAATATCGTTTGGTGGCAATGCGTGACCGTCAGGGAAGCTGATAAGCTTAGGAAACACTGGGAGTTCGCTGAAGGCGAATGTACCGGAAATCTCACCCTGGGAGGGTGCGGTACACTATGGGAAACGTAGCAAGTTTAGTTTGTGGTACGCTGGGACGTTTGGATTTCTGGAACGGTTGGCGATATAACTCACGAACTCGACTTACTTAACGAATTAGGTAATGTACGCGATGTCATTTATGTCTCGAACCTAAAGAAGCGTCTGCTCGACGCAACACTTGCGATACCCTTCTCGAAGAACCCACTGTTAACACAGTCGAATTTCAATCGTGAGAGTTGTTGGAACTCAAGACGTGGACCGGAGTTCACGCGGAAACGTGAACGTTGGATAGAGCTCTAGTATTCTCAATTGTTCAAGCGGTGGAATCAACTTCTGATGTCATTGGCGAATTTCAGGACGAAATTCCCTTTCAAGTTGGGGATGATGTGACACCCCAGGAAAACTAGGAAAAACATGCAACCTAACTAGCTTCCTCAATAACTACGTGCTAAATTTCGGGACGAAATTTCATTCAAGTTGGGGATGATGTGACAACCCAAACCTTCAAGGTTAGTAGCGTTGAATCTTGTGACCTTAACTCTTTATTATCCCTCTTCTTTGCGTAAATGTTCTGTTCTGTGATAACCCCGTTAAATCTAGACGTTTATGATAACTCGGATAAATAACATGCGTCGGGCCGTATGTGTATACATGAAATCACATCAGACGTATGATTGGGCCTAGAGCCCAACTGGACCTTAGAATTGAGCCCACCCCTCTTGTGCTTTGCATGTGTTTATTGTGCACTTTGTATCCTTGTTACCCTAGGCCTGGTCTGCCCACCCAACTAAACCAAGCCCCATTCTCTTAATATCGAGCCCATCTTCTCAAGCCCATCTTCATAATATTTAGTTTGTGTACAATTGTATAAGTGTAGTTGAATGATTGAAAACCCTAACCTCTTCACCTCACCCCTATTCGTGACGGCAGGAGACCCCCCCTCGAGACATTACATTATTGGATCAAGCTTGTTGGGTTAGTGATTTCTCATGTTTGATTTGTATTAATAATTGTGTTTTTGTATGACCTTGATCGTATGAATATGATGTACATGATGATTAGGATTGCAACAAACATCTTAATAAACCTTCTGTTGAACCAAATCAAGAAGTGTTAGGATAACTGCTTTGTAATGAATGAGTAGCATGGCATGCATACTAGGTTCGGATAGTGTGAATATGATATGCATAGTTGTATCGGTTATTATGATTGATTATGTTGGATTTGATGTCACGTATTGACTATGTGGTATTGATGTCATGTGTGTTAGTCAATCTATGATCTTGTTTCACACGTGAACTATGCCTTGATAGTGTTGTATTAGGAGACTGTTTGCTAGTCTTACGTTATGAGGATGATATTTATGTGACACGGAATTTATACGCTGGAAGAATACTTGTAATTGTATGTTAGATAAGTGATGTGATGATATATGATAACCGATCTATGGTGCCATGCTTTTGAATTTGGTGTGAGGACTGTGTAGATTTATGATTTATGATATATTATATTTGATTGTTATGACTTATACATACGCAATTAATCTGAAACCGTGTGGAACATTAGAAGAAATAATTATGATAATAAGTTGATGTGTAAAAGGGAGTTTGAAGTCTCAATCGATTCAAGCATGTACAAATTATTATATGGTTGTCAGAATAGTGGTTTAGTACTTCAAGGTGGCATGTGATAACTATTATCAATAGTTTGCATGTATTGAAGCTTTAACTGTGATATATGTCGGCCATGATTACTAGAATTCATCAGATTTCATTGATTATCATGTGATTTGTTCCCTCATCATGTCAATTCATGACATCAGGCTCATGTGTGGTTGTAACTAGTTTGTCGGCCACCATCTTGATCTAATTAACTCGTACCAAGTTTTGGATAAACTCATTTGGGCCGCAGGCCGGCTAATGTCCCTCGGGTGGGAATTGGTTGCTGTTTGGGTTGGGTCCGATACATTTGGGCTTCGATGGGTTAGTTATATACATTTGCAATTGGACCGAACACTTGTTGGGCCGTATGAGGTTTGGGTTGTGATGTGTAGTCGAGCCCATTAGGGATGTGTATATTAGCTGTGTGTATAATTGTGATGGATAGTCAACTGATGAGTAGTAACGGAATCTAGAATACATTGTTTATGTTTTGTGGCAATTTCCGCGCGTGACAACATGATCAACTTGGATGCAAACTGATTGTTGTATACTTGTGAACATCATAGGCTTAAACTACCTAAGTGTGATCAAGTAACTGGTCTTACCGAGCAAACCGAAGGTGAGTTCACTACATTCGAGCATGCGCCCCGGTGGTTGGGGACAGTCAGTGGGTATCCCGTGGAGGGATAAGTCTTTTGGGTAAAAACGGGTATATTGGTTAATATTCTCACCTATCATTCTTGTAAGTCCCTTATATTGTTACCTGGAGGGTAACGGGTATTAGTTGGTAGCGCTACTTAGGTTTGGCACCCTCACACCGCTCCTAGATAGGACGGAGGTGAACTAATGACCCAGTCGGGGCCCAGTACTAGTTAGGAGTACGTGGGAAGGGCAGTCATGTATTTCAGGAGCCGTCTTGTTCGGAATTGAGATATTAACAATATTACTTGCATTGGTTATTGAACTGTTTTACATTCAACTGGTAACAAACGTTTTCTTAAACTGTGGACTCGCCAGCTTTGTCTGATACACTTGTTACATGCTCGCAGGTCGTTAGGTGATTGAAACAGGAGCTTGCTGGCTGGAGAGCAAGAGTGGTCATGGTCATACCAACGGGATTATTTGTCAAATACTTATTTATTATGATTGAATTCGTATTTACCTTATGATACTTTAATGCTTCCGCTGAACTTGTGATTTTGAATAACTTATGATTGGAATTGTTATTACTTAATTGATGGAACTTTATTACAACTTGTGATTCAATGTAATTAGTGGCTCATTGCTAGTAGTCACACGCCTAACAGGGACACTCCCTAGGTGGTAATTTGAGGGTGTGACAGTTTTGATCATTTTTTTCCCTGGTTGACACAAATTTCGCACACACATACCCTTGTTCAATTTCTCGAAAATTAGAGTTGTATCCGATTAAATTATTCAGGTGAACCACCAAAATAATTTGATCTAAGAGTGATTACACGCCTCTCTGATCATCCGGTTTTCTAGAAAATTCCCCAACAGATTACCTTGTGAAAGTATTGACGAATTGCTAAACCCCGTTGGGCTATTAATAGCATCTCCTTTCCAACAGTTGCAACTTGGTATCATCTTTTAAGAAAATAGAAGTGCAAGATTATCCCATGCTTTCTTAGTTGTTTCTACATCTTGAAAGTGTTCTAGTAACACTTCTTCTACGGTCGTCTGTAAAAAGAACAATGTATTCCCAACCTTGATCCTCCACTTGTGTACGCCTCCACTCAAATCGTTTCTAGGTAATGTGGTCTCTACTCCGTTACAACATCGTGCATGTCTTGCCCTTGTAGATATGACATTATACAAGTGGACCATGTATTATGATCTTGAATGTTAACTTTCTTGACCCCTCCAACTACCTAGAAATCCGCCATTGGAACCTCACTATGATACCAATTGTTAAGTCCAACCAAATTGTAAACTATAACATGTAGATGTTGCACAACTCTTGCAAGTCTTTTTCTTTTTAGTTGAGAACCGACTACTATGATTAGAATCAAAAGACTAGGTACTTATACTAGTACTAACTTGCTATTCAAGTCACCTATACAACCCCCCCCCCCCCCCCAAAAAAAAAAAATCTAATTCTAACTTTCAATAGATTCAAATAATAAACCTAATACTTATCATGAATATTAATAAAACTCCTTGGAAGCAGATATCTTTGGCTGACTCAAACTCAGTTGGTGTCGCATATTTCAAAAGGTTGTCATTTATGAAAACAAATGACACTCGATATAGATTATTCACTTGCTATAAGTTTATAATTTAATCACTTGCACACTTCTTAAACTAGCAAATGTTGGTAATGGTGATAGATATGATTTAGAATTAGTAACAGTTGAGAACTGTGAGCATCATATAATACATTTGTACATATTGTTTTAAATGTGATAAACATGAAGGTAATGTAACAACTAGCAAACTCTTTTAATTTTTCTACGCCACTTCTAATTACCTTTGTGTCCTATATACAAATGCATTATGTGGCTACCATGATGCTAGAATCTATGGTGAGGAAGTTCATTGCGAAAATCATTCCTACAACAAACCTCATACTTCGAAAATAAGTTTTATCAACCTTAGTTGCTAGCATAAACTAAAAGAAAGTTGGTTAGATATGAATGGAAAGGGTTATCCTAAACGTATCTTCTCCCCTATAATTTTTACTAAATACTCACTTCCTCTACTGAACTAGTCTTATCGTGTCTGTACTTTAATCACTGTGGGGGCACGTTTAACCAATCCTAAATGAAAAATGAAGAATTATGAAAGTAGTTACCAGATTTTCATGTTTCCATTGAATTTCAAAAGCTTTTCTAAGCCTTTCCACAATGTTGTAATATCCTTGTTCCTTCAAGCAGTCATGGGCTAGTTCGGATAATATGGAAAGTGACTCTGGGTGCATTTGTTTCCTTAGAGTTGGATGAACGATATCATCCAGGTGTCTTCCATCATGATATTTTCTCCTCATTTTATCTAGACATTCAAACACATCTTTAATCGTTGTTTTCCTACCGTAAAGCACTTCCATCAATACCACGCCCAAACGGTACACATCAGAGTTTTCTGACTCTGAGTCAATACGAACTACTACCTTGGCTTCCCAATCTTTATCTAACAATATTCTAAACCTGCCCTTATAAAAATATGGGGTATTCTTATGCCAGTAACTCAACGCGAGTGCAGCGCCAAAACATATGTGCAATCTTTGCAACCATGTGAGAGTTGGATCATTTAAATGTGCGTCGAGACTTCCATTAACGGCATGCTCCATAACTATCATCCTCTCATCTTCCTCATCACAAAAACCAATCAAAGATGCAGCATTTCTATGATTGAAACGAGAAAGTCTCTTAATCTCTTCATGGAACTTAAATACACGACCACGTATAACAATTACCTCAATCTCTACATCTACTTCACACCACGGCCAGAGCAGTACTCCTTTGTAGACATCTTCCTTTCTACCTCGTTTTAAGAGGTTTACTTCAGCGAAATTGTCAGTTGCAATTGATACAGCTACAAGTGGAATTCGTAATGGAGCAAGCTCTTCTTCTATAGAAGACATTGGTTCCTGTGTACGAAGTAATAGAGGAACGTCAAGTAATATGATGAATGTGAAGGAAATGGATATCAAACGAGAACATATATAATATAATGCATACATGTGAAAGCTTATAATGAAAGGTTCAAGTGATCAGAGAATGCAATGGTTTGTAACTTGTTATATCGTTTCTCAAACTAAATCGCCAAGATTTTCAGCGTTGCATCTTTCATACCTAAGGGGTAAATGAGTCAAATCACTCGTTAGCTACTTGAGATGAGCTCATTAAAAGCTTGAATTAACCTGAGTTTAAACAAGCCCCAGCTAGACTCAACCCTAAAATGAAACTCAAGCCAAAAATGAAATTGTTTAATAAACAAGATCAAGCTCGAGCTGCTTGGCGAGACTAATTGAGCTTATTATTATTTTTATATCTCTTAATAATAAATATATATTGATATAGTAGTACTATATACTATACATAAAATTGTGATAAAAGTTATACGTTATGTTTCTTTGGCTGTTTGGGGGAGGGGATCGCATAATTGTTTTGACGGCTGAATTTTTTAGGAGGCATCGTACAAGAGTTTTTAGTCGACGCACAACAAAATTTTATGGAGGAGCACAGACTTCAAGGCAACAAGATGACAACCATGTGCGGCTAATCTCTTTGTGGCTTCCGCCCGGATGAACGATAGCTTTGTTTTGCACTAGACTTTGTTTCTGATTCTTTTTAACTAGTAAATCTTGACCACTTGTGTTGATTTTGTGAAACATTTATTATATTTGAATTGTTTGCCGTTTATCAAGCGTATTGGCAATTTCCTTGCATTGCTAGCGGGTTGGTAAATTGGTGGGTAATTGGTATAATTAAACGGGTTATTAGGTTGTATGGTGAGTCTTAAAAATTATCCCTAATAATTAATCAAAAGCATTAAATCCAAGGCCATGTCTATGTGGTGTTATAAATCTGTAAACGAGTTTTTGTGTTAAAATGAGTAATCGGGATTCCGGGTGGAGGTTACTTTTTCTCATAGATAACAACTTTCTTAATTAGTTTTTGTGTTTTTAAAATTCAATTAATCAAACCCCCAAATTAGATAATTTAGTTTTTAGTTAAAGTGTTCTACGCTAACCATAAATTCCTCGTTGATACGATACATTACTTACGCTATCTACATAGTTTAAATAACTTTTTGCATGACCCTTACGACAGTCATCACCTTGATCCTCCACTTGTGTACGCCGCCACTCAAATCGTTTCTAGGTAATGTGGTCTCTACTCCGTTACAACATCGTGCATGTCTTGCCCTTGTAGATATGACATTATACAAATGGACCACGTATTGTGATCTTGATTGTTAACTTTCTTGACCCCTCCAACTACCTAGAAATCCGCCATTGGAACCTCGCTATGATACCAGTTGTTAAGTCCAACCTGATACCACCTTGTTAACCCGATTGTAGGCTAGAACATGTAGATGTTACACAACTCTTGCAACTCTTTTTCTTTTTAGTTGAGAACCGATTACTATGATTATAATCACAAGACTAGGTACTTATGCTATTACTAACTTGCTATTCAAGTCACCAATTCACCCCCCCCCCCCCCAAAAAAAAAAAAAAAAACACTAATTCTAACTTTTAATAAATTCAAATAATAAACCTAATACTTATCATGAATATTAATAAAACTCCTTGGAAGCGGATATCTTTGGCCGACTCAAACTAAGTTGGTGTTGCATCTTTCAAAAAGGTTGTCATTTATGAAAACAAAATGACACTTGATATAGATTATTCACTTGCAATAAGTTTATAATTTAATCACTTGCACACTTCTTAAACTAGCAAATATTGGTAATGGTGATAGATATGATTTAGAATCAGTAACAATTGAGAACTCTGAACATCACATAATACATTTGTACATATTGTTTTAAATGTGATAAACAAGAAGGTAATGTAACAACTAGCAAACTCTTTTTAAATTTTAGAAAAATTACAAGTTTTGTCATTTATCTTTATACCATATTTCAGGTTGTGTCCTTTTCAACGAATATTGACAGGTTTTGCCTTTTATAGGGAATTTTGTTGCACGTATTGTCCTTTAGCCCTAACCCAGTTAGATTTTCTTGTTAAATCTGGTTACCCAAAAGTGTTTCAGTCTGTTTATTTTTCTATTCTTTTTTACTTTATTTATATATTTTACTTTTTTATTAATAAACAAAATATTAATTTTATTATATAAAACCCGATCTATCAAGATTTTTCTTAATCTCATTTCTCTTCAATTCTATTTACAACTCCACCACCTCCACCACACACCACCACCACCCACCCCCGTCACCACACACCACCACCACCCACCCCCGCCACCACACACCACCACCACCCCCACGTCACAGATCCACCCCCACCAAACACAACCCCCTTCAAACCCTAATTTTCCGCCAAATTCAAAGTAATGTAAATCATCAATGGCGGCCATACAGTCTGCAACGAGTCAGAGTCCTTAGCCTTGTCCTGACCATGGCTCAATGTCGCACTCAACTCCTCCACCTCATCCCACGCCGCCACACATTCGCCGCTCTTGGGATCATCCGCACACGACTCCTGTGCGTTGGCGATGATGCTGGCTTTCTTGTCCGACATACCCTAATCAGGTACTGCTCTCAACGGTCTCAGGTGCATCCTGGTAGTGGGCATCCTGACCCATGTCGGCTTTAGGCTGGCGGTGATCTTGGGTGAGTCAGGTGATGGGTTGGCTAAGACTCTGGGGATTGAGAGGCTAACACCGGCTATTGATGCCATTGTTGATGGATGGGATGAATTGTTCAAAGAAATGGTGGTGTGATGGGGGTGGATCTGTGATGTGGTGTTGGTGGTGTGTGGTGGAGGTGGTGGGGTTGTAAACAGAGATTGAAGATAGATGAGATTGAGAAAAATATAGATGGATTGGGTTTTATATAACAAAAATAATATTTTGTTTATTAATAAAAAGAGTAAAATATATACATCTATCAATATTTACAAAAATTGTCCTTTTTATATGTATAAAGACTAAACTACCCTGATGTGACTTGCATGTGACCAGATTTAACAAGAAAATCTAACTAGGTTAGGGTTAAAGGCCAAAACATGCAACAAAATTCTTTATAAAGGGCAAAATATGTCAACATTCGTTGAAAAGGACACCGCCTATGGTATAAAGATAAAGGACAAAACTTGTAATTTTTCCTTAAATTTTTACCCTACTTCTAATTACCTTTGTGCCCTATATATACAAATGCATTATGTAGCTACCACGATTATAAGAAGGTTTAGTGCTAGAATCTATGATGAGGAAGTTCATAGCGAAAATCATTCCTACAACAAACCTCATATTTGAAAAATTATTTTTATCAACCTTAATTGGCAGCTTAAACTAAAAGAAAGTTGGTTAGATGTGAATGGAAAGGGTTATCCTACGTATCTTCTCCCCTATCATTTTTACTAAATACTCACTTCCTCTACTAAACTAGTCTCATCGTGTCTGTACTTTACTCACTATGGGGGTACGTTTAACCAATCCTAAATAAAAAATGAAGAATTATGAAAGTTGTTACCAGATTTTCGTGTTTCCATTGAATTTCAAAAGCTTCTCTAAGCCTTTCCACAATGTTATAATGTCCTTGTTCCTTCAAGCAGTCATGGGCTAGTTCTGAGAATATGGACAGTGACTCTGGGTGCATTTGTTTCCTTAGATTTGGATGAACGATATCATCCAGGTGTCTTCCATCATGATACTTTCTCCTTGTTTTATCTAGACATTCAAACACATCTTTAATCGTTGCTTTCCTACCGTAAAGCACTTCCGTCAATACCACGCCCAGACGAAACACATTAGAGTTTTCTGACTCTGAGTCAATACGAACTACTACCTTGGCTTCCCAATCTTTATCTAACAATATTCTAAACTTGCCCTTATAAAAATATGGGGTATTCTCATGCCAGTAACTCAACGCGAGTGCAGCGCCAAAACATATACGCAATCTTTGCGACCATGTGAGAGTTGGATCACTTAAATGTTCGTCGAGACTTCCATTAACGGCATGCTCCATAACTATCATCCTTTCATCTTCCTCATCACAAAAACCAATCAAAGATGCAGCATTTCTATGATTGAAACGAGAAAGTCTCTTAATCTCTTCATGGAACTTAAATACACGACCACGTATAACAATTACCTCAATCTCTACATCTACTTCACACCACGGCCAAAGCAGTACTCCTTTGTAGACATCTTCCTTTCTACCTCGTTTTAAGAGGTTTACTTCAGCGAAATTGTCAGTTGCAATTGATACAGCTACAAGTGGAATTCGTAATGGAGCAAGCTCTTCTTCGAAAGAAGACATAGGTTCCTGTGTACGAAGTAGTAGAGGAACGTCAAGTAATATGATGAATGTGAAGGAAATGGATATCAAACGAGAACATATATATTATAATGCATACATGTGAAAGCTTATAATGAAAGGTTCAAGTGATCAGAGAATGCGATGGTTTGTAACTTGTTATATCGTTTCTCAAAGTAAATCGCCAAGATTTTCAGCATTGCATCGTTCATACTTAGGGGGTAAATGGGTCAAATCACTCGTTAGCTACTTGAGATGAGCTCATTAAAAGCTCGAATTAACCCGAGTTTAAACAAGCCCCAGCCAAAACTCAACAATAAAATGAAACTCAAGCCAAAAATGAAATTATTTAATAAGCAAGATCAAGCTCGAGCTGCTTGGTGAGACTAATTAAGCTTATTATTATTTTTATATCTCTTAATAATAAATATTTGTTGATACAGTAGTACTATATACTATACATAAAATTTGTGACAAAAGTTATACGTTATGTAATGTATATAATTAATTATAATTATAGGTGTTTGTAAATACTAAATGAACCGAGCTCGAGTTTCAGATATAAATCTCAACAAAACCAGCATTTGTCGCGAAACTAGGGGTGTTCAAAAAACTCGTGGCTTGCAGCTCGCTCGAAAAAAGTTCGGCTCGAAATTGGCTCGGCTGTAAACGAGCCATCTCGGGTCGGCTCGGTTTGTAAACGAGCCGAGCTCGAGCTTGGCCTGACTCGGCTCGTGAGCCGGCTCGATAAGGTTTACATCCTTCATTTTTTTGTCTCACGTCGCTCAGAATACAAAAAACTAAGGGAGTATCTCCCTTGTAAAAGAAGGAAAAGAAAATGTACAAAATGAGCTAACTATTTATACTTGCATATTTAGCTATGTGGTTAAATTAAATTGCAATTATGGCCCTTAGTCTATGAAAAGATTCATTTTTAGGGCTTTTTAAGTACTAAATTTTGTGGTTCGTTGTTAGTTCGAGCTAAATCGAGCCGAGGTAGCTCGAATTTTAATTGAGTCGAGCTCTCGAGCCTCAAATCACAACTCGATTTGTAATTCGAGCTCGAGCCGAGCCAGCTTAAATTGAGTTTGAGCCAAGCTCGAGTTGGGTCGAGTTCGGCTCGTTTACTGCTCTACGCTAAACTAAAAGAAAACTGACCTTGGAGCAACGATGACCGCTGCAGTGATTGATCACCTCGTGATTTGTAAAAAGATGAAGAGAGAATAATTAATCAGGAAAAGATGATTTCAATTTGTGAGAAATTGTACTTATAAGAAGAAGGTGACAATAATATATATCAAGTTTGGAGAGCAGGTCGGCGGGGGTAAGTAGGGAATACAATATGAGGGGTCAAAGAAGTCGTTGATGGGATGTGGGGTACATAACCGACTAAAAAAGGACGGCTATATTTAATAGTGTTTTGTTAATGAACCGACTAAAAAAGGACGGCTATATTTCATAGTGTTTTGTTAATGAAGATTTTTCATTAATTTTAATTTGGAAGTTAATTTTCACACATTGCTACTCTATCTCTCTTTATACATACATGATAAATAAATATAAAAAGAGACAGAGTGAAAAAGATGTGGGAATAAGACGGAGAGATACCTGAATAGTGGGAGGCTTTTAATTTTAATGATTTCCAATTCTGACACTTCTAGTGTATGACACATTCTATATACTTTTAAAAGACAAAGTCGGTGGAAACTCTACTGGCTTTGCCTCCCCCTCTCCCATACTTTCATGATATTGCAATTTTAGTCTCTTGACTTTGGTACCTTCAAAGTTTTATAAAATCGCAATTTTAGTCCCTAAACTACTATTCCATTTTACAAATACTTTGCTTTTGACACCCCAACTTTGTGGTAGTTTCCTTTTCAACCCCAACTTTGTTATAGTTTCCTTCTTACCCCAAAACTTTATCAAATTTTATCTTTAACTTTTCTTAGCTCTTAAATTTAGGAAATACAATTTTTAACCACTTAACTTTTAATGAACTTTATAAATGTCACTTTGACCCCCTCGAGAGTTTTTGCCTTGACGATATAAATTCGTGTTAGTCGGATCGCGTATAATACGTTATGATTGTACGATATAAATTCGATTTACGTTACGTTTTGATCCAATCGCAATGCAAATATAGGATACATTGAGTTCAATCGGATACGTCAAAACGTACGTTTTCATATGGTTAACACATCACATAATGCTTGGACTAATCCGTTCGATATTTGCGAAGTATCCGCGCCACAATGCGCACGGGTCTTATTACTAGTATTTACTGATTGTCTTCATTTACTCGTCTGTGCATGTTAAAATTTTAAGCATCTGTTTAAACTTGACAATCTGCACAATTTTGATTTTGAATACTCTATAAATGGGAACATTGTGTAAAGTTTTCATAACCTCATTCAGCTTTATATCGAATTCCTTTGAGATTTCTTTCTATTCATATTTTATGTTCCCAATTTTGTGTTCCTGCTTTGCATCTTTGATAACATTGTTAATTCCATTATGAAATTCGAGGTTAAAGCTCAATATTTTAAATACAAAGTTAATATGATAACTGATATTAGTATTAGTGGGCTAGTGGCTGCTACAAGTATAATGCTAATAAGATGAATTTTACATGGGATACGGTTGATGATGATGCTGTTTCATACGAGGAAGATAATGAGTCATATAATTCACAAGTGAACACATAAGTCTAAAGATATAGAACGGTTTGTATGTTTACACGGCTTGTTCAAATAGGTACATATGATTAATGTTGGAAATTTTAGTGAAAAGGAGTTTTCACTAAATATTTTGAACATTAATAATTATATTTATATATGTGTGGTATAAATAATAATTAGTGGGTTTGTGTTCTATGTGGTGAGAAGATCATAATAATGAATCAAACTATGTCCAAAATGAAGCTAAGATGAATAGAATATCGATGCTCGAAGTTGAGTGATTGAAGTGAATTTTTCTAAACTTTGGTGACCCTAGTATAAATTCAACTTTATCATAAATTGGTGGTTTTATGACATTTAATCTCTATTCAAGAGTCATGATGTAAGTTTTATTATGTCTTATTATTTTATTTCATATGACATTAACATGAAGGTTTTATTGTCATAAATATCTTTAAACAATAGAAATTAAATATGGAGTTTTAGTTTTGAGTATAAAAGGAACCTTATGACTCTTTGTTGGATGAAAGAAAGAAAATAGAGAAAAATGAGATGAAAGAGATATACCGGAGAAAATTATTTATGCACAAAGTTTTATAGAATTTAGAGAGGAGTACTCTCTAATCTTTCCACCATCACCAACTTATCTTTATTTATTTTCCACATAAATTAGAACACCATGATACCCGATTCTATCTCGGGCGCGAGTGTCATCTCCGGCAGTACACATACTGTTCCGGTTGTTGTACCCTGGGAGACAGAACCGTCTGAGAGGAGACGCGGAATCTGTTTTAAGGGAAGCGTGTTGAACACGTGCCTCAGCCAAACCGTCAACATCAATTTGTTCATTATTGCAGCCAAGAAGGATCGCACAAGAAGGTGTGGTCGAAGTTTTCCAAATACGTGGACTTGAATCAAGATTGGTATAATTAATTGTATTTTACATCTGTTTATTTAGTTAATGTAACCGGTATTGTACTAGTAGAATTTTCTCACAAATAACGAGGTCTCGTTATTATTTATTTTATTAATATTTTAATAAAAAGTGAACCTAGTTCCTACAATTATTAGACTATGAGCCCACGGGCTCGGTTAGGTTTCTAGGGTTACTCGTAATCCCTATATAGTGGAGAGTTCAAATGAGAAGAATTAAAAATTAAGAATAAAAGGAACAAAGGATACAAAGGTAATTTTAACAAATCATTTAATGAGTTTATTATTTATTTTTGTTATTCAAATTAATGAACTCTAATCATTTAATGAGCCTATCTAATAAAATAGTTGTGCACCTTACACAATAAAAACAATCATGCGCATGATCTTAATTTTCAACGTTTCCTACACCATTAAAACAATATTTTGGTGTAGGATACAGAATGTGTAGGACTCAAACACTTTTAAATAATTTTGCAACTCATAATAAAATATGTGTAGGACACAAAATTTTTAAATAATTTTGTCACCTCTAATAAAATTTGTGTAGGAGCCAATACATACATTAATGATGGTGAAGGAGAAATTTATGGTTGCATTAAGAAGAATTGAGTAACTCTTTAAAATATTTATTAATATTCTACATAAAAATGTCTATACTACCCTTAGTAATTAAAGCATTAATTAAAAGTTGACAAAAATGATATATTGATTCACAATCATTTATCAAAAAAATATATGGTCTAGATTAATTCATTTTTTCTTCTTTTAAGAAGATTCTTCTCAAATGAACCTCCCCCTCCCTATATATTATAACCTACTCGTTCAATAATAATCATTCTGTCTTTAATAATCTTACAATGATTATGTGTCGCTAGATAACAAAGATCAAGACATACTAGTCAAGAGTAACATGGAAATATGATGTGCATGCCTTAGACAACCATAAATGCCTTCGGGATGGAGTTTGGGTTCATCGGCTTGGACAGGAACACCACCACAATTGGCTAGGGCTTGGATTCAGGATGGGGATTCTTGTTGGTGTACCTGAGGTTGAAACCGAAGATGGAAAAATGAAAAACAAATGATGGGTGGGTTCATCAGGTTCATTTTTAGAATGCCCCTTAGCCCTTGTGTAGTGAAGCGTGATAAAGGGGGTTATGTAACTCATAGCACCCGGAACATCGCCCCCCAAGGCGCTATGGGGGGTTATAATTGAAGGAGTGATATATATAGCGGCGTTATGGGGAACTTTCTATCACACAAACATATATATACATACATATATAACCCTCTGTCTAGATATCCCCCCTACATATTGAAGTTATATAACCCCCTTTCTTACACATTCGTCATGTGTCATATAACACCCAATTCTACATAACCCCCCACTACATATGGCTTACAATTTAGGTTCATTGGGTTCAATCAGGTTAAAATAAAGTGGTAAGCCCTTATTGGTGGGTTCATATGGTTCATTTTGTTCATTTAGGAGTGTATAAGAGTATGATATTCTATTTTTAACCTTTATTGTTATTTAGTTTATATATTCATATGTCAAAACTACTAAAAGGGAAATTCAAAAACAGAGGTAGAGTAAATGATAGAATTAATTTAAAGTAGGGTAAATTACACTTTTCGTCCTTTATGTTTGTATCGGATTGCAATGGATGAACTTTAACTTTATTAATTACAGTCATAATCCTTTATTTGTAATACTCATTACACTCTACGTCCTTTGGCCCTAACCAAGTTAAAATTTCTAGTTAAGTATGGCATGTGTCTTGCACATGAGGGTACATTAGTAATTTACTCATTTATTTATTTATCTAAAATAAATTTTAAACACTAATCAGATTTAAAACATAAACCATATCCCTTTCTTTCTCTCAGCTCTCTCTCCCCTTCTTCTCTTTCTTTATGGTTCAAAACCACCACCATCTCCCTCCTCTCTCACTACCACCGGCGGTAGGTTCTAAGGCCACCCAACTCTCTGGCGTCGACGACGCACTCGGACAACCTGCAAGATCATAGGGCAAGAATGTTGTAAAGGGTAAAGGACAGATTCCAAAGGGTCTTGTCCAGGTGCTTCTGTAATGGAGATTATGAAGAAGTCTTATTATTTTATTTCATATGACATTAACATGAAATTATTCCTTTTGACTCATAATGAAGATTTTATTGTCATAAATATCTTTAAGCAATAGAAATTAAATTTGGAGTTTTAGTTTTGAGTATAAAAGGAACCTTATGACTCTTTGTTGGATGAAAGAAAGAAAATAGAGAAAAATGAGATGAAAGAGATATACTAGAGAAAATTATTTATGCACATAGTTTTATAGAATTTAGAGAGGAGTACTCTCTAATCTTTCCACCATCACCAACTTATCTTTATTTATTTTCCACATAAATTAGAACACCATGATACCCGATTCTATCTCGGGCGCGAGTGCCATCTCCGGCAGTACACATACTGTTCCGGTTGTTGTACCCTGGGAGACAGAACCGTCTGAAAGGAGACGCGGAATCTGTTTTAAGGGAAGTGTGTTGAACACGTGCCTCAGCCAAAACCGTCAACATCAATTTGTTCATTATGTAACCGGTATTGTACTAGTAGAATTTTCCCACAAATAATGTCGCAACCCCTGATCCCTGATCCCCGGGAACGGGCGGACGCGAACTCAGATTTTCGGTGGTATCAGGTTAGTTAATTTGGCAGCGGAATTTACATCAGGACCGTAGTTAGGAAATGATTATCAGAGTAAAACCACCATATTTGATATTAATAATTACATGGGTAAAACCCAAGTTTCTTATTACAATACATTTATAGGAATAAACCATGTTTTATTAAATTTAAAACATCATTTATTATGTAACTTTTATAGCCACATTTTTCCCAAGCCTTCAGTGCTCTCCAGCTGGCTTTTTACTACTTGGCTGTCACATTGTGTTACCTGAAACGTGTTTTAAAAACATTTGTCAGTGGGAAATACTGGTGAGTGAATCCCAGTTTAATCAAGAAACAATTTATCCATTAAAACAGTATTGAGAGCGATCACATTGTTTATTTCTACACAATTACTCATTCAGTACTGACAATCCTGACTTGTGGGTCATATTACACATTGGCTAACTCGTTGTCCAATGGTAACGTACTGTCATCCCCGACTTACTACTCACAGTGTAGTAAATTTTGTATACAAAACCCCAACATACCGGCAGTAATTGAAGAACTACAAAGACTCAATCACTGCTTAATCATATTATTAAGCATTAAAGGTTTTGTAAATTAGTTATAAAAAGGTTATCAAAAAGAGGATAAACTCACATTGTTATCTTAGACTTCACGTAAGGGTTTCTTGGGAATAATCTATAATTTTCACAAATGTACATAGGTTAGTATCATAATCCTTTGAAAATATTAATGATACCCTCCCCGAGATGGTATTCCAACAACTACATCGGGCAGAACCACGACAGTTGTTACGGAACCCTAAATCAATCGGGCAGCGTATCTAGTATGAAACCGGGGTTATAATACTTACAACGGAGCAGAACCTCGCTAATTAGGGGGTATAATACCCGTGTATTATAACTCTACTACAGAAATTGTGATTTGAGAATTGAGAAATGAACGAACTGAATTGAAACCCGAGGCCTCCTTTATATAGTGCTGATATTGGACTCTCACGCGGCCCACGTGAAAGATAAGGGTCGCTTACGCGGCCCGCGTCAACCCTAGTCAACGGGGTAGCTTGTCCCGGTCATCTACTAGGCTCGACACGATGATGACACGTGTCGGCCTGGGGTGTTGCCGTGTTATCGATCTCTCGCGGCCCGCGTTAGATTGGGATGGGGTCTACGCGGCCCGCTTGGACTTAAGAAATCAGACGAAATCAGTTATCCACCTCAATACTGCCCGCGTAAATGGTTGGGGTGGGTCTACCCGGCCCGCCTCAGCTTAATATTTATTGTTTTTAATTTATTTTATATGTTATAACATATTTCGGGCTTGGTTTTCACATACGGGGTGTATTTAAAAATATATTGAGACATTTTAACATATACTTAAGGTATCAGAAATATTCGAGAGTGTCGGTTTTACAGAGGGTTGTTACATCCTCCCCACCTTGTATTAGAGCTCGTCCGCGAGATCTACTGGAATAAGTGCGGATATTTTCTTTGCATTTCAGATTCGAGTTCCCATGTGTACTCAGGTCCTCTCTTGGAGTCCCACTTTTCTTTGACCAGAACTAGTCTCTTATGCTTGAGGTTCTTGACTTTCCTGTCTTCAATCTGTAGAGGTCTTTCTACAAACTTGAGTTGTTCATTTACCTCTATATCCTTAAGAGGTACTATCAGTGATTCATCAGCTAAACATTTCTTGAGATTAGATACATGAAATACATCATGTATTCCTGCCATTTCCTCTGGCAGTTGTAGTTGATAGGCTACAGGTCCTATTCTTCTAATAATCTCAAAAGGTCCAATATACCTAGGACTTAGCTTTCCACGTTTGATGAATCTTACTACTCCTTTCCAAGGAGAGACTTTCAACAATACTTTATCTCCTACTTGAAATTCCAATGGCTTGCGTCGGTTATCAGCATAACTCTTATGTCGATCACGTGCTGCTTTCAGTCGTTCCTTGACTTGAATAATCTTGTCAGTTGTTTCTTGCACTATCTCAGGTCCAGACAGTTGCTTTTCCCCAATTTCTGCCCAACATACTGGGGTTCGGCACTTTCGTCTGTAAAGTGCTTCGAATGGTGCAGCATTGATACTTGTGTGATAACTATTATTATAAGAAAATTCTATTAAAGGTAAGTGATCGTCCCAATTACCTCCGAAATCAATTACATAGGCTCTAAGCATGTCCTCCATTGTCTGAATTGTCCTTTCGCTTTGTCCATCCGTTTGAGGATGATAAGTTGTGCTTAATTTTAATTTGGTTCCCATTGCCTTTTGGAAACTTGACCAAAAATGAGAGGTAAATCAGCTATCCCTATCAGAAATAATTGATAAAGGAATTCCATGTAAAGAAACAATTTCATTTACATATAACTTAGCTAATTGTTCCATACTGAAAGTTTCCTTCATTGGTAGGAAATGAGCTGACTTTGTTAGTCTATCTACAATCACCCAGATTGTATCATTTCCTTTCTTTGTTTTGGGTAATTTAGTAACAAAATCCATTGTTATCAATTCTCATTTCCACACTGGCATTTCTAACTGTTGTAGCAATCCTGAGGGTTTCTGGTGTTCAGCTTTAACTTGTGAACAGGTTAAACATTTAGAAACATAGGCTGCTATATCCTTTTTCATTCCTATCCACCAGAAATTTTTACTTAAATCCTGGTACATTTTATCATTTCGTGGATGCATCGTATACTTAGATTTATGGGCTTCATCTAAAATACGATAACGTAGGTTTCCTAATTTAGGTATCCACATTCTCTTTTCATGGAATCTCCAAATTCCGTCTGTTCCTTGTTCTAACTCTTTTAGCATTCCTTTTAATTTTTCAGCATCATCCTTGATTACTGATTCTTGTGCTTCTCTTATTTGATTATTTAAATCTATTTGCAGATTTAATTTAAGAGAACGTACCATTTTTGGCTTTTCATGATACTTTCGACTTAAAGCATCTGCTACTACATTTGCTTTTCCTTAATGATACTGGATATCACAATCATAATCACTAAGTATTTCCATCCAGCGTCTTTGTCTCATATTCAACTCCTTTTGCTTGAAAATATACCTTAAACTTTTATGATCAGTGAATATGGTAAACTTATTACTATAAAGGTAATGTCTCCAAATCTTAAGAGCAAAAATTATAGCTCCTAATTCCAAATCATGGGTTGAATAATTCTCTTCATGATTCTTAAGTTGTCTAGATGCGTAAGCTATAACCTTTTGTTGTTGCATCAATACACATCCATAACCTAATTTAGAAGCGTCACAATATACTACAAAGTCTTCAGTTCCTTCTGGTAACGTTAATATAGGTGTATGGGTTAACCTTTGCTTAAGAATTCTAAAAGCTTCTTCTTGGTTTAATCCCCATTCAAACTTAACAGATTTACAGGTTAGCTTAGTTAAGGGAATGGCTATTCTAGAAAAATCTTGAATAAATCTTCTATAATAACCAGCCAATCCTAAGAAACTTCTAACCTCAGTTGGTGACTCAGGGGTTTTCCATTTAGTAATTGCCTCGATCTTGATAGGATCCACATGAATTCCTTCATGATCAACTAAGTGTCCAAGAAATTGTACCTGTTCTAACCAAAATTAGCACTTAGAAAATTTAGCATAAAGCTTTTCCTTTCTTAATAAACTTAAAAGTGCGTGCAAATGCTTTGCATGGTCTTCTTTATTCTTAGAATAAATGAGAATATCATCTATAAAAACGATTATGAATTTATCCAAATATGGCTTACATATTCGGTTAATCATGTCCATAAATGCAGCTAGGGCATTGGTTAAACCAAATGGCATGACAGTAAATTCATAATGGCCATATCTCGTTCTAAATGCGGTTTTAGGAATATCCTCTTCCTGTACCTTTAATTGATGATATCCTGATCTTAAATCTATTTTGGAGAAAAATCGAGCTCCTTGTAGTTGGTCAAACAAATCATCGATTCGCGGTAATGGGTACCGATTCTTAATCGTAACCTTGTTTAATTCACGGTAGTCGATGCACATACGCATTGATCCGTCCTTCTTTTTAACAAACAGTATTGGCGCTCCCCATGGCGACGAACTTGGCTGTACAAATCCTTTTTCCAACAATTCATCTAATTGTTTCTTTAACTCCTGCATTTCTGCGGGTGCCAAACGGTAAGGTGCTTTGGCAATTGGTGCCGTTCCTGGTATCAAATGGATCCTGAATTCAACTTCTCTATCTAGTGGCAGTCCTGGTAATTCTTCTGGAAAAACATCTGAAAACTGAGATACTACTGGAATATCTTTTAAATCCTTTCCTTTAGTGTTAGTGATTATAGAAATCAAATACACTAATGATCCTTTTCTTATATAACTTGCAGTTTTCATCACAGAGATGAATTTCGTGGATCTATTTGGTTTATCTCCTTTAATTGTGATTGTTTTACCTATTGGTGCATTTAATTGAATTGACTTTTGATTACATAAAATATTGGCTCTATTGGTTATTAACCAATCCATTCCTAAAACAACATCGAATCCTGCCAGATTCATGGGATAAAGATTTGCAATAAATTTCTGATTTAAAATTTCTATTCTTGCTCCCTGCAAGATTTCAGAAATCCTAATGGTTTCTCCATTAGCTGTCTCTACTACACATTCTTGTGGTAGTTTAGTTAATGACTGATTTAGAAATTTGCAAAATCATGTATTAATAAAACTTTGGTTTGCACCAGAGTCAAATAATACTTTAGCAAAAATATCATTAACTAAAAACGTACCAGCTATGACATCTGGAATCATCTTGGCTTCATCTGTAGTTAAAACAAATGCTCTAGCATTTTGAGTATTCTTGTTGTTTGTAGCTGGAGCTAATTTTGGACAATTAAGCTTAATATGACCTTGTTCTCCGCAGTTGTAACATATCTTGTTATTAGCTTTCTTCCTGCAGTTTTCTTCCTTGTGTCCCGATATTTTGCAAAAGTTACAGTATATAGAGCATCTTCCTGAATGATTTCTTTTGCAATTCTTACAGTAAGGTGCAGAGGTAGAACCTATATTTCTCCCACGGTTAGAACGAAATTCTTGTGTGAGCTTCTGGGTTAGCTTCCTCCTTTGATCCTCCTCTCGGGTACGAACTAATTCATCTGTCAAGGTATTTGCTAGTTCTACGGCTTCTTCTATGGTTTGAGGTCTAGCTGCCTTGACTACGTGTCTTATCTCTCCAATTAATCCCCAGATATAACGGGAGATTAACACTGGTTCAGGTGAAGCAAGAGTTGGCACTATTCTAGCATATTCGAAGAATGTTTTAGTGTATCCCTTACTATCCACACCAATCATCCAAAGGTTTAGGAATTTGTTTGCTATCTGTTCTTTTTCATTGGGTGGGCAGAATTTTCTTTCTACCTTGTTCTTAAATTCTTCTCATTCCATATTGTAGGTTCTATCACTTCCTCTTGATTGGAGAATAGTGTTCCACCATTCTAACGCTGAATTTTTAAATAGATTAGAAGCAAACAATATCTTATCTTCTTCAGCACACTTGCTTATTCTTAAGACTGCCTCAGTCTTTTCTATCCAGCGTAAGGTTGCAATGGCCCCTTCATTGCCCGAGAATTCCATTGGTTTACAAGACCAAAATTCTTTATAAGAACAACCGTAAGACACGGTTCTTCTTCTTTTAGGAACAGGCATTTGAAGCACAGGTTCATTGTTCACGCTGTTTTCAGATTCGATGGGTCGCTTACTGCTATGCTTACTTTTATTATTCGCTTCTTGAATAGTTTGAATAATAAATGGCATGGCATCTATGATTCCTTGTGCCACTATGTGTTGAACAGCACTATTATCCATTTGGTTTCCATTGTTATTGATGCTTGGATTCTCATTAACCACGTTAATGTTACTTTGGTTATCATTATTCAGATTTCCTTGATTTCCTTCATCGGCCATCTGAATTTTAAACATTTACCCCATATTAATATCACAAGACAATATTTAATATAGTTAATCACATGATACGCAATCTAGCCAAAAATGTCGATCATTGCGACTTTTACTCTATTTTCATATACTATTATGCATCTATTACATTCTAGTACTGAAATAAAAATTACAATACCAACAGAAATAGAATCACACTAATAGTAATATGCATTCGTACACACATATTTTATTTTATTTTTATTTTATTATTTTTACTATTACCGTCTCCTCCATCACATCACGGATATGGATTTATCCAAAAATCCATATTGCGTTCATCGTATTTCCATAAGAGACGCTCTCCCACCTGTCTCATTCTCTCACTGCTTTCTAGAATTTCCTCCCCAAAAGTCCTAAGTTCTTGGACGTTTTCTGCACTCATTGGGGGTGCAGGTTCTAGGACTGGGTTCGGAATCTGGGGTACGGGTTCCTGATATGGGGGTGAAAGTGCCTGAAATCGGTAAGGATCTTCTAAGATCTCCCTAATATATTCATCGTGGTAATAGGGATCTAAAGGGTCCGTACCTGGGTAGGCTCCTATGTTCTGTATAGGTGTGTCTTCATGTATCGGGTAACGTTGCACAAAGTCCCTATTATCGTCCCACCAGGGGTCGTAATTTGGGTCTAGGGGGTTTGGCGCAGGTACCCTAGGGATTTATTCTGGGTTGAAGTCATGCATCTCCACTTGGTTTTCAAGGTTTTCTATCTCCATGGGTTGGTCAGGGATTTGCAATTGTGGTTGTGGGGCTACTAGTTGTTCCAGACTCGGGTCAGCAGCAGTTGTAGCTAGGATATGGAAATTGGCTAGGCTTCTATTAAACATATCCTGTGTATGGGCATCTGTCTTTCGCTTAGCGGCTACTAAAACTCTTTGTTGTTGCAACTTTCGCATTCTTTTCCTATGAGCAAAGGCTTCCTTACTGAACCATCCTCGTTTCTTATGAGAGAATGGCTCTTCTGACTGAGCTTTAAAAGCAAACATTCCTTCTTCCTGATCAGCAGAATACCCAGAAAGGGCAGGCTGTGACAAGGTACATTCACTCCTAGGTGAATCAGACATCTGACGACTCATTTCTGAGGGTCCTTGATCACTCATACTGTAAACTAACAAATAGTCAAATAACAAATAACAAATAAATACAGTTAAGCACATATTTCCATAATTTATTTCCTAACACAAAATTTAGAATTTAAGTGTCAGCAGAACACTTCTTTGGCTCAGACCAGTGGCTAGGCTCTGATACCACCTCCTGTCGCAACCCCCGATCCCTGATCCCTAATAACGGGCAGACGCGAACTCAGATTTTCGGTGGTATCAGGTTAGTTAATTTGGCAGCGGAATTTACATCAGGACCGTAGTTAGGAAATGATTATCAGAGTAAAACCACCATATTTG
The DNA here is from genome assembly GCA_030545235.1 of Helianthus tuberosus. NCBI lineage: Eukaryota > Viridiplantae > Streptophyta > Magnoliopsida > Asterales > Asteraceae > Helianthus > Helianthus tuberosus. The sequence continues at coordinate 194,732,640 of CM060365.1, forward strand.
ATATTAATAATTACATGGGTAAAACCCAAGTTTCTTATTACAATACATTTATAGGAATAAACCATATTTTATTGAATTTAAAACATCATTTATTAGGTAACTTTTATAGCCACATTTTTCCCAAGCCTTCGGTGCTCTACAGCTTGCTTTTTACTAATTGGCTGTCACATTATGTTACCTGAAACGTGTTTTAAAAACATTTGTCAGTGGGAAATACTGGTGAGTGAATCCCAGTTTAATCAAGAAACAATTTATCCATTAAAACAGTATTGAGAGCGATCACATTGTTTATTTCTACACAATTACTCATTCAGTACTGTCAATCCTGACTTGTGGGTCATATTACAAATTGGCTAACTCGTTGTCCAATGGTAACGTACTGTCATCCCCGACTTACTACTCACAGTGTAGTAAATTTTGTATACAAAACCCCAACATACCGGCAGTAATTGAAGAACTACAAAGACTCAATCACTACTTAATCATATTATTAAGCATTAAAGGTTTTGTAAATTAGTTATAAAAAGGTTATCAAAAAGAGGATAAACTCACATTGTTATCTTAGACTTCACATAAGGGTTTCTTGGGAATAATCTATAATTTTCACAAATGTACATAGGTTAGTATCATAACCCTTTGAAATATTAATGATACCCTCCCCGAGACGGTATTCCAACAACTACATCGGGCAGAACCATGACAGTTGTTACGGAACCCTAAATCAATCGGGCAGCGTATCTAGTATGAAACCGGGGTTATATTACTTACAACGTTGCAGAACCTCGCTAATTAGGGGGTATAATACCCGTGTATTATAGCTCTACTACAGAAATTGTGATTTGAGAATTGAGAAATGAACGAACTGAATTGAAACCCGAGGCCTCCTTTATATAGTGCTGATATTGGACTCTCACGCGGCCGGCGTGAAAGATAAGGGTCGCTTACGCGGCCCGCGTCAACCCTGGTCAACGGGGTAGCTTGTCCCGGTCAACTACTTGGCTTGACACGATGATGACACGTGTCGGCCTTGGGTGTTGCCGTGTTATCGATCTCTCGCGGCCCGCGTTAGATTGGGATGGGGTCTACGCGGCCCGCTTGGACTTAAGAAATTAGACGAAATCAGTTATCCACCTCGATACCGCCCGCGTAAATGGTTGGGGTGGGTCTACACGGCCCGCCTCAGCTTAATATTTATTGTTTTTAATTTATTTTAGAGTAAACTGCCATTTTGGTCCCTGTGGTTTGGCCAGTTTTGCCATTTTAGTCCAAATCTCAAACTTTTTACATCTGGGTCCCTGTGGTTTGCATTTTGTTGCCATTTTAGTCCAAAATCCAAAAACCCTCTATTTTGACTGTTGCAACCTTCTATTTTATCTTTTAGTTCAGGGGCATTTTGGTCATTTTGCTTTTCATTTAACATTTTCTTAATTCAAAAATTAATATATATATATATATATATATACACACACATACATATACACTCTGCAGATCAATCACCACCACACATACAGAGACACTCTGCTCTCTCTCTCTCTCTCTCTCTCTCTTCTCTGAACTACCACCACACCACCACCACCGCATCATCCCCACCACCACCACCGCATCATCCCCACCACCGCATCATCCCCACCACCGCATCATCCCCACCACCACCATCCCACTGCCGCCAACACCACCATCCCCGTGAACTCTCTCTCTAAAACCTGCACACACACTCTCTCTTTCTCTCTCCAAACACCCATCTCTATCTTCTCTCTCTCTCCTCTCTGTCGAACACCACCACCACTACCATGAACTCCACCACCGCCACCACCACCAACACATACTGCCAGAGCCCACTCCAGCCCGACTCAGCTCGTTTACATCCCTAAATTGACTTGTATACACCGAATTCAACAAGTATGGAGTCTAATTCCTATTAGATACAACAAAAATTCAATCAAAACACATCATATTAACCACAAACATTACCGGAAGAGCAGAATCAAGTCTGCTGCTGAGTTTCTTTCTAGTTAGGGTTTTATTTGGGGATGATGATGATTTATTTGGGGAAACTTCGAACCTCCTTCATCAGCATCAATCAATCAGCTGTTCATCTTCATCATCGACAACTTCAGCGATTCATCATCATAACCAAAAACCTCAGTCATCGATCATCATCAATTTCACCAACAATGTCGTCATAGCGGCAAAGCCGCCGTCATCGGAGCTCCTTTCTCTCTCCTCACTCTCTCTCTCTCTCTCTGATCTCCTGAACATACGTGTGTGTAGTCCTGAAATCGGAGTGTCGGCTGTCACCGGAAAACGGCGTTGGTCGCCGGTAAACGAGGAAGGAGGTGTGGGTGTGAGTGTTGGATGGGACGACGCCGGAGTGGCGGTGGTGAGATGGGGGAGGAGGTGGCGGTGGTGCTGGTGCTATAGAGAGAGAGAAGAGAGAGAGAGAGAGGAGGTGGCGGTGGTGGTGGTGCTATAGAGAGAGAGAGAGAAGAGAGAGAGAGAAGAGAGAGAGGGAGCTGATTATTTTGATCTGGGTTTTCATATTTACAACAAATGAAATTTAAAAAATGATCAAAATGCCCCTGCACTAAAGGACAAATTAATTAGTTTTCAACGGTCAAAATAGAGGGTTTTTGGATTTTGGACTAAAATGGCAACAAAATGCAAACCACAGGGAGCCAGATGTTAAAAGTTTGAGATTTGGACTAAAATGGCAAAAGTGCCCAAACCACAGGGACCAAAATGGCAGTTTACTCTTTATTTTATATGTTATAACATATTTCGGGCTCGGTTTTCACATACAGGGTGTATTTAAAATTATATTGAGACATTTTAACATATACTTAAGGTATCAGAAATATTCGAGAGTGTCGGTTTTACTGAGGGTTGTTACAAATAATGAGGTCTCGTTATTATTTATTTTATTAATATTTTAATACAAAGTGAACCTAGTTCATACAATCTTAAAACAGACTTTCGTGAAGATTTTTGCTACAGTCTTAAATCCCTTCTCTACGAGGATTTAGGTTCACGAAAGTTAAAATATTTAATGGGATTTTTTTTTGTTAAAATCTTGTACATATTTTTTGGGGAAATATATATGTAGTACAAACGAGTCGAATTAATTTTATTATTGGAGTACAATCTTTAATCCGAATACCGTGTTACAAAAACGAATGTTTTGTTTCAAGTTTTGGAGTTCATGGCTTTTGTTCGTGTTTAGATAAACCGAACCATATACAAAATAATATGTATTTCAATATGTTTTGAAATACTAAATTTTCTAATGAGCGTATTAGAAAAAATTATTTTGTAACCCCTTACAAAAGTTTTTGTAACGTTTAATTTCTTTTTAATAAGATTTTAGAAACCATAATTGATATATTAATGTTGGTTTTAAAAGTCATGAAATATGTATATTTTCTAATGAGCATATTAGAAAATAATTATTTTATAAAATAACAAGTTTTAATATTTTCTAACGAGCGCGTTAGAAACGTTGATGTTGAAAGAATAACAAGTTTTAAAACATTTATGTATTCTAACAAGCGTGTTAGAAATAATTATTTTGTATACTAATAAGTTTAAAACATCTATATGTTCTAACGAGCGTGTTATGAACAATATTTTAAAAAACAGTTGGATGTTCTAACGAGCATGTTAGAAACAATAGTTTAAAGACGTTTAGATTTTCTAACGAGCATGTTAGAAAAGATTATTATTACAAATAATTGTTAAACGAGCGTGTGTGAAACAATTATTTTGGATAATAAGAAATCTTGAAACGGTTTCATATTTTTTTATTTCTAATGAGCATATTAGAAATAGCTTTTTATAAACTTCAAAACAAAAATTGTAATAAGTTATTTCTAACGAGTGTGTTAGAAATGATTTAACGACTTAGGCAATTTGTTTTCTAACAAGTGGGTTAGAAAACGTTTATTTTATATAGGCCAAAAATGGCTTATGGCAATAAATGATCGTTTAATTCTCTAACGAGTGTGTTAGAATTTTATAGAATAATAAGGTTTAATATCATCTATTATATCAAATGAGAGTGTTAGATACGATGATTATATAAACCTAACTGCTTAAAAGACGATCAGATTTTCTAACGAGTGTGTTAGAAAAGATTATTGTTGCAAATAATTATTAACGAGTGAGTTGGAAACAATTTATGGATAGTAATTAACCTTGTAACGGTTTCATCGAAACCTTTAAATTTCTAACAAATAAGTTAGAAACGGTTTTTTACATAAATGTTAAAATTGTTTTGTATTTGTTAATTTCTAATGAACGTATTAGAAATAGTTTTATTTCGATTACTTCTAATGAGCATGTTAGAAACGATTTAAATAGTTTGACAATTGTTTACTTTCTAAGGAGCGTCTTAGAAAATGTTTATGTTTACTTCTAACGAGCGTCTTAGAAACGATTTAAAGAGTTTGACAATTGTTTACTTTCTAAGGAGCGTCTTAGAAAAGGTTTATAGTTATTTCTAACGAGCGTGTTAGAAAATGTTCAGTTAAATAAATCAAAATTGGCTTATGAGAATAAGTGTATTCGTTTTATTTCTAACGAGCGCGTTAGAAACGGTTTACTTTATAAAAACCAAATATTTTGAATGTTTGTCAAACAGTTAAATTCTAATTAGCGTATTAGAATTGATTATCATACAAACCACTCATTTTAATGGTTGGTTGTCGTTTATTATCTAACAGCGGGTTAGAAACGGTTTGAATATGATAAACCAATTATTAAAACGATGTGTATTCGTTTTATTTTCAAACGAGCGAGTTTGAAACTATTTTATTAAATAAACTATTATAAGGTTTATGGTATTGATTTGTAATCAAAACATAAAAATATATAGTTTAATTTTAAAACACTTGCAAAAACGAGAAATGTTTTGAACGAATAAAACATGTCTTTGCGAATTATAAGTGATTCGATACTTTCACGAGAAGTATAACATCTTGAACCATATAATAGTCTTGGAAAGATTACTTTGTGAAAAACAACTCGATGTTGTTATAGATATAATAAGTTGCTTAACTACTTGCGAGTAGTTAATTGTAAACAACTTTATAATTTGCACAACTTGTGATTATTCAAGTTTAGAGTTTCTAGATGAGGGAGTACCTCAAAACATGACACCGAACAATATAATTGCGTTTATTTCGGTCAAAAGTGTTGAAGATAATAACACTTTCGCATTTGATGTGTATCCGTTTTATATTTGTCCACTTTTATTTTATTATAATGGTAGACAATCGTTTGGGTTTATTTAATATAAACAAATGGTTTAAATTTAATAAAAGATATGCAAGACATATATTTTTTTCTTTGGACTACTAATTTTTTTGTCAAAATAAGAAAGGATACATATGTTTAAAGCAAAGTGTAAGAAGTAATTTACACAAACACAACGAGCGGGTTGTGATCGTGACTTATGTAATCACACATCAAACATCAAATGCATAACGGCGTCATAAGAAACGTGGTGAATGGTTTAAGATGAAATGCCCGAAAACGAGATATGTCATCTAATGTTGAGAGCATCAACATGGAAATGCACATGTAAGTTTTCAAAGAATATAACATATAAAAGAAATATATGTTATTATTTGTAAATAAATTTAAAAAATTTATTAATGGAAATTTACAATAGTGATGGACATGTAGATGCTTCTACCACCATCAATGTTGTTTAAACTATGTGGAGGCTTGGTCCTCATTTTGGGAGAGTATCCCAATACATGGTATTAATGAAACAACAACGTAAATGTATATATCACTATAGGCATACGTGAATGCCTTGTTGTTGAGAGTCAATCTAATTGACTATATCTCAAGACTCGACTGATTTTATACAAAGATCTTTCATCAAAGTGACTTGGATTAAAGCTTATGTTTAACTCTTTAGGAAGTCAATGGTGAAGCCTTGGTGATACAAAGGCAAATGAGTTATGATCCTAATGGATGAAGTTAACTATGGTCTTGAGGCCTTCCTAAGATCCTAATGGTGAAACAAAATTTCATTATTGTGTCTAAACTAAGAAACGAATGTTCGGAGAGATAGTGCGTTATCTCTTAAGGCTGTGAAGAATCGGAATGATGCATCTTCTGTTCACATGTTATAGTATTGTGGTCTAAAGCATGCTAGACTAATACTTGTTAATTTATATGCTCGACGGAGATTAAATTAACTTTAAACATTCAAAATATGTGATGACATAAGAACGAATTTTGTGCTAAAACAAAACTATAAATATAACTTCATTTTAGTCCAAAGGGATAACTTGGGAGGACCGAATAAATAGATCATTGATAATGATTCTATCCGGTTTCATATGTGAACTCATATAACTCAGAAGCTCTTATGAGCAATATTAATCTGAGTAGAGTAATATAATTGGACGACTGCATTGACAAAAAGATATGGATATTTTTATCCTATCACGTGGGTCTTAAAAGTTATCAAGAGTAATATTACTCAAACTTAATTAAAATGCAAGCAATGTGGGGTATGTAGAAATGGTAGTTGAGAAGCTTTTTCAAACCCGAAATGAAAGGGAGAACCTTTCATCACCCCATTTGGATGCTATCCAATTACACTTAAATGTGGGGGGTGACTTGCATTTGAATATGGAAGGTTTGGCAATAAGGATTCTAGAAATCCTAATATATATTGCAAACGCATGACCAAGTGGAGTACACAATGGTTATATGGAGCCAATCGAGTAGATTGGACTCGAATGCCAATTGGTTAGATTCAAAATCTAGTAAGATGTCAGTTATGACATACCAAAGGCATGATGGAAACGTGTCTAACCATGAATTGAGTTTCATGTCATTCTAAAGACAAGGTACATAACTGGATCCAAGTTGAGATCACGAGTTATAAGTCTTATGAATTGACTAAAGGGCAAAATTGACTAGCAAGTTAAGAACACGTTAGAACAACTGATCTAAATTGAAAATTATTGACTTGATGAAGTCAAAAATAATTGTGGATCCAACAACCAGTGGGTTGATAAGAGATCAGTTTGTGGAATGAGACTAAAGCTCATGGAAAAGGGACATGAGGGAAACCTAACCTAGTTGACTAGAGATCCCAAGATCTAGGTTCAATAGGACAACTTAATCATGAACCGAAGGGTAGTCACTGTGGAGGCATAGCTAATATATATGTTTATATATAAGCTAGTGTATATGTTCATATATCCTCCTAAAACTATAAAGGGTGTTTAAATACGTCCTAGTCCATTCCTATAATATTCAGTGAAAATGTTATGAGGCTAAGCATAATATATGGCTAATTGATTTGTGAAAATCATAGTAAGCCATAATGCTTTTAATGATTCAAAGGAATCACCTATGTGAGAGAGAGGTAGGGTCGCTTCGAATGGCATTGTGGGGTGCGCAATCCTAGAGCTCTCGCAGAACCAGGCTAGTGTTCCAGGACCATAATAGGAAACGATAATGAGGGGATGGCCCTGCTAGGAAAAGTATTGTGTGAATGTATATTGTTGTTTACACAAATGGGGGTTGTTCAAGGACATCACGTCTACAAAACCATAGTAGGCTAAGTATGCTTCACAAAGGAAGGTTCAAAGGCAAAACCTACCTATCCTGCAATACTCGACTGTCGAGGTTTTATCGGGGAATTTTTGGGTGTTTTAATCGATCTCCATTCATGTGGGTGATTGTTGAAAATTTTAGTGTAAACGCGTTTTCACTAAATATTTTGGACATCAATAATTATATTTATATATGTGTGGTATAAATAATAATTAGTGGGTTTGTGTTCTATGTGGTGAGAGGATCATAATAATGAATCAAACTATGTCCAAAATGGAGCTAAGATGAATAGAATATCGATGCTCGAAGTTGAGTGATTGAAGTGAATTTTTCTAAACTTTGGTAACCCTAGTATAAATTCATCTTTGTCATAAATTGGTGGTTTTATGACATTTAATCTCTATTCAAGAGTCATGATGTAAGTTTTATTATGTCTTATTATTTTATTTAATATGACATTAACATGAAATTAATCCTTTTGACTCATAATGAAGGTTTAATTGTCATAAATATCTTTAAACAATAGAAATTAAATATGGAGCTTTAGTTTTGAGTATAAAAGGAACCTTATGACTCTTTGTTGGATGAAAGAAAGAAAATAGAGAAAACTGAGATGAAAGAGATATACTGGAGAAAATTATTTATGCACAAATTTTTATAGAATTTAGAGAGGAGTACTCTCTAATCTTTCCACCATCACCAACTTATCTTTATTTATTTTCCACATAAATTAGAACACCATGATACCCGATTCTATCTCGGGCGCAAGTGCCATCTTCGGCACTACACATACTGTTCCGGTTGTTGTACCCTGGGAGACAGAACCGTCTGAGAGGAGACGCGGAATCTGTTTTAAGGGAAGCGTGTTGAACACGTGCCTCAGCCAAAACCATCAACATCAATTTGTTCATTATTGCAGCCAAGAAGGATCGCACAAGAAGGTGTGGTCGAAGTTTTCCAAATACGTGGACTTGAATCAAGATTGGTATAATTAATTGTATTTTACATCCGTTTATTTAGTTAATGTAACCGGTATTGTACTAGTAGAATTTTCCCACAAATAACGAGGTCTCGTTATTATTTATTTTATTAATATTTTAATAAAAAGTGAACCTAGTTCCTACAATTATTAGACTATGAGCCCACGGGCTCGGTTAGGTTTCTAGGGTTACTCGTAATCCCTATATATTATAACCTACTCATTCAGTAATAATCATTCAGTCTTTAATAATCTTACAATGATTATGTGTCGCTAGATAACAAAGATTAAGACATACTAGTCAAGAGTAACATGGAAATATGACGTGCATGCCTTAGACAACCATAAATGCCTTCGGGATGGAGTTTGGGTTCATCGGCTTGGACAGGAACACCACCACAATTAGCTAGGGCTTGGATTCAGGATGGGGATTCTTGTTGGTGTACCTGAGGTTGAAACCGAAGATGGAAAAATGAAAAACAAATGACGGGTGGGTTCATCAGGTTCATTTTTAGAATGCCCCTTAGCCCTTGTGTAGTGAAGCGTGATAAAGGGGGTTATGTAACTCATAGCGCCCGGAACATCGCCCCCCATGGCGCTATGGGGGGGTTATAATTGAAGGGGTGATATATATAGCGGCCCTTTATGGGGAACTTTCTATCACACAAACATATATATACATACATATATAACCCTCTGTCTAGATAACCCCCTACATATTGAAGTTACATAACCCCCTTTCTTACACATTCGTCACGTGTCATATAACACCCAATTCTACATAAACCCCCACTACATATGACTTACAATTTAGGTTCATTAGGTTCAATCAGGGTAAAATAAAGTGGTAAGCCCTTATTGGTGGGGTCATATGGTTCATTTTGTTCAGTTAGGAGTGTATAAGAGTATGATATTCTAATTTTAACCTTTATTGTTATTTAGTTTATATATTCATATGTCAAAACTACTAAAAGGGAAATTCAAAAACGGAGGTAGAGTAAATGATAGAATTAATTTAAAGTAGGGTAAATTACACTTTTCGTCCTTTATGTTTGTATCGAATTGCAATGGATGAACTTTAACTTTAATAATTACAGTCATAATCCTTTATTTGTAATACTCATTACACTCTACATCCTTTGGCCCTAACCAAGTTAAAATTTCTAGTTAAGTATGGCATGTGTCTTGCACATGAGGGTACATTAGTAATTTACTCATTTATTTATTTATCTAAAATAAATTTTAAACACTAATCAGATTTAAAACATAAACCATATCCCTTTCTTTCTCTCAGCTCTCTCTCCCCTTCTTCTCTTTCTTTCTGGTTCAAAACCACCACTGTCTCCCTCCTCTCTCACTACCACCAACGGTAGGTTCTAAGGCCGCCCAAATCTCTGGCGTCGACGAGGCACTCGGAGAACCTGCAAGATCATAGGGCAAGAATGTTGTAAAGGGTAAAGGACAGATTCCAAAGGGTCTTGTCCAGGTGCTTCTGTAATGGAGATTATGAAGAAGTTTTTTAAGATAACCCCATCCGGACGATCTCTGGTAATTTTTCATAGAGATTTTGATGAATGGCGAATCAGAAGGACGATCTCTGGTCAGGGCCGGCCCATGGGCCATTAAAGTCAAGCTATGGCTTTAGGCCTCCAACTTGATAGGGCCTCCAACAAAAAAAATGTGTGTTCTTTGTTGTTTGCGATTATGGGCTTAGAAACAAGAAACTGGGCTTACTATGAGAACTGATTAGGCTGGCCCCATACCTGTAAATATGTAAACGAACGGGTATTAAATGCCTTTGAAAAAAGTAAATTAGGTTAGATAGAACTGAAAGGACGATGGCTATTGGCATGCGTGGATTTAGGAAGTGCAAGTGAAGTGATAATTATGCTATTTTTCCAATACTTTTAGTGGAACCCACAAAAATTCGTTGAAATATTTGGATCAGAGAATTTATATTTAAATAGAGGTAACCATTCATTGAATTTTTATTGTTGCTCTTTAATATCTTACTAAAATTTTTTTTTGCCTATACATAAATCTCCTCACCCTTCTCTTTCTCCGACGGCCGGCGGGTCGACGTTTAGTCGGTTTTTTTGGTTAGTGTGCGGGGTCGCTTGCTCCAAGCTTGACCCTTCATCCTAACAGTATCTCCGGCTTTTCCATTCGCTGTCCGGGGTCGGCTTCCCCCTTGTTTTCTCAGGCCCCTTCTTGCCGGTGGCTCAACGAAGGAGTGGCATCTTGAATAGCGTCTAAGGTTGCTTGCTCCCCAGCTTGGTTGTGGTTGAAGCCCTACCTTCGTCTCTATTTGGGTTGTTTCATTGCTTCCATTCGCTTCCCGGATCAAGGTGGTCTCATCATGGAGTTTGATGATGATGGATGGGAGGTACAGAAAAGCAAACGTAGATACGGAGGGGAGACAGTTCAGTCCTCTTCCGACATCACTAAGCTTTTTGTTGCAAATATCCCCCAAGGTTGTCGGCCTTGGGATCTGGAAAATGCTTTTAGATCCTTCGGGGAGTTAGCGGGGGCTTTCATAGCCAAGAAGAAAGATAAGGGAGGAAGAATCTTCGGATTCGTTAGTTTCAAAGGCGTTAGAGACCTGGACGAACTCCTGGGCAGGTTATCCAACTTTAAGTTGGGAGGCAATAAACTGGAGATCAATGTTGCTTTGTTTGCTAGGGAGAATGGGGGGGCCAAACCGGTTTTCAGGGCAGGTGGTGGTGTTCCGAAAGGCTCGGTCAGTTTTGGAGGTGGGACGTCTAAGGTCAGGGGTAGTAATGCTGTGAAAAAGGGCGTCTCTTTCTTGGACATTCTCACTAACAAGTCTAGTGTTGCGGGGAGGAAGACATGATGGTCTTGGATCCGTCTATTCTTTCGTTGTCTTCTTTGGTGGGGAGAGCGGTGATCGGTCGTGCTTTGGGTTTAAAGGAATTAAGGCTCATTAAATCTGCGTTGGCTTCTGCTGGGGTTTCAGCGGCCAACTTTCAGTACCTAGGAGGGCTTTCTGTTCTAATCTCCTTTTTGGACGGGGAATCTACTAGTCAGTTTCTTGATGATAAGGAGATGTGGGGATGGTGATTCCCGAGTCTCAGCCCATGGATAGGTCAATCCCTCCCCTTTGAACGTCTTGCATGGATCTCTATTCGGGGTGTTCCCCCTCACTTGGTCTCAAGAGAAGTTTTTGATTCTATCGGTAGGAAGTATGGTAAGCTGGTTCATCCTTCGCAGTTCTCCGAATCGGATGGTGATTTAACTTATGATCGGGTGGGTATACTCATCGATTCCGGTAATAGAATCAACGGAGTGTGCAACCTTTGTTGGCAGGACAAAAGATTCAGAATTTGGGTGGTTGAAGAGTCAGATATGTGGATCCCAGATTTCTTAGAGGAAGATGAGGAGTCGGAGGGTGTCTCGTCGGAGTTGGGTGGTTACCGGAATGAAGAAGTCAGACAGGTGCATGAGTTCGATCCGCCCGAGAAGAGCGGGAACGTCGATTTGGAAACCGAAGACGCTATTCCTTCTCCCGAGGTAGATTTTAATAAGAAAGAGAATGATGTTTTTGCGGCGCAAAAAGTTGGTGCTCAGTCTTCGGAAAATTTCGATAACGTGGGGTCGGTTGACATTAATTGTAATATCTTAAAAAAGGGTTCGGTTTGTAATATGGTGGGTTCGGACTCCTGTGGGCCTTCTTTCAAGGACAACTGGGTTAATTTGGTGGCCCAAACCTCTCCTAAGCCCAGGAAACGTAGAAGAGGGGAAGATCTTTTTTATTTAGAAGACCAGGAAGGCACAAGAGTGGAAGAATTGAATTCGGGAACGGTGTCAGACGATAAGGAACATGAGGATTCTCAAAGCCTTTTCTTTAATCTCAATAATTCTCCAGTGGCCTCCGGCCAAGCTGATCAAGTCAATCCGGCGGTTGAAGATCTCGAAGGTGAGAACACATCGGGGCAGGTCAGTCCAGAGGAGTTAATTGAAGGTGAAGTTCAGGAAACTATTAAGTTTGGCAAACTAGTGGGGGTTAACTTGGAAGGAATGGCCGGGGACGTTGTGAAAGTCATCAGGGAGGAAGGTATTAATGTTGTTGATAAATGAATGTGATTTCAATTAATATTAGGGGGTTTGGGGTTGAGAAGAAGGCTAAGTGGATTAGAGATCTTAAGAGAGACGAAAAAGTTCAGATGTTTTTTCAAGAGACAGGTAGATCGTCGATTGCGGACTCGGATATTTCGCTTTTCTGGGGGAATTCGAACTGGGAGAAGGAATCAGTGGATCCTTCTGGGAGATCTGGAGGTCTGCTTTGTATCTGGGAGAAAGGGGTGTTTTCGTTGTGCTCTTCGGTGAAAGACCCTAATTTCCTTTTTTTATCAGGTAAGATTAAGGGTAGTAGTGAAGTTTTTAATTTTGTTAACGTCTATGCCCCTCAAAATCAGGCGGCCAAAAGAGATCTTTGGGGCAGAATTTTAAATGTCATGAACTCTAAGGCCGGGCTTTGGTTTTTTGCCGGGGATTTTAATGTTGTTAGAGATCCGGGAGAAAGGAAGAATTCGAAGTTCAAACCCCGTTGCGCGAAGGAATTTAATGATTTTATCTATGAAGCAGAGCTTTGTGAGTATGAACTGAAGGGATCTAGATTCACGTTTATGTTGGAAGGATTAAACGGTAGAAAATTTAGCAAGATCGACCGAATCTTGGTTTGCAAGAACTTTCAAAATAAATGGCCAGAGGCTTGTGTAAGGGTGCTTCCCCGTGGCTTTTCGGATCACAATCCTATCTTAGTTTCTATCAACAACTTAAACTTTGGACCGAGGCCGTTTAGGTTCTTTGGTTCTTGGTTGGAAAGGGCGGACTTTGGCAAAGTTGTGGAGGACGCTCTTGCTGAATTTAATTTCTCGGGCCCGCCTGATCTTAGGCTTCTTAACAAATTTAAGCTTCCCAGAGAAAAAATTAAGATTTGGCGTGATGATTTAAGGTTTAAAGAGGGAGAGGAGATGACCAAAGCTAAAGAAGATCTCGAAGAATTGGACTCGGTTATGGAGGAGAGGGATTTATCCGAAGAAGAAGAGTGGGTTAGGTTGGAAAGTAAGAGGAAGATTCAGTTTTTGGAAGATATGAAGGCTAAAGACATCAAACAAAGGGCTAGAACCCGTTGGGCGGCGGAGGGAGACTGTAACACCTCGTAAAATCACGTTCAATGAAGTATTGACACGTGTAATAAACCCTAGTAAAGTCACACCTTGAATATAAGGGACTAATTTTTTGAAAAATCGAAAAACATTAATTATGAAAGAACTGGAAGTATTATCATACCTAAAATAAGTTTCTAAATAACCTTTTACGGTTTTATATTCACAAATGAGCCATTTGTTAATCAAGTGTAGCCGTTTGTGTAATTAATTGAAAGTTTGCGCAATAAAGGGTTAAAAGCGTCAACATGTTAATTCTTACCTCTGAGTGACCTTTTAACAAACTGAGAATCTCATGATATTTAATTATACTCTCGGGAATGCCAATCATTGGCCATCCAAGGCTTTTATGCCTAAAAGTGAAGCTACGCGCAACCTTACAAGTATAAGGGACTAAAAGTGTCAATATGTTTAATTATACCTCTGAATGACCTTTTATCGAACCTGAAGCATTTTGATGTTTAATAATACTTTCAAGAATGCCTAATATGGATTAGTTGAGGCTTCAATGCTATTAAATGATGATTTACGCAAGTTTGCGCATTAGAGGGACCTAAAGCGTCAAACTGCTAAAGTATACCGATTCGTATGTTATCGGACCTTCTGGAATATGACCATGAGATAAACATACCCTATTTATCCTTAATATACCTTATATATAGGCTTAGAGGTGTTTGGTGCGCGAAAATAAGCTTTTAAGTCATGCAGAGACTAAAAGTGTCAAAAAGCGCACAAGTTTGCGTTTACGCGCATATCTTACATTCTGAATATCCCCGGACACCCAAAAATTTATGTAAGCACTAAAATATTTTATTTTAGTGTTTGGCTTGATAAAATTCCATTTATCGCGTAATTTGGTTCGTTTTTCGCGTCCGTCCGTGTTTCGTCGTAATTAACCGAACAACGTGACCGTACGACCAAACGAACCGACATCCGGCATATTTTTGAGCATGTTTCATGTTCCCCATACTTAGGCATCATTGTAGAGCCTTAAAAATGGTTTAACGGGCCTTGGATGTGTCAGAAATGGCATTTGAAAGTGCAGGGGCTAAATCTGTCAACAAGTGAAAGTTTCAGATTGCAGACCAGGTCCTTACGGACCATAAGGCTGGACCCTTACGGTCTATAAGACATGCCCAGATGCAGAAAATTGATTCTGTTTCCTGTTCAGCCCATGTAAACGACAAATATGCCCTTTATCACCACCAAGAGCTGCCTAAATTAATTCTTAGGCCTTAGGGACACTTGTTAATCATCAGGGATCATGTATAGCCTTGTTTGTCATGATCTTGATGGATCAAGATCACTATATAAGAACCCCCATTTTTCCAATTTTTGATCATTCATTCCATCCTCACTTCTGATCATTTCTGGAGCTCAAGGCCATTCGCCAAGCATCACTAGTCGTGCATTGGACCTTAGTAAGCTTCCTTAACCTTCCTTAATTGAGTTTTGCTTAGTTATTAGCCTAAAAGTCAAACCATCGTAATTAAGGTTTGACTTATCAATTAATCATTGATGGTCCAGTGATTAGTCAAATTGAAGGTAGTTATAAGTTGGTATTTATGTGGGCAATAAACCCTTAGAAGGGCACCCTCTGATTCTCGCTCTAACTAGATCAAATGTCGGGTCAAAGTTGTTTATAAAAAGTCAACAGAACCTTAATTTTCGGATTAACGCATAATTAGCAATGTAGAAGGCATGTAACCTATTTTATCACTCATATAACTTGGTAATAAGTATAAGAACTGGTCTAAGCTTGTTTGATCCGACAATTTTCTGTTTAGACCCGGTTCGGAACTGAAAGTCGCAAAACTTTGACTTTTGCTTTGACTTCAGTTCTGACCCGATTTAGATGGGTTTAGAAATGCCTTAGGGCTTCCTTAGGACCAGGTTACATGTTGGTATAACCCTCTGTGATTGGTTCGTTGATTGCCCCATTCGTTTACACGTTTCCGTTAATTGCCTAATGTTGACCAATATGCCCTTTTGACCATAAAACGAGAATTTTGGATATGTGAAAGGACAGTAATCTTTATTACTGATTTATAAACATGTCTCTAAATTTTCACATCAGTTTGAGGACTAGATTAGGAGTTATGCTCAATGACGTAATTAGACCGCTTTTTAGTAATTAAACGACGTCATTAGCATAAAACCTATCTAAACCCAACTTTTGACACCAAACCTTTTACCCACTGATATAATATAATATTTTGAGATTTTTAAAGATTTTTAATTATTTTTAAACTAAGCATGACCTAAGGTTATCGCCTTGATTCGGTAAATACCGATTATACCCTTTTCGTGTATAAAATGAGTTTTTCAAAGTATTTTGACACCAATCCAATTGCTACTGATTTGATATAATAAATAGAGTATTTTGAACTTTATAACTTGATCAGAAAACTCATATTTCCTGTATAACCCGGAAATCGCTTAAATTGGCTTTTTAGGCGTATTAAACGCATAGTTTGGGTTTAAAACCATTTTGTCATAAAAGACTTATTACCAACTGATATAACCTGTTAAAGAAAGTTGTTTTACTGATTTATTCAGACCCAAACATCAGAATCATACTTAATCTCTTTTATAATCTTTTAAATGACCAAAATACCCCTACGGGGCTTATATTGAGATTAAACTCGTTTTGGGCATAATGGAAGGTATCCTACTGATATCACAACATATTTAAGGTATATTAACTTAGGAAACCTGTATATGAACCATATGGTTACCCGTTACGCCTCTTGCGCGTTCGGTTCGGTTTATGTAACTAGTTTGCACAAATTAGCCGAAACGGGTCAAACCTTACCGTTTTTATCTTGAAATCCAGAATGTGTTTAGTTTACCCATATTATACAAGTCTCCAAACTTGTCGGGTCTAAATCACATTCTGTTCCGGTCTTCGCTTAATCATGCGTTTGAACCATAAACCGTTCCTTAAAACTAACCGGTCTAAGTTACGATTTAAATAAGACCCGTTAGGAATCTAATAGGTTAATAAAACCTTCGTTCCAGATTAAGAGCCCCAGTAGAAGTACTTGTGCTTGCTGATTTGAATATACGGATGAGTATAAATTGCATTGCTAGCTCAGGTAAATACTTTTAACTTATTTTCCTTTATACGGGCTTGGGATACGGTATTATAAAAATACCGCTTGGTCGGGTGTAGAAACCTTTTAATCGGAGATGATTAAATTGCATAATCCCGTTTTAATCTGTATTGATTGATAACAAATAACATTAGGGGTTAATGACCGTGTCCTGGATATCCTTGGCTCATTTAAAAAGTGAATGGCCATAACTTAAGCACAAGGTGTAGGCATAACACCTCCTGTTGCGTATGTAAAAGATATACTCACTCGTAAGGTGTCTTCTTGTGAGTTATATTTATGGTGTGTCGATTAATCTTGACCGGCTTGTATTGTAGAATCACCGGCCTTAAATGTTGGACAAACATGTAAATCGGATACAAGATTTTGATTAATAAAATTGTCCCAGGTTATAAAAGATATTTTGTGCCTCGAGCATTCAAATAAATTTTCAAACTCTTTTCCAAAATGAGTCAGTTAATTGTATTTACCAGTGTAAACTGACGTATTTTCCAAAAAGGTTAAGTGACAGGTACTGAACGTAATTGGCTGGGAGCTCAGGGCGTCAATAGGGAATCTTGCAAGTTCTAGATGCCTAAAGTCTGTTGAACAGTTTTTCCTTTTATTTGATCCGCCTGTGGATCCTTTACTTTCCGTTGTAATACTTTGACGTTACTTTATATTCGGACTGTAATATATTTATCTTTTGCTTCCGCTGTGCATTTTAAATTTTGTTGTTTGACTATGATGATATCGACTACGTCACGATACTCCCCACCGGGCCCACCGGTAATACGTGGAAATATCGGGGTGTGACAGAGACGATAACACCGCTTTCTTTCACGGAATGGTTAATAACAGAAAAGTGTCTAACGGTATTCCTGGTCTTTTGATCGATGGAGTTTGGGTTTCAAAGCCAAAGTTGGTTAAAAAAAGCGGTTCACGATTTTTTCAAAGCTAAGTATAAAGAGGATATGCCGGTGCGTCCTAATCTGGAATGCCGTTTTAACAATAAGCTTCCGGAGGTTGAGGCTAACTCTTTAATTATGAAGTTCACTAAAGAGGAAATTAAATTGGCGGTCTTCGAGTGTGGAAGTGAAAAATCCCCAGGCCCGGACGGTTTCAACATGAAATTTATAAAAAGGTATTGGGATAGGTTCGAAGCTGATTTTATGGATATTCTTGAAAGATTCTATGATGAAGGCTCGTTCTCGAGGGGATGTTATTCGTCTTTCATAACGCTCATTCCTAAATCGAAGGATCCGAAGGATTTAGGTGATTATCGTCCCATTACCCTTGTTGGGATCCTCAATAAGGTAGTCTCCAAAATTTTGGCTAATAGACTGAAACAAGTTATTGGTTCGGTGATCTCAGACTCGCAATCGGCTTTCTTGAAGGATAGGATGATTTTGGACGGTCCGTTGATTCTTAACGAGGTCATGGCTTGGTCTAAGAAATCCAAACGTAAAGTTTTCTTCTTCAAAATTGACTTTGCCAAAGCCTACGATAATGTCAATTGGGACTACGTGATTTCGGTGATGTCTCAATTAGGTTTCCCGCCTAGGTGGTGTCGCTGGATTTACGGTATTTTGGCATCGGCTCGGGCTGCGGTCCTCGTTAACGGGTCCCCTACTTTGGAGTTTAATTGCACGAAAGGTATGAAACAAGGCTATCCAATCTCTCCTTTTTTATTTTTAATAGTCATGGAAGGATTCTCGAGTATGATTCGAAAAGCTGTTGAAGTGGGAGCTTTGGAAGGGGTTAAGCTTCCCAGTTCTGGCCCGACTCTTTCTCATCTTTTATATGCAGATGACTGCGTTTTTCTTGGAGATTGGTCTGAGAATAATCTGAAAACGGTTTTAAAGCTCCTTAGGTGTTTCTACTTATGTGCTGGCCTAAAGAATAACATAAAGAAGTCGGTTTTGTTCGGAGTGGGCGTGGAAGCCGCTGAGGTGAACAGTATGGCTGCCATTCTTAACTGTAAAGCCGGGGAATTCCCGTTTGTTCACTTAGGGACCCCGGTTGGAGCCAAGATGCACAGGATTCATAGCTGGAAAGCCCTTTTTGATATCATACAGTCCAGATTAGCGAAATGGAAGGCTTCGGTTCTTTCCATCGGAGGTAGATTGACCCTTATTAAATCGGTCCTTGAGAGCATCCCAAACTACTTTTTTTCTTTATTCAAAGCCCCTGTGGGTGTGGTTAACGGTTTGGAGAAAATCATCAGGAAGTTTTTGTGGGGAGGGAGTAGCGATGTGTATAAAATTCAGTGGGTTGCTTGGGACCGTCTTGCGCTTCCGGTTGATAAAGGTGGAATTGGCATTACCAAACTGTCTGATGTTAATATTGCGTTGTTGTCGAAATGGTACTGGCGTTACATAACTGAGGAAAAAGGTTTATGGAGGAGGGTCATCGACTCCATTCACTTAGGGAGGAATAATTGGAGCCTTATTCCGGTTAATAATAGCATAAGAGGGGTATGGAAGAATATTATTTCTGAAGTGGGAAAAGCTAAGGTGGGATCGGTTAAGCTTCCGCAAAATTTCTCGGGCAATATAGGGAACGGCGAGTCTCTTAAGTTTTGGTTGGATCCTTGGGTAGGTAACATGCCTCTCAAGGATAGTTTTCCTTCTTTGTATCGCCTTGAGGTTAACAAATGCTGCCGGGTGTTTGAAAGATATAACTCGGGGTCGAACTCTTTTGCCGGAAATTGTTCTTGGTTTAGGTCACCTGCTACCGATGTTGAAATAGAAGAGCTGAACATGTTGGAGAACCGGCTGAGAGGTATTTCTCTGACTGAAGCTAGAGATACTTGGGAATGGAGTGGAGGTAAGCGGAAGGAATTCTCAGTGAAGGAGGTTAAATGTTTTTTAAGGAGCGGGATTGATTGTAGTAACAATTTTGTGTTTAAATGGCCGAAATGGGTTCCGAAAAAATGCAGTATTCTCGTATGGAGAGCAGAGATGGGGAGGATTGCAACTTTAGACGCCCTCATTAAACGAAAATGTTTCAATGGAGATCCGATTTGTAAGCTGTGTGAAGAGGGTGATGAATCAGCCTCTCATCTTTTTTGCTCGTGTTCAGTGGCCTCCAACCTTTGGTTTTTGATCAGCCAATGGTGTAAGATTAATCCAATTTTCGCTTTTTCCATTAAAGATCTGATCACAATTCACGAATACGCTGGGCTGGAGAAGAAGGCTAAAGTGGCTCTTCAAGGGATAATTCTAATGGGTTGCTGGTGCTTATGGTCGGCCAGGAATGACTGTAGATTCAATAACAATAGAAAAGGCATTATAGATATTTTCCATGACATAAAGGTGTTAGGATTTCATTGGTACCGCAATAGATCGAACAATAGTAGTATAAGTTGGAGTGATTGGTGCTCGTTTAACATCTTGTAATCGTTTTTGTTGGTTGTTTGGCTGCCCTTGTTTTTTGGGCTAGCCTGTGAATATGGGGGGGAGGGGGGGATGTAAGAACATAAATTTGTTGGCTAATTGCTTATAGAGAATGATGGAGAGGTTTAATTTAAATGTACAATTATGTTTAGTTATTTTAGATGTTCTATGTATAAACACAACCAGTTTTTGTATGACAGTGAACAATTAGGTAGTTTTGAAGTTGAAAACTGTTCAAAAGAGGGAATGTAATAATTTTTATGAGATGGAAAGGAAACAATGTGGCATAGTTTATATAGCTATTTGTTTTTGTTGTGTTTTATGGCAGCCACCGAACAGTTGAAGACAACCTCATGGTGTTAGGATGCAGTTAATTTCTTTTGTTTTATTAGTATGCATCCTTGTATTTAACATACATCTTCAAATGCTAATTCGGTTTCTGTGTAAATGTTTCTTATTAGTTAAGGTAGAGAGAATATGTTGAAGCGGAAATGGAAATAATCTTAGAAAAATGTCAAGGTTTTTTTAAGGAGTGATTAAGCAACCTCCATCAAAACAAGATTTCTTCTAGAGGAGATGATCTTGGATGCCAAAAGGTTAGTTAATGATTATAACTAGTATTAAGCACCCCCGCATTGCGGCGGGACGAATATCAATGCCACACTACGATCAACGACCACCAACAATGAAGTTGCAGCATGTTAATACGAAGAAATTAAACCGAAACGTAAAACATATAAACAAATAACTAAATCGATCTAGGACCCGAGCGTTACGATTAACCAGTTAAACGGAAAAAAAATAGACGACCTAAAATTGTTTAACCACACACGCACGTTGCGCCGTGTTAACTCGCAAATTATTTATAGTATTTAAATAAAATACAAATTTGTCTTTAGTGGATACAACCCACTAAGCATTATGTGACAAATCATAATGCATAGATATGTTGCAAATTATACACCCCCATGTTGTGGTGGAGGCCTAAACCGTGCTAAGTAGCTCCAATATTATATCACTGTGATCGACCATCAATACCAGAAAGGTTCGTGTAAAAAAAGAAATAAAAAGCGAAATATAAAACCGAACGAAATGTATACGATGAAACAATGTTGAACCACACACTCTAAATGTAAAACATAGAAAACAATTAATTTGTTCTAGAACCTCGCGCTACGACGGTTTGTTAAAAATGAAAACTAAGCATAAAAACATTGAATCATACACGGACGTTGTAGCATGTTAACTCGCAAAATTTGACCAAAACGTAATACAAAAAAAAATCTGTATGGGATTAAAAGTGATTGGTAAAAATGTAAAACATATAAATCTACGGGGTTAAGAGTAGAAAAATTAAAGAAAAAAAACTAAAAGTGGGTACAGCCCACCAAACATATGAGTCGTCATCATCATCATACTTAGTAAATCACACGAATAGCAAAGCTAAAGTAGGGTCTGAGGAGGGTAGATGTAGACAACCTTACCTCTACTCGTAGGAATAGAGAGGTTGCTTCCAGTGAGACCCCCGGCTCGATTGTAGTTTTGTATCAAGCCTTGGACCTAAGACACATAACACTTAAACAATCGGGACAGAGACTGATTGGTGCATGTACCCCGTGTCTTTCAGCTATCAACATCACCACATGATGCATGATTAACCATCCGCCGCTTTTAACGTTATTTTCACGAAATTAGTAAAATAACGTTAAAGTTAGTACCAAAATATGAGTATAACCCCTTATTCCTTTAAATGTTAATTTGTATGTGCTTACAAGTGATTTATGGTTAAAGTAAAACAAATTAAAGATAAAAGAACCAAAATATGAGTACAACCCATGAAACATATGGTACAATTCTTCATGCCTACATATGTTACAAATTGTTTTATGGTTAAAGTAAAACAAATTAAAAATAAAAGAACCAAAATATGAGTACAACTCATGAAACATATAGTACAATCCATCATGCATACATGTGTTACAAATTGATATTATATAAATATGTTCTATTCATTTTAAAAGTATAATATAGGTTTAAGAGTAAATTGCTACTATATTTGTAAAGGCCTCAAATTTTTAGGTCGTTTTAGGCTTCTGAAAAGGTTGAGCCGGCCCTGTCTCTAGTAAGTTTTTAAGATAACCCACATATCCGGACCTGAATCCAGGGGCGAAGGATAAGAGGGGCGGGGAGGGGCGCCCGCCCCCCCCGAATTTTTCGCTCAGTAGTGTTATATTTGTAGTTTTCGTATAGAAATTTGTGCGTATATACGTTTTCGCCCCCCCCCCCCCCCCCCCCCGATTCTATAGAATTTTTTTGGTATATACGTTTTCACCCCCGGCCGAAAAATTCAAGTTTCGCCACTGCCTGAACCCCCTCAATTCCCCCTTTCCAATTCATAGATTCGTTGCGTATACACTAGTAAAGTTCAAATCCTTTTGTTCTTAAATGAATCTTGCATTACGTTAAATTGTTCAAGATTGCATTGTTTTTAGTGTAAAAAAGTTTGAATTTTGTTGGGTTTGACTGGATTGATTTAATCTTATTAGACTAAAGGGTATGGAGAGGATGGGCTCGGATGGGTTGAGCCGCCACGTAGGCGCCACGTAGGAGTGGCTTGGATGGGATGAACCTAGAGGGGTGGAGAGGGATGGAGGATGAGGCCCCACAACAATAAAAAAATATAAAATTTTAGAGAGAGATAGAGAGAGAGGAGAGACAAAGATAGAGAGAGAGAAGAGAGGTGGTCCGTCTCAATCGGCGGTGGTGGGCCGTTTGGGCCGAGACGAAGCTGAGGGGGATGGTGTGGGGGCTCGGCGCCGGACCAAGCCGGGGCTAGCCGACCCCCATACCCATTAGTCTTAGATAATGGATTTTGGGAATTAGGATTTTGTATTTTTTTAACAGTTGGGATCTAATTTAAAAACAATAATTCAATGAGAAGCTTCCACATAATGGGTCAATCTTTATATTTTGGAATATCAATACATCAATATTTTGTGGCTAACACCGAAGGCGACACTGGCTGGGGACCCGTGCACTTCGATGGTGGATGGGAACTTGGAATATCAATACATCAATATTTTGTGGCTAAATGATAGATCCTAACATTGTAATTTTAATTATTTAAAAAATTAAAAAAGTCAAAATGTGTATTTTTCAGTCAAACAGGTCCTATCGTGTCTTATCGTGCCTCAGGCACTGGTGGATGGGAACTTGCCGGAGTGGCTCACTGGCTCGCCAGAGATGAGAGAGAGAGTAAGCTTAGAGAGAGAGAGATAGATAGAGAGAGGGAGGGGGCATTTATATTTGTTTTCATATGCTTTTAAATGTTATATTCTTTTATTTATTAAATGACTAAACTGCCCTTATATAAATAGACTTGATTGAAAATATTAACTTTATTACGGCCAAAGGACGTAGAGTGTAATAAGTTTTACAAATAAAGAATTGTGACTGTAATTATTGAAGTTAAAGGTTATCCATTGCAATCCGATACAAATGTAAAGGACGAAAAAGTGTAATTTACCCCTTAAAGTAAGTAAATAAAAATAATACTACTTTAGCTCTCCCTTCAATTATTTACTAAAATATTTGAATTTCATTGAATACAAATTTGTCTGCAAACTTTAACCATTAATCAAGTACAAATATACGTTCACTACAATCTTTATCCCATGATCGATTTATATGATTGTTAGGGGACGTCTAGTTCATGGAATGTTTGTGAAGTAATTGGAATTTGAATGGAACTAGTTGATTTTATGTCCGCGTGTTGCGGCGGGGACCCAATGACTGCAAAACGCGTGTTAGCAACGGCAAGCAGCTACCGAATATCAAAAAATAAATAAAAATGACATGGTAAGAATAGTCAATCCGTTCTAAAAAAAGATTTTAAATAACCTAATATATAATAATAGGACCCCACACGTCCTACACGTTGGAAATTCGGTTGTTTTCAGTTCAGTTATTTCGGTGCTAACACGTTAAAATATGGATGAGCTCGGTACCGATAACGGCACCGAAAGTACCGATCCAGAAAATCATCGAAATTAGGTACCTGCACCAAAAATGCTCGGTACAATATGGTATGGTATTTGAAGGTAAAAATCAATAAATACAGGTATGGTGCTAGACCGGTGTTGAACCGAAAGTAACGATTCTGAAAACGCCAAAAGGTGGGTACCAAATTGGTGCCGAAAATGATTTGGTATAGTAAATTTGGTACCGATACGATGCCGGTTTGATTACAGGATTTGATACGATTTGCTCATCAATAATCTAAATATCCAAGTTAATTTTACATGCTATAATTCATTCATTACAGAAAAAGACAAAAAAGAAGCGAAATAAGTTGTTGTGTATATAAAACCTTATTCAAATGACATACAATTTACTTACTGTGTGTATGAAAAGTAATCTAAACGGTGCAATTACTTGCATTGTTACGTTGCTACAGGATTTGATGAGCTCGGTACCAACCGGTACCGAAAATACCGTTACCGAAATCCCCAAAAGTGGGTACCGGTACTGAATATACCTGGTACGGTACGGTTCGGTACCGGTCGATACTCGTACGACACCGGTATTTGAGGGTAAAAACCGGTGAATACCGGTGCCGAACCGGTACCGAAAATACAACTGGTTTGCTAAATTTGATACCGGTACCGGTACCCGATACCATTTGCTCATCACTTAGTGATGTTACTATTGATTTAATTCTATTTTTAATGTATAGGCCCAAAAGTGGGTACCTGTATCAAATATACCTGGTACGGTACGGTTTGGTAACGGTCGGTACTGGTACGACACCGGTAATTGAGAGTAAATACCTGTGAATATCGGTGTCGAACAGGTACCGAAAATACACCCGATTTGATAAATTTGATACCGGTACCGGTGCTCGATACCATTTGTTCATAATTATTATTATTGTATTAATAATAGGTTATTATAATATTATAAAGCAACTGTTCATTCATTTGTATTAGAGTAAATTACAAGTTTTGTCCTTTATGTTTACATCAAATTACAGGCGCTGTCCTTTAGCGCAAAAATTGACAGGCGGTGTCCTTTATGTTGCCAAATCTTGCACGTTTTGTCTTTTATGTCAAACCCAGTTAGAATTTTTGGTTAAATCTGGTCATGTGCCTTACACATGAGGGCATTGTTGTCATTTTACCATCCCAGGGGTTATTTTGTAAAGAACTTTTATTAGGGGGTCATTTTGTACAAAACTTAAAAATACAACATTATATAAAAATTAAAAGAATAAAGTATAAATAAAAAAACCTACACTCTCTTTCTCTCTCTCTCTTTCTCCCTCTCTCTTCTCTCTCTATCATCCGCTTCAATACACCACAAACCCACCACTGTAACTACTTACACCACCATCATCAACGGCAGCGCTACCAAAAATTAACCGCCGGAGGACGAAATTGACCCCTTTGTGAGCACTGCACCCACCTCATATATTCCCCTTCCACAAACTTCCCCTTCCACAAACTTCCGACTAATAAATTTATATAACTTATGTGCCCTTATTTAAAATCAAATTCAAGCACCCAACATGGTAAAATAATTGAAACTGTACACCTAGCAGAGACGTATCCTTATTAAAAATCTCATCAAACACCCAAAATTGTAAGAGGCCACAAACACAGCAAAATAATACGAGCGGTGTGTATTCGGTTCGAAGATATACCGACGAGTTGAGAAGATATAACGATGATCCCATCCCCGTTCAGATCTGATTCCGCCATCCACAAGCCACCATCATTCCGGCCGCCACCACCTGCAACCGCCCCTAAAACCACCTCCACCACCGCAAACGCACCTTCACCACAACCCAACTTCAGCATCCACAGACCACAACCCACCATCACATCCATCTTCACCATCCAAAACCCGCCACCGTACAGCTCCCACCACCGCCACCCATCATCACCATCGCACCCACCACCGCTAAACCCACCATCACCGTCACACCCCACCACAATCCACCACCGTACAGAGATTTTTAGAGAGAGAGAGAGAGAGTGAGTGCAGTAGTTTTTTAGAGAGAGAGAGAGTGAGTGTGAGAGCTTGTGTTAGAGAGAGAGAGTGAGTGTGCAGAAGTTAAGAGAGAGAGAGTAAGTTAATACATTTTCTAATTTTACAAAATAGTCCCAATCTATATAATACTTACACAATAGCCGCTTGAATGATAAAATTACAATAGTACCCTCATGTGCCTTGCACATGACTAGATTTAACCAAAAAATCTAACCTGGTTTGGCAAAAAGGACAAAACTTGCAAGATTTGGCAACATAAAGGACACCGCCTGTCAATTTTTGCGCTAAAGGACAGCGCCTGAAATTTGATGTAAACATAAAGGACAAAACTTGTAATTTACTCTTTGTATTATTATCATATAGTAATAATTCTTTAAAAATCTAAACTTGTTTGGTTGGAAAATGTATTAATAGAATTGGAATATTAAAAAACCTAAATGACAGAATTACACTAAATATACGATTGAGTATCTTATGAGTTCGTCCTTAAGTTTATCTAATCACCATGGATAAAGCCATTAGCACTCCTCTTCTACGCAATTTCTTGAGTGTTAAGGAATGAACTTCCCCATCTTTGTTTTTATTTCGATCTCAAGCAATTTTCTCTTTCACTTCTCGCTTGCAGGGGCGGATTTAGCATGGTTCCATGGGTTCCCAGGAACCCATTCGATTCGAAGAAAATGGAAAAAATTAGTGTAAACCTTGTATAATTTGGAAAAAAATAATGAACATTAGTGAAAAACTACCAAAAGGAACCCAGTGGAATCCGACCCTGGATCCGCCACTGTTCGCTTGGGCCATTTCGAGGGACACTTGGGTGAAGGGCGGGCTTTAATCCCGGGTTCGAACCTGACGGGGCGAGGGTTTACGGATTCGATCCGGTTCCCGCGCATCGGGGGCACGGCTCATGACCGTCGAGGAGTCGACCTTGTACATAGCCCCGAGCAGGGTGGGTTTACACGTGAGATCTTTGCCTCTAAAAAAATTCTCTTTCAGTTTTTTCTTATGTAAGTTATGGAAATATGCAAAAATGATGTGCAATTTAAATAATTTGTATCTAATGCAAAATCAATGCCTACGTCCAGATTGAGAGCTTATGGCAATCAACAAAACAACAATGAAATCTCTCATCTCAAAACTACTATTTAAGAGGTTGAGGAATGATCAACGGAAAAGAAGACCAACCCAAAAGTCAAAGTCAAGTACAGCAAGTCAATAACTACAAAGTCAATTGGAACATTTATAACATTCACACTACAAGATAAGAGGGCGGTCGGGGAGTCGGCACAATAATCATAAAGTATTGATTGTGTGGAAAATTTTGATCGCCCGAAGGCGTGTTGAGTGCCCAAAGGTAAAGGATTCATACTTGTGGCCAAAGTTAGCCAAAGTGAGCACTAGGATTTGTTATGTAATATTGTTTCATGTAACGTTGACTAGACGCTGACAGGACATTGGATAAAGTCATTGCAGAAGCTTCATCACCCTGTTTTTTTATCCAGGAGAGCAATGCCTTGAGCGATTTTTTTTTTTCATTTATTCTTTCTAAATTTGTAAACTAATAAAACTACCATTTTTTATAAAATATCACACTAAAATAAATATAAGACTACAAGCAACAAATAATACTAATCTAATACAAGATCATCGGGTCGTCTAGGCCACAAATGCTCAACCAAATCATGGCGAAGGTTTCCGTGTGTCTCACGGTTCTTGATATTGTTTATGTTTTGGAGTTTTTGAACATCAGAGATTGTCGATTCACCCGTGAGACATCACCTTAGTAGTTTTGACAAATAGTCATACCCTGGTCCTCTAGATTCTAGAATCATGAGATCGTCTTCTTCGGAAGAATCGAATAAAGAAAAATCATTCCACTACATTTTTTTGCGAGAGTAATGGGAGTCTTTTTAAAAAGATTGGAAGAAATATGGGTTTAAAATGGTTTTTGTAGTTTTGTTTATTTTACATTTTGAATTTTTTTTTTATTAAATGCAGCGGTCAAAAATGAATCCCCACACCCCAACGTTCCAATTTTCTCCCGTTACCACCCTCGCTTTTAGCACCAGCCTCTTACGGTGCGCGTGATTGCTAGCGTGCCAGCGTGGCTCGCGTGGGCTTGTTAGCGTACCACAACATACAGTCTAAATAGAGGGATAAAGGTCAAACAAAAGTGGGTTTTAATACACTAAATGTGAGAAGTGAAATAACTTTTTTTTTGAATTTTCTTTTCATCTACTTAAGCATGAGTTTAAGTTAAAAATGTAAATATGTAAAAAAATCGTTTATTTACTCTAGTACAGTAATTATGTGCAATTACTAATAATGTAAATATCAGAAACAAAATTGTTATTTTTTTATTGGGATTTAGATTGAATTTTTTTTTTTTTTTGTATTTCAATAGTGTATATGTTTCTTTAATTTAATGATAATATTGTGAATTTTTATGCAACTCTACATATAATGCTAGAAGCTTAATACTTTTAGTGATTTTTATGTGAAAATTAATACCTTGAGAAAATTACACAAACCTTTTCCGATCTAATGACACATCTCATAAATTATTTGTAATTTTTCTAGTCCGTTTACTATTTTAGTGTTTAGGGTTTAGGGTTCTATAAATCACCAGATGTAATAACATGTATAATTAAAACATAGAATCTGAAACATTTTATTGCTTGAACATTAAATACAATTACATAAAATATGAAAACGGATCGGGTTTCGGAGGTCCATTTTTGGTGAATGTTAAACGCGTACGGAGTATGCCAAACGATAAAGACAAGTTTGTATGTTCACATGTAAAAGATTAAATAGCTTTTGGGTACTCTTTAAATCTTTGAAATTAGGTGATGCGCTAGTACAAGACAATCCCAATGCAATGCATTTGAGTTGCATTTGTGAGACGCGTGATTAGTTGAAGGAGAGAGAGAGGGGATATAAATGTTTTTGGCTAAATGCATGTATTTGTAGAGAGAAAATGGGGTTTGTGAGTAATAAGATATTAAATGAAGAAAGAGAAAGATGAGAGAGAGTGAATAGTGAGATGATGTAGCAAATTTTTTTTGTAAGAATTTTTATCTTGCATTGAAGATAGTCTAACTAGCACATGTCAGCGTGATGTGGCAACAATCCAAATGACAGTGGTGAATTGGCAAATAGAAACATGATTCGCTAGGCAAACAAGAAGAAGTGGTGCGTTTAGAGGCTAGGTTTACACCATTACAACCAAATAACATATCATTTAATGCTACCACTTCTCCTATCGTCCACCATTGACTCTTTTGCGTACGGTACCTTCGGGAGCGGATGTGGTGGCTTGTTTCCTTTTTGTGTGATTGTTTTTGGGCATGGATTGTGTGTGGGGAATAATTTCGGGTTCGGGGTGTGTCTTGGGAATCCATTTGGGTGTGGGTCGTGTTTGGTTCATTCAGGGAATGCTCCACTCGCCAAGGTTGTAAGACTTATTTACGCCAGTATCAAATCGGGGATGACAACAAAGATTATAGTTGAATGGATTTATTATGGTGAAGAATGAAGTTAGAAGGAAAAATACAAAAATATTGCAAAAATTTTAAAAATTGGAAGAAAGTTAGAGAATTTTGAGTGCAAATGGTTGATTTATACGGTTTACAAAAATTTTAATATTTTTTATTAATCCCTCCCAAAGGCTAGTTAAACAAGCCCCAACACCCCAACGTCCACCATAACGAAAGTATAGGTAGTGTTTGGTAAGAAGAGATTAACGAGGAATGGAATGACCATCGTGATGGAATAAAAAAAATCATGTTTGGTTGTCATTGGTAATGGAATGGAGCATTACAAAAGGAATGTAACTTCCTCCAAATATCAAGCCAGGTGTCTCACTGGAAGCAGCCTCTCTATTCCTACGGGTTAAAGGTAAGACTGTCTACATCTTACCCTACCTTAGCTTTGTTATTTGTGAGATTTACTGAGTATGATGATGATGACATTCCTTGTAAACTAGCAAAAACACCCGCGCGCGTTGCGTCGCGGCCATAGTGCAAACATCGAATAGATTAGTACAAACGTTACGTGATGCGTTAACCATATGAAAACGCGCGTTTCGATCTATCCAATCGAACTTAATGTAACCTATATAAGCATTGCGATTGGATCAAAACATAAAGTAAATCAAATTTATACCGTATAATCATAAAGTATTATACCACTGATCTCTTGTGCTAGTGGTCAAGGGGAGGTGAGAAGCTTTGCTTCTCTTGGAGGTCTTGGGTTCAAATCCCGACACTGGGGAATTTTAATACTAACTTGGTGATACTAACTACTAACCTGATTAGCGACATCCTATCCATACACCGTTTAAAAAAAGTTAAAAAATTAAAGTGGTTAAATTTAAAAGATAAAAACATTTGTGTTGAAAATGAAAAAATCAATTATTTTTTGAAAGACCCCCAATACATAATGTACAACAACATAAAGCAACTTTATGTTGCTAATTATATTATACATATTAATATAAACTCCCCATGAACAGTATTTTAATATTTTTGTTTAATATTATTTTTTTAGTTTTCATTATTTTATTGTTTTATTACTTTATTTGATTTTAATCATATTTATTCTTATATTACTTTTAAGATACGGTCAAAGTATGTGTATCAAACAAAATACTATAAAAATGGATGCATATCCGTACCTATTTTGTTCGGTTCAGTTCGGTACGATATCGTAACGATAGGGTGTCACTTGTCAGTTTATGGAAATCATTAACAATAAAATTAAATATTGGTACCGATTGATAAATATGGTGTTTTATCGGTTTCAATTCGGTTTGGTACGACAGCAATACAACGTCCGTTTTCAAAAAAAAAAATTACAATGTTGAAATATAATAAACAAAGAAGGCAAACGAACATAACTATCGATATTCGCTTTTATTGTTTTCGACTGATGTTATGATTCCTCTTTGGAATGATACTATAGCAAATGCAAGTACAGTCACGAACTTAACTAATACCGACTGATTCCCGCCGCGAAGCGCGGAGAAATCTCACTAGTTTATATTATGGTAATGTGGTGGTTTTTTTTTTTCATTCCCTCAAGGAATAGAAAAAAACATGTTATTATTATATTATATTAATTTTATATTAATATTTTTATAATTAAATTTTTACCATTATTATTATTATTATTATTATTATTAAGGCAATTATATTTTTGTCCCTTTTAATAAATTGTGTTTCTTTAATTCGTCTTTTTTTATGTATCAAACTATACAAAGTAATGTAATATTTTATTTACATATGAGTAACCAAACATCACAATGTAATAGAATGATTCATTTCATTCACTCGTTCATTCCATTACCTCATACCAAACTGAAAGTTTAGAAAAGAAGCACAAGTGTTGATGGAAGTATACATCGCACGCCAACTAAAATTAGGCGTTTAAACCAAAACAAAGTTTACCCAATGAGCCAACCAACCCGCATGGACCAATATGACCTGATAGTCAAATTCACCCGTTTGAACCCGAACCTAAACATGTTCGGCTGTTCCAACCCGTTACCCAACATACCCTTTTCTCCATTTCTAACCTCTAGTTATAACTAAATATAGTAAAAGCATTTCATGTTACTATGCGCCTGCAGTCAAGCTCTTCATGAATTAGTCATTATAAAATTTATAAAAAAAAAAAAAGAAGACATCATAAGCACATAAGCTCAAAATAGACTAACATTGTTTAACGACCAACAACATGCTAGGTTTATTACCATAAGTGACAACCTATAATCAAAACTGTAAAAACATTAATTATCCATGATCAAATAACTGCGCAAGTTGGCCTTTACAGCATAAATTCTTGTCTAACTTTAGTTGTAAACTATGTCTTATGTGGTCAGTAGATTATAACTTAACCAAAGTGGGCACTTATTTCAGGTTTGGAGGATATAGATATAACCTTTGGTAATGAGCTCAATCGTGCAGCATTTGGTACCAAATCCCTAGCCTAGAAGGTATTGTTGGCGATGAGTGAACCACTTTATGATCTTAGAAACAGATATAAAGCTGATGAACATGCAGTTACAACCAATATGTAGGATGAATGCCAAGATTGAAGACCAAGTTCCTGATAAAATTTGAAAATTGAATTATAAGAGATGAAATTAAGAAGCATATGAATTAAAAGAGTCCTTATTGTTCTACTGCTTTCAGTTATCTAGCTAGAAAAAATTACACCGTTGGTCCTTGTGGTTTCTTCCAAGTTTCAATGTCGGGTACTAATAGTTTTTTGTTACAAATAAGGTATTAACGTTTTAATTTGTCACAATGTCGAGGCCAACCTTTGTTAAACATTTTTGTTAACTCTTACTAAAATGACTAAAATACCCTTTAATAACTAGAGGGTCTATTTTTGTAATTAATTATATTTGATGACAGGGGCCATTATTTTAACTTATAAAACTTGGCATAAATCACAAGCACCAACGGTGTAATTCTTTAATCTAGCTATTAATACTTTGGGACCCGCTTCACCCAACAAACAAACTGCAGCCCTTCCAGTTCTTAAAATCCTATTGTGAGCAATAGCAGAGAAAACCGTAAAGTGAAGATCGAAATGTTTTACAGCCACGATTTTGGTTTTTTGGAAGATGTAGATTGATGACTACCTAAGTAAAAGAAACTACGAGAACCACTGCCATAAAAGATGAACATGAAGATTGGGGTCTATTTGATTGTGTTAAGGCTCAAACGTAAGAACAGATGATTAGTTCTATAATTGGCTGTTAAGTTTGTTACAATATTAATTATTATACATAGCACCCTTTTATTCCTGAACAATTACAAATTCACCCTTATTCTATTTATTACCATAACAGATTTGTCCTTGGCGAAGAGCGTTTTGTCTCAATGGAAGTCGGTCCCTTTTAAGTTAGCAGTTAATCCGGAACTACTCTGCTTACCTTTGATGGAATTTGTTACCTAATCCTCAAAGAGGATATCCATAAGAAAAACTCAGACGAGTAGAGTTGATCTCAATGGAGATCAACAGTTAGGGTGTTAAACGGTATGTTATTACTCGTGGTTTCAGATGGCTAGAAAGGAAAACGCAGTCCGCACCTTAAAGAAAGGCAAGTATGGACTAAAGCAAGCACCAATATGCGTTGATAAAGCTCAAACAAGCAAAAGATAAACATGAGGAGAGAGTTTTCTCGAGATTCTAACATTAAAGACTCGGGGGATGCATAAAGATACTTGGCATGAGTATTTTCAAAGACAGGACTAAAGGTACTCTAAAGTCATCCCAAGAAAAGTACACAAGGAATGTTTTAGAGAAGTTTCATTAAAGGATTCCAAAGTCAAAAGCACACCCTTGGGGAGTCACTACAAAGAAACAAAGTTGTACCGAAAAAGACAGAAGATATGGCTAATGTTCAGTGGCCACTATTCAATGGTTAGCATGTTCATGTCAAATCAGGGCAAAGAGAATTGGGAAGCAGTCAACTTTACTTGTAAATAACCAAGTAGCTTATGATATTGTGATGGTTTTCACAACAGGAACTAGACCAAGTTGGCTACCTTATATACAATAACTCCCTTCTAATATCATAACCGAACCGTGTTGTGGCTACCCTTAGCATTTGTAATAAAAAATAATCATACTCTTATGACCACCATTATGTCTAGGGATGCAACCAAGCCGAGGCCGAGCTC
The DNA here is from genome assembly GCA_030545235.1 of Helianthus tuberosus. Lineage (NCBI taxonomy): Eukaryota > Viridiplantae > Streptophyta > Magnoliopsida > Asterales > Asteraceae > Helianthus > Helianthus tuberosus. The sequence goes on from CM060365.1 coordinate 194,766,630, forward strand.
GGCTCGATTCAAGCTTTGAATCTAAAGCTCGAGCTCGGCTAGTTTATTATTTATTAGTTAATCTTTACTAATTACAATTATTATCTTATATATAATTTAGTTATTTTTTCATTATTTTATTATTATAATTATTTAAATATACATATTTAATGTATCAGAAAAGAATTATATAAACAGCAGGCTCGCGAGCCAGCTCGAGCTTGATAAGCGAAGCTCGGGGTCGTTTACTAAATGATCTTGTTTTAAGGCTTGGGCTCAGGCTCGAGCTCCTTTAAGCTCGGCTCATTCGAGTTTTTTTTTCGAGCCGAGCTCGAGTAGCACGGCTCGTAATTTACGTCTAACAACTTTTGGTAAAATTTGGTCGCACAAACAATGCATAACAAACCAATAACTTAGCAACTGGACGATACCTTCATACCTTGTTCGATAAACGAGATGAAGTTGACGAAGACTTCAACGCAGGAAACCCGATATCATACGCAATCTTCCCATCAGGTTTATACAACCCAAAGTTCCGTTCAGAACCAGCACCCGTCTTCAAATTCTCATTAAACAAAGCGAAAACATACGCCTTCAACATAGATTTCGGCCGTCTCGGAGTCCCCTTTCTTTTCGAAAGCCGTTTACGCAAATTATAATTATACGTTCTCGCATTCGCCGGTGTAGCCGCACCTTCTTTTTCATCTCCATGAGACGCCCATCCTGTTTCTGTCACTATAACTTCCATTTTACTAAATCCCGCATCTTCAAGTGCGGCGTAAGCCGCATCGATCTGAGCGTCAAGCATGTTATCGTAATGAAGTTTTGACTTTTCGTCGTATATCCCGTCGGTTGGTTTGAAAAGAGCGTAATTAATATCGATATGATCCGGATTACCCATGTACGCCAAAAACGGATACGCGTTTAAACAAAACGGAGACCCAATTTGCGTAAATAGTTCTAGAAGCTTCTTCATGTTTTGGACAACATCTTCTTTAAAGACGCATGAAGACGGCGGGTACGAATTCGAAAACACAAGCTGTGAATGCGCGGTTGTTATCTGAACTACGCGATCCAGTTGCAGTTTCCGTGTTGCGTTGTAGATATTTCTAACTGCACCGTATAACGCTGACTCGAGATCCAAATCACCACTTCCAAGAACTTCATTTCCAACTGCGATTCCGACAATGTGCGTGTTTGGTACGTATGCGTGCACGTTTTCTTTGACCCAATTGAGGGCGCGATCGGCATTGTCGCTCATATCTTTCACCAATCCATTATTAACTCCAATCACTAGATCGAGACCACTTCCGCTAAATGCGTCAAGAACACTATGATCAGCATCGTAAATTCGTACATTTTTTATCTTAGCGGCTTTAAGAAGCCGAACAACTTGCTTAGGAGAAGGGATATTGTTTGCAAGTCTCCCGTAGTTTATACCATAAGTCCCTGTGAAAGCTTTAGCAGTCACATTCCCTAAAAAATGACAAAAAAAAGTAATTAGTCATACTGATATGCAGCATCAGAGGGAAATTCAAATCAGTTGTAAACTTACTTTTGATTGTCACTACTAGTTTGATGAAGATACAAGTGAATAACTACGGGTGTTCATTAGGCGTTGAAATCAACCAAACCGCCAAAACAGAAGAAAGTAGCCCAGTTTGGCCGGTTTGAAATATGTACGGTCCAGTTAACAGTACACAGTTTGAAACTTGGAACCAACCGTGCAAACTGAACCGGCCATTTAACATTTAATATTCATTTTAGGAATAGAACTGCCTTTTCCGTCCGTTCTGTAGTTTGTCCAACTATGCCAGTTCAGACCAAATTTCAAATTTGTACCATTTCCGTCTGACATTCTTGAAACATGTCAGTTCCATCCAAAAAGCTAAGGTTGAATAGAATAAATGGACAAACCACATGACAAAAATGAAATTGACAGTTAACACATGTTTTTTGGACGGAACTGAAATGTTTCAAAAATGTCACGGACGGAAATGAAACAAATTTAAAATTTGGTAAAAAGTGACATAGTTGGACAAACCACAACGCAATATTATATTTACCAACAATCCTTGTCAATTTTTAAAAAAATTAATACAAAATAATGCTTCAATAAAATAAATTAGGCAAATTAGAAATAAATAATCCCACCTAAGTCAATTTGGCAGATAATAATCCCAAGTCAGTTATTGCTGATAATAATCCGAACTAGTCAATTTTTTTTTTTTGTAAAATAGTCTGCCGTTAAAATAGCTTAACGGAGTTAAGTTTTTTTCCGAATTACAAACCGATGTTTTAGGGCTTTTGATCAGGACGAGGATACGAGTCGATTGATGTAAAACTTACCTCGAAATACTGCCCCAACCCACGAAAACGGTGCTTCAATTCGGGTGTTTAAACTTCTAATTAACAAAAATCAAGCCATTTCTGCATTTCGAGCACATTTTCGAGGTAAGTTTTACCTCAATCGACTCGTATCCTCGTTCTGATCAAAAGCCCTAAAACATCGGTTTGTAATTCGGAAAAAAACTTAACTCCGTTAAGCTATTTTAACGGCGGACTATTTTACAAAAAAATTGACCAGTTCGGATTATTATCGGCCAGCCAAATTGAGTTAGGTGGGATTATTTATTTCCAATTCGCCAATAAATTATATTCTAAAACCAGCAAAACGAACCACTAAACCGGAAAAGAACAGGGCACCACCTGATCTACTCTTGGACAAGTAATTTACCTCCTAAAACAAATTTAACAATAAAAGTACAAAAAATCAAACACTATAATTACTAAAAACACTAAAAAGGGGGAATTCAAGCTTGAAACAGTGAGAATCTAATTAGAACTGAATTCAGTTACACACATTCCACGAGTGTTACTGTGTGCCTCCCACAGTTACGAAATGAAAACAAAACAAGCAACAACAGTCATAATCAAATAAATCACTAACAGTATCAGTTAACTAGGGTTCAACTGTTACCTTTTTGCACAAAACACACCAAAAGCAGAAAAAAGCATCCACCAAACGATCGACGAATCTTCATTTTGGAGTCAATAAATCGACTCCATCACAATTCCTTTTAATCCTTCAACTCCACCACACCATAAGATGAAGTAACTGACTACTTTCTCTCTCTAGAATTGCTCCTCTCTCTCTCTCTAGACGCAGATGTATCTGTTTATGTATGTATAAGTGTCAACTCTATGAAGTAGCACACAATCGAGTTTGTGGTTATAGTGTATGTTTTCCGGTGGCGGTTCTAACGGCGGAGGGCGGTGGTGAACGGCGGAGCAAAGGGGAGCGTTTGGAGAAAACGCGTTTTGTAGGCGCGTAGATGGTTTTGAATTTTTGGGCAATGGTGAATCAGAATCTTTCATTGATTGCTAGTGCGTACTCAATTTATATAACATTTAGTTTCACTTTGCTACCCTTAAGTTTAGAGGTTAGTCGACATTAGTACATGATTTTGAAAACGTAACTTTTCAGCAAACATAATAAACAAATAAAAAACATGTAATATATATTTTTTTAATCTTTTTCGACATCAATTTTTGTTAGAAATTTTGGGTCGAGCCGGTAATTATGTTTTTGGGAAAATATATACGTAACTGGACCTGTAACTATCTATCAACCATGGTTTCGTTCGATGGGTTCGACGGAATTTCACAGCGTTTTTTCATAGTTTTATAATTATATTTGTGGTTTCACAGTTTAGACAACTTTATATAATATTAACTTAGGACATTAGGACAAAAAAATACTAACTTCTCAATTAAGTTCCTGATTTTAGCGGTGTAAGCAAGTGACGTATTAAGGTCAAGAGTCGGACCTCCCCATCAAATTTTCTATTGTACTTATATTTTTATTTAACTTTGTTCTTATAGTTTGAACTTTGAATTATTATTATTATTATTATTATTGGTAGAGTTAAAAAGAATATGTGGTAGAGTTAAAAGAATATTGTGACATTCAGTTGATAATTTATGGTATCGTGGCTCTGTCAATATATTAAAATAATTATACATAATGCATGTAAAGTTATGTTATACTTGGCAGTGGTATCCCCTTGGATGGAGAGTCAAAGATGTAGCTTTAAATTCTTATAGAAGAAGATAACCAAGGAATAAAAGTTAAAAAGCTCCAAATAGCAAATGAAAAATTAGTATAGAGAGGTATAAGATATCCCCTTTATATAAAATAACATCATAGTTGTTTCAAGATATAACTTCCATTCCGTTTTATTATTCTAAAGATTTCATTTATGGCTTTTTCAAGTATAGGAATTGTCATGTTTTCTATTTGAAAAAAAAAACATTGATCTCATGGCTTTTTCAAGGTGTATGTTAAATGAGTTGTTTAAACACATATTTTTAACAACAATTTTTTTTTATCTCAATCTGTCTTTGGTGGGGCTCAAAAGTCAAACCCTTGATCTTAAGGGAAGCAACACTTTGACTCGAATGACTTGTCATTAAAATTTAAAAGGTTAAAAATTATAGTTGATTCATTCTATTTTTATTTGGTAAGTAAATAATATACTAATTAACGCAACTTAAAAAACTATATTATAAATCAATTATTTATTTTTGTAATAAAGGCAGAACGAAGGGAGCTTTTGGAGGTCGTTTTCGTTGTAGGAGACGCGTTAATAGCAGCGTAGATATTTTTCAATTTATCGTCAATGTTGTATCAGAATCTGTTTTTCATCGTATAGTTCAGTTTGGTACCCTCAACTTTAGAGGTTAGTTATATTTTAGTGCTTCTGTACCTTTTTAGTAAAAATACTAAATAAATAAAAGTGTGTATGTATCCTTTTCAATACCATTCTTTCTACAAGCATATGCACTTTTCTTCTTGTAGTCATCTAATCATATTATTTTAAGTTAAATTGTAATTAAATGATTTGAGACATTGGGACGAAAGAATACTAATTTCACAATTAGTTTATTGATTTATCATACCTTTGTATGATAAAGGTTTGGTTCGGACAGTAGTTACATGCAATATCGTTGTTTTTTTGTAGTTTAACCTTGAAATTCATCGATATAGTTGAAAGGAATGTTAAAACTTCACTGTGATCTACAGTTCTACACCTACCAATCATTTTTTTCTTATTTTTTTGGTTTTGTTAGCATGTGTATAGTAAAAATAATTATTCATGATTCATTTCAAGTTATATTATACTTGTTAAGGGCATTCTCTTGGATAAGGAGCCAAACATGTTCACTTTAAATTCTTATTCAAGAAGATAACAACAGAATAAAAGCTGAAAAGTGTTCCAAAAGTAAATAAAAAGTTTTAAAAAAACATTTTTTTTTATAAAACTAACATCAAACTTGTACTAAGATTTAGTTGCCCTTCCGTTTTGTTTCAAATCATTCATTTGTGGCTTTTTAATTATTGAAATCATAAGGTGTCCAATACAAAAATAACATAGATGGCATGTCACAAGGGTGATCTAAATTTGATGAGTGGTCAAAATGCATTTAAGTTAAGGAGTCGTTTTAAACACATATTAATATGGTAATTCAAATTAGCCATGCCAAACCCACCTTGTGAGATGTAAATCAAGTTCATGTGTTAGTCCAAAGAAGTTATAATAACGCATAAATTTATTCTCCTTAGGCGCAACCTTATAGTTAATAAGAATACACCCGAAGCATGTCTATAAATTTAAAGTCATCTTGTTTTTTTTGAACGGCCAACAAACTCAATCCCGAGCACTCTCGGGGCACCCACTGGACAAACGGAGTACTCCGAGAGTAACCCGAGTCCACCACCAATTCCGGGGAAAACCCGGTAACCCACCCGCCCGTAGGCACGACGGTGAAATTACCGGTAAAACCCGTTTGGCTCAAGGATCCAACCCAGGTTTCCCTGGGTCTCCTATCATTGCCCACCAATGCCTCACTCTGCACCAAGTGGGAGTCGAACCTGCATCTCTCAAGAGAAATGCAAGCCTTCAACCACTTGATCTAGAGATCATTGGCAAAGTCATTTGTTTTACTCGTTTCTTCTCATTCTATTTTGTTTTCCATTTATCAGTTGAACTTGTATTATATTATTAGGAATAATGGATTTTAATAATCTAAACTATTTGTCATTGGCCACCAACAGTTCCAACTTAAAAAATAACAACTGACAGTTCCAACTATTCGTCCTTTATGCTGACACCAGATTGCAAACTATGCTCTTTATCTTCAAAAATTACAAAAACGTACTCGATGTTTGCAAGACCAAGTGGACCCCATTTGAGGGTATTTTGATCATTTTACCCTAAATACTAATATTAATAATAATAATAATAATGTTATATGTTTTATTATTATTATTATTATTATTATTATTAGTATTTAGGGTAAAATGACCAAAATACCCTCAAATGGGGTCCACTTGGTCAGATTTAACTATAAAAACTAATCAAGTAAGGGCTAAAGGACATAACGTGTAAGAGTTTGCAAATATCGAGTACATTTTTCGTACTTTTTGAAGATAAAGGAGATAGTTTGCAATCTGGTGTCAACATAAAGGACGATTTTTGTAATTTACTCAAAATTTAATTGAAATGAAAAAGAATAAAGGGTACAACTGTAAAATATTAAATAATTTTTCTTTCATCTCATTTATTATTATGTTTGAATAATTATTTAGTCATAAAGACTATCAGTCTCCACAATAATTTTTTTTTTGCCTACACGCATCAAAAGTTATCATACACATTTCGAAATTTATCCTATACATATTGAAATTTATCCTACACAACTCGTAATTTATCGTACACATCTCGTAATTTATCATACACTGTAAATGAATTTTTATTTTTATTTTTTGTGAAAATATATATTTTAAAATAAGTTACAAATTTAATATAGTTACTTATTAAAGAGAAAGACTACAAATTAATGATATTTACGTTTACCAATATACCCTTATAATAACATTAAATACAAATATTAAATGAAGTCAAATGAAACATTCCTATTGGTTGAAATTTCTTCGTACAAACAATTTTTTCTTATTTGAACCCTTCACTTTATATGTATTGGTTGATATTTCCTTCTGTAAAACCGACGGTATTAACTCAGGTATATAAGATTGATTCAATATTTATTACTTAATAATATAAAAGTTGTATTTAAATATATATAATTATTATAATTAAAGTTGAGTAGTGATTAGAAAATTGATTTGGATCGATAATATACCAACTATTGGTGCTTTACCATTGATCAAGATAATGTTCACTCATGAAGAAAAGAATCTAGAGATGCCACCAAGTAATAAACCATTGTATTTTCCAAAGTTTATTTTATCAAAAGTTTATTTTATCATAATTTCATTACTAAATTGCTTTGTATATAAAGAACTAGGTTTTAATGCTGCGCGCCGCGTTGCGGCGCGACAAAACTAAGTCATTGTAAAACTATTTATTGCGACTAAATACTTGGTTGTTATTAAAGTTGTGCTATTTAGTGTCTTATTTTTAAGTTGACAAGTGGAGTTTTCATACAACAGAGCCGTTGGTAGCAAGCGAGTTAGTAACTCCTGGCGATGGCGACTATTGCGATGTCTAAGCATCCACTAACCCAACAAATAAGGAATAAGAATTGTATAAATACAATCAGAAAAACGTGTGAAAGAGGAGAAAAAGGAAGATGACGTGAAATTATGTAAGCATAAAATGGAAAAAAAAAAGACCCAATGATTTGAGCTTGAGTCTCTTTAAAACACATACAACCACAAAACCACTCCACCATGATGAATAATCTACCTAACTTTGAAGAAAATGGATATATATACACACTTAAAAATGGTATAGGGGAAAAAAAGTCAACAAAAGATGACTTGAAGTTATGTATATTTACTATTCATGACAACCAATAAGGAAAGTTTACTATTCATTATGATGTGACAACTACTATTCATTAGCTTTGTTTTTTAATATATAGGATAATATATAGGATAATGGTGTATAATTTTAAGGGAAAATAGCCAAAATGGCCAAGTATTGGTCAACTTTTTCAAAATGGCCAACTCAAACGTCTTGTGGAGACGCCACAAAAAGGCTCTAGCGTCTTGGCGGCTGACCAACGAAACGCTGCCACGTGTCCGACACTAAGCTCAGACGTCTGGACGTCTTAGCTGAGACGTTTCAGACGGCTTGAGCCGTTTCCTTACGGCTGCACATGGCTTCAGACGGCATAAGACGTTTCAGGCCGGCTTGAGCCATTTCACCCTCTTTAGCCGGCTTCAGCAGCTCAAGCCGTATTGATATTTTTAAGACGTTTCCTGTTTAAATTTAAGCCGTTTTGTACGAGTTTAAGACGTTTTGTACCAATATAAGACGTTTTGTACGAGTTTAAGACTTTTTCCATTATTTAAAGGAATCCCTTATTTAAATACCGTATTTAAAGTATAAATCTAAGAATTTGTTTTTTAGTAATTATCTCACAACATGAGGGTTAAGTTTGTTGTTTATACTGGGGGGAAGAGGGATGTCATTAACGGAAACATTGAGTATGTTACTAATGGCGATTCAATGAGTCATGGTTTAGAAATTGAAACAGATCATTCATATAATAGTTTTTTAAATTATGTTTCTAAGCCGTGTGATACTCCAAACATTACACGCTTGTCATACCGGATGTCTACATTTACTGATCCGATCGATATAATTAATGATCGAGATGTTAAATTTTTTTTATTTGGCGATGCAGAATCCTTTTGAATTATATAAATTATATGTTATTCAAGAGTCTGGTGTTGGTTCCTCTGGTTTTTCTTCTTTAAACAATTTCAAAACTCCAGATCTAAATATTTCAGTTAAAGAAAGTGTTGACGTTTTAAACGATGAGTGTCCTATTTTAGAAAATAATTTTGAAAAATCAACCACGTCTAACAACGAATCAGCTTCTTCATCTATAGTGTTTGAGGCCGGTCATATATTCAATAACAAAGAAGAGATGAAGCTTGAGTTGGGAAAGAAATGTTTGTTAGAGCATTTCGAGTTTAAAGTTGATAGATCATCTAAGACACGGTATGAAGTGTCATGCATGGGTGATGGTTGTGAATGGCGATTTAAGGCATACGCTATTCCTGGTGGTAGTTTATTTTTTGTTAAACATTTGAACGATAGACACACCTGTTCGAAGACGCAAACACACCCACATTTCCGTCAGGCTAACCCAAAGGTTTTGGGTCACTTTTTAAAGGAACAACTAAAAGACAGTGGTAGGATATATCGAGCGAAAGAGATTGTCAAAGATTTTAGACAAATGTTCGAGGTTGAGATAACAAACCTTCAAGCTTGGCGTGGTAAAAGCCATGCACTTGAACTTCTACAAGGAACAACCCGAGACTCTTTTACCGAACTACCAATATACTGTTACAATTTGAAGCTTGCAAATCCTGAAAGCGTTACTCACATCTTGGTTGATAAGCAGAGTCGTTTTGAAATGGTTTTTGTTACGTTAGGTGTTGCGGTAATTTACACCTTTTCGTTTGTACTTGTTCTTATTTTTTTTAAGTAACATGGGTTTGATCTTATTTTGTTATCATTAATTTTCAGATTCCTAGCTTTATGTTTAATCTAAGACCGGTCGTTATCATTGACGCGGCACACCTAAAGGGTGAATTTAAAGGGACGTTGTTTTTAGCAGTGGCCATGGATGGAAATAATCAGATTTTACCAATTGCTTATAGCATAGGAAAATCAGAGGATGGTGAATCTTAAACATGGTTTCTCTCAAAGCTTAGAGAGTGTCTTGGTGAAATAGCAGATATGGCGATCATTTCGAATAGGGCGAATTCTATACATGTAGGTGTTAGAAACGTGTTTCCACGTGTTTACCACGGGTTGTGTTGTCATCATTTAATGATGAATTTACGTTTGCTGTCGTCTAAAAAAAAGAATACGAGGCACTATGGTGGAAGACATGTAAATCTTATCGGATGTCTGACTTTAACGAGTCATTCAATGCTTTGTGTCTTGCAGTTCCTAGAATACGCCAGGTTTTAACAAATATTGGGTTTGGTAGATGGGCAAGAGCTCATTGTCCCGGCAATCGATACCACTATATGACATCTAATAGTGCGGAGTCTATTAACTCTTTGTCTAGATTCTCGCGTAAGATGCCGATAACGTAACTTATCAAATTCTTCCGCGAGTCCGTACAAAAATGGTTTTATGACCGTCGACTGCAGGGCATGCAGGAGAGCCACTCACTGACTCAGTGGGCACATAAGAAAATTTTAAAGAAAATTGAAGGGTCTAGAACCTGGACTGTTGCAGGCATCGGGGTAAACACTTTTCTTGTTGAAGACGGTACGAAAAGGGGTTTAGTTGATTTTTTGAATCGTTCGTGCAGCTGCCGTGTCTGGCAAGTTTCTGGTCTACCTTGTGGGCATGTGATTGATGTTTCAAGATATTTGGGTGAAACTGACTGCCTCATAGGTCTAAATGGGTGATACCAGAAGGCCTTGGCAGTGTATTACCGCCGCATATTACAAGACGTCAATCTGGCCGTCCAAGAGAAAACACCCAAATCTTATCTCGTGGGGAAGAGCCCGTTCAGGTATATTGTTCGCGGTGTCAAACATACGGCCATGGTCGTGACGTTTGTTTGGATCTAATACCATCACAGATTCGTTCACGTAAATCATCAGGGAAAGGAAAAGGGAAAGAGACAGAAACCCAGAGTCCAACGGATGACATTTTTCCATCTTATAATTTAGAAGAATTTTAATAATAGCGTAGTTTTTTTATGTTTTAATTAGGAAAATCATGTAACAAATTCTCGTAACCGCAATAGTAATTAGTCCTTTTAATTTATATAAGAATTAAATTTTACAATGCGTACGTCCAGCCTTCAAAAATTAGTTGGTGTGTAGCGCCCGGCGTAGAGTTCATCAGCCATGTAGCGTCTATATCTGACACAAGCATCCTGTATGTTTACTTCGTTCCATGTCAATGAACGGTTGTAAACTAGATTTTCCACTAGCATACATATGATAACACCTGAGTTTCGCCTAATATGGGCTCCGTGGTCAGGTCAGGCCACACAACATCCCCGCAATACTCTAAGGCTTCTACACTATCTATCCCCGAGTGCTGCCAGTACGATATACGGCCCAGAAACCATACGAATGGAGATTCAAATTCTAAAAGAATTTGATGTATTTTCCTGTCTATGCAAAATCCTTCTCCGCAATTACTTAGGTTACAGTTATCGGGAAAATAAGCATTTATTTTAAGCGAACGCATATTTATTTTTAGAAGTAACCAGTGGTTTTCGTTGTGCGCTACGGGCATGTAAATCTGCAAAAAAATGAAACGTAAATAAGCCCCGGAAAAGGTATTCTTTTTAGGGAATTTTTTTTAAAATTATAAATTATTTAAAAAATCAATATTTTTTTATAAAACATAAAATATAAAAATTTCTAAATTTTTTAAACAGAAAGTTTTTTTTTTTAAATTTTTTTAAATTTTTTTAAAAAACGTACAACTCTATTATTTCCATGGTTGTAAAAGTCACTAGGCGCTCCCTAGTCGGTCGACCGGGGAGTTGAGAGTACTCGGCATAGGCGGAGAGTACTCGGGGAGTACTCGGACATGTTAAATTATAAAGAAATTAGTTTCCGGAAATTAAATATATGTCTAATAACATAAATTTACTAATATTTATAACAAATTACGTGAAAATTATATTCATTATTCAATATAATAGTCATATAAATTATGTTTTATTATTTTTTAAGTCAAAATCGGCCTGAATTGACCTATTAGATCTGATTTTGGCCGAGTTTGACCGCATTTGATTCGATTCCGAGTAATTAGGCGGAGTTAGAGAAAGTCGCCTCGGCAACCTACCTTGTAGCGACTACTCGAGGAGTACTCGGCCTTGGAAACCTTGTTTTACAACCATGATTATTTCCTTGTCAAATGTTGGTGTAAAAATGTAAAGGTCTAAAAATTTATAAAAAGCGTACACTCCGAATAAGCATATTTAACAACGTACCGTATCAACGTCCCAAAAGGGAGGAAAAAATTCTTTTGAACCGTCTGCATATCCGTAGGCCTCTCCTTTTTGTTCTATTATCATGTTAAAAAAAAGTAGGCGGGACTACTGTCCAACGATAATCCTTTGACGAAATCGCCGTTGACCGTATATGAAGCTCCTGTTGATACATTAGCTTGTTACACCATGCATTAATATGCTGAGAAAAATATGGTAAACGTTTCACTAAAAAAATATAAAAACACTATCATTAACAGGAAAGGTATTTCGAAGGTACCGTTTCCTGAATAAATCCGTTTCCACAAAATCCAATTAATCCGCCCCACCATTCTTTTCCGAGAGGTGTTTTACCCATGTAGGTTGAGTAGCAAGTTGGACTATCGCCGTCATAGTAAAACTCTATAATATTTGGCGACCAATGTTCAAACCGATCATTTTGGTTTATCCAAATGGTGCGTTGCACGGAATGAGGAATGTTTGAGTAAGACATCCGGTGTGGCATTATTGACATAGTGAGGGCACATATATATACACATGTTCACAATAAATATAATATAATATAATGAAGTTTTACCTACTTAATATGTCATCGAAACATATATAGAAATAACTATATATAATGAATTTCTGTTTTATAAAATATAAATTAATACAAATCATTGAATATATTCAATATCGCCCTCTTGTATCTCGTCGACTGTATCTTTAGGTATAAGCGAGTTGTAGAAAAGTATCGCAAGATGGCGCCTCATCCTTGTAGCCGTTATGCTTGTGTCTTCACCATCATTTAGTGGTTTTTTGTTAATCAACCGGTCCAGAAATATGCAAACCCAAACCCCACAGTCCCCTAATGGTCCCGACTGCTGTGGCACAACATTTGCATATATTATTTGAAACAGAAACTTTAACGTTAAAGGTTTGTTGTCATAATAACCATGCATACGAAGCCAATGGTTAAAAACAAAATTTATAGAACAAACCACTTCCGTTCTTCCTTTTTCCAATTGTTGCATGCCCATCAAGCTACAAAAAAAAAAAAAAAACCAACAGTTATAAATTTTTAAAGTCATACCTTTTGAGAGACCGTTAACTAAAACTATTAAATAATCAGCTACAAAAAAAAATGAGCGTTTATAAATTTTTACCTGTCGTAAATAGTGAGGGTATGGTTAACCAGGTTGAAAACGCCTAAAAACCAGTGAATTGATGGTATATATAACGGTACGTACACCTCGTCAACGCTAAATATCGGAGGAAAAGGTTCGACACTCCCGTTGAAGTAACCTTCGAACGTCTGATCCAAAGTTTGACAATGCATCTGGAAATATGGGGGTAAAATGGACCAACGGTCGGATGGATTTCTTGAATGATACATGTGTAGCATCCATCCAAAAAGGTGCTGTTATAGGGTTGGACAATTTTAGGGTAAGTTTATAGGAAAATTTAGTATATTTAGTATTAACAAAATTATCTATAGTGCTTACATTATCGCTTAACCAGCCAGTACGGTCGGTGCCAAGCAATGCCGCCCAGAAATCAGGACCAACACTTTCACCTGCCGTGAGGGTTAGTTCTCTAATGCCACTAGTTGGTGCCCAATTTTTTTTTTTATCATTTTGATTAAATTATCTTCATCATTTGCTATCTTTTTTTGCTTCCGCTTCATGTTTCTGTAAACTACAAACGGTGATAGCAAAGACTTGGCGGACTTCACAAGCATTTCGGAACGCCTCAGTTTGATCATCTCCGGATCCTCATTCTACAGTAACATTAATTTAAGGGGAATCAATTAACAGAACGTACATGGATAACTAAAATAAACATATAGGAAGTAAAAACTTACGGCTTCTTCCGTAAGATTTTTTGGATTCATTGAGACATGATACACATCCTCATCGTAGTTAAAATATGAATCAGCTGCCGCCTACAAATTTTTAAAAAATGTTAGAAACATTTATAAACAAATTTTTTTTAGATTTTTATAAGCAAATAAACCGGATTTTTGGATCAATACATTATCATCTTGTTTTTCGATTGTTCCCTCGGTGTTCGTATGTGGCTTGGAGTATTAACCGGATCCATACGAAAACTTTGTAACAACTCTGACTTGATCATGTCAGTCAACGCCCGGTTGTTTGCGATCATCAGTGACTGAAATTTAGAAACAATCTGCTCTTCAGAATAAAATCCTGACGAAAATGGACCGGGAGCAGCATCCCGTTGCAAGTCAACCGTGTCTAATGGAATATCATGCATCTGAACCGGTACTTCAGGTGCTAATCCGTGCATTTGAGGCAACTGACCGGGTATTTCTGAATTCAATTCACCATAATCATCGCCGAACAAGTCGTCAATGAAATCCTTCATTTTTTGCTGGCCGCAGTTTTCAGTCGACTGGATTGGATGTTGCATTTGTGGGGGTAATTCAGTCGGCATAGCAGGTTGATAAATTTGACGTTCACGGTCTAAATAATCCGAGCTTGAAATGAACCACTGTGTTTCGGCCTCAAACTCAGTAGGTAGTATGAAGTTTAGCGGTTTATATTCAAGTCTCTACCAGATTGAAACCAAATATTTTACAAAAAAATGTTAAAAACTATTAAAGGCTGAATTTTTTTTTTTTTAAAATTTGTTACACAAAATAATTTGATTAGCTAATTATCCGACCTGATGTGAAAAATGTCAAAAACTGTTAAACAGTTTTAATAATTTTATAAATTATAAAATCATTAAAAAAAATTTCAATGTTTAACAGTTTTTGTTATAACATTATAATTTCAATAAAATTTTATAATTTTATAATTTGAAAATGCATATAAAAATGTTTCAAAAATTGTTAACGGTTGAAATTATTTTTTTAAAATTTTATAAATTTAACAGTTATAATAATTTTATACTTTTAACAGTTTTTATAATTTTATAATTTTATCGGTTTTTATATTTTTTTAAAAATTTAAATTTATAAAATTATAAAATTTTATAAAATTTGTCAAACAATTTAAGAGACAATATAGCAATTTACATTTATTGCATTCGTCTCAAGTACCAGAACAAACGTCTTAATAAAGAAACGTCTCGTGCATGCTGGAAACGTCTTAAATGTCAACGTTGACGTCTCGTGCATGTTGGAAACGTCTTAAGACGTCTTAAATGAAACGTCTTAAATGTCATGCATGAACGTCTTAAAAAGCTGTTGAGACGTCTTAAAAATGCCACGTGTCCTAGAATTCAAACGTCTTGGAAATATAACACAAAAGACGTCTTGGTTGAAACGTCTTGAATTAAATTCTCGTTTAATTTATCGAAATTTTGTTAAATAAATTAGAATTAGTATTCTTCCCTTTAAGTATAGTATTGGGGGGAATAACTATTGGAGTACATTTCTGGAGCTCGCAAAATGTCTGAAAAAAATAAAAAATGATGTATGCTGCTCGCAACCAGCAAACAAATCATCATCTTGGATTCTAAAAAATGGAGAAGTTCCAAGGGTGAAAGTTCTTCTGAAGTTTCACAACGAAATGATTCGGAAGAAAGCCACTTTGTACCCAATCGACAAAGTTTTCACCTCCACCGGGCTGGTACATGGGCAATTCCAGACGACGAAAGTGAGAACTAGTCTAAAGACGTCGCAACATTCTACACAAATGGGGACGCGCCGTTCTGTTATTCAGCAGTTTTCACAAGATCAATAGAGTTGGACAAAAAGTTTTGGGGGACTCTATTAGGTTTTCGCTGTGGCGGCTACCTAACGTCAACAGTTAATTATTCTTCCTAATATTTTTATTAAATCGTGAATTTTTCCCCGTTATTAATTTATTTTAAATTACAATTTATACAGCATATTGAAGGATGGGTGGGAAGACTAATGGCTTGGAGGAATAGAAAGATGATTCAAAGGGATTCGTTGGTAAACTTGCGGTGGACAATTCTTCCACCACAATTTTACGAAACGTTGTTAGTTCTACTCCTAAAAACGTTGTTAAATATGCCAATGGAAAATTACACCCATTTCCTTCTTTCTTTGAAGTGGATTACGTATTCTTTCCGTTACCGTTAGAAAATAACGAATGGCTCCTAGCTCGCCTAGAGTTATCGTCACAGGAGTTGGTGTATTACCCGTGTGAAAATGTTTGTGTCGGAGATAAATACATAAACGTTATTCACCCACGCTTAACGAAGGTTAAAGTTTATTTAGGAGCATTACTAGTGCATTTGCGATATTGGAAAAAAAACGGGGAAACCAGAAAAATGTATCTCTGCCGAGCTCAATGATAACTACGTGGTATCTAACACATCAATCGCAGGGAATGAAGCTGTCTACCTGTGCATGCTTATGGAGCATCTGGTTACGGACAAACCAATAAATATAACTGGAGACATTCGTAGAACTTTTTTGTCGTACAAACAATTTATGGCAGAAAAACTATATTTTGGCGGTGTTTACCCCGTCCAAATGATGTCTAGTTTTTGCAATTAAATTACTGTTGTCTCTATTCAGTAGGTAATGCAATTAAATTCCTGTTTTTAATTTATTAATTTAATAAATAGTGATTAATGAACCCACTATAAATAGGCATTGTTGCCATTTAACCACATCCAATAACAATTTAACCTCAAAGTTGAAAAACATGGATTCTTGGACCGACGAAGAAGACATTGCTGTTTCCGTCTCCTACGCCGCCGCTCGTGATTAAAGTACTTACTCAATCTCCGATTCCGCGTTCTGGGGTAAGGTTATGAACTATTTCTGCATTCACGTGCAACAAACGACCCGTAGCGCTGATGACCTCAACACTCGGTGTGCTTTCCTACGCTTTAAATGTAGCCGTTTCCCAGGAAGGTACAAAAACGTTAAAAAAAAATCGGCACAACAACCTGCCTGAAGAAGAGGTCATTGAAGAAGCCTTGTTAGACTACGCAATAATTTATGACGAGGACTTTGAACACATTTCCGTGTTTGAAACTTTGAAAAATTATATTTAGCTAACGTTTTTTGGGATGTTAATTTAAATTTATCTTAGTTTTTTAGGATGTAATATTCGTAATGGTAAAAATATTTAAATTAAAATGTTTGAAGTTATTAAAATGTTTGAACTTATTAAAAATTCTGAAACCGTTAAATAATTTTTTGGAATTTAAACTTATTATTGTTTAAAAGCCCATCATCACATGAAAATTAAAAAAATAGGGAACGCCGGGTATCGAACCCGTGCCAAACCCGGTTCACACACTCACCAACGACTTAACAAACATATCACAAGCCACTACACCGTGACCCTGAGAACGAGTTATATTCAGATTTAATTTAATTTATACACTCACTTTGTTTAAAAGCCCATATTAAAAAACTTACTTACTGATTTAATTATTTATTTTAATCATTTAATAAATATTTATAATTAAGTAAATAAATATTTATAATTTTAGTAGTTAAGGTTTAAACTTGTTAAATAATATAATTTAAACTTGTTATTTTTAACATTAACTGTAACACCTCAAAAATTCACGTCCTATAATGTGTTGACACGTGTCATAAATTTGAACGTGTGAAAGAATGTTCTGAAAGGACTAAAGTTAACAAACATGGAAAGTATGTGAATATACAGGTTTAAAATGTAAACAGTGAATAAATATACTTTAAAATAACCCTACATGATGTTTATACCATAAAACGAATAAATCATGGATCATACGAAGCTAAAAGAGAGAGATTACAAACTACAGGGGTTAAATGTGTCAACATGTTTAAATTATACCTCTGAGTGACCTTTTGACAAACCCGAAGCTTTGTAACGGTTAATTATGCTCACTAGAATGCACGATATAAATTTCATAAAATTTCGTTATCGTATGAGAAAGTTATGATCAAATTCGTATACAAGGGGTTAAAAGCGTCAACGATGAAGTTTAGGACTTTTCGGGTGACAATAAAGTTAACCGAGGTCTTAACAAAGTGGGTATATATCTTGAAGCCCTTATAAGTCAATTTGGAGGGTTCAAAGTGCAAGAAATAAAGTCGAAACAAAGTTTTGAAGAGCCAAGGACCAATGCATAAAAAATCAAAAGTTTGGATTTGATCAGAAGGGCTTAGCGTCACGCGAGGGACCCTGGGGGGGGGGGGGGGGGCTACGCGTCGCGCGAAGGGTCCTCTAATCCGAATTCTTTGGGTTCTTGTCTGCCATGGCCATTTTAACCGACTTTAATTCGATTTTTCACATCTTGGGCGACCCCTAGGCAACCCCTAGAAACTTAGGGACACTTGTTAGTGATCAAACATCAATGGTAGACCTTGTTGTCAACAATCTATGAAGATATGAGCACTATAAAAGGCCACAAGGTTGCAACCATTTCTTCACACCTTCATTCTGCAATTGAGAAGCTTTCTGGAGCTTAAGACCAGACCCAAGTCCTTCCTAATCAAGCATAGGACTTCAGTAAGTATGCTTAACCTTTCTTAGTTAAGTTTTTGCTTAGTTTTAGCTTAAAAGTCAAACCGTCGTAATTAACGGTTGACTTAACGATTAATCACAAATGGTCAAGTGATTAGTCGAATTGAAAGTAGTTATAAGTTGGTAATTATGTGGGCATTAAACCCCTAAAAGGGCACCCTCTGATTCCCACTCTAACTAAGTCAAATGTCGGGTCAAACTTGTTATTAAAAAGTCAACAAGATACTTATTTTCTAATTTGTGCATAATTAGCAATGTAGAACCCATACAACCTGTTT
The DNA here is from genome assembly GCA_030545235.1 of Helianthus tuberosus. Classification (NCBI taxonomy): domain Eukaryota; kingdom Viridiplantae; phylum Streptophyta; class Magnoliopsida; order Asterales; family Asteraceae; genus Helianthus; species Helianthus tuberosus. Next base: position 194,785,354 of record CM060365.1, read on the forward strand.
GATCAATAATATAACTTGGTAATTAGTGTAAGAACATGTCTAAACATGTTCCACCCGACAATTTTCTGTTTAGACCCGGTTCGGAACCGAAAGTCGCAAAACTTTGACTTTTGCTTTGACTTCAGTTCTGACCCGTTTTAGTATGAATTGGAATTGCCTTAGAGCTTTAATTTGACTAGGTTAGATGCTAGTATAACCCTCTGTGATTATACACCATGGTTCATTAGTTAACCAATTAATATGCATGATTCCGTTAATTGCTCATATGTTGACCATTATGCCCTTTACACCATAAAACGTGATTTTTGAGAATGTAAAAGAGTAGAAACCTTAGTCACTGATATATAAACTTGCACCTAAAATTTGACATCTGTTTGAGGTGTAGTTTGAGAGTTATGCTCATTAGCGTAAATTGAAAGCTTTTTGTTAATTAAACGGCGTAATTAGCGTATAGCCTATTTAAACTCACTTTTTGTTATCAAACTCTTTACCCACTGATGTAATATATTATTTTTGGATTTTTGAAGATTTTTAATTAATTTTAGGCTGAGCATAACTTAGGGTCGTAAGCTTAATTCGGTAATTGTCGGTTTTGCCCTTACGGGCTATAAAATGAGTTTTACATATCTAATTGACTCCAAATCTTTTGCTACTGATTACATATGATGAATAAATTATTTTAAGTCTTCTAGAATAATAAAAATATCAGTTTTCTATATAGAACCCGGAAACGGCTTTTAATCGCCTTTTTAAGCGTTTTTAACGCATAGTATGTACTAGAACTATTTAAACATACGAGGGTTGATACCTACTGATATTTTGGGTAAATTATAATATTTTAACAGTAAGCAAAAGTTGTTTAACTCAGACTTCAGTTTTGAGCTTTTCGGCTTATGTGAAATTACCAAAATGCCCCTACGGTGCATAGTTTGGTTATAATTGATAAATTTCACATATATACTTTACCCTACTGTTATAACTTATTAAATTGAGTATTTTTTCTGATTACATCAGACCTGTAACTCAGGTTAATACTTAAACTCTTTTATAACCTTGAAAATGACCAAATTACCCATACGGGGCATAGTTTGTGTTTAAACTCGTTTCGGGCATAATAAAAGTTATCTTACTGATGTCACAACATATTTGAAGCATATTAACTTAGGAAATCCGTATATGGCTCTAATAATTACCCGTTACGCCTCTTGCGCGTTCGGTTCGGTTTATGTAACTAGTTTGCATAAATTAGCCGAAACGGGTCAAACCTTATCGGTTTTATCTCAAAATCCAAAATGTGTATGAAATACCCATCTTAAGCAAGTCTTCAAACTTGTCGGGTCTAAATCACATTCTATCCGGTCTTCGCTTAATCGTGCGTACGAACCGTATCTTTGAAACTAACCGGTCTAAGCTTAAGCTTAACTAAAAACCCGTTAGGATTTTAATAGGTTATTATAAACCTTCGTTCCAGATTAGGAGGACCAGTAAAAGCCACTTGCATTTGCTTATTGTGATTATTACTTTGCTCAGGTAAATACTTTTAACTTATTTCCCTATACGGGCTTGGGGTACGGTATATAAAATACCGCTTGGTCGGGCATTAAATCTCCATCGTTTGGTGGCTAATTGATATTTGATCGGCCCGTTTAAATTGTTTTGTTTGCTTAAAGCCTTTGGGAGGTTAATGACCATGTCCCGGATATCCTTGGCATCATTTTACGAAATGGCCACGACCTAAGCACGAGGTGTAGGCGTACACCTTTCAGTTGCCAGACAAATAATGTGGTGTGTCTATTGATCTTTAACCCGGCACGACCCGGGCTACTGAACGCATAAGTAACATGTAATTCTTTTACGAGATTATATATTTAAATAATTATCCCAAGTTATAAAATGTTTATGCCACGTGCATCCAAATCAATTTTTAATCATTTTTAAAATGAGTTAGTTGATTGTATTTACCAGTGTAAACTGACGTATTTTCCCAAAAAGATTAAATGCAGGTACTAAGCGTAATAGGCTGGATTTTCTCCTTAGCATCAATAAAGAGTCTCGCAAGCTTAAGATGCCTATCGTCTGTTGAACTACTGTTTCCTACTTATTTTTGATCCTTCTGTGGATAAACATTCGACTATCGTGATACTTGATATTACAAATTATTAAAGTTGAATTGTATCTTTCATTTGCTTCCGCTGTGCATTTTAATTATTGTGTTGTTTGACTATTATGTTGCCAACCACGTCACGATACTCCCCACCGGGCCCACCGGTGACACGTGGACTTCGAGGTGTGACAGGTTGGTATCAGAGCAAACGCGGAGTGAATTAAACACTAGCCTTTTGTGTTTAATCTCAGTTACACAATTGCACATTCCAAAATTTTCGAGTCTAGAAAAGAACATAAGAACAATCCAAATTTGTTTCAATTTATTTTTACTTTGTTTTGTTTTGTCCTTTATTGTTATATTCTTGTGGTTATCTTATGTTATATAGACAGGACTAAATATGCCGCCAAGATTCTTTCGATGAAGAGGACGAGGCAAGGGGCCAATCACCGCCCCCAATGACCACGAGGCCGGACCTTCGCACATGCGAGCTCCTACCACCACTGCGAGTGCTGACCCTAGAGAAAACCTGAGGAACCTTTTTGAACCTGCTAGACGATCTGTCTCGCACAGTTCGACACCTCCCATTCACAACTCATATGGGCCACAGTCGGAAAATGAGCCCGACAACCCTCAACCTTCTTACATACCTCTTCAGCGATCCCTATAGCATAATTCCTTTGGTAACCCCACACCTGTTTTTAGGGGCCGGTTTAACCCGGCAAATTACATACAAGAACCAGTGGGTTTTAACCCATTGGGGCCAGAGGATCATTTCTCCGGCGATCATGCAGAGGATATGGACAAGGACACCGATCCCGTCGAGCCCGCAACCGGAACTCCCAACCATCCTATCGAGGTCTCGGATGGTTCGTCTTTTCACGGATCACCCTACCATGGTCCGGATAGTTATCAGGCATGATTTAATCAACACGAGTGGTATTTTACACCCTCGCATCACTCGTCGCCTCATCATCAGCAGCAGCAGCAGCAGGATCCCTCTGAGGATTCACGATTCGTGGCAGTCACGCCACCACCTCCACCGCCACCAGTTCAGCCGGCACCTCCGCAACCGCCGAGGCGTAGGAGAACCGGAGCACGTATGTCTGCACGAGGAGGAGATTTTCATTTTAGCTCTCCTCGACACTCAAGTGGCAGTCATTATCCGCCACTTTAAGAAGATCCACAAATGGGTGGACCTTCGAACCCAGTTGCACCACAACCACCACCAATGGGTTTTGATAACCCGATTCCAGCATACACGGGTTCTATGGCGTACAACCCGTTTGAGCAGCCGGCTCACACCAACTACGGTTACGCTGAAGCCGACCCATACATGGTAGCGGCCAATTATAACGCCCATCATCCTGAAGAACAGTATGGAGCTCCTTGGGGAGTAGGGTACCCAACCCATGGGTACCAAATACCCGCTAGACCTATAATTCGGACGCAATCGCAGCCGCCACGGTTTTCCCCACCCGAGCAGGAAGATTTTCTTCAGAGATTGGACCAAGTCGAGCGAGACTTTCACAGAGATCGCAGGGAGCGACAAAGTTTCTTTCAAGGATTGACAAGTTTAATAAAAGGGAATAGCAAGAAGGACCATTGAATCCTTCAAATTATTGATTGTAGCTTCCTTGTTTCAGTTAAGCCCCTGCGTGGGTATGTATTGCTGTTTTGACCCCTGCGTGGGTATGGTTGTCTTTTGAGCCCCTGCATGGGCCTATCTTTCCGTTAACCCCTACGAGGGTATGTTGTGTATTTAGTCCCTGCGTGGACTTATCTTTTTTAGTCCCTGCGTGGACATCTATCCTAGTAGTTGGTCCCTGCGTGGACTTGTATTTTAGTTAAACCCCTGCGAGGGTAATTTTTCTAATTAAAAGTCCCGTTTAGGGCGATGTGTACTCTTTTGGTATTAAGGGAATGTTAAGTTTATAATTTTCATTTTTGCCATTATATGCATAAATTATTATATATGAAATAAATAAATCAAAATCATTCATTGTAATAATAATCTGCCTATTAAATATTGAATAAGAATCTTAAGAGTGAAACCTAGCCTGAGTGTCAATATAAGACCTGGCCACGATGGTAAGACCTGTTTAAAAGATTCGGATCCTTGTTAACATCTGAAAACATGTTAACACTCCTGGCAGACGTGATTCGTTAAAATCACACACGTCATTCTTATATAAGGATTCTTCAAAAGATTCCTAACCCAACTTAATGATCTCTGAATCATGGGTTTAAATCATCAATTTAGATGATCATATTTTGACCATACATTGGTAATATAATGCCTACGGGCCTTGCTCATTTCTACATGAGCCAAAAGACAGTGGTAGCTACGACTCCCTGTCCGAAAGAGGTAATGAACTATGTTCGAGCCTTAAAAGCTTTGATTCTCTGAAATCATAGCTAATAATTTATAAATGTCTTGGTAACTAGGCCTTTTGTGCCACTAATAAAACTGTTGTTGTTTTTATAATTAGGATAAATTATAATAAAAATCCTAAATAAATGTGAATTATAAATTAACCAAATATGGTTTATGTATACCATGGTTAATGAATTGCCATAAAAGACAATTCCATAATAAACTCCCAAGTAAACTATTGTCCTTGTTTTATGTAACAGTTCAATTAAAATGGCTGACTCGGATGAAATTAATAGTCACCCAGTGGAGAATAATGATAACGCCCGAATTAATATAACGGGTGCTGAACTGAAAGCGTTAGTAGACGACGCAGTTACAAAGGCCTTAGAGCGGCAGTACGAAGAATATAGTGGGACTCGAAGTAGGACCCTATCTACACCGCATTCTAAGCCACCTTCCAAGAAGGAAGAACCGAAGAAAGATGATGATCGACTCTCCTCAAACCACCACAGTGCTCCATCTCAACAGATTGTACTAAATCAAGAACCCCGTAGTAAGGGTTGCTCCTATAAATACTTTGTTTCATGCAAACCCAGAGATTTCACTGGGGAAAAAGGAGCCATTGACTGCATGACGTGGTTAGATGAGATGGATACAGTAGTGGATATCAGCGGGTGCGCTGAGAGGGATATAGTCAAGTTTGTGTCGCAATCTTTTAAAGGTGAGGCTTTAGCCTGGTGGAGATCACTGATTCAAGCCACTGGGAAGATCCCATTGTACAACATGTCATGGGAACAATTCGTTGCCCTCATCAGGGAGAATTACTGTCCTCAGCATGAGGTCGAGAAGATTGAGTCAGATTTTCTTTCGTTGGTAATGACCAATCTAGATTGCCAAGGTTACCTCACGAGCTTTAATACAATGTCGAGGTTGGTTCCGTATTTGGTGACCCCGGAACCCAAACGAATAGCTCGTTTCATTGGGGGTTTAGCCCCCGAGATAAAGGCAAGCGTGAAGGCCTCTCGGCCAGCTACTTTCAGATCTGTAGCTGACATATCTCTGTCCCTCACTCTGGACGCGGTCAGACAAAGATCGCTGAGGAACAAAGATGCTGAGAAAAGAAAACGTGAAGATGATAATTCACGGAGGTCAAACAAGAAGCACCGAGGAAACGGTGACAGCAAGAAGGGATCTGAGTCAAGGAAAGATGGGCATCAGTCTGGTGAGAAGCCCAAATGCAAAGTCTGCAAGAAACAGCACTTCGGGAAGTGCAGGCTCGAATCGAACTCGCAGGCTCAGTCAAGAACTTTTGCTTGCGGGATATGCAAGTCCAAGGAACACAAGACCTTGGATTGCAAAAAGCTGAAGGATGCAACGTGCTACAGTTGCAATGAGAAAGGGCACATAAAAACCAACTGCCCCAAATACGCCAAGAAGCCTGAAGAGGCCAAGAAGACCAATGCTAGGGTCTTTAGGATGGATGTGAAGGAGGCTGTGCAAGACGATAACGTGATCACATGTACCTTTCTCATAAATGATATCTATGCAATAGTACTTTTTGATTCAGGCGCTGATAAGTCTTTCGTAGATAATAAGTTTTGCAAATTGCTGAATTTACCTGTCAAAACCTTAAGTGTGAATTATGAGGTGGAGTTAGCAGATGGCACCATAGAAACCGTCTCAACTGTGTTAGATGGATGTGTCATGTCCATTAAGAACCACTCTTTTCCCTTGTCCCTACTTCCCTTTGAGTTAGCCGGTTTTGACATAGTCTTGGGTATGGACTGGTTATCTCATAACCAGGCCCAAATTGTCTGCAACAAGAAGCAAGTGGTGATTAAGACTCCGTCTGGTGAATCACTTACCATTCGGGGAGATACCCAATATGGGCTGCCTGAGCAAGTGACTATGCTCAAGGCCTCCAAGTGTTTAAAGAAGGGTTGTGTCATCTACATGGCACAAGTGATTATTGATGAGCCTAAACCGAAGATAGAAGATATCCCCGTCATTTCTGAATACCCTGATGTTTTTCCTGAAGAACTACCTGGTTTACCACCAGATAGGCAAGTGGAATTCAGAATTGACATCGTCCCTGGGGCAGCACCAGTTGCTAGAGCACCCTATAGATTGGCACCAACGGAGATGAAGGAATTAAGAACGCAACTAGATGAATTGCTAGCCAAAGGTTTCATTAGACCTAGTTCGTCTCCTTGGGGAGCGCCGATCTTGTTTGTCAAGAAGAAGGATGGATCGATGCGTCTGTGCATCGATTACCGTGAGCTTAATAGGGTCACGATCAAGAATAGGTACCCATTGCCCAGAATCGACGATCTGTTCGATCAGCTTCAAGGGGCAAGTTACTTCTCCAAGGTCGATCTGAGGTCAGGCTATCATCAACTGAAGGTTAAAGATGAAGATGTACACAAGACTGCATTTAGGACTCGTTATGGTCATTACGAATTCCTAGTGATGCCTTTTGGGCTCACAAATGCACCTGCCGCATTCATGGATCTCATGAATCGCGTCTGCAAGCCCTATTTGGACAAATTTGTCATCGTCTTCATAGACGACATCCTCATCTACTCGAAGAACAAGGCTGATCATGAGAAGCATCTTCGATGTATTCTTTCATTGCTTCAGCAGGAGAAGCTCTATGCCAAATTCTCTAAATGTGAATTCTGGCTTCGTGAAGTCCAATTTCTTGGACATGTGGTTAGCGAACGCGGAATCCAAGTGGACCCCGCCAAGGTTGAAGCTGTCATGAACTGGCAAGAGCCAAAGACGCCTACCGAGATTCGTAGTTTCCTGGGTTTGGCAGGATACTAAAGACGCTTCATAGAAAAATTTTCAAGGATTGCTGCACCCCTAACTTCCTTGACTAGGAAGAAGGTTAACTTTATTTGGGGCCCTAAGTAGCAAGAATCTTTTGATATCCTTGAACAGAAGCTGAGCAACGCTCCTGTATTGACGTTACCTGATGGAATAGAAGAATTTGTAGTTTATTGTAATACATCGCACACTGGCATGGGATGTGTGCTTATGTAGAAAGGCAAAGTTATTGCCTACGCTTCAAGACAGTTAAAAGTGCATGAAAAGAATTACACCACCCATGACTTGGAGTTGGGTGCTGTTGTATTTGCACTGAAACTATGGAGACACTATTTATATGGTGTCAAGTGTGTGATCTATTCTGATCACAAGAGCCTCCAGCACCTGTTTAACCAAAAGGATTTAAACATGAGGCAACGACGATGGATGGAGACGTTGAATGATTATGATTGTGAAATTCGATACCATCCAGGCAAGGCAAACGTGGTTGCCGATGCCTTAAGCAGGAAGGAAAGGGTAAAACCCATCCGAATCAATGCCAAGAGCATTGAAATCAAGAACAGTTTGAATGAAAGGTTGTTAGCTGCACAGATGGAAGCTGTGCTGGAAACTAACTATCCTAATGAAAAGCTGGGAGTCACGGAAGAGCAATTATCTCAGGGCAAGGACGGAATCCTGAGGTTAAATGGAAGAATATGGGTTCCAGTTTATGGAGGACTTCGAGATGTTATCCTCCAGGAAGCCCACAACTCTAAATATTCCGTTCATCCTGGAGCTGATAAGATGTACCAGGATCAGAAGGCAAATTTTTGGTGGATAGGCTTGAAAAAGTCTATAGCCACCTATGTAGCTAAATGCTTGACGTGTGCGCAAGTCAAAGAAGAACATCAAAAGCCGTCAGGTTTGCTGCAACAGCCTGAACTTCCCACTTGGAAGTGGGAAATGGTAACTATGGATTTTATCACCAAGTTACCTAAGACAAGGAAAGGAAACAATACCATTTGGGTGATCGTAGACAGACTGACTAAATCAGCACATTTCCTACCCATAAAAGAGACCTATAGCTCCGACATGTTAGCCCAATTATACGTAGACAAGATTGTAGCTCTACATGGCGTACCTGTGGCTATTATCTCTGACAGAGATACTAGATACACGTCGCATTTTTGGAAGAGTTTCCAACAAGCTTTGGGCATGCGCTTAAATTTCAGTACGGCTTACCACCCTCAGACTGACGGACAGAGTGAGCGTACCATCCAAACATTGGAAGACATACTACGTGCATGTGTAATTGATTTAGGTGGTAGTTGGGATAACCACCTACCATTGATTGAGTTCTCATACAACAATAGCTACCATACCAGCATCAAGGCTGCGCCTTTCGAGGCTTTATATGGTAGAAAGTGTAGAACGCCCGTTTGTTGGGCAGAAGTTGGAGATGTCCAACTGTCAGGTCCGGAAATAGTCTTTGAAAAGACGGACAAGATTGTCCAGATTCGTGACCGACTGAAAGCTGCCAGGGATAGGCAGAAAAGCTACGCAGATCTAAAGCGTAAACCTATGAAATTTGAAGTAGGTGAAAAAATGTTGCTTAAAGTATCACCCTGGAATGGAGTGATGCGATTTGGTAAGAAAGGCAAGCTAAGCCCGAGATACATAGGACCTTTCGAGGTTATCGAATGAGTCGGATCAGTTGCCTATAAGTTAAACTTACCAGAAGAGCTCAGTGGTATTCATAATGTATTCCACATCTGCAATCTGAAGAAGTGTTTCGCTGATGAATCACTGGTCATACCACATACATATGTGCACATAGAAGAGAGCTTAAAATTTGTTGAAAAACCTGTGTCGATCGAGGATCGACAGGTTAAGAAGCTTCGAAGGAAACATGTACCTATTGTAAAGGTAAATGGGATGCCCGTAGAGGTCCCGAATATACGTGGGAGGTTGAGTCCACAATGAAAGAAAAGTACCCTTATTTATTTCAGTAAATCTCGAGGTCGAGATTTCTTTTAAGGGGGTGAGGATGTAACACCTCGAAAATTCACGTCCTATAATGTGTTGACACGTGTCATAAGTTTGAACGTGTGAAATAATGTTCTGAAAGGACTAAAGTTGACAAACATGGAAAGTATGTGAATATACGGGTTTAAAATGTCAACAGTGAATAAATATACTTTAAAATAACCCTACATGATGTTTATACCATAAAACGAATAAATCATGGATCATACGAAGCTAAAAGTGAGAGATTACAAACAACAGGGGTTAAATGTGTCAACATGTTTAAATTATACCTCTGAGTGACCTTTTGACAAACCCGAAGCTTTGTAACGGTTAATTATGCTCACTAGAATGCACGATATAAATTTCATAAAATTTCGTTATTGTATGAGAAAGTTATGATCAAATTCGTATACAAGGGGTTAAAAGCGTCAACGATGAAGTTTAGGACTTTTCGGGTGACAATAAAGTTAACCGAGGTCTTAACAAAGTGGGTATATATCTTGAAGCCCTTATAAGTCAATTTGGAGGGTTCAAAGTGCAAGAAATAAAGTCGAAACAAAGTTTTGAAGAGCTAAGGACCAATGCATAAAAAATCAAAAGTTTGGATTTGATCAGAAGGGCTTAGCGTCACGCGAGGGACCCTGGGGGGGCTACGCGTCGCGCGAAGGGTCCTCTGATCCGAATTCTTTGGGTTCTTGTCTGCCATGGCCATTTTAACCGACTTTAATTCGATTTTCCACATCTTGGGCGACCCCTAGGCAACCCCTAGACACTTAGGGACACTTGTTAGTGATCAAACATCAATGGTTGTAACACCCCGTGTTTTCATAAGTGAAAGTCAAAGTCAAGGTCAACGTCAACGACCGATTTCGCGCAACTTGACTCGTAGAAACTTCTTGTTTTTAATTGTATTATGTGGAGTAAGTGTTGTTAATTGCAATAATCGATGAGTATTAATCATATTTCAATCGACCTACGACTGTGAACTATAGGAAGTAACAATGCGATAAAGTTAATCAACTAACGATCAAGCTATGCTAATCGAATCGACGTCGAATCACAACTCGAACTATGCATTTTACTTATTGTTTATACGTGTGTGTATGCCTTACGTGTTACCTGTGCATGTGTATTTATGTTATGTTGTGGTAATCAAGCGAACTCAATCGAACTCGAAATCTAACTCGAATGCTATCGAACTCAAACTCAAATCACAATCGAACTATGATAGATGGTGGAGAATAGATTACGCGAGATACGAAGTAGTTGGGACTAAAAGTAATTTGACTAGGAAACCCTATCGAATCGCTCGCAATCGGAACCGAAACGTCAAAGATCGTCGCACCAAACACACCACCCAGGCGCCAATCCGCACGGACAGGCCATCCGCACGGACAGGCCATCCGCACGGATAACCGCCTGGGGAAGTGTTAAGTGCGTCCGACCAGGATTGCTATCCGCGCGGATGACCAGCCGGGTGGTGTGCAATCCGGACAGATGACGCTTTCCTCTTTAGGCATCCTATAAATACACGGGTCACTCTCCAAACTTTCCACTTTTGGCAAGTGACGTCCGACCAGCACGCTTTCTTCACCTTTCCTTCGATTTCTCTCAATCCAGGTAAGATCTCGCCCTAAATCTTGTACTTTCTTGATCTATACGCACTTCTACACCTTCCTATCTATTAAATATTAACTTTTAACCGTGAAATCATCAAGATTTGAGGTATTCTAGGATGACGTCATCATGAAGTGCCTATGAACTTCAAGTTTGACCTCATTCCACCAAGAATAACTCGGATCTGAACGGTTTCCACAAGATTTCACAACGACTTCGCATAAATCTGAACTTTTTCAAAGGATAAAAGAGTTGAAAGAAATAAACACAAGTTTTCTCCTTCTTTTACACTCAAAAACGATAAGAATCGGATCAGTTCTAGTCTTCTACCCAATGTTAGCAATGCACTAGTCCTAAATCCGAATTCTACCCGCGAGACACCTGATTTCGGGTTAGACCAGAATGACCATTCTGAGCCGCCGACCAGCCAAGCTAGGGTGATTCCTGGCCGGCTTAGTCGTGCGGGTAAGAATACAATTCCGATTGGTTGACACGTAATCAGAGCGTCTCGATAGAACGACAAAGGCGACCAAGGGTAGACGAATGGAACAACCAGAACGAGATGCTGCCCGTACGAACTGATGTCCGCACGGACAGGATATCCGGACGGACTGATGTCCGCACAGACAGACTATCCGGACGGGTTGCCATCCGGACGGACTACACTTGGGACCCATATCCAAACAAGGTTGGAGTATCGACGAATGAATAATCCGCACGGACGACCCTCTGAATGGATTACTTTTCGGATCATGAGATACTAAGACCATAAACAATTTCCAACATGTTTATCCGACCGGACTACCATCCGGACAGATTGCCGTTGTCCGCACGGACTACCATCCGGACGGATTGTCGTCCGCACGACCGACTTGAAGGGTAGAGATACTTAAATGTTTTCTAAATACTACAACGAAAACTTCAAAGGACAAGCCATCATACACAAACACATCCTTAGCATAGGAAGAAATAATCCACTCGAATAGTTATCCGCACGGACAAACTGTCCGCATGGATGACTAACCGGGCGGATTACCATTCACACGGATTGCTGTCCGCACGGATGACCATCCAGACGATCAGCTATCCTACCCACTCTCATCCTGTATTGTTTTACGCGCCACTTATCGCTACGTTACCGAATCTATTCAGGCTAACCGTACTTGCTAAAAGCGCTCCCTTCAATCCATTAATCGCTGTGAGTATACTCGATCCCTTTTTGCTTTAAGCACTTTTGGGTGTTACATACGTTATGAATATTCAAACTACAACAATCACACTACTCAATACTATTTGAACGCTAACCGTTAATGCATGTTATACGTGGCTTATGAATGCTTGTTTGTTATATTTACATATGGAATGCTGTCTACCTGCCTTAGCAACGATAGTACTATAGTTTGGACTCAGCACCCGTTCACACGGGGGTTGTTAAGGATCTTTTACTTGCATGGATTACGGTGGTAATCATGTATTGCGAACTGTTTTTGGCAGTCAACCCGCAGTCATTGGTATCTATGGATCTATGTCGATAACTAACATGCTTCATTTCACTATGTGTACGTGCTGGTTATGCGTAAACGAACTCGAACTCTATATACTATTATCAAACTTGTATGCTCACCTTTACATTTTATGTATTGACTTTATTTTAACGTATGTGACAGGTGCTTAGGAAGTTTACATGCTTAGCATGCTGTGAACTTGAGGCTAGGAAAGGTCTAGGATGCTCTCTGTGCGGTGATGAAATTGAAGCTAGGAAAAAGGGGTCCTAGAAACCAACAAATAAACTATCTATGTTTAAATCTGAGTTGTCGGAACAGAATATTTATTTAGATTTATGTCTGTAATAATTATTTGCTGTTTGAGATACGGTATGGGACGTATTGTTTAATTGAATAGTATTGATAATTGTTATGGAAACTTCTGGACAATCTGTTTCGCTCAGTGCCATGCCCCGATGATTCCGCCATCGGTTGGGGTGTGACAGATTGGTATCAGAGCCATAACTATAGGGAATTAGGCAAGACTCGACCTAGTCCGGGTCGAAGTCTTAAATACCTAGACTATAGTTAAGAACCAACAGACCAACTCGAGTACGTCCAGTAGGAAATTCTGTGCGTACTTACTCCTCACTATCCTTGCCTATACTACACTCACACTGCATTCGAATTTCCAACTGTGAGTGGGCAATGAGGTCGAGAATAGGTGTGAAAACCGTAAACTCTCGACTAAAGTGCTTACTCAGCTCGCATGTTAACTACAAACGAGGAGAATTATGCCAAATCAGGAGTGAAATCCGTATTTTGATGAATAATCTCCTCTATTTTATTAAAGCTCAGGAGCAAAAGTTGTTAAGTCAGGGGTGAAACCCGAACCTTGATAGCTATTCCTGACTCATCTTGGTTTTACAAAACTCTCACCAAAGTCTCGATGGACTCCAACGACCTGAAGTCACGAGAGGACTAACGGGATGCGTGCCAAATGCCCAAGAATCGAGGCAAAGGCACAGTCCTGAAGGTTAAATGTGCACAATGGATCCTTGTGAATAGTCAAACCACTTTGGTTAGTCGAAGTCTACTAGCCGCAGACAATCTATTTCTCGAATTTTATGTGTTTCGATTCTGAGCCGACAACTGCTGACTCGGATATTTCGTCGATTTTATGAGTTTATATGTGTGTTTACCTGTTTATGTGTTTTAATTTTTGGAATTTACTCGATTTTTCTTTCACTACGATCGACACACTCGACTCACGCTGCATTTCTACCCCAAAACGTTGACAAATCGCTAAATTATGTACGATTTTATACTACGCTTATACTACACGACTGGAAACATCAAACGCGAACGCTATATCTAGACGATCGCGAACTGTGAATGATAGGTTTCTGTATTCTGACTGCATCTTGTGACTACATGATTATGTGCTTTTGTGGATTCTGTGCTCTACGTGCCTACGTGCTTATGTGTTTACGTGAATCTGTGATTATGAGCCTATATGTTTATGTGATACATTGCGCGTTCCTAAGCTTTAGTAAGTAGTAGACGTGTGAGGTGAGATTCGAATACAATATGATGAGTCCTGTGACGATGTCTGTTGCAGACCATGTCGTCTGGATCCCGTCATGCACTCTCTCGTCAAGAAAAGAGGGATAAACGCCTTGCTTCCATCATCGCCAAAAGTGTGGCAAAGGCCGTGAGTGATGTTTACGAACAAGCCAGCAAGTCGTCCGAGGAGTCAAGGACCGAAGCTCCTAAGACTGCCGCAAGGCCCTTCATATTCAAGCAATTCAAGTCATGTGGGCCAAAAGAATTCACTGGCGAGGGAGGTCCTACTGCACTATTTCACTGGTTTGATTCCATTGAGGTTACTCTGCGACAGAGTGGTTGCCCTGATGACCTCCGTACTCTAAACGCTACCGGCGTTTTCCAGTCCCGAGCTCTAGACTGGTGGATGGCCGAGAGGAACAAGCGAGGGAACGATGCAGCCTACGGTCTGTCGTGGGACGAGCTCAAGGAAGTTATGCTAGAGGAATTCTGCCCTCCTCACGAACGTCAAAAGCTTGAAGATGAATTTTGGCACATACATCAGCATGAGGGTGACAACGCTGCTCTCACTGCTCGTTTCAAACAGCTCAGCATTATCTGTCCCGACCAAGTCAAAACTCCAGAAATCACTATCAAGAAGTATATCCGAGCTCTGCCCGACTGCGTTGCTGATTTTGTGCAAGCGGCTAAGACTACGACGATCGAGGAAACTTATCTGCTGGCCGCTGAAATCAACGACAAGCGGGTTAAGGCTGGGGTATGGGATAAGACTTCGAAGCATCTGCATCAAGCTACCGCTACCGCACCAACTGCTGAACCTACCTCATCAGGCAACAAGAAGAAGAACAAGAGAAAGAACAGCTCCACCAACAAGAATTGTGCGATCACTGCTTCACCAGTTCAAGACGTACCTGCCCAACAGCGTCAAGTAGCAGTGCCTGTGGCCAATGCACCGCCTGCAAAGCGTGCATACACTGGACCACACCCGCTCTGCCCTACTTGCACCTACCACCACCCAACTGCCATTGCTTGCCGTTTTGTGCTCATTGCAACGTATATGGCCATTTTACTGCTAACTGCCGCATTCGTCAAGCTCCTGCCAATCAAGCTCTACTCACTGCCCCACAGGGTCAACAAGCTCCTCCGGCACCCGCAGTCAAAGCCAGAGCCTGCTTCGCATGTGGCGACCCGAACCATTTCGCCAACATGTGCCCGAACAGGGCTGTGAAACAAGAACCTCAACAACAACAACAACAACAACAACAGCAACAACAGCAGCAGCAACAACAGGCCGCACGCGCCAGAACTTTCAACCTCAACGTGCGTCAAGCCCAGGCCGACAACAACGTGGTCAATGGTACGTTCCTTGTGAATGGTATTTATGCTTCATGTTTGTTTGATACTGGAGCCGATAATTGCTTTGTGTCGTTCGAATTTGAGAAAATCCTTAGTCGTAAACGCTCCCTACTCTCCTCGACCTTCGATGTTGAAGTCGCTACTGGAAGAACTGTCGCCGTTAATTCTGTTATCCGTGATTGTACTCTTGAGCTCAACAATCACATCTTTCCAGTCGACCTTATTCCGATGCAACTCGGAAGCTTTGACGTCATAACAGGCATGGACTTTCTTCGAGAAAACCATGCTGAAGTTGTGTGCTTCGACAAGATGATTCGATTTTCGCTTGCGAATGGTGACTTATTGTGTGTATATGGCGATACTACTTCAAAGGGGCTCAAGCTTATGACATGTATCCAAGCCAGCAAGTATCTCCGTAAGGAATACAGGGCGTTCTTGGCTAACATTGTAGTAGCGGAGAAGGAAAAGAAAGAGAAGAAGGAAGTGAAAGACGTTCCTGTGGTTCGAGAATTTCCTAATGTTTTTCCAGAGGATCTTCCCGGACTACCTCCAAGTCGTGATATCTATTTTCGTATTGACCTCATTCCTGGAGCCAACCCTAACGCCAAAGCTCCTTACCGACTCGCACCGTCAGAAATGCGTGAACTCTCAACCCAACTCCAGGAATTACTTGAGAAAGGCTTCATTCGCCCGAGCACCTCTCCTTGGGGCGCGCCGGTCCTCTTCATCAAAAAGAAGGATGGGTCGTTCAGGATGTGCATCGACTACCGGGAATTGAATAAGTTGACTATCAAGAACCGCTATCCTCTACCTCGTATCGACGATTTGTTTGATCAACTACAAGGCGCTACGTGTTTCTCGAAAATCGATCTACATTCAGGTTACCATCAGCTACGTATTCAAGAGGAGGATATACCCAAAACCGCTTTTCGCACTCGATACGGCCATTACGAATTCGTTGTCATGCCTTTTGGTTTAACCAACGCACCAGCGGTTTTCATGGATCTGATGAATCGCGTGTGTAAACCGTACCTCGACCGTTTCGTCATTGTATTCATCGACGATGTCTTGATCTATTCCAAATCGAAAACCGAACACGCGCAACATCTACGTTTGGTTCTCGAGTTACTCCAGGGGAACCAACTCTATGCCAAGTTCTCCAAGTGTGAATTTTGGTTGGGGGAAGTTCAGTTTCTGGGTCACATTGTTAATAGTCAGGGCATTCACGTCGATCCTGCGAAGATTGAAGCTGTTAAGAGCTGGGTGACGCCTAAGAACCCGTTCGAAGTCCGCTATTTTCTCGGACTAGCGGGCTATTATCGACGATTTATCGAGGGATTCTCAAAGATCGCTGTACCGCTTACCTCTCTTACTCATAAAGACAAGCCTTTTGTTTGGGGAACTAAACAAGAGACTGCCTTTCGAACCCTTAAACACATGCTTTGCAATGCTCCTGTTCTCACATTGCCCGACGGAAACAATGATTTCATTGTCTACTGTGATGCTTCCAACCTTGGTCTCGGTTGTGTTCTCATGCAACGGGACAAGGTCATAGCTTACGCATCTCGTCAGCTCAAAATCCATGAGAAGAACTATACAACCCACGATCTTGAGCTAGGCGCGGTTGTTTTTGCATTAAAGATTTGGCGACACTACATGTATGGTACCAAGTATACGATCTTCACCGATCATAGGAGCCTACAACATATCTTTAATCAGAAGGAACTTAATATGCGTCAACGCCGATGGGTAGAACTTCTCAACGATTACGACTGTGAGATTCGTTATCACCCGGGCAAAGCGAATGCTGTTGCCGACGCACTTAGCAGACGGAGCTATTTGCTCAGCACTCGTAATGTTCAAGCCTAGCACAACCTCGAAACTCTCATCCGCGACGCTCAACATGCATGTTTTAACGAACGCACCCTGAAGAAAGAAAGAATCTACCACGACGGAGCCCAGCTTGTGAGCAAATCAAATGGGATATTCCACTTTTTAGACCGAATTTGGATTCCCAAGCGAACCAATTTGCGGCAAACTCTGATGGACGAAGCCCACAAATCCCGGTATTCCATCCATCCCGGTGCTGACAAAATGTACCAGGATCTTTGCTACCAGTACTGGTGGCCGGGTATGAAACGGGATATCGCTCTTTACGTCGGAAAATGCCTAACTTGTGCTAGGATCAAGGCCGAACACCAGAGACCCTCTGGCTTACTTGAACAACCACCAATTCCTATGTGGAAGTGGGAAAGTATAGCTATGGATTTCGTAACCAAGCTACCACACACGTCATCAGGTCACGACAGCATATGGGTTGTGGTCGACCGATTGACCAAATCAGCTCACTTCCTACCGATACGAGAAGACTACAAGGTAGAACGATTAGCCCGAATCTACACCGACGAGATCATTTGTAATCATGGGACGCCTCGTGACATCATCTCTGATCGTGATGCTCGGTTTACTTCGCGATTGTGGGAAACGTTTCAAACGGCACTCGGTACAACGCTTAATCTAAGTACCGCTTTCCACCCTCAAAACGACGGTCAGACTGAAAGAACGATTCGTACTCTTGAAGACATGCTCCGCTCGTGTGTTCTAGACTTCGGTGGTAATTGGGATAAATACCTGCCATTAGTCGAATTCTCGTATAACAACAGCTACCATTCTAGCATCCAAATGGCACCATTCGAGGCATTATATGGAAGAAGATGTCGATCGCCTGTTATGTGGCACGAGATCGGTCATTCGCAACTAACCGGTCCGGAGCTACTGCAAGAAACGACAGACAAAATTTTCCAAATTCGAGACAACCTGGTGAAGGCTCGGGACCGACAGAAAAGTTACACCGATAAAAAGCGTAAGCCCCGTGAATTTGGCGTTGGTGACTACGTACTCCTAAAGGTATCACCTTGGAAGGGTGTAGTCCGATTCGGCAAGAAAGGGAAGCTCGCGCCTCGATATGTTGGACCTTTTAAGATTCTGGAAAGGATCGGAAAAGTCGCCTACAGACTCGAACTACCGGAGGAACTTAGTAACGTCCACCCGACTTTCCACGTGTCAAACCTCCAAAAGTGCATAGCCGACCACGATTTACATGTCTCTCTAGACGATCTACAAGTGAACGAAACATTACACTTCGTGGAAAAGCCTGTCGAAATCATGGATCGCCAAACCAAGC
This sequence comes from Helianthus tuberosus, assembly GCA_030545235.1. Classification (NCBI taxonomy): domain Eukaryota; kingdom Viridiplantae; phylum Streptophyta; class Magnoliopsida; order Asterales; family Asteraceae; genus Helianthus; species Helianthus tuberosus. The sequence continues at coordinate 194,803,878 of CM060365.1, forward strand.
AGCTCAGGCGCTCACGCATTCCTATTGTGAAAGTCCGATGGGAAGGCAAACGGGGCGCAGAGTTCACTTGGGAACTCGAAAGCGACATGAAGGCAAAGTACCCGCAGTTGTTCGAAGAGAAAGTCTAGATAGAGAAAGCTCTCAAACGTGATTCACGGCGTTGTAACAGCTTCCAGCTTAATTTCGGGACGAAATTCCCTAAACAAGGGGAGACTGTAACACCCCGTGTTTTCATAAGTGAAAGTCAAAGTCAAGGTCAAAGTCAACGACCGATTTCGCGCAACTTGACTCTTAGAAACTTCTTGTTTTTAATTGTATTATGTGGAGTAAGTGTTGTTAATTGCAATAATCGATGAGTATTAATCATATTTCAATCGACCTATGACTGTGAACTATAGGAAGTAACAATGCGATAAAGTTAATCAACTAACGATCAAGCTATGCTAATCGAATCGACGTCGAATCACAACTCGAACTATGTATTTTACTTATTGTTTATACGTGTGTGTGTGCCTTACGTGTTACCTGTGCATGTGTATTTATGTTATGTTGTGGTAATCAAGCGAACTCAATCGAACTCGAATGCTATCGAACTCGAACTCAAATCACAATCGAACTATGATAGATGGTGGAGAATAGATTACGCGAGATACGAAGTAGTTGGGACTAAAAGTAATTTGACTAGGAAACCCTATCGAATCGCTCGCAATCGGAACCAAAACGTCAAAGATCGTCGCACCAAACACACCACCCAGGCGCCAATCTGCACGGACAGGCCATCCGCACGGACAGGCCATCCGCACGGACAGGCCATCCGCACGGATAACCGCCTGGGGAAGTGTTAAGTGCGTCCGACCAGGATTGCTATCCGCGCGGATGACCAGCCGGGTGGTGTGCAATCCGGACGGATGACGCTTTCCTCTTTAGGCATCCTATAAATACACGGGTCACTCTCCAAACTTTCCACTTTTGGCAAGTGACGTCCGACCAGCACGCTTTCTTCACCTTTCCTTCGATTTCTCTCAATCCAGGTAAGATCTCGCCATAAATCTTGTACTTTCTTGATCTATACGCACTTCTACACCTTCCTATCTTTTAAATATTAACTTTTAACCATGAAATCATAAAGATTTGAGGTATTCTAGGATGACGTCATCATGAAGTCCCCATGAACTTCAAGTTTGACCTCATTCCACCAAGAATAACTCGGAGCTGAACGGTTTCCACAAGATTTCACAACGACTTCGCATAAATCTGAACTTTTTCAAAGGATAAAAGAGTTGAAAGAAATAAACACAAGTTTTCTCCTTCTTTTACACTCAAAAACGATAAGAATCGGATCAGTTCTAGTCTTCTACCCAATGTTAGCAATGCACTAGTCCTAAATCCGAATTCTACCCGCGAGACACCTGATTTCGGGTTAGACCAGAATGACCATTCTGAGCCGCCGACCGGCCAAGCTAGGGTGATTCCTGGCCGGCTTAGTCGTGCGGGTAAGAATACAATTCCGATTGGTTGACACGTAATCAGAGCGTCTCGATAGAACGACAAAGGCGACCAAGGGTAGACGAATGGAACAACCAGAACGAGATGCTGCCCGTACGAACTGATGTCCGCACAGACAGGATATCCGGACGGACTGATGTCCGCACGGATAGACTATCCGGACGGGTTGCCATCCGGACGGACTACACTTGGGACCCATATCCAAACAAGGTTGGAGTATCGACGAATGAATAATCCGCACGGACGACCCTCTGAATGGATTACTCTTCGGATCATGAGATACTAAGACTATAAACAATTTCCAACATGTTTATCCGACCGAACTACCATCCGGACGGATTTCCGTTGTCCGCACGGACTACCATCCGGACGGATTTCACAAATTTCACCAAGTGACTCACCCTTAACGTCGTTGTCCGCACGGACTACCATCCGGACGGATTGTCGTCCGCACGACCGACTTGAAGGGTAGAGATACTTAAATGTTTTCTAAATACTACAACGAAAACTTCAAAGGACAAGCCATCATACACAAACACATCCTTAGCATAGGAAGAAACAATCCACTCGAATAGTTATCCGCACGGACAAACTGTCCGCACGGATGACTAACCGGGCGGATTACCATTCACACGGATTGCTGTCCGCACGGATGACCATCCGGACGATCAGCTATCCTACCCACTCTCATCCTGTATTGTTTTACGCGCCACTTATCGCTACGTTACCGAATCTATTCAGGCTAACCGTACTTGCTAAAAGCGCTCCCTTCAATCCATTAATCGCTGTGAGTATACTCGATCCCTTTTTGCTTTAAGCACTTTTGGGTGTTACATACATTACGAATATTCAAACTACAACAATCACACTACTCAATACTATTTGAACGCTAACCGTTAATGCATGTTATACGTGGCTTATGAATGCTTGTTTATTATATTTACATATGGAATGCTGTCTACCTGCCTTAGCAACGATAGTACTATAGTTTGGACTCAGCACCCGTTCACACGGGGGGTTGTTAAGGATCTTTTACTTGCATGGATTACAGTGGTAATCATGTATTGCGAACTGTTTTTGGCAGTCAACCCGCAGTCATTGGTATCTATGGATCTATGTCGATAACTAACGTGCTTCATTTCACTATGTGTACGTGCTGGTTATGCGTAAACGAACTCAAACTCTATATACTATTATCAAACTTGTATGCTCACCTTTACATTTTATGTATTGACTTTATTTTAACGTATGTGACAGGTGCTTAGGAAGTTTACATGCTTAGCATGCTGTGAACTTGAGGCTAGGAAAGGTCTAGGATACTCTCTGTGCGGTGATGAAATTGAAGCTAGGAAAAAGGGGTCGTAGAAACCAACAAATAAACTATCTATGTTTAAGTCTGAGTTGTCGGAACAGAATATTTGTTTAGATTTATGTCTGTAATAATTATTTGCTGTTTGAGATACGGTATGGGACGTATTGTTTAATTGAATAGTATTGATAATTGTTATGGAAACTTCTGGACAATCTGTTTCGCTCAGTGCCATGCCCCGATGATTCCGCCATCGGTTGGGGTGTGACAATGGTAGACCTTGTTGTCAACAATCTATGAAGATATGAGCACTATAAAAGGCCACAAGGTTGCAACCATTTCTTCACACCTTCATTCTGCAATTGAGAAGCTTTCTGGAGCTTAAGAGCAGACCCAAGTCCTTCCTAATCAAGCATAGGACTTCAGTAAGTATGCTTAACCTATCTTAGTTAAGTTTTTGCTTAGTTTTAGCTTAAAAGTCAAACCGTCGTAATTAACGGTTGACTTAACGATTAATCACAAATGGTCCGGTGATTAGTCGAATTGAAAGTAGTTATAAGTTGGTAATTATGTGGGCATTAAACCCCTAAAAGGGCACCCTCTGATTCCCACTCTAACTAAGTCAAATGTCGGGTCAAACTTGTTATTAAAAAGTCAACAAGATACTTATTTTCTAATTTGTGCATAATTAGCAATGTAGAACCCATACAACCTGTTTGATCATTAATATAACTTGGTAATTAGTGTAAGAACATGTCTAAACATGTTCCACCCGACAATTTTCTGTTTAGACCCGGTTCGGAACCGAAAGTCGCAAAACTTTGACTTTTGCTTTGACTTCAGTTCTGACCCGTTTTAGTATGAATTGGAATTGCCTTAGAGCTTTAATTTGACTAGGTTACATGCTAGTATAACCCTCTGTGATTATACACCATGGTTCATTAGTTAACCAATTAATATGCATGATTCCGTTAATTGCTCATATATTGACCATTATGCCCTTTACACCATAAAACGTGATTTTTGAGAATGTAAAAGAGTAGAAACCTTAGTCACTGATATATAAAATTGCACCTAAAATTTGAAATCAGTTTGAGGTGTAGTTTGAGAGTTATGCTCATTAGCGTAAATTGAAAGCTTTATGTTAATTAAACGGCGTAATTAGCGTATAGCCTATTTAAACTCACTTTTTGTTATCAAACTCTTTACCCACTGATGTAATATATTATTTTGGGATTTTTGAAGATTTTTAATTAATTTTAGGCTGAGCATAACTTAGGGTCGTAAGCTTAATTCGGTAATTGTCGGTTTTGCCCTTACGGGCTATAAAATGAGTTTTACATATCTAATTGACTCCAAATCTTTTGCTACTGATTACATATGATGAATAAATTATTTTAAGCCTTCTGGAATAATAAAAATATCAGTTTTCTATATAGAACCCGGAAACGGCTTTTAATCGCCTTTTTAAGCGTTTTTAACGCATAGTATGTACTAGAACTATTTAAACATACAAGGGTTGATACCTACTGATATTTTGGGTAAATTATAATATTTTAATAGTAAGCAAAAGTTGTTTAACTCAGACTTCAGTTTTGAGCTTTTCGGCTTATGTGAAATTACCAAAATGCCCCTACGGTGCATAGTTTGGTTATAATTGATAAATTTCACATATATACTTTACCCTACTGTTATAACTTATTAAATTGAGTATTTTTTCTGATTACATCAGACCTGTAACTCAAGTTAATACTTAAACTCTTTTATAACCTTGAAAATGACCAAACTACCCATACGGGGCATAGTTTGTGTTTAAACTCGTTTCGGGCATAATAAAAGTTATCTTACTGATGTCACAACATATTTGAAGCATATTAACTTAGGAAATCCATATATGGCTCTAATAATTACCCGTTACGCCTCTTGCGCGTTCGGTTCGATTTATGTAACTAGTTTGCATAAATTAGCCGAAACGGGTCAAACCTTATCGGTTTTATCTCAAAATCCAAAATGTGTATGAAATACCCATATTAAGCAAGTCTTCAAACTTGTCGGGTCTAAATCACATTCTATCCGGTCTTCGCTTAATCGTGCGTACGAACCGTATCTTTGAAACTAACCGGTCTAAGCTTAAGCTTAACTAAAAACCCGTTAGGATTCTAATAGGTTATTATAAACCTTCGTTCCAGATTAGGAGGACCAGTAAAAGCTACTTGCATTTGCTTATTGTGATTATTACTTTGCTCAGGTAAATACTTTTAACTTATTTCCCTATACGGGCTTGGGGTACGGTATATAAAATACCGCTTGGTCGGGCATTAAATCTCCATCGTTTGGTGGCTAATTGATATTTGATCGGCCCGTTTAAATTGTTTTGTTTGCTTAAAGCCTTTGGGAGGTTAATGACCATGTCCCGGATATCCTTGGCATCATTTTACGAAATGGCCACGACCTAAGCACGGGGTGTAGGCGTACACCTGTCAGTTGCCAGACAAATAATGTGGTGTGTCTATTGATCTTTAACCCGGCACGACCCGGGCTACTGAAGTTATAAAATGTTTATGCCACGTGCATCCAAATCAATTTTTAATCATTTTTAAAATGAGTCAGTTGATTGTATTTACCAGTGTAAACTGACGTATTTTCCCAAAAAGATTAAATGCAGGTACTAAGCGTAATAGGCTGGATTTTCTCCTTAGCATTTGTTTCCTATTTATTTTTGATCCTTCTGTGGATAAACATTCGACTATTGTGATACTTGATATTACAAATTATTAAAGTTGAATTGTATCTTTCATTTGCTTCCGATGTGCATTTTAATTATTGTGTTGTTTGACTATTATGTTGCCAACCACGTCACGATACTCCCCACCGGGCCCACCGGTGACACGTGGAATTCGGGGTGTGACATTAACATTAAAACCCGTAAGCCCAAACCCCTTAAGCCCAAAACCATTAGACCTAAACCCTTAAACCCAAACCCCGTAAGCCCAAACCCCTTAAGACCAAACCCCGTCAGCCCAAACCCCGTAACCCCAAACCCCGTAAGCCCAAAACCCGTAAACCCAAAACACGTAAAACCAAAACCCCTTAAGCCCAAAACCCTTAGACCCAAACCCGTAAGCCCAAAACCCTTAGACCCAAAACCCGTAAGCCCAAACCACTTAAGCCCAAACCCCGTAAGCCCAAACCCCGTAAGCCCAAAACCCGTAAACCCAAAACACGTAAAACCAAAACCCATCAGCCCAAACCCCTTAAGCCCAAAACCCTTAGACCCAAACCCCGTAAAACCAAAACCCGTCAGCCCAAACCCCGTAAACCCAAACCCCGTAATAATGCTCCGTTTAAAAAAAGAAAATATTAAACATTACATTAAAAAAAAGAAAATATTAAACATTACATTAAAAAAAACATCTAAAGCCAAACCCTCATCGTTTCCCACTCTGAGACATGTGTGAATTCATGCCCTTCTTTGTGGCGGTAGTTGATGAGGGCAACTGCCTTTATGTCCTCCTCACCAAGGTCCTGGGATGAATCCTCCACAGCTTTGTAGTAACGCTCGAACGTCTCACAGTCCAAGCTTATAACCCGGAACCTTGAAGATAAGGCGTCAACGGTGCGGCCGTGGTCCGGACCACGGAGTTGTGCAAAATATTGTTGCACACGAACCCATAGACCCCCTGCCCTCGACGAGGAGGATCGGTATACACCTCCTCCCAAGCCTCCACCAACGCAATGTCCTCCACATCGGTCCACGACGAACTAGCCATGTAACTGAACCGCGTCTGTTTGTTGGAAACGTTGAACAGAATATGAAAGAAGAAGAAGAAGTAGGGTGAACGGCGTGTGTGTGTTTAGGGGGTATATATAGTTAGTTAATATGGGGGGTTAAATGAATATTTAATGTAACTTTAAATGAATATTTAATATTTAAATGGCTGTTGAGTTTAGTATTATGTAATTTTTTTTCATTGAATTTTACTGCAATTGAACTAGAATTCAAATGTAAAACAGTAAACTTTATAACTTTATTATGATTCAATACAGAGTACATAAAAAACATAACACAAAAAAATACAAACATAATCATTTGAACTAGAATACACCAAACCGCTACTTCCAACTGGGTAGGAGATCCGGATTCTCATTCCGGAATTTGCATCAAAACACCTAGCAATGATAAAGATGGGTCGTGAACTGGTAAGTTCCATCAACCCACATTTATATTGGCCTAGGTGATATGTAACGGGTTGCTGACATTTTCTTCAATGGTTCTGCGGCTTCAGTGATATTTGGAGACCTGGCAAACACATTGGCGAGCCCATTGTGTTAGCCAGGGTCTCATCAACCACCCTAAAGGGGCAGAACCGTCATGTGCCGAACAACCCGTTAGACCCTTCACGTGTCCGTTGTAGATGAGTTCTTGAACCCCATCAACCCCGCAGAGCACGTGGAAGGGGAAATCCGATCACATCCGATGAAATCGGAGGAGATCTGTGTCCGTTGTAGATGACTTCTTAAACCCGTTTGTTGAATTCGAAAGAATAATTTTCAGGGGGTCTGCCCATTTTTTGAAGCTGTGAACACAAATGGGGTAGAGGATATTGTGAAGAAAAGGTTGTAAAACAACTTTGAAATTGTGAACGTCTTAAAAACAGGTTTCAAAGGTCTCAACTTTTATAGAAAACGGCTTAAAAACAACTTTGAAATTCGTGAAACGTCTCAACTTTTATAGATAACGTCTTAAAAAAAACTTTGAAATTCGTGAAACGTCTCAAACGTCTCAACTTTTGAATGAAACGTCTTAAAAACAACTTTGAAAACCGGGAAACGTCTCAAACGTCTCAACTTTTGAATGAAACGTCTTAAATTTTTTTTAAAACTCGTGATACTTTCAAACGTCTCAAGCCGTGTTCAAGCGTCTCAAGCCACCTTCAAACATCTCAAGCCATGCAAAAGTGTCGGCTTAACAGCTCAACGTTAAGACGGCTCAAGCCGCCGTCTGAAACGTCTCAGCTAAGACGTTAAGACGTCTGAGCTGAGTGTCGAACACGTGGCAGAATTTCTTTGGTCAGCCGCCAAGACGCTAGACACTTTTTGTGGCGTCTCCACAAGACGTTTGACTTGACCATTTTAGAAAAGTTGACCAATCATTGAGCATTTTGGCTATTTTCCCTAATTTTAATGTATGACATAAACAATATTCCAGTTAGAAATATTTACTTTTAAAAAGGTGGGTGTGGGCTATTCTGATGCAAATGAGGTATGACATGATTGTCAATGAGTGTGTCTTTGTGGTGTAATTATGAAAGAAATAGAGCAAAGACATTATGCAAGTTGAGGAGGATTATCTTTAGAATTAAGCAAAACAAAAATTTTGATGCATTTTCTTCTTTCTCAAATTTTTGGTTAACTTTATTTATCATAATCCAAAGAATTCTATTCTTAAATTATAAAAGTTAACTTTAGCCTCTACAAGTCCATCTAGATATCTCTTGCTAAAAGGATTTATTTAGAAATGCGGAACTGGCATGGCTAACTGTGCCTTTCTATCTATTTTTCTTTTACACGTTAACTTCGTGGCCAAGTGGATGATAGCGTGTTTCCAAAAGCACATTAGTGAAATGCCCTACAAGAATAGAGAAGTCAGAAAAGAAGACAAGTGTCAGTAGAGAAGTCAGAAAAGAAGACAAGCGTCAGTATATTGAGTTGAATCGTTTTAGAAATCAATTACTTGAAACCGTTGTTCCAGAAAGAGAATTCACGACATTAGCAACGACATTATGAAAAGTCACAGTATATGGCATTTTGAGAGGTCACGCTGTATAGGTGAATCGTAAGTTTGTTGGGTCGCATGGATTGTTGGGCTTGGGCTATATTAGTTAGGTTATGAGCATTGTACTCGACCGAGCTCATATAGACAAGTTGACTCGAGTCAAAATAGATTAAGTTAATTTTACTTTTGATTTATTGGAGTTAATTTCAAATGAATGACGACCCGTGAATAGAACATTATTAGAACACGTTTAAAAAGTTGGTTAATATGACATACATGAATCATTTATCGCGAGAATTGATCATAATATCACCTAAATACACATTATTGAATGATATTCTATTAGAAAACCCCATAATCTCAACATAATTAACATCAGAAGTCATTTAACACAATCCTTAATATAAACTTTTAGGGGGGGGGGGAATACATTCTCGTGTATTACTCACCACATGTTAAAGAGAGGGGGTAATTAGACAACACAGTGCGGGCTTGGAAACCCAGCGTAGTTGTCTCTCTAAGTCGTGCACACCGGTCCGCCAACGGCGTGGGGCTTGAGGTGGTAGGATTTCCACCGATGTAGAGAACACATGTGGGGACGATGTGGCACAACATGAGTGGACATGAGTAGTAGCCGTTGTGTGTCAACTGTGAGTTTTTTTTAAAGGTTACTTTTTAAAAATAGATTACTTCCCCTATATAAACAACCCCAATTCTTTATTTTTTTATAAACACTCACAAGTCATCTAAATTTCTCTAAACTTTCAACACATTTCCACTTCAAAAATTTCGAAAAAACATGGCAACGATTATGTGGAGCGAAGAAGAGGACATCCTGTTGTGTGAATTGTGGGTTGACGTGCTTACCCACTACATGCCTCGTAATCGCTCAAGTGGTCCGTTTTTTGGGAGTATTTTCCAACAATTTTGCATCCACATGGTGACACTACTCGAACCGTGGATGCATTTTCTTCTCGTTTTAGGACTATCCGTTTGGATAGTGAAAGACGGTACACAACGCGGTGGAAAATGAGGGTGATGACCTTGCGGAAGACGACATCATACAAGTCGCCCTCATCAACTACAGACACACCTACAACCGTGACTTCAAACACGTTTCGACCTGGTAGATAATTAGATTTTTTATTTAGAAAGTTCATGTAACGTTTTATTTTAATTATGTAATCTTTTTTAGTTTATTTCGTGTGTGTTTTTTTAGTTTCATTTTTTAGTTATTTAATGTTTTTAATTTTTAAATTATGCAATGTTTTATTATTAATTTTATTTGTTTAATTAGTATTGATGTCTTTTAAATTAAATAAATTTTATATAATTTCTAATTATAAAATATTAATAAAAATTGTGTGTCATATGTCACAAAACGCCATTCTTTCATGCCCCTTCCGACTCCTTCCGTTTCTGCACCACACCACTTTTCTAACGTCCGCTAACGTGTCGTCCACATGTCGCCTAATGCCACATTTTCAAGCACCCCACTCCATATAGTCTTAGGGGATGTTTGGCAACTTCTGAATGGTTAAGTGCTGAACCAGTAAGATGTTTGAACCATTAAGTGCTGAAAGAGCCAGTATAATCCTTAACCGTTTAGAGGCAAATGTCTGGCCAATTTAGATTAGAGGTCTTAACCATTCAGTCTCAGTATAATGCTTAACCATTCAGACATCTACTTACGAAACAAACAGTCTGAACCATTAAGTACTGAACCAGTAAGAGGTCTAAACCATTAAGAGCCTCCTTAAGAGCTAAACAAATAACCCTTAGTGTTTTTTAAAGTTAAATTGTGAAGATAACTTGTTTATCATAAAAAGAATATCACACCAAAAACAGGCAACAATGAAGGAATTAAATTTAGCTTAACTATGTTATTATCTTCATTATGTATTTGGGATATATGGGTCGGATATTAGCATGCATGTTAGCCATAACAATACATCTTGGGGTCGGATATAAGCATGTATATGTTAGCCATAACAGTCAAGCTTGGGGTCGGATATAAGCATGTATGTTAGCCATAACAGTCAATCTTGGGGTCGGATATAAGCATGTATATGTTAGCCATAACCAGTGGCGGACCCAGGATTTTTGTCCTGGGGGTGCGAAAATTTTTTAAAGATTTTAGACCCGTAGCTATATAAAAAAATTTCGGTTCATAGCGGGTCGGATCGGGTCGGGTCATGTAAAACAAGTAAACATAAACCAACAAAGTTTCATAGCGGGTCAAGTCGGTTCAATTTCAGTTTTCAAACAATCAAACCCTAGTTCCTAACTTCCTATCATATTAACAAACAAAGTTTCAAGTAAAACAAGTAAACATCATAAAAAATCATCATAAGCAAGTAACGTAACAACAAAAAGGCATCAAAGTTCAAAAAAAACATACCTTGGTCTTTAATTAGAAGAATCCGACGAAAAAAAAGTGGTTCAACCCCTTTTCTCTTAAGAATTTGCGCTATAACTTCCATACTCATGGTTCCTTCCTAATCCTATCACATACAAAATAAACAAGGATCTTCAAGTGTTCAACCATAGCCATATTCCCTAATTTTTAATTTAAAAATTTGAATTTCAAGTCCTAGTAATTATTTTTTACCAACCAAAAATCATATAATCAACGAAGCCACCCTACTAAAGACTAGAACAACCCCAAAATACCTCAAAACACATAAAAGTTTAAACTTTTTTAACCCATCCTATTGTCTTGAACAAAATCACATAAACTAAACATCAAAATAACCAAAAACAAAACATGTACCTCTCTAATATTTGCGATTAGAGGCTGTTGGTGGCCGGAATTTTGCAGCTATTGTCGGAAATCGAATGGGGGTGCAGTGTCGAAAGGTCGCTGGCAGTGAGCAGGGGAGGGCGGGAGTCGCTGTTTGCCTGTGTCGAGCAAACAAAGCTGGCAATTGGGTTTTGTGAGAAGTGGACTTATTTTGTTTATTAAAGTTGCATTTGGGTTGGGCCTTAATTTGATACTAACTAATTTGGGCTTGATGGACTAAATACAAGTTTTATTAAGTGGATTAGTGGGCTAACTTGTTTACATAATTTCGGTCGGGTTTAAATCCGTGTTCACAAATTTTTTTTATATAAATTTCTAACATTTTTTTTCTAAGGGGTGCGGTCAGAATTTTCCAAGGGGTGCGGTCGAAATTTTTCAAGGGGTGCGGTCGGGATTTTTCGCGAAAAATAACACTAAATTTTTTTTTTTCAAGGGGTGCGGCCGCCCACCCACGGACATATGTAGGTCCGCCCCTGGCCATAACAGTCAATCTTGGGGTCGGATATAAGCATGTATGTTAGCCATAACGACACATCTTGGGGTCGGATATAAGCATGTATGCTAGCCATAACAGCACATCTTGACGGTTACTTACCCGCCAAATTAAAGGGTTACGACGGTTAAGATTGCCACCGGTTCAAGTGTAAATATGGCAATGTATCAGACAAATGGTTTACAATTGACATGCATGTTAATGCATATGCGATAGCATATTATCTCATGCATACGTATGTTAATCTAAAACAAGACATACCAAATAGAAGAGGCTTAAAAAATAGGGTTTTTTACATATTTCCCCCTCCTAAGCTGGCTTATTACATATTTCCCCAAACAAAAAAAACAATTACATATTTCCCCTTACTAACCCATATATATTACATATTTCCCATTTTCATTAAAATTACTCTTAAAATGACTATTTTACCCTTAATAAACTATTAAATGAATATTTACATATTTAACCTATCTAATATCATCAATTAATTACATATTTCCCCATTTCATGTAGTATTTCCCTAATTCTTCTACTTGATACATGAATAGTATATATTTTATAAATATCATTGAATGTTAATGGAAATATAATATTTGAAATTAAGATCTGAAGATCTCGGACAACAACTTTAGCAAAAATTTACAACTTAAAATTAAAATTTATACATAGGGGGTGCTACGTTTAACATTTCTGACCTCCAGCCCTAGTATGATCAAGCAGAAGAAGTTTTTAAATGGGGAGGATGCTGGGAGCAACAAGGACACGTCTGCAGGCATGGATATGGTTAATGAGATGGCCAATCACATGGATTTAGTCTTCAATTGGGTTACAAGTAATGCAGCTTATCCACACTTTCTTTTTAGTTTATCTCCATTTCAATTGTTTATTTCTTTTATGCCTTTTTTTTAATGTTTTTTCAGTTTGCCGCACTACTTTCAGTTTTTTAGAATGTGGTTTCACTTCTTTTGCTAGCTAAAGATACAGTGGCAGACCAACGAATAATTTTCTAGGGGTGCGAACAAAGGTATCAACCAAACTTTCAATGGGTACGATAGGGATTTTTGCCTTATAAAGTACCAAAAAAAATTTGAGGACGCCCGCCACCCAAGCCTCCCTTGGGTACGTCCCTAATCTGAACCAATTCTATTACAAAAGCATGAATATATATGAATTGGAGAAACACTACATGAATTGGGGAAATATGTAATTGATTGATGATATTAGATAGGAGAAATATGTAAATATTCATTTAATAGTTCATTAAGGGTAAAATAGTCATTTTAAGAGTAATTTTAATGAAAAGGGGAAATGTGTAATATATATGGGTTAGGAAGGGGAAATATGTAATTGTTTTTTTTGTTTGGGGAAATACGTAATAAGCCAGCTTAGGAGGGGGAAATATGTAAAAAACCCTAAAAAATACAACATAAACAATTAAAACATAGCGGTGCTATTTATTTTTTCAGAGGTAAAATGTCTACAGTCTGCGGACCACATCTGCAGACATTCGTAGCAGAAGAGGTGAACCAACCCTCTGCAGTTTGCATGAAGAAGACTGTTTGTTTTTTTAACTTTTGCAGGCTGCTGAAATAAACTAAAATTTAAATAAACTGAAATAATAGTTATATAACAGAGTTTGTTTTTTTTAATCCTAGGGCTTGTTCAGAAACCGATTATAGAAATCGAATTAAACACATGCTACCTCTTAGTTCTACCAATTAGTAAACTCAGTTACATCTTCCACATGTTTGCTGACAGTCCTGAGTTTTAAATTTATAAACTAAGACTCTCTAAATGCTAGACCACTGACAAGAAAGTGTACCTATCATACGTAGTAAAGCCTAATGAAGTCCGAGTATCGAACCCACGAGACACTAGCGACACTAAACTAGACTCTGACTCAACTAATTACTTAACTGATTTATTTGGATTTTAAGGGTTTTTATTTAATTAATCTAATAACCTAATATTAACTAAGACGAACAAGACAACCAGACGACTGGGAACACGAGTTTGAGATCAATCAGAAAGAGAAACCACCTTGGCAATGAATCCCTTAGAACACGTAATGACTTATGACTTTGACAATCGACTAAAGATCTGATATCTAATTCGACCAACTTCCCGCTAAGGATAATTAAGTCCTGTGGTAACTAGTTAGCTCAGAGCGGGACCCCCACTATCCAGTTCCTAGAAACCGAACTATGAACAATAATCAGAACACGTAATGAAGTGCTAAGATGGACCGACTCGACCTATTGACACCGAATCCCACAACTACTAGAATTAGAAGAGAACCACCCTAATAATCTTTTAGATGTGAAGCTAACCTCAATTTGATAAACCGAATATCTAGGAGCAACTAAACGCGAATAAATAGAAGAACCCCGAGCTATCGAGTGTTCAAACTATCAAACAACGCCTAGAACAGACCTAGCAATCCCAAATCATATTTCTAATCATCAAGATTGGATACACACTTTAACCTAGTTGATCTAATTAACTTGGTCACCTTGGATTATTTCTAAAACCAAACTCTAGATCGAGAACTGGAATAAACGATCTATAAGTGACTAGAATATGTCTAGGGTGCATTTCTTCTTTCTAAACGCATCAAAATCAATGACCAAACAATAATCACAGCCAAGAACAAGCACACATATTCATAATCAATAACCAATCAAAGTTATTTTAAATAAAAAACACGTCATAGTCGAAAACGTCAAATATAAAAATCAAAACAAAGGTTCTAAGTTCATCTCAACCTTGGTGGAAAGATAAAATTAGCCAAGAAACATGTCTGAGTAATCAAAACAGTAATATTTAGTAGTAAGTATCATGAATGAAACAAGATTAAACGAAAAAGAACCGAAAAATAAAGACTAACGATGTGTCAAATCTTTAACCATTCGAACCCGGCTTCGTTCTTGAATCAATCCTTCCCCAAATTTGCGTCTGCCCCGTTATTTCATTCTGACGTCCCCGTATTATATATTAGGGTTTTTAGATTATCAACACAATGTATAAAACATTTGTTCATAAGGCCCAAAGTCAAACTCACGTGAACTTGCTGGACATAATGACTTTGGCGGCCCACCTCCTTCTCTTCGATTTCTTTTTTTCTTTTTATGGACCGTAGACAACAGCATCTTTTCCCTTGGATATTAATATATCCATCCTCCAAAGAAATTAATATATCTCCTTTCTTTTTTATCTTTTCGTCTGATGTGTATTTCCCCACAATTAACAACAACAATAATATAAAGAACCTCCTAAATCATAAATAACAATTGGCAGCCTTATCCATTTTATGATTTGTCCACTCACGAGTATTATTAATATATAGGGGAAGGATTCACTAAAAAGTGGATTTTGCCTAAGTAGCCTAAGAACGATTGTGATGATGACATGTGGCACTCCTAATAAGTAGGTATGAAGGGCATTTTGGTCCTTATAAATATGAATGAAAATGACATGTGGCACCTCTTTTGTTTTTTAAAAATACAACAAAAAAATCTAGCACAAAAAAACTAGTACAAAAAATATAGCACAAAAAATGTAGTAAAAAAAATACAGCACAAAAAAATTGAGGAAAAAAAATTTAAGACAAAAAAATTCAATTGGCATACATATATCGACAACAGAGAATTCTCCTTCGCCTTCAAACATATGAATATTGGGTCATCATCATCATCAGTTTCAAACAAAAACCCATATTCCTAAGTGACTTTAAGCTCATGTTTAGAGATCATCGGACTAACGACATTCTTATCATCTAGAAATAAATCATCATCGTCATCATTATTCCAACAGTCAACAGACATGAGCATTCAACATGTAAGAGAAATCACCTCTTTATTCTTAAGCTTTTAAATATGCATGAGCATGACCAGGTTGTACATTGGGCACATATGATTGTACATTTCAAAGAAAACCCAGAAAATACAAGCATCAACATGATTCATTATCATCTTTCTTAAACATCAAGCATTGAGTTTTCATTTATCAAGCAACAAGTCTCTTGTTTCATTTAACGAGAATCACGATCCTCATTTAAACTACGTAACAGTAATTATCGTTTAAGACAAAAATATTCAGCACAAAAAATTTAGGACAAAAATATAGTACAAAAATTCAGCACAAAAAATGTTATATAACATAGAAATACAACACATTTAAATGGGTTTTTTTAGTCTTCATATTTTATATAGCAATATGGTACTCAAATTAAAGATAAAAAGACGCTCGATTTTATGGTGAAATTTTTATGAAAAAATAATGTCGTATAAAAAAGTTATGAACGTTTAAAAAAAAGGGTGGAATATGCATGTGACTTGCATGTGGAGAGAGAAAGTCCATAAAAAAGATTTTCCCAAGATACCCTTGCACTCCTCCTTTCTCCTACCCTTTCATCTTAACCATTGATTTGAAAAATGAATGGTTAAGATTCCTTCTTAGGCTACTTAGGCAAAATCCACTTTTTAGTGGATCCTTCCCCTATTAATATATATCCAGCTTTTCTCAATTTTATAATATAGAGATAAGTGGGCTCGACCCAATCATGGAAAATAACTGAAATTTTTATTCGGTTCCTGGCGGTCTACTTTACTCAACTAGCTGGATATTTCTTTATTATTCTTCTTTGCTTCATTTGCACCAGGATCTGACAAAACACAAAATAATATAATATAATACTAAAACTAAATAAAAACAAATAAAAACTATACAATAATTATACACTTTATACGGGACAAATATGTGTATTTTACTACATATCATCTACAGTCTGTGGACCACATCTGCAGACATTTGAAGCATAAGAGGTGGACCAAACCTCTGCAGTATGCAAGAAAAAAACTGTTTGTTTTTTAACTTCTGCAAGCTGCTGAAATAAACTAAATTTTAAATAAACTGAAATAATAGTTATATAACAGAGTTTGTTTGTTAACCCTAGGGCTTATTCAGAAACCGATTATAGAAATCGAATTAAACACATGCTACCTCTTAGTTCTACCAATTATTAAACTCAGTTACATCTGCCACATGTTTACTGACAGTCCTGATATTAATTCCTAAAAATACACCAATCACTACTTCATTTCCACCTCAAAACAATAATTATTTGCATTCAATCACATAATCCTGATGCCTGCAAAAGCATGAATACGAGTGTTGTAGGTGTGTTTTGTTGTGGGGTGAACAGTGGAGGGAGGGAGGGAGGACGGCGGTGAGGGTGGCTGCCGGCAGGGAGGAAGAGATGGGTGGAGGTGAAGGTGTTAGGCTTTTTGATGAGGTCTGATGTTAGAGAAGAATAAAACAAGAAGAGGTTTGAAGTGGGAAGTCCATCTCTTTTTGGGGAAGAGGTCGCGCAGACCTTTTTAAATGAAATCTCTTCTGAAAAACGAACAACCTGCAAAACAAAAGGTCTGCGAGTGGTCTACGTCGCGCAGACAAAAGAGGTCAGGAAACTCTTCTTTGAAAAAAACAAACAGCCCCTTACATAGTAGTACACAATTCATGTCATCACTACAATTACCTAACTCAGTTGCGAAGCTTGACAATGAAGACCGAGGGGGGGGGGGGTCGAAAACGTATATACCCAAAAATTTCTATACGAAAACTACATATATAACACTACTGAGCAAAAAGTTCGAGGGTCGGGCCCCCCGGCCCCTCTTAAGCTGCGTCCCTGACCTAACTTAACTGCCACAACAACCACCCCGCAAAGCATCAAATATCCACAGTCTCTTAACAAAAGACTCCTAAATCTAACAGATTATAAATGCAGAAAGTCTGATTAATAAGATAAAATCGTAATAAAAGATTACAACAAACAGCCGTCACGTGTAACTTCATCTTTACCTAAGCTGCCAGCGGCTTTTGCTTTCACCGTCACTTACCCTCAACATGACAACCGTTCTCCACCACACCTCCTTCAAATTTGCCATTTTGCCCCTCTTCACCGACATCCTTTTCACCCTTGGTAACATTTTCTCCTTGGTTGCCTTCACCATCGACTATTTTCTCTTCGTTCGCCTCTGACAAGGGTACTTTCGGGATTTCACACGCTTCATTTACCTCTTGTTTAGCCTTATTACCTTCTCCATCATCCGTGTAAACGTTATACTCAGTTTTCTCCGCGGTTTCTTCAGGGGCATTTCCGTCATTTTCTTGTTTCTCGTCATCTTCTTTCATTTCGACATCTACGTCATCGTCTTTTTCCTTTTACCCTTCTTTGAACTTGAGGACTTTCTGGCCCGTTTCTTAATGGGCTCGGGCTCTGATGATGGCGGGGTTGACTTCACCTTCTCACTGATTCTTGTTACCTTCTCACTGATTCTTGTTGTCCGCCTCAGTGTTTCACCACTCCCCCAATCGAATTCCGAGACCTTGGACCCACCAGGGTGAGCTTTCAGGTACTACTCTAGCTTATTTCGGTTCGTGATTTCTTCACCTGTTGGTGCAGTGAACACAATTTCGTTCTTCTTTGGGGTTCCTCCTTCCTTCGGCGGAGACTACACGAATTTAATTTAACAAAAACTAAATTATTACAATTATTATCCAATTTTCCGAACATATGATTTAGAACGGATTATGCACGTAAAGTATATCCCGGGTGACTTACTGACTATAACCTGTTCATACTCACTACTACAAAATGTAGCATTAAACAGTGTCAAAGATTTATTTTAGACGGTGTTAAAGTAATAACACCGTCTTAAAACCAATACCAATATGACCGCTCTGCTCTTTTAATTAAAATATTCAATAAAATTCGAAAGAACACCGTCTAATGCTTAAACACCGTCTTATACTAATTTCTACAATCTTTAGACGGTGTTGTCTCTGAACACCGTCTTATAAATATTCAATAAAATTCAAAAGAACTCCGTCTAATGCTTAAACACCGTCTTATACTAATTTCTGTAACCTTTAGACGGTGTTGTCTCTGAACACCGTCTAACAACCTTCTTCATTCAATTTCACCATTAACAACCTTTCAAAGTTTCAAGGTTAGTTTCTTTTCTCTTTACTTATGTTATTTAATGTTTTTTTTAGTTTTATAAATAGTACTTATATCATGTTTAATTATATGTTTTCTTGTTAAAAATTCAAATTTGACTTTTTCTTGCTTTTGTTTTTATAAATCACTAGTACATTGTATATAAAAATTAGTTTATATATAGTAATAAAGATGTTTAAGTTTTAACCTTGTTGTAATATATTTTTAGTGAAATATAAAACTTTTATATCTTTTTATCAACATATAGATGTTATTTATATTTACATATAGGTGTATCAATATAGATTTAGATAATCCTTTAGAATTACCCGTCTAAAATTTATCTAATAGAGATAAATTTTGGATTATCCCCTTTTGGGACTGCTTTTTGAATATTCTATCTCATTTAGGATATGTATACATTTTAACGAAACGTCATTTAAGAAAAGATCGGTTGATATTTCCTCTATTCCTACGAGTTTACGGATTTTAAGACGATGTATTTTAAGAGGGTGTTCAAAACACCGTCTTAAAACCCATATCACCCCGTCAGCTCTGTTTTATAGTAGTGACTGTTTTATATTTATTTTAGCTTATATTTTTTAAGTTTGGCCCGTTTTACTATCTAATTAATGGATTGGTTAAAGGAGGTGCCAAAACTGAAAGAAAAAATCTTTGAAAATAATATTTCAGTTCTAAATTACTATTTAATAATGGTATCAAAGCATGTTCATTTCATTCTACATTTAAAGCAAGACCATTGATGTCCATCAAGAAAAAAACATGACATTAACAAATCGAGAAGTTTAGGCTTTTGTAAATCAAACTGGCATACATATACAAGACAGCAATAACAAAAACACTAGCTTCAAAATACACAACTCAAAATCCAGCAAGAATAAACTACACCCAAAACCCAATTCAAAACGCCAAACCACAATGTATGAACTATGAAAAAGTGTAACTCAAATCTTGATACATATATACATTCAAGATACTGAGATAATAGTAGCAAAAAACTTGTAAAAAATCTTCAAATAAAATGAACTACTTAAAACCCTAATTCTCATTAGTAATAAGTTTGGGTCTGTTTGGTAATCTCTTTAGGGTGCAGACATGGCCTAACCACTTCTAAGTTTGGGTCTGTTTCATTAAAAAACGTCTACGCGAACTCTTCTTGGTGCAGACATGGCCTAACCACTTCTAAGATCTTCTAAAGTCTGTAGAGGGTGAAACACCACCACCCACCACTACCGTCCACCACCACCACCACCACCGCCACCCACCACCACCACCACATGCTTAGACATATACATGCATATCATTATCCACATTTCAACTTACATGATCCATGTTTTATGCAAGTCGTACATATAACATTATTCACATTTTAAACTTATGCAATCAATATTTCATGCGAGTCTTACATATATCGTTGTTTGCACTTCAATTTATACACTCAATATTATATGTTGATCTTATATATGCTTAACAACATTCATAATTCAAATTTACACACTCGATATTATATGCTAATCTTATACGTGTTTGTCATCAATCATACTTGAATTCATATATTCCTCACTACGCAGTACTCGCACTTGAATCCATACATGGGCATAACTCGAGTGGTTTTGCCTACATTAGACACACACAACCTTAAATACAATCATATACACATGCTTAATTCTTCATAAGCTATCATACGTGTATCCTCACTTATAATACTAAGATTTACCTTTGGCCCATACACTACTAGTACAAACTAAGCGGATCATGCAATGACCAGGATAATCATGGGTGCACACAGGATTATAATGGTAGGCGCATGAAAACCAAAGTATGTTCTACTGTGTGTCATAGCACGGAACGTAACATGACACCGAATACAGAAATAGACGTAACATGGTTAGAACATGGTGGATACGTGGTGTGCGAAGCGTGATATGATTTTATTAATATTTTAAGTTCATTTTTACGCATTAGTCAAGTTTTAAATTTATAAAACACGATATGTACTAACAGTAAACACACACTAAGGCAATTGCATAGCGAGCGTAGTATAGTGTTGGTAAGATACCGAGGTCGTCCAAGGACACAAGAGCTTTTAATACAGGTTTATCGTCAACGTCTAATCGATCTAAATTTTTGATAAAAGTTTTTAAACATGAAAGTAAATCTAAAAATTAAAAGATAAATAAAATGAAAGACAAATAGACAAGATAGAATCACTTGGATCCAACTCCTCTTTAATGTACCCTCTGATGATTTCCGCACTTTCGGACTTTTTAAGAGATTATCTTAGTTATAGTAGTAGGCCCCTCTTTTGAAGGTGACGTTATCCTCAACCCAGTGGTTTGAGTTAGCAGGGATACAATCCCAAAGGGTCAGAATATTGAAAGATAATTAAATAAGTTATTAATGCAAAAAGTGGTAGGCCCATCTTTTGAACATGACGTTACCCTCGGCTAAGTGGTTTTAGTCAGAAAAGGATACAATCCCAAGAAGCCGGTTTAATGTTTTAATAGTAGTTTACATATGAGGGGTTCAAGCTATTCGCACCCCCGCCATCTAATACCCTTGGGGCATTGGAGGAGGTCCTAGTAAGCTTGAACTAAGTCCTCGTAGGATCTATACACTAAACGAGACAAGAACTTTACCAAACCACCCATCTAACCCCCTTCCAAGTAGTTAACGTGCTTTATATAGACCGTAAAGATACGAATGAGCAAATCAATAACATCATGAAGAAATGGTAAAGAAAATTCACTTTCAACATAAGAAACTAGTTATTAAAGTCATTAATACATACCCAATTAAAAAGTGCCGAAAGATTAAAAATCAAAAGTAATACATTAAAGACTTGTCTTCACCAAGTGATGTAAGAGATTAGCCAAGCACGGCCTTTGATTGACATAAACTCTTACTATCAATCTTGGATACCGAGACTACTACACACTCTAAAGATGAAAGATGGATGGTGGTGGTGGGTGTTGGTGTTGTAGTGGTGGTGGAGTGGTGGCAAAGAAGTGGTTTGCCAACGGATGACTTTGAAGTGAACCAAGCACCCCAATTTATAGTCAGAACAGTGCCCTGGCCACGGCCCCGTGTCCAGTGGGCACGTCCTGTGGCCAGCTCTTTCTCTTCCTTCATTAAATGCAGCTGTCAGCAGAGGGCCCCACACGATCCCGTGGCTTCTGGACACGGCCCCGTGGTCAACTCTTTGCTGTATTATCAAGATTCTGCTAATCTTAGAGTTGACCACGCCACATGGTGAGCTGGGCACGGCCCCATGGTGAGCGTAGAAGCTTCTACAGTCTTTGTCTTTTTGTGTTAGTTCTGACCACGCCCCATGCCTGGCTGGGCACGGCCCCATGGTCAGCTTCTATTTTCTTGTTTTTGTCTTGGGAGATGCTGCCGAGGGGCGGGCATGTCACGTTATTCCTTCTTCTTGTAATTATGTTGGTTTTTGGCTGCATATTTGTTCCTTTTCTTCTTTTAAGCTCATTTGGTACTGTAAATTCAAAAGGAAGAAAAAAACACGTTTTTTCCAACATTAGAACTAAAAAAGGGTTGGTTTTATTGTTAGGCCCTAAAGTGTGAGACTGACGCATCAAATTAACACAACGGGCTATGGTTACAAACTGGGCCTTACCGGGTTAGTTGATATAAGGTTTTGGACCTTTATAGGTCACTTGGGCCAAGCTTTAGGCCATGTGGCCAAGCAGGCCTAAGGGGAGCCCATGTAGGGAAGTGGGCTTTAGTAAGTATATAAACAAGTTTTTAACTTGTTTTAGGGTTGGAACCTCATAGTTACAAAATTCTAAAGTTGGAGAGAGAGGTGATTCGATTGTGAAGAACACTTGTACTAGACGGTTTTGCTTTTTCAAGTAATAGAATCGTGTGCAAGTGTTTAAAGGTGATTCGGTATTGTTCTTTGTTATTCATATTTTCCGTTTTTCTTGAATCTCACCAAGTTTGGATTCCGCATAAACTTGATGATTGTTTGATATCATTGAAAGATCGGTTTTCGGGACTTACAATTGGTATCAGAGCCATTAGAACCTGTTTCTAGCCTCGGTTTGATATCAAATATTAAAGATTTTGAATTTTTGTTCATCTCGTTCTTCTTATTCGTCGTAGTATTCATCAAAAGTTTATAAAAATCGGTATATTTTGGTGTTTTAATCTTTGAAAAAGTTGTTAAAAGGATTAAAGATAATCCTGAATTTTTGAAAATATCTCGATTTTAATAAAAAAAAATTGATTACAAAATTTTCGGAGATCTCTAGTCCTTGATTTTTGGTGGATAATTTTTTGAAAAAGTCTCAATTTCCATATCTATATTTTATACACAACTCATCATCACAAGTTTCCATCTTTGCTGTTTCGACTCACTACTTCTTCTGTCCAATCAACATCTAAGGTCTCGAGTCCTCGACTTCATAACTTCACAGAAGGTCTCGAGTCGCAACCACTGTTCCGACTAGTCGGACTCGCAACCAACCTTTCCGATTTCGAGTTCCACTGTTTTGACAACATCATTCCGAAGTCGCAATCACGGTCTCGACTCATCTCTTGAGGTCTCGAGTCATGGTCTCGACTCATCACCAAAGCTTCGTTTCCAGTTTCGAGTCATTCTTCTCGAGTCGCAACCACTATTTCGAGTCCGATTTCGGGTCCAATTTTTGAGGAAACAGCTGTCTCGACTCATCAACATCATATCACGGTCTCGAGTCCCATCTTTTCCATGATCTCGAGTCCTATCTTTTCGAGGTTTCGAGTTTAGTGATTTCGAGTTCCAGTGGCAATCATCATCTTCTCTGACTATCGTTCACCGTCCAACCTGCATCTATCTCCGATATCCAGTTCGTCATCTCCTTCGTTCATCCACTCCGACAACGATTTCGAGTTTCGGTTCCGAGTCATCAAAACAAGCTGGTTTCGAGTTCCACTGTTCATCTTCTTCTCCGACGAGCACCTATGTCGATCTCCGGTTTCCGTCAATCACACCTCCATAACCATAACCCTCATCATCTCCGGTCATCTCCATACCTGCATCTCCGGTCTGATCATAACCATACCTGCAACATCATTATCATCGTCTTTCATCTCCGGCCATCATCACCACCTCTGAACAACCACCTTATTTCCGATCATCGCCGGTTATAATCCTCATCATCATCACCTTGGCGGCTGAAGAGTATATTAGGGTTTTGGTTTGAACGTAGAAGAAGTTGACAGGGTTTCTTTTGTTTAATAATAATAATAATAATTATAATTGTTTAATTATAATAGTTTATATTATAATTTTTAATATAAAAACGAGGGTTTATTTTATAAAAAAAGGAGTTTGTTTGGTTGTGATAAGTTTTGACAGGTTTTGAGGTACGTTTCAAGTAGCGGGTTCATTCGATTGCGTGCAAAGTATTTGAGTTAGCAAGTGCACGGATTCTCGTTTTGGCTTGTTATTGAGGAGAAGAACAAAAGTGTCAACCACCCACTGACATTATGGCATTCATGTTTAACAAACCCTTGGCTCAGTCTCAAGGAATAACTGTCGAAGAAATAATTTCTGTTTTTTGCACTCCTGAGTGTAGAGAAAGGGTTGAGGCATACCGAATACACAACACTGAGCTTATACAAGATTACAAAGATATAAAGAATAAAAATTTTACTTTAGCTAAAAATAAAAAGCTTTTTAAAGAGAAAATCGAAGCTCAGCGAAAAGATATCATTCAACTTAAGGATGATCTAAGTGTAAAGACAGCTCACTACTAGGAGGTAAAAGAAAAGGTTTGCATGTTGACCAAAGAACTGGAAGACATTCTCCTATATATTAATTTTAGAACTGAATGAACAGTAAGTTCATTAGGGGATAAATAAATAGTATTGGGTATCGGTACCGGTATCCGCTTTTACCAAATCGGGTGTATTTTCGGTACCGGTTCAGCAACGGTACTCACCGATTTTTACCCTCAAATACGGGTTCCGTACCAGTACCGACCGGTACCGAGCCGTACCGTACCAGATATATTTAGTACCGGTACACACTTTTGGAGATTTTTGTAACGGTATTTTCGGTATCGGTTGGTACCGAGCTCATTAAATCCTGTAGCAACGTAGCAATGCAAGTAATTGCACCGTTTAGATTATTTTTCATACACACAGTAACTTCATTAAGGGATGAACAAATAGTATTGGGTACCGGTACCCGCTTTTACCAAATCGGGTGTATTTTCGGTACCGGTATTCACCGATTTTTACCCTCAATACCGGTGTCGTACCAGTACCAACCGGTACCGAGCCGTACCGTACCGTACCAGGTATATTCGGTACCGGTACACACTTTTGGAGATTTCGGTTACGGTATTTTCGGTAACGGTAACGGTAACTGAATGAACAGTAAGTTCATTAGGGGATAAATAAATAGTATTGGGTATCGGTACCGGTATCCGCTTTTACCAAATCGGGTGTATTTTCGGTACGGGTTCAGCAACGGTACTCACCGATTTTTACCCTCAAATACGGGTTCCGTACCAGTACCAACCGGTACCGAGCCGTACCGTACCAGGTATATTTAGTACCGGTACACACTTTTGGAGATTTTGGTAACGGTATTTTCGGTATCGGTTGGTACCGAGCTCATTAAATCCTGTAGCAACGTAGCAATGCAAGTAATTGCACCGTTTAGATTATTTTTCATACACACAGTAACTTCATTAAGGGATGAACAAATAGTATTGGGTACCGGTACCCGCTTTTACCAAATCGGGTGTATTTTCGGTACCGGTATTCACCGATTTTTACCCTCAAATACCGGTGTCGTACTAGTACCGACCGGTACCGAGCCGTACCGTACCGTACCAGGTATATTCGGTACCGGTACACACTTTTGGAGATTTCGGTTACGGTATTTTCGGTAACGGTATTTTCGGTACCGGTTGGTACCGAGCTCATCAAATCCTGTAGCAACGTAGCAATGCAAGTAATTGCACCGTTTAGATTACTTTTCATACACACAGTAAGTAAACTGTATTTCGTTTGATTGAGATTTTATATACACAACAACTTATTTTGCTTTCTTTTTTGTCTTTTTTCTGTAATGAATGAATTGTAGCATGTAAAATTAACTTGGATATTTAGATTATTGATGAACAAATCGTATCAAATCCTGTAATCAAACCGGTATCGTATCGGTACCAAATTTACTATTACCAAATCATTTTCGTTACCAATTTGGTACCCACCTTTTAGCGTTTTCAGAATCGTTACTTTTGGTTCGACACCGGTCTAGCACCATACCTCTATTTATTGATTTTTACCTTCAAATACCATACCGTATTGTACCGAGCATTTTCGGTGCCGGTACCTAATTTCGATGATTTTCCGGATCAGTACTTTCGGTGCCGTTACCGGTACCGAGCTCATCCATATTTTAACGTGTTAGCACCATAATAACTAAATTGAAAACAACCGAATTTTCAACGTGTAGGACGTGTGGGTCCTATTATTATATATTAGGTTATTTAAAATCGTTTTTTTAGGATGAAGTGACCATCCTTACCACGTCATTTTTATTTATGTTTTGATATTCGGTATCTGCCGCTGACACGCGTTTTGCAGACATTGGGTCCCCGCCGCAACGTGCGGGCGGAAAATCAACTAGTTAGAGAAAAATATCAAATTTGCGAAATCAACATTAAAAAATATGAATCTTCTAGTAAGTTGGTCAAAGATCTATGTGATCTGCAACTTGCGTACAAGAGAAAGAAGGGGTGTGGGTTGGGTTTCAATCAAGTTCATCCTCTTTATAATGACAATTACACATATTTACTTGTTACTGAGGAGGAACTGATAAATGAGGACAAGATGACTTACGGTCCAAAAACTGATAAGTCATCAATCAACAGCAGATCTGTTGATAGTAAATGAGCAACTCCTTTAATAAAATGTATTTCTAAGGGTGCTTTTGATCCTAATGCTTTGTCTACATGGGCAAATGAAGTAGTTGAAGTAAAGTTTTGAGATATTATTGGGGATGAATAACCACCAAATTATGATTTTTCTAATAACTCAGTAAATGAAACTATTCCTGATCATGTTTTCGGAAACTTTGTTTCATTTTTGGGTTCTTTGTCTTCTTTTAGGCCTACCGGTTTGGATGAAAACGTTGATGCTTGTGTAACAGAGACCGAATCGGCAAATGAAATGAATAAGCCAGCTGAACCATCTGATTCCAAATGTGAATCATCTGAAGCAGCTGATTCTGAGAAATTGGAATCAGTTGATTCTAGTGGATTCAGCTCAAAGGTGTCATGTGCAGAACCATCTTGTGTTGAAAATTCGTCAAGTGTTTCAGCTGAAGTTTCTGCTAAAGTTTCTGTTGTTTCATCCGATAAATCAGAACTCTCCGATTCTGTCAAAGCTGATGACATGTGGGATGAAGAGAAGACTGACGTGAACAAGGCTCCAAGTACTCAAGCTGAATAATCTGAGCCTTCTGTTAGTGATGAAAGGGTTCATATCAAGCAACAAGAGCCGTAGCGAGTGGGTAAAGGACGCGAAAATAAGAACCCTAAACATCAAAGACGATCAGGCTCTCCACAATCCTCAACGGGCAGCAAAAATCCTCAAAAGGACCGTGATGTGAAAATGCTTTTGTTAAGCCAGTCTGTAATGGCAAATGTGAGAAGTATGCATTTGACTGTGCTAGCAAAGCTTTCAGAAAGACTGGTGAGATTTCTAAACAAGACTTGCAGTCTAAGCAAAACAAGAAGAATCAAAAGAAATCTCCACCACAGAAGGCCCCTGCAAACTACAAGTACAGACATCCCAATTCATCATCGTTTGCAAGAAATGTGCAAGGAAAACAAGCATAGAAAGGACTGATTCGTCCTTCAGGGCCTGCAAGAGAAAATCCAGCTGATCAGAATGCTTTCTACGTGAAGAGACAAACATGCTTCAATTGCGGCATTGCTGGCCACATTGCTCGAAACTGCACACACAGTCCTTACGTACCCTATGTGCAAAATCAGAGGGTTACACCAAAAGATTACAACCATTCCAAGCCGATAAAGGTATATTCACCTAAGGCAATGAAGAATGTGAATCCCAAGGTTAAACATTCTGATGGGGATTGGAATGCTGCTAATGCAAAAAGAAAACAAGCTTTGAAACCTACAAAAGTTTTGAAAAGTAACAAGGTTGATAAGCCAACTGTTTTGCCAAAGGCATCTAAGAAATTAGAAAAACCCAAACAAATTTGGAGAGCAAAACAAAAAGCAACTACATCTTCAATTCTTGAGACAAAAGGGGACTTGTGTTTAAAGGAAGTGTCTTATTTTGATGCTTCAGGAAATCCCAGGACCATGATGGCCTGGGTACCAATGTCTTACTAATCTCCTTATTTTTCAGGAACAACTAAGGAGGAGCTGTTGACAATCTCTGGAATGTTGATAGCGGTTGTTCTAGAGATAAGAACGGGTAACATTTCACTGTTGCAAAAAGTTCAAATTTTTTTTTACAGATGATATGTTTCCTTTGGAGGAGATAACAAAAGTAAGAAATGATCAGCAAAAGGTACCGTTTAAATTCAGTACTTTGGTTTGAATTTGATTAGTCTTCAATCTGATGACAGAACGGTTAAGCAAAAAATTTTTTTTCTCTTTCCTCGTTCATTACTTTGTACATAAAGTGTCCTTTCCCTGGTAAATGGTAAATTTGCGCATAAGTTTTATGCGCAAATTTAGGGGGAGAGAGAGAGACAAATATATACTTTAGGGGGAGAAAACCGAGAAAATCCAAAAAAAAGTTTGCTGTAAATATGAGAAAAATGAAAAAGCCAAAAAGATAAATTGCATGATATGAGAAGTGAAATAAATGTTCGTGTTAAAGGGCTTGACTAACACATGTAAGGTGCCATAGCTGAAAAGACTAGGATCTACTGGCGATATGTCGATAGGCTTGACACTCAAAATGATAAAAGATACTAAGTGATATAAACATAACGAACTATGTACCATGTGGGTAACATACCAACGGCGTATGATTTTATGGTCTTAAATCTTGCGTTGATAGGTAGCCAATGTCTGAGGTTTCGGGTCTTTATATTGTTGAATCATCCGGTGATATCTTGGCTGTCCTTCTGTTGCATCCAGATTATATGCAGACCTAGACACAGTCAGGATATCTTAAAAGATCCCAAGAGGACAAAAACCTTAAGGAATAAAATCTCAAAATGAGAAAATTCCGAATGCTCAAAGAGCCAAATTCGTACCAAAATGGTATTTGCCTCGCCCTCGTTGGACACAATCATTGGTCGCTCTGCTGTACGAAAGTACTGACCTGTCACCAATGGTTTAACGTTGTAAATCAAAAAGGATGACATCAGTATACTCACCTGCTACGATGAATCGTTGTGCTTACCTTGATCGCGAGGGTATGCCTTGGAATGGGACACACGGGTATAATAGTATAATATTACCTTAAGCATAACACGAAGTTGAAAAATTGAAAGTTGAGCGTTAAAGTTTAAGTGGACAAACATATTGGCAATCGCATAGACCAGTTTGATTAGGCTTGTACTGAAAAGTGTTCCTTAGTCTGTCTGAGAATGAATTTTGATCCCATTGCAATTGTAATTGTATATTATGGTAGGTTTTTATATTTTGAGTTTTTATTTGTTTTTAGTTCTTAAAAATTAAAAAAAATATAAAAATTCAAAATTACAAAAATAGTGTCTTGCTTTTCTATAAAAAAAAACCCAAAAAAATAGAGTATTTATTTGTTTTCTCAAACTTAAACATGTAACCGTTCTTGATGATTTGACTGATCTTAAAAGTTGAAAGAGTTTAAATTGTGAAATCCGAGTACAAGTACTTGGATGTACCTAGTGTTCATGTGGTACATTCCCCTGTTGCATAAGAAAGGTTTGCTTATGAGTTTGTGAGCATGCGCAGAACTTGATTTCAATCAAGAACAGGGGTTGATGAAGATTGAGATGTTGTTAGTTGCTGAAGAAGCCTGAAGCAGCACAACAACAAGATGTACCTGAGTCAGAAGAACCGGATACGAAATGCCATCTGATAGTGAAAGTACATTTGAAGAAGTACCTGTGAACCGGCTTGAAAGAAAAAGACTGAAGAAGAAAAGAGCTGTTGAAAATCCTCCTCTCACATTCTTTTTGACAAAGACCTGATATGAAGCTAACCACAAGAGCTGAAGAAAGATACCCAGTGCTAAGAGTTCAGAAGTTAAGAACTTCCACAACATCTGCAGCATAGCAACAACCATAGACTTCGTTGAAGACATTATTGAATTCATACTATGAAGACAATTTGATGGCATTAGTCTAGGGGGAGATTTTTTGGCCCTAAAGTGTGAGACTGACGCATCAAATTAACACAACGGGCTATGGTTACGAACTGGGCCTTACCGAGTTAGTTGATATTAGGTTTTGGACCTTTATAGGTCACTTGGGCCAAGCTTTAGGCCATGTGGATCAAGCAGGCCCAAGGGGAGCCCATGTAGGGAAGTGGGCTTTAGTAAGTATATAAACAAGTTTTTAACTTGTTTTAGGGTTGGAACCTCATAGTTACAAAATTCTAAAGTTAGAGAGAGGGGTGATTCGATTGTGAAGAACACTTGTACTAGACGGTTTTGCTTGTTCAAGTAATAGAATCGTGTGCAAGTGTTTAAAGGTGATTCGGTATTGTTCTTTGTTATTCATATTTTCCGTTTTTCTTGAATCTCACCAAGTTTGGATTCCGCACAAACTTTGTGATTGTTTGATATCATTGAAAGATCCGGTTTTCGGGACTGACATTTATGCCTCAATTGATGTAATTTATATGTTGCATTCTGTACACATCAAATACCCCCACACTTGAATCTTTATTTGTCCTCAAGCAAAACTCTTTAAATGTGGCTTACACACCTAAATGGAATAGGTAGAGAAGAAGTTTGTGGCTTATCTTGAGTGTCGGTAATCCAAGATCTTTATTAATTTTATTTTATTTTATTTACAATCCTATTCGTCATAATTTATTTAGAACAACTTGTTAAGAAAAAATATTTATTTGGGCATAACACACCTCTTTAAAATTCTATTTATATACAAGTTCATGTACCTCACGGGAGATCAATCAATACTTGGCCGAAGGTGTATTTTTGTGAAATGCTCGATTCCGGCATGGAACTTACTTCTACCATATGCTTTCCAAGCGATCAAACCTCCTCCTTTTTAACTATAAACCTTTGTAAATATCAAGAGGACTTTGGAAAGGGTTAGGCTTGGGCTAAGGGTAGGTGGTTTTTGGGTTAGTAGTTAGTAAAGTGGCGAAAAGTGTAAAAGTGTCGGTTGTCGTAAAACTTTTTGTTTTTGTGACATTTATTCAAACTAAGCATATTCAAACAAGATTTTTGAGGAACTTGTTTGGTTGTTGCAAAATTCTCTATATTTTTTTATGTCACAAGATAACTGAGCTTTTTACAAAAACAAATGGGTTTGAAAGGAAAAGGGTTTTGGTGGGTAATGGGTGTTTTTTTACGTGTTTTTGAAACGAAAAGGTTTAGGCTCAAAGGGGTTAACTAGGGGGATTTTAGGTAGTGAGGTAAAAGGAATGAAAACAACGGTTTTGAAAGAAAAAGTTAGTTAGTCCTAATGCCTCTATCATTTACTTACTTGGGTTCAAGTTGGTAAGGACCGAGAACGTATCGTCTTGGCAAGTTCTAGAGTCGTAAGAACCAAGCGGCTATTCACACAAGAAACAAAAATGAGCATTTAGTTTAAAGATGTATGCTCAATAAAGGCTCAAAGCTCACTTATTGTGGGAATGGGTTTATAGTGTGAAAAAGTATATATAATCAAATTTTAAAAAGATTTGTCATGCCTTTTTATAATTTTCTTATTTGGTTCTTTTTATCAGGACGCTATCGGTTGTAAATTTGTAAAAACATAACCTTTTTAGAACTTTTAATTCCCAAATTGAACCAAGAAAAGTAAAAAAAGAAAAATTTTGAAAAGATTTGGGGTGATTGGCGGTTCCAATACGAGTTTTGTGTAAGGCTTGTTATTAGGACTTGCAAGACTTCAAGGTTTTAGCTTCCCCCCACACTTAAATTACACATTGTCCTCAATGTGTCCAAAAATAAGTTTTCGGCTGATTCGAATGTGTAAAAGCATCTTAAAAACAAGTTTTAATGTTTCTGGACATCTTGCCATGGCCCCGTGGTCAGAGTGCCAGTAATAATACTTACAGAAGGTTGGCCACGGGGCGTGCCTGGTGGCCACGACCCATTGTGGGTTGGTTGGAGACAAAACAACAGGTAAGGGGTTGGCCACGGGGGCGTGGTCAATGGCCACGGCTCCGTGGTAGCAGTCTGCAATTGTTGAATTTCAGGTTTTTGGCTTTCGTCTCTGATTTCCGGGCTTAGGTGGCACTAATGCTTAGTGCATTCAAGCCTCCTGTGTACCTGTTTTACTATACACCACACGTAACATAATACAATACCAACATCCTAACTTACGAGCTTTTCAAATCCATCGTCATCACAAACATAAAACTTAAAAAAAATGCAGAAAATAAAAATGTCTAGAAAGTAAATTGTTCAACCATGGCATGCAGGCCAGCAAATTGTTCAAAGCGAAAAGAGAGTTAACCTGAACACAACATCCTTCGCCTACCACACCACCTCCATTGCCTCCGCTCAATCCATGTCCTCATCCTCATCGCGATACACCATGTGCCCCCAGATGTATGTGATATCCTCTTGCATAGTAGTGACGGAACGCTCCACCGCTCTAATCCGGGTGTTGGCGTTGCTAGCCATGTTGTACGTGTTTCGGGTACAAAGAAGGTTTTCCTACAAATGATCAGTTAAACTTTGAAAGTTAGGAAACCCGCCTCCTTGAGAGGAGGAGCCCGTGTGGTAGCTTTGGTGTTGCGGGGGAGGACGGTTTGGGTCGTCTTGGATGGCTAGGACTTCTTTCGGGCCCCATGTGTTTCCTCGGGCGTTTCGGAAGCGGACGGTCCCGTCATCCATATCTTGGATGAGTCCCATGGCACGACATTAGGCTAGATCTAACTTCCCGGATCTCGCACCCCGATTGAATGATGTTGGGACATGATTGACATAGGTTTTGAATAGACGGTAGATCCATCCCCCGAAAACGATTGGTGTTGGAGGAGAGGCCAATTAGTTGAGGTGCATGTTCTTGAGGAGTAGGTAAGTGACTTCAAGAGGTTGGCGGTTGTGGATGTAATAGAGGCAAGTGAGATCACGGAGGTTTACCAAACCTGAACTGTCACACCGTTGAGAAAGGACCCGGTGGATGTAGCGATAAAGGGATCCCGTAACTGGGAGCTTTTGGTGATGCTTGGATCGTATGGCCCATCTCCAAGTTGATCCATGCAGTTTGGCGCATGTTAGTCGGAATTTCACGGAGACCACCCGTGAATTCTTCTTCAACCGACTCTTCCTCAATGTATAAGCCCATATTCACGGCGAATTGGGCAATGGAGATGGAAAATAGCTCCCCAGCGCATCTGAACTGAACCCCATCTGAGTCCAACGGGTCTGCCTTGGCCTTGATCTTAAAGGTGCTATAGAATTCCATGTTATACTCGTAGACAGAATGGAGCTTTTTATCAAGAGCTACTCGGATTTGTTCCCGTGACTAGTGTATCATATTGGCCTCATTGTCCCACAGTTTCAAGAGTGTCATAGCATGTTTGTCTTGGTGCCTCTTCAACCCTTGTTTGGAGGATGTCGTATCGGGCTTGGTACTCCCATTCCGATGATTTGAACTTCAAAAACTTGCTGGCCATTGCTGAAAAGAGAACCACAGAAATAATCAGTGCGTTGTGAGTAATTTTCGGGAAAACTGAAAATATGAAGCTGGACATGGCCCCGTGGTCACTGGCCATGCACCGTGTTCAACCATCTTACCTGGTCAGGCCCCGTGCTCGCTGACCACGCCTCGTGGTCAGACCTCTGTTATTGCAACTTTCCAAATTTCGACCCGGTTTCGAAAAGTTGAAAATTTTTGGTTGAGTAGGGGCGGTTTCCCCCGAAAATGAAACCCCAAGTGCTGTTTTTCCAAAAACAAACCGTTAACCCTATCAGTTTTAACTTTTTCGGTTCAAAATCAAGGGTTCATGGTTTATAATTGAAATCGGGTGATTCTGTGAACAATAATGGTTGATTTACTTCCTAAAGCATGAATGTAAACTATTATTACTAGATCTAGTAAAAAAATTATGGTTTGGTTTGGTTCTAGTTCAAGAACCCAAGATTTTCCCCAAATTTTTGGTGTTATTCTACATGTAAATCGTTAAACAAACTAAAGAAGATGTTAGAATCATTCCTTGTAGACGTTGAATGGAAGGAAAATGTGGAAAATGACAGAAAATCGCAGAGAAACCAGAGCTTTTTCAGGGAAACGGGTCGTGGTGAAATGAAGAAATGAGAAGAAAGGGGGTTTATACCCGTCTGCACATCGACCACGGCCCCGTGTCGGCTATATATATATATACACATATATATATATATACATTAGTGCACGTGTGAGTTACCTGTTTTCCCGAAAGAGGTTTAGTTACCTTACCTATTTTTGAAGCTTTCCTGATGTCCACTACCTACAAGACATGATGTTAATTTACATATATACACAAAGCTTTGTTTAATCATACCTCGCTTGCTTGGAGCGAAATCTCTTCCTCATCATCCTCATTGAATCCTTGGTAGAGCTTAAGCCGTTGTCCGTTGACTTTGAATGGAATGCCATTTTGAGATTTAATCTCGATTGCACCGTGTGGAAAGATATGGGTGACGGAAAAAGGTCCCGACCACCTAGACTTTAGTTTTCCGGGAAATAATCGAAGTCGTGAATTAAACAATAGCACTTGATCTCCTTCTCGAAATTCATTAGGCTTAATATGTTTGTCATGTAAATTCTTCATACGTTCCTTATAAATTTCGGAGTTAGAGTATGCTTGATTTCTTAATTCGTCTAGTTCATTTAATTGATAAAATCGATTTTTTTCGACGGTTTCATGGTCTAAGTTTACGTTTTTTAATGCCCAGTAAGCCCTATGTGCTATCTCTACTGGCAAATGATAACTTTTTCCATATATGAGCTTATATGGGGTGGTACCGATTGTTGTTTTAAAAGCGGTTGGAAAAGCCCATAAAGTGTCGTCTAATTTATCGACCCATTCTTTTCTATTTAATCCTACGGTTTTCTCAAGTATTCGTTTTAAAACTCGATTAGTCACTTTGGCTTGTCCGTTTGTTTGAGGGTGATATGTGGTTGAGATTCGATGATAGACCCCATATCTTGTCAAAATTTTTTCAAGTTGATAATTACAGAAATGGGTACCTCTATCACTTATTAATGCTTTTGGAGTAATGAAATAAGAAAATAATCGTTTCAAGAATCTTACCACAACTCTTCCATCATTTGTTGGAAGAGCTTCAGCTTTGGCCCATTTTGACAAGTAATCCACGGCCACAAGTATATATTTGTTTCCTTTTGATGGTGGGAAAGGTCCCATAAAGTCTAATCCCTACACATCAAAAATTTCACAAACAAGAATACTATTTTGTGGCATTTCGTTTTTGGAAGAAATATTACCTGATCGTTGGCATGCATCACATGTCTTGATAAGACTTTGTGAGTCTTTGTATATGGTCGGCCAATAGAATCCAGAATCAAATACCTTTAGAGCGGTACTAGTGGCTCCGTGATGTCCTCTGTACGGACCTTCATGACAATGGCGAAGAATCTTCCTTGCTTCGTTACCATGTACGTATCGTCGGATAAGTTGGTCGGCACAAATTTTGAAAAGATATGGATCTTCCAAAAAATAATGCTTAATATCGGCAAAGAATTTTTTTCTTTGATGATGTGACCATCCTTTCACAACTATCCCACAAGCTAAGTAGTTGGCGTAGTCGGCGTACCATGGTTCTTCTCGGTATTCCACCATTTCTAAGGATTCCGTTGGGAATTTTTCATTGATGAGTTCATCCCTAGTTGCCTCCAAAGCTGGATCTTCCAAGCGAGATAGATGATCGGCAGCGGTGTTTTCAGCTCCTCTTTTGTCTTTTTTTTCTATGTCAAATTCTTGGAGGAGTAGAATCCACCTGATTAAACGTGGTTTGGCATCCTATTTTTTAAAGAGATAAC